>OU343048.1:64992710-67560687 GCA_910593695.2 Ocypus olens
ATTGAAGACAGCAATTTGTTTTTCTTTTGATTTATAATTATGAAATGATAATAGTTGCAACAAATTTATGTTAATAATAATTGTAGAGAATGCCAAAATAAAGAACTTATGGAAAATAAGTTTTTTTTTTCAGAATTTCTTTGATTTTTGAGTAAACTAAAAAATCATTGTTGAGATTATTAAAAAAAATTTATCATTTTTTTTTTGGTTTATAATTATGAAATGAAAACAGTTACATCAAAACATTAAATATCGCCTCCCCACCAGAACATCAGAACACCTACGGACCGGTTTCAATCTTTCAGGTCTCACTATGCCGATGGGAAAACGGAAATTAGTATTGGAATATAAATATTCGAAACACCGTTAAAGGTAGAAACAACAAAGTGGCGACATCGATTGCCTAAATTTTGTACTAAAATCATTTTGGTACAACACGCAGGCAATAGATGTCGCCACTTTGTTGTTTCTACCTTTAACGGTGTTTCAAATATTTATATACCAATAAATCATTTTTATGAGAAATTCAAGTTATGCGAAAACAACCGAGAAGGATATATTTTTGTTTTTAAAAATACTTGAAGGCGGCCCGGCCCGTTGGTGTAGTGGGTACAGGCGAGCGCTTGTGCCCGTTGCACCGCGTGCCGTATGGGTTCGATTCCCAGCCCGGGCGAAAGATTTTTCGGGGATCGAGAAGTATTCGCTCGGGTCCATGGTTGTTGTATACGTCTAACATTATTCATTGATTCATTTACTCATCGCAAATTGAAATATATAAAAAAATAACCTGGTTGTGACTGAATGGCTCATGCTCAAGTCAAAAAAAAAATACATGAGTTATAAATGTTAAGAAATGTTTATGTGTGTTGTTTAAAAGATCGAAAAATACGATAAGCCGACATAAAACAACTAAGAAGTCTCAATTCTTTAAAAAACATTGTTGTTTTTGAAAATACAACAATTGTTAAGTGAGTTACGAATGTTCAAGAAAAATTGTGAAAGAATTGATAAAAAAAATCGAAAGAATAATTGTGCAAAACAGGAAGTCGAAATCATTATGGTTTTTTGAAAAAGAGAGTTTTAAGAGTTAAAATTGTTTAAAGTTAAATTGATTTATATTTTTAAGTGAGCTGTGAATGTTTAAAAAGCTTTAATACAAATTGTGGAGGCGTTGATTAAGAAAACCGAAAAAATATACGAAAAACCGAAATAAAATTATGCAAAAACTAAAAACAACTGAGACAAAAAGTCATTTTGTTTTTAAAAATATTTCAATTTTCAAGTAGGTGACTGCTGAAAAAAAATTGAGTGAAAGAAATGAAATGCTGCAAAAATTAAATCAGCTAAGAAGGTTTTGTTCTTGCAATTTGTTTTCAGCTCTTTAAAAATACACTACTTTTTAATTGAGTACCGAATGTTTAAAATAAAATGATTTCAGTTGTGAAAGTGAAGATTAGAAATATTAAAAGAAAAAAAAAATTTTTGGAAATAATTTTGGTTTTTGAAAATAATTCCATGTTTAAGGGAGTTATAAAAAATATTTAAATTGCGGGAAACAGAAAACTGAAGATATCAAAAAAATGTTATGTTATGTTATGAACTATTAGAGTTAATAGTAAGAGAAATATAATTAATATAAGTAAGAGAAAATTGAAAATATCGAAAGTAAAGAAACGCCAAAACAACCGAAAAGGCTTTATTTTTACGAAATCACTTTTTATTTTTGAAAATAATTCAATATTTAAGGGAGTTAAAATTATTTGAATTGCGCAACGGGACATGAAAGAAATTAAAAAAAAAACATATGAAACGCCAAAATTACAAAAAACGGCTTAATTTTTTAGAAATCGTTTTGGTGTTTTTTATTTTAAGGTAGTCATGAATGTTAAAAAAAATTCAATTGCGGAACAGGAAATTGAAGATATCAAAAAATATGAAACGCCAAAACCACGAAAACGGCTTTATTTTTTTCGAAATAATTTTGGTTTTTGAAAATGTTTCAATTGTCAAGTGAGTTATGAATGTTTAAAAAAACTATTACAGTTAAGTAAGAGAAAATTAAAAATATCGAAAAGAAACACTAAACAAAGTTAATGTCCCGTTAATAAATATATTATTATTAATGTTTACGTTACAAATCGGAAAAAATAAATGATTAAAGGACAAAACAACCGAAAAGGCATCATTATTTTTGCGAAATCATTTTGGATTTGTTCAAAAGAAATTATTTGAATTGCGGAGCAGGAAATTAAAGAAATTTAAAAAAAAATACGAAACGCCAAAATTACGAAAACGGCTTTATTTTTTGGAAATAGTTTTGGTTTTTGAAAATTTTTCAATGTTTAAGGGAGCCATGAATGTTAAAAAAATATATGTATTTCAATTGCGGACCAGGAAATTGAAGATGGCAAAAAAAATATGAAACGCTAAAACCCAGAAACCTGCTTTTTTTTAAAATTCTGTTTTTTTTGAAAATATTTCAATTTTCAAGTGAGTTATGAATGTTTCAAGAAACTATTACAATTGAGTAAGAGAAAGTTGAAAATATCGAAAAATGCTAAAGCAACCGAAAAGGCATTATCATTTTGGATTTTAAAAATAATTCCATGTTTAAGGGAGTTATGAATATTCAAAAAACAGGAAATTCAAGAAATAAAAAAAAACATATATAACACCAAAATCACTAATGCGGCTTTATTTTTTTGGAATTGTTTTGGTTTCTAAAAATATTTCAATTGCGGAACAGGAAATTGAAGATATCAAAACAATATGAAATGCTAAAACCACGAAAACGGCTATATTTTTTTAGGAAATAATTTTGATTTTTGAAAATCATTCAATTTTAATTGTGTTATGAATCTTTCAAAAAACTATTATAATTGAGTAAGAGAAAATTGAAAATATCGAAAGACAAGAAATGCTTAAACCGAAAAGGCTGTATTGCTAGGAAATAATTTTGGTTTTTGAAAATAATTCCATGTTTAAGGGAGTTATAAAAAATTATTTAAATTGCGGAACAAGAAATTGAAGATATCAATAAAAGATATATATGAAACGTCAAATCCACGAAAACGGTTTTATTTTTGGGAAATCGATTTGGTTTTTTGAAAATATTTCAATTTTTAAGAATGAATGCACAAAAAAAAATTCAATTGCGGAACAGGAAATTGAAGATATCAAAAAAATATGAAACGCTAAAACCACGAAAACGGTTATATTTTTTTTAGCAAATCATTTTGGTTTTTGAAAATGATTCAATTTTTAATGTGTTATGAATCTTTAAAAAAACTATTATAGTTAAGTAAGAGAAAATTGAAAATATCGAAAGAAAAGAAACGCCCAAACCGAAAAGGCTTTACTGCTAGGAAATGATTTTGGTTTTTGAAAATAATTCCATATTTAAAGTAGTTATAAAAAAATATTTAAATTGCGGAACAGGAAATTGAAGATATCAATAAAAAAGATATGAAACGCTAAAACCCCAAAAACGGTTTTATTTTTGGGAAATCGATTTGCTTTTTTGAAAATGTTTCGATTTTTAAATGTGTTATGAATTATAATTAAACTTGAGAAAACCTCACTTGTTGTTCGAGCTAAGAATATGGTGATGTGGCCATCATGTTACTTTCTCCGATTTGATGATATAATGGTTATTTATATTTACACTTTCATGTTTTTTTTTTATTTTCTATTTAAATCATATTTTAAATATACATCGAGCGTCTTGTAGACTCGCATGAAACTGACGTTTAAAACGTTAAAATTTTGAAAGATGGAAATGACAAATTATACTTCAAATTCTAAAATAAATCAGTTGACTCAAAAATCAAAGAGATTTCGAAAAAAGCTTATTCTTTATAAGTTCAGCATTCAGATGGAGGTATATGCCAAAGGCGGCAAATATAATAATAATAATAAACGGAAATTACCATTGGAATATAAATATTCTAGACACCGTTAAAAGATAAAGTGGCGACATCTATTACCTGCATATTGTACTAAAATCAGTTGTAGTGCAAAATTCAGGCAATCGATGTCGACACTTTGTTGTTTCTGCTTTTAACGGTGTTTCGAATATTTATATTCAAATAGTAGTTTCCGTTTTTAATGTTTGCATTATTATTATTATAGTTTTTAGTCATTTTGAAAAGAATTACAATAGTTTTGATATTTTTTTAGAGTCGATAAAAATATTACAATTTTTCAAAAATTGACTCCCACTTAACACGAAATTACCTTGAAATCTATTGATGAAATCCATGCAACATTTCACGGAATCTCAATCTCGAATGCATTTTTTAGTAATTTTGGAAAGATTCAAGTTATTTGCAATTGTTTTTATATTTTTTGGAGTCGATAAAAACATTACAATTTTTCAAACATTTTCTCCCACTTTACACGAAATTACCTTGAAATCTATTGATGAGATCTGTGCAACATTTCACGGAATAAATCTCGAATGCGTTTTTAGTAATTTTGGAAAGATTCAAGTTAATTGCAATTGTTTATGTATATTTTTCGAGTTGATAAAAACATTGCAATTTTTTTTAAATTCTCTTCCACTTTACACGAAATTACCACGAAATCTATTGATGAGATCTGTGCAAAATTTTACGAAATTAATCTCGGATGCGTTTTTAGTAATTTTAAAAAGATTCGCACCTCTACGAAAATCCACGAGCCGCTGCTGGTCTCTAGTCTAATAAATAAAATAAGACATATTATTTGTTTGCGAACGTGCGATTATTAAACAAACCATAAATCACATTCTTCTGCAATAAACAAGCTAATATCGGCCGCCTTCCGTATTTTTCGTTATCATTATAAAAATAGTTCGGCAAATAATGAATAATATTTGTCGGAGTTTTCCGTTGTCGACAATATTATTCGTTAAAATATTGAACACGGGATTTTGCCCGTTGTTGATGCGGCGATGGCATTAATTGCATCCTATAATTGTTTAGTGGGCGTGTCGGCCGTTTCTATTAAAATAATAGCGAATAAAAGGGCAAAATGGGATCGGCGTGGATCGGGCTGAAAGGGTCGCTGAAAGCGCATTCATCATGATTAGCGACATTAATAGCTGTCATTATATTACATTGTGGCAGGAGATACATCAATAGGAATCATGGAAATTAGTTGTTATTGTGGATAGATACGCACACAACCCACCCCCGACATCAATAGCCTGCACAGATACAGAACATACAGAACATTATAATCAGTCCAATATTTGACAAAGGCCTTTGTGTGTACCGTTAAATTAATAAATATGTTTGTGTGTGTGTGTGGTAAAATCCATAGGCCATCGGATTTGAATGGATGACCACAAATAAATTATTTCTGTCCCCGGTCACATTTCATTTATTGCGGTGTTGGTAAATATACTTTGTTTATTGTAATAAAAAAAAAGGTTTTTACTATTGCAAAATTTACATTTTAGTAGTTCTTATCAATCTTCGTTATTTGCTTTGCTAAAATAAATTATCATTAGAGAGTTATAAAGAATCCACTATTTCAACAAGACGGAGCAACTGCGCACCTCGCACGGTAATCGATGAATTATAATATTTCTTTCACTTTCGGGGTGTGATATTGCATTAACGGAAATTTCTTTGCACTCGAATGAGCAAAATTTCATCCGAACCGTACACAAGAAAACGTCCCCATTCTCTCTCACTCTCTCTGTCGGTATTCGAGGGGTTGTATTAAAACAATTACGCTTACGTGCTAATGCGACTTGAATTATACAACGCGCACAGACACTTAGGCATCACGTCGACTGGGAAATATGTGTCTGTCTGCCTTGTGCACAAAGGATAATTTCGTAAAAGTAATGTGTTTACCTTCTGAATGGGGGTTAATGCAAGAAAGGGATTACGCATGCGACTAATGCGCGTTTCGGTATTTACTTTATTTACTTTTGTGTAGGAAGAAAATAGACGGTGGAATAATTTCGGCGCTGAAAAGAATTGGCACTGTAGTTTTCCTTTGCTGATAAACTCGTTTTATCATTTATTGGAATAGAGTGGGGGGTGAAAAATTCGGGGTTTTTCTTTTATTCAAAAGTTAAGTGCTACGTTAGGACAGCCAGTGGCGGCTCGTGAATCGTGTTGATAGTAGAACCACATATACAATATACCCTACCTCCCCCTCTTTTTTTGAAGAACGATTTATCATCTTAAATTAAGTAAAATTCTTGCTTAGTGCCATGGCTCCTTGGCTCTATATAACGAGCCGCCCCTGAGGACAGCTAAACTTTCAAGTCTTATGGTGATATTGATTGTTATTAGCCTTTAAAATACTAAAGTTTATAAAAGGTAACCGTAACAACATTTCCGACTGAAGAAGAACTTAATATACGTGTCTTTAGGTCATCATGTGTTCAGTTACTGAAATTGTTTATATATACCAAATTGGCTACTTACCATTCTTTGATTTATCAAAATCGGATAATGTGTTCCGATGTTGTTCAAATTTCAAAAATAGAATACGCAATTTTGTTGATATTGGAATTGGAAAATGTAAGTTTTTGCAATTTTGCGTTGATTCGATAAAAATTGTTTGTATATGTACTTAAAACATACCAAATTGTCTACTTATTATTGTTTAATTTATTAAAATCGGACAATGTGTTGCGAAGTTATGCAAATTTAAAAAATGAAATATGAAATTTTTCATCAAAAGAACGAGAGAAATCGACTGACGATACAAAATTTCATCTTGAAAAAATTGCAAAAAAGTTAGCAAGTCATCGTGAAAATCGTTGATTTTTCCGGACTTTGAACGGCCGTAGCGGCTAAACCAAAAATCCAAATCGAACGCGGTTTACAAATCTGCGCTTCTTGGGTGCTAATTAGTCGGATTCAATTAAAATTGGCGATTTTTTATTTTTGATGAAAACCTGAAAAACTACCCAAGGGTCCCCCCTTGTTACTTTTGCTCAAAAATTGCACTAAAAATGATTTCCTGGAAAAACCACTGGTTCGATTCGGGGTTTCTGTGCGTCACTGGAAAGATCACTTTAAGACCTTTTAGAAAATGAGCTTGCACTAGAACACGTGTTAATTTGAAGCCCGTGACGCCTTCGCTAAGAAAACTCGAAAATGGAAAAAATCGAAAAAATCAACTTTTTTAATAATCATCGCAGACTTTTATGTAATACATTTTTCTTGATCAGAAGAATGAGAGAAATCGATTAGCTTTAAAAAATTTCATCTAGAAGAAATTTCAAAAAAGTTAGCAGGTTACCGTGAACTTTATAGAAAATTTTGTAAAAAGTCAATTTTTTCAGACTTTGAACGGCCATAGCGGCTAAACCAAAAATCAAAATCGAACGCGGTTTTCAAATCTGTGCTTCTTGGGTGCTAATTAGTCGGATTCGATTAAAATTGACGATTTTTAATTTTTGACGAAAACCTGAAAAACTACACTTGTTACTTTTGCTCAAAAATTGCACTAAAAATGATTTCCTGGAAAAAACACTGGTTCGATTCGGAGTTTCTGTACGTCACTGAAAAGATCTTTTCAAGATCTTTTAGAAAATGTACTTGCGCTAGAACACATGTTAATTTGAAACCTCAGCAAAGACAACTCAAAAATGAAAAAAATCGAAAAAATCAACTTTTTTAATAATTATCGCAGATCTTTATGTAATACATTTTTCTTCATCAGAAGAACGAAAGAAATCGATTGGCGTTAAAAATTTCATCTAGAGAAAATTGCAAAAAAAGTTAGCAAGTCACCGTGAACTTTATGAAATTTAAAAAAAAAAGTCAATTTTTCAAACTTTGAACGGCCGTAGCTGCTAAACCAAAAATCAAAATCGAACGCGGTTTTCAAATCTGTGCTTCTTAGGTGCTAATTAGTCGGATTCAATTAAAATTGGCGATTTTTAATTTTTGACGAAAACTTGAAATTCTATCCAAGGGTCCCCCCTTCTCACTTTTGCTCAAAAATTGCACTAAAAATGATTTCCTGGAAAAACCACTGGTTCGAATCGGGGTTTCTATACATCACTGGAAAGATCTCATTAAGACGCTTCAGAAAATGTCATTTTGCAAGAACAAATGTCAATTTGAAGCCCGTGATGCGTCAGCAAAGAAAACTCGAAAATGGAAAAAATCGAAAAAATCAACTTTTTTAATAATCATCGCAGACTTTTATGTAATACATTTTTCATCTGGAAGAAATTTCAAAAAAGTTAGCAGGTCACCGTGAACTTTATAGAAAATTTTGTAAAAGGTCAATTTTTTCAGACTTTGAACGGCTGTAGCGGCTGCACGAAAAATCCAAATCGAACGTGGTTTTCAAATCTGTGCTTCTTGGGTGCTAATTAGTCGGATTCAATTAAAATTGGCGATTATTAATTTTTGACGAACACCTGAAATTCTATCCAATGGTCCCCCCTTCTCACTTTTGCTCAAAAATTGCATTCAAAATGATTTTCTGGAAAAACCACTGGTTCGATTCGGGGTTTCTGTACGTCACTGGAAAGATCACTTCACGTTCTTTCAGAAAATGGGCTTAGGCTAAAACACATGTTAATTTGAAGCCCGTGACGCGTTCGGAAAGAAAATTCAAAAATGGAAAAAATGGAAAAAATCAATTTTTTTAATAATAATCGCTGACCTTTATATAATACCTTTTTTTTCATCAGAAGATCATATTTGATGTATCAAAATTGGGTTCAGAAGTTATGCAAATTTTAAAAATAGAATATGTAATTTTGTTGATTCTGGAATTGGAAAATCTTGGTTTTTGCAAGTTTGCGTTGCTTCTACAGAAATTGTTTATATATGTTCTTGAAATATTCAAAATTGGCAACTTACTATTGTTTGATTTATTAGAATCGGACGATGAGTTTGGAAGTTATGCAAATTTCAAAAATAGGATACGCAATTTTGTTGATTTTGGAATTGGAAAATGTACGTTTTCGCAATTTTGTCACTGGTATTTTTTGTGTGTTGTCATAAATCATAAAATAAAATGTGTTGTAACGTCACTAATGCATACTTTCTTTTTGTTACAGGTGAGACGAGTTCTTCAATTAATTTTGGGTAATGTACAACGCAATTGCATTCAAAAATATGATACATAAAATTATAATTTTGTAAGTAGCATAAATATGATATAATGATTTTCCTAATTCTTTAACTAGAACAATGCTTTAAGCTTTAAGAGACGTTAGCACTAATTTGAAAAAAAAATATCCGTTATTCAACATCAGCAGTCTTCCGTAACTATTCAAGGTCGGCCAGATCTTTTCTGTGTCCATAAAATGATCAATAGCAATTCGCATAATATAAACCATAGGTGACGAGATTCTCTGGGAATTTTTGTGAGAATACAACTCATCTGTCACGTGGTATTATGTACATAGTGTTCATAAAATTCTACCGCAAGATTTACCAGCAACAATACAATTTTGTAAAACATTTCTTGATTTACGAATACTTAAATGATTTCATAATGTGTGATGAGGCTCATTATCACTTATAAGGATTGAAAATAACGATTTATGGTTGTAGCAAGATGGAGTAACAAGCCATACTGTGCTCATTTTCATGGCTGCTCTAAGAAACATGTTTCGTGGACAACTTGCTGGATTTGCCCAGCACTGATTTCTTTCCTATGAGGATACTTAGACGCTTGGATTTTTGAAAATAGGCCTCGGGCTTTAAAAGCCAACATTACTCAAGAAATCAGAGCGATAAACCGGGAAAGGCTGCAAAGAATGACAAAAAAAAAATTTTTTCACGACTTCAAGAATGTTTAGAAACGCCTGGTGAACGTTATTTTCAAAAATAATTTTTGTTAATTTTGTTAATAAATTGTGGTAAAAAATATAGTGTTTTTTCAGTGATTATAATTTTTCTTATAAAACTGCATTATATGTGCAATAAAAATGTATTTCATTGATGTTGGTCGTTTCACTACTATGCCCACAATTACACTCTAAAAACCGTCAATATCCATTGCGTGGCCCTTTATAATTTATTGTGAATAAATTAGTGTACAAACCTCGCGGGAAGACTCTTGTATATGTGCCCTCAGCTGTCATGTAGTACTTCCCGACCCAGTATGTAATATCCTATTCACTCTCACGGTGTGATTCGGGGAAAGTAATTTTTTTTATTTTTTTCTATCCCCATGACGAACTCAAAGTCTGATTGTAATATTGTCACGATCGAAACATCTGCAACGTTTTGTCCTGTACAGATTAATTCTTATATTCCCGTTAAAGTCATCAGAGAAGAAGACAATGCCAGAGCGACGTGATTGATGAAATTACACATCCTCATTTAATTTATGTACATCTAAATGCGCGCATTAAGCCCCAACGCTGTAATTATAATTAATTATCGTACGCGGCTTGAAAATTTCACTAAGCGAGTTCTTATTAGCGCCTTAATTTCTTCCGATAATCGAGTTCTGACCACGGGGGCACTCGTTAACGGCCTTCGGAAAAAGGCCGAAATTTATGATGATGAAGAGGAAATTTAGAAACCGATCGCCAATTTCGTCTCGCGCAGCACCTGTTCACTCACGTACACACACAATGGTGGACATAATTTATTAATTTTTGTTCGGATTATGCGAAACAACCAAGACGCGCCGCGGCGGCAACGAAGCCGTGTGATTGGTTTTCAAAACTGGTTTATCCGTCTTTGCCTATGAAGCAGTCAATGCCCTAGAATATTATTTAATTCCAGCATTCTGTATTTAAATTATCTTGACAAGTGCGGTTTAGCTTTCCTCGCGTTCGTTTTAACTGGATGTATGTGTGTGTGTGCGTGTGTGTGTGTGTGTTGGACGTTTTTTTTCCTTCTTCTGGTTTGGTGCTGGTGGTAATGGGAATTTATGTCATTTATTGTCACCGGCTTGAGAAATCGAACGGATCGAGGTTGGCTACCTCTGGAACCGATAAATTGGTTCTAATAAAGTTGGTAATTTGCTCGGGTTTAACATAATGAATGGTAATTACTTCTAACAATTCCGCCCGAAGGCGTCTTTCGATGAAATCTTCTGCTGTTACCTGTTTATGGCAAGCTACTATGCTGCGATGGTCGAGAAACGTTTGTTATGTACATAAAATCGTCATTTTGAGCGATTTTTAAAAAACTGTGTTCCATATGATTAAGTCTTGTAATGGGCGTTTTATCGATTGGTAAAACATAATCATGTTTGTTTTTCATTGTAAAAATCTGTAAACTTGTAAATAAACATCATTATATAAATTCAAATTGGTTTAAACATCATTATTATTATTATTTAATTACTTGTAATGAAGTTTCAACAAGAAACAGGCATGTATATATATTATTTCCGCACTTGCACTTTTTCCTGAGCTTAAATTGGCTATAAAAATAATTATCATTTTTTCGGTACTTCCTGAAGAAATCACTCTCGAAGCACTGCACACGCTGGGCCCGATTTTGCATCCTCCGGGCCGAGCTGGACCGATAGGTATTTCAGACCGAGTCAGGCCTTTTATTTATTTTTGTTGTCAAGTTCTCTAAAAATTTATTTTTTTACAATTAATAACGAAAATGTGCCTGGTTTATCAAAATGGATAAAATTATTCAATATTATGTTTGAATCTTTTATAGTAAGTCATGAAAAATATTACAAATTTTCAATTTTAACAAATAAACACTCAATACGTCCGAATTGAAGAATTTTCCCCTTTATTTTTTTTTATTCCTGTCAACATGCTAATTTTCGGTTGGTGAAAAACGGTAGAAGAATTTTTTTTTTCAGGAAAATAATTACTCTACACGCCTGTTTCCATCATTAAAAACTGCTATGAATTTTTTCAAAATTTTCTGGGACCCAAAATGTTTCCTCATTTTTTTCTTGGAAAAATGGGCGAAAATCATGAAATTTCCAAATGACTTGTAATGTACATAAAAATGTTCACAAAATAACGGGCAATACGTGGTTAAAATTTCAGCCAAATAGTACTTGCGGTTTTCTCGTTTCGCGCTCTCAAAATAGACACTAGTAAGTTGGCCAGAAATTTCGTTCGATTTTGAGATTTTTTTGACCTCGTCTCACAAAACAGATATGGACGATATTACATACATTTATAGCTACATTCTTCTAGAATCACATGGTTCCATTCATAACCACCTGCCGTATTCACGAACCAAGATTTCTTCGTTTGAATTAGTCGGTGTCCGATAGCGTCAATCTGCAGGGTCTCAGTATTCGCTTCCCATAAGGCTCTATGGTAATTTTCAGTTGGTGAAAAATGGTAGAGCAAATTTTTTTTTCTGGAAAATAATTACTCTACACGCTTTTTCGTATCATTAAAAACAGCTATGAATTTTTTCAGAATTTTCTGTGACCCAATTTTTTTTTCATTTTTTCCTGACTAAAAAATAGGCGAAAATCATGAAATGGCCAAATGACTTATAATGTACATGAAAATGTCCATAAAAAAACGGGCAGTACGTGGTTAAATTTTCAGTCAAATCGTACTTGCAGTTTTCTCGTTTCGCGCTCTCAAAATGGGCACTCGTAAGTTGGCCAGAAATTTCTTTCGATTTTGGGATTTTTTTGGCGCCGTCTCACAAAACAGAAATGGATGATATTACATACATTTATAGCTACATTCTTCTAGAATCACATGGTTCTATTCATAACCACCTGCCGTATTCACAAAACAAGATTTTTTCATTTGAATTAGTCGGTGTTTGATGACGTCAATCTGCAGGGTCTCAGTATTCGCTTCCCATAAGGCTCTATGTTAATTTTTAGTTGGTGAAAAATGGTAGAACAATTTTTTTTTTCGGGGAAATAATTACTCTACACGTTTTTTCGCATCATTAAAAATAGCTATGAATTTTTTCAGAATTTTCTGGGACCCAAAATTTTTCCTCATTTTTTCCTGACTGATGGTATGGAAAAATGGGCGAAAATCATGAAATAGTCAAATGACTTATAATGTACATGAAAATGTCCATAAAAGAACGGGCAATACGTGGGTAAATTTTCAATCAAATCGTACTTGCGGTTTTCTCGTTTTGCGCTCTCAAAATGGGCACTCGTAAGTTGGCCAGAAATTTCAGTCGATTTTGGGATTTTTTTGGCGCCGTCTCACAAAACAGATATCGACGATATTACATAAGTTTGTAGCTACATTCTTCTAGAATCACATGGTTCCAATTATAACCATCTGCCGTATTCACGAACCAAGATTTCTTCGTTTGAATTAGTCGGTGTCCGATAGCGTCAATCTGCAGGGTCTCAGTATTCGCTTCCCATAAGGCTCTATGTTAATTTTCAATTGGTGAAAAATGGTAGAACAAATTTTTTTTTCGGGAAAATAATTACTCTACAAGCTTTTTCGTATCATTAAAAACAGCTATGAATTTTTTCAGAATTTTCTGTGACCCAAATTTTTTTTCATTTTTTCCTGACTAATGGTATGGAAAAATAGGCGAAAATCATGAAATGGCCAAATGACTTATAATGTACATGAAAATGTCCATAAAAAACGGGCAGTACGTGGTTAAATTTTCAGTCAAATCGTACTTGCAGTTTTCTCGTTTCGCGCTCTCAAAATGGGCACTCGTAAGTTGGCCAGAAATTTCTTTCGATTTTGGGATTTTTTTGGCGCCGTCTCACAAAACAGATATGGACGATATTACATACATTTATAGCTACATTCTTCTAGAATCACATGGTTCTATTCATAACCACCTGCCGTATTCACAAAACAAGATTTTTTCATTTGAATTAGTCGGTGTTTGATGACGTCAATCTGCAGGGTCTCAGTATTCGCTTCCCATAAGGCTCTATGTTAATTTTCAGTTGGTGAAAAATGGTAGAACAATTTTTTTTTCGGGAAAATAATTACCCTACACGCTTTTTCTCATCATTAAAAACTGCTATGAATTTTTTCAGAATTTTCTGGGACCCAAAATTTTTCCTCATTTTTACCTGACTAATGGTATGGAAAAACGGGCGAAAATCATGAAATTTCGAAATGATTTGTAATGTACATCAAAACGTTCACAAAAGAACATGCAATACGTGGTTAAATTTTCAGCCAAATCGTACTTGCGGTTTTCTTGTTTCGCGCTCTCAAAATGGACTCTCGTAAGTTGGCCAGAAATTTCGGTCGATTTTGGGATTTTTTTGGCGCCGTCTCACCAAACAGATATTGACGATATTACATATATTTATAGCTAGATTCTTCTAGAATCACATGGTTCCATTCATAACCACCTGCCGTATTCAGGAACCAAGATTTCTTCGTTTGAATTAGTCGGTGTCCGATAGCGTCAATCTGCAGGGTCTCAGTATTCGCTTTCCATAAGGCTCTATGTTAATTTTCAATTGGTGAAAAATGGTAGAACAAATTTTTTTTTGTGAAAATAATTACTCCACACGCTTTTTCGTATCATTAAAAACAACTATGAATATTTTCAGAATTTTCTGGGACCCAAAATTTTTCCTCATTTTTTCCTGACTAATGGGCGAAAATCATGAAATGGTCAAATGACTTATAATATACATGAAAATGTCCATAAAAGAACGGGCAATACGTGGTTAAATTTTCAGCCAAATCGTACTTGCGGTTTTCTCGTTTCGCGCTCTCAAAACGGGCTCTCGTAAGTTGGCCAGAAATTTCGGTCGATTTTGGGATTTTTTTGGCGCCGTCTCACAAAACAGATATCGACGGTATTACATGAGTTTGTAGCTACGTTCTTCTAGAATCACATGGTTTGATTTATAACCACTTGCCGTATTCACGAACCAAGATTTTTCCGTTCGAATTAGTCGGTGTCGGATCGCGTCAATCTGCAGGGCCTCAGTATTCGCTTCCCGTAAGGCTCTATGTTAATTTTCAGTTGGTGAAAAATGGTACAACAATTTTTTTTTTCGGGAAAATAATTACTCTACACGCTTTTTCGCATCTTTAAAAACTGCTATGAATTTTTTCAAAATTTTCTAGGACCCAAAATTTTTCCTCATTTGTTCGTGACTAATGGTATGGAAAAATGGGCGAAAATCATGAAATAGCGAAATAACGTACAATGTACGTGAAAATGTCCATAAAAGAACGGGCAGTACGTGGTTAAATTTTCAGTCAAATCGTAGTTGCAGTTTTCTAGTTTTGCGCTTTCAAAATAGGCACTCGTAAGTTGGCCAGAAATTTCGGTCGATTTTGGGATTTTTTTGGCGCCGTCTCACAAAACAGATATCGACGATGTTACATAAGTTTGTAGCTACATTCTTCTAGAATCACATGGTTCCATTCATAACCATCTGCCGTATTCACGAACCAAGATTTCTTCGTTTGAATTAGTCGGTGTCCGATAGCGTCAATCTGCAGGGTCTCAGTATTCGCTTTCCATAAGGCTCTATGTTAATTTTCAATTGGTGAAAAATGGTGGAACAAATTTTTTTTTCGGGAAAATAATTACTCTACACGCTTTTTCGTATCATTAAAAACAGCTATGAAATTTTTCAGAATTTTCTGGGAACCAAAATTTTTCCTCATTTTTTCCTGACTAATGGAAAAATGGGCGAAAATCATGAAATGGCCAAATGACTTATAATGTACATGAAAATGTCCATAAAAGAACGGGCAATACGTGGTTAAATTTTCAGCCAAATCGTACTTACGGTTTTCTCGTTTCGCGCTCTCAAAACGGGCTCTCGTAAGTTGGCCAGAAATTTCGGTCGATTTTGGGATTTTTTTGGCGCCGTCTCATAAAACAGATATGGACGATATTACATACATTTATAGCTACATTCTTCTAGAATCACATGGTTCCATTCATAATAACCTGCCGTATTCACGAACCAAGATTTATTGGTTTGAATTAGTCGGCGTCCGATAGCGTCAATCTGCAGGGTCTCAGTATTCGCTTTCCATAAGGCTCTATGTTAATTTTCAGTTGGTGAAAAATGGTAGGTTGGTAGAAAAAAATTTTTTTTCAGGAAAATAATTACTCTAAGCGATTTTTCGCATCATTAAAACCAGCTATGAATTTTTTCAGAATTTTCTAGGACCCAAAATTTTTCCTCATTTTTTCCTGTCTAATGGAATGGAAAAATTGGCGAAAATCATGAAATGGCCAAATGACTTATAATGTACAAATTAATTTTTGGCCAAATCGTACTTGCAGTTTTCTAGTTTTGCGCTCTCAAAATGGGCACTCGCAAGTTGGCCAGAAATTTCGGTCGATTTTGGGATTTTTTTGGCGCCGTCTCAGAAAACAGATATGGACGATATTACATACATTTATAGCTCCATTCTTCTAGAATCACATGGTTCCATTCACAACCACCTGCCGTATTTACAAACCAAGATTTGTTCGTTTGAATTAGTCGGTGTCCGATTGCGTCAATCTGCAGGGTCTCGGTATTCGCTTCCCATAAGGCTCTATGTTAATTTTAAGTTGGTGAAAAATGGTAGAACAATTTTTTTTTTGTGAAAATAATTACTCCACACGCTTTTTCGTATCATTAAAAACAACTATGAATTTTTTCAGAATTTTCTGGGACCCAAAATTTTTCCTCATTTTTTCCTGATTGGAAAAACAGGCGAAAATCATGAAATTTCCAAATGACTTGTAATGTACATCAAAATGTTCACAAAAGAACGGGCAATACGTGGTTAAATTTTTACCGAAATCATACTTGCGGTTTTCTCGTTTCGCGCTCTCAAAATGGGCACTCGCAAGTTGGCCAGAAATTTCGGTCGATTTTGGGATTTTTTTTGGCGCCGTCTCACTAAACAGATATGGACGATATTACATGCATTTATAGCTATATTCTTCTATAATCACATGGTTCCATTCATAACCACCTGTCGTATTCACAAAACAAGATTTTTTCATTTGAATTAGTCGGTGTTCGATGACGTCAATTTGCAGGGTCTCGGTATTCGTTTTCGATAAGGCTCTATGTTAATTTTCAGTTGGTGAAAAATGGTAGAGCAAATTTTTTTTTCGGAAAAATAATTACTCTACAAGCTTTTTCGTATCATTAAAAACAGCTATGAATTTTTTCAGAATTTTCTGGGACCAAAAATTTTTCCTCATTTTTTCTTGGAAAAATGGGCGAAAAACATGAAATGGGGAAATGACTTGTAATGTACATCAAAATGTTCACAAAAGAACGGGCAATACGTGATTAAATTTTCAGCAAAATCGTACTTGCGGTTTTCTCGTTTCGCGCTCTCAAAATGGACTATCGTAAGTTGGCCAGAAATTTCGGTCGATTTTGGGATTTTTTTGGTGCCGTCTCACAAAACAGATATGGACGATATTACATACATTTATAGCTACATTCTTCTAGAATCACATGGTTCCATTCATAATCACCTGCCATACTCACGAACCAAGATTTGTTCGTTCGAATTAATCGGCGTCCGGTAGCGTCAATCTGCAGGGTCTCAGTATTCGCTTCCCATAAACATCCATGTTAATTTTCAGTTGGTGAAAAATGATATAAAAACTAATAATTCAGTCAAGCTGAGTCATTTCTTTAAATACTCTTTCATCAGATGACATTGGTTGGAAATTGTGCAGTTCTTTCGATTATTTTATTATCAATTTCCTGACATGTGTTTTGGCGATTTTTCATCATTCTCAATGGAGTAAAAAAATCATACTAATGAATAGGAAATGATTAAAAGTATACGCAGTTACAAGTAGTGCCCTACATAAGGTGTGAGCCCCAGAATTTTGTTGCAGAGTTGGCCATACCTGAGAGACAGAGAGAGAGAAACATAGCAGTCATGTCTGAGATGAATTCATTTTTTTTAATCTAATTCAAGTCTCATGATGTAATAGTATGCGACATACCTCATTTATCTCACAGCCAACTTCAAAACAAAATTTTGTAGCTCACACGATGGAATTACGAGGTTTCGATTTAGTTGCCGATGACGTTTTTTCCTCATTTGCAATTAGTCGCACTTTCAATCTTCAAGGCTTTTAAGATGTTAAGCCTTAATTATTTAACGGTTTAATGCAGTGGTGACCAATGCAGACGAACCGACATCGACACGTCCAAATTTTAATATTAATAAATTCGCCAAGGAAATGCTATTATACTAATTGTGTATCTATCACTTTTAATTAATGTTAATTATGTTAAAAACTTGTTTCGTATATTATTGATGCTAAAATGGCAATAAAATTGAAAAAAAATGAATATGTTATCAGTTTATATAACTATCCTTTTATCCGATGAATTTTATCCATCTTCTTCTGATCATAACAATTAATGGGTGTTCGTGACCACATGTTTCATTTCAACTCGATTCTTGGCTGTATGAATCGAACTTCCTACAGTATGAAGTCGTCCCGTCAGTTGTCTTGTATTTCGCAAGCAAAACATCTTTTTCGTTCCTACTCCACATTTTCCATCAATTTTGCCTTCAATTATCAATTGCAATATATGATATTTTTGGTTCCGCATTTTGCATTAAGTGTCCTAGGTACGCAGTTTTCCTTTTATTATTGTAACTAATGGTTCGCTTTCTTTTATAACTCGTTTGTAATTGTTGTTGTCCAAGGAATCTTAAGTATTCTTCGGAACTCCCAAGTAATGTCTTCATCCCCCATTTGATATAGCAACAAATTTGTTTTAAATCAGATGCATGAAAAATAACATTGTTTGGAAGTGTAATCACAGATTTTTCACATTAGAATACAATTTCTTTTGTGTAATGGTTTTGCCTCAGAAAACTCGCATTGAACTTTTTTGAATTTTTTAAGAAATTATCATTGATTCATTTGTCAGTAAAAAAAAATAGTTTTTGAGAAGTTACCTTATTTTTACACTGCAAAACACCCTCTTATCGGATAAATTCAAAAATCTAGGACTGGGGGCATTTTGACTACCTTAACAGTACCCTTTTCGTGGAACTTTTTCATCTTAACCCATTGCAGAAAAAAAAGGTTGCCTTTGTGTTGACAACTCTATCGTTTACGAATCCTCCTCCCACAATACCCGAAGAAAGAAATCAATACAGTTGTTAAAAATGCAAAATCTAATTTTGAAAAAAGACAATCAAGAAGTATGCAATTGGAAAGCGTTCACTTGTAGACCATTTGCAGGTTAACCCGACAATATAGGAAGAGTATAAAATGTCGATAATATCGTAGAATTTATTTACAAGAGATTTCCTTTTATCGTTCGACCTTTTGCATTTCATTTTTATTAACACGATAAGGCGGTAGTGTGGAGTGTAATATGTTTCGAATTACACAATCAGAAGCTGTAATGAAATTAATTGTTTATTGTATTCGCTTTACGTAATTAGAAGTTTTACAAAAGAAATTGAAACAAAAATAAAAATTAACGATGCTTAATGAACTATTTTATTTTTTTAAGAGGAAAGATGATTGACAGGAGTTCGGGTTAGGGAATCGAGGACGATGGGGACTTGGCTTAGCCAGCTAGGGCATTCAGCCACAACCAATTTATAGTAGTAATATTCATAATTAAATGAAATGGGGACACAAACACTAGACACCCAGAGACCCGTACGGCCATTTTTCGTGTTGAAAAAGTGACCGTCCGGACGGGACTCGAACCCGCACCAACGGGGTCCAGAGGCCGGACCTCTACCCACTAGACCACCGCGGCTTTCTTAATGAACTAATTGATAATAGATTCATTTAACAAAAACACACATGCCATGGGATTAGAACTAGAAATAATAGTGAAATCTACGGCAGATTTAAATCGTTAAAACACGGACATTTAAAATGTACTTTTGTTTATCACCGTTGTAATCTCTCACAACTTATAAGATTACAGACCCGATACCGCTAGTAGCAAAGTAACAAGTAAGATATCACCTGGTGTTGAGTACAGGTGTGGCATCTCCTCGGGTTAAGTTATTGGATCGACAGATGAGAGAGCACTCACTGCCCAGGCCCAAGGAAGCTCGGAGAGGCGGGCAGATGCGCCGGGAGCGCGCTAAAGAAGAAGCGCCATCTATAAACTGTCTTAACTTAAGTCCGTTTAGTTAGACACGCTAATTTATTGTTGCGTGGCGCATCGGAATCCAATCCGGTCCCGGCTGATTAGTACGTTTCCAGTTTATAATTTGTTTGGAAATTAAGCCAGGCATTGTTAACGGACGGGATTAATTAAGGAACAAGGGGGACCGTTCACATTAATAGATCTCGGGAGTCGGATTCTAATTGTTGGCACACCTCTCGGAAAGTTGGTTTCCAGTCTTCCAGACTGTGTGATTTAAAATCTTCTCGGCGTTCGTTCGGTTACGTTAAACGGCGTATTGGACGCGCTCTTTATTTAATTATTTCGCCGTTAGTTTATTTGTAAATTGTCTCTCCTCTGTTCTCTATTGTTATATTTTCCGTGGTCTGCCTGTATTTTGAGTTACCGTTAGTCACCCTGATAGACCCCTGGGTGTGAAAAACTGTGTCCCTGTCATTTTCCTATCAGTGTAAACTAACATTATTTGTAATCATGACTCTCTGTGCCTGTTGCAATAAAGAGTCTGAGGCACATAAACTCGTTAAATGCTATGTTTGTAATAAGTCATATAATATTAATTGTGCTGACATTACTACCTCTGAGGCTCGAAAGATTCATTTAAAATCGGGACTTAAATGGAATTGCCGCGATTGTGACAAGATTGGCAGTGACTTAATTTCACTCAAAGCTGCAATTATTAATTTACAAAACGAAATTTCCGCCCTTAAAAATTCCAAACCTGTTGAAGACTCTAATAAATTACCCTCAATGCCAGTTGTCATGGAAAACATTATTTATGAAATATCGGAAAGAGAGAAAAGGTCTGGAAATTTGATTATATTTGGGATTAAAGAAGACAATACTGGATCTAAGCAACAGCAAATGATGTCCGACTCATCGATCGCAGAAAAGGTGTTAGGCGATATTGGTGTTAATCTTACTAACATTCAAACCCAGCGTTTGGGTAAATACGATCCGTCCAAGTTACAATCTCGCCCGATAAAATTTAAAGTTCCCTCCCAGGAAACTATGGCTCTAGTTATGAGTAATCTAACCAAATTAAAAACTCTTAGCAAATGGAAAGGCGTTCATCTCTCTAGAGATCGTACACCCATCCAGAGAGATTTGTACCGAGCGGCAAAAGAAGAATTAAATAACCGCCTGGCGAACGGAGAAAATAATTTGCGTATAAAATTCATTAATGGGATTCCTAATGTCACTGAAAGTTTAAACTAGTTAAGCCCGGCCGTTCCCCCATTTCATTAAATATTTTCTATCAGAATACTAGAGGATTGTGTTCCAAAACGCGTGAATTTTATGTCAACTGCTGCAACTTATCTTCGGAAATTATTTGTTTATCGGAAACCTGGTTAAACAGCTCAATTCAAAACTCTGAACTCTTCCCTCCTAACTATAATATTATTCGTAGTGACAGGAAATTTAATTCTGTGGGGCGCTCCAAAGGGGGAGGGGTATTGATTGCGATTGATAACAATATTCAATATGAAGTACTAGATACGACTTCGCTAACTAATCTTGTTCCACTGATTGATGTTCTGTTATGTAAATGCATTCTCAAAGGCGTTGTCTGTACTATCTGTACAATCTATATTCCCCCAGATACTATGCTAGATGACCTGGAATTATTTTTCAATTTCCTGGAACAGTTAATAATTGATCAGCCCGTTGTATTTGTTGGTGACTTTAATTTACCAAATCTCGTTAATTCAAATATTTCTTGTTCAAAATGTTTCTCGTTTCAATGTTTTTGTAACATACTCGGTCTCACGCAGTATAACGCCTGTCCAAACATAAATAACAAACTTCTAGATCTCGTCGTATCAAACTTAAACTCTCCCATACTAGTTGAGCGTGCCGACACTCCTATGGTGACAGAAGATTTACACCATCCATCATTATCCATTACATTGGAACTCAGCACAATCTCGGATAATACTAGGTTTCCCTCTAATACTAATGCCCGCTATAACTTTAAAAGGGCTGATTTTGTTAACTTATACAAGGATCTGAGTAATACTGATTGGACATATTTAAATAACTGTACTGATGTGAACGAGGCTTTGGATATGTTCTACACGAATCTATATAAGATATTTAATAAGTCGGTTCCCTTATGCCAAACCCCCCGATCGACATTTCCTCCATGGTTTACTCCTGAAATAAAAAGGAACATGCAAACAAAGGCATATTATAGACGAAAGTGGCGATCAAGTAAGAATCCAATCTATAAAGATGAATTTAAAAGGCTGAGGTCGCTCACCAAACAGCAAATAACGGAATCATATAGAGTGTATCTGGAAGCGGTTGAAAATAATATGAAATCAAATCCTGCTGAATTATGGAATTATGCTCACATGAAACAGGGCACTACTAGAATACCAAGCAGATTAACTCATGAAAGCGAGGAGTACTCTACTCCTAACGATATAGTTGACGGTTTTGCCTCATTATTTTCTAAAAGTTTTAAACCTGCGAACAATACCACTCTGCCTGAAACCCATAGTAATTGTCCATCATTTATCATAAATCCAATTTCCGAAAGCGATTTAATAAGCATCATGGCCCTATTACCCAATAAAGCATCTTCTGGGGATGACTCTGTTCCTTCCTTCTTAATCAAAGATTGTAGATTTGTTTTTGCTAAGCCGCTGCAGATTATTATAAACCTCGCTATCAGTACGTGTACATTTCCCTCAAGGTGGAAATTGGCAAAAATTAGTCCCGTTTATAAAAAGGGAGAGAAACATTTTCTAGAAAATTATCGTCCGATTGCATTACTAAGTAATTTTTCAAAAATATTTGAACAGGTAATCTACTCTACTATTTTTAGGAATGTATCCTCATTCATATCCTCCAACCAACATGGATTCATGCCGGGTAGATCCACAACAACCAATCTAGCTTCATTTGCTCAATATGTTTCTGAAGTGATAGATCAGAGAGGCCAAGTTGATGTAGTGTACACGGACTTTTCACGAGCCTTTGACACCCTGGACCACGACATAATCCTAGTGAAACTTGCTGACCTTGGAGCCGCTCCGAGTCTTCTACAACTTATGAAATCTTACTTATCTAATCGTTTAGCATATGTCGCCTTTAATGGTTACCACTCCTACAAATTTTCAATTAATTCTGGTGTCCCGCAGGGTTCGAATCTGGGACCGCTACTTTTTATTATTTTTATTAATTCCCTGCTAGATTCGCTAAATTGTCACGTATTGGCCTATGCAGATGACATCAAACTTTTTAGTAACATTACCTCGCCAAATGATGTTGTGTCTCTACAGAATAATATTAATAAACTAGTATCCTGGTGTGAAAACCACAAACTAATTCTCAATGTTCATAAATGCTGCACTATGTCATTTTCACGAAAATCCAATGTACTTCCAACGACATACGCAATTAATGAGTTACAACTTACCACTTATGCCGAAATAAAAGATCTAGGCATTTTATTTACCAGTGATTTAAATTTTACTAGGCATATTAGTAACACTGCAATATCGGCATCGAGAATGTTAGGGTTTATTATGCGTATTTGTGCGCCTTTCAGTGACATTGACCTAATAAAATGTCTATATTATGCATATGTCATCAGCAAATTTGAGTATGGGTGTCTTATTTGGTATCCATTTTATATGAATCAGAGCATGCCGATGGACCGTGTTCATCGTCGATTTTTAAAGTATTTATCATATAAAGTGGATGGCGTCTATCCCGAACGAGGTGTTGATCAAGATTTGCTACTAGAAAGACATGGTATGACTTCACTAGCCGCTAGAAGAAAAGAGCTCACTGCCAAGTTTCTTTGGAAGATCATTCACAATAGAGTGGATGCTCCATTTCTTTTGTCGAAACTAGACTTCCACGTCCCTAGGTCAAGCTCAAGGCATATCAGCACTTTCTACATTCCAGGAGCCCGTACCAATTGTCTACGGCGAGCACCAGTTCAGGTTATGTGTCGGAATGCGATGACTCACTATGACGATATTTTTTTTGATCACTTATAGTGATGTTGTCTTGTAATTTCAATGTTTATTTTTGTTAATATAGTTTTAAATAATGAAATACTACTGTATTGTTCAATTGTTTTATATTGTATATATATTATTGTTATTGTCTTGTAAATGGGGTTTCCTGTTGGGCAATAAAGAGCTTTATTATTAAATGGGGAAAAAATGCTTCTTCTCTTTTTCTAGAAATCAACAAGCTTACTTTATTTAATTTTTAATTCTATCAAATGTTAAGTGTTATTATAAAACATGAATACAGTGTACAGTAATGATATGATTGAATTTTTGATGTCATGACAATTGTGAATTGAGAATTGCATTCAACGCTTTGAAAAATTGTAAAGAAATTTGATTTGAAAGCTCAAGATTCATTACCAAACAACGCATTTTAATTTTCCAATAAAACAATTGTCATATCTTTGGCGGAAATGAAACAGCAACTTTCCAAACATAAAATGCAAAATTGAAAATTGCATTCAACGCTTTGAAAAATTGTAAAAAATTAACCAGTCCAGGAATTTGTTTTAAAAGCTCAAGATTCGTTAACAAAGAATGCATTTTTGATTTTCAATTAAAACAATTGCCATATCTTTGGCGGAAATGAAACGGCAACTTTCCAAACATAAAATGCAAAATTGAGAATTGCATTCAACGCTTTGAAAAATTGTTAAAAAGTAATCACTCAAGGAATTTGCTTTGAAAGCTCAAGATTCATTAACAAACAACGCATTTTTGATTTTCCATTAAAACAATTGTCATATCTTTCACGGAAATGAAACAGCAACTGTCTAAACATAAGACGCAAAATTGAGAATTGCGTTCAACGCTTTGAAAAATTGTTAAAAATTAATCACTCAAGGAATTTGCTTTGAAAGCTCAAGATTCATTAACAAACAACGCATTTTTGATTTTCCATTAAAACAATTGCCACATCTTTGGCGGGAATGAAACAGCAACTGTTCAAACATAAAATGTAAAATTGAGAATTGCATTCAACGCTTTGAAAAATTGTAAAAAAATAATCACTCAAGGAATTTGCTTTGAAAGCTCAAGATTAATTAAAAAACAATGCATTTTTGATTTTCCAATAAAACAATTGCCATATCTTTGGCGGAAATGAAACAGCAACTGTTTAAACATAAAATGCAAAATTGAGAATTGCATTCAACGCTTTGAAAAATTGTTAAAAATTAATCACTCAAGGAATTTGCTTTGAAAGCTCAAAATTCATTAACAAACAATGCATTTTTGATTTTCCATTAAAACAATTGCCACATCTTTGGCGGGAATGAAACAGCAACTTTCCAAACATAAAATGCAAAATTGAGAATTGCAGTCAACGCTTTGAAAAATTGTAAAAAAATAATCGGTCCAGGAATTTGCTTTGAAAGCTCAAGATTCATTAACAAACAACGCATTTTTGATTTTTCATTAAAACAGTTGCCACATCTTTGGTGGAAATGAAACAGCAACTTTCCAAACATAAAATGTAAAATTGAGAATTGCATTCAACGTTTTGAAAAATTGTTAAAAATTAATCACTCAAGGAATTTGCTTTGAAAGCTCAAGATTAATCAACAAATAACGCATTTTTGATTTTCCATCAAAACAATTGCCATATCTTTGGCGGAAATGAAACAGCAACTTTCCAAACATAAGATGCAAAATTGAGAATTGCGTTCAACGCTTTGAAAAATTGTTAAAAATTAATCACTCAAGGAATTTGCTTTGAAAGCTCAAGATTCATTAACAAACAACGCATTTTTGATTTTCCATTAAAACAATTGCCATATTTTTGGCGGAAATGAAACAGCAACTTTCCAAACATAAGATGCAAAATTGAGAATTGCGTTCAACGCTTTGAAAAATTGTTAAAAATTAATCACTCAAGGAATTTGCTTTGAAAGCTCAAGATTAATTAACAAACAACGCATTTTTGATTTTCCAATAAAACAATTGCCACATCTTTGACGGAAATGAAATAACAACTAGAAGCAAATTTGAGAATTGTAAACAATAATACACTTGGATCATCGAAAGACATTGGAAGGTGATGATTAAATATTAGAATAAGGACCGGTCCCAGAATGGATCCTTGAGGAACCTGATGTAGTATGGGCAACATTAGCGACTCGGGGAATAAGATATGACCACCACCCCGAACGGTTATTGCGTAATAAAAAATTAATCCATCCGAAGCCACTTGGTGCAGATAAATAACGGCCGAGAATAGAAACTCCATTCGGAGGAGAGAGTCTTATTATAATGACGTCACCGCGACTCGTACTCTTATCTTTATTAATGACTCGAACCCGCTGTTTAAAATTAGAACAAAAGCGTTCCGAATACAAAACTGCGTACAGAATATATACACATTGCCCACTAGTAAAATACGGACGCCCTTTTTTTTTTTGTAAACCGATTCCTCTTCCTACCTCTTCCTCGGGCGCCTCCTTCCACATTTATAATGGAAACAGAAATATTAATATAAATGGGCATGCGGCGCATCCGAGGCGTATAAATAAGTGGCGATACTTCTTGGGAACGGGCGAAAGGAAGAAAAAAAAATTGGGGGGACGACTACTACTACTCTCCGTATTTTTAGAATTTTGTTTGTATTATTTTTATTTTGAAACGAAATGACAGCGCAACTGTTATTATGCTTAAGTTCATATTCATATTAAAAGGATATATCGGGAAATTAATCTCGCGAGGTTTGGAAATAGTTTGAAGATTAATCCGTTTGTAATAAGCGTAGATTTTTTTTTTTGAAATGCTAAATATTTTATTTACATTCGCCTGTCGTGGATATCTCGAGATACTTGTTATCCGTTGAACGTGTCAATTATTTCTACGTGTTTTTTTTTCTTTTAATTTCGAAGCCGTCGGATCTGTGTGTGATTTTCTTGGTTGGCGGCCAAAAACCGTCGGGTTGCATTACAACACACAATTTCTCCTACAAAAATATGCAATTGGTATAATAATTATTGTAAGATAATGATTTTTTTTTGTAAAATATACAGGGTGCCCGGATTTCATAGATTACGGCAAATGAAAGAAATTGGTAGATTTTGTTTTTATTTTTATTTTGAGCATGTGGGCCATGAGAAGTGGAATTTGGGGGTGGATTCTTGATGGGCTCTCAAACCTGCACCTTTTTGCTAATTTGACCATCTCTCTATCTCTTCAAATGCAGAAATTAGCAATGTTGTCCCTACGAAATCCGAGCACCCTGGATATTTATTTTAATATAGAATAACAATAATAATAAGTTAATATAGAATAATAATAATAATAATAATAAGTTAATATAGAATATAAATCAAATTGCTATATAGAATTTTGACCTTGCTTCCGGGCACCTCTGGATAGATGACACTGCGTTTGTAACCCGAAACAGGTTTCATTCTATGGTAGGCAACCAAACTTACTCATCTTTGCCGGTTTGGTTGCGTCAAATTTTAACCAACGCACACTGGTCCATTTTTTTTCAATCACGCACGCCAGCAAATATACGAGACAAATTTGTGTTATTTTAATATCTTTGATTTTTTTAACAAACAAATCATCAATATTCGTCGTGGTGCTAGCCATGAAAGTAGTTGTTTCGGTAGATGATTTGTTAATTGTAGTCTCTTAGAGAAGACGAAAAGTATCGTATTTCTCATTTTATGAAACAAATTTGTGTTTATGCCTCCTTTTCTCTCTAATTAGCAATTATGCAAGCACGTGGAAGACTTGCACAATGCGATACGTTCTTGTGCGTGAATCAACTAGTTATTTTTTAGCGCGGTTCTGGAATAATTAAGCGATTCTCGGTGCATGGACGATTTAGTGTTTTCAACGCAGTCAATGAATCGCCGCCGTGCGTGCAATGATGTTTATTTTTGTCCCTCGAAATGAGCGTCTTACCAATTTCAAGGGGGTTCTACCTTGAGAAATGGCTTTCATTTCGGCGTGATTAAAAGAAAAAACCCATTTAGTGACCAATATAATGGACGAAAATAAAAATTCCGCTGCGTTCGTTGCCAACAATAGGCAGGAGTATTATCTAATGTTAATGTGTTCGACAAAGTAGACAAAAATATTATTCATGACATACTAAACTCTTCGATGTATTAAAAAAAAATCAAGTCCACTTGGTTGAGCAGTGGAACTCTAATTTTACATTTTTTTTTTTGTGGAAATTTACGACTTACTAAACTTTTTGACGTATTGCAAAAAAAATCATGCCCACTTGAGTGGACAGTGGAACTTACATAATGTTTTTGTACAATTGGGAGTGACAGTTATGGTCATACAAAGAAAACTCACTTTTTCGCATGCAAACTTCGTTTTTTTTTTGGCACATTTCGGATATTTGCACCTTACAGAATTTTTAAACTGGTAAGTGTTGCAGTTTCCGGTTCAGGTTGGCCCAGAGCTTGCTAGGGGTAACATTGAGAAGCCTTTGGAGTTGTTCCTAGTATGAAGTGATCTAGGGGTTCTAGCAGCCTCATCATCGCTGGTTTTCAGTAGCTCCAAATTAAAGGAAGCATTTTTTGTAACCCCAGATAACTAAACATTCGTCTAATAGACTACCGACTTCTGATCTAAATTGTTTGTATATTAATTTATATGTATTTGCAAATTATTTTATACTTATTTTGTAAGCAATGCCGACAAACATAAATAAACTGGACTAAACTAAACTGGACTGACAGTTTTTTGAAGGCAATTATGGAGAACTCACTTTTACCATCTGCCTGGAGTGCAAACGCTAATTTTTAGCACTTTTCTATATTTTCATTGAAGTGTTATAACTTCTCTTGAATGATTAGTTATAGTTATCTTTATGTGTTTATAATCGGATACATCATTTTCGACTTAATCTAAATCACATCCTAATTCTTGTTTTGAGATCCTTGGATCAAACATGAACAAAAATTTTGAACCAAAAACTAAACGTGTTTTTCTCGTATGACAAAACTTTTTAGATGATCTCAAGATCATACCTTAAATCCACAAAATTAATAGCATCACAAGTATCGTATGAATCGGTGTTGTATGAATGGCAAAGGCGAGTTTTATTCAAGAATCTTCGCCGGGCCCAGTGTGCGCACACCAACACACATGCGCATATTTATAACCGTATACACTCTGGTTAATAATTCGCTCCAGAAATGCGGGATATTCTTAAATGCGAGAGGACAGTGTCTAATTTTACCCACGCGTGTGAATGAATGTCACAGCTGTGAAGCTTCTATGAAGAGAGGAGACCTGCAGCGTTCCCCCGTATATACATCCACTAGCGGAGAGGCGCACTGTCTTGTCAATGACATTCCTATGTTGTCAACTTCACTAGTCATCCCGACTTAATTTTGTCTTAAACAATGGAGCGGGTGTCGGGTTGCGCGTTCCAAATTAATTAAACCTCCGCCTTTGTGTATGTTTTTTTACCGAGGGATCGCTTCCTGAGGATGCGGCCGTAACTTAATTGCCGGCGACAGTTGACCTTGTAGTGCTCGCATTGTTTAATTTAAGAAATGTCAAGTTTGACGGTTGAAGTGACGTCTGGCCAACCGTCGGAAAGTGGATTTACTGAAATAGCTCGTGACAATCGACATTGTTTCTTGTCTTGTCCTGAAAAGGTTCATCTCTTGGAGTTAAGTGACAATTCTATACTTCTTTCGCATTCTTAAAACAATCGTAATCATTTTAACTAAATTGAATAAAAACATTAAATATTGCTCCCCCATCAGAACAGCTACAGACCGGTTTCGACCTTTCAGGTCTCATCAGTGTGGTTAGTTGCTGATGGGGAAACGGAGATTACTATTGGAATTTAACACGTTCGCTGCCACCGACGCGCTAGTGCGTCCAACTTCATAATTGCGTATGTGAAATCCCAATTGTAGTGGCAGCGAACGTGTTAAGTATTCCAAACACCGTTAAAGGTAGAAACATCAAAGTGGCGGAATCTATTGCCTGAATGCTGTACTGAACCAAATCCGGGTGGCTTTAACACCGACAAGATATGGACGAATAAACTAACTAAACATTGTTATACTTGCCACCGCTGGCAATGTCTATCGGTGTTAAAGCCATCCGGATTTGGTTCAGTACAGCATTCAGGCAATAGATTCCGCCACTTTGGCGTTTCTACCTTTAAATTGAATAAAATTTCTTTGTAAATCTATTTGTGGTGTTAACCAAACGTCGAGGAACACGGTTTGTAGTTTAAGTTAAAATGAATACGAATAGTGGTGGGTGGGCCCTAAATTTTGGATTTTATAGAATTGCTAAGATATTCAAAGTGTTTCTGATGATTACAATGAATTATTTAAATAAATTTTGGATTTTATAGAATTGCTAAGATATTCAAAGTGTTTCTGATGATTACAATGAATTATTTATTGAAATATAAAGAATTTATTTTATTTTAAAAATCGTTACGAAATATTAATAATGGATTAATGTAAACTGTCAAAATCCTCCAAGTTCAAAGACAAAAAACTGGCGATTTCGATTTATTTAAAAAAATTGCTTAGGCATTTCTTGATCATGATAATTAGTATACTAAAAGTATATTCAACGAAAATTGACAAACTCCATCAATATCAACAAAATCGCGTTTATGATTTTGAAAAATGTTTTAACTTCTGAATGCCTTACTTGATTTGGATGATTTAAATTCCAAAACATAGCGAATTCAGTGTGTTTAAAAAAACATAAGGAAATATACATATCGTTCCAAAAATGTTGCCAAAATCTGTTGTTTTCCGAGATCAAAGTCAACAAAATCGCGTTTTTGATTTTGAAAAATGTTTTAACTTCCGAACGCGTTGTTTCATTTTGCTGATTTAAATGCCAATGTGGCAAATTTAGTGTGTTTGAAAAAGTATTAAGATTGAAAAGAAAGAAAATTGTCAAAATCCGCAGTTTTCCAAGTTCAAAGTTGAAAAACCCACGTTTTCAGTTTTCAAAAATTGTTAGGGTGTTAAACGCATTTTTTAATTATGATATTTAATATGCTAAAAAGTTGAGAATTCGGGGTGTTGTACAAAAATATTCATGTTGAGACAGTGGAAATTGTCAAATTGTCAACAAAATCAAGTTTTTGATTTTAATAATTTTTTTAACTTACGGGCGCGTTATTCGATTTTGATGGTTTAATTTTTAAAATGTAAAGAATTTGGTGTTTTTTTTTTAATATTTAAAAAGTTTAATTTCGAAAATTTAGAAGTTTTTTTATCTTGGCAAAGTTAAATAACATTTTATTATATTTTAATAACAATCTTAAGTCACATTATTCATATTTTTAGGTGATTTGACCCATATCTGATGACAGGTATTTTAAATGCATTCGCCCCAAATGCCGATTGTCAGAAAAACGCTCAATTTAAGTGACGATCGGCCACCAGGGGGCAATATCGCCCACGTTGAGAAACACTGTTCTGTTTCTAAACGATGTGAGTGTGATTTTTGTAATAAATTACAAGTACAATTATAAAATTTCCCGTAGAGTTTCGTAAGTACTACTTTTTCCATCAGCCAAGTTGTCAAAAAAGTCTAATCTATGGGTAGATGTAGTATATATATATATACTTGTTTCAATCATTGCAAGCCTAATCTGTAGGTAGATGTAGTATACGGGGTGTTCAATTTAAGTGAAGATATTGAAATATCTCGAAAACTTCACATCGAATAAAAAAAAACTATAATAAAAATTCGCCTCGGAGGGGGACATCTAATGATACGAAACTCGACCCACTACCCTCAACCCCCTAGGGGGTAGGGGGTGAGAAATAGAAAAGTTAAACAGGAACCCCCATTTTTTGTACGGATTTGAATCATTATTTTTCAGCAGCATAGGGAACCTTATTTTACGAATCCCCATTTCTCAGGAAATCCCCATTTTTCAACGATTTTTGCCAATTTTGAATTTTGTCGATTATAGCGTCGCCTGTCACGAATACACAGAAAAATTTCAGATAAAACTTATTTTTTCCCGGAGTATTCAAATCCGTACAAAAAAATGGGGTTCCTATTTAACTTTTCTATTTCTCACCCGCTACCCCGTAGGGGGTTGAGGGTAGTGGGTCGAGTTTCGTATCATTAGATGTCCCCCTCCGAGGCTAAAATTTTTTTTTATTCGATATGTAGTTTTCGAGATATTTCAATGTCTTCACTTAAATTGAACACCCTGTATATACTTGTTTCAATCATTAAAGCTCTGATTTCTTTTTTAGTGTTAAGAATTAAAAATAATACAATGAGTTTCAATCATAATTTCTTAAGTCAAAACGAACCGTGTTTTATCTCATATCAGAACGGCTTCGGTTTCGTTTTAGATGTTGAGAAATTATTTAAGCTTGATTCTAGATTTATTAACGATGAAAGCGAAGCTGTACTGATGAGAGATAAAACTGATTTTACTTCAAGCCGCAAATATTTTTTTTTCCAAAAAAACAAATTGCAGTTAACAGTGCGTCGAATAAAATAAAATTTGAGCATTTCTTAATTCAATGTTCCGTTCTAAAGTTGTAAACGGTAAAATATCAAAACGACGAAACTCGAGGCCCATTTTTTACTTTCTCCGTTACGAAGTACGAGAAAGTATTGTGATCGTGATTTTTTTTTCAAAATTTTTTTTTGCGGAAATATCCGTTTTGGGGTCCCTAGATGCCATTTCAACAATTTCTGGAAAAAAATTTTTTGTGTCTCTGTGTGTGTGTCTGTGTGTGTGTGTGTGTGTCTGACTGTGTGCGCTGTATCTCAAAAACTAAAAGAGCAATTGATATGAAACTTTGAACATACGTCTTATTTGATAATCTGAAGAACTGAAAAGCTTTTGGTAAAATTTCGTACACCGGAAGTGGGTGTTTACCTCAACTGTTTTTTGTTTTTTGCCAATATTTTCTTAAATATAAAAAATATCACAAAAACATTTAAACAAACATTAAAGACAACAAAGAAATGAACATCTTTTGCTTAAAAATATTTTTCATAAAATCATTGCTATTTTTTTAAATTTTTGGTGTATAATTATGAAACGATAATAGTTACAGCAAATTTATGTGAATAATAATTGTAGAGAATGCCAAAATGAACAATTTCTAAAGAATAAGTTTTTTTCGAAATCTCGTTAGTTTTTGAGTAAACCGAGTTTTTGAATTTGAAGCATAATTTTCCCATCTTTCATAATTTTGACGTTTTAAACGTCAGTTTCATCCGAGTCTACGAAACATTCGATGTACATTTAAAATATGATTTTAATTGAAAATAAACCACGAAAGCGTAAATATAAATGATACCATCAAGTCGGAGAAAGTAACATGATGGCTACATCACCATTTTTTCTTAATGTAAACACCATTTTTATATGTATTTAAAAACGAAAATTAAAATTAAACATTTTGCAAAATTTACTTAAACGTGGAAGAAACGTGCATTTTCGAGATATTCCTATAAAAAATGATTTCATGCGATATAATAATATTTAATTTAAAATAAAATCGTGGGCAGAAAGACTTATGGTCGATAGCGTGACCAGACATATCCGCAGAGGAAGACAGCTCTCGCAAAAACTGCGCACAGAAAACTGCGCACAGCGAAAATTCCTCAAACGAAAATTCCTCACACAGAATAATGCTCACACGGAAAACTCCGCATACAGAAAATAACGATTTTATTTTGATTTAGTCAGGATCACGATTGTTTGTTGCGGCGAAAATCGTTTTTCTAGAAGCAACAAGCAAGTGATCCAGATGCTAATAATTGCCTAGGAAAATCAGTCACGAGATTCGAGAAGACAATTGGCCGAATAGAAAGTTTACACTTCATAATTTGAAAAATTAAATTTAGTGACACCAAGTGTCAGACGTGTATTAATCTGCGCCACAATAATTGTAGTAAAAATGGGCTTACCAAGATTTTGAGAAATGCACAAACACATTACCCGAAAATACAAACAGATCGAATTCAGGAGCAAACTGTTTAAAAGTCCGGAAATAACTGACGTTTTATACGTTACAGAAAATGTACTAACGCGTTGCTAGGCAATACCAACATGATGGATTATCTGATTAGATACCACCCAGGATGAATTGCCATGCATAACATGCAGCGTGGTCTGTTACGCATCGTAATTAGAATTTTATTGGATCATGTCATCTACATTATTCGGTTTCATTGGTTAAAAAGTAAATGAGGGCAATTGTCAGTAAAATAAAATTTGATTTTAATTATCATATCTCAAAATATGAATTTAAATTTTTAACTTTGTCCGTACGAAGTAGGGGATTGTGATCAGAAAATTTCACCAATAACAGCAGCGGAATATCTGCTTCCTCGTGCAACACGAGCGACGTCGTCTTTATTTTAGCCTCTACGAAGATCCACGAGCCGTCGCTTTTAACCAATTAATTACAAATATTCATTGATACAATTGACCTATTGCGTAATTTAGCCAATTGTAGGCAACCCAATGCGCAATCAAATTTCCACCCTAGCTATAATTTTTGCTCATTTTAATGACGATATTTTTTCAGTTTAGGACGAAAAAAATTACCTAAAGATTTCATTTCATTAGACTTTAACTGCGAACGGCAAGTACATTCGATGTCCAGATTGTTTCCAGTAAAACGCTTACATGGCAGTGTTATTGTAATTTTCCTAGTCAACAATTAATCGATGGCTTCTGGAAGGAAAAATGCCGGTTATCTTCGAACTCGTGTCGAGCAATATTTCGCGAACAATCGGACTTTGCGATCTCAAAGGTTACTCGGTTTTATTATATTGTAAACAATATATCGCTGCATAATTCGATCCCGGTTTTGTTATTTTCAATTATTCAAATGTAAGTACTATTAGTATTGGTCACTTCAATTGAAATGTAAGCAAAAAAGGCACTTATTATATTTATTATAAATTCAAATTTCAACTGCTCCCACTTTTATTCTACACTCCATCTACTCATACATTAGACTTTTTTGACATCTTTAGTAATAAACACTAGAACATTCAAAAGTACCAACACGGCTATTAGAAAACTGTAATTTTGCAGCAAGTTAGGTTGGTACCGGTGTACCGGTGTACCATGGACATATTATTGACAGTTTGTTATTGTTCTTGATTTCCTCCAAGGAGAACGTTCTAAATGATGTGACGAACCAACTACACACGTACCCGGTAAGATTATTTCGTAGTAAATTAAGTTTCGTAAGTACTACTTTTTGTGGCGAGAGTTGTTCGGAAACCTAGTGGGATTTCTGTCACTCAAAATGTCATAAAAGTCTAATCTATCAGTACATGGAGTTTACCCAATAATCCCGACTCAACACCTGATATTCTTCTGTGCACAAACAACGTACGCCCTCTTATATCGGAGTCCACGTCATTCTCCGACCAGATGTCGTGTTCCGCGTTGACACTGCAGAGTCGTGCGATGTCAAAAATGTCGGGCAGGAAACTGTGATTTGATTGGAAGAACGTAAGGCCACCAGTTTGATGTCATGAGGTAAATTGTCAGGATGCAGTTTCGATTAGTAATTCTTCTGACAAGATGCGCAAGCATGCCATCGTTGAAGATGATGTTGAGATTAGATTGCGTGAAGAATAATACGCCGATACGATTCTTCTGTTAAGATGGGCAAGCATGTCATCGTTGAAGGCGGAGAATGATACTTCGCCGATACGATTTTAAGCGGAACCGCGGTGGTTCATTGACATTAGAACCCTGCACAGACCATGTAAAGTTACACCCGCTTTAGCTCAGCTCGATGAGAAAAGTATTTCAAGCTTTGGTCTAAAAATGTTTTTTATTTCGCCGGAGTTTTGTCGACTCAAGAAAATTTGGAGAATTTTCGATGTGAGAAGTTTCCCGTCTCACATCTCGACTTAAGAAAATTTGGAGAATTTTTGACGTGAGAAGTTTCCCGTCTCACATCTCGACTCAAGAAAATTTGGAGAGTTTTCGATGTGAGAGGTTTCCCGTCTCACATCTCGACTCTACAAAATTTGGAGAGTTTTCGATGGGAGAAGTTTCCCGTCTTACATCTCGACTCAAGAAAATTTAGAGAATTTTCGATGTGAGACGTTTCCCGTCTCACATCTCGACTCAACAAAATTTGGAGAGTTTTCGATGTGAAAAGTTTCCCGTCTCACATCTCGACTCAAGAAAATTTGGAGAGTTTTCGATGAGATGAGTTCCCCGTCTCACATCGAAAATTATCGTTAAATGTGGAAACCGAAATCCTAATATGGAATATCAAATCATTATAATTATTTTATAGACGCAAAAGCAAAACTTAACATTTTTGGTTGATGTTATCTAACGCACAGAAAATTTACACTGTCAGTACCTTCACGAACACAACTGTGTGAATCAGTAAATATTAATGCACCCAACAGTTACAATGCGTATTTTAAACTGGCATGATTTGCCACGCATTTTCTCTCTCTTATTTCGCGGTGCTTAATTAGAGGCGACGAAGGAAAAACGGCCATCGGATTCTCTTCACCCTTTCCGTAGACACAACATCCTTTCTCGCGATTTTTTCGGAGAAATCTCTATCATCGTCCCACATGCAACAACACATGCCTTTTATTATACATTCCTCCATAACAAACAAAAAAAAAATATGTGAAGAATGCCAACACAGGATGTTAAATAATCTGTCCGGGATGAATCCTGGCACGTACTCTGAAAGGGGTAGATTTATTCTCCCTTCATAAACCCGAGAGATTTATCCGAATCGGAAACAAAGCTCAATTTCAATAAAGACTAAAAATAAGGGGTAGATTTATTTTCTTTTTATTTAACTTAAAGATTTATCGGTGTCGGAAACAAAGGTTTAATTTTAATAATGGCCAAAAATAGCTGTCGGTGTGTATAAAAAGAGAAAGGGGGAAGGAGGGGGCGTGTTAATAGCATGTAAAGTGCCACATTAAATGATCGGGCCAGTGAGTAATATATTCATAAATCCACCGAAATGTACGGTGTGTAAATGATTTTTCCCCACAATTAGGGTTAATTGGAATGTATTGCTTTTTTTTATAAAAATAGTGTTGCGCGTTTTAATTAATGTCGCTATTTCCGGCGCGAATAAAATTGTGACACTTGAATGATTTTTTTTTCGTTCTACACGCACCGATTAATGAGGCGTATAGTTAGCGACCACGTGCACACCATTTTTGAGTAATTAATGAATAAATCTAAATAAATGTTGAGGAACATGATTAAAATAACGGAAGAAATATGTCAAATAAAAATAAAAAGAAATTTAGAACGATGTTATCCCAAAAAGCCAAGAAGCTAGAAAAACGATTAAAAGTTATTGTTTCAAAAATAATTTAATCAAAAGCACCGTTTGGAATAAATGTGAAATTCCTGAAGTAATTTCTCTAAAGGGTTCATTTTTGCTCATCAAAATTGGTTTTTATGGATAGCCATTTTTGGTACTTTGAAGTTTGGATAATTTTCTTGGACAAATTGTGACGCCACATTATTCTAGTTTAATCAAAATGTCAAGAATTTGACGAATTTCCAGAGCAATTTCTGTCATCAAAATTTATTTTCTAGTGTAGCCATTTCTATTATCGCAAAATTTTGATAGCGTTCTAAGAGGATTTGTAGACACTTAATCTGACAAAATTTCAAACAATTATCGAAATAAATGCGAAAATCCAGGAGGAATGTTTATAAAATGTTCATAATTCGTCATTTTTGCTAGAGCGAAGTTTGAATCATTTTTTTTTACAAATTGTCAAAACACATTATTCAAAATTTTAATGTCAAAATTTCAAGCATTTGGCGAAATACATGTAGAATTCCCTGAGCTATTTTTGTAAAAAGTTTATTTCTGTTCATCAAAATTTGTTTTCTAGGGCGACCATTTCTATTATTGCAAAATTTATATATTTTCCTTTGGCCATTTGTAAAGACATCTATTTTAAAAATTGATCTGTCAAAATTGCCAAAATTTGTAGAAATAAATGTGGTATACCGAGAGCTATTTCTGTAAATTGTTCATTTTTCTCTATTAAAATTTGCCTTTTTGGGCAGCCATTTTTATTATAGCGAGGTTTGGCTAATTTTCTTTGGCATATTGTAGACTCATAATTTCAAGAATAATCTGTCAGAATTTGTCGAAATGTATATGGAATTCCGAGAGCAATTTTGATAAAAAGTTTGTTTCTGGTTGCCAAAATTTATTTTATGGGGGAGATTTTTTTTCAAGAAAATTTCAAGTACCTTTCGGAGTAGATGTGAAATCCCAAAAGCAATTTCTGGAAAAGGTTTATTTTTTTCTAGCGCAGCCATATTTGTTGGGGCAAAATTATTATATTTTTTAAATTTATTTTTAACACGCACACTCATCTTATAATCTTTAAACGCATTTGTCGAAATAAATGTGGAATTCGCAGAGAATTTCGGTAAAAAGTTAATTTTTGCTTATCAAAATTTGTTTTCCAGCGCAGCCATTTATATTTCTGTAAAAGTTCGAAACTTTTCTTTGGGAATTTGAAAAAATATGTGGAAATTTTGAAATAAATGTGGAATTCTAGAAACAATTTGTGGAATAGTTTAATTATGCAAATCAAAATTTGGTTATTGTGCAGCCATTTTTGGTGCTGTTGAGTTTCGATAATTTTCCTAGGCAAATTGTATTCAAGTACAGTGCGTCAAAATTTCAAGCATTTGTCGAAAGTAATAATGGAATTCATTTATGGTCGTTAAAATTTGTTTTTTGGCGAGACTAATGTTTCCGTTATTGCAAAATTTTAATAGTTTTCTTTGGCCATTTGTAAAGATACTTTTTTTTAAATTCAACTGACAAAATTTTAAATATTTGTCGAAATAAATTCCAGAAGCAATTTCTGTAAATTGTTCATTTTTGCTCATCATAATTTGTCTTCTAGCGCAACCATTTTTGTTACGGAAAATTTTGACTAATTTTCTCTGAAAAATTGCAGACACATATTTCAAGATTAATCTGCTAAAATCAAGCAATTGTCGAAATAAATGTGAAATTCCGAGAACACTTTCGCTAAAATTTTCATTTCTGGTCATCAAAATTTGTTTTCGAGCGCAGCCGTTATTATTACTACCAAATTTGGATATCTTTTTTTGGACATTTGTAGCGACACTTTTTTCAAGAATGATCTTTTAAAATTCCAAGGACTTTATGAAATGTGGAATTCCAGGAGCAATTTCTGGAAATTGTTAATTTTTGCTCATCCAAATTTGTCTTTTAGCGCCGCCATTTTAGTTACGGTAAAGTTGACCAATTTTCTGTGGCAAATTGTAAACACGCATTATTTAAGATTAATCTGCTAAAATGACAAGCAGTTGCCGAAATAAATGTGAAATTCCTGGAGCAATTTCCGAAACGTTTTCATTTTTACTCATCGAAATTTGTCTTTTAGCGCCGCCATTTCTGATACGGTTAAGTTTGACTAATTTTCTTTGGCAAATTACATAGATACATTATTCGAGATAACCTGCTAAAATGTCAAACAATTGTCGAAATAAATGTGGATTTTCGAGAGCAATTTTGGTGAAATGTTCATTTCTGGTTATCAAAATTGGTTATCTATTGCAGCAGTTATTACTATTACAAAATGTGGATATTTGTAACGACAATTTTTTCAAGGTGAATCTTTACAAATTTCAAACACTTTTCGAAAGAAATGTGGAGTTTCAAAAGCAAATTCTGGAAACGGTTCATTTTTGCTCATCAAAATGTGTCTTTTTTTGTTACGGCAAAATCCGGCTATTTTTTGTGGCAAATTGTAAAGACATATGATTCAAAATTAATCTGATAATGTCAAGCAGTTGTAGAAAGAAATATGGAATTTTGGTAAAATGTTCATTTCTGGTCATCAAAATTTATTTTCTAGTGCAGCTGTTATTATTATCACAAAATTTGCATATCTTTCTTTGGATATTTGTAACGACACTTTTTTCAAGGTGAATCTTTACAAATTTCAAACACTTTTCGAAAGAAATGTGGAGTCTCAGATGCAATTTCTGGAAACGATTCATGTTTACTCATCAAAATTTTACTTTTAGCTCCGCCATTTTTGTTACGGTAACGTTTGACTAATTTTCTATGGCAAATTATAAAAACACGTTACCCAAGATTGATCTGCTAAAATGACAAGCAGTTGTCGAAATAAATGTGGAATTCCAGAAGCAATTTCTGTACATTTTTCATTTTTACTCATCAAAATTTGTCTTCTAGCGCCGCCTTTTTTGTTACAGCAAAGTTTGAATAATTTTTTTGAAAAATTGGAAAGAAACATTATATTCTAAACTAATCTGCCAAAATGTCAAGCAATTTTCGAAATAAATGTGACATTCCAGGAGCAATTTCTGTAAATTGTTTATTTTTGCTCATCAAAATTTGTCTTTTAGCGCCGCTATTTTAGTTACGGTAAAGTTTGACCAATTTTCTGTGGCAAATTGTAAAGACACATATTCAAGAATAATCTGCCAAAATTTCAAGCCATTGTCGAAATAAATGTGGAATTCCAGGAGCAATTTCTGTAAATTGTTTATTTTTGCTCATCAAAATTTGTCTTTTAGCGCCGCTATTTTCGTTCAGTAAAGTTTGGATAATTTTCTGTGGCAAATTGTAGACACATTATTCAAGTTTAATTAAAATGTGGAATTTCCATAGCAATTTCGGTAATACATTAATTTCTTGTCAACAAAATTTGTTTTCGAGCGCCGCTCTTATTATTACCACAAAATTTGGATATTTTTCTTTGAACATTTGTAACGACACTTTTGTCAAGATTAATCTTTTAAAACGAAATAAATGTGGAATTCCAGAAGCAAGTTCTGGAAATGGTTCATTTTTGCTCATCAAAATTTGTCTTCTAACACCGCCATTTTTGTTACGGCAAAGTTTGACTAATTTTCTCTGGCAAATTGTAATAACACATTATTCAAAATTAATTTGCTAAAATGTCAGAATAATTGTGGAATTTCAAAAGCAATTTTTTTTAAATAATAAGGATTATTGTGGATTATCATACAAAATTATACCTGGTAAAACTGAAATGTTTGTTATTCGTAACTGTCACATAAAATGTTTCACTTAAATATTTATCTTCATTTGATACTTTAATCTAATCAATGACTAATGAAAAATCGGATGGAGTTTATCGAACAAAATCACCTTTGGTTAAAAACTGAAACACAGTTAAGTTATTTTTTTTTAACTCGTTGACGAAGTTTTGTTTCAAAACTCAGATTATTTTTGAAAGACTAAAGGTTTACTAATAAATTGGGTATTTTGGTTATTGTTAATGGTAATTACTATTTTTTTTTCTACGCGTATTCTGATCGTGCGGTTGTATTTTAGAAACAGTTATTTTTCATAGACAGGTGAGTTCTTCAATCTACACTAGTACACATAACATTAACGGAAATAAGCCTTTCCTCATTTTCTTCTTTGAGGTAAAATTTCTCTGGTGCCGGTTAAATTAACTTCGAAAGCAAATCACCTCGGTGATAGCATTCTTTACCAGATTTTATTCCCGGCCAACAATTTTAATAACCCCACGAAATGATTGAACATCATCACCACTAAAACACATTTTACATCCGCGCCAACACATAAATTAGATCTAAAATCGTCGTTTAATGTCTCCGCAAATAAGGCCTTAACGCCGATTGGCAGGAGTGCTTCCGCGACTTCTTCGCGGTGCGAGGTGATTTCGTATTATTGAATTAGCTCCTCGAACGCAATAAAAAAATCGAAATGAAAGCCGTGCATGCATACATTAAGATTCCCCACGTATATTGGAATATTAGTAGTAGACGAAGTGCACGGGTTTCGGTAAGGAAGGGAAGAGAGCTACTATACGGCACTTGCATTACCGGGGAGTGACTTGCATTTATAATTGTGTTAAATTACCCGCACTCTCTCCAGATAAGCACTAATTTAATAATGCAGGTAAAATCAGCAACGTCATACTACACATCAGGGAGCGGTTGCAGCTCTCCTTTAAACCACACTCTGCCGGTTTCGTGTCATCAATAATGTATCAGTGACGATTTTACGTGATGGCCCCGGGAACCTCTTTAAAATACCATTACTTATCGAGATAACTGTTACCAGACACCCAGGATGGCGGACGGGTGGGTGCGTCGCTGCTAATTGTCGCAGGGTGACAAAGTTTAAAATGACACGCGACCTTTTTCCGGTTTGATCAATGAATGATGTGAGATACGCGGTAGATTAATTCTTCAATATCGCTGTACTGTAAGATGTTAATGGCATCCGATATGATGACATAGTTTGAAGTGCATTAAATAAGTTTTATTAGGATTTTTAGACTAAAGCCACCTGAGGGTAACAAAAATGTCGATTAATTTGATTTAAATGGTGTAGCTATCATGTGAGCCACAATTTTGATTCAGAGTTGGCTATGAGATAAACTAGGAACGTCGTCGAATATTACCATTGACATACCATGCCACATCCTTGCCAAACACTTCTTGACACGAGTTGAACTGAAAATAATGAGAATTTTTGACTTAGTTTTCCGTTTTATTGGCCAATTTTTGAGACTATTTTCAGTATTTGTTTGTAAGAGAACCATAAAAGATGTTTAGACCCGGTTTTAGTATTTTATTGGGCCATTCTTGAATTTTAGACATGGATTTTTTAACAATATTTTATTGACCTTCATGACCTGCAGATGACTTTAACCGCGCCTCTGTCAGAAAGTGAAGATCAAACGGTAATTCACCAAATCCTGGTCGTGTGAAACCAAGAACTGGATATTTTTTAATTGTTATTACGTGGGCTATCATTCGATTTTTTAATTTCTCAAAATTTTAATTTTTCTTAAAATGGCGGACGTATGACAAAAAATTATTGGGCACACACTCCTAGACTATTTTTTTTACAATTATACAAAGCGTTGAATGCAATCCTCGATTTTGCATCTTATGTTTGGAAAGTTGCTGCTTCACTCCCGCCAAAGATGTGGCAATTGTTTTAACAGAAAATCAAAAATGCATTGTTTGTTAATGAATCTTGGGCTTTCAAAGCAAATTCCTGCTGATTATTTTTACCAATAAAAATTAATGCTCTTTGTATAAATTACTGTCTTTATAAGTGTAACAAAGAATAAAAACAATTTATTAGTATATTTTATAATAATGTAACAGTTGGCCAATAATATTTCTTTTGCGTGATACTGATTTCTATGCTTTGTTGCGTAATATAAAAAAAAATGAGATTCTATAGATGTGGATGCACAATAATGAATGCTTGTGTATAAATTGTATAGAGCTCATTCATTCAACAAATCTCGCTGAAATATTATTGGCGGCAGCGACGCAAAGGAATCGTCGAGCGTGAAGCAGAAGCAGGAAAGCAGCAGCAGCAACACAAGCACAACCGTGGAAATGTTCTATTTACCCGGAAGGCATTATATTTGCATAAGATGTAATTGTACATAATCTTGTTATCATTAGCACCGGCACAGCATCTGATTTGGACCATCAAAGGATCACACGACTTGCCACCCCCCCGGTCGCCCCCCTCATCCATCCATTTTCTCCCCCCGCCCCGCCGCCGACTACCCAATTCCGCCCTCTTTTACTTCCATCGCGATATTCCGAATCCAGTTTCTGTGTAATTAAGTAATGGGAATCAAAGTTCTGCTTTCTGATCTGTGTGTGCACTATTTGTACAACAGTTTAGGTGAGCGCGCGCGCCACTGCCCTCGCCCTACAACACCCTTCCTCCGACGCTCCCCCAAGGCGCCTCTTATTTCTGTTTACTTGTAGAAATTATTCTCGGAAGCATTGATGACTTCTATAATGATGCTAAATCACGTTAAAGGAAATTAACAATATAAGGCAAATAATTGGTTCTAGAATTCAATTTGGAAAATTATAGAATTCTGAAAGTAATTTGGTCCATTAACATCTAAATGTCTTTCCAATAGGTCAATAATTATAAGCTATAAAAATTGGTTTACGGGGTCATGCCTAGTCATGAAGACGAAAAATAGATGATTTTGTGATTTTTTTTACATAAAACTTGTTTAAAATTGATTGGTCATGTGGTAGCATGTATTTTCATGAATGTAACATGCATTTTATAAGAAAATAAATGAATAAAAAAGGTACGACCTTCCTCCTAAAGACAATTAAAAAACAACAGGTTTCGCGGTGACCACGGCTAATCGGATTTGGAGTATAAGAAATCAAAAACAAAAAAAGATTTCTTTAATATGGTAAAGTATCTAGTGATTGTACTGAACAGTTTGTCGAAATCTGGGACAAAATAGAGCGGACGTTCAAAGTTATAATTTTATATATTTTTAACTTGATTTTTAATTTCATCACTTGATGAAACATGATTTAATATTTAAAATCAATTTTGTACATTCCTTGAAAATGGCTTTCATAAGTGAAACATATCAAGTGATTTTTCTTAAATTTAATTGTTTTTAAATGTTATAATTTGATTTTGCATGAAAATAACGTTCGTTTTTCGTCAAGAAACAACGTTCAAACTTTTAAAATTTACTGAAAATGGATTATTCATGATTCAGTAAAATTTTGGAAACAATCTTTTGCCAAATTTTCAGATAATCGCGCGAGAACAGATCTGCTGGAATTCTGGGATTGCGCTCTTTTAGAATGGTTTAAAAAAATATAAAAACAATTGCCACAAAGTTCAAACTTTTAAAATTTACTCAAAATTGATTATATTTCATGTTTCAATAACATTTTGGAAAAAGCCTTTCACCAGATATTGAGATAATATCACGAGAACAGATCTGCAGCAATTCTGGGATTGTGCTTTTTTTAAATGGATTAAAAAAATATAAAAACAATTGGCACAAAGTTCAAACTTTTAAAATTTACTCAAAATTGATTATATTTCATGTTTCAATAACATTTTGGAAAAAGCCTTTCACCAGATATTGAGATAAAATCACGAGAACAGATCTGCAGCAATTCTGGGATTGCGTTTTTTTAAAATGAATTAAAAAAATATAAAAACAATTGCCACAAAGTTCAAACTTTTAAAATTTACTAAAAATTGATTATATTTCATGTTTCAATAACATTTTGGAAAAAGCCTTTCACCAGATATTGAGATAAAATCACGAGAACAGATCTGCTGCAATTCTGGGATTGCGCTTTTTTAGAATGGATTTAAAAAATATAAAAACAATTACCACAAAGTTGAAATTTTTAAAATTTACTCAAAATTGATTATATTTGATGTTTCAATAACATTTTGCAAAAAGCCTTTCACCAGATATTGAGATAAAATCACGAGAACAGATCTGCAGCAATTCTGGGATTGCGTTTTTTTAAAATGAATTAAAAAAATATAAAAACAATTGCCACAAAGTTCAAACTTTTAAAATTTACTAAAAATTGATTATATTTCATGTTTCAATAACATTTTGGAAAAAGCCTTTCACCAGATATTGAGATAAAATCAAGAGAACAGATCTGCAGCAATTCTGGGATTGCGCTTTTTTAAAATGGATTAAAAAAATATAAAAACAATTGCCATAAAGTTAAAACTTTTAAAATTTACTCAAAATTGATTATATTTCATGTTTCAATAACATTTTGGAAAAAGCCTTTCACCAGATATTGAAATAATGTCACGAGAACAGATCTGCTGCAATTCTGAGATTGCGCTTTTTTAGAATGGATTAAAAAAATATAAAAACAATTGCCATAAAGTTCAAACTTTTAAAATTTACTCAAAATTGATTATATTTCATGTTTCAATAACATTTTGGAAAAAGCCTTTCACCAGATATTGAGATAATATCAGGAGAACAGATCTGCTGCAATTCTGAGATTGCGCTTTTTTAGAATGGATTAAAAAAATATAAAAACAATTGCCATAAAGTTCAAACTTTTAAAATTTACTCAAAATTGATTATATTTCATGTTTCAATAACATTTTGGGAAAAGCCTTTCACCAGATATTGAAATAATGTCACGAGAACAGATCTGCTGCAATTCTGAGATTGCGCTTTTTTTAAATGGATTAAAAAATATAAAAACAATTGCCATAAAGTTCAAACTTTTAAAATTTACTCAAAATTGATTATATTTCATGTTTCAATAACATTTTGGAAAAAGCCTTTCACCAGATATTGAAATAATGTCACGAGAACAGATCTGCTGCAATTCTGAGATTGCGCTTTTTTAGAATGGATTAAAAAAATATAAAAACAATTGCCATAAAGTTCAAACTTTTAAAATTTACTCAAAATTGATTATATTTCATGTTTCAATAACATTTTGGGAAAAGCCTTTCACCAGATATTGAAATAATGTCACGAGAACAGATCTGCTGCAATTCTGAGATTGCGCTTTTTTTAAATGGATTAAAAAATATAAAAACAATTGCCATAAAGTTCAAACTTTTAAAATTTACTCAAAATTGATTATATTTCATGTTTCAATAACATTTTGGAAAAAGCCTTTCACCAGATATTGAAATAATGTCACGAGAACAGATCTGCTGCAATTCTGAGATTGCGCTTTTTTAGAATGGATTAAAAAAATATAAAAACAATTGCCATAAAGTTCAAACTTTTAAAATTTACTCAAAATTGATTATATTTCATGTTTCAATAACATTTTGGGAAAAGCCTTTCACCAGATATTGAAATAATGTCACGAGAACAGATCTGCTGCAATTCTGAGATTGCGCTTTTTTTAAATGGATTAAAAAATATAAAAACAATTGCCATAAAGTTCAAACTTTTAAAATTTACTCAAAATTGATTATATTTCATGTTTCAATAACATTTTGGAAAAAGCCTTTCACCAGATATTGAAATAATATCACGAGAACAGATCTGCAGCAATTCTGAGATTGCGCTTTTTTAGAACGGATTAAAAAAATATAAAAACAATTGCCATAAAGTTCAAACTTTTAAAATTTACTCAAAATTGATTATATTTCATGTTTCAATAACATTTTGGAAAAAGCCTGTCACCAGATATTGAGATAATATCACGAGAACAGATCTGCTGCAATTCTGAGATTGCGCTTTTTTTAAATGGATTAAAAAAATATAAAAACAATTGCCACAAAGTTCAAACTTTTAAAATTTACTCAAAATTGATTATATTTCATGTTTCTATAACATTTTGTAAAAAGCCTTTCACCAGATATTGAGATAATATCAGGAGAACAGATCTGCTGCAATTCTGAGATTGCGCTTTTTTAGAATGGATTAAAAAAATATAAAAACAATTGCCTCAAAGTTCAAACTTTTAAAATTTACTCAAAATTGATTATATTTCATGTTTCAATAACATTTTGGAAAAAGCCTGTCACCAGATATTGAGATAATATCACGAGAACAGATCTGCAGCAATTCTGAGATTGCGCTTTTTTAGAACGGATTAAAAAAATATAAAAACAATTGCCATAAAGTTCAAACTTTTAAAATTTACTCAAAATTGATTATATTTCATATTCCAATAAAATTTTGGAAAATGTCTCATCAGATTTCGAGATGATTACCCGAGAACAGTTCTGTTGCAATTCTTAGATTGCGCCTTTTCCCAAATGGTTTAAAAAATATAAAAACAAGTGTCACAATATTCAAACTTTTAAAATTTACTTAAAATTGATTATATTTCATGTTTCAATAACATTTTGGAAAAAGCCTGTCACCAGATATTGAGATAATATCACGAGAACAGATCTGCTGCAATTCTGAGATTGCGCTTTTTTAGAACGGATTAAAAAAATATAAAAACAATTGCCATAAAGTTCAAACTTTTAAAATTTACTCAAAATTGATTATATTTCATGTTTCAATAACATTTTGGAAAAAGCCTTTCACCAGATATTGAGATAATATCAGGAGAACAGATCTGCTGCAATTCTGAGATTGCGCTTTTTTAGAATGGATTAAAAAAATATAAAAACAATTGCCATAAAGTTCAAACTTTTAAAATTTACTCAAAATTGATTATATTTCATGTTTCAATAACATTTTGGAAAAAGCCTTTCACCAGATATTGAGATAATATCAGGAGAACAGATCTGCTGCAATTCTGAGATTGCGCTTTTTTAGAATGGATTAAAAAAATATAAAAACAATTGCCATAAAGTTCAAACTTTTAAAATTTACTCAAAATTGATTATATTTCATATTCCAATAAAATTTTGGAAAATGTCTCATCAGATTTCGAGATGATTACCCGAGAACAGTTCTGTTGCAATTCTTGAATTGCGCCTTTTCCCAAATGGTTTAAAAAATATAAAAACAAGTGTCACAATATTCAAACTTTTAAAATTTACTTAAAATTGATTATATTTCATGTTTCAATAAAATTTTGAAAAAAGCTTTTTTTAATTTCTGAAGGGGCTTCGTTAACTTTTTGGTAATTTTTTAAAGCCTTCAACTTCGAAACGCAAACTGTTTGAATGTCAACTTCCCACGTCAAATCGAAACAGTTCTAACCTTGAGAATATTTTTTTCATCAATTTGCTTAATTCTAACATTATTTATATTTACGTCTCATTATAAACCCCAAAATTAGAATTTCCATCTCCAAAAATCGATTTTTTTTTATTTCTGGCTGGACATGACCCCTTAAGGATCAAGTGGTAGTGTAATCATATTGGAAAAATGTCGGCCGAAGATATTATTATTATTGTAATTACTGTGCAGCCTGTACAAAAATGACGAAAAATTTATTAATTCTAATTTTGAGGTTTATAATGAGACGTGAATAGAAATAATTAATTCAAATTGATGAAAAAATATATTCTCAAGGTTAGAACTGTTTTAATTTGACGTAGGAAGTCTACATTCAAACAATAAGGGATTTCGTTTCAAAGTTGTAGGCTTTAAAAAATGACCAAAAAGTTACGCTTTGTTGACTTTTTGGTCTTTTTTAAAGTCTACAACTTTGAAACGCAATCCCTTATTGTTTGAATATCAACTTCCTACATTAAGGAAAGAATAAGGATTTGCGTTTCAAAGTTGTAGGCTTTAAAAAATGACCTAAAAGTTACGCTTCTTCAACTTTTTGGTAATTTTTCAAAGCCTACACCTTTGAAACGCAAACCGTTATTGTTTGAATGTCAAACTTCCTACATCAAATTACAACAGTTCTAACCTTGAGAATATTTTTTTTTCATAAATTTGCTTAATTCCAACATTATTTCTTTTAACTAACATCTCATTATAGACTCCAAAATTAGAATATCCATCTCCTCTCCGCCATTTGTAAACATGTAAACCCCTAATTGCTACTTCCCGCGCGGATCCGACGATCAATTATGATTATTTATCTGGCAACTTTCGGCCATTAAATCAATCAAAGCCCAATTAATCGGACGGCGGAGAGGACAAGTCGAAACGTTATTTAGTAGGCGAAGATAAATCTGAAGAGGAACACCGGAATTGTGGAGTTGAAATTAACATAATTACGCAATGGTCGAAAATAGAAAAAGTCGGGGTTATAAATCAAAATGCGTGACCGGGGAAGAAATTTCTTGTTTTCATCTTTTAATTAAACGTGAGAACACATCATCGAATGTCGTACAATTGGTGAATCGATGATTTTGACTTGTTTTTAAATGGAATTTCATGTCCTAGCCGGGAGATTGGGCTAGTAAATCAAGATACCGTTAGTTTGTGCGTGTTTTTACTAATTTTTTTCGTTCTTTGCTTTCAGGTAAGAAGTTTTGCTCTTTCTACTGAGTTCTAAGAAATTTTTCCAAAGTCTTGAAGGGTGAGTCTTATTGTAAAACCATATGTCTTCAAAAGATAATTCATATTAATATAAAATATATACCAATATTATTAAATTAAAAAAAGTTTGAGTCTGAATGTGTAAAATTGTTCATTAGCTTCAACATCTCTGGCATTTATTATTAAATCAAATTGATACAAAAATGTCCAACAGTTTTACATATTTAAAACGTAAATAATTTTGTAAAATTGTTGATTAGCTTGGGAAATTTAATCCGGGCGTTAATAAATAATATCAGCTCTTCGCATACGTAAATAATAATCATGTCGAAATTGGACAACGTCGCACTTCATTATGTAAATATGGCCGCGAAAAAAAGCACATTTTTCCGTGCAGAGTGCGGAGCCGTTCCACGTTAAAATGTAATATTTTGGAACGGCGTGACGTAAACAAATAACAATCCTAAACGTCAGTGATTGGCACAAAGTTGAAATCCAACATTTAGAAATAGCCACACGAGTGTATTTTAATATAAGTGCGGTGTATTTTTGGACAGTTACAATCAAAAATAACGCGAGCGGGTGACGTAATTTGCGCGAATTTTCGAAAATAGGGAAAGGCGCGCTCTCGCTCCCCCCCTCCTCCTTCCGCCGCGTTTCCTAATTTTGGGAAATATTTGTTGAGAGCGCGCGCGGGCGGCTTTAATTTGTCATAGAGTGTGATTCATGTGTGGTAGTATTTATTTCCTTTGCGTTTTAAAGTATAATACAAAATAGATAATTTTCTTTGAAAGTCATTCAAATTCAGGATTAATTACTAATAATATAAACGCATATGTAGAGCGGTGGAGCTGCCAACGGCATAAAAAAATAATTTCCCAAGGCCATTTTGTCATTTGCTCAAAACAAATAAAAAAATCAAATTGCTTACAATTTTAGTAATCAAATTTTAAACGATTTATTCATAAAAGTGATGATGGGGCTTCATCATCATACTTTCTCGGATTTGATGGTATAATAATTATTTATACAAGATTTGCACATCCCATAATTTAAGGCAATATAAAGGGTGTAGAATTGGTTCACGTAAATATGTTTCTTGTAGAGAAGAAAATACTGTAAACACTAAAAATGGGCAAATCTGCTATTTTTGAATCACGTTGCTACCTGTCATTGCTACTTTCTAATATCAGTGATTTTAAACTGTGACTGCGATCACGGTTAGTAAACGTAGTAACACCTTCTGAAATTGTTAATGGTTTCTGAAAAATGTTTTTGATACGATTCTGCTAATATATCGGTTTTGTAAATTCAACAATTTTCAATAGAGATGTGGATTTTTGAAAATTTTCCTTTTAATTTTTTTGAGCACTTGAATGAAAAACATCGCAGAAAAAATATAAAACGCGCAGACAAAATTCCATAAAAAATCATCCTCAATGGCCGCAGTATAGCTAATTCAAAATCAATTTGGATTTTGTAAATTCAACTATTTTCAATAGAGATATGGATTTTTGAAAATTTTCGTTTTAATTTTTTGAGCACTTGAATGAAAACATCGCAGAAAAAAATATAAAACGCTTAGAAAAAATTCCTTAAAAAAATATCCTTAATGGTCGAAATATCGCTTATTCAAAGTAAATTTGGTTTTAGTAAGTTCAACAATTTTTAATGGAGATATGAATTTTTAAAAATTTTACTTTTATTTTTTTGAGCGCTTGAATGAAAACATCGCAGAAAAAAATATAAAACGCGCAGACAAAATTCCATAAGAAATCATCCTCAATGGCCGAAGTATAGCTAATTCAAAATCAATTTGGTTTTTGTAAATTCAACAATTTTCAAAAGAGATATGGATTTTTGAAAATTTTCGTTTTAATTTTTTGAGCGCCTGAATGAAAACATCGCAGAAAAAAATATAAAACGCGCAGACAAAATTCCATAAAAACTCATCCTCAATGACCGAAGTATAGCTAATTCAAAATCAATTTAGTTTTTGTAAATTCAATAACTTTTAATGGAGATATGAATTTTTGAAAATTTTAGTTTTATTTTTTTTTGTGCACCTGAATGAAAACATCACAGAAAGAAATATAAAACGCGTAGAAAAAAATCCTTAAAACAATATCCTCAATGGTCAAAGTATCGCTTATTCAAAATCAATTCGGTTTTTGTAAATTCAACAATTTTCAATAGAGATATGGATTTTTGAAAATTTTCGTTTTAATTTTTTGAGCACCTGAATGAAAATATCCAGAAAAAATATAAAACGCGCAGACAAAATTCTATAAAAAATCATCCTCAATGGCCGAAGTATAGCTAATTCAAAATCAATTTAGTTTTTGTAAATTCAACAACTTTTAATGGAGATATGAATTTTTGAAAATTTTAGTTTTATTTTTTTTGTGCACCTGAATGAAAACATCGCAGAAAAAAATATAAAACGCTTAGAAAAAATTCCTTAAAAAAATATCCTTAATGGTCGAAATATCGCTTATTCAAAATCAATTTGGTTTTAGTAAGTTCAACAATTTTTAATGGAGATATGGATTTTTGAAAATTTTAGTTTTATTTTTTTGAGCACTTGAATGAAAAACATCGCAGAAAAAAATATAAAACGCGCAGACAAAATTCAATAGTTCTGGCAAGCTAATTCTTCTTCGATGTTCTGTTTTGGAGTCTGTAAGGTCTGCAGACTGTTTGTACAAACGCGTGACTTCAAAAAACCCAAAGAAAGAAAATCGGGCGCTCTTGCGAGTCCAATGCAAATCGCCAAAACGAGAAATTATGAAACCTGCGCATGCTGCGCGCAGAATATCCATTAGGTTGTGCGGTGTGTGCGGTTGCACTATCCTGCTGGAACTACACAACCTCCAAGCCCAATTCGTTAATTTTCTAATTTAATTTTTCCTTTCCAACGTCCAAGTATTTAGACATTCGAAAATCAAAAATTTGTAACTCGTTTAAAAATGATTAGATTTTCAAGAACAAATGTTATTTTTGAAGAGTGATGTATTTAATTTGATTACATTTTTGCAACTAATATTTTCATACATTTCCTTTTATTTAACTTCCGGCGTCCGAATGTCGGACGGATCGAAAGTTTCAAAAATCTGTAGCTCTCTTGAAAATTGGTAGATTTTGAAAATTTATTTTGGAAGAATGGGGTTTTATTAATTGTATTGAATTTTCCATGTTTCCTGGTCCTTTTTTTGAATTCTCTATTTTCCTATGTCCAAGTATTTATAAATCAAAAATTTCAAAAATTTGTAACTCGTTTAAAAATAAGCTGATTTTTAAGAATCAAGCATATATAAGAAGAGTAATGTTTTCTTAATTGAGTTATTTAATAATATATTATTTAATATTTTTTAATTACCAAAATTATTGATGTAGGAGCGCGAGCACTTGCCTGCCGCGTCACGAGTCCGGGCGGAACATTTTTCTAACTAAATATTCGGTAGATCATGAATCTTTTTTCTAAGAATTAAAAGAATTACGCTTATTCTATTCCCGTGAAAAAGTCGTTGCTCTTTCATTTTCTAAGTTACGCAAGAATACATTCGCAAATTGCTCAAGATTTGAATTTTAATTTCTCCCAACAGAAACAAAAAAAACATTCGACGAGTGTTGCACACACACAAATATAAGGTCAGTTAGAAGTAAATTTTATTGTGCGGCCGATACTCCATCACACCAGCGATTGTGCACACAAACAGGTCCCAAGACGTCCAAGCGTATAATGGCCAATAGTTAATAAAAGGTTATTTATAGCGCAAATTCACAATTTGTCGTGAATTTATTACGCGCGATTATTTATTTAATTAATTTAATTGAATGGGATTGTTATTTCTGCGAAACTCGATAATGGCCGGCCGCACGGATGATTGTTTATAGTGTTAATTTATCGTTATTATATGTTGCGATCAGTTTTGCCAACAGTAAAATATTCAAATTACGAATTACGAATTACGGGACTTGATGTGTTTGAATGTTGTTGATGACGGGGAAATGGAAAATATTATAAAATATGTTCATCTTGGAATTTATTCTGAAATAATTGCAACCTCTTTACTGCTTTGTCCATACTTCAAACTTAATTAATGTAATAATAACGGCCCAAAAATGGATCCTTGCGGAACACCTTGTGCTAAAACGAACCGATACTGGGACGTTCTTTTAGACATTCCCATGATTGCAAATCGGTGCGCGCACATGCGAAAATTATGAACGGCCATATTGATACCAATAATTAATTCTATGAAAATTATCCAACGGCCACCGCATTAGAAGGCAATCATTGCAGGCGATGAGAGGAGGGCTTAATACGAAACAAGTCACGTCACATCCGCCGGAGCGTGTATTTAAGTCACAGTGAAGTGTTGTAATAAGAATACAGAGAGACGATTTGTATAATTCATCGGTTGCGTGCAACTTTTGATTTTGCCCCGCACTTTTTTTTTCCGCCGCTTCCGCGTTTTCAGGAAGCCACTTTGCGGGGAATCTTTACCGCTCTTGTAATTGGCGTTTTCATCGGTTTTAATTAAAATATCAAGACGAGGCGTGCGCGACTTTCTGAAGAGGAAGCGCTAATATTGATGTTGTATTGCACTTAAGATATTTCGAAAAGAGCGTGAAGATGGAAATTATTGATGGATTGCCAGAGTTGGTGAATATTGCGGACATTGGAGAAAATTGATGCAGTGAGAATTTAAATTTGTAAAATGATGCAAAAAAAATCGATTTTTTTTTCAATCATAAACGGCGAATGTGCGATAGCGTACAATTGTTAAAATCAATTTTGGCTGTTTGGGATTTTAATTCCAAGAGCTTTCACCATCTGACTTTTTTTTAATTGTATTTAATTTTCTGATGAAAAACTATTTTTTTATACATATGAAACTTTTTTTTTGTTTATTTGTTTTTTGGCATAGTATATGAAACTTAAAAGGTTTTAACTGGATTTAAAGTAAAATTTGTTATGTGAACAGCTTCTACTTCATCGCTTGTGCCTAATTAACTCGTAACTAAAGTGCCATTTGTAACACTTGATGAAAAAAAAATTAAAAAATGGCAACCGTTGCGTTATTGTGTTGCCAATGCTAACAGATATTCATACAACTGTTAACTAACGAAAAAAGTTGATAACCTTAAAAAATTCTAACTGTGGAAAATGTTTTCGAAAAAAAATTCTGCGGCAGACTTAGTTTTAATAAAAAAATTGAAACAATTGTAATACATTTAAAATCGTTGTGCCATTGTTTTGTTAATGCTAAGAGATATTTTTATATCTAGCAGATAACCAAGAATATATTACTTTAAAAAATTGTGATTATGACGAGTTTTTCATTTTGTAAACATTTTCTGCATCAAGGGGATTAAGACTTTTTTTAAACTATATTTAAAAATTGAAATCATTGCGTTATTATTTTGCCAATGCTAACAGATATTCCCACAGCTGTTAACTAATGAAAAATGTTGAAAACCTTAAAAAAATCCAACTGTGAGAAAAGTTATGAATTTTCAAAAAATATTCTGCGACAGAGAGTAAAATTTTAACATTAATTTTAAACAATCGTAATCCATTTAGAATCGTTCTGCTATTATTTTGTTAATGCTAACAAATATTTTTACATCCTGTAGTTAACCAAAAAAATATATTCCTTTAAAAAATTGTGATTATGATGAAAGTTATGAATTTTGAAAATATTTTCTGCATCAAGGGGATTAAGACTTTTAAAAACTGTATTTAAAAATTGAAATCGTTGCTTTATTATTTTGCTAATGCTTACACATATTCCTATAACTGTTAACTAATGAAAAATGTTGATAACCTTAAAAAAATCCACCTGTGAGAAAAGTTATTAATTTTTAAAAAGTATTTTGCGACGGAGGGAAAAATTTTAACATTAATTTTTAACAATTGTAATATATTTAAAGTCGTTGTGCTATTGTTTTGTTAATGTTTACAGATATTTTTACATCTAGTAGTTAATCAAGAAAATATATTCCTTTAAAAAATTTTGATTATGACGAAAGTTATGAATTTTGAAAATATTTTCTGCATCAACGAGATTAAGACTTTTTCAAACTGTAGTTAAAAAATTGAAATCGTTGCTTTATTGTTTTGCTAATGCTAACAGATATTCCTACAACTGTTAGCTAATGAAAAATGTTGATAACCTAAACAAATTCTACCTGTGAGAAAAGTTATTAATTTTTAAAAAATATTTTGCGACGGAGGGAAAAATTTTAACATTAATTTTTAACAATTGTAATATATTTAAAATCGTTGTGCTATTGTTTTGTTAATGCTAACAAATATTTTTACATCTAGTAGTTAACCAAAAAAATATATTCCTTCAAAAAATTGTGATTATGACGAAAGTTATGAATTTTGAAAATATTTTCTGCATCAGGGGAATTAAGACTTTTTAAAACTAAATTTAAAAATTGAAATCGTTCCGTTATTATTTTGCCAATGCTAACAGATATTCCTACAACTGTTAACTAACGAAAAAAGTTGATAACCTTAAAAAAATCCACCGGCGAGAAAAGTTATGAATTTTCAAAAAATATTCTGCGACAGAGGGAAAAAATTTAACACAAATTTTAAACAATCGTAATCCATTTAAAATCGTTGTGCTATTGTTTTGTTAATGCTAACAAATATTTTTACATCTAGTAGTTAACCAAAAAAATATATTCCTTTAAAAAATTGTGATTATGACGAAAGTTTGAAATTATTTTCTGCATCAAGGAGATTAAGACTTTTTAAGACTAAATTTAAAAATTGAAATCGTTGCCTTATTATTTCGCTAATGCTTACATATATTCTTACAATTGTTAACTAATCAAAAATGTTGATAACCTTAAAAAAATCCAACGGTGAGAAAAGTTATGAATTTTCAAAAAACATTCTGCGAGAGAGGAAAAAATTTTAACACAAATTTTAAACAATCGTAATCCATTTAAAATCGTTGTGCTATTGTTTTGTTAACGCTAACAAATATTTTTACATCTAGTAGTTAACCAAAAAAATATATTCCTTTAAAAAATTGTGATTATGACGAAAGTTATGAATTTTGAAAATATTTTCTGCATCAGGGGAATTAAGACTTTTTAAAACTAAATTTAAAAATTGAAATCGTTGCGTTATTATTTCGCTATTGCTTACATATATTCCTACAACTGTTAACTATTGAAAAATGTTGATAACCTAAAAAAATTCTACCTGTGAGAAAAGTTATTAATTTTTAAAAATATTTTGCGACGGAGGGAAAAATTTTAACATTAATTTTTAACAATTGTAATATATTTAAAATCGTTGTGCTATTGTTTTGTTAATGCTAACAAATATTTTTACATCTAGTAGTTAACCAAAAAAATATATTCCTTCAAAAAATTGTGATTATGACGAAAGTTATGAATTTTGAAAATATTTTCTGCATCAAGAGAATTAAGACTTTTTAAAACTAAATTTAAAAATTGAAATCGTTGCGTTATTATTTTGCCAATGCTTACATTCCTACAACTGTTAACTAATGAAAAATGTTGATAACCTTAAAAAATTCCACCGGTGAGAAAAGTTATGAATTTTCAAAAAAACATTCTGCGACGGAGGGAAAAATTTTAACATAAATTTTAAACAATTGTTATACAGTTGAAATCGTTGTGCTATTATTTTGTTAATGCTAGCAGATATTTTTACATCTAGGACTTAACCAAGAAAATATATTACTTTAAAAAATTGTGATTATGACGACAGTTACGAATTTTGAAATTATTTTCTGCATCAACGGGATTAAAACTGTATTTAAAAATTGAAATCGTTGCTTTATTATTTTGCTAATGCTTACAAATATTCCCACAACTGTTATCTAATAAAAAAAAATAATAACCTCAAAAAATTCCAACTGTGAGAAAAGTTAGGAATTTACAAAAAAACATTTTGCGACGGAGAGAAAAATTTTAACATAAATTTTGAACAGTTGTAATACATTTAAAATCGTTGTTAATGCTAACAGATATTTTAACATCTAGTAGTTAACCAAAAAAACATATTCCTTTAAAAAATTGTGATAATGACGAAAGTTATGAATTTTGAAAATATTTTCTGCATCAAGGGGATTAAGACTTTTTAAAACTAAATTTAAAAATTAAAATCGTTGCGTTATTATTTTGCCAATGCTAACAGATATTCCCACAACTGTTAACTAATAAAAAAAAATTGATAACCTTAAAAAATTCCACCTGGGAGAAAAGTTATGAATTTTTAAAAAACATTCTGCGATAGAGGGAAAAATTTTAACATAAATTTTGAACAGTTGTAATACATTTAAAATCGTTGTTAATGCTAACAGATATTTTAACATCTAGTAGTTAACCAAAAAAATATATTCCTTTAAAAAATTGTGATTATGACGAAAGTTGTGAATTTTTAAAATATTTTCTGCATCAAGGAGATTAAGACTTTTTAAAACTAAATTTAAAAATTGAAATCGTTGCGTTAATATTTTGCCAATGCTAACAGATGTTCCCACAACTGTTAACTAATAAAAAATATTGATAACCTTAAAAAATTCTACGTGTAAGAAAAGTTATGAATTAAAAAAAAAACATTCTGCGACAGAGGAAAAAATTTTAAACAGTTAGAATAGTTGTGCTATTGTTTTGTTAATTCTAATTACAAATAATCAATAATCGATTATTCATTTCCATAATCGAACACCCCTGCACTCCACCATTTTAAAAACGCCACCGATAAATCTTCAAAAACTTTTCAATTCTTTTTCCCCGTTTTTCACCAACTTAAAATAAGTACGCGTTCGCAATTAACTGCCGCTTCCACCAAATGTTTCATGTCGAGGTTTTGTGTTAGGTGCGTTAATTTTAGATGAGGCTTTTAGCAACTCTTGACCCATTGTGGTAACAGATACAGATTCTATTCTTGAACCGGAGTTTGTTGAGTTAATTAAGTATATTCCGCGTAACAAAAGCAATTACACGGCGCGCCGATCCTCCCAGAGGACGATTAACCGGAATCTGCCAGAAAATTAGAAATATCGAAATAACCCATCAATTATATAAACAATTAACGTGGAGTGAGGGGGGATGTGCGCGAGGAATGAATAGTTGGCGTGTCTGTTTTAAATTTAGATAATTGTTCGAAACAATATTGTGCGGTGTGTAGAATGCATCGTCTAAAAATAAAAATATTAAAAAGGCACGAGGAGCTAAAACAAACAATAACCCGTGCCTCTCCTCCGTTTTCGTTTTAACACGAGACCAATTTAGAAAATTCAATTTTCTGCTCGAATGAAAGTGGGTTTTATAAAAATTGTAAAATTATACAGGGTTATTTAAAATGATCCATTCACTTTTGAAAATGAGTTAATTTTATACATTCATTCATCGTAGAATCATGTCTTGTTTCGCTCTTAATTTAACGTATTATTTTCTACCGAACGTTAAAAATTTGACAAATAAATTGGAGACAACCTTACTTGTTGCAGAAAGCATTAAATAGATTCAATAGATATTATTATTGAATCTGTTAAAAATTTGGTTTCCATGAAGCTAATACGTGCTGAAAGTTGTTATTTACGTAACTAGGTGCGAAAAACACTGTTCACGCCCGCCAAGTACGCACTATTATAACGAAACAAGAGATAAACTAGTAGGCTAGAACTTATTTTCATTTAAAATGCTACTAATTTTATTTAAAGAGCGATTACTGCTACTATTTGCAGTTTTAGAAACGCTTTCTCTTGACTTCATTGGGAAGAAATTAATATGGGTTGCACTCGCGGCTTCTTTTATGGCTGGGGCTCTGATGAAGTACCAACCCACTCGTCTCAAATGTGCTGCTTATTCACGAATAACAACTTTACACCACCAGCAAAAATGAATATAATTCAAACTGACATGGCCTGACAATCTGACAATTCTTATGTTTCTCAAAGCAGTTGATAATATGAATGGTATTCAAATTGTTCAGCCAAAAATCTTCGCAGAAAAAATACAGTGTCGTCTGTATTGTGTAAATGTGCATTTGCCGCATTTATGTGCTTCTGCATAAAGTGCGACAAACAAGCACTTTCGACACTTAGATAAATAACTGTTACACTATTTACATGTTCCCAATATGATGTTTCATACTTGTATTCTAGTCTGTGGTAGATGATGGGTAACTAGATTCAAAGAGTCGAGTCATCGAAATGAGTTGAGTAGTCAAGTAACTCATGGTTAAAGTTAGTGACCCTGTGAAAATGTTTGTTTTAGCGTTGAAATGTAAGGACCTCTTTTTTGCACTTCAACATTTTAAAAGACGACTCTTTACAAGTAAAAAAGGCTTATTATAACCGGTGAAATATAAAAATATAACATTTTTAACAGCGTTTTGGTTGGACGCGTTCGGGTCCACCGACAGTTCACACCGTAACTATAGTCTGTTCATTTCCAAGAGACAGTAAGTGCAAACAACACTTTATTAGACGCATACGATTTGTTTCTTCAGTGATGCGAGTTCTCGACCATTTTTTACGTGCGACCTTGAGCAATCGCACCATTCATGTCATTGTGTATACATTTCCTGCCTCTTGGATGTGAATAGACTTTAGACTTTATAATTCGAGTGCTAACTAATCAGGACAATATCTGCAGGTATAATAAGTTGCCTAACACACAGTACGGTGATTAAATATCATATACATTTATTTTGGATCGAAGAGCCTTGTTTAAACTCCATGGTATCACGTAACGAAACACTGGAGCAGCCCAAGGTTTCAAATTGTATCAAGGCACCTAGATATTAGTAATTTCTTCTTACAAAGAACTATAAATCATGAAATCATGATCAAAACATATAAAATACTTATTTAGATCACGCACACACCAATGCCAACGAACCTAATGACATTTAATAGAATAAAATTTGGCAGACGGAATAATGGTTTGTACAGATGTTCGAGAAGTTGACCTTGGATCCTACCGGGGAATAAAAATCTCTCCGTACAACAAAGGACATAAAATAATTTTGCGTCTATTATTATAACTTATTTTTGTCGTAATCTAAAACATTATTCCAGGATGTAATTTTTTTATTTTTTCGAATCCGATATATTTTAAAGGAAATTACCACTTTGAGGGCCTCGAGATAATTACGACCAGTGGCGAATATAAACCCCCCCCCACCTTTCGTGGAATATGTTCATTGTAGAGCCCCTTATGCAATATACGTCCCCCTCCTTTTTTTGGAAAAAGCACGATTTATTTTTTTTCAGACCCTTTGGTAATTTTTAATTAACTCTTAAAACATTTTTTCGCCAGTTACTTTTAACCGGCGAAAAAATGTTTTAAGAGTTAATTAAAAATTCTTGCTGAGCTTAAAACTACAGGTCGTGCAATGGCTCCTTGGCTCTATATAACGAGCCGCCCCTGACCATGAACATTATGGAAATTTTGGAAAAGAGATTTTTTCAGACTTTTTTTTCAGACCCATTTTGGATTATTCAGAATTGTTGTTTTATTACGGTCGTGTGAGTTTTTCATGTTTGCCCTTCATTTTATATTTTTTAAGCAGAATTATCATTTTATTTTTTCAATTTTTGCCCGTACATTTCAGCCTAAATGATTAATTTTTATGCGAGATTTTTTTTTATTTTTGACGGTGTTTTAGAGTTTTTGATATTTGCCTTTCATTTTGGATTCTTCGGAATTGTTGTTTTATTATGAGCGAGTGAGTTTTTGATGTTTACCCTTCAATTTATATTTTCTAAGCAGAATTATCGTTTTATTTTTTCGAGTTTCCGGTCGGAAACTTATTTTGATCTAAAGAGCAATTTTTGGGGCTAATTATTTTTCTTTTGCTTGAATTGAATTTGTCTGCAGTTTCTATTTTCAGACCAGGATTATTTATTCTTTTTGGCCATATTTTAGATCTTTGGCCCATATCTTAGATTTATTATATAAAATTTTAAAGTTTTTAGCCTAAATATTCTTTATTTTGGCCAAAATTTTCGATTTGTTTCGTAGACCTTCATGTAATACCTTTTTTTTCATCAGAAGAACGAGTTAAAACGATTGGCGTTAAAAAATTTCATCCAGAAAAAATTGCATAAAAGTTGGCAAGTCACCATGAACATTATGGAAAATATGGATTTTTTCAAATTTTAAACGGCCGTTGTGGCTAAACGAAGAATCAAATTCGAACGCGGATTTCAAATCTGTGTTCCCGGGGTGCAAATTAGTCGGATTTAATTAAAATGGGCGATTTTTAATTTTTGGCAAAAACTTGAAAAACCACCCCTTCTTACTTTTGCCCAAAAATTTCATTTAAAATAATTTGCTGAAGAAACCACTGGTTCGATTCAGGGTTTCTACACGTCACTGGAAAGATCTCTTCAAGACGCTTCAGAAAATGTACTTTTGCAAGAACAAATGTCAATTTGAAGCCCGTGACGCGTCAGCAAAGAAAACTCGAAAATGGAAAAAATCGAAAAACACAACTTTTTCAATAATTATCGTACACCTTTATGTAATACCTTTTTTTCACCAGAAGAACGAGCTAAATCGATTGGCGTCATGAACATTATGGAAAATTTGGATTTATTTAGATTTTAAACGGCCGTAACGGATAAACGAAGAATCCAAATTAATAACCATCGTAGGCCTTCATGTAATACCTTTATCGTCAGAAGAACGAGCTAAAACGATTGGCGTTAAAAAAAATATCTGGAAAATTTTGCAAAAATTCAATTAACAAAACCAAATCCACCAATTTTCAAGAGAGTTGCAGATTTTTTAAACTTTAAATGTTTGATATTCGAGACGTGGGATATGTAGACATCGAAAGGAATTCATTTGTAGGGTCACCTGGAACAGGGAAGGACGAGGATTTGAGGATAAAGGCAATTAGCTGAGAAAAAGGACGAGCAATCAGGGAGATATAAAAAAAACATATATGAAAAAACCACACAATTTCCTTACATTAGCTTTCAAATAAAGTTCCTGTTCTTCTACAAGAGTTTCCACTAAAAAGATATTTTATTATTATTATTATTATTATTTAACCAAGCCAGCGTTAAACATTCATTACAGAAAAACTCGATTATGTAAATACTTAACACCAATATTTAAAAAGCAATTATAGCTATCAATACAGAGTTACAAGATAAACTTGCGTTAGAAGAGTACCTAACCGTGTAAAAATTTAGAAAATCCAAATTCCTTGAATAAGTTTAAATTTTTCGACTAAACGAATTCTTCCACGCTTTCATAAATAGCCATCGGCGAATTATTTAACATCGCGCGAAATTCGTGCAGAACATGACGCAAATTAGGTGCCGCCGTGTCACATTAAAAAAAAAATCGTACGATTTATGCAAGCGCCGAATTCTTCTCGAAATTGAGCATCGACGGTTTTACGGCCGCGCGGCCGCTAAAGAAAAAAACGCTCGCGAGAATTCCGCGACGACTTGTAAAGGTGCCCGAAGACGCGCTTGATCAAAAACGTGAGAACGTAAATATGTCGCGCGCTTTATGGGTTTTGTCTTCTTGTGCCATTGCTGCAAATTTTATTAAGGTAAACGGAGATAAATTATATCTTTTGTACAAAAGAGAAAAAGAAACAAATGTGTAAATTTTTCGTATTAAACTGAAGACATGCTTGTTTTAGGAATCTGCAGATTTGTCTTCTGGTCAATGTAGTTAGGGTATAGAAAAAAATTAGTTACCACTATTTGGTGGTTTTCTAACAAACATTAATTCAACAAAATAGATTTAGCTATTTTTAATAATAATAATATTATTATTTATCATCTGGTGATACAAAAATATATCTTTATATATAAAGAACAAAACACGTAATTAACATTATAGTCATTGTCTCAAAAATATTATCACAATAAACATGACATGTTCGTAACAGCCAACCGTATAAACCATTTAAATATCATCATCCACCGTAATAATGGGCTTTATTATCCAACAGACATCAAAGATGTCACAATAACAGGATAACATGACATAGTACAGCTAAAAACCAATAATACATTAATGTAAAGTATTTTGTTCATATAGAAAAGTATTTTCTTCATATAGAAGAGTATTTTGTTCATATAGAAGATTGAGTGGATTAAAAAACCATTTAAAATTCCCGCCCTTTTCTTATTTTGCGAACTACACGTCAGAGGAAAACAACAAGACAGTCGCTACTTGATGTTGACTACAGACTTAAGAATTTGGTGAAGGCCCGCTGATGCGTTTTCTTGGCGATCCAAAATAAAATCTAAAAGGAAATCGTCCGCACCTAATCGACTCAATCAACGGCGACGTTAAAATATTTAATAGAAAGGAGCCGAAGAAAGTGGGCACATTCTCTCGCTCGCTCTCTCGGCCGGTGGATGGATAGACCAAATAAATTTAGATTTTCATCGGCCATCAAAAAGTGACGGTAACATTTTAATATTAAACCGCTCTTCGTGCGTCTTTACTGCCCAATAAATTCGAGCGTCTTTCTTCCGACTTCTTCCTACCTTCCAGAATTAGCGTTAATTAATCGATTATAAATCATATTTGCGCCGGGGGAAATTTATTTATTTATTTTGACCGGCGCTAATGGGCGCCCCGCTGATCAAATTTTTCTCTTTCGTGGAGACGTGATGGCGATGATGAAGAAGCGGCCGCATTTTTTGATTGCAATCGTTAATATTTAATTAATTATTTCGTCATGTGTACGTGTTCGGAATGTGTACTGGAAGGAATAATTAATCTCAAAAAAAAAATTAGAAAATGTTCATTACTTTCATTATTTATTGGGCATATTACAGGTATTTTGTATACTTTTCAAAGTATTTTATATAACCATAACTTGGTGCTAAATCGTTGGAGGAATTTCGTTCTTTGAGTCCTGCATAGGGAATTGATCAAATTTTAATGCCTTTATGGTGGATCGAGTCGACAAATTTTTTCCATAGACATCGTCAAAGTTGGACATGGTATCCAGAAAAAACTTTTTTTTTCATAGGGGCGCTAGAGGGGGGCGGAAGGGATTACGCTTAAGTTAGCATGCATGACTTTAAAGAAGACACTTCAAAGTTTTTCGCCCTCAAAGATTCATCAAAATCGATGGAAAATACGCCGAGTTATGGCGATTTGAAAATGGTGGAAATTTCTCGAATTTCAAGTGTTTCATTTTTTTTCCCACCAGTATATTTTGTGCTAACCATTGAAGATTTCAATTATGTAATAATTTTTACTACTTGATGCTTGATGATTAACAAAAAAAAATGTTTTAATCAAACGAACTTTGGCGGTTCCAGGTTTCGAAATTGTGGTCTTTTTTTTTTAATATAGTGATCGCAATAAAAATTGGTAAATACGTAAAAATTCAAGTCGATAAACTTTCGAAGCCGCTCCGGACAATTTACGAAAGTACCACCATTATTTATGTGTACCTTAATTACATTATTTTCTGTGTTAATTGCTTATGCTAATGCGCTCCGAAAAAGAGCGTTCGTTTTATTATAATTAACCCGAGTGTCGCATAGAAAACAAATAAATAAGATTTCTAATTTGTGCCGCTATTATATTTTATGTGTGCGTGCGCTCTGCTCTGGTAAATAAAAGAAGAGGGATAGAAAGAAGTCAATTAGGCGAAGTTAATTTGTAAAGAGCTGGCTCCGTTGGTCATTGAGTCTGCTTCTCTCTTTTTCTCTCGTCTGTACGTTTCGCTCTTTTAATTTTAATTTTTCTATTTCGCTTGTGATTATTATTCTCCCAGTTTGATTTTAATAAATTTCACGAGCGCCCCCCCTTGGCAGTATTGTTGAATGTTCAATTAAATTTTCAGCGGACGTGTGTCCGGCTGTCAAGACTCTTTTTCGGGGCATTTTCCAGTCGTCGAGTGCTGTTGGGCACTCTTTATTTTGCCCTCTGAACAAATTCAAATAATGCGCACTCGGAGTCCATAATGGGATCGTTGGGCGTATGATTTGATTCGAATGCGCGCCGCACTGGTATAATTGTGTGCTGCGGCCCTTTCCCCACTTACTTTTTCCCTTACGTCCTTAAAGGATTTTCCTTTTGGTGTGTTTTTTTTTCTCGACGTGATAAATACGATATTGGTAATCCGTTTTAAATGGTTTTGGGAAATTTTTACAAAGGGATTTCTGGTTTGTTTGACTGGAACGGGAGGATGGATAGAAGCAGTGGCGGTTCGTGAGTTATCGTAGACAAGGCTAAGGCACGATTTTGTAATGTCTGGTTACGGGGCCAACTGGCGGTGGACGCGAACGCGATCAGTCTAAGAAGCCCGACAAAAAACTCAACATCGCGATCGCGCTGCTTATGATTCAAAGGATTTATTGCATGATTTTACTCACTACTCGCTATTTAAGTGTACGTGATTTGTTTAGAGTTGAATTTCCGGAGAACAGCAAAAAAATGTTCAATGATGACCAATTTACTTTCTAAATTTGAAATGTGTTACAATTGATCCCCTTAATTATTTTATAGTATCAGTCTACTTACATAATTTTTATACTCGTTGAATAGCATATTTGCTGGGAATTGAATTCTCTGGAAATTCCACACTAAACAAATCACGTACACCTCTTAAATAGTACCCGAGTAAAACCATTTAATTATAAATACTTTTTCTTGCGTAGAATATACGGCCAGTTGTAAATCGTAATGTGACAGCAACTGTCACTTTTTGTAACAAAATGAAATATCCGCCATTATGATATCATGGCACCCCTTTGTTTTTTATTCAAAATAATTGTAAAGTCTTTTGCAAATATCTCGGCAAATACTCTGCAATTTAAAGAACTCCAAATTCCAAAATATGCCATAATTTATTGACTTTACGAAAGCTTTTAAATGCCATTACAGTAATTGGCGAAATACATTTTTTTAATATTACGATTTTACTTTCTCTATTGCGAAATACTTGAGAGCATTGCGTTCGTTAATTTTATTCCAAAATAACAAACTTAAAAAATTGGTAAAAAAATTACTCAAAATCAGTTTTATTTTAAGATTAGGTTAAAATCTGCAAAGACTAATTTCCGAAATTTTGAATTCTCCTTTATGATTCTACAAAATTCTGCAATGAGTAAATAATCGCATTTTAAGGTTGCATATTTTCCAAATTGATAAATAAAATAGAAACACGACAGCTACAAACGTCAAACTTTTAAAATTTACTCAACATCAATCTAATTTAAGATTCGGTTAAAATCCGTAAAAACTAATTGCCGAAATTTTGAAATAATCACACCTTAACAAGTCTTGCCTTATTTTTAGCTTGCACATTTTTTTATGTTGGCAAAAAAAACAGTCTCAAATTTGAAACTTTTAAAATTTACGGAATATCAGTTCTACTTGATGATTCTGTAACAATCTGTAATGACTAAATTCCGAAATTTCAAAATAATCGCACCTTAACGAGTCGTATTTCATTTTCATGTTGACATTTTTCAAGTTGGTAAAAAAATTGAAGAACAACTGATACGGATTTCGAACTTTTTAAATTTACTCAAAATCGATTCTATTTTAAGATTCGGTTAAAATCAGTGAAGACTAATTTCAGAAATTTTGAAATAATCAGACCTAAACAAGCCGCGTCTTATTTTTTTTCTGCTGGCACATATTTTATGTTGGTAAAAAAAATGAAAAACAACAGTCACAATAATTAAACTTTTAAAATGTACTGAATATCAGTTCTACTTGATGATTCTACAACAATCTGTAATGACTAAATTCCAAAATTTCAAAATCATGGCACATAAACGAGCCGTGTTTAATTTTCAAGTTGAACATTTTTCAAAATTGTGAAAAAATTGAAAAACAAATGCCACAAATTTCAAACTTAAAATTTACTCAAAATCAATTCTATATTAAGATTCGGTTAAAATCCGTGAGGACTAATTTCCGAAATTTTGAAATAATCGCACCCAAACAAGCCGCGTCTTATTTTCTGCTGGCACTTTTTTTATGTTGAAACTTTTAAAATTTACGGAACATCAGTACTACTTGATGATTCTATAACAATTTGTAGTGACTACCTTCTGAAATTTCAAAATAATTGCGCTTTAATAAGCCGTGTCTCATTTTCAGGTTGAAAATTTTTTTGTGAAAAAATTGAAAAACATACCACAAATTTCAAACTTGTAAAATTTACTCAAAATCAATTCTATTTTAAGATTTGGTTATAATCTGTGAAGACTAATTTCCGAAATTTTGAAATAATCACACCTAAACAAGCCGTGTGTTACTTTCAGCTTGCGCATTTTTTAAGTTGGTAAAAAAAATGAAAAACAACAGTTCCAAATTTGAAATTTTTAAAATGTACATATTATCAATTCTACTTGATAATTCTATAACAATCTGTAATGACTAATTTCCAAAATTTCAAAATAATCGCACCCAAACGAGTCGCGTTTAATTTCCAGGTTGAACATTTTTTTAAAATTGTCTAAAAATTGAAAAACAGCTGCCACAAATTTCAAACTTGTAAAATTTACTCAAAATCAATTCTATTTTAAGATTTGGTTATAATCTGTGAAGACTAATTTCCGAAATTTCGAAATAATCACACCGAAACAAGCCGTGTGTTACTTCCAGCTTGCGCATTTTTTAAGTTGGTAAAGAAAATGAAAAACAAGTCACAAAATTGAAATTTTTAAAATGTACCATCGGTTCTACTTTATGATTCTATAACAATCTGTAATGACTTACTTCCGAAATTTCAAAATAATGCACCCAAACGAGCCGTGTTTAAGTTTCAGCTTGAACATTTTTCAAGTTGGTGAAAAAATTAAAAAACAACTGCCACAAATTTCAAACTTTTAAAATTTACTCAAAATCAGTTCTATCTTAAGATTTGGTTAAAAACTGTGAAGACTAGTTTCCGAAATTTTTGAAATAATCGCACCTAAACAAGCCGTGTCATATTTTCAGCTTACACATTTTTTATGTTGGTAAAAAAAACAATGAAAAACAATAGCTACAAATTTGAAACTTTTAAAATTTACGAAATATCAGTTCTACTTGATGATTCTACAACAATCTGTAATGACTAAATTCCGAAATTTTAAAATAATCGCAACTAAGCGAGCCGTGTTTAATTTTCAGGTTGAACATTTTTCAAAATTGTGAAAAAAAATTGAAAAACAACTCCCACAAATTTCAAACTTCTAAAATTTACTCAAAATCAATTCTATTTTAAGATTCAATTAAAATCTGCAAAGACTAGTTTCCGAAATTTTGAAATCGTCACACCTAAACAAGCCGCGTCTTATTTTCTGCTTGCAATTTTTTTTATGTTGGTAAAAAAAAAGAAAAACAACAGCCACAAATTTGAAACTTTTAGAATTTACGAAATATCGGTTCTACTTGATGATTCTATAACAAGCTGTAATGACTTACTTCCAAAATTTTAAAATAATCGCACCCAAACAAGACTTACGGAAAAAGTGACACATTTTCAAAAATTGAAGTTAGTTTTAAAGGCAGTCGTTCTGTGTGGGCGTATTAAAATATTTAAGAAACTCAATTTTGTTTTCGATTTGTGTTTAGTGTTCGACTACCTAACATATTAATCTACAAAAAATCATAACTGAATATATAAAAAAAATAGATTTTTTTGTCTTCAACAACTTTAAAAAGTAATTTTCAAGAATTCATAAATTGACACATCTTCAAAAATTAAAGTTAATTTTAAATGTATTATGACTGCTCAGTTTTTAAGTCATTCAACCATATCGATATTTTTTTTTCTAGTTTTTCCTTGTTAAAATATTCGACAACTTAATTCTTAAAAATCTATAACTCACGCAGAAATTGACACATCTTCAAAAATCAAAGTTTATGTGACTATGTTAAAAATTTTGAGCAATTCCATCAGATAAGAATTTATTTTCTTTACATTTTGTTTGTTCAACTTAAAACATTAATTTTCAAACATTTATATCTCTCTCGGAGAAATTGACAGACTTTTAAAAATAAAAGTTAGTTTTAAAGGTAAATGTTTTGTTAATATATTAAAATGTTTGAGGAGTTATTTATTTTTAGTTTTTTTTGCTCAAGTCTTTAGCAACTAAAAATAATAATTTTCAAAAATTCTTAACTTACCAGAAATCAAAGTTAATTTGAAAGGTAAATGTATTATGATTCATCAGGGTTTTTGAAAATTTCAATCATATCGAAATTATTACTTTTTTCTAATTTTTCTTTGTTCAAATTTTGGCAACTTAAAAAAATCATTTAAAAATTTTTTATGTGTGTATGTGCGCTAAATTTAATTTAATTTAATTTCATACAATTTATGCATTTTTCTTTGTATTATTATTGTTATATAGAGATTTCGTTAAATAAATAAATAAATAAACACGCAGAAATTGGCACATTTTCAAAAAATCAAAGTTTATGTTAATATCTTGTGGATATATTAAAATTTTTGGGTAATTCCGTCATATAAGCATTTTTATTTTCTTTAAATTTTGTTTGTTTAACTAAAAACATTCATATTCACATCTCACGGAGAAATTGTCAGACTTTCAAAAATGAAAATTAGTTTTAAAGGTAAATGTTTTGTAAAGATATAACATTTTTTGAGGAATACTATTATATTATAAGTATTTATCTCTTAGATTTTTTGCTCAAGTTTTTAGCAACTAAAAATAACAATTTTCAAAAATTCATAACTCGTGTAAAAATAGACTCACTTTCAGAAATCAAAGTTAATTTTGAAGGTAAGTGTGTAATGATTGCATCACGGTTTTTAAAGAATTCAATAATATCGATATGATTATTTTTTCTAGTTTTTCCTTTTTCCAATATTCGACCACTTAAAAAAATCATTTTGAAAAATTTATAACTCACATTTTTAAAAATCAAAGTTTATGACAAAGGTAAGATATCTTGTGAACATATTAAAAATGTTGAGCAATTCCATCTATTTTCTTTGAATTGGTTTTAAAAATACATTACTCACGGAGAAATTGGCAGATTTTTTAAAATTTAAGTTATTTTTAAAGATAAATGTTTTGCAAAGATTTGAAATTAGATTTTAATTTATAAACTGAACAAACAAAACGTCAAATTTAGCTGATGAACGGTAACATATGAGATGGATTTATTTCGTACTTTATATTTTCATATTTTCTGGCGGGATTTTAGTGGAATTAGGTTGGCTAACTGGCGGAAATATTGTGTGATCAATTGGCAACGCTGCTGCCACATGGTAATAATTTTTTTTGGTGCCGGGGCTGAACAGATTAGGACTGTAGAGCGTGTGGTTACAACATGATAGAAAAGGATAATAATAAATATTGTTCACATGATTTTTTGGCAATAAATGTAGTGTGCTATGCAAAAAATTGAATCGAATAATGCGAAGTTGCGCGGCAACCGCGGATAAGCGAATTCCGCGCATTTTCAACTCAATTTAAAGAAACATTTAAAATCCGTACTGTCATCACAAAATATACATCCAATTTCCGTTACTGTATATTAAAAGTTTTACGAGGACCCCACCGAAACACATTTCACAACTCGCCTCGAAAATTAATATCATTTCACTCGCATATTGTTTTTAATTAATTTGAACATTCTCCCGAATGTGTGAGCGCGCAAACAGAAATAATTCACATAAAAAAAGAGTAATTTACGGACATTTATTTTAATTAAATTTGATAGTAAAAGGATGTACATTATATTTTATGGGGCCCCGATGATAAATTATGGATTCATAAATACACGAAATTGATTAGCGGTTTTTATTTATTTATGTAAATTTTCGGACGAATTGTAACAATCAATTGGAAACCGAGGCGATTTACATAAACATGGATGGACAGTTGTGAAATACATTAATTTCTCGGGACAACTTCCTATTTTCGGTGTATCGGATTACCGGTTATTAGACGTGAATATTAATTATTAGAGAAAGATGGAGAAATGGCTTCGGTTCGCTTCTGACTACCCGGAATTTCTCACACTCTGTCCAGTTTTCGGCGATTATTTGGGAAGAAGAAGAAAAAAAAAACACGCGAGATACGTTATTCAAATGTTTGGGAAACGGTTAACTATGTGTCATCTTCTTTGCCACTTAATCATTAACGAAATTTAAGTAAAACGATGATTTAAGCTTTGGTTTGGTTACGTAAATAGGTAACTGCATTTGGTACGATGTTTGTAAGCATTTTCGTAATATAATAATAATAATAATAATAATTTAACGGACCATTCAAACATATATACAGTTTGTAATTCATATACAGGGTTATTCAAAATAAAGGAACAGATTTCAAACATCCAGTAAAACTGATCCAATAAAAAAAACTAGTACTTTTCAGCCTAGTTGAATAAATCCAAAACATTTTTCTTCAAATGGTCAAGTAAATTGATAATGGTGATGACCACATTACCCGGACATTTCTTGCGCGGATATAGAGGTGTTTATACCAGTAAATGAAGAAGAGGTACATCCCATACTACCCAACCACCTCCTCGATAGAGTCATCCGTCCAATTTGTCTCATTGTTGACACAGCGCGCCTTTGTAAGGATCACCGTGACTAATGGTGGGGCAATCAATCAAGCTGTCACTCGTTTTTAATAGACAGTTTATACCTGGGAGGTCCTTGTTACAACAAAATAAGACACATCTTTACTCATTACCTTATGCACAACACACACCGCACTCATATTATTACACACGACCCGTCATTTCACGGCCCGCTCCTCCGCCTAACGGTACAACTAATTTAAAAAACATTTTGAAATGTTTGCACGAAAATATCACACCCTCTCTACCTACAAAAAATATCCACCAAGATCCTAGAAGTCGTTGAACTGTTTTATCGTAATTCATAATAAACTTTATTCTCCTTAAAGAAAGCACTTTAATTTATGCGCAAAATTCAAAATAACAAAATGAAGAATAAATGATAACCCGATAACTTGATAATTTATTATTTGCGTGACTTAAGTTTTGGCAATTTTAGCGTGGCACGTTAAAGTTGGTGAAACTGTAGTCATGGAAATAATACATTTTCAAGTTATACAATCAAAGTGATGATGATGATGGTTTGTGGAGGGCGACCAAATGGTCGCAGCACTTGGACCATTCGTTGGTCCTTTGTGCCACACAAACAAAATAATGGCGTTTTATTTATTATATCGTGTGAGCCACAAAATTTTGTTTCAGAGTTGGCTGTGAGATAAATGATTGGTTCAATTGAATTAGATTTTAAAAACATTAATGACTGCTATGTTTCTCTCTCTCTCTCAGACATGGCCAACTCACCAACAAAATTCTGTGGCTCACACCTTATAAAATGTATAAAGAAGTAAAAGCCTCCAGTTAGAAAAAAAAGCAAAATAAATAAATCCCATCTTCAGTATAGTGTGAAACCAGTGGCGTAATTTCAAATTTTTCTGTCGAAACAAAAAACAAAAAAATAATTCGAATTAGAATTAGAACACTACAAGCAAAATCTAACCACAATAGCAGAGTATGCGGTCGCAGACGACTTGACATTTTTTTCAAAAAGTGAAAGAGATCTACAGCACAACATGGAACAAGGAATTAAATACATTGAACGAGGAAATAAATAAACATCACATGGCCATAAAGGCAGAAAAAACGAAAATTACAATAATAGTGAAGGACATCCTCGTAACACTAAATGCTAAAACACTCGAACAAGTTGAAACATTAAAATACCTAGGTATAGTAATACACAAAATAAAGGAAGCCTAGAGGGTGACATAAATAACAGAAACGCAATAAGTAGAGCAATACAGACAAATATTAAAACAAACAAAAATGACATCTAATAGACCAACATTATTGTATAGAAATGAAATATGAACAACAAATCTGAGGAAAGTTGAAGGAGTCATAAAACTAGACAGGATTTAGAAATAAACATACAAGATCAAAACTAAAGATAAATGGCGCAAAGAAAATAATAGAAGAAGACAACTCGGGTGGTTCGGATACCTTAAGGATGCCAGAAGAGAGGCCAGCAATAATTGTATGGCAAACAGAAGAAATGAAGGAGAAGGCAAAAGGAAGACCCAAAAAAATATGTGAAAATAACGAATCGGGAACAACACTAACTACTAGAAAGCAAAACGATGGGCTAAGAAGAGAAAAATATGTAAAGAATTTATAAACACCATAAAATAAAGAGATATGACACAACAAATTTAACAAAAACCAAGCGAAGTATAATACATTTTCACGACGAAAGATTTTTTTTGAAAATTTGACAAACACAAAAATATGGCGAATTTAGTATATTTGAGAAACTTAACAAGAAATTTTCTCGCAAATTGTCCAAAACTTACATTTTTCGAGTCGTAGTGACTTTTGTATTTTTCAAAATTGCAGAGTTGCAGAGCAAAATTTTCGGTGTTGATAATTGAAACGAAAGAATTTTTTTGAAATTTCACAACTACCGAGCGCGTTGTTAGATTTTGATCATCCGAACGTAAAAATATAAAGAATTGAGTAAATTTCAAAAACTTTTTGAGAGATTTTTTCGTGGGACCATTGCAAAACGTTCAAACTGTACCTTATTTCGCGTCATGCGTCTCGGAACAAGTTTTTTCGATTTTTAAAAATTGCACAATCACCAAATGCAGTAAATTTTAAAGATTTCAACACAAAAATATGGCGAATTTAGTATATTTGAGAAACATGACAAGAAATTTTCTCGCGAATCTTTTTGAAAATTCACAACTACCGAGCGCGTTGTTAGATTTTGATTATCCGAACGTAAAAATATAAAGAATTGAGTAAATTTCCAAAACTTAATGAGAAATTTCTTCCTGAAACCAGTGCAAAATGTTCAAACTGTTCCTTATTTCGCATGATGCGTCCCGAAAAAGATTTTTCGATTTTTAAAAATTGCAGAACCATCAAATGCAATTAAATGTTGATTATTTAAACACAAAAAATTGGCGAATTTAATATATTTGAGAAACTTAACAAAAAATGTCCTCGCAAATCATCAAAAACTGATGTTTTTCGAGTAGTTTTGTGTTTTGTATTTTTCAAAATTGCAGAGTTGCAGAACAAAATTTTCGGTGTTGATAACTGAAACGAAAGATTTTTTTTGAAAATTCACAACTACCGAGCGCGCTGTTAGATTTTGATCATCTGAACGTGAAAATATAAAGAATTCAGTAAATTTCAAAAACTTGTTGAGAAATTTTTTCGTGAGACCATTGCAAAGCGTTCAAACTGTCCCTTATTTCGCGTGATGCGTCTCGAAACAAGTTTTTTTTGAAAATTCACAATTACCGAGCGCGCTGTTAGATTTTGATCATCCGAACGTAAAAATACAGAGAATTGAGTAACTTTCAAAAACTTTTTGACAAATTTATCCGTGAGACCAGTGCAAAACGTTCAAACTATCCCTTATTTCGAGTGATGCATCTCGAAAAAGGTATTTTCGATATTTAAAAATTGCACAACTACCAAACTCAATTAAATTTTGATTATTTAAACACAAAAATATGGCGAATTTAGTATATTTGAGAAACTTAACAGGAATTTTTCTCGCAAATCGTCAAAAACTAACGTTTTTCGAGTCGTATTGTGTTTTGTATTTTTTTAAATTGCAGAGTTAAAGAATAACATTTTCGGTTTTGATAATTGAAACGTCAAAATGTGATTCAAAGACGTGTCAATATATTTTCTCGTGTAATTAGTGAAAAAAATTAAAAAAAATACATATTTGAAGTTCTACTCCACCAAAAGTGAGATTTTAATTTTTTTAAATTAAATAAATACCGAGCGCGCTGTTAAATGTAAATTGAATATACATCTATAAAAAATAAATATTATTATTAAATTATTTAAAAAAAAATTCAAGTCCACTGCAAAACGCATGAATCCGCAAGTTTTTCGAATAGTATGTCACAAAAATTTTGAAAATTGCACAACTTTCGAATGCGTTGTACGAAATTGATAATATAAATGTCAAAATATAGTCAATTAAATGATGATTTAAATATACCTTCGCAATCATTCCAGTAAAATCAGGGAATTGCATTTATTCCATTCCTACGCGCCGAAAACTGTGATTTGGATTTATAAAATTGCGCAACTTCGGAACACGCTTTTAGATTTTGATAATTCGAACGTCGGCATATTGCTAATTTTGTAGACTTAAAATATGAGTCATTTTTCTTTTTTGTAAAATCATTAAATACCGTCAAAATTGCATATTTTTCAAGTCCGCGACCTCGAAAATCGTGATTATTTTTTTTAATTGCACAATTTTCGAATGTGTTTTTCGAAATTTATGATATGAATGTCAAAATTTAGTCAATTAAGTATGATTTATATATTTCTTAACAATCATTCTAGTAAAATCAATGAATTGCAATTTTTTTTGGATTCCTACGCGCCGAAAACTGTGATTTTGATTTATAAAATTGCGCAACTTCTGAACACGCTTTTAGATTTTGATAATTCGAACATCAACATATTGCTAATTTTATAGACTTATAATATGAGTAAATTTTCTTTTTTGTAAAATCATCAAATACCGTCAAAATTGCACATTTTTCAAGTCCGGGACCTCGAAAATCGTGAGTTTTTTTTATTGCTCAATTTTCGAATGTGTTTTTCGAAATTGATGATGTGAATGTAAAAATTTAGTCAATTGAGAATGATTTAAATATGTCTTAACAATCATTCTAGTATAATCAATAAATTGCAATTTTTTTGGATTCCTACGCGCCGAAAATTGTGATTTGGATTTTTAAAATTGCACAACTTTGGAACACGCTTTTACATTTTGTTACATCGAATGTCAAAATATAGCTAATTTAGTAGACATAAAATACGAATAATTTTTCTTCTTGAAAATCATTAGATGCCGTCAAAATTGCATATTTTTCAGACCTCGAAAATCTGGATTCTGTTTTTTTTTTCTTAAATTGCACAACTTCCTAGCATAGTATTAGATTTTTATGCTTGAAACTTTGAAGTAAAGCTATTATAGCAAAATTCAAAAACGAATCAGGAAATTTTCTTGTAAAATCAGTCAAAATAGCATGATTTTCAAGTCCTGTACCTCAAAAATGGTAATTTTGATTTTTTTAAATTGCACAACTATCGAATGTGCCGTTAGGTTGTGATGATCCAAACGTCAAACTATAGTCAATTAAGTATGATTCAATAATGTATCGACGAAATTTTTAGTGAAATCATTGCGTAATGTCAAATTTGATTTTTGTTCAACTCCCACGCTTGAAAATTCGTAATTTTGATTTTTGAAATTGCACAACTATCGAATGTGCCGTTAGATTGTGATGATCCAAAAGTTAAATTATAACCAATTAAGTATGATTCAATAATGTGTCAACGAACTTTCTAGTGAAATCATTGCATAACGTCAAATTTGATTTTTGTTCAACTCCCACGCCTCAAAATTAGTAATTTTGATTTTTGAAACTGCACAACTATCGAATGTGCCGGTAGATTGTGTTGATCCAAACGTTAAATTATAGCCAATGACTCAATAGTGTATCGACAAACTTTCTAGTGAAATCATTGAATTGCGTCAAATTTTAATTTTTTTAAAATTCGTAATTTTTATTTTTGAGTTTGCACAACTGTCGAATGTGCTGTTAGAATGTGATGTAATCTAAAGGTTCAAATATAGACAATTTAGGTTTCCTAAAAAAATCGTGGAAAACAAATTCTTTTGAAATCAGTGAAAATTTTTCGAAAATCGCGGTTTTGATGTTTGAAATTACACAACTTTAAACACGTCGGATTTTGATAATTTAAACGTCAGAGGGTAGATAATTTAGTATGTTGCAAAAATAGTATTAGAAAATTTTCATGTGAAAACAGTGAGAAAAAAAGTCCCAGGCCCCAAAAATCGTGATTTTGTTTTTGAAAACTTGCACAACTTTCGAGCACGTTATTAGACTTTTATGCTTGAAACGTTAGAGTAAAGCTGTTACAGTGAATTTCAAAAACGAATCAGGAAATTTTCTTGTGAAACGGTAAAAATAAACGCCGAAATCGCATGTTTTTCAAGTCCTGTGCCTCAAAAATTGTAATTTTGATTTTTTTTAATTGCACAACTATCGAATGTGCCGTTAGATTGTGATGTGATCTAAAAGTTGAAATATAGCCAATTTAGGTTTATTAAAAAAACGCATAAAACAAATTCTTTTGAAATCAGTGAAAATTACAGTTTTTCGAAAATCGCGGTTTTGATGTTTGAAATTACACAAATTTAAACACGTCGGATTTTGATAATTTAAACGTCAGAGGGTAGATAATTTAGTATGTTGCAAAAATGGTATTAGAAAATTTACATGTGAAAACAATGTGAGAAAAAAAATCCCAGCCCCCAAAAATCGTAATTTTATTTTTAAAGTTGCACAACTTTGGAGCACGTTATTAGATTTTTATGCTTGAAACGTTAAAGTAAAGCTGTTACAGTAACTTTCAAAAACGAATCAGGAAATTTTCTTGTAAAATCAGTAAAAAATCGCATGTTTTTCAAGTCCTGTGCCTCAAAAATTGTAATTTTGATTTTTGAAATTGCACAACTATCGAATGTGCCGTTAGATTGTGATAATCCAAACCTTAAAATGTAGCTAAATGAGTATGATTCAATATCAACAATGTATCAACGAACTTTTTAATGAAATCTTAGAATAACGTCGAATTTGATTTTTTTTTCAACTCCCACGCCTCAAAATTCATGATTTTTATTTTTGAAATTGCACAACTATCGAATGTGCTGTTGGATCATGTTGTGGTCTAAAGTTTAAAGTATAACTAATTTCGTTTTATTCTCAAACGAATAATACAAATTCTATTTGATTAATTAATTTCTCACTTAACCAGTGGTGAAACATAATTATATATTTGATCGAAAGGTTGAAAAATAAAATCAGTGAAACAAAACGAAGTGTTTTAATTAATCAAATACAAATTCTTTTGAAATCAGTAAAAATTGTAGTTTCTCGAAAAACCACAATTTTGATGTTTGAAAGTGCACGTCTTTTGAACACGTTATCGGATTTTCATAATTTAAACATCAAAGAGTAGGTAGTTTAGTAAGTTGTAAAAATGTGTTAGGAAATTTTCAGGTGAAATCAGTGAGAAAAGACCTCGAAAATAGTGATTCTGCTTTTTTTTAATTTACACAACTTCTGAGCACATTACTCGATTTTTTACTTGGAACGTTAAAATGAAGCTACTATAGTAGATTTCAAAAACGAATTAGGAAATGTTCTTGTACAATCTTAAAAAAAAAAGTCAAAATCACATGTTTCTAGCGCATCAAAAAATGTACTTTTGATTTTTCAAATTGTTCAACTATCGGCGTGTATCTATGTGTTGTTAGATTGTGATGATACAAACGTTAAAATATAGCCATTAAAGTGTGAATCAACAAACTTTCCACTGAAATCAATTGCCACACGATCTGTTGATCTTCGGTGACACTGAATTAGAAATAATTGTATTAAATAACGTCAAATTTGAATTTTTTTCAAGTCCCAAGGCTAAAACTGGTAATTTTGATTTTTTTGCACAACTATCGCACGTGCTATTAGATTGTGATGATATAAAGGTTAAAATATAGTCAATTAAGATTTATTCACAAATGTGAAAATGAATTATTTTAAAATCAGTGAACATTTGTATAACCCAAAAATTATTCTAGTAACAGAAATAATGTTCTAATATTATAATATTTTTATGCCAGTCGTCAGCTTCACGATCATTTACTCTAAAAGCCGCAATAAACACAAAGGAAACGACACTCGTAAAACACAACCATAATTTCGTCTCCATTATTAAAATAACTGCAATGGAGGAAGGAGAAGACGGCCGTCGGCGTCGAGCTAGAGAAAACTTTTATAATCATTGACCGTGTTATAGATGTACATTTTTCATCATTTTTATAGGCAATTAACCGGGCGGCTCGATCTTAATATTACCAGTTTTCCTCAACTGGGAACAGTTAATTAATTAAAAAGTGTTTATGGCTTTCAATTTGGCAATTTTCAACTTTTTTTTAATTCTTTTTTCTTAGAAAATAGAGCGCGCGGACAGGTGAAAAAATATTGTATTATAATTACGGTCGCGTTTCAGTTTATCTTGTCCATGTGCCAAATGGCCAGTGATATTTTAACAAAAGTGCGCTGTCATAAATTTGGAATTTATCGAGTGTGGCCTAGCTTTTTTGCAATGAAAATAATAACAATAGTTGATTTCCCAATTTCAACTTCGAATGTTTTTTTTTATTAATAATTACTGAAGATCTAGTTGTAATATCGTTACAGGCAGGGGTGTGGAGTCGGTAAATATTTGGGGTCAGAGTCGGAGCCTGCAAATTTGAGGGGTCGGAGTCGGAACAAAAAAAATCAGGAATCGGAGACGGAGTTTGAGTCGGAGTCGAAATAAAAAAAAAATAAGGAGTCTGAGCTGGAATCGGAGTCGCTACATTTTTGCCACGACTCCACCCTGGTTACAGGATAGTTGAATGATGGAAAAATTGGGACAATTTCTAAAAAAACAAATAAGCTTTTAATCTTTAAAATATGTTTTTAAATAAACCAAATCAATTTCAATCAAATTCCCTTGGTCTCACAGACCCAACTCATCTCCTCGAGAGGTCAGATAAATTTTATCAACTGCACGTTCTGTAAACGAATGAAGACCAACAGGTAACCGGGCCATCGCCGGTTTGAAGGTGGCGCAAGCGTTTATTAATATTATTCTTCACCTGCTGCGGTAATTCTTTAAACAGGAACAGTTAGTCGGACCCGGTGAATTAAAACATGGAACAATGTGTGCGCTGAACATGCAGAACCGCTGCCGCCCGGAGCAGGAGTTCCATTTTATATGGGCACTTGAGAGTTTGTTTATTATCGAACAATTCAAACGCATTAGAGCAACTCGACTGTTCCATTCCAACAAATAAACTCGTGTTAACTTTATGAACTGGGAACTGTGGAGCGCGCAAACGGCGGACTGATTTACAATGTTTACCCGAATGAATGATGGGCCGCGAGAAACAACAGCCTTCACGCGTTATATAAATCCGACCGGTCGACCGGTGGATTCCTCTCCTCTTTCGACGTTGAAAACCCGACCACGATCGCTGTTTTATTGGATCAGAGTTGAATTACAATAACTGTCACATCGGACGTCCAAGGCTTGATTCCCCTGTTCTGAATCCAATTCGATTCGATCCGATTCTTCTCGTCGGGTATTAATTACGTCGCAGTGTGGGTTCTTTCTTTCCTTCTTTGTCACTCTTAAAGGTGGAAACTGTAGCTTGTGCATCGTAAATAGAGATGAAAGTGAAATCGTCTGGTTGTTATTTGGATCAGGTACGAAGTGATTGTGATGATAATATAATCAATCAAAGATTATTTTCAAAATTGAGGGGTTGTAACTTTTATGCTGGAACTTCGGTCAATGGCCTTTTCACCATAAGTTGTGTTCTCGTGTAATTATCTTGAAATCTAGTGATGGGGTGTTTTTGGATTTTAATTGAAATATAAAGCAGAATCGATTTTGAGTAAATTTGGAAAGTTTCAAGTGCGTAGCAGTTGTTTTTATATTTTTTTTCGGCCATCGAAAAATGAGCAAATTCAGCATCACCATAAGCTGTGTTCTCGTGTGATTATTTTGAAATCTAGCGATGGGGTGTTTTTAGATTTTGATTGAAATATAAAGTAGAATCGATTTTGAGTAAATTTGGAAAGTTTCAAGTGCGTAGCAGTTGTTTTTATATTTTTTTTCGGCCATCGAAAAGTGAGCAAATTCAGCATCACCATAAGCTGTGTTCTCGTGTGATTATTTTGAAATCTAGCGATGGGGTGTTTTTAGATTTTGATTGAAATATAAAGTAGAATCGATTTTGAGTAAATTTGGAAAGTTTCAAGTGCGTAGCAGTTGTTTTTATATTTTTTTTCGGCCATCGAAAAATGAGCAAATTCAGCATCACCATAAGCTGTGTTCTCGTGTGATTATTTTGAAATCTAGCGATGGGGTGTTTTTAGATTTTGATTGAAATATAAAGTAGAATCGATTTTGAGTAAATTTGGAAAGTTTCAATTGCGTAGCAGTTGTTTTTATTTTTTTTTTCGGCCATCGAAAAGTGAGCAAATTCAGCATCACCATAAGCTGTGTTCTCGTGTGATTATTTTGAAATCTAGAGATGGGGTGTTTTTAGATTTTGATTGAAATATAAAGTAGAATCGATTTTGAGTAAATTTGGAAAGTTTCAATTGCGTAGCAGTTGTTTTTATTTTTTTTTTCGGCCATCGAAAAGTGAGCAAATTCAGCATCACCATAAGCTGTGTTCTCGTGTGATTATTTTGAAATCTAGCGATGGGGTGTTTTTGGATTTTGATTGAAATATAAAGCAGAATCGATTTTGAGTAAATTTGGAAAGTTTCAAGTGCGTAGCAGTTGTTTTTATATTTTTTTTCGGCCATCGAAAAATGAGCAAATTCAGCATCACCATAAGCTGTGTTCTCGTGTGATTATTTTGGAATCTAGTGAAGGGGTGTTTTTAGATTTTGATTGAAATATAAAGCAGAATCGATTTTGAGTAAATTTGGAAAGTTTCAAGTGCGTAGCAGTTGTTTTTATATTTTTTTCAGCTATCGAAAAGTGAGCAAATTCAGCATCACCATAAGCTGTGTTCTCGTGTGATTATTTTGAAATCTAGTGATGGGGTGTTTTTGGATTTTGATTGAAATATAAAGCAGAATCGATTTTGAGTAAATTTGGAAAGTTTCAAGTGCGTAGCAGTTGTTTTTATATTTTTTTTTTCGGCCATCGAAAAATGAGCAAATTCAGCATCACCATAAGCTGTGTTCTCGCGTGATTATTTTGAAATCTAGTGATGGGGTGTTTTTGGATTTTGATTGAAATATAAAGCAGAATCGATTTTGAGTAAATTTGGAAAGTTTCAAGTGCGTAGCAGTTGTTTTTATATTTTTTTCGGCCATCGAAAAGTGAGCAAATTCAGCATCACCATAAGCTGTGTTCTCGTGTGATTATCTTGAAATCTAGTGATGGGGTGTTTTTAGATTTTGATTGAAATATAAAGCAGAGTCGATTTTGAGTAAATTTGGAAAGTTTCAAGTGCGTAGCAGTTGTTTTTATATTTTTTTCGGCCATCGAAAAGTGAGCAAATTCAGCATCACCATAAGCTGTGTTCTCGTGTGATTATTTTGAAATCTAGTGATGGGGTGTTTTTGGATTTTGATTGAAATATAAAGCAGAATCGATTTTGAGTAAATTTGGAAAGTTTCAATTGCGTAGCAGTTGTTTTTATATTTTTTTTCGGCCATCGAAAAGTGAGCAAATTCAGCATCACCATAAGCTGTATTCTCGTGTGATTATCTTGAAATCTAGTGAAGGGGTGTTTTTAGATTTTGATTGAAATATAAAGCAGAATCGATTTTGAACAAATTTGGAAAGTTTCAAGTGCATAGCAGTTGTTTTTATATTTTTTTTCGGCCATTGAAAAGTGAGCAAATTCAGCATCACCATAAGCTGTGTTCTCGCGTGATTATTTTGAAATCTAGTGATGGGGTGTTTTTGGATTTTGATTGAAATATAAAGCAGAATCGATTTTGAATAAATTTGGAAAGTTTCAAGTGCGTAGCAGTTGTTTTATATTTTTTTTCGGCCATCGAAAAATGAGCAAATTCAGCATCACCATAAGCTGTATTCTCGTGTGATTATCTTGAAATCTAGTGAAGGGGTGTTTTTAGATTTTGATTGAAATATAAAGCAGAATCGATTTTGAACAAATTTGGAAAGTTTCAAGTGCATAGCAGTTGTTTTTATATTTTTTTTCGGCCATTGAAAAGTGAGCAAATTCAGCATCACCATAAGCTGTGTTCTCGCGTGATTATTTTGAAATCTAGTGATGGGGTGTTTTTAGATTTTGATTGAAATATAAAGCAGAATCGATTTTGAGTAAATTTGGAAAGTTTCAAGCGCGTAGCAGTTGTTTTATATTTTTTTTCGGCCATCGAAAAATGAGCAAATTCAGCATCACCATAAGCTGTGTTCTCGCGTGATTATTTTGAAATCTAGTGATGGGGTGTTTTTGGATTTTGATTGAAATATAAAGCAGAATCGATTTTGAATAAATTTGGAAAGTTTCAAGTGCGTAGCAGTTGTTTGTATATTTTTTTTCGGCCATCGAAAATTGAGCAAATTCAGCATCACCATAAGCTTTGTTCTCGTGTGATTATTTTGAAATCTAGTGTAGGGGGGTTTTTAGATTTTGATTGAAATATAAAGCAGAGTCGATTTTGAGTAAATTTGAAAAGTTTCAAGTGCGTAGCAGTTGTTTTTATATTTTTTTTCGGCCATCGAAAATTGAGCAAATTCAGCATCACCATAAGCTGTGTTCTCGCGTGATTATTTTGAAATCTAGTGATGGGGTGTTTTTGGATTTTGATTGAAATATAAAGCAGAATCGATTTTGAATAAATTTGGAAAGTTTCAAGTGCGTAGCAGTTGTTTGTATATTTTTTTTCGGCCATTGAAAAGTGAGCAAATTCAGCATCACCATAAGCTTTGTTCTCGTGTGATTATTTTGAAATCTAGTGAAGGGGTGTTTTTAGATTTTGATTGAAATATAAAGCAGAATCGATTTTGAACAAATTTGGAAAGTTTCAAGTGCATAGCAGTTGTTTTTATATTTTTTTTCGGCCATTGAAAAGTGAGCAAATTCAGCATCACCATAAGCTGTGTTCTCGCGTGATTATTTTGAAATCTAGCGATGGGGTGTTTTTAGATTTTGATTGAAATATAAAGCAGAATCGATTTTGAATAAATTTGGAAAGTTTCAAGTGCGTAGCAGTTGTTTGTATATTTTTTTTCGGCCATTGAAAAGTGAGCAAATTCAGCATCACCATAAGCTTTGTTCTCGTGTGATTATCTTGAAATCTAGTGAAGGGGTGTTTTTAGATTTTGATTGAAATATAAAGCAGAATCGATTTTGAACAAATTTGGAAAGTTTCAAGTGCATAGCAGTTGTTTTTATATTTTTTTTCGGCCATTGAAAAGTGAGCAAATTCAGCATCACCATAAGCTGTGTTCTCGCGTGATTATTTTGAAATCTAGTGATGGGGTGTTTTTAGATTTTGATTGAAATATAAAGCAGAATCGATTTTGAATAAATTTGGAAAGTTTCAAGTGCGTAGCAGTTGTTTGTATATTTTTTTTCGGCCATTGAAAAGTGAGCAAATTCAGCATCACCATAAGCTTTGTTCTCGTGTGATTATCTTGAAATCTAGTGAAGGGGTGTTTTTAGATTTTGATTGAAATATAAAGCAGAATCGATTTTGAACAAATTTGGAAAGTTTCAAGTGCATAGCAGTTGTTTTTATATTTTTTTTCGGCCATTGAAAAGTGAGCAAATTCAGCATCACCATAAGCTGTGTTCTCGCGTGATTATTTTGAAATCTAGCGATGGGGTGTTTTTAGATTTTGATTGAAATATAAAGCAGAATCGATTTTGAGTAAATTTGGAAAGTTTCAAGTGCATAGCAGTTGTTTTTATATTTTTTTTCGGCCATCGAAAAATGAGCAAATTCAGCATCACCATAAGCTGTGTTCTCGCGTGATTATTTTGAAATCTAGTGATGGGGTGTTTTTGGATTTTGATTGAAATATAAAGCAGAATCGATTTTGAATAAATTTGGAAAGTTTCAAGTGCGCAACAGTTGTTTTTATATTATTTTTTCGGCCATCGAAAAGTGAGCAAATTCAGCATCACCATAAGCTGTGTTCTCGTGTGATTATCTTGAAATCTAGTGATGGGGTGTTTTTGGATTTTAATTGAAATATAAAGCAGAATTGATTTTGAGTAAATTTGGAAAGTTTCAAGTGCGTAGCAGTTGTTTTTATATTTTTTTCGGCCATCGAAAAATGAGCAAATTCAGCATCACCATATGCTGTGTTCTCGTGTGATTATTTTGAAATCTAGCGATGGGGTGTTTTTAGATTTTGATTGAAATATAAAGCAGAGTCGATTTTGAGTAAATTTGGAAAGTTTCAAGTGCGTAGCAGTTGTTTTTATATTTTTTTTCGGCCATCGAAAATTGAGCAAATTCAGCATCACCATAAGCTGTGTTCTCGTGTGATTATTTTGAAATCTAGTGATGGTGTGTTTTTAGATTTTGATAGAAATATAAAGCAGAATCGATTTTTAGTAAATTTGGAAGTTTCAAGTGCGTAGCAGTTGTTTTTATATTTTTTTTCAGCCATCGAAAAGTGAGCAAATTCAGCATCACCATAAGCTGTGTTCTCGTGTGATTATCTTGAAATCTAGTGATGGGGTGTTTTTGGATTTTAATTGAAATATAAAGCAGAATTGATTTTGAGTAAATTTGGAAAGTTTCAAGTGCGTAGCAGTTGTTTTTATATTTTTTTCGGCCATCGAAAAATGAGCAAATTCAGCATCACCATAAGCTGTGTTCTCGTGTGATTATCTTGAAATCTAGCGATGGGGTGTTTTTAGATTTTGATTGAAATATAAAGCAGAATCGATTTTGAGTAAAGTTGGAAAGTTTCAAGTGCGTAGCAGTTGTTTTTATATTTTTTTTCAGCCATCGAAAAGTGAGCAAATTCAGCATCACCATAAGCTGTGTTCTCGTGTGATTATCTTGAAATCTAGTGATGGGGTGTTTTTGGATTTTAATTGAAATATAAAGCAGAATTGATTTTGAGTAAATTTGGAAAGTTTCAAGTGCGTAGCAGTTGTTTTTATATTTTTTTCGGCCATCGAAAAATGAGCAAATTCAGCATCACCATATGCTGTGTTCTCGTGTGATTATTTTGAAATCTAGTGATGGGGTGTTTTTGGATTTTGATTGAAATATAAAGCAGAATCGATTTTGAATAAATTTGGAAAGTTTCAAGTGCGCAACAGTTGTTTTTATATTATTTTTTCGGCCATCGAAAAGTGAGCAAATTCAGCATCACCATAAGCTGTGTTCTCGTGTGATTATCTTGAAATCTAGTGATGGGGTGTTTTTGGATTTTAATTGAAATATAAAGCAGAATTGATTTTGAGTAAATTTGGAAAGTTTCAAGTGCGTAGCAGTTGTTTTTATATTTTTTTCGGCCATCGAAAAATGAGCAAATTCAGCATCACCATATGCTGTGTTCTCGTGTGATTATTTTGAAATCTAGTGATGGGGTGTTTTTGGATTTTGATTGAAATATAAAGCAGAATTGATTTTGAGTAAATTTGGAAAGTTTCAAGAGCGTAGCAGTTGTTTTTATATTTTTTTTCGGCCATCGAAAAATGAGCAAATTCAGCATCACCATAAGCTGTGTACTCGTGTGATTATCTTGAAATCTAGCGATGGGGTGTTTTTAGATTTTGATTGAAATATAAAGCAGAATCGATTTTGAGTAAATTTGGAAAGTTTCAAGTGCGTAGCAGTTGTTTTTATATTTTTTTTCAGCCATCGAAAAGTGAGCAAATTCAGCATCACCATAAGCTGTGTTCTCATGTGATTATCTTGAAATCTAGTGATGGGGTGTTTTTGGATTTTAATTGAAATATAAAGCAGAATTGATTTTGAGTAAATTTGGAAAGTTTCAAGTGCGTAGCAGTTGTTTTTATATTTTTTTCGGCCATCGAAAAGCGAGCAAATTCATCATCACCATAAGCTGTGTTTTCGCGTGATTATTTTGAAATCTAGTGATGGGGTGTTTTTGGATTTTGATTGAAATATTAAGCAGAATCGATTTTGAGTAAATTTGGAAAGTTTCAAGTGCGTATCAAAATCAGACTTCGTTTGTCAGTCCTAGCAAAACATATTTTTGAACCAGAATCATTTTGCTAATTGTAAGGTCCAAATAAAGTCTGCAACTTAACTTTCGCAGTCTTTTCAGTAACTGCGGTTACTTCACGATCAAAATGGGTAGTAGACTTTATTCCAAGTTAATTCAAATATCATGTTAGGAAATAGAAAACTTGTCCGCAGTGTTTTATCGCGATCTTGATAAAACGGTAAATTATGACACCATAGTTATTAAAATTCCCACCGGCATCTCCCTAAATCATTTTTCCTGCCTCATTGTGTTAAAAATAAAAGCCGCCCGGCGCGTCAAAGATATGTCTCATCGTCGCCCGTCGTAAGCGCCCCTCTTTGACTCATCAAAAGTGCTGATATCCGCTGAGACGCTGTCAAGAAGCAACAAACAAAAACAAAAAAACGCGCGTCCCGGGATTTAACCGGTGGCGAAAGCAAACTCGCATCCTCTTCTATCCCTCCCGGCCGTTATAAAACCACAAAAGGAATACGCTGAAGATCCGATGCATAATTGATATTTTTAGTTCGCGTGCGCGCGCTGTTAAAAGTGTAATTAATATAAAAGAAAGAAAAATAAATATGTCATCTATATCACGCACACCCACTATTTAAGTCAACAAGTCTGGTGATTCTTTTAATGCTGATGGCTATTATTGGAACCGAATATTGTCTTGAGGGAAATAAATCCGTTGCTGCTCTTTTATTTTTCTTAATTTTAGAGTTTTGTAAATAAAGGCGAAACGAAATTCTTTAATTTGTGTCGTGGGACTTCTCATTTTTCCATTGTGTGCGCGTCTCGTGACGTGAATGGAAGAGGACGCATGTGTGCCGATATTAAGAAGATTACGTCTTTATCTCGTCCATTGGGGTATTAAGACATAGGTGATAATAACTTTTATATAAAAGTGTACCAGTTTGAAGGGTGGGATGAGGAGAAAGAGGGACGTAATCCCGTGTTAGTCTGGGGGGGTATTATAAGACCTGTGTATTGTGGAGTGACGTGACAAACCCAAAGGGAATTGCGCTGTCTAGGGTTTATTTCTCAACACCATCCACTCTTATATATATTCCAGATTATATCTTTTTACGACGCGCGCGTTGCATAAATAGCATTTCGTTTCAAATAGGGTCCGTACTTGTTACACGTACGTGTATCGTATTAAAGCAGCAATACGATAATTTTTAATGAAATAAATGTACTCACCCAAATGTGCAGTAAATTCATAAGAACACACCTGAAACAAAAAAATACGAATGTAAATTTAATTTAATTAAATGGCGTATCAAATAATATTTTGTGTCTAAATCATATTTTTACTTTCTCCGTTACGAAGTACGAGAAAGTATTGTGGTCGTGATTTTTTTCAAAAGTTTTTTTTACGGAAATATCTCTTTTGGGGTTCCTAGATGCCATTTCAACAATTTCTGGAAAAAAAATTGTGTCTGTGTCTGTCTGTGCGCGCTGTATCTCAAAAACTAATACAACAATTGATATGAAACTTTGAACATCCGTCTCATTTGATAATCTGAAGAACTAAAATGCTTTTGGTAAAATTTCGTACACCGGGAGTGGGCGTTTACCTTAACTGTTTTTTGTTTTTTGCCAATATTTTCTTAAATATGAAAAATATCACAAAAACATTTAAACAAACTTTGAAGACAACAAAGAAATGAACATCTTTTGCTTGAAAACATTTTTCATAAAATCATTTTTGTTCGAGAAAAACATTTATTACTTTTTTTTTAATTTTTGGTTTATAATTATAAAACGATAATAGTTACAGCAAATTTATGTTAATAATAATTGTAGAAAATGCTAAAATGAACAACTTATAAAGAATACGTTTTTTTCGAAATCCCTTTGGTTTTTGAGTAAACTGAGTTTTTGAAATTGAAGTATAATTTTTCCATCTTTCATAATTTTGACGTTTTAAACGTCAGTTTCATCCGAGTTTACAAAACGCTCGATGTACATTTAAAATATAATTTAAATTGAAAATAAACCATGAAAGCGTAAATATAAATGATACCATCAACTCGGAGAAAGTAACATGATGGCCACATCACCATTTTTTTATGTAGCTATGTCCAAATGGGAGAATTTACGAGTATAATTCAGACATATTTAGCAAGTTATGATATAATACAATTTATAAATATTCGGTAACGTTGAAATATCTTTCAATTAATGTTGATATCTGGCCATTGATTCATAACAATTCATGTTGCAATTAATTTAATTTATATAAGTTTTTCGCTCTTAAAGATTCATCACAATCGATTAAAAATACGCCGAGTTATGGCGGTTTGAAAATGATCGAGATTTCAAGTGTTTCATTTTTTTTTCACCAGTGTATTTATAAGGGCTATTAATACACTGGTAAGAATTACGACACTAATACACTCGCATGAATTACCACACTCTCCCTTTATAGTTCGTAGTCATAATCTTCATGCTCGTGTATTAATAGCTATTATTTTAAACTCGATGCATAAATATCCAATATGATTTACAAAAATATAGTAAAACAATATTTTTAAGATCAATCTAATTGCAACAGTTAAACAATCGAAACGGCCTTTTGATGACGTAACACAATAAATAATAAATCGACCGCAAATCCACCGCAGGGGAGCGGTTTCTAATCGTTAGGGGGTTAATTATCGTCGACGTTTACATGCGGAGCCGGTGTATATGTACGGAGATAATCATTCGGCGGAAAGGGGTGGTTGGTTGGTAGGCATGCATGAATGTTTGTGTAACCGCGCCACGTGGCGCACACACACACGTACACAAATCCGCCCACTTGATAGACTTGTTGTTCTAATATAACCCCTTCCGTATATAATATTATATGTATAAGCACCCCTCTCCCTCCATCCATTGCGGCTTTCCATATTATGTTATTTTAGGATTATAACAAGGGTAGTGGAGCTACTTGACATCAAAGACACGAGATAAGCAAATAAAGTATTACAAATATTTGTTCACGAGTGTAAATAGTGGACGACTCATGTCTACTTTCATTATGCGCGCATGTTTCGGTGTTTTTTTTTTGTTGCTTCTGTTGATGCTGCATAATGAGTATGAAGAGGGAAAGGAAATTATTTAACTTAAAACAGTGTAGGCGACGACGTTTCAAACAATCGATCATTATAAATTTGAGGAAAACATTTAAATTTAGATCGTAATCTTCTTCGCTATATCTCACTATCCGAAATTTAAAAAAAAAATTAATGTGATGCACCAGGAAAGAAATTATTTATTTATTTACAAAGTAAATAAATAAAGGCGAAAAGTATCATATTTTTAATTGTAATGAGACCCTGTAGCTTAACCCCTTGATTTGTAATGAAGTCTGCAATACGTCACTCGATAATTCCGCCAAAATAAATTTCCAGGTTATATTTTGCAACTTTGAAGAGGTTAAAAGGCGCGACGTCATTTGGTTAGGTACAGTATTATTTTTAAAGCAATAATACAGAAGTTAATTGGTATTTTTAAGCATAGCATATTTAATTGTAAGGTGTGAGCCACATAACATTGTTGCTGAGAGAGATAAACATAGCAGTCATGTCTGAAATTGATTCATTTTTTTTTTAAATCTAATAATATGCGTCATTTCTCATTTATTTCACAGCCAACTCTGAAACAAAATTTTGTGGCTCACACGATATGTCAAGGAGTTAATACCTTTTTAAAATATGGATTCCAAGACAAATTCAAAAACCTTCACAATGTTGTTGATACATTGTTTCTTCCTTTTCCTATACCCAAATTGTAGCGAACGCTGTATTCTCCTCCCTTTTCTAACCGCGAAGCAGTGACGTTTTTCGCGTTTTTTTTTTGGTACGGCCGATTTAGCAGAGGTGGTAATACAGATCTCTGGAACCGACCCTACCTATCTGTATTGCTACCTCTGCTACCTCGGCCGTACCAGAAAAAAACCCGCGAACCGTCACTGTGGTGAAGATATTCTTATTGAAGTAAGTTGATATAATTTTAATTTCTTAACCTATGAATAACAAATTAGATGATTCGTCAAAGTATTTTTTTTCACCGAGCGTATTTGGAACAATGCTAAAAAAAAAACAGAATCAACTCGCGAGCAGTCCCAATTAAAACGTCGAAGAACAAATTGCTTAATAGTTCGACGCTCATTTCATCACTTTAAATTACTTTTGTGGGCGTCGATTGGGCCATAAATAACCGCGATAACATCGAAAACAAAGCACGGCTCCTCTAATTTATTTATATCTTCCAGTTATACCAACTACCGTTCCGCCATCGACTCGACAATCATCGGATTCCAATCAAAATGCAAATAAAATTGTTTAGTGGTTAAGTAATGCGGTGCACATGTTGACCTTATTGCCTAGAAGGAATACAAGAGCGCGCGCGTGTGTGTCTGTGAGTTAAATTTCACATGTTTATACATTCGATGGACCGAGGAGTTTTAAAGCTGCCACACTTCCTGTATTTATGTAAACATTGCCGGTTACTGGGAATTATTATTGTTACCTACAGTTGAATTGACAATACATTGTTCGTGACTTACAGATGATTACTAGAGTAATATCCACTTGAATTGAATTTTTGTTTGATTAAAAAAAAATGTGACAAATATAGGTAATTTGTATGCTATGATAATACCAACAAGAGCTAGTTTGTGAAATACCCTATAATTACTAGTGACAAGCGTTATTTTCACTAACTGCTACTTTGTAACCGTTACTATGACATATTAATAGTAACCATCGTTATTGAAAAATTCCATCAATAATAATTATCCTCAGTTTTTTTATAAAACGAGGGCGATTAAAAAATGAATCACTTCTTAATAACAGTAACCGATTCAATAACCTATCAGTTCTAAGTAACAATAACTCACATAACCGATTAAATAACTTCTTAGCAGTTTTAGTGCGATTAATTCAAAAAATAGTAAAGGAATGTTTTAAAAATGCTTGTAAGAAATAATCAGTTTTAAGTAAATTTAACAATTCTCCAGTTTTTGATTTTTTTTTTCATATTTTCTTGTCCGCTCGGAAAATGCACGATTTGAAAATGTCTGAGCGCAATTTAAATGCGATTCATTCGAAAATTAGTGAAGGGGTGTTCTGAGATTTTTTATTAGAAATGGTTAACTATCAATTCTAAGTACTTTTTGAAATTATCTAGCTTATGGCACTTGTTTTTATATTTTTTTTTTCCGCTCGGGGAAAAGCGCGAATTTATAATGTCTAAACGCAGTTTAAGTGCGATTAGTTCGGAAAATAGTACAGGGGCGTCTTAAGGTTTTTTGTGGGAAATAATCGACAATCAATTTTAAGTAAATTTGAATTTTTTCAGCTTGTGGCAATTGTTTTTATATCTTTTTTATTCGCTCGGGGAAAAGCGCGAATTTAAAATGTCTAAGCGCAGTTTAAGTGCAATTATTTCGGAAAATAGTACGGAGGCGTTTTAAGATTTTTCATGGGAAATAATCGACAGTCAATTCTAAGTAAATTTCGAAATTTTCCAGCTTGTGGCAATTGTTTTTATATTTTTTTATCCGCTCGGGGAAAAGCGCGAATTTAAAATGTCTAAGCGCAGTTTAAGTGCAATTATTTCGGAAAATAATACAGGGACGTCTTAAGCTTTCTATGAGAAATAATCAGCAATCAATTCTAAGTAAATTTCGAAATTTTCCAGCTTGTGGCAATTGTTTTTATATTTTTTTATCCGCTCGGGGAAAAGCGCGAATTTAAAATGTCTAAGCGCAGTTTAAGTGCAATTATTTCGGAAAATAGTACGGAGGCGTTTTTAAGATTTTTCATCGACAATCAATTCTGTGTAAATTTCGAAATTTTCCAGCTTGCGAAAATTGTTTTTATTTTTTTTAATCCGCTCGGGAAAAGCGCGAATTTAAACGTCTAAGCGCAGTTTTAAGTGCAATAAATTCGAAGAATAGTACAGGGACGTCTTAAGGTTTTTAGGGTAATAATCGACAATCAATTCAAAGTAAATTTCGAAATTTTTCAGCTTGTGAAAATTGTTTTTATATTTTTTTTACCCGCTCGAGGAAAGGCGCGAATTTAGAATGTCTAAGCGCAGTTTAAGTGCGAATAATTCGGAAAATAGTACAGGGGCGTCTTAAGGTTTTTTTTTGGGAAATAATCGACAATCAATTTTAAGTAAATTTGAATTTTTTCAGCTTGTGGCAATTGTTTTTATATCTTTTTTATTCGCTCGGGGTAAAACGAAAATTTAGAACGCCTAAGCGCAGTTTTACGTGCGATTAATTCGGAAAATAATACAGGTACGTCTTAAGGTTTTTATAGTAAATAATCGGCAATCAATTCTAAGTAAATTTCGAAATTTTCCAGCTTGTGGCAATTGTTTTTATATTTTTTTATCCGCTCGGGGAAAAGCGCGAATTTAAAATGTCTAAGCGCAGTTTAAGTGCAATTATTTCGGAAAATAGTACGGAGGCGTTTTAAGATTTTTCATGGGAAATAATCGACAGTCAATTCTAAGTAAATTTCGAAATTTTCCAGCTTGTGGCAATTGTTTTTATATTTTTTTATCCGCTCGGGGAAAAGCGCGAATTTAAAATGTCTAAGCGCAGTTTAAGTGCAATTATTTCGGAAAATAGTACGGAGGCGTTTTAAGATTTTTCATGGGAAATAATCGACAGTCAATTCTAAGTAAATTTCGAAATTTTCCAGCTTGTGGCAATTGTTTTTATATTTTTTTATCCGCTCGGGGAAAAGCGCGAATTTAAAATGTCTAAGCGCAGTTTAAGTGCAATTATTTCGGAAAATAATACAGGGACGTCTTAAGCTTTCTATGAGAAATAATCAGCAATCAATTCTAAGTAAATTTCGAAATTTTCCAGCTTGTGGCAATTGTTTTTATATTTTTTTATCCGCTCGGGGAAAAGCGCGAATTTAAAATGTCTAAGCGCAGTTTAAGTGCAATTATTTCGGAAAATAGTACGGAGGCGTTTTTAAGATTTTTCATCGACAATCAATTCTGTGTAAATTTCGAAATTTTCCAGCTTGCGAAAATTGTTTTTATTTTTTTTAATCCGCTCGGGAAAAGCGCGAATTTAAACGTCTAAGCGCAGTTTTAAGTGCAATAAATTCGAAGAATAGTACAGGGACGTCTTAAGGTTTTTAGGGTAATAATCGACAATCAATTCAAAGTAAATTTCGAAATTTTTCAGCTTGTGAAAATTGTTTTTATATTTTTTTTACCCGCTCGAGGAAAGGCGCGAATTTAGAATGTCTAAGCGCAGTTTAAGTGCGAATAATTCGGAAAATAGTACAGGGGCGTCTTAAGGTTTTTTTTTGGGAAATAATCGACAATCAATTTTAAGTAAATTTGAATTTTTTCAGCTTGTGGCAATTGTTTTTATATCTTTTTTATTCGCTCGGGGTAAAACGAAAATTTAGAACGCCTAAGCGCAGTTTTAAGTGCGATTAATTCGGAAAATAATACAGGTACGTCTTAAGGTTTTTATAGTAAATAATCGGCAATCAATTCTAAGTAAATTTCGAAATTTTCCAGCTTGTGGCAATTGTTTTTATATTTTTTTATCCGCTCGGGGAAAAGCGCGAATTTAAAATGTCTAAGCGCAGTTTAAGTGCAATTATTTCGGAAAATAGTACGGAGGCGTTTTAAGATTTTTCATGGGAAATAATCGACAGTCAATTCTAAGTAAATTTCGAAATTTTCCAGCTTGTGGCAATTGTTTTTATATTGTTTTTTATCCGCTCGAGGAAAGGCGCGAATTTAAAATGTCTAAGCGCAGTTAAAGTGCGATTAATTCGGAAAATAGTACAGGGTGTCTTAAGGTTTTTTATGATAAATAATCGACCATCAATTCTAAGTAAATTTCGAAATTTTCCAGCTTGTGGCAATTGTTTTTATATTTTTTTATCCGCTCGAGGAAAAGCGCGAATTTATAATGTCTAAGCGCAGTTAAAGTGCGATTAATTCGGAAAATAGTACAGGGTATCTTAAGGTTTTTTATGATAAATAATCGACAATCAATTCTAAGTAAATTTCGAAATTTTCCAGCTTGTGGCAATTGTTTTTATATTTTTTTTATCCGCTCGGGGAAAAGCGCGAATTTAAAATGTCTAAGCGCAGTTTAAGTGCAATTATTTCGGAAAATAATACAGGGACGTCTTAAGCTTTCTATGAGAAATAATCAGCAATCAATTCTAAGTAAATTTCGAAATTTTCCAGCTTGTGGCAATTGTTTTTATATTTTTTTATCCGCTCGGGGAAAAGCGCGAATTTAAAATGTCTACGCGCAGTTTAAGTGCAATTATTTCGGAAAATAATACAGGGACGTCTTAAGCTTTCTATGAGAAATAATCAGCAATCAATTCTAAGTAAATTTCGAAATTTTCCAGCTTGTGGCAATTGTTTTTATATTTTTTTATCCGCTCGGGGAAAAGCGCGAATTTAAAATGTCTAAGCGCAGTTTAAGTGCAATTATTTCGGAAAATAGTACGGAGGCGTTTTAAGATTTTTCATGGGAAATAATCGACAGTCAATTCTAAGTAAATTTCGAAATTTTCCAGCTTGTGGCAATTGTTTTTATATTGTTTTTTATCCGCTAGAGGAAAGGCGCGAATTTAAAATGTCTAAGCGCAGTTAAAGTGCGATTAATTCGGAAAATAGTACAGGGTGTCTTAAGGTTTTTTATGATAAATAATCGACAATCAATTCTAAGTAAATTTCGAAATTTTCCAGCTTGTGGCAATTGTTTTTATATTGTTTTTTATCCGCTCGGGGAAAAGCGCGAATTTAAAATGTCTAAGCGCAGTTAAAGTGCGATTAATTCGGAAAATAGTACAGGGTGTCTTAAGGTTTTTTTATGATAAATAATCGACAATCAATGTCAAATTGCGATTAAATGAGAGAAAATACGTATTTTCAAAATTAAATTTTCTATTATCGAATTTTAAATTTATTGAAAAATGCCATAAATCGTGATTGTATCGAATTTGTTTATGAGAAAGAATTATTGTACTCAATGAGTAGAAATATAAAATTAAGTCAGAACTCCCAGAACTCTCAATTTTTTTTCTTTTCGGACTTTTTTCCAAAATATTGATTTTTTTAAATAGTTTTGAGAGTTCTGGTTTGACTTATGGGTTGTATTCAAGGAGTTCTAACGAAAACTCTAATGGCAAATTGCGATTAAATGAGAGAAAATAGGTATTTTCAAAATTAAATTTTCTATTTTCGAATTTTAAATTTATTTAAAAATGCCATAAATCGTAATTGTATCGAATTTGTTTATAGGAAAGAATTATTGTACTCAATGAGTAGAAATAGAAAATTGACTCAGAACTCCTCAATTTTTTTCAAAATTAAAATTTCTATTATCGAATTTTAAATTTATTTAAAAATGCCATAAATCGTGATTGTATCGAATTTGTTTATAGGAAAGAATTATTGTACTCAATGAGTAGAAATAGAAAATTGACTCGGAACTCCTCAATTTTTTTCAAAATTAAAATTTCTATTATCGAATTTTAAATTTATTTAAAAATACTATAAATCGTGATTGTATCGAATTTGTTTATAAGAAAGAATTATTGTACTCAATGAGTAGAAATAGAAAATTGACTCGGAACTCCTCAATTTTTTTCAAAATTAAAATTTCTATTATCGAATTTTAAATTTATTTAAAAATACTGTAAATCGTGATTGTATCGTATTTGTTTATAAGAAAGAATTATTGTACTCAGTGAGTAGAAATAGAAAATTAACTCAGAACTCCTACCACTCTCAATTTCTTTTTCTTTTCGGGCTTGGAATTTTTTTCAAGATATTGATTTTTTTAATAGTTCTTCGAGTTCTGATTTGACTTATGGGTTGTACTCAAGGAGTTCTAATGAAAACTCTAATTGCAAATTGTGATTAAATGACAGGAAATGGGTATTTTCAAAATTAAATTTTCTATTTTCGAATTTTAAATTTATTTAAAAATGCCATAAATCGTCATTGTATCGAATATGTTTGTAAGAAAGAAATATTGTACTCAATAAGTAGAAATAGAAAATTAACTCAGAACTCATAGAACTCTCAATATTTTTTTTTTGTTTTGCGACTTTAAAAAAAAAATATTTTTGATAGTTTCGGATAGTTCTGATTGTTGTTTTCTGTAGTTCTTTGCGAGTTCTATCCATAGTTGTTATGAAATATTTACATTCAACCAATATTAAGTGAGTAATATGAGTTTGAATTTTTCGAAAATTTTTATCTATGGAAATTCAACAGAACTCTTTTTTTAAAGTATCAGGAACTATAGTACTAACCCAAACACATCTTAAAATTAGTTCAGAACTATTCGATTACAATGTTGGGGTGCGGTGTCAAGTTGTCACCCCATTTTTCAAAAAAATCCCGACAGCCCAATTTTACAGAACTCTTTTTTAAAAGTTGATAGTACTTCTAGATCCATCAAAAGGAATTGAGAATTCCATTCAGAACTATCAGAACTTTCCATTGGGGTGCCAACTTGACACACTCCAGTTCACATCGCTATTTCGACTGATAAGGCGATTTTTGAAGTGATAGTCATTTAGTCATGGTCATTTATTACGGATGGCCAGTACAGTAATTAAAATACACAATAAAAACAATAAAAAAATGTACAAAATAATGTATAACCTTGGCGTAAAGGTATGCTCTCAATAGCTTTTCGGCATTTCGATTTAAAAGTATTCACTGAGATGCCAAAAACGTCAATAGAGTCGCAATAAGAATTAACATGCCTTATGAGAGAATTACGTGGACAATTAAATCCGTACCAGGTTTTGTGACTTTCCCATGCTAGAAGTTTTTGGCATCTTGTCGTGCGGTTCGGAACTCTTATAGAGATACAGGACACTATAAACGTACAGTCGATGAGCCCATTTAGTACCCGAAAAGCAAAGCACAAAGAAAAATAAATCCTTCGATTGTAAAGAGGCAGCAGACCAAGATATGTAAGAGCTATATCATAGTTGTCAGAATCATAGTATATATTTGTACGAAAGCATCATCTTTCGCTGGATACTTTCAAGTCTCTCAATGTGACACTGGTAGTGGGGAGACCAAATCACACAGCAGTAATCAATAATTGACACGATCAAGGTGGTATATAGAGTCATACATTTAAATTTAAAAGTAACTCTTCGTATAAAGCCAAGATTGAAGATTGTAGAGTTGGCTGCGTGGGCAATAGCGCCGCCCTGTTGAAGCCAATATCGGCCTGGTCTTCCTCTTCAATCGTGGGGAATAAAAGTCAGTTAACATGGCGTGATAACGGTCGCCATAGACTGTTAGTGCGGCTCCTTGCTCACTTTCAAAGACTTTAGACGAAACGGTATGAGTGTCTCATCTATACGCACTTCGGATCCTGGAGTGAGTACATCCTGAAACCGTTCGTTCAGCCTCGCAATCAACGGAGTTAGTTTTCAAGACTTTTATCTTCGTTATTGCTGAAGTGCCACATTTTCAACAGCTCCTCAAGTCGATTTCTCGGTATGACGTTACGTACGTTATTCGCGTATAGAAAATTGATGCTCCAATAAGACCTTAATTTTGGAAGTATCATCAATCCCATCCATGTATACCGAGAAATTTCTCCATTTCTTCGTGGTTGGTGAGAAGCCACGCTTTGACGTGGGCTTTGGGCAGTTTGGGTACCTGCAGTACTTGAGCTGCGTAAATGTTGGTTTCTTCCACAATGTAGCTTATTATGTCATCGGTGATGAAAATTTTGAAACAGTCGTAGGGATTTTTGTCTATTTTTTTTCAAATTTTTATGAAGCTTTCATTTCTATTTCAATTTATCCGCAACTGTCGCATATCATTGTTGTGCAATCGGGAAATCGTGGAGTAGTGAAGTTTTCATCCATGAGTTTATTAATACGCATGAAAGAATAATAAACCGCATCGCTAGTCGGGAGTCATATTTATTCGTTCGATTCCGGGAGCGATATTTGTTTTTCTTTTGAGCATCGGAGCGACAAGTCGTGGAAACGTCAGGATCGGTTAATAACAACAAGTGGATGGAACAATATTAGTTCGGCGCGGGCGTTAGAAGGCGTGTCCCAAGTCGGGCGTGAAATCCGGCCGAACGTGCGGCGGCTTGCCGCAGGGAAAGCCCCCCCTCGTGCTCACTCACTCTCCATCACCTCATTATTCCTCCCTCCAATTTTCATTTCCCAAAGAGACAATCAAAAATTTTGCCCGGCATTAAGCGATTTGTTTTATTCATTACAATACGTCCGGGAGCCGCGCGCGCGATAAAGGAAACGCGATAATCAGATAGATGTGTTCGCATTTTAGCACAAAGCCTCCGCCGAAATAATGCGCATTAAAATCAGAGGCGGATTACAAGTTAAGCTCTTTGAACCCATCACGCACCACGGCTTTCATCTGTGTGGGAGAGAACGAACCTACCTCTTCAGAGGGTGCACGAGTGCGCCGCGCCAAGGGTTGAAAACATAGTGTTTTCGCATTGTTTGAATACACTCAATTAGCGCGGGAACATAATGGACCTCCCAACAATCAATACACTATTCAAACCTGGAAATTAATTACAAACACGGGAGGCAAAATACACTTTATGATTTGAAAAAAAAAATATTGAGGAATATTCTACAACGTTGTATCTTGAAGATTTATTTATTTATCTCAAATCCCCTCCAAAAAAATACACTGTGCATCTGTCAAAACCACCGTTTACCTGTCAACGAATAGCGATTCATTTCGTTCCGCGGAGATATGTCAAGATTTCGAGCGGGAAAGAGCTGTCACTGTCAAAATAACATATGATTCAAAAAGATACCACTACATCAGTGACTGTTCGCCGGCGTTTTTTCTGGTACGGCCGAGGAACAAGAGGTGACAATACAGATAGGTTGGGTCAGTTGCAGAGACGGCTGGCTGCGTGATCGCACCTATCTGTATTACCACCTCTTGTTCCTCGGCCGTACCAGAAAAAACCCCGCGAACCGTCACTGCACTACATGGACCACCCTTTACTGTGGTGACTAGATTAATGCCAGGTTTTATGATGTCCGGTTACGGGGCGATCTGCCGGTGGATCCGAACGCACCAGTAACAACGTTCCCGTTTTGGTCGGGCGTGTCGTTTGGATCGGCAGTTCACACCGTAACTTGACATTATAATTCGAGGCCTTATACTGGTCGCATTTGTGTCCACTGCCAACTAGACTTTATAAAACCGTGCATTAGCCTGCTCTATGATGACAATTCACGAAGCGCCACTGCTTCTATCCATCCTATAGAATAGCTTCCTTTTCAGTAATAGAGATCGAAATCAGTTAATTTATTTATGTATCGTATGTTCATTAAAAAAAATAACCTCAAGTGTGCCATGACTTTTTCGTTTTAAAAATTTAAGTTGGCACACTTGTTAGGAATTGACATATAAACGTCAGATCTTTCTAGAAGTCACAATTATTCCGTGCTCACAATGGATTACAGCAGCTAGCAAAAAACGTTTCTAATTGAAAGTTATTTCCGAAATGGGACTAAAGCAGTGGCAGCTCGTGGAAGATTTTGATGGTAGAGCCACTTAGCATACACAATATATCTCACCGCCTCCTTTTTGAGGAAAGAATCGACCATTAAAAATGTTTACTTGTTGCAGAAGCACTAAAAGAATCAAATAAAGACGAAAAATACCCCGCATTTAATCAGTAACATCGTTCTTCGTCCACGAAAATCAATTAAACGACGAATTGTATTTTGTAACATTGCCTCCTTTTTAAGTGCCAAACAAGACATTTTCAAGTACCAAAATTGACAATTTTTAAATGCAAAAAGCAGTTTTCAATTGTCAAAAATAACCATTCTTATGTACAAAAAAAGTTAAAATTCACAATTTTCAAGCCACAAAAATGGCATTTTCTAAGTGTTAAATACGATAGTTTTCAACTGTCAAAAATTCTCATTTTTGAGTGCTATAAATGGCAATTTTCAAGGTTCAAAGATGACTTTTTTCAGCCGTTAAAAAAGACAATTTTCAAGTGTCAAAAATGACAATTTTCATCCGTGCAAAGTGCCGAAAAAGACATTTTCAAAAGACCAAACTTGACAATCATTAAGTGCCAAAAAAGACATTTTAAAGTGCCAAAATTGATGACATTTTCCAACAGACAAAAATTATCATTTTCGAATGCCATGAATGGTTCAAATATTACCATTGTCAACTGCTAAACACGACAATTTTCAGGTACCAACAATGAAAATTTTTAAATACCAAATGTCACAATTTTTAACTGTTAAAAAGGGTAATTACCAACAGTCTAAAATGAACGCTTTTAGGTGTCAAAAAGGCAATTTCTAACTGTACAAACCGACCATTTTCAAGTGCCAAAAAATACATTTTCAACTACCAAAATTGACAATTTTCAAGTGCAAATAATGACATTTTCCAACTGTCAAAAACGATCATTTCAACTTTCAAAAATTATCATTTTCGAGTGCCATAAATTCAAATTTTTAAGTTTCAAAAACGACCGTTTTTAACTATGCAAAATAACCATTTTCATGTGCAAAAAAGTCAAAATTCACAATTTTCAATGGCCAAAAATTACATTTTCCAAGCGTCAAGAACGATAGTTTTAAACTGTCAAAATTATCATTTACGAGTGCCATAAATGACAATTTTCAAGATTCAAAAATGACAATTTTCAACTGTCATAAAAGATAACTTTTAAGTGTCAAGAATGACAATCTTCAACTGTACAAAGTGTCAAAAAAAACATTTTCAAGTGCCAAACTTGACAATCATCAAGTGCAAAAAAATACATTTTCAAGTGCCAAAATAGACAATCTTCAAGTGCCCAAAAATGACATTTTACAACTTCATTTACAACTATCATTTTTAAATGCCATAAATGGTTAAAAAATCATTATTATTATATATTATTATTAATACTCTACATAATTAAATTATTTTTGTACATTTTGTAGATTTTAAATGTATTTAGTATATATTATTCTATGTTGTTAATCTTACTTTTTAATGCATAGTATTTAATGATTTGCGTTGGTATTATTAACCATATATATATATATTTGTTTTATTATTTATTTATAGACATATCTCTATATTACCCTGTTAGTGGATGTATTTCTGTTGGGTAATAAATTATTATTATTATTATTATTATTGTCAACTGCCAAAAACGACAATTTTCAAGTGCCAAAAATGAAAAATTTAATTGCCAAATGTCGCAATTTTCAACTGTTAAAAAAGCAATTACCAAAAGTGTAAAATTGACATTTTTAAGTGTCAAAAAGGCAATTTTCAATTGTGCAAACTGGCCATTTTCAAGTGCCGAAAAAGACATTTTCAAGTACCAAAATTGACAATTTGAAGTGCAAAAAATAACATTTTCCAACTGTCAAAAACGATTATTTCAACTGTCAAAAATGATCATTTTTGAGTGCCATAAATTAAAATTTTCAAGTTTGAAAAATAACCATTCTCAACTGTCAAAAACGACAATTTTCAAGTGTCCAAAATGACAATTTTTAACTGACAAAAAATGGTAATTTTCAGCTGCCAATAAATACAATTACCATCTGTCAAAAATTCCCATTTTCAAGTGTCAAAAAAAAAACAGGCTCGTACTGCCTGTAGTTTATCTTCATGGTGTATCTTATATTCAGTTATCAACAATTATTTAGCAATACACGCCTTTTTCTCAAGAGGAACTTTTCAAAAATTTAGAGGTTTGTACAATTCTTTGGGAACCGACAAATTCACGACATTATATCCTTCTCGTCTGTAATAAGGGGGGTGGAAAATCTATAGGCCATAATTCTTCGGAATCGATAATGCAGCCGTGGAGCGTGAGGCGTGAAGATGTGGGTTAACTATTGTGCGAACTCCCCTTGTACATGAAATATGATTTATGAGCCGTGGCGTCATAAGCTAACCACTGTTAGGGGTAATTAACTTCGCATTTTAGGGGAGGCATTATTCAATATTTACCCGCGGATTTATTACCCGTAATCGATTTAATATATAATACATCATTTCAAAATCCACTTGAAAAAACTTTCTTGTCATTTTTTTTCGAACGCTGAAACTTGACGCTTTGATCCGTTTTCGCTTCATCCGATTTTTCAAATCTTTCCAAATAGTTATAACAAACAATTATGCTAGGTAGGCCAAGTCCATCTGTTTTTTCAATCTTTACATTTTCCAGTTATAACCAACAATAACGCTAGGTTGACCAGGTCTCAGGGGATCGCCCGGAGTCTCGGGATTTTTACACCGTTTCTCCAGGCTCTGGTGGATACAATATTTTAGGATGTTGAGCGAATCCTGTTTGGTTGAATGTATGACGAAAGGTACTTTGCTTGAGAAAATTTAGGCATGAATAAAGTAACTCCTCACCTCAGAGTAAAAATTCTGTTGACGAGAAATTTGCGAAGAAGACGTAACGGCTTTGGCAGATGATGAGAACTTTTTCTCAAAAATTATAACTGGTGTTGAGACGTGGGTATATCACTGTGATCCACCAACCAACGCAAGGGATTTCCACCAACAGAAAACGCAAGTCATCAGGAAAATTGATGGATACAATATTTTAGGATGCTGAAGGAATCTCATTTTGTTGAATATATGAAGAAAAGTACTTTGCTTGAAAATTTAGGCATGCATAAAGTCACTCCTCAGTCCAGAGTAAATATTTTGTAGGCGAGAAATTTGGCGGCTTTAGCAGATGATGAGGATTTCTATACAAAAATTATAACTGGTGATGAGATGTGGGTATCCACCAACCAAACAAAAATGCAGTGGGGGTACACAAGGGTTTTCACCAAAGAATGCAAGTCATCAGGAAAACTGACGGATACACTATGTTAGGATGCTGAGGGAATATTATTGGTTGAATATATGCTGAAGGAAAAAGAAAGTCGCTGAGTTATGTGCAAAAAACCTCAAAATGCACTTTTTTTCAAACACCCATAACTTAGTGCTAAATCGTCGTAGGAACTTCATTCTTTTAATCCTGCATAGGGAATTGATCAAATTTTAATGGCTTTATGGTGGTACGAGTCAACAAAATTTTTCCAACTCCATACACATCGTCAAAGTTGGACATGGTTTCCTGAAAAAAACATTTTTTTTTTCACAGGGGTGCTAAAGGGGGGCGGAAGGGGTTACGCTTAAGTTCTCATGCATGTCTTTGAAGAAGACACTTCAAAGTTTTTCGGCCTCAAAGATTAATCAAAATCGATTAAAAATACGCCGAGTTATGGCGGTTTGAAAATGGTCGAAATTTTCACGAATTTCAAGTGTTTCATTTTTTTTCCTCCAGTGTATGAAGAAATATACTAAAATTATAAAGATAAAATTAACTATTTAAAAGCAGTTATACGGTTAAAAACACCGAATAACCATGAACAAACGATTATGCTGCTTCAAGACAAACTTTGAAAAGTCGAAGAAGAAATTAGTGATTTTCTGGAGATGAGTCAACCACCATACAGTCCGGACTTAACACCGAGCGACTATTGCCTACTTCCAAAGTTCAAAAAACATTTGCGGGAAAAACGTTTTTCCTCTTCTAAGGAGCTGAAAGATACTGTGGAGGAGTTTTTTAAAGACCTACCCAAAGAATGTTTTTTCGAGGGTTACTGGGGAAACATTGTACTAAATGTATAAATGTCGAAAGAACTTACTGTCAAAAATTAAATATTACTTTGTATTCAATTGTTTCCATAGCTTACTTAGTAATCTCCTCTCGCATTACATTTATGCAAAATTTAAAAAAAAAATTACAAACAGGAGAGAAATTACTGTTTTCAACTATCGAAATCGTGACAGAAATAATATTTCTCGTCCAAGGGAGAGATAATATTTCTCGTCCAAGGGAGAGAAGTAGAGATAGTTATTTATTATACGAATATGGACTTTACGTCCCGTAAGAAAAAGTTTACATCAATTAAAAAATAAATACCTAAATTAAATTTGGGAGGATTTGTATCCCAGTAAAATTATTGGTTATCAAATGGCTGGAAATGTATTTAATGGAAAAAAATGGTGATGTGGCCTTCATGTTACTTCCTCAGACTTGATGGTATCATTTATATTTACCCTTTCACGGTTTATTTTTAATTTAAATCATAAAGTGTGAGTCACAGATTTTTGTTTCTGAGTTGGCCATGCCCGAGAGCGAGAGAGAGAAACATAGCAGTCATTCATTTTTTTTAAATTCAATAGTCTCATGATGTAATAATATGCGACATACCTCATTTATCTCACAGCCAACTCTGAAACAAAATTTTGGGGCTCACACGATATTTTAAATGTACATCGAGCGTTTTGTAGACTCGGATGTAACTGACGTGTAAAACGTCAAAATTATGAAAAATGAAAAAATTATACAAATTCAAAAACTTAATTTACTTAAAAACTAAAGAGATTTCGAAAAAAACTTATTCTTTACAAGTTGTTAGTTTTTGCATTCTCTACAAGTAATATTAATATAAATTCGATATAACTATTACCGTTGCATAATTATAAACCGAAAATAAGAAAAAAACGATTAATAATTTTTTTCTCGAATAACAATGATTAATGAAAAATATTTTCACACAAAAGATGGTCATTTCTTTGTTGTCTTCGATATTTGTTTAAATGTCTTTCTAATATTTTTCATATTTAAAAAATTATTAGCAAAAAACAAAAACAGTCAAGGTAAACACCCACTTCTGGTGTACGAAATTTTACTAAAAGCTTTTCAGTTCTCCGCATTATCAAATAAGACGCATGTTCAAAGTTTCATATTAATTGCTGTATTAGTTTTTGAGATACAGTGTGGACAGACAGACACACAAACACAATTTTTTGTTCAGAAATCTTTGAAATGGTCTCTTGGGGCCTCAAAACGGATATTTCTGTAAATTGAAAAAATTTTCACTATCACAATACTTTCTCGTACTTCGTAAGTAAAAAATCCAGAAATTGCTGAAATGGCATATACGGACCCCAAAACGGATATTTCCATAAAAAAAAAAATTTTAAGAAAAAATCACGATCGCAATACTTTCTCATACTTCATCACAGAGAAAATAAAAATATGAAAAAATTTGCATGGGTTCGCGCCTCGGCTAAAATGAACGGACTATTTTTTTTACCACAAATGAATATCTAAACAATTCAATAATCGTAGTAGTTCAATTTTTTTTTTAATATTCGATTGATGGTACATGTTCCAAATGATATTTTCCTCCAACATAAATACGTGAATCTAAGATGGTTTGCATCCCAGTAAAAGTATTAGTTCGTGTCTCCACTAAATCAAATTAAGGGCAATTAGTTTTTTTTTTTACTTAGGCATGTGCCATTCAGTCACATCGAATATGTAATTTTTGTATTTTTTAATTTTTTTTTTTGGACGAATAAATAAACAAATGAATACATGAATAATGTCAGACGTATACACAACAACCATGGACCCGACCGAATACTTCTCGATCCCCGAAAAATCTTTCGGCCGGGCTGGGATTCGAACCCACACGGCACAAGCGCTCGCCTGTACCCACTACACCAACGGGCCGCCCGGGAAATTAGTTAAATGAGGAAAAAAATATGATTGATATTAAACTATTTCATTGCTTCGTTGAAGGTTCAAACTGTAGTGCCAACCATGATATCATATAAAAAAATTTACAGGGTGTACAGGGTGATAAAAAAATCCTAACTGTATCCTAAATACCATGTATTTAGTAACGTGTTCTCAAGTAGAATCCAATTATTTTTCTGATTGTATTAGGGTTCCCTATAGTTTTCTTGTATTCGGCGATTTTCATATCAGGAATTATTATTATAATCTGAAAGATAATTGGATTCTACGTGAGAATACGTTACTACATATAGGGTGTGCCATTTGAAAAAACGAAGTTATTCAACTTTATAAGTTAGGATTTCTACCATTTTTTATCACCCTGTATAATGTTTTATATGAAAACATGGTTGGCTCCTCTATAGTTCGAACCTTCAACCAAACAATAGAGATGATTGAAATGGTTCAACGTCAATCACTTGGGTAAATTTAAAATTTCACCTGTACCATTCATTTTGACAAATCTTTAAATATTTCGAAAACGGTAAACTATAGGTATAGGGGATATTAAAGTAACTCACGTTTATTTGTTCCATAGAATTCGAAAATGATAAAAAAATACAGAGTGTTCCATTTAAAAAACATAACTTTGATATGGATTTCTTTTTATGAGACACCCTATATAACTGGTAATAATTTTAAATTGTGCATACAACGATCCTACGTTTATCCGTTTGAAAAGAATTACACGAAGTTACATGGTTGTGCATAAAATTACCGCGTCGAATGAGGTGCCCCATCCTGTATAATCTACTATTACGCATCAAGAAATGTAGGCAATATATTGTACACGAATTTTGCTGTGCAAATAAAATATTAAGGGGACGCGGCACTGAAATTTCCTCTATTAATAATTTCTAGCCATCAAAATGTATTTCTTTTAAAAATTAGATAATCCTTAATTTAACTCACTTAAACATAAATTGAATGTATTACTTAGTTTAAGTAGAATGTTTGTGATCTTTCGTAAAATGAATTCTCCCTTTTTCGATATGATCAAAATTTTTGAAAAATTTGACTCCTATTTTGTAATAATTTGCTAGGAATAAGTAATGAATTAATAAATAAAAATAAATTATTGATTGTTTCTTCATAAACTATTCGGATTTCGAAATAAACTTTTTATTATTGTTGTTCTTGACATTCTCTATAATTGTTTTTTTGACGTCATCTGCCACTACCGTTTTGATGGGTTATTTCTTATTTTTATATAAACTCTGCACTATATTTTTATGTGATTGTAAATTTTATGAGTTGTAGATAAACGATTGTTCATTTTTTTCAATCCTTTATATTTTTTTTTCAAAAATTAAGAAGTTAATGGAAAATGTTTAGTTTTCTCCATCTTTACAATTTAATAAAATGTTTGGTTTATTTACCATACTTGGCAAAATAAATGAAAAACGGTGACTTAGATTGCGATTATATTGTGTATCATCTTATACTGTACGAATACCACCAATAAATTATTATTATTCTTTATAAATAAAAAGTATCTCATGCAATATATTGTTTGATTTATCAGCCTCTACAGCAGATTACTATTTTCTTTGCAGGCTCATCCACTGGCAATAAATAACATATTGAAAGCCTAAATGTCTAATTTAAGAAATGTCATCCTTATTTGAGAATTACTTTTTAAATAATTAATTTTTCTTACTTTGGATGCAGCTGAAATTAGATCAAATCCTTTCGTCTTCTTCTCTAGAGATCGTAATAGTATACCGTATCGGGAAAAACTGCATTACAGCCGAGGACATAGATTGCAAACCGAGGCACGAAGCGCCAAGGCTGGAATTGTATGTAGAGGTTCGCAAAATGTTTTTGCCGACCAAGAGGGAATTGCGAATTTCCCAACTTTTTGGGAAAAAAATATGCATATTATTATAGAGATTGTGAATCAAATATTTTCCGTTAACCATTATAAAAACAACATAATCAAAACCATTCTTCAAGAAAACTCATTTCATTACATTAACTCTTTACAATCCATCAAGGATGTGCATAATATCGATTTAGCAGAAACTGCCATCGCGACGTATTTGTATTAATTAAGGAGAGAAATTTAATTAGGCCGGTTGCAGGTGCACGTTTGTAATACCGGAGCGTGTTTTTTTTCTCTTATTTTCGCAAAAGAAGCGAAGAAGAAAAAGTAGGATGTTGTTAAAATGGAAAAAATAAAATCGCCCGACTGACACGATCTGTTCTATATATTGTAGCAGTTTTACGGTCGCATAAATCATGCGAACATAATAATTTAATTATCATCTGGTTTTTGTGGGCGTTTTACAATTTCCGCTTCTGGTTTCCCTTTTGTTTATTGTTGCTGGTGATATAATGTAATAAGAAATGTAAACTAATAAATTTTATGCGCGCGCGATTCGAGGTAGGCGGAGAAATGACAAACGCGAGCGCGCTTTGGGTTTCAGGAACGGCATATGTGTGTGGAAATCGGAAAATCTATTATTGGAGATAAATATTGAAAATTAAATTTTTTAATACTGTAAGTTATAATTAATAGTCAACGTGATTCACCAGCGTACCCCGAACGAATGTAAAAGTGCTGTTGCCAAATTTTGAAAATTAATATGTATTCACCTAGAAGAATATACCATATCTACCCATAGATTAGACGTTTTTTTGACATATTTAGTGGCAAACAATAAAAAGTTAAAAGTGCCAACACGGCTATCAAAAAATGTAATCTTACCTGACGTTAGGTATACGGTATACCTCCAATATATTCATAAGTGAAGTCGCCAACAAATACATTAGTCACACTTTGTTATTGTTCCCGAGTTTTGACAACTTTTTGCCAGCCAGATTTTTATGGGATAGTAGATTCTTGAGTGCGATTGTCGTAATAAATTACAATTACCATTTTTACATTTCCCGCAAAGTTTTGTAAGTACTACTTTTTATGGCGAGAGTTGTTCGGCAATGTTCGGCAATCTAGTGAGATTTCTGTCACTCAAGATGCCAAAAATGTATAATCTATGGGTAGATGTAGTATACATACATTTCATATTTATAACATTTTTACTCAGCGATTTATATTGTTTATGCAGGAGGCTTCTACTTCATTTATATTGATACATTTTGAGTAATATAATAAAACACTGTTTACTTTGTTTCGTATGTTTGAAAATGGTAAGCGCAGTTACCGAAACTTGAGTCGCAAGAATAAATATCCATTTTGGTTCAGTACAGCATTCAGGCAATAGATTCCGCCACTTTGACGTTTCTACCTATAAATATCCATGTTATACAAAACAAAGTAAAAAGTGTTCGCGTTTTATATTTTTTCGCTCAAGTTTAAAAAAGAAATTCACAATGTTAACCGATTTCTAAATCGAATTCCATGCAGGACTCCCCGCTTCCTGTTTAAATTCTCAGAACTGACCATGCTTTACGAAGACATTAGGAGGAAGTCGTTATGCCGAATAAAAGAATCACATCTGCGCGCGCTCAAAATCTGTTGCAGGCATAGCGCGTCTCAAATTTCAGGCAGAAATGGCTCATTTAATGATCTCTCCGACTTCCTCCAGTGAAAAAAAAAATAAAATAAAACAAGTCACATGCATATTTGGTAAGCAGGTGAAACAAAACAAGTTGGACTAATTACTTCACTAAAGTAGTCACATAAATTATCTCCGCGTTTGTGTTGCAGCAGTAATAACTTTTGAGATGGTAATAAATTATTTGGATTATATTAAAACGTATGTAGCAATCAATGCTTTGGTGAAACTGAAATGGTATTATAACTGCTACTTCTGAATCCTTTATTTTGTTTTCTTAAATTTTCTAAAATTAAAGTGTTTAGTTTTCATTATTTTTAACATTTATTAAAATGTTTGCCTGAGCTGGCCATATATCTCCGAGGCCAAAATAATAATAAAACGCGCAGACAAAATTCCATAAAAAATCATCCTCAATGGCCGAAGTATAGCTAATTCAAAATCAATTTGGTTTTTGTAAATTCAACAATTTTCAATAGAGATATGGATTTTTGAGGATTTTCTTTTTAATCTTCTGAGCATTTGAATGAAAACATCGCAGAAAAAAATTTAAAACGGTAGAAAAAATTCCTTAAACGATATCTTCAATGGCCGAAGAATCGTTTATTCAAAATTAATTTGGTCTTTGTAAATTCAACAATTTTAAATGGAGATATGGAGTTTTGAAAATTTTTGTTTTAGCTTTTTGAGCACTTGAATAAAAACATCGCAGAAAAAAAATATAAAACGCCTAGAAAAAATTCCATAAAAATCATCCTCAATGGCCGACGTATAGCTAATTAAAAAATAAATAAAATAAAACGTTAAGTGAATTATTTTGAAATAAATTAGCAAACATTTCATTAAGTGATCTTCAATATATTATGTGTTTTAATTCGGTCTTTTGGATTTGCATTATGCATAATTCGCAAAATATTGAAAAAAAATAAATTTTGCTACTATTCATTGGCGTTTTGAAAGTATAAAGAGTTTAGATTAAACATAATTCATATAGCATACATAGAAAATGATTGACAATGAAAAATTAGGAAACCTTACAATGCGAGAAAAAATGAAGGCAAGCGTAAATAAATTCAAAGTTTCAAGGAGATAAGGAATGATGAACAAACATACAATACGTCTGAGAGACACTGAAAAAAATACCTTAAACGCAATAGAAACAAAAGAAATTGGTTCCAAAGAGAGAACCATGGAGACAAATTGGATGACCGAGAACATAATAACTATGATGGAAGAGAGAAGGCTTTTGAAAAACTGGCCAAAAATACAAACCGAGAGAAAGAAATTAGTATGGCATAAAGGAAAGATGGGAAGAGATGGAGGAGTTACAGAAAAAAACACGACCACTCGATGCAGTGACAACAAGGGCAAGAAACAGAAGCAATCCAAGATATTTAACTACAATAGAATAATTCTAGAGAAAGAAGGACTAAAAAGATATTTGCAAAAATACATGTGGATCCCAGAATATAATAACGTAGTACAGAATCTACACGTAGATCCCAGATCTACAGTACCTGAGGAATCACCAGAAATACTTAAAAGATATTACGTTAATATAGATTTAACTCATAAGGACACTAACGCAAGTATTCCCCTCCGATTTGAATGAAATTTAGTGGATCTGTAGAGGGGGCCAAAATATTCGATACGTATTTTGTTGTTTCGGCTAAAAAACTTGTTTAAGGTGTGAACTGGCCGCTCCAAAATCAGCCATGTTTTTTTTGTTTTGGCTAAAAAAATTTTTAGGGTGTGAACTGGCCCCTCCAAAATCAGCCATGTATTTTTTTTTGTTGCGGCTAAAAAAATTCTTTAGGGTGTGAACTGTCCCCTCCAAAATCAGTCATGTTAATTTTTGTTTAGCCGAAACAAAAATTACGTATCGAATATTTTGGCCCCCTCCACAAATCCACCAAACTTCATTAAAATCGTAGAGGAATACTTGGGTTAGTTTTCTTGTCAGTGCCTTATCTTACTTATTTATTTTACTTAAAGCGGAAGTAATAAGAGCACTTAAAATAAGAAAAGCGGGAAAAGCTTTTTGATTCAAGTCCATGTGGAGATTTTAGAGATTTTAATAATAATTATTATAAAAAAAATCAAATCGCAAGAATATTTTACTCGAAACAAAACTAAAATTTGTCATTGCGGGAAAGATAAAAGGTTATCTGCCATCCACACAATTGTAACAGTAAACTGTTAGACTCGTAAATTGCTGCGCCAGTTTATTTTGCGATTTTCGATAGCTCCATCGCCTATTTATAGACGTCCTCAAACATTATCACATTCAACTGATATCCTTTTCAATTATTAGAGACACCAAGGCAATAATCATTTATTTTGTCTATTTCATGTTTATTCAGGAAATATGAACTCTTACATAAACTAGCCAATTTGCCTGTAATATTAAAAATGGTGATGTGGCCATCATGTTACTTTCTCCGACTTGATGGTATCATTTATATTTACGCTTCCATGGTTTATTTTCAATTTAAATCATATTTTAAGTGTGCATCGAACGTTTCGTAGACTCGGATGAAACTGACGTTTAAAACGTCAAAATTATGAAAGATGGAAAAATGTACTTCAAATTAAAAAACTCAGTTTACTCAAAAACTAAAGAGATTTCGAAAAAAACTTATTCTTCATAAATTGTTCATTTTGGCATTCTCTACAATTATTATTAACATAAGTTTGCTGTAACTATTAGCGTTTCATAATTGTATACCAAAAATGAAAAAAAAGAAAATAAATTTTTTGCTCGAATAACAATGATTTTATGAAAAATGTTTTCAAACAAAATAATTGAATTTCTTTATTGTCTTCAATATCTGTTAAAATGTTTTTGTGATATTTTTCATATTTAAGAAAATATTGGCAAAAAACAAAAAACCGTTAAGGTAAACACCCACTTCCGGTGTACGAAATTTTACCAAAAGCTTTTCAGTTCTTCGGATTATCAAATAAAACTTATGTTCAAAGTTTCATTTCAATTGGTCTATTAGTTTTTGAGATACAGCGCGCACAGACACACACACACACACACACACACACACACACACACACACACACACACAGACACACACACACACAGACACAAAAATTTTTTTTCCAGAAATTGTTGAAATGGCATCTAGGGACCCCAAAACGGATATTTCCGTAAAAAAATTTTTTGAAAAAAAAATCACGATCACAATACTTTCTCGTACTTCGTAACGGAGAAAGTAAAAAAGGGGAGAAAGTTTCCATTTTGAGAATTTTCTGAAAATCTAGGAAAAATATGTTTTTTTCGATTTTTTTTACGGTAACGTGGGTTAAGAAGAAAAATGTGGAGAAAGTTTCCATTTTGATAATTTTCTAAAAATCCCGGAAAATTATGTTTCTTTTCAGTTTTTTTTAAGGTAACGTGGGTTAAGAAAAAAAATGTAGAGAAAGTTTAAATTTTGATAATTTTCTGAAAATCCAGGAAAAATATGTTTTCTTTCGTTTTTTTTAAGGTAACGTGGGTTAAGAAAAAAAATTTAGAGAATGTTTCCATTTTGATAATTTTCTGAAAATCTAGGAAAAATGTGTTTTTTTTTCGTTTTTTTTTAAGGTAACGTGGGTTAAGTAAAAAAAAATGTAGAGAAAGTTTCCATTTTGATAATTTTCTGAAAATCCAGGAAAAATATGTTTTCTTTCGTTTTTTTTTTAAGGTAACGTGGGTTAAGAAAAAAAATGTAGAGAAAGTTTCCATTTTGATAATTTTCTGAAAATCTAGGAAAAATGTGTTTTTTTTCGTTTTTTTTTAAGGTAACGTGGTTTGAGAAAAAAAATGTGGAGAAAGTTTCCATTTTGATTAATTTTCTGAAAATCCAGGAAAAGATATATTTTTTAGTTTCTTTGAAGTAACGTGAGAGAGACGAATTTGTTTATAATTTTGAAAAAGTGGTCAGAATGCTAGGCTCAAGTGCATCGAGCACAGGAAAGATGGTTCTTGTATTTCTGTTAAATATAGAAAGCCCGGCAAATTTGATACCAAATGAAAGGTTAATGTTCGCAGAGTGTGCCTGAAAAATTTTTGATTTTTTTTTCCTCTTAGATCCGGAAATTAATGTCCGAAAACTTTGCCAATTTTTATGATGATTATAGGGAAAGAAAGGTCAGATCGCACATTCATTGAATACGTCTATACCTCTCGACTAGATAAACGAATAAAAAACCGTTTGTTTTGGGATTGAAAAATCTTCGAAAAATTTGAAAATTTCGATTTCTTCGAAGCTTCGAATTATTAAGACCACTATCCTTAACCGGCTTTAATTATACGAAACTTCTGAATTTAATCAGCTCAAATGCGATTATTTTGAAATTCAGATAAGAAATGATTTCAGATTTTTCTAGAACCATCAAGTAGAGTTATTTTTAGAAATTTAGAAAGTTTAAAGTTTTTTGTAATTATTTTGCTATTTTTTAACAGTTCGAAATATGCCCAAATTGTTCTAGTAAGTCTTCTTGGAATTCGTATAGAATCGTTAAGCAGAATTAATTTTGAAAAATTTGGAAAGCTTGGAGCTTGTTGCAATTTTTGAACCTATTTTAAATATGCGAAAGTTCAGAGCTTTCCTACAACCTGTTATACTGTGATTATCTTGGAATTCAGAGAAGGAATCATTTTTTATTTTTTATAGAACCGTCAAACACGAATTATTTTTTTTGTAAACTTCGAAAAAAGTAAAACACATCACATGCGTGAAGTGCAATGTTTTAATTTAGCGATCAGCAGGCCAGATAAAAGTGATTCGGTCTACAGTTGAAGCAGATCAGCTGTCATCGATTTTGGGCAAAAAAATTAATTTTGTAAACTTTTACTTCATTTTTCTATTTGAATTTGGCGCCAAAAAAATTGAAAAAAATACTGCGAGAAGTAATTTTTGTTTTGTTTTGGGTAGACGTGGTTTCAGCTTGATTCGTGCCATAGAAAACGAGAAAAAAAAATAAAACGTAAAATTCACGTTTTCAGTCATATCTCGACAACGAATTGCTTCAGGAGGCTGAAATTTCGAGCAATCAACGGCATTTTTAATTATCTTTCATCCAGTCATCGCGAATATTGATTTGCTTTGAGGGCACTTTTGACCATCTTATTCGGCTATACCCTTTGGGTGTGAAATCTTTAATCTCGTCTCATGTTGGTCATTTTTGGACACAATGTTTAGTAATCTGTTACAAGGTCATTAAATTTTCTTTTTGGTTACGGAATCTACTGTTTTTGCAAAAAGTTAAATTTCAGTTTTAAATAGCAATATTTTTCTTTCGGTGAAATTGGAAAAGTTTTAAGTAGTTCTGAACTCTGCGATCATGTTGTCAATTTTTGATCATCATGTTTCAGTTTTACATAGCAATATTTTTCTTTAAGTTTTAAGAAGTTATTTATAAAGACATATTTTTTAGAATCACCCTGTCACCGTTACATTAATTTGCATTTCATATCGACTCTTCGATCTTGTTTCTTTTGAAAGTCAATTTTTGATCATCACCTTTCAGTTTTGGCGCAATTTTTTTTTTTTATTACTTTAGCACTTTTACATTCAATCGTCGTATTGGATATGAACTCTGAGATCTTGTTTCCACTAAAAGTCAATTTTTGATCATCAAGTTTCAGTTTTAACCAGCGGTAGTGACTGAATGGCGAAAGTTTACGTCAAGAAAAAAAGTTTTAACCAGCGCTATTTTTCTTTTAGTGAGGTTGGAAACGTTTTAATTGGTAATTTCGAAAGACATACTTTTTAGGATTACTCTGGCACAATAACATTCAATTGTCGTGTTGGATATGGACTCTGCGATCATGACTCCACTAGTTTTGATCATCAAGTTTCAGTTTTGACCAGCGCTAACTTTTTTTTTAGTTAAGTTGGAAACGTTTTAATTGGTAATTTGTAAAGACGTACTTTTTAGGACTACTCTGGAACAGTTACATTCAATTGTCGTATTGGATATGTGCTCAGCGATCATGTTTCCGCTGAAAGTCAATTTTTGATCATCAAGTTTTAATTTTGACCAGCGCTATTTTTATTTTTTAGTGAAGTTGGAAACGTTTTAATTAGTAATTTGTAAAGACATACTTTTTAGGATTATTCTATCACAATTACATTCAATTGTCATATTAGACATGGACTCTGCGATCATGTTTCCGCTGAAAGTCAATTTTTGATCGTCAAGTTTTAATTTTGTCCAGCGCTATTTTTCTTCTAGTGCAGTTGGAAACATTTTAATTAGTAATTTCGAAAGATATACTTTTTAGGATTACTCTGGCACAATTACATTCAATTGTCGTATTGGACATGGACTTTGCGATCATATTTCCGCTGAAAGTCAGTTTTTGTATCATCAAGTTTTAGTTTTGACCAGCGCTATTTTTATTTTTTAGTGAAGTTGGAAACGTTTTAATTAGTAATTTCGAAAGACATACTTTTTAGGATTACCCTGGCACAGTTACATTCAATTGTCATATTAGACATGGACTCTGCGACCATGTTTCCGCTGAAAGTCAATTTTGGATCGTCAAGTTTTAATTTTGACCAGCGCTATTTTTCTTCTAGTGAAGTTGGAAACGTTTTAAGTAGTAGTTTCGAAAGATATACTTTTTAGGATTACTCTGGCACAGTTACATTCAATTGTCGTATTGGACATGGACTTTGCGATCATATTTCCGCTGAAAGTCAATTTTTGTATCATCAAGTTTTAGTTTTGACCAGCGCTATTTTTATTTTTTAGTGAAGTTGGAAACGTTTTAATTAGTAATTTGTAAAGACATACTTTCTAGGATTACTCTGTCACAATTACATTCAATTGTCGTATTGGATATGGACTCTCCGATCATGTTTCCGCTGAAAGTTAATTTTTGATCATTAAGTTTCAGTTTTGAACAACGCTATTTTTTTTTTAGTTATGTTGGAAACGTTTTAATTGGTAATTTGTAAAGAAATACTTTTTAGGATTACTCTGGCACAATTACATTTAATTGTCATATTGGAAATATACTCTGCGATCATGTTTCCACCATAAGTCAATTTTTGATCATCAAATTTCAGTTTTGACCGGCGCTATTTCTCTTTCGGTGATGTTGAAAAATTTTTGAACAATACTTTGTAGACATTCCTTTTTTGATTACTCTGATACAGTTAAATTTAATTTTAGTATTTTATATGGAATCGTCAAAAATCATTTTTGATGACCAAATTTCAGTTTTGACCAAAACTATTGTTCGTTCAGTTGGAAAAATAATTTGTTATGAATATGGATTCTAAAATTATATTGTTGCGAAAAGTCAGTTTTTGATCATGAAATTTTAGTTAAGTGTGCCATTTTTCGCAATTATTAAGTAAAACTCTCACCCATGCTATCATACTGAAAACTTTGTTGATATTTTTCTTATTTTCTTTATTTCCATTTCAATTCTTCCCATTTTTTTTTTGTTTTTCTTGGCATAGGTTTGACCATTCAGCCACACTCTTTACATTTGATATCAAATGATTAATCTTTCTCATCATTGTACAGATAATCTCTTTCTAATTATATATACATGAACTTTATTCCAACATACATATGTTAGAAAGGGCCTAGTCCTTCAGCCCACTTTCTAATTATTTTTTTAAAAGTCTGATTTTTATGGACCAATTTATATTTTGCCTAGAATTTTCCACCATTTCGTTCTTCCTATTTATTACACAATCTACAGATATATCCATCTTCCTCATCACCAATCATTTCTCTAGTTACCGGGCGAAAGTCCGGCCACCGGGTGACCCGGCGCAATGTGCGTTTTAATCCTTCTATTTATTACGAGGAAATGCAAACGGGTCGACTCAAAAAGGAGGCCCTCTCTATTAAAAGATTATGAAACAATTTATTGCCGGGGCAGTAAAGATACGGATTTTATGGGTCCAATTTAAATGCATTAGATCGACTTTTGAGTTTGAGCTGTGTGTTTTAATGGGGGCACTTCATTTACTGCCAGTTTGAATACACGTGAACATACGAATGACGTGTAGTGTGGTACGTGCCCCGAAAACTACAAACGAGGTGAAAGATTTGCCAGGTGAATGCTGTTTTATTTTGATGTATGTTGGGTTGCATATAGTGAGAGTCTGTAAGGAAAGATTAATATTTATTATCCATTCGCCATCGTTTTTAAATAGAGTAAAGGTTGTATAACATTATGCTAGTTTACACGCTACTAGCGCACTAATTTATCCCATGACCGATGCGGAGTTTACTAGCCGCTAGTAATAGAAAGCTCAATAGAAAGAACCTTAGCTAGTATATTGCCGTTCTTAGGAAGAACGCAGTGACTACACTTTTATGCCTGCTTTACTTCCATGTAGTAAAACTAAAAGTAAAAAAAGCAGTAACTGTTTTTGATTCATAATTTAGACAGAACGAATCCAATGATGGCGTTATCTCAATTTTCAATTTTACAGTTATTGCTTTCTTCCGAAATGTGGCAGAATACTAGTTCCACCTATTTGATATGAATAAATTAGTGCGCTAGTAGCGAGTAAACTAGTTCAATGTATTACAGGCGGTGATTTCGTTGTTTTGAAAATTTTGAGTCATATTTAAAGTAGAAACGCCAAAGTGGCGGAATCTATTGCCTGAATGCAGTACTGAACCAAATCCTGGTGGCTTTAACACCGACAAGATATAGACATTGCCAGCGGCGGCAAAAATAACAATATTAATGTGAACATTAAATATAAATTAAATAACTACACTGATGAGACCTGAAAGGTTGAAACCGGTCTGTAGATGTTCAATATTTAATGTTCATATTTAAGGTTTATCAAAATTTTCATAACAACAAAATCACCGTCTGTAATACATTGAGCTAGTTCACTCGCTACCAGCGCACTAATTTATTCATATCAATCGAGCTCCACTTAAGCTAAACATTTTAATAATAAAAGCGCTACACGTCGAAAATTATAACCTCAACTTAAAATTATCATAACCTATTTCTGTCACGTCATAATTTTTTTGTTTTCTTTACACGCACCAACATAAATGACACCCTAATAGCCTAATCTATTTAAAAAAAAACGATCGTGAATGGATTATAAATAAGCATTTCTTTTTCGGTCGGACCAATCAAAGTTAATGAGTGAAATTCGAAGATGTGAGGTGGACAAAATTTTATGGCCATTTCATGCGAACGTTGATACATCCGAGGATTGTCCATCTGTTACATTCCCCGTCCTTTTTTTTTCCACCGAGTATTTGCAGGTTGCCAAGCCGCCTACTGCTACTAAATATACGTCGGCAACGGTCCAATTTTATCTTCCATTCACTGCAACTTCCACACGGGGGCTGCTGCTGCTGCAATCTTCACGTAAATATCGGGCACGTATACAGATTACTTAATCCACTGCGGAAGAAAAATAGTGGATGTGTAAAGGGAATGGTATTTTGAACATATTTTATTTACCGGAAAGGCCAAAATTGAATGAATAAATATGAGAGATGATCAACAGGGAAGACCCAAAAAGAAAATCTACGGAAATAATGGAACAATACAATAAAAGAAGAAGCTTCAGAAAGAAATGGACAACGTGGGAAGAGATAAAGCAGCTAACACACAACAGAAAGAACTGGAGAGAATATTACAGAACAAAATAAAAGTAGTTTCGCTGTTTTTGGTGATTAACCAAATTTTAAAAATTCGTACACCAGCGGTTTGCTATCGTTAAATACATTTGGATAAAATGAAAAACTGAAATTCTTCCTTTTATTGTTTTACACTGTTTCTTAAATAACTCTTGAAGGGATGACCTGATTTTTAAAATTCTTACACAAGTGGTTTGCAACCATTAAATATATTTGCATCAGATGAAAAACTGAAATTCGACTTTCGATTGTTTTACACTGTTTTTGCACGGATGGTCAGATTAAAAATAAAACGGCAATGCTCCGAACTTGAACTGAAAAAAGGAAAATTGCATTCACCGATATAAAAATTTGTAAAAAAATAGTCAAGCAAGAAATCTTCTTGAAAAGCTCAAGATTTATTGATAAACCATGCATTTATGATTTTAGATGAAAATAGTTACTATTTCCTAAGTGGGAACAAAACGGCAACGTTGCAAACTTGAACTGGGAAAAGCGAAATTGCATTCAGCGATATAAAAATTTGTAAAAAATTCGTCAAGCAAGAAATCTTCTTGAAAAGCTCAAGATTTATTGATAAACCATGCATTTATGATTTTAGATCAAAATAGTTACCATTTCCTAGGTGGGAACAAAACGGCAACGTTGCAAACTTGATCTGGGAAAAGGGAAATTGCATTCACCGATATAAAAATTTGTAAAAAATTCGTCAAGCAAGAAATCTTCTTGAAAAGCTCAAGATTTATTGATAAACCATGCATTTATGATTATAGATCAAAATAGTTACTATTTCCTAGGTGGGAACAAAACGGCAACGCTGCAAACTTGAACTGAAAAAAGGGAAATTGCGTTCACCGATATAAAAATTTGTAAAAAATTCGTCAAGCAAGAAGTCTTCTTGAAAAGCTCAAGATTTATTGATAAACCATGCATTTATGATTTTAGATCAAAATAGTTACTATTTCCTGGGTGAGAACAAAACGGCAACGCTGCAAACTTGAACTAGGAAAAGCGAAATTGCGTTCACCGATATAAAAATTTGTAAAAAATTTGTCAAGCAAGAAATCTTCTTGAAAAGCTCAAGATTTATTGATAAACCATGCATTTATGATTTTAGATGAAAATAGTTACTATTTCCTAAGTGGGAACAAAACGGCAACGTTGCAAACTTGAGCTGGGAAAAGCGAAATTGCGTTCACCGATATAAAAATTTGTAAAAAAATAGTCAAGCAAGAAATCTTCTTGAAAAGCTCAAGATTTATTGATAAACCATGCATTTATGATTTTAGATCAAAATAGTTACTATTTCCTAGGTGGAAACGGCAACGTTGCAAACTTGATCTGGGAAATGGGAAATTGCATTCACCGATATAAAAATTTGTAAAAAATTCGTCAAGCAAGAAATCTTCTTGAAAAGCTCAAGATTTATTGATAAACCATGCATTTATGATTTTAGATCAAAATAGTTACTATTTCCTAGGTGAGAACAAAACGGCAACGTTGCAAACTTGAAATGGGAAAAGCGAAATTGCATTCAGCGATATAAAAATTTGTAAAAAATAGCTAAACAAAAAATCTTCTTGAAAAACTCAGGATTTATTGAAAAACCATGCATTTAAGATTTTAGATCAAAATAGTTACTATTTCCTAGGTGAGAACAAAACGACAACGCTGCAAACTTGAACTAGGAAAAGCGAAATTGCGTTCACCGATATAAAAATTTGTAAAAAATTTGTCAAACAAGAAATCTTCTTGAAAAGCTCAAGATTTATTGATAAACCATGCATTTATGATTTTAGATCAAAATAGTTACTATTTCCTGGGTGAGAACAAAACGGCAACGCTGCAAACTTGAACTAGGAAAAGCGAAATTGCGTTCACCGATATAAAAATTTGTAAAAAATTTGTCAAGCAAGAAATCTTCTTGAAAAGCTCAAGATTTATTGATAAACCATGCATTTATGATTTTAGATGAAAATAGTTACTATTTCCTAAGTGGGAACAAAACGGCAACGCTGCAAACTTGAACTGGGAAAAGGGAAATTGCGTTCAGCGATATAAAAATTTGTAAAAAATTCGTCAAGCAAGAAATCTTCCTGAAAAACTGAAGATTTATTGACAAACCATGCATTTATGATTTTAGATCAAAATAGTTACTATTTCCTAGGTGGAAAAAAAACGGCAACGCTGCAAACTTGAACTGTGAAAAGGGAAATTGCGTTCACCGATATAAAAATTTGTAAAAAATTAGTCAAACAAGAAATCTTCTTGAAAAGCTCAAGATTTATTGATAAACCATGCATTTATGATTTTAGATCAAAATAGTTACTATTTCCTAGGTGGAAACAAAACGGCAATGCTACAAACTTGATCTGGGAAAAGGGAAATTGCATTCAGCGATATTAAAATTTGTAAAAAAATAGTCAAACAAGAAATCTTCTTGAAAAGCTCAAGATTAATTGATTAACCATGCATTTAGGATTTTAGATTAGAATAGTTACTATTTCCTAGGTGAGAACAAAACGGCAACGCTGCAAACTTGAACTGGGAAAAGGGAAATTGCATTCACCGATTTAAAAATTTGTAAAAAAAATAATCAGACAAGAAATCTTCTTGAAAAGCTCAGGATTTATTGATAAACCATGCATTTATGATTTTTGATACAAATAGTTACTTTTTCCTGGGTGGAAACAAAACGGCAGCGCTGCAAACTTGATCTGGGAAAATGGAAATTGCATCAACGGTTTTAAAATTTGCTCAAAAAGCTATGGATTTTTTATTTTACGTAAAAACAATTGCTATTTTTTGAGAAAATAAAACGGAAACGAATGGTATTCAAGGTGATATGGAGAAAGCCAAAAAACACTTTGAAGATCACCGGTCTAAAGCTTTTCGTGACAACTGTGGCGCTTCCTGTTCGCACCAGTTTTCGTTTTCGGACACAATTAGCTCATTGTGTGGCTCTTTTGGACGATGAAAGAATCTTTTATTAGCCTCACCACCGCGCGCGATATGCGCGTATAAATTATTTAGAGATGCACGTTATTAGCGTCGGGCGAGGATTGGCCGAGACGCCAACGCGGTACCAACCGCGGAAGAATAAGAGCACCGCGAGAGATGAGGAGGCAGATTATTCTGGTGTGTCGGTCATTATTACGACATGATGTATCACTTCCGGTGCGTGTTAATTACTCGGCCAGCCAAACAACAAGCTGCGTTAACAATTTAGTTGATCTTTCATTCAACTTTCTGCAACGGGGACGTTTAATTTCCTTCTAGTTTTTTCGGCACTTTTTTTTTGTTCTGTTTACATAACATCACTCTTCTCCTCCTGCGCTGGATGAACTCGCGGGTATTTTTAAAGTGCGCGTACACGTCTTTATGAAAATGTTGAGTTGTCTTTCGGCGTCGTTGTCGGCCTTAGCAGCTGCTAAAAGGAAGATCCGGATGCTATTTTTGATTTTTAATAAAAAAAATATTTTAAACACCACCGCGGATACATTGCCTACCAATTATTTGTTATATCTGGAACCATTGTGTTTCAATTTAATTTTACATAATTTCACATTTTATTGGTGCGTTAACATTATACAACATTTTACATACTTTTACAATAATTGTGCTTTCGATGAAACGCCTATATTTTATACTTTTATTAAATTTATTATTCACTTAAAGCAATTTTCATCTACCTCTAAGGTGCGTTATTTTATCCACGATGTTTCATCCAGTTTTACCCTTCTTTTTCAAGGGGTCAAATTTTTTGAAGGTAAGTTTTGGTCAAATCCTGGAGGAAACATTAACAATTATCATTTAACATCGAGTGGGGATCATCGAGATTTGAGTGAGAGTAGGTCTGTAATTTCGGTTGGTGTGTCGACCAGTGTTACCAAATCAGCAAAAAATCTGCTAGATCGGGCGGATTTTGAATCCGAATTGCGAAATAATTTTCGTTTCAGCGGCTGACGGATTTTCTAACGGAATTGTGTTGGATTGTTGAGAAAACTAGCGTAATTCAATTTAAGTTTAAACTTTTATTTTCAAAACATATATTTTACAAGAGAAAAAGCAGAAAAATATTAATTTTCAAAAATTCATAACTCACGGAAAAATTGACACATTTTCAAAAATTTTAATTAATTTTAAAGGTAGATATAATGTGAATATATTCAACATTTTAAGCAATTTAAATATAAGTATAGATTTTTGTTAATTGAAGTGTTTGACAAATTAAATCGTCAATTTTAAAAAATTAATTTCATTTCATTTTCATTTAAATTAAGTTTAAACAAAAAACAAATTTAAATATAATGAAAAAAAAATGTCATGATTTTAAGAATTATAACAATGGGCTTGCAGTGATCTATCCAGGGTACATTTTGAAGGCCAACTTTTTCAAAAAAACCTTCGATAACACCAGGAAAGAAGGCCTTTGATAAGACCTAAAAAAGGCCTTTAAAAAGACCATTCAAAACTTCTGAAAAATGCCTCGAAAAAATAGTTCTGAAAGAAAGTATAATAGATATAAAATCAAGAAAATCATGAAAAAAGTCCCAAAGAAATGCTTCCGATCAAAAGTTCTACAAAAAAGTCTTGAAAACGGCATTGAAAAAGTGCTGAAAAAGATTCCTGAAAAAAGTTTTGAAAATAAAGTCCAGATAAAAAATTCTGAAGAAAAGTGCTGAAAAATGTATTTAAAAAAGTCTCAAAGAAGGTCCTAAAAAATAGTCCCTAAAATAATCATGAACCAAGAAGTTCTAGAAAAAGTCCTGAAAAGGAGTTTAAGTTTCGAAGAAAATTTTCCCAAAAAAATATCATGAGAAAAAGTACTGAAAAAATTCTTTAAAAAGGTTCCGAAAAAAGTCCAGAAAGAGGCCTTGAAAAAATGTCCTAAAAAACGGAAAAAATATCCCGAAAAAAAGTCCTGAAAAAAATTCTTGAAAGTTCTAACAAAAAGTCCTGATTAAGTCCTGAGAGAAATTCTGAAAGAAGAGTTCTCAAAATAAAGTCTAAAAATCTTTTGAAATGTTTTTTTTTAAGATCCTTAAAAAATACCTGAAAACCTACAGGAAAAAAAATCTGAAAAACAGCCCTGAAAAAAATCTTGAAGCCCTGGAAAAAGTTCTGAGAAAATAATCCTGAAAATGTTGAAATTTGTCCTGAAAGAAGTTTTGAAAAAGGTCGCGAAATAAAGTTTTGAAAATAAAGTCTTAAAAAATCTTGAAAAGAAATCTTTAAAAAATTTACTTTAAAAAAGTCCCGAGAGAAGTCTTGAAAAAAAGTTCTGAAAATAAAGTCTTACAAAAAGTCCTAAAAAACGTAATTAAAATAATCCTAAAAAAATTTTTTGCAAGAGTTATAAAAAAGACCCGAAAAAAAGTTCTGGAGAAAGTTCTAAAAAATCATTTTGAAAAAGTCTGACGAGGTTCCGAAAAAAAGTCCTAAAATAATTTCTGAATATACCGGGTGTAATTAAATTCTGGTAAGACCCCAAATAGCATTTCATATCTTAATTAGCATATATCTTAAAGTATGTCAACATGTGGACTTTTAATAAAAATTCCATTTCCGGTTTCACCGGAAATTACCTTAACTTTCTTATTTCAAATGGAACACCCTGTATATTTTTACATAATTTAATTTGTCTCTAAATTCTAAGTTCATATATGTATCATAAGTGACCCTTTCGGTGTTGGTTTTTGGTTTAAATTCAATTTAAATTTGTTTTCTGTTTAAATTTAATTTAAATTTAAACAAAAAAACCAACAACCGAAAGGTCACTTATCTATGAATTCAGAATTTAGAGACAAATTACATTATGTACAAATATACAGGGTATTACATTTGAAATAAGAAAGTTAAGATAATTTCCGGGAATTTTGATTAAAAGTCCACAGGTAACAACTTTATTTCCTAAAAACACCATACTAAATTTTATAAAGATATATTTAAAAATTCAAAAGATATTTGGGATCTACCAGAATTCAGTTACACTCGGTATATTAAAAATTTTGAGCAATTACATCTTTTTTTTTTATTTGTTGAATTGCTCGACAACTTAAAACATGAATTTTCAAAATTCACAAGTTACGGATACACTGACAGATTTTCAAAAATTTAAGTTTGTTTTAAAGGTAGACGTTTTTTAAATTTATTATTCTGTTACATCACTATTTATTTTTTAGATTTTTTTTGTTCCAAGTCTTTTTTTAATTAATTTTAAAAGTTGTTATATTGTGAATATATTAAACATTTTGAGCAATTTAATCATGTAAGTATTTATTTTCTTTTTCGATTTTTGTTTTTATTGAAGTGTTCGACAAATTAAAACGTTAATTTTCAAAAATTCATAACTCGCGCAAAAACTGTCTCATTTTCAAAAATCAAAGTTAATTTTAAATGTGTTATGATTGCATTAGAGTTTTTAAGGAATTCATTCATATCGATACGATTTTTTTTTCAGTTTTCCAATATTCAAATATTCGACCACTTAAAAAAATTATTTAAAAAAAATTATAACTCACGCAGGAATTTTCAAAAATCAAAGTTTATATTAAATGTAGATATATATTAAAAATTTTGAACAATTCCATCATATAAGTATTTATTTTCTTTAGATTTGTTCAATTGTCCGACAACTTTAAACACTAATTTTCAAAAATTTACAACTTACGGATAAATAAATAGGCAGATTTTCAAAAATTTAAGTTAGTTTTAAAGGTAGACTTTTTTTAATTGATTGTGGAATTTCATTATATCACTAATTATATTTCAGATTTTCAACTACTAAAAATATTAATTTTCAAAAATTCATTATTCACGCAAAAGTTCACTCATTTTCAAAAATCAAAGTTAATTTTAAAGGTCAAGGTATTATGATTGCATTAGAGTTTTTAAGGAATTAAATCAGCGATATGAAGTTTTTTTTTCAGTTTTTCGTTGTTCAAATATTCGATCACTTAAAAAGATTTAGGTATTTTTAAAAATTCATAACTCGCGCAGAAATTGACGCATTTTTTTAAATCAAAGTTTATGTTAAAAGTGGATGTATATTAAAAATTTTGAGCAATTCCATCGAAGCAGTATTTATTTTTTTAGATTTGTTCAATTGTTCGACAACTTAAAACGTTAATTTTCAAAAATTCATAACTCGCGGAGAAATTGGCAGATTTTCAAAAACTTCAGTTATTTTTAAAGGTGGATGTTTCGTAAAGATTTTAAATTTTTTGTGGAATTCTATTACATCACTATTTATTTTTTACTTTCTCCGTTACGAAGTACGAGAAAGTATTGTGATCGTGATTTTTTTCAAATTTTTTTTTACGGAAGTATCCGTTTTGGGGTCCCTAGATGCCGTTTCAACAATTTCTGGAAAAAAAAATTTGGGTCTGTGTGTGTGTGTGTGTGTGTGTGTGTGTGTGTGTGGCTGTGTGTGTGGCTGTGTGTGTGGCTGTGTGTGTGGCTGTGTGTGTGGCTGTGTGTGTGGCTGTGTGTGTGGCTGTGTGTGTGTCTGTGTGTGTGTCTGTGTGTGTGTCTGTCTATGCGCGCTGTATCTCAAAAACTAATAGAGCAATTGATATGAAACTTTCAACATACGTCTTATTTGATAATCTGAAGAGCTGAAAAGCTTTTGGTAAAATTTCGTACACCGGAAGTGGGTGTTTACCTTGACTGTTTTTTGTTTTTGCCAATATTTTGTTAAATATAAAAAATATCACAAGAACATTTAAACAAACATCGAAGACAACAAAGAAATGAGCATCTTTTGCTTGAAAATATTTTTCATAAAATCATTACTATTCGAGAAAAAAAGGTATTAATTTTTTTTCAATTTTTGGTTTATAATTATGAAACGATAATAGTTACAGCGAATTTGTGTAGAGAATACCAAAATGAACAACTTCTAAAGAATAAGTTTTTTTCGAAATCTCGTTCGTTTTTGAGTAAACCAAGTTTTTGAATTTGAAGTATAATTTTTCCATGTTTCATAATTTTGACGTTTTAAACGTCAGTTTCATCCGCTCGATGTACATTTAAAATATGATTTAAATTAAAAATAAACAATGAAAGCGTAAATATAAATGATAATATCAAGTCGGAGAAAGTAACATGATGGCCACATTATCATTTTTTAAAGTAAATTTTAGTCAAATCCTGGAGGAAACATTATTAATTAACATTTAACATCGAGTGGATTGAATTTGAAATTTAGAGCGAGAAAATGGTCGAATTTTTGTTTTAAATGAAAACATGTGCATTTCAAAATCGACGTGATCGTGAAAAATGGTTTATTTATTATTTTCCATCCCATCCATTCGGATTTCACATTCTTCACGCGTCAGGTTGATCCCCGACGGACGGCAAACACCGTAAATCGCCCTCTCTCGGAGAGAACAATAAAAGCTCGGAATTTATAGTTTTCGAAACTCCGGCAGCAGCGGAACTTGATTGCGGTTCGAAGACAAAGGGTTGCGTGTCCGCGCGTAAAATGGAAAGGAGGCGCTTTTGTAAACACACGTGAGACACATAAAGTCAGAAACAGACGTCAGCCGCCAACGGACGAGATGCAGAGGTTTATAATGAATCTGGGGGAAACGATAAAGAATAAAGTGAGCCAATGGAGTGCAGAAAGATCAAAGATGAGAGAGGTCCGCGCGCCGGCTTAGTCAACAACCGGGCTAATGGAATCGATGCGTTTTGTTACGAATTTCGATTAACTCATTTCTACGCATTAACGAGCTGGTTTTTTTTTCCCGGATTTCTACTTAGCATCTGGTAAACACATGTGGAGCTGGATGTTTACTTCATCCGAAACAGACATTCTCGACACACACACAATCGATCATTTGTCTTCCCAAACAAAAACCAATTGTCTTTAAGTTTTGAAGAAGACCACCAGATGTCATTACGATTTGCGCGACTATATCTTGGTTTAAATCTTAAAAAATTGTGGTACGGATTACTAGTTGAAACTGTTGTGGACGTAGGTGGGGCGAAGAGTAACACGATCGATCATTTGTCTTTCCTAACAAAAACCAATTGTCTTTAAGTTTTGAAGAAGACGACCAGATGTTTATTACGATTTGCGCGACCATATTTTGGATTAAATATTATAAATAGTTGTATGGGTTACAAGATAGTGAAACTGGAGTGTACGTAGGTGGGGTGAAGGAATATTTAGATGAATCGGATGTTGCGCAAAAACGCACCAGTGCAATTAATGAATCTAAAAAAAAACTTGGTGGATGACAAATGTGTCAATGTCACGCGGATTTATTCATGGAAAAGTAGCAATGCGGCCTAGAATTTACGCCAGAAAAATCTTCCAGTTTCCTAGATTTATTAGTATTAAATATGCAAATCTCGTTTGAATCATGAGGTCATTTTTTGAAGAATGATCATCTTTCAAAATTGAGGTCGGATGCACCGTTCACAAAAACCATAATTAATAATACTATTTAGGCCATCCGTAATGGTTTCCAAGAGCACTAAAAATGTGTCTAATTCATGTATAATATCAAGACACCTTAAGCCGTTCAGCCTTGGATTTTTTAATTTGAAAAAAAAAATTTTTTTTGTTATTTATTATTGATGGGGAGCTTCTTAAGACCATAAATAGCTCACTTTAAGTAATTCATAAAAAATAGTGAGTAGGTCATATAACGCTTCATTGTAATTTTTTTTTAAGATTAAAATTTTAGTTTTGCATTTTAAATAATTTTGATAAATACAGGACTAAAATTGCTATCTTCGTTTAAGAAAAATTACAATCAATCGTTATATTTTACCAGTGATGTAATATAAGGAATTACAAAGTTTGAACTCTGACCTATTTCTTCGTGGAAGACCATTATTTTCCGACACAATACCCATGACCCTTTCGGTGCACCCGTGACGATTATTTTGTTAATATTTTGACTGTGTTATCCGCGTTGGCACAAATACATCGAGATAAAGGCGACACGAATTCGCTAATGTTTTTCTATACGAATTCCAAGGCAACAATTGCTCATTAATCCGATGACACTGTCAAAACCGTGAAGAGATAAGGACTATCGCGAATCGGCATTATTGGAATGATCTGTAATTATTTCATTTATAAGACGTAGTTAAACTATTGTATTAATTTATAATGGAAGACATGGTCAATAATGGCCGATGAAAATTTGCATTGGCACACTTATCACCAAAATCTTCAGCAAGACGCAACTTTTCTTCATGACAAAATATAAACGTTGATTATCAAAATCTTAAATGATATATCTTTACAGCTGTCTTAAGAAAATTATCTGAATTTTACAGTAATCGAAATGGCTGCGCTAGAAAGCAAATTTTGTTGACCAAAAATCCACTTTTTCCAGAAATCGCTCTACAAATTCCAGATTTCTTGCGACAGACACTTGAAATTTTGGAAATTAAATTTTAAACGATAAATCTTTACATCTGTCTTAAGCAAATTATCCGAATTTTGTAGTAACCGAAATGACTGCACTAGAAAGCAAATTTTGTTGACCAAAAATCCACTTTTTCCAGAAATCGCTCTACAAATTCCAGATTTCTTGCGACAGACACTTGAAATTTTGGAAATTAAATCTTAAACGATAAATCTTTACATCTGTCTTAAGCAAATTATCCGAATTTTGTAGTAACCGAAATGACTGCACTAGAAAGCAAATTTTGTTGACCAAAAATCCACTTTTTCCAGAAATCGCTCTACAAATTCCAGATTTCTTGCGACAGACACTTGAAATTTTGGAAATTAAATTTTAAACGATAAATCTTTACATCTGTCTTAAGCAAATTATCCGAATTTTGTAGTAACCGAAATGACTGCACTGGAAAGCAAATTTTGTTGACCAAAAATCCACTTTTTCCAGAAATCGCTCTACAAATTCCAGATTTCTTGCGACAGACACTTGAAATTTTGGAAATTAAATTTTAAACGATAAATCTTTACATCTGTCTTAAGCAAATTATCCGAATTTTGTAGTAACCGAAATGACTGCACTAGAAAGCAAATTCTGTTGACCAAAAATCCACTTTTTCCAGAAATCGCTCTACAAATTCCAGATTTCTTGCGACAGACACTTGAAATTTTGGAAATTAAATTTTAAACGATAAATCTTTACATCTGTCTTAAGCAAATTATCCGAATTTTGTAGTAACCGAAATGACTGCACTAGAAAGCAAATTTTGTTGACCAAAAATCCACTTTTTCCAGAAATCGCTCTACAAATTCCAGATTTCTTGCGACAGACACTTGAAATTTTGGAAATTAAATCTTAAACGATAAATCTTTACATCTGTCTTAAGCAAATTATCCGAATTTTGTAGTAACCGAAATGACTGCACTAGAAAGCAAATTTTGTTGACCAAAAATCCACTTTTTCCAGAAATCGCTCTACAAATTCCAGATTTCTTGCGACAGACACTTGAAATTTTGGAAATTAAATTTTAAACGATAAATCTTTACATCTGTCTTAAGCAAATTATCCGAATTTTGTAGTAACCGAAATGACTGCACTAGAAAGCAAATTTTGTTGACCAAAAATCCACTTTTTCCTGAAATTGCTCTGTAAATTCCAGATTTCTTGCGGAAGATGAAATTCTGGTAATTAAATCTTAAATAACATATCTTTATAGCTGTTATAAGAAAATTATCTGAATTTTACAGTAACCGAAATGGCTGCGCTAGAAAGCAAATGTAGTTGATCACAAATCCACTTTTTCCAGAAATCGCTCTGTGAATTCCATATTTCCTTCAACATATGCTTAAGATGACAGATTAATTTTTGAATTAAGAATAATTTAAAGAATATTTTCAAAACTTTGCAGAAATAAAAAATTCAAAAAGTCAAATTTTGTTGATGCTAAATGCACTTTTTCCAGAAATGGCTGTGTAATTTCCACATGCTTGAAATTTTGTCCTAAATTAATCCTAAATAATAATTGTCCGAGGAAAATTATTCAAACTTTGCGGTAACAAAAATATAACATTGACAAAAAATTGCTCTGTAAATTCCACATTTCCTTCGACAAATGTTTAAGATTTTGATAGATAAATGTTGAAGAATGAACCTTTACAATTGCTTAAAGAAAATTATCAAAACTTTGCCGTGTCAAACATGGCTGCGTTAGAAGACAAATTTCGATGACCAAAAATGTACCCTTTCCAGAAATTTCTCCGTAAATTCCACATTTTCTTCGACAGGTACTTAAAATTTTAACAGATTACTCTTGAATAAAGGATATTCGCAATGATTTAAAGAATATTATCAAAGTTTGCAGTAATAAAAATGTCTGCGTTTATAGTCAAATTTTGATGATACAAAATGCACTTTTTCTTGAAACCGCTCTGTAATTTTTCACATTTTCTTCGATAGATGCTTTAAATTTTGACAAAGTAATCTTCAATAACGTATCTTTTTAATTGTCTGAAAAATTATGCGGTAACAAAAATGTTTCCGCTAGAAGAAAAATTCGGATAACCAAAAATGCACTTGTTCTAGAAAATGCTCTGTAAATTCCACATTATTATTAATTCTGCACATTTTTAAATCGGTGTTTCTCAAACTGATCTGATCGCCACCCTCTTACCTACCAACGTAGCCAACTGATCACATAATATTTTCGTCAGGTCGCCAAACTTAATTCCACTAGAATTCCGCCAGAAAATGTGAAGTCTGAAATAATTCTAACTCTTATTTTAACATAACGTTCAGCGGTTAAATTTAACGTTTTGCGCACGAATTTGGGTTGAAGATTAGGTTGAACAATGAAAAGTAAATAAAGTAGAAAAAATTCCTTAAGACAATATCTTCAATGGTCGAAGAATCACTTATTCAAAATGTATTTTCGTTTTTGCACTTTAATGAAATCATCGTAGAAAAAAATATAAAACGCGTAGAAAAAATTCCTTAAAACAATATCCTCAATGGTCGAAGTATCGCTTATTTAAATTTAATTTGGTTTTTATAAATTAAACCATTTTTAATGGCGATATGAATTTTTGAAATTTTTTATTTTATTTTTTTGAGCATTTAAATGAAAACATCGCAGAAAAAAATATAAAACGCCTAGATAAAATTTCATAAAAAATATCCTCAATGGTCGAAGTATCGCTTATTCAAAATCAACTTGGTTTTTGTAAATTCAATAATTTTCAATTGAGATATGGATTTTTGAAGATTTTCGTTTTAATTTTTTGAGCACTTTAATGAAATCATCGCAGAAAAAAATATAAAACGCGTAGAAAAAATTCCTTAAAACAATATCCTCAACAGTCGAAGAATCGCTTATTCAAAATTAATTTGGTTTTTGTAAATTCAACAAGTTTTATTGGAGATATGAATTTTTGAAGATTTTCGTTTTAATTTTTTGAGCACTTGAATGAAAACATCGCAGAAAAAAATATAAAACGCGTAGAAAAAATTACTTAAACAATATCCTCAATGGTCGAAGAATCGTTTATTCAAAATTAATTTAGTTTTTGTAAATTCAACAGTTTTTAATGGAGATATGAATTTTTGAAAATTTTAATTTTCTTTTTTTGAGCACTTGAATAAAAACATCTCAGAAAAAATATAAAATGCGTAGAAAAAATTCCTTAACACAATATCCTCAATGGTCGAAGAATCGCTTATTCAAAATTAAGTTGGTTTTTGTAAATCCAACCATTTTTAATGGAGATGTGAATTTTTAAAACTTTTATTTTATTTTTTTGAGCACTTGAATAAAAACATCGCAGAAAAAATATACAACGCGCAGACAAAATTCCGTCAAAATCATCCTCAATAGCCGAAGTATTGCTACTTCAAAATTAATTTGGTTTTTGTAAATTCAACCATTTTTAATGGAGATGTGAATTTTTAAAAATTTTAATTTGATTTACATCGCTGAAAAAAATATAAACTCGTAGAAAAAATTCCTTAAGACAATATCCTTAATGGTCGAAGAATCGCTACTTCAAAATTAATTTGGTTTTTGTAAATTCAAAAATTTTCAATGGAGATATGGATTTTTGAAGATTTTCATTTTAATTTTTTGAGCACTTAAATAAAAACATCGCAGAAAAAATATAAAACGCGCCGACAAAAATCCATAAAAAATCATCCTCAATGGCCGACGTATAGCTACTTCAAAATTAATTTGTTTTTTGTAAATTCAACCATTTTTAATGGAGATATGAATTTTTGAAAATTTTAATTTTATTTTTTTGAGTATTTGAATGAAAACATCGGAGAAAAAAAAATAAAACGCGCCAATAAAATTCCATAAAAAATCATCCTCAATAGCCGAAGTATATCTACTTCAAAATTAATTTGGTTTTTGTAAATTTAGCAATTTTTAATGGAGATATGAATTTTTGAAAATTTTTGTTTAATTTTTTTGAGCACTTGAATGAAAACATTGCAGAAAAAATATAAAACGCTTAAAAAAAAATCCTGAAAACAATATTCTCAATGGTAGAAGAATCGCTTATTTAAAATTAAGTTGGTTTTTGTAAATTCAAGAATTTTTAATGGAGATATGAATTTTTGAAAATTTTAATTTTATTTTTTTGAGCACTTGAATAAAAATATCGCAGAAAAAATATAAAACGCGCAGACAAAATTCCATAAGACAATATCCTCAACAGTCGAAGAATCGTTTATTCAAAATTAGTTCGGTTTTTGTAAATTCAACAATTTTTGATGGAGATATGAATTTTTGAAAATTTTAATTTAATTTTTTTGGGCACTTGAATAGAAACATCGCAGAAAAAATATAAAACGCGCAGACAAAATTCCATAAAAAAATATCCGTAATGGTCGAAGTATCGCTTATTCAAAATCAATGTGGTTTTTGTAAATTCAACAATTTTCAATGGAGATATTGATTTTTGAAGATTTTCGTTTTAATTTTTTGAGCACTTGAATGAAAACATCGCAGAAAAAAATATAAAACGCTTAGAAAAAATTCCTTAAAACAATATCCTCAATAGTCAACAAATCGCTTATTCAAAATTAAGTTGGTTTTTGTAAATTCAACAATTTTTAATGGAGATACGAATTTTTGAAAATTTTAATTTAATTTTTTTGAGCACTTGAATGAAAACATCGCAGAAAAAAATATACAACGCGTAGAAAAAATTCCTTAAAACAATATCCTCAATAGTCGAAAAATCGCTTATTCAATATTAATTTGGTTTTTGTAAATTCAACAATTTTTAACGGAGATATGAATTTAAAAAAAAATATTTTATTTTTTTGAGCACTTGAATGAAAACATCGCAGAAAAAAATATAAAACGCGTAGAAAAAATTCCCTACGACAATATCCTTAATGGTCGAAGAATCGCTTATTCAAAATTAATTTGGTTTTTGTAAATTCAACAATTTTTAATGGAGATATGGATTTTTGAAAATTTTAATTTTATTTACTGTCTTCTTACAATTATGTTGTAAGTAACAGTCACAGTTTAAGTAGCAATCACAGTTTGTCACAGTTTAAATAGCAGTGATTTCAAGTAGCAGTGATTTTAAGTAACAGTGATTTTAAGTAACTGTGATTTTAAGTAGCGGTGATTTTCGCCTATTAGTAACAGTAACGACCTGTGATTTTTCAATACCAGTAAAAAATCACAGATACGTGAAATATCGCCCATCTCTAGTAAAAATACCCTCTACCGGTGTACCAAAGTTTATCAAGAGCTCCTCACGTTTTCAGATTATTAAATAAAAGTTATTGGAAAAATTTAACTCGTTTTTGAGAAACAGGAAAATACATTTTTCAAAAATCATCGCAAGGGACCTCAAACTGACAGTTTCACTAAAATTTATAATTTGAACAAATCACGATCTCAATGGTTTCGCACAAGTAGAGTGATTTTCTCAAATTCAAAGTTTAACAGAAATATCAATTTTGAAGTTCCCGAGACGATCGCGATCATTCTTTTAAATGTCTGTGTCTTAATAAAAAAAAATTGTCATCTCCATCCATTATAATTTTGATCATGAACCACTTTTACCACTTGTATCATAAATAACTATTATACCATCAAGTTGTAAAAAATTACGGGATGGCCACATCACCATTTTTGATCATTCGACCACTCAATCTATGCACTTGGCTCTTCGACCACAGCATTTTGCAAAATTATACGTGTCGAAGTTTAAGTGGTATTTCCGTTCATCGTATTAAAATATTTCCATTCAGCAGTGTCTCAATTAAGTTGGGTACATTTAATAAAACGAAAAATAGCTTGAATAGAAGAAACCTCACGAACAAGTTCCCGTTTTCTGTTTTTTTTTTTTTTTTAATATTTTGTACAGGTGCCGAGGAATAGCTGTCCAATCGCGCGATTTCAGCCAATTTCGACATCTAAAATTTTATTAACCATTTATCATATTGCATTCGCAGTTTTTTTTTTCTGTATGACTCCTCGATACATTCACCAAAGATTTATGTAATAACGTACTCGAAGATTTGTGGCCGTTCATACCCATTCTCATTCTCCTTTTTTCTCTCGTTGCAGCAGCAACAGCAGCAGCAGCAACAGACCGCCTGCCACCTCATCAATGAAACGCACAAGGAGCAGGAGCTCCAGAGGCGCCAGCACCAGGAGCAAATGCTCGCACACCAGCAGAAACTGCAGGAGCTGCAGGGACAAATTACCGCGCAGTACGGCGCCGCCGCCGGCGGCTGCGGTCCCCAAGGGCTCATGTTCCTGCCTTTCTTGGAGCAGCTGCGCGGCCTGCAACCGGCGGCGCTACCGCCCGCCGTCGCCAAATCGGCACTTTCCAATCACGTAAGTCTATGATAAACGAGTGTTAAATGTTTGTTGATCGCGCCGGGGCAATCTACGCTGTGCAACTTAACACGCACACGCACGCTGTTCGCTCATTTTTTTTTCGCCGTCTCTCCTGCATGTGCAATTTATTTATGATACACACACCGCGACAGGTATTTGCAAACAGGTTCCTGCTGTGCGTCTATAAAAATTAAGTTGCGCTCGTTTCGTATTCTATAGCTGAAATACTGAAAAAAAAGTTTACGGATAGATAGCTTAGAATCGAAGAAAGAAAATATTATCGTTTGAATCTGATAAAAAAACGGATATTTACAAATTGTTCTAGATCTTACAGTAGATTTTATAATCACGCATTGGTGATCTATACAAATATTTATGTCATAAATAATAATTTTTAGAAATCGACGACGAAGTTGTCTGAGCTAAGATCATACTAACAAGCTACTCAACTGCTCTGACTATTTTTGCCTCTAGCAATTAAGTATCTATGCCTCGGAAAAAATCCTCGATCTCAACCGTTCCTTAGATGTTTTTATGGGCTATCTCAGTAACCTTAAGAGTAAACTACGCCGAATTGAAGTTATAACTCCAATTCGGCTTAATTTACATTCAATTTTAAGTACGCAGTAAATTTTTGGAAATGTGTTTAACAAATATTAACGCTCAAAAATCCGCGCTTATGCTTTATAAGCCCTTGAGAATTTTTTTTAAATTTATCGAACCGAGCATTCACACGTAGCAAGCGGTAAAAAAAAATCATAACTCCAATTGGGCGTATTTTACATTCAATTTTAAGTATGGAGTAAATTTTTGGAAGTGTGTTTAACAAATATTAACGCTCAAAAATGCGTGCTTATGCTTTATAAGCCCTTGAGAATTTTTTTAAATTTATCGAACCGAGCATTCACACGTAGCAAGCGGTAAAAAAAAATCATAACTCCAATTGGGCGTATTTTACATTCAATTTTAAGTATGGAGTAAATTTTTGGAAGTGTGTTTAACAAATATTAACGCTCAAAAATGCGTGCTTATGCTTTATAAGCCCTTGAGAATTTTTTTTAAATTTATCGAACCGAGCATTCACACGTAGCAAGCGGTAAAAAAAACCATAACTCCAATTGGGCGTATTTTACATTCAATTTTAAGTACGCAGTAAATTTTTGGAAGTGTGTTTAACAAATATTAACGCTCAAAAATGCGTGCTTATGCTTTATAAGCCCTTGAGAATTTTTTTTAAATTTATCTAACCGAGCATTCACACGTAGCAAGCGGTAAAAAAAATCATAGCTCCAATTGGGTGTAATTTACATTCAATTTTAAGTATGCAGTAAATTTTTGGAAGTGTGTTTAACAAATATTAACGCTCAAAAATACGTGCTTATGCTCTATAAGCACTTGAGAATTTTTTTTAATTTATCGAACCGAGCATTGACATGTAGCAAGCAATAAAAAAAAAATCATAGCTCCAATTGGATGTAATTTACATTCAATTTTAAGTATGCAGTAAATTTTTGGAAGTGTGTTTAACAAATATTAACGCTCAAAAATGCGTGCTTATGTTTTATAAGCCCTTGAGATTTTTTTTTAATTTATCGAACCGAGCATTCACACGTAGCAAGCGGTAAAAAAAAATCATAACTCCAATTGGGCGTATTTTACATTCAATTTTGATTATGGAGTAAATTTTTGGAAGTGTGTTTAACAAATATTAACACTCAAAAATGCATGCTTATGCTTTATAAGTACTTGAGATTTTTTTTTAATTTATGGAACCGAGCTTTCACACGTAGCAAGCGGTAAAAAAATCATGGCTCCAATTGGGTGTAATTTACATTCAATTTTAAGTATGCAGTAAATTTTTGGAAGTGTGTTTAACAAATATTAACACTCAAAAATGCGTGCTTATGCTTTATAAGCCCTTGAGAATTTTTTTAAATTTATCGAACCGAGCATTCACACGTAGCAAGCGGTAAAAAAAAATCATAACTCCAATTGGGCGTATTTTACATTCAATTTTGATTATGGAGTAAATTTTTGGAAGTGTGTTTAACAAATATTAACACTCAAAAATGCGTGCTTATGCTTTATAAGCCCTTAAGATTTTTTTAAAATTTATCGAACCGAGCATTGACATGTAGCAAGCAATAAAAAATATCATAACTCCAATTGGGCGTATTTTACATTCAATTTTAAGTACGCAGTAAATTTTTGGAAGTGTGTTTAACAAATATTAACGCTCAAAAATGCGTGCTTATGCTTTATAAGCCCTTGAGAATTTTTTTTAAATTTATCTAACCGAGCATTCACACGTAGCAAGCGGTAAAAAAAATCATAGCTCCAATTGGGTGTAATTTACATTCAATTTTAAGTATGCAGTAAATTTTTGGAAGTGTGTTTAACAAATATTAACGCTCAAAAATACGTGCTTATGCTCTATAAGCACTTGAGAATTTTTTTTAATTTATCGAACCGAGCATTGACATGTAGCAAGCAATAAAAAAAAAATCATAGCTCCAATTGGATGTAATTTACATTCAATTTTAAGTATGCAGTAAATTTTTGGAAGTGTGTTTAACAAATATTAACGCTCAAAAATGCGTGCTTATGTTTTATAAGCCCTTGAGATTTTTTTTTAATTTATCGAACCGAGCATTCACACGTAGCAAGCGGTAAAAAAAAATCATAACTCCAATTGGGCGTATTTTACATTCAATTTTAATTATGGAGTAAATTTTTGGAAGTGTGTTTAACAAATATTAACACTCAAAAATGCATGCTTATGCTTTATAAGTACTTGAGATTTTTTTTTTAATTTATGGAACCGAGCTTTCACACGTAGCAAGCGGTAAAAAAAATCATGGCTCCAATTGGGTGTATTTTATATTCAATTTTGATTATGGAGTAAATTTTTGGAAGTGTGTTTAACAAATATTAACACTCAAAAATGCATGCTTATGCTTTATAAGTACTTGAGATTTTTTTTAAATTTATGGAACCGAGCTTTCACACGTAGCAAGCGGTAAAAAAATCATGGCTCCAATTGGGTGTAATTTACATTCAATTTTAAGTATGCAGTAAATTTTTGGAAGTGTGTTTAACAAATATTAACACTCAAAAATGCGTGCTTATGCTTTATAAGCCCTTAAGATTTTTTTAAAATTTATCGAACCGAGCATTGACATGTAGCAAGCAATAAAAAATATCATAACTCCAATTGGGCGTATTTTACATTCAATTTTAAGTACGCAGTAAATTTTTGGAAGTGTGTTTAACAAATATTAACGCTCAAAAATGCGTGCTTATGCTTTATAAGCCCTTGAGAATTTTTTTAAATTTATCGAACCGAGCATTGACATATAGCAAGCAGTAAAAAAAAAATCATAACTCCAATTCCAGTTGGGGATGTTCCCTGATAATTTCTGACTGGTATGAAATACCAATAAAGTTAGCTCATTATACGTCATGTGTCAAAAATGAAGAACGAAAAACGGCGTTAGCGGTAAGTGCCCTGGATAATCAAAATCGCCATGGTTACACCATGTTTATGCATAAACAAATACATTTCTTTCAAACGTCAGATACGTGAAATTGGATGTCACGATTTGGTATGGCGAGCATATCAATCGATGAATTCATTAACGACTCATTATTATCTTGGTGCAGACATGACGAGATTTCCAACGTCAACTTCGTCGCCAATTTTTGTTGTACACTTGATATAATCAGTGGCGGATTGGCCAAAGTGGCGTGAAGGGGAAGTCCCTAGACATTTGATCCGGAAAATGAATATGCATTCTTCATTTCTTTTTAGGGGTATAGGGGGGCTTTACAAAAGCTTATTTTTAAGTTGTCGTATAATTTTGGGTGGAGCTTTCTTTTTGGGCCCTAAGAAAACAAAATTTGTGTTTTTTTTATAATAACTCAGCTTCCGTTAATGCTACATGAACGAATAACCCGTCATTTTATACCTCTTTTTAAGCCCTATCGTTCATTTTTATAACACTCTGGCCTATAATTAATATTTTTGGAGTTATCGAAGAAAGAAAGGGAGCATTTCCGATTCTGCGCGGTTTTTTGCGTTTTTTTCGTTTCTCGTAATTGCTATCGAAATTCCGCTAGTTGCAAAGTTATAGAACCTGAAAAGATCTATAATTTGGGATATAATACGATTTGATCGGTTAAAAATTGGGCCGTCGCAGCCTCTTAAAGTTCAGTGTGCAAGTCGAGTGCACTTTATACTGCGCGATATTTCGCTTCTTACTCTTTTCTAGCGATTGCCATCGAAAAAATGACCAATACTAAACTAGTTAAGATACAAATTAGATGAAAATTGCGACTGGTAGAGCGCCCTAAAGTCGTTTAATCGGTACGAAATGGTCATTTCGTTAAATTTAATAGAGACGAAAAATACCCTGAATATACAGGTAAACAAATATCTTATTGAAACAACTGCCGGATTTTGAATGATACAAAAGAAATGTGCTCGTTATTACTAGTACTATTAGATAAATAACATTGATTTAAGATCATTTATTTAAGTAATTTTGGAAGAACTGTTAGACGGTTTGAAGAGACAGGTAGTGTTGAAGATCGCGATAGGTCTGGAAGACGAAAAATGGTTACAAATGACGATAAATCATAAGAGGTTTTACTCTCCTTCGTTGAAAATCCACACAGCAGTACTCGTGAAGCTGCACAAGAGCATGAAATAAGTGCCACATCTGTCTACAAAATTTAAAAAATGAACAAATTTCATCCTTTCAAAATGACACTAGTTCATGAACTAAATGAAGATGATTTTGATCGACGATTGCGGTTTTGCGAGGATATGATGAACATAATTGACGATGATCCTGACCTGCCAATTAATATTATTTTTTTCGGACGAAGCTACGTTTCAATTCGATTACAAATCCTTTTTGGACGCGAGAGATCAAAACGCAATATCCACAGAAATTTTAACGTTTGGGTAAGAATACTGAACGACTATATGATAGGGCCATCTCTTATCGACGGTAATCTTAATGCTGAAACGTGCGAAGCTATGCTTCGAAATCTAATTGTTCCGGAAATAAGACAATTTGCTGGTGAAAATTTTGCACAAATATGGTTTCAACAAGATGGTGTTTTACCTCATAATGGTCGCAACGTTCGTGATTATTTAAAAACAGTTTTTCCTAACAGAGTTATGTAAGTTGTGTAATTTAGAATTTTTAATTATCTAGTTTATTTGTTTCCCTGCATTGGATCTTCCGTTGGGCAATAAAGTTATTATTATTATTATTATAACAGAGGGATTAGTAGAAGAGGATCAATTGAGTAGCCAGCCAGATCTCTAGATCTGACTCCTCTAAACTTTTTTTGTGGGGTTATCTCAAAGATAGAATATTTAAAACAAAACCACTTGATTTAGAAGAATTGCGTCGTCGACTCATTGATGAATGTGAACTATTACGTGGACAATATTTCAAGAATTCTATCATAGCGTTTTATCATTGACTGGCTAATTGTCAAGTGAATAATGGTCAACAATTTGAACACTTAATTTAACAAACCATGTTGTAGCAATGTGAAAATAAACAACTTTTGTAGAGTTTTCTTGTTTTTGATTTGAATCTATTTCTCGAAAGATCGTTTTCATATTTTTCTTCCGGTATCATGACAAAAAAAATATGTTTTCCGATTGCAGCTTTAGTCACACTACCCGAATCTACAATAAAAAATGGGGCTTCCTATTTAAGATTTCAAAGTTGCCCCCCGCTCCACCCTCAGGGGTTGAGGGTGGGGGGTGGTATTTGGTGTCATTAGATGGGTTTTTGAAACATATTAAATACGTGCGTTTTTGTTTTTCGATCCGATGTGTATTTCATGAGATATTTGTATGTGTATTTCACGATTTTGAGAGGCTCTTTCCGGCTCAATTCTTAACGGATGTAGACAAGTTATATCCCAAATTATAGATATTTTTAAGCTCTATAACTTTCTACTGGCGTAATTTCGATAACTGTTACGAGAAATGAGAACAACGCAAAAGCACGCTGTACCGTTTTTTTCTTAAATTTATTTGTTCTATAACTAAACAAATATCGATCGTAAGTCAGAGTATCGTAAATATAAATGTAGGGCTTAATGAGAGCTACAAAATGAGGGGTATTTTATTCATGTAGCATTAACGGGGGCCGAGTTATGCCAAAAACTAATATTTTTGTTGTTTAAGCTCTCAAAAAGAAAGCTCCACCTAAAATTATACGACAACTTAAAAATAAGCTATTCTCCACTCCTCCTACACCTCTGAAAAGAAACCGGGAATGCATATTCATTTTCCATCTAAGGCTCATATTTGGTCTAATTTGACTGGACTATTGGTGGATTTTCGTTATCGCGAAGCGTGAGATTGGTGCGGATCCCAAACGCATGTACGCAGTATTTGCACAAACAACATATTTGACTTTTTCAAGTTGACACGCCTGAACTGCCTGAATAGATCTTGTTTTTAGAATTCAAATCCGAAAATCTGTTATTCGTGAAGTATACGCATTCGTCTGCATACAGCGGTCACAACATGGATCCTTGGGGAATGTCGAAATATTAATATGAAACATTACGATCTATGAATTTTAACTTCAATTGCCAGTGACGGTTCGCGGGGTTTTTTCTGGTACGGTCGAGGAACAAGAGGTGGTAATACAGATAGGTGCGGTCATCTCTGCAACTGACCCTACCTATCTGTATTACCATCTCTTGTTCCTCGGCCGTACCAGAAAAAACCCGCGAACCGTCATTGTCAATTACGTTTCAGCGCAAAGTATCATTTACAAAAGAAAAATTATCCGTTCCGATATTAATCGTAAAATTTCAGTTGAAACTCTCGTTTCAGATGCTTCCGCCCCATCAGGTACCGAGCTGGATAACGGCGACCGCTCACCTCGCGCAGATGTCGGCCAACGCGGAGAAACGATCGCCGACACCGCAGCAGCGCACCCCTTCGCCGCCGCCGGCGCCCTCGGACCCCGACGCGCCGCTCAACCTGAGCAAACCGAAGTCCTCGAGTTCTGGATCGGCGGGCTCGAGCCCGCACAACAACCCGATGGGACTGCAGAACCTGAACGAGCAGCCGGTCGCCGCGACGGCGCCGAAACTCTTACCTCCCAGCCTGATGATGCCCAGGGCTTTCCTGCCGTACGCCGGCCTACCTCCGCAGTTTCCCCTGCCGCCGAACTCCGATCGGCTGAAGCAGGCGAAGGACTCGATGGGCAACCAGGACAAGCAGCCGCACTTTCCTCTGCACATGTACGGTCTGCCCGGACCCCATCACGGAAAGAGGGACGAGCTCACGGGCAAGGAGGAGGCCGACTTTGTTGCCGCTTGTCACAGTAAGTGCATAACTGTCCCAATAATTAACATTCCAACAAGATGGCGCAACTCCCCCATTGTAAAATATTAATAATATTGGCATGGGAAAGCTATCAGTGGTATAGGTACAGTTTACATCAGCGGCGGCTCGTGGATGTTCGGAGGAGAGGCAACGGAAGAAAGTTTGACCGAAAAAGCAACGGAATATTTGCTTTCTTCATTAGAGTAAGTAGTGCAGCACGAGCGGCATCTTTATCTTTGTCTCACCTACGGAAATGAACAAGCCGCCGCTGGTTTACATACTCCACCACCTAGTTCTGGGTAGGATCGAGCAATGTAACAGAAAATGTCAATCAAGTAGTGTTACAACCAGCGGCGGCTCGTGAGAGAGGGCTAAGACAAAGATGTCGCTCGTGCTGCACTACTTCCCCTGCCACACACTCGTCGAGTGAAAGGAGGCAGAGCAGTGTTGCCACGTCAGCGGAAAATCCGCTAGATCTGGCGGATTTTGAATCCGCATTGCGGAGTAATTTTCGTTTTAGCGGCTGGCGGATTTTCTAACGGAATTGTGTTGGATAGTTGAGAAAACTAGCGTAATTCAATTTAAATTCGAACTTTATTTTCTAAACGTATATTTTACAAGAGAAAAAGCACTAACATTAATTTAAAAAAAAAATAACTCACGGAAACATTAATACATTTTCGAAAAATAAAGGTAGATGTTCTGTGAATATTCTAAAATATTTGAGGAACTCTTATCATATCAGACTTTATTTTCCTTTCGATTTTGGTTTTGTTTACGTGTTCAACAACTTAAAACATTAATTTTCAAAAATTCATAACCAACACAAATATTGACTAATGGTGTTATTCTGAACAACTGTTATTAACAGCGATGTTATTAACATCGATTTTATTAACATTGCAATGTTATGTGAAATTGAACAGCGCTGTTAAAAACTGTATTCTGAACAGCCCGATGTACACAAATTGGCAACAGTGCAACGTCTACCGAGCGACCAACTACATGTATAATAGATGATTAATAATACGTTTTTGAGGATATTTTTAGAAAGGAAATGAGTGTTTCATAAAGCATGCACATAATATTGGAATACTACTATCCATTTGAGTTTTTTGTTGAAGAAAAACACAAACTACGAAATAACCTCAAAATATCACCATTAACAAACTCGTAATGTCGACCGTTTTGACAAGTGTTGCTTAACATCGAAAATGTTAATTTACATCGATGTTAGTTGACAGACAGTGTGCATAATAGTATATACATAACATCTGTCGATGTTAGCAAATAACACCGCTGTTAACACTAACATTTTTGTTCAGAATAACACCATAAGTTTCAAAAATCAAGATTAGTTTTAAAGGTAAATGTATTATGATTACATCAGAGTTTTTTTTTTATGGAATTCAATCATAGAGATATGATTTTTTTTCTAGTTTTTCCTCGTTTAAAAATTCGTTTTTAAAAATTGAAAAAAGTGACACATTTTCAAAAATTAAAGTTAGTTTTAAAGGAAGATACATTTGTTATTTATCCATGTTACAGTTTTCTTTCTGATCGCATCTTTTGCATATTTCTACACCCTGTAAGTTTAAGTTTTTTTTTTTATATCTGTTATGACTGATATTTTATTTTATTTATTGAAACCACTTATTTATGTTATGTATAAACCCATTGAATAAATTATATTAAATAGATGTTTTGTGAATATATGAAAAAAGTCGTTTTTTTGTCATCAACAACTTTAAATATTAATTTTCAAAAATTAATCTCACGCAAAAATTGACACATTTTCAAAAGTCTAAGTTGATTCTAAAAGCAGATGTTTTGTGAATATACTTACTCAAATTATTGAGAAATTCTATATCAGTTTTTTTTTTGTTGTTCGACAACTTAAAACTTAATTTTCTAAAATTCATAACTTACGGAAAAAGTGACGCATTTTTAAAAATTACAGTAAGTTTTAAAGAGAGATGTTTTGTGAGCGTATTAAAAAAATAATTTTTTATTCAAGTCTTCGACAACTTTAAATATTAGTTTTCAAAAATTCATAACACGCATTTTCAAAACTCAAAGATAATTTTAAAGGTAAATATATTATGATTGCATTAAAGGTTTTAAGGAATTCAATCACATCAGTATTTTTTTTTCTATTTTTTCTTTGTTCAAATATTCGACAAATTAAAAAAAAAACATTTTTAAACATTTATAACTCACGCATTTTTAAAAATTGAAGATAATTCAAATTTTTTGTGAATATGCTACTTTTTTTTATTTTTGATAAATTCTAACATATCATGTAATATATCAAGTGTCGGAAATGGCCATTTTTAACTGCCAAAAATGACAATTTTCAACTGCCAAAAATGACAATTTTCAACTGCAAAAAAGGCCAATTTTCAAGTGTCGGCATTGACCATTTTTAACTGCCAAAACGACAATTTTTAACCGCCAAAAATGACAATTTTTGACTGCCAAAAATGACAATTTTCAACTGGCAAAAAGGCCATTTTTCACGTGTCGGAAACGACCATTATAAGCTGCAAAAAAATGACAATTTTCACCTGCCAAAAATGACAATTTTCAACTGCAAAAAAGGCCAATTTTCAAGTGTCGGCATCGACCATTTTTTAACTGCCAAAACGACAATTTTTAACCGCCAAAAATGAAAATTTTTAACTGCCAAAAATGACAATTTTCAACTGGAAAAAAGGCCAATTTTCAACTGCCAAAAAGGCCAATTTTCAAGTGTCGGAAACGACCATTTTTAGCTGCCAAAAATGACAATTTTCAACTGCAAAAAAGGCCAATTTTCAAGTGTCGGCAACGACCATTTTTAACTGCCAAAAATGACAATTTTCAACTGCAAAAAATGACAATTTTCAACTTCAAAAAAAGGCCACTTTTTCAAGTGTCGGCAACGACCATTTTTAACTGCCAAAAATGGCAATTTTTAACTGTCAAAAATGACAATTTTTAAGTACCAAAAATGACAATTTTCAACTGGCAAAAAGGCCAATTTTCAAGTGTCGGAAACGACCATTTTCAGCTGCCAAAAATGACAATTTTCAACTGCCAAAAATGACAATTTTCAACTGCAAAAAGGCCAATTTTCAAGTGTCGGCATCGACCATTTTTTAACTGCCAAAAACGACAATTTTTAACTGCAAAAAATGACAATTTTTAAGTGCCAAAAATGACAATTTTCAACTGGCAAAAAGGCCAATTTTCAAGTGTCGGAAACGACCATTTAAGCTGCCAAAAAATGACAATTTTCAACTGCCAAAAATGACAATTTTCAACTGCAAAAAAGGCCAATTTTCAAGTGTCGGCAACGACCATTTTTAACTGCCAAAAATGACAATTTTCAACTGCAAAAAATGACAATTTTCAACTGCAAAAAAAGGCCAATTTTCAAGTGTCGGCAACGACCATTTTTAACTGCCAAGAATGACAATTTTTAACTGCCAAAAATGACCATTTTTAACTGCCAAAAATGACAATTTTTAACTGCCAAAAATGACAATTTTTAAGTGCCAAAAATGACAATTTTCAACTGGCAAAAAGGCCAATTTTCAGGTGTCGGAAACGACCATTTTCAGCTGCCAAAAATGACAATTTTCAACTGCCAAAAATGACAATTTTCAACTGCAAAAAGGCCAATTTTCAAGTGTCGGCATCGACCATTTTTTAACTGCCAAAAACGACTATTTTTAACTGTAAAAAATGACAATTTTTAAGTGCCAAAAATGACAATTTTCAACTGGCAAAAAGGCCAATTTTCAAGTGTCGGAAACGACCATTATAAGCTGCCAAAAAATGACAATTTTCAACTGCCAAAAATGACAATTTTCAACTGCAAAAAAGGCCAATTTTCAAGTGTCGGCATCGACCATTTTTAACTGCCAAAACGACAATTTTTAACCGCCAAAAATGACAATTTTTGACTGCCAAAAATGACAATTTTCAACTGGCAAAAAGGCCATTTTTCAAGTGTCGGAAACGACCATTATAAGCTGCCAAAAAATGACAATTTTCAACTGCAAAAAAGGCCAATTTTCAAATGTCGGCATCGACCATTTTTTAACTGCCAAAACGACAATTTTTAACCGCCAAAAATGACAATTTTTAACTGCCAAAAATGACAATTTTCAACTGGAAAAAAGGCCATATTTTCAACTGCCAAAAAGGCCAATTTTCATGTGTCGGAAACGACCATTTTCAGCTGCCAAAAATGACAATTTTTAACTGCAAAAAAGGCCAATTTTCAGGTGTCGGCATCTACCACTTTTAACTGCCAAAAATGACAATTTCAGCTGCAAAAAACGACAATTTAAACCCCAAAAATGAACACATAGCATCGTTTTTTACAAAGAATTCAATCATATCGATATTTTTATTTTTCTATTTTTTCTTTGTTCAAATATTTCGACCAATTTTTAAAAATTCATAACTCACGCAGAAATTGGCAGAGTTAGTTAGTTTTAAAGGTAAATGTTTTGTAAAGAAATCAAAATTTTTGAGGAATTAGTATTTTTTTAAATTCTATATCAGTTTCTTTTGTTGTTCGACAACTTAAAACTTAATTTTCAAAAATTCATAACTTACGGAAAAAGTGACGCATTTTTAAAAATTACAGCAAGTTTTAAAGAGAGATGTTTTGTGAGTGTATTAAAAAAAATATTTTTTTATTCAAGTCTTCGACAACTTTAAATATTAATTTTCAAAAATTCATAACTCGCTCAAAAATCGACTCAATTTCAAAAATCAAGGTTAATTTTAAAGGTAAATGTATTATGATTTCATGAGAGTTTTTAAGGAATTCAATCATATCGATATGATTTTTTTTTCTATTTTTTCCTTGTAAAAATATTTGGCCACTTAAAAATTCATTTAAAAAAATTTATAACTCAAAAATCAAAATTTATGTTAAATCTTGTGGATATATTAAATGTTTCGAGCATTTGAGTATTTATTTTCTCTATATTTGTTTAATTGTTCAACAACTTACAAAAAATAATTTTCAAAAAATCATAACTTGGGGCGAAATTGGCGAATTTGCAAAAAAAAATTGTTAGTTGTAAAGTAGAACTATTTTAAAATGTTTGTGGAGTTGATTGTATTCTTAAAATATAATAATCTGGGAATTGTGTAGAATTATTTCAGAATTTTTAAACAAGTTCTACTATTTTTAATTTGTTTTTAAAATACTCGATTTTGAACGCAATTAAAAAGTGCATGTTTAACAACGAACAGTTATTAACCCATTAAAAAATTGTTGGAATTTAAGAAGTTTATTATATTCTTAAAATATAATAATGTGGGAGTTGAGTAGAATTATTTCAGAATTTTTAAACAATTTCTACTATTTTTTATTTATTTTAGAAAATGCTCAATTTTGAATATTACTATTTATTTGTTTTAGATTTTTTTTTGTTCGTCTTAAACAATTAAAAATATTAATTTTCAAAAATTCATAACCAACACAAAAATTGACTCAGTTTCAAAAATCAAGGTTAATTGTAAAGGTAAATTGCATCAGAGTTTTTTTATGAAATTTTTCTAGTTTTTCTAAAATTGTACATTTTCAATGGTAATATTCCATCATATAAGTAATTATTTTTATTTGTTCAACTGTTCGAAAACTTAAAATATTACTTTTCAAAAATTCATAAGAAATTGGCAAATTAAAAAAAAAATGTAAGTTAGTTTTAAATGTAGATGTATTGTAAAAGTTTTAAAATTTTTGTAGAATTCTTTAATATCACTATTTATTTTTTTAGATTTTTTCTTCTACAACCAAAAATATTAATTTTCAAAAATGCATTCAAATTTGTAGGAATTCAATCATATCTGTATTTATTTTTCTTTGAATTTGTTCATTGTTTTACCTTTGAATATTAGGCAATTCGTACGCAAAACGTACTGCTGAGCATTATGTTAAAATAAGAGATAGATTTATTTCGCACTTTATATTTTCTAGCGGAATTCTAGTGAAATTAGGTTGGCTTTCTGGCGGAAGTATTATGTGATCAGATGGCAACACTGAGGCAGAGACGTAGTGTGGTAACATTACTCGTCATGCCCACTGCTCCCTGTTTTGTCGTTTTTTGGGCATTATAGAGGAAGCAAATATTTCGTTGCTGTTTCGGTCAAGTTACGACATTCTGTCGTAGTGACTTAATATGATTGAGTAGATAGCAGTCTTATTAACATGGTAGGATCGAGCAATGTAACAGAAAATGTCAAGCAAGTAGTGTTACGACCAGCGGCGGCTCGTGATTTTCGTAGGGAGGGCTAAGACAAAGATGTCGCTCGTGCTGCACTACTTACTCTTATAGAGGAAGCTGTTTCGCTCAAGTTACGACGTTCTGTCGTAGTGACTTAATATGAATATTTGTTCATTTATTGCTAGCGGTACCACCCGGTGTATTTATTGCTGTGTATTCATTGTTGCAGTGTGGGGAGGAGCCGATTCCAGTTACAAATTACCCGAAGAGTCGAACGAGAAGGCGAAGATAGTCCGCCAGCAGCCGAAGAGGGACAACGAGAACAAGCCGCACATCAAGCGACCGATGAACGCGTTCATGGTGTGGGCGAAGGACGAGCGGAGGAAAATCCTGAAGGCGTGCCCCGACATGCACAACTCGAACATTTCCAAAATACTGGGCGCCCGGTGGAAGGCGATGTCCAACGCGGAGAAGCAGCCCTACTACGAGGAGCAGTCGCGGCTGTCGAAGCTCCACATGGAGAAGCACCCCGACTACAGGTACAGGCCGAGACCGAAGCGGACGTGCATCGTCGACGGGAAGAAGATGCGGATTTCGGAGTACAAGACGCTGATGCGGCAGCGGCGCCAGGAGATGCGGCAGCTGTGGTGCAGGGACGGCTCCGAGATGAACTTCCTGTCGAGCACGGGGGACCTGACGTCGCCGACGACGTCCGCCTCGGGCAGGCCGACGATGTCCCCGCCGCTGGGACTGCTGAACGGCGCCGGGCCGAGCGCGGACAGCTACTTCTATCCGCACGACAGTGTCTCCCCCGACGCCATGAACTTCACACACGACACCCACACCTCATCGCCGTACGAATCTAGTCCCAGACACGAGGACGACTGAGCCTGGGCTAACAGGGAAAACGGCTTCCCTTGGTATTAGACTAAATTCAAAACTAATAATCTGAAAACAGAAATGTACTCGAATTCGTCATGACAATTATTTATGTATATCCACTCCACGAACGCACGCACGCACACGCGATGAACACGGAGTGAAGGGACGGGACAATTATGAAGTGTTTTCTTTTTGTTGTTTTCTTTTTTTTGTTGTTGCATATATAACTGTATATGAACAAAGGGCAGTCCAAATTCAGTGTGCCATCTTATGTGAACTCCTGATCTCTCGGACAACTTGCCAGAGGACTTTTATTAAATTTTAACTTTATATTGGTGTTGTAGTTGTATTGTTATGTAGATATAAAAATCTTCAAGTTATTTATTATATTTTAGTTATACACTTTGTTTTTTATTTTGTAAATCCGTGTAAAGTTTTTAATGTTATATACAATTTTTTTTCTATATATACAGGGTGTTTCAAATTCGAGGCTCACCATGGGGATCTCGCTTATTAGAAGAGATAGAGGGTATGTTTAAATTTGGCACTTTTGCAGAATTTTATGCTGATTAATAATCCACTGAAAAAAATTACTTAAATTCTTTTGTTTTCAAGTAAACTTAAAAAAAACTGAAAAAGCTGATTTTCGTTTTTTCTTTATATCTCCGTTATTTGAAGAAATATTTAAAAATTGTAAAGACGTTCTTACAGCACTTTTCTATTATCTAATAGATGGCGTAAGACTTTTCTTTGTAACATGTTTCGTTTCTTTTCAACCATCATCAACTTTCTTATTTCTTATGGACGCCATATTTATTTTTTATCACATCTGAATGCTCAATTTTTTGTGATGACAACAATATAACACAACATACATTTAATTTCATAAATCGACATATAATCGTTTAAAACACTCTTATTGGAAATTTCTGTAGCGTTTACTAAAAATCATCGGTGCCATGGTATTAAAAACGATTCAAAATCTGAATACCTCTTTGTTTGTCAAACATTATTATTTTGTATGAATAAAAATTTCGTTCGATAATTCAGAAAAGCGTGATATTACATATTTTTTATTCAGTAAACAGAAATACAGAATTTGCTAGTCAAAAATATTTACAAATGTATACAGAAAGAAGGCAACTGCATCAAACAATTTTTAATGCAAATGAACAATTATTTTGAACGACATAAACGATGCAAAATTAAAAGTTCTTAATAAATAAAATAATATACAATACTAATAACTATAACACAAATATGGAGATTATCAATTATAATTTATGTTCAAATAAAAAACTGTTTTCAGTAATACACAATTCAGCGCGTTTCTTAACATTATATATTGCCCTGTAAACACTTCTTCTGGGAATCTTATTGAAGGCATTCGTAATACCATCTCTGAGTTGTTCAACATTCTCGTAATTATGACGGTAGACTGTGTTTTTAATAAAACCCCAGAAAAAATAATCCAAGACACTCAAATCGGGCGATTTGCTACAATTCCGCTGTTCCCAATCCACTGATTTGGATACATTTCATTTAAATAATTGCGAACATATTGCTGAACAGATTTCTCGTGGACCGAAAAGGCGAGGTCGCGCACGGTAGGACGGCTCGAAGGGAAACTGTTTACGGCCAAATACAGTCCGTAACATAATTTATACGAAGCGCCACACGTCTTTGTAATGAATAACATTTAATACGGTGTATTTAAAAACAGACTATACCATTAAAACAACAAATAGGCATGCATCTGGAATGAGGTCCCCTCCACTTTGCCAGTGCGCACCTGACCTTCCAGTTCACGAGAAATCTGTCGGGCCTTATCTGGCATTGTGCGCTGGTGCACCATCTTGCTGCCACCAGAACTTCTGAAGTTGAATTAGAGGAACATTATCCAAATAATTAGAAATGTTTGTTTGAAGAAGAAAAAATAAATATCGTTCACTGGTTAGAGACCCTTCGTACATAATTGGCCCAATTATATTTTCATTATAAATACCTGCCCAAACATTTACTCCAAAACGATGCTGTGGCCTAACACTTCGGACTTATCTGGGATTTTCTGTTGGCCAATAATGTTCATTGTTGCGATTAAATACACCACTATTTGTGAATTTGCATTCATCAGTCCAAATAATGTTTTTTAAAAAATCATCATCTTCACTGCACTTTTGAAGCAACCAATTACAAAATCCGTCTTAAATTATCACCAGGCACAAGTGTGTGGCCCAAATGAATTTTATATGGCTTATAATTGAATTTATTCAAAATTCTCCATACTTGCGTTGGTGGCAAATTTAATTCAGCTGCTACTTCGCAGCAAGAGGTTGATGGATTTTGATTTACCTAAAATATGTTTTGTACGTAAACGTAAAATTAAAGAATTAAGATACATTTAGTATTACCTTTTCCAAAATATTATTGCTATCTTCTTTGGTAATTTTATTACCGTATGCTTTGCGATGTTGAATCAATGATCCAAACTCTCCTAAATTTCTGTCCATCCGTAGAAAAATGTTCGATGAGGTTGCCTTCTTTCTGGATACATTTGTAAATATTTTTCACTGGCTAATACCGTATTTCTATTTACTGAATAAAAAATACCTAACATATCACGCTTTTCAAAAATTATCGAACGACATTTTTGTTCATAAAGAATAATAATGTTTGACAAACAAAGAGCTATTCAGATGTTTCATTGTTTTTAATTCCATGGCACCGATGATTTTTAGTAAGCGCTACTGAGATTGTCAATAAAAGTATTTTAGACGATTATATGTCGATTTACGAAATTAAATGTATGTTGTGTTATATTGTTGTCATCACAAAAAATTAAGCATTCAGATGTGACAAAAAATAAATATGGCGTCCATAAGAAATAAGAAAGTTGATGATGGTTCAAAAGAAACGAAACATGTTACAAGCAACAATCTTATACCATCTATCGGATAATAAAAAAGTGCCATAAGAATGTCCTTACCATTTTTAAATATCTCCTCAAATAACAGAGATATAAAGAAAAAACGAAATTCAGTTTTTTGGACTTAACTCGAAAACAAAAGAATGTAAGTATTTTTTTCCAGTGGATTATTAATCAGCATAAAATTCTGCAAAAGTGCCAAATTTAAACATACCCTCTATCTCTTCTAATAAGCGAGATCCCCATGGTGAGCCTCGAATTTGAAACACCCTGTATAGTATGTATATATAAGAAAATATTTGGCGCCCAACGCCGGGTCAGGCGCCATTTCCGAAACGGCTTAATTACGGATGAACGGTTTACAGTCATTGTTTTACTATTAGTGTGTGCTTGTCAATGCCCTTTGCTAATGACGTCATATTATTCGCGACTTTTGAAAACTAATATTTTTTTTTCTTTTAGTGATGCAAGGTTTGTTTTTGTTTCTTTCATAACACATTTAAAGTTTTAGTTTGTAAAAATTATGAACACAGTTTCTGCCCACTTGCATACAGTATTACCAAGCACTCGAGACATGTGGGGTAAAGTCGGAATGAGACAGTATTCGGAGAACGCGATAACAAATCTCCGAAGTCAATTGAATTTAAGATGGTCACTACGCAACATGTCTTAAGCAGTCCGCGCCCATGCTACTTTGATTGGATTATAGCATAATCCAGCGTTCATTGAAAAATTTATTGTTGTTACGGTTTTCTACGAAATATTATTCCACTGTCATAGACTCATTTTTGCAAAAAAATATGAAAAAATTGCGCTAAAGCGGTAATTTTTTTTTTTATTTGTGAAATATATGAAGAGGTTAAGCATCCGGCACAACTCTCTAACATTTATTTAAGCACTAAAAGTGTACAGAAGTTTTGGTTTGACTGTTGTTCAAAATTTGAACTTTTATTTTATTTATTGTTCATCGATTCAGGCAAAAATGAAAATAATTGCTTATCATAAGGAAGGTTGCATTATTCATAATTAAACTACTGAAGTCAATTGAAATTCCATCCAAAAAATGTGTAGATCATTTCACACGTAATACTCTTACTTCACAAACATTCAGCGTGTATCAACCAAAAGGAATAAATTCGATAATAAATAAATGGGGTCGTGTTCGACAAAATGCTCGGATGCGTCGATTAGTATCTTTAGTTGCGAATTTTTTTCAACAAAAACTTTTTATACAGGATGATTCATGTAGCAGAGGCCAATACCAACTTTCTTATTTTAAACGCAACACCCTATATATTATTCAATTTTTGGATTGTTCAGAAAATTCTAGACATATTTCATGTACCATGTCCTATGCCTATCTTCAACTATTTTTATACTTATTAGTTTTCGAGTGTATTGTAGCGAATTTCTGTAATCAAATTTTTTTTTTTTACTTTCTCCGTTACCAAGTACGAGAAACTATTGTGATCGTAAAATTTTTTTTTTACGGAAATATCCGTTTTAGTTTCACTAAATGCCATTTCAACAATTTCTGGAAAAAAAAAATGTGTCTGTGTGTGTCTGTTTGTTTCCTAAACAGTTGAAGATAGGTATAGGTCACAGTACATGAAATATGTCTAGAATTTTCTGAATAATCAAAAAATTGAATAATACACAGGGCAGTGGCGGTTTCAAATGGGTAATTACCCCCCCTAAGAATTTTTTTTCTTAACAATTTTTATTGTTAAAAATTACTGATATTCCATATTCCAAACAAATACTATAACCGGTAAATTTTTTTAACGCTTAAATCGTTGGAAAAGAAAATGGAGATTTCACGAAACACGAGACCGGAAGCACCAATTTATTTATCTTTTTTTTTCATAACCCCCCCTAGACTAGTTGGTTAGAAACGCCCTTAATACAGGATGTTGCATTTAAAATGAGAAAGTTGGTATTGGCCTCTGTTACATGACACACCCTGTATAAAAAGTTTTTGTTGGAAAATATGCGCAACTAAAAATACTAATCGACGTATCAGAGCGTTTTTCCGAACATGCCCCCATTTATTTATTATCGAATTTATTCTATTTGGCTGATACACACTGTTTATTGAAGACGGGTTTTTCGTAAGCCGGTATTATGTTTTCATCTGTCTAAACGTTCTTTATGCATCTGTCACTGTCAGTCGCCGAATACATTTTTGAATCGTTACTGTTTAAATAAGAAATGGACTCTCCGAATATTTAATAATCTGAAAACAGAAATGTACTCGGATATATCAAGGAAGAGAAACGCGTGATTTTTCCCGGAGTGCAAATTTGTATCCAGAGGGCAAAAGCCTGAGGGATACGACGCACCGAAGGAAAAACAGCGTTCTCTGCCTTAGATATACAGGATGCCCAGATTTCGTAGGAGCAACATGGACAACTTAATAATAATAATAATAATTTATTTTCGTGTCATTACATTAATGTACACTTGTTGAGTTAGATAAAGAGATGGTCAAATTAGCAAAAAGGTGCAGGTTCGAGGTTAAGAATCCATCCCCAAATCCCACTTGTCATTGCTCGCCTGTTCAAAATAAAAATTAAAACAAAATCTCCCGATTTCTTCAATTTCAGATTTTCTTTTAATTTGTATTGTGGAGGCCATGACAAGTGGGATTCGGGGGTGGATTCTCAATGAGCCCTCGAACCCGCACCTTTTTGCTAATTTGACCATCTCTCTATCTCTTCAAATGCAGAAGTTGCCCATGTTGTCCCTGCCAAATCCGGGCACCCTGTATATACTATTTTTTTCCACGAACGGGATATTTTAAGAATAAAACGTTCGTTCCTGAAACCCAACCTAGAAAAATATTCTGTCAGACGTGACAGTTAAAATAAATAATGGAAGCTCGCATGATTATTTCTGTCCCTAGGGAGAGAAATGATGATGTTATTTCTCTCACGATTTCGAAGGCTGAGAAATCGACTTTCTCTCCCGTTTATAAAAAAGTAATAAAAGCATCGAAATAGAAAAGAATTTGTTAATAAATATTGTGAAAGATCAATCGCTGTAACAGTGGATTTCACAAAGGTGGTAATAAATATAACTTTGACTTGAAGGCCGCTTCACAACAACCCAGGAACGGTAACGAGATCGGGAACCAAAAGTTTAATGATATGTTTCGCGTGTTGACATACACAACTAATAACTAATTTCCGGTAACGGGAACGAAAAACTTGGCATATTTTCGTTCCCGTTCTCGTTACCGTTCCCGGGTTGTTGTAAAGCGGCCTCGACTCATCACTGGTATTATATTTTTCGCTGTGTAAACGATCTTTCAAATGGTAATACATAATTTGAGGTTAGGTTCTGCGATTACATTACACATATCTTAATTGATATCAGCGGCGGCTCGTAGATTTCTGTAGGGAAGGCAAAGACAAAGATGCCGCTTGTACTGCCTCACCGCCTAACATTCACGAGCCGTCGCGTTGCTAAAGCCTATTTTTGACCTTTGATACGCTATATACTATTTCCGCCTCTCCTATCAAATTTGGTAAATGTGAGATAGGCAGTATTGCCACTTCACCATTTCTCCACCATTTCTTTTTATATAATTAATTGTGCCATCTAACATCTACACTGGTTTATATCTCGAGAGATGGTGCTATAATTTTTGCAAATACTTAAAATGATCTTTAACAATCATCTTTACAAAGGCATATTTTCTGGAATCAAAATGTTTCCTAGGCCAAAAGTCTGTATAGATTCAAAATACAATAATAATCTGCACATGGTACTTTCTCATTACTCTTCTTCATTCAAGTTATTATTCCTTTTTGCTTTTTTTTGGTTGTGAGATTATTATGCCTCGGATGTCTCGCATCTGCCATTGGCTTGTTCGTTTCTCCTGGGTGGTTTTTGGATATAGGGTGGTCCAAAGCTTCATATACAGAAATTGCATGTATCATAACAAAATAACGTACAGAATTACACAAATACAAGAATCCCGTGCCTTAACATAATCTCTTCAATTTGATTGCTTTCAAGTTATGCAAATATATAGATGATCTTTCCCATTTATGACAAACAGTTGGCAACTTTGAGACGGGTATGGATGATTTCTTATTTCAAGGACTCGAGCTTTTTAATGTTTACTGCATATATCGATGAATTCAAGGGAAAGTGTGTGCTCGCATGGACCCCAGAAACTGTTAATCTAACTAGAGATGGGCAAAATAACTTTCTTTGTTTCTTCTCATCATGACTCAAAATGAGTGAGGAAATTTACACAGGAGCCACTTGACTCTCGACTCTTTTAATCGATTTACTCATGAGTTACCCATCTCTAAATCCAACCACTTTGGTCATTTTAAGGTCAAAATATGGCAAATTTAGTGTAATTTTAAAACGGATTTCGAAATTTTTCGTGAAATTAACACAAAATGCAAAAATTACATTTCAACAATTTTAATTAAAATCGCAATTTTCGTGTTTTAATTTACAATAACTGCCGAACGCATTTTTCAAAGTTCAATGATCCCAAAATCGCGATTTTGAGTTTTGAAATTGCATAACTACACCACTAAAACACAATTTCTTCTCATCATGACTCAAAATTGAGTCAGAAAATTTACACAGGACAGGCTCTCGACTCTTTTAATCGGCTCACAATCATCAATTACCCATCTCTAAACCCAACCACTTCACCATTAACCCGCCAATGGTGACCCTACTGGTCTGCGAGACCGGGTGTGTCGAATAACTTTATTCTCCGTTATTGTTTTTGATTGCAAATTCGAGTAGCTGCCGCATTGCAGAGCTTAAATTGATTAAATATTTTTGTTTTATTGTCAAAGAGTATAAATTAAAGAAAAACATGAACTATTGAACTATTAGTAACACGTTTCGAAAAATCTTCAGTCGAAAACCCCGGTGCGTTAGACACCGGCGTCACCATTAAATTTGCCTCACCAATGGCGGGTTAAAACACAAAAATGATCAAACCTACTCCTTCTTATTCAATATCTTTGGCATAACCTTATTGCCCAGTCCCTCCAGGAAATGATGGAAATGTCGCATACTCCACACCCAACCACAATCTTCCCACCCCTTCGGGGATCTGTCAACTAATGGGGCTTGGTGTTACTCCAATACCACACATTTTGACAATGAATGAACATCTCCATTAATCCACATTTGCCCGAGATTTAAATTAAAGGAAAGTAAATGATATGTTTCTCTAAATCAAGTAGTTAAGATTTAAAAACACAGAGAGGTTATTTTTCGCTTCCTGTCAAATGTCACTGAATATTATTGGAATAAAAAAATTATAGATGGCGCTAACCATGTTCTAGATATAATTTTAAGAAGAGCTTTAAAATAGTCGTCCTACAATATAGAACTGTGGGCATATCTGGGTTAAAGCAAAAAAAAATCTCATCATATTATAGACTATGAAATGTTCATCTGCTATCAGACGTAGAATCAGTGGTCTTGATTATCCTCTTGTGATGTAAAAGTTGCATCTTGTAAGGGTGCCATTTGAAAGTCTTAACCCGCCAATGGTGACCTACTGGTCTGTGAAACCGGGTGTGTCAAATAACTGTATTCTCCGTTATTGTTTTTTGTTGCAATTTCGAGTAGTTGCCGCATTGCAGAGCTTTAATTGATTAAATATGGTGCGTGAGACCGGCTTCACCATTGATCAAAGTCAAATTTGCGTCGCCACTGGCAGGTTAAAAACTCAAATTTATAATGAGCGATGCTTGGTTTCAATCTTTCCGAGTCAACTCATCTGAACTAGCCGCATACTTCCAATCGAGCATGTGTTTGCACATCTCCACATATCTCTGGCCGACCCAAATTGCCAAAGTCAGGTTTCACGATGGAAAAATTGAAATAAAAATGAATAAATAACAATAAAGACGAAAAATAGCCTGAATACATGAATATTCAGCCTGTTCGTGACTCTGCAGACTATTTTTCGTCTTTATTACATTTATTCAATAAATCTTGTCTCAAGTCAATTTGAATTGCTGTTTTAATCATTTATTAGAAATAACTATCTAGACTGGTGCGCAATGAAAAATCTTGTAAAAATTCTGCTACTGTAAAGTATTCTTTGGCGAAACACACACCAGAGAGAGAAATACATTTATTGAGACACTTTTACAAATGACCTCGACAAGCGATTGACCAGAGGTCTTTCAGCCTAGTCCAGTGACGGCGAACCTATGACACGCGTGTCAGCGATGACATTTTTGGTGACATGCATCTTCAAAGATGAAAAATTTCATAATTCAAATATTTGCCTTTCATAACGGCCAGAGTTGGTTATTAACAATAATATTATTACTTACGTTATAAATAATTAATAATTAACAAAATTAGAATTTTTTTTTTGTCATGGGCCTGACCCATACCGTCACCGTCACACACGGCTAGGGAAAATTAGAATTAATTAATACAAAAATCATAAATATTTCTATTTTTTTTAGTCTTTACTTTTGTGATGTGTGACATGCCACAAAAATTATGTTTCGATTTTTCAAAATTTTGACACACCGAGCTCAAAAGGTTCGCCATCTCTGGCCCAGTCCATTTTCATCAATTTTCAAAAACATGTGTTAATGAAACAATGTTAGCCAAAAAGAAAATATGAGAAGTAAGTATCATGTTGATGCAAACAAAGTTAGTGTGAACTATTTTGATTAGTTCACATTGCCTTCCACTTTTCAAAGTAAACTGCGTAATTAATTTTAAAAACTCCTCGCAGAGTGCAGAATTAAAATCAAGCAATCACGAGTATACACGCCGAGCGCAGGGTAAATGGTCCTTATGCAGTTTACGAAAAACGAGAAAGGATTATATCGGGTGTGTATAAATTGGCGGATAATCTACACGTGACGATATTCTTTCAAAAATTCTAAGCAGCTTATCTTAATTCTAAAATGTTGTACCATGCTTCCTGATTCTTCACGAGGTCCTCTAAGTTTGAATATCCAGTCGTTAAATATGCGTTATTATTCGTTATTAATTTACTGAAAACCCTGCAATTTCGACAGTATGACTAGTTTGAAAATTATTTGTCAGTGTGTGCTATCTTTCTATCTCAAACTTGTATTTTTAACACTTCTTAATTAACTTATTTTCATAAAAATTACGTTCGGCAACGTGACACCCGCTTATGTCACTTTGTATTAGTGCCTGCTTGTAACACTTTCATTTCAAAAAGTGTTTTATTCCATATAAAAAAAGCATGTACAACGAAGTAGAAGCTTCCTACATAACAAATATGAAATTAATTATATTCGTCCAGTCAAAATTGAGTTCAGTACTTTGTAGTGGCGGCTGGTAGCATGACTCATGGTGCAGTCAGCAAAAGTAAAGATAGGTCATTAGTCTATCACACTAATAGAATTCGACTCACGGAGAATTAATGAGTGAAGCGACTCGCCACCTTTTCTAGCCTGGCCCCACCATCATGCCATTAGCCCCCACTGCTATTTTGCATCATGTTTTTTTTTTGGTTTTTCCCATCGGACTTCAAAATTAATTTTCATTCATCCATTCATTGGTCAAATATATTTTGCCCGAATCAACAAGATTTCCTCACTTTCACCAGTAAGTTGCAAAACTTATTTTTTATTTTCTTTTGCCATATTTTAATTTTTGTCTGAAAAAAATATTTTTATTGATTAGCAATGATTTAAAGCAAGGCTGGAGTACAATGAAGAAAATTGTACAATGACCCTAAGCAAAAACAAAACTAATTTTGATACCTGTCAGAAAAATATATTTGCATTAGTTAGCAACGATTTACAGCATGGCTGAAGAACAATGAAGAAAATTTGTACTAAGCAAAAACAAAACGGATTTTGACACATTTGACTTCATCATTATTGTTTCATCAGATTACCGTATCAATTAAAGTTAACGAAAGCAAACCTTACATCACTATAATCGGAAAATGTATGATGCGGATGGTTATGACCTTATTTAAATTGAATTGAAAAGTTGAGACAGTGAATTTTTCAATTCAGTTTTGAAAATTTATCATGCGGATGGTTGCAAATGATCCAAAATTAAAATAAATTTCAGTGACGGTTCGCGGGGTTTTTTCTGGTACGGCCGAGGAACAAGAGGTGGTAATACAGATAGGTGCGGTTACGCAACTGATCCTCCTATCTGTCTTGTTCCTCGGCCATACCAGAAAAAACCCAGCGCACCATCACTGGTGAATTTTCAAAACCTCATCTTTCAAATGGCATATGAGCACTACTTAACTTTTCACTTAATTGATTTATAAAAAAATTCTAATAAACGTTTGTCCGTAATTAAGCTACACCCCGGCGAATATATAAAAAACGCATTGCATAGACAAACGATCGGCTTTACGTGAAAGAACTTTTTTTTTAATTTCCACCCTCCGAAAGTCCTTAACAAATTACTCATGTGCAATGACTACTACTATTAGATTTGTTCTCAAACTGTTGATGTTTAAATATTTTAATGTAAGAGCCAGTACTTTAAGTAATATTTATTTTCAACAAGCATCTTCTTGCGTACTTGTACAAATTTGTTGAATATACACAAGACAATGTACTTAGATATAATGTAATATTTACACAAAGAAACCCCAGTTTTATTTATATAACCTTATCATTTCTACCTGAGAGCGTCGATACACAGTATATAGTATTTAGGATGTAATGAATAAAAAATAAACCTCTCAGAGTTTTTAAAAAATTTAACACACACACACACCCAAACACACACATGCAAATTCTCAAGTGTACATATAACTATATAATTTTTCGCATGCCCCAAACGAGGTAAACTGTGAAGCGTTCGGACACCCTCGATGAAATTGTTTTTCGTTATGAAATTGTGATACCTGCAATCCATAGGTACATTTATATAGTTGAGCGGTTCTCGAGTAGTATTGTATTCACACTAACGGAGAGAAAAAGAGAGGAGACGAGACAACGGTCAGATGCGCGTACAGCATTTAAAATATTCCATAATGCATAAATATTAAATAGGGCTAGTGAATGTTTATAATACCATTCTCAATGTAAATTACCTAATGATAAGTAATGTATATCAAGTCATATATCAGAATACAACTGTTTACTAGGTCTAGGCTCACTGTTTACTGTGCCAAATTAAAAGAAATAAATATAAAAATGTACAAATTATCTTCGTGTTTTCTTCTCACCATTCCCAAATAATCCCTTTAATTTCAAGAATCGAGTGAATTAACACGCCCTTCACATCCCTGTAAAACAATCGACAAATGACAGCTGGAAGCGAAATGACAACACTCAAAACGTAAATTGAAAAATGGAAAATTGCATTCTCCGACTGGAAAAATTGTAAGAAAAAATTAATCTCTGCTATAATCAGCTTGAAAACTTTAAAATCCATCCTGAATGAACACGCCCTTCACATCCCAGTAAAATAATCGACAATTGACAGCTGGAAGCGAAATGGAAACACTCAAAACGTAAATTGAAAAATGGAAAATTGCATTCTCCGACTGGAAAAATTATAAAAAAAATGAATCTCTGCTATAATCAGCTTAAGAATTTTAAAATCCATCCTAAATGAACACGCCCTTCACATCCCAGTAAAACAATTGACAAATGACAGCTGGAAGCGAAATGGCAGCACTCAAAACGTAAATTGAAAAATGGAAAAGTGCATTCTCCGACTGAAAAAATTGTAAAAAAATAAATCTCTCCTATAATCAGCTTGAAAATTTTAAAATCATCCTGAATGAACACGCCCTTTACATCCCAGTAAAACAATCGACAAATGACAGCTGGAAGCAAAATGGCAACACTCAAAACGTAAATTGAAAAATGGAAAATTGCATTCTTCGACTGGAAAAATTGTAAAAAAAAATTAATCTCTACTATAATCGCCTTGAAAATTTTAAAAACCATCCTGAATGGACATGCCCTTCACATCCCAGTAAAACAATCGACAAATGACAGCTGGAAGCGAAATGGCAACACTCAAAACGTAAATTGAAAAATGGAAAATTGCATTCTCCGACAGGAAAAATTGTAAAAAAAAATGAATCTCTGCTATAATCAGCTTGAAAATTTTAAAATCCATCCTGAATGAACACGCCCCTCACATCCCAGTAAAACAATCGACAAATGACAGCTGGAAGCGAAATGGCAACACTCGAAACGTAAATTGAAAAATGAAAAATTGCATTCTCCGACTGGAAAAATTGTAAGAAAAAATTAATCTCTGCTATAATCAGCTTGAAAACTTTAAAATCCATCCTGAATGAACACACCCTTCACATCCCAGTAAAACAATCGACAAATGACAGCTGGAAGCAAAATGGCAACACTCAAAACGTAAATTGAAAAATGGAAAATTGCATTCCCCGACTGGAAAAATTGTAAAAAAAAATGAATCTCTGCTATAATCGCCTTGAAAATTTTAAAAACCATCCTGAATGGACATGCCCTTCACATCCCAGTAAAACAATCGACAAATGACAGCTGGAAGCGAAATGGCAACATTCAAAATGTAAATTGAAAAATGGAAAATTGCATTCTCAGACAGGAAAAATTGTAAAAAAAAATGAATCTCTGCTATAATCAGCTTGAAAATTTTAAAATCCATCCTAAATGAACACGCCCTCCACATCCCAGTAAAACAATTGACGAATGACAGCTGGAAGCGACATGGCAACACTCAAAACGTAAATTGAAAAATGGAAAATTGCATTCTCCGACTGGAAAAATTGTAAAAAAATGGTGTACCTATTTTCAATAATAAATGTTGTTTTACTTCGTTCCTTTTAATTTTCTTTCTTCATGTCTTACTTACACCTAAAATTATTTGAAGGATTATCATGTAATTTTAAGCTGTTAAAAGAGCGAAGTAAGCAGAGGACCCGATAAAGTGAGCATTTGGTCCAAAAAGGTTGAGAAACACTGTTCTAACTGTTGGATATTTTATTATTTTATTAATCTAGATCATTTAATGTTGTAAATAATTTGTTAACTCACATAAAAATAATTGCCTGTTGAAACCATAATTACAGTTATTGTTCAAGAAGCAAGTGTTAATTAAACAAGAGCACGTAGGAGTGTAATTAACTTTTCTCGCAATCGGTAATTACTGCTTGACGTATCTTAATATATTACTTCCTGATAATAATTGTAATTAACGCTAAAAATAATTGATTGCAGTTTTTTTTTCTAATGCAGAAAACATGTGAAAACATCATATTAATTAATGCATTAATTACTTGAAGAAGTTTTTTTTTATAGTTAGAGTACCTTCTTTCAAAGAATATTGATGTACAAAGAATTAGAATTATAATATTTGAATTGAAAATGAAAACCTCCACTTATTGAGTGCGATATTTCAGTTGCGTGTGTAAATAAAGTTGCATACATGGATTAGTGTTTTGTGGGAAATTCTGAACTACAAGAGAAAACAAAGACTCCAAATAGAACGCGGTTTGCAAATCTGTGCCCGTGTGCAAATTAGTTGGATTCAATTAAAATTGGCGATTTTAAATTTTTGACAAAAACCTGAAAAATTGCATTCAAAATAATTTCCTGAAGAAACCACTCGTTCGATTCGGGATTTCTATACATCACCGGAAAGAACCCCTCAAGATGCTTCAGAAAATGTATTTGCGCAACCACAAATGTCAATATTAAGCCTGTGGCGCGTTTGCAAAGAAAACTTGAAAATGGAAAAAATCGAAAAAATTAACTTTTATAATAATTATCGTAGACCGTTATGTAATAACTTTTCTTTCATCAGAAGAATGAAATAAATCGACTGGCGTTACAAAATTTCATCTAGAAAAAAAAGCAAAAAAGTTGGCAAGGCACCATGAACTTTATGGAAAATTTAAAAAAAGTCGATATTTTTCAAAATTTGAACGGCCGTAGCGGCTAAACGAAGAATCCAAATCGAGCGCGGTTTTCAAATCTCTGATCCTTGGGTGCTAATTAGTGAGATTCACTTAAAATTGGCGATTTTTAGTTTTTGACGAAAACCTATAAAAGTACTCAAGGGTCCCCCCTTCTTACTTTTGCTCAAAAATTGGCTTTGAAATGATTTCCTAAAGGAATCACTGGTTTGATTCGGGGTTTCTATACGTCACTAGAAAGATCGCTTCAAGACGTTTCAGAAAATGTATTTTCGCAACATTAATTGTCAATTTTAAGCCCGTGGCGCGTTCGCAAAGAAAACTCGAAAATGGAAAAAATCGAAAAAATTAACTTTTTTAATAATCATCGTAGACCGTTATGTAATACATTTTTTTTCATCAGAAGAACGAAATATATCGATTGGCGTTTAAATATTTCATCTAGAAAAAAATGCAAAAAAGTTGGCAAGCCACCATAAACTTTATGGAAAATTTGAAAAAAGTTGATTTTTTCAAACTTTGAACGGCCATAGCGGCTAAACAAAGAATCCAAATCGAACGCGATTTTCAAATCTGTGGCCCTTGGGTGCTAATTAGTGCGATTCAGTTAAAATTGTCGATTTTTAATTTTTGACGAAAACCTGTAAAACTACTCAAGGGTCCCCCCTTCTTACTTTTGCTCAAAAATTGGCTTTAAAATGATTTGCTGAAGAAACCACTGGGTTGATTCGGGGTTTCTATACGTCACTGGAAAAATCGATTCAAGACGTTTCAGAAAATGTATTTTCGCAACATTAGTTGTCAATTTTAAGTCCGTGGCGCGTTCGCAAAGAAAACTCGAAAATGGAAAAAATCGAAAAAATTAACTTTTTTAATAATTATCGTAGACCTTTATGTAATACCATTTTCTTCATCAGAAGAAGGAAATAAATCGATCGGCGTTAAAAAAATTTATCTAGAAAAAATTGGAAAAAAGTTTAACTTCATGGAAAATTTTGAAAAAAGTCGATTTTTTCAGACTTTGAACGGCCATAGCGGCTAAACGAGGAATCCAAATCGAACGCGGTTTGCAAATTCGTGTTCCTTGTTTTTTTCAGATTTTTTTGTGTACAATAAATAATAAATGCTACTGAAATTTAAATACCATCTTTGATTTAAATGTTACACTTCTCGAGAGAATCTGAGCGCCCGATTGAAAAAGCAAGGCCACCGCCTCGATAATCGCAAAGTCGTGATAGTTTCTTCCGCATGAGCACTCACTTCACTTGTAGCATTTCAAGTTTAAGATAAATTCTCCGGTGGCGCAATTAAAAGAGCATAATATCAAATTTGGGGCGTTCGGTGTTGTGTGTGTTTGATATTTCGCCTTCAGATATTCAAACCATTCGAACATCCACGAAAATTCCCACGCTATCAGCGATCTTCAAATGCCGTTGTTTCGCAATTGCGTGGAAAGGTTTTGTAGGAAATCAGGGCATCGCCGGCGCTAGTATCTAAAGTTATTCCGCGAGTATAAAGAGGGTAAATGCAAATGGTGCACTTTCACTTCTATCATCTTGCGAAGTGTCGCCGTTACGAGGACGCCGAGCAGATCCGTCCTACTCCTCTTGAGACATGAAAGAGATTGGGCAAGCTCGGAGTCTCTCAGGACTAACTTTGATTCTTTTCTCGTTGCGCAATAATGGACGGCGGTTTGAATCCGTTGCGTCGCCAAATGACCGTTTTATGTAACATTTGTCAAAACGTTTACGACGTGAATCTTCGTTTTTTTTTCTTCTGTGTTCAGATGTACGACAGGAAGTGACATCAGGGGGCAGCTCCTTGCGTAAGGTTTGGTTCATGTAACTGCGGCAAATGAGTGGCATAAATCATGTCGGTCTGATGTAAACTTGCTTCGGAAAATATGGGTAATTTGTTTGAAATTGTCGCGCATTAGTTGCGCGAGACTTAATTAAAATGTTAAAGTAACATGATGGCCACATCATATTTTTATTTCTCCGGTACAAAGTATTGTGATCGTGATTTTTTTTTCAAAAGTTTTTTTTACGGAAATATCCGTTTTGGGGTCCCTAGATGCCATTTCAACAATTTCTGGATTTTTTTTGTGCCTGTGTGTGTGTGTCTGCGCGCTGTTTCTCAAAAACTAATAGAGCAATTGATATGAAACTTTGAACATCCGTCTTATTTGATAATCTGAAGAACTGAGAAGCTTTTGGTAAAATTTCGTACACCGGAAGTGGGCGTTTACCTTAACTGTTTTTTGTTTTTTGCCAATATTTTCTTAAATATGAAAAATATTACAAAAACATTTAAACAAACTTTGAAGACAACAAAGAAATGAACATCTTTTGCTTGAAAACATTTTTCATAAAATCATTTTTATTCGAGAAAAAAAATTATTATTATTTTTTTAATTTTGGTTTATAATTATAAAACGATAGTAGTTACAGCAAATTTATGTTAATAATAATTGTAGAGAATGCTAAAATGAACAACTTATAAAGAATATGTTTTTTTCGAAATCCCTTTAATTTTTGAGTAAACCGAGTTTTTGAATTTGAAGTATAATTTTTCCATCTTTCATAATTTTGACGTTTTAAACGTCAGTTTCATCCGAGTTTACACAACGCTCGATGTACATTTAAAATATGATTTCAATTGAAAATAAACCATGAAAACGTAAATATAAATGGCTATGATACCATCAAGTCGGAGAAAGTAACATGGTGGCTGCATCACCATTTTTTAAGGTTTGCATTTGATATTTTGCTCAAATCTTTACACTGAAATAAATCAGTTTTGTAGAGTTGATTTAGAAGTTATTTGCAAATTTAAACAACACAACAATCTACAGAACATGCAATGTAAACATGTTTATATATTTGTCATACAATGAAAGTTTATTATGAATTAGTTCCAATTAAAAAATTAATCACCTAAACAAAGCACTTTTAAATAACATTATGGAATACGATCCACTACTTACACCTCTTTAAATTAAACATAGTGGAGAAATTAAATCATAACCGAACGAGCAATTAAATAAGCTCACACTTTCTCACGGTGTGATTCACTTCAATGAAAATACAGAAAACATAGAAAGTCATTAAATAAATTCACTTTTAAAATAAAACAGTAATAGAAAGCAGAATTCATTTCCTACAAAAAATCAAATTTTCGGCCAAGGTGTACATTTAGCATAATTGTAAAAGTTTCGGTAATTCAACAAGGCAAGCTGTGTTCAAGGTGCGCTTTTTAAAATCCAAAACGAGAATGCAAAATTGCTCAATAAAAAAAAAAAAAAAATAACTCATACACATACACACATCTCGACAGAGAATCCTTAAAATTGTAAAAGTTTGCGTTTCGCAAGAAACGTGATAAATCGCGTTCGTTTCGTAATCGGTTTGTGTAATTGCTGTGTGCTCGGTAATAACCACGGTTCATTTGTTTATAATTTCCCTGCTGTTAAAACGGTTACCTGAAATATTGTATGGAAATATATTTCGTGTTTAAACATTGAAATTATTTCTTGATGCAGATTTCGGAACGATTTGACCTTCTCGTAACATATGTTTATTAATTTTGAAGTAAAGGTTACTATCATCATGAACCATTAAAGTGAACATTCTTTTTCATCGGAAGAATGAGAAAAATCGAACTAAAAATTTTCAAAAAATGTCGATTTTTCAGACTTTGATCGGCCGTAGCGGCTAAACGAAAACTCCAAATTGAACGCGGTTTGCAAGTCTGAGCTCCTCGTACGTTAATTAGTCGGATTAGAGATTTTCAATTTTTTTATGAAAATGTGAAAAAAGATACGTGTAAACCCCTTGAAATTTTGTGAAAAAATGCAACTTTCTTAATAATCATCGTAGACCATTAAAAAAAGTTTAAAAAGTTTACTTTTTTTTCATCAGAAAGACGAGAGAAATTGATTGCCATTAAAAAATTTCAGCCATCTTCAATAGCAAAAAAATTAGCTAGTCACCATGAACATTTTAGAAAATTAAATAAATTAATTGATTTTTCAGACTTTGATCGGCCGTAGCGGCTAAACTAAACCTCCAAATTGAACGCGGTTTGCAAATCTGAGCTCCGCGTACGTCAATTAGTCGGATTCAGTTAAAATTGGTGATTTTTAATTTTTGACGAAAACCTGAAAATCCACCCAAGGGTCCCCCCTTCTTACTTTTGCTCAAAAATTGGCTTTGAAATAATTTTCCGAAGAAACCACTGGTTCGATTCCGGGTTTCTATACATCACTGGAAAGATCCCTTCAAGACGCTTCAGAAAATGTACTTTCGCAAGAACAAACGTCAATTTGAAGGCCGTGACGCGTCAGCAAAGAAAACTCGAAAATGGAAAAAATCGAAAAAATCAACTTTTTTTAATAATCATCGTAGACCATTGAAGTATACCTTTTTTTTCATCAGAAAGACGAGAGAAATTGATTGCCATTAAAAAATTTCAGCCATCTTCAATAGCAAAAAAATTAGCTAGTCAGCATGAACATTTTAGAAAATTAAATAAATTAATTGATTTTTCAGACTTTGATCGGCCGTAGCGGCTAAACTAAACCTCCAAATTGAACGCGGTTTGCAAATTTGAGCTCCGCGTACGTCAATTAGTCGGATTCAGTTAAAATTGGTGATTTTTAATTTTTGACGAAAACCTGAAAATCCACCCAAGGGTCCCCCCTTCTTACTTTTGCCCAAAAATTGGCTTTGAAATAATTTTCTGAAGAAACCATTGGTTAGATTCGGGGTTTCTATACATCAATAGAAAGATCCCTTCAAGACGCTTCAGAAAATATACTTTCGCAAGAATAAATATCAATTTGAAGCCCGTGACGCGTCAGCAAAGAAAACTCGAAAATGGAAAAAATCGAAAAAATCAACTTTTTTACTAATCATCATAGACCCTTATGTAATACCTTTTCCTTCATCAGAAGAACGAGGAAAATCGATTGGCGTTAGAAATGTTCATCTAGGAAAAAATCCAAAAAAATTGGCAAGTCACCATGAACATAAGAGTGGTTCTTATTTTAGAAGTATATGAAAATCAACGGGACAACCCGAAAACTTGTTCGCATAGATGAAAAACTAATAGCCGTAAATTTTGAGCCATATCGAACATTGCGTAACCGAGCCCTACCCCTCTAAAATTTGAAAAAGTGGGTTTATTCCTTTTTTTTCATTTTGGTCCACCCTAATATTAAACGGTCCGCCCTAATGGCCAAATTATATATTATGTCGATAGAGGACGTTAATGTGAATCCAAAACGTGTTTATTTGTTGAAATTGGACTAAAATTGACGAAGTTATTAATGTTTTACGAAACTACAAGCCAAAGATCCAAAATATCGGCCGGAAAATCAAAAACCCTGGACTAAAAGTAAAAAATGCAGACCGAAAACTTAAGAATTCGAGTAAACGAAAATTAATTTGCCATTTTCACCCCCAAAGTAAATTTCTGGCCAGAAACTCGGAAATAATAGCCAGAAAATAAAAAATAAAATCGCCCAACAAAATCAATCATTCAAGTTAAAAAATCTAAAAAATATGAAGAAAATCATTAATTTAGACCAAAGTCGAAAATTCGGGACTAATAATCAAAAGCGCAGATTAAAAAAATTGAACAAAATTTCGGCTAAAATAAGGAAAAATTTATACCGCAAAGTCAAAAATGCAAGTAAAAAATCTAAAATAGAGGCCAAAAAATGAAAAATCAACAATCGTGGCCAAAAATCAAACATTTTGATTCGGGCCTAAAAATAAAAAATGCAGACCAAACAAATCGAAATTTTCTGCCAAAATAAAGGAAATGTAGGACAGAAGATCTTGAATTTACACTACAAAATCGAAAATACACGTCAAAAATCAGAAATATATACTAAAAAAAAATCAAAATTTTGACCAAAACTCGAAAACTCTGGTTTAAAAATAAAAAATGTACACACAATAATCAATCATTCAGGTTACAAATTCAAATTATAGAGCCAAAAATAAGAAATTCGAGCCTGAAAATAAAAAATACGGACCAGAAAATTTAGGGCAAAATAAAGAATATTTCGATTGAATGATCACAAAAGACCAAAAAAAATAGTCAAAAATCGAAAAAAAAAACAGGCCAAAGATCTTAAATATGAGCCAAAAAATCAAAAATCCCGGCCTGGAAATAAAAAATGGTTACCAAAAAATTGAAAATTCGAGTAAAAGAAAAATGATTGTTTTTATATATTTTTATATTAATAGAATTAATACAATTTTTCATAATTTCGCGCTCTGTTCAAAAAATTGTTTCACACAATTTGATCAAGGTGTGTGTCCAGATTTTTCCGAAATCTTCATGTCGAATGAATTTTGAGGTTTTTAGGAAAGTTTCAAATCGATTTTTATATTTATTTGAAGCCAACAAAATTATAACAATTTTTTGCGATTTTTCGTAGTGATTACATGAAATTATGACAAAATCTGATGATGGTGTATAAGCAGTTTTCCGCATAATAATAAAATCAAATGATTTTTTGAGTAATTTCGGAAAATTTTAAGTTTTTGTTTGACAATTGTTTTTGTATATTCTTGAGAGCATTAAAATGATTAAAAATTTTCATAAGTTCGCGTGCTGTTCAAGTAAAAAATTGGTTTTGATATTTATCCAGATTTTCCCAAAATTATAATTTTGAATAAATTTTGAGTTATTTTGGAAGGTTTTAAATCGTTGGCAGTTGTTTTTATATTTATTTCAAGCCACCAAAATTATAACAATCTTTTTCCGATTATTCGCACTGATTACAAGAAATAATCACAAAATCTGGTGATGGTGTATAAGTATTTGTTTACGTAATAATAATCTCTAATCATTTTTGAGTCATTTTAGAAAATTTTGAGTCCACAACAATTGTTTTTGTATTTTTTTGAGAGCATTAAAATTATTACAATTTTCATAATTTCACGCGCTGTTCGAATGGAAGTATCACAAAATTTGGTTCAGGTGTGTATCCCGATTTTCCCAAAATCGTAATTTCGAATGATTTTTAAGTAATTTTGAATTGATGGTAATTGTCTTTATATTTATTTAAAGTCACCAAAATTATAACAATTTTTCACGATTTTTCGAGATAACTGATAAAATCTGCTGATTTTTCACATAATAATAATAATAATTTCGAATGATTTCTAAGTAATTTTAGAAAATTTTAAGTCGACAACAATTGTTTTTATATTTGTTTGAGAGCATTGAAATAATTACAATTTTCCATAATTTTGAGCGCTGTTCAAATAAAAGTACACAAAATTTGGTTTTGGTGTGTATCCAGATTATTCCGAAATTATAATTTCGAATGTATTTTGAGTTATTTTAGAAAGTTTCAAATCGATGACAATTATTTTTGTATTTATTTGAAACCATTAAAATTACTACAATTTTTCATAGTAATAATTTCCTGAAGAAACCACTGGTTCGATTCGGGGTTTCTGCACATCACCGGAAAGATCCCTTTAAGACGCCTTGGAAAATGTACTTGCGCAACCACGAATATCAATTTGTAGCCCGTGACGCGTTCGCAAAGAAAAGGAAGTACAGTTAAATTTTACCGTGTAATCCGTGAAATCAGCGAACAATTTAAATAAAATTGGTGTGCAAAAGGTTAAGATCCCGCCGGACGAATTAACGGTTTCGATCTGATCGCGATAAGAGAGGCGGCCTCAGCAAGCAGTGTCTTCGGGACGATTCTTGCAGCTCCGCGGAACCGTTAGGTATTTGTGTTTTGTATATTATGAACATAGAAACAGCGATTACGATTCTGGCGAATGCATGTATGTGTGTGTGTGATAATAGCCTCCGGACTCCACCGGAGTTGGTGCGGTTGGTGTCCGCGCACTCCAACTTTTTTCACCATTCGCTCCCGAGTCGCGTTGCATTACGGACGTTCGGTACGAAAAGACGCGAGTGTTTCGTGTGTTTGTTGAAAAAAAGTTTCGCCAAAGACTATCGCTTAAACCGCAGTACCAGTTCAAGGTAATTATAGTAATTTTTGGTGACACCTCGAGATTGTCATGTCCGGAGGGAGAGTTTTGATTTGCTTTTTGCACACCGCGCTCCAAATCCGAGGAGTATCACGAGGTGTTCTTGAAAAGCTCTTCGGAGAAAGTGAGGTTGTTGGTGCACGGGTGGTGCGAAAACACCTTCTTGTATTTGGTATTAAAAATTTTTAGTGTCATTGAGTTGCGTTGGGTAAAATTACAACGCCGGACGATCGATTACCCGCTAAAGTTCTCGCTTGTATTATGTTCCGAGTGCACGTGTTACCTCTGCGGATATAGTGTTTTACCTTTTCAAGCAATTTATGGCACCTTTATCCCAACAGTATAATTTTTCATTAATCGACTGATTGTAAGTAGATTTTTATTTTCTTACCTAAACAATGTTAATATTATAATAAACCGTTAATTATCAAACCTCATGATGTTACTATGCTTTATAGACTCTTTAAATTTGCAACAATAAAACGCAAAACATCAGTGTCTTTGATCATTTAAACTTAATTATTGAAAAATAAATACATTGCAGTAAAAATTGTTCCAGGTTAAATTTCGTCTTTTGCTTGGATTCCAAAACCAGCCCAAAATTGGACCCTTGCGGTACACCACTTGCTACAATAAATGCCACCAGAAATAGTTTTATTAGAATTATTCTAATCGCTAGATGCAAATTGCGTTTCCTCCAAACTAATTTTTAAGTGCAATAATTTTGTTTTCAAGTCAGGCATGCCAACCGTTTTTTCAGAATAACAAGATACACTATTTTTGGATAAATTTGGAGGTTTTCAAGGTTATTCCACCAGTGATAGTTTTTTTAGAATTATTCCAATCGCTAAATGCAAATTGCATTTCCTCCAATCTCATTTTTGAGTGCAATAATTTTGTTTCCAAGTCAGGCAAGCCAACCGTTTTTCAGTATAACAAGATACACTATTTTTGGATAAATTTTGAGATTTTCAAGGTTATTCCACCAGTGATAGTTTTTTTTTAAATTATTCCAATCGCCAGATGCAAATTGCGTTTCCTTCAAACTCATTTTTGAGTGCGATAATTTTGTTTCCAAGTCAGGCATGCCAACCGTTTTTTCAGTATAACAAGATACACTATTTTTGGATACATTTGGAGGTTTTCAAGGTTATTCCACCATTGATAGTTTTTTTAGAATTATTCTAATCGCTAGATGCAAATCGCGTTTCCTCCAAACTCATTTTTGAGTGCAATAATTTTGTTTTCAAGTCAGGCATGCCAACCGTTTTTTCAGTATAACAAGATACACTATTTTTGGATAAATTTGGAGGTTTTCAAGGTTATTCCACCAGTGATAGTTTTTTTAGAATTATTCCAATCGCTAAATGCAAATTGCATTTCCTCCAATCTCATTTTTGAGTGCAATAATTTTGTTTTCAAGTCAGGCATGCCAACCGTTTTTTCAGTATAACAAGATACACTATTTTTGGATAAATTTGGAGGTTTTCAAGGTTATTCCACCATTGATAGTTTTTTTAGAATTATTCTAATCGCTAGATGCAAATCGCGTTTCCTCCAAACTCATTTTTGAGTGCAATAATTTTGTTTCCAAGTCAGGCATGCCAACCGTTTTTTCAATAAACAAGATACACTATTTTTGGATAAATTTTGAGATTTTCAAGGTTATTCCACCAGTGATAGTTTTTTTAGAATTATTCCAATCGCTAAATGCAAATTGCATTTCCTCCAATCTCATTTTTGAGTGCAATAATTTTGTTTCCAAGTCAGGCAAGCCAACCGTTTTTCAGTATAACAAGATACACTATTTTTGGATAAATTTTGAGATTTTCAAGGTTATTCCACCAGTGATAGTTTTTTTTTAAATTATTCCAATCGCCAGATGCAAATCGCGTTTCCTCCAAACTCATTTTTGAGTGCAATAATTTTGTTTTCAAGTCAGGCATGCCAACCGTTTTTTCAGTATAACAAGATACACTATTTTTGGATAAATTTGGAGGTTTTCAAGGTTATTCCACCAGTGATAGTTTTTTTAGAATTATTCCAATCGCTAAATGCAAATTGCATTTCCTCCAATCTCATTTTTGAGTGCAATAATTTTGTTTCCAAGTCAGGCATGCCAACCGTTTTTTCAATAAACAAGATACACTATTTTTGGATAAATTTTGAGATTTTCAAGGTTATTCCACCAGTGATAGTTTTTTTTTAAATTATTCCAATCGCCAGATGCAAATTGCGTTTCCTTCAAACTCATTTTTGAGTGCGATAATTTTGTTTCCAAGTCAGGCATGCCAACCGTTTTTTCAGTATAACAAGATACACTATTTTTGGATAAATTTGGAGGTTTTCAAGGTTATTCCACCATTGATAGTTTTTTTAGAATTATTCTAATCGCTAGATGCAAATCGCGTTTCCTCCAAACTCATTTTTGAGTGCAATAATTTTGTTTTCAAGTCAGGCATGCCAACCGTTTTTTCAGTATAACAAGATACACTATTTTTGGATAAATTTGGAGGTTTTCAAGGTTATTCCACCAGTGATAGTTTTTTTAGAATTATTCCAATCGCTAAATGCAAATTGCATTTCCTCCAATCTCATTTTTGAGTGCAATAATTTTGTTTTCAAGTCAGGCATGCCAACCGTTTTTTCAGTATAACAAGATACACTATTTTTGGATAAATTTGGAGGTTTTCAAGGTTATTCCACCATTGATAGTTTTTTTAGAATTATTCTAATCGCTAGATGCAAATCGCGTTTCCTCCAAACTCATTTTTGAGTGCAATAATTTTGTTTCCAAGTCAGGCATGCCAACCGTTTTTTCAATAAACAAGATACACTATTTTTGGATAAATTTTGAAATTTTCAAGGTTATTCCACCAGTGATAGTTTTTTTAGAATTATTCCAATCGCTAAATGCAAATTGCATTTCCTCCAATCTCATTTTTGAGTGCAATAATTTTGTTTCCAAGTCAGGCAAGCCAACCGTTTTTCAGTATAACAAGATACACTATTTTTGGATAAATTTTGAGATTTTCAAGGTTATTCCACCAGTGATAGTTTTTTTTTAAATTATTCCAATCGCCAGATGCAAATCGCGTTTCCTCCAAACTCATTTTTGAGTGCAATAATTTTGTTTTCAAGTCAGGCATGCCAACCGTTTTTTCAGTATAACAAGATACACTATTTTTGGATAAATTTGGAGGTTTTCAAGGTTATTCCACCAGTGATAGTTTTTTTAGAATTATTCCAATCGCTAAATGCAAATTGCATTTCCTCCAATCTCATTTTTGAGTGCAATAATTTTGTTTCCAAGTCAGGCATGCCAACCGTTTTTTCAATAAACAAGATACACTATTTTTGGATAAATTTTGAGATTTTCAAGGTTATTCCACCAGTGATAGTTTTTTTTTAAATTATTCCAATCGCCAGATGCAAATTGCGTTTCCTTCAAACTCATTTTTGAGTGCGATAATTTTGTTTCCAAGTCAGGCATGCCAACCGTTTTTTCAGTATAACAAGATACACTATTTTTGGATAAATTTGGAGGTTTTCAAGGTTATTCCACCATTGATAGTTTTTTTAGAATTATTCTAATCGCTAGATGCAAATCGCGTTTCCTCCAAACTCATTTTTGAGTGCAATAATTTTGTTTTCAAGTCAGGCATGCCAACCGTTTTTTCAGTATAACAAGATACACTATTTTTGGATAAATTTGGAGGTTTTCAAGGTTATTCCACCAGTGATAGTTTTTTTAGAATTATTCCAATCGCTAAATGCAAATTGCATTTCCTCCAATCTCATTTTTGAGTGCAATAATTTTGTTTTCAAGTCAGGCATGCCAACCGTTTTTTCAGTATAACAAGATACACTATTTTTGGATAAATTTGGAGGTTTTCAAGGTTATTCCACCATTGATAGTTTTTTTAGAATTATTCTAATCGCTAGATGCAAATCGCGTTTCCTCCAAACTCATTTTTGAGTGCAATAATTTTGTTTCCAAGTCAGGCATGCCAACCGTTTTTTCAATAAACAAGATACACTATTTTTGGATAAATTTTGAAATTTTCAAGGTTATTCCACCAGTGATAGTTTTTTTAGAATTATTCCAATCGCTAAATGCAAATTGCATTTCCTCCAATCTCATTTTTGAGTGCAATAATTTTGTTTCCAAGTCAGGCAAGCCAACCGTTTTTCAGTATAACAAGATACACTATTTTTGGATAAATTTTGAGATTTTCAAGGTTATTCCACCAGTGATAGTTTTTTTTTAAATTATTCCAATCGCCAGATGCAAATCGCGTTTCCTCCAAACTCATTTTTGAGTGCAATAATTTTGTTTTCAAGTCAGGCATGCCAACCGTTTTTTCAGTATAACAAGATACACTATTTTTGGATAAATTTGGAGGTTTTCAAGGTTATTCCACCAGTGATAGTTTTTTTAGAATTATTCCAATCGCTAAATGCAAATTGCATTTCCTCCAATCTCATTTTTGAGTGCAATAATTTTGTTTCCAAGTCAGGCATGCCAACCGTTTTTTCAATAAACAAGATACACTATTTTTGGATAAATTTTGAGATTTTCAAGGTTATTCCACCAGTGATAGTTTTTTTAGAATTATTCCAATCGCTAAATGCAAATTGCATTTCCTCCAATCTCATTTTTGAGTGCAATAATTTTGTTTCCAAGTCAGGCATGCCAACCGTTTTTTCAATAAACAAGATACACTATTTTTGGATAAATTTGGAGGTTTTCAAGATTATTCCACCAGTGATAGTTTTTTTAGAATTATTCTAATCGCTAGATGCAAATCGCGTTTCCTCCAAACTCATTTTTGAGTGCAATAATTTTGTTTTCAAGTCAGGCATGCCAACCGTTTTTTCAGTATAACAAGATACACTATTTTTGGATAAATTTGGAGGTTTTCAAGGTTATTCCACCAGTGATAGTTTTTTTAAAATTATTCCAATCGCCAGATGCAAATCGCGTTTCCTCCAAACTCATTTTTGAGTGCAATCATTTTGTTTTCAAGTCAGACATGCCAACCGTTTTTTCAGTATAACAAGATACACTATTTTTGGATAAATTTGGAGGTTTTCAAGGTTATTCCACCAGTGATAGTTTTTTTAAAATTATTCCAATCGCTAGATGCAAATTGCGTTTCCTTCAAACTCATTTTTGAGTGCGATAATTTTGTTTCCAAACTCAGGCATGCCAACCGTTTTTTCAGTATAACAAGATACACTATTTTTGGATAAATTTGGAGGTTTTCAAGGTTATTCCACCAGTAATAGTTTTTTTAGAATTATTCTAATCGCAAGATGCAAATTGCGTTTCCTCCAAATTCATTTTTGAGTGCAATAATTTTGTTTCCAAGTCAGGCATGCCAATAGTTTTTTTAGTATAACAAGATACACTATTTTTAGATAAATTTTGAGGTTTTCAAGGTTATTCCACCAGTGATAGTTTTTTCAGAATTATTCCAATCGCTAGATGCAAATTGCGTTTCCTCCAAACTCATTTTTGAGTGCAATAATTTTGTTTTCAAGTCAGGCATGCCAACCGTTTTTTCAGTAAACAAGATACACTATTTTTGGATAAATTTGGAGGTTTTCAAGGTTATTCCACCAGTGATAGTTTTTTTAGAATTATTCTAATCGCTAGATGCAAATTGCGTTTCCCCCAAACTCATTTTTGAGTGCAATAATTTTGTTTCCAAGTCAGGCATGCCAACCGTTCTTTCACTTTAACAAGATACACTATTTTTAGATAAATTTGGAGGTTTTCAAGGTTATTCCACCAGTGATAGATTTTTTAGAATTATTCTAATCGCTAGATGCAAATTGCGTTTCCTCCAAACTCATTTTTGAGTGCAATAATTTTGTTTCCAAGTCAGGCATACCAACCGTTCTTTCACTTTAACAAGATACACTATTTTTAGATAAATTTGGAGGTTTTCAAGGTTATTCCACCAGTGATAGTTTTTTTAGAATTATTCTAATCGCTAGATGCAAATTGCGTTTCCTCCAATCTCATTTTTGAGTCCGATAATTTTGTTTCCAAGTCAGGCATGCCAACCCTTTTTTCAGTATAACAAGATACACTATTTTTGGATAAATTTTGAGGTTTTCAAGGTTATTCCACCAGTGATAGATTTTTTAGAATTATTCCAATCGCTAGATGCAAATTGTGTTTCCTCCAATCTTATTTTTGAGTGCAATAATTTTGTTTCCAAGTCAAAACAACAAACATAATTTTTCCACGTGACATGCACTGATCCCAAAATAAGAAAATTCATACGACACACGATGTACCGCAAAGAGGACGCGTCCTGCATTAAACATTAAATGTAATTTGTTGAAATCTTAACCTCCTGCAACTTTAGTTCCGCATTTTTGACCACTTCCAGTTATACATTTTCAATAAACTACTTTCCCGACACACCGTATGAAATAATTCATTTGGAGTTCGTATTATTAAAAACTGCTCCGGGCGAAATTTCTCTTTCGCTTTACATAACATAACCTGACATTAACACAAATATCGATCACTTCATTACAATTTTCTCGTTCTTCATACGTTTGTCTTGCAACTTACGCAACAAGACTCATTCAGTTGTTATTAGTTGCAGGAAATCGTGACTTACGCTCTTTGTTATTGTTGGTGTGGGCGGTACAGGCATGTTGCACTTTCGTGTTTCCAAAGTATCTGCCCAATTATGGTTATGAGATGTAGCTAATGAATATCCTATATTTTTATGTAATATAATTTCCGTTGCATGTCACAACCTTTATGATGTATTAATATCGCGTTGTTCTCGTGTTTCGCTAATTTATGAATTCTGTGAATTACGTATAAATAAATAAATAATTCGATAGCCAATGAACAGGAAAAATAAAATTGTTATACTGTATATCATTCATTTACTCACTTATAGTTTAATTTCTGTAAATAAAGATGTTGTATATATATATATAAATAAATAAATAAATTCATAGTTTGATAGACAAGCTAGGATTGTCGAAACTATAGTCACTTAGAGTTAATAATAAAGTGATACCAACAAAGTTAATCGTTTTTATTTGGAAAATATTTTATTGGCTGTAAACACCCAAAAATAATTTTACGCTTTATTTGACTACAAATCACGTAATTTATGTTAATTAGATTTTTTTACTCATAAAATGCACGAGTTGATGTTTTCGATTCTGCCGCTTTTACACAACGTTTCTTCCAAAATTGCAAAATGCGTCCGAAACGAGGATTAACTTTTGGATTTCTTAATGTTAATTAAAATTATGGTAATCCTAGCCGCATACTCGGCGGTCTAGCCGTGACCTTGACAGATGAAAGCGATGGGATTACGCAACACGTCAAACGAAAATCTTCGGTGGCTTTCGTTTCAAGTGTCATCGATGAGTAATTCTTGCCGTTTTGATATTTAACAATACGGAAAAAACTAGTTGTCGCTGCGTGACGAGAATACGTAATTATATGTTGATAAATTGACTTTGGCCTGATCATGCTTTTCCAATGAAAGTGATAAGACTGTAAATAAAAATAATCTAAATCTAAGATGAACTTTGCTTTCGTTTTTTAAAGTGGCGTTAATATGTTATTTCATTGATGCCTTTTAATTCTAAATTATTGTATCATTTTCTAGGAGAGTGGGGGCGAACCTGTGACCCGCAGGTCAGACCCACGAAGGGCTTTTTGAATGACCCACGCGTTGATTTTTTCATAAAAGATAGAACATAGTGGATGTAGCCAAATAACATTGTATACTTACAGATTACTGTAACTTCTGTGTTTCTTCTTCTTTATAAAAAAAAATTATTAATATTGTCACGGTTTAGTTAGTTATTTTAGTTATCTTTAGATTAATTTTAATTTTAAGTATTTATGTTACACTTTAGCCTTATTTTGTGTTTTCCCAGTAACCAGGTTTCTGATCTGTTGGGAAATAAATGATTATTATTATTATTACGATTACTTAATAGAAAAGTATATTTTAGTTATTTTGTATTTTTCTTGGTCAATGGTAATGGATACCAAGGCCAGGCGTAAGCCACATCGAAATAATAAAAAAAAATTGTATTTTTCAACGGCGATGTCTGTTATTAAATATAATATTATTACGTCACCACGTATAAGAACCAGGGGCGGCTCGTTATATAGACACTCAAGCTTAGCCAGAATTTTTAATTTAATCTTAAAAAACTTTTTAAATGTTAAACAACACCTGTAACACCGCATGGAAATTCCACATTAATTTCAACAGATGGTTGAAATTTTGACAGACTAATTTTGAATAATACCTTTTTACAAATTTCCAAAGAAAATACCACAACAAAAATAGTTGCACTAAAGAGCAAATTTTGATGACCAAAAAAGCGCATTTTTCAGAAATTCGCATGAGAATTCCACAATTATTGCAACAGATGGTTGAAATTTTGACAGACTAATTTTGAATAATGCGTCTTTACAAATTTCCAAAGAATATACCACAACAAAAATGGTTGCACTAGAAAGCAAATTTTGATGACCAAAAAAACGCATTTTTCAGAAATTTGCATAGAAATTCCTCATTTATTGCAACAGGTGGTTGAAAATTTGACAGACTAATTTTGAATAATGTGTCTTTACGAATTAACAAAAAAATAATTGCAAGTTTACCACAACAAAAATGGTTGCACTGGAAAGCAAATTTTGATGACCAAAAAAACGCATTTTTCAGAAATTTGCATAGAAATTCCGTATTTATTGCAACGGATGGTTGAAATTTTGACAGACTAATTTTGAATAATGTGTCTTTACGAATTAACAAAAAAAATAATTGCAAGTTTACCACAACAAAAATGGTTGCACTAGAAAGCAAATTTTGATGACCAAAAAAGCGCATTTTTCAGAAATTTGCATAGAAATTCCGTATTTATTGTTACGGATGGTTGATATTTTGACAGACTAATTTTGAATAATGTGTCTTTACGAATTAATAAAAAAATAATTGCAAGTTTACCACAACAAAAATGGTTGCACTGGAAAGCAAATTTTGATGACCAAAAAAACGCATTTTTCAGAAATTTGCATAGAAATTCCGTATTTATTGCAACGGATGGTTGAAATTTTGGCAGACTAATTTTGAATAATGTGTCTTTACGAATTAACAAAAAAAATAATTGCAAGTTTACCACAACAAAAATGGTTGCAATGGAAAGCAAATTTTGATGACCAAAAAACGCATTTTTCAGAAATTTGCATAGAAATTCCGTATTTATTGCAACGGATGGTTGAAATTTTGACAGACTAATTTTGAATCATGTGTCTTTACGAATTAACAAAAAAAAAAAATTGCAAGTTTACCACAACAAAAATGGTTGCACTGGAAAGCAAATTTTGATGACCAAAAAAACGCATTTTTCAGAAATTTGCATAGAAATTTCGCATTTATTGCAGCAGGTGGTTGAAATTTTGGCAGACTCATTTTGAATAATGTGTCTTTACGAATTAACAAAAAAAATAATTGCAAGTTCACCACAACAAAAATGGTTGCACTGGAAAGCAAATTTGATGACCAAAAAAAACGCTTTTCAGAAATTTGCATAGAAATTCCGCATTTATTGCAACGGATGGTTGAAATTTTGACAGACTAATTTTGAATAATGCGTCTTTACAGATTTCCAAAGAAAATAATTTTCTTCTAAATTTTCGATTTTTTTTGTTAAAATTTTCGATTTTTTGGTTCGCAATTTTGATTTTTATGATCGAATTTTTCGTCGAAGTTTTTAATTTTTTATCCTATATTTTAGATTTTTTTAACTTAAATTATTGATTTTTATACGCCACTGATTTTATTTTTTTGCCGATATTTTCAAGTTTTTTTTTACAGTTTTTGATTTCTTACCCTTTATTTTAGATTTTTAACTTGATTGATTATTTTTTATGTGCGAATTTTTGATTACTTTTTGACTAAAATCGATTAAATTTAATTTTTCTGAAAACATTTTTTTCTGAGACCATTCTGAACACTATTTTTCAATAAAAAAATTTGTGGGACTTCCAAGAACTGAGGTTTTCCAGTTTCTAGTCAGCAACTTATTTTGAGCCAAAGAGTTATTTTGCGGGCTGAAAATGGCAAATTATTTTTGTTTTCCTTGATTTTTCAATTTTTTGGTTTACATTTTTTATTTTTAAACCAGTATTTTTTTATTTTTTTGGCCTATATTTTAGATCTTTGACCTGTATTTTTTATTTCACCGTTCCAAATTTTAGAGTTTTTGCCCTAAATATTCTTTATTTTATTTTTTTTGATTTTTTTTTGTTGAAATTTTGGGATTTTTGGTCTGCATTTTTTTAACCGCAAATTTTCGATAATTGTGTACAGTTTCGATTTTTTGTGCGATATTTATGTGCTAATTCTGCAAGTGATTAATGTTTTACAATTTTTCAAAACATTGAGTGTAAATTTCCTCCACTACAGAGCAAATTTTGAGTTTATTCCTTTGTTTTCTGCAGGAGCTTGTCGTTGTTTTCGCAGGAAATCAAAAGTACACTATTTTTGAATAATTGAAGTTTATTTGAAGCGAATCCTTGGGGTAATACAATTTTTACAATTTTTCAAATCTTCGAGTGCAAATTTCCTTCGCCACAAAGCAAATTTTGAGTTTTGTTTTCTGGGGCTAATCACCCCGAGTGATGAAAAAGGCAATTTTGGTACTGGAATTTTCAATCTTTTTGTTTTCATTTTTTATTGTTAAGGCGGGATTTTGATATTTTGGTCTAAATTTTTGATCTTTTAGCCTCAATTTTCTTCTAAATTTTCGATTTGTTTGTTGATATTTTCGATTTTTTGGTCCGCAATTTTGATTTTTAGGATCGAATTCTTGGTCGATTTAAAGATTTTTTTAACCTAAATGATTGATTTTTATACGCGACTTTAAAAAAAAAATTGTCGATATTTTGAAGTACAGTTTTTGATTTCTTCCCCTTTATTTTAGATTTTTTAACTTGAATAATTTTTTTTTTTATGGGCGAATTTTTTTACTTTTTGGTTACTTTTTGACTGCCGTTTTCGAGTTTTTGGTCGGCAACATATTTTGAGCTAATGAGATAATAATAATTTTGGGGGCTGAAAATGGCAAATTATTTTTGTTTTCCTTGATTTTTCAATTTTTTGGTTTGCATTTTTTATTTTTAAGTAAAGTAAAGTACAGTATTCTTTATTCACTACAACCACTACATAAAAATATTTAAAAATGGGTAAACATTTGAGCGGATGTGAGACGTCAAATCATTAAAATAAATACATAAATATATAAAAATATAAAAAAAAAATCACGTAAATACATTTTTAGACCTGAATTTTTGTTTTTTTTGCCTATATTTTAGATCTTTGACCTGTATTTTTCATTTCTTCCTTCCAAATTTTAGAGTTTTTTGCCCTAAATATTTTTTATTTTGGTTAAACTTTTTTTTTTGGTGAAATTTTCGGAATTTTGGTCTGCTTTTTTTTTTATCCGCGAATTTTGGATATTTGTCTAAATTTTCGTTTTTTCGTGCTTATATTTTAGGTTTTTACCTTAATTAAGAGCGTATTTTTTATTGGTCTATACTTTAGATTGTTAAGATGATTGATTTTTATGTGCAAATTTTTGATTTTTTGGCCGGTATTTAATTTGCATAACTTGTCATTTCTATCTTTCATCCAATAAATTGTAAAAGTGCCGCCACTGATAAGAACAATAATCTACAACTTCAGTCTTTTCAACGGTGACCTACGTTTTTTGTATTTTTGAAATCGGCAGGTATTTTAATTTTTTTTTAACTTATCAATAATATTGTTCTATTGTTTCATTATATAGACTTGTTCAATCTATTATATATGGCCAAATGAATAAATAAAGTTTTATTATTTATTATTATTATTAATTAAGTTTCTTCAAAATCCTACCAATTGTTCAAAAAAATATTTTAGGCATTCCAGACTTTTTGACCACAATGTAGTCGTTCGCTCAGGTAATAAGGAAAGTCATACTCGTGAAATTCAATTATTTACACTTTGTATATAAATGTAAACCAAAGATATCTTCTAAACGTAATATTTACACCCGATAAAAAGTTAAAATCCCCGCACCGGCGACAGAGATAATCTTATTTAACCGGAAACTGTCACCGTGGGCGTGCAACCCATCGACTTTTATATCTCACCGCACGCGATTTTCCCATGGAACCGCATTCCGAGATTGTTGTCTTCAATTGCGAATCCGTATTAGTAAATAGTGTAGCAATAATTAATAAAGGAGAGAAGGTTACGTAATTACCTTTCATATATCACGATTGTGGCCGGCACTCATCTCTCACCCATGCGAGATGGTAATCCGAGTAGAAAATGCTTGAGCAACTCGTATTCTCACACACGAACGTTGAAAATTTCTTCTGATACGAAGATTACTCACCTGCAAATAAATTAATTATACATTAGTATTAATTTTTGTAACGTAATATTTTCAAACATTTCGGGATGATTAATTTATCAATGGCTGGAAACAAATATTTATCTTGAATGCTTTTACAGGAACACCGATTTTTATTTAAAAAAAAATGGCGATGTGGCCAACATGTCGCTTTATCCGATTTGATGGTATAATTAATAATGGTTATTTATATTTACAATTTCATGGTTTATTTCTAATCTAAATCATATTTTACATATACATCGAGCGTTTTGTAGAATCGGATGAAACTGACGTTTAAAACGTCAAAATTATGAAAAATGAAAATCACAAATTAGACTTAAAATTCTAATGGACAGTTTACTCAAAAACTTAAGAGATTTTGAACAAAGCTTATTCTTTGTAAGTTGTTCATTTTGGCATTCTCTACAATTATTATTAACAAAAATGTACTGTAACAATTATTGTTTTATAATTATAAACCAAAAATGAAAAAAAAATAATGAATTTTATTCTCGAATAACAACAATTTTATGAAAAATATTTTTAAACAAATGATGTTTATTTCTTAGTGGTCTTCAATATTTGTTTAAATGTCTTTTTCGTAACGGAGAAAGTATTGAACATAAAATTTAAATGGATGTTTAACTCAGTTTGTTTAACTATAATTTTATAATCATGAATACTTATTATTAACAAAATACGCTAAAGTCAATGTGTTTTCGCAAATAATATACATTACATGATTAATTACGTACACAGAAGTATTGGAGAAAGTGTAAATATTTACACTAGTATTAATAAATTTGCAGTAACTGTTTGATGACGACCAGAATTATAACTTTCTCGTTGGTTGTGCTGTACTTCAAGGTACTCACTTTCTTGGCCATTAAATTTATTACCAGGAAAAATGTCGACATCCTTATTAACGGGAAAATTAATATGTATAATATCTTTTAATATCGGCAACATATTCAGATCCCGTTCGTCCCAGTGCATCCTGGAGGGTCCGGTTTTATAATTTTTATGTCGGCGTTCTGGTACAAGTTTAAAAACAAGACTTATTGAATGACAAGACCACAATATCCGAAAATATAAAATGAAATTTTTGTTCCACATGTTGACACAGTTTATTCCCAAAAAATGGTGATTAGGCCATCATGCTACTTTCTCCGACTTGATGGTATCATTTATATTTACGCTTTCATGATTTATTTTCAATTTAAATCATATTTTAAATGTACATCGAGCGTTTTGTAGACTCCGAAAAAACTGACGTTTAAAACGTCAAAATTGTGAAAGATGGAAAAATTATACTCCAAATTCAAAAACTCAGTTTACTCAAAAACTAAAGAGATTTCGAAAAAAACTTATTCTTTATAAGTTGTTTATTTTCAAATTCTCTACAATTTTTATTAACATAAATTGGTTGTAACTATTATCGTTTCATGCAGTTTTTTCATCATCGACACACGCCCTCTTCAGTTGTTGACGTCGTAATCTTGTTTCAACTTATTAAAGATGATGCAATAGTGCTTTAAGCGCGCGCGTCGATGCTGTGACGTCACGCTAGTTATCGCAGTTTATAGGAAGCGTGCCCACGTTTAAAGAGTGTTACGTGCAATTCATTTCGGTAGTGTGACAAATTAACGATGATTAGTATAGTGAATTAATTGCCTGATGTAATTAGTAATGGTAAATGAGTTTAGAATGATGAGGTGATAAGATACAAGAAGTAGAAACGTATTCAATGTGGAAAGAGCAGCGGAAGGTGAGCATTTCAATATTTCAGTCAATCATAAGTTATTTTCGAAATCTCTTTAGTTTTCGTGTAAACTAACGATACAGACTATTAGAATTTGAAGTATAATTTGCGATTTTCATCTTTTATACAGCGCCTATAAACAGACACACATAGACAAAAAAAATGTTCGGATACGTCTGTATCACGGAATTTTTCGCTATGAATTTTTGAGTTATAGAAAATTTGAGTCAACGTTCTCCAACTTTCTTAAGGTATAAATCGAATCGAATCATTTTCCAAAGAGATAAAATTATACAAAAATATAAACACAAATGAGTAATTATTTGTAAACAAATAATTACTCATTTACATTAATTAAAACTTAATATATAATATATTACATAAATAATAATAAATACATTATGGGAATCAATTCATATACAAAAATATAAAGTTTAGACTGCTGTCTGAAAATTCGTTAAGTTTTCAAAATAAATCTATTTTCAAGAGATAACATTACACAAAAATCAAAGTTCAGTAAATGCTGTGGTTTTATTTTTCAAAATGTGAGGCTTATAAATTTTGTAAGTTTTTGGTATTGTGTAAAAATATGAAACATTTTATACACAATTTTGCGATAATGTAATACATTGTAGAAAAGTTTATTTTTAAAAACAGCCTTTTGGGCTCGATCCTAATTTTGCTTTTTTTGTCACTTGACAAGGGCCTAATTAACCTTATTTTGGGGCTGGGGCTTTCTTAAGTTACTCAAATTTCATTCTACTTTGCGAGTTTTTTATAATCCGGTAAAATTTTCAAGTTGCGCATTTTATATTCCTTTAAGAAAAAAATAGAAAAACAAATGCTACAAACTTGAAACTCTCTAAAGTTACTCAAAATTGATTCTACTTTATGTTTTTTATAAAATCCGGAAATACCCTGTTGCTAGATTTCCAGTTAATAGCACTTGAATGCAGCGTTAAAATTTTCAAATTGCGCATTTTATATTTCTTAAAAAAAATAATAGAAAAATAAATGCTACAATCTTAAAACTTTCCTAAGTTACTCAAAATAGATTCTGCTTCATGATTCTTTTAAAATCAGGAAACGCCCTGTTGCCAGATTTCTACGTAATTACACTTGAACGCACCGTTAAAATTTTCAAAGTGCGCATTTTATATTTCTTAAAAATAAAAATTGAAAAACAAACTTTAAACTTTCCAAAGTTACTTAAAATAGATCCTGCTTTACGATTCTTTTAAAATCCGGTAAAATCCTGTTGCCAGATTTCTAGTTAATCGCACTCGAACACACCGTTAAAATTTTCAAGTTGCGCATTTTATATTTCTTTTTAAAAAATAGAAAAACAAATGCTATAAACTTGAAACTTTCCTTAGTTACTCAAAATAGATCCTGCTTTACGATTCTTTTAAAATCCGGTAAAACCCTGTTGCCAGATTTCTAGTTAACCGCACTTAAACGCATCGTTAAAATTTTCAAGTTGCGGATTTTATATTTCTTAAAAAAAAATAGAAAAACAAATTCTACAAACTTGAAATTTACCTAAGTTACTCAAAATAGATTCTACTTTATGAATAATTTAAAATCCGGGAACACCCTGTTGCTAAATTTCTAGTTAATCGCACTCGAACGCACCGTTAAAATTTTTAAGTTGCGCATATTATATTTCTTAAAAAAAAAATTGAAAAATAAATGCTACAAACTTGAAACTTTCTAAAGTTACTCAAAATTAATACTAATTTATCGTTCTTTTAAAATCCGGAAACACCCTGTTGCCAGATTACTAGTTAATCGCACTTGAACGCACCGTTATAGTTTCCAAGTTGCGCATTTCATATTTCTTAAAAATAAAAATAGAAAAACAAAAGCTGCAAACTTGAAACTTTCCTAAGTTACTCAAAATAGATCCTGCTTCATAATTCTTTTAAAATCCGGTAACGCCCTGTTGCCCGATTTCTAGTTAATCGCATTGAACGCACCATTAAAATTTTCAAGATGCGTATTTTATATTTAAAAAAAAATAGATAAACAAATTCTACAAACTTGAAATTTGGCTAAGTTACTCAAAATATATGCTTCTTCATGATTCATTTAAAAACCGGTAGCACCCTGTTGCCAAATTTCTAGCTAGTCGCACTTGAACGCACCGTTAAAATTTTCAAGTTGCGCATTTTATATTTCTTTAAGAAAAATAGAAAAATAAATGCTACAAACTTGAAACCTTCCTAAGTTATTCAAAATATATTCTACATCATGATTATTTTAAAATCTGGTAACGCCCTGTTGCCAGATTTCTAATTAATCGCACTTGAACGCCCCGTTAAAATTTTCAAGTTGCGCATTTTATATTTCTTAAAAAAAAAATAGAAAAACAAATGCTACAAACTTGAAATTTTCCTAAGTTACTCAAAATAGATTCTACTTCATGATTCATTTAAAATCCGGCAACACCCTGTTGCCAAATTTCTAGTTAATCGCACTCAACGCACCGTTAAAATTTTCTAGTTGCGCATTTTATATTTCTTACAAAAAATAGAAAAACATATGCTACAAACTTGAAACTTTCTGAAGTTACCCAAAATTGATTCTACTTTACGATTCTTTTAAGATCCGGTACAATCCTGTTGCCAGATTTCTAGTTAATCGCACTTGAACGCACCGTTAAAATTTTCAAGTTGCGCATTTTATATTTCTTAAAAATAAAAATAGAAAAACAAATGCTACAAACTTGAAACCTTCCTAAGTTACTCAAAATATATTCTACTTCATGATTCATTTAAAATCCGGCAACACCCTGTTGCCAGATTTCTGGTTAATCGCACTTGAACACACCGTTAAAATTTTCTGGTTGCGCATTTTATATTTCTTTAAGAAAAATAGAAAAACAAATGCTACACACTTGAAACCTTCCTAAGTTACTCAAAATATATTCTACTTCATGATTATTTTAAAATCTGGTAACGCCCTGTTGCCAGATTTCTAGTTAATCGCACTTGAATACACCGTTAAAATTTTCAAGTTGCGCATTTTATATTTGTTTAAGAAAAATAGAAAAACAAATTCTACACACTTGAAACCTTCCTAAGTTACTCAAAATATAGTCTACTTCATGATTATTTTAAAATCTGGTAACGCCCTGTTGCCAGATTTCTAGTTAATCGCACTTGAATACACCGTTAAAATTTTCAAGTTGCGCATTTTATATTTGTTTAAGAAAAATAGAAAAACAAATTCTACACACTTGAAACCTTCCTAAGTTACTCAAAATATAGTCTACTTCATGATTATTTTAAAATCTGGTAACGCCCTGTTGCCAGATTTCTAGTTAATCGCACTTGAACACACCGTTAAAATTTTCTGGTTGCGCATTTTATATTTCTTTAAGAAAAATAGAAAAACAAATGCTACACACTTGAAACCTTCCTAAGTTACTCAAAATATATTCTACTTCATGATTATTTTTAAATCTGGTAACGCACTGTTGCCAGATTTCTGGTTAATCGCACTTGAACACACCGTTAAAATTTTCAGGTTACGCATTTTATATTTCTTTAAGAAAAATAGAAAAACAAATGCTACATACTTGAAACCTTCCTAAGTTACTCAAAATATATTCTACTTCATGATTCTTTTAAAATCTGGTAACGCCCTGTTGCCAGATTTCTAGTTAATCACACTCGAACGCATCGTTAAAATTTTCAAGTTGCGCATTTTATATTTCTTAAAAAAAATAGAAAAACAAATGCTACACACTTGAAACCTTCCTAAATTACTCCAAATATATTCTTCTTAATGATTTTTTTAAAATCCGGTAACGCACTGTTGCCATATTTCTAGTTAATCGCACTTGAACACACCGTTAAAATTTTCAAGTTGCGCATTTTATATTTCTTAAAAAAAAAGAAAAACAAATGCTACACCCTTGAAAACTTCATAAGTTACTCAAAATATATTCTACTTCATTATTATTTTAAAATCTAGTAACGCCCTGTTGGCAGATTTCTAGTTAATCGCACTTGAACACACCGTTAAAATTTTCAAATCGTGCATTTTATATTTCTTAAAAATAAAAATAGAAAAACAAGTACTACAAACTTCAAACTTTCCTAAGTTACGCAAAATAGATCCTGCTTTACGATTCTTTTAAAATCCGGTAAAACTCTGTTGCCAGATTTCTAGTTAATCGCACTTGAACGCACTGTTAAAATTTTCAAGTTGCCCTTTTTATATTTCTTTTTTAAAAATAGAAAAACAAATGCTATACACTTGAAACCTTCCTAAGTTACTCAAAATATAGTCTACTTTATGATTCTTTTAAAATTTGGTAACGCCCTGTTGCCAGATTTCTAGTTAATCGCACTTGAATGCACCGTTAAAATAAACCTTGCTAATAAAGAAATGAAATTCTAATATTTGGATTTTGCTGTTTAAATTATTAAAATCGTTCAACCCAATCGAACATTAAGCGTTTGAGACAATAGAAAATGTCCAGTAAATGATAAATTTCTACTGTTATTCGGCTTACCTTCGTGAAATAATGTCTACACGATGACAGTCGCCCCTCGTGCATCCTTGAAATTTCACTAGTCACAAATTCAAATACAAAAATTCGAAAACAATACTCCACTGCACTTTTAGAATCTTTTAACACCGAACTCACCGATGGAACTGGATATCGTGAGGTGCGATCGGCCTAATCTCTCCCGTGTCCGGTTAAAGGTCGCAAAAAACACATTCTTTCTTCGCCTGTTATCAATGCTTATCTGCGATCCATTCACGCAGCTCCGATTCGAATTAAATTCATTTCAATTCATACACAAGATAGACAAAGATGCACGTATACCTTTTTAATCATTGAAAATTTTCTTCCATCGAGTGAGTGTTAACGTGTTTTACTGTGCAGAATATTGAAAACTGGATTGACGGACATTGATTTTAATTATTACTTAGAACGATGGTTCCGATTGTTGATAAGTGATTAAGTAAAATTAAATAAATAAATATTGCCAGAGAGAGAGGGAACTATCTTTATTCAAACGAAAATAGTAATTAAAAGTTAACAGTAGTTAGATTTACATATCTGTGGCTTGGTGCTAAAAAGGCCAAAGTCAAATATTTTATAATTGAGATAATCGAGGTAAAAGGTTTTATTAAAGATGATTTTATTTGCTGCTCTTGTAATATACAAGTTTTTAAATTTGCTGGAGGTTAAACTAAACAGTTGCCCTTTCAGCATATTAAAAATATGGAGAAAAATAATCTAATGTACTGCTTAAATCCAAGCAGTAAAATTGTTAAAATTGTGACATTGGCCCTTTTAGCACCAAGCCACAGATATAATATGAGGTGATCAGACTGTCTGGGCTATCGACCGAAGGTTTTTCTGCCCTGAAATATTGCCATTTTTCCAAATATTAATTTTTCGTACTGATTCGTTTCTAGTATTACATCATTTGCATCTCCTGTAATGAATCTATCCTCGTTTATTATCTACGATCGCCCAAAACGATTTCGATCATCATCATTATCAGCATCTTACCGTGTTCGTGATGCGAAATAATGAGGTTTTAAATAAGATTCAGAGTTGTGCAACCGAAAACAATGAAATAATAAAAATGACCTTTCATTGAAATGCGGAAGCAAATTTTATGCCAATTAATTTAATACAGTTGTTTCAATTTCTTTTAAAACAAAACTGACTTGATAGCAATGATTACATTATTTATAGTAATCCGGATTGAAACAATCATTTAATTGGTAAATCTGATAATTAATTAATAGTAATAAAATGCTGAACCGAAAAAAATCATCGCAGAAAATTCAGCGTGGAATATTCATCGTAGGAAAATTGATCGTATGGAAAATTAATCGTAGGAAAAATTCATCGTAAAACAACTCATCTCGGGAAAGAAAATGTACCGTGGGAAATTATGCCAATTTTACCAAAAGCTTTTCAGTTCTTCAGATAGTCATATAATGCCCATGTGTAAAATGTCAAAATCTTCATTCATAAATATATCGTAGAGAAATTACATCTTTTAAAAATATCGAACAATTTCTGATAAAACATTTTCAATTTCCAGGTTTATGCGTTTAGTAAATGCTATTTACTTAAATAATAATATTGATTTATTCAATATTAACACTACTTTGTTTCACAAGCATTTGCTCAGAATCAACCTGGAAATAATTATTATAAGTTCGAATTGTCGATAATAAATATTTATAATATATTGATTTGTAAATTAAGGAGTTTTCCGTGTATTAAATAAATAAATAAAAATAAAATAAAATAAATAAAACATAGTTTTACCAAAAGCTGTTTAGCTCTTCAGATTATCACATAAGAAGGCCCCTGTGTAAAATGTCATGCCAAAATCTCTATTCGTTCTTGAGATAAAGCGTTGAGATAAAGACAAAGTCTTGCTGAAACCAGAATTTTTGATTTTCCTCAAAAACCCTGTTCTAGTGCTGGAGCAACATCATTAGACAAGTTTTAAATATGAGTTAAGGAAGTGAAACGTAGATTTCAAAACATACAGTAGAATTAACAGCTGGAATATAAGTGTGTCGAGAGACATTTTCAAATGAATCAACATGGATCTCACAAAATTTCAGTGTATTAAGGGTAGTATGTTTGGGTCATATAGTTAGACTTTTTGTGAACAGGGAGAGAAGGCATTAATGTAGGGCGAAGTAGGAAATAAACGAAGAATACCGAAAGCAAATTTTCTGGCAAAAACAAATTGTTTAAATCTTCTTAAGCCAGAAAATTTGCTTTTGGTATTCTTCGCTTATTTCCTTTTTCGCCCTCCATTAATGGTTTCTCTCCCTGTTTCCAAAAAGTCTAACTACGAGTATATGACGCAAATTAGATGAAATTAAAAAAAAATGGAAAACGATTTTCAGAAGAACTAAGGTTTTGGTACTACACGGCACGTAATTAAATATGCCTACATTTTTTTTAATCTTTCCCCCTCCAACAATGTAACTATTGGCTTCAACTACAATAGTCTTTCTAAGACGAAAAGTACCGTATTTTCTATTGCAGTAATAAACATTGCCGGTGAATTATGTTAAGCAGAATAACCTTCTTCGTTGCGCAGAATGAAAATGTGCGTGAAACTGGCACAATTAGATTGAAATGCGTACCGCTTAATCGGTTACGCGCGGTCTCGGAAAAATCGTGAAAGTGTTTCATAGCCAACGAAACGGTTCACGGTGCAGTGCAATTTCTAAAGCGGCAAACTGGTAACTATTAAGTAATCACCAGCGGCAGATCTCGGCCTTATCGTTCGATCCGCAGAACAATAAACGATCCATGCGCTTAAATCGCTTCCAAGTTCCAACAGTCGATTTAAGCGGCGCAATTGCTTTAATTTGATTAATTATGGCATTGCGCAAAATGGAAAATTGCATTGTTTATTGTCTCGATGTGTCGGTGTAACAGCAACATGAGGCAATCGCGCTAATCGTGATGCACGGTTGCTGGTTGCGACAATTCGGGCTAATTGTGACAAGGAAAAAAAAAATGTTTTTGATGACCGATCGGCGGCGTTCTCGTTGACAGCGAATTTCCATCATCGCCATTGTCCATTGTTCTTAATGGGGCATTTAGAATGGATAATCGGTATTTGTAATCAAAATTAAAATACTGGTACGAGAAGCGCGATGTTTCCTCATTTGGATAATTGGGCCATTTTTTTGGTGGCCTTAATTCCAGAATAATTGCGACGGGGAGAGTTTTCTTTTTGATTTAAAATAGTAAAACGTATATTTCAGACAATAAGTTTAAATTTCTAATTGGACGAAAAGTTAAGTGCCATAACTTAAACAAAAAGAAATTCATTTTCTAGAGAATACAGTGAAACTAGTCATAAATTTGTGGTAAAATTACTATTCGGTAAAAAGGCAATTTTTATGTAAAAAATGCAATTTTTATTTGATATGATTCCTAAACTATTAAATTGTTTGTTTGTGCTTGTTGGCATTTTCCCATACAGTTGATCCGAAAACGCATGTTCAAGGCGAAACCATGTCATTTGCAAGAAACATTATGTTACACAATGCACAATATTGCAGCATGCGATGACGTTAAACCCGCAGATTTTCTATCTTTGCATGTGGATCAGCGCTGTGCTGTTATAAATCAATGTATGCTTGTAAGTGCAAAGTCCATTCAGTATCATCTGCAGAATTAATTAAATTATAATCTTGTTTATTGAATACATTACTTCAAAAATTATAAAGCTTCCGTATTCATAATGAAAGAGTATATATTAATGCTCACGAATAAAATTAATGAATATATCTGATCTATTATATGAAATTATTTGGTTACCAAAAATATAATAATATTAGAATTTATTCCACCTCCATTCACGAGTTACAAAAATTGAGTGTTTGAATTATTTGAATTTAAATTATTAGTCTCATGTAACCTGATTTGTCAAATGGCCTTCCGTAAATAAATATATTTATTCTAGTAATAATACATTTTAAATGTCCACAAAAAATAATTTTAAATATAGAAGTAGAAAATAATAACAAAATTAATTAACGAATCAAAGTAGAAAAGGGGTGTTTTTCGGCGTTATGCCTGGCCTTGGTGCAATGACCATTAGCCATCATCAATTTTTATATATGTATTTTAAGTTATAAATTAAATAAATAAATGAACAAATGAATAATAAAAGACGTATACAACAACCATGGACCCGAACGAATACTTCTCGATCCCCGAAAAATTTCCGCCCGGGATGGGAATCGAACCCACACGGCACGCGGTGCAACCGACACAAGCGCTCACCTAAGAAAACGGGTGTGAAGTTAGCAATAGATTTTAAAATGAGTTTGTTTTTGCCATAATATTGTGAAATTTTCATAACTTTCTATAAGCAGTGATTAATTAGTGATTTTTAATTTTTGACGGAAACTTGAAAATGCAACTTTTTTAATAATGATCGTAGACCATTGAAGTATACCTTCTTTTTCATCAGAAAAACGAGGGAAATTGACGTTAAAAAATTTCAGCTATTTTTAATAGCAAAAAAATTAGCGTGTCACCATGAAAATTAAAAAAAAAAGATTTTTTCAGACTTTAGTCGGCCGTAACGGCTAAACGAAAACTCCAAATTGAACGCGGTTTTCAAATCTGTGCTCATTGGGTGTAAATTAGTCGGATTCAATTAAAATTGGCGATTTAGAATTTTTGACGAAAACCTGAAAAACTAACCAAGGGTCCCCCCTTCTTACTTTTGCTCAAAAATTGGCTTTGAAATAATTTCCTGGTTCGATTCGGGGTTTCTGCACATCACTGGAAAGATCCCTTCAAGACGCCTCGGAAAATGTACTTTTGCAAGAACTAATGTCAATTTGAAGCCCGTGACGCGTCAGCAAAGAAAATTCGAAAATTGAGAAAATCGAAAAAATCAACTCTTTTAATAATCATCGTAGACCCTTATAACTTTTTCTTCGTCAAAAGAACGAGCTAAATTAATTGGCGTTAAAAAATTTCATCTAGGAAAAAATGCAAAAAAATTGGCAAGTCACCATAAACAAAATTTTGAAAAAAATCGATTTTTTTAGACTTTGCAGGCGTATCAGCTAAACGAAGAATCCAAATCGAACGCGGATTTTAAATCTGTGCTTCTTGAGTGCAAGTTAGTCGGATTCAATTAAAATTGGAGATTTTTAATTTTTGACTAAAATATGAAATTCGATAGAAGGGTCCCCCCTTCTTACTTTTGCTCAAAAATTGGCTTTGAAATGATTTCCTGAAGAAACCACTGGTTCGATTCGCGGTTTCTATACATCATTGGAAAGATCCCTCCAAGACGCTTCACAAAATGTACTTTCGCAAGAACAGATGCCAATTTGAAGCCCGTGACGCGTCAGCAAAGAAAACTCGAAAATGGAAAAAATTGAAAAAATTCTTTTAATAATCATCGTAGACCCTTATGTAATACCTTTTTCTTCATCAGAAGAACAAGGTAAATCGATTAGCGTTAAAAAATTTCATCTAGGAAAAAATGCAAAAAAGTAAGCAAGTCATCATGACCTTTGTGGAAAATTGTGAAAAAGTCGATTTTTTCAGACTTCAAACGGCCGTAGCGACTAAACAAAAATCCAAATCGAACGCGGATTTCAAATTTGTTTTTCTAGGGTGCAAGTTAGTTGGATTCAAATAAAATTGGTGATTTTTAATTTTTTTCGAAAACGTGAAATTCGATAGAAGGGTCCCCCCTTCTTACTTTTGCTCAAAAATTGGCTTTGAAATGATTTCCTGAAGAAACCACTGGTTCGATTCGGGGTTTCTATACATCATTGGAAAGATCCCTCCAAGACGCTTCAGAAAATGTACTTTCGCAAGAACAAATGTCAATTTGAAGCCTATGACGCGTCAGCAAAGAAAACTCGAAAATGGACAAAATCGAATCTTTTAATGTCACGGCGCATACATTTTCGGATCACTTTTTAAGTGATCCAGGGCCCGGCACGTTTTTTTTTATTTCTCGTGTTGATAGGTCTATATATATCTAGATTATTATTTATGTATTTTTTTTACTTTTTAGAGACGGACATCGAACATTGTAAAAAAACTTCAGCAAGTGTGGCCGAGCACGTCTTCACGGAACATGGGGCGGACAACTTTTTTTTCGTGATTTAGGGGTCGGAACGTTTTTTTGTGTTAGCAGGTCTATGTATGTGTATGTAGATTAATAACATATTTTTAGCATTTTCTTATCGGCCATCGAAGTTTGTTGTTACAAAGTAGATTTTTATTTTATGTAGCGTGAAAAATTGTTTCATTTCATCACGTGATAAACGAGAACCAAATTCAACAAATTGTTAGGGGGTTGAAATTTTGGGGCTTGAGGTTCATGTGTATTTTTTTAGTAGTAACCCCACTCCGCTTGTACAAGGTTTGGAAAATTTAAAAATAATATGGCAAAAAATGAATTTTAAAATTTATTGCTGAAATCTATTGCTAACTTAACACCCGTAATTAGAAACCCTTAGTTCTTGCAGACACATTAAATAAATTTAATGAAGACGGAATATGTGAATATTCAACGTGTTCGCAAATCTACAAAATTAAGTCTACTAAAAATATATAGGCTAATGCCACGTCAAATATTGACAAAAATAACAAAACTAAATTTGATATATTTAGAAAACCTACATATATCAAATTAAAATAAATAAAAATAGCGTGCCATTTATTTTTACTGAGAGAACCAGCAATTTTCGCAGTGTTGCAAAAAGCACCATGTAACAGTCATTTCAATAATGGTAATGATGTAATCAATATTCAAAGACCTTTTCAGCAAGACCACTGTACAATTCCTTTAAGCCACGTCAAAGATATATTTTTTTTAAACCTGCAACTACCCAGCAATAAACATGTTTGATCACGAGATCGGCATTTTTTTAATTTATTTGCTCATATTTTGTTAAACAATATCTAAAAATTAATAAGATGACTAATAAAAATTTCTAAGACAACCTTTCGTTATCGAAAGATGCCTTGGAGTTTACCAACACAATTTGTATCAGGAAAACTTTCTTTTCTAATAATAAGTTAACCTGAATTTCATTTTTTTCTTCTTTACCTAACTATTAATATAAAGCGTTCGCTTTGTATCCATTCTGAAGACAATTAAGGCGCGGAGAAGAAAATGAAAGTAGAGACAATGGATGCATCATTGTCTCCTTAATAAATAAACTCTTTATAGTTTAAGGTTGAATGGCGTTTTCTTGCAATCTAGATAACTTCGTCAGTCTTGTCGTAACTGGTCACGATAAAATCTAAAAGAAAAAAGTGTGCCAAGCGAGGAGGTATATTGATGCAGTGAAATTTCAAATGTGGAAATAAAGTCGGTAATGTTACAATTAACCTGTTTTATTCATAAAAAATCGTGTTTTCGGTGAGTGCTTTATAGAAACAGATATTTGGTATATGTTTTCAAGTTTACTCGGCTATCGAAATCGTGAGGGAAATAACATTTCTCGCTTAAGAGAGAGAAATTATTATTTCTTTCCCTTGGGAGGTAATAAATTATTAATAAAAATAAATATTTGTGAAATTAAAACGATCCATTATCGATATGGAGAGATATATTTTTTTGTAACGTGAGTCCAAAAACTTGGAATCCACTCCTGCCATGAATTTGAAGAGGCAGGTCATTTCTTAATTCACACACATAAAATTAAACAAATTAACAAATGTCATTTTTAAGTAGCTGTCAGTTATTGTTAATGTAAATTCATAACCATAAATTATTTGGAGTGGTCTTGAGGTTATGTCGCATTTGACATTTGATAATTTGTTTAATTTTATTACTACAACCACTATGTCTACTCTACTACTATTTTTATTTCTACTACACTACAAATTTAACTATGACATTTACATGCATTTTTTCATTCTTCACTGGCCATAGAACTGAAATCTTGTAGCCGCAATTTAATTGTATTCAATTCCACAGTCCACTTTCGTCCGTTTTCTGATAAGACCGCGGAGTCTGCTTCCTTCCTCATTAAGAAACCGTTATGCCCAAAACTATATCACCAGCTCCATTAGAAATCACATTTCGGACGACGATGTTACAATTGGGTTTGCGAACACGTCTAAAAAATTAACATCACTTTCTCAAGACACCGCAAGCCAGCTCGCGTTTCCCGTTGCATATATTTTAATGATCGGCCACTAATAGAAAGTTCGTCATTTTATTATATAATAATAATAATAAGGCGGCAAATCGGCGCTCATGAATAATAGTATAATAATAATTATTAATATTACCACCTCTTCATTGTCGCTTGTTTACAAGACAGCATTTTATTGTTACCGGTGTTATGTAATTGTGTGGCTGAAATGGACTTTTTAAATGGTTTTTGTACATCTTAATTGTTGCGTGTTATTGGCGTTAAATTGACATTTACGCGATAGTAAAAACGATTTGTCGTTAAACAAGTTACGATAATGATTCATTGTAACTATTAAAAAAAAAAATTAACAATAGCAATAAAGCGTGCGCTTGATGCCTCTTAAATACTCATTGTTTAATCGCGCAAAAGCTAAATTACTTTACGTATACTCATGGAAAGTGGATTAATTATTTTCAGTGTAATATAAATTCCGGCGCATGTTGCATACGGTGAAAGAAAAGTAAGGCAACCGATTTAATTAACTACATTGCATTATTCATTTACGTTTGTGCGATTGACGATTGGTATGAAATGGCACTGTTATTATATTTTGCAAGAAATAGTGAACTGACTCGTCTCTTAAGGGCAGGGAATTCGTACGCTTCTTGAAACTTCATATTGTTCTCCTAAAGTTGATCTTGTAAACAGTTAAGAAACCAAAAATTATAAATAAAATTAAATTGTTTATGTCTTGAACTATGTGTTATTGTAAAAAAAAACAAATTCTTATTTTTTTGTCATTAATTAGCGTAAAATTGTTTTATAGTAACTTATTTTGAGTTTGATGCATAGATAATTTAATTTAAAGTGACCATACTAAAACTCATCATTATTGATTGCCAATTACTCAACTTCAATAAGAAGTTAGATTTCTTAAAATTGCTTAAAAGTTGTATGCGCGCGACGAAATTTAGTTCAACGCATTCCTCACGAGTAGCGCTCATCCCCTTCTCTCCAATCAGATGGATGCTGATAACGATAATATATTCAAGGGGGCGTGATTATAGTTTCCAAAAAAATGGAAAGGGTAGATATGTGATGTTTCCGAGCCCGCCTCCAGTTTTGTTCTCTCTTTAATATGACTTCTCATAGTCGCTCGTCACATCTGAATACCGTGATCTTAAAGTTTTGTGATTCAAATTTTTATTCTGCCTACGTCATCAAAAGTGCCTGCAGTCGTGTCCTTTGGCCCTTAGTACAGAGCAGGGGCGGCTCGTTATATAGAGCCAAGGTGCCATGGCACTACCTGTAGACTCAAGCTCAGCAAAAATTTTTAACTAATTCGTAAAATTCTTTTTGTTTCCCGTGTGTATTATTTGATGGTGAGGTTACGTGGATGAAGAATGGTGTTACAGATTTAGTGCATGTCTGGGACAAAATGTAAACGCACGATAAATCGAAGGTACACATAAATAATATTTTCAGTTTGTTTGAAATTATTAACCTTTACTTTACAACTCAAAATCTTGAACTATGAAGATTAATATAGTTCTTTCTTTCTTCAAAAAATCATACTATATGTTGTAAACGAACCATCAACATGTTCCACGAGCCGCTACTGAAAATGTATCCACTAAATCTAAAGTTGTCGAAACTGCCGGTACAAAAGGTGAAACAACAAGGTGATCCCAACAAAGTAATTGGTTTTATTTGAATTATTTTTCAAATTAGTTTCAATTTTTTTGACAATTAAAGCGAAAATTTAAAAAAAATTTGGAAAATTATTTTGAACAATAGAGTGATTTTTAAGACTAATTCAAACTATTTTCTTACCAGAATATTCTGCATTTTTTATTATTAAGCCTGTATTTTCGATTTTTTTTGTCTAAATTTTGGATTATTTGGCCTAAATATTCTTTATTTTGACCTAAATTTTCGATTTCATTGTTAAAATTTTCGACTGTTTGGTCCGCATTTTTGATTTTCCCGACGAATTTTTAATTTTTAGATTTTTGACATGTATTTTCGATTCTTTTGGGCCTAAATTTTTGATCTGTTGACCTAAATATTTTTTATTTTGACATCAATTTTCGATTTAATTGTTAAAATTTGCGTTTTTTTGTCCGTATTTTAGATTTTTCGGACAGAAGTTTTAATTTTTAGATTTTTGACCTGTATTTTCGATTTTTTCGTTGGTCTAAATTTTTTATCTTTTGCTCCAAATATTCTTTATTTTGACCTGAATTTTCAATTTAATTGTTAAAATTTTTGATTTTTTGGTCCGCAGTTTTTATTTTTCGGGCCGAATTTTTAATCCTAGTTCCAAATTTTTCATTTGATTTTGGTTAAAATATCTATAATATTTATATGCGAGGTTTTGTTTTTATTTTTTCCGGTATTTTCGAGTTTTGTTTGTTGAAATTTTCGATTTTTTAGTCTGCATTTATTTTCTTTAGGCCCGAGTTTTCGATGTACTGTCTAAATTTTCGGTTTTCTGGCCAACATACAGATTTTTCTTTTTTAACTTTCGACCTAAATTTTTCATTATTTTGACCTAACTTTGCGGTATAATTTTTCGAACAGAAATTTTAATTTTTAGATTTTTGACCTGTATTTTCGATTTTTTTGTTGGTGTAAATTTTTTATCTTTTGCTCCAAATATTCTTTATTTTGACCTAAATTTTCGATTTAATTGTTAAAATATTCGATTTTTTGGTCCGCATTTTTGATTTTTCATTTAGTCTGCATTTGTTATCTTTAGCCCCGAGTTTTTGATCTTTTGTCTAAATTTTCGATATTTGTGTATTTTTTTTTAAGTTTTTGCCCTAATTTTTATTTTTTTATTTGTTTATAAAAATGTTTCTTTCCTTGGTCTACCATTTTTATTTTTAGGTCAGAATTTTAGATTTTTGGTCTCATTTTTTTATCGTATATTTTAGATTTTTGAACTTTGATTATTGATTTTCACGAATTCAAAAATTCACGATTTTTTTTAGTTTTTGCCATTATTTTTGAATTTCTGGTTAGAAGCTTATTTTTGGCGGCTGAAACTGGCAAATTATTTTGCTTCTAAGTTTTCGATTTCTTGTCTGCGGATTCTTGATTCTTTGACCCATATTTTATATTTCTGTATTTTCGATTTTTTGTATTTTTCTTTTTTTTGTATTTTGACCAAAATATTCGATTGGTTTGTAGAAATTTTCGATTTCTTTTGTCTGCAATTTTTATCTTTACGCTCGTTTTCGATGTTTTGTTAAAATTTTCACCGTTGTAGATTTTTACTGTTATGGCCTATATTTTGTATTTTCGATTATGTTGGTTTCAATTTTAGGTCTTTTGGCCGAAATTTTCTTTATTTCGACTTAAATTTTCGATTCGTTCGTTAAAAATTTTGATTTTTTGGTCTACCACTTTGATTTTAGGGAATGAATTTTAGATTTTTGATCTTAATTTTTTATATTTTGTCCCATATTTTCGATTTTCGTAACTTGAATTATTGATTTTATTGTGCGATTTTTTTTAATTTTTGCTATTATTTTCGAATTTCTCGTTGGAACTTATTTTAAGCTGAAAATATTTATTTTTGGGGCTGAAAATTGCAAATCATTTTTTCTTTTGCTTGTATTTTCAATTTTTTTGGTCTGCATTTTAATTTTTGAACCAGGATTTTTGATTTTAGATCTGTTTTGTTCCAAATTTTTGATTTTTTGGCCAAAATATTCGATTGGTCTCGGAAGGTAAATGGTTCTTTGTTTCTTCAAACAATGAGGGAGGGGGGGGGGATATTGTATAAGTGGATCTACCATCAACACGTTCCATGAGCCGCCACTGGTACAGAGTAAATACGTACAATTGGTATAAAATAGCACTGTCATAATATTTTGTAAGAAATAGTGAACTGACTCGACTCTTAAAGTTTCCTAATTCAAATTTTTATTCTGCTGTATCGTCTTCAAATGTGCCTACAGTCGTGTCCTTCGGAGTTGGCGGTAGTACAGAATAAATACGTATGGGCCCTAGGGCAGTTCCTTGGAGCATCCCGTAGGTATGAGGTTGAGCTTCTGGATGTTTCTCTTGAGCTGAGTTTTATTGTTCAAAACGGTTTTCACGGCTCAGGAACGTACATTTTTGACTTACTCCCTTGAAGATATGTCAACGCGTTCTCGAGGTCTGTTGCTTTAATATTAACACGTTTACTGCGTTACGGGGCATATGTGTCCCGTATTTGGCGGTATAGAATTATTTCGAACTTCCCTACGGGCGGAGATTGTAACTTTAACGGAATTATTTTGTTTTGATACCGATCACAGATTAATATTAATCTGTAGTGCCGATTAACTCCATTCGGTTTGCAGTAAAACAATTAGAAAAAAATGGTGATGCGGCCATCATGTTACTTTCTCCGACTTGATGGTATCATTTATATTTACGCTTTCGTGGTTTATTTTCAATTTAAATCATATTTTAAATGTACATGGAACGTTTGTAGACTCGGATGAATCTGACGTTTAAAACGTCAAAATTATGAAAGAGGGAAAAATTATACTGCAAATTTAAAAGCTGAGTTTACTCAAAAACTAAAAAGATTTCGGAAAAAACTTATTCCTTATAAGTTGTTCATTTTAGAATTCTCTATAATTATTATTAACATAAATTTGCTGTAACTATTATCGTTTCATAATTATAAACCAAAAATGAAAAAAATAAATAATTTTTTTTCTTCAACAACGATTTTATGAAAAATATTTTCAAACCAAAGATGTTAATTTTTTTTTGCTCTATTAGTTTTTGAGATATTACTTACTTAAAAATGAACATGTTAACCAGGAGACGTTTTTTATAGTCGCCACATATTATCCAAAATTAAATTGGCAAATATTTTCAACTTAATATTCGCGACATAACTTTCGTGTATTACATGGTTTCACACTGTCATCAAAAACAAATAGTTTCCCATGTTGTTCATTTTAACACATTTATTATATCACCACATTCACATATTTGGTGCAAACGTTGCCATTTACACCAATCTGGACGACAATATTGTGATATCTCTAACAAATTCGGTTTTATGGATTCAGTTTATGGTCTCCACGTACCGTGATGAAATCGAAATTTATAACATGGGAGCGGAGCGGCGGCGTGTGAGATTTCAAAAATTCAAATTCGATTTCGAAATTATGCAATGGAAGCATTTTTTGGGATCTCACAATATCGGCGATTTATTGAGAGTCGTTAACACGAAGGAAATAATTGCGCGCATTCAATTCTGGCGGATTTCTATGCATGTCGGACGATTGCATGATCTCATCTGTGTGTGTGAATGCTAATTTCTGGCATGAATAAATTTGAAGGTGATTAATGAGTCCATTTTGTGAAATATTGTGAGATAAATGTGGAATGATAGTGGTACACATCGTCCTGTCTGACCTACATACGCGCGATTGCATTCGGAGCTCTGGATTTTGTATACACCGGATTTTTAAAGCGATCGATTAGATTTAAAATTCAAAAATGTGAAAATCATACAAAATAATTAACCAAATTTGGTAATTTGCCGTTGTGGTTTGATTTGTATTTATATTACGTGTCTTCTTACGCTATGTAATAATTTTTTACAATAATTATTTGTGGTACATGAGTTTTTCAATTCTGTTATATTATTATGTCTGCATTATCTTTAGTTACAGCTTTTTGACATGATTTTTGAATTTATTTTAATAATTGTAGAGAATGCCAAAATGAACAACTTCTAAAGAATAAGTTTTTTTCGAAATCTCGTTAGTTTTTGAGTAAACCGAGTTTTTTAATTTGAAGTAAAAATTTTCCATCTTTCATAATTTTGACGTTTTAAACGTCAGTTTCATCCACTCGATGTACATTTAAAATATGATTTCAATTGAAAATAAACCATGAAAACGTAAATATAAATGGCTATGATACCATCAAATCGGAGAAAGTAACATGATCGCCACATTACCATTTCTTGCATAATTTTCATATAAACAAAACGGTCTTTCGGCCTTTTATTACGATTTAATTTGTTTACAATAAAATAGGGGAATTTTACTTTCACTTCTTCTATAGAAACGATTTTTGCGTTTACGTTTCAAATTCACTAATAGCATCACAACCATAAACATCAATTCGTTAAAGGATAAAACCGTAGCATTTTCACTTACTGTATTTTTGTGTGAAAGCCGTTTATATCAGAAGCAAGAATCTCACTTCCACGTGAATTTTCGTTAAACCAGAAAATCTGGTTACATTCACTTGTCCTCGTTGCGTACCCCGAAAAAACAATAACAAGGCCCGCCACGATTCAGAACAGGACATCCTCCACTTTTTGGACACTTCAAAAAAAGCACTCTTAAAAATATTAATGCCATCAGATAGGATACAAAAAAAAAAATTAATGTAATACCATTATACCATCATGCAGGAAAGAAGCAGGCTTCATTCGCTTCTTGGATCATTTTCACCGCATTAAGGAAATAATAAGAGGATATTATGTTATGAGATAATTTTTTTACGTGGAAATCTTCGGTGTAATGACTTTTTAAGCGTTTCGCAGAAATGGAAACTGAGAGATGAGAGACCAGTTTTAGGGCACGGCCTCTTTCGAAAGTGTAAACATGTGTAGGGCAAATAAAAGTGAAGGTGCTTTCGGTTGAAGTAACGGGAATCGCTCGCCTTCTCTCACGAGAAGTGCCTCTCAACAATGGATTTTTATTTTTATGGTTAGAAATAGTTCTGTTCACGAGACACCTGTCTGTACTTTCTAAAAAAATATTGTATTAATCTAAAGGGGAATGTACTGAATGTACTATCACTGAATCTGTCTTTCCAGTTTTTACAGTGTCTCTCATTTAATATTCAGGCTGATATTTTCGTTACATTTAGGAATATGGATTTCAGATTTTTCATATTATTATGTGTATCTTTTGAGGTACTAACTTTAAAGTAATTACACCAATTCTTGACCGAAGAGAAGTTAGCCACGGATTTTGATAAATAAATACATTACTCCGCTTTGTCTAAAGAGTACTATAAACAAATTGTTTGAGATTGCTTTCCAAATGTTACTTTACACATTTATATCAAAAACTCGAACGTATGTAGCGTCAAACGACACTTATAAATTTTTAAAATTTTTACACTCGCGTAGACATCGATCGATTAAAAAATTAATTACTTCGCCATTTTTAAAGAACACTACAAACAAATTACTTTAGATTGCTTTCTATATGTTACTTTACAAATTTATGTAAAAAACTCGAACGTATGTAGCGCCAAACGGCACTTACAAATTTTTGAAATTTTTATACTCGCTTTTCCGTGGACATAGATCGATTAAAAAATTAATTACTTCGCCAATTCTGAAGAGCACTACAAACAAATTGCTTTAGATTACTTTCCACATGTTACTTCACACATTTATGTAAAAAACTTGAACGCATGTAGCGCCAAACGGCACTTATAAATTTTTGAAATTTTTATACTCGTGTATCCGTAGACACCGATCGATTAAAAAAATAATTACTTCGCCATTTCTCAAGGGCACTACAAAAAAAATGTTTTAGATTACTTTTTACATGTTACTTCACACATTTATGTCGAAAACTCGAACGTACCTATCGCCAAACGGCACTTACAAATTTTTGAAATTTTTATACTCGCTTTTCCGTGGACATAGATCGATTAAAAAATTAATTACTTCGTTGTTTCTAAAGGGCGCTACAAACAAATTGCTTTAGATTACTTTTCACATGTTACTTTACACATTCATGTTAAAAACTCGAACGTATGTAGCGCCAAACGGCACTTATAAGTTTTTAAAATTTTTAAACTCGTGAATCCGTAGACATCGATCGATTAAAAAATTAATTACTTCGCCATTTCTAAAGGGCACTAGAAAAAAATTGTTTTAAATTGCTTTCTACGCGTTATTTCACACATTTATGTCAAAAACTCAAACATATGTAGCGCCAAACAGCACTTATAAATTTTTGAAATTTTTAAACTCGGTAATCCGTAGACACCGATCGATTAAAAAATTAATTACTTCGCCATTTCTAAAGAACATTACAAAGAAATTGTTTTAGATTACTTTCTACATGTTACTTTACACATTTATGCCAAAAACTCGAACGTATGTAGCGCTAAACGGCACTTATAAATTTTTGAAATTTTTATTCTCGTGTATCCGTAGACAGAGATCGATTAAAAAAATAATTACTTCGTCAATTCTAAAGGGCACTTTAAACAAATTGCTTTCGATTGCTTTTTACATGTTGCTTTGCACATTTATGTCGAAAACTCGAACGTATGTAGCGCCCAACGGCACTTATAAATTTTTGAAGTTTTGGCCCTTGCGTGTCCGTGGATAGAGGTCGATTAAAAAAATAATTACTTCGTTATTTCTAAAGATATTTATAAACAATATGTTTAAAATTTATCTAATTAATGTTGATTGTCATGTTTGTGTTAAAAAATCGAATTTGTGTAGCGCCAAACGGCATAATTTTTTGAGTTTTTATTTCTTCTGATTTCTTGGTCGATTTAGAAAAAAAGAATTACTCAGGTGTTTTTTTAAGGGCGCTATAAATAAATTAGTTTAAATTGTTTGGTTGTTGTTACTTGTTATATTTATGTGAATAAATTTAATGTAAGTAGCGCCAAACGGCAGTTATATCTTTTTTTACTATAGTGTATTTTGTTGAATATGAAGCTTAAGGTTAAATATTGGATCGATGAGGCTGTTACTTGTTAAAACTCCAAGGTTATTTAATAAAAACGCTGACACATTGTAGGGTTTCAAATTATTATGTTATATTTTTTTTACCACTGTGTGGTGACACAATTGTTGTAGAACAATAAAAATAATTTGAAACCTTACACTGCGTCAGCGTTTTTACTAAATGATACGAAGGTTTATTTTAAAAATTAATTACGAAAATTTCAAACGAATTATCATGCACCAAACAAAAACAAACCATATCGAAAGTTGTTGCATTATGCAACTTCATTGATAATCCGTAACATATTGCAACTTCTCTCGTTCCTGGCGTTAAAAACACTTAACGACCTATTACACCAACCACGCAATGTTCATGCTCAATTTGCGCTGTTTTTATAAATAACAAAAAAATTACATATATTACGGCGCTCAGCTCATCTGCTTGTCCTTAATTCGTTTTCTAGAACACATATTCGTTGAGCAACATAAAAATATATGAACAACTTCCCTTCACCACAATCAGCACATAAATAATTGAGAGCCAACGTGGATTCGCAATTGCGATCATCGTGTGATGGATGAATTGCAAAATTGCATTGAATAAGAAGAATTGAGCGTGTGGAAATATCACTCGAAAAAAAATGTATTGCCGTTAAATTGGTTTATTATTGCACTTTTTTGAAAAATGGGTCGATCCATATCAAATCAACCAATGATGATCGCTGACAAAATTGATTTATTTTTTATTGTTTGTACTATATTCAGAGTTGGAAACAGGTATTCATTAATTTTTCAGATTTTTTTGTGAGCGGCCATTTTGTATTGGTGGGTCAGCCTATTTTGCATTTTGCAGAGTTTTGCGTTAACCTCGGTAGCTCCTTGGTTTTTAGAGACATTTGGTTCAAACAAAAACCATGTTAAAGAGCATAAAATGTAGAATATTTTCTGTTCAGTATACACAGGCCTATAATTGAGCAAACAATAGGTAAATGTTAACGTAACTAACTAAAAAATAAATGAATACCCGTTTTCAACTCTCTGAATATAGTACAAACATAGGTGAAAAAAATAAAAAATAAATACATTTTGTCAGCGACCTTTTCAAATTAAATTGGTTGATTTGATCACCCAAATATGAAGATATCTATCTGTGAATTTTTATTAACGACATAATTTAATAGATAAATTTAGCTAATTTGGAATAACTGTATTTTCAGCCTTTTTAACACGTTGACCGCTTTGTCAGTCACCGGTGACTGACACTGAAGTATTCCAATAGGGCCACGTCAGTCGCCGATGACTGACAGTACTATTTAGCTAAAAAATGCATCAAAATGAATTAAATAAGCATAGTCTTACTCATTTTATAAAGTAAAACTTAAAAACAAAGAAAACTTTTTTTGACATTTTACAAAAAAACTTGTTGGCAGCCAATGTGTTAATACTACAAAAATATCGAGTTTTAAATTTCCATGAAATTGAATATTTTTTACAGTTTTTAAAAATGAACTTTTAAAATACAGAAAAATATAATGTAGGTGCATTGATCTTTAGCGAAACATCTAACAATAGAACGAATGCTGTTTTCATCTATTTGTGAATAAAAACAATTAATTAACATAATGCAGAAGTTGAATGAATGGATAAATATTCAGTCGTGCGTTAATGATTCGCTTCACTTATTTTGTTGGTCCGATACTATTTATAAACACCGTTCAATCCCATCGATAATGTTAAGGACCATTACCAAAATAAAACGAGTGTATTGTTAACAAATTGAATACACGGTTAATAATACATTGAAAATCATGTCAACGAATTCCTCTTGGGAAAAATTCATAATTACGAACTGTGATCAAAACTTAAATAGTAAAATCTATTTTTGAGATCAATTAGTAATTATTGTCACCTGCTTTTTTTTTTAAATTTCAAATGGTTGGTACCTAGATTTTAAAACTAATAATAAAAACATGCAAATCACCGACGAATTTCGAAATATTAGAGTAACCATCAACTTCAGATATACGAAACCTTATATGAAACGTAAGTTTACTTAATAAACTTTCAAATTATGAAATAATATATAGGGTGTTCCATTTGAGAAAAAATAGAAATTGTGCAGTTTGTGAATGGCTATCAGCCTGTATAATGCGCAGCGTTATGTTTTGGTTGATAGAGTAATTTTGACTAAAGTTCAACTAAACTTTACCACTAAATTAGAATGAATTATCTTTATCAGTTTCAGGGGAGCACTTTAACGATTTTGTTCAAATTTTTGTATAAACAACTGAATAACACGAAAACGGCGGGGTTTCAATCCCCAAAACCCAAGTCATTTTAATCTCCAAGTAACGAGGAATCCGAAAATGCTAAAATATACAGGGTGTTCTATTTAAAAAAACATAATTTTGGTCTGTAACTTTGTTATGAGACACCCTGTATAAATTTAAATATTTTTAGGGCGTGCAGCTCACTGTTCTGCACAACTTTTGTATAAAACATTTTTCGAAATTTTGAAAAATAACATTAACATTAGCTTTGTTAGTACTTTTGATCACAGAAATGACGTAAGTACGTGATTGACTATTCCCAGAGTTCTGAAACACCCTGTATACAAAATCTTTATTGACATAGTAGTTATAGCTTATTATAATAAATAAACAAGTAAATACATGGAATTATTTTTTCCCTCATGTCAATGGCTACCGACCAAAGGTCTTTCTGCCAATTTATTATTATTATTGTAAATTATTATCATTTTGTTTTGTTTGTTTGTTAAAATTTTTGGCCTCTTGGACCACCATTTTTATTTTAGGCTAGAATTTTAGATTTTTGGTCTAAATTTTGTATTTTTTGTCCTGTGTCCTGTTTTTTTAACTTGAATGATTTTATTGTGCGATTTTTTGTATTTTTTGCCTATTATTTTCATATTTCTGGTAAAAAACTTATTTTTGGTAAATTATTTTACTTCTAGGTCAGAGTGGAAGATCATCTTGGTAATAAACTTAGCCTGTTAGATTGCAAAGTTAAATTCTTTTAAGATTATACCATTTTATATCGTATTTAGAAATATTGTTCAAGCATTGTAACAAAGAAAAATAAGTAAATAAATAAAAAATAAATTTTCGATTTTTTTTCTGCGGTTTTTATTCTTATATCAGGATTCTTGATTGATTATTTGGCCCATATGTAAGATTTCTGTATTTTCCATTTTTTTTTTAATTTTTGGCCTAAATATTCTTTATTTTGACCAAAATTTTCGATTTTTATTGTCTGCATTTTTTATCTTTACGTCCGAGTTTTCGATGTTTTGTCTAAATTTTCACCTTTTTAGGCCATATCGTAGATTTTGACTCGTTGGTATTTTGTATTTTCGATTTTTTCGATTTAAATTTTTGGTCTTTAGGCCGAGATTTCCTTTATTTTAACTTAAATTTTCGATTTGTTTGTTAAAAATTTTAATTTTTTGATCCACCACATTTTTAGGTACGGATTTTAGATTTTTCGGAAAAAAAAATAAACAACCAGGTCCAAAAATATAAAAATGCAGACCAAAAAAACTTGAAAATACAGGCAATAGAAAAATAATTTGCAACAAACGAAACTCGTAAAATTCTCGCATGTAAATCAATAATTCTTTATTTTGGCCTAATTTTTTTATTAGTTTGTTTCAATTTACAATATTTCCGCATTTTTTGGTCATTTTTTTTTTTATTTTTTTGACCTACATTTAAGATTTTTTAACCTGAATTATTGATTTTTACGCGGATTTTTTTTTATTTTTTAGCGGTATTTTTTTGTTTTTGTCCTTTGTTTTAGATTTCGCAATCTAAATTTTTGAATTTTTTGACTTGTATTTTCAAGTATTTTTGTTTGAATTTCAGGGTATTAATATAATCATATATTGTTTGTTGAAATTTTCGATTTGTTTGTTAAAAATTTTAATTTTTTGGTCTACCACTTTGATTTTACGGATTTTAGATATTTGGTCCTAATTTTTTTTGGCCCATATTTTAGATTTTTTTCATATATTTCATATTCATTTATTTCACAATTGCCACAGTTCACAAATTACAAAAGAAGGGTATAATTTGCTGCGGATGTGTTTGTCACATAAATAATTACAACAATTTTAACATGAATTAATGATTTTATTGTGCGGTTTTAAAATTTTTTTTTTTGTATTATTTTCGAATTTCTCGTCGGAACTTATTTTAAGCTAAAAAGAGTTATTTTTAGATCAGGCTTTTTGATTAATTTTTGGCCGATATTTTAGATCTTCGGCTGTTTTGTTCCAAATTTTTCATTTTTTTTTTTCAAATTATTCGATTCGTTTGTTGAAAATTTGGATTTCTTGGTTTGCATTTTTTATTTTTGGGCCTGAGTTTTCGACCGTTTGGCCTAAATTTAGACTAAATTTAGACAATAAGTTATAAATACTGTGTCAATAAAGATTTTGTATATACAGGGTGTTTCAGAGCTCTGGGAACGGTCAATCACGTGCTTATTTGTCTAAATTTTAAAAAATGTTTTATATAAAAGTTGTGCAGAATAGTGAGCTCTACGCCCTAAAAATATTTAAATTTATACAGGGTGTCTCATAACAAAGTTACAGACCAAACTTAAATGAAATGCAGACTAAAAAATCCAAAATTTCAACAAACTGTATTTAGCAGCAACGTGAATAAAACGGTATTATTATTATTATTATTATTATTAAATCGAATATTTTGGCCAAAAAAATTAAAAATTTGGAATTAAATAGCCGAAGATCTAAAATGTCCTCCAAAAAAATAAAAAAACCTGGTCTAAAAATAAAAATGTAGACCAAAAAACTTGAAAATACAGGCAAAAGAAAAATAATTTGCATTATTTTCAACAAACAAAACTCGAAAAGTCTCGCATATAAATCAATAATTCTTTATTTTGGCCTAAATTTACAATTTTCAAAATTTCCACATTTTAAGGCCCGACATTTTGGTCAAATTTCTTGATTTTTTTTACCTACATTTTAGACTTTTTAACCTGAATTATTGATTTTCACTCGGAATTTTTTCATTTTTTTGGCGGTATTTTTTTTTATTTATCAACACCTAACTTGAAAATTTTTCAAAATCTAGTCATCCATTCAAGAATTATCCTCTAAAAAACAAAAGAAAGACAATTGAAGTATGGAAACGATGGAAGTCAATTGTAAGCAATGCAGGAGCTTTATTATTGATAAGTTTATACAATGTGTTTCAAATAGAAAGTCAGGGGCGGCTCGTTACGTAGAGCCAAGGAGCCATGGCACTACCTGTAGTTTCAAGATCAGCAAGAATTTATAATTAATTCTTAAAACACTTACTTTGGGCTAGGAAGATAAATCGTTCTTTGTTTTTTCAAGAGAAGGGGAGGGGGGATGTATTGTATAAGTGGCTCTACCATCAACATGTTCGACGAGCCGCCACTGTCCGGATGAGCATTTCTCATTATTTTACTGTTTTTGATCTAACAATAAGCCGAGAAAAAAATAACATTACGTGATCAACTACAGGTAACAAACACCGTTTCATTATTCGGATCCAACTGCAAAACTGTTAAGCGATGAATCACGTATTTTTTTTTCTTATCCGGCACACGTAAATGTATCGGTGGCTCTGTTATTTATATTTTTGACCATGATATTTATTAGAATGTAAATCTCGATCTCGTATACAGGATTTTTTGCTTTCATCAGCGATCGTCCTCAATACCATCTGCGAGGGAATCGTTTCTGTTATTGAAATGACTGTTCTCACAAATGATTTCCCCATTTTATAATAATAATAATAATGATTGTTATAATAACAAGAAAATGATGAATATTCATTACGTCGTCGGATAATAAGAATAATGTAATTATGATATAAGGTGGCGTTGCGTAATTTAATTTCGTGCAATTTGAAACGCTGAATGGGTATTCTCGGAGGCAATAAAATAGCTTATTATTAGAACATGGTTTAGAGATTAATGATAATGGAGACCGTTAAAGTGTACATTCCTTTTTCATCATAATAACGAGAAAAATCGATTGGTGTAATAAAATTTCAGCTAGCTAAAAAATCAAAAAATGGTGATGTGGCCATCATGTTACTTTCTCCGACTTGATGGAATCATAGCCATTTATATTTACGTTTTCATGGTTTATTTTCAATTGAAATCATATTTTAAATGTACATCGAGCGTTGCCTAAACTCGGATGAAACTGACGTTTAAAACGTCAAAATTATGAAAGATGGAAAAATTATACTTCAAATTCAAAAACTCGGTTTACTCAAAAACTAACGAGATTTGGAAAAAAACTTATTCTTTAGGGGTTCTTCATTTGGGTATTCTCTGCAATTATTATTAACATAAATTTGCTGTAACTATTATCGTTACATAATTATAAACCAAAAATTTAAAAAAATAAATAATTTTTTTTCTCGAATAACAATTATTTTATGAAAAATATTTTCAAACCAAAGATGTTCATTTATTTGTTGTCTTCAATATTTGTTTAAATGTTTTTGTGATATTTTTCATATTTAAGAAAATATTGGCAAAAAACAAAAAACATTTAAGGTACACACACCCACTTCCGGTGTACGAAATTTTACCAAAAGCTTTTCAGTTCTTCGGATTATGAAATAAGACGAAAAAAGTTTCATATCAATTGCTCTATTAGTTTTTGAGATACAGCGCGCGCACAAACACACACACACACACAGACACATTATCAACTATCACAGACACAAAAAAAAATTTTCCCGAAATTGTTGAAATGTCATCTAGGGACCACAAAACGGATATTTCCGTAAAAAAAATTAAAAAATTTAGAAAAAAATCACGATCACAATACTTTCTCGTACTTCGTAACGGAGAAAGTAAAAAGTTGAAGAGTCAATTTTTCAAACTTTGAATGGCCATAGCGGCTAAACGAAGACTTCAAATTGAACGCGGTTTGCAAATCTGTGCTCCTTGTGTGCAAATTAAAATTGACGATTTTAAATAACTTCTTGCAAACCGTATTTTTTGTCTAAACGAATATTAACTCTGCCTTGTATATATGCTCTAAAACTATTATGTTATATCCGCAAAAACGTGCTTCGATTGCCTTGTCACTCTAGCCGTCATGATTACCCGACTAGTAAAAGTAATAAAATAATCTCAAACAAACATAGGAATTCTTTTTACATGAAATCACCCGAATACGCCGGCATTCAATTATTTAATTTACTACCATCGTCATTAACTAAATTTAAGTTCAACCAATTTAAAGCACGCATTAAAGAAATCCTAATTCAGAATGCGTTTTACAGTCTCAATGAGATCAAAGATTATTTTAATACTATGACTACTTAACTTTAATTTTAATTGTACTAAACTGATTTGCTAGATTTAAGTATTTTAAATTGTAATTCGTGTATGTAATTAGTTTTTAGTGAAATTGACTTGTCAAATAGTTACCTCTTTTGTAACTCTTGTAACCTGATTAATAAATAATAATAATAATAATAATAATAAATTTTTGGCGAAAACCTGGAAAACTATCCAAGGGTCCCCCCTTCTTACTTTTGCTCAAAAATTGCATTTGAAATGATTTCCTAAAGGAACCACTTGTTCGATTCGGGGTTTCTATACATCACCGGAAAGGTCCCTTCAAGACGCTTCAGAAAATGTACTCGCGCAAGAACAATCGTTAATTTGAAGCCTGTGGCGACTTGGCAAAGGAAATTCGAAAACGTAAAAAATAGGAAAAAATCAATTTTCTTTTCTAATTCCTAATTCCACTTCATAATACGTGCGATGTCAGTACTTTTTTTAACTTATTTTCCAAGAAACCAATTCTACGAATATCGTTGTTAACATTTCGCAAATTGTTATGCTAATCGACGATAAGAAATTCAGGACATACTCGAGGTGCTCGCATTTCAACGGCTACTTGATTCTGTTTTGCTTTCATTTGAAACCAGTTTAATGTCACTCTAAATTTTTTCAGGTTATAAATACGACAACCAGCGTGTTCGTGTGAAATGAATCGGTTATGGACTTCGATCGGGGCTGTGATATTGTGTCTAGCTAGTAGTGTAGTGTCCCTAGAAAATGGCCTGGCCAGGACGCCGCCGATGGGCTGGTTGGCCTGGGAGAGGTTCAGGTGCAACACGGACTGCAAGAACGATCCAGAGAACTGTATTAGGTGAGTGGAAATCAACATAATTTAATATTTTGAATTATTTTTTCTTTGTGGCCTCGGTTTTTAAATCCTTACGATTTGTGAAAAGAAGACTTTAAATGCAAAACGTATTTGGAACAAAAAGCTCCAAACCAGTGACGGTTCGCGGGTTTTTTCTGGTACGGCCGAGGAACAAGAGGTGGTAATACAGATAGGTGCGGTCACGCAGCCAGCCGTCTCTGCAACTGACCCTACCTATCTGTATTGCCACCCTTGTTACCTCGGCCGTACAAGAAAAAAAACTCGCCAACCGTCACTGCTCTAAACTATGTTAGATAGTGTTCAGATTATTTTGTACTTCCAAAAAAAAATAGTGATGTGATTTATTTCTCCCATTAGATGGTATAATAGTTAGTTTCATGGTTTACTTTCAATTTAAATGATATTTTATATATGCATCGAGTTTTGCAGAATCCTGACGTTTAAAACGTCAAAATTATGAAAGATAAAAATAACGAAATTTTACAATAAATTCTAATAAACTTCACCGTAAGTTTACTCAAAAACTAATGAGATTTAGAAAAAACGTATTAAATCACTGAATAAAACACTTACTATGTTTTTTACCACAATTTATTTGATTGATTGATATTTGTACATAATATTTCATATACATACATATCACCACAAATAAATTGTGGTAAAAAACATAGTAAGTGATTTATTCAGTGATTTTATAATTAATTACCACGTAGTAACGGTCGCAACCATCACCATGATTAAAAAACGTATTCTTTATAAATTTTTCATTGCGGCATTCTCTGCAATTATTGTTAAATATAAATTTTTATAATATTGGCTACATAACCTAAAAAAATGCACAGTTGTAAATGTGATGTGGATTGATCTCTTACACGAATGAACCGTTGATGAAGAGTTATTACAATTTATGGACATTGCGGCTCCTCCTTGTTTACCGGCAAAAAAAAAATAGGAAACGGCTTGATCATTTTAACCTGTGGAGTGAACTAGAGCGTGTGAATCGATTTAGATTATCGAAATAAGCATGTGTTTTGGTGCTCGAATCAATTAATTAGTCAATTAACCGAAAGGTGAAGTGATCTATTAGATTATTTGTTTTTTTATTGACATCGGCAACTAGGCCATCTGCCACAACCGTTTCTTTCTTAATGTTGTTTGATTTAAACATTTACCATTTTACTTTCTCCGTTACGAAGTACCAGAAAGTATTGTGATCGTGATTTTTTTTTTCAAATTTTTTTTTATGGAAATATCCGTTTTGGGGTCCCTAGATGCCAATTCAACAATTTCTGGAAAAAAAAATTGTGTCTGTGTGTGTGTCTGTCTGTGCGCGCTGTATCTCAAAAACAAATAAAGCAATTGATATGAAACTTTGAACATCCATCTTATTTGATAATCTGAAGAACTGAAAAGCTTTTGGTAAAATTTCGTACACCGGAAGTGGGCGTTTACCTTAACTGTTTTTTGTTTTTTGCCAATATTTTCTTAAATATGAAAAAAATCATAAAGACATTTAAACAAATATTAAAGACAACAAAGAAATGAACTTCTTTTGCTTGAAAACATTTTTCATAAAATCATTTTTATTCGAGAAAAAAATTAATTATTATTTTTTTAATTTTTGGTTTATAATTATAAAACGATAATAGTTACAGAAAATTTATATGAATAATAATTGTACATAATGCCAAAATGAACAACTTCTAAAGAATACGTATTTTTCGAAATCTCGTTAGTTTTTGAGTAAACCGAGTTTTTGAATTTGAAGTATAATTTTGCCATCTTTCATGATTTTGACGTTTTAAACGTCAGTTTTATCCGAGTTTACGCAACGCTCGATGTACATTTAAAATATGATTTCAATTGAAAATAAACCCATGAAAACGTAAATATAAAGTCGGAGAAAGTAACATGATGGCCACATCACCATTTTTTCGAAATCTCGTTAGTTTTTGAGTAAACCGAGTTTTTGAATTTGAAGTATATTTTTCCATCTTTCATAATTTTGACGTTTTAAACGTCAGTTTCATCCGAGTTTACACAACGCTTGATGAACATTTAAAATAGGATTCGAATTGAACATAAACTATGAAAGTGTAAATATAAATGATACCATCAAATCGGAGAAAGTAACATGATGGCCACATCACCATTTTTTATTTTATAACTATTACGACAGATTGAGTTATTGAATATCAAGGTGGAAGAATTTCAGTTGGCGAGAGTATCTTCCCACAATTAAAAAGATTAATATGAAATTTGCATATTTTGCAAAGATCACCTTGAATCGTTTTTTTCTTCTTTCAATCTAGATCCTCGTTGTGTTATACAATCGGTTATGAAAAGAGGCCACTTTCAAAAAATCCCCGCAACTAATGATTCGTAATTGGCGATGATGCAACGGCGCATACTTTATGTAATTTTTGCAAATATTTCTCACCTTAAACGATCGTTATGGTTCGAAAAATGATGTTTTCTCATGTCATTGTTACCGGAAAATGAACAATGTTTATGTTTTATGTGCGAATATAATCCTCTTTGGCTTTGAAATAATTTCCTGAAGAAACCACTGGTTCGATTCCTGGTTTCTACACATCACTGGAAAGATCCCTTCAAGACGCCTCGGAAAATGTACTTTCGCAAGAACAAATGTCAATTTGAAGCCCGTGATGCGTCAGCAAAGAAAACTCGAAAATGGAAAAAATCAACTTTTTTAATAATTATCGTAGACCATTGAAGTACACCTTCTTTTTCATCAGAAGAACGAGCGAAGTTGATTTGCGTTAAAAAATTCAAGCTATCTTCAATAGTAAAAAAAATAGCGTGTCACCATGAACATGTTAGAAAATTTAAAAAAAATCGATTTTCAGACTTTAAACGGCCGTAGCGGCTAAACGAAAACTCCAAATTGAACGCGGTTTTCAAATCCGTGCTCCTCGTGTGCAAATTGGTCGGATTCAATTAAAATTGGCGATTCAAAATTTTTGACGAAAACCTGAAAAACTACCCAAGGGTCCCCCCTTCTTACTTTTTCTCAAAAATTGGCTTTGAAATAATTTCCTGAAGAAACCACTGGTTCGATTCCGGGTTTCTACACATCACTGAAAAGATCCCTTCAAGACGCCTCGGAAAATGTACTTTTGCAAGAACAAATGTCAATTTGAAGCCCGTGACGCGTCAGCGAAGAAAACTCGAAAATGGAAAAAATCGAAAAAATTAACTTTTTTAATAATTATCGTAGACCATTGAAGTACACCTTCTTTTTCATCAAAAGAACGAGAGAAATTGATTGGCGTTAAAAAATTTCCGCTATCTTCAATAGTAAAAAAAATAGCGTGTCACCATGAACATGTTGGAAAATTTTCAAAAAAAAACGATTTTTCAGACTTTGAACGGACGTAGCGGCAAAACGAAAGCTCCAAATTGAACGCGGTTTTCAAATCTGTGCTCCTCGTGTGCAAATTAGTCGGATTCAATTAAAATTGGCGATTTAAAATTTTTGACGAAAACCTGAAAAACTACCCAAGGGTCCCCCCTTCTTACTTTTTCTCAAAAATTGGCTTTGAAATAATTTCCTGAAGAAACCACTGGTTCGATTCCGGGTTTCTACACATCACTGAAAAGATCCCTTCAAGACGCCTCGGAAAATGTACTTTTGCAAGAACAAATGTCAATTTGAAGCCCGTGACGCGTCAGCGAAGAAAACTCGAAAATGGAAAAAATCGAAAAAATTAACTTTTTTAATAATTATCGTAGACCATTGAAGTACACCTTCTTTTTCATCAAAAGAACGAGAGAAATTGATTGGCGTTAAAAAAATTCCGCTATCTTCAATAGTAAAAAAAATAGCGTGTCACCATGAACATGTTGGAAAATTTTCAAAAAAAAACGATTTTTCAGACTTTGAACGGACGTAGCGGCAAAACGAAAGCTCCAAATTGAACGCGGTTTTCAAATCTGTGCTCCTCGTGTGCAAATTAGTCGGATTCAATTAAAATTGGCGATTTAAAATTTTTGACGAAAACCTGAAAAACTACCCAAGGGTCCCCCCTTCTTACTTTTTCTCAAAAATTGGCTTTGAAATAATTTCCTGAAGAAACCACTGGTTCGATTCCGGGTTTCTACACATCACTGGAAAGATCCCTTCAAGACGCCTCGGAAAATGTACTTTCGCAAGAACAAATGTCAATTTGAAGCCCGTGACGCGTCGGCAAAGAACACTTGAAAATGGAAAAAATCGAAAAAATCAACTTTTTTAATAATTATCACAGACCATTGAAGTTTCATCACAAGAACGAGAGAAATTGATTGGCGTCAAAATATTTCAGCTTTCTTCAATAGTAAAAATATTAGGGTGTCACCACTTATAAAGAATAAGTCAAAACGTTCGTTTGACATAAAACCCATTATTTAACAAAAAGAGAAACATTGCTTTCCTTATGTTGGGAATAGTAAGTAATTTCAGATGAGGGGAAATTGAATTATAAATTTTGTAAATGTTATATGTAAATGATCTTTTGAAGAAAGCAGTCTAGTGAGGAAATAGTGCAAATATTTTAAACTTCTTCTCTTCAGTCTACGTAGATGACACTGTGGTGTTTTAATAGCTAAGGAATGATTCCAGCGTAACGAGCGCTATCACCGTCTGAAGTTTTTGAAAATATTGTGGACCTAAAGGAAAGTGGATGGCATTTTAAGGAGATGTGTTTATTCTAGTGAGCTTCCTACTGTTTTGATTACTCAAAAATCTATAAAATGTGGTGATTTTTCATGGATTTGGAAACACCAATTCATAAATCTGGTTCCCTTGATAATGTAGAGAATTTTCGTGGTGTGTGCAATCAATCCATTATCCCTAAACTGTCAGATCAAATAGTAGCTAATCAACAAGCAATAGTGGCTCGTAAGATTATTTCTACAAGTCAACATGGATTTGTTTCTAAAATGTCTACTTGGACTAATCTATTGGAATGTCAGCAATCGTTGTCAAATGCTTTAGATAAAAGGATGCAAGTTGACAGTATTTACACTGATTTCTCTAAAGCGTTTGGCAAAGTTTAGCATTCTACAATGCTATTTAAATTGGAATACTATACGCAGTTGGATAAAGTCATTTTTAGAGAATCGTACTCAGCAGGTGCGATTGGGTCATTTCGTGTTTGAAAATGTTGTTACCTTTGATGTTCCCCAGGGATCTCATTGTGGTCCTATTTTGTGCATACTTTTTTTAATGATATTTCATAGCGTTGAAAAGCACAGCAACTTATTTATGTACGCGGACGACCTTAAAATGTATAAAACAATTTTATTTATTAATTGTATTTTGTATGTTAAAAAATTATTATTATTTCTCGATTACAAGCTGTGTAATTAAAACCATTAAATTGTAAAGATGTAAGATCAATTTACACAAACACCAAAGTGAAAGTTCTAAACTTAATATCGATTTCTACGTCATTATAAACCCGATCGAAAATTTTCATCCAAAACCAGAATTTAGGCCAATCTCATTGGATTTGCATAACGCCGAAATCCGCATCGATCAGCCTTACTTTTGATTGTCAAGGTTTCGCGCATAAACAAAGAGTGAACAATATCGTGTGTGTGTGTAAAAGTGTGTTACACCTTGAACTATTTGATGCCTTTATTTGTAAAAAAAAAATGACTCAATCCTGCCTTCACAAATCGTAGTTTTTTTTTGTTGGTCATTAACACAGGACATTACGTTGCATTTAGTGCATTTTTTATGCTATATTGTTAATACCGCAGGAAATTACGATATTGTTTTTATTCCGATATTATTATAATGAGATTGCATTGAAAATGAATAGATGACTCATGTTTAATTCTCTTAAGAAGTTAAATAAAACATTAGCTTTTATGAAATGTTTGCATTTTTGCTTTTAAAGTTAGTTTCTCAATTGACACCATGTAAACTTGGCTTAAGGGGTTAACCTACTGTAAAATTTTCAAACAATCGAATTTTTTTTTGTCTTTAAACAATTCTTTGAAGTGTTTGGAATAATATGCAAAAAGTTCCACGTAGATATTCGATGTACTGTTACGAGTTTAGCGTAACGCTGATTAAAGTAGGATAACCCCTTAAACATACATATCTACCAATACTTATTATCAAGTAAACTATGGCGTTAATCGAAATTCTAATGAATATTGCGAATTCAAATCTGAAAAAGTCTTGTACTAAATTTGTACAAGAGAAATTTTTATGATATAGTGAGCAGTGGCGGCTCGTGGAACGTGTTGATGGTAGAGCCACAATTTATTGGATGAAAGATGGAAATGACAAGTTATGCAAATTAAATACCGGCCAAAAAATCAAAAATTTGCACATAAAAATCAATCACCTTAACAATCTAAAGTATAGACCAATCAAAAATACGCTCTTAGTTAAGGTAAAAACCTAAAATATAAGCACGAAAAAACGAAAATTTAGACAAATATCGAAAATTCGCGGATAAAAAAAATGCAGACCAAAATTCCGAAAATTTCACCAAAAAAAAAAAGTTTAACCAAAATGAAAAATATTTAGGGCAAAAAACTCTAAAATTTGGAAGGAAGAAATGAAAAATACAGGTCAAAGAACAAAATATAGGCAAAAAAAAACAAAAATGCAGGTCTAACAACAAAAAATGCAAACCAAAAAATTGAAAAATCAAGGAAAACAAAAATAATTTGCCATTTTCAGCCCCCAAAATTATTATTATCTCATTAGCTCAAAATATGTTGCCGACCAGAAACTCGAAAACGGCAGTCAAAAAGTAACAAAAAAGTAAAAAAATTCGCCCATAAAAAAAAAATCAATTTAAAAAATCTAAAATGAAGGGGAAGAAATCAAAAACTGTACTTCAAAATATCGACAACATTTTTTTAAAAAGTCGCGTATAAATATCAATTATTTAGGTTAAAAAAATCTTACAATCGACCAAAAATTCGATCCTAAAATTAAAAATTGCGGACCAAAAAATCGAAAATTTTAACAAACAAATCGAAAATTTAGAAGAAAATTTAGGCTAAAAGTTCAAAAATTTAGACCAAAATATCAAAATTCCGCCTTAACAATAATAACAATAATAATTCAGCACTCGAGGTGATTAGCCCCAGAAAACAAAGGAAAAAACTTAAAATTTGCTTTGTGGCGAAGGAAATTTGCACTCGAAGATTTGAAAAATTGTAAAAATTGTATTACCTCAAGGATTCGCTTCAAATAAACTTCAATTATTCAAAAATAGTGTACTTTTGATTTCCTGCGAAAACAACGACATTCTCCTGCAGAAAACGAAGGAATAATAAACTCAAAATTTGCTCTGTAGTGAAGAAAATTTGCACACAATGTTTTGAAATATTGTAAAAAATTAATCACTTGTAGAATTAGTTCCAAAATTACTAAAACTATGCAGAAAGAGTGTGCTTTTGATTACTTGTAAAAATAATTGCAATATTGCTACTGAAAACAACAGGAATGGACTTAGAACTGCACTGGAGGGAACGAAAATTGCACTCAATGTTTTGAAAAATTGTAAAAAATTAATCACTTGTAGAATTAGCTCTTAATTAACCTTAACCTTAACAATCTAAAGTATAGACCAATCAAAAATACGCTCTTAGTTAAGGTAAAAAACTAAAATATAAGTACAAACTTTACACAATTATCGAAAATTCGCGGTTAAAAAAATGCAGATCAAAAATCCGAAAATTTCAACAAAAAAAATTAAAAAGTTTAACCAAAATAAAAAATATTTAGAGCAAAATCTCTAAAATTTGGAAGGGAGAAATAAAAAATACAGGTCAGATCTAAAATATAGGCCAAAAAAATTAAAAATACTGGTCTAAAAATAAAAAATTAATTTTAAAATTGAAAAATCAAGGAAAACAAAAATAATTTGCCATTTTCAGCCATCAAAATAACTCTTTAGCTCAAAATAAGTTGCCGACTAGAAACTCGAAAACCTCGGTTCTTGGAAGTCCCACAAAATTTTTTTATTGACAAATAGTGTTCAGAATGGTCTCAGACTTGAAAAAAAAAACAAAAAAATGTTTGAAGAAAAATTAAATTTAATCGATTTTAGTCAAAAAGTAACCAAAAAGTAAAAAAATTCGCCCATAAAAAATAATCATTTAAGTTAAAAATCTAAAATGAGGGGCAAGAAATCAAAAACTACAGAAAAAACTTGAAAATATCGGTAATCAAATAAAAAAGTTGTGTTTAAAAATCAATAATTTAGGTTAAAAAAATCTAAAATATAGGATACAAAATTAAAAACTTGACGAAAAATTCGATCATAACAATCAAAATTGCGGACCAAAAAATTAAAAATTTTAACAAAAATCGAAAATTTAGAAGAAAATTATTTTCTTTGGAAATTTGTAAAGACGCATTATTCAAAATTAGTCTGTCAAAATTTCAACCATCTGTTGCAAAAAATGTGGAATTCCCATGTGAATTTCTAAAAAATACGCTTTTTTGGTCATCAAAATTTGCTTTCTAGTGCAACCATTTTTGTTGTGGTAAACTTGCAATTATTTTTTTTTAATTCATAAAGACACATTATTCAAAATTAGTCTGTCAAAATTTCAACCATCTGTTGCAAAAAATGTGAAATTCCCATGCAAATTTCCAAAGAAAATACCACAACAAAAATAGTTGCACTAAAGAGCAAATTTTGATGACCAAAAAAGCGCATTTTTCTGAAATTTGCATGGGAATTCCACATTTATTGCAACTGGTGGTTGAAATTTTGACAGACTAATTTTGAATAATGTGTCTTTATGAATTAAAAAAAAAATAATTGCAAGTTTGCATTCACAATTAGTCTTTCAAAATTTCAACCATCTGGTGCAATTATTGTAGAATTTGCATGTTAATTTCTGAAATATGCGTTTTTTTGGTCATCAAAATTTGCCTTTTAATGCAAACATTGTTGTCGTGGTGAACTTGCGATTGCTTTCTTTGGAAATTTGTAAAAACACATTATTCAGAAATAGTCCGAAATGAGGCCGTTTTAACAAGTCACCTAAAATCTGAATATCTCACTTTTACTTATGACTTGAGTGAAACTGAAAGATTATTTTTCCGACCATGAAGATAATCAGACACAACTAATTATATAATTATTAATCGATATAAGCTTTCAATATTGTTTATTTTCTCAACAATTACTTTTCCTTGACCATTATTTCTTTGTATGCATTCCAGCGAAAGACTATTCCGCACCATGACTGATATTGTGGTGTCGGAAGGTTACGCGGCTGCTGGATACGAGTACATCAATGTCGACGATTGCTGGCTGGAAAAGGAACGAAGCCAGTACGGACGATTGGTACCTGATCGGACCAGGTTTCCTAGGGGGATGAAATCACTTTCAGATTATGTGAGTATTCGTATTTTTTATTTATTAGTTTTCATTTAAGTGCTGACAAAAGTTAGAGTATCCAAGTGCATACAAAATATTTTGTAAAACAGTGGCGAATACAGAATGAGAGATTAGGTTCCTTCAAACTGTTCAGCAGGAAAGGTTTCTTATATAAATGCATTAGATAAAAGATGCCTTTTCGTTTTTTTTCTCTCTTTTTGGTAAACTAGTTCATGTGTAAAAAACCTTGGCCATATTCGTCTGGGATAGGGCCCATCCACCACCAGATGGGGCCAACCCACCATCCTAGCGTAACCTACCTACCGAATACTCGGTTCGGTTTAATGAAATTTATTTCTCAGCTCATCTGTGATGTTTAAAAATTACAAAAAAAAGGTTTCTAGGTTAAGTTAAAAATGAATACGTAAGCGTGGAGGGCGGGCCGAATCTCGCCCCCAATCATTAAAATCCAAACGAGTTCTTTACAGATGGGATACACTGAACGAAAGATAGAAATAAGAATTCTCTGTTTTTTTTCTCTCTCGAGTGTATAGCCGCGTCTTCACTGAGTCGACATTGTCGATCGACTCTGTCTATCGACACTGTCGACCAACAAATCTTCAAGACTTCACCTGTCCACACCAAGTAGACAGAAATCGATCATTCGAAACGAAAATGTTTGATGAAGAAGACGTGATTATTGCTTGTGCCGTTATTATCGCGTCTAAAAAAAGGAAATATTCGCGTAAAAGAAGATTTTGGGTACGATCAAGCCTGGAAAGTAGAAATCGGTACAGCGGTAGTGATCTGATAGAAGACTTAAAAAGGGACGATATCGACATATTGAACCTTGAATACAGATGTAATGGTGGTTTTAGAAATTTTTTTCGAATGTCGGAAAGTGAATTTGAATATTTGTTGCAAAAAATCGGGCCAAAAATTTGTAAACAAGACATTAATTTCCCATTTCCTATCACTGTGTGTATTGGTGCGTAGTAATTAATAAAAAAAAAAAAAGAAGAATAATAATAGTAATGATGATACATAGGAGTGATATATATATAACAATAATAATAAATAAAATATACCATGGTTGTGGCAGATGGCCTAGTAGCCGACGCCAGGAAACAACAAAAAAAAAATTAAAAAAATAAAAATAAAAGAGGAATTTTTTAGACCACACTCTGGATTCGACTCGACTACCCTTTGATTTTACCGACAGTTTATGTAAAACCAATCGACAGGTCGATCGACATATTTTGTCGATCGACGCGTACACACTAAGTCGACAGTGTCGATAGACAGAGTCGATCGACAATGTCGACTCAGTGTGTACGCGGCTTATTAGTTAATTCATGGAAACATTCGACTACTTTCTATTGGTTAATTTTCAGAATATCCTGTTTATTGCACAAAACAGTTTTCAAAGCCATAATTTCCTGCATATTTTGTCCTTTCAGTAATCAAAATTGACACACACATTCGTGTCGGTGTCAATTTTTGAAACCAAACGAAGAAAGCATTTGAAGGTTAGATTAGGTTATGTATGTCACGTGTTCTCTTGATATACATATACAAGTTTTATGTTATGGATCCCGAACTTTGTTTAAACTACTATCCAAATAAATTTAATTCGGAACACCGAGACTTACTATTTTTCGTTTACAAATTTTTGTAAATTATTTAAAATTGGATGCACATCTAATTTAATGTATGTACATTATTATAAAGTTTAGTTAAAAATGATAAATTCTTCTTTAATAGGTAATTTTTATGTAACAGGTGATAAACCGTAAATAAATTATCATTATTATTATTATTTTGAAAATAATAAAGTGATACCAAAGAAGTTATTCGTTTTTATTTGAATGATTATTTTTTTAAATAACGGTGGAAACCTTGGCGTTTGGACAACAGATTTGATTGTAGGATACGGCCCACCCGCCACCATTCGTATCAACTGGATTTTAACCTACAAAATCATGTCAGGCCGAAGAAATTTCTAGGCGTTAACTGGCGAAATTAAAAGTTTTGAAATAACACGGAACGTCATTATGTAGTTTGAATAGAAGTAAAATCAGCGGATGGTGGGTGGGCCATATCCTACTCTCCAATGAATGGATAATAAACGAAAGTTTACTTGTAGAAATCAATAGATAACAGTATAAACAACATTTGCTCCTTTAATTAACTTATTTAAGAAAAAGCTTTAGAAAATTTTCAGCTTGAATCAACGCAAATTACCAGAATTGCCAATTTTGAAGTCAAAACAAAACAAAATCGCGTTTCCTAGAATTTTAATTCCTAGAATTTACGTAGATGTTGAACGAGTTGATTTTTTATCTTGGGTCAACGCAAATTGCCAAAATCGCAAATTTTTAGGTCAAAACAAAAAATGATTTTTTATTAAATTAAGTAATTATTGAACGCGTTGTTAGATTTTGATGATTTTAATGTGAAAATATAGGGTATTTTACACATTTTCAAAAATCATTAGAAATTTTTTATTTTAACTCAACGCAAATTGCCAAAATCGCAAAAACAATTTTAACGCGTTAAATTTTGATGATTGAAATATGAAAATGCAACGAATTTAAGACATTTTGAAAAATCATTGGAAAATGTTCATTTTAAATCAACGCATTTGTCAAAATCGCAATTTTTGAAGTCAAAACAAAAAATCTTATTTTTTATAATTACGTAACTATTGAATACGTTCTTAGATTTTGATGATTTAAATGTAAAAATGTAGCGAATTTAACACATTTTGAAAAATCATAAGAAATTTTTTATCTTAAATCAACGCAAATTGCCAAAATCGCAAATTTCTAAGTCAAAACATAAAAAAATATTATTTTTAATTACGTAACTGTTGCATGCGCTGTTAGATTTTGATGATTTAAATATGAAAATGTAATTTAACACATTTTGAAAAATCATTGGAAATTTGTTTATATTAAATCAACGCAAATTGCCAAAATCGCGAATTTTTAAGTCAAAACAAAAAATCTTAGTTTTTTTATAATTACGTAACTGTTCAATGCGTTGTTAGATTTTAATGGTTTAAATGTGAAAATGTAGCAAATTTAACACACTTTGAAAAATCATTGGAAAATGTTCATTTTAAATCAACGCATTTGTCAAAATCGCAATTTTTTAAGTCAAAACAAAAAATGTAATTTTTTTTTAAATTACGTAATTATTTAACGCGGTGTTAGGTTTTGATAATTTAAATGTGAAAATGTGGCGAATTCAACACATTTTCAAAAATTATTGGAAATTTTTATCTTAAATCAACGCAAATTGCCAAAATCGCAAATATCTAAGTCAAAACAAACAAAAAAATATTATTTTTAATTACGTAACTGTTGCATGCGCTGTTAGATTTTGATGATTTAAATACGAAAATGTAATTTAACACATTTTGAAAAATCATTGGAAATTTTTTTATATTAAATCAACGCAAATTGCCAAAATCGCGAATTTTTAAGTCAAAACAAAAAATGTATTTTTTTCTAAATTTGGTAATTATTGAACGCGTTGTAAGATTTTAATGATTTAAATGTAAAAATGTAGCAAATTTGAAAAATCATTGGAAAATGTTCATTTTAAATCAACGCATTTGTCAAAATCGCAATTTTTTAAGTCAAAACAAAAAATGTCATTTTTTTTAAATTACGTAATTATTTAACGCGGTGTTAGGTTTTGATAATTTAAATGTGAAAATGTGGCGAATTCAACACGTTTTCAAAAATTATTGGAAATTTTTATCTTAAATCAACGCAAATTGCCAAAATCGCAAATTTCTAAGTCAAAACAAAAAAAATATATAATTTTTAATTACGTAACTGTTGCATGCGCTGTTAGATTTTGATTATTTAAGTATGAAAATGTAATTTAACACATTTTGAAAAATCATTGGAAATTTTTTTATATTAAATCAACGCAAATTGCCAAAATCGCGAATTTTGAAGTCAAAACAAAAAATGTATTTTTTTCTAAATTTGATAATTATTGAACGCGTTGTAAGATTTTGATGATTTAAATGTAAAAATGTAGCGAATTTAACACACTTTGAAAAATCATTGGAAAATGTTAATTTTAAATCAACGAATTTGTCAAAATCGCAAATTTTTAAGTCAAAACAAAAAATGACATTTTTTTTAAATTACGTAATTATTTAACGCGTTGTTAGATTTTGATGATTCAAATGTGAAAATGTGGCGAATTTAACACGTTTTCAAAAATCATTGGACATTTTTTATCTTAAATCAACGCAAATTGCCAAAATCGCAAATTTCAATAGCCATTTTACTAAATAAAAATCGAAGGTGGTTTCGAAAAACCATTTATTGACATTAAAATTTACAAAGGTGGCAAGAGACTGTTTTGACTTTAGTAATGTAAAAGTTTAAAGCATTGTTAACTTAAGCTCTTTGTACTCAAGAATTATTTTTTCCATGACAAAATATTATTCTTGAGTATAAAGAACTTAAGCTAACAATGCTTTAAACGTTTACCAAAGTCAAAATAATCTCTTGTCGCTTTGTTAAATTTTAATGTCAATAAATTATTTTTCAAAGCCACCTTCGATTTTTATTTGGTAAAATGGTTGATAGAGCGAGTTTTTTGCAAATAACTTTTAACGCGTTAGGAATTGGAACAGGGTTGTTATTATGAAAAATATTTGTTTTTTAATTCTGCATGAAATGACATAAAAATATACAGGGGCTCCAATTTAAAATAAGAAAAATAAAGTGCTGTAAAGTTTGAAATGTTTGACACTAAATTTTGGACACCCTGTATAATTCATATCAATCAAACTTGGTTAACGGGACTATCAGACCTTATTTAATAAGTACCTTGTGTGATTTAATTAACAAGGCACTATTTTTATTTTGTATTAATTTTTTAAAACAATAGTGCAAAACCGATTTTTTTTTAGTTTTATTTTTTTTTTGCTAATATCCCTGAATCGATTCCAATAAAATTTTAAGGATATGTAGGCAATCATAAGAGGTACCCAAATGAGCAATAAAATACACAGCATGTAATTTAAAAAAATATATCATCATGACGTCACGATTTTTTGGGACACCCTGTATAATCAAAAATATTTTCCTGAAATGCAACATAGGATACAAATATATTCTACAAAATATCGAAATGCTAACTTAATTAGTAACTGAGCTATAGAAGACGGAAAGTGAGATGCAGGACCCTGTATAACGATATAAAAAAATGTAAAAAAATATAATAAGTTAAGGAATTTACTTCAAATTGTCAAACGCATTTTTGATTTTCGATAAGAAACAATTGTTGTATCCTAGGTGAAAAAAAAAGTAGCAACAATCCAAAGACGAAAATTACATTAGGCATTGTGAATAAATTTGCATATTTGATTTGTATGTATGCTTTATTTTTGTATTCCGTTTAAATTTACGTATACACTGTTTTCATTTTTTTTAATATTCTTTATCTAGTCACTCTGTAATTCATATTACCGTGCGGTTTAATAATACTGTTTTTTTAATTGTTTTAAGACACTTTTAAAACGCCATGTGTTCGCTATAAGGAAATTATTTTAAATTGTGTGTGTGTGTGTTTTTTTTATTATGTATTTAATGTATTTTAACTCAGCCTCATTAGTAATTATAATACTCAGATAAGGGCGCGTTTTTTCTACTATTATTCACCTTTTATTTATAAAAAAATAATGGTTAAAATATCTAGATATGCTTGATTCTGTCTTAATTAGGTCTGCCAACGTGTGGACTTGAGGGCTGATAGTAGAAAAATATAGTAATTACATAAATAATATCCACCAACCTCTGTTTGCCCTCTGCATCTTTAATGCGTAGTTTGTTTCTCGTCTCCTAACACCTCGCTGCTCCTAATTTTCACATTTTCCCTGACTACACCACTATATTAGTTCCCCGCATTAATGGTTACACATTTATCACATAATTCACTAACAAAACGAAAGTTTGTTTACACTCTGCACGATTTTAATTGCGAGATGCAAGTCAAGACGTGCGCGCTTCGTAAAATGGAGTTGTACTGCGGCCTGCAGACATGCGCTGTTGCAATGTTGTGAAATACACTCACGCGGGTATGAGTCATCAACAAACGAAGCACGCCGGCTTGCGCGAACAAGTCGATTTAAATTTTAACTCAAGTGAGAGGCCCCATTAAGGAGCAAACCCAAAACCTGGTTTACTATGTTTTTTTTTTAAGTGAAACTTCTTTGCGCCCCCTACACACGTTTGGCATGGGGTGTCGGTCGAGAAAGAGAAATGCGAAATGCCGTGTGGGTTATCGAACTGAAATTTAGTGAGCCCCTAAAAAATAAAAATCGAACATCAAAGTCGTCGAAACGTATTTTTCTTTAAATACCCTTCACCCCCTTTGAAAAGTTTCAAAAATTTCTAAAAAAAAAAACGAAAAATTTCAAGGGCTTTCGAAAAAAAATATCGGTGACCTTGAGCCGCCCCCCCTGACCAGTGGCGCCCTTCGCCGCGAAAGCTCTTTAGGTAAACTCGAAAACTGTACCCATTTTTTTTTTAATTTTGGGGATTTAACAAGATGGCCGAATGCGCCGGCCACCCCGATCGGCGACCTTCAAAAATGGTTTCCGTGGGTGCGGCGGGGGTGACTTTTTCGAAAAAAAAAACATTTTTCGCCATCCGATGCACAATCGCTGGTCCTATCGATCCAGCCCGGTCCCCTCCCCCTCGCGCACCCCCACGGACGGGGGTGAATTTTTTTTAAACACGCGAAAACGCCCCCGAATGTTTACGTTCCATCGCATGCGCCACGGGGTGGCTGATACGATATTTGGACTTGGCGATTTTTGAAATTCCACCCCCTTACCCCCTCCCATCCTCAAAAAAGTAACATTTTCTTCTTTTGAGGACGTATTTTTTGCTATTTAAGTCGAAAAGTCGAAACTTCCAGGGAATGCAGAAGGGATAACATGCTTCCATGGGGAATTTTTTCAAAAATTTTGGAACCACCCCTACGCGCCATTTGCACCCCCTAGGTTCGTTTTTCTTCTTTTAGGGACGGATTTTTTCTTTTAAAGTCGAAAAATTTAATCTTACAGTAATGGGAGAAGATATTTTTTCAAAATTTTTGGAACCACCCCTACGCGCAATTTGCACCCCCTGTATTAGTTTTTCTTCTTTTAAGGCCGTATTTTTTCTTTTAAAGTCGAATAACTGAAACTTACAGGGATGGGAGAAGATATTTTTCAAAATTTTTGGAACCACCCCTACGCGCCATTAGGACCCCCTGTATTCGTTTTTCTTCATTTAAGGCCGTATTTTTTTCTTTTAAAGTCGAATAACTGAAACTTACAGGGATGGGAGAAGATATTTTTTAAAAAAATTTGGAACCACCCCTACGCGCCATTTGCACCCCCTGTATTAGTTTTTCTTCTTTTAATGCCGTATTTTTTTCTTTTAAAGTCGAATAACTGAAACTTAAAGGGATGGGAGAAGATTTTTTTTCAAAATTTTTGGAACCACCCCTACGCGCCATTTGCACCCCTGGGTTAGTTTTTCTTCATTTCATGCCTTATTTTTTTCTTTTAAAGTCGAATAACTGAAACTTACAAGGATGGAAGAAGATATTTTTTTTAAATTTTTACAACCACCCCTACGCGCCATTTCCACCCATTTCTTTTAAGGACGGATTTTTTTCTTTTCAAGTCGGAAAGCCGAAACTTTTAGGGACCGCAGAGGACACAACTGGCTTTCAAAATAAATAAAAAATAAAAATTAAAAAGTAAGAATTAAAAATTAAAAATTAAAAATTAAAAATTAAAAATTAAAAATTAAAAATTAAAAATTAAAAATTAAAAATTGAAAATTAAATATTAAAAATTAAGAATTAAAAATTAAAAAATAAAAATTAAAAATTGAAAATTAAAAATTAAGAATTAAAAATTAAAAATAAAAATTACAAATTAAAAAATTAAAATTAAAACCGTATTTTTTTCTTTTAAAGACGAATAACTGAAACTTACAGGGATGGGAGAAGTTATTTTTTCAAAAATTTTCGAACCACCCCTACGCGCCATTTGCACACCCTGTATTCGCTTTTCTTCTTTTAATGCCGTTTTTTTTTCCTTTCAAAGTCAAATAACTGAAACTTACAGGGATGGGTAAAGATATTTTTTCAAAATTTTTACAACCACCCCTACGCGCCATTTCCACCCATTTCTTTTAAGGACGAATTTTTTCTTTTCAAGTCGGAAAGCCGAAACTCTTAGGGATCGCAGAAGATACAACTGGCTTTCATAAAAATAAAAATAAAAATAAAAATTAAAAATTTAAAATTTAAAATTAAAAAAATAAAATAAAAAATTTAAAATTAGAGATTAAAAATTGATTATTGAAAATTAAAAATTAAGAATTAAAAGTTGAAAATTAAAAATTAAAAATTAAAGATTAAAAATTGATAATTGAAAATCGAAAATTGAAAATTGAAAATTGAAAATTGAAAATTAAAAATTAAGAATTAAAATTTGAAAATTAATAATTAAAAATTAAAGATTAAAAATTGATAATTGAAAATTAAGAATTAAAAATTAAAAATTAAAAATCAAAAATTAAAAGTTAAAAATTAAAACTTAAAAATTAGAGATTAAAAATTGATAATTGAAAATTAAAAATTGAAAATTGAAAATTGAAAATTGAAAATTAAAAATTAAAAATTAAGAATTAATAATTAAAAATTAAAGATTAAAAATTGATAATTGAAAATTAAGAATTAAAAATTAAAAGTTAAAAATTAAAACTTAAAAATTAGAGATTAAAAATTGATAATTGAAAATTGAAAATTAAAAATTAAAAATTAAGAATTAAAATTTGAAAATTAAAAATTAAAAATTAAAGATTAAAAATTGATAATTGAAAAATAAAAATTAAAAATTAAAAATTGATAATTGAAAAATAAAAATTAAAAATTGAAAATAAAAAACGAAAAATTAAAAATTAAAAACGAAAAATGATAAAGGGCCGGATGGCGGCGCAGCGCAGCGGAACCGTCATTCATCAACAGCAGCTTTAGCTTTGCCAAATATATTATTATAGTATTGAAATAATTACATTAGTATTGGATGCAATTCCAGAAAGAAGGCATAAAAAATAGTAATTTTTTTCAATTCATTTTTTTTGTTTAAATAAATAATGATTAATAACATTTCACATTAGCTTGAAAAAACTAGTTACCTATATTTATAATTAAGGAAGAAATATATTGAATAACTGAAAAAAAAATGTCTTTTATATTTCATTTATACAGGGTGTTTCACAGCTCTGGGAACGGTCAATCACGTGCTTATTTGTCAAAATTTCGAAAAATGTTTTATACAAAAGTTCTGTACAATCGTGAGCTGCACGCCCTAAAAATATTTAAATTTATACGGGGTGTCTCATAACAAAGTTACAGACCAAATGTATGTTTTTTTTAAATAGAACACCCTGTATTTTTTGTCATTTTTCACTTATATGGAGCAAATAAAGGTGAGTTACTTCAATACTCCCTATACCTATTGTTTGCCGTTTTCGAAATATTTGAAGATTTGTTGAAATGCACGGTCTGGGTGAAATTTTATTTTTGCCCCAGTGATTGACGTTGAACGATTAAAATCATTTCTATTATTTGGTTGAAGGTTCGAACTATAGAGTCAACCATGATTTCATACAAAAAATTATATAGGGTGATAAAAAAATGCGGTAGCAAAACCCAAATTATAAAGTTGAATAACTTCGTTTTTTCAAATGGCACACCCTGTATTTAGTAACGTATTCTTAAGTAGAATCCAATTATCTATCTATATCCTGTCTGTCTGTGTGTGTGTGTGTGCATATGGCCAAAGAAGTTTCACTTCCACCGTCTGGTCCGACGCAGACCCAGTTTTTGTAACAACCATTTGTTTGAAATTATAGCTTATTTGTTGCATAAATAAAAAAAGGAATACTTCTACTATGCCTAATGCATAGTTTCAACAATTGTGGAGTTTCTCTGAAAGTGTCGATTTTTTTTCTAGAAATTGTCAAAACTCGAGAAATTAAAAACTTCAAACTTCTCTCGTAATGTAAAAACCTTCATAATGTTACTTGTATCGTAAATTACTAATGTTCATTAAAAAAAAACCTCAAGTGTGCCATGATTTTTAAATTTTAAAAATTTAAGTTGGTAACACATATTGAGGTTATGTTACTTGCGGCATGTTTCTACCGATAAATTTATTTGCTGTGATAAACGATGCAGAGAAGACGTAGCTTCATCTTCAAAAATTCCTTGGGCTGTGTTAATAGCATCCTGAGTACGTTTGACTGGTCTACCACTTCCTGGTTTACGGAGACATAACAGATCATGATAAGGTATTTTTAAATGCATCATAAATAATGGGCACGTTACTAAATTCTTCCTGAAACTCTGCTAAAGGTGTGTCGAATGAATACACCCAATTTCCGTCCACTTTAGTGGAAATAACTTTCAACTAGAAACTTTTTTGCTGGTTGCTGTAAACCATTGTGAGCACGGAATAGTTGTGACTTCCAGAAAGATCTGACGTTTATATGTCAATTCCTAACAAGTGTGCCAACTTAAAATTTTAAAACGAAAAAGTCATGGCACACGTTTTTTTTAATGAACATACGATATTAATATATTGCATTTGGTAAAATTTAACTTGTTACATTAATTCTTTTTTGTCGTTATTGGGTTACGGGGAGGCGCAAGTTAGACACTTGCCACAGGCGCTAATAAACGACGATAAATAACAGTGATTACATTTTTTTTTCAGGTGCATTCGAAAGGATTAAAGTTTGGCATCTACGAGGACTACGGCAACTACACGTGCGCGGGCTACCCGGGTGTCCTTGGTTACCTGCAAACTGATGCGGAAACGTTCGCCTCATGGGACGTGGACTACGTGAAATTGGACGGTTGCTACGCGCACCCTAGTGAAATGGACAGGGGTTACCCGGAATTCGGCTATTTCCTAAACCAAACCGGAAAATCCATGATCTACTCCTGCAGCTGGCCGGTCTACCAGATCTACGCGGGCATGCAGCCGAACTACACCGCCATCATACATCACTGCAATCTGTGGAGGAACTTCGACGACATCCAAGATTCTTGGGCCAGCGTCGAGAGTATATTGGATTACTATGGGAATAATCAGGACGTGCTCGTAGCCAATGCTGGGCCCGGCCACTGGAACGATCCTGATATGGTAAGTGGACCTTTTTGAAATTGCAATGTGATGATTCGTGAAGTGAATAGTTATGACGTGATTTGGATCCGATCAGACTTTTTCTTCTTCGTGGAATACCATTATTTTGTAAACACGTTTTCTTAATCAATTACTTAAGACAAAAATCAAGACGTGATGACATCATTTGTTAAAAAATTATCAGTAAGGACAATTCCACATATCGAGCGTTTAAAATAGGATTCCCAACCAATTTCAGCGGAGACGCATTCAACCCCGATTTATGGCCAAGTGGAATAGCAGTATCAGCATACAATTCTTTTCGTGGACAACAATCCCGTCTTAGGCAAAAATCGACAATTCCCTCAACAACCGGAAAAACTAACAGTAACAAACTAACTAACTATAAATTAATTTGAAGTGCAAAAATACCCAACAATGTGCTTTCGAAAACCCAATGCCCTTAGGGTATACAGGGTGTTGAATTGTAAAACGGGCCATAGGGATTTACATGTAAAATTTAAAGTGTATTAATATTGGCTCCCCTAATTATTTGACAGTATCGCACACTATTTTTAAAGCTTTTTACGCTGAATGATTTGGTACCTTACTCAATAGTTTCTGCCTAGTATTTACCGAGATATTTGGAAAAAAACTTTACTATTACTTTGAATTAAAAACAAAGGTTTGCCATGAAATCATAATGGCGGATATTTATTTTTTCTCTAAAAAGTGACAGTCGCTGTCACATTGCGATTTACAACCGGCCGTACATTACACACAAGAACAAGTATTTATAAGTTAATGATTTTACACAGGAACTATTTTAGTGTACGTGATTTGTTCAGTGTTGAAATTACGGAGAAGGCAAAACCCAGTAAAAGTACCAACTATTCAGTGAGTATAAAAATAATGTAAGTAGATCGATATTATAAAATAATTGAAGGAGCCAATTGTAACACATTTCAAATTTAGAGTAAAGTAGTAATTATTCATTGAATAGTACTTTTCCTAGTTATTGCCTTCTCCGGGAATTCTTTCTTGTATAGAAAGTGTAAATCGTAATGCGGCAGCAAACGTCACTTTTTAGAACAAAATGAAATATCCGCCATTATGATTTCATGGCAAACCTTTGTTTTTAATTTAAAATGGTTGTAAAGTTTTTTGCAAATATCTCGCTAAATACTCCGTAGAAACTATTGAATAAGTTACCAAATAATGCAGCTTAAAAATAATGTAAGAAGACTGATACTGCAAATTATTAGGCGAGCCAATATTAATACATTTTAAATTTTACATGTAAATCCCTATGGCCCGCTTTGCAATTCAACGTATAGAGGATCTAAAAATATTCACTAATGAGTTTATGATGCGATTTAAATTGTATCAGTTTTGCTAAATAATAATTATTGTTTCCTATTCACTCACACTTCTGCAGACCAATTTGTCGTTATTTTTCTCGGCAGTACAGGTTGGCCGAAAAATATTTTTTGATCGAAACGCACAAACTGATGCGTGAGTTATAAGAATCGGATCTGGGATAGAATAGAGGAGGGGAAGGCAGCGATGCCAGTGTCGGGCAATGCCAATGACTTTGGCTGATTGACTTCCACTCACCCAACAGATTGTCGCTCTGAAAAGAGGAAAAACAAAGGAAAGGAAATCCGTGTATAATCGAGAGTTTTCTGTATAAGGAGAGTGCGAAGGATATTGAAGATTAAGAAGAGAGGAAGGCTGAAGTTAACGATACTCATCAAAAGAAAGATAATTATTTATATGAATATGCCACAAAAGTAATGGGTTTTAGGTCGTAAGCGGACTACATCCCTACCTAATTAAAAGTGTTGTTAAAGAATGTATTCTGAAGCTCCGTCGGAACCAAAACCAAGTTATTCACATTTTAATAGGATTTGTGGTTTTATCGCAAAATATAAAAAGGTGCGATAAATCGAAGATATTCCGAACCGGCTGTAAATCCGAGAAAATAACACAAATTCTACAAAAAAAAAAAAACTATTGTAATTGCAGAGCCACAAGTATAAATAAAAAAAAAACAAATACATTCACCCGAAGTTATTGACAATAAGCACATGTGAACCTGATATAAGAAACTTGTCTACAGCCAATAAAATATCTAGTTATACGGAACTAATATTTTTTTGAATATTGAATTTTTGATTTTTTAAATAATTTAAGGCCTGGCACGCATTGGCAACTTTCTAGTCACCGGAATCAAACACATTCAAGTAAATGTAAGCCCGCTTACGGGCGATTTTTAAATTGAAGCAACTTTCATGTGTTTGATTTCGGTGACTAAAAAGTTGCTTAGGAAAAGTTGCCAGTGCGCGACATGCTTAACTTGTCCTTTTTTAATAGAAGTCTAGTGGGATATTCTGATTTTTTTAAACTATTACTTTAGTTGAGTTATTATTACAACGGTCAACTTATTTTTTTTCTGAAGACCACTGACATTTACTCAATACCAATGATGAAAATCTAGCGGTCTCCCATCCAAATAAAGGCACTTGCCACCATAATTTGTTTATTGTAGTTTATTAACAATCGACCATATTAATATTATAAAAGGAGTGAAACTTAGTGAAGAAAAACTCCACTTTTACTTATTCCCATGTTTTCTTCGTCACCTCATTATTGTTCGAGAGTTTCCCACATTTCTTGTCCACACTCAAATGACCCTTTGTGTGGCGTTAAGAAAACGCATTTGATGTACACAAAGACCGATTACTGTCGAGCACAATGGTGTTATTCTTCACATATTATTAGTTCAAAACACGCGATTTGCTCAGTTTCGCCGACATTGGATCCATTCAATACGTTGACATTATTTTTAAGAAATAATACGGCTAAGTTATTAATTATAGTTTTTTTAATTGTATTTTATTAGAAATTGGGGAGGGAAAAGGAGTGCAGGAGAAATAACATATGAAGTAATATAATGATGTAAAAGGTGTTTTTTTTTTTTAATTTTAATTTTTTATTTTATTATGTCGATCTATTGCTTCATAGCATGACTGTTAATTTAATGATAATATTAATAAAATATCTTTATTAGAAAAATAAGTTTTTCAACAAAATAATATTTTATGACTATATCCCGCAAATGTAGCATGCCTTAAAACGAATTAATAAACCAATCATATTCTAGATAACTTGTGTTTGCATTTTTGAATAAACATAAGTTAAAATTGATTTGCCTGAATTATACAAAATAAATTCAAAATTTGGCGTGAAAGTAGCCAGGAATGTAGTTATTTGTTTTATGGTCTCTGTAAGACTTGTTTTTGCAAATTTACGATTTATTCATATATTCAGGCTGATAATGTAGATGCACTAATCATATGCAGTGACCGTTGTAAGCTGTCCAATTAAGCCTAATCGAAGGAATTGATTAATCAACGAAGGTATAAATGTGTTTAAAAAATATTGGCTTGATGAGGCTGTTTCTTGGTGAAATTCCATTATAAACTTTATAATAAAATACTCAAATGTTACAATTTCACTAATACAGTTGGGCAAATTTTCTGTCTACGCGTCTGGTTTTTACTTTCTCCGTTAGGAAGTACAAGAAGGGATCGTGAAAAAATTTTGAAATTTTTTTTTACGGAAATATCCGTTTTGGGTCATTTCAACAATTTCTAGAAGAAAAAAAAAATATGTCAGTGTGTGTGTCTGCCAGTGCGCGCTGTATCTCAAAAACTAATAGAGAAATTGATATAAAACTTTGAACATCCGTCTTATTTGATAATCTGAAGAACTGAGAAGCTTTTGGTAAAATTTCGTACACCGGAAGTGGGTGTTTACCTTAACTGTTTTTTTTATGTTTTTTGACAATATCTTCTTAAATATGAAAAATATCACAAAAACATTTAAACAAATATTGAAGACAATAAAGAAATACGATTATTTTGTTTGAAAACATTTTTCATAAAATCATTGTTATTCGAGATTTTTTTTTTTTTCATTTTTTGTTTATAATTATGAAACGATAATAGTTACAGCAAATTTATGTTAATAATAATTGTAAATAATGCTAAAATGAACAACTTATAAAGAATAAGTTTTTTTCCGAAATCCGTTTAGTTTTTGAGTAAACTGAGTTTTTGAATTTGAAGTATAATTTTTCCATCTTTCATATTTTTGACGTTTTAAACGTCAGTTACATCAACGCTCGATGTACATTTAAAATATGATTTCAATTAAAAATAAACCATGAAAACGTAAATATAAATGGCTATGATACCATCAAGTCGGAGAAAGTAACATGATGGCCACATCACAGTTTTTCTTATTACTTTTATAAGAAATATTTATAGTTTTATTTATTCTATTCAGCGACGAAAAATATACAGGGTAAACCATTTATTTATTTATTAATTATAAGTAGTTTGATTCATTAAGAATATTAAAATAAAACTGCCGATGAAAAATCAAAGTAAAAAAAATTATAAACATTTCTTTAAAACGTAATAAGAAAACAAACAGACGTTTAGTCAGAAATTAGTTGTTCCGACACATTTGCCCAACCCTGTATATGTGGAGACACTGCTATAATTGTTTGTTGGTTTTGGGATATTTTTTTTTGTTCTCAACGCTTCCACAACTCAAATGAATTTTTGTGATGGGATATATAATATATTTTATATATATTTTATAATACATTATATATCCCATCACAAATATTCAACCAATTAAATGGATCACATAACTAATATCAAATGAATTTCTCTAGCAATCATAATTCGCTTGAAAATTATCATATTTTCAAAAACCGATATTATTTTGATAAAATACAGCCTTTTCAGTTGATTCTGATTTTTACATAAATTTATTTCGGCTTTTCCTATTTTCGATATTCTCAACGATTCCACCACAGATTTTTTCAACATTCATAACTCTCTTGAAAATTAAAATATTTTTAAAAACTAAAATTATTCTGCTTGCCTATAACATTCTCGATTGTTTGTAATTTTTTTATATTTTTATTTTGACCTTTAATTAACCAACGCTTGTACAATTCAAATCGAAACTTTTTAAATATTCTTAGTTAAAATAAAAATTGTATTTTCAAAAACAAATATTATTTTTAAAGAATGAAGATTGGTTCTTTGTTTTTAATTTTTGCATAAATTTATTTCGTCGTTTCATAATTTTTTTCGATTTAGTTTGGAATGGATGCGAGATCTCATAAAATTAAATTAGACACTGATTATTGTTTATTAATTTCTCAAGTTGTAAATAACGACAAGGAAAATATTTCAGTTTAAAACGTATGTATTATATTTGCTGTGTATAATTTCAAGCCCAAAATGCAATAAATAAACCAGAGGTCGCCAAAGTGGTGTATATAGACCCCCAGGGGTCTATTTAACAAAAGTAGGGGTCGATCTGAGCCAGGGGGTCGAATGGGGGTCGATCCGATTCGAGGGGGCCAATTGGGAAAAATAAGATATTTTTCACAAAACTATTGTTACACAATGTACCATTACTTTAATAAATATTTAAAATCATAAAATAAATGTACAACAAACACAGTACCTAACCTAATGGATAGTTTTATTTTTATTAACTGAAAATTACTTTTATGGGGGTCGATGGAGATGAATAAATGCACAGAATAAATCATTTTTGGACGCTGTGAATAACACTAACCTTTTTCATTCTCCATGTTTTGCCTTCCATAATCAAAACAGTTGTTTGCACCGATTGTTTAATTCCATCGCCTTCTCACTATATTTCCACACCGATTCGATTAAATAACATTGAAACACAGGTAGAAATTGTATATTTACACAGAAAAACAACGCGCAAGAACTTTTGTTAACTCTAGGAGGACGCTCAAAGGTCAACGCGCAGGCTGCGTTGCCACGCGGCGATCACGCTGTTATGACGTCACTTATTTACATCTTTTCGTGCACACGGCACTACTGTAAGAGCAAATGCATCGACGTAGGCCGTGTCTGCGCAATTGTTTTATTTACGGTCGACGCTATCTCTTCATTCAATTCAACCGCGCGTTGTTTTATTTTGCTCGCTCATTCTTCGTTTACTTTAAATATTTCAACAATTGTATCGGTGTGTAAATTGTGCACGAATATAGTGAGAATGTGTTTTATTTTTGTATTTTATGTAATATGAATGTTATTATTTTTTTTTATAATAATTTTGTGTTTTACTGTTAATTTAATTATCATCATAATTGATTAATTGTAATGTATTTTTGTAAAATGGTTATTCCGTTAAATAAATAAATAAAAAATAAGAAAAGACACCGGCGCTAAAAGTCCATCGACACGGGAGGATTAAACAGGTTGGTGTTTTAGTAATTATTGTAAAATTATGAAACATGTAAAATTGGTTGATTTTTAAAGAATGAAGATTAGTTAGTTGTTCCTAATATTTGCATGATTTTATGTCGGCGATTTTTTTTGCACTAGCATATAAACATTTTTAACTCAACTAAAAATAGGTGTCGTAAAAATGATTACTAAAGAATAAAACCTTCTCAGTTGTTTTTTGAGCATAATTTGATTTCAGTTTTTTATATATAATTTTTTTCGATTTTTTTCAATCAACGCTTGCACGATTCAAATTAAAATTCGGTACACGTTGCCAAAGTTAGACGTTTTTTTTTTGTTTGGGGGTTGAAGGGTTCGAAAAGGGATCATCCCAATCTGAGTTTACCCCCTTAAAGTAAAGCCAAAATGGTTTTTTTTTTCCGAAACAATAATCCAATTTGCTTGAAAAATCCCTGAGTTATGTGCGAAAAACGTCAAAATGCACTTTTTTTCAAACACCCATAACTTTGTGCCAAATCGTCGTAAGAACTTCGTTCTTTGAGTCCTGCATAGGGAATTGATCAAATTTTAATGCCTTTATGGTGGATCGAGTCGAAAAAATTTTCCAACTCTGTACACATCGTCAAAGTTGGACATAAGTTCCTGAAAAAACATTTTTTTCACAGGGGTGCTAGAGGGGGCGGGAACGGAAAGGGTAACGCTTAAGTTCGCATGCATGACTTCAACGTTTCTCGTCCTCAAAGATTCATCAAAATCGATTGAAAATATGGCGGTTTGAAAATGGTCACGAATTTCAAGTGTTTCATTTTTTTCCCACCAGTATATTTGATTCTACAACAGTAAAATTTAAATTTTTTTAACACTTTCGATCTTGAAATCCAGTAGTTATTACACATGCGTCCACATATTAGATTTCTTAATCAAGTAAAACACTCAAAAATCAACTTTCACCAGTGAAATATTCCAAATGTGATATCACCCATCAACCAATAAAAAACATTATTTAACGCGCATTCAAATCCAGTTCATCGTTATTACACAATCGGAATCGGAATCCTCTTGCAAAAAAATACGAATTTATTGTGCGCATAAAAAAAAAACGTTACATAAAACCGACCTGAATATTTTCGTGTTTCTCTCCCACAGTTAATCATTGGAAATTTTGGGCTCAGTTACGAGCAGAGCAAGACGCAGATGGCGATATGGGCGATCCTGGCCGCACCTCTTCTGATGTCGGTGGATTTGAGGAGCATCCGGCCGGAGTACAAAGCGATTTTGCAAAATAAGAAAATCATCGCCGTGGATCAGGATCCGTTGGGTATTCAAGGAAGAAGAATTTATAAGGTAAATAAAGTAACAACATACAGAATGGCTAGGAAAACCCCGGCGGTCAAGAGATGGCGCTTTGGTAAAGGAAATGTAAGAACGGCGAAAGTCAAAGTAGAAAAAGTGTAATTGAAGGGTTTGGAATAAAACGGGTATAAGTACATAAGTAAGTGCTTGTTTTGAGATAATTGAATCTAAAATTAATTAATTGTACAAAATTCCAAAACTTTATAGGAACAAGGATGGGGTTATTTCTTGGCACTCGGCACTAAAACCCATTTTAATCCAGTGACGGTTCGCGGGTTTTTTTCTGGTACGGCCGAGGAACAAGAGATGGCCGTCTCTGCAACTGACCCTTCCTATCTGTATTACCACCTCTTGTTCCTGGCCGTACCAGAAAAAAACCCGCGAACCGTCACTGTTTTAATCTGAATTGTACCTCAGTTAACTAAGATAATCTGCACTTAACTCAAATTAAAAAAAAAATGAACTTGTACCACTTTTATTCCAAACCCTTCAATTATAGATTTCCACATATAAACGGTGGCAACCAATCTCACGATTATACGCGATGATTTTGAAAATGAATGTAGTTCAAAGCGCAACGCTTCAATTTTAAATCTGACAAGTTTCAGCCCTCAAAATTCATGTATTTGGTTTATCTTTTGTTTAGAATGAATCATTTTTTACAGTTTTCAAAGATATACAATTGTAATACAATATTTTTACATTTGAAATATCGCGCACTTATTATAAACTTTTTATAAACAAAAATTCTAATTAAAATGTTAACCTTGTAAAGGTGAACGAATATCGGAAGAAAATTAAAATGGAAAGAAATTAATTTCGACTCGACTCGATTTAAGAAAATGATGTCGTAAAGCTTGATTATTGATTGATTGATGATGGAATGGTAAAAAACACATTTATTAGACATATTTATGGCCTATAATTAGCCTAGATTTGCTTTAAAATCAATTGATAGGTTGCTATTTTTTTATTTTCTTTCAATTTTCTGTCTACTATAAATCATTGTATATATCAGTGACAGCTAGCAGGGTGACTCGTGGTACGGCCGAGGTAGCAGAAATGGCATTACAGTAGGTAGGGTCGGTTACAGAGATCTGTATTGCCACCTCTGCTACCTCGGCCGTACCGTGAGTCACCCCGCGAGCCGTCACTGGTTTATATCCCATATTAGACAAAAACTTATGGAGATTTACTACAGCAGCCAATGGTTCAATTTATTCAGGTACAAACACGCAAATTGGCTTTTATATTTATGGCCTATTTTATTATGTAATTTTATTAGTAATTTATTACTTTCAGCCCACAAGTGTGTTTTGCATCCCACATGTATCTATAAATTCTGCGTGCGTATGGAGAAATCTATTTGTAATTAATAAATTGAAAATTTCAGCACAAAGGAATTGAAATATGGTCACGGCCAATTACACCACTTTACCAGAACTATTTCTCGTACGCTGTGGCGTTCGTGAATAGGAGGACGGACGGTACACCTTCTGATGTTGCCGTCACGTTAAAGGAATTGGGATTAGCATCTCCTACAGGTTACAGAGTTGAGGTAAGAATTTTTTTTTAAATATTTTAGAATATGTGAGCGAACGCTATAAATAAATCTGTAAGATCACATTCATGGCTGGGACTTAGCGTTGTATATCTTAATCATTCGACGAGCTCGCATGAGCTGAATGGAAAAGTGTTAACGGGATTAAAACTGGATTTAAGTCAATACAAATAATGTGCGGACCGTTTTTTTGTTTTCATACTTTTTTGCCCGATCGGTCATTTTCTTTAATTTACAAGCTTTGCTCTCCGGGCGGTTCGATCAACTTACAGCCCATGGCTCCTTTGTAAAGTATGTTCATTAAAAAAAAAAAACTCAAGTGTGCCATGATTTTTAATTGTTTTAAATTTAAGTTGGTAACACATATTGAGGTTATGTTACTTATGTTATGTTCCTACCGATAAATTCATTTGCTGTGACAAACGACGCGAAGTCGTAGGTTCATCTTCCAAAATTTCTTAGGCTGTGTTAATAGCATCCTGAGTACGTTCGATTGGTCCACCACTTCCTGGTTTACGGAGACATAATAGATCATGATAAGGTATTTTTAAATTCATCATAAATAATGGGAACGTTAGGAACTTCTTCCTGAAACTCAGCCAAAGGTGCGTCGAATGAATACACCCATTTTCCGTCCACTTTAGTCCCATTTCGGAAATAACTTTTAACTATAGTCTCTCCACGGTACACATAGGAGTTGTAAAAACGCCCACAATCGCGATTTGTTCTGAGCAAAAGTCTGATTTACACTATGTAAATTTATTTAAACAGAGCTAGTGGCGCCACCTGTTAGGAACAGTCCAAACTGTAAAGTTTTTGTCTTGGTCGTGCTCTGCACGTTGCTTAGTATATTGTTTCGTAGAACGTTTTTAGGAGGCTTAAATTTATTTGCCGATTGATGTTCCCTGAGCATGTTATAAACGCTGGCCACACAAACACCTATAAATATATTAATATAGCCCATGGAACCAATACATTTAGAAATTAAGAACGTACCTCCTGCATTTGCGGAGAATACCACATTTTCAACTTTGGTGCGTTCAGAATAATTTTCCTGACACACCTTAAAAAAATTAAGTATACATTCCTTGGTGGACACTGAAAAATCCTTCGCACGGCGTCGTTTTGATGGAGATAGAGTCATTATAATGAAACAAGCAGAAAGGTACTCGATCGGAAACAGACGCTAACAGCTAACACAATACAATGAGGCAATCAGCTGACGATCGCGTCAATCATTTGCATTCGTACTGCGTGATTTGGACGTGCGGATTTCCCGCAATTTTTCGAATCGGCCAGTAGGAATGATGCGTTGGCGATTGTGGGCGTTTTTATAACTCTATGTGTACCGTGGACATACTATAGTAACGCTTTTTGCTGGTTGCTATAAACCATTGTGACCACGGAATAATTATGACTTTTAGAAAGATCTGACGTTTTGTATGTCAATTCCCAATATGTGTGCCAACTTAAATTTTTTTAAATAAAAAATCATGGCACACCAGAGCGCATTAGCTGACTTGACAGAATTCACATTTTCGGAGTGTCACTTGAAAAAATATTTTAATTAATTGATTAACCAATCGATCGGGCAAAAAATAGTATAAGCATCTCGGGCGTTTGTGCTACCGGTCTCGGGTAAAAATGGACGGTAAAATGACACTATTACCCTCCACCAGGGGCGGCTCGTTGTGTAGAGCCAAGGAGCCATGGCACTACCTGCAGTTTCAAGCTCAGCAAGAATTTTTAATTAAATCTTAAAACACTTTTTCGCCAGTTACTTTAGTCTAGAAAAATAAATCGTTCTTTCTTTCTTGAAAGGAGGGGGGGGGTATATGTGGCTCTACTACCAACATGTTCCACGAGTCGCCACTGCCCTCCACTGTTATAAAGCCGCCACTGCCCTCCACTGTTATAACGCACTTGCCGCCCTTGATACTTAAAATACTATTGCCTGTTAAATCATTCAATCAATCAATTTTTATAATCAATACAATCTGAACATCTTGCATTGTATTTGTTAATTTTTAATGTAATTTCACTTTTTTTGGACCACCGGTATCTTAAGTAAAAGAAAACGTGCGCGTAGAATGCACATCGTAGGGTATAGGGGTTATGAAAATATTTAGAGAGGGGCTTTAAAATTGGGGGTCCACCCACCACCCTTAGTATCCAGTTGACCATAACCCACAAACTTGTGTTTTATTTAATATAATTTTTGTCACTTCATCAGTGAAGTTGTAAATTTTAACAAATGCCACTAAATAGGGGTCAAGTCATCTTGAAGTCGCGCGGTTTAAAGAGCATGTAAAAAATATAAAAACAATTGCCATGAACTAGAAAACTGATTCTAGTTTAGGTCTGTAAAAAAATCCCAAAGTACTTACAAAATAGTTTATGAAATAACCGCACGAGAACTGCGTTTAAGTCATGCGAATGACAAAGCAATAAAAAAAAATATAAAAAAACAATTGCCTCAGATTGAAAAATTTCCTAAAACATTTAAAACTGTTGGAGACGAAAAAATATAATTAAGAATTGGATATTTCCTTTATTTATTTATTTACAAAATCCAACAGACTCGATGTCTATTGACAGGGTTACAAAATAAAGTACAACTACCAATTATGGTGTTATTCTGAACAACTGTTATTAACAGCGATGTTATTAACATCGATGTTATTAACATTGCAATGTTATGTGAAATTGAACAGCGCTGTTAAAAACTGTATTCTGAACAGCCCGATGTACACAAATTGGCAACAGTGCAACGACTACAGAGCGACCAACTTCATGTATATTATAATAGACGGTTAATAATACATTTTGAGGATATTTTTGGAAAGAAAATGAGTGCTTCATAAAGCATGCACATAAATATTGGAATAAAATTCCAAATTTGAGTTTTTTGTTGACGAAAAACACAAACTACGAAATAACCTCAAAATATCTCGTAATGTCGACCATTTTGACAAGTGTTGTTTAACATCGCAAATGTTAATTTACATCGATGTTAGTTGACAGACAGTGTACAGAATAGTATATTCATAACATCTGTCGATGTTAGCAAATAACACCGCTGTTAACGCTAACATTTTTGTTCAGAATAACACCCTTAATCACAGTTTACAAATTGAGAAGGTCACAAGCAAACGGTTTTCTTTATGCCACAATAGCTTAATTACGAATGTAAAATAGAAAAAAATATAATGCTAAACTCAAATCTGCTAGAATACTTACCACACAGCAAAATTTTGTCCAACAAATTAATTACCTGCAACTCGTTGTGATTTATTTCACACATCGGAAAAACCGATAAATAATTAATTGCATAATTAATTTTCCAGGACCTGTACGAAGATGTCGATTACGGAGTACTCACGCCCCAAACCAAAATCAAAGTCAAAGTGAATCCATCAGGTAAATACTCACCAACCGCAACACTAATTCACCCGTAACCAATTTTTCACTCCCTAGGTGTGGTGATACTGCGAGCGGACGTGCAGCCCGACTACAACAGAAGGCTGCCTGTCTACACGACGCAACGGACGCCCTACAACCCCCTAAATCAAGTCTTCAGAGTAAGGAGTAACGGATTTTAATTTTTGTAAATAATAAAACAAAATACTGTGTATTTAAACAACTACCTATAGGTTAGTCTAGTAAATTAATTACAAACTAGGTTACTGGTTATACATTTATTATTTTTTTTATACCTGATTTTTTTTTATAAAAAGAAAACACAAAACCTGCGTCGCTTATAATTAATCAATGTTGTACCGGTATTTATTCTCGCCGATTGTCAACGTCACCGTTAGTCCGCGGACGTTTTTCAATTTTCTAGTGCATGCCAGTGTTCCCTTTAATATGTCCCCTGAAAGATAAAAAAATAACCAATACCAAATTGTAAATGATGCCAGCAAAAAAAAAAAACTGTAAATACTGATAATAAAAGATATACAAACTACCTTTTTTGACATCAATTATATTTTTAAGATAAAACACCGTTTGTTGCCAGTGGGTTCGCGTGGCGTTTGGTCCGGTCGAGAACATCACGGGGTTTTCTAGGTCGAAAAAGGTGTCGAAGTATCCCACCAGTCCGGTCAGGGAGGAATCTTCGGTTATTTCAAGTTCGAAATTGGATTTAAAGTCCGACGTGTCGGTCGTGCACTTATTAATGTCGATTTCCGTCAGGACTGAGGGCGTGGAGATTATTTTATCGGCGGGCACGGTTTCCACTATTGCTTCGGTTACGACGTCGTTTTTCATGCAAGACATGTTGAAGCCGTAGACGTCTTCCCAGAAATTGATGATGTTGTCGTATCTCTCTAAAAAGTTGATCAATTGAAATATGAACACTTAATAGTAGACAGCATTGTTAATAAAAAAACTTAAAGGGTAAGCTTTGAATAAAGATTTCGAGGCATGATTGAGTGCAAGAACATTTTTTTACTAATTTTGTCGTTTTTTTTTATCCAACATCAAAAGCGTCCGAAGTTCGTTAGTGGGTTGGATAGATACCATGTGTTGCTTGTTGTGTATTTCCCACATTTTCTTTAACCTCTTCACGCCCAGGTCGCCACATGTGGCGACAAGCAAAAAAAAGATATTTTACAAATAAAAAAAAATACCGCTTTAGCGCCATCTATGGAATATTTTTTCATATTTTTTTGCAAAAATGAGTTTATGACAGTGGAATAATATTTCGTAGAAAACCGTAACAAAAAAGTAATTTTTCAATAAACCCTGGATTATGCTTTAACCCAATCAAAGTAGCATGGGCGCGAAGTGGTTAAAAGCTCAATGACAGTTCTTAATATAAATATAAATATTTATTATTCAGACAAAAAATGACAACAATACAACTGGAGCTGGTGACGGTTATAAATTATGAAGCTTAACTTTGAGTACTAAGTTAATATCTAGTTCATAGTATTCTTTCTTCATTTCCCTTTCTATTTATATTATCATGTTGAGGCGCCTTTTTTGTTTTAATTTGTACAGTAATTCTAAACAATCTAATTATTGAAGACATACGTACCTTTGTCGGAACAGGCAACCAGGCTAATATTACACCTGTTTGGCAGTAGTAATCCGCCCTCCTTCAAATGATTGTCCCTCGCATAAATGACACTATCCAGCATTCCTTCGAACAACAAGAAGTAGCCCATCCATTCCGATATGATAATATCCACTTTATTTTCGGGTAATTCGGTGTCTTCTAATCTTCCGTGTATTAAATGGATTTTTTCATGCAAATTATTTTCTCTATATCGAAAACAATAGGCATATACCTCAATTATCCATAGCTTGATGTGATTTTAAAGCTTATAAATTGTAACTTGGAAGAAATTAACGACTAGCATTATGAATACTTTGGGTAACTTTAGAGGAGTTAAAGTTACCTTCAAATGTGGCAAGTAAGTAAGACTTTTCCATGTGTGTTCTGTCATGAAAATATCATAACCTAACTCTTAAACACCTAGTTAGAGGACGGCAAATTTAAGTTGGCCAGACGCGCAGAGAGCAAGCGAAAGCTCTCCTCCACATAATTGAATGTACGAGGCGCGCGAACTCTTTACGAAATCTATCGAGAGCGCCCTTCGAAGGTTCCACCCACAATTTTGCCACTGCGCAACGGCAAGTTACGTTTGCCGTCCTGTACTACATTAAAAAGCACTCCAAAAGTGTGGGGGCAAAGTTTTTTTTTTTAATTTTTAGGACAAGTAACCTCAAAAAACCACAAGATGTCAAAATAAATAAGAATTCAATGCAGCCAATATAATATTGCATGAATGGTTATAGGGATTTTCAGAAAATGTTCTGCTATTGTGAATATTTTTGACATTCTGATCTCACTGTATAATCCATCATTGACTAGAACAAGTTATGTTTGCCGTCCTGTACTACATTAAAAAGCACTCCAAAAGTGTGGGGGCAAAGTTTTTTTTTTATTTTTAGGACAAGTAACCTCAAAAAACCACAAGATGTCAAAATAAATAAGAATTCAATGCAGCCAATATAATATTGCATGAATGGTTATAGGGATTTTCAGAAAATGTTCTGCTATTGTGAATATTTTTGACATTCTGATCTCACTGTATAATCCATCATTGACTAGAACTTCGAAGTATAACAATTATTAAAATTGATAAATCTAGCATTTATAACTTTATCCTATAAAATAAATTGTGATGTTGCTATTAGAATGATTTATTAAAAAAAGGATTTTATATTGCATACAATTGACATGACATGGCAATAATTTTGCCAACCCTAAGTTTTACAAGTTGAAAATTCAGAGTACATATTTTCCAGCTTTATAAAAGTAAGTAGTGCATCCTGAGGGGCTGTTATAGAGATGTGTAATATCTATCTCCTCGCTCTATGAAAATTCAAGTCACTGTACCGACGTATTTGAAAAAACATATGGCAATCTGGATGATTAAGAGTACAACTCACAAAGCTTACAAACATTGCATTTAACAAAAACAACAGCGTATTTTTTTTAAACAAAGTGTCATTTCAGCTTGGACATGGAATGCATTTTAAAGTGATCAAAACTCGATGGAAATGTTAAGATGCGAAAACCTTTGACGAAGACGTCACTCAAAGTCAGCACAAGTCATGCCATGCCTATTCCCCTTTATTTTTTGAAAGCAGTGCTGCCAAACCCTCTACCTTTCTCCATTGCATAGCAATGTATTTATGTACAGGGTGTGGTAAAGAAAGAAGTGGTAATAACTTTTCTAAATGATTTCAACAGATGTTGCTTACTTTACATTTAGAACAAGAAATAGTTGTAGATATTGCACCACTTTTTTCTGGGCACCCTGTATATAAACAAACAAAACATTTTCTTTTGTCAGTTTGTGGAAGTTCAACGAGGAGGCTACGGAAGAAAATTTGACCAAAACAGCAGCGTAAAAGTAGTACAGCATGAGCAGCATTAACCCTTTTAAATTTCAACTTTCTATATTACATTATTGATTAACTCTATGTAATACTAGGTGATATGGAAAAAATCGTGCATTGTGATTATGTGTCTAATGATAACTACCTTATAATATCCATCGCCTTAAAAATTACATCCGATTGGTCTATCCCATAAACTTTCTTCGCCTCTGCCTTGGCCGCAAACATGGAAAGTATGCTCGTCCCGCAACCCACATCCAAAACCACCTTATCTCTGAACGTGTTTACATTATTTAAAATCGCATCACGGTAACTCTCAGTTCGTACCTTATCCTAAATAATTATTTAAGTAAGTGGGTGATAATATCGTGTCAACTTGAAAGTGAAACTTCTTTAGCCACGGTTTATCTGATAGAAAACGTAACATCATTTTGGTTATAACACAAAAGTTTGTTGGTGATTTTTCACGACATAATTTTTACGTAAGAATATTTTGGGTTATAGCACAATTTTTTGCGCCTCACATAATCCCTCTTCTACATCAAGAAGTTTCATTTCAACTCTGCGGTCATTTTTGTGTTACTTACACTTAACATTTCATGATGAATCCCATAATGAGAGTACGAATTGAAATATTCACTGTCGCACGAGACGGGCACCGAGGCTACACAGTTCGGTGCCACGATTTTCTTATCGCCCGCCTCGACAATGTTCCTAGTCACCTCCTTCATTTTGGTGATGTCCAGAACGGCACTCTGCAAGAGCACCTCTTTTTGCCGCAACTGGAATTCAAAAACAAAATAACAAAAGAAGGGACAGAACCCTTCGCCGACAATTCCTGTTTTATCGGCCGTTATTTCTCTCTCTCTGGGTAGTGCTTCTGTTTTATCCGCTGTCTTTCTCTCTCTGGGAAGTGCTGAAGTACCTGAATGGATCTTTCAGAGCACTGAATGGATCTTTCAGAGCACACAACGCGCTTCTTCCATTACCATTTCTTATCAGAAACCTTTATATCAGTTTATGGGTGAGGAACGGAATCGGAAATTGTCCAAAATACCCGTTAGTGTAGAGCAGTGTTTCTCAAAGTGTGGTACGCGTACAACCTGGGGTACAGGAAGAGTTTGCTGGGGGTATGTGCTACACCGGGCTTTGGCCGTGCCAAAAAAAAAGGAACGGGCTTTTGGAGGTGGAACCGCAAGTCAGATTAAAATTAACAACCAGATACCAAATTATGATGATCTGTTGTCTCAACAAAAACAATTTCTCCTTCACATTATAACAGACATAACCCCAATTACAACCATAAGCACATGTTTCCCAAAATAAGTTTTTTTATATAAATGACATTTTACTGCCGAGGATGGCTACTTAAAGTAGCCGAAACTAGTTTGGTAAATAAAATAATTCAATATCAGGAAGTACACAGTCTTTTTTAACAATTAAATCACCTGATAACAATGGATTATCACCTCCAAACAAAAACAATTTCATCCTTCTCATTGGGAACGTTCGTCAGACTAAACAGTTGGGTGTTTACTGCCAACCCCGTTGGGGTATTTTCAACAGTAATATAACGAGTGCCTATGATTTTGCCGGCAATTATTAGCGGCAGGATCACGATTGCTTGTTGCGACGAAAATCGGCACGACTGCGAAGCAGGAGTGCCGATTTTCTAGAAGCAACAAGCAAGAGTGATCCAGACGCTAATAATTGCCTAGGAAAAATCAGGCACGAGTTAGATTCGGGAAGACAATTGGCCGAACAGAAAGTTCACACTTCTTAATTTGAAAAATTAAATTTAGTGACACCAAGTGTCAGACGTGTATTTATCTGCGCCACAATAATTGTAGTAAAAATGAGCTTACCAAGATTTTGAGAAATGCCTATGAATACTACTACTGATGAAAGCACTAACACTTCACCCGCAAATACAAACAGATCGAATTCAGGAGCAAACTGCTTAAAAGTCCGGCAATAACTGACGTTTTATACGCTATAGAAAATGAACCAACGCGTTGCTAGGCAATACCAACATGAGAGATTATCTGATTAGATACGACCCAGGGTAAATTGCCATGCATAACATAGAGCGTGGTCTGCTACGCATCGTAATTAGAATTTTATTGGATCATCTCATCAACGTTATTCGATTTCATTGGTTAGTAAGTAAATGAGGGCAATTGTCTGATGAACGCGCTGTTGATCGTGAACAAGTTCGTCCAGCGGTCGCCATTTTACCAATCGTACAAATTAGACTGATTGGTGGAATCAAGTGTTGAAATTTTCGCCGAAATGGAGGTTACAAAAGTAGCGTTCACCAAATACCAACATTCAGCGTAAATCGAAATAAACATGTTGACGGTTAAAAATTCTGACGAACGCGCTCATTGATTATAATGTACTTATAATATAACTTTTATTTACATTTATTATGAATGAATTTTTTTTTATTGTTTATTGTCATTTTGTTTATACACTAAAAAAGGAAAAAATAAATATAGCTTTTGACCTTGAACATTTGGGGGGGGTGGAGACGAGGGGGTACTCAGTGTTAGGAAAATTATAGAAGGGGTATATGGAAACTTTGAGAAACCCTGGTGTAGAGTGAGTAGTGCAGGCAGCATGAGCATCTCTCTCTCTCTCTCTCTCTCTCTCTCTCTTTGCCCCACCTAGGAAAGTGTATGAGCCCCGACTGTTTTGTAGCCCCATCCGAAATCACCACCACCACAATACATAATAGGAGAAGCTTTTGATAAACGCTACCCATCTCGGAAATCATCTGTTAATGCTCGTTTTCAACTGTCTAACCTCCTGTACCTACCCGCTATTAATAGTACTCATTCTCTCGACCTACTACAATTACCCACGAACGATGTGTCAATTATTATCATTCACACAGAGCGTCCAACACAATAAATAATGTTCCATGCACCAAGCACATAAGTGTTATTTAAAAGATCAACAAGCTTTGTTTCATATATTCATGCATTAGACATAAACGCAAATTATAACAGGTAACGACAACTAAACGGAGAAGCAAGTGCAGTCGCATTACGGCAGGAAAAGAGAATGACAATTGATTTGGGCAAAATTAAAAAAAAAATATTGAAATGGCTCTCTATGCATCTTGTCCAAAAACAGAGATGGCTTGTGCCGACCAGGTCCAATGTTTTTTTTATACATAATTTTTTTTATAGAAATGGTTTTCCGTGAATAAACGTATTATTATTATTATTATGTTACACCATTAACACGTTCACTGCCACTACAATTGGAATTGCACATACGCAAGTATAAAGCGAGTTGGTGGGAGCGAACGTGTTAATGTCACTAGGTTCGGTTATATTAATTACTTATTTATTATAGTTTGAACATCATTTATAATTGTATCTGAGAATAATTTGAGATAAACTTAATCGGAATATAAATAGTATATTCATTTACTGTACCGTGAGATCAAGAGTCAAAAATAGTTGACAGCCCTTAAAACATAACCCAACTAACAGAAGTTCAGTGGTGTCACTAAGAATACGAATTTTAGCATTGAAAATCCTGAAATTACACTTAAGTAACCTTAAAAAATCACAAGCTGTCAAAATTAACAAAATATACACTGCCCTGCATAGGAGAATTTCAGACAGCCAACATAATATTACTTGAACTATTATCCCTATTTTCAGAAAATGTGCTGCCAACTATTTGTTTCAACTATCTGATGTCACTGTAATCTGTGTTAAGCAACTTATTATACACACGGACATTATCCTGCTTACCAGGACGCCACTGACTATAGAGCAGTTACTGTACCGATACAGTAGATCGTAAATTTTCGGTCTCGAAACATTCACTTCTTATTTGTGATCATGACTTTTCTCAACTAAAGAAACGTAAAAAAGTGTAAATATAAGGTTTCTAAAGATTCGTGAAAAGTATCGACCAGGATATCCACCTATCGCAGTAACTATGATGAAGTAAGTTGTTTTTGATTTTAAGTCTATTGTAAGTCATTACACAGAAACTTAACCAAGCAAGGTTCAAAAAAACGTGGAAAATCCCGGAAATGTACGAATAAATCAAACGTTTGACGATATGGAATGTCGCGTATGTATTGGGAAGGTATTATCAGTTTAAAGTTATGTTTTAATTGCTTTCGACAGAAAAAAAAATTGAAGGAAATTATTGACCATTTAGCTGAAGCTGAACATAAAATTATGTTTCAAGAACTTGTTAATAGCACGTAGAAACACTGAATAAAACACTTACTAAGTTTTTTACCACAATTTATTTGATGACAGTAAAACGTCGAAACTTAAGTCGTGATACGTATGTATACGTAATATTTATACATACATCAAATAAATTGTGGTAAAAAACTTAGTAAGTGTTTTATTCGGTGTTTCTGTAATGAATTACCACGTAGTAAAAGTCGCAACCATCACCATGACGTAGAACATTATTTGCATTATCAATATTTAGAATGCCTTGGGGGCGAATCCAAGATTACTAGATCCACATAAATTTTGACACTTTTAAATTTTTCAATATAATCTTCGTTACTAAAATAGCATGAAGAAACTAATGCAATATAGAACATATTACTTTTAGGTTATAGCATTTTTCTCTGCATGACAAAAAAAAAACAATTAAATTTGCGAAAAGACAAGGTTACTAGAACCACATAAATCGAGTAAATTTCAATGCTATTAAATTTTCCAATCCAATCTTCTTTACTAAAATAGTGTGAAGAAACTAATACAATATAGAACATAGGGATATAGCATTTTCTCTACATGACAAAAAAATTAATTAATTAAACAAAGACATGCATTTCAGCACAGCAGGGATCATCAGTGATCCCCAGAAAGATATATGCGTCACACATGATTACACACTTTTACTTATCTGGTAAATAATTATTCACCAGAAATAATATTTCAGCCACGTAAAATTAGCATGCAACGTGTTAAAAATGTTATTGTGCGTTAACTAATAATGTATAAGTGTACTTATTTCTTTCCTGTTGTAATAAAGTATCTTTGAAATGGTTATTCAATATTTTTTTAAGTGAAATAAAAGTTTTAACACTTTAAAAGCAATTTTCTCGGTTTGAATATTTTAGCACCCTACAAATCCTCATTTAAGCAGCCAGGCGATATAGCGTAATTAGGTTTTAAAGTAAAATACAAGGCGTGTTTTTAACGTAAGTACCATTTTGTATTTTGGCTGCAGATGCGGTTGGCATTCAGCGCATGCGTGCTATACTCACACATTTTATTCTCGACACAGTAGGCTTTGTCAGGGTGGCATTTTTGTTGGTAGTAAAAAAGTTACTAACATTTTGGTTATGTCGTTAACAGTGAATTATTTTTTAAGTCACCGGTGACAAAACATGGGTGGATTACTTTACACCAGAACCGAAATAGGAATCCATGGAATAAGCGGCATTCAACATCACCTAAGAAAGTGATGTTTAAGCAAATAGTTTCGACCCAGAAAATCATGTCTACTGTGTTTCGGGACCGGAAAGGTTGTTTTGCCTCATTTTGAAACGATACTTTAAAAACACACCTTGTACATATTTGATGATGGGTGCAATGCAGTTAAACATTGTTAAACAGTTAAACGAAAACAAAGAAAGACCGAAATAAGAATAAATTCATGCGTAATTTAGTGCAGACTTATAGGTTAAGCACTTACCAGTATTGTCAAATCTTGGATTTGTCTCTGAAGGTCCGAATAGGTTATATTGCTTATTGGGGTTTTTCCATCGATAGCATAATGCGGGGTCGAAGGCGCGCTGCCTAAATCATCAAAATCTGCAAGCAAGAAAATAAAATGTGTTTCAGTAAATAAATTTGGGACAACCTCTCACTTGTTGCAGATGCACTTAATCAATTTTATTTTTGTCTTTATTAAATTAATTCAATTTATAAAATGTGTTACTTTTATAATTTAGAGTATTTAGCAACTTCAATATTCCTCATTTATTGTACACAATTAAGCGCCATGAAGTTGTATACGACACTATCAAGAAAATATTTTTTTTGCAGCCGAATTTTTATCAAACTTCATAGTTGCAGTTTATTCAATGTTCGATTGTAATTAATAAAATATTTAGCGCGTTCATGTTGAAATTACTTTATAACATCCCCCTTTTCAAAAATGCAATTAATCATTTAGTGTAAAAATTTTGTTTTTTAAAACAATATTTAATTATTATTATTAAAAATATGAATGTTTCTAATTTGTACCGTTTTTTGTTGGCCCACTATGTATATAAAACGTCAAGACTCACCATACATAAGCCAAGGCTCCATGTCTCCGGGCTTCAAGTACTCATCGTCGGCCCAAGGCGTGCCCTCGCTGTCGACGAGCGTCTTCGGATCGGGCTTGTGCTTCCTTATGTAGTTGATCATCTTTATAAACGAATAGCAGTCCATGTTGTGCTTGTTCTTCAACTCCAGAAGGTCGAAGTTGTGCTCGGCGCGGCAGTGGTCCATGGCGACAGCGATCGTTAAAAATTGAGACGGGCAGAACAGGCAGGTGGTCTGTTCCCCCGCCACTTCCATCTCGTCCCAGCCATCTGAATCGTCATTTTCGTCCAGCGACACTCTGCAGACACGAGACTGTTCGGATATGTCTGCAAGGAAAGAATGAATAATTCATTTAGAAGAAAATATAACAAATGGGGCTGAAGGACGGTCGATGGCCCTTTCTTACATATTTATATTTTGAATGTATGTATGTTGGAATAAAATTCATGTATATATAACAAATGAAGTTATACTTAAGATTAATGCTAACAAAACTTAATTTAAGGTGGATTTCACAACAGGTTTTTTGTAAGGCTGGTATTATATTTTTAGCTGTGTAAACGTTCTCTATGCACTGTTGTCTGTCACTCTGTCACTGAGTACATTTTTGAATCATTATTCTTTAAATTGGAAATGGAGCTTAGAAGATGATTTAGGGTAGAAATACATTGGAATAGAAAAGAATTTGTTATTAAACGTTGAAAAAGAGTAAATATCAATTAAATTATGTTTAATGTAAACGCAGAATCTAACCTCAAATTATGCATTCTGTTTACCATTTGAAAGATCGTTTACACAGCCGAAAATATAATACCAGTGAAATGTCATTTACGCCAGAGTTATACCGTGAGATCAGAAAGTCAAAAATAGTTGGCAGCACATTTTATGAAAATCCCTATAATCATACGAGTAACATTATATTGGCTGCCTTGAATTCTCCAGTGGGGTGCAAGTGCATTTTAACATCTTGTGGTTTTTTGAGGTTACTTGTCTGAAAAATAGACAAAATCGGCAAATGGGGACACAAAACTATTTTTAAAACAAGTAACCTCAAAAAAACACAAGATGTCAAAATAAACTGAAGAATTTCAAACAGCCAACATAATATTACTTGAAATTATTATCCCTATTTTCCGAAAATGTGCTGCCAACAATTTTTCGACTTTTTGATCTCACGGTATTTATTACCATGTTTATGAAGTCCACTGTTAAAGGTTTCATATTTAAACTATGCTATATTCCAGTGAAGAAGACTGTATTAAAAATTATACAAAAATTTTGACTTGCGCATTGATGCATCAATGCTCTGTTATAATGCCCGTAATTACTAAACGCAGGTGAATTCTTACAGTGATGCCGGCTAACATATCAAAATATATTACAAAAACATGAAAAATTGTTTTTTTTTTCTGATTGAAACAATATTGAGTGATATTGCCTTAGTTACGATATGTCATAACGCACTTATATTTCTCTAGGGAAATATGAAGCGCTCATATTTCCCTAATAACAAAATCGTAGCAACATACCAAATCTTCAAAATACGACGCCGACACCGTTCACCAAATTTTTGTTCCCTCCAGTCTTTAAAATATTTGTACACTTTGGTGTAAGCAGCTTTGGATTTTACCGGAACCAAACATTCACGGTCTTTCGCCGCTTGCGTCAACACATAGTTTGACATTTCACCAATTTATGAAACAACGCAAAAATCAAAACAAGTAAACTATGATATTTACAAACAAGGCCCTTAGCAACGTTACCAATCCGATAAATTCAAAAATTTACAATCCAATATTTTCCCATTTACAGAACAATATTCTTTCAATTAGAAAAAAACTATTGATTACAACATGGGAAATATAAATACATTTCTCTTGGTTGACTATACATCCCTCCGGCTTCGCCCTCGGGATGTAACTAGCCAATCTCGGGAAATATACTATTCATATTTCCCTAGTTGTAATAATAGCTATATTAAACAAAAATGTTGGTACAACCTAAACCTAAAATTCATTCAATTATTAGACAAATTCTGTAGTGACTACAATGTGTAGTTAAAATTGGGAATTGATTAATTTTTCATTTCGCTCAGTCAATTATTAAACAAATTCTGTACTGACTACGATATGCAGGGAATCGATTAATTTGTGATTTCGTGTATGATCACCTGTGGTGTTGTGTATGTAACGATCTTTAGGGAGAAACGATGTTATCTGAAGCAAATTGACACGTTGGAAAACGTATTATTGCTAGAATTACCAATCAATTTCTTCACATCGAGATCTATTTAATCTACTGCGTGCAGAAGATATGAAATACGTGGGGCAAATTAATGTTTGATTGATTTTTCACTCACCTGCCTCTTGCATTATCCTTCGGTTGTTTACAAATATGGAAAAACACGTGCGTCCGCCGCGTTTTAGGTTAGGTGCAATTGTAAATCTAGATGTTTAACATACGCACGAGTCTCCCGTCGAATTTCCCTCTGATTGTTCCCTCGCATCACATAAATAGGCCCTATTTAACGATTTAAAATTCAAATTATTGATTTAAACTTATATCACGCATCTCTTTTCCGCAGTTGTCAAAGCACGTACCAACTGTCGGAACTAAAATCGCTCTATTTACCTGTCTACATAGATATATTTGGTAAATACAGGACGGCGGTGGCTTTTCATCACGTAAAATGAAATTAATTATTTTTAAAAGCCACACAGATAATTGCAATGTTCAATAATGAAATGTATATACCTAGGTATATTTGGTTGCCTATGGTTAACACACAATTTTCCTTCGATTTTACTTATGACATTTATTACTGAACGTTTCCAAAATTGTATTTTTCTACCGCTACCACTTAAACAAATTATAATAGACATACGGTATTTGTAATGTTATGCATTTCAATAATAAATAAGTCACACTTTACCACGAAGTAAACGCCTCTAGTGTCAATCAATTAAAGTTGTTCGTTTTTTATTTGAATTACTGCAATAGAGTTGTAAATAATAGCAAATTACGCACAAGACAAGAAATTGCGTAGCGGCGAGTAACGCAATTTCACGCGCGCGTTCATGCCTTACAACTCGCATTATCTACTGTACGTTACCTACGACCTTACATTTATTCGCCTAAACTATAAAGACAAATTGAAACTTTGTCAGGGTGAAGTTTGAATTTTAAAGGCTCTACGTAATTACTATAGTCTATTCATATCAACAAGAGGCGGTAATTCACATTTAATTTGCTGAAAGTAATTGAACATTTAATATTATACCAGCGATTGCCCTTGAAAAATTTCGCCTTTATATTTCTGGCGTTGGTACCGCGCAAAATATCTACGCGGGAAAGTGCTGTACCCGTTAAGCTGCCCCCGTTTTTACCAGTGAATTCAACCCTTTTAACTTACTCGTGTCTCCCTTTGTCCGTATTTTAACCCCCTTGCCTGTAACCCGCGACGCAATGGTGAACAAACCGCTGAACAAGATGTACGTGATAAAGAGAGGTAAGAATATAACCTTAAAATCTACATTCGCCCTTTTTTCTTGTACCCCTTTTAAATAATTACATAACTTTTCGAATGTTCGAAGGCATTATTGATGTTACGATTTATTACTTCCATACGTTTCCAGTTGTACGTAGAAGAATTTAACGTTTATATTATTTTTAAATTGAGAAAATATATGAAATACGTTTTTATTGCAATTATTGTATTACAATATCTCCATGGTGATTTGAGATGTTATCTTTAAGCCGCAATGGGGATTTGTCACCTACTACCATAAATCAGTGAAACAGCCAACCTCTTAATAGTTTTATTGAGGTGCTTGAAAAGCGGCTTCAAGAAATCGTCGTGGAGATATTGGTATGCTATACCGTGAGATCAAAAAGTTGAAAGTAATTAGCAGCCCTTAAAGCATAACCTAACACAGAAGTTCAGTGGCGTCACTGAGAATGGGAATGTTGGCATGAAAAACCCTGAAATTTAAATAAAACAGGTAGATTGTACATCGTAAATATATTATTAATAGTAATGATCAGTTCTGAAAATAACTATTAATGTTTAAATTAGACTAAATGGGCAGATAAAAACAGACAATAGTGTATTGTACAACGAGCATACAATGATGGCTATTAATCCCGAGAACGATGTTTGCGGAAAAGCCGTAGGCAAGTGGAGCAAGTCGTTAGAGTGATTAATGGCCATTATATGCGAGTTGAACACTATGTCCACAGACTAACCAGACGACCAACTCAATGTATTTTTCTGTCGGCAAAACTTAACGCGTTTGTAGATGGCGAAAGTGTAGAAAATTATGGGAAATTCAAATGTAAGATAAGCACCATTAATAATAATAATAAATACGCTCAATAAATTCAGTTTTAAATAAAGTGAATCTGTCAGGTATAATGCAATATTAACTTTGTTAATGTATATCTCCAATAAATTCACACATTTATTTAAAAAAAGAACAATGCAAAATAAGAATTTGAAGTTACGAAATATTTGGTGACCTTTTAACAATATTAATTTCCTGCATTATGATAAATTCATTATTTAAAATAATTGTAGTAGTGTCGCATGTTGCATTAGGTAAATAAAAGAAAAGGTTGTTTATTACATTTATGAACGTTTATTCGTTTTATTTATCAATTCTGGTATTTATCTTGATATGCCAAGAAATTACCTACATGTTTATTAACGTAAAATACAAATTGAGAATTTGATTTCTTGTCACACCAAAAGACGGGAAAACCCCAGTGGGAAAACCAATCTCAGAACTGTCATTTAACAAAAAAAAAAAAAAAAAAAAAAAAAGACCTTTATTGGCATATTAACCTATTACAAAAACAAAATAACTATTCTACATTCCCCAACAACTAAATCATAAATTTAACTCTCTCCTACATTCCTTCTCCCTCACCATTTTCTGCAATATCTTTACCCCGGCACCATCCTCTCTCATCCATTCCGCTACACCCTTGTTCCTTTTTCCCCCCATCCATCCTTCATTCACTCCCTCACACTCCTCCGCCAGATGCCTCCACGTATCCCTCCCATTTTCACACATTACACACCTCATATACTCTTCACCCATCCACTTCTTCCTCCCTCTCTCTTCTGATCCACACCTAGCCCTAGCTAATGTCACCCTCTCTTCTCTGTTCCACCCGTCCTCATCCAAATACTTCGGTCTCCTTCCATGTACCTGCCAACTCCCATACATGTCATTATATTCACTTTTTTCTATACTTCCCTGTCTCTCCTGTACATCCACTTCCTTCGCCCTCTCGCTCACCCACTTTGCCACATTTACCCCCCTCTCTAACCACTCCCTCACTTTCACCTCAGACAGTCCTACTCTCTCATACATTTTCATTCGTTCCTTCCTCCATTTACCCCCCCTTTCGTTCACGCATGTCTTCCATACCGCCTTTACCAACCTCTCTTCCCCTAACTCCCATAACCTCATCTCATACCTAACCATTCTCTCCATAGCCTCACATCCTAAGCTTCCTCTGTCAGTCTCCTGAAGCAGTATGTACCCGGGAGTCGACCTTTCCACTCCCAGCATACGCTTCAGAAACCAACACTGCTCCCTTTCCACGCACTCATACCCTTTCACGCCCCACACTTCTACTCCATACATTATTATCGACTTCACACATGCATCCCACACTTTACACGCCAATCTGACGCTGTTCTTCATCCATTCTCCCCATTTTTCCCACACGATACCCCACGCTTTCCTGGCCTTTCCTTGCACCCACCTTACATGCTCCTCATATCCCCCTGTCCCTTTAAACATAAACCCCAAATACTTAAATATTTTCACTCTCTCAATCACTTCTCCCTTCCATTCTAACACTTTCACGCTCCCCTCTCTTCCCTTATTCCTAAATCTCATCCATTTCGTCTTCTCCACATTCACACACAATCCCCTCTTGTCCATATACCTCTCCGTTCTCCTCAACATGTCTTTCATCCCTTCCCAATCTCTCGCCATCAACACCATGTCATCCGCATATGACAGCATCCACACCTTATCCTTCCCGATTACTACTCCTCCCGCCTGCCCTTTCCTCAGCACATCCTCCAGTTCGCTTAGGTATAAGTTAAATAACATCGGGCTTAACGGGCATCCCTGTCTCAATCCTACCCACGTCCTAAAACTCTCCGACACCTCCACTCCCACTCTTGCTACCACCCAGGTTTCCTTATATACTCCTCTTACCCACTCAATCATACTCTCATTCACTCCTTTTCTCCTCATACATTCTAGCAACTTCTCCCTCGGCACTGAGTCGTACGCCGCCTTTAGATCCACAAACACCGCATACATGCTTCCCTTCTCTTCAGTCACTCTCTCCGCCATTCTTGCCAGGGTAAAGATCTGCTCCCTTGTTCCCCTCCCCCTTCTAAATCCCCCCTGAGTCTCTGGTATTAAATCCTTCTCTTCCACCTCTTCTTCCAGCCGATTCTTTACCACCAGCATAGCGATTTTGTAGCCTGTGGGCATCACTGTGATCCCCCGGTAGTTCCCGGCCTCCTTCTCGTCCCCTCCTTTATGTACCGGGCACATCGTACCCCATCTCCAGGCCTCCGGTATGTTCTTTCTTCCCCTCCACATTTCGTTCAACAGCTCCCTGAATTTCTTCTTCCCCCCTTCTCCTATCTCCTTCCACATCTCTGCCTTCAGCCCATCCAACCCTGCCGCCTTTCCTTCTTTAACTTCCTCGAAAGCTCTTTCCACTTCCTCCTTAGAGAACTCCTCCGTCATCTCCATACACCTTCCTTGTCCCACTTCCTCTGGGTACCCACTTGTTTCTCTACATTTCCTTGTCCACTCCTCCAGTGTTATCCCTACCCGTCTCCTTCTTTCGCCTCTCTTCAGTACTTTCCATATTTCCGACTCGTTTCTACACTTCTTCAACTCTTCACTTGTTCTTTCCACCTCCTGCCGCTTCTTCCTCTCGCATATCCCCTCATATTTCCTTTTTGCTGCCGTTACCTTCCTCTCCTCCCCTCCACCTCTTATACATTCCCCCATTGCCTTCCTTAGTTCACTTTTTGCCTGCCTGCATTCTTCATCAAACCACCTACTCCCTTCTCCCGTCCTTCCTTTAGCTTTCCTTCCGCACCCCACAATTAGTTCCTCCATCTCCTCTATTGATTCGACGTCTTCCCACTGGATCCTCCTCATCTTCATCCTCATTTCTTCTATTGCCTTTGCCCCACATTCTAACTTTCCCATTTCTTGCTTCTCTTCAGTCACCTTCTCCTTCTCCATCCATACCTCCACTTTTAGTGGTAGATGATCGGAGCCCATCACTTCCTCCACCTCCATACTTTTTATTTTCCTTTTCGTCATCCCCTTTATCGCCACATAGTCGATCACCGACGATCCCCGCGGCCCACTATAAGTTTTCCTCCCTTCCCAGTCCCCCTCTGTGCATCCATTTAGAATTTCCCATCCCTCCTCCATCACCCACTCCTTCATTCTCTTACCCTCCCCGTTTATACATTTGTCCCTGGACTTTCTTTCTACCACAGATCCCTCTTCATTAATCCCTCCCCCCATTTCTCCCATTCTTGCATTAAAGTCTCCTCCTAGCACCCATTTTCCTCCTCCTTTCGTTCTCTCCTCTATCTCCTTTCTTATTATATTCCAATTTTTATTTACATATACCACCCCTACGTTTATCCTCTGTTTCCCTTGTCCATACTTTATCCATGCCACGTCTTCTCCTTCTCCGAATTGTCCCGTCACGTCCATCCCCATTTCCTTCTTCCATCCTACTATCATTCCACCCCTCGCCCTTCCTTTCGTTGCACACCTTATCGCATCCTTCCTCTCCCATATAAAGCTTCCCGGTAGCCATCTTTTCACTTCTCCCCACTCTTCCTTCCCCATCCATGTCTCTACTAGCCCCACTATGTCCTTCCCTACTAACCACTTCTCCCAGTCTCTCTTCCACTTGCCCTCCTTTATCTTCTCCTTAATTCCCGCTATGTTCCAAAACCCGATAGTTACTGACCCCTTCTTCCCTTCTCCCCCCCCTTTATCTCCTCGCCGCTTGCCTTTCCCGCTGTGCTTCTCTCCCAGTCCACTCTCTGCCCCTCTGTCCTTTTTTTTACAGCTCCTTCTCCCTTCTTCTCTCTCCTCTCCTCCTATCTCCTCCTCATTTCTTACTTTTTTGGCTCCTCTTGTCTATGTAGTGTCTCCTTTTCCTTATTCCATCTCCACAGCTCCCCATTCACGAACATTCTCTGGTAACCAACCCTTACCATCTTCCCCCCTTCTCTCTCCCTACTTGCTTTCTCTCTTATGATCTTCTGGATCCTCCTTTCCTCCTTTGTCATATCATCCTCGATGAACACTCTTTCCTGTATATTTCTTAATTTATTTTTATTTTTCATTACTTTTATTTTATCTTCCATCCCCATCTTGACTACTGTCATTTAACAAATTTACATCAAATAAAACAGGAAAGATAATTAAAATTGAAAACCTTACTTGTTGCAGTTGAAGAGCGAAATATGAAATGATAACGTTCGAGTGTCACAGACTAACTTAGGAATGACATTTCGTTTTTTATTTAAATTGTACAAATATGTCCATCTATTAATACCTAAACGAACTAAGCAAATCATCTTACAGTTTCCATTTTTTTGTATGGTCTACTCGGGCGCCTCTACATATGTGAAAGGTTTTATCGAGGAGAGCAATGTACAATTTTGATGACAGAGACAGTAGATCACGATAAATTTCCCTATGCACTTGGCGGTCTGGTTAGTCTGTGACTATGCCTATAAAAAACTATTTTTAAAATAAAATTACAACATGTCAAAATTAACAATATGTATACTGCATTGCATTAGAGAATTCCAGACAGCCAACATAATTCCACTTGAATTATAGGGATTTTCAGAAAATGTGCTGTCAACTTTCTGATCTCACTGTACAATTTTTTTTTAATTATGTTTTTCCATTATGTAATCAGTAACTTTCTCTTTGTCCTAATTTGGTAGGTGTTTATTCATGATGTAAAGTTATTTGTTGTCGGTGTAATATTTGCATTCTTATCTTTTATGTCATCAGATATGAACCGTGCTATTAACTAAACTAATTAATCCAATTAATTTTCAGCGTAGAATTAAGAGATGGAACTATTTCATTTACAAGGTTGTTAGATTGTTTTCAGATCTGATAACCTAAGCTATTTTCTCGTATGGAATAACTGAACTGAACTTCTTATTTTATTTCTATTAGCATATATTCCTGGAATAATAAAACGAAAAATCTTTCTCTTTAACCAATTTAGAGCCGAAATATGTTTTTAGACACGAATCCTTTATTTTTGGTATACAGGGTGCCCAGATTTCGTAGGGACAACATGGGCAACTTCTGTATTCGAAGAGATAGAGAGATGATCAAATTAGCAAAAAGGTGCAGATTCGAGAGCTCATTAAGAATCTACCCCCAAATCCCACTTGCCATGGCCCACTTGTTCGACATTAAAATAAAAACAAAATCTCATTTTTTTCATTTGCCATAACTTCTCTGCTACCCAAGATACCGAGATGCGGCTTGAAACAATTTGCATGACAATTTAAACACTTTCATTGGCACTTTATAGAACCAATGTTATCTGTGCAAATTTTTAGTAAACTAACAGAAGTTACCCATGTTGTCCTTGCGAAATCCGGGCACCCTATATATTTATTTAAAATATGCCTACAAAAAATTATTCTATAGAATTTTTCTTTTTTTTAATTTTGACTTTTGTAAAAATTATCCATTACCAATAAAGTATTCTATTCTTTGTCGCTTGTTCTACGCTCAATAACTTCAACCATCCACCCTGCTCATAAACCTTGCCCCAAGTACCTCACAATCCTGCCATCAGTGCTCCCATTGCTCTTCTCCCATATCCTCCATTTTCACTCTTTTTCTGGTCTCCAGTATCTGCTCCCTCTTTCTTCACAGCACCACCGTTATCTTGCAGCAGTGTTTTCTCTTCCCAATTCGTTCTTTCCAGTAGGTAGTTTGGTTTACCCACCCTTTCTGCTATTCTACTATATACATTTCTTATAAAACTTATACTGGGTTCCCCATAATAGGCTACCCATTTTAATATTTGAATTAATTTTTTTTCAGTTAACAAAACAAACTTTTTATTATACTAAATTACAGCTAACTCTTTGGGATTTATGATAACATAAATATTTGGCTAATTTAATTCTAACTTTTAAAAATCACGTCTTCTAAATGACCTCCACCAACTTCAACACATTTTTCAATATTAGATAAAAAGTGGTTCATTACACGGCGTAGCAAACCCTTATCTATTCCTTCAACTTCTTCACGAATTTTGACTTTGAGTTCCTCGATTGTACCTGGACGACTCGCAAACACTTTGGCTTTTAAATATCCCCACAGGAAAAAATCGGGGGACCTCGAAGGCCAAGGCAAATTTCCGAATCGAGAAATGAGTCGGCCATTAAACGTTTCTCGCAGAACCTGCATTGAGTTTCTGGCGGTATGAGCTGTTGCCCCATCTTGTTGGAATAGTAAGGCATTGTTTAGTAATCCTCGTCTATTTAATTCTGGAATGAGGAATGTCTCTAGCATGTTTACGTAGCGCTCGGATGTTACTGTTACAGCGCGGTTATTTTCATCCTCAAAAAAATATGGACCAATAATACCAAAAGATCCTACTCCACACCACACAACAACTTTTGGATTATGAAGGTTCTGTGTAAAGATTTCACGAGGATTTTCATTTCACCAGTATTTAAAATTCTGTTTATTAACCATGCCGTTCAAATAAAAATTTGCTTCGTCGCTCATTAAGAGACTGTGAATTGGTCCTTGATGTAAATTCAAAAATTCTTGACAAAATGCTAACCTTGCTTCTTTATCTTGATTTATAAGTTGCTGTGACTGAGGGATGAAATTTTAAATCTCTTTGAAGAATTCGATCTAAGCTTCCCTTTGATATTCCTAGGATAAGGGTTTGTCGATTAGCAGACCTTTTAGGACTTCTCGTAGACGCAATTCTAACCCTTTCAATATTTTCTGGTGTACGAACTGTTCTTCGACGTCCAGGCTTCTTCAAATTTTGTACAGAACCATTTTCACGCCAATGACGAACCCATAACTTAACAGTTTTACGATTTGGCGCGTGACTTCTATTGTTGTTATTAAACTGACGCCGGAATGCACGCCTAACTTCTTCTATCGAATTGCTTCTTATGTAAGTTTCTACACAAAACACACGTTGTCGGACTGAGTAATCCATGAAAGTTAAATAATTATGATGAAAACTAACAAACTTCTCGTAGAAAAATAATGTTCCACAAAATTATTAATATAAAACTTATTTGTGACAGGTGCCTACTTGATCAATAATTAACTTAAATCCCAAAGACTACAGAACATAATCCCAAAGAGATAAACTTATTTAGTTATCTCGTTGGGAATTAATTCATAAAATAAAATGGGTAGTCTATTATGGGGAACCCTGTATAAATATGAGCACATCACATCATCAATATTAGTTATTAGTTACATTATATGAACGTAATTTTCTTTAAGTCCGGTAAGAAATCGAAAACTTTTTTGTTCCGCAGATGGAAGGCAGGAAGAGGTCCACCTCGACAAAATCACCTCTCGGATCCAAAAGCTGTGCTATGGTTTGAATATGGATTTTGTTGACCCTGTAAGTAACCGAAGAAGCACCTCCCCCCATCCGTTTCTATCCCACTTTTGGTGCATTCACCCATCCATTGGATTTGTAGGATTCTTGGCTGAAACTCGGACATGCTTTTTACATATTGGCAGAGTTTCCTCGGACACCCTTCCCCTTTTCATTACACAGAATGAACCGCTCCTCCTTCTTAGTAAATGTCTTACATTAGCCTTAATAGCCTTTCCTCATTCTTGGTTAAAACTCTCAGATATGCTTATAACATATTGGCAAAAATTTCCTTCCTCCCTTTTCATTACGCAGAATGATCCGCTCCCCCTTCTCACAGTGACATAATATATGAATGAGCTTTAATCGCTTTTCCTCTCACACGCCTGTTCTCTTCTGTAGTACTATCGCACTCTCCTACGCTGCATTTTAGTTTGTTTCACATTATAAAGGGTCCGGCAGGGAGGTATGGAAGATTTGAAAAGACTCATTTTTTACCTAAACTCAAATTTTATTTTTTGAATGTGTACCTTAGATGTTGCCATTACAAAACCAGTTAAGAGTAAGGAAACAAAAATTGATTGGGTACGAAAAATAACGTCAGTTAAGTGCCATCCATTTTTGGCAAAACACTCCTGAAGACGTCGTGAGAAGTTCTGCATACTCCACTGAAGCATTTCACATGGAACTGCACGAATCTCTTGGGTTATTGTTTCACTTAGGGCTTCGAGTGTACGTGGTTTGTTTATGTACACTCGCGCTTTGAGATAGCCCCATAAAAAGTAATCACATGGTGATCGAGGGGGCCACTCCACATCTCCTCGCAATGAAATCAGACGGACAGGGAATGTGTTCCTTAAAAAACCCATTGTTGCTCTTGATATATGGCAAGTTGCCCCATCTTGTTGAAACCATACAGTATTCAGGTTGATACATCGTCTTCTCAGTTCTGGCAGAAAATAATCACGCAACATCTGTAGGTAACGATCTGTCTTGACAGTGACGGTCCGACCGGATTCACGAAAAAGGTAGGGACCAATAATGAAGTTTCGACTAATGCCACACCAAACAGTTACCTTTTCGCTGGTTCATGGAGCTGTTGCGGGTTTTCAGAGGCCCAATAGCAGAAGTTTTGTTTATTAACCACCCCTGACAAATGAAAGTGGGCTTCGTCACTCATAATCAAAACAATGTCATCTGTCAAGATTTCCAACATCCCTTCTGCAAACCTCAACCGTCTGCCGTAGTCGTTTTGCTGCAATTCTTGAACAACCATCATCTTATACGGATGAAAATGAAAGTCGAGGTGTAAAATTCGGCGAACTGAGAGGTCTGTCATCCGCAGAGCCCGAGCGTGACGAGGGCTGGCTTCAACTGCTTGACGCACCCTTTCAATGTTTTCCGGGGTCCTTACCGTTCGATCACCTCCTCGCGCAGTTCCAGGTCTCAAAGATCCAGTTCTTTGAAAGGTATTCACCCACTTCGGAACACGACCGTGACGGCCAACATTAAAATGATTTCGGAATCGTCTCTGCGTTTGAATGACAGAACGACCCGTTTCAATGAAAGTGTTATAAACAAACACACGATGTTCAATAGGCCACGGCTCCATGGTAACTAAAATGGCATCTCGTGACGAGTAGATACGACCTATTCCGAAAACATTAGGTTCACCCCACCTTGCTTGGCGTCCCGTTCAAATCTTCCATACCTCTCTGCCGGACCCTGTAGTAACGCAGTTAGTACTATACATTTTTGTAGCTGGCCATTACATTAAAAGTAATCAATGGATTATATCCGGGAGTTACTACGGTCGAATTGGATACTTTAGCAGCAGAAACTGCAGCTATGATGACTACAGATCACCCAGACTATGCGGTACTAGCAGCACGAATCGCCGTCTCTAATCTACACAAGGAAACTAAAAAATCATTCAGCGGTAGGTATTTTCTGAAATCTAGGGTGGCTGATTTATCTGAATCACGAGTGGCGCTGCAATCGAAAGCATTCTAACCTTGACACACCACTGTGACCGTAGGGTGAACTACTGGTTATAAAAGCCAGTGTAGCGTTGTCAAAAATAATAATAGTCTTTATTTCTCTCTTAAATTATAACCAAATTCAGTAAGAAAGCAAGTGCGTCATAATAAGAAAAACATAAGCATACATCACTAATCAAAGTATTGTTTTAAAGTATAGAATTCTTTTTCACATAAATTCAAACAAATTAGTTTCGTATTGCTGAATAGCTTTTTGAAAAATTAAACATGTGTCTTTTCTTTTTCTTTGCTCCAATGTATAATTTCTCTAGATATTCCCAAAAATGACGTTTCTTGCGATTACAGCGCCATCTATCACGAATCCAAATAAATGTTTCAGATAAAAGTTATTTTTGTTTTTTTTGTTTTTTGGCATAGGTTTGACCATTCAGCCACTCCCAGATAAAAGTTAATTATTTTTTTATGAGGGGTGCGAATCTGCAATAAAAAATGGGGGTTCCCATTTGAGATTTCAAAGACCCTTGCAGACCCTCGCACTGAATGTGGGGGTCGACTAGAATCATTGAATGACCCTCTTCCGGGTGAACTTTTTATATCCATATTACAGTGCCATCTATCACGATAAAAAAAAATGTTTCAGATAAAAGTTACTTATTTTTTTATGGGGAATCCGAATCTGCAATAAAAAATGGGGATTCCCATTGAAGGTTTCAAGGTTGCCCCCACCACCGCACCAGATGTAGGGGGTGGAGGGTCGACATTGGTGTCATTGAATGACCCTCTTCCGGGCGAACAAGTTTTATTCAGAACTTTTTATATCCATATTACAGCGCCATCTATCACGATCAAAAAAAATGTTTCAGATAAAAGTTAATTATTTTTTTACGGGGAATCCGAATCTGCAATAAAATTGGGGGTTCCTGTTTAAGATTTTAAAAGTTATCCCCACCCCCGCACCGGATGTGGGGGGTGGGGTATCGGCCTTGGTATCATCCACAGTGTTACCAAGTCAGCGGAAAATCCACTAGATCTGGCGGATTTTGAATCCGAATTGCGGAATAATTTTGATTTTAGCGGCTGGCGGATTTTTGGAATTATGTTGAATTGTTGAGAAAATTTGCGTAATTCAATTTAAATTTGAACTTTATTTTCAAAACATGTTTTACAAGAGAAAAAGCCGAAACTTAAAACATTAATTTTCAAAAATTTTAACTGTTTTTAAAGTTAGATATCTTGTGAATACAGGGTGTTTCAGAGCTCTGGGAACGGTCAATCATGTGCTTATTTTTTAAATTTCGAAAAATGTTTTATACAAAAGTTGTGTATAATAGTGAGCTGCACGCCCTAAAAATATTCAAATTTATACAGGGTGTCTCATAACAAAGTTACAGACCAAACTTATGTTTTTTTTTAATGGAACATCCTGTATTTTTTGTCATTTTTTAATTATATGGAGCAAATAAAGGTGAGTTAGATATTTAATATTTTTCACAAAAGTAACCATTTAATTACATTTATTTCCACCGTCCATGTAAATGATACATTACATGCATTTTTGGTTACAGTGTAAATTCGTCTTTATAAGTATGAGACCTGTAATAAATTGAAGCAGGACTCCTAAGTCAACGATCTCTCTCTTTCTTGTTTATTCACATTGGTTGCAGACCTGTTAAACCGCTATCTCTCTCATTAATGTTTATTTTTTAATCTTGTAAATATGGCTGCCAACATGTCATCGGAATTTGTTGGTTATATTGACATATTGACAAACTTCACATTACTTTTTCGAAACTATCGGTAATATTTCCGCAAGTGCTTGTATACTTACATAAGCTTCAGCCATAATTTCACAAAACTTATGTCAAATCAAATCTAGCGAACAGCGCGTAGCGCCACAATAGCTACTATCGCATTTCACGTGTACTACATCAACAATTAATCGCGATCACTAATCGCGTCACCTATTAACGAAAGACCTACTTACACCATAATACAATCGCCTAAATTATGGCGTCCTATTTTTGTTTGTTTATTATTTATTTAAAAAAAAGCTTTAGAAAGGTGAAAATAAAACTTTATACAAGACACGCTTTGCAATTAATTTTTACTGGGCTTACTTGGTTATGAGGCTCGCTCACAAACTCCAAGTGCGCCCAGTAAAAATGAATTTATAAAGCTGGTCCCGTAAATATCTATTCTATGCACTGAAGTAGGCCATACTGAGACAAAACAACTGTCAAAATGTTCTAGAGATCTAACAGGGTACCCACACCTCATCATCCATCCAATTCTGCCGAAGAACACAATGTGATTCTATAAAAAAAAATGTATTGCGCAGATGCCGTTTAACACCAACCGAACAAAACATTTCTAGATTCATCAATTTATCATATCTTACAGAGGTCGTCGATAACCTTTACAACATGATCAACAACGAAACGGGCAAACCGAGCCCGATGATATCCGACTACCACTACGAAATCATCACGAAAAACGCCGAAGTCCTAAACTCGCGCATCATCTACGACCGGGACTTCTCCTACAACTACTTCGGATTCAAAACGTTGGAGAGATCGTACCTCCTGAAAGTAAACGGCAAAATCGTCGAACGACCCCAGCACATGCTGATGCGCGTGGCCATAGGCATCCACGGCGAAGACATCGAAGCGGCGATCGAAACCTACGATTACTTATCGGAGAAGTACTTCACCCACGCCAGCCCGACGTTGTTCTCGGCCGCAACACCAAAACCACAGCTGAGTTCCTGCTTCCTCTTGATGATGCCCGACGATTCGATCGAGGGCATCTTCAAGTGCCTAACTCAGTGCGCCTTGATTTCCAAATCGGCCGGCGGGATCGGTGTTAATGTGCACAACATTCGCGCCAAGGGCACTTACATAGCCGGGACTAATGGTATATCCAACGGCCTGGTTCCTATGTTGAGGGTCTTCAACAACACGGCTAGGTACGTCGATCAAGGAGGCAACAAGCGCCCCGGCGCGTTCGCCATTTACCTGGAACCGTGGCACGCCGACATTTTCGACTTTCTCAACCTAAAAAAGAACACCGGTAAGGAGGAAGTCCGGGCCAGAGATCTTTTCTACGCCATGTGGATACCGGATTTATTCATGAAGCGCGTGGAATCCAACGGTAACTGGTCGCTGATGTGCCCCCACCAGTGCCCCGGCTTATCCGATTGCTGGGGTGAAAAATTCGAGACGTTGTACCAAAAATACGAATCCGAGGGCAAATTCACCCAACAGGCCCCGGCGCAAAAGGTGTGGCACGCCATTATTTCTTCGCAGGTCGAAACCGGCACTCCTTACATGCTCTACAAGGACGCCTGCAACAGTAAGAGCAACCAGCAAAATTTGGGCACGATCAAGAGCTCCAACCTGTGCACGGAAATCGTCGAGTACACCTCTCCCGACGAGATCGCCGTTTGTAACCTGGCCTCGATCGCCGTCAACATGTTTGTGAAGCAAAATTGCAAGGAGTACAACTTCGAGAAGCTCAAGGACGTCGCGAAAATCGTCACCAAGAATTTGGATAAGATCATCGATGTGAATTACTATCCGGTGGTCGAGGCCAAGAATTCTAACATGAGGCACAGGCCGATCGGTATCGGTGTTCAGGGATTGGCGGACGCTTTTATTATGATGAGGATGCCGTTTGATAGCGAGGATGCCAGGCTGTTGAATATACAGATTTTCGAGACGATTTATTACGGAGCACTAGAGGCGAGTTGTGAGATCGCCGAGAGGGATGGGACTTATTCCACTTATGAAGGATCGCCAGTTAGTAAAGGTAGGTATTTGTGTATTTTAAATTTTGGTTGCTGACATCTTTTTATTTACTTTCTCGCTACGAAGTACAGGAAAGTAAACTCTGTTCCATTTTTATTTTTAACCAAGTTGGCTATGTTAGGGTGACAGTTTTATTGGCCAGTTGTCATTTTTCGCAAATTCACACTCCGTTTGCACAAATTTATTTCAAAATTTAGGGAAAGGGTGTTTATGGTTTTTAAATAATCATAACTTAGGGTGTATTTTGAGTGACTTTGGCAAGTTTTAAGTCGATAGCAATTGCCTTTAAATTTTTTTCGAGTCGCGAAAGTTTTGATATTTTTCGCAAATTGACACTCCGTTTGCATAAATTTATTTGAAAATTTAGGGAAAGGGTGTTTATGGTTTTTAAATAATCATAACCAAGGGTGTATTTTGAGTGACTTTGGCAAGTTTTAAGTCGATAGCAATTGCCTTTAAATTTTTTTCGAGTCACGAAAGTTTTGATATTTTTCGCAAATTTACACTCCGTTTGCATAAATTTATTTGAAAATTTAGGGGAAGGGTGTTTATGGTTTTTAAATAATCATAACGTAGGGTGTATTTTGAGTAACTTTGGCAAGTTTTAAGTCGATAGCAATTGCCTTCAAATTTTTTTCGAGTCACGAAAGTTTTGATATTTTTCGCAAATTTACACTCCGTTTGCGTAAATTTATTTGAAAATTTAGGGAAAGGGTGTTTATGTTTTATAAATAATCATAACTTAGGGTGTATTTTGAGTAACTTTGGGAAGTTTTAAGTCGATAGCAATTGCCTTTAAATTTTTTTCGAGTCGCGAAAGTTTTGATATTTTTCGCAAATTTACACTCCGTTTGCATAAATTTATTTGAAAATTTAGGGAAAGAGTGTTTATGGTTTTTAAATAATCATAACTTAGGGTGTATTTTGAGTGACTTTGGCAAGTTTTAAGTCGATAGCAATTGCCTTTATATTTTTTTCGAGTCACGAAAGTTTTGATATTTTTCGCAAATTGACACTCCGTTTGCATAAATTTATTTGAAAATTTAGGGAAAGGGTGTTTATGGTTTTTAAATAATCATAACGTAGGGTGTATTTTGAGTAACTTTGGCAAGTTTTAAGTCGATAGCAATTGCCTTTAAATTTTTTTCGAGTCACGAAAGTTTTGATATTTTTCGCAAATTGACACTCCGTTTGCATAAATTTATTTGAAAATTTAGGGAAAGGGTGTTTATGTTTTTTAAATAATCATAACTTAGGGTGTATTTTGAGTAACTTTGGGAAGTTTTAAGTCGATAGCAATTGCCTTTAAATTTTTTTCGAGTCGCGAAAGTTTTGATAATTTTCGCAAATTTACACTCCGTTTGCATAAATTTATTTGAAAATTTAGGGAAAGGGTGTTTATGGTTTTTAAATAATAATAACTTAGGGTGTATTTTGAGTGACTTTGGCAAGTTTTAAGTCGATAGCAATTGCCTTTATATTTTTTTCGAGTCACGAAAGTTTTGATATTTTTCGCAAATTGACACTCCGTTTGCATAAATTTATTTGAAAATTTAGGGAAAGGGTGTTTATGGTTTTTAAATAATCATAACGTAGGGTGTATTTTGAGTGACTTTGGCAAGTTTTAAGTCGATAGCAATTGCCTTTAAATTTTTTTCGAGTCGCGAAAGTTTTGATATTTTTCGCAAATTTACACTCCGTTTGCATAAATTTATTTGAAAATTTGGGGAAAGGGTGTTTATGGTTTTTAAATAATCATAACGTAGGGTGTATTTTGAGTAACTTTGGCAAGTTTTAAGTCGATAGCAATTGCCTTCAAATTTTTTTCGAGTCACGAAAGTTTTGATATTTTTCGCAAATTTACACTCCGTTTGCGTAAATTTATTTGAAAATTTAGGGAAAGGGTGTTTATGGTTTTTAAATAATCATAACTTAGGGTGTATTTTGAGTGACTTTGGCAAGTTTTAAGTCGATAGCAATTGCCTTTAAATTTTTTTCGAGTCACGAAAGTTTTGATATTTTTCGCAAATTGACACTCCGTTTGCATAAATTTATTTGAAAATTTAGGGAAAGGGTATTAATGGTTTTTAAATAATCATAACTTAGGGTGTATTTTGAGTGACTTTGGCAAGTTTTAGGTCGATAGCAATTGCCTTTATATTTTTTTCGAGTCACGAAAGTTTTAATATTTTTCGCAAATTGACACTTCGTTTGCATAAATTTATTTGAAAATTTAGGGAAAGGGTGTTTATGGTTTTTAAATAATCATAACTTAGGGTGTATTTTGAGTAACTTTGGGAAGTTTTAAGTCGATAGCAATTGCCTTTAAATTTTTTTCGAGTGACGAAAGTTTTGATATTTTTCGCAAATTTACACTCCGTTTGCATAAATTTATTTGAAAATTTAGGGAAAGGGTGTTTATGTTATTTAAATAATCATAACTTAGGGTGTATTTTGAGTGACTTTGGCAAGTTTTAAGTCGATAGCAATTGCCTTTAAATTTTTTTCGAGTCACAAAAATTTTGATATTTTTCGCAAATTTACACTCCGTTTGCATAAATTTATTTGAAAATTTAGGGAAAGGGTGTTTATGGTTTTTAAATAATCATAACTTAGGGTGTATTTTGAGTGACTTTGGCAAGTTTTAAGTCGATAGCAATTGCCTTTAAATTTTTTTTCGAGTCACGAAAGTTTTGATATTTTTCGCAAATTTACACTCCGTTTGCATAAATTTATTTGAAAATTTGGGGAAAGGGTGTTTATGGTTTTTAAATAATCATAACTTAGGGTGTATTTTGAGTGACTTAGGCAAGTTTTAAGTCGATAGCAATTGCCTTTATATTTTTTTCGAGTCACGAAAGTTTTGATATTTTTCGCAAATTTACACTCCGTTTGCATAAATTTATTTGAAATTTTAGGGAAAGGGTGTTTATGTTTTTTAAATAATCATAACTTAGGGTGTATTTTGAGTGACTTTGGCAAGTTTTAAGTCGATAGCAATTGCCTTTATATTTTTTTCGAGTCGCGAAAGTTTTGATATTTTTCGCAAATTGACACTCCGTTTGCATAAATTTATTTGAAATTTTAGGGAAAGGGTGTTTATGTTTTTTAAATAATCATAACTTAGGGTGTATTTTGAGTGACTTTGGCAAGTTTTAAGTCGATAGCAATTGCCTTTATATTTTTTTCGAGTCGTGAAAGTTTTGATATTTTTCGCAAATTGACACTCCGTTTGCATAAATTTATTTGAAAATTTAGGGAAAGGGTGTTTATGTTTTTTAAATAATCATAACTTAGGGTGTATTTTGAGTGACTTTGGCAAGTTTTAAGTCGATAGCAATTGCCTTTATATTTTTTTCGAGTCACGAAAGTTTTGATATTTGTCGCAAATTGACACTCCGTTTGCATAAATTTATTTGAAAATTTAGGGAAAGGGTGTTTATGTTTTTTAAATAATCATAACGTAGGGTGTATTTTGAGTGACTTTGGCAAGTTTTAAGTCGATAGCAATTGCCTTTATATTTTTTTCGAGTCGCGAAAGTTTTGATATTTTTCGCAAATTGACACTCCGTTTGCATAAATTTATTTGAAAATTTAGGGAAAGGGTGTTTATGTTTTTTAAATAATCATAACGTAGGGTGTATTTTGAGTGACTTTGGCAAGTTTTAAGTCGATAGCAATTGCCTTTATATTTTTTTCGAGTCGCGAAAGTTTTGATATTTTTCGCAAATTGACACTCCGTTTGCATAAATTTATTTGAAAATTTAGGGAAAGGGTGTTTATGGTTTTTAAATAATCATAACGTAGGGTGTATTTTGAGTGACTTTGGCAAGTTTTAAGTCGATAGCAATTGCCTTTAAATTTTTTTCGAGTGACGAAAGTTTTGATATTTTTCGCAAATTGACACTCCGTTTGCATAAATTTATTTGAAAATTTAGGGAAAGGGTGTTTATGTTTTTTAAATAATCATAACTTAGGGTGTATTTTGAGTGACTTTGGCAAGTTTTAAGTCGATAGCAATTGCCTTTATATTTTTTTCGAGTCGCGAAAGTTTTGATATTTTTCGCAAATTGACACTCCGTTTGCATAAATTTATTTGAAAATTTAGGGAAAGGGTGTTTATGTTTTTTAAATAATCATAACTTAGGGTGTATTTTGAGTGACTTTGGCAAGTTTTAAGTCGATAGCAATTGCCTTTATATTTTTTTCGAGTCACGAAAGTTTTGATATGTTTCGCAAATTGACACTCCGTTTGCATAAATTTATTTGAAAATTTAGGGAAAGGGTGTTTATGTTTTTTAAATAATCATAACTTAGGGTGTATTTTGAGTGACTTTGGCAAGTTTTAAGTCGATAGCAATTGCCTTTATATTTTTTTCGAGTCACGAAAGTTTTGATATTTTTCGCAAATTGACACTCCGTTTGCATAAATTTATTTGAAAATTTAGGGAAAGGGTGTTTATGGTTTTTAAATAATCATAACGTAGGGTGTATTTTGAGTAACTTTGGCAAGTTTTAAGTCGATAGCAATTGCCTTTATATTTTTTTCGAGTCGCGAAAGTTTTGATATTTTTCGCAAATTGACACTCCGTTTGCATAAATTTATTTGAAAATTTGGGGAAAGGGTGTTTATGGTTTTTAAATAATCATAACGTAGGGTGTATTTTGAGTAACTTTGGCAAGTTTTAAGTCGATAGCAATTGCCTTTAAATTTTTTTCGAGTGACGAAAGTTTTGATATTTTTCGCAAATTGACACTCCGTTTGCATAAATTTATTTGAAAATTTAGGGAAAGGGTGTTTATGTTTTTTAAATAATCATAACTTAGGGTGTATTTTGAGTGACTTTGGCAAGTTTTAAGTCGATAGCAATTGCCTTTATATTTTTTTCGAGTCACGAAAGTTTTGATATTTTTCGCAAATTGACACTCCGTTTGCATAAATTTATTTGAAAATTTAGGGAAAGGGTGTTTATGTTTTTTAAATAATCATAACTTAGGGTGTATTTTGAGTGACTTTGGCAAGTTTTAAGTCGATAGCAATTGCCTTTATATTTTTTTCGAGTCACGAAAGTTTTGATATTTTTCGCAAATTGACACTCCGTTTGCATAAATTTATTTGAAAATTTAGGGAAAGGGTGTTTATGGTTTTTAAATAATCATAACGTAGGGTGTATTTTGAGTAACTTTGGCAAGTTTTAAGTCGATAGCAATTGCCTTTATATTTTTTTCGAGTCGCGAAAGTTTTGATATTTTTCGCAAATTGACACTCCGTTTGCATAAATTTATTTGAAAATTTGGGGAAAGGGTGTTTATGGTTTTTAAATAATCATAACGTAGGGTGTATTTTGAGTAACTTTGGCAAGTTTTAAGTCGATAGCAATTGCCTTTAAATTTTTTTCGAGTGACGAAAGTTTTGATATTTTTCGCAAATTGACACTCCGTTTGCATAAATTTATTTGAAAATTTAGGGAAAGGGTGTTTATGTTTTTTAAATAATCATAACTTAGGGTGTATTTTGAGTGACTTTGGCAAGTTTTAAGTCGATAGCAATTGCCTTTATATTTTTTTCGAGTCGCGAAAGTTTTGATATTTTTCGCAAATTGACACTCCGTTTGCATAAATTTATTTGAAAATTTGGGGAAAGGGTGTTTATGGTTTTTAAATAATCATAACGTAGGGTGTATTTTGAGTAACTTTGGCAAGTTTTAAGTCGATAGCAATTGCCTTTATATTTTTTTCGAGTCACGAAAGTTTTGATATTTTTCGCAAATTGACACTCCGTTTGCATAAATTTATTTGACAATTTAGCGAAAGGGTGTTTATGGTTTTTAAATAATCATAACTTAGGGTGTATTTTGAGTAACTTTGGGAAGTTTTAAGTCGATAGCAATTGCCTTTAAATTTTTTTCGAGTCACGAAAGTTTTGATATTTTTCGCAAATTTACACTCCGTTTGCATAAATTTATTTGAAAATTTGGGGAAAGGGTGTTTATGGTTTTTAAATAATCATAACGTAGGGTGTATTTTGAGTAACTTTGGCAAGTTTTAAGTCGATAGCAATTGCCTTTATATTTTTTTCGAGTCACGAAAGTTTTGATATTTTTCGCAAATTTACACTCCGTTTGCATAAATTTATTTGAAAATTTCGAGAAAGGGTGTTTATGGTTTTTAAATAATCATAACTTAGGGTGTATTTTGAGTAACTTTGGGAAGTTTTAAGTCGATAGCAATTGCCTTTAAATTTTTTTCGAGTCACGAAAGTTTTGTTATTTTTCGCAAATTTACACTCCGTTTGCATAAATTTATTTGAAAATTTGGGGAAAGGGTGTTTATGGTTTTTAAATAATCATAACGTAGGGTGTATTTTGAGTAACTTTGGCAAGTTTTAAGTCGATAGCAATTGCCTTTATATTTTTTTCGAGTCACGAAAGTTTTGATATTTTTCGCAAATTTACACTCCGTTTGCATAAATTTATTTGAAATTTTAGGGAAAGGGTGTTTATGTTTTTTAAATAATCATAACTTAGGGTGTATTTTGAGTGACTTTGGCAAGTTTTAAGTCGATAGCAATTGCCTTTATATTTTTTTCGAGTCACGAAAGTTTTGATATTTTTCGCAAATTGACACTCCGTTTGCATAAATTTATTTGAAAATTTAGGGAAAGGGTGTTTATGGTTTTTAAATAATCATAACTTAGGGTGTATTTTGAGTGACTTTGGCAAGTTTTAAGTCGATAGCAATTGCCTTTAAATTTTTTTCGAGTCACGAAAGTTTTGATATTTTTCGCAAATTTACATTCCGTTTGCATAAATTTATTTAAAATTTGGGGAAAGGGTGTTTATGGTTTTTAAATAATCATAACTTAGGGTGCATTTTGAGTGACTTTGGCAAGTTTTAAGTCGATAGCAATTGCCTTTATATTTTTTTCGAGTCGCGAAAGTTTTGATATTTTTCGCAAATTGACACTCCGTTTGCATAAATTTATTTGAAAATTTAGGGAAAGGGTGTTTATGTTTTTTAAATAATCATAACTTAGGGTGTATTTTGAGTGACTTTGGCAAGTTTTAAGTCGATAGCAATTGCCTTTATATTTTTTTCGAGTCACGAAAGTTTTGATATTTTTCGCAAATTGACATTTCATTTCTTTAGGTATCTTACAATACGACATGTGGGGAGTAACACCGACGAAACTATGGGACTGGGACGCCCTGAAAGCAAAAATCAACCAGCACGGAGTCAGAAACTCCCTCTTGCTGGCCCCGATGCCGACCGCCAGCACCGCCCAAATCCTAGGCAACAACGAATCCGTGGAACCCTACACTTCCAACATTTACACGCGCCGCGTCCTCGCCGGGGAATTCCAAATCGTCAACCATCACCTGCTCAAGGACCTGACGGACCGCGACCTCTGGGACGACGTGATGAAAAACCAAATAATCGCCAACGCCGGCTCGATACAGAATATCCCCGGCATTCCCGACGACCTAAAATCCATCTACAAAACGGTTTGGGAGATCTCGCAAAAGGTCGTTTTGAACATGGCCGCCGATAGAGGCGCCTTCATCGATCAAAGCCAGAGCCTGAACGTCCACATCGAGAAACCTTCCTACGGCGTTTTAACATCCATGCACTTCTACGGCTGGAAGAAGGGATTGAAGACCGGGATGTATTACTTGAGGACGAAAGCCGCCGCCAAACCGATCCAGTTCACCGTCGATAAATCCAAGCTTCTCGTGAAGCAAAACGGACAGGCGAATGGTGCAGAGGACAGGGTGGGTGATGAAGACGTGGAGGTACTGGAAGACGAGAAAAATGCCGCCATCCTAGCCTGCTCCCTGCAGAACCGCGAAGCTTGTGATATGTGCAGTGCTTAATTTACCATTTTTACCATTAAAATAGCTTTAATTTATGTAATATTCAAATAAATATTTTTTACTTGCGTTTACACACAAGCTTTGTTATTATTATTGTGATCCATGTTAAGACTAAGGTAAAGAGGAGGATTGAGTATGTGAGGAATAATACGTTTCTGTTCAGGTCGGATAGTGTGTAGATTAACGTGTAGGCGAGCATCATGCTGAGGCCGACGAGTCCGTTGAGGTATTTGAGTGTTTCAGGTACTTCCTTGAAGAGGATTTGCTCGGAGATGCTCTCGCTGTGGAAGGTGGTGGCGAAACCGAAGGCGAAGAGTATTGATATTCTGTTTGCCATGTCTGTACTGTACGGAGATAAGTCTGCAAATGAAATATTAACACGTTACTTTATGATCATCGCTCAACAGCTCAAATATTTGTAAAACGGTAATTTTTCAGATTATGATACTAAACAATACACATGCGTGAAAATCTCTAATTATAAATTATAAAAATAATATAAAGAATACTTACAAAAAAAGCAGCACGCACTCCAAAACATCCCAAAAATAAACAGAATCGTCTTCGTTACTTTCGGCGTTGTAACACACGTTAATCCCACGGTGTTGACAAACCACGCTATCGAAACCAGCTGCACCAAAAAGTTCTCCTTCATGTAATACGGCAACAGCGTGAGACTCGTAACGAATGCAAACACAATCGTCAACTTGGTTAAGTAACAAATCAACACGCTAAAAACCGTGGACCACTCTATCGTCCTCCTTATCCTATCTTCGACTTCTACATTTTCTACCACCGCTTCGGGTGGGCTAGTTTTTGGGATTTCACTGTACGTCATCCTGCTCTCGCTCTCCTCTTCGATCACCGACAACAGTTCGATGCCGTTGTAAGTGAGCTTTCTCGTGTACATCTGCAACTCCTCTCCTTCGTCGGATTCCGAATGGTTCGACTCCCAGGAATCGCTGACCAGTTCATCTTTGTTGAAATTGTTGGATTTGTAAAATAAACTCCTGTAGTAACAATAATGTATTATCATATCGTATGTTCATTAAAAAAAAAACTCAAGTGTGCCATGATTTTTTATTTTTAAAAATTCAAGTTGGCACACATGTTAGGAATTGACATACAAAATGTCAGATCGTTCTAAAAGTCACAATTATTCCATGGTCACAATGGTTTACAGCAACCAGCAAAAACGTTTCTAGTTGAAAGTTATTTCCGAAATGGGACTAAAGTGGTCGGAAATTGGGTGTATTCATTCCACGCACCTATGGCAGAGTTTCAGGAAGAATTTCCTAACGTTCTCATTATTTATGATGAATTTAAAAATACCTTATCACGATCTGTTGTATTATTTCATGAAACGAGTAGTATTCTCCGTAAACCAGGAAGTGATAGACCAGTCAAACGTACAGTCAAAGAAAATACAAATGCGAAACTCGATCGGTGAGGGATGCTGCCGCATGTCGGTGCTTAGATCGGTCGAATCCCGTTTCTGCTTAAAATCCATTTATGAGGTAATAAAAGGGTATCCCGAGATAAGATGGCCAAAATGCAAACCGACACAGATTTTAAAATAAATATGAAAATATCATTAGTTGTGCCCTTAAATCAAAGTAGCCGTATATCAAAAAAACCCCTACATGACCCGGGAAGCCCCAGAATAAGATTCTTTCAATTATAATTTTTTTAACCACTAAAAAATTATTTAAAAAATCTGAAAAAATCACATATATTATTGACCCAAATACCAAATTGAATGAATTTTTTCAAGGTCATTGAACGTTATTTACAATATTAAAAGAATGTTTGAAAATAAAAAAAAGAAAATTTGCCCACAAAAATGCCAAAAGAGTACTGAAAAAATTGTCCAAAAAAAAAATGGCAAAAAGAGTACTGGCAAAAATTGTCTTGAAAAAAAATACCAAAAAGAGTCTTGAAAAAGAGTACTGAAAAAATTGTCCTGAAAAAAAAATGGTGATGTGGCCATCATGTTACTTTCTCCGACTTGGTAGTATAATCTATATTTACGCTTTCATGGTTTATTTTCAATTTAAATGTGCATCGAGCGTTTTGTCGACTTGGATGAAACTGATGTTAAAAACCTCAAAGTTATGGAAGATTGAAAAATTATACTTTAAATTCAAAAACTCAGTTTACTTAAAAACCAACGAGATTTCGAAAAAAAATTATTCTTTATAAGTTGTTCATTTTAATATTCATAAATTTACTGTAACTATTATTGTTTCATAATTATAAACCAAAAATGAAAAACAATGATTTTATGAAAAATATTTTCTAACGAATGGTGTTAAATTATTTGTTGTCTTCAATATTTGTTTAAATGATTTTGTGACATTTTTCATATTTAGAAAAATATTTGGAAAAAACAAAAAAACAGTTAAGGTAAACACCCACTTCGAGTGTATGAAATTTTACCAAAAGCTTTTCAGTTATTCAGATTCTCAAATAAGACTTATGTTTAAAGTTTAATATCAATTGCTTTATTAGTTTTTGAGATACAGCGCGCACAGACAGACAGACAGACACACGCACACACACAGACACAGCACAATTTTTGTTTCCAGAAATTGTTAAAATGGCATCTAGGGACCCCAAAACGGATATTTCCGTAAAAAAAAATGTTTGAAAATTTTTTCACGATCACAATACTTTTTCGTACTTCGTAACGGAGAAAGTAAAAATGCCAAAAAGAGTCTTGAAAAAAAGTGCTGAAAAAATTGTCTTAAAAAAATGCCAAAAGTAGTCTTGAAAAAGAGTACTGAAAAAATTGTCCAGAAAAAAAATGCCAAAAAGTGTACTGGAAAAAATTGTCTAAAAAAATACTGAAAAGAGTACTAAAAAAATTGTACTGAAAAAAAATTGTCCTGAAAAAAAAGTGCCAAAAGTAGTCTTGAAAGAGTACTGAAAATAAATGCCAAGAAGAGTACCGGAAAAAATTGTCTAAAAAAAATGCCTTAAGAATAGAATAGAATAAAATACAATTTTATTAGATCATTATATTGCCTTTACAATATTGGACACGTCAGGTATAAAATACATAAAGTTAAATTCAGACATGTATTCAGGAAACAACTTAAAATAACTTGGTTAAAAGAGACTCTTATTCTTGGTGTTACGTAACTATATAAAATTTTTGAATTATGTTATGCTATAGAAAGCCTGCTGTAAAAGTAACGATATTGTCTTGAGAAAGAGTACTAAAAAGATTGTCTTGAAAAAAAATGCCAAAAAGAGTTTTGGAAAAGAATACTGAAGAAAATTGTCTTGAAAAAGAAATGCCATAGTAGTCTTGAAAAAGAAATGCCATAGTAGTCTTGAAAAAGAAATGCCATAGTAGTCTTGAAAAAGAGTACTGAAAAAATTGTCCTGAAAAAATGCCAATTGAGCACTGAAAAAATTTGTTTAAAAAAAATGCCAAAAAGAGTACTGGAAAAAATTGTTTTGGAAAAAATGCCAAAGAGTCTCAAGAGTACTAAAAAAAATTGTCCCCAAAAAATGCTAAAAAGTCTTGAAAAAGTGAACTAAAAAAAAATGCCAAAAAAAGTACTGGAAAAAATTGTCCTGAATAAAATGCCAAAAAGAGTACTGGAAAAAATTGTCCTGAATAAAATGCCAAAAAGAGTACTGGAAAAAATTGTCCGGAATAAAATGCCAAAAAGAGTACTGGAAAAAATTGTCCGGAATAAAATGCCAAAAAGAGTACTGGAAAAAATTGTCCTGAATAAAATGCCAAAAAGAGTACTGGAAAAAATTGTCCGGAATGAAATGCCAAAAAGAGTACTGGAAAAAAATGTCTTGGAAAAAGTGCCAAAGCGTCCTAAGAGTACTAAAAAAAATTGTCCCAAAAAAATGCTAAAAAGACTTGAAAAAGTGAACAAAAAAAAATGCCAAAAAGAGTACTGGAAAAAATTGTCGTGAACAAAATGCCAAAAAAATACTGGAAAAAATTGTCCTGAATAAAATGCCAAAAAAGTACTGGAAAAAATTGTCTTGGAAAAAATGCCAGGGTCTCAAGAGTCCAAAGAAAAAAATGCTAAAAAGACTTGAAAAAGTGAACCAAAAAAAATGCCAAAAAGAGTACTGGAAAAAATTGTCGTGAACAAAATGCCAAAAAAATTGTCCTGAATAAAATGCCAAAAAAGTACTGGAAAAAATTGTCTTGGAAAAAATGCCAGGGTCTCAAGAGTCCAAAGAAAAAATTGTCCCAAAAAAATGCTAAAAAGTCTAGAAAAAGTGAACTGAAAAATGCCAAAAAGAGTATTGGAAAAAATTGTCCTGAATAAAATGCCAAAAAAAGTACTGGAAAAAATTGTCTTTGAAAAAATGCCAGGGTCTCAAGAGTCCAAAAAAAAATTGTCCCAAAAAATGCTAAAAAGTCTTGAAAAAGTGAACTGAAAAAATGCCAAAAAGAGTACTGGAAAAAAATGTCCTGAATAAAATGCCAAAAAGAGTACCGGAAAAAATTGTCCTGAATGAAATGCCAAAAAGAGTACTGGAAAAAATTGTCCTGAATAAAATGCCAAAAAGAGTACTGGAAAAAATTGTCCTGAATAAAATGCCAAAAAGAGTACTGGAAAAAATTGTTTTGGAAAAAATGCCAGAGTCTCAAGAGTACTAAAAAAAATTGTCCCCAAAAAATGCTAAAAAGTCTTGAAAAAGTGAACTAAAAAAAAATGCCAAAAAGAGTACTGGAAAAAATTGTCCTGAATAAAATGCCAAAAAGAGTACTGGAAAAAATTGTCCTGAATAAAATGCCAAAAAGAGTACTGGAAAAAATTGTCCGGAATAAAATGCCAAAAAGAGTACTGGAAAAAATTGTCCTGAATAAAATGCCAAAAAAGTACTGGAAAAAATTGTCTTGGAAAAAATGCCAAAAAAATACTGGAAAAAATTGTCCCAAAAAAATGCTAAAAAGTCTTGAAAAAGTGAACTGAAAAATGCCAAAAAGAGTATTGGAAAAAATTGTCCTGAATAAAATGCCAAAAAAAGTACTGGAAAAAATTGTCTTTGAAAAAATGCCAGGGTCTCAAGAGTCCAAAAAAAAATTGTCCCAAAAAATGCTAAAAAGTCTTGAAAAAGTGAACTGAAAAAATGCCAAAAAGAGTACTGGAAAAAAATGTCCTGAATAAAATGCCAAAAAGAGTACCGGAAAAAATTGTCCTGAATGAAATGCCAAAAAGAGTACTGGAAAAAATTGTCCTGAATAAAATGCCAAAAAGAGTACTGGAAAAAATTGTCCTGAATAAAATGCCAAAAAGAGTACTGGAAAAAATTGTCCTGAATGAAATGCCAAAAAGAGTACTGGAAAAAAGTGTCCTGAATAAAATGCCAAAAAGAGTACTGGAAAAAATTGTCTTGGAAAAAGTGCCAAAGCGTCTTAAGAGTAATAAAAAAAATTGTCCCAAAAAAATGCTAAAAAGTCTTGAAAAAGTCAACCAAAAAAAATGCCAAAAAGAGTACTGGAAAAAATTGTCGTGAACAAAATGCCAAAAAGAGTACTGGAAAAAATTGTCTTGGAAAAAATTCCAAAGAGTCTTAAGAGTACTAAAAAAAATTGTCCCAAAAAATGCCAAAAAGTCTTGAAAAAGTGAACTGAAAAAAATGCCAAAAAGAGTACTAGAAAAAATTGTCTTGAAAAAAATGCCAAAGAGTTTTAAGAGTACTAAAATATTGGCCCGAAAAAAATGCTTAAAAGTCTTGAAAAAGTGTAATTTAAAATTTTATTTCGTCATATGATTGCTATCAATAAATACCATCTTCAACGTTTGGTGCGGCAACTTAAAAAAATTCGAATAACTAATATTTTTAACGATATTTTTTGTATATTTATCAACAGTTGAACAGTCATTTTATGTAAAATTATTATTAGAATTTTAGTATTAATTTTTTTTCAGTTTCGTATAAACAACCCAATGTTTTGTCAAGATATGACCATGAAACCCTCGAAAATGGGTTTTTGTTTTTAACCACTATAAAAATCTGAAACAAATCATAAATATTTTTATCCCAAATACCAAATTAAGTAAATTTTTTCAAGGTTAGAAAAAAATATATGTGAATTTTTCAGATTATTATAATAATGTTTAGTGATTAAAAAAATAAAGAGGGTTTCAAGGTCATATCTTGGCAAAAATGGGGTAACATATTTATACGAAACTGAAAAGAAAATTACTACTAAAATATTACCAATAATTTTATATAAAATTACTGTTCAATTGTTGATAAATATATTAAAAAAATATCAAAATAAACATTTCAGTTATTCGAAGTTTTGAAGATGACGCACCAAAAATTGGAAGATGAAAAAATCACAAATATGGCATTAACTGATAGAAATCATATAACGAAATAAAATTTTCCGTCAGTCGATCACTTAAGGGCGAGAAGTGAACTAGGCTTGTAAATTTTATTACCTCGTGAGGACGGGTTTCGACCGAACTAAGCACCGACATGCGGCAGCATTCCCTCGTCGAGCGAGTTTCGCATTTGTATTTTCTCTGACTGTACTCAGGATGCTATTAACCCAAAGAATTTTGGAAGTTGAACGTCTTCTTTGCGTCGTTTATCACATCAAATTAATTTATCGGTAGGAACATGCCGCAAGTAACATAACCTCAATATTTGTTACCAACTTAAATTTTTAAAAATAAAAAAATCATGGCACACTTGAGGTTTTTTTTGAATGAACATTGTTCAAATTGTTAGATTTATAAAATAAACTCTTGTAATAACAATCCTGTATTCTCATCTTTGTTTAAATTGTTGGATTTATAAAATACACTCCTGTAATAACAATAGTCTATTCTCATTGTTCAAATTGTTGGATTTATAAAATAAATTCTTGTAATGACACAAGTCTATTCTTTAAATTTAATTAACTTCTAAAATTACTTACTCTGATAACGTGTTTACTCGTTTTGATTCTACTTCTTTGAATTCGCAGATTACCAGCAGCGAAGCTGGTAAGATGTTTGCAAGGATTACTCCGTGTAACAGCTCGGCGCCTCTGCCTCCATAGGAGTTGGCGAGTTGCTCGAAGATGAATGGATAGAAGAGGAAACTGGTGGCTCTTGTCACCTGTGAGACTAGTGTTAATGTGGTTGGGTTTGTTTGGTAGTATTCCGAAGATGAGATTTTTATTAGTTGCAAGAGGATGCTCGTGCATGATCCTTAAATAAATCAAAACACAATATTTAATAAGTATGCTTATCAACTTAGCCGGTGTGTGTAGATATAAGGTGTGAGCCACAGAATTTTGTTTCTGAGTTGGCCATGCCTGAAAGAGAGAGAGAAACAAAGCAGTCATGTCTGAGATTAATTCATTTTTTTAAATCTAATTCAATTGAACTCGTGATGTAATAATATGCGACATACCTCATTAATCTCACAGCCAACTCTGAAACAAAATTTTGTGGCTCACACGATAAAATAGTACATTATTTAACAAGAGGGTGCATTGTGGAACGAGTCGGATTGGAGGCTACCAAATGATCTTCAGTAACTTTATTAGCGAATGCAGGGGCCTATATTACCAACATTAACCAACATTAAGCGTCATGGTGGATGGAAGTCTCGCTTTGTAGCGGAAGGTTGTATTGAAGATTCTGTAGCAAGCAAAATTGAAATTTCAAAAGAATTCAACAAGCGCATTTGAAGTCCAAGGGCAGTTTCACTCCGCATAGACTTCAAAGTGCTGTTGCAAATGATAGGAAGTTATAAATATTGAGGTTGATCAAGTTACAGTCTATTAAATCTAAGAATATAGGTATTACGCGGTAATGTCATTTTGACATAACGATTTTAGGTTAATTTTCGTTTAATATTTTCGGAAATGTTCTCGTGTGTAGGAACTAAAATGAAATTATTATTACATCATATTAGATTAAAACACACATGTCGAATCAACTTTGAGCTTCCAGGAGTGCATTTCACCAAGTAACACATTCTCAAAGAAGGTGAAAATAAAAGTATTCGTTTTAGGCGCCAATTATTACAAATAAATATTTGATCCGCAACTTTAAATACCCGTTTTCGAGATAAAAAAAGTTATTGTTTTGCCTCTTAAATGTTCCAATTTTAATCCATCGAACGTGCCGACTACAATAACCAACATATTTACCTTCTATCAATCCCTGCAGAATAAACTTCCCTACGTGATTCCCGAGAGACAGAAACAACGTTTTCCCAACGACAATCAGACATGTAATTGTCGAAATGGCCACTTTCTCATATCTCCTTGTTTTCAAACATTTACACAGTCGTCGGCTGCAGCAATCTAGAAAACGTGTTGTTTTAATCAACCGAACAGCAAATTTACTTTCGCGAGATAATGGAAATTCCCCTCGCCGGATATTTGTAGCAAATTTGGGGTCCAGAATTTTTTGTCCGGCACGAGACTCGTAAACAGCAACACACAACACACGTGGTTTGCAGTGTCGAGCAATCAGGTAATTTAAATTTTTTATTCCAAAATTATCAAATAAGCAAGTTACTTGTTAACATCCAAGCGGAAAACGCCGTCACCGGGAACCATAAACCATTTTCGGGCGGCACGTCCAACCTGCTCCATAATTCGATGTAGAACGCACCGAAGCAGTAAATACTTCCTGGTAGCAAAAACTGAAAACACACACATCAATCTCACTTTATCAAAACGCACACAAACCGTCGCACGTACCTCAACGACGAATATTCCAAACGTTTCCCGGTACGAAAATGTGGGCTTCTCTGGCGGTGGCAACGTTACCGCTGAAGATGTGCTGTTCATTTCAAATTTTTCTCATCTTAAAACCATCGAACACGTTATTGTAATCCAATCATCCGCTTATCTTATCTGGCCTCCGATAAACGAAACGATTTCCACCGATAATGGAACAAACATCAACTGCAATGTATACATGTAAATTCCGTAAACATAAATTTCACGTGACTCAAACTATTTTCCAACATAGATCAAATATGTTCAAACATCGTAAATTAGGACTATTTACACTGCGATAAAATGTAAATGGTTATATTTCAGAACCGGCGACCGAATAGCACAGTTGTTGGGGTGGATTTGTTGTTATGTGTTAGTCAGTAACTATGTTTCTTCACACTCTGTTCGTCATATTTTTGGTAAGAATCGCTAAATCCGCCACAAACCCATTTCCCAAATTTAAATTTCTAGCACATACAAACTTCCTCAACCAACGGCATTGACTGTCACGGAAAAGGCTTCCGATGCTACGACGATACATGGTTCTACCAGTGCGTACAGAGAGGTAACCATACCTTCACAACTTCCGAAATACAAGAATGCCCGTACCCGTTAGCGTGTAACGATGACATGGATTACGAATGCGAAGATCCCTGGGAAATCGAATTAGTGACAGGCTCTCAAAGTACCACATCGGAAAAACCAGTAGATCCATCTACTGATGATACGACCCCATCACATCCGATTGCAACAAAACCGATAAATTCGCACGCGACAACAGAAAAACACGAACCATCATCTGAACTGCATCCAGGAACCGATTATGACAATGAAGATGTTACGAGCACATCAACACAACAAGGTATAGCGAAAACTTAAGAGTATACAAATGCTAAATAAATTCTTTTAGGTAATGGTGCAACTAGTGAACATTTAAATGAAAATACAATCTCTACTGTAAAAGATCCCGGAAAAATAACCGAATTAGGTAAAAGAACAGAACAGTCAATTACTAACGATTTTAATGATACGTCTGAAGTAACTACAGAATATGATGGTGATGAAAATTCAAGCAAAGTCACTGAAGAAAACATTCCAGAAGGACAAAGTCCAAGCGAAGGTGAGAGTTCTACAAGTGAAAATACTGGAAGCCCCATTGAAGAGAACACTGGAGCTACAGTGGGATTTGGATCTCCTGAAATTACGCAAAATACTAACGAAGGTGAAAGTACTCATCATGGAAATACGGATGAACCAAATGGAGAAACCAGTGGACTTCCAGGAGGAGGTGGAACACACGAAATAACTCAAACTCCTAACGAGGGCGAAAGTACTCATCATGGAAATACGGATGAACCAATTGGAGAAACCAGTGGACTTCCAGGAGAAGGTGGAACACACGAAATAACTCAAACTCCTAACGAGGGCGAAAGTACTCATCATGGAAATACGGATGAACCAATTGGAGAAACCAGTGGACTTCCAGGAGAAGGTGGAACACATGAAATAACTCAAACTCCTAACGAAGGTGAAAGTACTCATCATGGAAATACGGATGAACCAAATGGAGAAACCAGTGGACTTCCAGGAGGAGGTGGAACACACGAAATAACTCAAACTCCTAACGAGGGCGAAAGTACTCATCATGGAAATACGGATGAACCAAATGGAGAAACCAGTGGACTTCCAGGAGGAGGTGGAACACACGAAATAACTCAAACTCCTAACGAGGGCGAAAGTACTCATCATGGAAATACGGATGAACCAATTGGAGAAACCAGTGGACTTCCAGGAGAAGGTGGAACACACGAAATAACTCAAACTCCTAACGAGGGCGAAAGTACTCATCATGGAAATACGGATGAACCAATTGGAGAAACCAGTGGACTTCCAGGAGAAGGTGGAACACATGAAATAACTCAAACTCCTAACGAAGGTGAAAGTACTCATCATGGAAATACGGATGAACCAAATGGAGAAACCAGTGGACTTCCAGGAGGAGGTGGAACACACGAAATAACTCAAACTCCCAACGAGGGCGAAAGTACTCATCATGGAAATACGGATGAACCAATTGGAGAAACCAGTGGACTTCCAGGAGAAGGTGGAACACATGAAATAACTCAAACTCCTAACGAAGGTGAAAGTACTCATCATGGAAATACGGATGAACCAAATGGAGAAACCAGTGGACTTCCAGGAGGAGGTGGAACACACGAAATAACTCAAACTCCTAACGAAGGTGAAAGTACTCATCAAGGAAATACAAACGAACCAAATGAAGGCAACACTGGACTTCCTGGAGGAGGTGAATCCCATGAAATAACTCAAACTCCCAACGAAGGTGAAAGTACTCATCATGGAAATACAGATGAACCAAAAGGAGAAACCAGTGGACTTCCAGGAGAAGGTGGAACACATGAAATAACTCAAACTCCTAACGAGGGCGAAAGTACTCATCATGGAAATACGGATGAACCAATTGGAGAAACCAGTGGACTTCCAGGAGAAGGTGGAACACACGAAATAACTCAAACTCCTAACGAGGGCGAAAGTACTCATCATGGAAATACGGATGAACCAATTGGAGAAACCAGTGGACTTCCAGGAGAAGGTGGAACACATGAAATAACTCAAACTCCTAACGAAGGTGAAAGTACTCATCATGGAAATACGGATGAACCAAATGGAGAAACCAGTGGACTTCCAGGAGGAGGTGGAACACACGAAATAACTCAAACTCCCAACGAGGGCGAAAGTACTCATCATGGAAATACGGATGAACCAATTGGAGAAACCAGTGGACTTCCAGGAGAAGGTGGAACACATGAAATAACTCAAACTCCTAACGAGGGCGAAAGTACTCATCATGGAAATACGGATGAACCAATTGGAGAAACCAGTGGACTTCCAGGAGGAGGTGGAACACATGAAATAACTCAAACTCCTAACGAAGGTGAAAGTACTCATCAAGGAAATACGGATGAACAAATTGGAGAAACCAGTGGACTTCCAGGAGAAGGTGGAACACACGAAATAACTCAAACTCCTAACGAGGGCGAAAGTACTCATCATGGAAATACGGATGAACCAATTGGAGAAACCAGTGGACTTCCAGGAGGAGGTGGAACACATGAAATAACTCAAACTCCTAACGAAGGTGAAAGTACTCATCAAGGAAATACGGATGAACAAATTGGAGAAACCAGTGGACTTCCAGGAGGAGGTGGAACACACGAAATAACTCAAACTCCTAACGAAGGTGAAAGTACTCATCATGGAAATACGGATGAACCAATTGGAGAAACCAGTGGACTTCCAGGAGGAGGTGGAACACATGAAATAACTCAAACTCCTAACGAAGGTGAAAGTACTCATCAAGGAAATACGGATGAACAAATTGGAGAAACCAGTGGACTTCCAGGAGGAGGTGGAACACAAGAAATAACTCAAACTCCTAACGAGGGCGAAAGTACTCATCATGGAAATACGGATGAACCAATTGGAGAAACCAGTGGACTTCCAGGAGGAGGTGGAACACATGAAATAACTCAAACTCCTAACGAAGGTGAAAGTACTCATCAAGGAAATACGGATGAACAAATTGGAGAAACCAGTGGACTTCCAGGAGGAGGTGGAACACACGAAATAACTCAAACTCCTAACGAGGGCGAAAGTACTCATCATGGAAATACGGATGAACCAATTGGAGAAACCAGTGGACTTCCAGGAGGAGGTGGAACACATGAAATAACTCAAACTCCTAACGAAGGTGAAAGTACTCATCAAGGAAATACGGATGAACAAATTGGAGAAACCAGTGGACTTCCAGGAGGAGGTGGAACACACGAAATAACTCAAACTCCTAACGAGGGCGAAAGTACTCATCATGGAAATACGGATGAACCAATTGGAGAAACCAGTGGACTTCCAGGAGGAGGTGGAACACATGAAATAACTCAAACTCCTAACGAAGGTGAAAGTACTCATCAAGGAAATACGGATGAACCAATTGGAGAAACCAGTGGACTTCCAGGAGAAGGTGGAACACATGAAATAACTCAAACTCCTAACGAAGGTGAAAGTACTCATCATGGAAATACGGATGAACCAAATGGAGAAACCAGTGGACTTCCAGGAGGAGGTGGAACACACGAAATAACTCAAACTCCTAACGAAGGTGAAAGTACTCATCATGGAAATACAGATGAACCAAAAGGAGAAATCAGTGGACTTCCAGGAGGAAGTGGAACACACGAAATAACTCAAACTCCTAACGAAGGTGAAAGTACTCATCAAGGAAATACAAACGAACCAAATGAAGGCAACACTGGACTTCCTGGAGGAGGTGAATCCCATGAAATAACTCAAACTCCCAACGAAGGTGAAAGTACTCATCATGGAAATACAGATGAACCAAAAGGAGAAATCAGTGGACTTCCAGGAGGAAGTGGAACACACGAAATAACTCAAACTCCCAACGAAGGTGAAAGTACTCATCATGGAAATACAGATGAACCAAAAGGAGAAACCAGTGGACTTCCAGGAGGAAGTGGAACACACGAAATAACTCAAACTCCCAACGAAGGTGAAAGTACTCATCATGGAAATACAGATGAACCAAAAGGAGAAACCAGTGGACTTCCAGGAGGAAGTGGAACACACGAAATAACTCAAACTCCTAACGAAGGTGAAAGTACTCATCATGGAAATACGGATGAACCAAATGGAGAAACCAGTGGACTTCCAGGAGGAGGTGGAACACACGAAATAACTCAAACTCCCAACGAGGGCGAAAGTACTCATCATGGAAATACAGATGAACCAAAAGGAGAAACCAGTGGACTTCCAGGAGGAAGTGGAACACACGAAATAACTCAAACTCCCAACGAAGGTGAAAGTACTCATCATGGAAATACAGATGAACCAAAAGGAGAAATCAGTGGACTTCCAGGAGGAAGTGGAACACACGAAATAACTCAAACTCCCAACGACGGTGAAAGTACTCATCATGGAAATACAGATGAACCAAAAGGAGAAACCAGTGGACTTCCAGGAGGAAGTGGAACACACGAAATAACTCAAACTCCCAACGAGGGCGAAAGTACTCATCATGGAAATACAGATGAACCAAAAGGAGAAACCAGTGGACTTCCAGGAGGAAGTGGAACACACGAAATAACTCAAACTCCCAACGAAGGTGAAAGTACTCATCATGGAAATACAGATGAACCAAAAGGAGAAACCAGTGGACTTCCAGGAGGAAGTGGAACACACGAAATAACTCAAACTCCTAACGAAGGTGAAAGTACTCATCATGGAAATACAAACGAACCAAATGAGGGCAACACTGGATTTCCAGGAGGAGGTGGAACACACGAAATAACTCAAACTCCTAACGAGAGTGAAAGTACTCATCATGGAAATACGGATGAACCAAATGGAGAAACCAGTGGACTTCCAGGAGGAGGTGGAACACACGAAATAACTCAAACTCTTAACGAGGGCGAAAGTACTCATCATGGAAATACGGATGAACCAAATGGAGAAACCAGTGGACTTCCAGGAGGAGGTGGAACACACGAAATAACTCAAACTCCTAACGAGGGCGAAAGTACTCATCATGGAAATACGGATGAACCAAATGGAGAAACCAGTGGACTTCCAGGAGGAGGTGGAACACACGAAATAACTCAAACTCCCAACGAGGGCGAAAGTACTCATCATGGAAATACGGATGAACCAAATGGAGAAACCAGTGGACTTCCAGGAGGAGGTGGAACACACGAAATAACTCAAACTCCTAACGAGGGCGAAAGTACTCATCATGGAAATACGGATGAACCAAATGGAGAAACCAGTGGACTTCCAGGAGGAGGTGGAACACACGAAATAACTCAAACTCCTAACGAGGGCGAAAGTACTCATCATGGAAATACGGATGAACCAAATGGAGAAACCAGTGGACTTCCAGGAGGAGGTGGAACACACGAAATAACTCAAACTCCTAACGAGGGCGAAAGTACTCATCATGGAAATACGGATGAACCAAATGGAGAAACCAGTGGACTTCCAGGAGGAGGTGGAACACACGAAATAACTCAAACTCCTAACGAGGGCGAAAGTACTCATCATGGAAATACGGATGAACCAAATGGAGAAACCAGTGGACTTCCAGGAGGAGGTGGAACACACGAAATAACTCAAACTCTTAACGAGGGCGAAAGTACTCATCATGGAAATACGGATGAACCAAATGGAGAAACCAGTGGACTTCCAGGAGGAGGTGGAACACACGAAATAACTCAAACTCCTAACGAGGGCGAAAGTACTCATCATGGAAATACGGATGAACCAAATGGAGAAACCAGTGGACTTCCAGGAGGAGGTGGAACACACGAAATAACTCAAACTCCTAACGAGGGCGAAAGTACTCATCATGGAAATACGGATGAACCAAATGGAGAAACCAGTGGACTTCCAGGAGGAGGTGGAACACACGAAATAACTCAAACTCCTAACGAGGGCGAAAGTACTCATCATGGAAATACGGATGAACCAAATGGAGAAACCAGTGGACTTCCAGGAGGAGGTGGAACACACGAAATAACTCAAACTCCTAACGAGGGCGAAAGTACTCATCATGGAAATACGGATGAACCAAATGGAGAAACCAGTGGACTTCCAGGAGGAGGTGGAACACACGAAATAACTCAAACTCTTAACGAGGGCGAAAGTACTCATCATGGAAATACGGATGAACCAAATGGAGAAACCAGTGGACTTCCAGGAGGAGGTGGAACACACGAAATAACTCAAACTCCTAACGAGGGCGAAAGTACTCATCATGGAAATACGGATGAACCAAATGGAGAAACCAGTGGACTTCCAGGAGGAGGTGGAACACACGAAATAACTCAAACTCCTAACGAGGGCGAAAGTACTCATCATGGAAATACGGATGAACCAAATGGAGAAACCAGTGGACTTCCAGGAGGAGGTGGAACACACGAAATAACTCAAACTCCTAACGAGGGCGAAAGTACTCATCATGGAAATACGGATGAACCAAATGGAGAAACCAGTGGACTTCCAGGAGGAGGTGGAACACACGAAATAACTCAAACTCCTAACGAGGGCGAAAGTACTCATCATGGAAATACGGATGAACCAAATGGAGAAACCAGTGGACTTCCAGGAGGAGGTGGAACACACGAAATAACTCAAACTCTTAACGAGGGCGAAAGTACTCATCATGGAAATACGGATGAACCAAATGGAGAAACCAGTGGACTTCCAGGAGGAGGTGGAACACACGAAATAACTCAAACTCCTAACGAGGGCGAAAGTACTCATCATGGAAATACGGATGAACCAAATGGAGAAACCAGTGGACTTCCAGGAGGAGGTGGAACACACGAAATAACTCAAACTCCTAACGAGGGTGAAAGCACTCATCATGGAAATACGGATGAACCAAATGGAGAAACCAGTGGACTTCCAGGAGGAGGTGGAACACACGAAATAACTCAAACTCCTAACGAGGGCGAAAGTACTCATCATGGAAATACGGATGAACCAAATGGAGAAACCAGTGGACTTCCAGGAGGAGGTGGAACACACGAAATAACTCAAACTCCTAACGAGGGCGAAAGTACTCATCATGGAAATACGGATGAACCAAATGGAGAAACCAGTGGACTTCCAGGAGGAGGTGGAACACACGAAATAACTCAAACTCTTAACGAGGGCGAAAGTACTCATCATGGAAATACGGATGAACCAAATGGAGAAACCAGTGGACTTCCAGGAGGAGGTGGAACACACGAAATAACTCAAACTCTTAACGAGGGCGAAAGTACTCATCATGGAAATACGGATGAACCAAATGGAGAAACCAGTGGACTTCCAGGAGGAGGTGGAACACACGAAATAACTCAAACTCCTAACGAGGGCGAAAGTACTCATCATGGAAATACGGATGAACCAAATGGAGAAACCAGTGGACTTCCAGGAGGAGGTGGAACACACGAAATAACTCAAATTCCTAACGAGGGCGAAAGTACTCATCATGGAAATACGGATGAACCAAATGGAGAAACCAGTGGACTTCCAGGAGGAGGTGGAACACACGAAATAACTCAAACTCCTAACGAGGGCGAAAGTACTCATCATGGAAATACGGATGAACCAAATGGAGAAACCAGTGGACTTCCAGGAGGAGGTGGAACACACGAAATAACTCAAACTCCTAACGAGGGCGAAAGTACTCATCATGGAAATACGGATGAACCAAATGGAGAAACCAGTGGACTTCCAGGAGGAGGTGGAACACACGAAATAACTCAAACTCCTAACGAGGGCGAAAGTACTCATCATGGAAATACGGATGAACCAAATGGAGAAACCAGTGGACTTCCAGGAGGAGGTGGAACACACGAAATAACTCAAACTCCTAACGAGGGCGAAAGTACTCATCATGGAAATACGGATGAACCAAATGGAGAAACCAGTGGACTTCCAGGAGGAGGTGGAACACACGAAATAACTCAAACTCTTAACGAGGGCGAAAGTACTCATCATGGAAATACGGATGAACCAAATGGAGAAACCAGTGGACTTCCAGGAGGAGGTGGAACACACGAAATAACTCAAACTCCTAACGAAGGTGAAAGCACTCATCAAGGAAATACGGATGAACCAAATGGAGAAACCAGTGGACTTCCAGGAGGAGGTGGAACACACGAAATAACTCAAACTCCTAACGAGGGCGAAAGTACTCATCATGGAAATACGGATGAACCAAATGGAGAAACCAGTGGACTTCCAGGAGGAGGTGGAACACACGAAATAACTCAAACTCCTAACGAGGGCGAAAGTACTCATCATGGAAATACGGATGAACCAAATGGAGAAACCAGTGGACTTCCAGGAGGAGGTGGAACACACGAAATAACTCAAACTCCTAACGAGGGCGAAAGTACTCATCATGGAAATACGGATGAACCAAATGGAGAAACCAGTGGACTTCCAGGAGGAGGTGGAACACACGAAATAACTCAAACTCCTAACGAAGGTGAAAGCACTCATCAAGGAAATACGGATGAACCAATTGGAGAAACCAGTGGACTTCCAGGAGAAGGTGGAACACACGAAATAACTCAAACTCCTAACGAGGGCGAAAGTACTCATCATGGAAATACGGATGAACCAAATGGAGAAACCAGTGGACTTCCAGGAGAAGGTGGAACACACGAAATAACTCAAACTCCTAACGAGGGCGAAAGTACTCATCATGGAAATACGGATGAACCAAATGGAGAAACCAGTGGACTTCCAGGAGGAGGTGGAACACACGAAATAACTCAAACTCCTAACGAGGGCGAAAGTACTCATCATGGAAATACGGATGAACCAAATGGAGAAACCAGTGGACTTCCAGGAGGAGGTGGAACACACGAAATAACTCAAACTCCTAACGAGGGCGAAAGTACTCATCATGGAAATACGGATGAACCAAATGGAGAAACCAGTGGACTTCCAGGAGGAGGTGGAACACACGAAATAACTCAAACTCCTAACGAAGGTGAAAGCACTCATCAAGGAAATACGGATGAACCAATTGGAGAAACCAGTGGACTTCCAGGAGAAGGTGGAACACACGAAATAACTCAAACTCCTAACGAAGGTGAAAGCACTCATCAAGGGAATACGGATGAACCAATTGGAGAAACCAGTGGACTTCCAGGAGAAGGTGGAACACACGAAATAACTCAAACTCCTAACGAGGGCGAAAGTACTCATCATGGAAATACGGATGAACCAAATGGAGAAACCAGTGGACTTCCAGGAGAAGGTGGAACACACGAAATAACTCAAACTCCTAACGAGGGCGAAAGTACTCATCATGGAAATACGGATGAACCAAATGGAGAAACCAGTGGACTTCCAGGAGGAGGTGGAACACACGAAATAACTCAAACTCCTAACGAAGGTGAAAGCACTCATCAAGGAAATACGGATGAACCAATTGGAGAAACCAGTGGACTTCCAGGAGAAGGTGGAACACACGAAATAACTCAAACTCCTAACGAGGGCGAAAGTACTCATCATGGAAATACGGATGAACCAAATGGAGAAACCAGTGGACTTCCAGGAGAAGGTGGAACACACGAAATAACTCAAACTCCTAACGAGGGCGAAAGTACTCATCATGGAAATACGGATGAACCAAATGGAGAAACCAGTGGACTTCCAGGAGGAGGTGGAACACACGAAATAACTCAAACTCCTAACAAAGGTGAAAGCACTCATCAAGGAAATACGGATGAACCAATTGGAGAAACCAGTGGACTTCCAGGAGAAGGTGGAACACACGAAATAACTCAAACTCCCAACGAAGGTGAAAGTACTCATCATGGAAATACAAACGAATCAAATGAAGGCAACACTGGACTTCCTGGAGGAGGTGAATCCCATGAAATAACTCAAACTCCTAGCGGAGGTGAAAGTACTCATCAAGGAAAAACAGATGAACCAAATGGAGAAACCAGTGGACTTCCTGGAGCAGGTGGAACACATGAAATAACTCAAACTCCTAACGAAGATGAAAGTACTCATCATGGCAATACAAACGTACCAAATGAGGGCAACACTGGACTTCCTGGAGGAAGTGAATCCCATGAAATAACTCAAACTCCCAGCGGAGGTGAAAGTACTCATCATGAAAATACAGATGAACCAAATGAGGGCAACACTGGACTTTCCGGAGGAGGCGAATCCCATGAAATGACTCAAAATTCAGGTGAAGGTACTGGTCACGGAAATATAGAAGAAAACACTGTATTTACGGGATTGGGGTCTCATGAAATAACTCAGAATCATAACGAAGGTGAAAGTACTGATCTTGGAAATACAGAAGGTTCTAATGAAGGAAATAATGGACCCACAGGAGGAGATTTATTTCCCGAAATAACCCAAAATCCTAACGAAGATGAAAGTAATGGTCATGAAAATACCGAAGGCCCTAACGAAGGAAACAGTCGACAACCAGGAGGAGTAGAATCTCACGAAATAACCAAAAATCCTATTGAAGATCTAAGCGGAAGTACTAGACATGAAAACGCCGAAAGCCCTAATGAAGGTAGCACTAGCCAAGAAGAAAAAGGTTCACATGAAATCACTTCAAATCCTACAGAAGGCCCGAATGAAGGAAATACTGGTCATGAATCCCATGAAATAACAGGTAATTCTACTGAAGGTGGCGGTGTAGGTACCCCTAACGGAAATACAGAAGGTGGTAATGAAAGAAGCACTCAAAATCCAAGTGAAGATACAGAAGACTTGAATGAAGAGAACATTGGTCATTTAGACGGAGATGGATCCCATGAAATAACTGCAAATCCTACTGATGATAACAGTGTTGGTTCTCCTACCGGAAATACCGTAGGTGGTAATGAAAGAAGTACTGAAAATCCCAGTGAAAATGGTTCACATGAATTGACACAACATTCCGATGAAGAATTAAGCGAAGGAATAACCAATGGACCCAACAAAAGCAGTACGGGAATTGCAGAATCTCATGAAATAATACATACTCCGAGCGAAAGTACTGGCCTTGGGATTACTGGATGGCCTAATCGTGGCAGTACTATAAATTTGGGAGATTATGGTTCCCTTGAGATAACGCAAAGTTCTAGTGGAGATCCGAGCAAGAACACTGGTCATGGTAATCAAGCAAGCACTGGATTTTCCGGAAAATTCGATTCTCACGAAATAACGCGAAATCCGAATGAAGTTTCAAACAAAAGTGGAAACACTGAAAATGGATACCATGAAATAACTAGTGGTTCAATCGAAGGACTTAATAAAGGTAGTACTGGATTTCAAGGAGAAGATTTCACCAACACAATTCATGGAAATCCATGGAATACTAATGAAGTAAGCACCGGAGTTCCCGAGATTGAAATTTCATATGAAATAACCCTCAATCCTAATGAAGTTTCAGGTGAAAGTACTGAAGATGCCGAAGTGTATAATAACGGAAGCACTGAACTATCGGCGGATGATGATTTCAACGGAATAACACGGCATAATAATGGGGTTTCGAGTGAAGACACAAAGCCTGGATTTACTGCATTTAGTAATGCGGTTTCTGGAGGTACTGCATCAAATGAAGTAACCACGAATGCCGTTGAGGGTTCTGACGAAATTACAGGCCATGGAGATATCGGAGGTGCTAATCTTAGCAGTGAAGGTGGATCACTTGAAGTTGCTCAAAGTACCCGAAAAGGATTAGAGGAATATACTGGCCATGGAGATATCGGTGGTACTAATCTTAGTAGTGAAGGTGGGTTTGGAAGCACCCAAAGAGGATTAGAGGAATATACTGAATTTCCTGAAGGAGGCGAATCGAAAGTAACAGATACAACCAGCGAATATACTGTTTCCAACGATATTTCCGAACACCACAGTTCAGAATCCGGAGTAAGTATAACCAAACCTTCAGGAGGTCCGATTTTAATTACCGAAATACCACATAATGTTGTTACTATAGGTCAATCGAATGAAATTTCTGTGATTCCCATCTGGGAATCCACAGTAAGTTCTGAAAATGAAATATCGACGGAAAACTGGGAGTTTACAGAAGATAATGACAAGACTTTACCAACGCAGTCTGGCTTGAGCGATTCGAATGAAACTGATGATAAAGTTTTGAATGGTGGAAGCTCAACGCCGGGGCATAATTATCCTGGAGACTCAACTAATGCAGTTTTAAGCACGATCATTAATGATGATGATGATAACGATGATGATGATGATGATGATGATGAAGAAGAAGAAAGAACCTCACCAAAACCTATACGACCCGTTTCCTTCAGATGCAGAAGACCTGGCAAATTCCCGGATGCCACCAGCTGCTACAAGTATCATCTCTGCATCAACGTGTACGTCAAAATAATGCACGTCGAGGTAACGTGTCCGTATCATCAAGTCTTCGATGCTGGAAAGGAGACTTGCACTTCGCGCCCCGTTCAGTGTCCACAAGATCCAAAAATCTTCTGCAACGCCACTGGACTCTTCCCGCATCCCTACTCCTGCTCACGCTACATCATCTGCAGATTCAGATCGTACAACAAGGACTTCGAGCTGAAGCAGTTCAGATGTCCGACGGGTACCCTTTTCAGCGCGAAATCCTTAAAGTGCGCACCGTCCTCGCGCGCTTCCTGTTATCCCGGATCTGAAGTTGAAAAGCCGTTCGTTCAGTCGACATTCACGTGTCCGCACGCCGGAAAATTTGTGATTGATGACAGCTGTAGTCATTTCTACGAGTGCAAGCATCACAACGGAAAACTGTACGCGAGGCTGAAGGAATGTCGAGAGCACTACAGTTTTGATAGGGTCACTGCGCGTTGTAAGAAGAGCAGTCAGGCGTACTGTCCGCTAGATAGTGGTAGTGAGTCGGTGGAAAATTCTGAATTTAAATTTTAATTAGAACTATGGTGGGAAAAGTTGGTTTCCTCAAATGAAATATTATGAGAAAACGCTGATATCTTGTACATAATTTAATAATAATCTGTTGCTTTTTATTATTTAAGATTTGTTGGAATATAATAATTTAATAAATAACCTTTTGATTTATAACTGTCAGTGCCGGCCAAATTCAGGAGCGGCGCGCCGATAATTTTTTTAGAATTTTATCAGATGGTGCACATTTTACTCACTCAAATTCCAGTTCAGAGTACTGCCATTTTGTTTACAAGAAAGGTGCGTCCATTATTTTATGGCATATCAAAAATATGTTATTTCTAAGCAAATTTGGAAATTTTGAAGCAAATTCCAAGGGCGATAACTTTTTTAGAATTTTTTTAATTAGGTGGTGTACATTTCACTCACTCAAATTCGAGTTTGGAGTGCTGCCATTTTGTTTACAAGTAAGCTGCGTCAATTATATTTTTGTGTATCAAAGATATGTTATTTCTGAGCAAATTTGGAAATTTTGAAGCAAATTCCGCGGGCGGTAATTTTTTTATATTTTTTTTAATCAGGTAGTGCACATTTCACTCACTGAAATTCGAGTTCAGAGTGCTGCCATTTTGTTTGCAAGCAAGGTGCGTCAATTATATTTTGGTGTATCAAAGATATGTTATTTCTGAGCAAATTTGGAAATTTTGAAGCAAATTCCGCGGGCGGTAATTTTTTTATAATTTTTTTAATCAGGTAGTGCACATTTCACTCACTCAAATTCGAGTTCAGAGTGCTGCCATTTTGTTTACAAGAAAGGTGCGTACATTATTTTATGGTATGTCAAAAATATGTTACTTCTAAGCAAATTTGGAGATTTTGAAGCAAATTCCGCGGGCGATAACTTTTTTAGAATTTTTTTAATCAGGTGGTGCACATTTCACTCACTCAAATTTGAGTTCAGAATGCTGCCATTTTGTTTACAAGCAAGGTGTGTCAATTATCTTTTGGTATGTCAAAAATATGTTATTTCTAAGCAAATTTGGAAATTTTGAAGAAAATTCCGCGGGCGATAATTTTTTTTGAATTTTTTTAATTAGGTGGTGCACATTTCACTCACTCAAATTCGAGTTCGGAGTGCTGCCATTTTGTTTACAAGCAAGGTGCGTCAATTATCTTTTGGTATGTCAAAAACATGTTATTTCTAAGCAAATTTGGAAATTTTGAAGCAAATTCCGCGGGTGATAATTTTTCTAGAATTTTTTTAATCGGTTGGTGCACATTTCACTCACTCAAATTCGAGTTCAGAGTGCTGCCATTTTGTTTACAAGCAAGGTGCGTCGATTATCTTTTGGTGTGTCAACAATATGTTATTTCTAAGCAAATTTGGAAATTTTGAAGCAAATTCCGCGGGCGATAACTTTTTTAGAATTTTTTTAATTAGGTGGTGCACATTTCACTCACTCAAATTTGAGTTCAGAATGCTGCCATTTTGTTTACAAGCAAGGTGTGTCAATTATCTTTTGGTATGTCAAAAATATGTTATTTATAAGCAAATTTGGAAATTTTGAAGAAAATTCCGCGGGCGATAATTTTTTTAGAATTTTTTTAATTAGGTGGTGCACATTTCACTCACTCAAATTCGAGTTCGGAGTGCTGCCATTTTGTTTACAAGCAAGGTGCGTCAATTATATTTTGGTGTATCAAAGATATGTTATTTCTGAGCAAATTTGGAAATTTTGAAGCAAATTCCGCGGGCGATAATTTTCTTAGAATTTTTTTAATCAGGTGGCGCACATTTCACTCACACAAATTCGAGTTCAGAGTGCGTCATTTTGTTTACAAGCAAGGTGCGACAATTATCTTTTGGTATGTCAAAAATATGTAATTTTTGAGCAAATTTGGAAATTTTGAAACAAATTGCGCGGGCGGTAATTTTTTTAGAATTTTTTTAACCAGGTGGTGCACATTTCACTCACTCAAATTTGAGTTCAGAGTGCTGCCATTTTGTTCACAAGCAAGGTGCGTTAATTATCTTTTGGTATGTTAGAAATATGTTATTTCTAAGCAAATTTGGAAATTTTAAAGCAAATTCCGCGGGCGATAATTTTTTTAGAATTTTTTTAATCAGGTGGTGCACATTTCACTCACTCAAATTCGAGTTCAGAGTGCTGCCATTTTGTTTACAAGAAAGGTGCGTCCATTATCTTTTGGTATCTCAAAAATATGTTATTTCTAAGCAAATTTGGAAATTTTGAAGCATATTTCACGGGCGGTAATTTTTTTAGAATTTTTTTAATCAGGTGGTGCACATTTCACTCACTCAAATTCGAGTTCAGAGTGCTGCCATTTTGTTTACAAGCAAGGTGTGTCAATTATCTTCTGGTGTGTCAACAATATGTTATTTTTAAGCAAATTTGGAAATTTTGAAACAAATTTCGCGGGCGGTCATTTTTTTAGAATTTTTTTAATCAGGTGGCGCACATTTCAATCACTCAAATTCGAGTTCAGAGTGCTGCCATTTTGTTTACAAGAAAGGTGCGTCCATTATTTTATGGTATGTCATAAATATGTTATTTTTAAGCAAATTTGGAAATTTTGAAACAAATTCTGCGGGCGAAAATTTTTTTAGAATTTTTTTAATCAGGTGATGCACATTTCACTCACTAAAATTCGAGTTCAGAGTGCTGCCATTATGTTTACAAATAAGTTGAGTTAATTATCTTTTGGTATGTCAAAAATATGTTATTTCTAAGCAAATTTGGAAATTTTGAAGCAAATTCCGCGGGTGGTAATTTTTTTAGAATTTTTTTAATCAGGTGGTGCACATTTCACTCACTCAAATTCGAGTTCAGGGTGCTGCCATTTTGTTTACAAGCAAGGTACGTCAATTATCTTTAGGTGTGTCAAAAATATGTTATTTCTAATCAAATTTGCAAATTTTGAAGGAAATTCCGCGGGTGATATTTTTTTTATAATATTTTTAATCAGGTGGTGCACATTTCACTCACTTAAATTCGAGTTCAGAGTGCTGCCATTTTGTTTACAAGCAAGGTGCATCAATTATCTTTTGGTATGTCGAAAAAATGTTATTTCTAAGCAAATTTGGAAATTTTGAAGTAAATTCCGCGGGCGGTAATTTTTTTAGAATTTTTTTAATCAAGTGGTGCACATTTTACTCATTCAAATTTCAGTTCAAAGTGCTGCCATTTTGTTTACAAGCAAGGTGCGTCAATTATCTTCTGGTATGTCCAAATTTGGAAATTTTGAAGCAAATTCCGCGGGTGGTAATTTTTTTAGAATTTTTTAATCAGATGGCGCACATTTCACTCACTTAAATTCGAGTTCAGAGTGCTGCCATTTTGTTTACAAGAAAGGTGCGTCAAATATCTTTTGGTATCTCAAAAATATGTTATGTCTAAGCAAATTTGAAAATTTTGAAGCAAATTCCACGGGCGGTAATTCTTTTAGAATTTTTTTAATCAAGTGGCGCACATTTCACTCACTCAAATTCGAGTTCAGAGTGCAGCCATTTTGTTTACAAGTAAGTTGTGTTAATTATCTTTTGGTATGTCAAAAATATGTTATTTCTAAACAAATTTGGAAATTTTGAAGCAAATTCCGCGGGTGGTAATTTTTTAGAATTTTTTTAAATCAGGTGGTGCACATTTCACTCACTCAAATTCGAGTTCAGAGTGCCGCCATTTTGTTTACAAGCATGGTGTATGCATTTGCCTATACCGGAAATTAAGTTCACATGGGTGACACCAGATGGCGCATTCGTACATCTGTCATTTCTGCTGCCAATGTGATTATTTACTGAATATTAACGTGATTTTAGGGCAAATTTACTTGTTTCAAAGTTTTGTTATAATAATAATAATAAATAAATAAAGTTTATTTCTCAAAGATAGAAGATAATTTTAAATCAATTTCAACTGATAGAGATCTTGACCCTGAAAGAAGTTAAAATTAAGAAAACTTTTATTCATAATTTCATGGAAATTATTTTCAAATAGGTCATCGAATTACACGTTTGTACCAAATAAACGTAAACAAAATTAATAATACACGCGACCTAGAGCAAAATAAAATGTGGACGTAGCAAAATCACTTCTGTTGATGACGCGTTTTCGCAACCGGCGTAAAATCGAGACGTCAAACCAAAACAAATTCTATGACAAAACCCAACAAAAGACATAAAAGCCTGCCGGATTATTATTCCCGGTCCAGTTTTACACAATGGATATATTTATCTGTGCGTCGTTGCTGTTATTTATTGGGGTAAGTTACTTTTATTTCGTCTGCGTGTTGACAAAGATAATTCTGGCAAAACCGACTAATGTGTGAATACTGATAATGCGTTGTTTATTTTAAAATAATAAAAAAAAAACTGTAACCTATTTTAGATCGTGTTTGCTTTAGTTTTATTAAAATTACCAGCGCGGAAAAATGCGGATGCTTTCAATGGTTTTCCATTCGCTCATTGTATTGGTATGTATTGCTGATAGCACATGTTTTACGACATCGAATGTGCGTGTTAAATAATAACATTTGATGACAATGCACGTAACAAAATTGAAAACTGATACAACTGTAAATAATAAATGTAAATTGATGTTATTGCGCGGAATGCGAATTAATATCGGGGCTTTGAATTAACTAGATTTTGGGTAGTTTTTGGTTAAAGCCTCTTATTCTTAGACATTTTTAGAAAACCAACGCCATTTGTTGTATTTGTTTCACGTTTTTTTTTTAATATAATTTTTAAAGTAAACAAAGATATATTCCAGACCACCTTTTCAGAGAAAACGGCTAGTCGTAGAGAGTCGAGTCAAAAATATATTACAAAAGCCTCTTTGAAAAATCGAATGATGATATTAATTTTCCTAAAAACGGTTGGCATCCCTGAGAGCCAGATTTTTAAATGGCACGATATGTCGAAAGTGGTATCCTTTAAAAGGTCTTTAAAAAACAAGCAATTTTTGTAGGAAACATAATTTTGTAACTATCACCCGTATTGTATAAATCTGATTTATGTTATTAAATTAAAATTTTCCATGGCTAACTTATTTTAAAAGTTTGCATTTCAAATGATAGTTAAAACATATCAGATGTGTTCAAATTGTCTTCCATTCACTTATACACATTGTTCTCTTCTGCTGACGCTAACAGTGGCCACCAAATTTTATTAAAATACGGGGGGTGGGGGGTTAGTTCCTCCGTAAGTTCACATTTCTTAGAAATTAAAATCAAGATTAAAGATCATATTCAATTGTCATCTAGCGACATCCCAACGACGACACATTCCCTGCTTGATGTCGTAATTAAATCGTAAACTTATTCATGTGATAATTTCGGGATTGTTGCGCGTAAATGTATGTCGGTTTTCGCGTCCCACGCATAATGAACGTAGCTTGTTCATGACAAATTAAGTTGAAAACATAATTAGAAGCGAAGTTTATTGCGAGGCGTCAACTCATTACGACAGATGTAAAATTGGAAAATGAAATTAAATGGAAATATACTCGGCAACTATATCTCGTCTCTTGGGTAAATACACTGGAAATGTACAATTACATTCATCGCAAATTTAAGCCATCATTAACATTTGTTTATGTTATTTATGGATAAATTGATTTTTGAGGAAACAAAATTAAAATTGCTGAAAAACAGTATATGACAGTAGTAGGCGTAGAAGTCGTACTTTTCACATTGAGCTCAGTGCAGTGATAGGCAAATACTCAGTATATTGAAATTTAGGTAAATACCCGAGATCAGGGGCGGCTCGTTATATAGAGCCAAGGAGCCATGGCACTACCTGAAGTTTCAAGCTCAGCAAGAATTTTTAATTAATTCTTAAAACACTTTCCGCCAGTTACTTTGATCTAGGAAGATAAATTGTTCTTTCTTCAAAAAATGAGGGGGGGGGGTGTGATTATTTCGCGAGTTGTGAATTTTTAAAAATTTTAGTTTTCGAATTGCGTAATACTCGAGCAAAAAAAAATTAAAAAATATAAAACGTGTCGACTAAATTCTAAAAAAATTAAATACGATTTGCAAATCATCGTTTTATCAAATTAAGTGCAGTTTTTGAAAATCCGCCGATTATTTCGAGAGTTGTGAATTTGTGAAAATTGTAGTTTTCGAATTGTGTAATACTCGAGCAAAAAAAAAATTAAAAAATGTAAAACGTGTCGGCTTAATTCTAAAAAAATTAAATTAGATTTGCAAATCATCGCTTTATCAAATTAAGTGTAGTTTTTGAAAATCCACAGATTATTTCGCGAGTTGTGAATTTTTGAAAATTTTAGTTTTCGAATTGTGTAATACTCGAGTGAAAAATTCTAAAAAAAAATATAAAACGTGTCGACTAAATTCTAAAAAAATTAAATAAGATTTGCAAATCATTGTTTTATCAAATTGAGTGCAGTTTTTGAAAATCCGCTTATTATTTCGCGAGTTGTGAATTTTTGAAAATTTTAGTTTTCGAATTGTGTAATACTCGAGTGAAAAATTCTAAAAAAAATATAAAACGTGTCGACTAAATTCTAAAAAAATTAAATTAGATTTGCAAATCATCGTTTTATCAAATTAGGTGCAGTTTTTAAAAATCCGCCGATTATTTCGCGAGTTGTGAATTTTTCAAAATTTTAGTTTTCGAATTGTGTAATACTCGAGCAAAAAAAAAATTAAAAAATGTAAAATGTGTCGGCTAAATTCTAAAAAAATTAAATTAGATATGCAAATCATCGTTTTATCAAATTAAGTGCAGTTTTTGAAAATCCACCTATTATTTCGCGAGTTGTGAATTTTTGAAAATTTTAGTTTTCGAATTGTGTAATACTCGAGTGAAAAATTCTAAAAGAAATATAAAACGTGTCGACAAAATTCTAAAAAAATTAAATTAGATTTGCAAATGATCGTTTTATCAAATTAAGTGCAGTTTTTGAAAATCCGCCGATTATTTCACGAGTTGTGAATTTTTAAAAATTTTAGTTTTCGAATTGTGTAATACTCGAGCAAAAAAAAAAATTAAAAAATATAAAAGGTGTCGACTAAATTCTAAAAAAATTAAATAAGATTTGCAAATCATCGTTTTATCAAATTAAGTGCAGTTTCAAAAATCCGCCGATTATTTCGCGAGTTGTGAATTTTTGAAAATTTTAGTTTTCGAATTGTGTAATACTCGAGTGAAAAATTCTAAAAAAAAAATATAAAACGTGTCGACTAAGTTCTAAAAAAATTAAATAACATTTGCAAATCATCGTTTTATCAAATTAAGTGCAGTTTTTGAAAATCCGCCGATTATTTCGCGAGTTGTGAATTTTTAAAAATTTTAGTTTTTGAATTGTGTAATACTCGAGCAAAAAAAATTAAAAAATATAAAACGTGTTGACTAAATTCTAAAAAAATTAAATTAGATTTGCAAATTATCGTTTTATCAAATTAAGTGCAGTTTTTAAAAATCCACCAACTATTTCGCGAGTTGTGAATTTTTGAAAATTTTAGTTTTCAAATTGTGTAATACTCGAGTAAAAAATAAATTAAAAAATATAAAACGTGTCGACTAAATTCTAAAAAAAATAAAATAAGATTTGAAAATCATCGTTTTATTAAATTAAGTGCAGTTTTTGAAAATCCGCCGATTATTTCGCGAGTTGCGAAATTTTGAAAATTTTAGTTTTCGAATTGTGTAATACTCGAGTGAAAAATTCGAAAAAAATATAAAACGTGTCGACTAAATTCTAAAAAAAACTAAATAAGATTTGCAAATCATCATTTTATCAAATTAAGTGCAGTTTTTGAAAATCCGCCGATTATTTCGCGAGTTGTGAATTTTTGAAAATTTTAGTTTTAAATGTGTAATACTCGAGTGAAAAATTCTAAAAAAAACATAAAACGTGTCGACCAAATTCTAAAAAAATTAAATTAGATTTGCAAATCATCGTTTTATCAAATTAAGTGCAGTTTTTGAAAATCCGCTGATTATTACGCGAGTTGTGAATTTTTGAAAATTTTAGTTTTCGAATTGTGTAATACTCGAGTGATAAATTCTAAAAAAAATATAAAACGTGTCGACTAAATTCTAAAAAAATTAAATTATTCCTAGAAAGTATATCTTTAAAATTTGCTGAATAAAACTTAGACAACTTCACTGCAGGAAAAATGCCGTTGGTCAAAACTGAAATTTTATGATCAAAAAACGACTTTCTGCTGTAACATGATTATAACTTCCGTATCCAATATGACAATTACATGAAACTATGACAGATTATTCCTAGAAAGTATATCTTTAAAATTTGCTAAATAAAACTTAGACAACTTTACTGCAGGAAAAATGGCGTTGGTCAAAACTGTAATTTTGTGATCAAAAAACGACTTCCTGCAATAACATGATTATAACTTCCGCATCCATTATGACAGTTACTGCAAGAAAAATGGCGTTGGTCAAAATTGAAATTTTATGATCAAAAAACAACTTTCCGCAGTAACATGATTATAACTTCCGTATTCAATATGACAATTACATGAAACTCTGACAGATTATTCCTAGAAAGTATATCTTTAAAATTTGCTAAATAAAACTGTGACAACTTCATTGCAAGAAAAATGGCATTGGTAAAAACTGAAATTTTGTGATCAAAAAACGACTTATTGCAGTAACATGATTATAACTTCCGCATCCAATATGACAATTACATGAAACTCTAACAGATTATTCCTAGAAAATATATCTTTAAAATTTGCTAAATAAAACTTAGACAACTTCACTGCAGGAAAAATGCTGTTAGTCAAAACTGAAATTTTATGATCAAAAAACGACTTCCTGCTGTAACATGATTATAACTTCCGTATCCAATGTGACAATTACATGAAACTCTGACAGATTATTCCTAGAAAGTATATCTTTAAAATTTGCTAAATAAAACTTTAACAACTTTACTGCAAGAAAAATGCCGTTAGTCAAATCTGAAATTTTATGATCAAAAAACGACTTTCTGCTGTAACATGATTATAACTTCCGTATCCAATATGACAAGTACATGAAACTATGACAGATTATTCCTAGAAAGTATATCTTTAAAATTTGCTAAATAAAACTTAGACAACTTTACTGCAGGAAAAATGGCGTTGGTCAAAACTGTAATTTTGTGATCAAAAAACGACTTCCTGCAATAACATGATTATAACTTCCGCATCCATTATGACAGTTACATGAAACTCTGACAGATTATTCCTAGAAAGTATATCTTTAAAATTTGCTAAATGAAACTTAGACAACTTCACTGCAGGAAAAATGCCGTTGGTCAAGACTGAAATTTTATGATCAAAAAACGACTTTCCGCTATAACATGACTATAACTTCCGCATCCAATATGACAATTACATGAAACTCTGACAGATTATTCCTAGAAAGTATATCTTTAAAATTTGCTAAATAAAACTTTGACAACTTCACTGCAGGAAAAATGCCGTTGGTCAAAACTGATATTTTATGATTAAAAAACGACTTTCTGCAGTAACATGATTATAACTTCCGCATCCATTATGACAGTTACATGAAACTCTGACACATTATTCCTAGGAAGTATATCTTTAAAATTTGCTAAATAAAACTTAGACAACTTCACTGCAGGAAAAATGCCGTTGGTCAAAACTGAAATTTTATGATCAAAAAACGACTTTCTGCAGTAACATGATTATAATATCCGTATCCAATATGACAATTACATGAAACTCTGACAGATTATTTCTAGAAAGTATATCTTCAAAATTTGCTAAATAAAACTTAGACAACTTCACTGCAGGAAAAATGCCGTTGGTCAAAACTGAAATTTTATGACCAAAAAACGACTTTCTGCAGTAACATGATTATAACTTCCGTATACAATATGACAATTACATGAAACTCTGACAGATTATTCCTAGAAAGTATATCTTTAAAATTTGCTAAATAAAACTTTCACTGCAAGAAAAATGTCAAAAACAAATTCAATTAAGTTTGTTACAGTTGACTTTCCTTCCATAAAACCATGTTGTTCAATAGTAATTAATTGTTTTGACATCCATAATAGTAACCAATTTATCAAGAATTTATGGTGTATTACACTGCAACACCACGATAATGATCAATTTTCTTGCGATCGCCGCATTTAAAAATCGGTTTAAGTAACTTTTTTTCGAGATATCGGGAAAGTAATAATTATGACTAGATGGTGTATAGGTTTTGATAATGTACAGTTCGCCAAAAAGTGATTACATTTAGAATCAGCATTAATGTAGGCTTTTGAGAAAAAATCACCGGTAGCATCCACAATTTCTTGTCCTGTGGATAAAACGTCCTCATACTGTCAAAGGCTTTCTGCAAATCAAGGTTGCTTGGATTAATTCAATGCTGTCAAAAACGTCCAAACATTGCTCGAGTCGCCGTTGTTGTAATACATAAAATTTGTATTCAATTTATACAGGGAACGAAGACTTTATACAAATTTAATGTGTTTATGTAAAATATACAATTTCCATACAAAGTAATTAATAGTCGTGCGGAAATGCAGCCATAAACCCCGTTTCGGAGTAATTACAATCCTGGGCGATAGTGAATTTCCCGTTGTGTGTGTTTTCATTACTACAATGCAGGGATATTTTATGATCGGCGATTTGCGTTGAAACTTTGATAAGATTTTAGGTGCACCGTATTTTTAAACTGCAATCAATAATTTTTACGGTCCTCTCAAAGCGCAGACACCGGAACGACACCATCTCTCAAATAAATCGCTATTTTTATTGAAATATCCCATTGGATGGTTAAATTCTATCTAAATCTTCGGCGGTTGTGACAAAATTATTAGTTATAATATTTCACCAGAAGAAGTGAAAGGGATGAGATATGATTTTAATTATATTTTGGTGCATACAATATTTTTTCTACAACTATTAAAACAAAAATATTGAAGAAAATTGGCCCATTTCATCACCCAAAATTAAAAAATCTTGTCACCCTCATGTCACAGATTTTTGTAAAAAAAAAATAGTATTAGTATTCTTTATTGGTGCTAAGTTAACAAATAATGTCTTACACAAGTCATACGATAATTAAACATAAAAAACAAAGGGTATTTGTAATTGTCAGCAAGTACACAATGAAAAATGGTAGAAAAATATTTTCAGAATTTTTATGGCAAAACTGGGGTCAGTGTCATTTTGAAATTCGATGTAATTTAACAAAATGGCTTCTACGGATAAGGTCACGTTTAAGTTTGTAATAACTGTAGCTTCGTTATTTAGCCACCTTGTCCGTTCGCGCCATGTTGTTAAATTGCGTCAAATTTCAAAATGATCCCCCGACCAAAAATTAAAAAAAAAATGTAATCGTTTCTCATACTATACTTGCTGACAACAAAAAATTACAAAAATCTGTGACATGAGGGCAACAGCCATTGGAGGATTTCAGGTGGTATGAGCCAATTTAAGTATATTTTTTGGTCAAAATAAAATGTTTTAACTAAAAATGTAATAACCACAAAAATATGGTAGCCTTTTGGTAGCGATTTGGTGATTTTTTTGATGTGTTAAAAAATTGTAAACCTCTCAGATAGCGATGCGCCAATGTCACCGTTTTCTGGCGGTTGTAGAAAACATTGTTTTCATTATTTTAGAAGTTGGTTTTGATAACTAAATGAACGAAAGAAATTGCAAAGAATACTTGTCGAGAGATAGTGATAATAATATCACTCCAAGTAAAGGATGCTTGAACAATTCGGGGCTAAAATTTAAACATTGAACGAAATATACTGAAGGAAAAAAAAATTAAAATTTCGAACATTTTCAAACCGCCATAACTCGGCGTATTTTTAATCGATTTTGATGAATCTTTGAGGGCGAAAAATTTTGAAGTGTCTTCTTTAAAGTCATGCACGCTAAATTAAGCGTAACCCCTTCCGCCCCCCTCTAGCGCCCCTGTGAAAAAACGTTTTTGGGCAAAAAACGCGTTTTTGGCCGATCTAAGAGCGATGATAAAAAAAATCACGATGTGCACATTTCACTCTCAAATTCAATTTCAAAGTGATGACATTTTGTTTCCAGGCGAATTGCATCGATTATTTTCATATTGGCCAACAAAAAATATTTTTCGAAATCCACTAAATTCTGAAAAAAAAATCGATAAATTTGAGGCTTAAAAAATTAATAAATATGAAATTTATCATAAAAATCCCTTTTATTCCATCAAATCGAAGAAATTTACATGATGGCCACATTTCTTAACAAATTTGAAAAACGAAAATTGTACGTTTTGGGAACTTATACCGAGTTGGAAAAAATGTGTCGACTCGATCCAACAAAAGGGAATTGAAATGTGTTTAATTCCCTGCGCAGGAGTCAAATAACGAAGTTCCTACGACGATTTGGCACAAAGTTATGTATGTTTGAAAAAAGCGAATTTTGTGGCTTTTTGTCCGAAGTTTTTCGATGAAATTGTTATGGTTTTCACGAATGAAATTTTCTTTGCAAGTTCTTTGAGGTATGCACGAAAATTAATTGTTTGCGCGAAATCATGAATATCCCATTTTGTACCTTAGAACTCCTTTAACAGAAAAAAATTATTTTAGGTCAAAAAAGGCTTACTTTAACGATCTCTGTAGAGTCGGAAAAAATGTGGGCCTAACTCACCACCATTCGTCCATTTTCCATTCGTCCAATAAACAAACAAATTGCACTGACGGGAAAAAATTAAACACTTGAGAATTGTAAAAATTTAGGTTATTTTCAAATGGCCATAACTCAGCTTCTATTCAACCGATTTTGACGATCTTTTGAGAAATAAAAAGCAAAATGTATACTCTTTAAGAGTGTTTATCCCCCACTCAAAGAGAGGGCTCTACGCCCCTCCAAACAAAAAAATAAAAAGACCAAAAAATGCACTTTTTTTTAAACACCCATAACTTTGTGCCAAATTGCCGTAGGAACTTCGTTTTTGAGTCCTGCATAGGTAATTGAACACATTTCAATGCCCTTTTGGTGGATCGAGTCGACACATTTTATCCAACTCGGTACACGTTGCCCAAGTTGGACGTGTTTTTTTGCCCAAAAAACGTGTTTTTTTGTTCGGGGGTTTAAGGGTTCGAAAAGGGATCATTCCAATCCGAGTTTACCTCCTTAAAATAGGACCAAAAAGAGATTGTTTCCCGAAAGAATCATCAAATTTGGTTGAAAAGTCGCTGAGTTATGTGCGAAAAACCTCAAAATGCACTTTTTTTTCAAACACCCATAACTTGGTGCCAAATCGTCGTAGGAACTTCGTTCTTTGAGTCCTGCAAAGGGAATTGATCAGATTTTAATGTCTTTATGGTGGATCGAGTCGATAAAATTCTTCCAACTCGGTATAACCTGTCAAAGTTGGGCGTTTTTTCCCAAAAACGTGTTTTTTTTTTGTTCGGGGGTTGAAGGGTTCGAAAAGGGATCATTCCAATCTAAGTTTACTCGGTTAAAGTAAAGCCAATATGGGATTTTTTTCCTGAAAGAATCATCAAATTTGGTTGATAACTCGCTGAGTTATCTGCGAAAAACCTCAAAATACACTTTTTTTTCAAACACCCATAACTTGGTGCAAAATCGTCGTAGGAACTTCGTTCTTTGAGTCCTGCAAAGGGAATTGATCAGATTTTAATGCCTTTATGGTGGATCGAGTCGATAAAATTCTTCCAACTCGGTATAACCTGTCAAAGTTGGGCGTTTTTTCCCAAAAACGTGTTTTTTTTTTGTTCGGGGGTTGAAGGGTTCGAAAAGGGATCATTCCAATCTAAGTTTACTCGCTTAAAGTAAAGCCAATATGGGATTTTTTTCCTGAAAGAATCATCAAATTTGGTTGATAACTCGCTGAGTTATCTGCGAAAAACCTCAAAATACACTTTTTTTTCAAACACCCATAACTTGGTGCAAAATCGTCGTAGGAACTTCGTTCTTTGAGTCCTGCAAAGGGAATTGATCAGATTTTAATGCCTTTATGGTGGATCGAGTCGATAAAATTCTTCCAACTCGGTATAACCTGTCAAAGTTGGGCGTTTTTTCCCAAAAACGTGTTTTTTTTTTGTTCGGGGGTTGAAGGGTTCGAAAAGGGATCATTCCAATCTAAGTTTACTCGCTTAAAGTAAAGCCAATATGGGATTTTTTTCCTGAAAGAATCATCAAATTTGGTTGATAACTCGCTGAGTTATCTGCGAAAAACCTCAAAATACACTTTTTTTTCAAACACCCATAACTTGGTGCAAAATCGTCGTAGGAACTTCGTTCTTTGAGTCCTGCAAAGGGAATTGATCAGATTTTAATGCCTTTATGGTGGATCGAGTCGATAAAATTTTTCCAACTCGGTATAAGCTGTCAAAGTTGGGCGTTTTTTTTTCCAGAAAACGTGTTTTTTTGTTTGTTCGGGGGTTGAAGGGTTCGAAAAGGGATCATTACAATCTAAGTTTACTCCCTTAAAGTAAAGCCAAAATGGGATTTTTTCCTGAAAGAATCATCAAATTTGGTTGAAAAGTCGCTGAGTTATGTGCGAAAAACCTCAAAATGCACTTTTTTTTTTCAAACAGTCATAACTTCGTGCAAAATCGTCGTAGGAACTTCGTTCTTTGAGTTCTGCAAAGGGAATTGATCAAATTTTAATGCCTTTATAGTGGATCGAGTCGATAATTTTTTTTTCAACTCCATAGACATCGTCAAAATTGAAACGCACTGAGTTATGTGCGAAAAACCTCAAAATGCACTTTTTTTTCAAACAGCCATAACTAGGTGCCAAATCGTCGTAGGAACTTCGTTCTTTGAGTCCTGCATAGGGAATTGAGCAAATTTTAATGCCTTTATGGTGGATCGAGTCGATAAAATTTTTCCAACTCCATAGATATCGTCAAAGTTAGAAAATGGTTTCCTGAAAAAACTTTTTTTTTTCACAGGAGTGCCCGAGATGGGCGGAAGGGGTTACGCTTAAGTTTGTATGCATGACGTTAAAGAAGACACTTCAAAGTTTTTCGCCCTTAAAGATTCATCAAAATCGATTGAAAATACGCCGAGTTATGGCGGTTTGAAAATGGTCAATGTGTTTCATTTTTTTTCCTCCAGTGTAGTTTAAATCAAATATTATTATTATTATTATTCTCAACTCGGCAGTGCATTCATTTGAAGTTAATCGCACAGCGTTTTCATATCCAACTCGGTACACGTTGCCAAAATTGGACGTGTTTTTTTGCCCAAAAAACGTGTTTTTTTGTTCGGGGGTTTAAGGGTTCGAAAAGGGATCATTCCAATCTGAGTTTACCTCCTTAAAGTAGGACCAAAAAGAGATTTTTTCCCGAAAGAATCATCAAATTTGGTTGAAAAGTCGCTGAGTTATCTGCGAAAAACCTCAAAATGCACTTTTTTTTCAAACACCCATAACTTGGTGCAAAATCGTCGTAGGAACTTCGTTCTTTGAGTCCTGCAAAGGGAATTGATCAGATTTTAATGCCTTTATGGTGGATCGAGTCGACAAAAGTTTTCCAACTCGGTATAAGCTGCCAAAGTTGGGCGTTTTTTTTCCCAAAAACGTGTTTTTTTTTGTTCGGGGGTTGAAGGGTTCGAAAAGGGATCATTCCAATCTAAGTTTCCTTAAAGTAAAGCCAAAATGGGATTTTTTCCTGAAAGAATCATCAAATTTGGTTGAAAAGTCACTGAGTTATGTGCGAAAAACCTCAAAATGCACTTTTTTTTTCAAACAGCCATGACTTGGTTCCAAATCGTCGTAGGAACTTCGTTCTTTGAGTCCTGCAAAGGGAATCGATCAAATTTTAATGCCTTTATAGTGGATCGAGTCGATAAAATTTTTCCAACTCCATAGACATCGTCAAAGTTGAAAATGGTTTCCTGAAAAAAACATTTTTTTTTCACTGGGGTGCCAGAGAGGGGCGGAAGGGGTTACGCTTAAGTTCGTATGCATGACTTTAAAGAAGACACTTCAAAGTTTTTCGCCCTTAAAGATTCATCAAAATCGATTGAAAATACGCCGAGTTATGGCGGTTTGAAAATGGTCAAAGTGTTTCATTTTTTTTCCTCCAGTGTAGTTTCAATCAAATATTATTATTATTATTAGCGTTTTCATAGCAATGCGGGAATATTTTACGAGCGCCCATTTGCATTGATAAGATTCTAGATGCAGTCCATATATTCCTAAACTGCAGTAAATAATTTTCATAACGCGCAGCCACCACACCGCCGTTCATCAAACAGAATACGAATTTTATTGAAATCTCCCATTCACTCCTCTATTTAATTCTATTTGCAGGAGGGCGCCGGATCCACCCCGACGACGACGACCACCGCCGACAACATTGCTGAATTATTTTCGCAAATAGAAAACGACAGCTCGCACAAAGAGCAATCAGACATCATAAATAATGATTATAATTCAGTTTTATGTTGGCTGGAAACAATAAATTCCGTGGAGTACAGAAACGGAACGCGCGCCATGGACAGGCAATTTTCCATAATATTGGAGACCCCGGGGGATTTGTACAATGCATCACTGGACGCGGAGGAGGGGGTCTTCAATAATTCGACGAGGAAATCGAAAATGCTGAACTTCACGTCGACGTACCAAGCGAAAAATTTCACCGTGCGGGTCAACAAGACGCTGCTCTGCGGAACGGGGCAGGTGATCATCAAGGAGTTCATCAAGTGGCCCACCGGGAAGAAGAGGATTCAGATCGACGTGGGATCTAAGAAGTTGTTGGATCACGAGATGAAAAAGTGCGGTAATTGTGGATTCAACAAAGGTGTTGAAGAAAACGCGGTGTCGGAGGATGTAAATGAAAACGAGTTGGACCGGGTCGGGGCTAGTCATGAAATAATAAATTCTACGCCGAAGAATAAACCCCCCCACGAGAATGAAATCCGCGCGAGAACCACGAATCCGTGTGATCTCGGGCATAAATTAAACGTCACCTTTCAGATATCCGTTCAGCACATAATCTTCAAAGCCAGCAATGGAGATATCATCCAAACAACGCCAATTACGGAAGCGGTGAGAGGTCAGGTCTTCAACATGACGGAGCGGCGAGGTCGCAAGAGGCCAAACTCTAGCCAGGACGACGTCAACAAAACTTGGGAGCGCCTCGTTCGTTTGTTGTCCAGAGAATACTTCATGGAATGCTGTCACCAGCTCATGCCGTATTCGGAGCTTCCGATGACGAAAGCCAACGCGACAATTCCTGACGGGAAGGCCTTGATCCTGCTTGATGAAGAGGCACAGGCGAAATTGGCCTTCGCTTATAAACAAATGCAGAAGTGTCACAATGGATTAGTTTAATTAGCTGAAGATTAATTAGGTGTGTGTGTATTAGCACGCAATTGAGTTACGTTCCATTGATAATGTAAACGTGTGCATCCTTGACGTGCTAATTGCTATTTGCATATAATAATTGCGGAATGTGCGAGGTTGAATGTTTAAGTTTAATTGCATTAGATTTTAGAAATGTTAATCAAATTTAGTTTATTAAAATTAGAGGTTGTACTGTGTGACGAGTAATCCAAAATAAAAATTATCGCGAAAAGCATTTCCTGGTTACTTCTTTTGTAGCGAAAAAAAAAATCAGTGAACCAGACAGTACTAGAGCTACGTACGGGGTAATTGTTTCACTTCAACAATTAGTTACTAATATTGCAAGTTGAATTTTAATAGTGTGATGGAGATGGGCAGCCCCCACATCTACAGCCCTCTATTATGGGAGCTGACTTAAAAATACAATGTGTTAAGGGTAAGTGGGTTTCAAGTGATTTAACCCGGAGAATTTCGTAAAATTAATTATTGATCAATTTGTAAAATATGTGACCATCTCTAGGATTTTGACAGATTTGTGTAGAATCGTAATCCCAAATGATTTTTAAAAGATTTGTGTAATTTCAAGTCGGTGGCAATTTTTTTCAAGTCGTTGAAATTATTGTAATTTTTCCACAATTTCGCGCTCTGTTTAAATTGAATTATCTCAAAATTTAGGGATGAAGTATTTACAGATTTGCATAGAATCGTAATCCTAAATGATTTTTGAATAGATTTGTGTAATTTCAAGTCGGTGGCAATTGTTTTTATATTTTTTTTTAAGTCGTCGAAATTATTGTAATTTTCCCACAATTTCACGCTCTGTTTAAATTGAATTATCTCAAAATTTAGGGATGGGGTGTTTACAGATTTGTGTAGAATCATAATCCCAAATGTATTTTGAATAGATTTGTGTAATTTCAAGTTGGTGGCAATTGTTTTTAAATTTTTTTCAAGTCGTTGAAATTATTGTATTTTTTCCACAATTTCACGCTCTGTTTAAATTGAATTATCTCAAAATTTAGGGATGGGGTATTTACAGATTTGTGTAGAATCATAATCCCAAATGTATTTTGAATAGATTTGTGTAATTTCAAGTCGGTGGCAATTGTTTTTATATTTTTTTTAAGTCGTCGAAATTATTGTAATTTTCCCACAATTTCACGCTCCGTTTAAATTGAATTATCTCAAAATTTAGGGATGGAGTGTTTATAGATTTGTGTAGAATCATAATCCCAAATGTATTTTGAATAGATTTATGTAATTTTAAGTCGGTGGCAATTGTTTTTATATTTTTTTCAAGTCGTCGAAATTATTGTAGTTTTTCCACAATTTTACGCTCTGTTTAAATTGAATTATTTCAAAATTTAGGGGTGGGGTGTTTACAGATTTGTGTAGAATCATAATCCCAAATGTATTTTGAATAGATTAGTGTAATTTCAAGTCGGTGGCAATTGTTTTTCAATTTTTTTGAAGTCGTTAAAATTATTGTATGTTTTCCACAATTTCACGCTCTGTTTAAACTGAATTATCCCAAAATTTAGGGATGGGGTGTTTACAGATTTGTGTAGAATCGTAATGCCAAATGATTTTTAATAGATTTGTGTAATTTCAAGTCGGTGGCAATTGTTTTTATATTTTTTTCGTTGTTGAAATTATAGTATTTTTTCCACAATTTCACTCTCTGTTTAAATTGAATTATCTCAAAATTTAGGGATGGGGTGTTTACAGATTTGTGTAGAATCGTAATCCCAAATGTATTTTGAATAGATTTGTGTAATTTCAAGTCGGTGGCAATTGTTTTTATATTTTTTTGAGTCGTTGAAATTATTGCATTTTTTCCACAATTTTACGTTCTGTTTAAATTGAATTATCTCAAAATTTAGGGATGGGGTGTTTACAGATTTGGATAGAATCATAATCCCAAATGTATTTTGAATAGATTTGTGTAATTTCAAGTCGGTGGCAATTGTTTTTATATTTTTTTCAAGTCGTTGAAATTATTGTATTTTTTCCTCAATTTCACGCTCTGTTTAAATTGAAGTATCTCAAAATTTATGGGTGGGGTGTTTACAGATTTCTGTATAAACATAATCCCAAATGTATTTTGAATAGATTTGTGTAATTTCAACTCGGTGGCAATTATTTTTATATTTTTTTCAAGCCGTCGAAATTATTGTATTTTTTCCACAAGTTCACTCTCTGTTTAAATTGAATTATCTCAAAATTTAGGGATGGGGTGTTTACAGATTTGTGTATAATCATAAATCCAAATGTATTTTGAATATATTTGTGTAATTTCAAGACAGTGGCAATTGTTTTTGTATTTTTTTCAAGTCATTAAAATTATTGAATTTTTTCCACAATTTCACGCTCTGTTTAAATTGAATTATCTCAAAATTTAGGGATGGGGTGTTCACAGATTTGTTAATAATCATAATCCCAAATGTATTTTGAATAGATTTGTGTAATTTCAAGTCGGTGGCAATTGTTTTTATATTTTTTTCAATTCGTTGAAATTATTGTATTTTTTTCCACAGGTTCACGCTCTGTTTAATTTGAATTATCTTAAAATTTAGGGATCGGGTGTTTACAGATTTGTGTAGAATGATAATCCCAAATGTATTTTGAATAGATTTGTGTAATTTAAAATCGGTGGCAATTGTTTTTATATTTTTTTCAATTCGTTGAAATTATTGTATTTTTTTCCACAGGTTCACGCTCTGTTTAATTTGAATTATCTTAAAATTTAGGGATCGGGTGTTTACAGATTTGTGTAGAATGATAATCCCAAATGTATTTTGAATAGATTTGTGTAATTTAAAATCGGTGGCAATTGTTTTTATATTTTTTTCAAGTCGTTGAAATTATTGTATTTTTTCCACAAGTTCACGCTCTGTTTAAATTGAATTATCTCAAAATTTAGGGATGGGGTGTTTACAGATTTGTGTAGAATCATAATCCCAAATGTATTTTGAATAGATTTGTGTAATTTCAGGTCGGTGGCAATTGTTTTTATATTTTTTTCAATTCGTTGAAATTATTGTATTTTTTCCACAATTTCACGCTCTGTTTAAATTGAATTATCTCAAAATTTAGGGATGGGTTGTTTACAGATTTGCGTAGAATCATAATCCCAAATGATTTTTGAATAGATTTGTGTAAATTCAAGTCTCTGGCAATTGTTTTTATATTTTTTCAAGTCGTTGAAATTATTTTATTTTTTTCCACAATTTTACGCTCTGTTTAAATTGAATTTTCTCAAAATTTAGGGATGGGGTGTTTACAGATTTGTGTAGAATCGTAATTCTAAATGATTTTTGATAGATTTGTGCAATTTCAAGTCGGTGGCAATTGTTTTTATATTTTTTTCACGTCGTTGAAATTATTGTATTTTTTCCACAATTTCACGCTCTTTTTAAATTGAATTATCTCAAAATTTAGGGATGGGGTGTTTACAGATTTGCGTAGAATCATAATCCCAAATGTATTTTGAATAGATTTGTGTAATTTCAAGTCGGTGGCAATTGTTTTTATATTTTTTTCACGTCGTTGAAATTATTGTATTTTTTTCACAATTTCACGCTCTGTTTAAATTGAATTATCTCAAAATTTAGGGATGGGGTGTTTACAGATTTGCGTAGAATCATAATCCCAAATGATTTTTGAATAGATTTGTGTAAATTCAAGTCTCTGGCAATTGTTTTTATATTTTTTTCAAGTCGTTGAAATTATTGTATTTTTTCCACAATTTCACGCTCTGTTTAAATTGAATTTTCTCAAAATTTAGGGATGGGGTGTTTACAGATTTGTGTAGAATCGTAATTCTAAATGATTTTTGATAGATTTGTGCAATTTCAAGTCGGTGGCAATTGTTTTTATATTTTTTTCAAGTCATCGAAATTATTGTATTTTTTCCACAAAGTCACGCTCTGTTTAAATTGAATTTTCTCAAAATTTAGGGATGGGGTGTTTACAGATTTGTGTAGAATCGTAATTCTAAATGATTTTTGATAGATTTGTGTAATTTCAAGTTGGTGGCAATTGTTTTTATATTTTTTTCAAGTCGTCGAAATTATTGTATTTTTTCCACAATTTTACGCCCTGTTTAAATTGAATTATCTCAAAATTTAGGGATGCGCTGTTTATAGATGTGTATATAATCATAATCCCAAATGATTTTTAATAGATTTGTGTAATTTCAAGTCGGTGGCAATTGTTTTTATATTTTTTTCAAGTCGTTGAAATTATTGTATTTTTTTCCACAAGTTCACTCTCTGTTTAAATTGAATCATCGGAAAATTTAGGGATGGGGTGTTTACAGATTTGTGTAGAATCGTAATTCTAAATGATTTTTGATAGATTTGTGTAATTTCAAGGCGGTGGCAATTGTTTTTATATTTTTTTCAAGCCGTTGAAATTATTGTATTTTTTCCACAATTTCACGCTCTGTTTAAATTGAATTATCTCAAAATTTAGGGATGGGGTGTTTACAGATTTGTGTAGAATCATAATCCCAAACGTATTTTGAATAGATTTGTGTAATTTGAAGTCGGTGGCAATTGTTTTTATATTTTTTTCAAGTCGTTGAAATTATTGTATTTTTTCCACAATTTCACGCTCTGTTTAAATTGAATTATCTCAAAATTTAGGGATGGGGTGTTTTCAGACTTGTGTAGAATCATAATCCCAAATGAGTTTTGAATAGATTTGTGTAAATTCAAGTCTCTGGCAATTGTTTTTATATTTTTTTCAAGTCGTTGAAATTATTGTATTTTTTCCACAATTTCACGCTCTGTTTAAATTGAATTTTCTCAAAATTTAGGGATGGGGTGTTTACAGATTTGTGTAGAATCGTAATTCTAAATGATTTTTGATAGATTTGTGCAATTTCAAGTCGGTGGCAATTGTTTTTATATTTTTTTCAAGTCGTCGAAATTATTGTATTTTTTTCACAAAGTCACGCTCTGTTTAAATTGAATTTTCTCAAAATTTAGGGATGGGGTGTTTACAGATTTGTGTAGAATCGTAATTCTAAATGATTTTTGATAGATTTGTGTAATTTCAAGACGGTGGCAATTGTTTTTATATTTTTTTCAAGTCGTCGAAATTATTGTATTTTTTCCACAAAGTCACGCTCTATTTAAATTGAATTATCTCAAAATTTAAGGATGGGGTGTTTACAGATTTGTGTAGAATCGTAATCCCAAATGTATTTTGAATAGATTTGTGTGATTTCAAGTCGGTGGCAATAGTTTTTATATTTTTTCAAGTTGTCGAAATTATTGTATTTTTTCCACAAGTTCACGCTCTGTTTAAATTGAATTATCTCAAAATTTAGGGATGGGGTGTTTACAGATTTGTGTAGAATCATAATCCCAAATATATTTTGAATAGATTTGTGTAATTTCAAGTCGGTGGCAATTGTTTTTATATTTTTTTCAAGTCGTTGAAATTATAGTATTTTTTCCACAATTTCACGCTTTGTTTAAATTGTATTATCTCAAAATTTAGGGATGGGGTGTTTACAGATTTGTGTAGAATCATAATCCCAAATGTATTTTGAATAGATTTGTGTAATTTCGAGTCGGTGGCAATTGTTTTTATATTTTTTTCAAGTCGTTGAAATTATTGTATTTTTTCCACAATTTCACGCTGTGTTTAAATTGAATTATCTCAAAATTTAGGGATGGGGTGTTTACAGATTTCTGTAGTCACAGTCAAAAATGAGTTTTAAATAAATATAGAGTATAATTATTTAATCTTTTCGTCAAGAAATTGTCACGTTGACGTTATTGTATTACAAACATAACAAGGTTACGCACTCGGCGGTACATGCACCTAATATAAATATTGTACGGTATATTATAAAACATCTAATTGTCGTACAATCATTTCTGCGGAGAGTATTGTCTTGTCAATAAGATAAGATGAGTTCGACAGGTATAAAATGATTTTCGACGCGCGTACAACCGCCACATGATAATGGCTATTTTATCATATTTTATGGTGAGTACTTATTACTTGTGCATTTCGAATTATTCTAATTTTGTTTATAAAACTAATGCAAACAGTGCGTAAACGTGATATTGGCAATGACCTCTATTGGTAGTGGTTATAATTGGGTAATAGTATTAACCTCGTGAGCTATTCATTGTGTTTTTTTTTTATATACAAATATCTTTATTAATTTCCATATAAAGTAAACACTTAACTTTTTTACTGTGTAATTGAAACTAGTCACGTAAAGTTAAATAAAAGTGGTATAAAAAAGTTAAGGGTTTTCTTTATTTCGAAATTGAAAATGTACCACGAAGTGGACGCCTTCAAGATATTATATTTATACATTTTAAAATACATTGGATGCAATATAGTGGTCTTTATTATTAACTGCCTATCGACTAAAGTTCTTTTATCCTTGTTTTATTATTTAGTCAGTCTGAATTGCATTAAAACAAACAACAATTGAAGCAAATTTGTTACTAAAGTTATGATAATATCTGCAGTCTTACTATTAGTAATCAGCGTGTGATATTTTACCGAGAATAAAATTTTTGAAACAAACTCGATTACCATTTTTGTGGAGGTAATGCATTTAACTAATTTGGGTCTCGTCAATCAAATAACTTCGCACGTTAAAAATGGATTACGAGTCGGATTAAAAGTTTATGATTAACGTGGAATGAGGTTTTCAAAATGTTCCACACTTTACATCACGCTCAAGTAATACTGGATTTTTTATACCTGTGTGTATTTACATCCAATGATTTAGCAAGCTGATGTTAAACGATCATGAGGTAACCAAGAGCTAAAATATTGTAATTTTGCCAGATATCACCTGTAAATAACGAAATCACATGCAAATAATAATATTGAAAATAACAACTTTACAAACGTATAAAGTCGTTCCTTACTCTGGACTGTTTATTACAAATTGCTATTTACAAATGATTTAGTTATTTAAGGTGCAGGTCTTGTTTATAACTCTGTATATTTATTCAGAAAAGATTCAAATGGCATTGATAGATGGACAGATATCAAATTTAAAAGTTAGTAAGTCAATTTTTCAGACTTTGAACGGTCCTTGCGGCCAAACAAAGATTCCGAAAACGAACGCGGTTTGCAAATTCGTGCTCCTTGGGTGCACATTAGTCGGATTCAATTAAAATTGGCGATTTTTAATTTTTGTCGAAAACGTGAAAAAGTACTTTTGCTCAAAAATTGGTTTCGAAATGATTTCCTGAAGAAACCACTGGTTCGATGCGGGGTTTCTATACATCACTGGAAAGATCCCTTCAAGACGCTTCAGAAAATATACTTTTGCAAGAACAAATGTCAATTTGAAGTCCGTGACGCGTCAGCAAAGAAAACTCGAAAATGGAAAAAATCGAAAAAATCAACTCTTTTAATAATCGTAGACCCTTATGCAATACCTTTTTCTTTATCAGAAGAACGAGCCAAATCGATTGGCGTTGGAAAATTTTATATAGGTAAAAATGCAAATAAATTGGCAAGTCACCATAGAGAAAATTTTGAAAAAAGACGATTTTTTCAGATTTTAAACGGCCGTAGCGGCTAAACGAAGAATCCAAATCGAACGCGGATTTCAAATCTGTGCTCCTCGGGTGCAAGTTAGTCGGATTCGATTAAAATTGGCGATTTTTAATTTTTGTCGAAAACGTGAAAATTGATAGAAGGGTACCCCCTTCTTACTTTTGCTCAAAAATTGGCTTTAAAATGATTTCCTGAAGAAACCACTGGTCCGATTCGGGGTTTCTATACATCACTGGAAAGATCCCTTCAAGACGCTTCAGAAAATGTACTTTTGCAAGAATAAATAGCAATTTGAAGTCCCTGACGCGTCAGCAAAGAAAACTCGAAAATGGAAAAATCGAAAAAATCAACTCCTTTAATAATCAGCGTATACCCTTATGTTATACCTTTTTCTTCATCAGAAAAACGAGCTAAATCGATTTTCGTTTAAAAATTTAGTCTAGAAAAAATTGCAAAAAAGTTAGCAAGTCATCACGAACTTTCTGGAATATTTCGAAAAAGGCCGATTTTTTCAGACTTTAAACGGCCGTAGCGGCTGAACGAAGAATCCAAATCGAACGCGGATTTCAAATCTGTGCTCCTCGGGTGCAAGTTAGCCGATTTCGATTAAAATTGGCGATTTTTAATTTTTGACGAAAACGTGAAAATCGTTAGAAGGGTCCCCCCTTCTTACTTTTGCTCAAAAATTGGCTTTGACATGATTTCCTGAAAAAACCACTGGTTCGATTCGGGGTTTCTGTACATCACTGAAAAGATCCCCTCAAGACGCTTCAGAAAATGTACTTTCGCAAGAAAAAATGTCAATTTCAAGCCCGTGACGCGTCAGCAAAGAAAACTCGAAAATGGAAAAAATCGAAAAAATCAACTTTTTTAATAATTATCGTAGACCATTGGTACATCTTCTTTTTCATCAGAAGAACGAGAGAAATTGATTGGAGTTAATAAATTTTAGCTATCTTCAATGGTAAAAAAATTAGCGTGTCACCATTAACCATGGATATCCAACTAGAAACCGAAATGACATAAATATACCACAGATTAGGCTAACCAGATCTCAAACGGGACCGAACTATTATGGGCCATTGTTTTTCAATAAATTATCCCTAGGTTCACGAACACTGGAATTTAATAAATTCAAGACCACAGTCAAGACATTTCTTATTGGCCTTGCACCTTACAGTTTAGAAGACTTCCTGTATAATGCAAAAGTCATCTAAACTAAATTTTAAATTTTTATTTCAATACACCATCATTTTAATTGTGGCTGTTCTATTTTAATGTATTAATAAGTTTTAATTTAATACGTTTCATCTTAATATGTTGTATTTTAATATGTTTGATTTTATTATGTCTTATCTTAGTATGTTTTATTTTAGTATGTTTCATTTGATTTTATTATGTTTTATCTTAATAACTTTTATTTTAATATGTCTGATTTTATTATGTTTTATTTTAATATGTTTGATTTTATTATGTTTCTTTTAATATGTTCTATTTTAACGTGTTAATTCGATTTGCAATTTAATTATTGACCTGTGTAAAGTGTAAAACTAAAACACCAATAAAGTATTATTATTAACATGTTAGAAAATTAAAAAAAAAACGATTTTTCAGACTTTGAACGGCCGTATCGGCTAAACAAAGAATCCAAATCGAATGCGGTTTTTAAATCTGTGCTCCTCGGGTACCAGTTAGTCGGATTCAATTAAAATTGGCGCTTTTTAATTTTTGACGAAAACATGAAAATCGATAGAAGGGTCCCCCCTTCTTACTTTTGCTCAAAAATTGGCTCTAAAATGATTTCCTGAAGAAACCACTGGTTCGATTCGGGGTTTCTATACATCACTGGAAAGATATCTTCAAGATGCTTCAGAAAATGTACTTTCGTAAAAACAAATGCCAATTTGAAGCCCGTGACGCGTCAGCAAAGAAAACTCGAAAATGGAAAAAATTGAAAAAATCAACTCTTTTAATAATTATCGTAGACGTTTATGTAATACCTTTTTCTTCATCAGAAGAACGAGGTAAAGCAATTGACGTTAAAAAATTTCATTTAGAAAAAATTGCAAAAAAGTTAGCAAGTCACCAAGAACTTTGTGGAATATTTCGAAAAAATTCGATTTTTTCAGATTTTAAACGGCCGTAGCGGCTAAACGAAGAAGACAAATCGAACGCGGATTTCAAATCTGTGCTCTTTGGGTGCAAGTTGGTCTGATTTATTTAAAATTGGCGATTTTTAATTTTTGACAAAAATTTGAAAATTTAGAGAAGGGTCCCCCCTTCTTACTTTTGCTCAAAAATTGGCTTTAAAATGCTTTCCTGAAGAAACCACTGGTTCAATTCGGGGTTTCTATACATCACTAGAAAGATCCCTTCAAGACGCTCCAGAAAATGTACTTTCGCAAGAACAAATGTCAATTTGAAGCCCGTGACGCGTCAGCAAAGAAAACTCGAAAATTGCAAAAATCGAAAAAATCAATTCTTTTAATAATCGTCGTAGACCTTTATGTAATACCTTTTTCTTCATCAGAAAAACTAGCTGATTTCATTGGCGTTAAAAAAATTTCGTCTAGGAAAAAATGCAAAAAAATTGGCAAGTCACCATAGAGAAAATTTTGAAAAAATTCGATTCTTTCAGACTTTGAACAGCCGTAGCGGCTAAACGAAGAATCCAAATCGAAAGCGGATTTCAAATCTGTGCTCCTCGGGTGCAAGTTAGCCGATTTCGATTAAAATTGGCGATTTTTAATTTTTGACGAAAACGCGAAATTCGATAGAAGGGTCCCCCCTTCTTACTTTTGCTGAAAAATTGGCTTTGAAATGATTTCCTGAAAAAACCACTGGTTCGATTCCGGGTTTCTATACATCACTGGAAAGATCCCTTCAAGGTGCTTCAGAAAATGTACTTTCGTAACAACAAATGTCAATTTGGAACCCGTGACGCGTCAGCAAAGAAAACTCGAAAATGGAAAAAATCGAAAAAATCTAATTTTCTAAGAATCATCGTAGACCATTAAAGAGTACCTTTTTTTTATCAGAATAACGAGTAAAATCGATTGGGGTTAAACATTTTTAGCCATCTTAGATAGCAATGTGAGTAATCCATTTTTATTTTAGATATTATTCGGTGTTGTACCATACGTGGCTCTTGAATTCACGTGCACCCGAGGAGGCAGATTTAAAAATCCTGAAGACGACTCTTCCAGAAGCTATTACTTGTGCAGAAAACTAAGGAATGGCACCTACATGTCGAAATTATTCCAATGCCCGAGAGCAACCTTCTTCAACCCGGGAATAGAACTATGCTCTGCAGACTATAAACCAGAACCAACCCCACCTCCGGCATTCCAATGCACGCAGCGCGGTCGATTTCCCGATCCTTTGGATGAAAACTGCCGGAGGTACTATTTGTGTTCCATCGTGCATAACGGAACCTTCGTAAAAACGTTGTATTCCTGCCCTAAGACGTCATACTTTGATCCCGTCGCAGGAAGATGTTCATTTAATTATCGGTGTTCCACAACAACAACAACAGATACACCACCAGAATTTGTTTGCAGAAGAAAGGGAAGGTTTAAAGATCCCGAGGATATCAGCTGCTCGGTTTACTATCTGTGTTCGCAGTTGAGGAATGGTACTTTCATTAAGACGAAGTATAAGTGCCCGAGCGGTTCGTTTTTTCATCCGGATGAAGAAAAATGCACTATGGATTGTATTTGCATTGATGGTTGTGTTACTGCTGTTACTAGTACATTGATAACTGACGATGTTGGCACCACTAGTACAATTCCAACTCCATTGATGGGAAATACTTATTCAGATTCAACGATCAGTGGTGGTGATACTACAAGCAGTTCCTCGGATGGAAATGATAACAGAACTTCACTGTATTTAATGTTTACCGATGGTGGTGGTACTACAAGCAGTTCCTCAGATGGAGATGAAAACAGAACTTCACTGTATTCAATGTTTACCGATGGTGGTGGTACTACAAGCAGTTCCTCAGATGAAGATGATAACAGAACTTCACTGTATTCAATGTTTACCGATGGTGGTGATACTACAAGCAATTCTTCAGATGGAGATGATAACAGAACTTCACTGTATTCTGTGTTTACTGATGGTGATGATATTCATAGTAGCTCTTCAGATGTAGATGTAGAGATCAGTGATGGTGATACTACAAGTAGTTCTTCAGATGGAGATGATAATACCAGTATCAGAACTTCACTATATTCAATGTTGACCGATGGTGGCGATGATATTTATAGTAGCTCTTCAAGTGTAGAGATGACTGATAGTGATGCTACTAGTGACGGTGTTCCTAACAGTAGTTCTTCAGATTCAATTATGCTTGGAGGTGATGGTGTTACCACTACCTACAGCGATGACGAGACAACAAGTAGTTCTTCAAATTCAATGATTCTTGGAGGTGATGGTGTTTCAACTACCGACAACGATGATGAGACAACAAATAGTTCTTCAAATTCCATGATGACTAGTGGCGCTGAAATTAGCAGTTCTTCAGAATTCACAACGACTGATGGTGTTGTAAGTTCTCCTAGTACCATTCCAGTTCCCACGTCAGCAGAAGACGAGTTCACGTGCATGGATAAAGGAAGGTTTCCGGACCCGGAAGACGCCACCTGTAAGATTTATTTCCTATGCTCTCAACTACGAAACGGTACCTTTATTAAAACCAAATACCTATGTCCGAAAAACTCTAGATTCGATCCGGAAGTCGGAGTGTGTTCGGCGTTCCACGCCTGCCCTGGATCGACCACTCAAGCAGCTAAGAACCATTGCCGAGACGTTAAAAAGGGACCGAGACGCGCCGAAGCTGTTGCGTTCGCATGCGACGAAAAAGGAAGATTCCGAGACCCTGATGATAACACCTGCCAATTTTACTACCTATGTTCACGACTGCATAATGGAGACTTTGTTCCGACAAAGTACCGATGCCCCGAAGGGTCTGGTTTTGATCCTGAACTGGGGCGATGCTCCGCGGTGTATGTATGCCCTGGAGGTACTACAGCAGCTGCAGAAGCTGGGGATTGTGAGGACGCCGGAGATGACGATTATACTGAGGAAGCAGGAGGGACGTCAACCGTATACGCTGACGGTGATGAGGAAGATGGGAGCGGCGGATCTACAGCAACAGTTGAACGGCATACATCCGCTGGAGGTGAAGACGATTTCGTTTGCCGTACCGAAGGAAGATTCCCGGATTTAAGCGATGCCAGCTGTGAGAGGTACTTCTTGTGTGTGCGATTGCTCGATGGTGGTTTTATCAAGAGGAAGTATAAGTGTCCGAGCTCAACTCGGTTTGATCGTAATTTAGAAAAATGCACGCCTGGATACCGATGCTGGGGTTTGTCCTCCACAGCCTTAGATGGTGGAGAAACTACTCCGAGTACCAATTATTTCGTTTGTTCGCGTAAAGGTAGGTTTTCGGATCTTGAAGACACCACCTGCAAAACGTACGTCCTCTGCTTGCAATTACGCAATGGTTCTTTCATCGCGACAAAATTTCAATGCCCGATTAGTACTTTTTTCGATCCAACATCGCAAACTTGCTCTCCTTATTATCAATGCCCTTACGAAACAAGTTCAATGACTTCTGCAGAAGTATCAACAGAAGAAGACGAATCGGTGTTTACCGATCATTCTTTTCTAACGACGCGTTTTGGAAACTCAAGTCCTTTATCTAAAACTAGTACTCGGGATACTCACGATACTACGAAGGATGCCTCATCCGAACTATCAACTAAACGAAGTCATACCGATGATAATGACGATGTTTCTCGTGAGACAAACTCAAGTCCTTTATCTAAAACTAGTACTCCAGATTCTTACGATACTACGAAGGATGCCTCAGCCGAACCATCAACTACAGGAAGTAATTCGATGCGTACTGATGATAATGACGATGTTTCTAATGAAACAAACTCAAGTCCTTCATCTAAAACTAGTACTCCAGATACTTCCAATAAAACAGAAACTTCTACGAAGGAAGCATCATCCGAATTATCAACTGAACGAGGTAATTCGATGCGTACCGATGATAATAACGATGTTTCTCGTGAGATAAACTCAAGTCCTTTATCTAAAACTAGTACTCCAGTTACTTACGATACTACGAAGTATGCCTCAGCCGAACCATCAACTAAAGGAAGTAATTTGATGCGTACCGATGATTATGACGATGTTTCTCGTGAGACAAACTCAAGTCCTTCATCTAAAACTAGCACTCCAGATACTTCCAACAAAACAGAAACTTCTACGAAGGAAGCATCATCCGAATTATCAACTGAACGAGGTAATTCGATACGTACTGATGATAATAACGATGTTTCTCGTGAGACAAACTCAAGTCCTTCATCTAAAACTAGCACTCCAGATACTTCCAACAAAACAGAAACTTCTACGAAGGAAGCATCATCGGAATTATCAACTGAACGAGGTAATTCGATGCGTACCGATGATAATGACGATGTTTCTCGTGAGACAAACTCAAGTCCTTCATCTAAAACTAGCACTCCAGATACTTCCAACAAAACAGAAACTTCTACGAAGGAAGCATCATCCGAATTATCAACTGAAGGAGGTAATTCGATGCGTACTGATGATAATAACGATGTTTCTCGTGAGACAAACTCAAGTCATTCATCTAAAACTAGCACTCCAGATACTTCCAACAAAACAGAAACTTCTACGAAGGAAGCATTATCCGAATTATCAACTAAGGGAGGTGATTCGATGCGTACTGATGATAATGACGATGTTTCTCGTGAGACAAACTCAAGTCCTTCATCTAAAACTAGCACTCCAGATACTTCCAACAAAACAGAAACTTCTACGAAGGAAGCATCATCCGAATTATCAACTGAAGGAGGTAATTCGATGCGTACCGATGATTATGATGATGTTTCTCGTGAGACAAACTCAAGTCCTTCATCTAAAACTAGCACTCCAGATACTTCCAACAAAACAGAAACTTCTACGAAGGAAGCATCATCCGAATTATCAACTGAAGGAGGTAATTCGATGCGTACTGATGATAATAACGATGTTTCTCGTGAGACAAACTCAAGTTCTTCATCTAAAACTAGCACTCCAGATACTTCCAACAAAACAGAAACTTCTACGAAGGAAGCATTATCCGAATTATCAACTGAAGGAGGTAATTCGATGCGTACCGATGATTATGACGATGTTTCTCGTGAGACAAACTCAAGTCCTTCATCTAAAACTAGCACTCGAGATACTTCCAACAAAACAGAAACTTCTACGAAGGAAGCATCATCCGAATTATCAACTGAACGAGGTAATTCGATGCGTACTGATGATAATAACGATGTTTCTCGTGAGACAAACTCAAGTCCTTCATCTAAAACTAGCACTCCAGATACTTCCAACAAAACAGAAACTTCTACGAAGGAAACATCATCCGAATTATCAACTGAAGGAGGTAATTCGATGCGTACTGATGATAATGACGATGTTTCTCGTGAGACAAACTCAAGTCCTTCATCTAAAACTAGCACTCCAGATACTTCCAACAAAACAGAAACTTCTACGAAGGAAGCATTATCCGAATTATCAACTAAGGGAGGTGATTCGATGCGTACTGATGATAATGACGATGTTTCTCGTGAGACAAACTCAAGTCCTTCATCTAAAACTAGCACTCCAGATACTTCCAACAAAACAGAAACTTCTACGAAGGAAGCATCATCCGAATTATCAACTGAAGGAGGTAATTCGATGCGTACCGATGATTATGATGATGTTTCTCGTGAGACAAACTCAAGTCCTTCATCTAAAACTAGCACTCCAGATACTTCCAACAAAACAGAAACTTCTACGAAGGAAGCATCATCCGAATTATCAACTGAAGGAGGTAATTCGATGCGTACTGATGATAATAACGATGTTTCTCGTGAGACAAACTCAAGTCCTTCATCTAAAACTAGCACTCCAGATACTTCCAACAAAACAGAAACTTCTACGAAGGAAGCATTATCCGAATTATCAACTAAGGGAGGTGATTCGATGCGTACTGATGATAATGACGATGTTTCTCGTGAGACAAACTCAAGTCCTTCATCTAAAACTAGCACTCCAGATACTTCCAACAAAACAGAAACTTCCACGAAGGAAGCATCGTCCGAATTATCAACTGAACAAGCTAATTCGATGCGTACCGATGTTTCTCGTGAGACAACACTTTCTGAAAATGTAGATTTCTCCAATCAAACCGAAAGTTCTTTACCACATTCATCAGAAGCATTATCCGAAGAAGGAAAAACAATGAATCACGATGATACTCAAGATACAACACTTTCTGAAACTGCAACAAAGAAGGAAAACTCATTGCCCGAAGAAGGCAAAACGATGAATCACGATGATACGCACGATACGACACTTTCCGAAACCGAAAGCTCTACAGTTACAGTAACTCTCACTGCAGAAATCTTCAACAAAACTGAAAATCCTCCACCGACTTCGAGCGACGACCCATTTCAATCATCAACCGAAGAAGATGTTTTAAAGCATACCAATTATGATCGGGATGTTTCTTCAAGTAAAACAAGTTTTGAAAATTCAAATATCTCAAGAACTACCAATTCTGATATCTTTAACAACACCGAAACCTCAACGAACGGTGCTGGCCCATCTGAAATAATAGCAACTGAAGAAGATGATCCACCATATCAAACAGATTCAACTTCAAGAACTATAAATCAAGATGCATCCCATCACACCAAAATCTCTTCATCGGCAACAATAACATTTCCAACTGAAGGAGATAATGACGATATTTCTGATCAAACAACTCTTGAAAACACTGAAGAAGATGATCCACCGTATCAAACAGATTCAACTTCAAGAACTATAAATCAAGATTCGTCCCATCACACCAAAATCTCTTCATCGGCAACAATAAAATTTTCAACTGAAGGAGATGATGACGATATTTCTGATCAAACAACTCTTGAAAACACCGAAGAAGATGATCCACCGTATCAAACAGATTCAACTTCAAGAACCATAAATCAAGATGCGTCCCATCATACCAAAATCTCTTCATCGGCAACAATAAAATTTTCAACTGAAGGAGATGATGACGATATTTCTGATCAAACAACTCTTGAAAACACCGAAGAAGATGATCCACCGTATCAAACAGATTCAACTTCAAGAACCATAAATCAAGATGCGTCCCATCATACCAAAATCTCTTCATCGGCAACAATAAAATTTTCAACTGAAGGAGATGATGACGATATTTCTGATCAAACAACTCTTGAAAACACCGAAGAAGATGATCCATCGTATCAAACAGATTCAACTTCAAGAACTATAAATCAAGATGCGTCCCCTCACACCAAAATTTCTTCATCGGCAACAATAAAATTTTCAACTGAAGAAGATGATGAGGATATTTCTGATCAAACAACTCTTAAAAACACCGAAGAAGATGATCCACCGTATCACACAGATTCAACTTCAAGAACCATAAATCAAGATGCGTCCCATCATACCAAAATCTCTTCATCGGCAACAATAAAATTTTCAACTGAAGGAGATGATGACGATATTTCTGATCAAACAACTCTTGAAAACACTGAAGAAGATGATCCACCGTATCGAACAGATTCAACTTCAAGAACCATAAATCAAGATGCGTCCCATCATACCAAAATCTCTTCATCGGCAACAATAAAATTTTCAACTGAAGGAGATGATGACGATATTTCTGATCAAACAACTCTTAAAAACACCGAAGAAGATGATCCACAGTATCATACAGATTCAACTTCAAGAACCATAAATCAAGATGCGTCCCATCACACCAAAATCTCTTCATCGGCAACAGTAAAATTTTCAACTGAAGGAGATGATGACAATATTTTTGATCAAACAACTCTTGAAAACCTCCAAGAAGATGATCCACCGTATCATACAACGTTTGGATATTCAGATTCAACTACAAATCATACCGAAGTCTCTTCATTTTCAACTGATGAAGATGATTACGATATTTTAGATCAAACAACATCTCTTGAAAACACAAGGCCTACTGTTATACCTTCAAGAACAACCAATGCGAATATATTCAACAAAACGGAAAGTCCTTTAGCAACCATGATAACTGATGACACTACATCTAAACCATCAACCGAAGCAGATGAACCGTTGCGTACTAATGATGATAACGATGTTTCTCATTACATAACAGATTTTGAAAATGCAACTACTTCTTCAGAAATCTTCAACAAAACCGAAAACGCTTTAATAACCGATGTTTCATCTAATCCTTCAACTAAAGAAGATGACGTGATATTTACGAATAACGATGAGACGACACATTTTGAAAATTATAATCCTTCAACTGAAGAAGATGATGTGATATTTACGAATAACGATGAGACGACACATTTTGAAAATTCTAATCCTTCAACTGAAGAAGATGATCTGATGTTTACGAATTTCGAAAATTCACCAACTTTCAAAAACACGGAAACGGATGTCTCTAAAAAAACCGAAAGTCCTTTATCGACCGCAATAATTAACGATAATACACTTGCACCATCAACCGCAGATATCGATTTACCTTCTCTAACAACACTCTTTGGAAACACTTCAAGCAGCAGCGATGCAACAGTAAACACCATACTTACAGAACCTGCAGAAAACACCCATCCTCCACGGATGACCACGAATGCGGGCGATGATTTTGAATGCCATCCATCATCAGTTTCGTGGCCAAGGTATGAATTCCACTGCACGCAATCTGGAACATTCCCCGATCCCAATGACCCAACAATGAGGCAGTTCTTCGTTTGTACGATGACGCCTATAGGCTACTTCAGGCAAGTCTTATTCAAGTGCCCGGAGAATACCATCTTCAATCAAACAATCGGCAAATGCTCGACCTTTAAAATTACCCCGGTATGTCCAACCGGTAGCACGTTTTACCCGGAAGACTTCGTTTGCGTGGAAGAAGGACGGTTTCCAGATGTTAGCGATGAAACTGGCGCAGAGTATTTCGAATGCTCTTTAATAGGAGATCAAATCTTTAACATTACCAAATACACGTGTCCGCCGGATTTAATCTTTGATCCACTCGAACAGGTGTGCGTGTCACGATTCAAATCTTCAACTAATTTTCGAACGAAACGCTCTGATGATGATTACTCGAGCACGGCTGTGTACACGGAAGTGCCAAACAGTACAAATGATGATGTAATTGTTGGGCATACTGTTAGTAAGGATTTCGCGTGTAAAGCTAGAGGTTATTACAAGAACTACGGCGATGCTTCGGGTGTGAGTTATTTCTATTGCGATATAGCTAGCGATGGAAGGCTTTTCCAATATCTCTTGAAATGTCCAAATTCGTATTTTTATAATACTGGAAATAATTTGTGTACGCCTACTAAAGCTAATGAATAGTATTTTGGATTGAGTTGGAAATTATATGTATACATCACAAGGATGTTATTCAGTGACGGTTCGCGGGGTTTTTTCTGGTACGGCCGAGGAACAAGAGGTGGTAATACAGATAGGTAGGGTCAGTTGCAGAGACCGCACATATCTGTATTACCACCTCTTGTTCCTCGGCCGCACCAAAAAAAACCCCGCGAACCGTCACTGATGTTATTTGTGTACACCCACTAAAGTTGAAAATTAATTGTTGCTTTTGGATTAAGTTGGAAATTATGTGTATACATCACAAAGATGTTGATGTTGGATGTACGGTCTGATGTTGAGCTCGGATTTGTATGTGATTTAGGTTTAAGTTTTTGGCTAATATTATTGTTTTCTTTGTAAATGTTATTGCATACGATATTGAAGAAAATAAAAATGTTTTAGATTTAATTTCTATTGTAAATTTGCCCTTCACCAAAACTCTAGCGCAGGGGTGTTCAAACTTTTTGCCGCGAGCGCCAAATTTGGATTAAAACCAATTACGGCGGGCCACGTGAATATGTGAATTGAAAAATCTCATTATGACTAAAGCAACATTGAATTTTATTTTTTACAGTATATTACATATTCATCAATACTAAACAAACATGACTAAATTATAAGGTGTGAACCACAGAATTTTGTAGGTATGCAAGTACCAAATATTTAAAATTGACTATATTTTAAAATACACTATTGAAATTGCCTTATGTCGAATATTAAATTTTTTCAAAATAAAAATTTTTTTCAAAATAAAAAATTTTTTTTTCAGTGCTGCCAGATTTATTTATTTATTTATTTATTTATTTCCCAACAGGACAAGTCCCAAAATAGGGGAATATCGTAATTAACAATAATAAAATAAAACTTAATGAATAACATGTAGCTTAAACATACATTATAATTTGTTTAAACAATTTGTAAGAGATTTCTTAAAGGTACTAAAATTAAGTACAGATGTTGCATTTACTTTCCTACGTCGCTCGTGCTTTCAAACTTTTTTCTCGCAATGTAAAAACCTTCATCGTAAATTACTAGCGTATTGTTGTACCAGTGGCGTATTTAGATTTAGATTTAAAATAACACGTTATAGATAAATATAGATATAAACAAACAAATTTAAAAGGAATAAAAGTAGAATGGCTTTTACTTCTTTATTTTGAAATTAAACTAAATTCTCTACATGTTAACGTTCGAATCATTAAAATCAGCCAAAGCGATTGGCAGTTAATAATAATAATAATAATAATTTATTCACGGGTTTTCCCATTTGTACATTAACTAAGTATAAATTAATTATGTAAACAGCAACCTAGTATGATTATAAAAGAAAAAATAAATAAGTAATAACATTCGGAACCATAAAAAATAAACATAATTATTATAAACTAATTAACTAAAAAATCATTAACGTTAACAGAGAATAGAAATAGTTGTGCAATTAAAAAAATAAAAATCGCGATTTTAAATCTTGGGACTTGCAATTTTGATATGTTTCGTTAATTTTCCGTTGACTCCACTTTTCGAGGTTAAAATCATCAAAATCGGACAATGCATTCGGCAGTTGTGCAATTAAAAAAAAATCAAAATCGCAATTTTAAATATTGGGACTTGCAATTTTGATATGTTTCGTTAATTTTCCGTTGACTCCACTTTTCGAGGTTAAAATCATCAAAATCGGACAATGCGTTCAGCAGTTGTGCAATAAAAATAATCAAAATCGCAATTTTAAATATTGGGACTTGCAATTTTGATATGTTTCGTTAATTTTCCGTTGATTCCACTTTTCGAGGTTAAAAACATCAAAATCGGACAATGCGTTCGGCAGTTGTGTAATTTCAAAAACCAAAATCACAATTTTTAAATATTCGAACTTAAAAAACTGCGATTTTTGCAGTTTGTGTTGATTTCATGACAAAAATTGTTATCAGTTTCAAAATTACACTAAATTTTTCCTATTTTGACGTTTGAACCATTGAAATCTGACAATTCGTTTGGAAGTTATGTAGTTTCAAAAACCAAAATCACGATTTTGAAATCTTCAAACGTACAAAAAATTCCGATTTTCGCAGTTTGTTCTAATTTCACGAAAACAAATTGTTAACAGTTATAAAATTACCCTAAATTTTTTACATTTTGACGTTTGAATCAACAAAATCAGAAAAAGCATTTGGCAGCTGTTCAATTAAAAAAAAAACAAAATCGTAATTTTAAACTTCGTGCAATTTGGACGTTTTGCGTTAATTTCACGAAAATATTTATTGACCATTTCTTAAATTGCACAAAATTTTCTACTTTTTGACGTTATAATCATCAAAATCGGATAATGCGTTTCGCAGTTGTGCAATTAAAAAAAAATCAAAAATTTATTTTAATCGGTTTTTAAATCGCATATAATTTTTCACTTTTTTATGTTAAAATCATCAAAATCGGACAATGCGTTCTTCGGCAGTTGTGTGGTTTCAGAAACCAAATTCACGATTTTGAAATATTCGAACTTAAAAAAAAACTGCGATTCTTGCAGTTCGTGTTCATTTCGTGAAAAAAAATTGTAATCAGTTTTAAAATTGCACTAAATTTTCCACATTTTGACGTTCAAATCATCAAAATCTGACAATGCATTTGGCAGTTATGTTGTTTAAAAAACCAAAATCACGATTTTGAAATCTTCGAACTTACAAAAACTGCGATTTTTATAGTTTGTGTTAATTTCATAAAAAAAATTGTAAGTTTTAAAATTTCACTAAATTTTTCACATTTTGATGTTTGAATCATTAAAATCAGAAAAAGCATTTGGCAATTATTATTATTATTTTGACGTTAAAATAATCAAAATCTGACAATGCATTTGGCAGTTATGTAGTTTCAAAAACCAAAATCACGATTTTGAAATCTTCGAAAAAAAATTTCACTAATTTTTTCACATTTTGATGTTTGAATCATTAAAATCAGAAAAAGCATTTGGCAGTTATGCAATTAAGAAAAAATCAAATTCGTAATTTTAAATCTTCGAATTTTGTAAACGTGTAAATTTTGATGCTTTGCGTTGATTTCACGAAACAATTTATTAACAGGTTTTTAAATTGCACCAAATTTTCCACTTTATGAAGTGAGAATCATCAAAATCGGACAATGCGTTTGGCATTTATGTAGTTTCGAAAACCAAAATCACGATTTTGAAATCTTCGAACTTAAAAAAACAAATCTGCGATTCTTGCAGTTTGTGTTAATTTAATGAAAAGAAATTGTCATCAGTTTTAAAATTACACTAAATTTAACACATTTTGACTTAAAATCATTAAAATCGGACAATGCAATTGGCAGTTATGTTGTTTCAAAAACCAAAATCACGATTTTTAAATCTTCGAACTTAGAAAAACTGCCATTTTTGTAGTTTGTTTTAATTTCATGAAAAAAATTGTAATCAGTTTTAAAATTGCACTAAATTTTTCACATTTTGATGTTTGAATCATTAAAATCAAAAAAGCATTTGGCAATTATGCAATTAAGAAAAAATCAAATTCGCAATTTGAAATCTTAGAATTTTGTAAACGTGCAATTTTGATGCTTTGCGTTGATTTCACGAAACAATTTATTAACCGGTTTTTAAATTGCACAAAATTTTCCACTTTATGAAGTGAGAATCATTAAAATCGGACAATGCGTTTGGCAGTTATGTAGTTTCGAAAACCAAAATCACGATTTTGAAATCTTCGAACTTAAACGATTTTTGCAGTTTGTGTTTATTTCATGAATTTTTTTTTTATCAGTTTTAAAATTACACTAAATTTTCCACATTTTGACGTTAAAGTTATCAAAATCGGACAATGCGTTTGGCAGTTAGGTAGTTTCAAAAACCAAAATCACGATTTGGAAATATTTAAACTTCAAAAAAACTGCGATTTTTTCAGTTTGTGTTTATTTCATGAATTTTTTTTATCAGTTTTAAAATTACACTAAATTTCCTACATTTTGACGTTAAAGTTATCAAAATCGGGCAATGCGTTTGGCAGTTATGTAGTTTCAAAAACCAAAATCACGATTATGAAATATTCGAACTTAAAAAAATGCGATTTTTGCAGTTTGTGTTCATTTCATGAAATAAAATTGTTGATAGTTTTAAAATAACACTAAATTTTCCACATTATGACGTTACAATAATTAAAATCGAACAATGCGTTTGGCAGTTGTGTAGTTTCAAAAACCAAAATCACTATTTTGAAATCTTCGAACTTAAAAAACTGCGATTTTTGCAATTTGTGTTTATTTCATGAAAAAAATGTTATCAGTTTTAAAATTACACTAAATTTTTCACTTTTTGATGTTAAAATCATTAAAATCTGACAATGCGCCCGGCAGTTGTGTAGTTTCAAAAAACAAAATCACGATTTTTAAATCTTCGAACTTAAAAAAAACTACGATTTTTGCAGTTTGTATTAATTTTATGAAAAAAAAATTGTTATCCGTTTTAAAATTACACTAAATTTTTCACATTTCGACGTTTCAATCAACAAAATCAGAAAGAGCATTTCGGTGTTGTGCAATTGAAAAAAAAACAAAATCGCAGTTTTAAATTTTCGGACTTTAAAAACGTGCAATTTTGACGTTCTGCGTAAATTTCACGAAAATATTTATTAACCCTTTCTTAAATTGCACAAAATTTTCCACTTTTTGACGTTAGAATCGTCAAAATCGGACAATGCGACTGGCAGTTGTGTAGTTTCAACAACCAAAATCACTATTTTGAAATCTTCGAACTTAAAAAAACTGCGGTTTGTGTTAATTTCATAAAAAAAAAAATTATCGGTTTTAAAATTACACCAAATTTTCCACATTTTGACGTTTAAATAATCAAAATCAAACAAAGCATTCGGAAGCGCAATTTTGACATTTGCGTTAATTCCACGAAAATATCTATTAATTCTTTTTCATTTTTCACTTTTTGACGTTAGCATAATCAAAATCAGAAAAAGCATTTAGCAGTTGTGTAATTAAAAAAAACATCAAAATCGCGATTTTAAATCTCCGAATTTTGAAAACGGGCAATTTTGACGCTTTGCGTTAATTTTACAAACATATTTATTATTCGGTTTTTAAGTCGCACAAAATTTGCAACTTTTTTATGTTAAAATCGGACAATGTGTTTGACAGATATGTAGTTTCAAAAACAAAAATCGTGATTTTAAAATATTCGAACTTAAAAAAATTGTGTTCATTTCATGAAAAAAGAAAATGTTATCGGTTTTAAAATTACACTAAATTTTCCACATTTTGACGTTAAAATGATCAAAATCGAACAATGCGTTTGACAGTTATGTAGTTTCAAAAACAAATATGACGATTTTGAAATCTTCGAACTTTAAAAAAGTGCGATTTTTTAGTTTGTGATAACTTCCCGAATTAACTTGCAAAAGAGAGATACATGATAGTAAAGTATTCATTATAATTTTAATATAGCAAATTATTAAAGAAATCATTATGTTTACCATTTGAAAGATCGTTTACACAGCCGAAAATATAATACCTGTGTTATGTCAATTATTTAAGCCAGAGTTATTTTATTACCACTTTTGTGAAATCCACTGTAGGTGTTTCATTCTGGGTAAAAAATGTGTCTGCAGGAAGAAGGAGGACACTTCTTGTAACTGTAAGTAATTTTCCTGCAAATAACCTTTCATTTACACTTGATTGCTTTAATGTTTTATTATTTGCCCAAATAATAATAAATATGTAAATAGTGAAATATTCCTCTAAAACACCCCGAATAAATAACTATTAAAACGCACTTAAAAATATGCGCAGTCCAAAAATTTTATATAAACGAGTTACCCAGTTTATAAAAGCTTTTAATTTTTAATAGAAAGTAATTGGGAATTTTGGTGTACTAAATACATACATTTATTTATGTATATAGCTGCCTCCGAAATGCAAATGGAAACCGAAAATGAGTTCGAGGTAGATCATCGCGTGCATATAAATCGGGAATAAATGTTAAATGTGCAAATTTTCCCGCCGCAGTACTTAAACTAATTTATATTCAAAGCGCAATCAGATTTTATATTCACTTATATGCGTAGTTGGATATTATAATAACTCGGATAATGGCGGTGTTGTTGGTGACAAAATTACTTCCAATAATAAACGTGATTCAAGATGTTGTGCTCGGATGTTATTTACAACATTTTAGTAAATATAATTCTAATTGAATGAATATTATTTGTTAATAAACACACAATGCACTATAATTTTAATTGTACCCACTTTTTAAGGGATAACACCATTTCAAGATTTTGGAAAACTTTTTTTTTTGCTTTGACGATATTTTAGGGTCTTATAAACAATATCCAGTTGGTCCTATAGTGAGAAAATTCCTTAGGGTTCCTCAGGAGTCCACCAAAGTGCGCGAATGCTGTAGGGATTTATGTGTTCGTAAAACTTTAAATGCGTTTTTTCTGGAATCCACTTTTTTCAAACTGGGGCAACAGATTACTCGAACACCGTTGTATGAATCGATTTCAGATTTTGACAGTAGCTTCACAATAACATTCTCTATGAAATACGTAGCCGTTTTTTAAATTTAATGTGTATTTTTTATTTTATAAACAATTTACTGATTATTTTTTGGTCAAAAGTCGATACATTTTTCAAACCTGCACTATTTCTACAAAATTTGATTTAGAAAAAAACCCCTACGTACTTCCATAGACAATGATAACTACATTATAAAAAAAAATGTTTTTTTTGTCCCAGGTCTTATACTTTACGAGAAATCCGTCCTCCCGTTTAGAAGTTTAAAAAAGCGGCGATTTCAAAGACTGGCTCTGTCGCCGCCATTTTGCATTATTGTTCTGTTTCATACTTCAATAACTTAAATAAACTATCAAAAAAGAAATACCATTCCTTTTTCCGTAATTCCAAAATAAATCGTCAAAGTTAGGCTAGTTTTTCGGCCCCTAGAGAGGTGTTACCCCTTAAGTCTGATTACTATTTGGGATGTCAAGAATTTTGGATAAGGTTTGTGCGTTAAATTCATGACAAAATTAATAAAATTGATGTATATTTACACAGATAAAGTAAGCATGAATAATATACATATTTTTGTATACAGAAGAATAATATAATTTAAAACAAAATATCTGTGATTACTATAAAAAGTCTTGGTTAGAGACTAGAAAGTAAATTGTCTATTGCACTTTCCCGGCTAATACCATGACGGAGATGACACTACACAATAGATAACCTGTGCTATAAATAGTTTCTTAAAGTTTGGAATTATATTATTATAATTAACTATGAAATCTAAACTCATTTAGTGGTATATCACAGAAAATTCATTCAATCACGAATTTTTAATTTCAGTCTACGCATGTTTTTTGAAAACATAAAAAAAATTACCCATGTGCTTTATGGAAACATGAGTATTTTGTTTATATTTAAAAAAAACATGCGTAGATTAAAATAAAATATTCGTGAATTTTTCTGTGTTATACAACTGAATGAGTTTAGATTTCACAGTTAATTATAATAATATAATTCAAAACTTAAAAAAAACATATTTTGTCTTGTGGCGAACTGAACATATTGCAACATGTTCAACATAATTTAATAAATATGTGTTTCATCATTTTTTTTTATAAAAGAATTTTAAATAGGTTTAAATTACGTTTTCTTCTACAACAATTTACAAAATAAATAAATACAGTCGTTTATTGGTTATAAATATTACATATATAAAAATTTACAAATATATCCCATTCTTAAATTATACAGCTATTACGTAGTTTATTTCGTTTCGTTGAGGGTTTTATATTTTTCCCCGGAGTCAGTCTTTGGTTTCACGTTATCGGGTTCCTGATTTTTAGGATTCTTCAATCTGTAATCAAAAAAAAATGATATAATCAATACCAGACAAAAAGATACATATAATATAACAGCAAATAAAATATGACATATACAGAGTGATCAGAAATAGGTGACAGCCAGTGGTGTATTGGAGGGGGAACGTGGAGGAACGACGTTCCGGCACCTTTTTTCAGAAACGGAACGCGTTTGTGTTTGTTAATATTTTTTATGGTAAGAATAAAAAAAATAAAAAAGCTTACAAGGAAAACAATAGTTTGCTTAAAATAAGATGATCTCCGAAAAACTTTCAGCAAGCTGCTCGTGGAATGTCGCGGACTATTTTTTTTGCTCTCACTTGCGTTCCCTTACTTCTTATTTTACCAATACACCACTGGTGACAGCGCGCCGTTTCATACACAGTGGCGTCCAAGTAGGTAGGATAATGTGCGTGGTAGCAATAAGTTGCCTAACTCAAAGTATGGTAAATAAATGAGTTAAGTGTTTTAATTCAAATAAAACGAATAACTTTGTTAGTATCACTTTATTATATAATAAAGTGATACTAACAAAGTTATTCGTTTTATTTGTTTTAACGAATAACTTTGTTAGTATCACTTTATTATATAATAAAGTGATACTAACAAAGTTATTCGTTTTATTTGAATTATTCAAAATGTATCACGAAGTGAAAGCATCCACAATGATTTATTTAAGTATTTTAATTTTAAATAGTAAAACTTGCCTTTATCGCTCATTCCATGTCAAACCGGACGGTTTTCGGTAAAAATAATAACTGATGATTCCGATTTTTTTTTAAATTTTGCAGACGCATTCTACACAGGAAATAATGAAAGTCATGTTTCGCGAAAAAAATTTGAGCTTTTTTTTGAAGAAGATATGCAACATATGGTTGTAAAATTAAAAAAAATCGCAATCATCGATTAAAATTCAGTGTCCGGTTTGACGTGGCATGAGCATTATACGGTTTTATTTGTTTTTGATATGTACATGGTGTCTTTTTTTTATAAACAATGTATGTATGTACTATGGTATAAACCCGGCCAATAAACAAACAAACAAATATATAATTTAAATCGAGTGTAGAGTTGAGAACATTTGTAAATTCCCGCGGCAAAAAAATATATAAAAACAATTGCCATCGACTTGAAACGTACCAAATTTACTTAATAGACATTTTAGATTCTTATTGTGTGAAAATTCATAAACATCGTAATCTTAGATTTTGAGTTAATCCCATAAGAACCGAGTGTGGAGTTAGGAACATTTGCTATAATTCTCGCGGTAAAAAAATATACAAAAACAATTGCCATCGACCTAAAACTTACCAAATTTACTTAATAGACATTTCAGATTATTATTGTGTGGAAATTCATAAACATCTTAACCCTAGATTTTGGGTTAATCGCATACCAACTGAGAGTAGAGCTTAAAAAAAAACAAAATGTGTTCTCTTTGAGAGGGTTTATCCCCCACTCAAAGAAATGGCTCTACGCCTTTCCAAACGAAAAAATAAAAAGACAACAAAATGTACTTTTTTTTAAACACCCATAACTTTGTGCCAGATCGCGTAGGAACTTCGTTATTTGAGCAATTGAATACATTTCAATGCCCTTTTGGTGGATCGAGTCGACACATTTTATCCAACTCGGTACGCGTTGACAAAGTTGGACGTTTTTTGCCCAAAAACGTGTTTTTTTCTTCGGCAGTTGAAGGGTTCGAAAAGGGATCATTTCAATCTAAGTTTACCACCTTAAAGTAGTGCCAAAATTAGATGTTTTCCCGAAAGAATCATCAAATTTGGTTGAAAAATCGCCGAGTTATGTGCGAAAAACCTCAAAATGCAATTTTTTTCAAACACCCATAACTTGGTGCCAAATCGTCGTAGGAACTCCGTTCTTCGAGTCCTGCATAGGGAATTGATAAAATTTTAATGCCTTTATGGTGGATCGAGTCGACAAAATTTTCCAACTCCATAGACATCGTCAAAATTGGACAAGGTTTCCAGAAAAAAACATTTTTTTTTCACAGGGGTGCTAGAGGGGGGTAGAAGGGGTTATACTTAAGTTCGCATGCATGACTTTAAAGAAGACACTTCAAAGTTTTTCGCCCTCAAAGATTCATCAAAATCGATAGAAAATACGCCGAGTTATGGCGGTTCGAAATTTCACGAATTTCAAGTGTTTAATTTTTTTTCCTCCAGTGTATAAAAGAAACCCAAAAACAGTCCAACCCTAGGTTTTTGTCCGGGTTTAGAATTTAAATGCGGTTCAAGAAAAAAAAACAACTGCCAACGACTTTCTAATTTTACTCGAAACACATGCCAGATTATGATTATACAAAAACCGTAAACATCCCAATTTCAGATTTTGTGGTGGACGTCCATTTTCAATTGCAAAACGTAACCTAGAAATTACCAAAACAGAAAATCCGGTGATAGAAAAAAAAATAAATACATGTCGCAAATTGTCTTGCTTCTGGCAAACCAAATAAATACACAAATGTAGAAAATAATAAATACGCAATCCGGCGCCCCTAATGACACTTTATAGAATACAATTTGTTGGACGGAATGAAGGTTTGATTTGATCAATAAATGAATCTAATGACATTTTATACAGTGCGCGCCTAAAGTATGGAATATAGTCAGTCAAATCGAAATAAAATATTTTTGCAAAAAATCCTCGAACACGTCGATTTTCTTTTATAAAAAATACACATTTTTGCATGAAAATCGATTTTCAGTCGTCATTTGTTTTTGAGTAATGACGTCCGCCATTTTGTTTTTAAATGGCAACCCCAAAATTTTTGTCTTGATTTTGAGAAATCTTTTCATTGTCGAACTGGTAGTATAAAAATATTGCCATCTTAGATAAGAAATTTCTGTCATTTGACAGATTTTATATTTCATGTTTAAACTCCTGACAATAAGTAATAGTCATTTACGTAACAAGTTCCGAAAGTGATATTTTACGGGATGAGTAGGAAGTTTCTATAGGAATCCTGCGAGTCCCGTAAAATCACTTTTGGAACGAGTTGCGTGCAATATTTTTTTCTGCAGCCGTTTTTTATGTTAAAAAAGCAAAAACACACACGAATGTTATATGAGAATTGCTGTCATAATTAAATACGAAGTTCATGTTTTTCTCAAGGCCGCCTACATTTATACGCAAAATCGTCCCGAAAGTAACAAAAAGCGTCCCGAAAGTATAGAAATCGTTCCGAAAGTGAAACAAAATCGTCCCGAAAATAACCACTTTCGGTACGATTTATGTAAAGTGGTACTTTCGATTTAATAAATCATATCGGTACGATTTATGTAAAGTGGTACTTTCGATTTAATAAATCATATCGAAAGTTTTATTTTCGGGACGGCTGCAGAAAAAAATATATTTAGAAAAAACAATGTTTTAAAATTAATTTTTCGAGTAAAAATATGAGAATTTCGAGGCCGAAAGACCTCTAGTCGATCGCCAATGAAGAATCAACATACACATTTAATTGTTGTAATAAGAAAATGTATTATATTGTACCAAAAGTATGAATTGTTTAATTTAATAAAAATGATTGTTTCAGCATTAACTAATATTTGATTCAAACAGATTTTTGAAATCAATGGATTTTCACTTTGTTTCCATCTGGAATATGATAATTGCTTTTATGTTAAGTCATGTAGTATTATTTTTTGAATCAACCAAAAATCACTATAAAATACACACAGTTACATATTTTTATACAAAATGCACGTGGGAAACGGCCACTTGTTCGATTGCCAGTTGGCCCGAGTTCAACAAACACATCACATCTACTACAACTAGTAAACATGAATAAATCGAACCCACGAGATGTTGATTTAAAAATAATACTGCTTCAGCCTATCTGAATTGTAGGCAGGGATCCAGAGTTTGATTAGCCGTGAAAAGCAATTATACAGTTAAAATTTTCCTATTAAAGTTTAGTTTAGTTTTACAATACATCTATTATTTGTGTATGTTTTCTGTAACTAGGTAAAAGCGGGGAAGTTTTTGTAACTAACCAAGTACTACAAACATTGTAATTTGAATTTTTTCCTGCAAAAAATAAAAACTCACGAGAAACATTCATTAATTCGCCTTCAAAATTTGTTGAATGCATTTTTCGATTTCACAATTTCAAGTTTGAAAAGGTGCCGTTTTGTTTCTACCTGGAAAATGCCAATTATTTTGATTGAAAATGATAATTGCATAATTTTTACTTTCTCCGTTACGAAGTACGAGAAAGTATTGTGATCGTGAAATTTTTTTCAAAATTTTGTTTTACGGAAATATCCGTTTTGGGGTCCCTTGATGCCATTTCAACAATTTCTGGATTTTTTTTTTGTGTCAGTGTGTGTGTCTGTCTGTGCGTGCTGTATCTCAAAAACTAATAGAGCAATTGATATGAAACTTTGAACATAAGTCTTATTTGATAATCCGAAGAATTGAAAAGCTTTTGGTAAAATTTCGTGCACCAGAAGTGGGTGTTTACCTTAATTGTTTTTTGTTTTTTTTTCCAATATTTTCTTAAATATGAAAAATGTGCCAAAAATATTTAAGCAAATATTGAAGACAGCAAAGAAATGAACATCTTTGGTTTGAAAACATTTTTCATAAAATCATTGTTGTTCGAGAAAAAAATTATCAATGTTTTTTCATTTTTGGTATATAATTATGAAATAGTTATAGCAAATTTTTGTTAATAATAATTGTAGAGAATGCCACAATGAACAATTTATGAAAAATAAGTTTTTTCGAAATCTCTTTAGTTCTTGGGTAAACTGAGTTTTTGAATTTGAAGTATAATTTTTTCACGTCAGTTACATCCGAGTCTACAAAATGCTCGATGTACATTTAAAATATGATTTAAATTGAAAATAAACCATAAAAGCGTAAATATAAATGATACCATCAAGTCGGAGAAAGTAACATGATGACCACATCACCATTTTTTATATAAATCTTGAATTTTTGAAGCAAATTTCTCGGTTTATTGGTTTTTCGCAAATTTTCAAACCGTTAAAGGCAATTTTCGTTTGCAAATTCAAGTTAGGACGAGTTAGGATCTGTTTTATTTTCACTTAAGATACAGCAAATTGTTTTATTAGAAAATCATACATGCATTGTTTCTTTGCCGAGATTAAGATTGAAGCAAATTTTTTGGTTAATTAATATTTTACAATTTTTCGAATCGTTAAATGCAATGCAATTTTCGTTTCACAAATCGAGTTTGCGGCGTTTGCGTTTTGTTTCCACCATTTTGGAAATGACAATTGTTTTAACAGAGAATAATAAATGCATTGATTTTTTATGAAATTTGAGCTTTTGAGGCATATTCTTTGGTTAATTAATGTTTTATAATTTTACGTAGCACTAAACATAGTTTTGGTTTTCCAAGTCGAGTTTGAAGCATTACCATTTTGGTTCTATGAAGGGATATGGCAATTGTTTTTATGGAAAGCCAAAAATGCATGCGTTGTTTATGAATGTTGAGCTCTTAAAGAAATTTCGTTCAATTTTTTTTTTATTACTTTTTTTTAATCGTTGAATGTAATTTTCGTTTTTTCAGTTCAAGTTTTAAAGTTTTAAGCGTTACAGTTTTGTTTTCACCTAGGATACGGCAATTGTTTTTATTGTGAATTAGAAATGGATTATTTGTTTATGGATCTTGACCTTCTGGAGAAAATTAAGTTGTGCATTTTTTCGGGAGATGCCATAAAAAAATATAAAAACAATTGCTACAAACTTGAAATTTTCAAAATATACTCAAAATCAATTCTATGCTATGTTTTTGTAAAAATTAGGAAATACCCTTTCACTAGATTCCGAGATAATTGCACGAGAACAGGGTATAGTATCATTCTGAAGTTGTGCATTTTTCAAGCGATAAAAAAATATAAAAACAATTGCCACAAACTTGAAATTTTCAAAATATAGTCGAAATCAATTCTGTTATGGTTTTGTAAAAATTAGGAAATACCCTTTTACTAGAGTCCGAGATAATTGCACGAGAACAGAGTTTACTGTCATTCTGAAGTTGTGCATTTTTTTCAAGCGATAAAAAAATATAAAAACAATTGCCACAAACTTGAAATTTTCAAAATATAGTCGAAATCAATTCTGTTATGGTTTTGTAAAAATTAGGAAATACCCTTTTACTAGAGTCCGAGATAATTGCACGAGAACAGAGTTTACTGTCATTCTGAAGTTGTGCATTTTTTCAAGCGATAAAAAAAATATGAAAACAATTGCCACAAACTTGATATTTTCAAAATATACTCAAAATTAATTCTATGTTATGGTTTTGTAAAAAATAGAAGATACCCTTTTACTGGAGTCCGAGATAATTGCACGAGAACCGAGTTTACTGTCATTCTGAAGTTGTGCATTTTTTCAAGCGATAAAAAAATATAAAAACAATTGCCACCAACTTGAAATTTTCAAAATATAGTCGAAATCAATTCTGTTATGGTTTTGTAAAAATTAGGAAATACCCTTTCACTAGAATCCGGGATAATTGCACGAGAACAGAGTTTACTGTCATTCTGAAGTTGTGCATTTTTTCAAGCGATAAAAAAATATGAAAACAATTGCCACAAACTTGATATTTTCAAAATATAGTCGAAATCAATTCTGTTATGGTTTTGTAAAAATTAGGAAATACCCTTTCACTAGAATCCGGGATAATTGCACGAGAACAGAGTTTACTGTCATTCTGAAGTTGTGCATTTTTTCAAGCGATAAAAAAAATATGAAAACAATTGCCACAAACTTGATATTTTCAAAATATAGTCGAAATCAATTCTGTTATGGTTTTGTAAAAATTAGGAAATACCCTTTCACTAGAATCCGAGATAATTGCACGAGAACAGAGTTTACTGTCATTCTGAAGTTGTGCATTTTTTCAAGCGATAAAAAAATATAAAAACAATTGCCACAAACTTGAAATTTTCAAAATATGGTCGAAATCAATTCTGTTATGGTTTTGTAAAAATTAGGAAATACCCTTTCACTAGAATCCGAGATAATTGCACGAGAACCGAGTTTACTGTCATTCTGAAGTTGTGCATTTTTTCAAGCGATAAAAAAATATAAAAACAATTGCAACAAACTTGATATTTTCAAAATATACTCAAAACTAATTCTATGTTATGGTTTTGTAAAAATTAGAAAATACCCCTTTACTAAAGTCCGAGATAATTGCACGAGAACCGAGTTTACTGTCATTCTGAAGTTGTGCATTTTTTCAAGCGAAAAAAAAATATAAAAACAATTGCCACAAACTTGAAATTTTCAAAATATACTCAAAATTAATTCTGTTATGGTTTTGTAAAAATTAGAAAATACCCTTTCACTAGAGTCCGAGATAATTGCACGAGAACCGAGTTTATTGTCATTTTGAAGTTGTGCATTTTTTCAAGCGATAAAAAAATATAAAAACAATTGCCACAAACTTGAAATTTTCAAAATATACTCAAAATTAATTCTATGTTATGGTTTTGTAAAAATTAGAAAATACCCCTTTACTAAAGTCCGAGATAATTGCACGAGAACCGAGTTTACTGTCATTCTGAAGTTGTGCATTTTTTCAAGCGATAAAAAAATATAAAAACAATTGCCACAAACTTGATATTTTCAAAATATACTCAAAACTAATTCTATGTTATGGTTTTGTAAAAATTAGAAAATACCCCTTTACTAAAGTCCGAGATAATTGCACGAGAACCGAGTTTACTGTCATTCTGAAGTTGTGCATTTTTTCAAGCGAAAAAAAAATATAAAAACAATTGCCACAAACTTGAAATTTTCAAAATATGGTCGAAATCAATTCTGTTATGGTTTTGTAAAAATTAGGAAATACCCTTTCACTAGAATCCGAGATAATTGCACGAGAACCGAGTTTACTGTCATTCTGAAGTTGTGCATTTTTTCAAGCGATAAAAAAATATAAAAACAATTGCAACAAACTTGATATTTTCAAAATATACTCAAAACTAATTCTATGTTATGGTTTTGTAAAAATTAGAAAATACCCCTTTACTAAAGTCCGAGATAATTGCACGAGAACCGAGTTTACTGTCATTCTGAAGTTGTGCATTTTTTCAAGCGATAAAAAAATATAAAAACAATTGCCACAAACTTGAAATTTTCAAAATATGGTCGAAATCAATTCTGTTATGGTTTTGTAAAAATTAGGAAATACCCTTTCACTAGAGTCTGAGATAATTGCACGAGAACCGAGTTTATTGTCATTTTGAAGTTGTGCATTTTTTCAAGCGATAAAAAAATATAAAAACAATTGCCACAAACTTGATATTTTCAAAATATACTTAAAACTAATTCTATGTTATGGTTTTGTAAAAATTAGAAAATACCCCTTTACTAAAGTCCGAGATAATTGCACGAGAACCGAGTTTATTGTCATTTTGAAGTTGTGCATTTTTTCAAGCGATAAAAAAATATAAAAACAATTGCCACCAACTTGAAATTTTCAAAATATAGTCAAAATTAATTCTATGTTATGGTTTTGTAAAAATCAGAGGCAGCCACGAAATACTCCTTGATGCGGCTGCCCTAGTGCGGATGCACATTTTGCACCCCCGCCAGGAACGGCACTGATAATGCCTCTATATTAGAGATAGGTAACTCAAAGATTCGACTCTATGAAATGAGTCAAGTGACTTCTGTGGAAATTTTTTGACTCATTTTGAAGTGAGCATCTTTTTTTTGCTCATCATTTTTTTTCACGTTAGTCGAAAATTATTTTGTCATGGAAAAAATAATTCTTGAGTACAAAGAGCTTAAGTTAACAATGCTTTAAACTTTTACATTACTAAAGTCAAAACAGTCTCTTGCCACCTTTTTAATGTCAATAAATTGTTTTTCAAAGCCACCTTCGATTTTTATTTAGTAAAATGGTTGATAAAACGAGTTTTCTGCAAATAACTTTTAATGCGTTAGGAATTGGGACAGGGTTGTTATTAGGAAAAATGATTGTTTTTTTAATTCCGCATGGAATGACATAAAAATATACAGGGGCTCCAATTTAAAATAAGAAAAAATAAATTGCTTTAAAGTTTGAAATGTTTGACACTAAAGTTTGGACACCCTGTATAATTCATATCGATCAAACTTGGTTAACGGGACCATCAAACCTTATTTAATAAGTACCTTGTATGATTTTATTAAGAAGGCACTATTTTTATTTTTTATTCATTTTTTAAACCAATAGTGCAAAACTGATTTTTTTAGTTTTAATTTTTTTTGCTGATATCCCTGAATCGATTCCAATAAAATTATAGGAGTATGTAGGCAACCATAAAAGGTACCCAAATAAGCAATAAAATACATAGCATGTAATTTAAAAAAATATATCATCATGACGTCACGCTTTTTTGGGACAACCTGTATAATCAAAAATATTTTCCTGAAATGCATTCTAGGATGCAAATTTATTCTGCAAAATATCAAAATTCCAAGTTAATTAGTAAATGAGCTATAGAAGACGGGAGGTGAAATGCAGGCCTTGTATACGATTTTTTCACAAATGGGATATTTTAAGAGTAAAACGTTCGTTTTTAAAACCTAACCTAGAAAAAACGCAGTCACCAGTGGCAGTTAAAAAAATAACCCCGTAGGGAGAGCAATGATCACTTCTCTCCCTAGGGAGATTTTCCTTATCAATAACACTTAAAACCTAAATTTCCTCCCAAAAATTTTTTTTTTTCAAGGAACATAGCAACAGGAACAGGATTGACAAAAAAATAAGAGAAATAACATTTGAAACTTCTGTCCAACCCAACACACATTCAAGCGTTTACTTTGTATCCCACTATCGCGATTATATTGTTTCAGCATAAAATCCGCGTTAAACACGTAAACCTGTTAAAATCCTAGCACGCCGCAAGTGCTGCAAGATAAGCTGACAGCATGTAAACAAGATAGGGAAACTCAATGGTGCATTGTGTGTGCTCCGGCGAGGTCGTAATTATGCATGCAGATATTTTAACACATGACGTTCCTTCGATTCGACCTCCAATCAAAGGAGCACACACCATCATCATCATCATCATCCTCATTGAGCAAAAATGTATTGGCCCGCGCCAACTTGTTCCGCTATTTTTAGAAACAAACACACACGCATTATTTTGACGATGACAATTTTGTTTTGATGTAAAAATAGTCCACTTACGAATAAGACGTGATCTGTGAATCCGTGCTGTTGGATCTGCAGCGGAAACAATTCAAGTTGCAGGGCATGTTTGTGTGTGGTATTGGTTAAAACTTGTTAATTGTTACAGCGAATTGCACATTTATACCGCAATGACCGTCCGTCAGTTTGTCGCGCGAAATATTGACTGTGTCTAGACGCGCTGAATGGACTATCTTGACTATCTTGGAGCGGAATTCTGGGAGAGGTGTGTGGTGTATGTGTGAGTGTGTGTGTGTGCCAATGCAAAAGCGATGAATGCATGAATGAGTAATGTTTTATATTTTCAGGGTCTTCTTGTTTTATGACCAAATGATTGTTTTGTATTGATTATTGTACGTAATGACGTTTCCTTCCGTGCGGTATGACGTTAGACACAGCTGGCTTCATTCCTGCTTTGATAAGGCCACTCGATGATGGCCGTGAAATTCTTTCATTTCCAGTCTGGAAAATCAATGCACGAACATTTTTGTTTAAATATTCGGAATATTTAAAATGTTCGTAAAGGCAAAATGCCTTTTTCGAGAAACCAATATCAATTTGGGTTTAGTCATTTCAAAGTGTTGTATTATGCAAGTAGTAATGTTAGTTTTACAACTGCATTTTCAAAGGAGAATCTGAGCTTCTCACAAGAAGAGAAAATGCGGTACTAAAAAGCATTTCAAATGATAATAATAATAGTTTATTACGGGACATGTCCATTAGTACAAATATATGAAAAAAATCATCAAAATAGTACAGTGAGGAGAAATTAATTGAAAATGTAAATTACAAAAAGAAAAAATCAGGAATTGACATATATACAAATGATGTCAACCTTGACAGCTGTTACTTTTGACCTAACCGAGAAATGACGTTATTTTACTTGAAAACAAAATTTACTTTTCATTTTTTACATTCCATGCGATTTCAAGTGAAATCTGAATTTCTCTCACGTAGAAAATATCCAAGATATCGGTGACGTACGTGTCAAATAATGCGATTCTGACAGCTGTCGCGTTTTATCTGACCTAGATAAGATTTTTTCTACATGAAAACGAAACTAGCTTCTCATTATCTTGAGATTCTCAAGTGGAAAATGTACAAGAAAAAAATTCCCCGTAATTTCATGACTCAAATTGAATCAGCAAATTTACACAAGAGTCACTTGCCTACATTATATATCCCAGAAATAAAGATAGCTTACTAAAATACGTGTCAAACAATGTTATTCTGACAGTTGTCATTTTTTATTAAACACAGAAAGAAGATTTTTTTTTACATGAAAACGAAACTAGCTTCTCATTGTCTTGAGCTTTCCACGTGGAAAATGTACAAGAAAAAACGATGCAAAAAAATTTCCCATAATTCATGGTTCAAAATGAAAATTACACAAGAATCACTTGCTTACATCATTTGCAATTTTAAAGTGAATTCGAGCTTCTCACGTGGAAAATGTACAAGAAAGAAAGATGCATTACTAAAATACGTGTGAAATAATTGAATTTCAACAACTGTCACATTTTACCTAACCTGGAAATATTTTTATATGAAAACAAAATTAGCTTCCCATTTTGAAAAAAAAATCACTTCTTACATATAACATCTTTAAATAGAACGGTACTAGAATACTTGTCGGACGTAATTTTGACAGCTGTCAATTTGTATCTAACCTAGAAACAATTGAATATAATAAAACAACTAGAAACAACGTTCTTTTTACATAAAAACAAAAGTATCTACATTCTTTGCAATTTCGTGACGAATCTGAGTTTCTTACGCTGACAATGTTGGAGAGTAACAGATGCGGTATAAAAATACTGTAATTTTGGTAGCTGTTACTTTGTATCTAACGTAGAAAAAAAACATTTTTTCTTTGTATAAAAATTAGGTTTCTATTTTCTACATTCTTTGTAATGTCAAGGCGAATCTAAACTTCTCACGTAGAAAATATGCAAGAGCTAATAAAGATGGCTTACTAAAACACGTGTCAAATAATGCAATTTTGACACTTGAATTTAACCTAGAAATTAGATTTTTCTACATGAAAACGAAATCAGCTTTTCATTGTCTAATTATTTGCAATTTAATAGTGAATTTGAGCTTCTCACGTGGAAAATGTACAAGAAAGTAAGATGCATTGTTTAAATACGTATCAAATAATCTAATTTTGACAGCTGTCACATTTTACCTAACCTACAAATAATTTTTTTATATGAAAACAAAATTAGTTTCTAATTTTTAAGCAATTTTTTTAAATAGAAAAGGTACGTTACTAAACTACTTGTTTAATGACGCAATTTTGACAACTGTCAATTTTTATTTAACCTAGAAACAACGGCTTTTCTACATGAAAACCAAATTATTTACATTATTTACAATTTCTTGACGAATCTGAGCTTCTTACTCCGAAAATAATGAAGAAGAGCGGATGCAGTAGAAACATATCTGTAAAATAATGTAATTTTGACAGCTGTCACTTTGTATCTAAGGTAGAAATAACGTTTACTTTTTAACAATTTTGGAATTTCAAGGCGAATCTAAACTTCTCACGTAGAAAATATCCAAGAGATAATAAAGATGGTCTACTTAAACACGTGTCAAATAATGCAATTTTGACACTTTTATCTAACCTAGAAATTAGGCTTTTCTGCATGAAAACTAAACCGGCTTTTCATTGTCTACATTATTTGCAATTTAAAAATGAATTTGAGCTTCTCACGTGGAAAATGTACGAGAAAGAAAGATGCATTGCTAAAATACCTGTCAAATAATCTAATTTTGACAGCTGTCACATTTTACCTAACCTACAAATAATTTTTTTATATGAAAACAAAATTAGTTTCTAATTTTTAAGCAATTTTGAGAGAAATCTGAGCTTCTCACATAAAAAATGTTTAAATAGAAAAGGTACGTTACTAAACTACTTGTTTAATGACGCAATTTTGACAACTGTCAATTTTTATTTAACCTAGAAACAACGGTTTTTCTACATGAAAACCAAATTATTTACATTCTTTACAATTTCTTGACGAATCTGAGCTTCTCACTCCGAAAATAATGAAGAAGAGCGGATGCAGTAGAAACATATCTGTAAATTAATGTAATATTGACAGCTGTCACTTTGTATCTAACGTAGAAATAACGTTTACTTTTTACATTTTTGCAATTTCAAGGCGAATCTAAACTTCTCACGTAGAAAATGTCCAGAAGATAATAAAGATGGCTTACTAAAACACGTGTCAAATTATGCAATTTTGACACTTTTATCTAATCTAGAAATTAGATTTTTCTACACGAAAATGAAAACAGCTTTTCATTGTCTAATTATTTGCAGTTTCAAAGTGAATTTGAACTTCTCACGGAGAAAATGTACAAGAAAGAAAGATGCATTGCTAAAATACGTATCAAATAATCTAATTTTGACAGCTGTCACATTTTATCTAACCTACAAATAACTTTTTTTATATGAAAACAAAATTAGCTTCTCATTTTTAAGCAATTTTAAAGGAAATCTGAGCTTCTCACATAAAAAAATGTTTAAATAGAAAAGGTGCGGCACTAAACTACTTGTCTAATGACGCAATTTTGACAACTGTCAATTTTTATTTAACCTAGAAACAACGGTTTTTCTACATGAAACCCAAATTATTTACATTCTTTACAATTTCTTGACGAATCTGAGTTTCTTATTCCGAAAATATGATGCAGTAGAAAAACATCTGTAAAATAATGTAATTTTGACAGCTGTCACTTTGTATCTAACGCAGAAATAACTTTTACTTTTTACATTTTTGCAATTTCAAGGCGAATCTAAACTTCTCACGTAGAAAATATCCAAGAGGTAATAAAGATGGCTTACTAAAACACGTGTCAAATAATGAAATTTTCTAACCTGGAAATTAGATTTTTCTACATGAAAACGAAACCAGCTTTTCATTGTTTACATTATTTGCAATTTAAAAGTGAATTTGAGCTTCTCACGTGGAAATTGTACGAGAAAGAAAGATGCATTGCAAATACGTGCCAAATAATCTAATTTTGACAGGTGTCACATTTTCTCTAACCTAGAAATAATTTTTTTTATATGAAAACAAAATTAGCTTCTCATTTTTAAGCAATTTTAAAGGAAATCTGAGTTTCTCACATAGAAAATGTTTATTTGAGCTTCTCACGTAGAAAATATACAAGAAAGAAAGATGCGTTGCTAAAATATATGTCAACTAATTGAATTTTTTCTAACCTAGAAATCACGATTTTTTTATATAAAAACAAAATTAGTTTCTCAGATTTAAGTAAGTTTAAAGGAAATTTGAGCTTCTCGCGTAGAAAACGTATAAATGGATAATGTGTGGTACTAAAATACTTTTCTAGTGACATGATTTTGACAGCTGACAATTTTTATCTAACCTAGAAACAACGTTTTTTCTACATGAAAAAAAATTATCTACATTATTTATAATTCCGTGACGAATCTGAGTTTCTCACACCGAAAATATTGGAGAAGAATAGTCGCGATACAAAAATATCTGTCAAATAATGTAATTTTGGCAGCTGTCACTTTGTATCTAATGTAGAAATAACTTTTTTGTTTGTATACAAATAAAATTAGTTTTTTATTTTTTACATTTTACTTGTTAATTGACGTAATTTTGACAGCTGTCAAGTTTTATCTAACCTAGAAACAACGTTTTCTCTACACGAAAACAAAATTATCAACATTGTTTGCAATTTTGTGGCGAATTTTAATTTTAAAGCAATTTTAAAGGAAATCGGAGCTTCTCACGTAGAAAATGTTTAAATAGAAAATGTGCGGTGCTAAAATACGTGTCTAATGGCGTGATTTTGACAGCTGTCAATTTTTATCTAACCTAGAAACGACGTATTTTCTACATGAAAACTAAATTATGTACATTCTGAGCTTCTCATATAGATGTTAAAATAGAAAAGGTGTGGTACTAAAATACTTGTCTAATGGCGTGAGTTTGACAGCTGTCATTTTTTGTCTAACCTAGAAACGACACTTTTTCTACATGAAAATAAAATTATCTGCATTATGAGCTTCTCACATAAAAAATGTTTAAATAGAAAATGTGCGGTGCTAAAATACGTGTCTAATGGCGTGAGTTTGACAGGTGACAATTCTTATCTAATATAGAAACGACGTTTTTTCTACATTAAAACAAAATTATCTACATTATGAGCTTCTCACATAGAAAATGTTCAAATAGAAAATGTGCAGTACTAAAATACGTGTCTAATGATGTGATTTTGACAGCTGTTAATTTTTATCTAACCTAGAAACGACATTTTTTCTATATGTAAGAGCTTCTCACATAGAAAATGTTTAAATAGAAAAGGTGCGGTACTAAAATACGTATCTAATGATGTGATTTTGACAGCTGTCAATTTTTATCTAACCTAGAAACGACGTTTTTTCTACATGAAAACAAAATTATGGACATTCTGAGCTTCTCACGTAGAAAATGTTTAATTAGAAAAGGTGCGGTACTAAAATACTTGTCTAATGACATGATTTTGACAGCTGTCAATTTTTATCTAACCATGAAACAACGTTTTTTCGACATGAAAACAAAATTATGTACATTCTGAGCTTCTCACATAGAAAATGTTTAAATAGAAAAGGTGCGGTATTAAAATACGTGTCTAATGGTGTAATTTTGACTGCTGTCAATTTTTATCTAACCTAGAAACGACGTTTTTTCTACATGAAAACAAAATTATGTACATTCTGAGCTTCTCACATAAAAAATGTTTAAATAGAATAGGTGCGGTACTAAAATACGTGTGTAATGGCGTAATTTTGACAGCTGTCATTTTTTATCTAACCTAGAAACGACATTTTTTCTACACGAAAATAAAATTATCTACATTCTGAGCTTCTCACATAGAAAATGTTTAAATAGAAAATATGCGGTGCTAAAATACGTCTCTAATGGCGTGATTTTGACAGCGGTCATTTTTTATCTAACCGAGAAACGACATTTTTTCTACATGAAAACAAAATTATCCACATTATGAGCTTCTCGCATAGAAAATGTTTAGATAGAATAGGTGCGGTGCTAAAATGCGTGTCTTAAGGCGTGATTTTGACAGGTGTTATTTTTTATTTAACCTAGAAACGACATTTTTTCTACATGCAAACAAAATTATCTACATTCTGAGCTTCTCAAATAGAAAATGTTTAAATAGAATAAGTGCTGTACTAAAATACTTGTCTAATGATGTAATTTTGACAGCTGTCAAATTTGATCTAACCTAGAAACAACGTTTTTTCATCTACATTCTTTGCAATTTCGTGACGAATCTGAGCTTCTTACGTCAAAAATGTTGAAGATGAACAGATCTGTCACAAAAATACCTGTCAAATAATGTAATTTTGGGCGCTGTCACTTTGTATCTGAGGTAGAAATAACGTTTTTTTTTACATAAAGCTTTTTATTTTTTACATTTTTTTAAATTTTAAGGTAAATCTGAGCTTCTCGTGTGTGAAATGTGCAAGAATAAAAGATTCCGCACGTTAATAACGTAATTTTGACAGCTGGTGGTTTATATGCAATACAGAAATAACGTTTTTCTTACACATTAAAAAATACAATTTGTTTTTTTTCTTCAACATTGTCTGCAGTTTTAAGGGAAAACTAATTGTAAGCTTCTCGCTTGGAAAACGTATTTTTAGATTTTTCCTTCATGAAACGTCAAATCTCAAAGTATTTTCAGATTTTTCCTTCATGAAACGTCAAATCTCAACACGAGCGCGAAAAACATTTCTAGCGGGGGAAAAAAATTGCAAACTTTAGAAACAATATGTTTTGATATTAAAAATTCGTACGTTTTCGAATTCAGATTCGAGCCTTGGAAGTCAAATTCAGACATTTTTTGGAAAAAAATACTTTGCCTTGAAATAAATTTTAAATGAAATTCAAATTTTAATTATTTTTTTTACCGGTGGACATTAATAAATATTATTATTATTGTTATTATTCATAGATTTCGGGAAACGTTATTTTTGCAGATTTCGTTTGGGATCTAAATATATATTTTTTAAAAGTTGAGCTTTCAAAAAAAACTGCGTAAAGACAAAGCCATTCAATTTAAAAAATTGGTGATATGGCCATCATGCTACTTTCTCCGACTTGATGGTATCATTTATATTTTCGCTTTCATGGTTTATTTTCAATATAAATCATATTTTAAATGTACATCGAGCGTTTTGTAGACTCGGATGAAACTGACGTTTAAAACGTCAAAATTATGAAAGTTGAAAAGCCAAGTGACAAAAATAGCCAGAATATACCTATATATTCAACCTGTTCGCAATTCTGCAAAATTAACTCTTAGTAAAAATACTAAAAACAAATAACTTATTAAAACAGCTACTTCCCCAGAAAATGGCTAAATTTTCATGTTTAAATTTAAGTTGGGCTGTACTTCAAGCCAATTAGCATGCAAGACGAGAAACAGTTTTGAAAAATTTCGACATTCAAACAACGCATTCATTCAGAATCAATTATTTCTTTGAAGTTGTGATCAAACCCATTCACGAGGTCGCCAAAACTAGAGTACTATTCTGTCGATAGTTTAATAGAGTGTAAATATAAGCCCACTTACGAATACGACGTCATATTTGAATCCGTGCTATTGGATCTGCCGCGGAAACAATTGAACTTGCAAGGCATGCTTGTATTTGCTACTTAAGTTAAATGTTGAGCACTTTTAATAACACTGGCAAAAACTACGATGTTTCGCTGCTAATCCATGCAATCGTTTGAACTGGACTGAACTGAACCACCGTGCACATTTATATCACGGTTTCTTGGCAACAATAACAAAAGATAATGTCGCTTAGTTTCTGGCTCGAAAAATTGACAGCGGAGTGTGTCTGGCCGCGCCGATTGGACTATCTTGACTATCTTGCGGTGGAATTTCGAGAGAAGTGTATGTTTGTGTACACGGTGCACCAATGGGGAACGAAGAATGCATAAATGAGTAATGTTTTGTATTTTCAGGGACTTGTTTTATGGCTGATTATTGATTACTGTAAAGAATGACGGTTACTTCCGTGCGACGTTAGATATATTGATGATTTCATTCCTGCGCGATAAGACCACTTATAGGTGGCCATGGAATTCTTCGATTTGCCGAGATGAGAGTTTGCGGCCCCAGAATGAATAATTGTTTTGAACGTACTTATTATTATAATATATTGAGGATTCTGATGCTCCAAACAAGCAAAAAAATCGATCGATTTGAAACTTCTCAAATTTGCTTAGAATGAATGCCAAATTGCGTTTTGTGAAAACTATTAACACTTCATCCCTAAATTTTTGGATAATTTAATGAGAACAAAGCGTGAAGTTTTGAAAAAAAAATGTAAAATTTTAGCGACTTGAAAAAAAAAAATATAAAACCAATTGCCATCGACTTGAAACTTCTCAAATTTGCTTAGAATTAATTCTAAAGTACGTTTCTGTGAAAACTATTAACACTTCAATCCTAAATTTTTGGATAATTTAATGAGAACAAAGCGTGAAGTTTTGAAAAAAAAAATGTAAAACTTTAGCGGCTTGAAAAAAATATAAAACCAATTGCCACCGACTTGAAACTTCTCACATTTGCTTAGAATTAATGTCAAATTACGTTTCTGTAAAAATTATTAACACTTCATTCCTAAATTTTTGAATAATTTAATGAGAAGAGAGCATGAAGTTTTGAAAAAATGTAATAATTTTAGTGACTTGGAAAAAATATAAAAACAATTGCCACCGACTTGAAACTTCTTAAATTTGCTTAGAATTAGTTCTAAATTACGTTTATGTGAAAACTATAAACACTCCATCCCTAAATTTTTGAATAATTTAGTGAGAACTAAGCGTGAAGTTTTGAAAAAAATGTAAAATTTTAGCCACTTGAAAAAAATATAAAAACAATTGCCATCGACTTGAAACTTCTCAAATTTGCTTAGAATTAATTCTAAATTACGTTTCCGAGAAAACTATTAACACTTCATCCCTAAATTTTTGAATAATTTAATGTAAACAAAGCGTGAAATTTTGAAAAAATGAAATAATTTTAGTAACTTGTAATTATAGATTTTTAGTCGTTGATCTATAAATAGCGTTTGCACCTATCTAAAAATATTATGTAGAGGAAAATCATCGTTCCGCGAATGTTACGATGCACCTTTCGCGAAGATTAGTCATCGCATCAATAATTTCTGATTATAAACACAATAAGTGTGAATCAATTTTTTTTTTATTTCAAATCACTTAGATGATGAACATTCATATGATACATTAAAAATGTATGATTTAAGTAATTAGTAAATACATTACTAACCACCATGTTTCATTAATTTTTTTTTTGGTTCAATCATGATTCATTGTTAGATAAGAAATCCAGATAAATTAGAAAATTTTTAACAATTAAAAATAGTAATGTAATTATTCTTTAATTTAAAACTACTCAAATTTGATTCACTTTTTTGAGTTAATTTTTGATTAATACAAAAATTACAAAACTATTTGTTTACACCCTGAAATAAAATACTATACTAACTTGCTTTTTGACATTGTTTAGCAAATTTTAACAGATATTTTTATCTCTATTTTTTCGAATAATAATACAATTTATTGTACTCGAAATACATCGAAATACCACAGGCCATCGCCGAGGTCGTTTACCTATTATTTTTTCATTAAAATAGTTTATTTCTTTAAAAAATTCCAACTGGAAACAAAAATTATGAATTTTCAAAATTGTGCATGCAGTGAGATATAAATTTAGGATTTAAAAAACTGTAAAAATTTAAATCGTTGAGTAATTGTTTTAGACATTTTAACACATACTTTCGCATTTGTTAATGAATTTAAAAAATATATTCGGTGTAGAAATTCTGACCGAGACAAAAGTTATGAATTTTCAAAATTCTGCTCGCAGTGAGATATAAATTTAGGATTTAAAAAAACTGTAAAAAATTAAATCGTTGCGTAATTGTTTCAGAAATTTTAACACATACTTTCGCATCTGTTTATGAATTTAAAAAAAATATTCGGTGTAGAAATTCTGACTGAGACAAAAGTTATGAATTTTCAAAATTGTGCCTGCAGTGAGATATAAATTTAGGATTTAAAAAACTGTAAAAATTTAAATCGTTGGGTAATTGTTTCAGAAATTTTAACAAATACTTTCGCATCTGTTAATTAATTAAAAAAAAATATATTCGGTGTAGAAATTCTGACTGAGACAAAAGTTATTGATTTTCAAAATTGTGTCTGCAGTGAGATATAAATTTAGGATTTAAAAAACTGTCAAAATTTAAATCGTTGCGTAATAGTTTCAGAAATTTTAACACATACTTTCGCATCTGTTAATTAATTTAAAAAATATATTCGGTGTAGAAATTCTGATCGAGACAAAAGTTATGAATTTTCAAAATTATGCCTGCGGTGGGATATAAATTTAGGATTTAAAAAAACTGTAAAAAATTTAAATCGTTGCATCCCATACTTTTACATCTATATATCTAAAATATATTATTTTTAAGCAAATTTGGAAATTTAAAACAAATTCCTCAGGCAATAACTTTTTTAGAATTTTTTTAATCAGGTGGTGCACATTTCACTCACTGAAATTAGAGTTCAGAGTGCTGCCATTTTGTTTACAAGCAAGGTGCGTCAATTATCTTCTGGTATGTCAAAAATATGTTATTAGTAAGCAAATTTGAAAATTTTGAAGCAAATTCCGCGGGCGATAATTTTTTTAGAATTTTTTTAATCAGGTGGTGCACATTTCACTCACTCAAATTCGAGTTCAGAGTGCTGCCATTTTGTTTGCAAGCAAGGTGCGTTAATTATATTATGGTATGTAAAAAATATGTTATTTCTAAGCATATTTGGATATTTTGAAGCAAATTCCGCGGGCGATAATTTTTTTAGAATTTTTTTAATCCGGTGGTGCACATTTTACTCGTTCAAATTCGAGTTCAGAGTGCTGCCATTTTGTTTACAGGCAAGGTGCGTCAATTATATTTTGGTATGTCAAAAATATGTTATTTCTAAGCAAATTTGGAAATTTTGAAGCAAATTCCGCGGTCGGTAATTTTTTTAGAATTCTTTTAATCAGGTGGCGCACATTTCACTCACTCAAATTCTAGTTCAGAGTGCTGCCATTTTGTTTACAAGCAAGGTGCATTAATTATTGTTTGGTATATCAACAATATGTTATTTCTAAGCAAATTTGGAAATTTTGAAGCAAATTCCGCGAGCGATATTTTTTTTTGAATTTCATTAATCAGGTGGTGCACATTTCACTCACTCAAATTCGAGTTCAAAGTGCTGCCATTTTGTTTACAAGCAAGGTGCGTCAATTATCTTCTGGTATGTCAAAAATATGTTATTAGTAAGCAAATTTGAAAATTTTGAAGCAAATTCCGCGGGCGATAATTTTTTTAGAATATTTTTAATCAGGTGGTGCACATTTCACTTACTCAAATTTCAGTTCAGAGTGCTGCCATTTTATTACCAAGCAAGGTGCGTCAATTATCTTTTGGTATGTCAAAAATATGTTATTTATAAGCAAATTTGGAAATTTTGAAGCAAATTCCGCGGGCGATAATTTTTTTACAATTTTTTTAATCAGGTAGTGCACATTTCAGTCACTCAAATTCGAGTTCAGAGTGCTGCCATTTTGTTTACAGGCAAGGTGCGTTAATTATCTTTTGGTATATCAAAAATATGTTATTTCTAAGCAAATTTGGAAACTTTGAAGCAAATTCCGCGGGCGGTAATTTTTTTACAATTTTTTTAATCAAGTGGTGCACATTTCACTCACTCAAATTCGAGTTCAGAGTGCTGTGATTTTGTTTACAAGCAAGGTGCGTCAATAATCTTTTAGTATGTCAAAAATATATTATTTCTAAGCAAATTTGGATTTTTTTTTATTTCTGCAATAAAATAATTTTAATATAAACATAACCGGAAAGTACATATCATCCCTCTGACAATTTTTTTTCTTTACGCTTTTCTTAATAATTCTATGCGCTTGGTGCTTTCACAGGCTTCGTAGTATTCGACGTATAAAGGAATTTCATCAACTTAAAATATTCTCAAATGCTCAGACTTATTTTCTTTCCACAAAAACGTTGCCACTGCAACTCCGATTTAAATTATTATGAAAAAAAAAAAACAAATCGAAGGAAAATCCTGTCTGGTAATTAATACAAAAATGACGTAAGAATTCTTAAAACGGAATGATGACACCGGCGATTCATCCGAACTTGACTTGAAAATAAATATTTGCATACCATTATCACTGGCAGCCGCAGGCTATTAAACGCAATTAATCTAAATTTCATTCGCATGAATAATCTTATCATGCCCAATAAAAAGGCCATGACACTATAAAACTCGAACCCACGACTATTGTTTTAGATTTATGTTTATTCAACAGCCTTATAACCGGTGTAATATCCGCATACGTAAAGTTGAGTCTATTCAATACATAAAATGTGTAAAAATCATAAGTTAAAACTTTGAAATTATCTAATTGTTTCATTTGTTATATTGTTATTAATATTTTAAAATGGAAAAATAGAGCAATGGATCGATAGCCCCTATTACAATAAACATGTTTTATAGACAAAATTAGAATGTAAATTTTATTCTTAATCGGCTATTGGCCCGAGGTTTTTCAGTTTGTTAGCTAATGAAATTTTTGCGAAAAAAAAATATTCATGACTCTAAGCTGCAAATTTGCATAGGAGTCACCTGACTCACGGAATCCTAAACCAGCCTCATGCATTCTGATAATTCGTCCTCTTTCAAATGGTGTAATTTGATGAAAATTTCCACGTCCTCGCACTCGCGGCATTTTTTAAGGCACTAACAATTAGGTCAAACAATAAAAGGTTGCAAACTAATGCGATAAATAAGGTAAACTAAAATAAACTCTCAGATGATATGATAATTTCTTTTAGAAGTGACACTGGCCTTCAAAATTTAATCAATTGTATATCAACATACATCAACTATTGCTAAGAAATTCTACATCAACTCCTTCAGGGTGGTTCTTTTTTTTTTGAAACGCAGAATATAATGAAAATACGAATAAAATGAATGGAAAATTTATTAAAGCCGGATTGTTATAAACGCAATAAAAAAAGTAATAAATCGCTTAATAAATAATACCGGCGAAAATAAACCTCATAATCTGAAACAATAAAAATCCGCCGGACAAAAGGGGGGCGAAAGCAGCAGCCACAAAACCTAATCTTAAAAGGGTCCGCGGGCGCGAAAACGTATTAAAATCTCCGAGAGAGAAAAACCGCCCAAGAATTAACATAGCCGCTTTATATCCCTTATTTTTTCAACATTAAATTTCCATCATGCACATTAAGCCCGAGCTCTAGTGCTCGTTACCCTTATTTTTTGTGTGTGAGTGTTGCACAACGTGATTTTACTCATCAGGGGAATAAAATGTATATATATACATCTAGGCAGAAGGCTACCCCATTAGCCGAGACCACAGTACGTTTCATTTAGTCCGACTGTGAACAAAAAAATAATTCATTTTATCTCTGATACAGCTAATGCCACGTTATTATAATCTGATGTAGAAATTATCTCAATAAAAGAAATCTAGTGAAGGGATGTTTTGAAATTTTTACAGTATCTAGAAGAGTTAACTATTTTGAGTAAATTGGGAAAGTTTTAAGTTCGTGGAAATTGTTTTTCTATTTTTTCAAGCGCTTGGGGAAATGCGAAAGTCAGAATTGCAATCGGTGTTGTTCTCTTGTGATTATCTCGAAATTTAGTGGAGGGGTGTTTTCAGATTTTCAAAGTAACTAGAAGGGTTTCGTATTTTCAGTAAACTGGGAAAGTTTTAAGTTTGTGGTAATTGTTTTTCTATTTTTTCAAGCGCTTGGGAAATGTGAAAGTCAGTATTGCAATCGGTGTTGTTGTCGTGTGATTATCTCAAAATTCAGTGAAGGGGTGTTTACAGATTTTCAAAGTATCTAGAAGAGTTATGTATTTTGAATAAACTGGGAAAGTTTCAAGGTTGTGGCAATTGTTTTTCTATTTTTTCAAGGGCTTGGGGAAATGTGAAAGTTGGAATTACAATCGGTGTACTTGTCATGGGCGTCCGCAAGTGAAGGCAAGGGGGCTTCCCCCTCCTGGAAAATGAATTTATTATATTAAAGTAATATTTTATTTATATACTAAACTTGTATGTAGTCGGTAAATGTATACTTTAACAATCACATTGAAATTAAAAAAAAATTATAACAAAAAGTGCGTTCGATGAATCCGAAAAAAGTTGACGTACAACGACGAGCCGGCACGGTTCCACCCGACGCGCATAATACAGTGCGATCGAATAAAAGTTAGTCAAAGTTGGCCATGAGCCAAAATTCCTAAACTTATTGGCAACTGTCAAGCTGGCGTATATTAATATTTTCAAATTTAAGAACTAAGAAAAGACATTCGGTGGCTTTTTGTTCATGACCTGCTTGGACTAATTTTTTTATTCGATCTCGCTGTATTATTACCGTACATTTTGGTAAAAATTAACAATTTTTGACAGTTGTAAATTGTTATTTTTGGCAGTTGAAAATTTCCTTTTTACCGCCAACGTGCCATTTGTGATGATAGAAATGTGCGATTTTTGACATTTGTTATTTTCAGCAGTTGATTTTTTTTGAATAACAAAAAATGCCATTTTTGATTGTAAAAATCCACAATTTTTGGATGCTACTAATTTCTTTATTAACTGTTAAATCGTACCGTTAGTGGTGGCAGAAATGCAGAATTTTTGACAATTTGTAATTGTTAGTTTTGACCTTTGGAAATTTTGAAAATGCCCATAGTTATAGTAGAAATTCTCAAATTTTGAAAATTTTGGCATTTGGAATTTTTCTTTTTATTGTTGAAATGAAACCGTTTTCAGTAATAAATAATTTTTGACAGTCCTGAATTGTTATTTTTGGCAATTGAAATTTCCTTTTTACTGCCAAAGTGCCATTTGTGTTGGCAGATATATGCGATTTTTGACAGTTAGAAATTGTCATTCTTAGCAGTTGAATTTTTTTTTTAATATCAAAAAATGCCGTTTTCGATTGTAAAAATCCACAATTTTTGACAGCTGCAAATTTCTTTATGTGCCGTTTGTGGTGGTAGAAATGCAGAATTTTTGACAATTCGAAATTGTCATTTTTGACGGTTGACGGACGAGCAATTTTTGACAGTATTGAATAGTTATTATCAGCAATTGAAAATTTCCTTTTTACTGCTAAGTGCCATTTGTGATCGTATTGCTATTTTTGACAGTTCTAAATTGTCATTTTTAGCAGTTGAAAATTTCCTTTTTACTGCCAACTTGCCATTTGTGATGATAGAAATGTGCGATTTTTGACAGTTGACATTTTTAGCAATCGATTTTTTTTTTAATATCAAGAAATGCCGCTTTTAATTGTAAAAATCCACAATTTTTGGATGCTACTCATTTCTTCGTACCATTAGTGGTGGCAGAAATGAAGAACTTTTGAAAATTTGTAATTATTATTTTGACCAATGGAAATTTCCCTTTTTTAATATTGAAAAATTTTGGCATTTGGAATTTTAAATTGCAATTCTGACTTTCACATTTCCCCAAGCGCTTGAAAAAAATAGAAAAACAATTGCCACAAACTTGAAACTTCCCCAGTTTACTTAAAATAGTTACCTCTTCTAGATACTGTAAAAATTAAAAAAAAATAATTTTTTATATTGTTGAAATGAAACCGTTTTCAGTAATGAGCAATTTTTGACAGTCGAAATTCATTTTTGACTGTTAAAAATGTATCTTTTTACTATTGGATCAATTTTACATTATTTTGGACTATTTGTATATGGTGGCAACGTGATTTGAATAAATAAATAAAAAATAAAAATGCCGTTTCTGATAGTAATATCATAATTTTTGGCAGCTGCAAATTTCTTTATTTACCGTTGAATCGTGCCGTTTGTCGTGGCAGAAATGCAGAATTTTTGACAATTCAAAATTGTCGTTTTTGACGGTTAAAAATTGATCTTTTACTATTGAAAAATGCCGTTTCTGGCAGTAGAATTGTACAATTTTTGACAATTTATAATTGTTACTTTTAGCCGTTGGAAATTTCCCTTTTTTAATATTGAAAAATGCCGATAGTGATAGTACAAATGCTCAAATTTTGACAGTTAAAAAAATTTGACATTTGGAATTTTTCTTTTTATTGTTGAAATAAAACCGTTTTCAGAAATGAACAATTTTTGACAGTCCTGAATCATTATTTTTGGCAATTGAAATTTCCTTTTTACTGCTGCTATTTGTGATAGTAGTGCGATTTTTGACAGTTCGAAATTGTATTTTTAGCAGTTGAAATATTCATTTTTTCAAATATCAAAAAATGCCGTTTTTTGATAGTAAAATTCTACAATTTTCGGCAGCTGCTAATTTCCTTATTTATCGCGAAATCGTGCCGTTTGTGATGGCAGAAATGCAGAATGAATGAATGAATAAAATTTTCAAATTTTGATATTTAAAAAATTGTGGCATTTGGAATTTTTCTTTTTACTGTTGAAATTAAACCGTTTTTAGTAATCAATAATTTTTGATAGTCCTGAATAGTTATTTTTGGCAGTTGAAATGTCCCTTTTACTGCCAACGTGCCATTTGTGATGGCAGATATGTGTGATTTTTGACAGTTCGAAATTGTCATTTTTAGCAGTTTTAATATTAAAAAATTCCGTTTTTGATAGTAAAAATCCACAATTTTTTACTGCTGCGAATTTTTTTCGAATGTGCCGTTTGTGGTGGCAGATAGGTACAATTTTTGACAATTTGAAATTGTCATTTTTGACGGTTAAAAATGTATCTTTTTACTATTGAAAAATGCCGTTTCTGACAGTAGAATTGTACAATTTTTGACAATTTGTAATTGTTACTTTTGGCCATTGGAAATTTCCCTTTTTTAATATTGAAAAATGCCGAAAGTGATAGTAGAGATGCTCAAATTTTGACAGTTAAACATTTTTGGCATTTGGAAATTTTCTATTTATTGTTGAAACTTGCCGGTTTCAGTAATGAGCAATTTTTGACAGTACTGAATAGTTATTTTCAGCAATTTAAAATTTCCCTTTTACTGCTAAGTGCCATTTGTGATAGTAGTGCTATTTTTGACAGTTCGAAATTGTCATTTTTAGCAGTGGAAATATCCTTCTTTTTTTAATATCAAAAAATGCCGTCTTTGATATTAATAAACCATAATCTTTGGCAGCTGCCAATTTCTTTATTTACCGTTGAATCGTGCCGTGCCGTTTGTGGTGGCAGAAATTCAAAATTTTTGACAATTCTAAATTGTCATTTTTAGCAGTTAAAATTTTCTTTTTTTAATAGTAAAAAATGCCGATTTTAATAGTAAAAATCCACAATTTTTGACCGCTGCAAATTTCTTTAAGTGCCGTTTGTGGTGGCAGAAATGCAGAATTTTTGACAATTCGAAATTGTCATTTTTGACGATTAACTAAAGGTTTACTATTGAAAATGCCGTTTTTGACAGTGGAATTGTACAATTTTTAACAATTTGTAATTGTTACTTTTGGCCGTTGGAAATTTCCCTTTTTTAATATTGAAAAATGCCGATGGTGAATTTTGACGGTTAAATATTTTTGGCATTTGGAAATTTTCTATTTTAAGTTGAATTTTTGAGTATTGAATAGTTATTTTTAGCAATTGAAAATTTCCTTTTTACACGTTGGCCATTTGTGATAGTAGTGCGATTTTTGACAGTTCAAAATTGTCATTTTTAGAAGTTGAATTTTTTTTATATCCGTCTTTGATAGTGAAAAGCCCTATTTTTTGGCAGCTGCAAATTTCTTTATTCACTGTTGAATCGTGCCGTCTATGGTGGCAGAAATGCAGAATTTTTGATAATTCGAAATTGTCATTTTCTTTTTTTAATATCAAAAATGCCGTTTTTGATTGTAAAAATCCACAATTTTTGGCAGCTGCTAATTTCTTTATTTACCGTTGAATTGTGCCGTTTATGGTGGCAGAAATGCAGAATTTTTGATAATTCGAAATTGTAATTTCCTTTTTTTATATCAAAAATGCCGTTTTTGATTGTAAAAATCCACAATTTTTGACCGCTGCAAATTTCTTTAAGTGCCGTTTGTGGTGGCAGAAATGCAGAATTTTTGATAATTCGAAATTGTCATTTTCTTTTTTTAATATCAAAAATGCCGTTTTTGATTGTAAAAATCCACATTTTTGGCAGCTGCTAATTTCATTATTTTTAATTTTTGATAATTCGAAATTGTCATTTCCTTTTTTTAATATCGAAAAGTGCCGTTTTTGATTGTAAAAATCCACAATTTTTGGCAGCTGCTAATTTCATTATTTTTAATTTTTGATAATTTGAAATTGTCATTTTCTTTTTTTAATATCGAAAAATGCTGTTTTTGATTGTAAAAATCCATATTTTTGGCAGCTGCTAATTTCATTATTTTTAATTTTTGATAATTCGAAATTGTCATTTTCTTTTTTTAATATCGAAAAGTGCCGTTTTTGATTGTCAAAATCCACAATTTTTGGCAGCTGCTAATTTCATTATTTTTAATTTTTGATAATTCGAAATTGTCATTTTCTTTTTTTAATATCGAAAAATGCTGTTTTTGATAGTAAAAATCCACAATTTTCGACAACTGCAAATTTCTTTATGTGCCGTTTGCGGTGGCAAAAATGCAGAATTTTTGAAAATTCGAAATTGAGCTATTTGAGGGTTATTTATTTGAAATTTCTGTATAAAACTTTGTCCCCCTTCCCTTCCTGGAAAAAATTTCTGCGGACGCCCATGGTAGTTCCCGTGTGATTATCTGGAAATTTAGTGAAGGGGTGTTTTTAGATTTTTAAAGTACCTACAAGAGTCGTTTATTTTGAGTAAACTGGTAAAGTTTTAAGTTTGTGGTAATTGTTTTTCCCTCTTTTTTAAAACGCCTGGGTTAATGTGTTTTATTTTGAATGTGCACACAAATTATTTCTTTTGTACTGCCAAAGGTTACGGCAAATAATTTTATATACAATTTAAAATAATTGTAATGCTGGCCGCATGTAATATAAAATTTCCAACCTCTAGTGTATATTTAATTGCCTATCTCGAAGTTCTGTAATATTAAATTTTCTTGCCTTATTAAATTGTTTCGGGTATAATATTTTTCATACTGGCAGAAAGACCTTCGGTCGATAGCCAATTGACATGAAAACTCCATGTATTTAATTGTTTATGTATTTATAATAATTTGTAACCTTTGTCAATAAAGATTTTTTTTTGTATATATTTTTCATAATGCATTTTTTAGATATTTGAATGACCAAAAATTGAAAATTAGAATAAATAATAAATTAGGTTCTGGGATATTTTTACTTTCTCCGTTACGAAGTACGAGAAAGTATTGTGATCGTGATTTTCTTTTCAAATTTTTTTTTTACGGAAATATCTGTTTTGGGGTCCCTAGATGCTATTTCAACAATTTCTGGAATTTTTTTTTGTCTGTGTGTGTGTGCCTGTGTGTCTCTGTGTGTGTGTGTGTCTATGTGTGCTGTATCTCAAAAACTAATAGAGCAATTGATATGAAACTTTGAACATCAGTCTTATTTGATAATCTGAAGAACTAAAAAGCTTTTGTTAAAATTTCGTACACCGGAAGTGGGCGTTTACCTTAACTGCTTTTTGTTTTTTAACAATATTTTCTTAAATATGAAAAATATCACAAAAACATTTAAACAAACTTTGAAGACAACAAAGAAATGTTTTTTTTCTAAATCCCTTTAGTTTTTGAGTAAACTGAGTTTTTGAATTTGAAGTATAATTTTTCCATGTTTCATAATTTTGACGTTTTAAACGTCAGTTTCATCCGAGTCTACACAACGCTCGATCGATGTACATTTAAAATATGATTTCAATTGAAAATAAACCATGAAAACATAAATAAAAATGATATCTTGTCGGAGAAAGTAACATGATGGCCACATCACCATTTTTTTATTAAAACTGTAAGCCCATTACTTTATCCATTGCCTTTAAAATAATATCGCTATAATATTTATAAACCAAGATGTAAAAGCATAAATACTTGAATTTGTTTTGTTTTAAATTATTTACGGGGCCCCGCCCGGCCGGTGTAAATATTTTAAGCGAACTACATAATCCAAGTGCACTTTCTTTGGTATTACGGTCAGACAGAATTTCTCGTATTACATTTTTATCACGTCGTAGGTCTCCAGTCGATATCGGTGCTATCGGTGCTGCGGTTTCCACTAATATTCTAAAAGCACTTTCCACCTATCCTATTTAATATGATACTTTAGTGTTAGAGAGACCGGACTGCACACGGTCTGCATTTCGATTTTTACCACACCGAAACGTATAAAAATGTGAATGGACTTTCAACTATGCATCAACGACTGTATTCGCTAGAGACAGGGGCGTATTTACTACACATAGCAGAAATGATTCCTGTAGCCTCAGCTTCATAATTAATAAAGCCAAGTTTATTAGTTTTGATTTATTTATTTATGTATTTATTCACAAAAGAAGAGATACAGACAGAACAAATCCCAAATATAGTTTTTTTAAATATTTAAATGGTGAACAAAAACAGAACTTAACATCGATAGATAACTATGCCCAAATACACAGGATTCTTGTGGGGCACCCAGTATACATAAAAACAAATATTTTCCGATTATAGAGTCGATAATTATCAACAACTTTTATAAACCATATTTCTATAGCTTAAATATTTAAGGCTATACGCCCGCCTCGATATATTTATTTTCAATTTGTAAGCCCCGTCTTTGAACATGAACTTTCGATTTTTACGTTAAAATTATTAAAAAAACTTTTTCAGATATGTAGCGTGCGTGTTTTTTTAATCATCAAAAGGACCTTAAATAAAAGTAACATTTTGAAAAAGTGGAAAATTTCGGCCTGCAGTTGCCAACTACAACAAAAAAATTACACCATCATTTCGTGTTATTCACCTTCCTTATTGTACACGATAATAATCAAGTTGTAAAAGCAAAAGTGAACACTTAAAAACTGGTCGTAATCATTACCTTTTACAAGGCTTTCGTAGAGACACTAATTCCGATAAAGCGCTCAGGTATTTCTTTTGAGGCGGACGCCATATACCTTTTCGAGGGCCGCCCCAGCGAAATCCCTTTGTGCGTGAAGGTTGTTTTCCTCTGAGTCATAACGTAATAATGTCTGGACAAGGAGGTATTTACGAGGTCTCCATTTCGTATCAAAGTAAACCGAAAGAATGCCGTCCCGCCGACCTTGTTTGTTGTTATCCTCTCCAGCCCGGAAACATTGTTATTGGAGAGGAGCTATTTTATCCAGTTTCTAACGTTCAAACATATTTTTTTTTTCTTTTTAATGAAACGCACGGAATTATTGATTATTCTTTGAGAAGACGTGCAATGGGTTGCGTGGTTATATATTATCAAGATGCACATGAAACATGAACTTCATTATATTTTATAAAGATGATGAATGCGAACGTTACTTTGTGTTGTTTAGATAATTTACAATCGAGGAGAAAAGAAAATTTCGTTCATAAAAAAATAACCATTCTTGGCATTAGCTTATCCAGAAATAGTGTATTTTTGATTTCCCATAAAAACAATCAACTCATCCTAACTGGTAACTAACCAGCAACCCTCGAAATTTGCACTGGAGGCCAAAAAATTGCATTCAAAATTAGAAAAATTATAAAAAAATTAACCACTCGTGGCACTACCTTAAAAAATTGTAAATTTATCCAGAGATAGTGTATTTTTGATTTCCCATAAAAACAATCGACTCATCCCAGCTGGTGACTAACTAGCAACCCTCGAAATTTGCACTGGAGGCCAAAAAAATTGCATTCAAAAATAGAAAAATTATTAAAAAATTAACCACTTGTGGAATTAGCTTCAAAAATTGTAAATTTATCCAGAAACAGTGTATTTTTGATTTCCCATAAAAACAATCGACCCATCCCAGCTGGTAACTAATCTGCAACCCTCGAAATTTGCACTGGAGGCCAAAAAAATTGCACTCAAAATTAGAAAAATTATTAAAAAATTAACCACTTGAGGCATTAGCTTCAAAAATTGTAAATTTATCCAGAAATAGTGTATTTTTAATTTTTCATAAAAACAATCGACTCGTCACAGCTGGTAACTAACCAGCAACCCTCGAAATTTGCACTGGAGGCCAAAAAAATGCATTCAAAATTAGAAAAATTAGAAAAAAATTAACCACTCGTGGCATTCGCTTCAAAAATTGCAAATTTTTCCAAAAATAGTGTATTTGTGATTTCCCATTAAAAAACAATCGACTCATCCCAGCTAGTAACCAACCAGCAACCCTCGAAATTTGCACTGGAGGCCAAAAAAATTGCATTCAAAATTTGAAAAATTAGAAAAAAATTAATTACTCGTGGCATTACCTTCAAAAATTGTAAATTTATTCAGAAATGGTGTATTTGTGATTTCCCATTAAAAACAATCGACTCATCCCAGCTGGTAACTAACCAGCAACCCTCGAAATTTGCACTGGAGGCCAAAAAAATTGCATTAAAAATTAGAAAAATTATAGAAAAATTACCCACTCGTGGCAATAGCTTTAAGAATTGTAAATTTATCCACAAATAGTGTATTTTTGATTTCCCATTAAAACCATCGACTAATCCCAGCTGGTAACTAACCAGCAACCCTCGAAATTTGCAGTGGAGGCCAAAAAAATTGCATTCAAAATTAGAAAAATTATAAAAAAATTAACCACTCGTGGCATTAGCTTCAAAAATTGCAAATTTATCGAAAAACAGGGTATTTGTGATTTCCCATTAAAAAACAATCGACTCATCCCAGCTGGTAACTAACCAGCAACCCTCGAAATTTGCACTGGAGGTCAAAAAAATTGCATTCAAAATTAGAAAAATTATAAAAAATTAACCACTCATGGCACTAGCTTCAAAAATTGTAAATTTATCCAGAAATAGTGTATTTGTGATTTCCCATTAAAAAACAATCGACTCATCCCAGCTGGTAACTAACCAGCAACCCTCGAAATTTGCACTGGAGGCCAAAAAAATGCATTCAAAATTAGAAAAATTATAAAAAAATTAACCACTTGTGGCATTAGCTTCAAAAATTGCAAATTTATCTAAAAATAGGGTATTTGTGATTCCCCATTAAAAAACAATCGACTCATCCCAGCTGGTAACTAACCAGCAACCCTCGAAATTTGCAGTGGAGGCCAAAAAAATTGCATTCAAAATTAGAAAAATTATAAAAAAATTAACCACTCGTGGCACTAGCTTCAAAAATTGTAAATTTATCGAGAAATGGTGTATTTTTGATTTCCCTTAAAAACAATCGACTCATCCCAGCTGGTAACCAACCAGCAACCCTCGAAATTTGCACTGGAGGCCAAAAAAATTGCGTTAAAAATTAGAAAAATTAGAAAAAAATTAACCACTCATGGCACTAGCTTCAAAAATTGTGAATTTATCCAGAAATAGTGTATTTTTGATTTTCCATAAAAACAATCGACTCATCCCAGCTGGTAACTAACCAGCAACCCTCGAAATTTGCACTGGAGGCCAAAAAAATTGCATTAAAAATTAGAAAAATTATAGAAAAATTACCCACTCGTGGCAATAGCTTTAAGAATTGTAAATTTATCCACAAATAGTGTATTTTTGATTTCCCATTAAAACCATCGACTAATCCCAGCTGGTAACTAACCAGCAACCCTCGAAATTTGCACTGGAGGCCAAAAAAATTGCATTCAAAATAAGAAAAATTATAAAAAAATTAACCACTCGTGGCACTAGCTTCAAAAATTGTGAGTTTATCCAGAAATAGTGTATTTTTGATTTTCCATAAAAACAATCGACTCATCCCAGCTGGTAACTAACCAGCAACCCTCGAAATTTGCAGTGGAGGCCAAAAAAATTGCATTCAAAATTAGAAAAATCAGAAAAAAATTAACCACTCGTGGCATTAGCTTCAAAAATTGTAAATTTATCTAGAAATAGTGTATTTATGATTTCCCATACTAACAATCGACTCATCCCAGCTGGTAACTAACCAGCAACCCTCGAAATTTGCAGTGGAGGCCAAAAAAATTGCATTAAAAATTAGAAAAATTATAAAAAAATTTACCACTCGTGGCACTAGCTTTAAAAATTGCAAGTTTATCCAAAAATAGTGTATTTGTGATTTCCCATAAAAACAATTGACTCATCCTAGCTGGTAACTAACCAGCAACCCTCGAAATTTGCACCGGAGGCCAAAAAAATTGCATTAAAAATTAGAAAAATTAGAAAAAATTAACCACTCGTGGCACTAGCTTTAAAAATTGTAAATTTATCCAGAAATAGTGTGTTTTTGATTTCCCATCAAAACAATCGACTCATCCCATCTGGTAACTAACCAGCAACTCTCGAAATTTGTACTGGAGGAAAAAAATTGTATTCAAAATTAGAAAAAATATTAAAAAATTAACCACTTGTGGTATTAGCTTCAAAAATTGTAAATTTATCCAGAAATAGTGTATTTGTGATATCCTATAAAAACAATTGACTCATCCCAACTGGTAACTAACCAGCAACCCTTGAAATTTGCAGTGGAGGCCAAAAAGATTGCATTAAAAATTAGAAAAATTATAAAAAAATTACCACTCGTGGCGTTGGCTTAAAAAAATTTAAATTTATCCAGAAATGATGTATTTTTGATTTCCCATAAAAACAATCAATTCATCCCAGCTGGTAACTAACCAGCAACCCTCGAAATTTGCACTGGAGGACAAAAACATTGCATTCGAAATTAGAAAAATTGTAAAAAATTAACCACTCGTGGCATTACCTTCAAAAATTGTAAATTTATCCAGAAATAGTGTATTTTTGATTTCCTATAAAAACAATTGACTTATCGCAGCTGGTAACTAACCAGCAACCCTCGAAATTTGCAGTAGAGGCCAAAAAAATTGCATTTAAAATTAGAAAAATTATAAAAAACAACTACTCGTGGAATTAGCTTCAAAAATTGTAAATTAATCCAGAAATAGTGTATTTTTGATTTCCCATTAAAACAATTGACTTATCGCAGCTGGTAACTAACCAGCAACCCTGGAAATTTGCACTTGAGGCCAAAAAAATTGCATCCAAAATTTGAAATGATTAAATATAATTTCTTTGACTGCTATGGCTGCACAGCAGACATCCAATTGTTCAATACATTTTCATGGTTTCAGACTGTAACAATATTATGTTTGAATCGTTATAAACTGTCCTCAAAACATCGAACCCACAAAAAAGAATCGCAACTACGATTAATCACAAGATTACTGAACTTAGTGCGCAAACGATCGATTGTTTGATGAGCCGCGTGACATCTCGCTCCATCCTGCTGAAACCATAGAGCGTTCAAGGCCACGGCCTCAATTTCCGGCCATAAAAAGTCGGTCATCGTGCCTTAGTAGCGCTCCTCATTGACAGAAATTGCGTTTCCATCATTTTTGAAGAAAATGGGCCAATGATGCCACGCTCCATAAACCACACCTAACAGTCGCAGCTGAGGATGCCTTGGCTTCTCTACGATCTCGAACTTGGTGCGCAAAAGATCGATTAAGTCTCCTTAATGATTTCTTAAAACTAATTAATTTTAAAATATTGTCAAAGCTTGTATGATTGACATAAAAAAAATATTGGCTTATAAATACATAAAATATTGAGCAATAAACATATCTCTTAGAAATTATGCACATAAATCATGATTTGAACATCTTGAAAGTCAGTACATTTTCACGTTCGAATGATAAAAATTGATCTTTTAAGGGAGACTTACACCTTCTCGGTTTAAAAAAAATCGATTTTTTTCTTCATTTTTCTAATCTAAAGGGTCTTAGAAACGAGACTGTAAAAGAGTTTGTCAGATTTCTCTCTAGTTCGAGAGTTATAGCGAGTTAAAGATTACATTGAAATGAAAAAAAATCATGTGTGAAATTCGATTGATCTACAATAATATGAAAAAAAGTTTCGTATCGAAATCTCTAGTTTTTTTATAATAAATTCTTGAAAATTGGCTCCGAAATTGTCCTACAAGGTGTAAGCCCCCCTTAAGAGTTACACGTTTTCAAAAATTATTACACGAGCGGTGTATTTTTCGGCGTGGTGTAAATCCCAAATTTTGAAGAAAATTCTATTTATTGTACAGAAAACTTTTTTTTCAGCCTGACTCATATTGATGTTTTTAAGTAGAAAATATATCTTAATTTAGTTCTTATTCAAATATTCGTCTCGTGACAATCGAATGATTTAATATTCAAATATTATATATTCCAAGCAACTGATAACACGCCTGCATTATAAATAAACAAGAGCTTTACAAACCGTAACGGAGGGTAAACGTATTAAAATATAAAGAGGTTCTTCCCCGAGTGGCATACATAATGACGTGGCACGGCTTTCGCACATTGAGGGCGTGTTTAGTCTACTGTGATCCCGTATTGCATAATCAATTTATGTCACCGTGCATAATTATCGCAACCTCCAATCGATTGCACTGCCGAACAGTAATACCACCTTGAACGCGCTTTCCTCTCAGGCTCTGTCCAATTCCATCAATTATATTGCAACACGGAAACACATCAAAGATATATTTACCAATTAAAATTTCAATCAATTTCTGCTTACTATGTGCATACATTTTTTGTCTACATACATATACATCAAAGTCGGCTTAAAATACATTTCTTTGTTTTTTCGTCTACAAGACCTTGCGTTTTCCGTTTGATGAAACGTCAATGGGCATTATTTCCCACCGGGATTACAGCAAATTTCCAATTTGAAGTGCACTGAGACGATTTCGTGTCATCTTGCTAGAACCCGGTCCAGAAAACATGCCAATTGTATAAATTTTGATGTGCAACGGTGGTATAATCGATACCTGCGGTACAGTTCTTCTTTAATTATACAAAAATAATTTAATATATATTAAAACTGAAATAAGTGTTAATAGGTTATTGTTAATGCACATAAAGAAATCAAACAGCCGAATAGAAAGTGTACCACATATCGAATCCACTGTACACAATCGTGTAAAATTGACGAGGCATTGATGACATGAAGTATGCATGGACGCACACGCGCGCGCGGAAATACATTCGCGGCGGCGTTAATTTCTAATGGAAATCGGACATAATTTCGTGAACATACGTCGAATTATCACCGCGGAGCGTCCATTAATCGGCACGTCTGCCGGATTCCGTGCAAAACCGGTCCATTATCCATTAATTAGCGAGGCCGTGCATGCATGCCTGCGGACCTGTGGGATCAAGGTCATCCGATTGTTCCTGCGGCTGCACTAAATCTAGCAGGAACGGATCGCACTTACACAATGGCGCATAATATGCATATTAAGGAACTTTTCCTATATTCACATGTCCGACTATTTTCCGTGCGCTCTATTCCGTTCAATTATTCAACTCTCTCTGGTGTAACATTTTAATTCCAACTTTAAAAACACCTAATCCGCGCTTCCGCAATAATTGAGATGGATGGAGGGTATTACATCGGATTTTTTTCTTCGGTAATTGCAAATTTAATTTGCAATTACTGAATTGTCCCGTGTAGCGGTCTCTATAATTTTGCAAATGATAGCAATTTGTGTCCCTTTCTTTCAATTGCTAAAAAAATGCGTTTGAAATGATTTCCTGAAAGAACCACTGGTTGGATTCGGGGTTTTTATACATCACTGGAAAGATCTCTTCAAGACGCTTCAAAAAATGTACTTTCGCAAAAAGAACTGTTAATTTGAAGCTCGTGACGCGTCAGCAAAGAAAACTCGAAAATGGAAAAAATCGAAAAAATCAACTTTTTTAATAATCATCCTAGACCCTTGTGTAATACCTTTTTCTTCAATTGTAGAACGAACTAAATCGATTGGAGTTGAAAAATTTCATCTAGGAAAAAATGCAAAAAAAATGGCCAGTCACCATGAACTTTATGGAAAATTTTGAAAAAAGTTGATTTTTTCAAACTTTCAACGGCCGTAGTTGCTAAACGAAGAATCCAAATCGAACGCAGATTTCAAATCTGTACTCCTTGCGTGCAAGTTAGTCGAATTCAATTAAAATTGGCGATTTTTAATTTTTGTCGAAAACCTGAAATTCGAGAGAAGGGTCCCCCCTTCTTACTTTTGCTCAAAAATTGGCTTTAAAACGATTTCCTGAAGAAACCACTGGTTCGATGCGGGGTTTCTATACATCACTGGAAAGATCCCTTCAAGACGCTTCAGAAAATGTACTTTCGCAAAAACAAATGTCAATTTGAAGCCCGTGACGCGTCAGCAAAGAAAACTCGAAAATGGAAAAAATCGAAAAAATCAACTTTTTTAATAATCATCGTAAACCCTTGTGTAATACCTTTATCTTCATCAAAAGAACGAGCTAAATCAATTGGAGTTAGAAAATTTCATCTAGAAAAAAATGCAAAAAATTTGGCAAGCTACCATGAAAATTTTGAAAAAAGTCGATTTTTTCAGGCTATGAACGGCCGTAGCGGCTAAACGAAGAATCCAAATCGAACACGGATTTCAAATCTGTGCTCCTTGGGTGCTAGTTAGTCGGATTCAATTAAAATTGGCGATTTTTAATTTTTGTCGAAAACATGAAATTCGATAGAAGGGTCCTCCCTTCTTACTTTTGCTCAAAAATTGGCTTTGAAATGATTTCCTGAACAAACCACTGGTTCGATTCGGGGTTTCTTTACATCACTGGAGAGATCTCTTCAACACGCTTCAGAAACTTTACTTTTGCAAAAACAAATGTCAATTTGAAGCCCGTGACGCGTCGGCAAAAAAAACTCGAAAATGGAAAAAATCGAAAAAATTAACTTTTTTAATAATCATCGTAGACTCTTGTGTAATGCCTTTTTCTTCATCAGAAAAACGAGCTTAATTGATTGGAGTTAAAAAATTTCATCTGGAAAAAATTGCAAAAAAGTTAGCAGGTCAGCATGAACTTTCTGGAAAATTTTTGAAGAAAGTCGATTTTTCAAACTTTGAACAGCTGTAGCGGTTAAACGAAGAATCCAAATCGAACGCGGATTTCAAATCTGTGCTCCTCGGCTGCGAGTTAGTTGGATTCAATTTTTAATTTTTGTCGAAAACATGAAATTCTATAGAAGGGGACCCTTCTTACTTTTGCCCAAAAATTGGCTTTGAAATGATTTTCTGAAGAAACCACTGGTTCGATTCGGGGTTTCTATACATCACTAGAAAGATCCCTTCAAGGAGCTTAAAAAAATGTACTTTCCCAAAAACAAATGTCAATTTGAAGCCCGTGACGTGCCAGCAAACAAAACTCAAAAATGGAAAAAATCGAAAAAATCAACTTTTTTAATAATCATCGTGGACCCTTGTGTAATACCTTTTTCTTCATCAGGAGAACGATCTAAATTGAAGGGTGGTAAAAAATTTAATCTAGGAAAAAATGCGAAAAAATTGGCAACTTTACGGAAAATTTTGAAAAAAGTCGATTTTTCCAGACTTTGAACGGCCGTAGCGGCTAAACGAAGAATCCAAATCGAACGCGATTTCAAATCTGTGCTCCATGGGTGCAAGTTAGTCGAATTCAATTAAAATTGGCCATTTTTAATTTTTGTCGAAAACATGGAATTCGATAGAAGGGTCCCCCCTTCTTACTTTTGCTCAAAAATTGCACTAAAAATTATTTCCTGGAAAAACCACTGTTTCGATTTGGTGTTTCTATACATCACTAGAAAGATCTCATTAAAACGCTTCAGAAATTGTACTTTCGGAAGAACAAATGTCAATTTGAAGCCCGTGATGCATCAGCAAAGAAAACTCGAAAATCGAAAAAATCGAAAAAATCAACTTTTTTAATAATCATCGTAGACCCTTGTGTAATACCTTTTTTTTCATCAAAAGAACGAGCCAAATCGATTGGCGTTAAAAAATTTAACCTGGAAAAAATTGCAAAAAAGTTAGCAACTCAGCATCAAATTTGTGGAAAATTTTGAAGAAAGTCGATTTTTTCAGACTTTGAACGTCCGTAGCGGCTAAACGAAGAATCCAAATCGAACGCGGATTTCAAATCTGTGCTTCTTGGGTGCAAGTTAGTCATATTCAATTAAAATTGGCGATTTTTAATTTTTGTCGAAAACATGAAATTCGATGGAAGGGTCCCCCCTTCTTACTTTTGCTCAAAAATTTGCTTTGAAATGATTTCCTGAAGAAACCACTGGTTCAATTCGAGGTTTCTATACATCACTAGAAAGATCTGTTCAAGGAGCTTCAAAAAATGTACTTTCGCAAGAAAAAATGTCAATTTTAAGAACGTGACGCGTCAGCAAAGAAAACTCGAAAATGGAAAAAATCAACTTTTTTAATAATCATCGTAGACCCTTGTGTCATACATTTTTCTTCATCAGAAAATCGTGCTAAATCGATTGACGTTAGAAAATTTCATCTAGAAAAAAATGCAAAAAAATTAGCATGTCGCCATGAACTTTGCGAAATTTTTTGAAAAAAGTCGATTTTTTCATACTTTAAACAGCCGTAGTGGCTAAACGAAGAATCCAAATCGAACGCGGATTGCAAATCTGTGCTCCTTGGGTGCAAGTTAGTCGGATTCAATTAAAATTGGCGATTTTTAATTTTTGTCGAAAACATGGAATTCGATAGAAGGGTCCCCCCTTCTTACTTTTGCTCAAAAATTGCACTAAAAATTATTTCCTGGAAAAACCACTGTTTCGATTTGGTGTTTCTATACATCACTAGAAAGATCTCATTAAAACGCTTCAGAAATTGTACTTTCGGAAGAACAAATGTCAATTTGAAGCCCGTGATGCATCAGCAAAGAAAACTCGAAAATCGAAAAAATCGAAAAAATCAACTTTTTTAATAATCATCGTAGACCCTTGTGTAATACCTTTTTTTTCATCAAAAGAACGAGCCAAATCGATTGGCGTTAAAAAATTTAACCTGGAAAAAATTGCAAAAAAGTTAGCAACTCAGCATCAAATTTGTGGAAAATTTTGAAGAAAGTCGATTTTTTCAGACTTTGAACGTCCGTAGCGGCTAAACGAAGAATCCAAATCGAACGCGGATTTCAAATCTGTGCTTCTTGGGTGCAAGTTAGTCATATTCAATTAAAATTGGCGATTTTTAATTTTTGTCGAAAACATGAAATTCGATGGAAGGGTCCCCCCTTCTTACTTTTGCTCAAAAATTTGCTTTGAAATGATTTCCTGAAGAAACCACTGGTTCAATTCGAGGTTTCTATACATCACTAGAAAGATCTGTTCAAGGAGCTTCAAAAAATGTACTTTCGCAAGAAAAAATGTCAATTTTAAGAACGTGACGCGTCAGCAAAGAAAACTCGAAAATGGAAAAAATCAACTTTTTTAATAATCATCGTAGACCCTTGTGTAATACCTTTTTATTTATCAGAAGAACGAGCCAAATCGACTAGCGTTAAAAAATTTCATCTAGAAAAAATTGCAAGAAAGTTAGCAAGTCAGCATGAACTTTGTGGAAAATTTTGAAAAACGTCGATTTTTTCAGACTTTGAACGGCCGTAGCGGCTAAACGAAGAATCCAAATCGAACGCGGATTTAAAATCTGTGCTCCTTGGGTGCAAGTTAGTCGGATTTAATTAAAATTGGAGATTTTTAATTTTTGTCGAAAACATGAAATTCGATAGAAGGGTCCCCCCTTCTTACTTTTGCTCAAAAATTGGCTTTGAAATGATTTCCTGAAGAAACCACTGGTTCGATTCGGGGTTTCTTTACATCACTGGAGAGATCCCTTCGAGACACTTCAGAAAATGTACTTTCGCAAAAACAAATGTCAATTTGAAGCTTGTGACGCGTTAGCAAAAAAAACTCGAAAATGGAAAAAATCGAAAAAATTTACTCCTTTAATAATCATCGTAGACCCTTATGGAATACCTTTTTCTTCATCAGAAAAACGATCTAAATCGATTGGCGTTAAAAAAAATCCTCTAGAAAGAATTGCAAAAAAGTTAGCAAGTCACCATGAACTTTGAGGAAAATTTTGAAAAAAGTCGATTTTTTCAGACTTTAAACGGCCGTAGCGGCTAAACAGAGAATCCAAATTTTCTCGGTCCATTCACCAGGGAGGATTCGTATGCAGTGGCATCGCCAAGTGCACACAAATTTTATTACTTAAATTTTTTTTTTAAATCGGGTTTTACAGGTGTGGAGTAATGTTGCTTTTTGTATTTGTGTGCGTAAGTTGTAGCTTAGGTTTTATTATTATTATTACATATGTATCTGGATTTAATTTTATTTATTTCGATTTATATCACCGTATTTCAAAATAAATTTATCTACGGCGATTACAAGTTAACTTTTTTCATTATTTCGCCTAAAATTGCGCGCAGCCAGCTCCGCCATAAATATTATTTCGGGAGCTTTTGATTGATTCATATCGTATGCATAGCTTTTATCGATCGTACGTTATGTTCATGAATGCGTGCTTTTTCCATTCACCGTTCGAATACACATTTCCGTCGAAATTTGCGATTTTCGAAAAGTTATTGCTGCCGTTCATGCAGGAAATAAATCAGAAAGAACAAAACCGATTTCCGACAATATCGAGTGATCAACATATGTATTGAAATATCGACGAATAAATTATTTATCGGTCGCGGATTGAAATATTACTTTTAAATTACGACGAATATTAAAAACAAATATACAGGACGTGTAGGATTGCACGGGTATCTTTCTTATTCTTAAAGCTAGAGATCTGGTTAAATGGGAAATGTTGTACAGTTTTGTATGCTGGTTGAGATCATGTCAAAATATTTTCAAAATTCTAAGCAGTTTAGAAATTATTTAAAAAAAAACTGAAAATCGCGAATTAAAAAAAAATCAAATATCTCTGTAATTATTAAAGATGCGGAAAAAAGTTTCAAATTAAAGTTACTTGGTTAAATTGCGCAAACATGAGAGTCAAGTAAAAATGAAATCAAGATGGCGGTTACCGAGATATTAGTACCAACTTTTTTTTTATTTTTTGATTCTTCCTAACTTTTGAAAGGTCAGTAATGTCAAAATTACATTTAAGGTTGTGAATAAAATTTTAAAAACGAGATACATACAAAATTAAATTGTTTGTTGTACTTTTATTTTGATTACGAAATTAAAAGAAAGGGCCATTGTATCAGCATACACAAATTTTCACGTATCTACCGAAATTCTTATCCGGTGATGAAACGAGGGCGGAAAACAACTTTTGAAAGGTCAGTAACGTCAAAATTACATACACATAAATACTAGACATGTACATACTCCCATTCAAAATTATTCTGTTTGTTGTACTCTTATTTTGATTACGAAATTAAAACAAAGGGCCATTGTATCCGCGTACACAAATTTTCGCGTATTTACCGAAATTCTTATCTGGTTAATATTTGGGTCCGTTGTTTAAATTTCCTGAATAAATATCCGCTTAGTACCGTTTCGGGTAATGTATGTGAATATTTCAATTATACGGGAGGGAAGGCCGACGTGTGTATTTGCGTTTAATTTGGATTAAGTATTTTGTAATTAATGTAATAAATTGCGGGCGTCACGTTTTACGTTTGTACATTATACGCATCCTTTCCGCATTTAAAATTTATATGTAACATTCCGTCGGTAGTTATGTAACGCTAAATAATTTAGAAAGCGTTGGATTATCCGCACGTAAGTGTTTTATTGGTAATCGTAAATAGCTCGTTTAAATAAGGAAAATCTATAAAAAATCATTGGAAATCTGGAAGTTTTAAAGGTACCTCACTTTCTAAAGATACTGCAATGCATCTAATTAAGAAAAGTGAAAAAATATTTAAAATTACAATATTATTTCTGAAAATAAACTAGATGGCGCTTCTTTGCAAGAAAAATGTGAAATAGAAAGCGCAGTCTGGATCACAGATATTGCGCGGAATTGGGTTGCGCAGCAATTGCGGATCAGCGAATTCAGCGGGTAATCCGCAAAATGGTCGAAAAAGGACTCAAATTAACATAAAAATGCATTTGAACATTCGTTATTTACATATACAATTCCTTGTTCAGGTGCTTATCGCATTTTCCGCGATGTTTTCATTCAAGTGCTCAAAAAATTAAAACGAAAATCTTCAAAAATCCATATCTCTATTGAAAATAGTTGAATTTATAAAAACCAAATTGATTTTGAATAAGCGATACTTCGACCATTGAGGATATAGTTTTAAGGAATTTTTTCTACGCGTTTTATATTTTTTTCTGGAATGTTTTCATTCAAGTGCTCAAAAAATTAAAACGAAAATCTTCAAAAATCCATATCTCTATTGAAAATTGTTGATTTTACAAAAACCAAATTGATTTTGAATTAGCTATACTTCGGCAATTGAGGATGATTTTTTATGGAATTTTGTCTGCGAGTTTTATATTTTTTTCTGGAATGTTTTCATTCAAGTGCTCAAAAAATTAAAACGAAAATCTTCAAAAATCCATACCTCTATTGAAAATTGTTGATTTTACAAAAACCAAATTGATTTTCAATTAGCTATACTTCGGCAATTGAGGATGATTTTTTATGGAATTTTGTCTGCGAGTTTTATATTTTTTTCCGCGATGTTTTCATTCAGGTGCTTCAAAAATAAAACTAAAATTTTCAAAAATTCATATCTCCATTAAAAATGGTTAAATTTACAAAAACCAAATTGATTTTGAATAAGCGATACTTCGGCCATCGAGGATGATGTTTTATGGAATTTTGTCTGCGCGTGTTATTTTCTTTTCTGCGAAGTTTTCATTCAGGTGCTCAAAAAAATAAAACTAAAATTTTCAAAAATTCATATATCCATTAACAATTGTTGAATTTACAAAAACGGTTTTATATTTTTTTCTGCGATGTTTTCATTCAAGTGCTCAAAAAAATTAAAACGAAAATCTTCAAAAATCCATAACTCTATTGAAAATTGTTGAATTAAAAAGACCAAAATGATTTTGAATTACCTATACTTCGGCAATTGAGGATAATTTTTTTTTAATTTTGTCTGCGCGTTCTATATTTTTTCTGCGATGTTTTCATTCAGGTGCTTAAAAAAATAAAACCAAAATTTTCAAAAATCCATGTCTCTATTGAAAATTGTTGAATTTACAAAAACCAAATTGATTTTGAATAAGCGATACTTCGACCATTGAGGATATTTTTTATGGAATTTTGTCTGCACGTGTTATTTTATTTTCTGCGAAGTTTCATTCAGGTGCTCAAAAAAATTAAAACTAAAATTTTCAAAAATTCATATCTCCATTAAAAATTGTTGAATTTACTAAAACCAAATTTATTTTGAATAAGCAATACTTCTACTATTGAGGATATTGTTTTAAGGAATTTTTTCTTTGCGTTTTATATTTTTTTTAGCGAAGTTTTCATTCAGGTGCTCAAAAAAATAAAACTAAAATTTTCAGAAATTCATATCTCCATGAAAAATTCTTGAATTTACTAAAGCCAAATTGATTTTGAATAAGCGATTCTTCGACCATTGAGAATATTGTTTTAGGGAATTTTTTCCACGCGTTATATATTTTTTTGCGATGTTTTCATTCAAGTGCGCAAAAAATTAAAACGAAAATCTTCAAAATCCATATCTCTATTGAAAATTGTTGAATTTACAAAAACCAAATTGATTTTGAATTAGCTATACTTCGGCCATTGAGAATGATTTTTTATGGATTTTTGTCTACGCGTTTTATATTTTTTCTGCGATGTTTTTATTCAAGCACTCAAAAAATTAAAATTAAAATTTTCAAAAATCCATATCTCTATTAAAAATTGTTAAATTTACTAAAACCAAATTGATTTTGAATAAGCGATACTTCGACCATTAAGGATATTGTTTTAATGATTTTTTTCTACGCGTTTTATATTTTTTCTGCGATGTTTTCATTCAAGTGCTCAAAAAATTAAAACGAAAATCTTCAAAAATCCATATCTCTATAGAAAATTGTTGAATTTACAAAAACCAAATTGATTTTGAATTAGCTATACTTCGACCATTGAGGATATTTTTTATGGAATTTTTTCTGCGCGTTTTATATTTTTTCTGAGATGGTTTCATTCAGGTGCTTAAAAAAATAAAACTAAAATTTTCAAAAATTCATATCTGCATTAAAAATTGTTGAATTTACTAAAAACAAATTAATTTTGAATAAGCGATTCTTTGACCATCGAGGATATTGTTTTAAGGAATTTTTTCTACGTGTTTTATATTTTTTCTGCGATGTTTTCATTCAAGTGCTCAAAAAATTAAAACGAAAATCTTCAAAAATCCATATCTCTAATGAAAAATGTTGAATTTATAAAAACCAAAATGATTTTGAATTAGCTATACTTCGGCCATTGAGGATGATTTTTTATGGAATTTTTTCTACGCATTTTATATTTTTTTCTGCGATGTTTTCATTCAAGTGCTCAAAAAATTAAAACGAAAATCTTAAAAAATCCATATATCTATTGAAAATTGTTGAATTTACAAAAACCACATTGGTTTTGAATAAGCGATACTTTGACCATTAAGGATATTTTTTTATGGAATTTTGTCTGCGCGTTTTATATTTTTTCTGCGATGTTTTCATTCAAGTGCTCAAAAAATTAAAACGAAAATCTTTAAAAATCCATATGGCTATTGAAAATTGTTGAATTTACGAAAACCAAATTAATTTTGAATTAGCTCAACTTCAACCATAGAGGATATTTTTTATGGAATTTTGTCTGCGCGTTTTATATTTTTTCTGAGATGGTTTCATTCAGGTGCTTAAAAAAATCTCTTCATATCTGCATTAAAAATTGTTGAATTTACTAAAAACAAATTTATTTTGAATAAGCGATTCTTTGACCATCGAGGATATTGTTTTAAGTATTTTTTTCTACGCGTTTTATATTTTTTGTTCTGCGACATTTTCATTCAAGTCCCTAAAAAATTAAAACGGAAATCTTCAAAAATCCATATCTCTATTGAAAATTGTTGAATTCACAAAAACCGAATTGATTTTGAATTAGCGATACTTCGGCCATTGAGGATGATTTCATATAGAATTTGGCCAGCATTTTTATATTTTTTTCTGCGATGTTTTAGTTCGTGTTAAAAAATTAAAACGAAAACCTTCAAAAGGATTTTTGATGATTTTCTGTATTGAAAATTGTTAAATTTACAAAAACCAAATTGATTTCGAATAAGCGGTACTTCGGCCATTGAGGATAATTTTTTATGGAATTTTGCTTCGACGTTTTATATTTTTTTCTGCGAAGTGCTCAAAAAATTACGAAAATTTGGTTAATGATTCTATTTCAAAATAATCGAGAACAGAGCAAATAATCTTTCAAAATATGAGTTTTTTCAGAGGTAAAACATTCACGTTTTATATTTTTTCTGCGAAGTGCTCATAAAATTACGAACATTTGGTTAATGATTCTATTTCAAAATAATCGAGAACAGAGCAAATAATCTTTCAAAATATGCGTTTTTTCAGAGGTAAAACATTCTGTTTTTCTGCAATACTTCTCGAATTTTGAACTGAATCAAGGATAGTCGTGTATTTATTTGGTATAGCAGATAATATAGCCAAAATATTAATAAAATAAAAATATAAAAATAAAAATATGAAATATTAAATCGTCGTAGAAACTTCGTAATTTGAGTCCTCCATAGGTAATTGAACACATTTCAATGCCCTTTTGGTGGATCGAGGCGACACATTTTTCCAACTCGGTACGCGTTGCTAAAGTTGGACGTTTTTTCCCAAAAACGTGTTTTTTGTTCGGGGGTTGAAGGGGGTTGAAGGAAAGTACAAAAGTACAGTAACAGATGACAAGTGACACAAATAAGATAATAATACAATTATAGATAATAGACGTATGTTTAACATGCCAAATATCTCCAGACTCGACTATACCAGTTTATATTATAATTAGTAATACCCTACAGTTAATTAGATAATAATTTCATAAACTGACTCGATTAAGCTTTCATTCTTCATACAAATACAATTTTTAAAAATAATGCACTCGGCTCCCAAATTGGTCCATTTTTCCGAAAATCGTCCCCCCATTTTACGAATTTATCGCCCATTCGGCGAACAATGGCCCCGCACATAAAACCGAATTAGTTTTCGAGAGTGCAAATTTGCGCCGGACACCGCACTTTTTTTTTAAAGAGGTTTTCTTTTTTGCGGACCGAATGCAAATGACGTTTCGTCCATTGTAAGCGAATTGCGACAAATAAATTTATAACAATTTCCAAATATTTGCATGCGCGCTCGGTCTTCAAATTGCGATGGCCCGCACGTCGCATTTTATGGCTTCGCTTTCACCGAGTTTGATTTTTTTTTCGTGGCGGCCTGTTACGGTCATTTCGGTGTACGGAAAAATTCCGCCGTCGCGAGAATACTTAATGATTTTTATTGTGTGTCGGATTTCTTCACCGTTTTTTTTTCTTTCGCACTTCGGGGACGCGCGAACATCAATTTCCATTTTCATAAATGAAACGGTATTGCTCTTGTCGATCGGATGGCTGCGAAGGGAATCGTGACCGTGCTGAAATATGTTCGGGAGATTTGAATTGACAAGGAACTACATTAGATTTACAGATGTGTCACGTTTATAGAAGTTTTTTTTTTACATTTTTTTTTTTGCCATATGACCAGCTCAAGGCAGCTACTATACAGGGTGCCCGGATTTCGTAGGGACAACATGGGCAACTTCTGCATTTGAAGAGATAGAGAGATGGTCAAATTAGCAAAAAGGCAGCTCATTAAGAATCCACCCCCAAATCCTACTTTTTGCTAATTTTACCTCCCGTCCTCTATAGCTCATTTACTAATTAAGTTGAAGTTTTGATATTTTGCAGAATAAATTTGCATCCTAGAATGCATTTCAGGAAAATATTTTTGATTATACAGGGTGTCCCAAAAAAGCGTGACGTCATGATGATATATTTTTTTAAATCACATGCTATGTATTTTATTGCTTATTTGGGTAACTTTTATGGTTGCCTACATACTCCTATAATTTTATTGGAATCGATTCAGGGATATCAGCAAAAAAAAATTAAAACTAAAAAAAAATCAGTTTTGCACTATTGTTTTAAAAAATGAATAAAAAATAAAAATAGTGCCTTGTTAATAAAATCATACAAGATACTTATTAAATAAGGTCTGATAGTCCCGTTAACCAAGTTTGATCGATGTGAATTATACAGGGTGTGCAAAATTTAGTGTCAAACATTTCAAACTTTAAAGCACTTTATTTTTCTTATTTTAAATTGGAGCACCTGTATATTTTTATGTCATTCCATGCAGAATTAAAAAACAAACATTTTTCCTTATTACAACCCTGTCCCAATTCCTAACGCATTAAAAGTTATTTGCAGAAAACTCGTTTTATCAACCATTTTACCGTTGATTGAAGTATTGTATAGATCACTCACCTTACGGGAAAATACGAGTCAGTAAAATGGGCCGAAACGTAGATGTCGCATGACTAGTACATGGGCTGAGATCGAGGTGTCTCATTTTCAGTCCAGTGTACTGCAGTTTTCTGTAGCATTGAATTAATTTATAGGTATCGATACACACACGAAGGCGCCGGACTAAGCTAGGGTCCCCTGCAAACATTCATTCCCGTTCGACGCGACGCGAACGAGGCGCGACCTTCACTCATAAAAACGTGTTTACAGAGTATAAAAACATCATAATGCACATTTTTTGTTTAGATTTCATTTCAAAAAGACATTTATTATTCACTATAATCCGAATTAGAATAAGTTTATGATACATTTTTGTTAAGATTCAATGATGAATTTTGATAAGAAAATTGACGAGCCATGTGCACATATCGTTATCATTGGCGTCGATAAGGGATGTTTTTATGGGTTTTGTCTCGCCAAACATGCTGCAGATGAGAGGCCAACATGGGCCGGGCCGTATTTTTCAAACTCCGGGCCGGTCTTTCCGATGGATAATTTAGACAGGTTCTTTTTATTAACAATGTAATTTAGTAATCATAAGCAGTACGTGGCAGAGCCCTGCAGAAGAGGGTTATTGAAAGTCCGGCTCGGCCCTGCCCGACGGTGAAAATTTAAAACCCGGCCCGATAAAAGAAAATGTGCTGCGAGCCCGGCCCGGCTCGGCCCGGAGCTGAATATTTAAAGTCCGGCCCGGGTTTTCTTAAATGGAAAAATCAATTATTTAACATTCATAATATCGCATTTGAAAATACAAATTGTATATAATATTGACAAGCATGAAAGTATGTATCTCTGAAAAATTTATTTGATGAGCTGGAGTGTAAATAATTAATGTTATGCAGATTTTAAGCAATGAAATAATTTACACTAAAGTCTTCACATCTTTCACATTTTCCTTTTAAGTTTTGTAAACATTTTAATAACCCCATTTGAATCGAACTGAGGTAATTTTTGAAGTTGTTTGTTTACCACTTGGTCAATTTAAATTTAAAACAATTGTTACCAATTCCAAAATTTCAAAAAATGCTATATCCTTTCCAAGTGCGTAAAATGTGAAAGTTTTCATGTTTACATTTTTATATATTCCTATTTAAACCGAAATTATGTTTTTTTCAATTTACGCATCATCAAGTTTGCCTACAAAATCCAAAATAATTACACCGGTTCAAGAATGTTTGAAAGTATATTTTCCATCTGAATTTTCTAAAATCCTTATAAATTCTATTTCTTGATTTTGATATAACCTATTTAAATTATTTTTTAAAGTTTCTTGGTTGGCTAAACAAAATAAAAAAACAATTTCTGCCAATTTCAAATTTTCAAAAATTGTTGAAAGTATTTTCCAATATTGCACAGAAATTTAAAAAAAACACATATTTTATAGTTTTTCATACAATCTGTTCAAACCTGCTGGTTTGCAAGAACTTATGAAAGATGGAAATGACAAATTTTACTTGAAATTCTAAGTCAGTTTGCTAAAAAAACTAAAGAGATTTCGAAAAAAACTTATTTTGTATAATTCTTATTAATAAATTTGATGGAACTATTGTGTGTGTGTGTCTGTCTGTGTACGCTGTATCTCAAAAACCAATAGAGCAATTGATATGAAACTTTGAACATACGTCTTATTTGATAATCCGAAGAACTGAAAAGCTTTTGGTAAAATTTCGTACACCGGAAGTGGGTGTTTACCTTAACTGTTTTTTGTTTTTTGCCAATATTTTCCTTAATATAAAAAATATCACAAAAATATTTAAACAAACATCGAAGACAACAAAAAAATGAAAAGCTTTTGCTTGAAAATATTTTTCATAAAATCATTGCTATTCGAGAAAAACATTTATTATTTTTTTTTAATTTTTGGTTTATAATTATGAAACGATAATAGTTACAGCAATTCTATGTAACTAATAATTGTAGAGAATGCCAAAATAAATAACTTTTAAATAATAAGTTTTTTTCGAAATATCGTTAGTTTTCGAGTAAACCTAGTTTTTGAATTTGAAGTATAATTTTTCCATCTTTCATGATTTTGACGTTTTAAACGTCAGTTTCATCCGAGTTTATACAACGCTCGATGTACATTTAAAATATGATTTCAATTGAAAATAAGCCCATGAAAACGTAAATATAAAGTCGGAGAAAGTAACATGATGGCCACATCACCATTTTTTCAATATGCATTCCTTTTAAAATGTATGCGTATCTCTTTGTGCGCGATATATCTCAAAAACTATTACGTGCCTTAACATCAAACTTTGAACATAAGCCTTATTTGATAATCCGAAGAACTGAAAAGCTTTTGGTAAAATTTCGCACACCAGAAGTTGGTGTTTACCTTAACCGTTTTTTTTTGTTTTTCTCCGATAGTTTTGTAAATATGAAAAATACTATAGAAGCACTTAAACAAATCTCGAAGACAGCAAAGAAATTAACAACTTTTGTATGAAAATATTTTTCGTAAAATGTATGGTTTTTGAAAAATAATAGTTATTAATTTTTTTTGTCACATTTAGTTTATAATTATGAAACGATAATAGTTACAGAAAATCTATTTTAATAATAATTGTAGAGAATGTCAAAATGAACAACTTATAAAGAATAAATATTTTTCGAAATCTCTTTTGTTTTTGAGTAAACTGGCTATCAGAATTTAAAGTATAATTCAGGACTCTCTTAAGGAACAATTTGTTGAGGACTTATTTTTTAAATTTTTTTCAGAACAGATTTTTCTTCATGACATTTTTTAGAATTCTTTTCATGACCTTTTTGGACCTTTTTAAGGACTTTTTTACATATTTTTAGCATTTTTTTCAAGACTTTTTAAAAAACTTTTTATTTCAAGAATTTTGTCAACGACTTATTTTTGGCCTTTTTTCGGACTCTTTTTAAGGACCATTTCTTCAGGTCGTTTTAAAGACCTTTTAAGGACTTTTTACAATGCTTTTTTTCAGGAATTCTTTTGTTTATTTTATAAAGATGTTATTTTCTGGCAATTTTTTTTTATAATATGTCATCAGGACTTTCTTTCGGGACTTTTTAGGACTCTCTTTCGGGACATTTATTTCAGGTATTTTGTATGAAGACTATTTTTCAGAACTTTTTTTCACGGCGTTCATCAGGACTCTTTTTTAAGATTTTATCTCCAGAACTGTTCCTCCAGGACTTTTCTTCGAGACTATTTTAAGAACCTCTTGTTCAGGACTTCTTTTCAGGATTAATTTCTGAATTTTCTTTGTTACATTTCTTCAGAATTAATTTTTGTGGATTTTTTTTCAAGCCTTTTTACAGGACTTTTTTCAGTAATATATTTCTTTATAGGATTAATTTTCAGGACTTCTTGTTCGGGACTTTATTCAAGACTCTTTTTGGGATTTTTTTCAGGACAATATCTTCAAAACTTTACCAGATCTTTTTAAATGATCTTTTTTTTCAAAAATATTTTTTTAGCATTTTTTACGATGTTGTTCTTATAACTCCTTTTCAAGACTGTTATCACAGGACTTTTTTTCAGGATATTTTGTCAGGACTTTTTTCGGGACTTTCTTCAGGACTTTTTTAAGTACTTATTTTAGGACTTTCCATCGGGACTTTTTTTAGGACGCTTTTTCGGACTTCTCTCAGGACATTTATTTCTGGTGTTTTATATGAAGACTTAATTTTACAGGACTCTTTTTGCAGTACTTTTTTCAGGATTTTTTTCACGACTCTTTTTCACAACTATTCAACAGGACTCTTTTTTCATGACTTTATGTACAAAACTGTTTCTCCAGGACTTTTTTTCAGGACATTTTTTATTAGGACTTTTTACAAGACTTTTTGTTCAGGACTTTTATTTGTTTTTTTAGGACTTTTTAATCAGGACTATTTCTAGAAATCTTTTTTAAAACTTTTTTAGGATTATTTTTAGTTTTTCAGTAAACTTACGGTAGATTATCAGAATTTGAAACATAATTTGCCATTTTTACCTTTCATCACTTTGACGTTGCAATCATTCGATCATGTAATAGCTATACCAAATCGGAGAAAGTAACATGATGGTCACATCACCATTTTTTTTAATATTTTTGAACAAAAGACTTGGTTGTTGACTTCAATATTTGTTTAAGGAATTTTGTAATATTCTTCATATTTAAAAAAATATTGGAAATTATTATTTAAATCATTAGTAATTTATTTCATATTTCTAATATGATTGCCCGTCGCTCAGTTTTCTGCCCGAAAAATATTGTCGTGCGGTGTTTATTTATTTTTCTCGCTATTTGTTTACATAACAGCCACGCGTTTGTACGAGTCTACCTTTCGTAGGCTAAATGGATGAATAGAGACCTCACAATTCTTTTTTCTTAACTACTCACAACGCTCAAATATCAAGTCGCGTAGCATTACAAAAATGAATCACCGGAGCAGCACTTTACTGAGGATGTCGCACTAGGCGGGGAGTGGAGGGGTCATTTCCAACACGACTCGCCGAAAAACATGCCGCTGAGCGATCTATACAATACTTCAATCAACGCAGTTTACTAAATAAAAATCGAAGGTGGCGTTGAAAAACAATTTATTGACATTAAAATTTAACAAGGTGACAGGAGACTATTTTGACTTTAGTAATGTAACAGTTTAAAGCATTGTTAACTTAAGCTCTTTGTACTTAAGAATTATTTTTTCCATGACAAAATATTATTACATTAATATTAATAATTTTTTATTAATAACACAATTGTGACAATTAAATAAAACTGAGTATGAACATTACATATTGTTCCCCCATCAGAACACCCACAGATCGATTTCGACCTTTCAGGTCTCATCAGTGTAGTTAGTTGCTGATGGGGAAACGGCCAGGAAATAGATTCCGCCACTTGGGCGTTTCTACCTAAAACTGAGTATGTCCGGTTGTCTACACATCAATGCGTTGATGTGATTATTTTACGATTGAACATAGGCATTAATGTACAGAGTTGAATCCAATAAAAAAACCACAGGGAAGATATCCTCCTTAAATACTTACGCAACTATTCTTAACAGCGCATAATTTAAAAAGTGTAAAAGCAAGTAAAACTCCTCATCGCGCCAGATCTCATTATAATGTTCATTCAGGTTCCGGGGATATTTGCTTAATCCTCAAGCCCTCATCGTTGCAATATGAAATGACCTCATTTGAAAGTCGAATGAATGGCGGAGAGACGCGCATTTCGCGAAATGAAAATCGCGTCTCATAAATATTAAAAGCGCCGGCAAAAATTGCATTAAGATGCATCCGAAATGGGGGCGCGACACATGCAAACTCTCTGATTTCTCGTTACGTAAAAAAATATAAGAAGAAGGAGCGAGGAATCTTTTCCGGTGGCTCTTGCGAAAATGGTCTCTTCCCCCGATAAATTCGCCGACGTCTCGGATGGCACTTATGTAAATCCGCGAAATCATAAGAAATTGGAACGCCCGATTTCGTTTTGCGATTCGTTATTTCGACTGCGTATGTGTCTGTGTGTGTGTGTCGCAATTTCTACTAAAATCAGACGTACGAATGTTACCTGAATTTAAATCAAACAAGTGGATTGTATTTTTAAGCTTATGCAATTCTTAAGTGTTGGGCATTTTAATCTAAAACTGTTGACCTTCCTTAAACATCCGAAAAAAGATTGATTTTGGAATTACTGCAAATGACAAACTACACTCGGCGCCACTCGAAAAATCGCGAAAAAACTCGACTTTTCAAACCGACGTAACTTGGTTCAATTTGGTCGAAAATCGATGAATCTTTCAGTTTGGGAAAGATTCAAGTTTTATCTTTAAGAATGTGTAGTTGATTTTGACCCCAAGTCCAACCCACCCCCCATAACAACGCGATGGAAAAAAAAAGTTTTTTATGTAAAAAAATTTCCAACTTTAACAAGCTGTACCGTGCTTCATGTTCACATAAAAATATTAATTAATCATTTTCAAAATAATCGCACCTAAACACATTTTTTTCGATCCTAAAATTGCTTATTTTGAATGTCGATGAAAAAAATTTAAAAACAAAATCTAAAAATTTCAAACTTTGAAACTTTACTCAACACCCATTAAGCTTCATTTTTACATAAAAATATTAAATAATAATTTAAAAAAAAAAATCCTACGTAAACACGGTTTTTCAATCGTAAAATTACGAATTTGGAAAAAAATTCAAAACAAATGCTACAAATTTGAAACCTTTAAACTTTACTCAACACCCATTAAGCTTCATGTTTATATAAAAATATTAATTAATAATTTTCATATAATCGCACGTAAACACATTTTTTTCGATCCTAAAATATATTTATTTTGAATGTCGATGAAAAAAATTTAATAATTTTCAAATAATCGCACGTAAACACATTTTTTTCAATCCTAAAATATATTTATTTTGAATGTCGATAAAAAAAATTTAAAAACAAAATCTAAAAATTTCAAACTTTCAAACTTTACTCAACACCCATTAAGTTTCATATTTACATAAAAATATTAATTAATAATTTTCAAAAAAAAATCCCATGTAAACATAGTTTTTCAATCAAATTTAAAAATAAATGCTAAAAACCTTTAAACTTTACTCAACACCCATTAAAGTTCACGTTCACATGAAAATATTAATTCATAATTTTCAAAATAATCACAGGTAAACACATGTTTTCAATCCTAAAATTGCTTATTTTGAATGTCGATGAAAAAAACTTAAAAACAAATTCTAAAAATTTCAAACTTTCAAACTTCACTCAACACCCATTAAGCTCCATATTTACATAAAAATATTAATTAATAATTTAAAAGAAAAATCCCACTTAAACACAGTTTTTCAATCGTAAAATTACGCATTTGGAAAAAACTTAAAAACAAAATCTAAAAATTTCAAACTTTTAAATTTTACTCAACACCCATTAAGCTTCATATTCACATAAAAATATTAATTAATAATTTTCAAAATAATCACACGTAAACCATTTTTTTCAATCCTAAAATTGTTTATTTTGGATGTCGATGAAAAAAATTTAGAAACAAAAATAAAAAATTCGAAACTTTCAAACTTTACTTTCGATATAAAGAAAACACTTAACTTTTTTATACCACTTTTATTATTTATTAATATTTATTATTGTTTTCTTTATATCGAAATTGAAAATGTACCACGAAGTGAACGCCTCCAAGATTCAAGATTCAAACTTTACTCATATTTGGTTCAGATTTATGTTTTAATCAAAATATGACGACACCTTATTCCTAATCTTCGAAATAATCACTCGTAAGCGCAGTTTCTTAATCGTAAAATTGCTTATTTTGAATGTCGATGAAAAAAATTTAAAAACGGATCCTAAAAATTTGAAACTTTCAAAATTTACTCAAAATCAAATCATATTTATGCTTCAATCAAAATATGACAATACTTTACCATCAATCTTTGAAATAATTACACGTATTCACAATTTTTCAATCGTAAAATTGATTATTTTGAATTTCGATGAAAAAATTTAAAAACGAGTCCTAAAAATTTAAAACTTTAAAAATTTACTCAAAATTAAATCATATTTATGCTTCAATCAAAATATGACAGTACTTTATCCTCAATCTTTGAAATAATTACACGTAATCACAATTTTTTAATCGTAAAATTGATTATTTTTAATGTCGATGAAAAAAATTTAAAAACAAATTCTAAAAATTTGAAACTTTAAAAATTTACTCAAAATCAATTCAAATTTATTCTTGAATCAAAATGTGACAGTACTTTATCCTCAATCTTCAAAATAATTACACGTAATCACAATTTTTCAATCGTAAAATTGCCTATTTTTAATTACGATGAAAAAATTTAAAAAAAAAATGCAAAAAATTTGAAACTTTAAAAATTTACTTAAAATCAATTAAAATTTATGCTTGGATCAAAATGTGACAATACCCTATCCTCAATCTTCGAAATAATTACACGTAATCAAAATTTTTTGTCAATCCAAAACATTTTTTGTAGGGGTTTTCAGGAGCTCACGAAAGTCGAAAATTTCTTAGATCGCAAAATTCCATCGAGTTTCGTGCGAAATTCGCCTAGTTATGGCCAAAAAGGCGCAAAATGTATTTTTTTTCAAAACTGCATAACTTCGCGCCAAATCATCGCATCGACTTGAATTTTGGAAGAAATCGGAGGAAAATGATTGAACTATATTGCCATGCTGACCGATTGAGCCCACGGTTTTTTTTTTGCACGCGGTACAAGAAACCAAATTTGCACATTTAAACTTCAAAAACATTTTTTTTCCTTTAGGGGGTGGAAACGTTTTAGCTACGAAAAAATTCACATGACGTTGAAGAGAAAATTTGAAACTGTTCAAACTGCAAAAGTTCATCGATTTTGGTGCAAAATTACTCAAGTTATGGCAAAAAAGTGAAAAATGTCATTTTTTTTCAAAAATTCATAACTTTGCTCCAAACCATCGAAACTACTCGAATTTTTAAGGCATTTGAAGGAGATTGATTAAATTGTTCTGCCATTAATTATCTAATTAATGGATAAATTTAACTCATACATATCGTCATAGATACTCTGTCATGTCCGTTCTATGATAAAAAAAAATAGACCGCATAAAAAATTCCGCACACACAAAATTTGTTTACGCCGAGTTCACTAGAGAGAGAGAGGGGCAGTAATTATTTAATGCGAGATGGTAAATTGCGTTCGGCGAAAATAAATTGGCGACAGGACAGATAACTCAATTTGGCGAGTGCCTCCCGTTTTAAATGAGTTGTAAACAAAGCTCGGAGCGTCTTTCTCGACCAATTTTTCCATGGGATAAATAATATTTGCTCGCACTTTATTTACATTTCGTCCCGGCAATTCCGATCCTTTCACTATTTGCTTTATCCCCCCGGGAAACCCTTTGGCATTTTCGTTAAATGAGGAAATTATCATACGATGCGAAACTTACAGCATATACCGAATTTACTTACCAATAATTATATTTCCACGTATTAACATGCACATGGATAGATTCTGTTTAATCCAATTGAGTTAATAAATCTGGAGACCTGGCGATGCATCCTGAAAATTTAACACAAAATATGTCAAGCAGAATGTGCATGTGCGCCATCTTGTTGGAAAACCTACGTTTGCTCTAATCAAATCATCAATTTAAATGTTCAAAGAATACACCGAAAATTGGATTTTTGGTGGTTTACAGTCTTCAAACTGTTAAATCCATTTGAGTTAATAAATCAGGAGACCTGGCGGTCCATTAATCCGGAAAACTAGAAATATGTCAAGCAGAATGTGCAAGTGCACAATCTTGTTAGAAAACCTACTCTTGCTGTAATCAAATCATCAATTTAAATATTCAAAGAATTGGCCGACAATTGAATTTTTGATGGATGGCAGTTTTCAAACTGTTTAATCCAACTGACAAGGGGACAGATGTGTGACTCACCGATTTGATCCATATTTGGCACACGTGTAGGTCATGACTGGGAGTGTAACAGGTGCAAGTAATAGAGCGCAATATTCAGCCGAATTTGAAAAAAAAGGTTTTTTTAAATTTGTTATTGTGTTTTTTGCGTTAACAAAAGTACACCAAGCCTTTGGCGCATCGGTAAAACCTCCGATTCGTAGTCTGAACGCCGAAGGATCGAATCCCATTGTCGAAGTTGGGTTGTGTTTATTCATATTCTTTTTTATAGATTTTATAAATCCATGTGTAAATACACATTTCGCATTTAAATAAATATCTTAATTTTAGAACAAATTATATTGATTTAATTTTTAGGGGTAAAATGATTCTTAAACTAATTAAACAGGAGATTGAAAAATCAATAATTGTATTTCCCGACTATTTTTTTATAAATCCTTGTTCGATATTATTTTCTATATGCAGTTGTGCTTTTCGGGCGATGAAGGACTGCACGAACCAGTGGCGGCTTGTGGAACATATTAACGGAGCCACATATACAATATAAGCCCCCCCCGGCCTTTTTTGACTTTTTTGAAGAAAGAAAAAACGATTTATCTTCCTAGACCTGGCGAAAAAGTGTTTTAAGAGTTAATAAAAAATTCTTGCTGAGCTTAAAACCACAGGTAGTGCCGTGGCTCCTTGGATTTGGATTTGTATAACGAGCCGCCACTGCCTAACATAAAAGTTAAAACATTTATGAAATTCGAAACATCCCCTTTTCACCTTTAAAATACAAAATACGAAACTACATGAAATTCAGCTAAAATCGAAGTAAATCACAACCGACTGTCGTTAAAAAATCAATTAATTATCAGGACTTTAATATTTAAGCAAAAAATTAATATATTCTGAAAATGGTTTTTGAGTTATTCAACTGAAAACTCGAGAATGTCAATTTATTAATCGAATATTTGGAAAAGCTCTAATTTCGGTTAAAATCAAAGCAAATCACAACGGACTATCACTCAAACCTTATCATTTCCTGGACTTTAATATTCAAACAAAATATCAAAAATCAAATATCTGGAGATGCTTTTTGAATTATTCAACCAAATACTCGAAAATATCAGTTTTTTTTAACAAATATTGGGAAAAAGTGAAATTTCGTTGAAAATCAAACAAATCACAATGAATTGTTACTCAAAATCACTTATTAATATCAGGGCTTTAATATTCATGCAGAAGATCAAAACATTCTGCAGATTGATTTTTTTCAATCAGAAACTCAAAAATGTACATTTTTTAAATCTTGAGATAAAGTGAAAATTCGCTTAAAATCTAAACAAATCAGAATGAACTGTCACTCAAAATCATTTATTAATCATTCTGCAGATGGCTTTTGATTTATTCAACTAAAATTCGAAAATATCAATTTTCTGGAACAAATATTGGGAAAAAGTGAAATTTCGGCTAAAATAAAAAAAAAATCTCAACGGACTATCACTTAACATTACTTATCAATATCAGGACTTTAATATTCAAGCAAAATATCAAAACATTCTGAAAATGCCTTTTGAGTTATTCAACAAAAAACTCGAAAATGCAATTTTTTAGAACACATATTGGGAAAAAGTGAAATTTAGTCTAAAATCAAAACGAATCACAATGGACTATCACTCAACATTACCTACTAATGTCAGAACTTTAATATCCACGCAAAATACCAAAACATTCTGATGATGGTTTTTGAGTTATTTCAGTAAAAACGCGAAAATATCAATTTTTGTAACAAATATTGGGAAAAAGTGAAATTTCGTTTAAAATCAAAGCAAATCACAATAAACTGTTACTCAAAATCACTTATCAATATTAGGGCTTTAATATTTATGTAGATCAAAATATTCTACAGATTGATTTTGAGTTATTCAACAGGAAACCCGAAAATGTTATTTTTTTGTAACAAATCTTCAAAAAAAATTGAAATTTTGTTTAAAATCAAAGCAAATAACTCAAAATCACTTATCAATATCAAGCCTTCAATATTTATGCAAAATATTCAAGCATTCTGCAGATGGTTTTTGAGTTATTCAACTGAAAACTCGAAAATGTCAATTTTTTGGAACAAATGTTTGGAAAAGCCAAAATTTCGCTTAAAATCGAAGCAAATCAAACTGTTACTCAAAATTATTTATCATTATCAAGACTCTAATATTCGAACAAAAGATCAAAACATTCCGAAGTTGGTTTTAGAGTTATTCAACTAAATATACGCATTGAGGAAAATTCGGAAATTTCGGTTAAAATCAAAGCAAAGCACAACGATCTGTCACTTAAAATCACGTATCGTTATCAGGGCTTTAATATTTTTGCAGAAGATCAAAACATTCTGCAGATTGATTTTGAGTTATTCAATTAAAAAGTCGAAAATATCAGTTTTTTGTAACAAATATTGGGAAAAAGTGAAATTTCGGTTAAAATCAAAGGAAATCATAACGGCCTGTCACTCAAAATCACTTATCAATATCAGTGCTTTAATACAATTTTTTTTCGGACGTACGGAGCAGGTGTTTTAGAAATATTTTATCATAATCGCATTGCTAAAGGCCGTACCTAACATCAGTGGCGGCTCGTAGAACATACCCAGTTAGAACACATATCTGAGCAAGCTCAAACAGTAATTGAGCTTGCTCAGATATGTTACTGATACAAGCGTGCATTACTGGGTAATGATGGTAGAGCCACATATACAAAATCCCCCCCCCCTCTTTTTTTAAGATAGAAAGAACGATTTATCTTCCTAGACCAAAGTAACTGGCAAAAAAAATGTTTTAAGAATTAATTAAAAATTCTTGCTGAGCTTGAAAGTACGGGTAGTGCCATGGCTCCTTGGCTGTATATAACGAGCCACCCCTGGCACGAACTAGGATAATTAATTTAGAACCAAATACTGGAAATAACAACATTGATTTTTCAATCTCCTGTTTAATTTGTTCCTCCTAAAAATGAAATTAATATAATTTATTCTAAAATTAACATTTTGAAATACTCACGGATTTATAAAAAAAAAACTATAAAAAAGAAAAGTATTAAGAGAACTGGGCCAATAGGATTTGAACCATCGACCTTGCGATTACAAACCGGAGATCTTACCAATACGCCACGGGGTCGATATCGTTTCATTAACGTAAATAAACAACTAATAAAAAAAAAACCTTTTCTTTCTCGAAAATGGCTGAATAGTGCGCCCTATTACTTGTACCTGTTACACTCCTAGTCATGACCTTCACGTGTGCCAAAGATTTATCAAATCGGTGAATCACACATCTGATCCTCCCCTTGTGAGTTAATAAATTCAAAGACCGCCATTAATGCGGAAAACTTAAATCTAAATATGTCAAGCAGAATGTGCTAGCGCACCATCTTGTTGAAAGCCATATCTTGCTGTAATCAAATGATCAATTTAATTATTCAAAGAATACACCGACAATTGGATTTTTGTAAGATGACAATTTTCAAAAAAGTCTCACAACTTTGTTAACACACTTTGAGCGGGAGCGTCTATTTGTAGACACTTTGCGAACTGTGTGCTATAGGCTAGCCGTCTATTTTTAGAGGCAAACATGCAGAATGGGTTGCATACAGTTCATCATACAGGGCGGCGCGCGCAATATTTTCGCTTGCGTTGCAAATCCAACCCGCTACACAGGCACCGCTATCACGCACTTTTTATATTATCAGTGATTATATTTTCGACATAATTCAATTTGTCATTCTTAAACTATCTGTTGGTTTCAGAATTTCTGCCTTCGTCCAAATTATATTCAAAATAAATAAATTGTATGTAAATAAAACACTTTAAATTTTCTGTAACAAATGATAATCTTTGTTTAATACTAAAAATATTTTTCGGCCAGGAGCGACGCTTCGCCTCGTCTCTCAAAGTTTCTGGCTGCGGCCGTAAAGGCTGTCCTAACGGATTTCTTCTGTGATATACTATTAACGCATAGTGAAACATTAATTAAGCTGCATTTTAATAACTTAGTGCGTCTAAAATTAATGCTTCACCCAAATGATCATAATTACAGCCCGAAAAAATTATCATTAACATAACAAAATTTATAAGTATAAATAAAACTGTATAAACTTCAATGTGCACGTGCGCAAAACACTTCAAATTTTCTGTAACAAGTGCTAATCTTTGTTTAGGAGGGGTAAACATATTTTTCAGCCAGGCGTGACGCTTCACCTCATCTCACAAACTTTTTGATTGCGGCGGTAAAGTCTTTCCTAACGGACTTCTTCTGTAATATATCATTAACACATAGTGAAACATCTTAATAACTTAGTACGTGTAAAATTAATGCTTCGCCCAGATAATCATAATTATAACACGAAAAAATTAACATAACAAAATTTATAAGTAGCAATAAAACTGTATAAACTTCAATGTGCACGTGCGCAAAACACTTCAAATTTTCTATAACAAATGCTAATCTTTGTTTAAGAGGGGTAAAAATATTTTTCGGCCGGGCATGACGCTTCACCTCATCTTACAAAGTTTTTGGTTGCGGCCGTAAAGGCTTTCCTAACGGACTTCTTCTGTAATATACCATTAACACATATTGAAACATTTGAATAACTTAGTATGTGTAAAATTAATGCTTCACCCAGATAATCATAATTACAGCCTGAAAAAATTGCCATCAACATAACAAAAGACCCTCCTTATATGTATAAATAAAACTGTAAACATTTCAATGTGGACGTGCGCAAATGTTATTCAATTCATACAATAATTCATTGCTACATTTAGTGTCGCCGTTTACAGTCGGCAAAACAATACATTTAAATAATTAATTAGGGCCTCCGACCAGCCGCCATCCGCGCCCAATTTACAACTATCGTCGGTGCGCATCATCACGAATTAATAAATTATCATGTGGTTTCGAGTTTCCACGCGTTTCGAAAAGTAAACCTTGAAAACGTTAGGTAATTAGAGGAATCCGAGAAAATGGAAGCGGGCGATGATCAAGATTAGATCTCGGCGGGACAAGTGTCTTCTTGGAGGAGATTAACATAAAAAAGCAATCGTTTCGATGCGGTGTGGCTGTTAAGTCGATTGAGTGATTTTTAGGTTTATTATACCACCGAGGCGAAATGTGCTGTTTTATTGCATTTTTTAAATTAACATCTGTAATAATGATTTTTATCGAAGTTTATTAAAGTAATAATTTATACAAATCTATTATTTATACAAAGATTATTTATTTATCGGTTTTCGTCTATGCATGTATGATTTGTTGTTAAAGGAATTAAAGACCAGACAGTCTCACAAAAATTTACTCTGCTCGGTTCAACGGGAATTATTGAAAAATCTAGAGATGGGTGTTTTCAGATTTTTACAGAAACTTAGAGAGTAACGTATTTCAAGTAAATTTGGAGAGTTTCGGAGTGATGGAAATTGTTTTCCGATTTTTTTAGTCACTTATGAGAACGTGCAACCACAGAAATTGACTCTGCTCGGTTCAACGGGAATTATATCAAAATCTAGCGATGGGTGTTTTCAGATTTTTACAGAATCTGAGAGAGTAACATATTTTAAGTAAATTTGGAAAGTTTCAAAGTGGTGGCAATTGTTTTTCAATTTTTTTAGTCACTTATGAGAATGTGCGACCACAGAAATTGACTCTGCTCGGTTCAACGGGAATTATTTCAAAATCTTCAGATAGGGTGTTTTCAGATTTTTACAGAATCTTAGAGAGTAACATATTTCAAGTAAATTTGGAGAGTTTCGAAGTGATGGCAATTGTTTTTCAATTATTTTAGTCACTTATGAAAAAGCGCAACCACAGAAATTGACTCTGCTCGGTTCAACGGGAATTATTTCAAAATCTAGCGATGGGTGTTTTCAGATTTTTACAGAATCTGAGAGAGTAACATATTTTAAGTAAATTTGGAAAGTTTCAAAGTGGTGGCAATTGTTTTTCAATTTTTTTAGTCACTTATGAGAATGTGCGACCACAGAAATTGACTCTGCTCGGTTCAACGGGAATTATTTCAAAATATAGAAACGGGGTGTTTTCAGATTTTTACAGAAACTTAGAGAGTAACATATTTCAAGTAAATTTGGAAAGTTTAGAAGTGATGGCAATTGTTTTTCAATTTTTTTAGTCACTTATGAGAATGCGCAACCACAGTAATTGACTCTGCTCGGTTCAACGGGAATTATTTCAAAATCTAGAGATGGTGTGTTTTCAGATTTTTACAGAATCTTAGAGAGTAACGTATTTTAAGTAAATTTGGAAAGTTTCAAAGTGATGGCTATTGTTTTTCAATTTTTTTAGTCACTTATGAGAATGCGCAACCACAGAAATTGACTCTGCTCGGTTCAACGGGAAATATTTCAAAATCTAGAGATGGGTGTTTTCAGATTTTTACAGAATCTTAGAGAGTAACATATTTAAAGTAAATTTGGAAAGTTTCAAAGTGATGGCAATTGTTTTTCAATTTTTTTAGTCACTTATGAGAATGTGCAACCACAGAAATTGACTCTGCTCGGTTCAACGGGAATTATTTCAAAATCTTCAGATAGGGTGTTTTCAGATTTTTACAGAATCTTAGAGAGTAACATATTTTAAGTAAATTTGGAAAGTTTCAAAGTGATGGCAATTGTTTTTCAATTTTTTTAGTCACTTATGAGAATGTGCAACCACAGAAATTGACTCTGCTCGGTTCAACGGGAATTATTTCAAAATCTAGTGATGGGTGTTTGCAGATTTTTACAGAATCTTAGAGAGTAACATATTTTAAGTAAATTTGGAAAGTTTCAAAGTCATGGCAATTGTTTTTCAATTTTTTTAGTCACTTGTGAGAATGCGCAACCACAGAAATTGACTCTGCTCGGTTCAACGGGAATTATTTCAAAATCTAGAGATGGGTGTTTTCAGATTTTTACAGAATCTTAGAGAGTAACATATTTTAAGTAAATTTGGAAAGTTTCAAAGTGATGGCAATTGTTTTTCAATTTTTTTTGACCCTTGTGAGAATGCGCAACCACAGAAATTGACTCTGCTCGGTTCAACGGGAATTATTTCAAAATCTAGAGATGGGGTGTTTTCAGATTTTTACAGAATCTTAGAGAGTAACATATTTTAAGTAAATTTGGAAAGTTTCGAAGTGATGGCAATTGTTTTTCAATTTTTTTAGTCACTTATGAGAATGCGCAACCACAGTAATTGACTCTGCTCGGTTCAACGGGAATTATTTCAAAATCTAGAGATGGGTGTTTTCAGATTTTTACAGAATCTTAGAGAGTAACATATCTTAAGTAAATTTGGAAAGTTTCAAAGTGATGGCAATTGTTTTTCAATTTTTTTAGTCACTTGTGAGAATGCGCAACCACAGAAATTGACTCTGCTCGGTTCAACGGGAATTATTTCAAAATCTAGAGATGGGTGTTTTCAGATTTTTACAGAATCTTAGAGAGTAACATATTTTAAGTAAATTTGGAAAGTTTCAAAGTGATGGCAATTGTTTTTCAATTTTTTTAGTCACTTATCAGAATGCGCAACCACAGAAATTGACTCTGCTCGGTTCAACGGGAATTATTTCAAAATCTAGAGATGGGGTGTTTTCAGATTTTTACAGAATCTTAGAGAGTAACATATTTTAAGTAAATTTGGAAAGTTTCGAAGTGATGGCAATTGTTTTTCAATTTTTTTAGTCACTTATGAGAATGCGCAACCACAGTAATTGACTCTGCTCGGTTCAACGGGAATTATTTCAAAATCTAGAGATGGGTGTTTTCAGATTTTTACAGAATCTTAGAGAGTAACGTATTTTAAGTAAATTTGGAAAGTTTCAAAGTGATGGCAATTGTTTTTCAATTTTTTTAATCACTTATGAGAATGCGCAACCACAGAAATTGACTCTGCTCGATTCAACGGGAATTATTTCAAAATCTAGAGATGGCGTGTTTTCAGATTTTTACAGAATCTTGGAGGGTAACATATTTTAAGTAAATTTGGAAAGTTTCAAAGTGATGGCAATTGTTTTTCAATTTTTTTAATCACTTATGAGAATGCGCAACCACAGAAATTGACTCTGCTCGGTTCAACGGGAATTATTTCAAAATCTAGCGATGGGTGTTTTCAGATTTTTACAGAATCTTAGAGAGTAACATATTTAAAGTAAATTTGGAAAGTTTCAAAGTGATGGCAATTGTTTTTCAATTTTTTTAGTCACTTATCAGAATGCGCAACCACAGAAATTGACTCTGCTCGGTTCAACGGGAATTATTTCAAAATCTAGAGATGGGTGTTTTCAGATTTTTACAGAATCTTAGAGAGTAACATATTTTAAGTAAATTTGGAAAGTTTCGAAGTGATGGCAATTGTTTTTCAATTTTTTTAGTCACTTATGAGAATGCGCAACCACAGTAATTGACTCTGCTCGGTTCAACGGGAATTATTTCAAAATCTAGAGATGGGTGTTTTCAGATTTTTACAGAATCTTAGAGAGTAACGTATTTTAAGTAAATTTGGAAAGTTTCAAAGTGATGGCAATTGTTTTTCAATTTTTTTAATCACTTATGAGAATGCGCAACCACAGAAATTGACTCTGCTCGATTCAACGGGAATTATTTCAAAATCTAGAGATGGCGTGTTTTCAGATTTTTACAGAATCTTGGAGGGTAACATATTTTAAGTAAATTTGGAAAGTTTCAAAGTGATGGCAATTGTTTTTCAATTTTTTTAATCACTTATGAGAATGCGCAACCACAGAAATTGACTCTGCTCGGTTCAACGGGAATTATTTCAAAATCTAGCGATGGGTGTTTTCAGATTTTTACAGAATCTTAGAGAGTAACATATTTAAAGTAAATTTGGAAAGTTTCAAAGTGGTGGCAATTGTTTTTCAATTTTTTTAGTCACTTGTGAGAATGCGCAACCACAGAAATTGCCTCTGTTCGGTTCAACGGGAATTTTTTTAAAATCTAGTGATGGGTGTTTTCAGATTTTTACAGAATCTTAGAGAGTAACATATTTCAAGTAAATTTGGAAAGTTTCAAAGTGATGGCAAATGTTTTTCAATTTTTTTAGTCACTTATGAAAATGCGCAACCATAGAAATTGACTTTGCTCGGTTCAACGGGAATTATTTCAAAATCTAGAGATGGGTGTTTTCAGATTTTTACAAAAACTTAGAAAGTAACATATTTTAAGTAAATTTGGAGAGTTTCAAAGTGATGGCAATTGTTTTATACCTGTAAAATCGCACGTTGAAGTTGCCGAACAAGTTATACAAACAAAGCAACAGTGTTTGACTTTAAAAATATTTTCAGTGCTGATTCACAAGGATTATTTCACATTTATCTGCAAAAATATCTCAGCCTGGACCTCATGCCCATTTTGAGAGGGTAGAAAAAGTCATTGCATTGGTCGGTTTCATCTTCTTTTAAAGCGATTGCGTCCATTTTATAATCTAATAATACCTTTAAATCCGTGATAATCGCTTACGTAATTTCCAATTAAATTAATTAGCCTAGCGATTAGAAGCTGAAAGTTTAATCCTGGATATCCGGTAAAATTTTTCAATAGCGACGTTTAAGCATGGAAAATGGGTTCAATTATTTCATTACAATTACTGCTTACTCAACCAGAAACGAATGTTTATTTCAAACGTTAGAATATAACGAAGTAAATTAGTTGGTTATATAAAAATCAAGAGATATTTGGAAAATTCGCATTAGTTTTGGTAGAATAATCAAGAATACAATGCAAGTACACTTCAAATAAATGGGAAGAAACAATCTAGCATTATCGTGATTGGCCTTCCATCATGCTCCTGTTCATGGAACGTTGGTTTTTGGTGGAACGTCTGTGGATCGATGATTATTCGAACGTTTTTCTGTTCGATGATGATTGAAATTATTGATCTGCTTGCATTACACACACGCTTTTCTGTGATTCGGTGTAATTATTGATCATCTTTAGGATCCCCTTCATGAAAAGATTTAAGTAAACTGTCAGAAGGATTCTAGCTGAGAATATACATAATATTTTAGGATCATAAATAATCCATAAAAAAATATTGATCATTCATGAAGAGATGTAAGGAAACTGTCGTACTGACTCTAGCTGAGAACATCCATAATCTTTTAGCGACGAAAACAAATTGGATCATAAATAATTCATAAAAATCTTGTGGTTGTATTTTTGTTTATAAATTATGATGATTTTATCAGAAGAATCGTACAAAGATTATTTGTTTGATTCTCATTAAAATAAGTGAAACAGTTCGAAATTTAGGCTAACGTTGGTATGCAAGAATATACAATTGTAGTAAAACCGTTTCCGTTTCATGGAATTACCATAAGTGTCCGCGAGTGAAACAGAAAAATTTCTATTTCTGCGTGCCGGTCATCGTCCGAATATCGATGGGCCGGCGGCGGTACCCCGCGGGGTCACTTCTACCTGGCGTGCCCCAAAGTGGGGGATGGCACGGCGGGCCACCTCTTTTCTTGCGCCCAGGTAAATATGGGTCACTTGTATAAAACGTTTGAACCAACCACGATTTCAGTTATTTGGTCATAACTGGTGTGTGTGTGTATGTCTCCTCGGTATAACACGGTCACGGAATTTCACCTTTCTTCTTCTTGATCATCGCGGCTCATCGCTCGGGTACAGAAGGCCGTTTCCTGCCGCCAGACGAAGAAGAAGAAGAACGCGACTGACTTCCTCGCCGGGCGCGCTTTCTCGCGTGGTGAATTGTTTTCGATTGCAGTGTGTGAATTTTTTAAATTATTTTAGTGGTTTTTGTGTTTTTCTCGAATGTGTTTTTAAGGATGTTCTCTTCTACACTTTTGGTAAGTTTACTTAATATCTGTTGTTCTAAAATTTGCAAAAATTTGAAGATAAGAAATCGAAAGCTATACTTCCGCGCAGTAACTACAAAACAATGAATCTGAGTGAAACTGCTTTATTCCCATGTAATAAAGCTAAAAGTCGAAAAAGCCGTAACTATTTTTGACTTATAATTTTTGGGCGGGATAAACTGTAAACTGATAAAGGAATCTTAGATGAATCCAATGATCTCAATTTTCAATTTTTTGCAGTTACTGCATTCTTGCTAAACACGGCATTATATCGAATAACAGTCGATCCTGAATATTTAAATTTATTGACTAGTTTCGCCTTATTATGCCATGTTTAACCCTTTAGAGAGTTGAAGTTGAAGTTAAAGTTGAATTTAATAAGAAAAATCAAATTTTAATCATAATTTATTTCAGTGTAATGAGTCAGAAATTAAAAATCTAAAAACATCAACAGCTTCACTCTAATCCTAAAGATGTGCTGCTTATAAGTACTAATAGGCAGTACCACTAAGTAGAAATTACTTAATAAAGGAAGAATATACAGACAAGACTTTTAAGTACCGTAAGAGAATTTCTGCTTTTTATGTCTTGAAAATGCCCCTATAATGCGAAAATTTTAAACATTAATTTTTATTTTGGTAGAAAATCTATTCCATATTACTATGGGTTCAGCTTAACAACTTATCCGCCTCCTCATTTCTAAAGAAACTTCATTCCCGTATACCTGGATGTTTTCGGATCCTTGAGATTATGTAAAATTTACAAGTGTACCTCTGAGAAGGAAATTTAGCCTTCTACGCGTTTAATTGTCACCGTTAAGTGATTACACGAACAATACAATTTTAGATAATAATTACTAGATAATAGTAAATGCTAAATAAAATTGCAATTGGTTTTACAGTTAATGCTGGAAGCCATTACTTGTAATTCATTTTGAGTCAGAACTTTCAACCCTTTCACCACGGGGGTCGTTAATAAGCGACTTGGTAATTCTGTCTTTGTATTTCGGCAGTCGTCAATAGACGATTTGGAGTTTAGTTCAAATTATTAATAATATACTTTTTCGCACTATAATAAATAATTACTTAAAGATTTTTCTGTTTATATTAAATTATAAAGAATAATTTTTCAATTTGGAAATTGCAGCAGTTCGCTGACAAAAAAAATCGTAACCATAGTAACAATTAAACTGTTGAGAAAGTAAAATCGTCGTCATGTCATTGGCTGAAACCTGTTGGGCAATGAAACCGCTGTCATTTGATTGGACGTCACCTGTGGAGAAAATGATTCGGCCGAATAATGGACAACTTTTTCAATCAAAAACGATTTAACAACATTTATATTATTTAATAAGGTGCGAAAAAAGTCATTATATATTTCACCAATTTGTAAAATATAACGCGACTTACTCCTTGGAGCCAGAGCGGCATTAAGAGGGCGAAATGAGGGTTAAGAACATTTTTTAGTGAATTTGATTTTGAAAGAATGTTCGCGTTGTAGTCGTGTATAATTTTGCCCGTAGTTAATGAGTTAAATAAAAATGCACTTTGTTGACATTACAAACATTTTTTGTTTTTATTAAGCGACAAAACTTTCGACGTTTACAACAGATAGTAAGTTTCAACTTAAAATTAGGCGGTATATACAGTAAGGATATTTGACTGGTTTCATCTTAAGTAAAAGAGTGCAAAGGTGATTTTTGTACTGAAAATATTTTCATCTACCTGATGAAATCACTGTGTGGTGAAACATTGTTGTATTATATTGTAAACTATTCAATGACATGCTACTACGCGATTCCATAAAAATCGTAAAACATCTCATTATTTTACAGCTACATATGTCTGGAACATTTCCTGAAAAATTTATTAAAATTCGTCAATGGGTTTTTGAGAAAATTAAAAAAATCTAGTCGAACGTAAGCATTTTTGTAATATAGCGACTTTGTTAAAAAAAATCAATTTTATAGCTATATATGCCTGAAGAAAATATATTCGATTGTTTGCAATTTTTCAAAACAACGATTTTGATGAAAAATTCCGGAAAAACATCTTTTTGGATTTTTCCTTTATTTTACAGCAACATATGTCTGGAACATATCCTAAAAAATTTATTAAAATTCGCCAATGGGTTTTTGAGAAAATTAAAAAAATCTAGTCGAACGTTAGCATTTTTGTAATATAGCGACTTTGTTAAAACAAATTCGGAAAAATTAGTAATAACTTTTTTTATATTTTTATTTTGTTTTATAGCTATATATGCCCGGAATATTCATTAAAATTCGTTTTTTTTTGAGAAAATGAAGAAAATATAATTTTTCAAAGCAACGATTTTGATGAAAAATTCTGGAAAAACTAGTCATAACGTCTTTTTGGATAATTCTTTTGTTTTATAGCTACATATGTCTGGAATATTCCCTGAAAATTTTATTCAAATTCATCAAGGGAATTTCGAGAAAAAAATCTGCGAATGGTTGCATTTTTCATGCAGAGATTTTGATAAAAAATTCCGGAGAAACTAGTGATTACGTCTTTTTGGATTTTCCTTTGTTTTATAGCTACATTTGTCTGGAATATTTTCTGAAAAATTTCAATAAAATCCATTACAGGGTTTTTGAAAAAAAAAACAGAAAATCTAATTGTATGATCGTATTTCACAAAACAGAGTTTGATGAAAAAATCCGGGAAAACTAGTGATAACATCATTTCGGATTTTTCATTTGTTTAATAGCTACATATGTTAAGAATGTTTTCTGATAATTTTATTAAAATTCACCAATCGGTTTTTGATAAAATTAAGAAAATCTAGTCAAACGTATTTTGCAATGCAGCGATTTAGATGAAAAATTTCCGAAAAACTAGTGATAACATGTTTTTGGATTTTTCTTTTTTTTATAGCTACATATGTCTGGAATATTCCCTAGAAAATTTATTTAAATTCAGTAACGGGTTTTTGATAAAATTAAGAAAATTTAGTCAAACGTATTTTGCAAAGCAGCGATTTAGATGAATAATTCCGGAAAAACTGGTGATGCCGTCTTTTGGGTTTTTCTTTTGTTTTATAGTTACATATGTCTGGAATATTGCCCGATTTTTTTTTTAATTCGTAGCAAGATTTTTGAAAAAATTAAAAAATCCAGTCGAATGTTCACAATCTGCAAAACAAGAATTTTGATAAAAGAATTCCGCAAAAACTAGTGATAACGTCTTTTTATGTGTTTCCTTTATATTTATAGCTATAAATGTCTGGAATATTTCCTAAAAAAAGTATTTGAATTCGTTGCAGGATTTTTAAAAATGAAGAAAATCTGGTGGAATGATCGTATTTTGCAATGCAACGATTTTGATAAAAGCAAATCTGGAAAAATTAGTGATCACGTCGTTTTAGATGTTTCTTTTGTTTTATAGCTATATATGTTTGGAATATTTCTTGAACACTTTATTAAAATTCATCAAGGTATTTGAGAAAAATGAGAAAATCTAGTCGTATGTTCGCATTTTTCAGTACAGCGATTTTGATAAAAAAAAATTTCTTTTGTTTTATAGCTACATATGTCTGGAATATTTCCTCAAAAATTTATTAAAATTCGTTACGGGGTTTTTGAGAAAATTAAGAAAATCTAGTCCAACGTTTACATTTCCAAAGCGCAGATTTTGATGAAAAATTCCGAAAAAAACTAGTGATAACGTCTTCTTGAGTTTTTTTACAGTGGCTTAGAATATATGCTAATACGAGGTTTCATTAAAAATCCCAAAATATCCCTTACCTTAATTACAAGATAATTCTACTGCAACATCCTTGTGTTAATTTTTGAATTGCATTTTCTTGAAATTCGGCTAAAAAAATTGAAAACTATTTGCTACAAAATAAATCTTTCTAAAATTACTTAAAATAGGTGCTACTACGTGAATGCACACAAATCCCAAAATACCCCCTCCCTCAATTACAAGATAATCCCACATAAACGCCATAGTGTTAATTCCGTAGTTTTATTTTTTTTTTAATTCGGTTAAAAAAATTTAGAAACAATGCCCACAAGCATGAAACTTTATAACATTACATAGAATAAATATAATAAGTCGATATTTGTTTGCTTAATGTTAACAAAATAGACTGGTCAATTATTCAAATAATTTATTGATAAATTAATAAATAACTATTCACATTTTTTTTTTCATTTTTTTTTCAACTCATTCGGAACACTGCCTATAAAAAAATTGTGGGACTTCCGGGAACGGAGATAAGCAAAATTACTGTTGTCGAAAATAGTGCTTAAATCGACTGGAAAAGCATTAATAACGATTTAAAATAATTTCTTAAAAAAAAAAATGTAAGCCAACAACATATTTTGAACACTATTTGTCTATAAAAAAAAATGTGGGAACGGAGATAAGCAAAATGACTTTGGTCAAAAATCATGCTTAAATCGACTGAAAACGCCTAAATAACGATTAAAACATTTTCTTTTTTTTTTTATTTTTCTTTCAAGTTCAACAACTCATTTTGAACACTATTTGGCTGTAAAAACTTTTTGTAGACTTCCGCGAACGGAAATGCGCAAAATGACTTTTGTCGAAAATAGTGCCTAAATTGACTGAAAACGCCTAAATAACGATTAAAAAAATTATGTTTTTCAGAAAAAAAAAATTATTTTATTTTTTCAGGTGTAACAACTCATTCTGGACACTATTTATCTATAAAAAAAGGTGGGGCTTCCGGGAACGCAAAATGGTTAAATGGACTGGCAAAGTTATAAATAACGATTAAAACTAATTTCTTTAAAAAAAAAATTTAAATTAAATTTTTTTTTCAATTGTAACAACTCATTCTGAATACTAATAGTTTATAAAAAAAATGTGGGGCTTACGGGAACGGAGATAAGTAAAATAACTTTGGCCAAAAATAATGCTTAAATGGACTGAAAACGCCTAAATAACAATCAAAAAAATGTCTTTTTCAAATTTTTTTTATTTTTTTTCAAGTCCAACAACTCATTTTGAACACGATTTGTCCGTAAAAACTTGTTGTGGGACTTCCGGGAACGGTAATACGCAAAATGACACCTGTCGAAAATAGTGCTTAAAATGACTGAAAACGCCTAAATAACGATTAAAAACATTATTTTTTTTCGATTTTTTTTTTCAGGTGTAATAACTCAATCTGAACACTATTTATCTTTACAAAAATTGTGGGACTTCCGGGAACTCAAAATGCTTAAATCGACTGGAAACGTATAAATAACGATTAAAAATAATTTCTTTTAAAGAAATTAAATTTTTTTTTTTTTTTAATTAATAACTCATTCTGAACACTATTTGTCTATAAAAAAATGTGGGACTTACCGGAACGGAGATAGGCAAAATGACTTTTGTCATAAATAATGCTTAAATCGACTGAAAACGCCCAAATAAAGATTAAAAAATATTCTTTTTCAATTTTTTTTTATTTTTCTTTCAAGTCCAACAACTCATTTTGAACACTATTGGTCTGTAAAAACTTTTTGTGAGACTTCCGGGAACGGAAATACGCAAAATGACTTTTGTCGAAAATAGTGCTTAAATTGACTGAACACGCCTAAATAACGATTAAAAACATTTTTTTTTAAATCTATTTTATTTTATTATTTCAGGTGTAACAACTCAATCTGAATACTATTTGTCTATAAAAACAAATTGTGGGACTTCCGGGAACGAAGATAAACAAAATTACTTTGGTCAAAAATAATGCTTAAATCGACTAAAAACGAATAAATAACGATTAAAAAAAATTATTTTTCAATTTTTTTTAATTTTTTTTTTCAAGTTCAACAACTCATTTTGAACACTATTTGTCTGTAAAAAGAATTATGGGACTTTCGGGAACGAAGATACGCAAAATTACTTTTGTCGAAAATAGTGCTTAAATCGACTGGAAACGCCTAAATAACGATTTAAAAAAAATAAAACAAAATTCTTAATTTTTTTCTAATCCAACAACTCATTCGGAACACTATTTGTCTAAAGAAAATCTGGGACTTCCGGGAATGGAGATACGCAAAATTACTTTTATCGAAAATAGTGCATAAATCGATTGATTTTTTTCGTTCAAGTCCAACAACTCATTTTGAACACAATTTGTCTGTAAAAACTTTCTATGCGACTTCCGAGAACGGAAACACGCAAAATCACTGTTGTTGAAAATAGTGCTTAAATTGACCGAAAACGCCTAAATAACGATTAAAAAAATGATTTATTTTCGAAATTTAAAAAAAACTTAACACTATTTAACTTTAAAAAAAAAGTGGGACTTCCGGGAATGCAAAATGCTTAAATCGACTGGAAACCTATCAATAACGATTAAAAATAATTTCTTTTAAAAAAAATTTAAATTATTTTTTTTTCAGTTGTAATAACTAATTCTGAACACTATTTGTTTATAAAAAAATGTGGGATTTACGGGAACGGAGATTTGTCAAAAATAATGCTTAAATCGACTGAAAACGCCTAAATAACGATTAAAAAATTCTTTTTAAATTTTTTTAAATTTCTAACAACTCATTTTGAACACTATTTATCTGTAAAAAAATTTGTGGGACTTTCGGGAACGGAGATACGCAAAATTACTTTTGTCGAAAATAGTGCTTAAATTGATTGATCAACTAATCAATTAATCAAATGATTGATTAATAAAATGGTCGATTAATCAATTAATCAAATGATCGATTAATCAATTAATCAAATAATCGATTAATTAAATGATCAAATGATCGATTAATCGATTATTTTCGAGTAATAATAATAAAACTGTCGATTAATCAATGAATCGATTATTTATCGATTAATCGATTATTTTGCACAGCCCTAATGGATGTTTACTAGTTTACTTAGTTTAGAAGAAGCATTGCAAAAAGCTAGGTCTTATTGCAGTTCCAATATTTTTTTTATAAACATAATTATTATTTGATTTATGAAAGTTTTTCTTAAATAAATTTGCTATAATTCACAATTTTGAATTATTTTTATTACAAGTTTAAAAGCGTACTATACTCTCGGACAAATCTATACCATATTTTCAGGCAAAAAAATTGACACAATCAACGACGGCTCACGGGGTGACTCATAGTACCGCCGAGATAGCAGAGGTGGTAATGCAGACCGACCCCACCCATCTGTATTGTCACCTCGGCGGTACCATGAGTCAACCCGCGGGCCGCCACTGGACAGAATAGTATCGGATAGAGAAAGTACCAGTTTACATTCAATAGATAACGCCAAATAATTACTTGGCGGAGCTTTTAAAATGTTCCGATATCACATTATCACATTTATGGGACATTAACACCACCAAACCAAGGTCTAATGTCGGGGGGGCGTAAAAGCCATTTCCGCGCTTTTCCGAAATAGTGACGCGCAGTGAATAACGGGCGATGGACATAAAATGGCCCCATACGTCTTATTTATATGAAATTAAAGTTTCTCAATAAAGCGTATTTATGGCCCGATCCTAGTATTTTTTTTTCCTTTTGCGATTCCTCCTTTGATTTACGAGGCAAACAATATGCGGGCGTCCTTATTTCCGCGCGACTATCTTCCTCTGTCGCGCCGTTAAAAAAGTTTGGCCCGAACGGACAGTTTAAAATATATTACGTATTGATATTGGTAAAGTTTTAAATTTGGAAATTTTCATATAATTTTGCTATAAAATGGATAGAGGAAATGCAAGATGTAATCTATCCAAGCATTTTTCAGAAAACGGAAACTTTATGTGGGAGTTGAATATATGCTTGTTTGAAATTTGTATACAACTAAAATATAATAAGTAAAAAAAAATGATAACAATAACACCCACAACGATTTATATTGCCCATGCCAAAGATGGTCGAAATGGAAATCCTTAGTTAGTAGCAGATGTGTGTCTGTAAAATTTGAACGTTATACTTATTCTTTCAAATAGATAAATAGCAGTAACTAAAGTAATATTTTACTACGAGAGTTTTTTCTAAAGAATTATAATTACTGGAAGCAAAAATTAACTGATTTAAGAATTAACGATATTTATTAACTTATTATTAATTAATGATATGTTCCAAATAATAAATAAATTAGAGGCAACCATTTTTGTTTTCCAAATAATACTTACAATACAGCTAAAATTTTTAAACGGAAATAAAGACGCGCTATAGTTACGCCATCTTGTTGAATTTAATTCAATCTAATTGTTACTTGGTCTAGAAACCCCCACGACAATCTATCGTTCGTGAAAATATACATTAAACCTTTGAAGCGAGCTGGTGCGCCATCATGTTGAAACCACATTTGTTGAAGATCGAGAAGCGGATTATGTTCGACCTCAAAAAGTTTTTTCTAGACCCGCTTGATAAATTACATTGCTACTGTTTTTCCATTGCACAGAAGTATTTTTACAAATATGTTATTATCTTGAAAAATAAATATTAAGGAAATGCAGAATTGAATTCTGCCTTAGAATATGTAAAAATTTACAGGGTATTTCTTAAAAAAAAATCGAGATTTAATGGTTTTTTTTGCTTGGGATGTGCTTGTCGATGTGGCCATCTCTAGGCTATGATTTAATGGTTTAAAGTTGACTAAATGTGACATAAAATGTAACTTCGTCACCAGAATTACAGATGAACACACGAGAACATCGCTTATTGTAATTTCGAATTTCTGCATCTACTGATTGATGTAAAAAATATAAAAACAAGATAGTTGAAACTTTCAAAGTTTATTTAAAACAGAGTGTACTTTGAAATTCAAAGATAATCTACTAATACTTTGTCCCTAGAATTTCAGATAAACACACGAGAATATAACGTATTGTAATTTCAAATTTCTGAAGATGCTGATTGATGCAAAAACCTAAAAAACAAATTTAAAACTTTCTTGGTTTACCTAAAATAGAGTATTTTATAATTCCAATAATTCCAAAAATAAAGCGCTACTCGATATCTTAGTGCATTGGCTTTTTATAGCCAGGATTATAACTCTTCCATTTTTTGTTTTGTTTGGAGGTAAGTATTTTTAAAATGACATAAAAAACACACTCAAGTTTGAAGAAAATGTCAAATATCTTGAAAACGCTTAAATTTGGAAGTTATGTTTTTTATGATTTTTTTACAGAATTTCATGTAGAATTCAAATTTGTAATAAAAAATATTGCATTCTTTTTAAAATAAGGCAGTTGGTGTTGACTTCTGGTATAACAAAAAGTCATATAACCTTGAAAATATTTTTTCTCAGTATAAAATTAATTAGAAGTCCATATACTTTTAATGTGCGGTTTCAGTGGGACACCCTGTATAAGATAATATTGAATTATATACCAAGATTTTCTTTACCTTGAAATAAATGGCTAAGATAAGAATTCTATGTACACATACGGTAGAATAAGGCTAATGGAATAATTAAGTAAATACATATATCCATTCATTCGAATGAACGAATTAAACTGTAATTCACGAATTCGGCAAACTTTGATTCAATTATTCTAGTGCGAATTTCTCAAATTCCTCATTAAATAAGGTCGACGACAAACAATACGCTATTAGTCTTTTGGATGTTAATTGAGCCGACCGGATTCGGGTCACTTTATAGCAATCCTAAATTACGTTCATTTTAAAGGAAATTAACGTACTGACGGAATCGTCGTTTTCACTGAAAGCGAAATAGTTTCTCCATTCAAATGGTAAATGCGCAATCGTTACATTTAGCGAATGGTCTTTTTGAAAAAAATGGCATCGTAGAGAGTTCTGTTAATTCGCGATTTATATCAAAATTGTTTAAAATGAATATACGAAAGGATACCTATATTTAAGATTGATTAGGGCTGGTATTGTAAAAGTCATTTAAATTTAATTGAAGATTAAATTTTAATTGATATTTATGCTGCAAGTATTTTGTATATAGCCAAACTTTTTTAATTTTTCATGTTCGAATAACTTAACTTATCTCTATAATACCGACCGTTATTGTATTAAATCGCGCGATAACTGCTACCAGCTTAGCAGTACTTCACAATTTGCACTTTTTCTTGAATACATTTTTAATGAAACAATTATGGAGGATTCAATCAATTTGACAGAAGCCATCAGATCAATAGCGCACCATTTTTTTTATGGCAACCATTATTTTTCGCTTTTTTACGAATGCAAAAAATAAATAAAAGCATGACTGCATGCAGAAATTTTTACTCTATAAAAAATGAGTTTACATGTTTCCTCTGAAATGATCGGGGAAGATAATATTCCAATGTAAAGAAATTATCATTGAAAATTCTGTTTCGTTTGATTCATCTATTTTATATACAATAGATTACGAAAATATTACAGCTATGAGTGCGTTTTTATTTTGCGAAATAACAACCCCAGTGTTAATAATAGACCCCGAATGTGAAATATTTGCTAGAGAAAAGTATCGATGATGATGATTTTTTTTCACGTCGTGTCCCATTGTGGCAAATATGCCGGGAAATGGAAATCCCCGCAACCCGAAAAACCCCTAATACATTTTTTCATCAAGGAATTCCCCGATGCGCAACAAAAATATTTATTGCAGCCGCCGAGGATTCTTTCGGATATTCCGGCGCCGTTTTATTCCCAATAAACTTTTACGACTTGTAAATGCTACTCTATACCGAATCACTGCGTTTTTTTTCTTTCAACCCCCACATGATCGTCTTATGCTGTATTAAACATGTTTAAATCGGAAGGTGAAAGTTTAAAACTTTTTGAGACAATTTTTAAGATAATGATGGCGGACAATTCAATATTGTGTATTATTTTCGTATGCCCCTAGAGCTGGCCACATGGACGTGCATCCCAGGCCAAAAAAAAAATAATTTTCGTATGTTACATGTTATCACTTACATGTATGTTAATTACTTAAATGTATGTCTAAGACCCAAAAATCAATTATTTTTAACTGTTAGCCAAAAAATATTATTTTAAGCGTCGACAACGCAAGCAGCTCATCGTGGCATAATTCTCTATTTTAAATGAATAGTTTAAAATACTTTTCATGATTCATTAATGAACGAATTCTATCAATTTTCTAAGTTACCCCCGCTGAGAAAAAAATCCGTAAGATTTCTGAGCGATGGAAAGTAAGGGCGCAGAATGTATCCTTTCCGCCCCGACCGGAATTTACGAGTCGAATGATTATTTTGATTGCATGAATTATTCATAAATATTCAAATTTAATTGAATTAAATGTTTAGAGTCGGGTCTTACCTCGAGACTCGGCCCGACGTCTATAAATTTATTGCATTTACTTAATCAAAACGCTTTCGGTAAATAATATTTATTAAATTCAATTATTTACGAGGGGGGATGCCGCCGAATTAAATTCAATTATATACGTACGTATAAAAATGGATAGGATTTTATTACCATTCATCAAATTGCACGTTGGAAATGTTTGCTGGCGAAAATATAAATATCTAATTTGTGTTTTACATTTATTTTATTCTGATCATAAATAAAACACTTTTATTAGAATTTAATTAAATATTTATACTCGTACAAAGTACGAGAAAGTATTGTTTATGTTTTGTACTGCTGTATATGAATAATTTTTAATATCACAATTTCGACTCGCACAACTCTTTTTTTTAAATTAATTTCCAGAAAAGAATGTTTACATTCATGGATGTGTCAGTACAGGTAATCTTAAAACTATTGATGTATAGATAAAAGATATTAATAATCGAGCAAGCTCACTAAATTAAGAGAACAAAATTCGAGTCAAAACTGTATTTGGACTTCTGATGAAAGAGTTTATAATATTTATTTATTTATTATTTACAACACCCAACAGACTCAAAGTCTACTGCTGGGCTACAAAATAAAAGTACAACTACAAATATAAAATTATAAATTAGAAAAGCTGACATAGACTTGCGACAAAAAACAAGTTATAATATATTTTTAACTGTATTAGCAATTCTTTAATAAAGATATTTGTATATATATAAATCAAAAATTAGGATTTTGAAATCTTGCACACTTTACCTATATTATACGGCGTGTTTAAAAAAAATATTTTTGTTTATACAAAAAAGTGTGACGATGATGATGTATTTTTTAAATTACATGCTTTATAAATTCCACATTTAAGTCGACAGATGCTTGAAATTTTGACAGAATAAACTTGAAGAACTAGTCTTTACAATTATTCAAAGAAAATAATTAAAACTTTACCGTACGGAAAATGGCTGCTTTAGAAAACAAATTTCGATGATCAAAAATGCACTTTTTCCATAAATTTCTCTGTAAATTCCACATTCAATTCGACAGATGCTTGAAATTTTGACAGAATAAACTTGAAGAACTAGTCTTTACAATTATCCAAAGAAAATTATTAAAACTTTACCGTACAAAAAATGGCTGCTTTAGAAAACAAACTTCGATGACCAAAAATGCACTTTTTCCAAAAATTGCTCTGTAAATTCCACATTTAATTCGATAGATGCTTGAAATTTTTACAGAATAAACTTGTAGAATTAGTCTTTACAATTATCCAAAGAAAATTATTAAAACTTTACCCTACGAAAAATGGCTGCTTTAGAAAACAAATTTCGATGACTAAAAATGCACTTTTTCCAAAAATTGCTGTGTAAATTCCACATTTAATTCGACAGATGCTTGAAATTTTGACAGAATAAACTTGAAGAACTAGTCTTTACAATTATCCAAAGAAAATTATTAAAACTTTATCGTACGGAAAATGGCTGCTTTTAAAACAAATTTCGATGACCAAAAATGCACTTTTTCCAGAAATTGCTCTGTAAATTCCACATTTAATTCGACAGATACTTGAAATTTCGACAGAATAAACTTGAAGAACTAGTCATTACAATTATTCAAAGAAAATTATTAAAAATTTACCGTACGGAAAATGGCTGCTTTAGAAAACAAATTTCGATGACCTAAATGCACTTTTTCCAAAAATTGCTCTGTAAATTCCACATTTAATTCGATAGATGCTTGAAATTTTTACAGAATAAACTTGTAGAATTAGTCTTTACAATTATCCAAAGAAAATTATTAAAACTTTACCCTACGAAAAATGGCTGCTTTAGAAAACAAATTTCGATGACTAAAAATGCACTTTTTCCAAAAATTGCTGTGTAAATTCCACATTTAATTCGACAGATGCTTGAAATTTTGACAGAATAAACTTGAAGAACTAGTCTTTACAATTATCCAAAGAAAATTATTAAAACTTTATCGTACGGAAAATGGCTGCTTTTAAAACAAATTTCGATGACCAAAAATGCACTTTTTCTAGAAATTGCTCTGTAAATTCCACATTTAATTCGACAGATACTTGAAATTTCGACAGAATAAACTTGAAGAACTAGTCATTACAATTATTCAAAGAAAATTATTAAAAATTTACCGTTCGGAAAATGGCTGCTTTAGAAAACAAATTTCGATGACCTAAATGCACTTTTTCCAAAAATTGCTCTGTAAATTCCACATTCAATTCGACAGATGCTTGAAATTTTGACAGAATAAACTTAAAGAACAAGTCTTTACAATTATCCAAAGAAAATTATTAAAACTTTATCGTACGGAAAATGGCTGCTTTAGAAAACAAATTTCGATGACCAAAAATGCACTTTTTCCAGAAATTGCTCTGTAAATTCCACATTTAATTCGACAGATTCTTAAAATTTTGACAGAATAAACCTGAAGAACTAGTCTTTATAAATATCCAAAGAAAATTATTAAAACTTTACAGTACGCAAAATGGCTGCTTTAGAAAACAAATTTCGATGACCAAAAATGCACTTTTTCCAGAAATTGCTCTGTAAATTCCATATTCAATTCGACAGATGCTTGAACTTTTGACAGAATAAACTTGAAGAACTAGTCTTTACAATTATCCAAAGAAAATTATTAAAACTTTACCGTACGGAAAATGGCTGCTTTAGAAAACAAATTTCGATGACCAAAAATGCAGTTTTTCCAGAAATTGCTCTGTAAATTCCATATTCAATTCGACAGATGCTTGAACTTTTGACAGAATAAACTTGAAGAACTAGTCTTTACAATTATCCAAAGAAAATTATTAAAACTTTACCGTACGGAAAATGGCTGCTTTAGAAAACAAATTTCGATGACCAAAAATGCACTTTTTCCAGAAATTGCTCTGTAAATTCCATATTCAATTCGACAGATGCTTGAACTTTTGACAGAATAAACTTGAAGAACTAGTCTTTACAATTATCCAAAGAAAATTATTAAAACTTTACCGTACGGAAAATGGCTGCTTTAGAAAACAAATTTCGATGACCAAAAATGCACTTTTTCCAGAAATTGCTCTGTAAATTCCACATTTAATTCGACAGATACTTGAAATTTTGACAGAATAAACTTGAAGAACTAGTCTTTACAATTATCCAAAGAAAATTATTAAAACTTTACCGTACGGAAAATGGCTGCTTTAGAAAACAAATTTCGATGACCAAAAATGCACTTTTTCAGGAAATTGCTCTGTAAATTCCACATTTAATTCGACAGATGCTTGAAATTTTGACAGAATAAATTTGAAGAACTTGTCTTTACAATTATCCAAAGAAAATTATTAAAACTTTACCGTACGCAAAATGGCTGCTTTAGAAAACAAATTTCGATGACCAAAAATGCACTTTTTCCAGAAATTGCTCTGTAAATTCCACATTTAATTCGACAGATACTTGAAATTTTGACAGAATAAACTTGAAGAACTAGTCTTTACAATTATCCAAAGAAAATTATTAAAACTTTACCGTACGGAAAATGGCTGCTTTAGAAAACAAATTTCGATGACCAAAAATGCACTTTTTCAGGAAATTGCTCTGTAAATTCCACATTTAATTCGACAGATGCTTGAAATTTTGACAGAATAAATTTGAAGAACTTGTCTTTACAATTATCCAAAGAAAATTATTAAAACTTTACCGTACGCAAAATGGCTGCTTTAGAAAACAAATTTCGATGACCAAAAATGCACTTTTTCCAGAAATTGCTCTGTAAATTCCACATTTAATTCGACAGAAACTTGAAATTTTGACAGAATAAACTTGAAGAACTAGTCTTTACAATTATCCAAAGAAAATTATTAAAACTTTACCGTACGGAAAATGGCTGCTTTAGAAAACAAATTTCGATGACCAAAAATGCACTTTTTCAGGAAATTGCTCTGTAAATTCCACATTTAATTCGACAGATGCTTGAAATTTTGACAGAATAAACTTGAAGAACTAATCTTTACAATTATCCAAAGAAAATTATTAAAACTTGACAGTACGGAAAATGGCTGCTTTAGAAAACAAATTTCGATGACCAAAAATGCACTTTTTCCAGAAATTGCTCAGTAAATTCCACATTTAATTCGACAGATGCTTGAAATTTTGACAGAATAAACTTAAAGAACTAGTCTTTACAATTATCCAAAGAAAACTATTAAAACTTTACCGTACGGAGAATGGCTGCTTTAGAAAACAAATTTCGATGACCAAAAATTGCAAATTCTACATTTATTTCGACTTGAAATTTTGACTTGATTTTATTTCATAGCTAAAATATTACGTGTTCAGAAAGTACCATTGATAAATTAAAGTGCCACCATATTATCCCCATTAGAGTAATTCATTTCCACACCTCTCACGTGCGTATTATTAAAATTAGCCAACCTACATACAAACACAATAATTATAAACCATATAGTTAAATCCTTAAAGTTTTCTCTAAAACAAATACGTTCGGAATGGAATCCAGCACGATTTTCTACGATGCGAGAAAGAAAGCCATATGTTGGACCATGTATTGATGTATTACAAGAGAGGCTGTTAAATTTTATTTGCCGGAGAGATACTTTCAGCGTATAATATCCCATTTTTGCGGATCTCATTTCTCGGATTTGTGCAAATATTTTCTCTTATCTTAACGTACATATATCAACGGGAATCGATTCGCAGAGTGTAATATATGTACGTGCACACACGCTTTACATATGTAATCTGATGCAAAATAAACGTTTTCTCTTTATTATTTATAATTAGATTTAAAGGTTCGTTAACACCTCCCAAGCATAGAACAGCTGTTTGTTGTTCTTTTTCTTATCAAATTAAAATTAATTTTTATTTCATTATGCATATGTTTTAGAAATAAATTTTTCAAATAAAAGTTATTTCTTTTTAAAATACCTATCCTATGATACTTGACCAAAGTTCTTATTTGAAATTCTAGTTGAGTGTAGTTACGCCTACTTCTGTCGACGCTACCTCCATTCAATTCTTTACGTAGGCCCTACTCCTGCCTCCAATCCTTTAAACAAACCTCAGATTTTTGATAAATAAATTAATTAGTGGAAGAAACAGAAAATCGCTTAATTTTTTTCTATTACCTTGCAATTGTAAAATATCATAATCCTAGCTTTATTAGTAACTGAGCTATGCGCGAAATTGTACACTACTTTTTTTACCAGAAGAGACGGATACAAGATGTCAGTCATTAGTCACGAACATTAGGTAAACAATCAAGACCTACTACCACACAAATGGCTCAATCACTTTCCAAACACTGCGCTCGAAAGAAAAAAGAATAACAGTACCGCGATGGTGAAAGTAATTAATCTTGAAATTCTTAACTCGAACCGAAATTGATCCTTGCACCGTTGCGCTGGCCAACCGCAATTTGATTTTCAAGCCAGACAGATATAAACAAGTGTAACGATTAATTAAGTCGGCTTACATCGAGCGTATAGATTTTTTTCTAGGATGGTAATTGGTGTTTGTGTTATTTAACGAGTGTTTTATTATTTAAAAAATAGGTTTATTTAGGAGATGGTATTTAATAACAGCGAAAAAGGTGTAATACCCTAGCCAACGAATATTACATGTAGAGCCGTCCCAAAATCTGGTGTCACATTGCGCAGAGAACATCTTATATTTCGAGAGAGGGGACGTCGGAAACTCATAATTATTCAGCGAGCGCCGCCGAGTTAACATAATTGTTTATTGTTAGTCAAATTTTGTTAATGTAAGTAATATTATTTTTGTTTGTATAAAATTTTAAATTGGTATATTATGTAAAAGGTTAATCCGTTAAATAAATAAATAAATAAATAATGTAAATATGTACACAGAATCGTTGCTAAATGACGATTTGTTATCGCATTCTCTCCGCTCTACGCAAACTTTACCCCCAGGTGTCACGACATTTTGGGACGGCTCTATCCACTCCACAAATAAACGTTAATGAAACGTAGAGTGTGTTTGCTGGATCCGCCAATACCTTATTATCGAACTCGTTTCTTAATTCATATTAAAAGACTTTCATTATTAATAGACTGGAGGACTTAATTAAAAAAAAGATAAACATTTGCGCGTTAAGTATTACCAACACCTGAAACTTAAAAAAACTCTAGACGGGGCAATATTTATTTCAGCAAGTACAAGCTTTCAAAGCGTAATAAAATATGCATCAACTCGGAGGAGAACTAGCGACCTCTATCCGATATAATTAACGCCACCAGGCACGGGAATGGGGGGACTCAAAGTATATTTGATTTTATAATATTTGAGAACCGAGAGCAGTTTCCTCGGGGATGAAAAGTCAATAACGAAGTGTGTAATCAGGGAAACGCGGAACGAAAGAAAAAGTAGAACGGGAATAATGTTTGCAAATAGAATTTTTTAAACTTATATTACATATAGAAGCCACGATTTTTTTCGGGGATAAAAACCACTTCCAATTATAATATTTTTGAATAAATTAGTAGTAGTAGTTGTTGTATGGGAGTTCTTGATCTTTCGATTATACAGTGCGTTTTTTTATAGATGCACCATAGGGATTTACATGTTAAAATTTGTATGCCTGTTAATGGTTTTCCTATAGCGAATTTCAGAATAATTTTTGGTATGCTGGAAGTTTGCATAGTCTTTAACAACTTCTTATAGTTTTTATAATAAAAAAATCGTAAATTTTAAAGAAATTCAAGAAAATATGATTTTATTTGATTGAGAACAAACAACTGCCATAGTTAGAATTGCTTAGACATTTCGCACCCCCCCCCCCCATATTATTGGGCCATTTATTATCGAGGGATCGTTAACTAGTATAAAATATTAACATTTACTGAACGAACGCATCCTTCTAGCTGTTCAACAAATTCCAGTAAACGGCAGAATAATCTAACAACATGACAATTTTTAAACAACCAATTTCCAAATAATTGGTTTGGTCGTTTCAGACCTTTTAAATGGCCAGCAAGAAGTTGTGATTTGAGACCGCTGAACTTGTTTTATTGGGGATATATCGCAACAAAAGTGTTTGATAACATTTGAAACAGGCCACGAGATTTGCAAGAACTAACAGATCGAATAATCGATGTCTCTAATGGAATAACTGTTAGGCAATTGCAAAATGTTAAAAGACATTTTCAAGATAGACTGGGTTACTGTTTGATACGGCAAACAATTTGAATATTTATTATACATATTATTAGTATAAATTTAAATATTTTCCAGAGCAATTTTTTTTATTAAGTTGTATTTCATATTCTAATATTTACTACTTTTGTAAGTTATTTATTGTTGATTGATTGTTAACAAACGCGCCTATTAATAAAACAAATAATAATTAAGCACCAAAAAATCGAAAAATATTTTCTTAAATTTCTTTAAAATTTACGATGTTTGTTTTGAAACCTATTAGAAGTTTTGAAAGACAATGCAAACTTAAAGTGTACCAAAATGATACCGAAATTCGCAATAGGTAAACCATTAACAGGCATTCAAATTTGAATACGTAAATCCCTATGGTGCATCTATAAAAAAACGCACTGTATAAAATAAATTAGTGGTTTAAAATAATAATATATAAACTTTGCAATAACTAACTTGGATATCATAGAACACCAATTTTTAAGTAATTCATCTACAAATTCCAAAATATTTTGCAATATTTTATAATTATAGTAATTACCTAGAAAAAAAAACAATCTTTAGAGTAAAACGCAAATTTTGGAGGTGAAAATGCAATTTTTTTAGAAACTTCTCTCTAAATTTAACATTTCTTAATATCCTGAATAATACGTCTAAAACTACCTAAAAAAAAATTATCCAAACTTTGCACCAGCAAGGATGGCTGCGCTAGTTAATGACAAAAAATGCACTTTTTCCAAAAATTGGTCTGTCAATCCCACATTTCTCTTGACAGTTGCTTAAAATTTTGACGGAATAATTCTGAATAATATGTCATTACAACTGCCTAACGGGAATTATCCAAACTTTGCACCAGCAATGATGGCTACGCTAGTTGTTGACCAAAAATGCACTTTTTACAAAAATTGGCCTGTAAATTCTACATTTCTTTTGACAGATGCTTGAAATTTTGACAGAATAATCCTGAATAATATATCATTATAACTGTCTAACGAAAATTACCCGAACTTTACACCAGAACGGATGCCTGTGCTAGTTGATGACCAAAAATGCACGTTTTCCAAAAATTGGCCTCTAAATCCTACATTTCTCTTGACAGTTGCTTGAAATTTTGACAGAATAATCTTGAATAATATGTCATTACAACTACTCAAAGAAATTTACTCGAACTTTGCACCAGCAAGGATGGCTGCGCTAGTTGATGACCAAAAATGCACTTTTTTTCAAAAATCAGCCTGTAAATCCTACATTTCGCCTGACAGTTGCTTGAAATTTTGACAGAATAATCCTGAATAATATGTCATTACAACTGCCTAACGAAAATTACCCGAATTTTGCAGCAGCGAGGATGGCTCCGCTAGTTGATGACCAAAAATGCACTTTTTCAAAAAATTGGCCTGTAAATCCCACATTTCGCTTGACAATTGCTTGAAATTTTGACAGAATAATCCTGAATAATATGTCATTACAACTGCTCAAAGAAAATTAAGCGAACTTTGCACCAGCAAGGATGGCTGCGCCAGTTGATGACCAAAAATGCACTTTTTCTAAAAATTGGCCTGTAAATCCTACATTTAGCTTGACAGTTGCTTGAAATTTTGACAGAATAATCCTGAATAATATGTCATTAAAATTGCCTAAAGAAAATTATCAGAACTTTGCACCGGCAAGGATGGCTGCGCTAGTTGGTGACCAAAAATGCACTTTTTCCAAAAAGTGATCTGTAAATCCTACATTTCACTTGACAGTTGCTTGAAATTTTGACAGAATAATCCTGAATAATATGTCATTACAACTGCCTAAAGAAAATTAAGTGAACTTTGCACCTGCAATGATGGCTGCGCTAGTTGGTGACCAAAAATGCACTTTTTCCAAAAATTGATCTGTAAATCCCACATTTCGCCTGACAGTTGCTTGAAATTTTGACAGAATAATCCTGAATAATATGTCATTACAACTGCCTAAAGAAAATTACCCGAACTTTACACCAGAAAGGATGGCTGCGCTAGTTAATGACAAAAAATGCACTTTTTCCAAAAATTGGCCTGTAAATCCTACATTTCGCATGACAGTTGCTTGAAATTTTGACAGAACAATTCTGAATAATATGTCATTACAACTGTCTAACGAAAATTACCCTAACTTTACACCAGCATGGATGGCTGTGCTAATGACCAAAAACGCACTTTTTCCAAAAATTGATCTGTAAATCCCACATTTCTTTTGACAGTTGCTTGAAATTTTAACAGAATAATTCTTAATAATATGTCATTACAACTGCCTAACGAGAATTACCCAAACTTTGCACCAGCAAGGATGGCTGCGCTAGTTGATGACAAAAAATGCACTTTTTCCAAAAATTGATCTGTAAATCCCACATTTCGCTTGATAGTTGCTTGAAATTTTGACAGAATAATCCTGAATAATATGTCATTACAACTGCCTAAAGAAAATTACCCGAAAATTGCACCAGCAATGATGGCTGCGCTAGTTGTCGAGCAATGTCGATCGCTCACTTTGAGAAACATTGGTCTAGCTCATACGTAATTGCGCCCTTATTTTTCAGGAAAAACTAATTTGGCTTTAAGGATTTTATTACAAAAGAATCAATCTGTGCCTCTATAGTAAAATATTTTAGATTTTTAGCGTTTATTTGAATTTTATTGAATGTTGAAAATACCCATTTTTTAACAAATTACTAGAAACACTTATAAAAAATCCGTTCATCGTTTATGTAATCCTGTGTAAAATATTATTACATAATTTTTATCGATCAGCTACGAGCTTTATTTTTTGAACGGTTCGAACAGCCTTAAGATTATTACATAATCAATATTGAGTCCCTTCATAATATATTTATTAAACACTGCTATTCTATTAAGTCCGGTGGTATTACATTTATAGCTGCTGCCACCGCGGGGACTTATAGGCCTCCTGCAGTAAGCTTATTATATAAATAAATAAATAGACCTCTATATATAATAAAAAAAAGATAAGCCCCTCTTGGAGTAAATATCAGTGCTTGTGCAGAGACCGCACATTAATTTATATTAGAGAGAGGGCCGCCTAGGGATATTAGGTCCAACGCGCGCACATATTCCCTCTTAAATGTTTGGAGGAAGGGAACTTACCAACTTATACTTCTTTCGCTTAGATATGAGATATTGTCTCTGACATTGTTCTAAAATAAAAAAATCTAGTAGTACTAGTAATAATCATGCAATATCCTGGCACTAGTCAGAGAATATGGTTTTATTTAAATTAAATCTTCAAGACCTTTCTGTAAAAAGCGTGAAATTCCTCATCAGTGGCATTTTCCCTAACGAATATTCGCCCTTTAAAGATTTGCGGACGCGTCGTCGTCGCTGAAGACGACGTCGGAATTCGCTCCGGTTGCGTATTTTTACTTTTTTATTGTGTCATAGCGATGATAAAGTTTATTGCCTTTTTATTGCCAACAAATGTAATTACACGCTATATACAAGGAAAGGGGCGTTATAAATCGTGAATGGGATTTTTATTGGCTACAGAATTTGTTTTTTTTTTCCTCATCTTGTTTTTTTGTGTTCGCCGGAGAAAATATCCCATATTTCACATTTCATATTCTACTGCGCCGTCTAAAGTAATGAAACATAAATACTGGAAAAATTTACGGCGGTGGCCCGTATGGAAAAATTAAGTTATTGCCCATATTCCTCGGCTTTAATTTTGTTTTCGGAGTTTACACCGCGCGCCGGTGTATTGCACTTTACGGCTTCCCGTCGTTAAGTCGAGCCGTTAAAAGTTTATTGGGTGATGGGTTTAAATATTTATTGTTTGTTTTCTGGCGAGGTATTGTTTTCCGCTGTAAAAAGGATTCGGGTCCAATTATCGCAGGATCTCCAAGGCTTATACAGTTATTAACTTGCGAAGACTATAACGCCATGATTTTATACAGCCAAAGTCTACAGAAAAATAAGTGGAAATTGCATTTTTCCGGGAAAGTTTTCGTAAAAACTTTAATATTACAAAATTGAGCAAACATTGGAGCACTTTTATATGTATCGTTTACAAATTGTTCATTGAGAACATCCGACTAAATATTTAGTTAATTAATATCAAGAGGCATTTTTTCGAGAAAACTAATTTTTTTCAAGTTTCTCTGCTGTTTACACCAAGTTTTTGGAGTTGACCCGTAAAAATCTGGAAAATCCACCCAGTTTTGGGTGTAATAAAATTAATTCAATTAAATCCGATCACACAATTGACCTGAAAAAATACACACAATTTTATTGTGGAATAAATTAAGAAAAACGCATTTTTACCACATTTTTGGTAGAAATCGAAAATGAGCATCTAAATCTCATTTTTTTTTAAATTGAAAACAAGGTTTCTACACATGTAACTCAAATCGCGCGGGGCCGCCGCACCCCTCTTATCCCGCTACCCCCTTTCTCGGAAAATTACAAAAATAATGTTTTACTTAAAAAAAAACATAAAGATCCAATCAATTTCGAATAATTTTTGTGATAGGCAAATCTCCACTTGCCTTCATAATCTTTATTTTTCGCTGCTATTTCTCATCTTAGCGCTCGAATATCCCAAAAATTGATAAATATTTTTTTTTAAAGAACATCAAATTACAATGAATTTTGAATGATTTTGGTAATGGGCAAGATTGCATTTGTAATAATTTTGTCAAAATTCACAATCTTTTGTTCTTGCAGCAAAAATTACCGTTTCTTAACTTTACACTTAAATTTCTCGAAAATTTACCAAAAAAAGTTTTTATTTTTTCATCAAAATCTAATCAATCCAATCAAGTCCGCACTTCCCACAGTTTACGCAAAAACTAGTGAGATTTCGAAATAAACAAATTCTTTTTTTATGAAACATATTTTTAAGCAAAATATAATAACCTAATTGAGAACCGACATACTTTTGAAGATGATGTACTTGAAATAATCCACTTCGCAGAAAAAGGCCCGAAAATGGACCTACTCGAATCCCTAGAAATCCACAAAGCGAAGCGTAATCCGGACTTCCCCATAATTAACGACCAGGTCGACCTAGTATTCTCCTCCTTATTCCATTCCGCATAAATACGTGTGTTTATTGTAATTTAATTTACTTTAAGTTTGAAAATGATCAGCTTATGATCGAAACTCGAGTCACTAAACAATAAAGTGTGATATTAACAAAGAAACTGTTTTATTTAAAGTTCCAAAATGTATCACGAAGTTAACGCCTCAACCATCAATCAATTCAAAAGATTTTAATTTCTTAAAAAAATTGATTTGTCTGTAACATTTTTCACATTAAAAAAAAATTATTAAAATAATTATATTTTTTTCTTATAAATCAAAAATGTTATTGTATTTTATTCCATAAAAATCTATTTAAGAGATTCACGCAACTTTTCACTTTTAAATTTTATATTAATTTTAAGTAATTTTGAGAAGATTCAAATCGATGATTTTTAAAGTTTAAATTTTTAAATTTTTTACACCGACTTGAAAAATGGGTAATTATTAAATTGAAAAACCGTGCTTACGTGTGATTATTTCGAAGATTATGGATAAGATGATGTCATATTTTGATTTAAGCAATCGATGACAATTGTTTTTTTTGAGTTGCCAAAATTATGTCACGAATTTACAAAATATTATTAAAAAATCTAGTCATGGGATGTACATTTCTGTGCAATAAAATTAAGCACAAGTCTTATGAGTGTTTTTTACAATATTCTGGTTGTGTAATTCGGGTCTGCAACATGTTTAATAAATGTTAAAACACCACAACTGTATTAACAAGCCAAAACTAACACTAAAAGTAAAAACCATCTTTTATTTTAGTTATAGTTCGAATTTTTGAATTGTTGTCTAAATGACGCGGCATTTTGACATTACAGAAATTGACAAATTTACATATTTTCGTAACCAGGAAGTCTGCTTTAAACTATAACATATTTTGTGTCCTTCATTTTATTGCACAGAGGTGTACATATGTGACTAAATTTGAAATTAAACTCGAATGGGTTTTGTGCAATTCTGAGAGGTCGATAGCAATTGTTCATAGATTTACATTCGACTCCAAAATTATTGCAATTTTTACTTTCTCCGGTACGAAGTACGAGAAAGTATTGTGATCGTGATTTTTTTTTCAAATTTTTTTTTTTTACGGAAATATACGTTTTAGGGTCCCTAGATGCCATTTCAATAATTTCTGGAAAAAAAAAATGTGTCTGTGTGTGTGTGTGTCTGTGTGTGTGTCTGTGTGTGTGTGTCTGTGTGCGTGTGTGGGTGTGTGTCTTCTGTGCGCGCTGTATCTCAAAACCTAATAGAGCAATTGATATGAAACTTTGAACATCCATCTTATTTGATAATCTGAAGAACTGAAAAGCTTTTGGTAAAATTTCGTATACCGGAAGTGGGCGTTTACCTTAACTGTTTTTTTGTTTTTTGCCAATATTTTCTTAAATATGAAAAATATCACAAAAACATTTAAACAAACTTTGAAGACAACAAAGAAATGAATATCTTTTGCTTGACAACATTTTTCATAAAAAAAGTTAAAAATAAATATAACAGACAGGCAGACATAAAGTCAGACACACAGACACACATTTTTTTACAAAAATTATCGCAAATGGATTTTGCCACAAAAAAAAATGTTTGGATTTTTTTTATGATCACAATAGTTTCCCGTAGTTAGTATGGAGAAAGTAAAAAATAAATATGACAGACAGACAGACACAAAGGCTGACACACATTTTTTTTACAAAAATTGTCGGAATCGACGAAATGGATATAAATGGATAAAACAATTATTTGGAATATTTTTACAATCACATTTTTCCCCCTTAGTTTGTAAAATGAAAGTAAAAATAAATATGACAGACAGATACAAAGGCAGACACACAGACACATTTTGTTCACAAAAATTGTCGGAATCAACGAAATGGTTATTTCCGCAAAAACATAAATGGAAATTATTTACGATCACAATACTTTCCCGTGGTTTGTACGGAGAAAGTAGAAAATAAATATGACAGACAGACGCACACAAAGACAGACAGACGCACATAAAGACAGACACACATATTTTCTACAAAAATTGTCTGAATCGACGAAATAGATATTTCAGCAAAAAAAATGTTACGATCACAATATTTTCACTTAGTTTGTAAGGAGAAAATAAAAAATAAAGATGACAGACAGACAGACACAAAGGCGGACACACAGACACTTTCTTTTTCACAAAATTGTCGGAATCAACGAAACGGCTGTTCTGCAAAAAAAATAGATTTTTTTACTATCATAATATTTTCCAGTAGTTTGTACAAAGAAAGTAGAAACTAAATATGACAGACAGACACAAAGGCAGACACACATATTTTTTTTACAAAAATTAAATTTTTTTAATATGTATAATATACAGGGTATTTTTTTTATCGTGGGCCATAGGATTTTATATGTTAAAAATATACCTTGTGTTAATGTATATTTCATCATAAAATTTTGAAGGAAATTTTAGTTAGTAATAAATCAATTACTTTTCTACATGATGCGCTTAGTCAGAATAATTTAAACATGTTTTATTCCATTAAAAAATGATATTATTTGAAATAAATAACTGAGCAAAAATAATCAAAGTACCTTGAATGTCTGAAATGTCAGATTGATTAGTGAATTAATTTCATTTTTTAATGGAATAAAACATGTTTAAGTTAATCTAATTAAGCGCATCATGTGGAAAAATAATTAATTTATCACTAACTAAAATTTGCTTTCAAATTATATGTTAAAATATACATTAACACAAGGTATAATTTTTAGCATGTAAAATCCTATGGCCTACGATAAAAAAAACATACTGTATATATATTTTAAATTATAGAACGTGTATTAAAGTGTATCGTATACGTCCAATTATTTTATAAGCGAACAAATTTTGTAAATCCTACATTGTATATTAAATTTTAAACACATCCACTATATGTAAAATATTTTGTAAAACTGTATGTACAGTATTTTATGTACCAAAGTGGCAATCAGTGAATAAAATTGAATTGAATTGAATTGAAAAATTGTCAGAATCGAGGAAATTGATATTTCCACAAAAAATATATTTGGAAATTTTTTACAATCACAACACTTTCCCTTAGTTTGTACGGAGAAAGTAAAAAAATAAATATGACAGACAGACAGACACAAAGGCAGACACACATTTTTTTTACAAAAATTGTCGGAATCGACAAAATGGATATTTCCGCAAAAGGAAATTTTTTACGATCACAAATGTTTCCCGTCAATTTGTACACAATTTGTAAGCTTAATAATATGTCCTGGTTTGATTTATTTAATTCATCAATGTCAAATTTTAAATTTAAGGTTAAAAGTAATATTGTCACTAGTAACTAATAATGTTCGTGTATATATTTTAGTTGTAATAGGTTAAATTTTATTATATCTGTCAGTTAAAATGTATTCAATTGTGTTTTATGTAAAGTTTGAAATGGAGTTTCCGTCAATAAAGTTATTTATTTATTTATTTATGGTTATGGTTTTGGCCCGAGGGTGGAGAGTGCTCACCGACTCGAAGCTGCGGGCCAAAAACCATTTTACCGCCGTGGTGATTATTTGGTACATTATTTTTTTATTGTCATTAAATTTTCATTTATAAAAAATTCAAATTACAATTTATTCGAGAGAATAGAAATAATCGTAATTAACATGACACGTTTATTCTGAACGTAACGATGGTAATAGGTGTAAATAAGATTGGAAGTTTTTCACTAATTTTGAAAATAATCATTAAATTGTTGTTAGTTGCGAATTTTTTTCAGTGTGACCAAATAAATGTAAAAACAATTGTGACCAACTTGGAATTTTTAAAAGGTGCTTAAAATTGATTTTGCTTTATGATTTCAGAAAAATCTAACAAGTCCCTTCACTAACTTTGGAAATAATCATAGTAAATAACCGAGTAAATTGTTTTGCTGAAGTTGCCAATTTCTCCAGTCTAGCCAAATAAATGTGAAAACAAATGATACAAACTTCAAAATTTACTTAAAATTGTTCTTTATGGTTTAATAATAATCTCAAACACATCTTTACTAAATTTCAAAATAATTATACGAGAACTGAGTTAAACGTAATGCATTTGGCATTACTTCAGTGCCACCAAAAAAATATTAAAACAATTGTTATCGACTTTAAATTTTTAAAATTTATTCGAAAATAATAATAATAATAATAATAATAGTTTATTCCTCGACAGATATACATCCAATGACAGAGAAATATAAATAATCATAAACTTACTAATTAATTAGAATTTAAAAAAAACAAAAAATAAAGTTAAAGAGAAAAAAGTAAAGAAAAACAAAATCAAACAGAAAACACAATTAATAACACAATAAGATGAACTGAAATAGATACCATTTTATGGCATAAAAAATATCTTCTACACACCCTGACTAAGTTATAAAATAATCACCGGAGAGCTGGGATCATTGTTATTCTAAAATATTGTGCGAACAATAATAAGTTTATCACTTATGTCCGCCATTTTGAATTTTTCAATTTTGACATCAAATTCATAATCTATGATAAGTACCCATTTATATCAAAGTTTATCAAGATTTAGACTTTTGGCCAGCTTTTTCGAATTCTGAACCACTGTCTGACGACGCAACATTTATGCATGATAACGCAAGGCCCCACACTGCTCGAATAGTTACTGAGTAACTTGAAGAGTGTCAAATCGTGCGATTTGTTTGGCCTGCTCGTAATCCAATTGAACATGTTCGGGATGAGACGGGAAAACGTTTACGGTGCAGGATTGGGACAGTCTTCCGCAGAATATGATCCAAAATCTGATCCGGAGCATGCCTCGTCGTTTGCAAGCTGTTATCACTGCCAGAGGAGGGAATACTCGCTACTGAAGTCCTTAAACTTACTTTTGTTTCAACAAAAGCATATGAAAGTAAACTTGATCATTTTCATTACTTAGCATATCAAATTGATATTACTTTCAATCAACTTTGGACAACAAAAACTTTTTTTTATTCAAGCAATCAGTCAGTGAACTATTACCATACGTAAAAATACGTAAAAAACTAAAAATGTAAAAAAATCAAATTACGGAGTGACCCTAGTTTTATGCGCGGTTTGGAGGTGGGGAAAATTTATTGTTATCCTTAGCAATTTTCAATTCTTTCCACACTGGCAATTTATAACTTATACGAGAGAAATTGAATTTTCATCAACATTATATTTCAAGGTAATAATAGAACATAGAAAGCACGTAATCTAATAAATTGAATATCGATTAGTGCACACACATTTATTTTATAATATCGAAAGCAGGAAATTGTGTGCGCATAAAATACAGAATCATAATTTAAATGGAAGAAAAACATAATGTACGCCGTGGCAATTTTCCGGAAATTTTTATACAAAGAACACTTATCCACCTGCTTTCAATTCTACCTTAGACGGTGTAATTGTATTACTTTTTAATCATTTTCGCCCCGATAATTTAATCTGTGGGTGGATATATTGATCGCCGAACGCACCGGCTTTTCATTTAATTAAGGCGAACACAAAGGAAACGTCTTGAATATTTTGTATGGATTTAATTTTTGTTTTAATTAAGGAAACACAACCGGTATATTTATATACGTTTCTAAAAGGAAATGCTTTATTCTGTTTAACATTAATATTTATTTTTCCATTACAATGATCAGACTAAAAGTTATATTATTCAACATGTATAAGGTGTCCCACGAAAAAGTAGCATTTTAAAATTGCTATAAAGAAAAGACGGGTGGGTGGATATTTTTCAATTATTATTTTTTTATTGAATAGCCCCAACATTGCGGTTTATTAGTGGAAGACCACTTCATTCATATGGCTGCCTCGGCTGGCTTTGCAGTAGCCCATTCTGTCGACACAATTTTTCATAACATTTCGATGGTGTGGCCGCAATGGCGACTTCAATCTCGTGCTTTAGGTCGTCAATCGTCTCTGGATGGTTGGCGTAGCACTTATCCTTGACGGCTCCCCACAAAAAAATAGTCGCAGCTGCGAGGCGTCCAGTTGACATCGCCGTTTCGGCTAATTATGCGATTTTCGAACGTACCGCGCAAAAGTTCGACTGTAACGTTAGCCTGTGTGGCACGTGGCGCCGTCCTGCTGGAACCAAATGCCGCCGATGTCTTCCTCGTCCATTCGGGAAAGAAAAAAAAATCCAACAAGCCGCGATAGCGCTCACCATTGACGGTTAAACTATCTGATGAGACTTGAACTGTCTGTAGATATTCTAATGGGCAAACATTTTTTTTTAGTTACCACATAGCTTTAAAATGGAATATCCTTGTATAATACATAAAAGAGTTTGTATTTGTCAATTCTGGAAGCAATGATTACGACTGGACGTTCCCATTGTTAAAAATTTAAACGCCATTAAAACTTTTTTTAATTGCGAAAAAAAAAAATGTGCAACTCTGCACCAAATTAAACCGAGCGATCGGGGGCGAGGGAGACAGTGATGAAAATGGAAAATTTAAAATTGCAGAGTTAATTATTTTGAAAGAACGCGGACCGCATCTAATTAAGTGGCTCACTCGCCTAATTACGACATCAAATCCTTTTACTGTGCATCTCCGGAAAACTGGGTCGAACATTATAATGGACTTTAAAGTTGTATTAAATGTTCGGGATTTCAAAGTTATGCCATTTTCATAATCACTCTTTATTTTCCAGCATTATGTAACGAGATTACTCTTCTGCACCATTAACATTGTGTATAGTATGTTTAAAAACAGAGTGATGAGTTATGTTTATTATTTTCTCCGTTGAGTACGGGAAAGTAATGTAATCGTGATTTTTTTTTCAGACTGGTTTTCCATACTTCATCTCGCAGTATACACAATACACAATTATATTTATCAACTTTTCCACATTCTTTTTTAAACAGTTATAACTCACTCAACAATGATTGTATTTTAAAAAACAATAATGATTTTTGAAGAATTAAGTATTTTTAGTTGTTTTTAATTTTTGCATTATTTTATATCGGCGTTTCACATTTATTTATTTCATTTTCGAGTTTTTTTACTCAACGCTTTCACAACGCACTTAAAAATTTCTCAACTTTTATAACTCACCTAAAAATTGAAGTATTTTTAATAGCAAAAATAAATATAGTCTCCTTAGTTGTTGGGTTAGCGTTAATAAATTTGAAAATAAAAAACTTAATGTTCTAAAACTGACTTTTCACTGAAATATGTTTACAGCTTCCATATTCAATATGAAAATTTGATGAAACTGTTACAAACTAATGCTAAAAAGTGAGCCCTTAGAAATTGGTAATTAAAACTTTTTCAACTTTACTGAGAGAGAAATGGCGCTGGTCGAAACAAAAATTCAATGAGCAAAAATTGACTTTTCGTAGAAATATGTTTACAGCTTTCATATTCAATATGACAATTTGATGAAACTGTCACAGACTAATGCTAAAAAGTGCGCCCTTAGAAATTGGTAATTAAAACTTTTTCAACTTCACTGAGAAAAAAATGGTGCTGGTCAAAACAAAAATTCAATGAGCAAAAATTGACTTTTTTCAGAAATATGTTCACAGCTTTCATATTCAATATGACAATTTGATGAAACTGTCTCAGACTAATGCTAAAAAGCGTGCCCTTAGAAATTGGCAATTAAAACTTTTTCAACTTCACTGAGAGAGAAATGGCGCTGGTCGAAACAAAAATTCAATGAGTAAAAATTGACTTTTCTCAGAAACATGTTTACAGCTTTCATATTCAATATGACAACTTGATGAAACTGTTACAGACTAATGCTGAAAAGCGCGCTCTTAGAAATTAGTAATTAAAACTGTTTCAACTTCACTGATAGAAAAAAGGCGCTGATCGAAACAAAAATTCAATGAGCAAAAATTGACTTTTTTCAGAAATATGTTCACAGCTTCCATATTGAATTTGACAATTTGATGAAACTGTCTCAGACTAATGCTAAAAAGTGTGCCCTTAGAAATTAGTAATTAAAAATTTTTTAACTTCACTGAGAGAAAAATGGCGCTGATCGAAACAAAAATTCAATGAGCAAAAACTGACTTTTTTCAGAAATATGTTTGCAGCTTCCATATTAAATGTGACAATTTGATGAAACTGTCACAAACTAATGCTAAAAAGTGCGCCCTTAGAAATTGGTGATTAAAACTTTTTCAACTTCACTGAGAGAAAAATGACGCTGATCGAAACAAAAATTCAATGAGCAAAAATTGACTTTTTTTCAGAAATATGTTTACAGCTTTCATATTCAATATGACAATTTGATAAAACTGTTACAGACTAATGCTAAAAAGTGCGCCCTTAGAAATTGGTAATTAAAACTTTTACAACTTCACTGGGAGAAAAATGGCGCTGGTCGAAACAAAAATTCAATGAGAAAAAATTGACTTTTTTCAGAAATATGTTTACAGCTTCCATATTCAATATGGCAATTTGATGAAACTGTTACAGACTAATGCTAAAAAGTGCGCCCTTAGAAATTGATAATTAAAACTTTTTCAACTTCACTGATAGAAAAATGGCGCTGATCGAAACAAATATTCAACGAACAAAAATTGACTTTTTTCAGAAATATGTGTACAGCTTTCATATTCAATATGACAATTTGATGAAACTGTTACAGACTAATGCTAAAAAGTGTGCCCTTAGAAATTGGTAATTAAAATTTTTTTAACTTCACTGAGAGAAAAATGGCGTTGGTCGAAACAAAAATTCAATGAGCAAAAACTGACTTTTTTCAGAAACATGGCCGTAGATACAATATCCCAAAAGATAATTAAATGAGACTGTAACAGATTAATGTAGAAAAGTGCGCCTTTACAATCTATTAATTAAAACTTTTCTAACTTCACCGAGAGAAAAATGGCGCTGATCGAAATAAAAATTCAGTGAGAAAAAACTGACTTTTTTCAGAAACATCGCCGTAAGTACAATATCTCAAATGATAATTAAATGAAACTAAACAGATGAATGCAGAATAGTGCGCCTTGGTGATCTATTAATTAAAACTTTTCTAACTTCACCGAGAGAAAAATGGCGCTGGTCGAAACAAAAATTCAATGAGCAAAAATTGACTTTTTTCAGAAACATAACCGTAGATACAATATCCCAAATGATAATTTAATGAAACTGTAACAGATTAATGCAGAAAAGTTCGCCTTTACAATCTATCAATTAAAACTTTTCTAACTTTACCGAGAAAAAAATGGCGCTGGCCGAAACAAAAATTCAATGAGCAAAAACTGACTTTTTTCATAAACATGGCCGTAGATACAATATCCCAAATGATAATTAAATGAAAGTGTAACAGATTAATGCACAGTAGTGCGCCTTTACAATCTATCAATTAAAACTTTTCTAACTTCACCCAGAAAAAAATGGAACTGGTCGAAACAAAAATTCAATGAGCAAAAACTGACTTTTTTCAGAAACATGGCTGTAGATACAATATCCCAAATGATAATTAAATGAAACTGTAACAGATTAATGCAGAAAAGTGCGCCTTTACAATGTATTAATTAAAACTATTTTAACTTCACCGAGAGAAAAATGGCGCTGGTCGAAACAAAAATTTAATGAACAAAAACTGAAATTTTTCAGAAACATGGCCGTAGATACAATATCCCAAATGATAATTAAATGAAAGTGTAACAGATTAATGTAGAAAAGTGCGCCTTTACAATGTATTAATTAAAACTTTTCTAACTTCACCGAGAGAAAAATGGAACTGGTCTAAACAAAAATTAAATGAGCAAAAACTGGCTTTTTTCAGAAACATGACCGTAGATACAATATCCCAAATGACAATTACATGAAACTGTAACAGATTAATGCAGAATAGTAAGCCTTTACAATGTATTAATTAAAAAATTTCTAACTTCACCGAGAGAAAAATGGCACCGTCGAAAAAAAAATTCAATGAGCAAAAACTGCCTTTTTTTCAGAAACATGGCCGTAGAGACAATATCCCAAATGATAATTAAATGAAAGTGTAACAGATTAATGCAGAAAAGTGCGCCTTTACAATCTGTCAATTAAAACTTTTCTAACTTCACCGAGAGAAAAATGGAACTGGTCTAAACAAAAATTTAATGAGCAAAAACTGACTTTTTTCAGAAACATGGCCGTAGAAACAAAATCCCAAATGATAATTAAATGACACTGTAACAGATTAATGCAGAAAAGTGCGCCTTTGCAAATTGCTAATTAAAACTTTTCCAACTTCACCGAGAGAAAAATGGCGCTGGTTAAGAACATAAATTTGATGATTTTTTGCAGAGATATTATCGTAGATTCCGTATCCAATATGGCAATTGAATAAAACTGTAACTAATTGAAGCCAATAATTGTGCCTTTATAAATTACTAAGTAAAACTTTTCCAACTTTAATAGAAGGAAAATGGCGCTGGTCAAGATTGAAGTTTGTTGATCAAAAACTGACCATTACCAGAAAAATGATCGTGGATTCCATATCTAATGTGACAATTTAATTAAACTGTGAGAGAAAAAATCCCAATAAATGTATCTTTACAAATTCTCAATTAAAACTTTTCCAAATTCACTGCAAGAAAAACGGCAACGGTCAAAATGATGAAGAATTGTCTTTAATCAGAAATATGATCGAAGATGCCATATCCAATATGACAATTGAACGAATCGGTGACAGATAAAATCAAATAGGTACGTTTACACGAATTTTTCGACTTTACTAGAAATGAAAATGGTATTGGTCAAACAGAAATTTGGGAGCCAAGACACAAAAAAAGCGAAAGAAGGAAGATCTAGATCATTATGAGAAAATGAGTTAGAGAAAGCAATTGAAGCAAGAGGAAAAACCTGGAAGGAAGGCCAAGTCCAGCGAAACATTTTAGTGCCGAAAACTGCAAATCTGGGATACAAGATCTCTAGCTTTAATAATTTTAAAACAGAGCTGAGAAAGCTAGTATTACACCTTTAATTCATTGGATTTTAGTAAAACCTGTATACTTCATTCTTACATCTTTATATTTATATATGTATTATTATTATTATGTAAAAGTAGATTCCGTTAATAAACATTATTATAATTAAGATGTGAAATATTCTGCAGGTTATTATCGAAGATTGCCCGAAGGGGGATTTTGGGGAGACAGAAGAAACCGAGAAGAAATTGAAAATATTGTTGAAATAATTGGCTAAAAAGAAGATTTTGATAATTAAATATCAAAATTAATTTATCTAAAGATCTAGTGAATTATTTTCATAACAATTTTTTCCATATTCTCAATGATACGTACATTAAGCTCAAGAATTTAAACAGAAACGCCGATATCAATTTTATTTCGGTGTTTTCAATTAAATGTGTAACTCTTGTAAAAATTATTTCAACGCTGCAAAATGTATTTTATAATATTTCGTACGAATTATTAGAAAAAAACGATAATACCCAACAGTGGCGGCTCGTGGAACAAGTTGATGGTAGAGCCACTTATACAATATACGCCCCCTCCCCTCCTTTTTTGAAGAAAGAAAGAACGATTTATCTTCCTAAACCAAAGTAACTGGCGAAAAAGTTTTAAGAATTAATTAAAAATTATTGCTGAGCTTGAAACTACAGGTAGTGCCATGGCTCCTTGGCTCTATTTAACGAGCCGCCCCTGATTCCCAAAATATCCGAAAACCTTTTACGGAGAAAGTTACATGATGGCCACATCACCATTTTTTTAATTCTTCATTACAGTTTTGTATTTTTTGACGGGGGGAAGGGCCTTGGCCCACATTTGGATTGGGCTCAAATATTTTTAGTACGTTAATTATCTCTAGTTTTAAGTACGTACCTGCCTTCTACATTGCGTGTGGAATTGGCACGGCGATGTTTTGATTTAAACCGTATTAATTGCCAGGCCTCGGGTCCGTCGAGAAGTGATAACAAAAACTGACCAAAACCTCTCTTATCTGCAAAAAATTGAGCAGCGTGCGGATGGTCGCTCTTTGTCAGTCTTCGGGGATTAGTTGATTGACGTGTTAGTGGCGTGGCGTGCGGATGATTTATAATGATTTAGTGTTAAATGAACGTTGAGCAATTGTGCATTGTTGTAATAATGTCATACACTAGTATGTACCAGCGTGTGTGTGTTGTGTAAGTGGCATTAAATGAAAATCTATAGAAATCGAGGAAGCGGTGATTCTAAACACCTGTTTTAACCTAATAATAGTAATATAGTTTTATCCATGTAATTGTTAAATACAGATGAGATAGATTTTAGTTGTTGGTTTACCAAAAAATACGTGTTTTGTGCGAGTTTTCCGTTGAATATGGGAAACTTTAAAGGCGCATTCTCCTTCCCCTTACGTTTCCTAAAGTTAAGACATAAATTTTTCAAACTCTGCTTAAAAAAGTATGCCCATAGAAAAAAATCAGCCCCCTTTTCGAATTACCCTAAAGTAAATCATAACAAACAAAAAATTATATAGATAACCTACGGACAGAAAAACTTATGGTCGATACCCATTGACGGTCCTAAAATTAATGTGGAAAAATTATGTGTCTGTCAATAAAGATGTTTCATATAATAGATAAACTATATATTTGGTTAAATACAACAGTTTAGATTGAAATAATTTTTTTGTTTCTCACATCTCACTCAATGACCCTCTCATGAGACCGTTACTACACTTTTTGCATTCCCAATAAAATTTTCTGTTCCTAGTTAATATTTATTTAATATAATATATTCCATAAATGGCTACGAATTTTCAGCCGTGAATAAATATTTACCAATTTATTGAAAGCCATAATTAATTCCATAATATTTAATGACTTAAAACATAATGATTACTACCTCGTTTAATTATGTATGCAGATTAATACAATATAAACAAATTTGTATTTTAATTAAATCACAACGCGAATAATTAATGCAAACTCATTTATAAACAATTACACTGCTTGCTATTCTGTATTAATATATCCTACGTTTATTAATACCGCGGGAGCGGTTTATTATTCTTAATAATATTTAACGGTAAACAACTTTCCCGTAAGAATTAATTAGTTCGGCCATCGAAAATTTCCAGGAAAGTAAATATTTGTGTTGGATCCGTCTTCGGAATCGCGGAAATACAACAGTCGAAATTAAATTTCAATTGAGGCTACCGAGACCGCGTAATCACAATTATTCAATTGAGCTCGAAAATAAAGTATTTTTTGTACGGCCACGTAACCAAATCTTTAGTGGAATGAATCATTTTATGATCGTTATATAATGCTATGCAAAAATTTTAATTATATATCTTCTTTCGTTTTTTTTTTAATTCTGTTTCATCAGAGGAACGATTGGCGTTTTAAAATTTCAGCTGGATAAGACAACAAAAAAGTTTAGAAAAATAAATCGATTTTTTCAGGCTAAATTAAAAATCCAAATCGAACGCGGTTTTCAATTCTGTGCTCCTTGGGTACAAATTAGTCGGATTGTATTAAAATTGACGATTTTAAATTTTTTACCAAAACCTGAAAAACTACCCAAGGGTCCCCCCTTCTTACTTTTGCTCAAAAATTGCATTTAAAATAATTTCCTGAAGAAACCACTGGTTGGATTCGGAGTTTCTATACGTCAGTGGAAAGATCCTTTCAAGACCCTCTAAAAAAATTCACCTGCCAAACCACAAATGTCAATTTTAAGCCCGTGACGCGTCAGCAAAAAAAAACTCGAAAATGAAAAAAATCGAAAAAAACAACTTTTTTAATAATCATCCTAGTCCTTCATGTAATACCGTTTTTTTTTCATCAGAAGAACGAGCTTAATCTATTGGCGTTAAAAAATTTCATCTAGAAAAGTTTGCAAAAAAGTTAGCAAGTCACCATGAACTTGTTAGAAAATTTTGAAAAAGTAGATTTTCTCAGTGTTGAACGGCCGTAGCGGCTAAACAAAAACTCCAAATCGAACGCGGATTTCAAATCTGTACTCCTTGGGTACAAATTAGTCGGATTCTATTAAAATTGACGATTTTTAATTTTTGACCAAAACCTGAAAAACTACCCAAGGGTCCCCCCTTTCTGCTTTTGCTCAAAAATTGGCTTTGAAATGATTTCCTGAAGAAACCACTGGTTCGATTCGGGATTTCTATACATCATTAAAAAGATCGCGCCAAGACGCTTCAGAAAATGTACTTTTGCACGAACAAATGTGAATTTGAAGCCCGTGACGCGTCGGCAAAGAAAACTCGAAAATGGAAAAAATTGAAAAAAACAACTTTTTTAATAATCATCGTTAACCTTTATGTAATACCTTTCTTTTCACTAAAAGAACGAGCTGAATCGATAAGCGTTAAAAAAATTTATCTAGAAAAATTTGCAAAAAAGTTAGCTTGTAAGAAAATTTTGAAAATAGTCGATTTTTCAGACTTTGAACGGCCGTAGCGGCTAAACAAAGAATCCAAATCGAACGCGGTTTTCAATTTTGTGCTCCTTGGGCACAACTTAATTAAAATTTAATTAAAATTGGCGATTTTTAATTTTCGACGAAAACGTGAAAAACTATAGAAGGTTCCCCCCTTCTTACTTTTTCCTAAAAATTGGCTTTGAAATGATTTCCTGAAGAAACCACTGGTTCGATTTAGAGTTTCTATACATCATTGGAAAGATCCCTTCAAGACGCTTCAGAAAATGCACTTTTGCAACAACAAATGTCATCTTGAAGCCCGTGACGCGTTCGCAAAGAAAACTCGAAAATGTTAAAATCGGGAAAATCAACTTTTTTTTAATGATAATCCACATTATTAATAACTCAATAATTTAATTCATTTACAAAACACTTCCAACTGTCATCCAATTATATTATTAGAACTCAAAATGATCGAAAAATAACTAACCCCGCTCACGTTCCGCGGTCCATCATTCAGCCTTCTCTTATTTATAAGTCCTGGCCGAAGCCTTCGGGCGAAAGTAGCGAATCATGTGTTACCTATGAATAACTGCCGGAAGAGAGAAAGAGTAAATACACCCCAAAACGTCAAAAAACACTTAAATCCCGAAGAGCGCCACCTGCTCCGAATAAATATTTAACTCCTTAAGAGCTCCGGTATCATTTTTATCGTCGGATATTACACGTGCGTGTGGTGAGAGAGAGAGCAGAAGTCATAACATCCTTAAAAATTCAAAATTCCCGAGGAACTTTCTCGCGACTGGAAAATCCGCAGCCGGAGGATAAATCCGCGATTTTTCCGCACGTTTGAAGTGGGCGCTCGACTCTGTTCGAACGTCGTCGGGGCATTATTTTAAATGATCGTTATCTGGAGATTAAATGTGAGAATTGTGTGTTTGGGTCATCATTAGTACGTCAATCCGATTTGAATGTTTTTTTTTAATTATCGTTTTCCCTCGTTTTCCTTACACATTACACACAATTTAAGGGATTATTTCATTTCCTCCGTTTTCAGTGTTGCTATTTTCTTTCCGGCTGTGAAATGTTAATTTAAAAAAAAATGGTTCATTCTGGATGTGCCTTAAAATTTTGAAGCTAATTCCTGCAGAGATGAAGTTTTTACAATTTTTCTTATCTCCGAATGCAATTTTCATTTTTGAGTGTTGCCATTTTGTTTCCAGATGTGATATCGATTTTTTTAAAGTAATATCAAAAAATGGTTCATTCTGGATGCGCCTTTAAATTTTCAAGCTAATTCCTGCAGAGATGTATTTTTTACAATTTTTTTCATCGCCGAATGCAATTTTCATTTCCTGCGTTCAAGTTCTGAATGTTGCCATTTTGTTTCCAGCTGTGATATGCCAATTTTTTTAAGGAACATTAAAAAATGGTTCATTCTGGATGCGCCTTGAAATTTTGAAGCTAATTCCAGTGGAGATTATTTTTTTACAATTTTTCTTATCGTCGAATGCAATTTTCTTTTCCTGCGTTCAAGTTTTAAGTATTGCCATTTTGTTTCCAGCTGTGATATGTCAATTTTTTTAAAGGAATATCAAAAAATGGTTCATTCTGGATGTGCCTTAAAATTTTGAAGCTAATTCCAGCAGAGATGAATTTTTTACAATTTTTCTTATCTCCGAATGCAATTTTCATTTCCTGCGTTCAAGTTTTGAGTATTGCCATTTTGTTTCCAGCTGTGATATGTCAATTTTTTTAAAGGAATATCAAAAAATGGTTCATTCTGGATGTGCTTTAAAATTTTGAAGCTAATTCCAGCAGAGATGAATTTTTTACAATTTTTCTCATCGCCGAATGCAATTTTCATTTCCTGCGTTCAAGTTTTGAGTGTTGCCATTTTGTTTCCAGCTGTGATATGTCGATTTTTTTAAAGGAATATCAAAAAATGGTTCATTCTGGATGTTCCTTGAAATTTTGAAGCTAATTCCTGCAGAGATGAATTTTTTACAATTTTTCTCATCGCCGAATCCAATTTTAATTTCCTGCGTTCAAGTTTTGAGTATTGCCATTTTGTTTCCAGCTGTGATATGTCGATTTTTTTAAAGGAATATCAAAAAATGGTTCATTCTGGATGTGCCTTAAAATTTTGAAGCTAATTCCAGCAGAGATGAATTTTTTACAATTTTTCTTATCTCCGAATGCAATTTTCATTTCCTGCGTTCAAGTTTTGAGTATTGCCATTTTGTTTCCAGCTGTGATATGTCAATTTTTTTAAAGGAATATCAAAAAATGGTTCATTCTGGATGTGCTTTAAAATTTTGAAGCTAATTCCAGCAGAGATGAATTTTTTACAATTTTTCTCATCGCCGAATGCAATTTTCATTTCCTGCGTTCAAGTTTTGAGTGTTGCCATTTTGTTTCCAGCTGTGATATGTCGATTTTTTTAAAGGAATATCAAAAAATGGTACATTCTGGATGTTCCTTGAAATTTTGAAGCTAATTCCAGCAGAGATGAATTTTTTACAATTTTTCTCATCGCCGAATGCAATTTTCATTTCCTGCGTTCAAGTTTTGAGTATTGCCATTTTGTTTCCAGCTGTGATATGTCATTTTTTTTAAAGTAATGTCAAAAAATGGTTCATTCTGGATGTGTCTTGAAATTTTGAAGATAATTCCTGCAGAGAATAATTTTTTACAATTTTTTTTATCGCCGAATGCAGTTTTTATTTCCTGCGTTCAAGTTTTGAGTATTGCCATTTTGTTTCCAGCTGTGATTTGTCGATTTTTTTAAAAGGATATCAAAAAATGGTTCATTCTGGATGTGTCTTAAAATTTTGAAGCTAATTCCTGCAGAGATGAATTTTTTACAATTTTTCTTATTGCCGAATGCAATTTTTATTTCCTCCATTGAAGTTTCGAGTGTTGCCATTTTGTTTCCAACTGTGTCATAGATATCTAGATATTTCTAGAATATGGCCTGTAAAATTTATTAAAATTAATTTTGGGGATTTCGAGAAAATTACGAAAATCTAGTCGAAAGTGCAATTTTGCAAAATATCGATTTTTGGTGGAAAATTCCGGATAAAATATTAACGACCCACTTTTGATTTTTCTTTAGTTTTACAACTACATATACCTAGAATATGCCCTGTAAAATTTTTTGAAATTAATTTTGGGGATTTCGAGAAAATTACGAAAATCTAGTCGAAAGTACAATTTTACAAAAAAATCGATTTTTGATGGGAAATTCCGGATAAAATATTAACGATCCACTTTTGATTTTTCTTTAGTTTTACAACTACATATATCTAGAATATGGCCTGTAAAATTTATTAAAATTCATTTTGGGGATTTCAAGAAAATTATAAAATCTAGTCAAAAGTGCAATTTTGCAAAATATTGGTTTTTGTTGAAAAATTCCGGATAAAATATTAATGACCCACTTTTGATTTTTCTTTAGTTTTACAACTACACATATCAAAAATATGGCCTGTAAAATTTATTAAAATTCATTTTTGGGATTTCGAGAAAATTACGAAAATCTAGTCGAAAGTGCAATTTTGCAAAAAAACGATTTTTGATGGAAAATTCCGGATAAATCATTAATGACCCGTTTTTGATTTTTCTTTAGTTTTACAACTACATATATCTAGAATATGCCCTGTAAAATTTATTAAAATTCATTTAGGGAATTTCGAGAAAATTGCGAAAATCCAGTCGAAAGTGCAATTTTGCAAAAAATCAATTTTTGATGGAAAATTCCGGATAAAATATTAACAACCCACTTTTGATTTTTCTTTAGTTTTACAACTACATATATCTAGAATATGCCCTGTAAAATTTATTAAAATTCATTTTTGGGGATTTCGAGAAAATTACGAAAATCTAGTCGAAAGTGCAATTTTGCAAAATATCGATTTTTGATGGAAAATTCCAGATTAATTATTAACGACCCATTTTTGATTTTTCTTTAGTTTTACAACTACATATATCCAGAATATGGCCTGTAAAATTTATTAAAATTCATTTTGGGGATTTCGAGAAAATTACGACAATCTAGTCAAAAGTGCAATTTTGCAAAATATCAATTTTTGATGGAAAATTCCGGATAAAATATTAACGACCCACTTTTGAGTTTTCTTTAGTTTTACAACTACATATACCTAGAATATGGCCTGTAAAATATATTAAAATTAATTTTGGCGATTTCGAGAAAATTACGAAAATCTAGTCGAAAGTGCAATTTTGCAAAAAATCGATTTTTGATGGAAAATTCCGGATAAAATATTAATGACCCACTTTTAATTTTTCTTCAGTTTTACAACTACAAACACCTAGAATATGCCCAGTAAAATTTATTAAAATTCACTTTGGGGATTTCGAGAAAATTCCGAAAATCTAGTCGAAAGTGCAATTTTGCAAAATTTCGATTTTTGATTAAAAATTCCGGATAAAATATTAATGACTCACTTTTGATTTTTCTTCAGTTTTACAACTACAAACACCTAGAATATGCCCTGTAAAATTTATTAAAATTCATTTTGGGGATTTCGAGAAAATCACGAAAATCTAGTCGAAAGTGCAATTTTACAAAAAATGTTTTTTTGATGGAAAATTCCGGATAAAATATTAACGACCCACTTTTGATTTTTCTTCAGTTTTACAACTACATATACCTAGAATATGCCCTGTAAAATGTATTCAAATTCATTTTTGGGATTTCGAGAAAATTCCGAAAATCTAGTCGAAAGTGCAATTTTGCAAAATTTCGATTTTTGATGAAAAATTCCGGATAAAATATTAATGACTCACTTTTGATTTTTCTTCAGTTTTACAACTACAAACACCTAGAATATGCCCTGTAAAATTTATTAAAATTCATTTTTGGGGATTTCGAGAAAATTCCGAAAATCTAGTCGAAAGTGCAATTTTGCAAAAAATCGATTTTTGATGGAAAATTCCGGATAAGATATTAATGACTCACTTTTGATTTTTCTTCAGTTTTACAACTACAAACACCTAGAATATGCCCTGTAAAATTTATTAAAATTCATTTTTGGGATTTCGAGAAAATTACGGAAATCTAGTCGAAAGTGCAATTTTGCAAAATTTCGATTTTTGATGAAAAATTCCGGATAAAATATTAATGACTCACTTTTGATTTTTCTTCAGTTTTACAACTACAAACACCTAGAATATGCCCTGTAAAATTTATTAAAATTCATTTTGGGGATTTCGAGAAAATTACGAAAATCTAGTCGAAAGTGCAATTTTACAAAAAATGGTTTTTTGATGGAAAATTCCGGATAAAATATTAACGACCCACTTTTGATTTTTCTTCAGTTTTACAACTACATATACCTAGAATATGCCCTGTAAAATGTATTCAAATTCATTTTTGGGATTTCGAGAAAATTCCGAAAATCTAGTCGAAAGTGCAATTTTGCAAAATTTCGATTTTTGATGGAAAATTCCGGATAAAATATTAACGACCCACTTTTGATTTTTCTTTAGTTTTACAACTACATATACCTAGAATATGCCCTGTAAAATGTATTTAAATTCATTTTGGGGATTTCGAGAAAATTACGAAAATCTGGTCGATAGTGCAATTTTGCAAAAAATCGATTTTTGATGGAAAATTCCGGATAAAATATTAATGACCCACATTTGATTTTTCTTTAGTTTTACAACTACATATACCTAGAATATGCCCTGTAAAATTTATTAAAATTCATTTTGGGGATTTCGAGAAAATTACGAAAATTTAGTCGAAAGTGTAATTTTGCAAAATATCAATTTTTGATGGAAAATTTATTGATTGTCATTCCTAATATTATTTTTTCGAAGAAAACAATACAGAATTTGTAGGTTAGTGTACATTTTAAGAAATTACCGTTAACAGTACATAAACCCGCATGTATCATTTTTTACATTAATTTTTAATAACTGCGATCAGTATTTTCCTGAAAAATACAAAATTTAATTGTAGCGCTTATAAAATAATTACATTTACAACATAATAAAATTGGAATATTCCCATGTTCCAATATAAAATCCCATTGTTGTAAATTAAAAAGTGGATTACGTTTTAATATCGATTTAACTAATTAAATTGAAAATTTATAATTCGGTAATTTGTGTGCGTAATTTTCAACGTTTAACATCATAATTTGAAAAAATTGTAATACGATATTTCTCTTCCACCTGATGATGTGTGTATGGTAATTGCTTTAGAACAATAAAAAAATCTACGATCGTGTAAAAAAGTAGGTGTTTTAAGTATTGATTTTCGTTGCTAAGGTTACGTTTTAAGGGACTAGTGCGTTAAAAATTACTTAACTAGTTTAAAGAAAAAATAATTATATGATCAAATTGTTATTAATTATTGATTCTTATTATGATCCGTGAAAACTATAACGTAATCATTGGCGGCTCGTCGAATATGTTGATAGTAGAGCCACTTGTAGAATATACCCCCCCCCCCCCTTTTTTTTAAGAAAGAAAGAACGATTTATCTTCCTAGACCAAAGTAACTGGAGAAAAAGTGTTTTAAGCAATAATTAAAAATTCTTGCTAAACTTGAAATGAGAGGTAGTGAAAAGAAAAAGTGTTTTAAGCATTAATTAAAAATACTTGCTAAACTTGTAATGAGAGGTAGTGCCATGGCTCCTCTATATAACGAGCCGCCCCTGAATGTAATGACACTTATTATTATTATTAAAATTTTAGATTGTTTGACTGCTTGTATTTCATTGTCCCAATTTTGTTTGCAGATCTAAAATGGAATATTTTCACCTCATCGGCTGAAATTTTGAAACCCGCGCAATCATCATGATGTCGAAAAAAGCGGTAAGTTCTTTTATTATTAAGCACACACGCGCGCGCGCCTATGAAAAAACACCTATTATAGAACAGAAACCGTCCGTGATTAATTACAATCCGAAATTAATAATCCAGCGCTGTCCTCTGTAATTAATTAAAACGTGAATTATGACGGGGCGTGACTTTTTTGCGAAAAGAATTTTCAGGGGGTGCCGCAGGGCGGGACGCAAAAATGTGACTGGAAAACGTATTAAAAAATATTAAATGTGCCAGTGAAAATAATGCCCGAAAGTAAGATGCCATTATTTTCACCGACATGTTTAGAATTTTTTTTTTTATATACGTAACTCCGCATAACTCTTAAAATTCTTCCCCTCGCCGTCGTAATTCATGTTTTAATTAACTCTCGAGGACGGCGCAGGAGTATTACTCAATGTTTTAATGGATGTATCATTTTAGTATTAAAAAAATATATCTAAAGGACATGTTTTGTTAATGGCAAGTTGAGTTGCCGAAACTATAATCAACAATAAAATAAAATTTGTGTTATACCAACAAAGTAAAAGTGTTTTATTTTAAAGGACAAGCATTTTTCACTGCGAAAATAAAGTCGAGAAAAATTAAACATTTTGACATCTATCCTTGTTATTGAATAATGTAGGTGTGAAAATATTTTATTTTTTATTATCATGGTGCTCAACCAATAGAATTGAAATATTCATATATTAAGTTGAATTCTCGATGATAAAAAATTGATCGTGTATGTAATTCAATCTAATAAAAAAAATTGCACACTTTACACAGATAAAATCAAATTTGCGCCTCTATAAAAAAATATATATATTAACGCAGTATCTGAATCCTCATCTGCACTAATGCATATTATCATCATCGCCCAATGAGAAGAAAGAGGAGCAGCACCCAGCCCATTAACCTCCTTAATTATGTAATGTATGCCGTTCATCCCCAAAGGCTATCGCAGTTTCCACCCCAAATCCACGATGCTAAAGGGCATCGTTAGTGCTCGGACTACGCCACGATCCACGATCCCCTGCAAAATTAATTCAATGTTCTTTTTTCTACTCCGTAAACTCGTTATCAAAAATGTGATAGGGTTATCGGATTTCATCATACGAAATCATTAAGGCGTATAAATACAGATATTTTCTTGACAAGTCTGGTCGATAGCAATTGTTTTAACATTTTTGAAAACTTACTAAAATTATGATATTTTTGCATAAATTCTGTTCCAATAGAATTATGTCGAAATTTATGGTGAGATATTACAGATTTTTATGGAATCGTAATCTTAAATAAAATCTGAATGGATTTGTGAAACTTCAAGTCGATGGCAATTGTATTTATATTTTTTACAAGTCGGCGAATTTATTGATTTTTTTTCTACAATTTTACGCTCTGTTAGAATGGGATTTTGTCAAAATTTAGGGATGGGATGTTTACAATTTTTTATAGATTCTCAATCAACAATTGATTTTGAATAAATTTGTGAAATTTCCAGTCGATGGCAATTGTTTTTATATTTTTTACAAGCCGGCGAAATTATTGATTCTTTTCTACAATTTTACGCTCTGTTCTAATGGGATTTTGTCAAAATTTAGGGATGGGATGTTTACATTTTTTTGTAGATTCTTAATCAATAATTGATTTTGGATAAATTTGTGAAATTTCCAGTCGATGGCAATTGTTTTTATATTTTTTACAAGTCGGCGAAATTATTGATTTTTTTCTACAATTTTACGCTTTGTGCGAATGGGATTTTGTCAAAATTAATGGATGGGATGTTTACAATTTTTTGTAGATTCTTAATCAAAAATTGATTTTGAATAAATTTGTGAAATTTCCAGTCGATGGTAATTGTTTTTATATTTTTTACAAGTCGGCGAAATTATTGATTTTTTTCTAAAATTTTACGCTCTGTTCGAATGGGATTTTGTTAAAATTTAGGCATAGGATGTTTACAATTTTTTGTAGATTCTCAATCAACAATTGATTTTGAATAAATTTGTGAAATTTCCAGTCGATGGCAATTGTTTTTATATTTTTTACAAGTCGGCGAAAATATTGATTTTTTTCTACTATTTTACGCTCTGTTCGAATGGGATTTTGTCAAAATTAATGGATGGGATGTTCACAATTTTTTGTAGATTCTCAATCAACAATTGATTTTGAATAAATTTGTGAAATTTCCAGTCGATGGCATTTGTTTTTATATTTTTTAGAAGTCGGCAAAATTATTGATTTTTTTATACAATTTTACGCTCTGTTCGAATGGGATTTTGTTAAAATTTAGGCATAGGATGTTTACAATTTTTTGTAGATTCTCAATCAACAATTGATTTTGAATAAATTTGTGAAATTTCCAGTCGATGGCAATTGTTTTTATATTTTTTACAAGTCGGCGAAAATATTGATTTTTTTCTACTATTTTACGCTCTGTTCGAATGGGATTTTGTCAAAATTTAGGGATGGGATGTTTACAATTTTTTGTAGATTCTTAATCAAAAATTGATTTTGAATAAATTTGTGAAATTTCAAGTCGATGGCAATTGTTTTTATATTTTTTACAAGTCGGCGAAATTATTGATTTTTTTCTAGAATTTTACGCTCTGTTTGAATGGGATTTTGTCAAAATTAAAGGATGGGATATACAAATTTTTGTAGATTCTTAAACAAAAATTGATTTTGAATAAATTTGTGAAATTTCAAGTCGATGCCAATTGTTTTTATATATTTTACAAATCGGCGAAATTGTTGATTTTTTAAATTTTGTAGTAAAAGATGCACTTTTGATGATTCCAGTTTGATTTTCATTGAAAATATTACACACAGAACACACACAGATTCATTTTTTTTAAACATAATTGGAATCGTCTCTAGAGATCTCAACAGAACAGGTATTGCCCTCAATTTTTTTTCACAATATTTTCAGTTCTTCGGATTATTCTAAAAATACCTAGTTCTCTAGTTGGAAGTTAATTTCAGTCCCTCGCCGCGCGCAAAATTAGATTATTTTAAATTACGCAATCATGTTTTTTGGGACTGATGAAAATTAATAACTCTCAGCCGGAAGCCTCCCTCCTGGCGGTAATTTTGGGACACGAATTGAAACCCTATAAGGTTTTATTACGTGGCCTCGGGGATTAAATTGCGCACACTAATAATTCTCGTGCGATGCATATAACAATCTAAACTTTATCGACTAAAAGATAAACTCATATCGTCCATAGAGTATCTTGAAATGGATACAAACATGATGAAAAACTGTACAAACGATTAATTTAGCAAAGTGAGTTCTGCAACTCTCTGACTTCTTTAACCCTTCCATGATTCTCACACATATTTTTCTACAACATAAATATTTTGTATTATTGTGTATAGTATATGTTTCTTTCAAGTCTAACAGCTCATTCTGAACACTGTTTATAAATTTTTTTTGTGGGACTTCCACGAATCGAGATACGCAAAATTACTTTTTATCGTAAATAGCGTTTAAATCGACTGGAAACGCATAACCAACGGCTAAATTAAATTTTTCTTCAAACATTAAAAAAAAATTTTTTTTCAAGTTCAAGAGCTCATTCTGAACATAGTCTATAAATTACTTTTTTCGTAAATCGCGTTTAAATCGACTGGAAATGCGTAAATAGCGGTTGAATGAAATTTTCCTTCAAAATTTTTGTTTGTTTTTTTTTTCAAGTTCAAGAGCTCATTCTGAACACTGTCTATAAAAAAAAAATGTGGGGCTTCCAGGAACCGAGATACGGAAAATTACATTTTTCGTAAATAGTGCTTAAAACGACTAGAAAGACATAAACTACGATTAAATTAAATTTTTCTTAAAAAAAAATTTTTTTTTACAAATTTAAGAGCTCATTCTGAACACTATTTGTCTATATACAAATTGTAGGACTTCCAGGAACCGAGATACGCAAAATGACATTTTTTGTAAATAGTGCTTAAAACGACTAGAAAGACATAAACTACGATTAAATTAAATTTTTCTTAAAAAAATTTTTTTTTTACAAATTTAAGAGCTCATTCTGCACACTATTTGTCTATATACAAATTGTAGGACTTCCAGGAACCGATATACGAAAAATTACATTTTTCGTAAATAGTGCTTAAATTTACTGGAAACGCCTAAAAACACTGCCATGACTGAATGAGTAATACCTAAGTCAAAAAAATTATACTTGTGCTAGGTAGCAACTAACAGAAACACCATCTTGAATTAATTCCATATTTATTAAAGCTCAAAACATTTTAATCTGAAGCGAAGCACTATCCCACATTATGGCCAGAGATTTATTTGGACTCGCAACAAATTGATCCATAAAATTTAATAACGGTCACGTAACATACTCAAACACTCTCACACACGCACACACACTGAAATAAGGTAAATGGTGTGTTTTGGTGTAACGGGCGATTAGAGATTTATAAGCATAGCAATTACCGTTTTAGCGGGCGTGCACACTGCATTAATGCCGGCAATTTCATTTAAGATCAACGGTCCAACGCTCCCGAAGAGCAGCCACCGTGAAAAATCCAAAACCGTGTAATCGCACTAATTTCATCGCTCTTCCAACGAAAGTGTTTTTTTTTCCTTTTTATCCTCCGCCAGTTTACGCAACGATCGGGAATTGGAGAAAGGGGGACTTTGATGTTATTTTAATGCGTGTACTTTCATATCATTACGATCAATTTATGTAATACTGTTTTGCATGAATTCACAACTGTAGACCGGTTTCCGGTCACCATCCATCATCAGTATACAATGTATTACTTGATGAGAACACGTTTTACCAGAACTCGATGTGTTATTAAAATTGTAGAATGGCTTTTTTTAGCTACACTCCTAGTGGCGCCCGGCGCATTCACCAGAACACCGCTGGAGCGCTGAAAGTAACTTTTTGGCCTTAAATATTTAAGATGGAAAAATATGATTCATATAAAAGTTGTAGATAACTATAGACTCTATAATGGGAGAATATTTTTTTGTATACAGGGTGCACCATAACGGAGAGCCGATACAAACTTATGTTTTTTTAAATGGAACACTAGGTATATTTTTGGATTTTTATGCGTAGTTTTTAATATCAATCAAACTGATAATAACTTTTATTGGGCTAAATTTAACCGTTTCTGAGTTATTCTGGTTTTTAGGTAAAAAAACAAGCAATATTTGAACGGCCACAGAAAAATAATAAAATTATCGAAGCGTTTTTAACAATAGAAATGTTACATTTTCAGATGATTAGATTCGTTTAAGTCATTAAATGCTATTTTTATGAAGTAAGAAGACCTTCGCTAAATGTAAAGAAACTTTTTTTCCAATGGAACAACCCGTATATTTTAATAGAAATTTAAAGTCCGTTTCCTTGCCTTTCTAAAAATACCTTATTTGTTAGATTTATAAATAATACTTTAAAAGTTATTATTATGTTTTGTATTTTTGATCACCATATCGGATCTGACTCCATGAATTTTTAACATTAATTTCAGTATCGGCGATTTCAAAACCTCCTAATTACCAAGTTTCATCTAAATCCGATTAAATTATACATTTCTTATTTTTTTAATTATTATTTCTTTATTTTACGGGAATCCCCGTTTAAAAAAATTACAAAATATTTAAATAAAATTAAACTTAAAACAAATACTAATACTACATAACAACTCTAGGAGACAATATAATGATTCCCTAATGAAAATAATAATAATAATTCTGGCAGACAATGACTTTGAAAACTCACTGATTACATATTTTCATGCAAATCAGACAAAGCCACTGTTTGTGGTGTGCTTTTTTCAAAGTAGATAAATTAAAATTATTATAGGAAAAATCAACAATGAATAATGCACATTCTTCATGCAATTATTATTCGTCATTCATTTGCGATGATTGTAGTTGTGCCATATTTTTGAATCACTCTGTTCAGAATAAAAAAAATACACATTAGAAGAATCGCAGAAAGATCTTCCGAAGAAATATAAAATACATGCACTGGCTCACTGCACGTATTTTATTTCTTTCGAAGATCTTTCTACGATGCTTTTAATGTGTATTTTTTATTCTGAAGAGAGTGATTCAAAAATATGGCACAACTACAGTCATCGCAAATGAATGACGAATAATAATTGCATGAAGAATGTGCATTATTCATTGTTGATTTTTCACCTCATTATATGCAGTGCACATCGATTAATTTCTCCGCAATTTTATTGTTTAAATTAATGATGCCGGTCCCAGTTTCGATGGCACACATTAATTGTTTCATTATATATTGTTCATAATGTGTGCCATAAAGTTGATCCAATTATTCAAAAGAAAAATATTAGTGAGAATGTAAAGAACAATATTTTGGAGTGCATATTTTTCTGAACAAAGAGATTTAATTCATTTTGTTCTAGAGAAAGAGATAACATTTTTATTCAGACAAAAGTATTATATATTATATCATATAAGAGAAACACTTGAAAATGGGTTAGTACAGTGGCGGCTCGTGGAACATTTTGATGGTAGAGCCATTTATACAATATATCCCCCCCCTCCTTTTTTGGAGGAAGAAACAACGATTTATCTTCCTAAGACCAAAGCAACTGGCGAAAAAGAGTTTTAAGAATTAATTAAAAATTCTTGTTGAGCTTCAAACTACAGCCATGGCTCCTTGGCTCTATATAACGAACCGTCCCTGGTTATAACATATTAAAAATTGATTGGAATTTAAGAAATTGCTTATATTCTTAAAATATAATAATTAACCAGTTGTGTAGAATTATTTCAGAATTTTTAAACAATTTTTAATTTATCACCCTTTCAAAAAATGTTGGAATTTAAGAAATTGATTATTTTCTTAAAATATAATAATGTGGGAGTTGTGTAGAATTATTTCAGAATTTTTAATCATTTTCTACTATTTTTATTTATTTTAGAAAATGCTTAATTTTGAACGCAATTAAAAAATGCATGTTTAACAACAAACAGTTATAACCCATTAAAAAAATATTAGAATTTAAGAAGTTGATTATAGTCTTAAAATATGATAATGTGGGAGTTGTGTAGAATTATTTCAGAATTTTTAAACAATTTGTACTATTTTTAATTTATTTTAGAAAATGCTCAATTGTGCACGCAATTAAAAAATTCATGTTTAATTACGAACAGTAATAACCTATTAAAAAATAGTTGTAATTTAAGAAGTTGATAATATTTCTAAAATATAATAAAGTGGGAGTTGTGTAAAATTATTTCAGAATTTTTAAACAATTTATATTATTTTTTATTTATTTTATAAAATGCTTAATTTTAAACGCAATTAACAAATGCTTGTTTAACAACAAACAGTTATAACCCATTAAAAAAATGTTAGAATTTAAGAAGTTGATTATAGTCTTAAAATATGATAATGTGGGAGTTGTGTAGAATTATTTCAGAATTTTTAAACAATTTATACTATTTTTTTATTTATTTTAGAAAATGCTCAATTGTGAACGCAATTAAAAAATGCATGTTTAACTACGAACAGTAATAACCTATTAAAAAATAGTTGTAATTTAAGAAGTTGATTATATTTATAAAATATAATAAAGTGGGAGTTGTGTAGAATTATTTCAGAATGTTTAAACAATTTCTACTATTTTTTATTTATTTTAGAAAATGCTCAATTTTGAACGCAATTAAAAAATGCTTGCGTAACAACGAACAGTAATAACCCATTAAAAAAATGTTGGAATTTAAAAAGTTAATTATAGTCTTAAAATATGATAATGTGGGAGTTGTGTAGAATTATTTCAGAATTTTTAAACAATTTCTACTATTTTTTATTTATTTTAGAAAATTCTCAATTTTGAACGCAATTGAAAAATGCATGTTTAACAACGAACAGTCATAACCAATGGCAGCTCGTGGAAGATATTAATGGTATAGCCACTTATACAATATTATATAATAACTGACGTTTAAAACGTCAAAATTATGAAAGATGGAAAAATTATACTTCAAATTTAAAAACTTAGTTTACTCAAACACTAAAGAGATTTCGAAAAACAGTTATTCTTTATAAGTTGTTCATTATGGAATTCTCTTATTTATTAACATAAATTTGCTGAAACTATTATCGTTTCATAATTATTAACCAAAAATGAAAAAAATACATTTTTTTTTCTCGAATAACAATGATTTTATGAAAAATATTTTCAAGTGAAAGATGTTCATTTCTTCAATATTTGATTAAATGTTTTTGTGATATTTTTCATATTTAAAAAACAACATTATTCGAAATCATTGATTAATAAGTAAATGAGAGCAATTGTCAAGTTAATCGAAAAAAAAATTAGAAACAATTGCCACAAACTTAAAACTTACTAAATTTTCTCAGTATTAATTCTACTTTACGTTTCTAAAAAATCATTTCATGAAATTTGGAAATACTTGCATTTGACCACACCGCGTCATATATTTACGTTGTCCATTTTTTAATTGGTAAAAAATAAATAAATAAACAACTGCCACAAACTTCAAACTTACAAAATATACTCAGGATTGATTCTACTTTATGTTTCTGTAAAAAACTGTAATCATCATCTCTTGAAATTTTGAAATAACCGCATCTGAACACACATGTTTGCGTTGTCAATTTTTCAATTGGTCAAAAAAATTTAAAAAAAAAATTGCCACAAACTTCAAACTTATATAATGTACTCAGAATTGATTCTACTTTATGTTTCTGTAAAAAAACTGTAATTGTCATTTCTTGAAATTTTGAAATAATCGCATCTGAACAGACATGTTCACGTTGTCCATTTTTTAATTGGCCAAAAAAATTAAAAACTTCAAACTTATAAAATATACTCAGGATTAAGTCTACTTTATGTTTCCGTAAAAAACTGTAATTATCATTTCTTGAAATTTTGAAACAGACATGTTCACGTTGTCCGTTTTTGATTGCCAAAAAAATAAAAAAACATTTGCCACAAACTTCAAACCTATAAAATATACTGAGTATTGATTCTAATTTATGTTTCTATAAAAAACTGTAATCATCATTTCTTGAAATTTTGAAATAATCGCATTTGAACACACAAGTTCACGTTGTCCATTTTTTAATTTGTCAAAAAAATTAAAAAAAAAATATTTGCCACAAACTTCAAACTTACAAAACATACTCAGGATTGATTCTACTTAATGTTTCTGTAAAAAACTGTAATTATCATTTCTTGAAATTTTGAAATAATCGCATTTGAACACACATATTCGCGTTGTCCATTTTTTAATTGGCCAAAAAAATTAAAAAAGAACAACTCCCACAAACTTCAAACTTATAAAATATACTAAGGATTAAGTCTACTTTATGTTTCCGTAAAAAACTGTAATTATCATTTCTTGAAATTTTGAAATAATCGCATTTTAACACACATGTTCACGTTGCCCATTTTTTAATTGGTCAAAAATAAAAATAAAAAAAACATCTGCCACAAACTTCAAACTTATAAAATATACTCAGGGTTGATTCTACTTTATGTTTTTGTAAAAAACTGTAATTATCATTTCTTGAAATTTTGAAATAATCGCATCTAAACACACAAGTTCACGTTGTTCATTTTTTAATTGGTCAAAATTTTTTTAAAAAAAGAGTTGTCACAAACTTCAAACTTACAAAATATACTCAGGATTGATTCTACTTTATGTTTCTGTAAAAAACGGTAATTATCATTTCTTGAAATTTTGAAATAAGCGCATCTAAACACACAAGTTCACGTTGTTCATTTTTTAATTGGCCAAAAAAATTTTAAAAAAAGAGTTGTCACAAACTTCAAACTTACAAAATATACTCAGGATTGATTCTACTTTATGTTTCTGTAAAAAACGGTAATTATCATTTCTTGAAATTTTGAAATAAGCGCATCTGAACACACATGTTCGCGTTGTCCATTTTTTAATTGGCCAAAAAAATAAAAAAAACAACTGCCACAAACTTTAAACTTTCAAAACTGACTTATAGTCGGTTGGACTTTACAATTTTATACAGATTTAAAAAAAAAACCCTTCACGATATTTTGAAAAAAACATATTTGAATACACCATGTCATATTTTCAGTTTGCAAATTCTTCAAGTTGTTCAAAAAATTCAAAACAACGGTCACAAAAATTCCACTTTCAAAATTTTCTCGTAGTTGGTACTACCGTATGAATCTGTACAAATTTGTAACCACCATCTGTCGATATTTTAAAATAATCGCATTTAAACACACCGTGTTACATTTAGCGATTGCACATTTTTTTAAGTTAAACAAAAAAAAATGAAAAACAACTGCGACAAACTTAAAGCGTTCTAAATATACTAAGAATCGATTCTACTTTATGATTCAATACGAAACTGTAATTATCTTTTCCTGAAATTTTGAAATAATCGCTTTTGAAAAAGTCCAAGTCGAAAGGGACCGAAAAATTAAAATGTTCGAGTCAAAAAACATTTTTTTTTCAAGCCACATAGAAAATTGAAAACATAGCAAAACTAAATCGAACTAACAACGTAAATAGAACACGAAGACACAAATAAAATGTAATTTTCATAAAAATTGCTTTTCATTGGTAGAACATTTTTTTTTTAAAGGAAAGTTGGTTGACGGGAATTCGGGTTGAGGAAGTGCGGATGATTTGGAATTGGCGTAAGCATCCAGCTATTCGGCCACTAACGATAATTAAGTTGAAACTTCATTTTAATAATGAATGGGACATACACTAGACATCCATGGACCCGCACGGCCACTTCTTCGTTCCGAAAAAGTAACCCCCAGGGATGGGATTCGAACCCACGACCACGAGGCCCGTGAGCAGGAGCTCTACTCACTAGGCCACCGCGGCCCTCCATAGAGCATTTTACCGCGTAAATTTTTGAAAATTAGTTCGCATATTTTTCTGGGCATTATAAAATCGATACCATTGTGTAAGAGTTAAATGAGTTAAGAGTCTTTAATAATTAATACCATAATGATGTAGTTTTATAGAAAGTTAGTTTAATTTAAAAACATCCAACAATAACAAAAGATGAATGGAGATTATATCACAAAATCCTTTCCTTTAAAACCAAACAAAATTACATGATGGCCACATCAATATTCTTTTTTATAAAGCAACATAAAAGTGGGCACGTTACGTTACGTGGCATACGTTATTTTTTTGGTACATAAAGAACTATTTAATATTACATATTAAAACTCAATAAATCTTCAATATCAACCTTTTCTCACGATGCAATAACAGTGCGTAACAAATTACTACAAAAACGATGGTTTCTACGCACTCATCTAATAAATTGCTTTACGTAATATTTAATAAGCTGCAAGAAAATGTTACGTGGTATTGTCACTCGGTTATGATTATATTTCTGCACGTTTGTCCTTAATAGTTTTTTTTTTAAGAATGGCAATATACAAAATATATTTCCGGATTGAATACACCAAAGGGAATTTTTTTAAATTTATTTTAATACAATTTGTTATTATTATATTTTTAATTTATTTTAATACAAATATTTTATTTTAATACAAATATAAGTTTTCGAAAATTAAAATTCAATGTAAATTTCAAAGCAATTATTCCCATTAAGTGTATTTAATTATCATACAATTCTTATCCTCTCGACTGCAAAAGCAATTAATCATAGTTCCAAAACCGCCATCCATTTCCGCCCTTCCTCCGTTTGTCACCAAGACAAACCCTCCGTCTCAGCGAAAGCGCTTTCACTGACTCAAGACTAATTAACATCTTAATTAATCAATCTTACATCGGTAATAACTCAAAGGACAAATCTCCGACACTGCTCGGAATACAATAATTAATGCATAATAATTTCGACGGGGGCAATTAATGCCAACAAAAGTGGGACACACTCGCACGTTTAGATGGATGGATGAGGCGATAAGAGTTTCCCCCCAAGAAAACAATAAACGCGTGTGAGAGTGCGGAAGTTAACTGTAAAAATGAAATTTTTTTTGGGATACACACGTACTACGCGATCATAAATAATTCAGTGTTGTTTTCTTCCCATCTAACGCTCTCCCCGGTGCCCCTATACGAGCCGAAAATTACCACAGATAATGTGTAAATGAGCGCCGGTTTACTTTTTGGAAATGGTAACAATCAAAATTGCGCATAAATAAAACGGTACCTCGAGTTCCACGAATGTTTCTCATGTGTAAGGATTCCCAAGGAAAAGTTTTGTCTCGTATAAGCAAATGCTAATTTTCTATTTTATGTTTTGAAAACATCGTTTAATCATGAATCAAAACTAATTGAAAAAAAAGGTGCGCACAAATTCGTCGGAATCAATTTTTTGCTCAAAAATTGGGTTTGAAATGATTTTCTGAAGAAACCACTGGTTCGATTCGGGGTTTCTATAAGTCACTGAAAAGATCCCTTTAAGACCCGTCAGAAAATGTACTTGCGCGAGAACAAATGTCAATTTGAAGCCTGTGACGCGTCAGCAAAGAAAACCCGAAAATGGAAAAAATCGAAAAAATCAACTCTTTTAATAATCATCGCAGACCCTTATGTAATACCTTTTTATTCGTCAGAAGAACGAGCTAAATCGATAGGAGTTAAAAAATTTCATCTAGGAATAAATGCAAAAAAATTGGCAAGGCACCATGAACTTTGTGGAAAATTTTGAAAAAAGTCGATTTTTTCAGACTTTGAACGGCCGTAGCGGCTAAACGAAGAATCCAAATCGAACGCGGATTTAAAATCTGTGCTCCTTGGGTGCAAATTAGTCAGACTCAATTAAAATTAGCGATTTTAAATTTTTGACGAAAATCTGAAAAACCACCCAAGGGTCCCCCCTTGTTACTTTTGCATTTGAAATGATTTCCGGGAGAAACCACTGGTTCGATTCAGGGTTTCTATACGTCACTGGAAAGATCCCCTCAAGACGCTTAAAAAAATGTACTATCGCAAAAACAAATGTCAATTTGAAGCCCGTGACGCGTCAGCAAAGAAAACTCGAAAATGGAAAAAATTGAAAAAAAAACAAATCTTCTAATAATCATCGTAGACCCTTATGTACTACCTCTTTCTTCATCGGAAGAACGAGCTCAATCGATTGGCGTTAAAATATTTCATCTAGGAAAAAATTCAAAAAAGTTAGCAAGTCACCATGAACTTTGTGAAATTTTTTGAAAAAAGTCGATTTTTCAGACTTTGAACGGCCGTAGCGGCTAAACGAAAACTCCAAATTAAACGCGGATTTAAAATCGGTGCTCCTTGGGTGCAAATTAGTCAAACTCAATTAAAATTGGCGATTTTAAATTTTTGAGTAAAACCTGAAAAACTACCCAAGGGTCCCCCCTTCTTACTTTTGCTCAAAAATTGCATTTGAAATTATTTCCTGGAGAAACCACTGGTTCGATTCAGGGTTTTTATACGTCACTGGAAAGATCCCCTCAAGACGCTTCAAAAAATGTCCTTTTGCAAAAACAAATGTCAATTTGAAGCCCGTGACGAGTCAGCAAAGAAAACTCGAAAATGGAAAAAATCGAAAAAATCTACTCTTTTAATAATCATCGTGGATCGTTATGTAATACCTTTTTCTTCATCAGAAAAACGAGCTAAATCGATTGGTGTTAAGAAATTTAATCTAGAAAAAATTGCAAAAAAGTTAGCAAGTCATCATAAACTTTGTGCAAAATTCTGAAAAAAGTTGATTTTTTTCAACTTTAAACGCCCGTAGCGGCTAAACGAAGAATCCAAATCGAACGCGGATTTTAAATATGTATTCCTTGGATGCAAGTTAGTCAGACTCAATTAAAATTGGCGATTTTAAATTTTTGACGAAAACCTGAAAAACCACCCAAGGGTCCCCCCTTCTTACTTTTGCTTAAAAATTGCATTTGAAATGATTTCCTGGAGAAACCACTAGTTCAATTAGGGGTTTCTATACATCACCGGAAGTATCCCCTCAAGACGCTTCAAAAAATGTCCTTTCGCAAAAATAAATATCAATTTGAAGTCTGTGACGCGTCAGCAAAGAAAACTCGAAAATGGAAAAAATCGAAAAAATCAACTCTTTCAATAAACATCGTAGTCCCTTATGTAATACCCTTTTCTTCATCAGAAGGACAAGCTAAATCGATTGACGTTAAAATATTTCATCTAGGAAAAAAATCAAAAAAGTTAACAAGTCACCATGAGCTTTGTGGAAAATTTGGAAAAAGTCGATTTTTTCAGATTTTAAACGGCCGTAGCGGCTAAACAAAGAATCCAAATCGAACGCGGATTTAAAATCTGTACTCCTTGGGTGCAAATTAGTCAAACTCAATTAAAATTGGCGATTTTAAATTTTTCACGAAAACTTGAAAAACCACCCAAGGGTCCCCCCTTCTTACTTTTGCTCAAAAATTGCATTTGAAATTATTTCCTGGAGAAACCACAGGTTAGATTCAGGGTTTCTATACGTCACTGGAAAGATCCCCTCAAGACGCTTCAAAAAAATGTACTTTCGCAAAAACAAATGTCAATTTGAAGCCCGTGACGCGTCAGAAAAGAAAACTCGAAAATGGAAAAAATCGAAAAAATCAACTCTTTGAATAAACATCGTAGACCCTTATGTAATACCTTTTTCTTTATCAGAAGAACGAGCTAAATCGATTGGGGTTAAAATATTTCGCCTAGGAAAAAACCTAAAAAAGTTAGCAAGTCACCATGAGCTTTGTAGAAAATTTGGAAAAAGTCGATTTTTTCAGATTTTAAACGGCCGTAGCGGCTAAACGAAGAATCCAAATCGAACGCGGATTTAAAATCTGTACTCCTTGGGTGCAAATTAGTCAAACTCAATTAAAATTGGCGATTTTAAATTTTTGGCGAAAACTTGAAAAACCACCCAAGGGTCCCCCCTTCTTACTTTTGCTCAAAAATTGCATTTGAAATTATTTCCTGGAGAAACCACTGGTTAGATTTAGGGTTTCTATACGTCACTGGAAAGATCCCCTCAAGACGCTTCAAAAAAATGTACTTTCGCAAAAACAAATGTCAATTTGAAGCCCGTGACGCGTCAGAAAAGAAAACTCGAAAATGGAAAAAATCGAAAAAATCAACTCTTTGAATAAACATCGTAGACCCTTATGTAATACCTTTTTCTTCATCAGAAGAACAAGCTAAATCGATTGGGGTTAAAATATTTCGCCTAGGAAAAAACTTTAAAAAGTTAGCAAGTCACCATGAGCTTTGTAGAAAATTTGGAAAAAGTCGATTTTTCAGACTTTGAACGGCCTTAACGCCTAAACGAAGAATCCAAATCGAACGCGGATTTAAAATCTGTAGTCCTTGGGTGCAAGTTAGTCAGACTCAATTAAAATTGGCGATTTTAAATTTTTGACGAAAACCTGAAAAACCACGCAAGGATCCCCCCTTCTTACTTTTGCTCAAAAATTGGCTTTGAAACGATTTCCACTGATTCGATTCTGGGTTTCTTTACGTCACTGGAAAGATCCCCTCAAGACGCTGCAAAAATGTACTTTCGCAAAAACAAATATCAATTTGAAGCCCGTGACGCGTCAGCAAAGAAAACTCGAAAATGGAAAAAATCGAAAAAATCAACTCTTTTAATAAACATCGCAGACCCTTATGTAATACCTTTTTCTTCATCAGAAGGACGAGCTAAATCGATTGGCGTTAAAATATTTCACCTAGGAAAAAATTTACAAAATGTTAGCAAGTCACCATGAACTTTGTGGAAAATTTGAAAAAAGTCGATTTTTTCAGACTTTGAACGGCCGTTGAAAAAAAATATCATCGAAGGGTCGTAGACTATTAAAGTGTACCTTGTTTGCAAAAGAAGAACGAGTACAATTGATTGGCGTTAGAAAAATTCCAAACCTTTCAGAAGAAAAATTAGCCCGTCAGTAAGAGAAAATTTAAAAAAAAATCGATTAATTTATTAAACGGTTTGCTGTAGTGGTTTATAAAGAAGGACCCCAGTAGCTGCTGTACTATGCTTCTAGGAAAAGATGTTTTTGCACTAACCTTTTCAGAAGAAATGTTCATCCGGAAGTACACTAACGCCATCTCTTGAAATCTGAAACAAGCATTCCACTGAAATATTTAATTAATTACGTGAGTTTAACGTTACGCTCAGGTGAATATTTTTAGAGAGAAATGTTGCACAGCATCGATTAAGATATTAATTTACTTTCCCTTTCGACATCATGTTATAATTACATCTTTCGTACGTTCGAATGCCATTCAGGAATATTAATTAAATGCGTTTTATACACACCAATTAAATTTGTTTTTCTCCCGGGATATCTTCGCTGCATAAAACATGAGAAACATCCGTTATGCAATGTGATAGTAAATTAATTCATCATGTTTTTTTATGATTATTGCTGACTTTATGTTAGTACAGTAATGGTTTGTTGTGGTGATAAGTTTCTATTCAATGGCTTTCTTAATTATTGTGTAAAGAGAATATAAAATTGATTCTAATAAATACAGCAGTGGCGGCTCGTGGAAAATATTGATGGTAGAGCACACAGTATATCTCACTGCCTCCTTTTTGAGGAAAGAAAATACGATCATTAAAAACCTTTAGTTTTTGCAGAAGAATTAGTTTGTTTAATAAAAAAACAATTAATGTATCTATAAATGACACACGCCGACTAAATGAAAGTGAGAAAATATATTTGATGTTTTAAAAATAATAAAGTTTACTAGATTTTAATGAAATCACAAATAGAATATATCGCTGAAAAGATAAAAAAAAACCTAATAAAATAGGCCAAAGCCAACCATACGTTATATTTGAAAAAATACAACTTTATGTTATAACTCTCATATTAATGAAGATATCGGAATTCTAACTTTCATTATTGTCAAATGATAAACAACCGAGATATTGCAATATATCGAAAATGGAAAAAATTGACTTTTTGGCTATGAATATTCAGGCTATTTTTTTAATGGTTTACGTTCGTAAAGGTAGCGAGTTAACATCATTTAAAAGTTTGATTCATATCGGTACAATAAACCATCCATCATCGTGTCTTAATTGTCTTATGATTACCCTTTTGGAATCCAGTCTCTCCACTGCAATTGACATTAATTCATTTCGATGAATGTAAAATGTGAAAGTTTAATGCGCATCAAAAAGAGAATATAAAATGATTTATTCCTCGTTAATAGCGAAGAAACAGTCAGTAAAATTACTAAAGGAATGTATAATTTTCAGTTCAGACCTAAATATGTGATTAAAACAACTTAAAATGCAAACATTTTGAATTTATGAATTTATTATTTTCGAAAACATCCCTCTGTTTTTTGTTTGACGCCTCTTATTAAAAATGCGTAGCTTCCATTCAGTCAAAAACGCTGACCAAAACATTTCAAATACGTGATGAGATCAAGAAGTAAAAAACAGTAAGCACCTGCTTTGGGTTCGAGCCCCACGCCGGGCGGTTAAATTTTATTTACGAAAATTTGCCTGAAATTTAAGAAATGGTAAAAATCGGTCGTGGCAGAATATCCAAGTAGCTTACGCCAATTTCCCTAATATCAGCGTTTCCACCAATCATCCTTCATTTTAATTAAAAAAAAAACAGATTGTTGATAAGTGACAACTAACTTGATTTTGAGTTTCAATTGATTTTAGCGATTTAAAAATCTGGAACTAACTTCAGCCCATGACTAAAATGGGACAGTTTGTCAAGGTGTATTTAAAGAATCACTTAGCGTCATGGAAAATTATGCGATCAGTGGCATTTTAAAGGTGGGAGCAGAAAAAAGTATTTAAAAGAGTACCAAAAAAGGTCCTCAAAACAGTCCTTCAAAAAGTCATGAAGCAAGAAGTCCTGCAAAAAAGTCCTGAATAAAAATGGCGAAGAAAATGTCCTGAAAAAACTCCCGGCAAAAATAGTCCCGAAAAATTGCTGTGAAAAAGTACTGAAAAAATTCTAGAAAAATTCCTGGCAAAAATATCTTGAGAAAAAGTACTGGAAAAATTCCAGAAAAATTCCTGGCAAAAATATCTTGAGAAAAAGTACTGAAAATATTCCAGAAAAATTCCTGGCAAAAATATCGTGAGAAAAAGTACTGAAAAAATTCCTGCAGAAGGTTCCAGAAAAAGGCCTTGAAAAATGTCCTCAAAAAAAACCGGAAAAAATTTCCCAAAAGAAAGTACTAATAATAATAATAATAATAAATTTATTGACGGGATACCCCATTTACATAAAGTAACATAAATTAATCATTAATTAATAATAATAAAATTAAAATAAAACACTGAAAAAAAGTTCTGACAAAAAGTCCGGAAAAAAATTATGAAAGAAGAGTCCTTGAAAATTTTTGTAAAAAAGAACTTTAAAAATCTTGAAAAAGCCCTGAAAAATGTTCTGGGAAAAAAATCATGAAATAGTCGTGAAAAAGTCTTAAAATTTGTCCTGAAAGAGAACCTGAAAAAAGTTTTGAATATGGTCAAAAAATATAGTTTTAAAAAATCTTTTAAAAAATCATGAAAAAGAAGGCCTTAAAAAAGTTCCGAAAAAAATGTCCTCAAAGAGACTTTACATAAGTCTTGAGGAATAAAGTCTTGGAAAAAAAGTTATGAAAATAAAGTCTTAAAAAGTCCTGAAAAATGCAAATAAAAAATCCTAAAACTGTAATTAAAGGAATTCTAAAATAAAAAAAAGTCTTGCAAGAAATACCATAAAAAGACAAGAAAAACAAAATCCTGAAAAAGATTGATAATTAAAAAATCCTAAAAAACTGTAATTAAAGTGATCCTAAAAATTGTCTTGCAAGAAATACCATAAAAGAAGGTCCTTAAAATATACTCGAAAATTCTGAAAAAGATTGTCTGGACAAAAATAGTCCAGAATAATTCCTGAAAAAAATATACTGAAAAAAATCCTTAAAAAGGTTCCGAAATAAGTCCAGAAAGAGGCTTTGAAAAAAATCTGCTCAAAATAAAAGGGGAAAAATGTCCCAGAAGAAAGTACTGAAAGAAAATTCTTGAAAAAAGTTCCGACGAAAAGTCCGGAAAAAAATTCTGAAAGAAGAGTCCTCAAAAAGTCTTGAAACGATTCGTTTAAAAATACCTGAAAAACTACTGAAAAAATTGTCCTGAAAATCTTGAAAAAGCCCTGAAAAAAATTCTGAGAAAAAAATCATGAAATAGTCCTGAAAAAGTCTTAAAATGTGTCCTAAAGTTTTAAATAATCTTAAAAAAATCTTTAAAAAGACCCGAAAACAATGTCCTCAAAGAGACTTTAAAGAAGTTTTAAAAAATCTTGAAAAAGAAGTTTATAAAAAAGTCCAGAATACAATGTCTGAAAGAGACTTTCCTGAGGAAAGAAGTCTTGACAAAGAAAGTCCCGAAAATAAAATATTGAAATCCTTAAAAAGGTTCCGAAATAAGTCCAGAAAAAGACCTTGAAAAAATCTGCTCAAAAAGTCCGGAAAAAATTCTAAAAAAAGAGTCCTTAAAAAGTCTTGAAACGATTCGTTTAAAAATACTTGAAAAACTATTGAAAAAATTGTCCTGAAAATTTGAAAAAGCCCTGAAAAAAGTTCTGAGAAAAAATCATGAAATAGTTCTCAAAAAGTCTTAAAATTTGTCCTGAAATAGGTTTTGAAAATGGTCATGAAATATAGTTTTGAAGATAAAGTTTTAAAAAATCTTAAAAAAATCCTGAAAAAGAACCGAAAACAATGTCCTCAAAGAGACTTTAAAAAAGTTTTAAAAAATCTTGAAAGAGAGGTTCTTAAGAAAGTCCAGAAAACAATGTCTGAAAGAGACTTTCCCGAGGAAAGAAGTCTTGACAAAGAAAGTCCCGAAAATAAAATCTTGAAATCCTTAAAAAGGTTCCGAGATAAGTCCAGAAAAAGACCTTGAAAAAATCTGCTCAAAAAGTCCGGAAAAAAATTCTAAAAGAAGAGTCCTTAAAAAGTCTTGAAACGATTCGTTTAAAAATACCTGAAAAACTACTGAAAAAATTGTCCTGAAAATCTTGAAAAAGCCCCGAAAAAAGTTCTGAGAAAAAAATAATTAAATAGTCCTGAAAAAGTCTTAAAATTTGTCCTGAAATAAGTTTTTAAAATGGTCTTGAAATGCAGTTTTGAAAATAAAGTTTTAAATAATCTTAAAAAATCCTAAAAAAGGTCCTCAAAGAGACTGAGAGTGACCCATTGGATGTTGGTTTTTGGTTCAAATTCAATTTAAATTTGTTTCTTGTTTAAATTTAAACACAAAACTAACAACCTGGAAGTCACTTATGATATATCAATGTACTTGGAATTTAGAGACGAATTAAATTATGTAAAAATATACAGGGTGTTATATTTGAAATAGAACAGTTAAGGTGATTTCCGGTTGAACCGTAAGTGGAATTTCGATCAAAAGTCCACAGGTCGACACAGTTTATTCCCTAAAAACACCATTATAAATTTCATAATGATATATGTAAATATGCAAATGATATTTGGGGTCTACCAGAATTCAAAAAGTCAATTTTTTTCGGGACTATTTTTCAAAACTATTTTTTAGAACTTTTTTCAACACTCTTTAAAGATTTTTTTTAGGACGTCTTACTTAAAAAAAAAAACTAAAAAAAAAAATTTTGAAAGCTCTACTACTCTGGCTAATGCTTTGCCGGATATTGAATTATTTAATTTAATTTATTTCTAAACAGAAAATTATAATCCATTTACAGGGAAAAAGTACAAATAGGATACAATATTAAGTATAACAACAAACATAAACTAAAGTAAGTTAATGACTAAAAAAAGATTTAAGAAACAAAAAAGAATATAAACAAATTAGAAACAACTTTACTTGTTGCAGAAAGCATTAGATAAATACAAGAAAACGAAATGTAGCCTGAATATTTGAATATTCAACCTGTTCGTTAATCTGCAAGCAAAAAATTAAGTCTTACTAAGACTATATATAGTCTATTATAGTCTTAGTAAGACTTAATTTTTTGACTATATATAGCCTATTATAGTCTTAGTAAGACTTAATTTTTTGCTTGCAGATTAACGAACAGGTTGAATATTCAAATATTCAGGCTACATTTCGTTTTCTTGTATTTAAAAAAGAATATAGATAAAAAGAAATAGTAAGAGTATAAGAAATAATTACTCAATAATTATACAATGGAAATTTGCACGTTATTTGTATAATTGAATATTCGCCAGAAAAGTACAGTGTGTTTCAAAAAGATATTAATTGCTGTCGTCTGTGAATTGAAATGCACATGTCACGATTTTTTGCTCAGTTAACTATTGAAAATGAACACATCGTATTCGAAATGTACATTTAGTGTTATAAATAAACGAGTGAAGTAAGACATATAACTGTGTTTAATTATTTAATTACGCAACTTCACATAACACACATAATCAATTATTTAAGTTGAATTTTCCGATTATTTCCATTTTCTTTGCGAACGCGCCTCGGGCTTCAAATTGATATTTGTTCTTGCGCAAGTAAATTTTCTGAAGGGTCTTGAAGGGATCTTTCCAGTGATGTATGGAAACCCCTAATCGAACCAGTGGTTTCTTTAGGAATTCATTTCAAATGCAATTTTTGAGCAAAAGTAAGAAGTATAGTTTTTCACGTAATCGTCAAAAATTAAAAATCGCCAATTTTAATTCAATCCGACTAACTTGCACCCAAGGAGCACATATTTGAAAATCGCATTCGATTTGGAGTTTTCGTTTAGCCGCTACGGCGGTTCAAAGTCTGAAAAAATCGACTTTTTGCAAAATTTTCTAAAAAGCTCAGGATGACTTTTTTTGCAATTATTTTCAGATGAATTTTTTAACGCCATCGATTTAGCTCGTTATTCTAATGACAAAAAGGTATTACATACAGGTGTGCGATGATTATTAAAAAAGGTGATTTTTTCGATTTTTTTCATTTTCGAGTTTTCTTTGTAAACGCGCCTCGGGCTTTAAATTGACATTTGTTCTTGCGCAAGTACGTTTTCCGAAGGATCTTGAAGGGATCTTTCTAGTGATGTATAGAAACCTCGAATCGAACCAGTGGTTTCTTAATAAAATCATTTGAAAGCCAATTTTTGAGCAAAAGGGGGGACCCTTTGATAGTTTTTCCATGTTTTCTTTAAAAAATTTAAAATCGCCAATAATTTGTGTGAGTTTATAATTTCAATATATTTATAAATTTGGTAAATACCGAAAACTTCATACTACTCCAGCTGAAAATATAGTACATGGTAATACCCAAATTTAATGCGGATTACAGCATTGAATTTATATAAAGTAGCATCTGGTCCCTTTACAACTTTACTATTCAATGAAAACAAAAATCGATACGCAAACCCGGAATGTCTGAGGCGCAATTCGTTTAATGAAATATGATTGGGGGGGTCTGTAAACAGGATTAAACGATTAGATTCGGTCTGAGACCCGCAACAAATGCCCAATTTTCGGCGATCGCCCCGTCCCGTCCCGCAGAATGCGAACACACAATAAATGAGTGACGCGCGGATCCGAAATGCATTAATTGGGCCCCGGCCCGGAGACGAGATTAAATTATTAACGCAATTCCGGATTTAATTGGGCCGAAACCGCCGAAATCGAAAACTTCCATTCCGGGCACAATGTGGCCAATTTGCGTGGGTCCGAGGATAAGGGGGGACAGACCTGGTGCTAATTTGAACATGAATGGTGATAATGATTTATTGTTGGCTTTAATTTTGTACATACAAATTTATACCTGAAACAGAAATCATTTGAATTTTATTGTGTACTTCCTTATTTGCATATCTGATGATGACAATTACATGATGTGGATATATTTTGATCAATGGATCTTTGCGTACGCGTCATAGATAGTTCCGACAATATTTTCAAGCGTTCACTCCCTCTACTATAATAATAATAATAATAATAATACGTTTATTAACGGGTTGAATTAAACGCAATAATGTGCTTATGCATGCCATCCAAGGCAAGAATACATCGCTTTCGGCAAAGATTCGTTAATCAAACTATATGCATTTTTGCTGCTAAATGAAATGAAAGAAGTTATCTTGTTTGTGTTTCGTTAAAATGGAATGAACAAACTACTTGTAGGTAAAGTAAAATATGAAATTAAAACCTACTGCAACATTTACTTCTGTATGAAAAGTTTTCTTAGCTCATTTCCACCATTTATTTAAGCGACACATCCAGAATGAATGCGAGCAAAGATTTACTGGGTTAAAAGTTTAGTAAAAGAAAGTAACGATGAACATTAAATCTAAATCTGTACCTATACGTCCCGTCTGTCTCCCTTCCTAATTATTGTATTTTATATCCAAAACTTTCTCCAGTCTTTCTTCTTCTGAATCCAACCTTTATAATATAAATCTTACAGGAAGTGAGCATTTTGCATGGCCACGAATTTTCACGTAAAATTAAAAAAAAAACTAGTAATAACCCAAATGTCTAGAATATTTCCTGAAAATTTTTATGAAATCCATCAGGGGGTTTTTGGGAAAATTGAAAAAATTTCGAAGAAAGTTCGCATTTTACAAAGCCACGAATTTTCACGTACAAATCCGAAAAAACTAGTGATAACTCATTATTGGGTTTTTGGTTAATTTTATAGATTGATATGTCTAGAATGTTTCCTGAAAATTTTAATGAAAGCCATCGCAGGGTTTTCTGGAAAATTGAAAAAATCTAGTGAAAAGTGCGCATTTTGCTAAGCCACGAAATTTCACGTAAAATTTCGAAAAAACTAGTGATATCCCGAATTTGGATTTTTTGTCTATTTTATAGGTAGATATGTCTAGAATATTTCCTGAAAATTTTAATAAAATGCATCAAGGGGTTTTCAGGAACATTGAAAAAATCTCGTAGAAAGTGCGCATTTTACAAAGCCACGAATTTTCATGTAAAAATCCGAAGAAACTAGTGATAACCCATTATTGGGATTTTCATTTAATTTTATAGATTGATATGTCTAGAATGTTTCCTGAAAATTTTAACGGAAGCCATCGCAGGGTTTTCTAGAAAATTGAAAAAATCTCGTGAAAAGTGCGCATTTTACAAAGCCACGAAATTTCACGTAAAAATCCGAAAAAACTAGTGATATCCCATTATTGGGTTTTTCGTTTATTTTATAGATTGATATGTCTAGAATGTTTCCTGAAAATTTTAACGAAAGCCATCGTAGGGTTTTCTAGAAAATTGAAAAAATCTCGTGAAAAGTGCGCATTTTCCAAAGCCACGAATTTTCACGTAAAAATCCGAAAAAACTAGTGATAATCCATTATTGGGTTTTTCGTTTATTTTATAGATTAATATGCCTAGAATGTTTCCTGAAAATTTTAATGAAAGCCATAGCAGGGTTTTCTGGAAAATTGAAAAAATCTCATGAAAAGTGCGCATTTTCCAAAGCCACGAATTTTCACGTAAAAATCTGAAAAAATTAGTGATAACCCATTATTGGATTTTTCGTTTATTTTATAGATTGATATGTCTAGAATGTTTCCTAAAAATTTTAACGAAAGCCATCCCAGGGTTTTCTAGAAAATTGAAAACATCTCGTGAAAAGTGCGCATTTTGCTAAGCCACGAAATTTCACGTGAAATTTCGAAAAAACTAGTAATATCCCGAATTTGTTTTTTTTGTTTATTTTATAGGTAGATATGTCTAGAATATTTCCTGAAAATTTTAATAAAATACATCGAGCGGTTTTCAGGAAAATTGAAAAAATCTCGTAGAAAGTGTGCATTTTGCAAAGCCATGAATTTTCAGGTAAAATTCCGAAAAAAATGGAAATAACCCAAATTTGGGTTTTTCGTTTATTTCATATGTAGAATATTTCTTGAAAATTTTAATAAAATCCATCGAGGGGTTTTCTAGAAAATTGAAAAAATCTCGAAGAAAGTGCGCATTTTGCAAAGCCTCTAATGTTCACATAAAATACCCAAAAAACTAGTGGTAACCCAAATTTGGATTTTTTGTTTATACCATAGGTAGATATGTCTAGAAAGTTTCATGGAAAATTAAAAAAAAATTCATTGCATGAGTTTCAGGATAATTGAAAAAATCTTGTAGAAACTGCGCATTTTGCAAAGAACGAATGTTCAAGTAAAATTCCGAAAAAACTAGTGATAACTCACATTTGGGTTTTTCTTTTATTTCAAAGGTAGATATGTCTAGAATGTTTCCTGAAAATTTGAATAAAATCCATCACGAGGTTTTCAGGAAAATTGAAAAAATCTCGTAGAAAGTGAGTATTTTGCAAAGCCATGAATTTTCAAGTAAAATTCCGAAAACTCTAGTGATAACCCAAATTTGGGTTTTTTGTTTATTTTATAAGTACATAGTCTAGAATGTTTCCTTATAATTTCAATCAAATCCATCGAGGAGTTTTCAGGAAAATTGAAAAAAATTCGTAGAAAGTGCGCATTTTGCCAAGCTATGCATTTCAGGCGAAATTCCGAAAAAACCTAAATTTGTTCGTTTCCTTTATTTCGTAGGTGGATATGTCTAGAATGTTTTCTAAAAATTTAATAAAATTTATTAAGCGGGTTTCACGAAAATTAAAAAAATCTCGAAGAAAGTGTACATTTTGCAAAGCCACGAAATTTCACTTAAAATTCTAAAAAAATTAGTGATAACCCAATTTTGGGTTTTTTGCTTATTTCATAGGCAGATATGTCTAGAAAGTTTTCTGAACATTTTAATAAAATCCATTGAGGAGTTTTCAGGAAAATTAAAAAAAGTCTCGTAGAAAGTGCGCATTTTACAAAGCCATGAATTTCCCCGTGAAATTCCAAAAAAACTAGTGATAATTCATAGATAGGTTTTTTATTTGTTTTATAGGTACATATGTCTAGAATTTTTCCAGAAAGTTTTAATAAAATCCATCGAGGGGTTTTCAGGAAAATTGAAGAAATCTCGTAGCAAGTAAGCATTTTGCAAGGCCACGAATTTTCACGTGAAATTCCGAAAAAACTAGTAATAACTCAGTTAGGTTTTTTTTTGTTTTATGGGTACATATGTCTAGAATGTTTTCTGACAATTTTAATAAAATCCACTAAGGGATTTTCTGGGAAATTGAAAAAATCTCGTAGAAAGTGCGCATTTTACAAAGCCACGAATTTTGGCGAAAAATTCCGAAAAAAACTAGTGATAACTCACATTTGGGGTTTGCTTCTATTTCATAGGTAGATATGTCTAGAATTTTTCCTAAAAATTTTAATAAAACCCATCGTTGCACTTTCACGCAAAATACAGAAAAAAACAGTGATAATCGAAATTTGCTTTTTTCGTTTATTTCGTAGGTAGATATGTCTAGAATGTTTTCTAATTTTTTTTTTTATAAAATCCATAAAGGGGTTTTCAGGAAAATTGAAAAAATCTCGTAGAAAGTGCGCATTTTGTAAAGCCACGAACTTTCACGTAAAATTTCGAAAAAATTGGTGATAAACCAAATTTGGGTTTTTCGTTTATTTTATAGGTACATATGTCTAGAATGTTTCCTGCAAATTTCAATAAAATCCATCGAGGAGTTTTCAGGAAAACTGAAAAATCTCCTAGATAGTACACATTTTGCTAAGCCACGACTTTTCAAGTAATATTCCGAAAAAATTAGTGATAACCCAAATTTGGGTTTTTATTTTATTTCAAAGGTAGATATGTCTAAAATGTTTCCTGAAAATTTTCATTAAATCCATCGAAGGGTTTTCAGGAAAATTGAAGAAATCTCGTAAAAAGTGCGCATTTTGCAAAGCCACGAATTTTCAGGTGAAATTCCGAAAAAACTAGCGATAACTCAAATTTGGGTTTTTATTTTATTTCAAAGGTAGATATGTCTAAAATCTTTCCTCAATATTTTCATTAAATCCAACGAAGGGTTTTCAGGAAAATTGAAGAAATCTCGTAAAAAGTGCACATTTTGTAAAGCCACGAATTTTCACGTGAAATTCCGAAAAAACTAGTGATTACCCAAATTTGGGTTTTATTTCATAGGTAGATATATCTAGAATAAAAAAATTTAATAAAATCCATCGAGAGGTTTTCAGGAAAATTGAAAAAAACTCAAAATGCCACAGAAGAAAGTTTTAAGGTAAGAAAAAAAAAACAATGCAAGGAATTACGTGTGTGTACTAAAATAAGGTGCAACTTACATTTTACGGAAGCAATCTCTAATGAATTTTAAGAAATTTTAAGTCGATTGCAATTGTTATTATATTTTTTGTCAAGACAGTAAAATTATTACTTTTTTCTCACGAATTCGCTCTCTGGAAAAATAAAATTATCCCAAACGCTAGTAACCAAAGATACATAATATTTGATGGAGTCAATCTCCAATTAATTTGAAGACATTTTGGAAAATTTCAAGTCGATTGCAATTGTTACTATATTTTTTTCAAGACTGTAAAATTATTACTTTTTTACGAATTCGCTCTCTGGAAAAATAAAATTATCCCAAACGCTAGTAACCAAAGATACATAATATTTTATGGAGTCAATCTCCAATTAACTTAAAGACATTTTGGAAGATTTTAAGTCGATTGCAATTGTTATTATATTTTTTTCAAGACAGTAAAATTATTACTCCTTTTCACAAATTCGCTCTCTGGAAAAATAAAATTATCCCAAACGCTAGTAACCAAAGATACATAATATTTTACGGAGTCAATCGCCAATTAACTTGAAGACATTTTGAAAAATTTGAAGTCGATTGTAATTGTTATTATATTTTTTTTTCAAGACTAAAATTATTACTTTTTTTTTCACGAATTCGCTCTCTGGAAAAATAAAATTATCCCAAACGCTAGTAACCAAAGATACATAATATTTTACGGAGTCAATCTCCGATTAACTTGAAGACATTTTGGAAAATTTCAAGTCGATTGCAATTGTTATTATATTTTTTCAAAACAGTAAAATTAATACATTTTTTTTTACGAATTCGCTCTCTGGAAAAATAAAATTATCCCAAACGCTAGTAACCAAAGATACATAATATTCTACGGAGTCAATCTCCGATTAACTTGAAGACATTTTGGAAAATTTCAAGTCGATTGCAATTGTTATTATATTTTTTTCAAGACAGTAAAATTATTACTTTTTTTTCACGAATTAGCTCTCTGGAAAAATAAAATTATCCCAAACGCTAGTAACCAAAGATACATAATATTTTACGGAGTCAATCGCCAATTAACTTGAAGACATTTTGAAAAATTTCAAGTCGATTGTAATTGTTATTATATTTTTTTTTCAAGACTAAAATTATTACTTTTTTTCACGAATTCGCTCTCTGGAAAAATAAAATTATCCCAAACGCTAGTAACCAAAGATACATAATATTTTACGGAGTCAATCTCCGATTAACTTGAAGACATTTTGGAAAATTTCAAGTCGATTGCAATTGTTATTATATTTTTTTCAAGACAGTAAAATTATTACTTTTTTTCACGAATTAGCTCTCTGAAAAAATAAAATTATCCCAAACGCTAGTAACCAAAGATACATAATATTTTACGGAGTCAATCTCCGATTAACTTGAAGACATTTTGGAAAATTTCAAGTCGATTGCAATTGTTATTATATTTTTTTCAAGACAGTAAAATTATTACTTTTTTTCTCACGAATTCGCTCTCTGGAAAAATAAAATTATCCCAAACGCTAGTTACCAAAGATACATAATATTTTACGGAGTCAATCTCCGATTAACTTGAAGACATTTTGGAAAATTTCAAGTCGATTGCAATTGTTATTATATTTTTTTCAAGACAGTAAAATTATTACTTTTTTTCTCACGAATTCGCTCTCTGGAAAAATAAAATTATCCCAAACGCTAGTTACCAAAGATACATAATATTTTCTGGAGTCAATCTCCAATTAACTTGAAGACATTTTGGAAAATTTCAAGTCGATTGTAATTGTTATTATATTTTTTTTTCAAGACTAAAATTATTACTTATTTTTTCACGAATTCGCTCTCTGGAAAAATAAAATTATCCCAAATGCTAGTAACCAAAGATACATCATATTTTACAGAGTCAATCTCCAATTAACTTGAAGACATTTTGGAAGATTTCAAGTCGATTGCAATTGTTATTATATTTTTTTCAAGACAGTAAAATTATTACTTTTTTCACGAATTCGCTCTCTGGAAAAATAAAATTACCCCAAACGGTAGTAACCAAAGATACATAATATTTTACGGAGTCAATCTCCAATTAACTTGAAGACATTTTGGAAAATTTCAAGCCGATTGCAATTGTTATTATATTTTTTTCAAGGCAGTAAAATTATTACTTTTTTTTACGAATTCGCTCTCTGGAAAAATAAAATTATCCCAAACAGTAGTAACCAAAGATACATAATATTTTACAGAGTCAATCTCCAATTAACTTGAAGACATTTTGGAAAATTTCAGGTCGATTGCAATTATTATTATATTTTTTTCAAGACAGTAAAATTATTACTTTTTTTCACGAATTCGCTCTCTGGAAAAATAAAATTATCCCAAACGCTAGTAACCAAAGATACATAATATTTTACGGAGTTAATCTGCAATTAACTTGAAGACATTTTGGAAAATTTCAGGTCGATTGCAATTATTATTATATTTTTTTCAAGACAGTAAAATTATTACTTTTTTTCACGAATAAAATTATCCCAAACGCTAGTAACCAAAGATACATAATATTTTACGGAGTTAATCTGCAATTAACTTGAAGACATTTTGGAAAATTTCAAGTCGATTGCAATCGTTATTATATTTTTTTTCAAGACAGTAAAATTATTACTTTTTTTTCACGAATTCGCTCTCCGGAAAAATAAAATTATCCCAAACGTTAGTAACCAAAGATACATAATATTTTACAGAGTCAATCTACAATTAACTTGAAGATATTTTGGAAAATTTCAAGTCGATTGCAATTGTTATTATATTTTTTTTCAAGACAGTAAAATTATTTTTTTCTTTTCACGAATACGCTCTCTGGAAAAATAAAATTATCCCAAACGCTAGTAATGAAAGATTTGTAATATTTTAGGGAGTCAATCTCCAATTAATTTAAAGACATTTTGGAAAATTTCAAGTCGATGGCAATTGTTTTTATATTTTTTTTTTCAAGTCGGCAAAATGATTACATTTTGTAGAAAGTGCACATTTTGCAAAGCCACGAACTTTTAGGTAAAATTCCGAAAAAACCAGTAATAACCCAAATTTGGGTTGTTCATTTATTTCATAGGTAGATGGGTCTAGAATGTTTCCTGAAAATTTCAATAAAATCCATCGAGGGGGTTTCAAGAAAATTGAAAAAATCTCGTAGAAAGTGCACATTTTGCAAAGCCACGAATTTACACGTCAAATTCCGAAAAAAACTAGTGGCAACCGAAATTTGGGTTTCTTGTTTGTTTCATAGGTAGATGGGTCTAAAATGTTTTCTGAAAATTTTAATAAAATCCATCGAGGGGTTTCAGGAAAATTGAAAAAATCTCGTAGAAAGTGCGCATTTTGCAAAGTAATTATGACATATTTTTAAGGCATTGGCATTTCTCTGTTGATATGTTAATATTATTATTATTATTATTTATTTTATTCTGCATTATACAAAACATAGATCACGATGGCCGTTCGCAAATGTTTTTACCACCGTGCATATAAACGGAAAAGAAAAACATCTCATCTGTGGAGCTCCGATCTCCGTAAAAATACCATTATTTACTTTGTTTACAAAAACAAACACACGCAAGAAGAATAAAGAACGACCGGTAATTCTGAACTCCTGCACCGTATCACTCTATTTGCTTTCCTTATTCCTTCCTTCTCCCTGTTGACCCTTTGTATTCCGCAGATCTGGAGGCGTGCGTGAGGCGCTCTCCCTCCAACAATTCCGCTTCCCGGTTGTTTAATTTTCCTGCTGCTGCTGCTGGTGCTGGTGTGCGGGTGCAGGAATTTAATTCGAAACGGAAAACTGTTTCCGAATTGATTGTGCGTGAGTTTCGCCCGAATAATACGACGGATTCGTGTTCGGCACACGAATGATTAGTTACAGTCTAAATAAAATACACTTATTTAAAATCTTGTTTAACAATTCTTATTATTTGTAAACCTAGAAAACTCGGTATTTTTTAAAGACAAGAAAAACGACTTTTTCTATTTTGCGTCTAAAACGGAGTCATTAACGCACTCATATGGGTCCGTTAATGGCTCGCGGAGTGCTTTAATATATTAATTTGTCAAGGTTGGCACTGTTGAAATTCAGAGCCGCCAACCTGTGCTAAATTTTCGGCGAGATAGATTTCAGGTTATGTGACGTGTGGAAATCGCAAACTAATTTCAAATTGAAATGTCAATTATTAGTGTTACCAACCACCATATAATTTTCTAAATATGTTTGGGCGATTTTTTAATTTAGAAATGGATTAAAAAGGACAAAATAGAAAAAATACTGTAAAAAAGTCGTTCATAAGACCTTTTTTCGCACTTGTCCATTAGAAAAATTCTAAACTTGGACGCGTGAAAAATTCCGAAAAAAACTAGCGACAACCCAAATTTGTTTTTTTTATTTGTTTTATCAAGAATTTTTCCTGAAAAATTTAATAAAACCCATTGAGGGGTTTTCAGGAAAATTGAAAAAATCTCGTAGAAAGTGCACATTTTGCAAAGTAATTATGACATATTTTTATGGCATTGGTGTTTGGTATTGATATGACTTCTCCGTTGATATGTTTACCTTTATTTATGCTTCCACAATGATATCACGTTTTTATATAACTTAATATTATTATTACCATATTTTGAAAATTTGAAAAATCCTCACTTGTCGCAGAAGCATTAAATAAAGACAAAAAGTAGCGCGAATATATTAATATTCAACCAACAATATTTATATTGCTTGTTGATGTAATGTAAACTACTATAATCTATAACATTTACTCAAATTTAATAATTATTTACAAGCCTGTCGTGAATACGTGTGCGAACGTTGTTCCAACAAAATAAACATTTGCGCCCATTCGTTAGTTTTATCAAACACATAGAGTTGACAAATTAGACGTGAAATTTCACGACACACTGCAGAGAGGGAGGGAGATTCTTATTAACCTCATTAGGCCAAGGGTGCCTAAGCAAACGAAACACCCCGAGTCCTTAATTCGGATCTGGTGGAACTGTAAACTGTGCGAACGTACAAATATGTGGCAACAATCTCTCGCTGCTCCCAATTGAGTTTTATACAAACTTGACCTGGAAATCTCCACCGGGCTCAAGAAGTTGGCTTGTTATTATTTTATTTTATCCGGTGTATTAAACAGTTTTGGGGTTAGGGTTCAAATCCTTAAGCTTTCACCACTTAACGTCATATTTTTTTGCCGTAGTTGGTTATTAAAATTAATTCATAGTTTGATTGTAGTTCATGTTTTAAGGAATAGTAATATGGTTTGGTAAGTAATTGCTGAATTAAAATTTCCCCTTTTATATTTCACCGGAATTTTATTTAACTACACATACTGTGGAATGTAGGCATCATAACAACACTCGAAACTGTTGGAAACAAAATTGCATTCGGCGATTAATTTAAAACTTTTTTTTTTTTTTTTAATAGTTCTAGGAGTTCTGATTTGACTTATGGGTTGTACTCAAGGAGTTCTAAAGAAAACTCTAATGGCAAATTGCGATTAACTGACAGGAAATGGATATTTTCTATTTTCGAATTTTAAATTTATTTAAAAATGCCATAAATTGTGATTGTATCGAATTTGTTTATGAGAAAGAAATATTGTACTCAATAAGTAGAAATAGAAAATTAACTCAGTACTCATAGAACTCTCAATATTTTTTTTGGCTTTGAGACTTTTTTCAAAAAAAATATTTTTGATAGTTCCGGATAGTTCTGATTGGTGTTTCCTGTAGTTCTTTGTGAGTTCTATCCATAGTTGTTATGAAATATTTAGATTCAACCAATATTAAGTGAGTAATATGAGTTTGAATATTTTGAAAATTTTTATCTCTGGAAATTCAACAGAACTCTTTTTTAAAAGTATCAGGAACTATAGTACTAACCCAAACACATCCTAAAACTAGTTCAGAACTATTCGATAACAATGTTGGGGTGCGGTGTCAAGTTGGCACCCCATTTTTCAAAAAATTCCTGACAGCCCAATTTTACAGAACTCTTTTTTAAAAATTGATAGTACTTCTAGATAAATCAAAACGAATTGAGAAGTCTATTCAGAACTTTCCATTGGGGTGCCAACTTGACACACTCGCATTTTCCTAGCTTTGTTATATAAACCATCATTGATCCGACCACTACAACTCAATTATCGCCACGGTCATACCCTGACCGCGTTCCGTTAATAGCACGTCACACCGTTTAGTGCCAAAGTGACATCTGCACTGCTGAAATGTAATTACGGCCGAGCAACAAAGTTAAATTATTCATTATTAAAATCAAAGCGTCATTTTAAGTTTCGCATTAAAGAAGCCGCTCAGGATGGCAATTAGCACCGCCGTCTGCTTTTTGCCTGCGGGGGTGGCGGAGGCGGCGGGCGAGCATTAGGCATTTTCGTGTTCCTCAGTGCGGAGAATATTTAAGTCATTAGTTTCTCTATTTACAAAACGGAAGGGAGCTATCATGGATGCATTAAGCTGCCTCGCAAAGAGAAGGAGGATACACAGTGGATAGGAAAATTAACAGACTTTCTGGGAAAAAGAAAGGGGCGTAAATCTGTTTTTCCGCGTGTGTTAGAAAATTCTGAAGTCGAATGTCCTTAGTCTAATATCCTCCAATAAAGGCGACAATTGTTGCAAAAGTGCACGCGATATTAGAAAAATGGTGATCATGTTACTTTCTCCGACTTTATATATACGTTTTCATGCGTTTATTTTCAATTGAAATCATATTTTAAATGTACATTGAGCGTTGCGCAAACTCGGATAAAACTGACGTTTAAAACGTCAAAATCATGAAAGATGGAAAAATTATACTTCAAATTCAAAAACTTTGTTTACTCAAAAACTAACGAGATTTCGAAAAAAACTTATTCTTTAGAAGTTGTTCATTTTGGCATTCTCTACAATTATTATTCACATAAATTTACTGTAACTATTATCGTTTTATAATTATAAACCAAAAATTAAAAAAAAAAAATAAATTCTTTTCTCGAATAAAAATGATTTTATGAAAAATATGTTCAAGCAAAAGATGTTCATTTCTTTGTTGTCTTCGATGTTTGTTTAAATATTTTTGTGATATTTTTCATATTTAAGAAAATATTGTCAAAAAACAAAAAACAGTTAAGGTACACACCCACTTCCGGTGTACGAAATTTTACCAAAAGCTTTTCAGTTCTTCGGATTATCAAATAAGACGTATGCTCAAAGTTTCATATCAATTGCTCTATTAGTTTTTGACACACAGCACACACACACACAGACACAAATATTTTTTTTCCAGAAATTGTTGAAATGGCATCTAGGGACCCCAAAACGGATATTTCCGTAAAATAAAATTTTGAAAAAAAATCACGATCACAACACTTTTTCGTACTACGTAACGGAGAAAGTAAAAATTGAAAGCAATATTCTAATACATGCGAATACTCTTAACAAATAAATACAATTTTCAATTGATAAAGGGCTATCGACCATCCAGTAATTTCTTATTTACGTACAATATATTTAAAATAATGTAATCACACAAACCTTAAATTAAAAGATAATTATAATTAAACCACCGCACCGGTAAAAATTGCAATTTTCGGTACATTAAGCTCACCGGATGAATGGATGTCCAAACACTCTAACGTTCGGATAAAATTCCTTTATGTTAATTCGCCTCTTTTATTTCATATTTTTTTGCTGATTAATTAATTACGACGAAGTAATTTTCCCTTTATTCCACGTCGACGTCGGTGTCGTCGCCATGACGACGACCTGCGCCACAGCCTCTCCGGCTGAACAAATAAAGCACTATTTGACCGAAGTCTGCGCCCCGTGACGAAAGGCAAAACCGCCGCTACTCCTGAGGTCTAATTAGTCTAATTAGGCTCCTACTTTACACCGTTATAAATTATAATCGCAGGAACGGGAGATTCCTTCAGGAGTGTGTTGCCGCACAACCAGTCGTAAACAATTACTGTCGACGAAGATTTTGCCCGCGAATTCGAGAAAGAATTAGCTCGGGTGGATGTTAAACATTAATACAATTGAGGGACCTGGAAGAATAAGTTTGAAAAAATTTGCGACAAAAGATTTGAAAAATTGTAAAAAAATCATCAGACAAGGAATTCGCTCTAAAAGCTCAAGATCTACGAACAAATAATGCATTTATGATTCCCCACAAAAACAATTGCTATACGCTAACTGGGAAAAAAACTGCAACGCTGCAAACTTAAATCAGAACTTCAAAATTTGCAACAAAAGATTTGAAAAATTGTAAAAAAATCATCAGACAAGGAATTCGCTCTAAAAGCTCAAGATCTACGAACAAATAATGCATTTATGATTCCCCACAAAAACAATTGCTATACGCTAACTGGGAAAAAAACTGCAACGCTGCAAACTTAAATCAGAACTTCAAAATTTGCAACAAAAGATTTGAAAAATTGTAAAAAAATCATCAGACAAGGAATTCGCTCTAAAAGCTCAAGATCTATAAACAAATAATGCATTTATGATTTCCCACAAAAACAATCGCTATGCGCTAACTGGAAATAAAACTGCAACGCTGCAAACTTAAATTAGAAATTCAAAATTTGCGACAAAAGATTTGAAAAATTGTAAAAAAATCATCAGACAAGGAATTCGCTGTAAAAGCTCAAGATCTATGAACAAATAATGCATTTATGATTTCCCACAAAAACAATGGCTATACGCTAACTGGGAAAAAAACTGCAACGCTGCAAACTTAAATTAGAACTTCAAAATTTGCAACAAAAGATTTGAAAAATTGTAAAAAAATCATCAGACAAGGAATTCGCTCTAAAAGCTCAAGATCTATAAACAAATAATGCATTTATGATTTCCCACAAAAACAATAGCTATACGCTAACTGGGAATAAAACTGCAACGCTGCAAACTTAAATCAGAACTTCAAAATTTGCGACAAAATATTTGAAAAATTGCAAAAAAATCATCAGACAAGGAATTCGTTTTAAAAGCTCAAGATCTATGAACAAATAATGCATTTATGATTTCCCACAAAAACAATGGCTATATGCTAACTGAGAATAAAACTGCATCGCTGCAAACTTAAATTAGAATTTCAAAATTTGCGACAAAAGATTTGAAAAATTGTAAAAAAATCATCAGACAAGGAATTCGCTGTGAAAGCTCAAGATCTATGAACAAATAATGCATTTATGATTTCCCACAAAAACAATGGCTATACGCTAACTGGGAAAAAAACTGCAACGCTGCAAACTTAAATTAGAACTTCAAAATTTGCAACAAAAGATTTGAAAAATTGTAAAAAAATCATCAGACAAGGAATTCGCTGTAAAAGCTCAAGATCAATAAACAAAGAATGCATTTATGATTTCCCGTACAAACAATGGCTATACGCTAACTGAGAATGAAACTGCAACGCTGCAAACATAAATTAGGACTTCAAAATTTGCGACAAAAGATTTGAAAAATTGTAAAAAAATCACCAGACAAGGAATTCGCTCTAAAAGCTCAAGATCCATGAAAAAATAATGCATTTATGATTTCCTACAAAAACAATTGCTATACGTTAACTGGAAATAAAACTGCAACGCTGCAAATTTAAATTAGGACTTCAAAATTTGCGACAAAAGATTTGAAAAATTATAAAAAAAATCATCAGACAAGGAATTCGCTGTAAAAGCTCAAGATCTATGAACAAATAATGCATTTATAATATCCCACAAAAACAATGGCTATACGCTAACTGGAAATAAAACTGCAACGCTGCAAATTTAAATTAGGACTTCAAAATTTGCGACAAAAGATTTGAAAAATTATAAAAAAAATCATCAGACAAGGAATTCGCTGTAAAAGCTCAAGATCTATGAACAAATAATGCATTTATAATATCCCACAAAAACAATGGCTATACGCTAACTGGAAATAAAACTGCAACGCTGCAAATTTAAATTAGGACTTCAAAATTTGCGACAAAAGATTTGAAAAATTGTAAACAAATCATCAGACAAGGAATTCGCTGTAAAAGCTCAAGATCTATGAACAAATAATGCATTTATAATATCCCACAAAAACAATTGCTATACGCTAACTGGAAATAAAACTGCAACGCTGCAAACTTAAATTAGAATTTCAGCATTTGCGACTAAAGATTTGAAAAATTGTAAAAAAATCATCAGACAAATAATTCGCTTTAAAAGCTCAAGATTTATGAACAAGTAATGCATTTATGATTTCCCATAAAAACAATTGCTATACGCTAACTGGAAATAAAACTGCAACGCTGCAAACTTCAATTAGAACTTTAAAATTTGCGACAAATAATTAAAAAAATTGTAAAAAAATCATCAGACAAGGAATTCGCTCTAAAAGCTCAAGATCTATAAACAAATAATGCATTTATAATTTCCCACAAAAACAATTGCTATGCGCTAACTGGAAATAAAACTGCAACGCTGCAAACTTCAATTAGAACTTTAAAATTTGCGACAAATAATTAAAAAAATTGTAAAAAAATCATCAGACAAGGAATTCGCTCTAAAAGCTCAAGATCTATGAACAAATAATGCATTTACGATTTTCCACAAAAACAATGGCTATATGCCAACTGGAAATAAAAATGCAACGCTGCAAACTTAAATTAGAACTTTAAAATTTGCGACAAAAGATTGAAAAAATCGATTTTTCAGACTTTGCACGGCCGTGGCGGCTAAACGAAAACTCCAAATTGGACGCGGTTTTCAAATCTATGCTCCTCGTGTGCAAATTAGTCGGATTCAATTAAAATTGGCGAAAATTTTTGACGAAAACCTGAAAAACTACCCAAGGGTCCCCCCTTCTTACTTTTTCTCAAAAATTCGCTTTAAAATAATTTCCTGAAGAAACCACTGGTTCGATTCCGGGTTTCTACACATCCCTGGAAAGACCCCTTCAAGACGCCTCGGAAAATGTACTTTCGCAAGAGCAAATATAAATTTGAAGCCCGTGACGCGTCAGCAAAGAAAACTCGAAAATGAAAAAAATCGAAAAAATCAACTTTTTAAATTATTTTCAAATATGATTTAAATTGAAAATAAATCATGACAGTGTAAAAATAAATGATGACACCATCTGGGAAAGTAACATGATGGCCGCATCACCATTTTTATTTAGGATGTAATTTGGTATGTATTTGATATCGCAGAAGGAAGACAACTCTCGCACTCTAAACTAGGCAAATACAGAACGTCAATAGCAAAGTAATGTATGACGAAATCGTGGCCATTAAATGAGGGCACTTAAAATTCCCGATGCGGGCAAATATAGCCCTTGATCGTCCCTACGTAGTATAAATTCTATTTACTCCTGCTAAATTTTACATGCCGAGGACGATACCAGCGATGACAGCGCCTGCGGAATAATAATCGAGGAACAGTCCACAGATTAGAAATCGTGGTGGTGGTTCGCTTTTTTTTCCTCTTCCTTTCCTTTTTTTCTCCTCGAGATGAAAAGGTGAAAATTCGGATCACGGATGAGCCGGGAGAAGGAAAGCGGGAAAAGAGTGGTCCGTTTTCAACTCCAAATACGGAATTCCGTCGAGTGGAATTAATTCGTTTCCATCGGAGGAATTGCCGATAACATTTGACGTACATTTATCGGCTGGGTGTGTCTTCGAATGGAAAATGTTTAAGGAAAATTCATAATTTTTTTAAAATAAAGTTGAGAAATTGTCTGAATATGTGAATCCGTTCGTAAATCTACAAAATTAAGTCTTACTAGACTAAAATTATACATTCCTATATTTTCAAGCACTAGAGGTACAAATATAGTAGATTATATATCAAGGAAGAAATATGCGTGATTTTTTTGAGAACTCTCTCCCTAGAGAGAGAAATGATTATTTTTCCCCCTAGGGAGAGAAATATTATTTCTCTCACGATTACGACGGCTGAGAAATCGACTTTCTCCCCCGAAAAAAAAATGTTATTTTTTCACAAACGGGAGAGAAAGTCTGAGAAATCGACTTTCTCGATTGTCTCAGGTTGGCACCCCAATGAAAAGTTCTGGTAGTTCTGAATTTATTTATTTATTTATTCAAATCACGTTGCCACCATATACAAATAGTCAAAAATAATGTAAAATTGATCCAAAGTAGTGGATGTGAGCGTCCGTTATACAATTATCAACTAATAAAATAATTAAAATAAGACTACAATTAAGAGTTATAAACTAATACAATATAAAGAACAAAGTACAATAAATAAGAACATATTAAAATTTAGAATAGAGTTCTAAATTCCTTTTGATGTATCTAGAAGTACTATCAACTTTTAAAAAAGAGTTCTAACGAAAACGAATTAAATGACAGGAAATGGGTATTTTCAAAATAAAATTTTCTATTATCGAATTTTAAATTTATTTAAAAATGCCATAAATCGTGATTGTATCGAATTTGTTTATTAGAAAGAATTATTGTTCTCGATGAGTAGAAATAGAAAATTAACTCAGAACTCGGGGAACTCTCAATACTTATTTTTGCTTTGCGACTTTTTTCAAACAAATATTTTTGATAGTTCCGGATAGTTCTTATTGGTGTTTCCTGTAGTTCCTTGTGAGTTCTATCCATATTTGTTATGAAATATTTAGATTAAGTGAGAAATATGAATTTGAATATTTCGAATTTCCAACTTTGAAAATGTTTATCTCTGGAAATTCATCAGAACTCTTTTTAAAAGTATCAGGAACTATAATACTAACCCAAACAAATTTTAAAACTAGTTCAGAACTATTCGGCGGTGTCAAGTTGGCACCCCATTTTTCAAAAAATTCCTGATAGCCCAATTTTACAGAACTCTTTTTTTAAGTTGATAGTACTTCTAGATACATCAAAAGGAATTGAGAACTCTATTCAGAACTATCAGAACTCTTCGTTGGCACACTCCAAGGTGACACCACCTAAACCTTCGCGATTGATCTTTTCGACGAAAGATGCAAAGGGCCCAATAATTATGCGCCTATAAAGGACCCCGTTTCCGTTCCCAGGAAACATAATTCAATTATCCCGCCGAAGTCGGAACTCTCGGATACATTTGTATGGAAATCGCATTACAAAGTTTAATATCTGTCAAAGTGATCCGCGAGATTAATCCAAGAGATCCGCCTGGTGCGTTCCGAGAGGGACAATAATCTTTTGCTCCTTCGCCCCGGAAATATATAAAAGAAGTTCGCAATTACGGCCGATAACTGCATTCCCCGAGTCTTATCTCGGGAGCGGAACGGGAGAGGATAATGCGATGCCAAAGGGATGAAAGTGTTCTTTTGCCGACGGAACTTAATCACCCCCCTCCGCTCGCGCACAAATTCTTTAATATTTTATTGCTCACAATTTGAATAAAATTCATCATTCGAGCGGAGAGAATTTATTTCATAATGCGATAGCGTGAAATTTGTATAGAGAGAGGACGGAAAGAATGCCGCCGAACGGTTCGGATGGAAATAGAAATTCCTCATCCTAATGTGTATTATAAAGAGGAGCAAAGTTCGTTCAATCGAAATTGCTTTTATTAGCTAATTTATTAAAATGGTGTGTGGGTATTTCAAAAACTTGGAAGAAGTTAGAAGCAATCATAATAGAGGCAACAGGAGCTGAAGCATTTGTTAATCAGTTTGGTACGTCATCGTCATGCGAGTGCTCGTACAGTGGCATCGAGATCCGCGTCCGTAACATGATCGCTTCTATCCAAACAGTACACATTCGCTTCTGGCGTATAAAATTTTATCAAAAGCTTTTCAGGGAATGGTCGGAATCGTCACTGAGAACCTAAATTTGGATATTTAATTTCAATACATTTTAAGGATCCCTGAAACCCGTTACTGTCCGTGCACCCATAAACTTTAAGCCGGCTGTGACTAAGTGCTTTCAACCTTTTCATGAATTTCCAAATCCTCAAATGTAATCTAAATTCCGACGTTAAGAAACTCTCCCATTTTTCCCATCATTATCTATTTCGTCAACTCGTTTTCACTCTTCTTTCAATTAAAGGCACTTGAGTTACTTTAAGGAGGTTAAGCTGCTGCGGATTTGGCAACAATAAACGAATCACTTTCCGGCCGTGCACAGGTGACTGCAACTCCAACATTTCTTCGCATTTACTTTCCCCTTTTACGCATTCTCAAACTTCGAGTTGGTTACGACCGTAATGGCGGAGGAGCGCATAATTCGTCTCGAAACGTTTTTAATGGTCTCCACTCGAGATATTCGAGGGGAATCTTTATTTATTCCGTCGGGTACGGATACGAAAAGTTCGGGCTGTAATTGAAAGCAATATTTAGTGGGTGGAAATGGCGTCCCTTTTGATCTAAGTATTTTTCTAGGCAACTTCATATAATTTAATTCAGTTAAGATCGAATGAATGGGCCATTAGTTTTTACTCTGAAATAATGAGGTGTGCTTTTAAAGTACGAGTAATAATAATGAAATATTTCCTTATACAGAAATAAGAGTCACAATGAAGTTATAAAAAGTGTTCGTAATAATGTGAAAATTTGCAAAAATAAAAACTCATAATCTGAGGCGAAGATAATGCTTTGAAGGTGGAAACTCCAAAGTGGCGAAATCTATTGTACTAAGCGAAATTTGAATGGCATAACCACCGACAGATATAAGAATATGCCAACGGCGGCAAATATAACTTTAAGGGGGTAAGTGCCTCGCGCCAGAGTTAGACCAGAATGGTCTACTAGAAAATGACAATCGCCACAATCTTGGGCCTGAAATTTTACCGAGCACGTAAATTTGTTTGTACACGCCTCCAGGGTTGATACAAAATGTTTCGTGCAGGTGGCGTTCATTACAACGGCGAAAATGAAGCAAATTCGTGTTTGTAGAGGTGCAGCTCTTACGCTTTTGCGACTTTATTTGATAACTAATGACAATTTTATTACGTACATATTGTTTTCAAAGGTGTAAACTATTTTTCTGTAGCATTACAGTTTTAGTTCTTTGCAGACAAAAGCTCCAGATATCCATCTAATATTGGTAATTTTCAGGATACAATATACTGTTTGTAAAAAAAATCAAATTCTATAGACGAATAGTTTAACCCTTTCTCTCTAAATGTGCAAAATATCATTTCTTAATATTTGATATTAACTTCAGAATTATGTATATGCTGACCATCAAAAATGCATCGATTTTCGACGCGGCACTTAATAGTACGAGGAAAATTCACTAATTAGGTCACAAACTGATGTGAAAAAGCTGAAAATAGCAGTTAGTTATTTCACTGTGCCAATAGCTGGCAGCACAATCCAGCTTTATGATACTCAAGTGACAGTTGCCGTGGTGTTAAAATGGCGACCGTGCTCAAAAAGCACTGAGGAAGAGCAGCGTGCTGTTGTGCGTTTTTTCATGGCAAAAGTACTTCCTGCAAATCATGCTGAATCGTACTGTGGAGTTCTGTTGTTGCTTCGGGTTGCAATTCGAAAAAAACGTCCAGGCCTACTGACGAGAGGAATATTGCTGCTTCAATAGAATTATGAGGTAATAAAATTTACAAGCCTAGTTCCCTTCTCGCCCCTAAGTGATCGAGTGACGGACTCCATATCTGTGATTTTTTTCATCTTCCAATTTTTGGTGCATCTTAAAAAATTTGAATAACTAAAAATTTTACATTATATTGATATTTTTTATATATTTATCAATTAGAGAGTAATTTTATTTAAAATTATTGGAAATATTTTGGTATTAATAATTTTATTTCAGTTTCGTATAAATAATCCCATTTTTGCCAAGATATGACCTTGAAACCCTCGAAAAATAAAATTTTATTTTTTAACCACTAAAAATTGTTATAATAATCTGAAAAATTCACATATATTTTTTACCCAAATAAAAGGTTATTTAGGGTATTCATGTTTTTATTAGGTTTAGCCATTTTTTTTCGCCCCGAACCGATCAAGTGACGGAAAATTTTATTTAGTCAATGTTCTTTCAATGTTTGGTGCGTCATCTTGAAAAATTTGAATAACTAATCTTTCTACGATATTTTGTATATATTTATCAACAATTGAGCAGCAAAGTTTTATCAAATTAATAATAGAGTAACAGTATGTTTAAGTTGAGTTTAGATTCTTTTTTTTTAATTTCAAATACCTTATATCTTTACCAGTGGCGGCTCGTGGAACATGTTGATGGTAGAGCCACTTATATAAACCCCCCCCCCCCTTTTTTTTTAAGAAACAAAGAACAATTTATCTTCCAAGACCAATCGAATATTTTGGCCAAAAAATCAAAAATTTGGAACAAAACCGCCTAAAATCTAAAATATCGGCCGAAAAATAAAAAAATCCTGGTTTAAAAATAAAAATGCTGACCAAAAAATTGCAAATACAAGCAAAAGAAAAATCATTTGCCATTTTCAGCACCAAATATAACTCTTTTTAGCCTAAAATAAGTTCCAACGAGAAATTCGAAAATAATGGCAAATATTAAAATTAAAAAAAAAATCGCACAATAAACTCAATAATTCAAGTTAAGAAAATCTAAAATATGGGACAAAAAAGTAAAAAATGGAGAGCTAAAATCTAAAATTCGTACCCAAAAATCAAAGTGGTAGACCAAAAAATCAAGATTTTTAACAAACGAATCGAAAATTTAAGTCGACTAAAATTGAAACCAAAACAATCGAAAATACAAAATATAGGCCAGAAAAGTAGGGCCTAATAAGGTGAAAATTTAGACAAAACATCGAAAACTCAGGCGTATGCAGACAAAAAATCGATAATTTCTACAAACCAATCGAATATTTTGGTCAAAATAATGAAAAATAAAAAGAATTGGAACAAAAAAATCGAAAATACAGAAATGTAAAATATGGGCCAAAGAATCAAGAATCCTAATCTAAAAATAAAAAACGCAGACAAAAAATTAGAAACTTAGGTACAAGCAAAATAATTTGCCAAAAATAAGTTTCTGATCAGAAATTCGAAAATAATAGCCAAAAAATAAAAAAAATCACGAAATGAAGCCAATAATCCAACTTTAAAAATCTAAAATATTTGATAAAAAACAGACTTTAAATCTAAAATATTCGATACAAAATTAAGACCAAATATCTAAAATTCTGGCATAAAAATAAAAATGGTGGACCAAGAAAAGACAGGCAAATAAAGAAAATTTTAGGGCAAAAGATAAAAGAAAATAAAAACCTACAATGTTGGCCAAAAAGTCGAAAATTTAGACAAAACATCGAAAACTCGGACCTAAAGATAATAAACGCAGACTAAACGAAAAATCAAAAATGCGGACCAAAAAAACGAAAATTTTGACAATAAAATCCAGAAGTTAGTTAAGAAAAATTTAGGTCAAAAGATTAAAAAAATTATAATACAAATTTGTAATGTAGGCCAGAAAGTCGAAAATTTAGACATTGCATAGAAAATTCGCCCCTAAAGATAACAAATGCAGGCTAAAAAATCGAAAATTTCAACAAATAAAACTCGAAAATACCGGAAAAAATTAAAAAAATCTCGCATATAAATCAATAATTCAGGTTATAGATATTTTAATCAAAATCAAATCGAAAATTTGGAACTAGAATTAAAATTTCGGCCCGAAAAATAAAAAATGGGGACCAAAGAATCAAAAATTTGAACAATTAAATCGAAAATTTAGGTCAAAATAAAGAATATTTAGAATATTTAATAAAAATCAAAAATACAAAGATAAAATATTTTGACCAAAACTATCGAAAATGCGGATCAAAAATTTAAAAATTAAAAATTCGTCTGGAAAAATTAAAAATGCGGACCAAACAGTCGAAAATTTTACCAATTAAATTTAGGCCAAAATAAATAATATTTGGGCCTAATAATCAAAAATTTAGACAAAAAAATCTATTATACAGGTCAACAATCTAAAAAAAATCTATTTGCTGAGTACAATACTTTGTACTGATTCTGGATTCTGATCCAAGAATTTCATGAAAATTCTTCAATTTGAACCACGGGTTTAGATCTTAAACGCATAATTTGTGATCAAAAATTATAAATTTGGATTTTAATTTGATAATTATATGTAAAATCCGAAATTTGAAATATTCAATCTAAGTTTTTGGCGCCTAAACGCAGAATTTGAGACTTAAAATTAAAAATTTGGATTCTAATACAAGAATTTCAATAAACATCTTGAATTTGGACCATAGAATCCATGGTTTTTAAACGCAAACTTTGTGTTGAAAAATCCAAAGTTTTTATTTTAATTTGATAATTATATGTAAAATCTCTAACTTGAAACTTTAAATCCAAGTTTCTGGTTCCTAAACGCAGAACTTGAGACCCAAAATTCAATATTTGGATTCAATTGAGCAATTGCATTTAAAATCAGGTATTTGGAACATAAAATCCAAGTTTTTGACCCTTAAACGCAGAATTTAAGTCCTAAAATAAAAAATTTGGATTATAAACTAGGAATGTCATGTAAAATCTCAAATTTCGACCATAGAATTCATGGTTTTGAACCTTAAACCCAAAATGTTTACAATAAAATCCAAGATTTTGATTTTAATCCGATAATTTTATTAAATATTTTATTAAAATACAGGGTGTTCCAGTAAAAAAAACACAACTTTGATCTTTTAGGGCGTTTGGAACACCCTGTATAATATGAAATTAATTTTCAAAAGTAACCATAATAGACCCCTATATATCCTAAAAGTCAAACTTTTTGAAAGTCACGTATTTTGGCCACAATATTCCGTGCCGTATAGCGTGAATAACCCTATATATTTCAATCTATCCTAAATTTATTTCAATTGTTGATAAATTTATAAAAATATAAAATGACCTTGAAAAATTCATCTAATTTGGTATTTTGATCAATAATATGTGTGATTTTTTCAGATTTTTTTTAGTGGTTTAAAAAAATTTTGTTTGAAAGAATCGTATTTTGGGGCTTCCCGGGTCATGTCGGGGTTTTTTTGATATACGGCTTACGACTATTTTGGTTAAGGTCACAACTAATGATATTTTAATATTTATTTAAAAATCCTTGTCGGGTGGCATTTTGACCATCTTATATCGGGATACCCTTTTATTACCTCATAAATGGATTTTAAGCAGGGACTGACTGGTTTCGACTGAACTAAGCACCGACATGCGGCAGCATTCCCTCGCCGAGGTGGTTCAGACGGCAGCCCAAAGAATTTTATGCAGCAGGTATTGGGACATTAATAAAGCGATGGGATAAGTGAATAAATGTTGGTGGAGACTTTGTCGAAAAATAAAACTGGTTTTTATATTATTATTTTTTTATAATACCTTTTGTGACCTAATTACTGAATTCCCCCCGTAATTTCCGTTTTCCTATCAGCAATTAACTGCACTGATGAGACCTGAAGGGTCGAAACCGGTCTGTAGGTGTACAATATTTAACGTTTTGACAGAAATTACCAAAAAGTTGATCATTTAAAATTCTTAGACTATAAATGATAAATTCTCACGTTTCCGTCCCAGTGCAACGGCAAGGAAACTGATATTAAGTAACACGAAAGCAATTTTCCCGATTGGCCATTTGTTACCACCGGTTTCTCTGAATTATCGGGTGCACATTATGGATGATGTACAATTTAACATTTGTAAGCAGTGACGAGGATATTAGTCGGCAATTGATATACTGCGAATTAGTTGTTGCACGAGTGATATTTAGCTCCGGTTACGAATCGATATACACGCGGATATATTACGAAGTGTACTGTTCGACGAAGAGTGAGCGAGAGAGAGAGAGAGAGAGAGAATGTTAATAACATCCCATCCGAATTTACAATTCCAAACGCGAAAACATCAAACGTTTACACGATTTGAATATTTTAATTAATGCAGGTTTCGGGGAACGCGATACATGGATTGTTTTAATTTAATTTAAATTATTATTAATATTAAAATATGTTATACATGTTCATGAAATTATGCTATAATTTGAAGTTAGATTATTAATTATGGAATTGAATTAAATTATAACCGATACCGTATTTCTGCTTTTTAATGATGTAGAAAAGTGCAATTAATTGTTATTTAAAAATTTATGGTTAGAAGACACATGACCGTACTTTTAATTTTTAGCCTAAGATGCCTCAAACAGAATTACATGAAATTTACAATAATTGTATGAAACACCAAAGTTTTCAAAGAAATTCAAAAATTGCATTTAATGATTTTAAAAATTGTAAAAAATTTATCAAACCAAGAATTTGCTCCAAAAGCTCAAAACACATAAACAAGTAATGCATTTTTGATTTTCAGTAAAAACAATTGCCATATTCGAGGTAAAAACAAAATGGCAACGCTCTAAACTTGAACTGGAAATTCAAAAATTGCATTTGATGATTTTAAAAATTGTAAAAAATTTATCAAACCAAGAATTTGCTCCAAAAGCTCAAAACACATAAACTAGTAATGCATTTTTGATTTTCAGTAAAAACAATTGCCATATTCGAGGTAAAAACAAAACGACAACGCTCTATATACTTGAACTGGAAATTCAAAAATTGCATTTAATGATTTTAAAAATTGTAAAAAATTTATCAAACCAAGAATTTGCTTCAAAAGCTCAAAATACATAAACAACTAATGCATTTTTAATTTTCAGTAAAAACAATTGCCATATTCGAGGTAAAAACAAAATGGCAACGCTCTAAACTTGAACTGGAAATTCAAAAATTGCATTTGATGATTTTAAAAATTGTAAAAAATTTATCAAACCAAGAATTTGCTCCAAAAGCTCAAAACACATAAACTAGTAATGCATTTTTGATTTTCAGTAAAAACAATTGCCATATTCGAGGTAAAAACAAAACGACAACGCTCTATAAACTTGAACTGGAAATTCAAAAATTGCATTTAATGATTTTAAAAATTGTAAAAAATTTATCAAACCAAGAATTTGCTCCAAATGTTCAAAACACATAAACAAGTAATGCATTTTTGATTTTCAGTAAAAACAATTGCCATATTCGAGGTGAAAACAAAACGACAACGCTCTATAAACTTGAACTGGAAATTCAAAAATTGCATTTAATGATTTTAAAAATTGTAAAAAATTTATCAAACCAAGAATTTGCTCCAAAAGCTCAAAATACATAAACAAGTAACGCATTTTTGATTTTCAGTAAAAACAATTGCCATATTCGAGGTGAAAACAAAACGACAACGCTCTATAAACTTGAACTGGAAATTCAAAAATTGCATTTAATGATTTTAAAAATTGTAAAAAAATTATCAAACCAAGAATTTGTTCCAAAAGCTCAAAATACATAAACAAGTAATGCATTTTTGATTTTCAGTAAAAACAATTGCCATATTCGAGGTAAAAACAAAATGGCAACGCTCTAAACTTAAACTGGAAATTCAAAAATTGCATTTAATGATTTTAACAGTTGTAAAAAATTTATCAAACCAAGAATTTGCTCCAAAAGCTCAAAATACATAAACAAGTAATGCATTTTTGATTTTCAGTAAAAACAATTGCCATATTCGAGGTGAAAACAAAACGACAACGCTCTATAAACTTGAACTGGAAATTCAAAAATTGCATTTAATGATTTTAAAAATTGTAAAAAATTTATCAAACCAAGAATTTGCTCCAAATGTTCAAAACACATAAACAAGTAATGCATTTTTGATTTTCACTAAAAACAATTGCCATATTCGAGGTAAAAACAAAACGACAACGCTCTATAAACTTCAACTGGAAATTCAAAAATTGCATTTAATGATTTTAAAAATTGTAAAAAATTTATCAAACCAAGAATTTGTTCCAAAAGCTCAAAATACATAAACAAGTAATGCATTTTTGATTTTCAGTAAAAACAATTGCCATATTCGAGGTAAAAACAAAACGGCAACGCTCTAAACTTGAATTGGAAATTTAAAAATTGCATTTAATGATTTTAAAAATTGTAAAAAATTTATCAAACCAAGAATTTGCTCCAAAACCTCAAAATACATAAACAAGTAATGCATTTTTGATTTTCAGTAAAAACTATTGCCATATTCGAAGTAAAAACAAAACGACAACGCTCTAAACTTGAACTGGAAATTCAAAAATTGCATTTGATGATTTTAAAAATTGTAAAAAATTTATCAAACCAAGAATTTGCTCTAAAAGCTCAAAACACATAAACAAGTAATGCATTTTTGATTTTCAGTAAAAACAATTGCCATATTCGAGGTAAAAACAAAACGACAACGCTCTAAACTTGAATTGGAAATTCAGAAATTGCATTTAATGATTTTAAAAATTGTAAAAAAATTATCAAACCAAGAATTTGTTCCAAACGCTCAAAATACATAAACAAGTAATGCATTTTTGATTTTCAGTAAAAACAATTGCCATATTCGAGGTAAAAACAAAACGACAACGCTCTATATACTTGAACTGGAAATTCAAAAATTGCATTTAATGATTTTAAAAATTGTAAAAAATTTATCAAACCAAGAATTTGCTTCAAAAGCTCAAAATACATAAACAACTAATGCATTTTTAATTTTCAGTAAAAACAATTGCCATATTCGAGGTGAAAACAAAACGACAACGCTCTATAAACTTGAACTGGAAATTCAAAAATTGCATTTAATGATTTTAAAAATTGTAAAAAAATTATCAAACCAAGAATTTGCTTATTAGAATTGTTTTCTTGCATTATTATATAACATCAATATTGTATTGCACGCTCAAACATATTCAAACTATTCACCTATGATAATAATTTCCCCAACTTCTAAAATGCGTGCATGGGTGTAATACTCAACTCAACATTATACAAAACGTTTGATGGATTATATCGTGATGACTATAAAAGAATTAACAAGTACAAAATTTCCATAAAATATCACGCGATAATATGTGTAATCAAATAAATACGCTGGACATGGAGGGTTATTATTCAAACCGAATTGGAATATTCTCAACGGATTATGGATTATGTAGAAATTCTCAGAATTATTGCTTTCGATTATTATTGTAATATTTATTAAAAACATCTTCATAAATTAGTAAACATTAAATAATGGAGCCGACCACTACTATTAATAGTAGGCAAAGTGAACATATTTGGCAGGTAATAAACACAATATTTATTAAAAATTGAAACTCTTGTAAAAGATTCATATGATGGGTAAACCATTTTTTTTTGCGTCGACTACCTGGTCATCAAATAAAAGCGCAAAATGTAGATTTTATTTTGTCCGAAAATTAATAAATTAATTGGTCAAAATTCTAACTTGTGTTTAACTGTTTCGGTAGTAGAATACCAGCCACCCACCGTTTTAGATTGTTGGATAGGCCCCACCTACCATAACTTCGGTTATAAAACCTTGGAAAGTATTTAATCGCCTAGTCTAAAAAATCCCATTTTAACTCGGATTTCTAGTCTGCCTCATAAAACTATAAAATAATATGTCATCATAGTCTGAATAAATTTCAGGTGTTTTTATTTTATTGCAACTTACTTAAACTTTAATTACCAAAGTATTTTCGGCTGGAATTAATTATCATAACAGTAGGACCAAATAAATTAGCATACGAAACGAAAGCATTAAAACTTGCTCGAGCCTCTAATCTCCGGCTAAAGAGTTAGCCGAAGGAAAATACACACGCTATTTAACCAAAACTAAAAACAGTAATCCCGTTATAATTTTAATTCCTCCATCGCAGCAAGACGAGGCGCACAACTGGAGTTTGTTATCGTTGCCCGTTGCCCGTTCTGTAAAAAGGACTTATACAAACTAGCCCTCCGTTCAGGGCCCACTTAGTCCGGATAAAGGGCGATAATCAAGTTTACAAGCCATAATTCATGCGAGAACAGTAACGGCCGTCCCTCAGAAATTGCAGCTTTGCGTGCCGAAGCAATAAAGGATGATTGCGAAGGGTCCAATCCTGTTCAACATTAGGTGCAATAAGGTACTAAATATTCATAACGAAGGACTGCGCCCTGGAGGCGAACAGAAATAAAAAATACTAACTTTGCACACATTTGCGCTCCCTATTCGCGTCTGCGTATGTGTGTGTGTGTGAGTATGTAATTTATGGAGGGTGGAAGTTTAATGCTGGTATTTTTTTAGTGGAAAGTAATTAAATGATTAATAACTGGGAAATTGTAGGAAATTACGCTTAGAAAAAATAAAAATGGGTACAGAATCGGTCGTACATCATATGCCGGACGTAATTTAGTTCGTGCGTGAGTTATCATCCCCTTGGTGTTAGAAATGATGCTGTTGTCTGTGCTCTGCTGTATAGGGTTAAAGTATTTTAAATTTTGTTAAAAAGTTCCTCATTAAAATGTTATATCGTGCGTCCAAGACAAACAGTTAAAAATGGTGATATTGCCATCATGTTACTTTCTCCGATTTGATGGTATCATAGCCATTTATATTTACGTTTTCATGGTTTATTTTCAATTGAAATCATATTTTAAATGTGCATCGAGCGTTGTGTAAACTCGGATGAAACTGACGTTTAAAACGTCAAAATTATGAAAGGTGGAAAAATTATACTTCAAGTTCAAAAACTCAGTTTACTCAAAAACTAAAGGGATTTAGAAAAACACTTATTCTTTATAAGTTGTTCATTTTGGCATTCTCTACAATTATTATTCACATAAATTTGTTGTAACTATTATCGTTTTATAATTATAAGCCAAAAATTAAAAAATAATAATAAATTTTTATCTCGAATAAAAATGATTTTATGAAAAATGTTTTCAAGCAAAATATGTTCATTTCTTTGTTGTCTTCAATGTTTGTTTAAATGTTTTTGTAATATTTTTCATATTTAAGAAAATATTGGCAAAAAACAAAAAACTGTTAAGGTAAACGCCCACTTCCGGTGTGCGAAATTTTACCAAAAGCTTTTCAGTTCTTCAGATTATCAAATAAGATGTATGTTCAAAGTTTCATATCAATTTCTCTATTAGTTTTTGAGATACAGCGCGCACAGACAGACACACACACAGACACAGACACACACACACACACACACAACACAAATATTTTTTTTCCAGAAATTGTTGAAATGGATTCTAGGGACCCCAAAACGGATATTACTGTAAAAAAATCGTGATCACAATATTTATACTTCGTAACGAAGAAAGTATAAAGGATATTTAATTGAGTTTAACTATCGAAAAAATGGTGATGTGGCCATCATATTACTTTCTCCGATTTGATGGTATAATAGTTATTTATATTTATAGATTCATGGTTTATTTTCAATTTAAATCATATTTTAAATCGAGCGTTTCACATGATGTGCAACATGAATAATTGCGACGTCAAAAATTATGAAAGCTACAAATGACAAATTATGTTTAAAATTTCAGTAATCTTTACAGTAAGTTTACTAAAAAACTAAAAATAATGCTAAAAAAGTCTTGAAATGGGTTTCTAAAAATAGCCCTGATTAACAAGTCCTAAAAACCTAATTAAAGTCCTCAACAAGAAAGTCTTGAAAAAAGTCCAGATAAAAAAGTCCTGATAAAAAGTCCCGAAAGAAGAGTCCTGACAAAAAAATCTCTTGAAAAACAGGTCCCTCAAAAAGACCAGAAATGAAGTCCTGAAAAAAGAGTTCTGATAAAAAATGTCTTAAAAAAAGTTTTGGAGGAACAGTTTTGGAAATAAAGTCTTGAAAAAAGAATCGTGTTAAAAAGTTGTGACAAAGAGTAGTGAAAAAAATCCCGAAAAAAAGTACTGCAAATAGAGTCCGGAAAAATTAAGTCTTCATATAAAACACCAGAAATAAATGTCCTTAAAAAATTCCGAAAGAAAAAGAGTCCTAAAAAAGTCCCGAAGGAAAGTCTTAAAATAAGTCCTGAAGAAAGTCCCGAAAAAGAGTCCTGATAAAATATCCTTAAAAAGTGTCCTGTAATAACAGTCTAGAAAAAGAGTTATGAAAATAATAAATAATAATAATAATACTATATTTGTGTGATTACTTAATCGCTTACACAAGTCAGGTGGTACGTACTATAAATTCAATTAAATAACTAAAAAATTAAATATATCATTAAAATAGTCCTGAAAAAATCCCAAAAATAGTCTTGAAAAAAAGTTCCGAATAAAAAGTCCTGAAAATTAAAATCCTATAAAAAATGTCCTAAAATATAATACTGAAAAAATTCCTGTAAAGAGGGCTTTAAAAAAAATCCCGAAAAAATAATTCTGAAAAATGTAACGAAGAAAATTCTGGAAATAATCTTGAAAAGAAGTCTTGAACAAGAGGTTCTTAAAAAGGTCTCGAAAAAAGTCCTAAAGGAACAGTTCTGGAGAGAAAATCTTGAAAAACGAGTCCTGACAAAAGCCGTGAAAAAAGTCCTGAAAAATAGTCTTCATACAAAATACCAAAAATAAATGGCCCGAAAAAGAGCTAAAAAAAGTCATGAAAGAAAGTCCTAAAATAACTTCTGAATGAAGTTCAGAAAAAGAGTCCTGTAAAAATTGCCCCGAAAATAACATCTTTAAAAAATAAACAAAAAAGATTCTGAAAAAAAACATTGTAAAAAGTCCTTAACCTCTTCACGCCCAGGTCGCCACATGTGGCGACAAACAAAAAAAAATATTTTACGAAAAAAAATACGGCTTTGGCGCCATCTATGGAATGTTTTGTTAAAATATTTGTTTGCATAAATGAGTAAGTTTGTGGCAGTGGAATAATATCTCGTAGAAAAAGGTAACAACAACAAAAAAGTAATTTTTCAGTAAATGATGGAATTATGCTATGGCTCAATCAAAACAGAATGGGCGCGAAGTGGTTAAAAAGATCTGAAGAAATTGTCCTGAAAAAGAAATCCCAAAAAGAGTCTTGAAAAAAATCCCGAAAAAAACTCCTGCAAAAAAGCCTAAAATGAGTCCTTAACAAAATTCCTGAAATAATAATTTTTGAAAATAGTCTTGAAAAAAATACTGAACATATCTTTAAAATATCCAAAAAAGGTCAAAATTGTCAAAAAGAAAGAAAATTCTGAAAAATTTGTTCTGAAAGAAATCCCGAAAATAATTCCTCAACAAAGGATTCTTGAGAGAGTCCCGAAAATGTCCCGAAAAAAATATCCTATTAATAAAATTTTGAAACGAAAGAACGTCCTGAAAGAAAAAGTCCTAAAAATAAGTCTAAAAAGTCCTGAAAAGGAATCTTTTAAAAATGTCCTTAAAAAAAGACCTGATAAAAGTTCTGAAAACATTGTCCTGAAGTCCCAAAAAGGCTAAAAGAAAAAAAAAACTGTTAAGGTAAATATTCCGAAATACGTAATTTTACCAAAAACTTTTCAGTTCTTCGGATTATCAAATAACACTTATGTTCAAAGTTTCATATCAATTGCTTAATTAGTTTTTGAAGTACAGTGCGCACAGACAGACACACACAAATATTTTTACTTTCTCCGTTACGAAGTAAGTACTGTGATCGTGATTTTTTTTTTCAAAAATTTTTTTACGAAAATATCCGTTTTGGGGTCCCTAGATGCCATTTCAACAATTTCTGGAAAAAAAATTGTTTGTGTCCGAGTGTGTGTTAATTCTTCCATCTTTCATAATTTTGACGTTTTAAACGTCAGTTTCATCCGAGTTTACGCAACGCTCGATGTACATTTAAAATATGATTTCAATTGAAAATAAACCATGAAAGCGTAAATATAAATGATACCATGAAGTCGGAGAAAATAATATGATGGCCGCATCGCCATTTTTTTTCCAGAAATTGTTGAAATGGAATCTTGGGACCCCAAAACGGATATTTTCGTAAAATTTTTTTTTTTTTTAAATAATAAAAATTCATACTTCGTAACGGAGAAAGTAAAAAGGGTATTGAATTGAGTTTAACTATCGAAAAAAAAGTCGAAAATATGCTAATGGATGGATTCCTATAAAATTTTTCAAACTTAATGCATTCAAAGTCATTATTATTTAGCTTATTTACTCTATAGTTAGATGTCTCCAGTTAAAATCAGCATTACAAATCATTACCCTCAAACTCTTCACGGTAAATTTCACTCACAGATGAAAATACATACAACCCATATTCTATTTAAAACAAAAACTCCACCTGTTCCGCAAACCATCAACTTTTATGCACCCTCCCTCTCTACCTTAAAAATCATCCGTGGCAACCGCGGCGGAAGGGAACGAAAATCTCGAGTCGGCCATAAAACCCAAAACGATGCAAGCGATGTTTGTTTTTCTGTGTGTCTCTCTGCTTCTCTTCGGCGTTATTGAATTGTAAATTTTTAGTTAAACGCCACGCGAACGAACCGCACGTTTCCCAGTAAACAATTCCCCATTTCGGGGACGTTATGTATTTTTCATGCGAGAAGAGGCAAAAAGGCTGATACTTCTTGGGGGATGCATCATAAAATTTACATGCGGATCGTGATTCTCTCGAAGAGGAAATGCACGCACAAGATACTTCTGATATCAACGTAATCAGACATGATGCGAGATGTTTCATGAAAGGTCAAATATTTTTGGTTCGTGGCTATAACAACTTTTATGTGTTTTACATATTCAAACATTGACTTTTGACAATTATGATGCTTATCTATTAGTTTAGAGAGGATGTAATAAATTTATTCCGTATAAAACATTATATAAAGTTCGTTTTGTAAAAATCACTTTATTTCTCGATATACCTATATATATATATCGAGTAATAAAGTTTGCAGGCACATATACAGAAGTAATCCATCATCGGAAATATGTGACACGCTCGCCGTTAATCCCTTTGAGCAGCTCCGTAGGCCTGCCAAAACTCTATTAAACTTTTCACGCCTTGGGACAAGACATGTGCCCCAAAATTCTAAAGAACTTGCCGGCAAATGAATCCCGGTATACCGCAGAAAGTCGCCTGTCGAACAATATTATAATATTCTACATTATATGAATGTTTTAATCTTGAAAGTATTTCAGATGTGTTTCATAACAATAAATCGTTAATTATTGTGATAAAGGGTAATTCATTTCGAAGGTGGTTTAGTAGGTAGAGGTCCAGCCTCTGGACCCCGTTGGTGCGGGTTCGAGTCCCGTCCGGACGGTCACTTTTTCAACACGAAAAATGGCCGTACGGGTCCCTGGGTGTCTAGTGTTTGTCCCCATTTCTTTTAAATACGAATATTATTACTATAAATTGGTTGTGGCTGAATGCCCTAGCTGGCTAAGCCAAGCCCCCATCATCCTCGATTCCCTAACCTGAACTCCTGTCAATCATCTTTCCTTTATAAAAAAAAAATTTGGAAGGTGCATTGGTGTTGTGAATAGGGCTATTATTCTCCTTACGTTGCAGATGACGCATCCGACGATGCTGGTTGTCATTGAATCAGTCGCTTCAGAAGCTTTAGCGAGTTCACCACTTTTCAAAAAACCCAATTTTTAGCCAATTCTGCATAATTCAAATAAATAAACATTTTCGTTCCATTGCACCCAATTTCTCAAAAATGTTTTTATTTTTTCAAAGAACATCAAAATGCCATCAATTTTGAAAATAATAATAATTTTTATAAAGTCTCCGCTTGCTGTAGTTTTGATCAAATCCATAATCTTTTGTTATCTTAGCGCTCAAATTTCTTAAAAATTGACCATAGATGTTTCTAATATTTTGTAAAACCACAAAATATAATCAATTTTGAATAATTTTTGTAATGGGAAAGTCTGCACTTGCCATTGTTTTGATAAAATTCATAATATTTTGTTTTCGCTGCAAAATATGCAATTTGTCATCTTAGCGCTCAAATTTCTTAAAAATCGACAAATCGATGATTCTATTTTTTTTATGGAACCACAAAATCCAATCATTTTTAAAATGGGCAAGTCTGTACACACCATAGTTTTGTCAAAATTCATAATCTTTTGTTATTGTTGCAAAAAATGTATTTTTTATCTTAGCGCTCAAATTTCTCAAAAATTGACCAATCGATGATTCTATTTTTTTATGGAACCACGAAATCCAATCAATTTTAAATAATTTTTGTAATGGACAAGTCTGTATATCCGATACTTTTGGCAAAATTCATAATCTTTTGTTATTGTTACAAAAAATTGCATTTTTTATCTTAGCACTCAAAATTTCTCAAAAATTGAGGAACCACAAAATCCAATTATTTTTAAAATGGGCAAGTCTGTACACACCATAGTTTTGTCAAAATTCATAATCTTTTGTTATTGTTGCAAAAAATTGCATTTTTTATCTTAGCGCTCGAAATTTCTGAAAAATAATTGACCAATCGATGTTTCTATTTTTTTATATCAAAATACAATCAATTTTGAATCATTTTTGTAATGGACAAATCTGCATTTTCCAAAGTTTTTGCAAAATTCGTAATCTTTCGTTCCTTCTGCGAAAATGATTTTTCTTAACGTTGCGCTTTAATTTAAAGCGTTTTAAAATTTAAAAAGTTTTTATATTTCCAAAGAGAATAAAAATCCAATCACTTTTGCATTGGGGAAATCTGCACTTGCCACAGTTTTGGAAAAAATCACAATCCTTTGTTCTCGCTGTAAAAAATGCAATTTCTCATCTTAGTGTTAAAATTTCTCAAAAATTGACCAATAGTTGTTTCTATTTTTTTATAGAACATCAAAATAAAATCAATTTTAAATAATTCTTATAAAGGGTAAATCTGCACCACAGTTTTGGGGAAATTCATGTTTTTTGTTTTGTTTTTGCTGTAAAAATGCCTTTTCTTGACTTCACGCCTTAATTTCTTCGAAAAAAGGAATGTTTTTTTTTTCTATTTTGAAAAAAAAAACATAAATTTAATGAATTTTAAATAATTTTTGTAATGGGCCATAATTTTCGCAACATTCATAATCTTTTGTTCTCTAAAAATTTAAACTAAATAAGTCCAATATCTACAAAAAAAAATAATGCAACTTTTCACTTATTTAATCTTGAATGAATTTTGAGTAATTTTAAAAATTTTCAAGTCGATGGCAGTTGTTTTTTATATTTTTTTCGGGTCACCAAAATTTTTACATTTTTTTCAAATCTACTCAAAGTTCAGTAGGAATCAATAAATGAAATTGTCTTCAAATCGATGTATTCGACGAATGGAAATATTCTTGCAGGAAACGAGCCTACACGTCGATCGCTTATTCATCACGCCAATTTACACCGTTCAAAAATATCCGAGACACCGTCCGAATACAAAGGGCCCGAAACAATCAATCTTCGCGTCAGGAAAAACGAGGCGTCGAAGGAAAATCGTTGGAATTTTCATGGACGACCAATCAACCGACAATGGGGCCTCCGCCCTATGCAAGCGCTAAAGCCGTGATGTTTGCACGTTTTTAATGCCGCCGAAAGGGAAATTAAACGCTTTATCGCACGGAAAGGGCTTCACGGCTTTCTTTCGCATGTGTGGACATTTTAACGAGATAGACCCTCATAATGACAATACACACAAATATATATATATATATATATATATATATATATATATATATATATGTATATATATATATATATATATATATATATATATATATATATATATATATATATATATATATATATATAGATGCTGGAGGGAAGTAACGGCCGTACTTGTTGGAAAATAGTAAAAATGTCGAAGAAAAATCCTCGTATCAGGGAATCCGACCAAAAAGGGTGGTTAATAAATCATCTATTTATCATAAAACCGAGCTTTCGCCAATGTTTATTAGCTTCTTCAGGGATAACGCTACAAAATAATTTACAAGAGTGAAAAATTTTATAAGTTAAATGAAATGAGGTTATGCACGTGTTCGCGACGCACGTGTTGGCGAAAATGTACTTACATGGAAGATGTGAAAAAATAAACCGTTGAACATACGGAATTAATGAAAAGGCTCGATGCAGTAATAGTGAAACATATTAAAATTTGTTTAAAACGTTGATGTCACAGGATTAAAATTTACAAACACACATCGCCGGACATGTTGGTTTGAGACGATGACTAACAGTGATTGTGAACTAGGTTAGATTGTAATGGCCGAGGTACAAGCCAAACTGGAGGGAGAACACTACACAATTAGTGCCAACCCTGGGAATTGATGCCGTCAAAGTGGCGGTAAAATTTGAATTTGACAATTTAAAGTGTAAAAGAGTAAAAGTGTAAAAATGTATAATAAAAGGGGGGTGGTGTTGTCTGTGGCTATCAATTTAACCTTTACAAATGTAGATTATAACATTAACAATGACTGACTCATTTTAACGTTATAATAAAATGTAGGGGTTAGGATTAATAGATGAGTTAAAAAATATATAATATAAGTGTTAGAAATGGTAGTTAAGTGATGGTGGTTAAATGTTGAGCACACCATTTACGGTGAATAAAGTGGATTAATGTAACCCCCAGATTGTAAGTTGTAATATTAACAATGTACAAGTCATTGTAGTATTGCAACACATTGCAGCGGTTGCAGGGTTGTTATTGAAAACGTATAAGTTACGTAATGTTAAAGATATATAAAAAAGGGGTAGTGTTTAAAAGTTTAAATTATTTAGGTGTAATACAGCAATTTCAATAAATTGCTGGGGTAAGAGAGAAAACGTGAGATGTATAATAATAATTGGTTTGATTACTGATAACGAGAACAATTAACTAGATCCAAACGAAAATCAAGTAGCAGAAACTAAGGAGTTGTGTGAATTATTAATCAGGGGATCGTTATTAGTCTTATGATGGTCTGAAAGACTGATAAGGTAGGAATAGATATTACTTAAGTGATCTGTGTCTGATTTGAAATTCATTGTTTTTTCACGGTTCTTCTGAATGTGATACATCTCCAGAAACAGTCTGCCCCTGTAGGACTTACAAGTGTCGAGAACTTTTACGTTGTTGAAGTCTGGGTTGTGGTTTGAAGAGTTGCAGTGAATAGAAAGAGCACATGACTTCTTGCCTAGTCTGTAATCGCTCCTGTGCTGTGTCAAACGTGACTTGAGCCACTGTGAAGTTTGACCCACATAGGAGAGATCACAACCCGAGCAAGGTATATTGTAAATTACGTTGGACAAGACATCAATTGAGTTCTTGTCTTTAAGCCTAGTGAAAAAATGACTGTTAAGGGTGCTAATGTTAGATTGAGCTATTCTGACTTTGTCGTGGCCCAGAACGTTAATAAGTTTAGGGGTGAGGCCCTCTGCGTAGGGCAACTTTCTGAATGTTATTTGGTCGGGGGGGTTTGGGGGAGGTTCAATAGGGACTACTGTTGGTGGAGTAACAATAGGATCTTGTCGGTTAAACATCAGTTTAGACACAAGTGAACGCGGAAAACCATTGTTAACCGCTATATCAGCTAATAAATGTAGGTTTTTTTCCCTGAAGGAGTGATGGCAAATTTTTATAATTCTAGATTTCAAACCTAATAAGGTGTTAATTTTCACTCGAAAAGGTGAATGTGAGTGAAAGTTGATATAACGGCCGGAATTCGTTGGCTTGCGGTACCAGTCCAGGACAAGAGTGTTGTCAGTTCTCCTAACAACCCTCGTGTCCAAGAAGGGTATGCATCCATCGACTTCCGTTTCAACTGTGAATTGAATATGTGTGTTGAACGTGTTAAAAGTGTCGAGAGTGAGTTGAACCGATTCGAGGGGCACAGCAAGAATTAAGTCATCGACATACTTCTTGATGAAGGGTAGTTGGAAAGGTAATTGAGGGATGACCGCATCCAGTAAGTCGTCCATGACGATTTGAGCCAAAATGGGACTCAAGGGGGAGCCCATTGGTGTCCCAAAGGTTTGCTTATAGAAAGACCCATTATAAGTGAAATAATTATTATCCCCAATGAATTTAATAAGTTTAATGAAGTTAATTTTATCTAAACCCGTGTGGGGTATAATTGAATTGAATTTTGAATCAATAATATTAATTACTAGATCCATAGGGATATTAGTGAATAAGGAGACCACGTCTAAGGATATCAGCACAAAATCAGGTGGAAGTTGAAATTCGTTGAATTCTTCCGCAAAAGCGAAGGAATCCAAGACGTTATAATCTGTTCTACAGGAGAAAGAGGAAGCCAAGATGTTCGACAAGAAACAAGACAATGAATATGTCGGGGAATTAATTGAAGATATGATAGGGCGCAAAGGTAAGTCGGGTTTGTGGATTTTTGGCAGACCGTAGTATTTCGGTGCGACCGCACTATACGTTACGATTTTCTTGACAGTTATGTCGTCAAGTAAGCCTTGTTTGCCTAGATCTTTTGCCAGCTTTGTTAGACTACGCTGGATCGACGCTGTTGGATCTTTTGGCAGGCGGGTATAAGTGTCGGTGTCGTGGAGCAATAGCTCTGATTTTTCTACATAATCTGCCTTGTTCAGCAAAACCGTGACTGCACCTTTGTCAGCCTTAGTAACAATTAATGATGGATTATCTTTTAAAAAACTATTTGTTGCTTGAAGAGCATCTGACATAAGGGGGGTGTGTGGGGTGAGAACGTAGTTCGTGAGTGCAAAGATCACTAATTTACTCACGAACTACGTTCTCACCCCACACACCCCCCTTATGTCAGATGCTCTTCAAGCAACAAATAGTTTTTTAAAAGATAATCCATCATTAATTGTTACTAAGGCTGACAAAGGTGCAGTCACGGTTTTGCTGAACAAGGCAGATTATGTAGAAAAATCAGAGCTATTGCTCCACGACACCGACACTTATACCCGCCTGCCAAAAGATCCAACAGCGTCGATCCAGCGTAGTCTAACAAAGCTGGCAAAAGATCTAGGCAAACAAGGCTTACTTGACGACATAACTGTCAAGAAAATCGTAACGTATAGTGCGGTCGCACCGAAATACTACGGTCTGCCAAAAATCCACAAACCCGACTTACCTTTGCGCCCTATCATATCTTCAATTAATTCTCCGACATATTCATTGTCTTGTTTCTTGTCGAACATCTTGGCTTCCTCTTTCTCCTGTAGAACAGATTATAACGTCTTGGATTCCTTCGCTTTTGCGGAAGAATTCAACGAATTTCAACTTCCACCTGATTTTGTGCTGATATCCTTAGACGTGGTCTCCTTATTCACTAATATCCCTATGGATCTAGTAATTAATATTATTGATTCAAAATTCAATTCAATTATACCCCACACGGGTTTAGATAAAATTAACTTCATTAAACTTATTAAATTCATTGGGGATAATAATTATTTCACTTATAATGGGTCTTTCTATAAGCAAACCTTTGGGACACCAATGGGCTCCCCCTTGAGTCCCATTTTGGCTCAAATCGTCATGGACGACTTACTGGATGCGGTCATCCCTCAATTACCTTTCCAACTACCCTTCATCAAGAAGTATGTCGATGACTTAATTCTTGCTGTGCCCCTCGAATCGGTTCAACTCACTCTCGACACTTTTAACACGTTCAACACACATATTCAATTCACAGTTGAAACGGAAGTCGATGGATGCATACCCTTCTTGGACACGAGGGTTGTTAGGAGAACTGACAACACTCTTGTCCTGGACTGGTACCGCAAGCCAACGAATTCCGGCCGTTATATCAACTTTCACTCACATTCACCTTTTCGAGTGAAAATTAACACCTTATTAGGTTTGAAATCTAGAATTATAAAAATTTGCCATCACTCCTTCAGGGAAAAAAACCTACATTTATTAGCTGATATAGCGGTTAACAATGGTTTTCCGCGTTCACTTGTGTCTAAACTGATGTTTAACCGACAAGATCCTATTGTTACTCCACCAACAGTAGTCCCTATTGAACCTCCCCCAAACCCCCCCGACCAAATAACATTCAGAAAGTTGCCCTACGCAGAGGGCCTCACCCCTAAACTTATTAACGTTCTGGGCCACGACAAAGTCAGAATAGCTCAATCTAACATTAGCACCCTTAACAGTCATTTTTTCACTAGGCTTAAAGACAAGAACTCAATTGATGTCTTGTCCAACGTAATTTACAATATACCTTGCTCGGGTTGTGATCTCTCCTATGTGGGTCAAACTTCACAGTGGCTCAAGTCACGTTTGACACAGCACAGGAGCGATTACAGACTAGGCAAGAAGTCATGTGCTCTTTCTATTCACTGCAACTCTTCAAACCACAACCCAGACTTCAACAACGTAAAAGTTCTCGACACTTGTAAGTCCTACAGGGGCAGACTGTTTCTGGAGATGTATCACATTCAGAAGAACCGTGAAAAAACAATGAATTTCAAATCAGACACAGATCACTTAAGTAATATCTATTCCTACCTTATCAGTCTTTCAGACCATCATAAGACTAATAACGATCCCCTGATTAATAATTCACACAACTCCTTAGTTTCTGCTACTTGATTTTCGTTTGGATCTAGTTAATTGTTCTCGTTATCAGTAATCAAACCAATTATTATTATACATCTCACGTTTTCTCTCTTACCCCAGCAATTTATTGAAATTGCTGTATTACACCTAAATAATTTAAACTTTTAAACACTACCCCTTTTTTATATATCTTTAACATTACGTAACTTATACGTTTTCAATAACAACCCTGCAACCGCTGCAATGTGTTGCAATACTACAATGACTTGTACATTGTTAATATTACAACTTACAATCTGGGGGTTACATTAATCCACTTTATTCACCGTAAATGGTGTGCTCAACATTTAACCACCATCACTTAACTACCATTTCTAACACTTATATTATATATTTTTTAACTCATCTATTAATCCTAACCCCTACATTTTATTATAACGTTAAAATGAGTCAGTCATTGTTAATGTTATAATCTACATTTGTAAAGGTTAAATTGATAGCCACAGACAACACCACCCCCCTTTTATTATACATTTTTACACTTTTACTCTTTTACACTTTAAATTGTCAAATTCAAATTTTACCGCCACTTTGACGGCATCAATTCCCAGGGTTGGCACTAATTGTGTAGTGTTCTCCCTCCAGTTTGGCTTGTACCTCGGCCATTACAATCTAACCTAGTTCACAATCACTGTTAGTCATCGTCTCAAACCAACATGTCCGGCGATGTGTGTTTGTAAATTTTAATCCTGTGACATCAACGTTTTAAACAAATTTTAATATGTTTCACTATTACTGCATCGAGCCTTTTCATTAATTCCGTATGTTCAACGGTTTATTTTTTCACATCTTCCATGTAAGTACATTTTCGCCAACACGTGCGTCGCGAACACGTGCATAACCTCATTTCATTTAACTTATAAAATTTTTCACTCTTGTAAATTATTTTGTAGCGTTATCCCTGAAGAAGCTAATAAACATTGGCGAAAGCTCGGTTTTATGATAAATAGATGATTTATTAACCACCCTTTTTGGTCGGATTCCCTGATACGAGGATTTTTCTTCGACATTTTTACTATATATATATATATATATATATATATATAAATAAATGAGAACCGACAGATGGGACATAAACGATACGGTTTACATTTATATAGCTAATTCTCCTCTGTACTCGATTTATTCCTTTATGAACAATGGGGATGCAAATGGGTCCCGGACACATTATTGATGATCGTGAAATTTCATGGGGCGATAAATTCCGCAAATCAGTTTTTGGGGTATGTTTTCAAACAGCACGCAGTATTTTGCAGGGATACGTAATGGCTTCATTTCCCATTACGGTTTATTTACGTGGGTGCATTATCCTTTATTCGATGCAAGATGGTTTGGAAAAATTGACGACCCGACTAAATGTTGATAGTATCCATATAAAACGCAATGCTTTTATAACCCCCCCCCCCCCAACGTTTAAAAACACTCTGAAAAAACTATCTAATAATATAAACACCTACAGACCGTTTTCGACCCTTCTGGTCTCGTCACTGTAGTACGCTGCTGATGGGGAAACAGAAATTACGCCAAAGTGGCGGAATCTATTGCTGGAATGTTGTACATGTTGTACGTAGGCATGTGATTATGCCAGATTGGGTTTAGTACAACATTCAGGCAATAGATTCCGCCACTTTGGCGTTTCTAAATATAGTAATAATATTTTTCGCATCTTATTGAATAATATAAATGTTGTTAAATCGTTTTTGATTGAGAAAGTTGTCCATTATTCTGCCGAATCATTTTCTCCACAGGTGACGTCCAATCAAATGCTAACGGTTTTATTGTCCAACAGGTGACGTCCAATCAAATGCTCAAATGATAGCGGTTTTATTGCCCAACCGGTTTCAGCCAATGGCATGACGACGATTTTACTTTCTCAACAGTTTAGTTGTTACTATGGTTACGATTTGTTTTTTGTCAGCGAACTGCCGCAATTTCTAACTAGAAAAATTATTCGTTATAATTTAACATAAACAGAAAAAATGTTAAGGTATTTATTTAATATGATGCGAAAAAGTATAGTATTAAACTCGTGAGTAGTTGGCCATTGCCACTCGGGTGAATAGCAAACTTCACCCTCGTAGCAATGGCCAACTTTCTCACTCGTTTAATAATATACTATTTTCCAACGTCACCTTCAAAACTGACATTTTTGTCACTCAATTTACAGAGGAAAGTAGACGTTTTCATCACTTATGAGGAAAGTAAATCCATTAGTGGACAAATAATTTATTTTCGTCACAAGTAAGGAAGTAAATCCGCTCCACCACTGCTGAGGAAAATATGATGCTAAATATGCATTCTATTGACTTTATTAGATAAACGATGCAACCAATCTACAAGCACACGTTCAACTTCATCTTTATATGTTTGGTATCACTGTAATAAAAAAAATATATAACCATTTAAATGTACAAAAATTTACGTAAACATTACGCGTTTACTTATTGTTGCAAAAAGAGAACAAAACCAAAGTAGTAAGATTAATTTCAATCCCCCCAACTAAACCATTAATCTAAGAACTACAAGATCCGAAAAACGTACGCCGTTAATAAATCTCCGCGCTAATTAATGAAAAAGAAAAGGCATGATAACGATGGTTGGATGAGGCCAACGACGGTCTCAAAAAAAAAAATGTTGCTGTTTTCACTTTCAATTATGCGCTAATTAGCAGTCGACGGCGCATTAATTTTAAGACGTGCTCACATTTTTCAAGGCACTTTCTCAAGTACACTCGAGGCACGATTTATTGCGGACTTTATGATACCGGACCGCGGTAATTATATCCGATTTTCTGATTGAATCATCGTGAATGGGAAGAAGAAGTGTATACCTCGTATATATGTATGTGGGAAGAAAGTGCCGGCGAAGATGAGCCGAGGCCGTGGTGGCAAAAAGATAGAGAGAGAGAGAGTAGGTCAAATGCGCCGGGAATTCCGGTATTGAGAGCGTTCTCATCTCTGTGCTCCTCTTTCACCGATTATCCCATCATTCGTGCATTCGAGCTACCGGAGAAAGTGACAAGCTTTAGGATGGCGGCAATTGGTGAAGTGTTGTGGTATTTACGCAAACGTCTTACACTATATTTTGTTAGATACCAAACAAAACGCCATATAAGATGAAAGCGGACACGCAATGATAGTTGAACAATTTCTAGGTGCTAAAACCGTAGAATTTTGCTGGTTATAGAGAACATGGTTTCAGCAGGATGGAGCAACACGTCTCAAGAAATCCTTTCCCAAAAATGGATCTCCAGAAGACGAGGGTTCGTGGCCTCCATGATTGAATCCTATGGATTTTTTCTAATGGGAATTTCCTAGATCAAAAGTATACAGCAGCAACTGAAAGTGTCTATTACGAAATGGCGACCATCGCTGAGATTACGTATCGCGAATTATTCTGAACTGTTGCTTCTAGTTTGGAGAAGTACCGTGGGCGCGAAGGTTCATATTTAGATGACATTAGATCAATAATTTGTTTGTATTTATCAAATATCTCTTCTTTACAAAATGCCTACTTTCGACTAGATTTCCTTAATTTACACTACGCAACTTCTTGATGATTGTATTTTTCAGGAAAGATCCTAGACATATTTAACTATAAAACCAATTAACCAATTGGATTTCATTTTTTTTTTCTGGAAACATTCTAGACATTAGCTTTGAAAGAAAGAAAAATCAAATAGTAGTTTCTCCGCGAATTTACACCAAAAATTGATTTTTTTTAAGTGCCACAGATCCTTCATTTTTCCAAAAACTTTTTATTTATAATTAGCTCTGAAATGAAACTTCTCGATAAATTTCAATAATGTAGCTATGAAATAAAAGAAAACAAAAAAATTGAGTTGTCACTAGTTTTTCTGGAAGTTTTATCAAAAATTGCTGCTTTACAAAATGCATACATTCTATTGGATTTAGTTAATGTTTCCAAACATTTTTTTTATGGAATCATGTAGTAGCATCTATTTGAAGTAACCTCAGAAAGTTTTATTCTTGTAGCATATATTTTTTAATATTTTTAAACGAGAAAGAAAACAAAAAATTTAGTTGTAACTAGTTTTTCTGGAAATTTTATCAAAAATTGCTGCTTTACAAAATGAATACATTCTATTGGATTTAGTTCATTTTTCCAAGAATTTTAATATTTTTTTAGGTATCATTTTAGACACATTCAGCTACAAAACAAAGGTAAAATTAGTATTTTCGGAATTCTACATAAAATACTTTTCGCTTCCTCCCGCCTCATTGAGCCCAGGTTTTTAAAATCTGTCGCGAATTTGTTACAAATTGTAAGAATTTTGGCAACTCGAAAAAAAATTGCTATCGACTTGAAAATTGCTAAAATTGCTCAAAATTTATTAAAGACTAAATAAATGAAAAGTTGCATTAATTTATTTAATAAATTTTGAGGTTATTTAAATTTAACTTAGAGTAAGTTTGAAAAAAATACTTTAATTTCGAAAAAAATATTAAAACAATTGCCATCGACGTGTAATTTTCGAAAATTACCTAAAATTAATTCAAGATTAAATAAGCAAAAAAATGCAATAAATTCTTTACTAGATTTTGGAGTTATTTAAATTTAACTTAGAGTAAATTTGGAAAAAGTTCAATAATTTTGATGACTCGAAAAAAATATAAAAACAATTGCCATCGACTTGAAAATTTTCAAAACTACTTAAAATTCATTTAAGATTAAATAAGCGAAAGAATACATTAATTTCTTTGCTAGATTTTGGAGTTATTTAAATTTAATTTTGAGTAGATTTAAAAATAAAAAAAATTGCAATAATTTTGGTGACTCGAAAAAAATATTAAAAAAAATTGCTAGCGACTTGTAATTTTCCAAAATTACTCAAAATTCATTCAAGATTAAATAAGTAAAAAGTTGCAATAAATTATTAAACTTTGAGTAAATTTGGAAAAATTACAATAATTTTAGCGACTCAAATGCCAACGACTTGAAAATTTCCAAAATTTCTTAACATACATGTAAGATTTAAAAAATAATTGCATTGATATCGTTACTAGATTCTGGAGTTATTAAAATTTAACATCAATAATTTTGGTGACTCGAAAAAAATATAAAAAAAAATTGCCAACGACTTGTAATTTTCCAAAATTACTCAAAATTCATTCAAGATTAAATAAGTAAAAAGTTGCAATAAATTATTAAAATTAAGCCAAGTGCATCCCAAGACTAGATTTTTTAATAAGATCGTGTTAACATAGAGCAAATTATAATAATTTTGGTGGCTCGAAAAAAAAAATTAAAAACAATTGCCAACGACTTGAAAATTTTCAACATTACTCAAAACTCATTCAAGATGAAATAAGCGAAAAGTTGCATTAATTTCTTTACTAGATTTTGGGATTATTCAAATTTATATTGGAGTAAATTTGGAAAAACCGCAATAATTTTCGTGACTCCAAAAAAATATAAAAACAATTGCCATCGACTCGAAAATTTTCAAAACTGCTCAACATTCATTCAAGATTAAATAAGCGAAAAGTTACAATCATTTATTTTCTAGATTTCGGGATTATTTGAATTTAACTTAGAGTAAATTTGGAAAAATTACAACAATTTTGGTTTGGAAAATAAATCTATGAAACTTCTCAAAATTACGCAAAATCCATTCGAGCTTCTTTCAAAAATTAAGCCAAGTGCATCCCAAGACTAGATTTTTTAATAAGATTGTGTTAACATAGAGTGAATTATAATAATTTTGGTGGCTCGAAAAAAAAATATATAAAAACAATTGCCAACGACTTGAAACATTACTTCAAATTCATTTAAGATGAAATAAGCGAAAAGTTGCAATAATTTCTTTACTAGATTTTTATTCAAATTTATATTGGAGTAAATTTGGAAAAACTGCAATAATTTTGTGACTCGAAAAAAAAGTATATAAAAACAATTGCCAACGACTTGAAAATATACAAAATTACTCAAAATTCATTCAAGATTAAATAAGCAAAAAGTTGAATTATTTACTAGATTTTGGTGTGATTTAAATTTAACATGGAGTAAATTTGTAAAAATTGCAATAATTTCGGTGACTCGAAAAAAATATAAAAACAATTGATAACGGCTTGAAAATTTTCAAAATTACGCAAATTTCATCCAAGATTAAATAATCCAAATATTACATTAGTTTCTGTAATAGATTTTGGAGTTATTTAATTTTAAGTCAGAGTACATTTGGCAAAATTGCAATAATTTTGGCGACTTGAAAAAAATATAAAAACAATTGCCATTGATTTGCAATTGTCCAAAATGACTAAAAATTCGTTCAAGATTAAATAAGCGAAAAGTTGTGTTAATTTCTTTACTGGATTTTAGGGCTTTTTACATTTAACTTGGAGCAAATTTGAAAAAAACTGCAATAATTTTGGTGACTCGAAAAAAAAATATAAAAACAATTGCCATCGACTTGAAAATTTCCAAAATTACTCAAAATTAATTCCAGATTAAACAAGCAAAACAATGCATTAATTTCTTTACAAGATTTTGGAGTTATTTCAATTTAACTTAGAGTAGATTTGGAAAATTTGCAATAATTTTGGCGACTTGAAAAAAATATAAAAACAATTGCCAACGGCTGTAAATTTTTTTAAATTTCAAAATTCATACAAGATTAAAAAATGCATTAATTTCTTTACTAAACTTTGGAGTTATTTCATTTTAAGTCAGAGTACATTTTAAAAAATTGCAATAATTTTGGCGACTTGAAAATAATATAAAAACAATTGCCAACGGCTTGAAAATTTTCAAAATTACTCAAAATTCACACAAGATTAAACAAGCCAAAAATTGCATTCATTTCTTTACAAGATTTTAGAGTTAATTAATTCATCGTAATGAATTGCTTGGCACTTGCTTAAATTTCATCAATTCAATTCAATTTTTCATCGCAATAATTTTTCCAAAATTAAGTCGAACTTTTGCATTTGTTGTATTCAATTAATATATCAAGGAAAAAAAATTAAACTTGAAATTCGTGAAATTTTGACCATTTTCAAACCGCCATAACTCGGCGTATTTTCAATCGATTTTGATGAATCTTTGAGGGCGAAAAACTTTGAAGTGTCTTCTTTAAAGTCATGCATGCGAAATTAAGCGTAACTTCTTTTGCCCCGTCTAGCGCCCCTGAAAAAAAAAAAAAAATCTGGAAACCATGTCCAATTTTGACGATGTCTACGGAGTTGGAAAAATTTTGTCGACCCAATCCACCATAAAGGCATTAAAATTTGATCAATTCCCTATGCAGGATTCAAAGAACGAAGTTCCTACGACGATTTGGCAAGTTATGGGTGTTTGAAAAAAAGTGCATTTAAAAGTTTTTCGCACAAGTGTTTCATTTTTACTTTCTCCGTTACGAAGTACGAGAAAGTATTGTGATCGTGATTTTTTTTTCAAATTTTTTTTTTACGGAAATATCCGTTTTGGGGTCCCTAGATGCCATTTCAACAATTTCTGGAATTTTTTTTGTGGCTGTGTATGTGTGTGTGTGTATCATGGTGTGTGTGTGTGTGTCTGTGCGCGCTGTATCTCAAAAACTAATAAAGTAATTGATATGAAACTTTGAACACGTCTTATCTGATAATCCGAAGAACTGAAAAGCTTTTGGTAAAATTTCGTATACCGGAAGTGGGCGTTTACCTTAACTGTTTTTTCCCAATATTTTCTTAAATATGAAAAATATCACAAAAACATTTAAACAAATATTGAAGACAACAAAGAAATGAGCTTATTTTGTTTGAAAACATTTTTCATAAAATCATTGTTATTCGAGAAAAAAAATATTTTTTTTTCATTTTTGGTTTATAATTATGAAACGATAATAGTTACAGCAAATTTATGTTAATAATAATTGTAAAAAATGAACAATTTATAAAGAATAAGTTTTTTTTCGAAATCTCTTTAGTTTTTGAGTAAACTGAGTTTTTGAATTTGAAGTATAATTTTTCCATCTTTTATAGTTTTGACGTTTTAAACGTCAGTTTCATGCGAGTCTACAAAACGCTCGATGTACATTTAAAATATGATTTAAATAGAAAATATACCATCGGGTAAAAGTAACATGATGGCCACATCACCATTTTTTTCTACTTCTGCTAAATCCTCTCGCACCGGAAAAGTCTCGATTTCTCCAGACCAAGCCCGGATCAACTCCGGAATTAAAACGTCCGAATAATTTTCCGCCGGTAAAGACAGTCTCCGCCGACATGAATATGCATGCGGCTCAACTCTAATGGGGACGTTTATGGGTCACAGTGGACACGAATGTCTAAATGTCGGCGTCTCCGCTTTTCCAACAAGCCCGAGTGGATTTCCCCGCATTTCCGTTCGAAACGAGATGAAATCAGTTTCGGAATTTCAAAACCGCACGGCAATCAAACCGGTCCAATGAATGAATGACAATGCGGATGATGATGATGATTCAATTATTGGTATCAACAAGTAGGAAAAGTATGGACATTGTTCGAGCACACAATTATTCGGATAATGTAATCTGTAATTTGAAATTGATAATTAATTGCCTATTATTCAGTAATACTGAATTAATTTTATACATGAAGTTTATTAGTGATCTGCAGCGATTGTTAAAGTGTTTTTTTTTCATTGCCAACCGTGCTATTTTAATCACAAATTGAAATACAATCTTGTCAAAGTGGCGTTTAAATTTTCAAGGCTCAATTTGATTACTAGTAAATTCGGATTAATGGTTGGGTACATAGATGTACATTTCTATGGAAACCGTGCATAATATTACCGCACAGTTTATTACATATTGAAATTTGTATTGAGTCGCTTACGATCAGGGACTGAAAAGCCTCAAATACTAGATCATTAATCCGTACCGTTTACTCGAAACTAAAGAAATTTTGAAAAAAACTTATTTTTTATAAGTTGTTTATTTAATACTTTTAATACAAATTTGATGTAACTATTATTGTTTCATAATTATAAACCAAAAATGTTCAATAAAAGATTTTCTAAAAAATTCTTGTTAATTTCTTTGTTGTTTTCAATATTTGCTTAAATGTATATTTTTTATATTTAAACAGTTATTGGAAAAAACAAAAAAAAACCGTTAAAGTAAACACCCACCGGTGTACGAAATTTTACCGGAAGCTTTTCAGTTCTTCAGATTTTTAAATAAGATTTATATTCATCTTGGTTCAATTCTAAAAACGTTGACAAACCGATTTTTGCACGATTTTGAATTTTTTTGGGACGCTTGATTAGAACCCTCAGCAAAAACCTAAAAATAAATAAACGCAAAGTTGAAATTTCACGAAAATTTAATTTATTATTAATACATTTACAAATCCAAAATTGGTTGATGTATAAATTTAGCCGTACATATTTAATTCAAGGGTGCGGCAATATAATTTTCCGCACGTTGCTATACTCTGCTCTGCAGAAAACGTTAACTTTGCGACCGATGTGAAGATAACCACGGATTTCCCGGCGCCGCCACCACCGAATAAAATTTCTTCAATTTTAATGATTTTTGATAAATCAAACGCTTAGAATGTAATTAACGTAAGCCTATAGATGTACAGTCAATCCACAATTTCAATTGCAGCCGGCTCCAAAATTTTTAACGAATGCAAATTATTGTTAAATAGATACACGTTCCAGCGACGACAAGAAAATTGCCGTCAGTTTACTGAAAAAATAATGAGATTTCGAAAAAAATTCCAACATCAATATGTGCCAAATTTAGTGCAATTTAAAAGTTGACTAAGAAATATTTTTATAAAATCCACGCAAATAGTCTAAATTTCACGTTTTCGAACTTAAAATATTAGAAATTGCGATTTTGATTTATTTTTAAATGCAGTACAGCCAAACACGATTTCGAATTTTGAAGATTCAAACGTCAAAATATGACAAATTTAGTATGACCTTAAAACGGATTATAAAACATTCTCGTTAAATTAATACGAAATGCAAAAAATTCATTTTTCTAAAGTTTCGCGATTTTGATTTTTTTTATTTTACAATTGCCGAACGCATTGTCCGATTTTGATGGTACACATTTCAAATCGTGGAAAATTTAAAAACTGGTTAATAATTACTTTGGTTAATCGAAAATTGCACGTTATCAAAATCCGAAGATTGAAAATTGCGATTTTGTTTTTTTTAAATCGCGCAACAGCCAAACGCGTTCGTTGATTTTAATGATTCAAACGTCAAAGTATGGCGGGTTTAGTGTAACTTTAAAATTGATTACAAAATTTTCTGATGAAATTTATACAAAATGCAAAAATTGCACTTTTTAAAGTTAGCAAACTGCACAACTGCCGAACGCGTTGTCCGGTTTCAATTATTCTAATGTCAAAATGTGGAAAATTTAGCACAATTTAGAAACTGGTTAGTAATTATTTTCGGTGAATTAACAAACATCGTCAAAATTGCACGTTTTTTAAATCTGAAGATTTAAAATCGCGATTTTGTTTTTTGAAATTCCACATCGACCAAACGCGTTTGTTGATTTTGATGATTCAAACTTTTAAGCATGGTGAATTTAAGGTACTTTTAAAACGAATTATGAAACTTTTCTGTAAATTGAACATAAAATGCAATAATTGCACTTTTCTAAAATTTGAATATTTTAAAATCACGATATTTAATTTTGAAATTCCATAACTGCCGAACGCGTTGTTAGATTTTTATAACTGTAACGTCAAAATGTGTCAAATTTAGTGCTACGTAAGAACTGTTTAATAATTACTTGAGGTTAAATCAGCAAAAATCGACAAAATTGTACGGTTTTAAAATCTGAAGATTTAAAATCGCGATTTTGTTTTTTGAAGTTGCTCAACTGCCAAACGCGGTAATTGATTTTGATAATTTAAAAGTTAAAGTATTATAAAATTTTCTCGTAAAATTAATACGAAACGCAAAAATTTAATACGAAATTTTAAATTCGAAGATTTTGATTTTTTAAATTCCACAACTGCCAAACGCGTTGTAGGATTCTGATGATTCTAATGCCAAAACGTGGAAAATTTAGTACGTTTTAAAAATGGGTTAATAATTAGGATCGTTAAATTAATGAAAATCATCAAAATTGCACGTTTTCAAAATCCGAAGATTTTTTTTTTAATTGCAAAACTGCCACACGCGTTCATTGACTTTAATGATTTAAACGTCAAAGTATGGCGGATTTAGTGTAATTTTAAAATTGATTACGAAATTTTATTTTAAAATCAATACAAAATGCAAAAATTGCACTTTTTTAAATTCGAAAATTTTGATTTTTTAAATTCCACAACTGCCAAACGCGTTGTCCGATTCTGATGATTCTAATGCCAAAACGTGGAAAATTTAGAACTTTTAAAAATTGGTTAATAATTATGATCGTTAAATTATTGAAAATGATCAAAATTGCACGTTTTCAAAATCCAAAGATTTTTTTTTATTGCAAAACTGCCAAACGCGTTCATTGACTTTAATGATTTAAACGTCAAAGTATGGCGGATTTAGTGTAATTTTAAAATTGATTACGAAATTTTCTTCTAAAATCAATACAAAATGCAAAAATTGCACTTTTTTAAAGTTCGAAGATTTTAAAATCGTGAATTTGATTTTTTAATTTGCAAAACTGTCAAATGCTATGATTCTGATGTCAAAATGTGGCAAATTTAGTGCATTTTAAAAACTGGTTAAAAGGCATTTTCGTAACATCCACGCAAAACTTAAAAATGCCACGTTTTCAAATAATTTATATTGCGATTTTGATATTATATTTTAAATTCCAGAACAGCTAAACGCGTTCTCTGATTTTGATTTTTCAAACTTCAAAATATGATGAATTGAGTAAGTTTCATGTTAATTGCTGTAGTAGTTTTTGAGATACAGATACACAGGCACACACAGGCACAATTTATTTTTGCCAGAAATCTTTGAAATTGCCTCCAATGACCTCAAAACGGATATTTCAGTTAAATTTTTTTTTTCAATGTACAATACTTTCTCATACTTCGTAACGGAGAAATGATTTCCTTCCATATAAGTGGACTCGCAGTCTGTTGGGTTTAAATGAAATAAATAAAATAAATAAATAAATAAATTGATTTCCTGCTTATTGGAAATTCAAAGTGATGACATTTGATGATATTAAATAGTTAATACCAATCGTTTACAGTTTTTATATCTCTTTGTAAATTAGTGCAGTCACCTGTTCTTATAAACAGTCGGCAAATAATCAATAGGGACTGTTGTATAGGCAAGGAAAATCATTTACAAAAACAGAGAACAGCAAAAGTCCCAGGTGTGATCCTTGTGGTACCCCCTTGCAACTGGAGAGGATGTCGGCATAATAGCAAAGGTGTGATCCTAATGTCACCGGAGAGGATGTCTTGGCATCATTTTTGATCTGTTAAACTCTGTTGGATATATCATATAAAGTTACTCATTTTAATAGGAGATTACCGACACATTCATTGCAGAATTATAAATATACAGGGGGCAGAAAGATCGATGGTCGATAGCCCAGACAGTGACTTACTAACCAAATAGTAATAACTGAAAAACTTAAATATGTAAAAGTTACTGAAATAAAGATGTTGTATATATATATATACATATACAGGGTGAATCGAGAGAAACGCGCCAAACTCATAAAAATAATTTTAGAAAACTCAAATATTGTTATCCGATTTTTATTTTGATCGACTGTAGAAACTTATTTAAAATCATTTATTTCATGTGTTTTCATTTAAAAAACAATGACGGAAACGTGTATACCCCGAGCAATCCGCGCCTTAACACAGTTTCGCGCGTTATGCCTTTCGCGAGAAATTCTTCCACAATGGATCTGGGTGAAGGTTGCGCGTGCTGCCGTAATGTAAACAAGTCAAGTCCCACTAAGGAAGGAAGGAAGGAAAAAAAATACTTTCTCTCCTCAGAATACCAGAATACAAAGGATGCGACTACGGAGATAATAAAAGGTACTTAAATACGCGATAAAAACGGTTAGAGTTCCCCTCGAGGGAGTGATAAATTACACCCCATCGATTTTTAACGAAGCGGCGCCCATCGCGAAAGCAAGAAAAAAAAACAATCGGTAATTCTACTGTTTATACAGGAAGCTTATACTTCGTTATACTGTCAAAATTACAATTTATACAGGATACTGTCAAATGTCGATTAACAATCGTAATATGTATTCATCATGTTTATACAGGATACTGTCAAAATGTTTTTGTCCATTAACAATTGTAATATGTATTCATCATAGAGGTCTACTGTTTATACAGGATACCATCAAAATGTTTTTGTAGCTGTATTCATCATGTAGGTCAAGATTGTAAATATTAGAGACAGTCGTTTAAATATTCAGTAGACTCGGCGGTGAATTAATTACATCGTCGGTTCAGACAATATATAATTAATGGCTTTAATGCGACAGGAATGGCAAACAAACACAGAGTTCAGCTGGAATAGTTAATTTCGTGATTGTGTCCCATTGAATAATTGAAAGGGATTGAAGGAACGAATCTGCGATGGGCCAAGGGGGGCACAAGTTTACTTACGAGGGGGGCGCAAGGAGCAAATTGTTTTGTTCCGATTTAAGACTGTGTCTTTGTTCACTTGCCTGCGTTCATATTCTGCTGTCACGTGCACACACAAATCAACGGAATCTGCAAATAAACCGATGCTATTGTTTACCAATATACAAGTAGACACAACCGTGAGCCTTAGCTTAAGAATATTTCACTATCCATGATGTTGATATTGAAAGTTAAGGCTGTTAAAATAAATTGATTGTGACGTGATCGATACAAATTATGTAATAATATTTTACACAGGGTTACATAAAGGATGAACGTTGGTTTCTTAAGAATTATATTTTTTATAAGTAATTTACTGTTAAAAAAATAGGTATTTTCAACATTAAATAAAATTTTAATAAACGCTGAAAATTAAAAATGTTTTACTATAGAGGCACAGATTGATTCTTTAGTAATAAAACCCATCAAGCCAAATTAGTTTTACCTGAAAAATAAGGACGCAATTACGTATGAGCTGGACCCTTCGGCGATATATTTTATTTGGCGTAAAGTGATGCCAATGGTTATTTTTAAGAAATGAGTATATGTTTTGTCTCTCCCCGCAGGAGAAACTATTCGTTATGGGACGAACTAGGGGCGGCTCGTTTTATAGAGCCAAGTCTCAGCATATTATTATTATTATTTTTATAGCAAGAATTTTTAATTACTTCTTAAACACTTTTTCGCCAGTTACTTGCCGGGGGTTGCGGGGGGGGGGGGGGGGCTGTATTGTATAAGTGGTTCTACCATCAACATGTTCCACTGGGACGAACAGCCTTAAATATCCGCAGATATTGCTATTATTGAAGAGAATAATTGGTGCTTACAGTTTATTTGAAGAAAAATGCACTGCTCTTCGTTTTAATTTTTTAAAAGACAATCCTCGAAATTTCCTAGTACCTGTGCAAATTGTATTTTTTCAGTCAGTTCTGGATTTCCGTATAATACAAATATTCAAAATTTATAGTTTGGAGGGAAATTCTTTGTTGTCACTAACGGGCATAAATGTTTAAACCGCAATTCTTTTTTGTACATTTTTATTCTTCGTCTGAACAAGCCACAGTGTAGCAAAACAATTTTAGCGTACAAATTCAACAAAAGTGTTTTAACTTTAATACTTAATAAGTTTTATACTTTCAACAGACCAAGAAAATCCTTGAGAATCACAAATTTCTCGGTACCTCCGTAAATTATAATTTTCTAATGAAACTGTTTATTTCAATTTACTCATCATAATGGGCAATTTTCACGATCTGCATTAAATTTACACAAATAAAAACCACAGATATTTTTCTTAAGAAATTACTGAGGGGATTCACTCATAAATATGTAAATCATTGATTACGCAAACGCAAATAATTGCATTCACTTGCCGTATATACCGGGTGACCCAGGGATCTGTAAAAGCCCTGTAACTTGTTTGCTATTTGAGATATCGACTTCTAGTTTTCTTGAAATGGTACCCACACTTATTCTACATATTTTAAAAATATGTATGTTTTTGTACAGGGTGTCCCAATATACATAACGGAACAAAGTTATGTTTTTTTAAATGGAAAACCCTATATTTTATACTTTATTTTCAACCCTCTTCAGAAGCTGATAAAAATAGTATAAGATAGTATGGGTCCATTATGGACGATTGGCTAGTTATGGGCAAATTTGTGGCAAAAACATGTACACATTAAAAACATTGCAGAAGCGTTCCTAGCAAAGATAGCATCATTATTTATACACTAGAAAATTTCCCACATCATAAAGAATAATACACATCGGCCTTGGTTCTCTTTTAATCATAGTGATATACAGGGTGTCAACATAGGCAAAACAATGGATAACTATTTTTTTTCAAATGGAACACCCTATATAAGTTGCCACCAATCAATGGCATTTTTAATAAGCTTTCCAATGATATACAGTTTGTATAACAAAATATTAAGGATTCTTGAGATTTATCAATAAAAACATATTTCTTTTGCCACCTTCCGCTGATTTTTGGATTTTCAGACAAAACTATACATTTTCATGAAAAATTATAAGAGACCAAAGTTGTAGAGCGAAAAATTTCCGAAAGATGTGGTTCTTTCAACTTTTAAGATAATGCCTGCATTACCCGCCAGAGCGCGCAAAATCGTGACCGTATATGCATTTTAGCGTTTTCTTTTCAATTTTTTTATTAATAAATTGCACTATACTTTATTTTCCGCACCCTCTAGCGGAAAAACGGGAAATTAAAATGGCCCATATCGATTGAAAATGTTCCGCTCTACAACTCTTAATAGAAGCAATTTTTGCCAAAAATGCATAGTTTTCCCTAAAATGCAAATTGAAAATGTATGTATCAATTTTTGCGTTTTTCAATGGTTTTTTTGTATTTTTAGCGAAAACGATGCATTTTGGGCAAAAATTGCTTCTTTTAAGAGTTGTAGAGCGGAATTTTTTCAATCGATGTAGGTCATTTGAATAATTCTATAATTACCCAGTTTTCTGCTAGAGGACGTAAAAAATAAAGTATAGTGCAATTAATTAACAAAAAATTTGAGAAAAACGCTGAAATGCATATACGGTCACGATTTTGGGCACTCTGGCGGGCAATGCACGCATTATTGGAAAAGTCGAAAGATCTATGTCGATCGAAAATTTTCCGCTCTACAACTTTGGTCTCCAATTATTTTTTCAGAAAATGCATAGTTTTGGCTGAAAATCCAAAAATGAGCAGGAGGCGGCAAAAGAAAAATGTTTTTATGGATAAATCTCAAGAATCCTTAATATTTCATTATACAAATTGTACATCATTGGAAAGCTTATTAAAAATTCCATGCACTGGTGGCAAGATATATAGGGTGTTCCATTTGAAAAAAAATAGTTATTCAATATTTTGCGTATGTTGACACCCTGTATAGCAGTATCAACAAAAAAGAACCAAAGCCGATTTGTATTATTTTTCATGATGTGGAAAATTCTTCAGTGTATAAAAAATGACGATAGCTTTGCTAGGAGCACTTCTGCAATTTTTGCAATGTGTCCTTGTTTTTGCCACAAATTTGCCCATAACTAACCAATCGTCCATAATAGACCTATACTATCTGATACTATTTTTATTAGCTTATTAAGAGGGTTGAAAATAAAGTATAATATATAGGGTGTTCCATTTAAAAAAACATAACTTTGGTCTGTTATGTATATTGGGACACCCTGTACAAAAACATACATATTTTTAAAATATGTAGAATAAGTGTGGGTACCAGTTCAAGAAAACTAAAAGTCGATATCTCAAATAGCAAATACGTTATGGGGCTTTTACAGAACCCTGGGTCACCCGGTATATAAGAGAAAAAAAAGTATTGCTATATCAGCTGTAATGGCAAACATACCGTGTATTATCTTGTTCCAATCAACGGAACCAATTGAAATAACATCAAGAATGCTGTATGTAGTCTGCAAACAATTGTTTATGTAAGTGCTTTTAAATGATTGAAAATGGGTTGTAATCTTCTAATAACTATTTTTACATTCTCCGTTACGAAGTACGAGAAAGTATTGTAATCGTGAAAAAAATTCAAAAATAATATCCGTTTAGAGCCGATTTCGACAATTTCTGGAAAAAAAATATGTCCCCGTGTGTCTGCGCTGTATCTTAAAAACATGAAACTTTGAACATTTTATGTTAATTTAACGAGAAAATTTCGTAACCTATTTTAAAATTACACTAAATTTGCCATATTTTGACGTTTAAATTATCAAAATCAGAGAACGCGTTTTACTCATCTGGAATTTAAAATATCAAAATCGAAGATTGAAAACATAAAATTTTGACGTTTTACGTTGATTTAACGAAAATATTTATTAATCAGTTTTTTTAAATTTAATTAAATTTGTCCCATTTTGAAATCCAATCATCAAAATTGGAAAACGCATTAGGCAGTCAAAAATCAAAATCGCGATTTTAAAATAGTCGAACTTTAAGAAAGTGACATTTTTGCATTTTATGTTAATTTTACGAGTAAATTTTGTAATCCGTTATAAAATACACTAGATTTTTCTTATTTTTGTCATTTTTTTTTGTATATATATTTTGTTTATTTTATGTAACTTTCCCTGTAATTTGATGTTTGTGTCTGTTGGGAGAATAAACGTATTATTATTATTATTATTATTTTAATCATTAAAATCGGAGATCACGTTTGGCTGTTCTGCAATTAAAATCAAGATCGCAATTTAAAATGTTCAAACTTTGAAAACATAAAATTTTGACGTTTTGCGTCCATTTTAGAAAAACACTTTTTAGGCAAATTATAAATTGCACTAAATCTGGTACTTGTTGTTGTTGGAATTATCAAAACCGAACAACGCGTTCAGCAGTTTAAAATATCAAAAAATCGCGACTTTAAAATATCCAAACTTTAAAATGTAAAATTTAATGTGAAATTCTGACGTTTAATAATAATAGTAATAATAATAAATTTATTAAAGTCAGATAAATCAAAATTAATACTTGGTTTGTTTCACAAATTTGTTGTTTATTTACTCGACTAATTGACTAATTTTGCTTATTTTTTTTTCAAGCCTCTTGAAAATGCTGTGACGAGCGAAACTAGTCGAGTAAATAAACAAAAAAATTGTGAAACAAACCAAGTGTTAATTTTGATTTATCTTTTATTATTTTCAAAATGTTTCACCAATAATTGAAAATGTTATTCTAGAAACTCTGTGTGAAAACGTAAAATTTTGACGTTTTGCATTGATTTTACGATAATATTTCTTAACCAACTTTTAAATTACACTAAATTTGGCTCATTTTGACCTGGGAGTTACCAAAATTGGACAACGCATTCGGCAGTTATGCAGTTTCAAAAATCAAAATTGTGATTTTAAAATTTTCGAACTTTGGAAAAAAGCAATTTTTGCATTTTACGTGTATTTAACGAGAAAATTTCGTAATCTTTCTTAAAATTACCCGAAATTTGTCATATTTTGATGTTTTAATCATCAAAATCGGAATCACGTTTGGCTGTCCTGCAATTAAAAAAAAATCAAAATCGCAATTCAAAATATTTGAACTTTTAAAACGTAAAATGTTGACGTTTTGCTTTGATTTTACAGAAATATTTCATAGTCAACTTTTAAATTGCACTAAATTTTGCACATTTCGATGTTTGAATCATTAAAATCAGACGCGTTTGGGCTGTTTAGCAATTTAAAATATTCGAAGTTTGGAAACGTTAAATTTTGTCGTTTTGAAATAATTTTAAGAAAATATTTCTGAACCAACTTTTAAATTAAACGAAATTTGGCTCATTTTGACGTTGGAGTTATCAAAATTGGACAGCGCATTCGGCTTAACGAGAAAATTTAGTAATCTCTTTAAAATTGCACTAAATTTGTCATATTTTGACGTTTGAATCATCAAAATCGGAATCACGTTTGGCTGGCCTGCAATTTAAAAAAAAATCAAAATCGCAATTTAAAATATTTGAACTTTTAAAACGTGAAATTTTGACATTTAGCGTTGATTTTACAAAAATATTTCATAGTCAACTTTTAAATTTCACTAAATTTTGCACATTTTGCAATTAAAAAAAAAATATTGGAAGTTTGGAAACGTTAATTTTTGACGTTTTGCAATAATTTTACAAATTATTTCTTAACCAACTTTTAAATTGCACTAAATTTGACACATTTTGACGTTATTGTCATTAAGATCGGATAGCGCGTTTGGAAGTTATGCAATTTCAAACAACAAAATAGCGATTTCAAAATATTCAAACTTAAAAAGTGCAATTTTTGCATTTTGTGATAATTTTACGAAAGAGTTTCATAATCCGTTTTAAAATTACACTCAACACGCCATATTCTGAATTTTTTAATCATCATAATCAGACGTGTTTGGCTGTTCTGCAATTGTGAAAAGTGAAATTCTGATGTTTTGCTGTAATTATTAAAAAATATTTCATAGCCAACTGTTAAATTGCTCTAAATTTGGCACATTTTGATGTTTGAATCATAAAAATCACTTCTGCAATTAAAGAAAAAAATCAAAATCGCAATTTAAAATATTCGAATAATATTAAAAATAACAAAAAAAATTAAAATCTCGAATTTAAAATATTAAAACTTTAAAAAATTCACCATATTTCCATATACTCCATATCAGAAGTATTTGGCTGTTTTGCAATTAAAAAAAAATCAAAATCAAAATTCGAAATCTTCGATGGTTGAAAACGTAGAATGTTGATATTTTACCAACTTTTAAATTGCAGGTAACTTTAAATGAAACAACTTTCGCCGTGGACTACCACATAGTAACGGTCGCAACCATCATCTTCATTTTAAATTGCACTAAATTTGTCACATTTTGGGTTTGAATCATTCAAATAAGACGAGTTTGCGCTGTTCTCCAATTTAAAAACATAAAAATCGCTAAAGTTTGAAATTGAAGTGAAATTTTGTCGTTTTTAAATTGCACTAAATTTTTTTGGCACATTTAACGTTGCAGTTATTAATATCGAATAACGCGTTCGGCCAATATGCAATTGCTAAAATCTAAATCGCGATTTAAGAAAGAAAAAAAAATCGATATTTTTAAATAATGGTGTTACCCCTTAAAATATCATTTAAATTAACAATAAACCATGAAAGTATAGATATTTTAAAATGTGTATCATGAATAATAATAATTGTACGGTCAAATTAGAGAAAATTACACGATGGCCACATCACCATTTCTTCTAATTATTTTTAGATTTGGTGTAAAACAAATCAAAGAACGGGGAAGCGATAAAGTTATGGTTTCCTTGAGCTATACTCCGAAAAAAGAAACTATGAGGAGGAAATTGGGAAACCTCCCAGTTGTATACATTAAGAAATCGTTTGCTAAAGAAGAGGAATTGGACACATGGGAATGCGACGGCAAAATATGTCTTCAACCACCCTGTTGATGATGACGTTGGTGATCTGGAATGGAGTTATTGAAACACCCACAAAAATATTGAAAGCCACCACATCAACCTCACCAAAGAGGAAACTACGATTGTCTCGGCTGTCTGTCTCATTTTTCTGAAGACCTTGATATCTGTGCTTCCTCATTTCCTCAATTTAAACACGATCTACAGAAATGTCTTCAAGTAATTTAAGTTTATTTTTCAATCCTTTGTAATTCGTAAGTTATATATAATTTTATGTTAGTAGTTGTACTTTTATTTTTAACGCGATCAATGTGTAGTTTTGATTTAGTAGTTGTACTTTATTTTGTAACCCTGTCAATGGACATTGAGTCCGTTGGGTTTTGTAAATTAACAAATAAATAAATAAAAGTCAGACATAATTTTTTGTTATATGTGGCTGAAAGACTTCGGTCGATGGCCTTTTGAGCTCATGCTTGTGTGCATGTATGTATGTATATGTATGTTTATGTATGATTTCAATAAAGTTTTATACTACTAAAAAAAAGTTATGGATGATGATGTAGATAAATTTGATAGCCAAAAGTTTCATTTGTTCTAACCAAAATTAAAATCTGTCATTTCTGACACATGACATAAGAGTCCAATTTACTTTATCAATTATAATCATAATCATAATCATTTATTTACGTGTTATAACATACAGTGTACACTTAACGACATTTAAAAATATCTATTATGGGACTAGTACGAAGTGTACGCCATTTTGGCCTAAAAAGTTACTGTATTCGTACAGTCGACTATTAAATTATTTACATATAAGGTTCTTTTCAAGGTACAATTCAAATTTAGATGACACCCATGAATGTACTTTCTTTTTGGTAATAAATACATTGAATTGAATTGAATTGAAAAAAAAAAATTTCAATTTTGATTTTTGATCTTATTCACCTGGGTGACTATAATAGCTGCGAGGATGATTTATGTCATCTAACGCTATTAAAAGATAAAGTCCCCCGTTATTATATACTCGATCATTATTCATCAATATACATTCTAATGTAAATTAGATTCTTATGTGATTGTCGCATGGCCCCCTATTCATCCGCCCGTTCTTATTGTATGGATTTTTGGACGGACTCATTGAAATTTATTAAGATTTATCGTTCCCCGATGAAAGGGGGGACGATGTGTGAGAGAGTTTAGCGGAATCCGTGTCAACAGCATTATTAATCACGAGTCGGTGTCGTCGTCGGGGGAGGACGAAACACCTTGCGATATCATGTATTTATTGATAGACGCGTTAAGATTATCAGTCCCATGTCACATTTCTAGCAATCAGATTATTTTAGATGTATTTCGAAAGGCGGAATGATTTGGGTGAATGGGAATGCGTTTTTATAATAATTTTACATTCTGATAATCGAAAATATGATAAATCGAAAAAATCAACTCTTTTAATAATCATCGTGGACCTTTATGTAATACCGATCAGAAGAATGGATTAAATCAATTGGTGTTAAAAAAATTCAGCTATCTTAAATAGCAAAAAAGTTGGCAAGTCACTCGGAAATTTTTTCGATTTTTCAGACTTTTAACGGCCGTAGCGGCTAAACGAAAACTCCAAATTGAACGCGGTTTTAAAATCTGTGCTCCTTGTGTGTAAATTAGTCGGATTCAATTAAAATTGGCGATTTAAAATTTTTGACGAAAAACTGAAAAACTACCCGAGGGTCCCCCCTTCTTACTTTTGCTTAAAAATTGGCTTTGAAATAATTTCCTGAAGAAACCACAGGTTCGATTCGGGGTTTCTATACATCACTGAAAAGATCCTTTCAAGACGCCTCGGAAAATGTACTTTCGCAAGAAAAAATTTTAATTTGAAGTCCGCCAGGCGTCAGCAAAAAAAACTCGAAAATGAAAAAAATCGAAAAAAATCAACTCTTTTATAAATCATCGTGACCCCTTGCGAAATACCTTTTTATTCATCAGAAGAACGAGCCAAATCGATTGGCGTTAAAAAATTTCATCTACAAAAAAATGCAAAAAAATTGGCAAGTCACTATGAACATGTTGAAAATTTTTCATAAAAAGTCGATTTTTAAGACTTTGAACGGCCGTAGCGGCTAAACGAAAACTCCAAATTGAACGCGGTTTTCAAATCCGTGCTCCTTGTGTGTAAATTAGTCGGATTCGATTAAAATTGGCGATTTAAAATTTTTGACGAAAACCCGAAAAACTACCCAAGGGTCCCCCCTTCTTACATTTGCTCAAAAATTGGCTTTGGAATAATTTCCTGAAGAAACCACTGGTTCGATGCGGACTTTCTGTACATCACTGGAAAGATCCCTTCAAGACGCCTCGGAAAATGTACTTTCGCAAGAACAAATGTTAATTTGAAGTCCGTGACGCGTCAACAAAGAAAACTCGAAAATGGAAAAAATCGAAAAAATCAACTTTTTTAATAATTATCGTAGACCATGAAAGTACACCTTCTTTTTCATCAGAAGAACGGGAGAAATTGATTGGCTTTAAAAAATTTCAGCAATCTTCAATAGTAAAAAAATTAGCGAGTCACCATGAACATGTTGAAAATTTTTCATAAAAAGTCGATTTTTAAGACTTTTAACGGCCGTAGCGGCTAAACGAAAACTCCAAATTGAACGCGGTTTTCAAATCTGTGCTCCTTGTGTGTAAATTAGTCGGATTAAATTAAAATTGGCGATTTAAAATTTTTGACGAAAACCTGAAAAACTACCCAAACTTACTTTTGCTCAAAAATTGGCTTTGAAATAATTTCTTGAAGAAACCACTGGTTCGATTCCCGGTTTCTATACATCACTGGAAATATCCCTTCAAGACGCCTCGGAAAATGTACTTTCGCAAGAACAAATGTTAATTTTAAGCCCGTGACACGTCAGCAAAGAAAACTCGAAAATGGAAAAAATCGAAAAAATAAACTTTTTTAATAATCATCGTAGACCGTTGAAGTATACCTTCTTTTGCATCAGAGAAATTGATTGGCGTTAAAAAATTTAGGTATTTATCTAATACCTATTTTTTCATCAGAAGAATATGTCAAATCAATTGGCGTTAAACAATTTCAGCTATTTTAAATAGCAAAAAAGTTGGCAAGTTGCTCGGAAAATTTTCAAAAAAGTCGATTTTTCAGACTTTGAACGGCCGTAGCGGCTAAACGAAAACTCCAAATTGAACGCGGTTTTCAAATCTGTGCTCCTTGTGTGTAAATTAGTCGGATTAAATTAAAATTGGCGATTTAAAATTTTTGACGAAAACCTGAAAAACTACCCAAGGGTCCCCCCTTCTTACTTTTGCTCTAAAATTGGGTTTGAAATATTTTCCTGAAGAAACCACTCGTTCGATTCGGGGTTTCTATACATCACTGGAAAGATCCCTTCAAGCCGCTTGGGAAAATGTGCGTTCGCAAGAATAAATGTTAATTTTAAGTCCGTCAGGCGTCAGCAAAGAAAACTCGAAAATGGAAAAAATCGAAAAAATCAAGTCTTTTAAAAATCATCGTAGCGCCTTGTGTAATACCTTTTTCTTTATCAGAAGAATGATCTAAATCGATTGACGTTAAAGGATTTAATCCAAGAAAAAATGCAAAAAAGTTAGCAAGTCACCGTGAACATGTTTAAAAATTTTCATAAAAAGTCGATTTTTAATACTTTGGACGGCCGTAGCGGCTAAACGGAAACTCCAAATTGAACGCGGTTTTCAAATCTGTGCTCCTTGTGTGTAAATTAGTCGGATTAAATTAAAATTGGCGATTTAAAATTTTTGACTAAAACCTGAAAAACTACCCAAGGGTACCCCCTTGTTACTTTTGCTCAAAAATTGGCTTTGAAATCATTTTCTGAAGAAACCACTGGTTGGATTCGGAGTTTCTATACATCACTGGAAAGATCCCTTCAAGCCGCTTGGGAAAATGTGCGTTCGCAAGAACAAATGTTAATTTTAAGTCCGTCAGGCGTCAGCAAAGAAAACTCGAAAATGGAAAAAATCGAAAAAATCAAGTCTTTTAAAAATCATTGTAGCCCCTTGTGTAATACCTTTTTCTTCATCAAAAAAACGAGCCAAATCGATTGATGTTAAAAAAATTAATCTAGAAAACAATGCAAAAAAATTGGAAACTTTTCATAAAAAGTCGATCTTTTCAGACTTTGATCAGCCGTAGCGGCCGAATGAAAACTCCAATTTGAACTCGGTTTTCAAATCTGTACTCCTTGTGTGTAAATCAGTGATTTTTAATTTTTTACGAAAACTTGAAAATGTACACAAGTTACAGTCCTTGGAACTTTTGCTCAAAAAATGGAACTTTTTTAATAATTATCGTAGACCGTTGAAGTATACCTTCTTTTGCATCAGAGAAATTGATTGGCGTTAAAAAATTTCAGCCATCTTCAATAGCAAAAAAATTAGCGTGTCACCATGAACATTTAAAAAAAAAGTTGATTTTCAGACTTTGAACGGCCACAGCGGCTAAACGAAAACTCGAAATTGAACGCGGTTTTCAAATCTGTGCTCCTTGTATGTAAATTCGTCGGATTTAGTTAAAATTGGCGATTTAAAATTTTTGACGAAAACCTGAAAAACCACCCCTTCTTATTTTTGCTCAAAAATTGGCTTTGAAAGAATTTCCTGAAGAAACCACTGGTTCGATTCGGGATTTCTATACATCACTGGAAAGATCTCTTCAAGACGGTTCGGAAAATGTACTTTCGCGAGAACAAATATCAATTTGAAGCCCGTGGCGTGCTTGCAAAGAAAACCGGAAAATGGAAAAAATCGAAAAAAATTTTTTTTTTGATAATCATCTCTGACAATTAAATTTACAATTGATTTGTACTTTACATTTATTAGATTGTTGTCTGAAAGAGAGGATAGATAAATAAATTTTTATTCTTCAATCAATTGCACTTTGCTTTTATAAAATTTTCGGCGGTTTTAACAGTTGAAAATGTGAAATGCCAGTGGCGCATGGAAAACGATTTTCCGTAAAATGAGGGTGTACGTACGTACGTGTGCGAGGACTTATCCTTTCCAGGATTGAGGGTTAAATCCCGGTTGTGCACGGCCCGAAAGGCCGTTCCTTAGAGCTGTCTGTCAATGGCAGTTTCTGTAACATGGATATCGCTCCTCTCCTCCTGCTACACCTTTCTCAAGCCCATCAACGTGTCAACTTGTCACTGCTTACGGTATGCTGAATTTCAAATTCCCACCCGACACTTAATCCTAATTTAAGGCGGATTCAGGTGCACGTCTATATTTACGTTACTTTATTATACACACACAAACTAACAAAATTCTTAAAAATTCTAACGCTTAAGTATTCTTATAATAAAATATTTTTGTAGTTAAAACAGAGTCTTCTTCTTCTTTTTCAGCCTGTTTGCGTCCACTCCTGGACATGGGCCTTTGCTAATTGTTTCCATTCTTATCTAAATTGCACTTCATGGTTCCATTTTTTTCCGGCAGTTAAATTTTATAATTGGTCTATAAAACTCATTGTCGAAAATAATACACAATTGGACATTATTATTCTATTATATTTAAGGCCAAAATGAACAAATAAAATATTCCATTCGCTGTAAGGAAGTTCCTGTGAATCGCGGATAGACACAGAAGTCTTTGGGTACTACAAAATTCAAGTGCGATAGAAATTAATTGTTAATAATTTGTATGCATCTAGATTTTTATTTTTGTAAGCACTTTCAATGAAACTAATAAATACAAATACAGTAAATTATTAAATTTTACAAACTCCATTTTAGCATTAAAGCACGAATAATTTTCTTATCAGCACACGAACGTTTCACATCCTAATTAAGTCCGTTTACTTTCTGTTTTTAATTGTGCGTTCTTACTGCCGGTATATATTCTGAATCTCTGAATCCCAGAATTGTAACTCGAAACAATGCACAAAGTGTGTAATTAATGACACTTTCCGAGCAGTTCCCGAATGCAGTTTTCGCCCAAGAATATATTCCGAGGCCGTTTATCTTCGCCCCCGCCCGTGATATTTCGCATAAATTCAAACCCCTTTGTATCTGGATTACTTCCCGACTTTGTCGCGACCCTCATATTTTACACTTACCAAATCGGGACGCTTATATCATATCGTCTTTCATGCAATTTTTCCTCTCGCTGCATATTTTTATTTCGTAATCTCGAGAGTATCGAGAGTTCAAAGACAGTGTAAAATGTTTCAATTCGAATATGGTAAAGTGAAAAGGGATCGTATTACCTTTTGAAATTATTATGTAATTTATCCCACGTAAGAGATTTTTATATTTATTTGCAGAAACAAAATTATTTTAATTGTTCAGGATGGTATTTCGGTCAACTTGATTCAAAATTTACTAAATAAAAACCGCGTCGAGCTATAAATACAAAAAAAACATTATTTCATTTTACAGCAGGTCTGTCTTCGTACATGCACACCTACACCTTAGAGATTTTAACGTATCGTTCAATACTTAACGATTAAACAATATCAAAATTTGCTGTGCATTCAAGCGTGATGACGTTTATTAATATGTTATTATTCCACTACAAAATAAAATCTGTGTCGAACTATAAATACCAAAGAATTCATTATTTCAGTGTGAGGCTGGAATTTTACAACAGATCTGCTAAACTTGGTAAAATACCTTCACACCTACACATTGGAGATTTTAACGTACCATTCAACGCTTCCGATTAAACAATACACCCATTTCTATTTATATCAATGCACACATCAATCACCAAAACTTGCACTTATACTCACTAACTTCAATTCGAAATTTTGTAGCCATCGAACCGTCGAAATCAAATGTCTTTGATTAAATGCAAGAAAATCGCTCGCGTTTCCGTTCGACTGCGTCAATATTCCACTTGAAAACATAACGAACAACTTTCAGTCGATCGTACGAAAGTAATTCCGAAACAGTTAGTTCGAGCGCTTATAAAGTAAATTTGAGAAATCAATACATTAAACCGTTTGATTGATGGTCTGCGCGTTTTCCACTCGGAAAACATTCTGATTTCACCCCCGATTCCGGTTTATAAACGAACAATTCCTTAAAAGAACGTTAACAATTCATCCGTAATAGTTTGTAAACAAAGTATGGAAAGGGCTATAAAAACGAACTCGACGTGAACGAATTGTGTTGTGATATTTTTAAATCGCCCAGAAACGATTTAAAAAAAATCTTTAAAAAAAAATATCACGCAAGGAATTAAATTCAAAATCTCCAAATATACGCAGAAGTAATGTATTTTTGCCGTAATCAAGAAACAACCGTCGCACTCCAACTGGAAATCAAATAGCAAGACTCCAAACTAAAATTGCAGTAGAAAAATTGCATCTCGCTATTTAAAAAATTCCTAAAAAATTATCACGCTAGGAATTGGCTTCAAAATCTCCAAATATACTCAGAAGTAATGTATTTTTGCTATAATGAAGAATCAACCGTCGCACTTCAACTGGAACCCAAATATCAAGACTCCAAACTAGAATTGTAGTAAAAAAATTGCATCTCGCCATTTAAAAAATTCTTAAAAAATTATCACGCTAGGAATTGTCTTCAAAATCTCCAAATATACTCAGAAGTAATGTATTTTTGCTATAGTGAAGAAACAACCGTCGCACTCCAACTGGAAACCAAATGGCAAGACTCCAAACTAGAATTGTAGTAGAAAAATTGCATCTCGCTATTTAAAAAATTCTTAAAAAATTATCACGCTAGGAATTGACTTCAAAATCTCCAAATATACTCAGAAGTAATGTTTTTTTGCTATAATGAAGAAACAACCGTCGCACTCCAACTGGAAACCAAATAGCAAGACTCCAAACTAGAATTGTAGTAGAAAAATTGCATCTCGCCATTTAAAAAATTCTTAAAAAATTATCACGCTAGGAATTGGCTTCAAAATCTCCAAATATACTCAGAAGTAATGTATTTTTGCTATAATGAAGAAACAACCGTCGCACTCCAACTGGAAACCAAATGGCAAGACTCCAAACTAGAATTGTAGTAGAAAAATTGCATCTCGCTATTTAAAAAAATTCTTAAAAAATTATCACGCTAGGAATTGGCTTCAAAATCTCCAAATATACTCAGAAGTAATTTATTTTTGCTATAATGAAGAAACAACCGTCAACCGTCGTACTCCAACTGGAAACCAAATAGTAAGACTCCAAACTAGAATTGTGGTAGAAAAATTGCATCTCGCTATTTAAAAAATTCTTAAAAAATTATCACGCTAGGAATTGGCTTCAAAATCTTCAAATATACTCAGAAGTAATGTATTTTTGCTGGAATGAAGAAACAACCGTCGCACTCCAACTGGAAACCAAATAGCAAGACTCCAAACTAGAATTGTAGTAGAAAAATTGCATCTCGCCATTTAAAAATTTCTTAAAAAATTATCACGCTAGGAATTGGTTTCAAAATCTCCAAATTTACTCAAAAGTAATGTATGTTTGCTATGATGAAAAAACAACCGTCGCACTCCAACTGGAAACCAAATAGCAAGACTCCAAACTAGAATTGTAGTAGAAAAATTGCATCTCGCCATTTAAAAAATTCTTAAAAAATTATCACGCTAGGAATTGGCTTCAAAATCTCCAAATATACTCAGAAGTAATGTATTTTTGCGATAATGAAGAATCAACCGTCGCACTCCAACTGGAAACCAAATAGCAAGACTCCAAACTAGAATTGTAGTAGAAAAATTGCATCTCGCTATTTAAAAAATTCTTAAAAAATTATCACGCTAGGAATTGGCTTCAAAATCTTCAAATATACTCAGAAGTAATGTATTTTTGCTATAATGAAGAAACAACCGTCGCACTCCAACTGGAAACCAAATGGCAAGACTCCAAACTAGAATTGTAGTAGAAAAATTGCGTCTCGCTATTTAAAAAATTCTTAAAAAATTATCACGCTAGGAATTGGCTTCAAAATCTCCAAATATACTCAAAAGTAATGTATTGTTGCTATAATGAAGAAACAACCGTCGCACTTCAACTGGAAACCAAATAGCAAGACTCCAAACAAGAATTGTAGTAGAAAAATTGCATCTCACGATTTAAAAAATTCTTAAAACATTATCACGCTGGGAATTGGCTTCAAAATCTCCAAATATACTCAGAAGTAATGTATTTGATTGATGATTTTGCAAAAACCAGAAAAAAACGCCTTGCAAATTTTCAAAATAATCTACTTGAACAGAACTTGTTTCAATTTTCAAGTTCGATTTTTTTTAAATTTATTAAAAAAATTGAAAAACAATTGAAACAAGCTTGAAATTTTCAAAAATGACTCAAAATTATGTATGCTTTATGATTCATAACAAATAGATATTACTCGTTGTCTAGATTTAGAAATAATGACTCTTGAACAGAAATTGTTTCAATTTTCGAGTTCGATATTCTTAAAATTGATTAAAAAAAATTGAAAAAGCTTAAAATTTTCAAAATTTACCTAAAATTAATTATGCTTTATGATTCTTTACAAATAGATATTACTCGTTGTCTAGATTTAGAAATAATCACTCTTGAACAGAAATTGTTTCAATTTTCGAGTTCGATATTTTTAAAATTGATTAAAAACAATTGAAAAACAATAGCAACAAGCTTAAAATTTTCAAAATTTACTTACAATTAATTACGCTTTATGATTCCTTACAAATAGATATTACTCGTTGTCTAGATTTAGAAATAATCACTCTTGAACAGAAATTGTTTCAATTTTCGAGTTCGATATTTTTAAAATTGATTAAAAACAATTGAAAAACAATAGCAACAAGCTTAAAATTATCAAAATTTACTTACAATTAATTACGCTTTATGATTCCTTACAAATAGATATTACCCGTTGTCTAGATTTAGAAATAATCACTCTTGAACAGAAATTGTTTCAATTTTCGAGTTCGATATTTTCTAAATTGATTAAAAAAAATTGAAAAACAACTGCAACAAGCTTAAAATTTTCAAAATTTACGTAAAATTAAATATGCTTTATGATTCCTTACAAACAGATGTTACTCGTTGTCTAGATTTAGGAATAATCACTCTTGAACAGAAATTGTTTCAATTTTCGAGTTCGATATTTTTAAAATTGATTAAAAAAAAAATTGAAAAACAATTGCAACAAGCTTAAAATTATCAAAATTTACTTACAATTAATAACGCTTTATGATTCCTTACAAATAGATATTATTCGTTGTCTAGATTTAGAAATAATCACTCTTGAACAGAAATTGTTTCAATTTTCGAGTTCGATATTTTTAAAATTGATTAAAAAAAATTGAAAAACAATTGCAACAAGCTTAAAATTTTCAAAATTTAATTATGCTTTATAATTCCTTACAAATAGATATTACTCGTTGTCTAGATATAGAAATAAACACACTTGAACAGAACTTGTTTGAAAGCATACATTAATCCATAATTTTATTTTCAGGTGGTGTTGCTGTTGGCAGCGTGCGCCGTCCTTGCAGCAGCAGACGAAGCGAGTTTAAAAAACGAGACGACCGTGACAAATAAAACGATAACAAAACGAGCCGATGTTGCGCCCAAAAACGAGGGCATCATGTCGAGAATCGCGAGTTGGATCTATCCTTTCGGGGGTGGAGATTCCGTAGCTTCTGAAGCGCACCACGGAGGCCCTCAGTACCTACCTCCGAGCCAGAACCTCGAGGGTCAAGATTGCAATCCGTGCAACAAGGAACCGTGGATTCCGGTAGCGACGAACTACGGCAAAAACACGATAATAGGATTCATGCATCCCAGCGAATTTGTCCAACATCAGGGTTTGAGACCACCGACCAACGTGCAGAGTAGTTACGGTGTTCCTCTGCAGAGTTACGGACCTCCGAAGCAAAATCTCAATCTAGCGGCTCTCGGGCAGAGCTATGGAGTTCCAAATAATTTTGGACAGAATGTTCAGAAACAGAATCCGCATCTTGGAGCTGCAAATAATTTTGGACAGAATCTTCCGAAACAGAATCCGCATCTTGGAGCTCCAAATAATTTTGAACAGAATCTGCATCTTGGAACTCCAAATAATTTTGGACAGAATCTTCCGAAACAGAATCCGCATCTTGGAGCTCCAAATAATTTTGAACAGAATCTGCATCTTGGAACTCCAAATAATTTTGGACAGAATCTTCCGAAACAGAATCCGCATCTTGGAGCTTCAAATAATTTTGGCCAGAATCTTGCGGAAAGCTACGGTCCTCCGATTGAAAATTACGGCCCTCCGGTGCAAAATCTAAAACCGCCTACGGAAAACTACGGACCGCCGACGAATTCAATTCCTCAAGACAACTACGGGGTTCCGAATAATGCAATTCCTACTGGAAATTACGGGCCTCCTAACAATGATTACGGACCTCCTTTAAAGAACATCAAACCTACGGAACATTATCTCAAACCTTCGGTAGAAAATTTCGGAACGTCAGACAAGTTGTTTCCGGTAACCAATACTCTTCCCGATATCTACGGATCTCCGGTTTCGGTTGAAAACTTTGGTCCATTCCCGACCACCTATGGCCCCCCTGGAAAAACGTATGGGCCACCCCAACCGCAACCTTTACCCACCTTCGGTCCACCGCCTCAACATTACGGACCTCCTCCTCCAGGTCCGCCGAAGCCGTTCCTGAATCCGCCCAAACCGCACTTCGGTAAAATCCAAAACATCCAGAAACCGAGGCACGTGTTCGGGGGACCCAGGGAGGAACTAGCCCCCTCGCAATACACCAACCAGTACAGACCTCCGCCGCCGAAATTCAAGCACCCGAAATTCGGACCGACTTTGGCCACGAACATGAGACCGCCTCCGTTCAATCCGCTGAATTTCATTCCTCAACACCAACAGGGTAACGTTAAATTCCCAAATCCCGACTACATCCCTCCCAGGGTGCAACTGCCCCTTTCGCAAAACCATCCGGCGCATCTGCTGAAGCCGATTCCGCTGCCGAACCTATCCGCGTACCCCATGGCACCCCTGCACGGGGCTCAAGATTTCCTTAAGGGCGATAAATACGAAGCTGGTGCACCGAACAGCTATGGATATACCAATCAACCATCCAACGTCTACAATGGTAATGGAGGCGATGTCCAAATCCAGCAGAGTATAGCCGTGGCGGATTATTTGGCGTCTATTGAGCATCCAATAAATGTCATACATTCTCCGATACTTGAAGTCGATGTTGCTAATACCAGTTCGCAATCAGATTACCCGGAGGAGGAGCTGTTGAGGGATTTGAGCAATCAACCGAGCAACGATCATACAGCCCAGCCTAATTTTTTCAATACTGCGACTGACCAACCGGAAAAATTGTACAACACTGCTTACCAAGAAACCGTTAACATCCAACCTACTAAGAATTATATTACGGAACACCAGGAAAGTCCATACCTTTACAATTCAGGAAATCAAAATCTAGATCATTATAATAGCGCAAATATAAATCAAATCAGTCATGATAATAAAGGAAACAACTTCAACTCCACAAATGTCCAATCGCAAGGAAATCAAAATGGCTACGATCATCCTCAGGAGAGTCAGGAAAATCATAATGTTTACCAATCGCAGGAAAATTTTGTGGGAATATCCAATTCAAATAGTTACAATGGTAATCAACAGCAGGACTTCATTGGAACTTTACAATATAATCCTAATCAACAAAATTTTGATGGTTACACTCAGCAAGTCCTACAGAACTTCATTGCAACAACAGAAAACAGTGTTAGCCATGCTGATTATGCTCCACAAACCCAACAGAGTTTTAGCGAACCATCAGGAAACAAAGTTGGTCATGGTGGTGTGAATAAATACACTCCTCAACCTCAACAAGATCTAATTCGACCAACAGGAAACAATGATGGTTATTCTGGGGAAAATAGTTACACTTCACATACTGATGTAAACAATTATACTCCACAAGTCCAACAGAGCTTTAGCGGGACAACAGGAAACAAAGTTGGTCATGGTGATGTGAACACCTACACTCCTCAACCTCAACAGGATCTTATTCGAACAACAGGAAGCAAAGATGGTCATGCTGGGGAAAATGGCTACACTCCACATGCTGATGTAAACAACTACACTCCTCAAGTCCAACAGAGCTTTAGCGGAACATCAGGAAACAAAGTTGGTTATGGTAACGTGAACAACTACGCTCCACAAACTCGAATAACAGGAAATGCACAAACTCAAACAAAGGTTATTGGAACTTCGGGAAATATTATTGTACCCAACTTCATCGTATCGAGCAATAAACAAGAAAACATAAAACACTACAACAACTTGGGCAACGATTACAAACTAAGCCAAAACCCGATCGTAGTCGACGACACGCACACAGCGGCATCCAACATCAACGGAACGATTCAGAACCATCATCGAGAGGAAAACAAAACCTACCACCAAGGCGCTCTCGTCAACGCAGACCTGATCAATCAAATCATCAAAGGCGTCGACTTTAAGGAAGCCAATCAATTCACCAAGCCCGAATTCGATTACAGCGATTGGTTACCCAACCAAGAGCTATCAACAGAAATGGTGCCTCCTCCCGCCGGACAATCCTTCTGGTTGACATCGCGAAGCGAAGTCACCACGAAGAAACCGAAGCAGATACAAATTATAATCCCGTACACCACCAACAACGCGAACGGAAAGGTTTACGATAAGAACCTAGGGCGTAAGGTGGCTTCGAACGCGCTTCCGCTGCACACCCAACCTCCCAGTTTGGAATCGGTCTGGTCTACACATACCAGGAACGAAGAGTACAAAGCGACGACGCCCGTGATCAACATCAAAGATTTACTCAAGGCAAATCAAGAGCTCAACTACAAAAATCTACCGTTCGATATCATCCGGTTCCAGAAGAACATCGACGGTTGGACGGAGCAAGAATACGCCAATAAAATGCTGTTGAATTTCGAAAAATCAACAACGACCAATCGATTGGTACCTTCCAAAAAAATCCCCGAGGAATACCTAACCACCCAACCTTACAATCCCAGAGAATTTGAAATCACCACGTATTCTCCCAAAGACTTATTCGATCACGAACCCGCTGGTACCAACAGTAAGGAATATAAATACAAGGATGAACATCCCGAACAGGTTGATACCAACAGTAAGGAATATAAATACAGCGATGAACTAGACCGTGAACCCAACGCAAAAGAACAATACATCGATAGTGAACCAAACGCAAAAGAACATAAGTACAACCGTGACACGGAAAGTAACACCAACAACGGCAATCACTTTGACTTGGAACATAACTACATAAGTGCTGATAGTAGTACCGGTGTTGATGTGACTACAGAAAGGCAAAAGGGTAGACTTTCTTGGGACAAGATTCAGATCGCGGTTTCTCCTTTGACGAAAGAGAAGGTTTATGTGGTGACGCCACAACCGAAATCCAACTCGCCGACCGAAAGTTGGAAGAATGCGAATCTGTCGACTACCTTTAGCATCAACATACTACCGATGAGGAACGCCAGCGATTTGAACGACGTGCGGATTGTTTTGAGCGAGTGGCCACATTTAAGTAAGTACTATTTTTTTAATTTAAATCCTTATAGAATTCAGAAATTCGAAAAATAGTTAAATTTTACCCTATGGCCCGTTTGACAATTCAACACCCTGAATATTACAATATGATCAGAAAACATAGAATGTCTTTATGTTCCCTGGTCATATTGTAATATTCAGGGTATTGAATTGTCAAACGGGCCATAGGGTAAAATTTAAAATGTGTTAATATTGGCTCCCCTAATAATTTGACAGTACCGATCTTCGTATATTATTTTTAAAGCTTTTTGTGCTGAATGATTTGGTATCTTACTCAATAGTTTCTGCTGAGTATTTACCGAGATATTTGCAAAAAAACTTTAGTATCATTTTGAATTAAAAACAAAGGTTAGCCATGAAATCATAATGGCGGATATTTCATGTTTCTCTAAAAAGTGACAGTCGCTGTCACATTACGATTTACAACCGGCCTTGTATTCTACACAAGAAAAAGTATTTATAAGTTAATGGTTTTACACAGGAACTATTTTAGAAGTGTACGTGATTTGTTCAGTGTTGAAATTACGGAGAAGACAATACCCAGCAAAAGTACTATTCAATGAGTATAAAAATCATGTAAGTAGATCGATATTATAAAATAATTAGTAATTATTCATTGAATAGAACTTTTGCTAGTTATTGCTTTTTCCGGAAATTCGCGTACAGTTCTTAAATAGTATTTAAGTAAAACCATTTAATTGTAAATACTTTTTCTTATGTAAAATACACGGCCGTTTGTAAATCGTAATGCGACTGCAAACGTCACTTTTTAGAACAAAATTAAATATCCGCCATTATTATTTCATGGCAAACCTTTATTTTTAATTCAAAAAAATTGTAATTGTAATTTATTACGAAAATCGCACTCACATCGTTTAGAACGTTCTCTATGGCAGAAATTCGAAAAATAGTTAAAACTCAAGAACAATAACAAACTGCCAACAATGTGTCTGCGATTTCGCGTATGAATATATTGGAAATATACCCGTACAATTTTTTTTTTTTTTCATAGCCGTGTTGGTACTTTTCACTTTCTAATGTTTGTCACTAAACATGCCAAAAAAGTTTAATCCATCGATGGATATGGCATATTAACGTAGTTCTTTCTATTTTTACCTTTACCTATTTTTGTAATGCATAATTTTACGTTCTATTACTTTTTTTTACTAGCGATAGCAGCTAGGTCATTTGCCACAACCCTTTGCTCGTGTATTATATTAAAGCCCTTAGGATTCAGTACATCATTTTTTAAGCAAATCATCCAACATCTTAGCAGATGTATAATTGTGTAGTTTGGTTCATAAAAAAATTATTTAACGATGATATTTGAATTTTCCATGCATCATAATTTTATGTTTATTTTTGAGTTAACAACCTGGAGACGACGACGAGTACGTCAACGGCGAGATCCTCCAGAACGTCGAGGCATCCGCTTTTCGGTCTGATGGACCTCTCTTCGTACGCGCCACCAGAGAACGCCACCATACAAACGTATTCGGGACATTCCAAGGTAATCGCGCGTTTTTTTTTCGCTCCCTTTTTCACCGGTGTACAATCAAAACACGATTCTGCTTAATTCGGCGATTTTAAACGGCTTCTCAAGATTGCCGCTGGGAAATTACGAATTTATCATTTTGATTGGCACTCGTGAAATTGGCGCGCTCGCCAAACTTTTTCCCCTTACTTTCCTTTATGAACATAAGCTGTTTGCATTGCGGCGGGAGAACCAACCGACGTTCTTTGCTTTTATTATCGTACACCGACAAATTACAGTTGCCTTATCAGAACTAACAGGTACCAAAGGTAGTGATTAAATGCGTTTTCTATTAACGATAATTCAATTCATGTATAAAAATGTGCATTTAAAATAACCGAGTATGCGGTTTTGCAAGCGGATAGAAAGGTAAATAAAACTGCAAGTAGATTAAAAGAAAAGTACAAATTTGCAAGCGGATAAAAAGTTAGGTAGAAGTTTGCAAGTGGAATAAATAAAGATATATACAAGTTTACAAGTGGATAAACTTGATTTACCTTCATGACAACGATCTGAACGATTTGAAATCATTTATGGTTTTTGTTTTTTAGTATGTCAAAAATGCATCATTTGTGAGTGGATTTTGAAATTTTGAAGATATTTCCGCGCGTGACATTTTTTAAAGAATTTTTCGAATCGCGCGTTGCAAATTTCACTTCCTCCAATTCAATTTTCGAGTCTCGTAATTTTGTTTCCAGTTGGGGGATATCAACTGTTTTTTAGTATGTCAAAAGTACATCATTCATAAGTGGATTTTGAAGTTTTGAAGATGTTTCCACGTGTGATAATTTTTTTAGAATTTTTCGAATCGCGAGATGCAAATTTCACTTCCTCCAATTCAATTTTCGAATCACATCATTTTGTTTCCAGTTGGGGGATATCAATTGTTTTCTAGTTTGTCAAAAATATATCATTCATAACTGGATTTTGAAGTTTTGAAGATGTTTCCACGTGTGATAATTTTTTTAGAATTTTTTGAATCGCGAGATGCAACTTTCACTTCCTCCAATTCAATTTTCGAGTCTCGCCATTTTGTTTCCAGTTGGGGGTATCAATTGTTTTTTAGTATGTCAAAAATACATCATTTGTATGTGGATTTTGAAGTTTTAAAGATTTTTCCGCGTGTGATAATTTTTTTAGAATTTTTCGAATCGCGAAGTGCAAATTTCACTTCCTCCAAATTCAATTTTCGAGTCCCGTCATTTTGCTTCCAGTTGGGGGATATCAATTGTTTTTTTTCCAGTTGGGGGATATGAACTGTTTTTTAGTATGTCAAAAATACATCATTCATAAGTGGATTTTGAAGTTTTGAAGATGTTTCCGCGTGTGATAATTTTTTTAGAATGTTTCGAATCGCGAGTCGCAAATTTCACTTCCTCCAATTGAATTTTCGAGTCTCGTTATTTTGTTTCCAGATGGTGAATATCAACTGTTTTTTAGTATGTCAAAAATACATCATTTGTAAGTGGATTTTGAAGTTTTGAAGATGTTTCCGCGTGTGAAATTTTTTTAAAGAATTTTTCGAATCGCAAGATGCAAATTTCACTTCCTCCAATTCAATTTTCGAGTCTCACCATTTTGTTTCCAGTTGGGGGATATCAATTGTTTTTTTAGTATGTCAAAAATACATCATTCGTAAGTGGATTTTGAAGTTTTGAAGATGTTTCCGCGTGTGGTATTTTTTTAAGAATTTTTCGAATCGCGAGATGAAAATTTCACTTCCTTCAATTCAATTTTCGAGTCCCGTCATTTTGTTTGCAGTTAGGGGATATCAACTGTTTTTTAGTATGTCAAAAATACATCATTCATAAGTGGATTTTGAAGTTTTGAAGATTATTCCGCATGTGATAATTTTTTTAGAATTTTTCGAATCGCGCGATGTAAATTTCACTTCCTCCAATTGAATTTTCGTGTCCCGTCATTTTGTCTTCAGTTGGGGGATATCAACTGTTTTTTAGTATGTCAAAAATACATCATTCATAAGTGGATTTTGAAGTTTTGAAGATTATTCCGCATGTGATAATTTTTTTAGAATTTTTCGAATCGCGCGATGTAAATTTCACTTCCTCCAATTGAATTTTCGTGTCCCGTCATTTTGTCTCCAGTTGGGGGATATCAATTGTTTTTTAGTATCTCAAAAATACATCATTCATAAGTGGATTTTGAAGTTTTGAAGATGTTTCCGAGCATGATATTTTTTTAAGAATTTTTCGAATCGCGAGTTGCAAATTTCACTTCCTCCAATTCAATTTTCGAGTCTCGTCATTTTGTTTCCAGTTGGGGGATATCAATTGTTTTTTAGTATGTCAAAAATACATCATTCATAAGTGTATTTTGAAATTTTGAAGATGTTTCCGCGTGTGATAATCTTTTTAGAATTTTTCGAATCGCGTGATGCAAATTTCACTTCCTCCAATTCAATTTTCCAGTCTCGCCATTTTGTTTCCAGTTGGGGGATATCAATTGTTTTTTTAGTATCTCAAAAATACATCATTCATAAGTGGATTTTGAAGTTTTGAAGATGTTTCTGCGCATGATATTTTTTTAAGAATTTTTCGAAACGCGAGTTGCAACTTTCACTTCCTCCAATTCAATTTTCTTGTCCCGTCATTTTGTTTCCAGTTGGGGGATATCAATTGTTTTTTAGTATGTCAAAAATACATCATTCATAAGTGTATTTCGAAATTTTGAAGATGTTTCCGCGTGTGATAATTTTTTAAGAATTTTTCGAATCACGCGATGCAAATGTCACTTCCTCCAATTCAATTTTTGAATCACGTCATTTTGTTTCTAGTTGGGGGATATCAATTGTTTTTTAGTATGTCAAAAATACATCATTCATAAGTGGATTTTAAAGTTTTGAAGATGTGTCCGCTTGTGATAATTTTTTTAGAATTTTTCGAATCGCGAGATGCAACTTTCACTTCCTCTAATTCAATTTTCGAGTCTCGCCATTTTGTTTCCAGTTGGGGGATATCAATTATTTTTTTAGTATGTCAAAATACATAATTCGTGCGTGGATTTTGAAGTTTTGAAGATGTTTCCGCGTGTGATAATTTTTTAGAATTATTAGAATCGCGAGATGCAAATTTCACTTCCTCCAATTGAATTTTCGTGTCTCGCCATTTTGTTTCCAGTTGGGGGATATCAATTGTTTTTTAGTATGTCAAAAATACATCATTCATAAGTGGATTTTGAAGTTTTGAAGATGTTTCCGCCTGTGATAATATTTTTTGAATTTTTCGAATCGCGCGATGCAAATGTCACTTTCTCCAATTCAATTTTCGAGTCTCGCCATTTTGTTTCCAGTTGGGGGATATCAATTATTTGTTTAGTATGTCAAAAATACATAATTCATGCGTGGATTTTGAAGTTTTGAAGATGTTTCCGCTTGTGATAATTTTTTTAGAATTTTTCGAATCGCGCGATGGAAATTTCACTTCCTCCAAATTTAAGTTATTATTAAGAAAACGCCTGTGATAAAAATCAAATTACGTCTGAAAATGCTTTCTATGGAAATTGATCTATACATTTTACATTTCTTTCGATAGATGCTTACAGCCTGTGTTAGGTATAATTTAGATTTGTTTAGAAATAATTTTATTACTTTTCGTTCGAGTTTCAGGAACATTGATTTGGATTTTAATTTTTGTCAATTTGTTATCTTGCGATTTAAATTTAATTTAATTGGAATGTTAGTTTTTGTTTCTAATTTTGTATTATTGGGATTACCCGTTTAATAATAAATAAATAAATAATTCAGGAATATCGATTTTTTTTTAAATTTTTTATTTAAAGAAAATGATCTGAACTTTGCAGTAGCAAAAATGGGTGCTCTAGAAGGCATAATTTGATTTAAAAAAAATGCACATATTCCAGAAATTGCTTTGTATATTCTTCACATAAATACTTAAAATTTTACATGATTATTCTTCAAAGTGTTTCCACAATTAGTTGAAATCAATTATCCCAACTGCAGCAACAAAAATGGCTGCGCCAGAAGAAGAAGCACGATGGTATCCAAAAATGCAATTTATTCCAGAATTTTGTCGCCTGAAAATGTAGTTTCTCTAAAAATTGTTCTATAAATTCGACATTTGATAGATGCTTAAATTTTTGGAAGATTCATCTTGATTATCGTGTCATTGTAAATTGCAGTGGTAATAATTTTATAGACAAAAATTCACTTACTCAGGAAATTGGGTTATAAATTCTCCGCTTTTTATGAAAAATTATTATATTTAACTATTTAGTAGTAGTGAACGATGTTTTATTAGGGCTATCGACCTATCAGTCTTTCTGCCCTTCAACTATTTATTTTTATACTTTTTATTTTTTTATTATAGCGTTGACAACTAGGTCATCTGCCACAACCCTTTGTTTGTATAGTATTAAAGATTATGCGTACTGAGATACAACATGAAGACAATATTTTTTATACTTTGTTTACATTTTTCTCTACTGGTGATTGTATTACCCTAGTTGTTGGCATGTGTAAAACTCTGTTGTTGTGGCACGAGTAAGGCGTTATTATTCTTATGAGCTATAGAAAATTATCAAAACCTTGTGTAGCAAAAATAGCTGCACTTGAAGACAAATTATGATGTCCAAAATACAGTTTATTTTCGAATTACTATATAATTTTTGATAGTTATGCTATGTCTTCATAATTTCCAAAAAAAATGTATTCCAACTTCGCAGTTACAGAAATATCTCCGCTAGACAAGTTTTGATGACCAAAAATGCTCTGTTACCAGAAATTGCTCTGGAAAATCCAAGATTTTTCAAATTTTGAGAAAGCAATCTTGATTGTTTATTGAAAATAATTTGTCCGAACCTTATAGTTACAAAAGCGAACGCACCAAAAGTTTCGCACCAAAAGTTATCGAAAAGATATGAATCATTACAATTGTCCCTGCCTTAAAGATAGAAGTTTGGCGGGAATTAAAAATTCTCCAGATGAAAAATAATATTTAAAAATAATTGCTACAAACTTGCAACTTTTCAGAATAACTCAAAATCAATTCTGTTTCACGAATCAATAAAAATCTGAAAATGTGTAATCACTAGAATTCGAGATAATCACCCCCAAACAGAGTTTATTGTATTGTTTATGCTGGAGGCTTCTACTTCGTTATACATTTTAAATATTATAATAAAACACTTTTAACTTTGTTTTGTATAACTTATATATTTATTTTTGTGACTTAAGTTTCGGTAATACAATTACCATTTTCAAACAAGAAGTGTTTATTGTAATTCCGAGGTCGCGCATTTCTCCAGTTGAAACAATTAATAATTAATAACCGTTGCGTTAATTTTATACATATTTAAAAATATGTTTTTACTTCGGTTGGAAGTTAGCCATGAATCCGGCGCCTCCACCATTTTTTACATTTACTAAATTCTACGCAATTTCTACGAATTTTCAGAAAATTGATACAAATTCATAATTAATTAAATACCAGTGATACTGTGATAATAACAGTAAGCGTATAACTTGGGGTTTACGCCGACTTTTACCGAAATATGAACAATTAAAAATTTAAATAAAACTCATTTTTTAGGCGCAGTTTAGAATTGACGTTTTGGGCCACAAAAAAATAAAAACTGGTTTCAACTCGACGGAGCTCCAGCACATTTTGTATTAATAGTACGTGAATGGAGAGTGGTCTGGCCTCCAAGATCGCCAGATCGTAATCCTTTGGATTTTTATGTTTGAAGAACTCTAAAAAATGAAGTATATGCGACGCCAGTTACTACAAGAGACAAATTAATTTTAAAGATTGAAGAGGTATGCAATGAGATGATGCAGCATTCTATTTGGACAATTTTGAAAGTCGATAGGTGAATAGAATAGTTCAACAAATACCACTATTTTATTGGTGTATACTGTTTATATTCTGTAGTGACATATTTCACGTTATAATGGGTTTTTCAATAAGAACTTTTTTTTTAAATATCTCGCAAACTATTTGGGATATATCAAAACTTTTATTATTGGCTTAAAGTACAATCAATGCAATTATGAATGGAACTCGACTTCGGTCATATGTCCACCAAGGGTCGATTCGTTGAAGCCAATTTTCGATGACTCGACGGAAATGGCCGCTATTTCTCGTTCGATTTTGGCTCTTAGATCCTCTAACGCCGCCGGCTTGTTCGTATAGACCTTCGATTTAACGTAGCCCCACAGAAAAAAGTCTAGAGGTGTTAAATCACAAGATGTCGGCGGCCAAATGACAGGACCTCTTCTCGATATAACACGTTCACCGAACTTAGACTTCAATAAGTCGATTGTTTCTCCAGCTGTGTGGGATGTGGCACCGTCTTGCTGAAACCACATATCACTGATGTCCATCCTATGTAATTGATTGAAGAAATAACGCTGCAACATGTCTCTGACTGTAACGTGACGGTCATTTTCATCAACGAAGAAAAATGGCCCAATGACGCCACCAGCATGGAAACCGCACCATACAGTCACTTTTTGTGGATGAAGTGATGTTGCATGAAGCACATGAGGGTTTTCAGCACTCCAATGACGCATGTTTTGTTTGTTGACGAAGCCATTCAACCAAAAATGCGCTTCATCACTGAAGATGATTTTGCGATGAAAGTCGTCATTTTCGGCGCTAATATCTCAAGAGCCCATTCTGAGAACGTGCGTCGCTTCATATGGTCAAGTGGCTTTAGTTCTTGAGTTAACTTAATCTTGTAAGGGTGCAGGCCAAGATTCTTATAGTGTGATCTGACTGATGCCCAATTCCTGAGAACGCCGTGGAATCGACTGATTTGGATCGTTTACGATGGACGCTTCAACGGCGGCAATATTCTCGGCGCTGCGACCGCTGCGGAACATTCAACAGTGAATATGTTGACTCAAATGATCTCACCAAATTATGAACTGCTTGTCTGCTCGGAAGAGAATGACGACCCAAAATTGGCGTAAGCGTTCTTAAAGTTGCAACTGACCCGGAATTTCCGTAGTAATTTTTAATTACTTGTAAACGTTATTCCTTCGTAAGTCTTCGCATGATGAAAATGTTTGAGTTACTGCGTATTTTGACAGTAACAGCGCACTAATTTGTTTAAGGGTGCGTTCACAATAAGAAAACAAAAGTGTCAAGTTGTTTTTGAAAAGCCCTTTATAAATATGCGTAGGTTTTCTATCAACATTATAAGAATCCGAAACGTGCACGCACCGTTGGAACGTTTTCGCAAACGTGGCCTTCTATAAAAATATAATTATCAGAGGGAGCGAGGGGGGGGGGTGGAAATGGTTAAAGCCTCAGCGTGGGGTGCGAGTGTTTTCATACGCATGCACGCCGTTCTCGATACTGCGATTAAGTAAACTGAAAGACCTTCTGCTCTAATGGAAAATGTGATGGGAAATGTTTTCAGAATGTAAAACAGAAGAGGCGATAAGTTTTTAATTTACACTTGAAAAGTTCTGTTGTTGAAACTTCGTGTTTATATAAGTATGATGAGATAAACGCATTAGCTATCGATTTCAATTTTAAAACAAATTGTTCTCATAGCTGCGTAGGACGAAGCAGTCGCATTCTAGGATTGATATTATTTTAAATAAATAATAATAACAATAATAATAATAAGTTTATTGGTCCCATTCACATAAATTAATCATTAATTACTAATAAAAATAATAAGTAATAATAAATGTTACAATATCTTCTGTCGTAGTAACAATTTATTAGGATGCATTCATAAATGTTAACAAATACTATTACGTCTTTATTATAACCAAAAAATTATTTTCAAAAATTCTGAGTAACTTGAACGCATTAACATAAATAGTGAATAATTTGGCCAGAATTCAATGGTATTTACATAAATAATTGTGTTCTTTAACGAATTAACATAACTAGTAATTAATTTTACTACAATTTAATAGGATATATTCATAAATGTTATATCTTTATTGGTGCAATAACGTAAATATAGTTAAACACAAGTCAAAAAGGAAAAATGTAGAGTGGCTCGGAAATTCCATAGCGAAACCAGACTAATTTATTTTTTTAGTTAACAAACACTATTACGCCTTTATATTAACCAAAAAAGTCAAAAAATTCTGAGTATATTAAACGCATTAACATGAATAGTAATTAATTCGGCCAAAATTAATTGATATTTACATAAATAATTGTGTTCTTAAACGCGTTAACAAAACTGGTAATTAATTTGGCCACAATTCAATAGTATTTACATAAATAATTGTGTTTTCGGTTTCGATCAAAGCGTATGAAAATCTTGACTGTATTAATTGTTGAAAACTTCTCTCGGGGGCGGAGGGCCTTAATTAAGTCGATTAAACGAGGCAATTAAGAGCCGACGCCTTTCGGCTGTTTTCTAAAATAGCAAACTTTTCTTGCATTTCAATCTAATCTCCGCCCCCTAATTCCAATGAAAATGCGGATTTAATTACTCTCAGTTGGCGACGCTTTATCGGTCTTAATTAAGTACGTGAAGGGATCGCGTCAGGAAATAGTGCGCATGTAAGACATTAAAATGTTAATGGGAAATAGTGTCTTCTGATAATGAAATTTTAATTAATCCGCTGGAGTATAATTAGTAGACACAATTTTATCAGCGAGATTCTCAAGAGTTCGAATGTTTAAAATGCTCGAAGCTCATCCAGTTATGGTATTACTAAAATCAATTTAATAGTTATTGATGCAAAAACGCATAACAGACAGACTCGATTTTTATATTTAGGAAGAGAATATAACGAATATTAAATATGCGCGCGACTAAATCAGCTTGTAACAGGTGACGTGTGTTGGTCGATTCAAGCAGTTGATCGTCGCACAACAGATCACGTGACTTTCGCGTTGTATTATCGCTGAAATAATGATCCTATTGGTCCGCTCAGGTTAAATCTCGGTAGTTGATTACTACGTGACAGTTTCTCGAGTAAATTCATACTTCATTAAGGAAACGGTCTGCATTGATTAAGTTTGATTAATAAGCGCGTAAGACGGAGCCAAGTAATGGCCTCCACCAACACAAAACGAAATTAAATTTACCCGCGAGAATTCCCCAGGAAACAGATATTCAGCAATGAGGTAATATTTGCTTCCTGCAAATTACAATATTTCCGCTAAGGTGCCGCAAATAAATAACGTTTTTCCTGCTGTTCGTTTGCACGGAAACCAGCCATAATTCTCGTACAAACTTAAGAATTGCATGTTTGCGCTCGAAATGGTTATGTGTACACGAGAGGAATGCAAGAGTATCGCATGTGCGAACGTATGCAGATGTGTATGTACATTTAGAAAGAAGTAAGCAGTGAAAAGGTAAGTGCATGCATCCAGGCTAGATATTTTACGAGGTTAACGTTTCGTGAGAAAATTTCGTAACAATGCGTCTCGTCGCTAGTCCCACGGTTTTGCGCGGGTTTACTTATGCTAGTAACACTTCCTAATTACGGATCATCTCAACCGTATATAAAATCTTAATCCGATAACATCCGTTTTTTGCGAAAGGAAAATTTGAGGTTTGGTTTTTGTTCCCAAAAGGAAAGTTGGTTGGTTGAGAAAGTGGGTAATTAAGAGGAAACCGAAACTGATTTTCCTTTATAGTGTAAAGTAATATAAAATAAAAGTTATAAATTTTTAAAATTATCCCTGCAATAAGTTTAAAATTCTAGTTGGAATTTAAAAAAATCGTAAAAAAATTGAAATCGCTGTGTAATTGTTTTGTAAATACTTGTAAATACTTTTGCATCTGTGTACTACCCGAGGAAGTTTACTGCTTTTAAAAATTTCGACTACAATGAAAATTATCAATTTTTAAAATTACCCCTGCAATAAGTTTAAAATTCTAGTTGGAATTTAAAAAAATCGAAAAAAACTGAAATTGTTGTGTAATTGTTTTGTAAATACTAGTAAATACTTTTGCATCTGTGTACTAACCGAGGAAGTTTGCCGCTTTTAAAAATTCCGACTACGATGAAAGTTGTGAATTTTTAAAATTACCCCTGCAATAAGTTTGAAATTTAAAAAAAAACGTAAAAAATTGAAATCATTGTGTAATTCTTTTGAAAATACTTGTAAATACTTTTGCATCTGTGTACTAACCGAGGAAGTTTACCGCTTTTAAAAATTCCGACTACGATGAAAGTTATCAATTTTTAAAATTACCCCTGCAATAAGTATAAAATTCTAGTTGGAAATTTAAAAAATCGTAAAAAATTGAAATCGTTGAGTAATTATTTTGCAAATACTTGTAAATACTTTTGCATCTGTCTACTAACCGAGGAAGTTTACCGCTTATCAATTTTTAAAATTACCCCTGCAATAAGTTTAAAATTCTAGTTGGAATTAAAAAAATCGTAAAAAATTTAAATCGTTGCGTAATTGTTTTGCAAATACTTGTAAATACTTTTGCATCTGTGTACTAACCGGGGAAGTTTACCGCTTTTAAAAATTCCGACTACGATGAAAATTATCAATTTTTAAAATTACCCCTGCAATAAGTTTAAAATTCTAGTTGGAAATTAAAAAAATCGTAAAAAACTGAAATCGTTGTGTAATTGTTTTGCAAATACTTGTAAATACTTTTGCATCTGTGTACTAACCGAGGAAGTTTACCGCTTTTAAAAATTCCAACTACGATTGAAGTTATCAATTTTTAAAGTTACCCCTGCAATAAGTTTAAAATTCTAGTTGGAATTTAAAAAAAATCCTAAAAAATTGAAATCGTTGTGTAATTGTTTTGCAAATACTTGTAAATACTTCTGCATCTGTGTACTAACCGAGGAAGTTTGCCGCTTTTAAAAATTTCGATTACGATTAAAGTTATCAATTTTTAAAATTACCCCTGCAATAAATTTAAAATTCTAGTTGGAAATTAAAAAAATCGTAAAAAATTGAAATTGTTGTGTAATTCTTTTGCAAATACTTGTAAATACTTTTGCATCTGTGTACTAACCGACGAAGTTTACCGCTTTTAAAAATTACAACTACGATTGAAGTTATCAATTTTTAAAGTTACCCCTGCAATAAGTTTAAAATTCTAGTTGGAAATTAAAAAAATCGTAAAAAACTGAAATCGTTGTGTAATTGTTTTGCAAATACTTGTAAATACTTTTGCATCTGTGTACTAACCGAGGAAGTTTACCGCTTTTAAAAATTACAACTACGATTGAAGTTATCAATTTTTAAAGTTACCCCTGCAATAAGTTTAAAATTCTAGTTGGAATTTAAAAAAATCGTAAAAAATTGAAATCGTTGTGTAATTGTTTTGCAAATACTTGTAAATACTTTTGCATCTGTGTACTAACCGAGGAAGTTTACCGCTTTTAAAAATTCCAACTACGATTGAAGTTATCAATTTTTAAAGTTACCCCTGCAATAAGTTTAAAATTCTAGTTGGAATTTAAAAAAATCCTAAAAAATTGAAATCGTTGTGTAATTGTTTTGCAAATACTTGTAAATACTTCTGCATCTGTGTACTAACCGAGGAAGTTTGCCGCTTTTAAAAATTTCGATTACGATTAAAGTTATCAATTTTTAAAATTACCCCTGCAATAAATTTAAAATTCTAGTTGGAAATTAAAAAAATCGTAAAAAATTGAAATTGTTGTGTAATTCTTTTGCAAATACTTGTAAATACTTTTGCATCTGTGTACTAACCGACGAAGTTTACCGCTTTTAAAAATTACAACTACGATTGAAGTTATCAATTTTTAAAGTTACCCCTGCAATAAGTTTAAAATTCTAGTTGGAAATTAAAAAAATCGTAAAAAACTGAAATCGTTGTGTAATTGTTTTGCAAATACTTGTAAATACTTTTGCATCTGTGTACTAACCGACGAAGTTTACCGCTTTTAAAAATTACAACTACGATTGAAGTTATCAATTTTTAAAGTTACCCCTGCAATAAGTTTAAAATTCTAGTTGGAATTTAAAAAAATCGTAAAAAATTGAAATCGTTGTGTAATTGTTTTGCAAATACTTGTAAATACTTTTGCATCTGTGTACTAACCGAGGAAGTTTACCGCTTTTAAAAATTCCAACTACGATTGAAGTTATCAATTTTTAAAGTTACCCCTGCAATAAGTTTAAAATTCTAGTTGGAATTTAAAAAAATCCTAAAAAATTGAAATCGTTGTGTAATTGTTTTGCAAATACTTGTAAATACTTCTGCATCTGTGTACTAACCGAGGAAGTTTGCCGCTTTTAAAAATTTCGATTACGATTAAAGTTATCAATTTTTAAAATTACCCCTGCAATAAATTTAAAATTCTAGTTGGAAATTAAAAAAATCGTAAAAAATTGAAATTGTTGTGTAATTCTTTTGCAAATACTTGTAAATACTTTTGCATCTGTGTACTAACCGACGAAGTTTACCGCTTTTAAAAATTACAACTACGATTGAAGTTATCAATTTTTAAAGTTACCCCTGCAATAAGTTTAAAATTCTAGTTGGAAATTAAAAAAATCGTAAAAAACTGAAATCGTTGTGTAATTGTTTTGCAAATACTTGTAAATACTTTTGCATCTGTGTACTAACCGACGAAGTTTACCGCTTTTAAAAATTACAACTACGATTGAAGTTATCAATTTTTAAAGTTACCCCTGCAATAAGTTTAAAATTCTAGTTGGAATTTAAAAAAATCGTAAAAAATTGAAATCGTTGTGTAATTGTTTTGCAAATACTTGTAAATACTTTTGCATCTGTGTACTAACCGAGGAAGTTTACCGCTTTTAAAAATTCCAACTACGATTGAAGTTATCAATTTTTAAAGTTACCCCTGCAATAAGTTTAAAATTCTAGTTGGAATTTAAAAAAATCCTAAAAAATTGAAATCGTTGTGTAATTGTTTTGCAAATACTTGTAAATACTTCTGCATCTGTGTACTAACCGAGGAAGTTTGCCGCTTTTAAAAATTTCGATTACGATTAAAGTTATCAATTTTTAAAATTACCCCTGCAATAAATTTAAAATTCTAGTTGGAAATTAAAAAAATCGTAAAAAATTGAAATTGTTGTGTAATTCTTTTGCAAATACTTGTAAATACTTTTGCATCTGTGTACTAACCGACGAAGTTTACCGCTTTTAAAAATTACAACTACGATTGAAGTTATCAATTTTTAAAGTTACCCCTGCAATAAGTTTAAAATTCTAGTTGGAAATTAAAAAAATCGTAAAAAACTGAAATCGTTGTGTAATTGTTTTGCAAATACTTGTAAATACTTTTGCATCTGTGTACTAACCGAGGAAGTTTACTGCTTTTAAAAATTCTGACTACGATGAAAGTTATCAATTTTTAAAATTACCCCTGCAATAAGTATAAAATTCTAGTTGGAAATTTAAAAAATCGTAAAAAATTGAAATCGTTGAGTAATTATTTTGCAAATACTTGTAAATACTTTTGCATCTGTGTACTAACCGAGGAAGTTTACCGCTTTTAAAAATTCCAACTACGATTGAAGTTATCAATTTTTAAAGTTACCCCTGCAATAAGTTTAAAATTCTAGTTGGAAATTAAAAAAATCGTAAAAAACTGAAATCGTTGTGTAATTGTTTTGCAAATACTTGTAAATACTTTTGCATCTGTGTACTAACCGAGGAAGGTTACCGCTTTTAAAAATTCCGACTACGATGAAAGTTATCAATTTTTAAAATTACCCCTGCAATAAGTTTAAAATTCTAGTTGGAATTAAAAAAAAATTGTAAAAAATTGAAATCGTATAATTGTTTTGTAAATACTAGTAAATACTTTTGCATCTGTGTACTAACCGAGGAAGTTTGTCGCTTTTAAAAATTCCAACTACGATGAGAGTTATTAATTTTTAAAATTACCCCTGCAATAAGTTTAAAATTCTAGTTGGAATTTAAAAAAAATCGTAAAAAATTGAAATCGTTGTGTAATTGTTTTGCAAATGCTAACAGATATTTGCATCCATTTACTAACCAAAATAGTTTATTGTTTTAAAAAACAACGACCGAGATAAGTTTGAAGTCGAAGGCAATGATTTCAAAATCTTTAGGTTACTAAATTAAATGTCGCAGAATATTTTGTCTGGAGAATGGAAAGCCTTGCTGTATACCTTATCGAGGATAAAGCAAAGAGAAACTTTACTTGTAAAGATCTATTGAATAGGAATTCATCAATAAAATCAAGGAGATATATTGGGAGTTTGTGCATTAAATTTGGAAAACCTCAATTTGTAATTTATCCACTCTAATTAATTCTTGTACTTTCTCAGAGCAACATAAAAATGTCCACCTGATATGATTTAGAAGTAGTGAAAACCCAGAACGTCGCTAATTGCCAAGTATGCACTTGGCACTATAAAATAGAAACTCACCTTCTCCGTCCACGTCCAATTAGCCGATAGAAAAGTCATCTATTTTTAGAAGAATACCTGTTTTTTTTTTCATTATAAACGCGCACACAAAACATTAATTGAATTACAAAATGTTTTCATCTCATTTGTGAAACTAATTAAATCCATAAAAACATTCCGCTATAAATACAATGATTTAATTTTAAATTTTAATTAAACTCTGCAAAAATAATGAAACAATTTTGCGAACTGGACTGCTACTAATATATTAATAACACCCGCGCTGGTATTTATTGTTTCAAATTATAAAATTAATAAATTATTTTTTGTTTGAAATATATATTTCGAAACGAAATTAATCGCAGTCGGCTATGAAATAAAATGAGCATGCGATTAATTATGGTTATAGTATAATTTAGTAGTGTTAAAGATCTATTATAAAAATCTATTAACTCGCAGATTTTTTCGTCTTTGATTCATGATGTTTAAAAAAAATATAATAATAATATTTATTGCCTAACAGACTACAGTCCAATTACAGAGCAATATCATAGATACAAATAAATCATACAATTGGAGCTGATAGGCCAGACACACTAACCAACTAAATTTATTGTACACTCATTACTGTTAAAAAAAAAATTGGTCTGAATAAAGATGTATGTATATCATAAAATTATACTCATACCAAATATAATGGAATATAACTTTCGTTTATGATTCAAATTGCCTCTCTAAATTTAATCATTGGGTAATTCCGAAATTAAAATTCCGCCTTTAATAGCAATAATGAATTAAAATGTAAAAAGCGACCGCGTTATATATTTTTTTTCGTTCTAATAAAACGTCTTTTGTTTTCTAGGTAATAAATGCGGCGTCGAGCAGTACAAAAAAGAAACCCTCGGGAGTCGAAGAGAAGGCGACAATTAAAACGACGACCCAAAAAGTCTCGACGTAGACGACAGAAGGGAACGGACAGAAGGTTGTGTAATTGAACGTTGCCATTAGACGGACTGAAAGAAAAATAAGAGTGTTTCATGTATATTTATGAATTCCCGACGAAAGACTTTTTTATATAAAATATATGTGTGTGTGTGTGTACGTGAGCGCCAGTCGAGTGACCAAAGTTAAGGGTTGTAATATTTATATATGTCAATCTTATATTGTTTATACTTTAGTACAATTGTATATTTTTAGTATTTATGCATGCAGTGAAATTCTCCTTAGTTACCTACATTTATCTTCTTGTAATAATATGTAAAAACATGATTTATAATAACTTTTTAAAATAAATATCGTATTAATATTAATTAATTTAATTTTAAGATGCCCTAGGTTTTTGAGGACGCGATAATTTGTAAGAGGATCGTGAAGTGATTGAACAAGGAATACAACACATTTTGTAAGAAAAAATCAACACATTTAAAATAAACATTGTTCGCTTTATTTTATTTACGTTTTAGGAAGCCGTGGAGCTAAACAAATTGAAAACGGTGCCTGAAGAATAGTAAGTTCGTTTGCTTGAAAATGTATGACTTTATAAACCCGCTAAGGAAATTCCGCAAGTAATATTTTTCAGAATTTTATTGATTGCGAGATGCAAATTTCGTTTCTCTTAATTCATGTTTAGAGCGTCGCCATTTTGTTTCCAGTTCGGGGATACCGATTGTTTTATAGTATGTCAAAAATGTATTATTTCTAAGTGTAATTGAAGATTTTGAAGACAATTCCGCAAGTGGTCATTTTTTTAGAATTTTATTGATTGCGCGATGAAAAATTTAATTCTCCTTATTCATGTTTAGAGTGTCGCCATTTTGTTTCCAGTTCGGGGATATTAATTGTTTTGTAGTATGTCAAAAATACATTATTTCTAAGTAGATTTGGAGATTTTGAAGACAATTCCGCATGTGATAATTTTTTTAGAATTTTATTGATTGCGCGATGAAAAATTAATTTCTCCTAATTCAAGTTTACAGTGTCGCCATTTTGTTTCCAGTTCGGGGATATTAATTGTTTTGTAGTATGTCAAAAATACATTATTTCTAAGTGGATTTGGAGATTTTGAAGACAATTCAGCATGTGATACTTTTTTTACAATTTTATTGATTGAGCGATGAAAAATTGATTTTTCCTAATTCAAGTTTAGAGTGTCGCCATTTTGTTTCCAGTTCGGGGATATTAATTGTTTTGTAGTATGTCAAAAATACATTATTTCTAAGTAGATTTGGAGATTTTGAAGACAATTCCGCATGTGATACTTTTTTTAGAATTTTATTGATTGAGCGATGAAAAATTTATTTCTCCTAATTCAAGTTTAGAGTGTCACCATTTTGTTTCCAGTTCGGGGATATTAATTGTTTTGTAGTATGTCAAAAATACATTATTTCTAAGTGGATTTGGAGATTTTGAAGACAATTCCGCATGTGATACTTTTTTTACAATTTTATTGATTGAGCGATGAAAAATTGATTTTTCCTAATTCAAGTTTAGAGTGTCGCCATTTTGTTTCCAGTTCGGGGATATTAATTGTTTTGTAGTATGTCAAAAATACATTATTTCTAAGTGGATTTGAAGATTTTGAAGACAATTCCGCAAGTGGTCATTTTTTTAGAATTTTATTGATTGCGCGATGAAAAATTTAATTCTCCTTATTCATGTTTAGAGTGTCGCCATTTTGTTTCCAGTTCGGGGATATTAATTGTTTTGTAGTATGTCAAAAATACATTATTTCTAAGTGGATTTGAAGATTTTGAAGACAATTCCGCAAGTGGTCATTTTTTTAGAATTTTATTGATTGCGCGATGAAAAATTTAATTCTCCTAATTCATGTTTAGAGTGTCGCCATTTTGTTTCCAGTTCGGGGATATTAATTGTTTTGTAGTATGTCAAAAATACATTATTTCTAAGTAGATTTGGAGATTTTGAAGACAATTCCGCATGTGATACTTTTTTTAGAATTTTATTGATTGAGCGATGAAAAATTTATTTCTCCTAATTCAAGTTTAGAGTGTCGCCATTTTGTTTCCAGTTCGGGGATATTAATTGTTTTGTAGTATGTCAAAAATACATTATTTCTAAGTGGATTTGGAGATTTTGAAGACAATTCCGCATGTGATACTTTTTTTACAATTTTATTGATTGAGCGATGAAAAATTGATTTTTCCTAATTCAAGTTTAGAGTGTCGCCATTTTGTTTCCAGTTCGGGGATATTAATTGTTTTGTAGTATGTCAAAAATACATTATTTCTGAGTGGATTTGAAGATTTTGAAGACAATTCCGCAAGTGGTCATTTTTTTAGAATTTTATTGATTGCGCGATGAAAAATTTAATTCTCCTAATTCATGTTTAGAGTGTCGCCATTTTGTTTCCAGTTCGGGGATATTAATTGTTTTGTAGTACGTCAAAAATACATTATTTCTAAGTAGATTTGGAGATTTTGAAGACAATTCCGCATGTGATACTTTTTTTAGAATTTTATTGATTGAGCGATGAAAAATTTATTTCTCCTAATTCAAGTTTAGAGTGTCGCCATTTTGTTTCCAGTTCGGGGATATCAATTGTTTTGCAGTATGTCAAAAATATATTATTTTTAAGTGGATTTGGAGATTTTGAAGACAATTCCGCAAGTGATAATTTTTTTAGAATTTTATTGATAGCGCGATGAAAAATTAATTTCTCCTAATTCAAGTTTACAGTGTCGCCATTTTGTTTCCAGTTCGGGGATATTAATTGTTTTGTAGTATGTCAAAAATACATTATTTCTAAGTGGATTTGGAGATTTTGAAGACAATTCAGCATGTGATACTTTTTTTAGAATTTTATTGATTGATCGATGAAAAGTTTATTTCTCCTAATGCAAGTTTAGAGTGTCGCCATTTTGTTTCCAGTTCGAGGATATTAATTGTTTTGTAGAATGATAAAAATACATTATTTCTAAGTGGATTTGGAGATTTTGAAGACAATTCAGCATGTGATACTTTTTTTAGAATTTTATTGATTGCGCGATGAAAAATTTATTTCTCCTAATTCAAGTTTAGAGTGTCGCCATTTTGTTTCCAGTTAGGGAATATCAATTGTTTTGTAGTATGTCAAAAATATATTATTTATAAGTGGATTTGGAGATTTTGAAGACAATTCAGCATGTGATACTTTTTTTAGAATTTTATTGATTGATCGATGAAAAGTTTATTTCTCCTAATGCAAGTTTAGAGTGTCGCCATTTTGTTTCCAGTTCGAGGATATTAATTGTTTTGTAGAATGATAAAAATACATTATTTCTAAGTGGATTTGGAGATTTTAAAGACAATTCAGCATGTGATACTTTTTTTAGAATTTTATTGATTGATCGATGAAAAGTTTATTTCTCCTAATGCAAATTTAGAGTGTCGCCATTTTGTTTCCAGTTCGGGGATATTAATTGTTTTGTAGTATGTCAAAAATACATTATTTCTAAGTGGATTTGGAGATTTTGAAGACAATTCCGCAAGTGGTAATTTTTTTAGAATTTTATTGATTGAAAAATTTATTTCTCCTAATTCAAGTTTAGAGTGTCGCCATTTTGTTTCCAGTTAGGGAATATCAATTGTTTTGTAGTATGTCAAAAATATATTATTTATAAGTGGATTTGGAGATTTTGAAGACAATTCAGCATGTGATACTTTTTTTAGAATTTTATTGATTGCGCGATGAAAAATTTATTTCTCCTAATTCAAGTTTAGAGTGTCGCCATTTTGTTTACAATTCGGGGATATTAATTGTTTTATAGTATATCAAAAATATATTATTTCTAAGTGGATTTGGAGATTTTGAAGACAATTCAGCATGTGATATTTTTTTTAGAATTTTATTGATTGCACGATGAAAAAATTATTTCTCCTAATTAATGTTAATTCTTTTGTAGTATGTCAAAAATACATTATTTTTAAGTAACAAATAATGTATTTTTGACATACTACAAAACAATTACGATCCCCGAACTGGAAACAAAATGGCGACACTCTAAACTTGAATTAGGGGAAATACATTTTTCTTCGCTCAATCAATAAAATTCTAAAAAAATTACCACTAGCGGAATTGTCTTCAAAATCTCCAAATCCACTTAGAAATAATGTATTTTTGACATATTACAAAACAATTAATATCCCCGAACTGGAAACAAAATGGCGACACTCTAAACTTGAATTAGGAGAAATACATTTTTCATCGCTCAATCAACAAAATTCTAGAAAAAGTATCACATGCTGAATTGTCCTCAAAATCTCCAAATAGACTAAGAAATAATGTATTTTTGACATATTACAAAACAATTAATATCCTCGAACTGGAAACAAAATGGCGACACTCTAAACATGAATTAGGAGAAATAAATTTTTCATCGCTCAATCAACAAAATTCTAGAAAAAGTATCACATGTTGAATTGTCTTCAAAATCTCCAAATCCACTAACAAATAATGTATTTTTGACATACTACAAAACAATTACTATCCCCGAACTGGAAACAAAATGGCGACACTTTAAACTTGAATTAGGGGAAATACATTTTTCATCGCTCAATCAATAAAATTCTAAAAAAATTACCACTAGCGGAATTGTCTTCAAAATCTCCAAATCCACTTAGAAATAATGTATTTTTGACATATTACAAAACAATTAATATCCCCGAACTGGAAACAAAATGGCGACACTCTACACTTGAATTAGGAGAAATGCATTTTTCATCGCTCAATCAATAAAATTCTAAAAAAAGTATCACATGCTGAATTGTCCTCAAAATCTCCAAATCTACTAAGAAATAATGTATTTTTGACATATTACAAAACAATTAATATCCTCGAACTGGAAACAAAATGGCGACACTCTAAACTTGAATTAGGAGAAATAAATTTTTCATCGCTCAATGGATTAGGTTGGGCTAGGTTGTGTTAGGTTGGGTTAGGTTTGGTTTGGTTTGGTTTGGTTTGGTTCTGTTAGATAGAGCTTTTCGGGAGCTTCGGTTTTTGTCGGAAACATTTCTCTCTAAAATCAATATTTTTCAAGATCAGTGAAAAAACATGTAAAACTTGTTTTGTTAATAACTTTTTAACAAACAATGAGCGCTGATTTTGCCCAAGGAAAAAGTTGTTTGTCTTGCAAAAAACGCGTCGAATGAGCCTATTCAGAAGGTCCTTAGAAGGTGCTCCTTTGGTAAATAATTACCAAAAAAATGGAATGTAAATCCCTGTGGCCCGCGTCACAATTCAACATCCTGTATGAATAAGAATAGTAGAAAATGCCAAAATGAACAACTTTTTCGAGATCCCTTTAGTTAAAAAAAAAACACGATATAAAATTATTTTAAAACCATGAAATCGGAGAAAGAAACGTGGATATTTTTTCTATTAAAACCATTTCGCAGTTCTTTTTGAGAAAATATCAGCCGGATTGGTTATTTAGGTTAGCCCACGGCCCCCAAACTTCACGGTACGCCCCTGCATGCTTATATGTATATGTGTGCCCCGCATATAAGATGCGTAATACATCCAGTTCGCGCAAGAAAAAGGTTAATTTTTCGATTTTTTAAAAGAATTTACAAAGATAATATGTATAAGGAAAAATTAACGAGTCGTACATTTTTAAAATTAATTAATCACATACATTCATTCCAGATATAGCGGCAACATCGTAACAATAATACCATTTATTTCCAATGTACGAAAAGTAACCATTAATCATACAATAATACAGTCAATTGGTACGGCACAAACATGGAAACACGTCAAGAACAATTTGCAATAATAAGATAATACTACACTAACCTTAAAACTTCCAAATGCAGCTTCCAACAGTGAATTCTGTGTCCATAGTATCAGCACGGTTCCACATTCACAAACATTACTTGCACTGTTAATCACTCGATATATTTACAATAATGAATACCCGTAATTATTACTCCAGCGTTACAATTGAACCAAGAAATAACCAAATGTTTTGAAGACTAGCAGGCCACGCCGACTGGATGCACGGGCGCTGTTCAGTTTGGCGAGAGCGAAGAAAACAAAAACGTATCGCTGGCCCTCCGCCACTCGGCGGATGACTCATTGTCATTTTGTAACGCGGTGGCCTCTCGCTATTTTCAATGAATTTCGAGTATTTTTTGGATATAATCGTGAGTGTATTAGGTGAACGTGTAGTGTGAATGCGGAAGAAGAGTACTGTGTAAAAATTACCGCTGGTTATACATTGCAAAGTGAAGAAATCGTAACTAATAGTTGTGGCGTCGGATGTTCGTCGACCGGGAGCGAAAACGGGCAAATATTAGGAAACGAAATGCGCCGGACATGCAAAAGGTTAGTACTTTTGATACAATACAATACAATGTGTAATAATAATTGGTTAGTAATCGTGTTTATAATCATAAGAAGAAGTGATGTGTACAAACACACAAACGCATACGCACACACGGACAACAAGGGTAATAAATTAATCGCAAAATTAATTGTACACATTATTCCAAGTAACAATAAACAGTGAGAATCTATGCAAAAGTGTGAACATACGAAACGTTTTAAACAACAATAAATGTACAGGGTGTTGCAAGCTATTTCATGCAATTATAATGATTTGTGCAAAGATATACAAAAACAAAATACACAGGCAACGTTTTCAACAATAAATATACAGAGTGTTCTAATTTGTAATGCACAATATACACAGTAATTATTATAAAATTTAAAGAATGCGAAATACACATACATACGGCAACTATAAAAATACTGACTGAACCCATTTTTTTTAAATTTACAATATGGTGAATATAATTGACATAATATTATTTACAATAATTTACAATAACGTGAATGGCTCGAACACTGGTGTTGTATAAATTTATAATTTATATTATTTATGTGTTGTATTGTAGCAGCCCTTAATTATATAACGTTATATTACGGATGTGTTCTCAATTAAAATTGAGCTTCAATGATTGCAATCGTGGTTTCTACAGGGTGTTACAAATTCGATGCATTAGTATTGCCATTCGGGTAACTGTAAGAGATAGAGAGTTGGTTAACAAGAGGCGCATTTTAATAATTTATAAAGAAATTTAAAATATTCCTGTTCATGTTGTTTAGTCGATTAAGGTAGTCGTAATTGTGAAGGTCAAAATAAAATATTCCGACTACTTAAGGAGATATTCGACATACTACAAAACAAATATTATCCCCGAACAGGAAACAAAATGGCGACACTCTAAACTTGAATTAGGAGAAATAATTTTTTCATTACTCAATCAATAAAATTCTAAAAAAATAACCACTTGCGGAATTGTCTTCAAAATCTCCAAATCCACTTAGAAATAATGTATTTTTGACATACTACAAAACAATTGATATCCGCGAACTGGAAACAAAATGGCGACGCTCTAAACATGAATCAAGAGAGACGAATTTTGCATCGCGTAATCAATAAAATTCTAAAAAAATTATCACTTAACGAATTGTCTTTAAAATCTCCAAATTCACTTAGAAATTATATATTTTTGACATACTACAAAACAATTATTATCCCCGAACTGGAAACAAAATGGCGACGCTCTAAGCATGAATTATGAGAGACGAAATTTGCATCTCGCAATCCATAAATTTCTAAAAAAATATCACTATCCAAATCCTTTTCAAAACCTATAGTAGTTTAGAAAGAATGGTATGTTGAGAATTAAATATATTTTTTATAATTCATTCTCTACCATATATATATATATATATTTTTATAATTTTTCTCAAATGTTCTACAAATGGAAAAATAAAATTTTAAAAAATTCGTAACTCGTTTAAAAATTGGTAAATATTTTCAAAAACAAAAGTAGCTTTAAACAAATATTATGTTGGAAATTAACTATATTTTTTTAGAATTTATTCTCCACGATACATATTTTTTAGAATTTATTCTCCACGATACATATTTTTTACTTTTTTTTTACAAGTGGAAAAATGAAATTTTTAAAATTTGTTGAAAATTTGAAAAAAAAAAATTCAAAATATATGTATCATGGAGAATAAGTTATTTTTTTTAAATTTCCAACATACCATTCTTTCAAATCTATTATTGTTTTTGAAAATATACCAATTTTTAAACGAGTTACGAGTTTTGAAAAATTGCATTTTTCCATTTGTTGAACATTTGAGAAAAAAAATTCAAAAAATAGGTGTCGTGGAGAATAAGTTATTTTTTTATTTCCAACTTACCATTCTTTCAAATCTATTATTGGTTTTGAAATTACACCAATTTTTAAACGAGTTACGAATTTTTGAAAATTTCATTTTTCTATTTGTTGAACATTTGAGAATTAAAAAAAATATATATCGCAGAGAATGAATTATAAAAAATATATATTTAATTTCCAACACACCATTCTTTCAAAGCCACTATCTGTTTTGAAAATACACCATTGTTTAAACGAGTTACGAATTTTTGAAAATTGTATTTTTCCATTTAAGAAAAATATTCCAAAAAAATATGTATAGTGGAGAATAAATTATAAAAAATATACTACTATTTAATTCTCAACATACCGTTATTTCAAAACTACTATAGGTTTTGAAAAGGATTTGGAGATTTTGAAGACAATTCCGCAAGTGATAATTTTTTTAGATTTTTTTGCATGCGAGATGCAAATTTCGTCTCTCTTAACTCATGTTTAGAGTGTCGCCATTTTGATTCCAGGTTAGGAATCCCAATTATTTTCTAGTATGTCAAAAATACATTATTTCTAAAAGGATTTTGAGATTTTGAAGACAATTTCGCAAGCGATCATTTTTTTAGAATTTTATTAAATGCGAGTTGCAAATTTCGTCTCTCTTAAATCATGTTTAGAGCGTCGCCATTTTGTTTCCAGTTCGGGGATATCAATTGTTTTGTAGTATGTCAAAAATACATTATTTCTAAGTGGATTTGGAGATTTTGAAGACAATTCCGCAAGTGATATTTTTTTTAGAATTTTATTAATTGAGAGATGCAAATTTCGTCTCTCTTAAATCATGTTTAGAGTGTCGCCATTTTGTTTCCAGTTCGGGGATATCAATTTTTTTGCAGTATGTGAAAAATATATTATTTCTTAATGGATTTGGAAATTTTGAAGGCAATTCCGTTAGTGATACTTTTTTTAGAATCTTGGAAACTAATTCTAAAAACAGTTAGGGGATGAAATAAGTAAACACAGTTATATGTACGTCAATTATATATTTGTTTATACGTTAGTACAATTGTATAATTTTAGTCTTATCATTAGTATTTACGCACGTGGTGTATTCCACCGTAGCTCACCTACATTTATCTCCATCGTAATTAAATATGTAAAAATGTTTTCATAATAATTGTATTAAATATATGTCATCTTATCAATATTATTAATTACATCGTTTTTTGTTTTTTGTTTATTTTTCTTTGTTAAAAATTCTCACTAATTCATCCGCAGTCAATTAATAATTCAATAATCTTCAACAATTAAAAACGAGTAAATATTCAACGAACGAAATTTTCATTTTAAGTAGTGTTAAGTTATGTATCAGGGGGTATTTTTTGGGTCACTTTGGGGTCGGGCGCGAACGAAACGCGATGTTGTCTTTCTCTCCAACATCGAGTCCCGTTCATGAATAATAAAGTTTTACACCAAAGGTTTCCTGTGTCGAGGTGCTGGATTTTCTGAAATATGCATGCAGGTCCAGAGTCGTTGTTCAGTTATGTAGGGGAGGATTTTCGCCACCTGCATCGAACCCTGTAACAATAAGAGAATAAAAATTAGTATGATATTATTGCCACAATTAACATTTTCAATATTTAATTTTGTTTTCGAATTTTGTACAATATTTAGTGAATTACATATTTATTATTACTCGAGGTTATTTGATATTTCAAGTAAAATTGGCATCTCGAACCCCCGGATATTAAGTCTAGAGTCTATTTCAGTTTGATGCGGCATCATAAAAGAATCATATCCGAAGGATACGTCAGGATATCGCGGCCGGGAATAAATTTCGATATGTGAAAACGCAATATTGCTCCAGGTCCTGCACATACTTTACATCATATCTTTCACTAACTAAGTCGAAGCTTTTCCTGAGAAAAAAAACTTAATATCGAAATTCTTTAGGACGGTTTTACGACGTATACACCGAAGTACAACAACGAATATTTCTCATAGAAGTACAAATGTAATGGAAAATGTACTGAATTTATATGCACCACGGGAGGGATTATAGATTATGCCGTTGGTGCATAAAATAATATTATACTACTTGAAACAATATACTTATTTTATGTCATAAATTGTGGATTTATTACTAGAATACATGGTACGTAATGCCCTAGGGCCATAAAACAAATCGTTAAGAACCGTCATGAATTTTTTTTTTTTTTGAGACCCAACAATTTTTTCATGAATTTTTTTTCCTGGATGGAAAAATGGGAAAAATCGTGAAATGATGAAATCATGAAAAAACATTTTTTTCTGGGAAACATCATGAATTTAAACGCTTCTTCATGTCATTAAGAACCGTCATGAATTTTTTCAAATCTTTCTGAGACCCAACAATTTTCTCATGAATTTTTTTTCCTGGATGGAAAAATGGGAAAAATCGTGAAATGATGAAATCATGAAAAAACATTTTTTTCTGGGAAAAATCATGAATTTAAACGCTTCTTCATGTCATTAAGAACCGTCATGAATTTTTTAAAATCTTTCTGAGACCCAACAATTTTCTCATGAATTTTTTTCCTGGATGGAAAAATGGAAAAAATCGTGAAATGATGAAATCATGAAAAAACATTTTTTTGGGAAAAATAATTACTTTACGCGCTTCTTCAAATCGTTAAGAACCGTCATGAATTTTTTCAAATCTTTCCGAGACCCAACAATTTTTTCATGAATTTTTTTCCTGGATGGAAAAATGGCCAAAATCGTGAAACGTTGAAATCATGAGAAAACATTTTTTTCTGGGAAAAATCATTACTTTACACGCTTCTTCAAGTCATTAAAAATCGTCATGAATTTTTTCAAATTTTTCCGAGGCCTAACAATTTTTTCATGAATTTTTTTCCTGGATGATAAAATGGACAAAATCGTGAAACGTTGAAATCATAAAAAAACATTTTTTTCTGGGAAAAATAATTACTTTGCACGCTTCTTCCAATCATTAAGAACCGTCATGAATTTTTTCAAATCTTTCTGAGACCTAACAATTTTTTCATGAATTTTTTTCTTGGATGGAAAAATGGCCAAAATCGTGAGACGTTGAAATCATGAAAAAACATTTTTTTCTGGGAAAAATCATTACTTTAAACGCTTTTTCAAATCGTTAAGAACCGTTATGAATTTTTTCAAATCTTTCTGAGACCCAACAATTTTTTCATGAATTTTTTTCCTGGATGGAAAAATGGCCAAAATCGTGAAATGTTGAAATTATGAGAAACCATTTTTTTCTGGGAAAAATCATTACTTTAAACGCTTCTTCAAATCGTTAAGAACCGTTATGAATTTTTTCAAATCTTTCTCAGACCCAACAATTTTTTCATGAATTTTTTTCCTGGATGGAAAAATGGCCAAAATCGTGAAACGTTGAAATCATCAGAAAACATTTTTTTGGGAAAAAATAATTACGTTAAACGTTTCTTCAAATCGTTAAGAACCGTCATGAATTTTTTCAAATCTTTCTGAGACCCAACAATTTTTTCATGAATTTTTTTCCTGGATGGAAAAATGGCCAAAATCGTGAAACGTTGAAATCATGAAAAAACTTTTTTTCTGGAAAAAATAATTACTTTGCACGCTTCTTCCAATCATTAAGAACCGTCATGAATTTTTTCAAATCTTTCTGAGACCTAACAATTTTTTCATGAATTTTTTTCTTGGATGGAAAAATGGCCAAAATCGTGAAACGTCGAAATCATGAAAAAACATTTTTTCTGGAAAAAAATATTACTTTAAACGCTTCTTCAAATCGTTAAGAACCGTCATGAATTTTTTCAAATCTTTCTGAGACCCAACAATTTTTTTATGAATTTTTTTCCTGGATGGAAAAATGGCCAAAATCGTGAAACGTTGAAATCATGAAAAAACATTTTTTTCTGGGAAAAATAATTACTTTAAACGCTTCTTTAAATCGTTAAGAACCGTCATGAATTTTTTCAAATCTTTCTGAGACCCAACAATTTTTTCATTAATTTTTTTCCTGGATGGAAAAATGGCCAAAATCGTGAAATGTTGAAATCATGAAAAAACATTTTTTTTGGGAAAAATAATTACTATACGCGCTTCTTCAAATCGTTAAGAACCGTCATGAATTTTTTCAAATCTTTCCGAGACCCAACAATTTTTTCATGAATTTTTTTCCTGGATGGAAAAATGGCCAAAATCGTGAAACGTTGAAATCATGAAAAAACTTTTTTTTTTCTGGGAAAAATAATTACTTGAAACGCTTCTTCAAATCGTTAAGAACCGTCATGAATTTTTTCAAATCTTTCTGAGACCCAACAATTTTTTCATGATTTTTTTTCCTGGGTGGAAAAATGGCCAAAATCGAGAAACGTTGAAATCATGGAAAAACATTTTTTTCTGGGAAAAATCATTACTTTACACGCTTCTTCAAGTCTTTAAGAACCGTCATGAATTTTTTCAAATATTTCCGAGACCCAACAATTTTTTAATGAATTTTTTTCCTGGATGGAAAAATGGCCAAAATCGTGAAACGTTGAAATCATGAAAAAACATTTCTTTCTGGGAAAAATAATTACTTTATACGCTTCTTCCTGTCATTAAGAACCGTCATGAATTTTTTCAAATATTTCTGAGACCCAACAATTTTTTCATGAATTTTTTTCCTGGATGGAAAAATGGCCAAAATCGTAAAACGTTAAAATCATGAAAAAACTTTTTTTTCTGGGAAAAATAATTACTTTAAACGCTTCTTCAAGTCTTTAAGAACCGTCATGAATTTTTTCAAATATTTCCGAGACCCAACAATTTTTTAATGAATTTTTTTCCTGGATGGAAAAATGGCCAAAATCGTGAAACGTTGAAATCATGAAAAAACATTTCTTTCTGGGAAAAATAATTACTTTATACGCTTCTTCCTGTCATTAAGAACCGTCATGAATTTTTTCAAATCTTTCCGAGACCCAACAATTTTTTCATGAATTTTTTTCCTGGATGGAAAAATGGCCAAAATCGTAAAACGTTGAAATCATGAAAAAACTTTTTGTTCTGGGAAAAATAATTACTTAAACGCTTCTTCAAGTCGTTAAGAACCGTCATGAATTTTTTTAAATCTTTCTGAGACCCAACAATTTTTTCATGAATTTTTTTCCTGGATGGAAAAATGGCCAAAATCATGAAACGTTGAAATCATGGAAAAACATTTTTTTCTGGGAAAAATAATTACATTACACGCTTCTTCATGTCATTAAGAATCGTCATGAATTTTTTCAAATCTTTCTGAGACCCAACAATTTATTCATGAATTTTTTTCCTGAATGGAAAAATGGCCAAAAACGTGAAACGTTGAAATCATGAAAAAACATTTTTTTCTGGAACAAATAATTACTTCAAATCGTTAAGAACCGTCATGAATTTTTTCAAATCTTTCCGAGATCCAACAATGTTTTCATGAATTTTTTTCCTGAATGGAAAAATGGCCAAAATCGTGAAACGTTGAAATCATGAAAAAACATTTTTTTCTAGGAAAAATTATTACGTTACACGCTTCTTCAAGTCATTAAGAACCGTTATGAATTTTTTCAAATCTTTCTGAGAGCCAACAATTTTTTCATGAATTTTTTTCTAGGATGGGAAAAAAATTGCCAAACTCGTGAAACGTTGAAATGTGTATATCTCTCGCGCGGCTTAGATATCCTCGTACCAGAGGCTCTTGGGTATGTATAATTGTACCAAGCACTCGAGGCGTGTTGCGCTGTGACCATCTTTAATTCAATTGACTACGGAGATTTGTTATCGCGTTCTCCGAATACTTTCTCACTCTGCGCAAACGTCTCGAGTGCTCAGTAATACTGTAAGCTTGTCGCCTACCTAACACCCCCGGTACATTAATAATGCGTTTTAGTATTAACATACATCAACAGGCGTTCGGGAATATTTTCCAGCGATAACCATCAAACACTTTCAAGACCACAATTCGAAATGCAAATATCCCGATATCCCCATCCCTTGCACGGGATAAAAAATGTTAGGTAATTATATCGGGCAGATCCGGGCCGGTTTTTTTTTCCTCCCCTAAAAGCCCAATAAATCGCACCGCCGCCCCAGCCGCCGCCGATCCACCAAATGTACTATACACATAAAAAGCCGATCGAACGAAAACCGCATCGCATTAACGGAAACGTATTTGCGAAAATATTAAAAGACACATAAAGGGACGCCATAAATTCGTGTCCCACAAAAAAAAATCGCAGGGTGGCACAATCGTAAATCCGCTACGTTTTTACGTTTTAGCGTAAAAGTGCGTGAACGCGCGCGTAGTCGGGTCCGAAAATAAATTACAAGAATTTTGATGGGATCCTAAATCATAGAGTTTTGGGGACTTCTTTTGTGTGTGTGTATGTGTGTGTGTGCGGATCCTCGTTAAGAGATTTACGATCGCTGCGCCCTTAACTTCAAACGACATGATTTTTGTGGGTTATTCTGTTGTTCGGCTCGAGGGTGATGTTGCTGTTGACATGTAAAAAATGATCAGTTGATAACATTGTCGGTTTTAGGGGGGGGATTGGGTATCAGGTAATTAATTTATCTTTTTTTTTAATTACCCCCCTAGACTAGTTGGCTGGAAACGCCCTTGGTTTATAAGCAGAATAGCAAATTGTACAACGAGCATGGAATGATATTTCTCGCGTGTATGAAGACTGTCGGCTCATGCTGCCATGCAGGGTAGACTATACTTTACCTACGACAATTTTGTTGTATTTCATTGTACTTCATAAAAATGTATTAACATAACGAGCATGTTTATCGCGTTGAGAAACTCTGGTCGGAAATTTCCACAATAAGTTTCCGAGGGGAGCCTCGCGAACAGACCAAAAGATAATTACAAACTATTGGACGAAGTTATGAAGTAAAATTGAGTTAATTAATGGGCGCGCGCTTTTCTCTGTGTATCGGAAAGTTGGGGAATGGGCTGGAGGCGGCACCGCCGCTGCTGCTGCTCCCGTAGTTTTATTTGTGGCGATTTCGGGGTCGCCTGAAAATTTTATTGTAACACTAATTAACGGAACTTTTCATTTTCGAGTCCCCCAATTCCAGCACGCTGCTGCTTATTAGCAAACGGAACTTTCGATCCGGATATTATATTATTATCGACGGTTAATGAATGTTATTTGCTTTCGGGAATGAAGGGATGAAAGTACCTGATTCGGTACTGAATTAATTCCGGATTTGGGTGTATGGATTTTATCAATCGCAACGCACAACTACGTTAATACTCTAACGTTGGATTTCACAAATATTTATTTAAGCCAGGTTTTTCGTAAGCCGGCGTTGTTTTTTCAGCTGTGTAAACGTTCATTATGCGTCACTGACTGTCACTGTCACTGTCACTGTCACTGTCAGCCACCGAGTACATTTCGAACCGTTACTGTTTAAATTAGAAATGGAGCCTCAGAAGAGGATGAAAAATGTGTCGAAATAAAAAATAATTTGTTATTAAACGTTGTGTGAATCAAAATATGTGTAATATAATCGCAAAACTTAACCTCAAACATATAATACCAGTGTTATGTCAATTTAAGCCAGACTTATATGTTTATAAAATCCACTGTACAGGACGGCAAACGTAACTTGCCGTTGCGCAGTGGCAAAATTATGGGCGGTACCTTCGAAGGGCGCTCTCGATAGATTTCGTGAAGAGTTCGCGCACCTTGGACATTCAATTATGCGGAGGAGAGCGCCAGATAGAGTTGTAAATGAATAGCGCACGCGAAGAATGTATAAATAAATAAATAAGGTTTATTTACGGATTCTCCATTACTAAAAAATACATAATTAATTATTTCTTAAAACTAAAATATTGATTGATTAAGCATTAACTATTTAACCTGATTAGTTTTCAGTTTTTGACAATCGACGCGTTTTAAATTTCGTAATATTTCTTCGTGCGACATTGCTTGCTTATTACAGAGACTGTACTCGGCCGGCTGTAGAGAGAGAGAGAGAGAGAGAGAGAGAGCTTTCGCTTGCTCTCTGCGCGTCTGGCCAACTTACATTTGCCGTCCTGTAGCTTGCTCTAGTGCAGTGGTCGGCAAACTTATTAGCCAAAGAGCCAAATATGAACATTACAACAATTAAAAAAAATGGGAGCCAAATCTGCTTGTTTAGTAAACTTTTATTACACTAAATAAAACTAAATTTCATACTCAATAAATATTTACAATATGCTCGCATCTCCTTGAAAAGTTTGAGTAAGTCAGGTTTGTATATTGTTGTTTTTAATTTTAGACATGATTCCAAGTTCTCATCAATAAGACAACTTCTTAGTTTACTCTTGTTAATGTTCATGCTTAAAAAAGATTGTTCGCAAATATACGCAGAACCGAAAAGGGAAAGAACAGCAAACGCGAGCTTTTTCAGCCAATCGTAAGAGCAGGGGCGGCTCGTTACATAGAGCCAAGGAGCCGTGGCCCTACTTGTAGTTTCAAGCTCAGCAAGAATTTTTAATGAATTCCTAAAATTATTTTTGTTTTCTATGTGTATTGTTTGTTGTCGAAGAATGGTGTTACAGTCTGGGGCAAAATGTAAACGCGCGATAAGTACTCATAAATCACATTTTCAGCTTGTTTGAATTTGGCTGTTTGAAATTATAAACCTTTACTTTAGAACTCAAAATAATCTTGGACTATGAAGATTAATCGTTCTTTCTTTCTTTAAAAAAAGAGGCGAGGGCCTGCCCATATTGTAAAAGTACCATCAACATTTTCCACGAGCCGCTACTGAGAGCCGTATTAACCAAATGAATTGTTTTATTTGAATTATTCAAAATGTATCTACGAAACTGCCGACACAAAAGGTGAAACAATAAAGTTAATGGTTTTATTTGAATTCTTTTTCAAATTAGTTTCACTTTTTTGGACAATTAAAGCGAAAATTAAAGCAAAATATTTTCCTATTAAAAAAAAAATGGGAAATGATTTTGAACAATAGAGTGATTTTTAGGAATAATTTAAACCATTTTCTTACTACAATATTCTGCATATTTTATTATTAAGCCTGTATTTTCTATTTGTTTTTTTGACTAAATTTTGGATCATTCTTTATTTTGACCTAAATTTTCGATTTCATTGTCAAAATTTTCGACTATTTAGTCCGCATTTTTTATTTCTGATTTCTTAAATGTTGACCCGTATTTTCCATATTTTTTGGTCAAAATATTATAACTTTTAGCCTAAATATCCTTTATTTTGACCTTTTGCAATTTAATTGTTTAAATTTTCGACTTTTTGATTTTCCCGCCGAATTTTTAATTTTCAGATTTTTGACCTGTATTTTCAATTTTTGATCTGTCGACCTAAATATTCTTTATTGTTGCATAAATTTTCGGTTTGATTATTAAAAATTTTGTTTTTTTTGGTCCGCATTTTTGATTTTTCGGGCCGAATTTTTAATTCTAGTTCCAAATTTTTTATTTGATTTTGGTTAAAATATCTATAACCTGAATTATTAATTTATATGCGAATTTCTTTTAATTTTTTTCCGGTATTTTTGAGTTTTGTTTGTTGAAATTTTTGATTTTTTAGTCTGCATTTATTATCTTCAGGCCCGAGTTTTCGATATACTGTCTAAATGTTCGACTTTCTGGCCAACATTGCAGATATTTATTATTTTTTTTAATCTTTCGACCTAAATTTTTCTTTACTTTGACCTAACTTTTCGATTTTATTGTAAAAATTTTCGATTTTTTTGGCCCCCCATTTTTGATTTTTCGTTTAGTCTGCATTTATTATCTTTAGATCCGAGTTTTCCATGTTTTGTCTAAATTTTCGACGTTTTGATCAACATTGTGGATTTTTTTAAATCTTTCGCCCTAAATTTTTCTTTATTTGTCTGTTAAAATTTTTCTTCCTTGGTCCACTATTTTTATTTTTAGGCCAGAATTTTAGATTTCTGGTCTGAATTTTTTAACGTAGGTATATATTTTTTGATTTTTTGTATATTTTGTATCCTATATTTTACATTTTTTAACTTGGATTATTGACTTTATTTCGTGATTTTTTTTCTTTTTTACTATTATTTTCGAATTTCTGATCAGAAACTTATTTTTTTGCGGCTGAAAGTGGCAAATTATTTTGCTTCTGCCTAAGTTTTCGATTTTTGTCTGCTTTTTTTATTTTTAGATCAGGATTTTTTATTCTTTGGCCCATATTTTAGATTGATGTATTTTCGATTTTTTTTATTAATTAATTAATTTATTATTAAACGGGTAATCCCAATAATACAAACTTAGAAACAAAAACTAACATACAAATTAAATTAAATTTAAATCGCAAGAAAACAAATTAGCCATGAATTTAATCTTATTTATTTATTTATTTTTTCTTATATATACATTATCTTTATTGACAGAGTATTACATTTATACATCATCTGTATTTACAATTTAGAATTATTCTGTCTCATGGGCTATCGACATATAATGTCTTTCGGCCCGTCTTTCACAGTCTATATAAAGTGGGTTAATCGCTAGATGATGAAGGATGAAGTAAAGAAATGTATTGATGTAATGTTTGGGTAGGGAACTTACGTTTAGGAGGGATATTAAGGTTGCGGGGAGTACAGAATTGGTTGAGGATTCGAATATTGGTTGGGTTGTTCGAAAACTTAACAGCGAAAGTATTTTTTCTTAATTTTGACCAAAATATTCGATTGATTTGTAGAAATTTTCGATTTTTTTTACTGTCTCCGTTACGAAGTACGAGAGTATTGTGATCGTGATTTCTTTTTCAAAAATTTTTTTTACGGAAATATCCGTTTTGGGGTCCCTAGATGCCATTTCAACAATTTCTGGAAAAAAAAAAAAATTGTGTCTGTGTGTGTGTGTGTGTGTGTGCTGCGTGCGCTGTATCTCAAAAACTAATAGAGCAATTGATATGAAACTTTGAACATCCGTCCAGATTTGATAATCTGAAGAACTGAAAAGCTTTTGGTAAAATTTTATACACCGGAAGTGGGTGTTTACCTTAACTATTTTTTGTTTTTTGCCAATATTTTCTTAAATATGAAAAATATCACAAAAACATTTAAACAAACTTTGAAGACAACAAAGAAATGAACATCTTTTGCTTGAAAACATTTTTGATAAAATTATTTTTATCGTTCGAATAAACGAATTTCGGTTTTTGGATATGGTAGATGGTTGAAAATGGAAGTAATGGATTCTACAAGAATGTAGCTACGCACTAATGATATATCATCTATATTGGTTTTGTGAGTCCGCTCCAAAAAATTCTCAAAGTTGACTGAAATTTTTGGCCAAATTTCGAGTACTAATTTTAAGAGCTTGCAGCAAGAAAACTACAAGTACAATTGAGCTGAAAATTTAACCACGCATTTGCGGTTATTTTGTGAAAATTTTGATGTACATTACAAGTCATTTGATAATTTCGTGATTTTCACCCATTAGTCAGGAAAATTTGGCAAAAATTTTGGGTATCAGAAAAATTTGAAAAAAATCATGACGATTCTTGTCAACGTGAAAAAGCGTGTGGAGTAATTATTTTCCCGAAAAAAAATTTTTAATACCATTTTCCACCAACCGAAAATTAGCATGTGGCCTTACGGGAAGCGAATACCGAGACACTGCAGATTGACGTACGCGGACACCGGCTCATTCGAACAAACAAATTTTGGTTTGTGGATATGGTGGATGGTTGAAAATGGAAGTAATGGCTTCTACAAGAATGTAGCTATAAATTAGTGTAATATCATCTACATCTGTTTTGTGAGTCCGTACCAAAAAATTCTCAAAGTTGACTGAAATTTCTGGCCAAATTTCGAATACCAATTTTAAATGCTTGCAGCAAGAAAACTACAAGTACAATTGTGCTGAAAATTTAACCACGCATTTCCCGGTATTTTAAGAACGTTTTGATGTACATTACAAGTCATTTGGTAATTTCATGATTTTCGCCCATTTTTCTATACCATTAGTCAGGAAAATTTAGCAAAAATTTTAGGTCTCAGAAAAATTTGAAAAAATTCATGACGATTCTTTCCAACGTGAAAAAGTGTGTGGAGTAATTATTTTCCCGAAAAAAGAAAATTTAATACCATTTTCCACCAACCGAAAATTAACATGTGGCCTTACGGGAAGCGAATACCGAGACATTGCAGATTGACGCTCGCGGACATCGACTCATTCGAACGAACGAATTTCGGTTTGTGGATATGGTAGATGGTTAAAAATGGAAGTAATGGATTCTAGAAGAATGTAGCTACAAATTAGTGTAATATTATCTATATCTGTTTTATGAGCCCGCACCAAAAAATTCTCAAAATTGACTGAAATTTTTGGTCAAATTTAGAGTACCAATTTTAAGAGCTTGCAGCAAGAAAACTACAAGTACAATTGAGCTGAAAATTTAACCACGCATTTCCCGGTATTTTATGAACGTTTTGATGTACATTACAAGTCATTTGGTAATTTCGTGATTTTCACCCATTTTTCCACACCATTAGTCAGGAAAATTTAGCAAAAATTTTGTGTCTCAGAAAAATTTGAAAAAATTCATGATGATTCTTTCCAACGTGAAAAAGTGTGTGGAGTAATTATTTTCCCGAAAAAAAAAAATTAATACCATTTTCCACCAACCGAAAATTAACATGTGGCCTTACGGGAAGCGAATACCGAGACATTGCAGATTGACGCTCGCGGACATCGACTCATTCGAACGAACGAATTTCGGTTTGTGGATATGGTAGATGGTTAAAAATGGAAGTAATAGATTCTACAAGAATGTAGCTACAAATTAGTGTAATATTATCTATATCTGTTTTATGTGACCGCGCCAAAAAATTCTCAAAATTGACTGAAATTTTTGGTCAAATTTAGAGTACCAATTTTAAGAGCATGCAGCAAGAAAACTACAAGCACAATTGAGCTGAAAATTTAACCACTTATTTCCCGATATTTTATGAACGTTTTGATGTACATAACAAATTATTTGGTAATTTCATGATTTTCACCCATTTTTCCATACCATTAGTCAGGAAAATTTGATAAAAATTTTGGGTCTCAGAAAAATCTGAAAAAATTCATGACGATTCTTTTTAACGTGAAAAGGCGTGTGGAGTAATTATTTTCCCGAAAAAAAAATTTTTAATACCATTTTTCGTGAGAAATAAATTATTTTATTTTTTTAAATTTTTGGTTTATAATTATAAAACGATAATAGTTACAGCAAATTTATGTTAATGATAAAATGAATAAGTTATAAAGAATGAGTTTTTTTTCGAGATCCCTTTAGTTTTTGAGTAAACTGAGTTTTTGAATTTGCAGTATAATTTTTCCATCTTTCATAATTTTGACGTTTTAAACGTCAGTTTCCTCCGAGTTTACACAACGCTCGATGTACATTTAAAATATGATTTCAATTGAAAATAAACCATGAAAACGTAAATATGATACCATCAAGTCGGAGAAAGTAACATGATGGCCACATCACCATTTTTTGTCTGCAATTTTTATCTTTACACTCGTTTTTGATGTTTTGTCTAAATTTTCACCGTTTTAGGCTATATTGTAGATTTTTTTATTTTTTAGTCTAAATATTTATTATTTTGACGATAAAATTCGATTGGTTTATAGAAATTTTGGATTTTTTGTCTGCATTTTTTATCTTTACGCCCGAGCTTTCGATGTGAGAGAGAGACAATCTTTATTCAGACAATAAAAACATAAATTAACAAAAGTAGAGTAATTCGAAGTATACAAAATGAGGTTGTTAGTCTGTCTGGGCTATCGACCGAAGGTCTTTCTGCCCACTTTCGATGTTTTTTCTAAATTTTCACCTTTTTAGGCCCTATTGTAGGTTTTTACTTTTTTTGTCTATGTTTTGTATTTTCGTTTATTTTGGTTTCAATATTTGGTCTTTTGGCCCAATTTTTCTTTATTTCGACTTAAATTTTGATTTTTAGGTCTACCGCTTTGATTTTTGGGTGCAAATTTTAGATTTTTGGTCTTGATTTTTTTTTGTTGGTCCATATTTTAGATTTTCTTGCGAATTTTTTTAATTTTTACATATACAAACATCTTTATTAATAATAATAATAATATAATAATAAAATTTTATTTATTCATTTGGCCATTACAGATTGAACAAGTCTATATAATAAAATAATAGAACAATACAACAAAAACAAAAAAATAAACAAAAGAATACAATTCACTGCAGGGCATGTCGTTTTATATCGTGTGAGCCATAAAATTCCGTTTCAGAGCTTATTCATAGAAATAACATTTAAATACATTATGTTAAAAACTTGAAATCCGCTTTCCGTGGTCTGTGAAAGGGCTGTCGATTTTTATTTTTGCTATTATTTTCGAATTTCTCGTTGGAACTTATTTTAAGCTAAAAGGAGTTATTTTTGGGGCTGAAAATGGCAAATTATTTTTCTTTTGCTTGTGTTTTCAATTTTTTGGTCTGCATTTTTATTTTTAAACCAGGTTTTTTGATTTTTTGGCCGATATTTTAGATCTTCTTCCAAATATTCGATAAATGGTTCTTTGTTTCTTCAAAAAAGGAGGGGGGATATTGTATAAGTGGCTCTACCATCAACATGTTCTACGAGCCGCCATTGCGTAAGAGTCAGGAATACTATTCCAAGCGTTGAAAATGATCATGTCTTCCTTCTATAGGTCAATCAAAGCAGACCGCTTGTGTTGTGTAAGATGTAATTTTTTTCTTACCAAGTTTTTTTTTTATGAAAATATTATTGCGCCTTCCGTGGATATTTGTGCCAGAGCCGCACTTAAGGAGCCAAAGAGCCGCATGCGGCTCTGGAGCCACACTTTGCCGATCACTGCTCTAGTGAAACTCGTAGTTATGGTTACTCCCATTTACTGATATCTTTATTTCTGTATTTTTATATTAGTTATGTTGTGACCTATGTAAACTATTTGTTACACACCAATAAAGATGATATAATATGATATAATAAATACATCATCCTTCACTGACAATTAATAATAAAGCCAGCATAGAAAAATAGGGCAGGTTTACACGAGTGCCGAAGTTGGAGCGTCGTTATTTACATCCCTGGCATAACACCGTAATTGACCCCATCATATGTATGCGGACGGACATCCCAAGTTTTCCCGATTAATTAAACGGAGAGGGTAACTTTTCAATTAGCCAAATAACCGACCGATCCCTCCCCGGAATACCGAAGCAACCCCATTATACCACGCCGCCGATCCGAACCCATAAATTCTCCCGTCTGAAAAAAAGACAAAAAAAAACTGGACTAACATGTGAAAATAATTATTAAACGTTGCCGTAACTCATATCTCGCGTGACTGGGACAATTTCGCAAAAGGGGTCGAGAGAGTGTGGGGGGGGGGGGGGGGTGGTAAATAATGCTTTATCCCGGTAAAATATTTCATTTCGTTCAATTAAGTAATACCTTTAATTAATTGCCCCGTTTTGGCGCAATCTGTTATGCACTAATCTTGTAATCTGTCCTTTGTCAAAGTTATTGACCCGTTAAAAGGGCACTAGCTTCGTGAACTCTGCTTTATATTTACGGCCGGATGCTTAAAAACTAATGGTGAGGGATTTGAATTTTGACAGATTTCGCATTAATCACGGCATGGAGCGAGTTGTGTGCAGTACTCGTATAGTTAAATGATGTTAGTGCAGTTACTAGCTTTTTTAGGCGTAAAGTTTATTGATTTTATTATTATTTGACGATCCCAAAAACCAATAAAAATTACTGGAGTATATGATACAGTGGAATCTCACTTATACGAAGTCCACTTATACGAAACACACAGTTATACGAATATTTCTCTTTCCCCAGCGATACTCCCATAAGGTATAGGTACTTAATTATTCACTTATACGACATTCAGTTATACGAAACATCCACTTATATACTTTGATCAATGGATCTTTGCGTGCACGTCATAGATAGCTGAACATTCTCATGCGTTCTCTACGGTTCTCGTGGGATTAGCTCAAAATGTAGTGAAGGGATGTTTGCAGATTTTTACAATATCTTAAAGTAATATGTTGTTTGAGTAAATTTAGAAAATTTCAAGTGTCTGGCAATTGTTTTTATATTTTTTTAAGCGCTTGAGAAAAAGGGCAACTTTAAATAATTACAAATTTTGTTCTCGTGGGAATTTTTTCAAATCCTCTATAAACAAATAGTAAGAAAAAGCGTATCATGTCCGTGTGTAAATACAAGAGCCAATCAATGCTAAATTTCACCCTCTCTATCGAGCCTTGTTTGAATAAGAAAACAATCTAAGTTGTGTTCGCGAAGGTCTCTTCGTCCCTACAAAGCTGGGAACCGACTTCGGATTAAACGATTACAAATATTGATTTTACACAACAAACTGCGGGAACTAATTAGGATGTAATAATAGGGAAAACTTAATATCAACGAAAAACATTAGGACTAATGTCATCGAGTCAATATTACTATTGATTGATATAACTATGGTATGATGAGGGATTGTAAGTGTTTAATATTGCTGCCGTTTGTATCATTTATTTAAATACAGGGTGTAAAACAAGACAATTTTCTACTAAAAAAATGACAATTTTAACTGCCAAAAACTATCATTTTTAACTGTCAAAAACGTTAACTTTGAACTGCCAAAAACTACAATTTTCATTTATCAAAAATGAAAACTTTCAACTGCCAAAAACTATAATTTTTAAGTGCCAAAAATGATCATTTTTGACTACAAAGTGATACATTTTTAACTGCCAACGATAACAATTTTTAACTGCAAAAATAACAAATTTTGAACAGTCAAAAACTATCATTTTCAACTGGCATTAACTATAATTTTAAACTGCCAAAAACTACCATTTTAAACTGCCAAAAACCACCATTTTTAACTGCTAATGCTAACGATAACCATTTTTAACTGCAAAAATGACAAATTTTGAGCTGCCATAAACTATAATTTTCAACTGGCATAAACTATAATTTTAAACTGCCAACCATGACCATTTTAAAATACCAACGATGGCCAATTTCAACTGCTAAAAATAAGTATTTTCAACTGTTAAAAACTACAATTTTCAATTCTCAAAGACGAAAATTTTCATCTGCCAAAACTATCATTTAAAACTCACAAAAATCACAATTTTTGGCAGCCACAAACTTAAATTTTCAACTGCAAAAACTATAATTTTGAACTCTCAAAAATGACGATTTTTAAATGCCAATGATGATCATTTTTAATTGCCAAAAATGAGTAAAAACTATAAGTTTTAACTGTCAGAAACGACAATTTTTAACTGCCACAAACTACGATTTTTACTTATCAAAAATGAAAATTTTTAAAAACCAAAAACTATCATTTTTAACTGCCAACGGGAACCATTTCTAACTGCAAAAATGATAAATTTTAAACAGCCAAAAACTATCATTTTCAACTGCCAAAAACTATAATTGTCAACTGCCAAAATCATTTTAACTGCAAAAAATGAAAAATTTTTAACAGCCAAAAATTATCAGTTTCAACTGCCAAAAATTAACATTTTTAACTGCCAACAATGACCATTTTTAACTGCGAAAATGACAATTTTCAATTGCCAACGATGACCATTTGCAACTGTCAAAAATGATAATTTTGAACTGTCAAAAAATAACAATTTTTAAATATCAACGATGACCATATTTCAACTGCTAAAAATGAGTATTTTCAACTGTTAAAAACTACAATTTTCAATTGTCAAACACGAAAATTTTCAACTGCCAAAACTATAATTTATAACTGTCAAAAATCACAATTTTTGGCCACCAGAAACTTCAATTTTCAACTGCAAAAACTGTAATTTTGAACTCTCAAAAATGACGATTTTTAAATGCCGTTGATGACCATTTTCAATTGCCAGAAATAAGTAAAATCTATAAGTTTCAACTGTCAAAAACGACAATTTTTAACTGGCAAAAACTGCAATTTTCACTTGTCAAAAATGAAAAGTTTTAACAGACAAAAACTATCATTTTTAACTGCAAAAATGATAAATTTTAAATGGCTAAAAACTATCATTTTCAACTGCCAAAAACTATAATTGTCAACTGCCAAAATCTTTCATTTTTAATTCCAAAAATGATAAATTTCTAACAGCCAAAAATTATCACTTTTAACTGCCAAAAATTACCATTTTCAACTGCCAATTATGACCATTTTAAAATGCAAAAACGACAATTTTCAATTGCCAACGACGACTATTTGCAAGTGTCAAAAATGATCATTTTGAACTGTCAAAAATAATAATTTTTAAATACCAACGATGACCAATTTCAACTGCTAAAAATGAGTATTTTCAACTGTTAAAAACTACAATTTTCAATTGTCAAACACGAAAATTTTCAACTGCCAAAACTATAATTTATAACTGTCAAAAATCACAATTTTTGGCCACCAGAAACTTCAATTTTCAACTGCAAAAACTGTAATTTTGAACTCTCAAAAAACGACAATTTTTAACTGCCAAAAACTACAATTTTCACTTATCAAAAATAAAAAAATTTAACAGCCAAAGACTATAATTTTCAACTGTGAAAAATAATTTTCAGCAGCCAAGAGCTTTAATTTTCATCCGGAAAAAAACAACAATTTACAATTGCCAAAAACTGTAATTTTAAACTGCCAACTTGACAATTTTGAAATGCCCAGGATGACCATTTTCAACTGCCAAAAATTATATCTTTTGCTAACTTCAAACCAGCGATTTGGAATGCGTTGTCGATTCGACATTGTTAGTCTTTACACATTTGTTGCAGTCGCATCTGTAACTTGATCCAAGATGCAACTTTGGCTTATTGAGTTCTGGTGCGAATCTACAGTGGCTTTATTAATTAATTTTTTCTATAAAGTTGGCATTTTGGAATGTTTTACTTTAGGAATTGTGGTTGGTTCGTCACAAAACCCGACAAGAAGAAGTCGTATGGCGTTAGATCGAACGATCTCGGTCACGAATTTTGGCCACAAGTGCGTGAAGTTACTCGGCCTAAGAATCTCTAATGCAACGTCTCTTGCGCAGTGTGACAGGTCGCCCCATCCTGCTGAAACCACATCTCCTCCAAATCCGTACCGACCAAGCTATCAAAATTGCGATAACGGTCACCATTCTCTTAAGCCACTAAGACAATATTTTCAATGGACCGGCCTAACCGAAGGCGACCTGATGATGTCTCTCTCACAACAGGGCCAGTTCGATCGAATTTCTCAATTAGTCTATTAAATAATTAATAATAATTAATTTTCGAATGATTTGGTGCATTTTGTCTACACTGCAAACTGTTTCCGCTGAACTTTCACCATATTTTAAATCTTTGCTGCACGAGATTTCACCCATTTTAAAGGGCCTAAGTGCACTTCTCTCAATTGGCACTAGAAATGTAAATATGACGTGGGGGCAGGTGGTGCATAATTCGCGTCGTTGTCCAGCTTCGTACATACAGATTTGTAAGTTGTCTGTTTTGTAGACCTATGTGTCACAACTTGCTTGAAATTGGTGGTTCAAATTGTAATCCCATGTGCAGCAAAGGGTAAAATTTAACAACTGCCAAGTAGACGCATCGCAATTATCAGTCATGAATTGGATTTTAATAGTTAAATCTTATTTTAACTATTAAAATCAGCTGTCCGTTCATGACTGATAATTGCGATGCGTCTACTTGACAGTTGTCAAATTCCTAGCCTGCCACTCCTGATTTAAAAAAATGGCGGGAAATTTAAATCTTGCACTCGTATGCCGACTTATTTTCGACAAAAAACGTTTCACCATTGTGCTGTCAAATATAAATACGAGTGCAAAGGGTTCAAAATAACAATCTTACTTCAATTAGTTTTCCTTGGTTCAATCAAGGCGCCTCCGCGGCCATTAATTTTTAATAAACCACTCAAATATTGATAACGTCCATAAATTTCGTACTTGCTTAACTTCCTCGGCGCGCTTTACGAGCGGACACTTTTTTACGAGGTGGCCGAGGATCGTTTTCCGGTTTTAAGTTCGGAAACTACTGGCGCCCTCTCGCGGGACAACTGAACCGAAGGCGTAAAATTTTACTTGTTTTACGTAAATTTCATTTTTCCCGCTTAATCGCACATAAAATTCCGCGCTACTCGGAGTATATAGATATTGAAAGTGCCAACGCACGCCCCCGACGAGACAATTGAGAGAGGTGGCGGAAGATGCGGTTTCCGGCTGAATGCAATTTACTTTATTTGGCCAACTCTATTCACATATTCAATGGCGGTCGGAACGTGTTGCAGAATGGCGGATGCGCTTTTAAATCTATTTGAATTCTTCAGCTGGTGAGAATTTCCGTAAAAAAAAATGTAATTTAATTCTAAAATTTCTAAATATCATGCAAGTCAATAATTGTGACTGCTGTGTACGCTTTTCAATTAGCCAACTTCGCAATTAAATAAGAGAATTTCATATAAAAAAGGCCGAAAGACTACTGGTCGCTAGCCAAGACATAAAAAAGAAGATGTAAATATTCCTGCGAATAAAGATATTGTATATATATAAAAGAATTTAAGACGATATTTATTATTGAAAATTCCAAATTCAATGTATTTTATCATGGTGATGGTTGCGACCGTTACTACGTGGTAATTCATTATAGAAACACTGAATAAAACACTTACTATGTTTTTTACCACAAGTTATAAATTGTGGTAAAAAACATAGTAAGTGTTTTATTCAGTGTTTCTCAGTGTATTTTAATAGGAACTAAAAATCAATAAAATGCACGTTGTTAGTACCGTTTTAACAGAGAGGAATTGCTTCCAGCATTGATCAGCTTTTAAGGTTGTTCGACTGAAGCGTTTTTGGCAACTGATTGTGGCGTAATCGATAAACATTATGTAATTATATTTTACACAGGACGAATGTTGATTTCTATGGAATTATATTTTTTATAAGTATTTCTAATAATGTGTAATGTAGGATTATCAAATAGGTATTTTCAACATTAAATAAAATTTAAATAAACGCTGAAAATCTAAAATGTTTTACTATAGAGGCACAGATTGATTCTTTAGTAATAAAATCCAGTAAGCCAAATTAATTTTACCTGAAAAATAAGGACGCAATTGCGTACGAGCTAGACCCTTCCGCGAGATATTTTAATTGGCTTAGAGTGACACCATCTGTAGGTTATTTTTCTGCGATGGGATTTTTAAGAGATGAGTATATTCGTTGTGGGGTGAACAGCTTTAATAGGCTATTGACCAGCAATTTTTCTGCAAATTAACTTAAAATACATTCAGGCTATTTTTCGTCTTTATTACTTTTATCAAATAATAATGTAAAAAGTGAGATTTAAAATACTTGTTCGCTTCTAATAAGAAAATATTAATTTTGAATGGCAGTTTGAAGGATACCCTATTATCATTGAAATTGGTTACGAGAGTAATCTTAAAGTTCACATTTTCGTATATTCGCTGGATACGGATTGGAAGCTAAAACTCAATCAATAAATAATTCGGTTATAGTGCGAATTTCATTTTCCGAGCGTATATCATTCGGGCTGCCATTGAAACGACTTCCTGACTGTAACAAGGTACATGCATTTCAAATATAATAAATCAAATGGAAACGATACGTTCCGCCAATATCGGGTAATATAGGAAGTACACGAAACGAAGTACTGCTCGCCGTATTAATTTCAAATCGTAAACACGATTCAGGGCGTTGGACATTTTAAAAGTCGGGATGCAAATTTAGAAATGTATAGTCCGTCTAAATAATTATTCTAACAAAACTAATTTTGGATTGGTTAGATTGTAACATGAATTTTGGACATGTTAAAATTTTAATAAGTATAAATGACTCGTTCACGTCATGATTATTATTTGGACCTCTGCTTCAACGCAATTTAAAAATAAAATTTTATTTCAAGTTAAATTTGCTAAAATGCGATTCAATTGTAATTATTTTGCAACATCTTTTTAATTACATTGCAACCAACATTTTCGAAAAAATAAATAATGATAAGGCTAGGAACATTCATTAACTTGGTTATACTAAAATTTCAGCAATGTAGCAAAAATATTGTAATTGCAAAATGATATGAGCCGACATTCAAATTTCAATTGTTAGGCGTTTCCAGTCGATTTAAGCACTATTTACGACTAAAGCCATTTAGCGTATCTCCGTTCCTGGAAGTCCCACAGAATTTTTTTATTGACAAATAGTGTTCAGAATGGTCTCTTGGACTTGAAACAAAATACAATAAAATTTTTGAAGAAAAAATGTAATTTCTCTATTTACGAAAAAGTAATTTTGAGTATGTTGCTGGAAGTACCACTTTTAGATGCTGGAGGGAAGTAACGGTCGTACTTGTTGGAGAATAGTAAAAGAAATCGAAGAAAAATCCTCGTATCAAAAAAAAGGTTTTATGATAAATAGATGATTTATTAAACACCCCTTTTGGTCGGATTCCCTGATACGAGGATTTTTCTTCGATTTCTTTTACCATTTTTTTTTTAATTTAGATAAACGTAATAAAGCAGGATAATTAACAATAACTCCATTCAAATTATACAAACACTGTGTAATTACGAAGGAATTATATTTCTTTTATCAAAACTAGTTTGTTTGTGTATGTGGGTATGCAGCGGCGGCGGCAAAACGCGATCCGACTGCGGAAAATAGTTAATGGTGGCAGTAAATTTGCGCGAAGTCGTGTGCTCATCGCGTTCCGTTCTCGAGATTAAAAAAGTTGCAGGCTTCGGTGCTCTAAAAAAAAATGCGACCTGGTTAAATGGTTAAATTTGAACACGGAGTATTTAAATGAACTCGGCTGGGGTGGGTTTTCCTGTCTCCTTTAGAAACGAGCGACACACACAACAGATGCTTTTGATTTCATCCCCAATACAAGACTTCCTCCTCGAGCATCGTCGAGTTTTTGTACGAGGGTTTTAAGTATTTATTTTTGATGCATTAACTTTGCGCAGACTTGCATTACTGTTTATTTATTTATTTATTTAAAGTGATAATACTGTGTAATTTATTCACATTTAGTTAAAGATATGTAAATAGAGTTGTATATATTAAATTAGTTTTAGTTGAATGCTTTTTTGCGGAAATTTTGACATGCGGAAATAAAAAGGCCGCAGCGAAATAAATACGGGATTTACATAAGTATTGGATTGATGAGGCTGTTACTTGGTGAAATTCCATAATATATGTGGTAAGTAAAACACGTGTGTTGAGAATTTTCACAAACGTAGCAGTGTTTCGACATTAAAAATTTGTGAAAATTCTCAACACACGTGTTTTACTTACCACATATAATTTACATAAGTGTTTTATTTGAGAATCATCCAGATGAGAAAACACCACATACTGGATGTCTTCTATTTTTATTAAGGAGTTGAAGTAATTTAGATAAAAGGTGTTTGCTTGTAAAAAGTGTTGATGTAATCCCGACTTTAATATTCGAATATACGAGGGAATATTTTACCATGTGCCCGGCGCATTCGCCATAATTTTTACGGAAGCGTCAAAGTCACTTTTCGGTATTAAATATTTAAGATGGAAAAATATGATTTATATAAAAGTTGTAGATAATTATCGACTCTATAATCAGAAAATATTTTTATGTATACAGGATGCCCCGCAATGGAGAGCCAACACAAACTCGTTAACACTAGGTATATTTTTCCATTTTCATGCGTAGTTTTTATTACTGATTAAACTAATAATAACTTTTATTGAGCTAAATTTAACCGTTTCTGAGTTATTCTGGTTATTTGTGTAAAAACAAGCAATATTTCAACAGCCAAAGAAAAATTATAAAATCATCGAAACTTTCTTTTAACAATAGAAATATTATATGTTTAGATGATTGGGTTTGTTTAAGTAATCAAATGCTTTTTTATTAAGTAAGAAGACCTTCGCTAAATGTAAAGAAACACCCAGTATATTTTAATAGAATTTAGAATTCAAAGACAAAACCACACCACCTAAAAATAAAGTGGAAAAACCAAAATAGCATTCAACGATTTAATTTTCTTTTTTAATGAATAACTCGATAATTTTTTTAAATGCTATTTTAATGAAGTAAGACGACTTTTGCTTTATTTTTAATGGAACACCCAGTATATTTTATTAGAAATTTTAAGATCTTCTTCTTCCTTTTCTAAAAATATTTAGCTTGCTAGCTTTATAAACAATAATAATAACTGTATTAAGTATTATTTATCAGATATAATTTAATTTATAATTTTTGAGTACTTGCTTTGATTTTGTTTCTCTATATTTATATTTGTATTAATTTTTATTTCTATCTATTTTAATAATTTTCTTTAGTTAATTTGTATATTGGTTCTATCCGTAAATAAATTATTATTATTATTATTATTATTCTATATCTAACATACAAGGTACTTTCAGAAAGGCAAAAAAGAACTCTCAATTTCTATTAAAATATACAGGGTGTTCCATTAAAAATAAAGCAAAAGTCGTCTTACTTCATAAAAATAGCATTTAAAAAAATTATCGAGTTATTCATTAAAAAAGAAAATTAAATCGTCGAATGGTATTTTGGTTTTTCCACTTTATTTTCTAGGTGGTGTGGTTTTGTTTTTGAATGTTGTAGGATAGGGATAGGTCAGTTGTTTCGTTTAATTATAAAAAAATTATATTTCTAGATGTATTTAATAATTTTGAAGAAAATTTATCGAATGATTTATAAATGGGAAATTTTCGACACTACGAGTTTTATAAACAAAGAATTTTTGATACGAGGAATTGTGGAAATGTTCAAGGTTTTAAATAGATCATTTTTCGATGCGATGAATTTTATGAATGGCAAATTTACGACGCAACGAATTTTATAATTAAAGAATTTTTGATACGAGGAATTGTAGAAATGTTCATGGTTTTAAATAAATAATTTTCGATGCAATGAATTTTATAAATAGGAAATTCTACGACGCTACGAATTTTATAAACAAAGAATTGTTGATACGATGAATTATGGAAATGTCGATTTTCGATCCAACAATTTTTCTGTATAGATAATTTTCGATGCACGTATATTATAAATGGAAAAATTTACGGCGCTAGGAATTTTATAAACAAAGCATTCTCGATACGAAGAATTGTAGAAATGTCGACTTTTCTAAATAGACAATTTTCCATAGAACGAATAGTAGATTCTATCTAGATTTTTCGAAGAAACGATTTTTCTAAATAGATAATTTTCGATGCGGGAATTTACGTCGCTAGGAATTTTATAAACAAAGAATTGTTGATAATACGAATTGTAGAAATGTCGATTTTTCGATGAAACGATTTTTCTAAATAGATAATTTTCGATGCACGAATTTTATAAATAGGAAATTTTACGACGTTGCGAATTTTATCAAGAAAGAATTTTTGATAGGACGAATTATAGAAATGTTGATTTTTCTAAATAAATAATTTTTCATACAACGAAATGTCGATTTCTTGATGTAAATAATTTTCGATGCACGAACATTATAAATGGGGAATTTGCGACGCTAGGAATTTTATAAACAAAGAATTGTTGATACGACGAATTGTAAAAATGTCGATTTTTCGATGTAACAATTTTCCTGTATGAATAATGTTCGATGCGCGAATATTATAAGTGGGAAATTTACGACGCTAGGAATTTTATAAACAAAGAATTCTAGATACGACTAATTGTAGAAATGACGATTTTTCTAAATAGATAATTATCCTTACAACGAATTGTAGAAATGTTGATTTTTTGATGCAACGATTTTTCTGTATGAATAATTTTCGATGCACGAATATTATAAGTGGGAAATTCACGACGCTAGAAATTTTATAAACAAAGAATTCTAGATACGACTAATTGTATAAATGACGATTTTTCTAAATAGATAATTTTCCATACAACGAATTGTAGAAATGTTGATTTTTTGATGCAACGATTTTTCTGTATGAATAATTTTCGATGTACGAATATTATGAATGGGGAATTTACGACGTTAGGAATTTTATAAACCGAGAATTCTTGATACGACGAATTGCAGAAATGTCGATTTTTCTAAATAGATAATTTTCCATATGTCGATTTTTCGATGTCACGATTTTTCTTTATAAATAATTTTCGATGCACGATAATAAATAGGAAATTTAGGACGCTAAATTGTATAAACAAAGAATTTTTAATTTTTCGATGAAATTGTTTTTCTTTATTAATAAAAATCGATACACGAATATTAGAAATGGGAAATTTATGAAGCGAGGAATTTTATAAACAAAGTATTTTAGACGACGAATTGTAAAAATGTCAATTTTTCGATGTAACGACCTTTCTATATAAATAATTTTCGATTCACGAATATTATAAATGGGAAATAAATTTACGAAGCTAGAAATTTTATAAACAAAGAATTTTTGATACGACGAATTGTAGAAATGTCGATTTTTCGATGCAACAATTTTTCTATATAGATAATTTTCGATGCACGAATATTATTAACGGAAAATTTACGAGGCTAGGAATTTTATAAACAAAGTATTTTTTATACGACAAATTGTAGAAATGTCAATTTTTTTAAATAGACAATTTTCCATGCTACGAATTGTTGAAATGTCGATTTTTCGATGCAACGATCTTTCTACATAAATAATTTTCGATTCACGAATATTATAAATGGGAAATTTACTTAGCTAGAAATTTTATAAACAAAGAATTTTAGATACGACGAATTGTAGAAATGTATTTTCCATACATCGAAATGTCGATTTTTCGATGTCACGATTCCTCTACATATATAATTTTCGATGCGCGAATATTATGAATGGGAAATTTACGGCGGTAGGAGTTTTATAAGCAAATAATTTTTTTTTTTCTAAATTGATAAGTTTCCATACAACGAAATGTCGATTTTTCGATGCAACGTTTTTTCTACATATATAATTTTCCATGCACGAATATTATAACTAGAAAATTTAGGAGGCTAGGAATTTTATAAACAAAGAATTTTTAATACGACGAATTGTAGAAATATCGTTTTTTCGATGCAAAATTTTTTCTTTGTAAATAAATTTCGATGCACGAATATTATTAATGGGAAATTTACGAGGCTAGGACTTTTATAAACAAAGAACGTTTCATACCATAAATTGTGGAAATGTCGATTTTTCTAAAGAGATAATTTTTCTATATAGATAATTTTTGATGCACGAATATTATGAATGGGCAACTTACGACGCTAAATTTTTTATATACAAAGCATTCTTGATACGACAAATTGTAGAAATGTCGATTTTTGTAAGGATAATTTAAAAAATTCCTGAAGTAATTATTTTATACAATTTTTTAATCGTTAAATGCAACTTTTATTATAAAAAAAAATTATTCATCTTTCAACAGTAAATTATTTTAAGGTGGGATAAGTCAATTGTTTTGTTAAGACAAAACATTAGTTTTGTCTGCGCGCATTCGATAATTTTGAATCAATTTTGCACAATTTTTGGAATCACTAATAATTTTTTCTACTTCACTTCAAGTGTTGTGGCTTTGTTTTCATGTAGAGTATATCAAATGTTTTATTGTTAAATTAAAGATTAGCCATTTTTTGGATTTTCCTGATAATTTTAAGCCAAACTTTACAATTTACTTGATTTCGTACAATTTTTCTAAGCGATAAAAGCAATAAATATTTTAAGTGTTGTGATTTTGTTTCAAGGTGAGATATGTCAAATGTTTTAATAATAAAACAAAAATTATTCATATCTAGATGTTTTTGAAAATTCTAAAGCGAATTTGCAAAATAGTTAATTTTGTAAATTTTTTAGAATTTATAAATGTAATTCAAGTTTCATCACTTCATATTTTATTCATTGTAGTATATCAATTGTTTTCTTGGTTGACTAAGCATGGATTTAGTGATTTTTAAACGCATTTTTCTCAAATTGTCAAACGTCTAATTTCTAATTCCTATCATATGACGAGTTTCTTAGTTATACAGGGGGAACATATGATTGTTAATGCGTATGTTCAATCGTAAAATAATCACATCAACACATTAATAGGTAGGCAACCATACTTACTTTTTTTATTGTCAAAATTGTATTATTAATATAATTATAGACTTGGCTACTGCCTGGAACGTGAAGGTGGTTATTTTGAATATTTATTATAATTACTTATGATTTATCACTGTTGACAAACACGTTTCATTAACCTAACTTTATTCATAATGCGTTAAGCTGTGTCACTGTCACCTTTGTGTACTTGGTTGCATACACTTTCAATTAAATGCCATGCGTTGATGTGATTATTTTACGATTGAACATAGGCGTTAATAATAGTATGTTCAGTGTTAAAATAAAAGGCCTGTATCTTAGAGAAAGAAATATATATTATAATAAAATAATGTATTTGTTAGGAACAACGTCGCTGGCAATCGCTAGTTACGTATAAAAAAGTGGCAATTTTTCAATTTATTAATATCTTAAGCAGCAACCATTCATCAGTGCCCCATTAGGAAGATTGTATCGATTCATGTTACGCAATCATGATTAAATTTTATTGATTAAAAACGAGATATTAAAGGGTTATCATCATCAACAATTCACAACGGAGTGCAACAAACTCATTTAGACCCGCATTGCCGCCGTCTCTAACTGTAAATGCATGTTTTGGGTTAATGCCCAGTTGATGACGAATGCCAGTAAATACATCATCCCATTTTAGCTACCTGCTAATAATATTTCAGAGCGAAGGAAACACTAATGTCCGTATGAAATCGCCGCAAATCGCAATATAACAAAAGTAACGATGACAATTTAATGACTTTTTGGCGTTCCCGCTCGTAATTCTGGACAATCGAAAATGAACGGGTTGTCCCTTGATTAACGGCCGTAATTATGTTTCAATAACACCGAAATTTCCAGCCCGGCTCCCGGAAAATAATGGCGTTTTGTCACGCCAGATTCACGACCACCGCTCCTGGTAATAACTAGAATAGTCGTTTTGTGAAATAATTTATAAGCAATATACTAATATAATTTTTCAAAAAATAGTCATTATTCAAGATTACACCAATCTAGATGCTTCTAAGTGGCTAAATTAAATTATACGCCCTCATGTATACAGAATGGAGCGTTTACCTATTACCCCTATATAAATTATATTAGTTAAGGAAGTGTCGTGTTAACATGAAATGTAACGAGGACTATCTTTCCCGCAATCGCCTATAGCGCCAGCCACAACACGAAATTAATTATCATCTTATCTTGCACTAATCTAAAATATAATATAATCTTGCAAACAAACTTTCCCAAACTTCTGAATATATTAACAACTCGTCTAAAAATATAGACCATGTGCTCGTACATGCTTCAAGACATTTTAGAAGCCCGAGTGAGTGAAAGATATAAAACTATTTTGATGAGAAATCCTTCCTTACTTATAATTTATTTATTTATTCTGAAGGAAAAATTACAACCGGAGTATCCAATCAAATATCCAACATTATAAAAAAATCACCAAATCTTGTTGGCCAATAAAAAAAAAAACCGAGAATATTCTGTTCCATTTTAACTTTTATTTTAGAAGGCTGTGGTGAAACTTTCCAAATTTACTCAAAATCAATTGTGCTTTATGCCCGAGTAAAAATCCATAAACACCCCATCACTAGATTATGAAGTAATCACACGAAATCAGAACTTGGTTCTCGTTAAATTTGAATATTTTCCAACACGATTAAAAAAATATTAAAACAAATGCCAGAAAGATTAAACTTTCCAAATTAACTCAAAATCAATTGTACTTTATGCCCGAGTAAAAATCCATAAACACCCCATCACTAGATTTCGAAATAATCACACGAAATCAGAACTTGGTTCTCGTTAAATTTGAATATTTTTCAGCACGATTGAAAAAATATTAAAACAAATGCCAGAAAGATGAAACTTTCCAAATTTACTCAAAATCAATTGTGCTTTATGCCTGAGTAAAAATCCATAAACACCCCATCACTAGATTTCGAAATAATCACACGAAATCAGAACTTGATTCACGTTAAATTTGAATATTTTCCAGCACGATTAAAAAAATATTAAAACAATTGCCACAAAGATGAAACTTTACACATTTACTTCAAATCAATTGTGCTTTATGACTTTTTACATTAGCCAACAAAACTGACAGCCTGACAGAGCCAACTTAGTTAAAAATAAAAAATGGAACAGTTAAAGTTAATATATGATACAATTAAATTTTCTTCTATTGTCTAGTATTTGTACGACTCGTTCACTTCTATTGTACAGAGTATAAAATGACTATGAATCCATTTATTTAAAATATAAAAAATGAAAAATTTACTATTGTTTCAAAAATTCCAAGACAAATGTAATCTCTTCCAGGTATAAAAAACATGATGGGATCAAAAATGTTCAAAACTTCCCGAAGTGTATATTAAAATTAATCGCCATCTGCGCGATTATGAAGTATTATAAAAAGTTTCAGTTCCAGCCCGCGAAAGTTTGGTCTCCCAGATGATATTGTCAAAACTTTTTGGGAACAATTTAAGCTTTTAATCGAAGTTTAAACAAAATTTATATTGAAAACACAGAGCGACTTATTAATGCATAATTGATTGCGTATTTTATATGTACATATATAAAATATTTCATAAATTTCGATAAGTCCTTTGCCCCGGCAAGAGAATAACATTTAACTAATGTAATAATTGGTTTAATAATATGGCTTCATTCAGCTGTACATTTATAAAATATTTTATAAATTTCAATATTAACTTTCATAAATTTGTCCCAGCAAGAGAGTAATATGTAACTAAATAAATTTCATGCAAGAATAATAACATGTAATTAATGTAATTATTGTAATTGGTATATATAAACATTTAAAAGTTTAGGTAAACTGAGACACCAGTATATAATTTAGTAATTGAGTTAATTATTATTTTTAATCAATAGCACTCCTGTGAGAATTAGGAGGAGAGTTTAAAAAAGTTTACTTTTCTTTTTGTATTTATTACGGAGAGGAATTTCAAACGATTTATAATAATTAAGTGTTCGGAAAGTTTCGACAAACTCGGAAAATAAAACTCTAACTCGCACAGGACTAAGTTTTTGTTTACGAACTGCAGCTTGTTCCTTATTTATTTACACAAGTAATGCATTTCCTGCAGTATTCCTAGAAGAACTTTGTCGACTAAAATGAAATAATATTATTTAATTAAATACATTTATACTGGAATCCACACATGTTACCGGAAGCTTTACAAATTAAATTCAGGTACATGATGTAATGTTCTGCCGAGTAAAAATGTAAACATATACAGTGCGCGTATAAAGTATGGAATTAATTCAGTAAAACCGAAATAAAATATTTTTCGCAAAATCCTCGAACAGGTCGATTTTCTTTAATTTATCTTCAATCTTTTTTGAAGGACATCTTGGGCCATTTAAAAAACAAATTGAGAATTATATGTCTAAAATTAGCATTCAAAATTTGAGTCACTTGAGAGCTTGAGAATAATAAACTTTGTAAAGATGTAAATGTTATAAAGTCTAGTAGAAGCACCGAAACTATTGTGGAAGAAATATCTGACCGGAAACGTCGCAGTCGTAATTTAATTATTTAAAATCTGCCTAAATCAAAATTAACTGATCCTGGCAACAGGAAAAAATGGTGATGTGGCCATCATGTTACTCTCTCCGATTTGATGGTATCATAACCATTTTTCATGGTTTATTCTTAACTGAAATCATATTCTAAATGTACATCGAGCATTGTGTAAACTCGGATGAAACTGACGTTTAAAACGTCAAAATTATGAAAGATGAAAAAATTATACTTCAAATTCAAAAACTCAGTTTACTCAAAAACTCAGTTTACTCAAAAACTAAAGAGATTTCGAAAAAAACTTATTCTTTATAAGTTGTTCATTTTAGCATTCTCTGCAAATATTATTAACATAAATTTGATGTAACTATTATCGTTTCACAATTATAAACCAAAAATTTAAAAAAAAAAATAATTTTTTTCTCGAATAAGAATGATTTTATGAAAAATGTTTTTAAGCAAAATATGTTCATTTCTTTGTTGTCTTCAAAGTTTGTTTAAATGTTTTTGTGATATTTTTCATATTTAAGAAAATATTGGCAAAAAACAAAAAACAGTTAAGGTAAACGCCCACTTCCGGTGTACGAAATGTTACCAAAAGCTTTTGAGTTCTTCAGATTATCAAATAAGACGAATGTTCCGAGTTTCATATCAATTGCTCTATTAGTTTTTGAGATACAGCGTGCACAGACAGACACACACACATGTGTTACCCGGCGCATGCACCAAAATTACGTCGCAGGGTCCTGCATTTCACTTCCCGTCTTTTATATCTCAGTTATTATTAATTAAGTTAGGATTTTGATATTTTGCAGACTTTCCTTGTATTCCAGGACGCATTTCAGGAAAATATTTTTTATTCTACAGGGTGTCCCAAAAAAGTGTGACGTCATGATGATATTTTTTTAGACTACATACAGCATATTTTTTTGCTTATTTGGCTACCTTTTATCGTTGCCTGCATGGCCCTAAAATTTTATTGAAATCGGTTAGGTGAAATCCGCATAAAAAATAAAAATTACAAAAAATCAATTTTAAACCGTTTAAAAAATTAATAAAAAATAAAAATAGTGCCTCGTTAATAAAATTTTAAGGCTACTTGTTAAATAATATCCTTCTTCAAGGAATACCCTCTGTAATTTTTTTGATTGTTGGTTTTAATGTAAATATTCTCAGAATTGAGTGCAACTAAATTTCAAAATCCGATTTTTACAAGAAATAAAGTAGGTAAAAGCGGGAAACTTTTTAAAAATATTCAAAATAGTCCAAAATTTAATAACTGACCAAAGCCAAAGCTTACTTTCCCTAGATATTTGGTTTTAATGTAAATATTCCCAGAATTTAGTGAAAAAAAATTTCAAAATCCGATTTTTACAAGAAATAAAGTAGGCGAAAGTGGGAAACTTTTGAAAAATACTCAAAATAGTCCAAAATTTAATAACTGACCAAAGCTAAAGCTTACTTTCTCTGGATATTTGGTTTTAATGTAAATATTCCCAGAATTTAGTGCAAAAAAATTTCAAAATCCGATTTTTACAAGAAATAAAATAAGTAGAAGCGGGAAACTTTCTAACAATACTCAAAATAGTCCAAAATTTAATAACTGACCAAAGCCAAAGCTTACTTTCTCTGGATATTTGGTTTTAATGTAAATATTCCCAGAATTTAGTGCAAAAAAATTTGAAAATCCGATATTTACAAGAAATAAAGTAGGTAGGAACTGGAAACTTTTAAAAATACTTAAAATAGTCCGAAATTTAATAACTAACCAAAGCCAAAGCTTACTTTCTCTGGATATTTGGTTTTAATGTAAATATTCCCAGAATTTAGTGCAAAAAAAATTCAAAATCCAATTTTTACAAGAAATAAAGTAGGTGAAAGCTGGAAACTTTTAAAAATACTCAAAATAGTCCAAAATTTAATAACTGGCCAAAGCCAAAGCTTACTTTCTCTGGATATTTGGTTTTAATGTAAATATTCCCAAAATTTAGTGCAAAAAAATTTCAAAATCCGATTTTTACAAGAAATAAAGTAGGTGAAAGCGGGAAACTTTTAAAAAATACTCAAAATAGTTCAAAATTTAATAACTGGCCAAAACCAAAGCTTACTTTCTCTGGATATTTGGTTTTAATGTAAATATTCCCAGAATTTAGTGCAAAAAAAATTCAAAATCCGATTTTTACAAGAAATAAAGTAGGTGAAAGCGGGAAACTTTTAAAAAATACTCAAAATAGTTCAAAATTTAATAACTGGCCAAAGCCAAAGCTTACTTTCTCTGGATATTTGGTTTTAATGTAAATATTCCCAAAATTTAGTGCAAAAAAATTTCAAAATCCGATTTTTACAAGAAATAAAGTAGGTGAAAGCGGGAAACTTTTGAAAAATACTGAAAATAATCCAAAATTTATTAACTGATCAAAGCCAAAGCTTACTTTCTCTGGGTTTTTGGTTTTAATGTAAATATTCCCAGAATTTAGTGCAAAAAAATTTCAAAATCCGATTTTTACAAGAAATAAAGCAGGTAAAAGCGGAAAACTTTTGAAAAATACTCAAAATAGTCCAAAATTTAATAACTGACCAAAGCCAAAGCTTACTTTCTCTGGATTTTTGGTTTTAATGTAAATATTCCCAGAATTTAGTGCAAAAAATTTTCAAAATCCGATTTTTACAAGAAATAAAGTAAGTGAAAGCGGGAAACTTTTGAAAAATACTCAAAATAGTCCAAAATTTAATAACTAACCAAAGCCAAAGCGTACTTTCTCTGGATTTTTGGTTTTAATGTAAATATTCCCAAAATTTAGTGCAAAAAAATTTTAAAATCCGATTTTTACAAGAAATAAAGTAGGTGAAAGCGGGAAACTTTTTAAAAATACTCAAAATAGTCCAAAATTTAATAACTGACCAAAGCTAAAGCTTACTTTCCCTGGATATTTGGTTTTAATGTAAATATTCCCAGAATTTAGTGCAAAAAAATTTCAAAATCCGATTTCTACAAGAAATAAAGTAGGTAAACGCGAGAAACTTTTTAAAAATACTCAAAATAGTCCAAAATTTAATAATCGACCAAAGCCAAAGCTTACTTTCTCCGGATATTTGGTTTTAATGTAAATATTCTCTGAACTTTTCTGATTTTTACACGAAAGAAAGTGGACAAAGATCAAAAAGACTGAAAATAGTCCAAAAATGATTAATCCACAAAATTAGAAAACACTTGACCACCTAGTTTTCCTGAAAATCCGAGTTCAACTTTGCGTAAATTTAATGCATAAAAATTTAAAAATCCGTTTTCTACAAGAAATAAAGCAAGTAAAAACTGGAAACTTTTTTAGAAACACTAAAAATAGTCTAAAATTTAATAACTGGCCAAAGTTAAAGCTTACTTTATCTGAATATTTGGTTTTAATGTAAATATTCTCGGAATTTAGTGCAAAAAATTTCAAAATTCGATTTTTACACGAAAGAAAGTGGGAAAAGACTAATAACTTTTTCAAAAATACTCAAAATAGTCCAAAACCTAATAATCGGCAAAATCTGAAAGCATTTGACCACCTAGTTTGCATAAAAATTAAAGGTCTGACAGTCCCGTTAACCAAGTTTGATTGATATGAATTCTACAGGGTGTCCAAAATTTAGTTGTCAAACTTTACAAACTTCATTTTTCTAATTTATAATAAATTTTGCTGACCTAGGTTCATATATATATTTTCCGTTTCATTAAAAAATAATTCCACAATCTAATAGGACAGTCTTAACGACTTTATATGTTCCGATTAACGGAATTTCCGATGTAAGAATCATCCGAGGACAATAAATACGAAGGGTGTGCGCGGCGGCGTAATAAAAAGGAAGACAAACAACTTCCTAAATGTAGTACGAGCAAGTATAATTTATATTCTCCCAGAATCCGAACCTCGGGCACGTGAGCGCGCGTTTCCCTTTGATTCGGGCCGCCGCCACTGAAACACTGAAATATATACACCGCCGAAAAGTGGAGAATGGAAAGCGGGGCGAAAATGGAACGCGGGCGTAAATCTCATCGCAAACACACGCACGAACCTCTACCTTTACTTCCCGAAATATATATTATTAATCATTGCAATTTAGTTCGCAGTCAACGCTTAAATTTTCACATTGATTAAATTATTGATTTATTTAGAACACAACGGGCAAATACAGGGTGCAAACTACATAATAGGTATATGTGCTATATATTGATGATAATGATAACAGTAAGTTAGCATAATTTACCATAATGTGTACTCAGGTATTATCAATCATTTGCATGATAATATCAAAATACAATTATAAAAAAACATACGCATAATTTTGCATGTAATACAGAAGTTAAATGAAGTTTTGTTTAGCAATAGATCCACAGACACAGACACAGATATAAATTGCGCAATAAATAGATCTTCCACCAATAAAAATGTAATCGCTTACTTAATTATAGATAAACTAAATGCTATTTTTAGAAATACAATACTTTTCATGATTGAATTATTTAAGGAATTCTAAAGTTTCCCCTATTTAATCGCATATTCTATTTGATTCAAACATTCCCTTCATAAACATGAACTCACATATTTCGTAACAAAACTCCGGTTCGGATTCCACTGTCAAAACTGTCAACTGATGTTACGCAGACTGCACCGGGAGCGAATAATAAATGCATTTTTTCGCCGGCAGACATGTCACGTTCGGGTGCGAGGGATGAATTTCCAATATAGGGGTTTAAAAACGTATCATCGGTGGCGCAATGGAAAAATGATTACAATGCGTTCGCACAATGGTGAATGCAAAAAAAATGTATATTCATCGCTATATAGCTCGGCATAATGAAATTGAAATCACATATGAAATCTAAACTAAAAAACTAATTAACAAATCATGGGAATGCTTCTTTTGCCTCTTGACTTTTAAAGACCCTCGGGATAACCTTTCAATAACTGGAAATTTTGAAATATATAAAATGGTTTGTTTAATGATTTATTGAATTTTGCCTGCATAATTCTAAATTTAGGTAAATAAATTCGACAAACGTCCACAAAAATTTAAAACGCTCCAAAAAAATCTTGAATCAAATATTCCTTACGAATTTTGCGACTCCAGCAGTGGAATTCTACAGAATACATTAACAAGAAAACGCGCGCATTCTCAACACGCGCCGAGAAAACTTTCCCGTCTTCATTTTACCCTCATTCGTGCCCGACGTGTCAATGATTTTGATGAATGAAAATCCGCCTTTGAAATTAATTTCTACACTGCGCAATGATGTATTATTACTACATCCAAAGAGAGAGAGAGAGAGCGATAGAATTTCCCCCTGCGTTGGAATAAATTTTATTCAAAATTCGAATACAGTTTTTGTTATATCCGGCCCGCATCATGTTTATACAAATTTATATTCCATATTTACACCTGACTGAAACGTATTCTTCACGCTGGAATAATCACGCCCGGTCACATTGAAATTTCAGTATTTTTGTGTGTATTTTCAGGAATAATCGCTTATATTCAGTGAATGAATAATTTTGATGCGTCGGGATAATTACTGGAATATGTATTTATATAACGTCTACAGCATTGTTTTTCTCATACAACATTATTGCAATTCCGAGGTAGCACATTTCATTCGGTAAAAAAAAATATAAAAACAAATGCCACAAACTTGAAACTTTTCATATAACTCAAACTCAATCCTACTTCACGTGTCAATACAAATTTGAAAATGGGTCATCACTAGAATTCGAGATGTTCACCCCCAAACAGTTTATTGTAATTCCGAGATCGCGCATTTCTCCAGTTGAAAAAAAATATTTAAAAATAATTGCCGCAAACTTGAAACTTTTCAAAATTACTCAAAATTAATCCTATTTCATGTATCAATAAAAATCTGAAAATGTGTAATCACTAGAATTCGAGATTTTCACCCCCAAACAGTTTATTGTAATTCCAAGATCGCACATTTCTCCAGTTGAAAAAAAAATTAAAAACAATTGCCACAAAGTTGAAACTTTTCAAAATTACTCAAAATCTATTCTACTTCACGAATCAATAAAAATCTGAAAATGTGTAATCACTAGAATTCGAGATTTTCACCCCCAAACAGTTTATTGTAATTCCGAGATCGCGCATTTCTCCAGTTGAAAAAAAAAATTAAAAACAATTGCCACAAACTTGAAACTTTTCAAAATTACTCAAAATCAATTCTACTTCATGTATCAATAAAAATCTGAAAATGTGTAATCACTAGAATTCGAGATTTTCACCCCCAAACAATTTATTGTAATTCCGAGATCGCGCATTTCTCCAGTTGAAAAAAAAATTAAAAACAATTGCCACAAACTTGAAACTTTTCAAAATTACTCAAAATCAATCCTACTTCACGTATCAATAAAAATCTGAAAATGTGTAATCACTAGAATTCGAGATTTTCACCCCCAAACAGTTTATTGTAATTCCGAGATCGCGCATTTCTCCAGTTGAAAAAAAATATTTAAAAATAATTGCCGCAAACTTGAAACTTTTCAAAATTACTCAAAATTAATCCTATTTCATGTATCAATAAAAATCTGAAAATGTGTAATCACTAGAATTCGAGATTTTCACCCCCAAACAGTTTATTGTAATTCCAAGATCGCACATTTCTCCAGTTGAAAAAAAAATTAAAAACAATTGCCACAAAGTTGAAACTTTTCAAAATTACTCAAAATCTATTCTACTTCACGAATCAATAAAAATCTGAAAATGTGTAATCACTAGAATTCGAGATTTTCACCCCCAAACAGTTTATTGTAATTCCAAGATCGCACATTTCTCCAGTTGAAAAAAAAAATTAAAAACAATTGCCACAAACTTGAAACTTTTCAAAATTACTCAAATTCAATCCTACTTCACGAATCCATAAAAATCTGAAAATGTGTGATCACTAGAATTCGAGATTTTCACCCCCAAACAGTTTATTGTAATTCCGAGATCGCGCATTTCTCCAGTTGAAAAAAAATATTAAAAACAATTGCCACAAACTTGAAATTTTTTAAAATTACTCAAAATCAATTCTACTTCACGAATCAATAAAAATCTGAAAATGGGTCATCACTAGAATTCGAGATTTTCACCCCCAAACAGTTTATTGTAATTCCGAGATCGTGCATTTCTCCAGTTGAAAAAAAATATTTAAAAATAATTGCTACAAACTTGAAACTTTTCAAAATTACTCAAACTCAATCCTACTTTACGTATCAATAAAAATTTGAAAATGGGCCATCACTAGAATTCGAGATATTTACCCCCAAACAGAGTTTATTGTAATTCCGAGGTCGCGCAATTCTCCGGTTGAAGAAAACTGAAAAACAGTTGCCACAAACTTGAAACTTTTCAAAATTACTCAAAATCAATTCTACTTCACGAATCTATAAAAAACTAAAAATGGGTCATCACTAGAATTCGAGATAATCACCCCCAAACAGAGCTTATTGTAATTCCGAGGTTGCGCATTTCTTCAGTTGAAAAAAAATATTTAAAAATAATTGCCGTAAACTTGAAACTTTTCAAAATTACTCAAAATCAATCCTACTTCACGAATCAATAAAAATCTGAAAATGAGTAATCACTAGAATTCGAGATTTTCACCCCCAAACAGTTTATTGTAATTCCGAGATCGCGCATTTCTTCAGCGGAAAAAAAATTAAAAACAATTGCCACAAACTTGAAACTTTTCAAAATTACTCAAAATCTATTCTACTTCACGAATCAATAAAAATCTGAAAATGTGTAATCACTAGAATTCGAGATTTTCACCCCCAAACAGTTTATTGTAATTCCGAGATCGCGCATTTCTCCAGTTGAAAAAAAATATTTAAAAATAATTGCCATAAACTTGAAACTTTTCAAAATTACTCAAAATCTATTCTACTTCACGTATCAATAAAAATCTGAAAATGTGTATTCACTGGAATTCGAGATATTCACCCCCAAACAGTTTATTGTAATTCCGAGATCGCGCATTTCTCCAGTTGAAACAAAAAATTAAAAACAATTGCTACAAACTTGAAACTTTTCAGAAAAACTCAAAATCAATCCTACTTCAAGAATCAATAAAATCTGAAAATGGGTCATCACTAGAATTCGAGATATTCATCCCCAAACAGTTTATTGTAATTCCGAGGTCGCGCATTTCTCCAGTTGAAAAAAAATATTTAAAAGTAATTGCCACAAACTTGAAACTTTTCAAAATTACTCAAAATCAATTCTACTTCATGAATCTATAAAAATCTGAAAATGGGCCATCACTAGAATTCAAGATAATCATCCCCAAACTGAGATCGCGCATTTCTGAGGTTGAAAACAATATTTAAAAAAACCACACCTCACCAAAAACAGTTTAGCAATGAGCAAAAATTGTTAAACAGTTTTTGCTCATTGTTGAACAATTATTAAACCGAAGCAGAAAAGCCTTACAATTGAGAACAGGAAGATAAATAGCTCTCTTCTTTTAATTACCGGGGGAATCCCCTTTAAAAAAAATATAACAGGGCTAATAATTTATCCGCATTTCCCGGGGTGTCGACCGCATAAATCACTCCTCGCGGGGGATTAATAATTCATTCCCCTCTCACTTCTCACCGCATTCATTTTTTTTTTTAACAAATTTTGTATGAAATTTCCGGTCGCGCCCCCACTTACTCCGGCCATTACGGTCGTGGCAGGTAAACGGGGAAAAGTTTCACAATTTGCGTGGAGGGTCCGTTTGATAACGATGCAGCTACAAATCCGGGGAAAATATTTATGGAGTCGGAGAGAAGTCGGAGGTAGGATCGATATCGAAAGCACAAAAGTTTCCCGTCCGGTGGATTTCTATGCAAATATCGATCGCCAATTTCCAGTTGGAATTATTTAAAATTCGTGGGATTCCTCGTGATTGAATAGAACCGGCTCGGGTTCATTGTGGGAGAGCGTGATTTCCGAAAGAAAAAAAAGAAAACGAGAGCACAATGGGTGGATTTCATGAATGTATTACATGATTTGATTCTATTTATAAAAAAAAAATGTTATAGAGTTACAATGGCTGCAATCTTTCAGACTTGAATGTCATGTGTACAATTTCCTTCCTATATAGAGTGTCTTAAAAATAGCACCTTGTATGATACAAATGTCATTCAAAGCAAAATGACGAATAAATGTAATAAAGACGAAATATATCCTCTCAAATTTATTTAAAACATTTAAAAACATGAAACCAAATTTTTCTTACTTGGTTGTAGTTAAATTAAATTACAACAAAAAAGATACTTCTAAAATTCGTGCCTTACAAAATCTATTATAAATAAACTATTTGTTTATCTATTGTAGCCTTTGTAAAATTGTAGAAGATAGATTTGTACTGTAATTTAAAAACACATTTTCTTTTATTCCCGACTGGATGTTGGTTATATATTTTTACTTGAATAAAGTTCTAAATTTTTATACACAAACATTACATATATCCACGGAATTAAATCAGATTACGCATCGTGCATGCGTGTCGAGTAACTTTTTTTTCTAATTGCAAACTGGATATTCCTCCGCAGCTAATTTAATATCAAGGGGTCCAAATCGAGTTACCAATTACACACATGAAACCAGACTTAGCTCCGGGGGGACATTGGCATTGATCCACTCGCTAAACTCCGGCAACCAAACCGCTCTATCTTATAAAGGGCAAAAAAAACATCAAAGACTGCAGAAAAGTAACTGTCCATTTTTTCCTCCCCCGTTTCATTTTAATTCTATCGCTGACTCAGGAAATGTGACGATAACGTACAAAAGAAATGGCAGTATTTCTTACTTAATCGCGAGTCGTTATATCGTAAAGAAGTTACTTTGTCTCCGTTAAAAGTAATTTTCTCTTACCTATGATGCTTTGTATTTTAAGATGGTATCATCAATCCATACAAACCAAAAATATAAACATCATACTTGTGGTATGTGATATATTTAAGAATCCAGCAATTTACTTGCGAGTTGTAAATTTTTTTAAATTGTAAATTTTGAATTGTCGAATCTACAACGAAAAATATCGAAATAAATTAAAATCGTGCAGCTAGAATTCTAAAAAAAATTTATGGAGTTAAAGAAGCACCATTCTTTCAAAATAATTTTGGTTTTTAAAAATCCAACAATTTTCTTGAGACATGCGAATTTTTTAAAATTCCAAATTTTGAATTGTCGAATCTGCATAAAAAAATTGAAATAAATATAAATCGTGCACGTAAAATTTTAGAAAAATTTGATGTAGTTAAGGGAACATCATTCTTTCAAAATAATTTTGGTTTTTAAAAATTCAACAATTTTCTTGCGAGTTGTGAATTTTTTAAAATTCTAAATTTTGAATTGTCGAATCTGCATAAAAAAATTGAAATAAATATAAATCGTGCACGTAAAATTTTAGAAAAATTTGATGTAGTTAAGGGAACATCATTCTTTCAAAATAATTTTGGTTTTTAAAAATTCAACAATTTTCTTGCGAGTTGTGGATTTTTTAAAATTCTAAATTTTGAATTGTCGAATCTGCATAAAAAAATTGAAATAAATATAAATCGTGCACGTAAAATTCTATAAAAAATTGATGTAGTTAGGGGAATATCATTCTTTCAAAATAATTTTGGTTTTTAAAAATCCAACAATTTTCTTGCAAGTTGTGAATTTTTTAAAATTCTATATTTTGAATTGTCGAATCTACGACGAAAAAAATTGAAATAAATATAAATCGTGCAGGTAGGATTCTACAAAAAATGTATTAAGTTAAGGACACATCATTCTTTCAAAATAATTTTGATTTTTAAAAATCCAACAATTTTCTTGCGACTAGTGAATTTTTTAAAATTCTAAATTTTGAATTGTCGAATCTGCATAAAAAAATTGAAATAAATATAAATCGTGCACGTAAAATTCTAGAAAAATTTGATGTAGTTAAGGGAACATCATTCTTTCAAAATAATTTTGGTTTTAAAAAATCCAATAATTTTCTTGCGACTTGCGAATTTATTAAAATTCTAAATTTTGAATTGTCGAATCTGCATAAAAAAATTGAAATAAATATAAATCGTGCACGTAAAATTCTATAAAAATTTGAAGTAGTTAAGGGAACATCATTCTTTCAAAATAATTTTGGTTTTTAAAAATCCAACAATTTTTTGCGACTTGCGAATTTTTTAAAATTCTAAATTTTGATTTGTCGAATCTGCATAAAAAAAATTGAAATAAATATAAATCGTGCACGTAAAATTCTATAAAAATTTGAAGTAGTTAAGGGAACATCATTCTTTCAAAATAATTTTGTTTTTTAAAAATCCAACAATTTTCTTGAGAGTTGCGAATTTTTTAAAATTCTAAATTTTCATTTGTCGAATCTGCATAAAAAGATTGAAATAAATATAAATCAGACACGTAAAATTCTATAAAAATTTGATGTAGTTAAGAGAACATCATCCTTCCAGAATAATTTTGGTTTTTAAAAATCCAACCATTTTCTTGCGACTTGCGAATTTTTTAAAATTCTAAACTTTGAATTGTCGAATCTGCATAAAAAAATTGAAATAAATATAAATCGTGCACGTAAAATTCTAGAAAAATTTGATGTAGTTAAGGGAACATCATTCTTTCAATATAATTTTGTTTTTTAAAAATCCAACAATTTTCTTGCGAGTAGCGAATTTTTTAAAATTCTAAATTTTGAATTGTCGAATCTGCATAAAAAATTTAAATAAATATAAATCGTGCACCTAAAATTCTAGAAAAATGTGATGTAGTTAAGGGAACATCATTCTTTTAAAATAATTGTGGTTTTTAAAAATCCAACAATTTCCTTGAGAGTTGCGAATTTTTTTAAATTCTAAATTTTGAATTGTCGAATCTACGACGAAAAAATGAAATAAATATAAATCGTGTAGGTAGAATTCTACAAAAATTTTGATTTGGGAAAACAGGCTTCATATTTCGAGAAAAATAATTAATAATAAGACTAGAAACATTCTTTGACTTTCTTGTATAAACCAACATTTAAATTTAACTTCTTTTTTTCAATGAGTGATTCCCCCTTAACTAAAATCACGATTGCGGAGCGGCACAAATGGAAACGCTTTACAATAAATAATAAACCTGAAATCCGGAAACTGATCACAGCGATAAATTGCAGCAGGCTGGGTTTCGGTCGGCGCTGTCCGAGGCAATGGAACACTTTGCAGTTGTATCTGTTATCAGTAAGCTCCTTGTTCCAGCAGTCCTCCGACATAAAGGGTGCATTCCCGGGATATAACAATGTAATACACTTTAGTGTTGTAGCAGGGGCCACTAAATATTTCCTTTGGCAGCAGTTCGCAGCGCTGGCTGGCTGGCCCTCTGCCAAGCGAAAACTTTCATTGGCACCATCACCCACTAAAGCGCCACGGGACCTGCACTTACCACTCGGTCCTTATTGTTAATGCATAGTCATTATATTGTTTTCGCGTAGTTTGTATATATTAGCATGGAATTATGCGCTTAATTGCACGTTGTGTTCGGGAAAATCGGGCAATACAAATATTGTAAACGGTGTTTACGTGCGTGGTAATATTAAGTACTACATTTAGGTTACTGCAGTTTGGAAACTAAAGAACGAACTGTAATTTTCAGGAACGTACAAGTTTCTTCATGGTCTTGATATTAATTAATAGTGGTACTAAGATTCCGCATTATGTAGAAGGTTATAATTCGAAAAGTTTGAATCTTATTGCAATTTTTTTTTGTTATAGAATTATAATTCTATGAAAGCTGTGAATCATTTCTATATTAACAGTATGATATAATACGTATAGACCGACGAGAAGTTAGCCATTAAAATTTCAGTCATGGGTTTCCCGGCGCATTCACCAAAAGGGTGCGATTTTTTAAATTTTATTTGTGTAGTGCCTTTCTGCGGGTGTATTTAGCAAATATAAACTGTCAAAAAGCCTAAAAAATATATCTAACAGCTCGTTAATCCACGGGTGGCGTTTAAAAAATCGTAACTCAAAAAGGGCATTGCAAAAAAGGTTATTTTTATAGGATCTATCAGTTTTAATCTTTTTTTTTAATCATTAGTTTATTGATGGATACAACAAACTAATTTAAGAATATCGGAGTTGCGGCGAACGCAAAGTTTATTGATGCGGATTTTTGAGAAACTTTCCTGCAAGCGTTCCGGTAAGGGGATTACATTTGTGGTGGAGTTGAGGACTTCGTTGAATGCGATTGTTGGGGTGGCAGAGTTTGGTTAGGGTTCTGAGGGCGGCCCGTTGGAGTTATTAAGGGTGGGGGGGTTGCGTGTTTATAAACATTTTGTTGTACATTTAATTTAATTTGAAATATAACTGAATTTAAACAACAATTTAAAATGCACGTGTGAGTATTATGTGGGAGTTATTTAGGATTATACTAATAATGTCTATTTTAATTGACTTATCTAATGTTAAAAATGAACAAGGTGATAGTCCAATAAAAATTCTTTTTTTGATTTTTTGAAACGACTGTTTCGATAGATATCTTACTGAAAAATCGGGGTAAATCCTAAGTTAAAAGCTTATTGTTATTACTATGATACTACAGAAATTTAATTAATTATGAATTTTAATCTATTTTCTGTAAATTAGTAAAGATGACTTTGAAATTTACTAAATGCAACATGGTGGAGGCGCCGGGTCGGTGGCTAAAATTTATGGCTAATTTCCAGTCGGTACTATAGTGGCTTAATTTTTGCATCTGTATACCCTGAGCCACTATAGTGGCTCAGATTTAATCTATTTTACTTACCTATTTTATCATGAATTTAAGAGTCAAAATAAATTATTACTGTAATTTCAAGCTTGTATTTTCTATTGGCTTTGCTTATTTTGAGTTCTTAAATAGTTCATTGAAACGTATGGTTCGCGGATTAATAAATTAACGCTGTTTTCTTAGTGGAAGTGGGCGGGCAATCGGAAGTTCATATGAAAATATTTTGCGCTTATAGAGAGACATTTTCCATCAATTTTTAAAAGTAAAGCACGGAAAAATCTTAACAAGATTGTGTTATATGTATAAGCATGGTACCAGAAAACGATCACATTACCAATGTGATAAATGCAACGTTGGTCTTTGTGTGGTGCCATGTTTTTAAAAGATTTATACTTAAAAAAAATATTCAAATTCGTAGTTCTAAATGATATTTATATTATTTTGTGTTATTATTATCATTTAGCATTCATATGTATGATTGATTTATTTTGTTTTAGTTTTTAGTTTAAATGTAAGTTACTTTTATATTTTATAATGCATTCATTTGTAAAATGGGGATTCCCGTATATAAATAAATAAATTTATATATTGGTAATTTCAGTTCATGATAAATAATTTTATTTTTTCAAAAAAACTGTTCTGTATTTGCAAGCATAGTCAGAAAAAACTTCTTGGTCGTTAAAGTTATAACTTTCCCTGTAATTGGATTTTGTGTCTATTGGGTAAATAAATAAATAAAAAATAAATAAACAAAATGTCGCGATAAACTCACATGAATAGACCTTGCTTAATAAAAAAAAATCCTTAAAATGGGTTTTTTCCAGAATGTTCTATTTTCCTTTACTACATTTGCAGTTTCAGTTACGTTTGCTTAATTTTCCCGAAAACCCCTCGTTGAATTTTAATAAAATTTTCAGAATATGTTCCAAACGTACGTAGGTATAAAACAGAAGAAAATCCAAAAATAGATTATCCTTAGTTTTTTTCAGAATTTTCGATCAAAATCGCTGCTTTGTTAAATTTGCACTGTCGGCTGGATTTTCTCAATCTTCCTGAAAACCCTTCCTGAATTTGAATATTTTTTTCAGGATATGTTCCAAACGTGCCTAGGTATAAAAGAAAAGAAAATCCGAAAATTAATTATCCTTAGTTGTTCCGGAATTTTTGATTAAAATCGCTCCTTTGCTAAATTTGCACTTTCGGATAAATTTTCTTAATTTTTCAGAAAACCCTTCGTTCAATTTAAATAGATTTTTCAGGATATGTTCCAGATATACGATGGTAAAAAAACAGAAGAAAATCCGAAAATAGGTTATCCTTAGTTTTCCGGAATTTTCGATCAAAATCGCTGGTTTGTTAATTTTGCACCGTCGGCTGGATTTTCTTAATTTTCCTGAAAACCCTTCGCTGAATTTTTATAAACCCTTCAGGATATGTTTCAGACGTACTTAGGGGTAAACCAGAAGAAAATTTGAAAATTGATTATTCTTAGTTTTTCCGAAATTTTCCATCAAAATGGCTGCTTTGCTAAATTTGCACTTTCGGCTAGATTTTCATAATTTTCTTGAAAATCCTTGGTTGAATTTTGATAAATTTTTCAGGATGTGTTCCAGACAAACGTAGGTATAAAACAAAAGAAATTTTTTTTTTAGTTTTTTAAATTTGCACTTTCAGCTAGATTTTCTTAAATTTCGAAAATCCCTCGTTGAATACTAATCAAATTTTCAGGATATATTCCAGGCGTATGCAGCTATAAAACAAAGGGTAAATCATAAAATAAGTTATCCTCAGTTTTTCTAGAATTTTCCATTGAAATCGCTGCTTTGTTAAATTTGCACTTTCGACTGGATTTTTTAATTTTCCTGAAAACCCCTGGTTGAATTTTAATAATTTTTTCAGGGTATGTTTCAGACGTATAAGGGTATGAAATAAAAGAAAATCCGAAAATAGGTTATCCTTAGCTTTTCCGGAATTTTTGATCAAAATCGCTAAATTGTTAAATTTGCATTTTCTGATAGATTTTCTTAATTTTCCTGAAAACCCCTTGTTGCATTTGAATACATTTTTCAGGATATGGTCCAGACGTACAAAGGTATAAAACAAAAGAAAATTCGAAAATAGGTTATCCTTGGTTTTTCCAGAATTTTCGATTAAATTCGCTGCTTTGCTAAATTTGCACTTTCGGCTGGATTTTCTTAATTTTCCAGAAAACCTTTTGTTGAATTTGAATAAATTTTGCAGAATATGTTCCCAATGTACAAAGGTATAAAACAAAAGAGAAACCAAAAATATGTTATCCTCAGTTTTTCCAGAATTTTCGATTAAAATCGCTACTTTGCTAAATTTGCACTTTTGGCTGGATTTTCTTAATTTTCCTGAAAACCCTTCGTTGAATTTTAATACATTTTTCAGAATATGTTCCAGACATACGTAGGTATAAAACAAAAGAAAATCCGAAAATAAGTTATCCTTAGCTTTTCCGGAATTTTCGATAAAAATCGCTGCTTTGCTAAATTTGCACTTTCGGCTGGATTTTCTTAATTTTCCTGAAAACCCTTAGTTGAATTTTAATAAACCTTTCAGGATATTTTCCAGACGTACTTAATTATGAAAACAAAACAAAAATCCGAAAATTGGTTATCCTTAGTTTTTCCGGAATTTTCGATTAAAATCGCTGCTTTGCAAAAGTTGCACTTTCGGCTAGATTTTTTCAATCTTTCCGGAAACCAATCGTTTAATTTTAATAATTTTTTGAGGATATATTCCAGACATTCGTAGCTATAAAACAAAAGGAAAACAGGTTATCCTTAGCTTTTCCGGAATTTTCGATCAAAATCGCTGATTTGTTAAATTTGCATTTTCTGCTAGATTTTCTTAATTTTCCTGAAAACCCTTAGTTGAATTTAAATATTTTTTTTCAGACGATATAAAACAAAAAAAAATCCGAAAATTGACTATCCTTAGTTTATCAGGAATTTCCTGTTTCGGCTGAATTTTCTTGATCTTCCTGAGAACCCTTTTGCTGAATTTGAATAATATTTTTTTCAGGATATGTTCCAAGCAAAATATAGTTATAAAATAAAAGAACATCCGAAAATAGATTATACTAAGTTTTTCCGGAATTTTCGATTAAAATCGCTGCTTTGCTAAATTTGCACTTTCGGATAGATTTTCTGAATTTTCCAGAAAACCCTTTGTTGAATTTGAATAAATTTTGCAGGATATGTTTCAGATGTACGAAGGTATAAAACAGAAGACAATCCGAAAATAGGTTATCCTTAGTTTTTCCAGAATTTTCGATTAAAACGCTGATTTGCTAAATTTGCATTTTCGGATTGATTTTCTTAATTTTCCTGAAAACCTTTTGTTGAATTTTAATCATTTTTTCAGGATATATTCCAGACGTACTTTGATATAAAACAAAAGAAAAATCCGAAACTAGGTTGTCCTTAGTTTTTCCGACACTTTCGATCGAAATCATTGCTTTGCTAAATTTGCACTTTCAGCTAGATTTTCGTGAATTTCCTGAGAATCCTTCGTTGAATTCTAACCAAATTTTCAGAATATATTCCAAACGTATGCAGCTATAAAATAAATAGGAAATCATAAAATAGCTTATCCTTAGTTGTTCCAGAATTTTCTATTAAAATCGCTGCTTTACTAAATTTGCACTTTCGGTTAAATTTTCTTGATTTTCCTAAAAATCCCTTTTTAAATTCTAATAAAATTTGCAGGCTGTGTTCCAGACATACGTAAGGGAAAATTTGAAAATAGGTTATCTTAAATTATTCTGTAATTTTCCATCAAAATCGCTACTTTGCAAAATTTGCATTTTCGGTTAGATTTCCTCAATTCTCCTTAAAATTTCTCGTTGAATTTCAATAAATGATTCAGGATGTGTTCCAAACACATGTAGTTATGAAACAAAAGAAAAAAACTTAGTTTTCCGGAATTTTTTTATCAAAATCGTTGTTTCGCTACATTTGCACTTTCGGCTAGATCTCCTTAATTTTCCTAAAAATCCCTTAATGAATTTCAATAAAATTTTCAGGATATATTCCAGACGTCTGTTACTATAAAACAAAGTTAAAATTAGAAAATAGGTTATCCTTAGTTTTTCCGGAATTTTCCATCAAAATCTCCACTTTGCAAAATGTTCACTTTCTGCTAGATTTATTTATTGATTTATTTATTATTAAACGGGTAATCCCAATAATACAAAATTAGAAACAAAAACTAACATACAAATTAAATTAAATTTAAATCGCAAGAAAACAAATTAACAAAAATTGAAATCTAAATCAATGTTCCAAATTATTAAAATTTGATTTATTTATTTATTTCCCAACAGAAATACAAGTTAAGTTACAGTTTCGTTAGCCAAAAATATCACTGCAATATAGTCTACTCTTATAGACGCGATCCCGGCGCATTCATCATAATTACAACAATTCTCATTTATCACTGTATATGCTATATATCTATAGATACTTTTTGCATAGTTATTTTACTTAAACCATTTTTATTTTAATCGGACATTAAGCAACGGGTCCGGTTATATCACTGAATAAACACTTACTGACTATCAACTACAAAACAATTAGATTTTCATTCTTCCACCGTCTATAGAATTTATTAGCCGTATGAATAGTTGGTTAATCGCTGTTACCAACAAAATGAGCCATACCAGCGTACCTATTTTATACACAGCATGATAAATGTAGGCTATCGCACCATTTATTAATTTATTAACTACTCGCATGGATGGTAATTTTTATGAAATACAATTATTTGAGAAAAAATGGCTCTACAGTAACTTCATTCAACTTCATCACTAGATGCATTTTTAAATGACATGTGACATGTTCAACTAGCGTTATTGTGATTTGATTGTTTATGTATCATCATGTACTTCTTCTATTTTGAATATAATATTAAATTGTAATTGTAATTGTAAATACCAAACAAGTTTTATAATTAATATTGGGCATTTTGTACACCAGATATAATTTTATAAATTTTATTTTTCTGACTAGTTTCAATAGTTCTCTGAAGCTGAAAATGATACAGCTTTCATAAATTGTATTTTCCGGACTAGTTTCGATAGTTTTCTGAAGCTGAAGATACAGCTTTTATAATTTTAAAATCCCATACCTATTATCATTATGCGACACTCTAAATAATTACCACCCGAAAAACATTTCCGCTTCGAGCGATTAATTTCTTTTTATAATAATAAACAAAATCCATAAAACACACAGCATAATTAAAGCCCCGAAACTTTTCACGCGGCACACATAAATCTCATTATCGCAAAGTTTCAATATTTAATGACACACAGGCCGAAAACTTTTCGCGCACAATAAAATTCGTCCATAGTTTAGAAACCGTAAATTTGCGCTCTTTTTAAATTGCCGAGGGGTGTTCGCGGCCCCTTTCCACGAACGAACGAACGGATCGCCATCTGCTCTTACTCTTCCCCGCCCCCCACACCCCTTTTGCACATAAACTTTTATGTCCGCCACCGTCGGTTTGACCCATTTAGATAAATGCATGGGGGGAGAGAGAGCGGAGAGAGAGGAAACAATTCTTGGTGGGCGTCGTCGACGTCCACTAAACCACGAAAATGCTTAATCTACAGAAAATTAATATTTCCGCGATTTATTTCTCCCCCTATCCGCCGTTTTATGTGCGGAGTTTATTCCGGTGTTTTCGTGACCGGTCTAAAAATGTATTATTCTGAAAGTTTGTCAGCGAAATAAAAAAAAGTTCACGAATGGTTATATATAATAGCAACTTTTTTATAGCAAATAACAAGACACTTAAATTGATCAATTTATTGACACAAAAGTATTTGTAATGACTGGAAGAAGTGTAAAAAAATCAGTGCTATTCGTGATAACAAGGTGTGAGCCACAGAGTTGGCCATGCCTGAGAGAGAGAAACATAGCAGTCATGTCTGAGATTCATTCATTTTTTTTAAATCCAATTCAATAGTCTCATGACGTAATAATATGCGACATACTTCATTTATCTCAAAGCCAACTCTGAAACAAAATTTTGTGGCTCACACGATATAATAAATTACAAACTTTTCACTAGAGTATAAAACCAGAGCTGAGAAACGTCGCCGAGCGTTTTGGTGAATTCATGCGTCCGCCCGTTCGATTGTCACAGAGTTCCTACGTTTTCCCCGCCGGTAAAAATTGAACAATATTACGCCTCCGTTTTTTTTTTCGCTGGTGGCGAACTCCCCAATATGCATTATCGAACATTTTCAGTATGTAACGCATTGGAAGATTCCAATTATCCTATGAATTATCGTTAACGGCAATTTTACATTTTGATGTCGACACCTGTCAAGTACTGCCAATCGTGACAACACAAATTTCACCAAAAATAGTTAAATAATGAGCAGAAACTTCAAAACAAATAATCTCATTGTTTAACTGATATTTATTGATATAACAATACTTCGATTATTAATCCAAAGTAGAAAAATACATTATTTACTTGTAATAGCAACGCTACCAGTGGCGACTCGTGGAACATGTTGATGGTAGAGCCATTTATACAATATACCCTCTACCCCTCTTTTTTGACGAAACAAAGAACCATTTATCTTCCTAGACCAATCGAATATTTTGGTCATAAAATCAAAAATTTGGAACAAAACAGCCGAAGATCTAAAATATCGGCCAAAACATCATTTAAAAATCAAAATGCAGACCAAAAAAATTCAAAATACAAGCAAAAGAAAAATAAATTGCCATTTTCAGCCCCAAAAATAACTCTTTTTAGCTTAAAATAAGTTCAAAAATAATAGCAAAAATAAAAATTAAAAAAAACGCACAATAAAATCAATAATTAGTGTTAAGGAAATCTAAAATATGGAACAAAAATGAAAAATTAAGACCAAAAATCTAAAATTCGTACCCCAAAATCAAAGTGGTAGATCAAAAAATTAAAATTTTTAACAAACGAATCGAAAATTTAAGTAGAAATAAATAAAATTTCGGCCAAAAGACCAAAAATTGAAGCCAAAATATAGGCCAAAAAAGTAAGAATCTACAATGGGGCCTAAAAAAGTGAAAATTTAGACAAAACATCGAAAGCTCAGGCGCAAAAATGAAAAATGTAGACAAAAAATCCAAAATTTCTACAAACCGATCGAATGTTTTCGTCGAAATAAAGAATATTAAGACCAAAAAATAAGGAATCTACAAAGGGCCTAAAACGGTGAAAATTTAGACAAAACATCGAAAGCTCATGTGCAAAGATAAAAAAATGCAGACAAAAAATCCAAAATTTCTACAAACCAATCGAACGTTTTCGTCAAAATAAAGAATATTTAGACCAAAAAATAAGAAATCTACAAAGGGCCTAAAAAGGTAAAAATTTAGATAAAACATCGAAAACTCAGGTGCAAAGATAAAAAATGCAGACAAAAAATCCAAAATTTCTACAAACCAATCGAATGCTTTCGTCAAAATAAAGAATATTTAGACCAAAAAATAAGAAATCTACTAAGGGCCTAAAAATGTGAAAATTTAGTCAAAACATCGAAAGCTCAAGTGCAAACATAAAAAATGCAGACGAAAAATCCAAAATTTCTACAAACCAATCGAATGCTTTCGTCAAAATAAAGAATATTTAGACCAAAAAATAACAAATCTACAAAAGGCCTAAAAGGTGAAAATTTAGACAAAACATCGAAGGCTTAAGTGCAAAGATAAAAAATGCAGACAAAAAATCCAAAATTTCTACAAACTAATCGAATATTTTTTTGTGAAAATAAAGAAAAATAAAAAAATGGAACAAAAAATCGAATAGAATATTTAGACCAAAAAATAAGAAATCTACAAAAGCCCTAAAAGGTGAAAATTTAGACAAAACATCGAAGGCTTAAGTGCAAAGATAAAAAATGCAGACAAAAAATCCAAAATTTCTACAAACTAATCGAATATTTTTTTGTGAAAATAAAGAAAAATAAAAAAATGGAACAAAAAATCGAAAATACAGAAATATAAAATATGGGCCAAAGAATCAAGAATCCTGATCAAAATATAAAAAACTTAGACAAAAAATCAAAAACTTATGTAGAAACAAAATAATTTGCCACTTTTCGCCGCCAAAAATAAGTTTCTGACCAGAAATTCGAAAATAATAGCAAAAAATAAAGAACTCACGAAACCTAAAATTCTGGCCTAAAAATAAAAACAGGGGACCAAGGGAAGAAAAATTTTAACAGACAAATAAAAAAAAACAAAAAAAAATTAGGGCAAAGATTAAAAAAATCCACAAAAAGTCGAAAATTTGAACAAACCATCGAAAACTCGGGCCTAAAGATAATAAATGCAGACTAAACGAAAAATCAAAAATGGAGGCCAAAATTTTAACAATAAAATTGTAGTTGGGCCAATATAAAGACAAATTGAGGTCAAAAGATTTGAAAAAATAACAAAAATCTGTAATGTTGGCCAGAAAGTCGAAAATTTAGACAGTACATCGAAAATCTAGGCATAAAGATAATAAATGCAGACTGAAAATCGAAAATTTCAAAAAGTCAAAATAAAGAATATTTAGAGCAAAAGATCACAAATTTAGACAGATAAAAAAAAACAAAAAAATTTAGAGCAAAGATTTAAAAAATCCACAATGGTCAAAAAGTCGAAAATTTGGACAAACCATCGAAAACTCGGGCCTACAGATAATAAATGCAGACTAAACGAAAAATCAAAAATGGGGGCCAAAAAATTTTAACAGTAAAATCGAAGTTAGTCCAATACATATAAAGACAAATTGAAGTCAAAAGATTTGAAAAAATAACGAAAATCTGTAATGTTGGCCAGAAAGTCGAAAATTTGGACAGTACATTGAAAATCTGGGCCTAAAGATAATAAATGCAGACTGAAAAATTGAAAATTTCAAAAATTCAAAATAAAAAATATTTAAAGCAAAAGATCACAAATTTAGACAGATACAGGTCAAAAATCTTCAAATCGAAAAATCAAAACCAAATTTTTTTTAACAATTAAATCAAAAATTTATGTCAAAATAAAGAATATTTAGGTCAAGAAATCAAAAATGTAGGGCCAAAAGAATCGAAAATACAGGTCAAAAATGTATAAACTAAAAATTCGGCGGGAAAATCAAAAATGCGGGCCAAAAAGTCGAAAATTTAAACAACTAAATGCCAAATTTAGACCAAAAGGTAAAATATTTTGACCAAACATATCGAAAATACAGATCAAAAATTTAAAAATTAAAAATAAAATAGTCGAAAATTTTAACAATGAAATCGAAAATTTAGGTCAAAATAAAGAAAATGATCAAAAATTTAGACAAAAAAAAATGAAAATACAGTCTTAATAATAAGAAATGCAGTATATTCTAGTAAGAAAATGGTTTAAACTAGTCTCAAAAATCACTTCATTATTCAAAATAATTTTCCAATTTTTACTTTCTCCGTTACGAAGTACGAAAAAGTATTGTGATCGTGATTTTTTTTTCAATTTTTTTTTACGGAAATATCCGTTTTGGGGTCAAGCAATTGATATGAAACTTTGAACATACGTCTTATTTGATAATCCGAAAAACTTAAAAGCTTTTGGTAAAATTTCGTACACCGGAAGTGGGCGTTTACCTTAACCGTTTTTTGTTTTTTTGCCAATATTTTCTTAAATATGAAAAATATCACAAAAACATTTAAACAAGCTTTGAAGACAACAAAGAAATGAACATCTTTTGCTTGAAAACATTTTTCATAAAATCATTTTTATTCGAGAAAAAAATGTATTATTCTTTTTTTAATTTTTGGTTTATAATTATAAAACGATAATAGTTACAGCAAATTTATGTTAATAATAATTGCAGAGAATGCTAAAATGAACAACTTATAAAGAATAAGTTTTTTTCGAAGTCCCTTTAGTTTTCGAGTAAACTGAGTTTTTAAATTTGAAGTATAATTTTTCCATCTTTCATAATTTTGACGTTTTAAACGTCAGTTTCATCCGAGTCTACAAAACGCTCGATGTACATTTAAAATATGATTTAAATTGAAAATAAACTATGAAAACGTAAATATAAATGGCTATGATACCATCAAGTCGGAGAAAGTAACATGATGGCCACATCACCATTTTTTTTTATATATATTTTTCTTTAATTTTCGCTTAAATTGTCCAAAGAAGTGAAACTAATTTTAAAAAGAAATTAAATAAAACCAATAACTCTGTTGGGATATTGTTTCACCTTTTGTGCCGGAAGTTTCGACAACTTTAGATTTAGTAGATACATTTTGAATAATTCAAATAAAACAATTCACTTGGTTAGTATGACTCTCAGTAGCGGCTCGTGGAACATGTTGATGGTACTTCTACAATATGGGGAGCAGTGACGGTTCGCGGGTTTTTTTCTGGTACGGCCGAGGAACAAGAGGTGGTAATACAGATAGGTGCGGTCTCTGCAACTGACCCTACCTATCTGTATTACCACCTCTTGTTACCTCTACCGTACCAGAAAAAACCCCGCGAACCGTCACTGATGGGAAGGCCTTGGCATCTTTTTTTGAAGAAAGAAAGAATGATTTATCTTCCTAGTCCAAGGTTATTTTGAGTTGTAAATTAAAGGTTCATAATTTCAAACAGCCGAAAATATGATTTATGCGTACTTTCGATTTATCGTGCGTTTACATTTTATCCAAGACATGCACTAAATCTTCGTCCACGTAACCTCACCATCAAACAATTCACTCGGAAAACAAAAATAATTTTAAGAATTAATTAAAAATTCTTGCTGAGCTTAAAACTACAGGTAGTGCCATGGCTCCTTGGCTCTATACAGGGTGTATTTGAAATAACGAACAGGCATTTAAGGGTACATACACAAAATATTTGTGAACCCATTTCCGTTAAAATTTATTAAAAAAAAAAATTTTGAATTTTCCTAATTTTTCGAGGTTTTTTAAACATTTTGAGAACCGATGCTTTTCTCATTTAATTAGGTCTGCAGGGAATGTGTGTTTGTTTATTTAAAACGCGAGATACGATTTCTTGCCTCCGAAATTTGAAGTGTTATCGCAACGTTTTTTTTTTTTGTAAAAGATAAACAGTCCTCAAGTTCATTGGCGCTTAAAGGGCACTCAGATATTTCCTACGCGCTTGTTGTAATTCGATATCTAAAGCCGATGCCGTTTAAAAATTAGATCACATTACCACTGCTCCCAAACATGTTGCGTATTTTCACTCATCAACTTTAATAATTAATTGCGGGCTTTTTGTTACAGTTATAAACAAAATAATTGCGAATATTGTTTAAAAATATTATAATCTGTGGTTACGAGCCTGTTCGTTATTTCAAATACACCCTGTATAACGAGCCGCCCCTGAACGCTACTGTTTTATATAACAATAACTCGATTATTAATCCAAAGTAGAAAACTATCACACATTATTTACTTGCAATAGTAACGCGAATTATAAAATCGGATGACTGCAAAATAAAATGGAACATGTGGAATATAAATCTCGACGCAAACACCCCGACAATCCCCATTTTCACGGGGCGCGGCGGTGCGGCGGTCCCATAAATTATCGATAATTCCGACTTACCAGGAATTTTTTCTTCCTGCCGGGCTCCTGTCTAAAGTAAACGAGCGAGTCCTGCGGGACGCTGATACGGGCTCCGACGCCGCTCCTCGAATTCAGGGACTCGAACCTGCTCGGCTGACAGTCCAGGTCCAGGCGAACGGTTCCCATCGTAAAATCCACGCTCAGCGATACCCAAATCCAGGCTGAAAATGAAAAAAGAAATGTGATAGTAAAAGCGAGTTTAACCGATTCCCAGCGGTGGCGGGAACTTTTAAATCCGCGGAAAATAAATCTTTGAATAAAAGAGCGAGATACGGACGGGGCGGATTAATATCGGTCCTCGGTTAAAAGGGCCATCCTCTTGATGAAAACCGGTCAAATAAATCCGAAGGGTAAATTGAATTCGTCTAAGACCACCCACGCAAATTAATAGAATACATTCAACTGCTTATTTCTTTATAGTTGGATAAATAATTGTAGCTGAATAGGCTTACCCGACAAAACATGTGTTGCAACAAGACGGTGCCATGATCGCATATCAATAAATGTATTTGATCGTCTCTTGCAATACTTAGATTTAGATTGCACGCAATTTTTTCTTTGGGTTTATATAAAAATCAAAAGTGTACATCAAGCAATTATAACAAAAATCAAAAATGAAAATCCAAATCAAAAAAAGGAATTTGGTCAATTGCCATTTGTGAAAGGCTATATCTCTCTCAACTGAGATCGTAAGAACCATTTCTTTGAAAAAGTGAGCGTAATTCAAGAATTAGCAAAACAACTTGATTCTTGGCCTCGATCCAACTTAATATCGCTAATGCCTGAGACATCGTCTCTACACATTAATAAAGTAAATCTCGATTTTTAATTTAATCCCTCCTCCCGGTGATGAATTGAAAGTAAAGGGAAAAAGAGCCGATTTCGTTTAAACAAAAAAAAACTTTACCGTCACGGAGCCGAGACGAGGGCAAAGACGAGAACGAGGATGGACTCGTTTCCTGCGCTAATAAAAAAGCGACAGTGTTCCGTCTCGGTTCTCTCCTTCATCCCTTTTCCCTCCGCAGGAGATTAAATGTACAAGCTTTGCATGCACTTCGACAGATTACATGTTTTGTGTAGAGAATTGGAACGTTCCCGATGGAGTGCGAGGGAATGCATAAAATAAAGGATGCTTTTAAGCTGCGATGGCCCTTTGGATGTTTTTGAAAAGTGATTATATTTTTTGCGCGACATTAGTTGAAAGATGAAATGCCTCGCAAAGGAATGTTTTAACGTTAGTAGGAAGTAGTTCGGTACAAGATGGTAACTAGATGGAGAAACAATTGATCGTAAGAAACTCTGGAAAAAAAAGGTGAATTAACGGGATTAACCTTTTTTTTTACAGAGTTTCTTACGATCAATTGTTACGTATTATTATGAATAATAATATTATTATTCAGGCAACATTAATCTTGTAGGTGTAGGTATTATTTACGATGCTGTCAACAACTACGAATTGATGGAATTTCCCTAATGATCGGTCATCTCTCTCAATAGTCCATTTCGACCGAATGTCAATTAAATTCGGTCCTGTCTTTTCTGGTAAATAATGTATAACTTCAAACTTGATTAACGGATATACCTATACAGCATACATAATGAGCACCAAAAGTGCTTCACAGTATCAACTTAAAAATAAAATATTTATCGCGCATAGAAAACATTTAATAGTAACGTTATGAAGGTTTTTACATTATGAGAGAAAAGTAAAAATTGCATTTAAAATTATTTTTTGAAGAAACCTCTGGTTCGATTCGGGTTTTCTATACATCACTGGAAAGATCCCTTCAAGACGCCTCGGAAAATATTTTTTCACAACAACAAATGTCAATTTGAAGTCCTTAAAACGTCAGCAAAGAAAATTCGAAAATGGAAAAAATCGAAAAAATCAACTTTCTTAATAATCATCGTATACCTTTTTCTTCATCAGAAGCATGAGATAAATCGTTTGGCGTAAAAAAATTAATCTAGAAAAAATTGCAAAAAAGTTAACAAGTCACCATGAACTTTATGGAAAATTTTGAAAAAAATTGATTTTTTCGCGAATTTCAAATCTGTATTCCTTGTGTGTCAATTAGTCGGATTTAATTAAAATTGGCGATTGAAAATTTTTGACGAAAACCTGTAAAATCATTCAAGAGTCCCCCCTTCTTACTTTTGCTCAAATATTGGCATTGAAATGATTTCCTGAAGAAACCACTGGTTCGATTCGGCGTTTCTATACATCACTGGAAAGATCCCTTCAAGACCCTTGAGAAAATATACTTGCGCAACAACAAATATCAATTTGAAGCGCGTGACGCGTCAGCAAAGAAAACTCGAAAATGCAAAAAATCGAAAAAATCAACTTTCTTAATAATTTAGGCACACTTCAGGTTATCAGCAAATAATAAAGCTTGGAAATACTTTGTGACATTTACCAAATCATTAATGAAAATTAGGAATAATATGGGTCCGCAATGTGATCCTTGTGGTACCCCAGATTTCACTTCAATTATTAATATTAACATATTGAGTCCGATTCAGCAAATAATTTTTAAACCAATCAATTATTGATGATCCAAGGCCTAGGCAGTAAAGTTTAAAGACAAGAATTCTGTGGTTAACATAATCAAATGCCTTTGCGAAGTCTGTGAATATCTCATCGATCTGATCACCCTTCTCTAAGTCATCAAGTACAAAGGTCTGTAAAGTAAGCAAATTAGTGATTTTCCTGACAGAATCCGTGTTGCTCGTTCACAACGGCATTTTTAGTAGCAAAAGTTAGTTGCGACGCAATAAGAGGATCCAATAATTTGGGAATAGTGTACACTGTATGTAATAACACGTAAATAAATGATTATGATTATGATTATTGTAGAGTTACTCCACGGTAATTTTTTGCGTTATTCCTATCTCCTGATTTGAAGATGGGTGTAATAAAACTACTTTTCCATGGAGAAGGAAAGTGTCCAGTTGATAAAGAGATTTTAAATAATAATTAATAGATTTTGTTAATGAATAGACACAATTTTTCAAAAAAAGTGGACCAGATTTAGAGCTATTTTTAAATTTTGAAATCTTCTCAAAAATAACTGATAATGGAATTATATTCTTGTTATTAAAATCTGTCTAAGTTTTCTTACTTTGGGGAATCTACAGTGCCTTCGCTTGGGTTTACGCCGCTACAGCAAACTTAACTTAAATAAAGTTTTCGCGAAAATGTTTTATAACTTTCTTAAAGATGGATCCTGATGTAAAAACCTAAATATTCAGGGTGTGCCATTTTAAATTGCCACCCCAAATATCTCGAAACCTGAGCAACATGGCAAAAAATGTTTCAGATAAAAGTTGTAGGGTTCAAAGGGGGACATATGCTGATGACCTTAAAATGACCTTGGGGGGGGGGGCGATTTTCAAGGTCAAACGAAAATCAACTTTGGTATTACATAAAGGTATGCGATGATTATTAAGAAAGTTGATTTTTTCCATTTTTTCCATTTTCCTATTTTTTATTGCGGGATCGTATTCTACAGGAAAAAATACAAACTTTTTGTAGGAAACGTTTTATTTTAAATGAGTTTTTCACGAATTTTGTCCGTCATATTTTACTTTTAAATCTTTACCAGATTTTCTAATAAACGCAGCGCAGCCGTACCAAAATATCGTGACACATTGCTCAGTGAAGATCTTAAATTTCAAGAGAGGGGACGCCGGAAACTCATAATTATTCAGTGAAGGTATTGTAAATATAGACACACATCGTTCACGAAGTGATGATTCATCTTCAATTTGGTGATGCGCTCATGCGTAGGTTTGTTATCGCTTTCTTTACTTGCGCAAACTTTACCCCCAGGTGTCACGACATTTTGGTACGGCTCTACACGCCACCAATTTCCATCGCCTTGCTGACCTTTTTTCGGGAAAATAATTATTCTACACGCTTCTTCTTATCATTAACAAACACCATAATTTTTTTCGGTTTTTTCCAAGATCCAACATTTTTCGCCTTTTTTCCCATGGAAAAATGAGCGAAAATCATGATAAGGCCGAATGACTTGTAATGTACATCAAAATGTTCACAAAAGAACGGAGAATACGTGGTTAAATTTTCAGCCGAATCGTACTTGCAGTTTTCTCGTTTCCCGCTCTCGAAAAGGGCACTCGTAAATTGGCTAGAAATTTCGGTAGATTTTGGGATTTTTTTGGCGCGGTCTCACAAAACAGATATCGACCATATTGCATAAGTTTGTAGGTACATTCTTCTAGAATCCGATGTTTTCATTCATAACCAGCTACCGTATTCAAGAACCAAGATTTGTTCGTTTGAATTAGTCAATGTCCGATAGCGACAATCTGCAGGGTCTCAGTATTCGCTTCCCATAAGGCTCTATGTTAATTTTCAGTTGGTAAAAAATGGTAGAACTAATTTTTTTTTCTGAAAAATAATTACTCTGCATGCTTTCTCTAAGCATTAAGAACCGTCATGAATTTTTTCAGATTTTTCCAAGACCCATCATTTTTCCACCTTTTTTCCTGACTAATGACATGGAAAAATGGGCGAAAATCATAAAATGGCCAAATAACTTGTAATGTATGTCAAAATGTTCACAAAAGAACGGGGAATACGTGGTTAAATTTTCAGCCGAATCGTACTTGCAATTTTCTCGTTTCCCACCCTCGAAATAGGCACTCGTAAATTGGTCAGAAATTTCGGTCGACTTTGGGATTTTTTTTGGCGCGCTCTCACAAAACAGGTATGGATGATATTACATAAGTTTGTAGCTACATTCTTCTAGAAACTTATGTTTCCATTCATAACTATCTGCCGTATTCACGAACCAAGATTTGTTCGTTCGAATTAGTCGATGTCCGATAGCGTCAATCTGCAGGGTCTCAGTATTCGCTTCCCATAAGGCTCTATGTTAATTTTCAGTTGGTGAAAAATGGTAGAACTAATTTTTTTTCGGGAAAATAATTACTCTACATGCTTTCTCTCATCATTGAGAACTGTCATGAATTTTTTCAGATTTTTCCAAGACCCAATATTTTCCCCCCTTTTTTTCCTGAAAAATGGGCGAAAATCATAAAATTACCAAATGACTTGTAATGTATATCAAAATGTTCACAAAAGAACAGGGAATGCGTGGTTAAATTTTCAGCCGAATCGTACTTGCAGTTTTCTCGTTTCCCGCCCTCGAAATGGGCACTCGTAAATCGGCTAGAAATTTCGGTCAATTTTGGGATTTTTTTGGCGCGCTCTCACAAAACAGATATGGATGATATTACATAAGTTTGTAGCTACATTCTTCTAGAATCCTATGTTTCCATTCATAACTATCTGCCGTATTCACGAACCAAGATTTATTTGTTCGAATTAGTTGATGTCCGATAGCGTGAATCTGCAGGGTCTCAGTATTCGCTTCACATAAGGCTCTATGTTAATTTTCAGTTGGTGAAAAATGGTAGAACTGATTTTTTTTTCGGGAAATAATTACTCTACATGCTTTTTCTCATCATTAAGAACCGTCATGAATTTTTTCAGATTTTTCCAAGACGCAATATTTTTCCCCTTTTTTTCTAATAGAAAAATGGGCGAAAATCATGAAATGGCCAAATGACTTTTAATATATATATCAAAATTTTCACAAAAGAAAGGGGAATATGTGGTTAAATTGATATTTGATGGATATTTCCGTTGAAACTTTGAACTGGAAATTTTTCCGAGAGCATTATTTTAATAAAAAAAACCCTTCTGTTTAGGTGCCGAAGTAAAAAAAAAAATGTGCGATACATCCTTTATTAACTTACATCCCCTAGAGGCGTAATAAAAACCTCTCTACCCCGCTCTTCACCTTTTTCATTTTCATTTTCACTCATCCCCACAGGCAGCCAGTTAATTAGTCACACCGTGCGGAATTATTTATAATAATAATTTCGGCGACACAATTACAAAGTTGGAATTAGTTGGAAAGCAAGACTGTGTTAATTTGTGTCGACTTTATAACGTCCCACCTCTTGTTTTTTTTTTGCCACCCCGTGTTCTTGCGCGGGGCGGGATATGCGGGCCCGTGACACGTCATCCAGACGCGAAATTTTAATGGGAGAAGTTTCTGTTTGCTAAACTGTAAGTGTAAATAAGGTCGTGAATTTCAGGAAGTTTACACCGCCGCCCGGTTTTTTTTTTCTAAACCCAAAAACTTCCGCCCCCGAGTTCTTATATAGTTTGATCTAATTTAAGATTTAAATTACGTTTCTTATAATTCACTGCATGATCTGGTGATGATACGGTTTTTTTTTTGCTTTTTGTAATAAAACAACAACCGGGCCCCTTGTTTATTTAAATGAGTAATTGTGGAGGCTTTCACTTTAAATAATAATAATAATAATATTTATTTCTTATAGCCGCATATAAAATTTACATAAGTTAGAGTTAGGTACATACTAAAGAAAATTCAAATAAAATGAATAACTTTGTTGGTATCACTTTATTAACTTGGAGTAACTATAGTTTCAACAATTTTGTTTATTGTTTATTTATTTACTTATTTACCCAACAGATAAATCCAATAACAGGGTAGCACGGAATTATATGCTAAGTTACATGTAATGTTGGCCTAGGCATAAAAATGCCTCATTAATTAAAAGCCATTATCTTACGTATCAAACATAATTATGCAGCATAATGCAACATAAAGTGCATTTAATCCCTTTTGTGTGTGATCTCTATGGTCTCCATAAATCACTCAACTCCCAATGCCTCTGCGGGATTTCCGGTATCGATTATTAATAAATTAGACGCATAATTAATTCGATCCGGCGGGAATTGCTTACGGCACTCGAATACACGTGCAATCACAATGGGCGAAGGGGCGATTCCATATTTTCCAAGTAAACATTCCATAATCCATCAGAATCAAAAACGCAGACCGTTTCATAAGAATGACATCGCATCAAGCAGCACAAAAATCAAGCAATCAATCACGCCCTCCTCTCTTTCCCTTTTCTGCGAATGTTTGCACACTTGTATTCGTGACACGTGAATAAGACGGCGAGATTCTTGATGGATGTATTTATGAAAAAATATTATTTTTAATAATAGCTTTTTGTGTAACAATACGGTGAAATAAAATAAAATAACGTTGGTTGATGTGGCCATCATCATCATGTTTCAAGTATTTTCCTGAAAAGAACCTCGGACACAAGTAAAGTTTGCAAAAATCAAAATTCTAACATAATTAGTAACAGATTTATAGAAAACGGGAAGACTGGATATTAATTCTGGTGAATGCGCCGGGCAACACATGGTTATTTTAATAACTATTCAGAATTATAATGATAAATAACAATCATAATTGTAATTACAAAATCTTTTATGTCAACAAATTGTTTTTCAAAGCCACCTTCGATTTTTATTCATTCAAATGGCTTTTGGAATAATTGATAAAACGAGTTTTTTGCAAATAACTTTTAATGTGTTGGGAATTGCGATAAAGTTGCAGTTAGGAAAAATGTTCGTTTTTTAATTCCGCATAAAATGACCACATAAAAATAAGAAAAATAAAGTGCTTTAAAGTTTGAAAAGTTTTTAATTTTCGATACCCTGTTAATTCATATCAATCAAACTTGGTTAACGAGACTATTAGACCTTATTTAATAAGCATCCTGTATAATTTTATTAACGAAGCACTATTTCAATTTTTTATTAATTTTTTAAACTAATGGTGCAAAACTAATTTTTTTATTGGATTGATGAGTTTGTTACTTGGTGAAATTCCATAATATATGTGGTAAGTAAAACACGTGTGTTGAGAATTTTCACAAATTTTTAATGTCGAAACACTGCGACATATGTATCGCCACACAGTGGCTTCATCAGGCAGATGATTAATTAAACTAATTTTTTAGTTTTTATTTATTTTTTTGCTATCATCACTAAACCGATTTGAATCAAATTTTAGTGGTATGTAGGTAATCATAAAATACACTGAAATAAGCAACAAAATATACAGCATGTATATATTATAGATATACCACCATGATGTTACACTTTTTTGGGACACAAAATATTTTCCTAAAATACACCCTCGGACACAAGTCTGCAAGATATCAAAATCCTAGCTTAATTAGTAACTGAGCTATAGAAAAATTAATGTTTATTTACTATATTATAAATTGTTACACTAAAAAAAAATTCATAATAACGTATTTGAATAAATTGTTACACTAAAAAATTTTTCATTTTTTTTTAAATAATAATAATAATAATAATAATTTATTTACGGGTAACCCCTTTTACATAAATAAACACAAAATACAGCAATACAAAACCAAAAATAAATATTTAAATTAAGAAAAAATAGTAAAAATAATTAAATGAAATTTGGTCACTACCTAAACTAAAATATAACTAAATATAAATTTACAAAAATAAGAAAGTAAATTTAAAATAAAATGAAATACAAGTTTGACATCTGTCTAAATTAAAATGTAAGTAAAAAATAAAAATAAAATATAATTTAAGCAAAAAAAAAAAAAATAACGTATTTGATAAAAATAAATGGAATAGCGCAAGTGATAAATCATCTTATGTGTACGCTTTACTGCAGAAAGGATTTAGTATTCTGCAGAACAACACACATAGAAACAACTTCTCGAATGTAAGAAGGAATGGATTAAAGCAACTCCTCGCTGGAGTCGACCTTTTTTTCGTATTTTATTGCAGTTACGTTCTATTCCTCTCTGGCGTTCTTCATCTGTAAGGGTTTGTGTGTGTGCCTGTGTGTGTTATGTGCGAGAGTGTTCATTGTTCGGCGAAACTTTTCGCGGTTTTCATTCGTAAATCAACAGGAAGTTATAACACCCTGTTTGCCCACTTTATACTTTTTTTTTCGAGTGAACTCATCATCGAGGCGTATTGTGTAATAAAAAGAGACTGTATTTTTTTGGTAAATTTAGTAAAGACGAAATATAGTCTGAATATGTGAATACTCTACCTGCAAAAGTTTAGTCTAACTAAGACTATAAACTGATTGATGGTTGAGGCCTTAAGTTCATGACACATTTTCTAACAATAAATAAAAAATGGTGATGTGGCTATCATGTTACTTTCTCCGACTTGATGGTATCATATATATTTATGCTTTTATGGATTATTTTCAATTTAAATCATATTTTAAATGTACATCGAGCGAACGAAACTGACGTTTAAAACGTCAAAATTATGAAAGATGGAAAAATTACACTTCAAATTCAAAAACTCGGTTTACTCAAAAACTAAAGAGATTTCGAAAAAACTTATTCGTGATAAGTTGTTCATTTTGGCATTATCTACAATTATTATTCACATAAATTTGCTGTAACTATTATAGTTTCATATTTATAAACCAAAAAAGAAAAAAGAAAAATAATTTTTTTTCTCGAATAAAAATGATTTTATGAAAAATATTTTCAAGCAAAAGATGTTCGTTTCTTTGTTGTCTTCAATATTTATTTAAATGTTTTTGTGATATTTTCCATATTTAAAAAAATATTGGAGAAAAACAAAAAACGGTTAAGGTAAACGCCCACTTCCGGTATACGAAATTATACTAAAAGTTTTTCAGTTCTTCGGATTATCAAATAAGACTTATGTTCAAAGTTTTATCTCAATTCCTTTATTAGTTTTTGAGATACAGCGCGCAGACACACACACTTAAAAAAAGTGTGATATTAACAAAGAAACTGTTTTAATCATGGTGATGGTTGCGACCGTTACTACGTGGTAATTCATTATAGAAACACTGAATAAAACACTTACTAAGTTTTTTACCACAATTTATAAAATGTGGTAAAAAACTTAGTAAGTGTTTTATTCAGTGTTTCTAGAAACTATTTTATTTAAAGACTATAAACGTTTTCGAATTGTACTTTTTGACTTTGACAGATATAGATAAAATAATATGTTTGGTTCTGGTGGTCATTGGACGAACTACCGGAGAGCAGTTGGGGCACTCTGTTCCATGCGCCAGAAAGATAATTGCTCTTTTCTTGTAAAAGATTTCGCGTCCCGCATTTATTTATTGCAGGCGTAACAAACTTTTAACACTGTAAATACTCTCTTGTACACCCAACGGAGCAATCTCAAATAAGACAACAAGCAGACGCTGAAGGGCCCAGCAAACGAGACGCAGGAGTAATAACAAGCAAGACCATTATCATCAAATTTTATAATTACGCCGGGAGCCGCCCAAGAGTACTGTCAGGGGTGGGTGGAGGGTGGAAACAACCTCGTTTAAAGTAGTGATGTGTAAATGGAGGTACTACATGTTAATTTTTGTTTGTTTATTAATTGTAATTTCCATAAATTTGATCATACGGCTATTTTAAAATCCAGCGAAGGGGTGTAAATGGATTCTCACGAACTCATAATCTCGAATGCATTTCTAGTTATTCTAGAGAGTTGAACGTCGATGGCTGTTATTTTTCTATTTTTTCCGAGTCGGCGAATTTGTTAGAAATTTTCACAACTTCGCCGCCTGATCAAATGAAAGTACTTCAAAATCCAGCGAAAGGGTGTTAATGGATTTTCATGAAATCATAATCTCGAATGCATTTCTAGTTATTCTAGAGAGTTTAACGTCGATGGCTATTATTTTTCTATTTTTTTCGAGTCGGCGAACTTGTTAGAAATTTTCACAACTTCGCCGCCCGATCAAATGAAAATATTTAAAAATCCAGCGAAGGGGAGTAAATGGATTTTCACGAAATCATAATCTCGAATGCGTTTCTAGTTATTCTAGAAAGTTTAACGTCGATGGCTATTTTTTTCTATTTTTTTTCGAGTCGGCGAACTTGTTAGAAATTTTCACAACTTCGCCGCCTGATTAAATGAAAGTATTTCAAAATCCAGCGAAGGGGTGTGAATGGATTTTCACGAAATCACAATCTCGAATGCATTTCTAGTTATTCTAGAGAGTTTAACGTCGATGGCTGTTATTTTTCTATTTTTTTCGAGTCGGCGAACTTGTTAGAAATTTTCACAACTTCGCCGCCTGATCAAATGAAAGTATTTCAAAATCCAGCGAAGGGGTGTAAATGAATTTTCACGAAATCATAATCTCGAATGCATTTCTAGTTATTCTAGAGAGTTTAACGTCGATGGCTATTATTTTTCTATTTTTTTCAAGTCGGCGAACTTGCTAGAAATTTTCACAACTTCGCCGCCTGATCAAATGAAAGTATTTCAAAATCCAGCGAAGGGGTGTAAATGGATTTTCACGAAATCATAATCTCGAATGCATTTCTAGTTATTCTAAAGAGTTTAACGTCGATGGCTATTATTTTTCTATTTTTTTCAAGTCGGCGAACTTGCTAGAAATTTTCAGAACTTCACCGCCTGATCAAATGAAAGTATTTTAAAATCCAGCGAAGGGATGTAAATGGATTTTCACGTAATCATAATTTCGAATACATTTCCTGTTATTCTAGAAAGTTTAACGTCGTAGGCAATGGTTTTTCATTTTTTTTTATTTCGAGTCGGAAAACTTATTAGATTTTTTTACAACTTCGCCGCCTGATGAAATGAGAAGTATTTCAATACCAGTGAATTCAAAAATTCAAGAATAACACTCCCATCTAAAACACGGAACAAACCTACCGGTGGAACTGGAAAATTTTGCCAGGTGCGACCTTTACCCCGGAGGCAATTAACATCCGGCGAAAACACATTCTTTCGTCGTCTGTTATCAATCCTTATCTACGATGCATGAACGCATTCCAGATTAACTCCTTTTTTTAGTCATTGAAAACCGTTCGATTCGGCAGTTTACCTTCCACCGAGTGAGTGAGTGTTCGCGTGTTTTAGTGTGTGCAGAATATTGAGAATTACATTAATGGAAATGGATTATCAGTTATTAAGATTGTTCCTACTGTTGGTTAGCGATTAAATGAAATTAATTAAACTTTATTGAATGAATAATTTATTGTGAATTTTTCGATATCTCTCAACACAAATAACGATAATAGAGAGACCATAAGGTCAATAGCTCATTTATGTAAAATTTATTTAATGAATTATTCACAATAATGATTCTTTCAATGCGATTTAATACAATCTGAATACAAAAATAACGGTGTAGTAGAGACCATCAGGTCAATAGTTCATTTATGTTATGCTACAATAATGTATACAAAAAAAATACGGCATTAGTAGAGAGACCATCAGGCCAATGGCTCATTGACAAATACCACTTGCAGTTAGCTTTCTCACCATCGAATGGGTTTATTTTCTGGAGTTAACCAATTAAAGAAAAAATGATTAATTTTTTAAATCGTACAATTTTCGATTTTGATGTGTTGCTGTTTCTTTTCAATCTCGATTTTGGCACTCATTTTTATTCGAAGTCAGAAATCTATAATTTTTTCAATTAATTTTAACTCTTGAAACGAATTATTTTTTTTCAATCCTTCTATGCAATTTTTGTTTTCCCATTTTCAGTTTGGAAAATTGACGTTTTGATTTAATTTGATGAGAAATCAAAAATGTTTATTTTTGAAATGTAATAATTATAGCAAAAATATTTGTTGTGCGCACCCTGTGAGGATTGATAAAAGTGAGTGTGCGCAATTATCACTGCGCGTTATTTTCTGTACGCGGAGTTTTCCGTGTGAGGAATTTTCGTGTGTGCATTTTTCTGTGCGCAGTTTTCGCATGTGCAGTCTTCCTGTGCGGATATGTCTGATCACGACTTTTTGTAATAAAATGACCTTAAGTACCTTCTTCAAGACCAAGTATATTGATATCAACTACCGCAAAACAATGAACTAAAATCAATTACGCGATTAGATCAAGTGGCGTGATCTGCGAGGGAAATTGCATTTTCCGCGATTAGTCTCGCGGGGTTTTCCGAAATTAATCAACTTCCACCATAAAATTCCTGCAACTTTTCAGGAACACTACAGTCTCAGAAGTATAAAGAGGGGGGCGGGGGGGCAGGAGGCACAAGCGTCCCGAGACATTTATTACGGCGATGGAAATCTAAACAAATGCGAAGGAAGGAGGGAAATAAGGGGGGTAAATTCCACCCCCGGAAACGTGGAGCCGCGTCCATAAATCCACAAACTTAATAGTAAAATATTATTCTTATGACATTTATCATAATGTGCATTGCGAAACAAACATTATTCGCGTGCGCCGCCGCGGTCGCATAAAAATCGCGATTTATTGCCATTGTAAACTCTGAAACTATTGCCTTCATATATTTTTTCCTCGACTGCAACTTGACAAGTTTATTATTGTTGTTTATGGTTTTCATTTATTCGTTCGCTATTTAAAGATCTACCCGTTGACATGCAAATGTATACCTTGCGCATAGTAATAATAGGGTGTTGTCAACTATTACAATTTATCACTCGTTTTTAGTATTCTCAGCATAAAACTCAGGTCTATAATGAAATTAGGATATTTCGTCAATATTTTCTTCCACATAATTCACTTTAAACAGATAAAATGCAGAACCGATTAAGTAATAATACTTACATTTGACACGTAGATAACCTATACATATATCTACGCAATGAAGTAATTTGAAGGCAAAATCATAATTAATAAAAGAACTATGAACACATCGAGAGACAAATTAATAATAAAATGATGCTTTTTGTGTCTATTTCCATCAGTATTGGTCAAACAATGATAATATTTTCTTACTCCGTAGCCAATAATATAGTCGTTATGTGTGCAAAATTTTGAAACAATCATGCGACAACTTTTTGAGATTTCCAGTCAGCAATAATAAAAATTTCACATGTAGCTAACCAATACGTATATCTACGCAATGAAGTAATTTAAAGGCCAAATCATAATTAATAAAGAAACTATAAAGAAATAAATTAATAGACAATATTATTAATTTGTCTAGTAAACGAATGATACTATTTTTTACATGATATTTTTTTAATATTTATATTATTCACTTTTTCCTCATTTTTAAACATGACTACAAATCCATCCAGCAACGCTCGCTGGTTTTGCAAATAAATCCAAAGGAACGAAACATCCGAATGATATTTAATATTCCATTCATCACGGTTAATTAGAGATAATGCATAATGCAATTAATCACAATTGGAGCATTCATTCACAGCACGGGAACATTTATTATGCAACCCCCGGCCCCGCTCCGGCTGTTGACTGCTGAATTGCGTTCGGGGGTGGTGGCATGAAAAGGGTTCGTTGACTGTTGCGGGTGGCGGTACGTCGAATGTTTTCGCTCGCGAATTACATTTGCGAATTGAAGGAAATGCCTGAGAAACTGAAATATTCACAGCAATAATGACACAGTGGCAGTGGCGGCGGCGGTGGTGCCGCGCTAAATTAAGCAGCAATTCCTTCAGCCACTTCAAATTAACTCCGAGCGAAATTGTTTCCCGCTCGTCTCCAGTTCAAAGCGAACTGCAACGAATTCTCCGCATCAGATTATTCTGATTCATTGTGTGCGATTGTAGTTGTTTCACTCGATGTCTGGATTTATTGCCAGGAGTTTAATTTTGAATGTATGCCGGGTTCAATGTTCGCTTTAATAATACCTCTGTGAAACTTGCGATGTTGCAAAAATTATATTAGTAAAGTTATCTGTACTGCCAACCTGATCAAGTGGTGCACATTTCACTCACTCAAATTCGAGTTCAGAGTGCTGCCATTTTGTTTACAAGCAAGGTGCGTTAATTATCTTTCAGTATGTCAAAAATATGTTATTTCTAAGCAAATTTGGAAATTTTGAAGCAAATTCCGCGGGCGATAATTTTCTTAGAATTTTTTAACCCGGTGGTGCACATTTCACTCACTCAAATTCGAGTTCAGAGTGCCGCCATTTTGTTTACAAGCAAGGTGCGTCAATTATCTTTTGGTATGTCAAAAATATGTTATTTCTAAGCAAATTTGGAAATTTTGAAGCAAATTCTACAGGCGATAATTTTTTTAGAATTTTTTTAATCAGACGGCGCACATTTCACTCACTCAAATTCGAGTTCAGAGTGCTGCCATTTTGTTTACAAGCAAGGTCCGTCAATTATCTTTTGGTACGTCAAAAATATGTTATTTCTAAGCAAATTTGGAAATTTAGAAGCAAATTCCGCGGGCAATAATTTTTTTAGAATGTTTTAATCAGGTGGTGCACATTTTACTCTCTCAAATTCGAGTTCGGAGTGCTGCCATTTTGTTTACAAGCAAGGTGCGTTAATTATTTTTTGGTATGGCAAAAATGTGTTATTTCTAAGCAAATTTGGAAATTTTGAAGCAAATTCCGTGGGTGATAATATTTTTAGAATTTTTTTAATCAGGTGGTGCACATTTCACTCACTCAAATTCGAGTTCAGAGTGCTGTCATTTTGTTTACAAGCAAGGTGCGTAAATTATCTTTTGGTATGTCAAAAATATGTTATTTCTAAGCAAATTTAGAAATTTTAAAGCAAATTCCGCGGGCGATAATTTTTTTAATTTTTTTTTTAATCAGGCGGTGCACATTTCACTCACTCAAATTCGAATTCAGAGTGCTGCCATTTTGTTTACAAGCAAGGTGCGTCAATTATATTTCGGTGTGTCAAAAATATGTTATTTCTAAGCAAATTTGGAAATTTTGAAGCAAATTCCGTGGGTGATAATATTTTTAGAATTTTTTTAATCAGGTGGTGCACATTTCACTCACTCAAATTCGAGTTCAGAGTGTTGCCATTTTGTTTACAAGCAAGGTGCGTCAATTATATTTTGGTACGTCAAAAATATGTTATTTCTAAGCAAATTTGGAAATTTAGAAGCAAATTCCGCGGGCGATAATTTTTTTAGAATGTTTTAATCAGGTGGTGCACATTTTACTCTCTCAAATTCGAGTTCAGAGTGCTGTCATTTTGTTTACAAGCAATGTGCGTTAATTATCTTTCGGTGTGTCAAAAATATGTTATTTCTAAGCAAATTTGGAAATTTTGAAGCAAATTCTGCGGACGATAATTTTTTTTGAATTTTTTTAATCAGGTGTAGCACATTTCACTCACTCAAATTCGAGTTCAGAGTACTGCCATTTTGTTTACAAGCAAGGAGCGTCAATTATCTTTTGGTAAGTTAAAAATATCTTATTTCTAAGCAAATTTAGAAATTTTGAAGCAAATTCCGCGGGCGATAATTTTCTTAGAATTTTTCTAATCAGGTGGTGCACATTTCACTCACTCAAATTCGAGTTCAGAGTGCCGCCATTTTGTTAACAAGCAAGATGCGTCAATTATCTTTTGGTATGTTAAAAATATGAACTCAATTTCGAGTTCAGAGTGCCGCCATTTTGTTTACAAGCAAGGTGCGTCAATTATCTTTTGGTATGTCAAAAATATGTCATTTCTAAGCAAATTTGGAAATTTTTAAGCAAATTCCGCGGGCGATAATTTTTTTAGAATTTTTTTAATCAGGTGGTGCACTTTTCACTCACTCAATTTCGAGTTCAGAGTGCCGCCATTTTGTTTACAAGCAAGATGCGTCAATTATCTTTTGGTATGTTAAAAATATGTTATTTCTGAGCAAATTTGGAAATTTTCAAGCAAATTCCGCGGGCGATAATTTTTTTAGAATTTTTTTAATCACGTGGTGCATATTTCACTCACTCAAATTCGAGTTCATAGTGCTGCCATTTTGTTTACAAGGAAGGTGCGTCAATTATTTTTTGGTATGTCAAAAATATGTTATTTCTAAGCAAATTTTATTCGTTTCTAAAACCTAACCTACAAAAAGACGCTGTCAGCCGTGACATTTAAAATAAATAATGGAACCTCGTAGGGAGAGAAATAATGACTTCTTTTACTAGAGAGAGAGAGAGAGAAGTAATCATTTCTCTCATGATTTCGATGGCTGAGAAATCGACTTTCCCTCCCGTTTGTGAAAAAAATGTATATATTTCCATGTCTCGAAACATGATGCAGATATCTATTTGATGCATTTGCAATTTCAATCACACAGATAACATAAAATCCTTGTAAATCTGAACAGTTACAAAGAAATCGGTTATATATTTTCTTAAATAACCTCTCTGTATTACATGCTTAAAATGTCTCATCCTTTACCATTCCATTTTTAAATAAAACCTTTTGATCTTTCTCCGGCGTTCACAATTCACCACCGATCGCGAGTATTAAGTTTCCAATATTCGAAGGGCTCGCATTTCTAATGCGCGCTCGAAAATATTCACCACCCCCCCGAGTGCCACATCCTAGGTATCCCTTAAGCGCATTTTGAGGAATTCAATTTGCGGCGCGGGAGACAAAAGGAGAAGGGCCTCCATCTAATGGATTAAAAATCGACCCACTCCCCTGTCACCGACTTAAAATATAATGTTGTTCGTCCGAATTGAATCGGTAAGTGATCCCGAACGTAATTTCCGCCCTTCGGCCCTTTACTCTCGTCCCTTTTGCCATTCCGGCGCCCATCCCCTTCCTCCGCACGACTTATTGTGAACCGGGATGTGTCTATTACACGTTCACTGAATCGTGCAAGGGCGTTGGAACGTAAATATGGGTTGACCTTCTAAAGGGCTGCCTGACCGTGTTGAAGAGGCAATTGGCCAGCGGCGGCTCGTGGATGTTCGGCGAGGAGGCTACGTAAAATGATTCTTGTCGAAAATCGTGCTTAATTCGACTAGAAATGTATAAATAACGATTTTGAAAAAATTCATTTTTTTTTAATTTTTATTTTTTCAAGTCTACGTACTCATTCTGAGCACTATTTGTCTGAAAACATTTTTTGTAGAACTTCTGTGTACAGAGATACGCAAAATAACACTTGTCGAAAATAGTGCTTAATTCGAATCAAAACGCAAAAATAAGGATAAAAAATTTTGTTTTCAAATATTTTTTTTATATGTCGAACCCTCATCCTGAGCACTATTTGTCTATAAAAATAATTTGTAAAACTTCTGTGAACGGGGATACGCAAAATGACACTTGTCGAAAATTGTGTTTAATTCGACTCGAAACGCATAAATATTTTTTTTTTAACAGCAGCGAAATATTTACCTCCTCTGGATAAGTAGCACGAGCGACACCTCTGTCTTAGCCTCCTTTACGAAGATCCTGTGTAATTGACTCGCCACAGAGAAACATAGATTTAGGAAATTAGTTTAAAAAAATAAAACACGGTTTTAAAGCTTAAAAAAATAATTTCGGTCGATGTTCGGGCATCGATTCAATGAACATGGTTTAGAGTTGACGCCGGCGGAGTTCAAATTGACATTTACACCCCTTTCGCGCGCGCGAGGGTGAGCGGATTTAAAAGGGGACCCCGGCCGAAAGACCGAAAAAAAAAACCGAAAGTTCCAAATGCCTCAGAGGGCTCTTTCCTCTCTCCCTCCCTCCTCCTCCGCCTTCCAACGCATAAACTTTGATAAAGGGCTCTGGAAATCATTTTTCACGTCCACTCTTCAACGCGCGATCCTCCGCCGCTGATTCCTACAATAATTCGACATATTTTATGCCGCCTTTCCTTTTGATTAAATTCGGTTTGGTGGGTGGGTGCTGCATCCCGAAAATAATTTCATTTTCTCAGCTCGGCCTAAATATGAAAATGTCTATAGAATAAAATGAGAAATACTATACTTTACGTCTTCTACTATTTAAGAGTCTAAGAGACTACAATTAACAAATCATCTATTGAAAGAACTACTTTCCTGGCTAGTACCACGACGAATATTGAATGATCGAGTAGATAATTTGTGTATTAAAAATATCAAAGATATCAAATTAACACAAGATTTGTTTTAAGTAATTTTGGAAATTATCAAGTCGACAGATATTTTTTCTATATTTTTTTAAAGGTACATAAATTATTTCAAAAATTTTCGACTTTACGCTCTGTTCACATGAGATTATCCCAAAATCTAGAAATGAGGTGTATGCATTTTTTTATGAAATCATAATCTACAATGGATTTTGAGTAATTTTGAAAATCATCAAGTCGATAGCAACTGTTTCGATATGTTTTTGAAGGTATAAAAATTATTTCAATTTTTTTCAACTTTGCACTCCATTCACCTGCAATTATCCCAAAATCTAGGAAAGGAGTGGATACCGATTTTCATGAAATCATAATCTACAATGGATTTTGAGTTATTTTGGAAATTATCAAGTCGATAGCAACTGTTTCGATATTTTTTTGAAGGTATAAAAATTATTTCCATTTTTTCCAACTTTGCACTCCATTCACCTGCAATTATCCCAAAATCTAGGCAAGAGGTGGATACCGATTGTCATGAAATCATAATCTACAATGGATTTTAAGTAATTTTGGAAATTATCAAATCGATAGCAACTGTTTTGATATTCTTTTTGAAGGTACAAAAATTATTTCACTTTTTTCCAACTTTGCACTCCATTCACCTGCAATTATCCCAAAATCTAGGCAAGAGGTGGATACCGATTTTCATGAAATCATAATCTACAATGGATTTTGAGTAATTTTGGAAATTATCAAGTCGATAGCAACTGTTTCGATATTTTTTTGAAGGTACAAAAATTATTTCAATTTTTTCCAACTTGCACTCCATTCACCTGCAATTACCCCAAAATCTAGGAAAGGGGTCGATGCCGATTTTCATGAAATCATAATCTACAATGGATTTTAAGTAATTTTGGAAATTATCAAGTTGATAGCAACTGTTTCGATATTTTTTTGAAGGTACAAAAATTATTTCAATTTTTTCCAACTTTGCACTCCATTCACTTGCAATTATCCCAAAAACTAGGCAAGGGGTGGATACCGATTTTCATGAAATCATAATCTACAATGGATTTTGAGTAATTTTGGAAATTATCAAGTCGATAGCAACTGTTTCGATATTTTTTTGAAGGTACAAAAATTATTTCAATTTTTTCCTACTTTGCACTCCATTCACCTGCAATTATCCCAAAATCTAGGCAAGAGGTGGATACCGATTTTCATGAAATCATAATCTACAATGGATTTTAAGTAATTTTGGAAATTATCAAGTTGATAGCAACTGTTTCGATATTTTTTTTAAGATACATAAATTATTTCAATTTTTTCCAACTTTGCACTCCATTCACCTGCAATTATCCCAAAATCTAGGAAAGGGGTCGATGCCGATTTTGATGAAATCATAATCTACAATGGATTTTGAGTAATTTTGGAAATTAACAAGTCAATAGAAACTGTTTTGATATTTTTTTGAAGGTACAAAAATTATTTCAATTTTCAATTTTTTCCAACTTTGCACTCCATTCACTTGCAATTATCCCAAAATCTAGGCAAGGGGTGGATACCGATTTTCATGAAATCATAATCTACAATGGATTTTGAGTAATTTTGAAAATTATCAAGTCGATAGCAACTGTTTCGATATTTTTTTGAAGGTACAAAAATTATTTCAATTTTTTCCAACTTTGCACTCCATTCACCTGCAATTATCCCAAAATCTAGGAAAGGAGTCGATACCGATTTTCATGAAATCATAATCTACAATGGATTTTGAGTAATTTTGGAAATTTTCAAGTCGATATCAATTGTTTTTATAATTATTTCCAATTGCCAAATTTTATGTAATTTCTCGCAAATTCACGCTCGATTCACTTGCGATTATCCCAAAATATAGAAAAGGGGCGAATACGGATTTTCATGAAATCATCATCTACAATAGATTTTGAGTAATTTTGGAAATTTTCAAGTCGATAGTAATTGTTTTTATAATTATTTCGAATCGACAAATTTTATGTAATTTCTCACAACTTCACGCTCGATTAACTTGCGATTATCCCAAAATCTTGAAAAAGGGTGTTTACGGATTTTTATGAAATCTTAATTTGGAATATATTTTGAGTAATTTTGGAAATTTTCAAGTCGCTAGCAATTGTTTTTATATTTATTACGGATCGCCAAATTTTATGCAATTTTTCACAACTTCACGCTCGACTCACTTGCGATTATCCCAAAATATAGAAAAGGGGTGTATACGGATTTTTACGAAATCATAATCTAGAATGGATTTTGAGTAATTTTGTAAATTTTCAAGTCGATAGCAATTGTTTTTGTATTTATTTCGAATCGGTAAATTTTATGCAATTTTTCACAACTTCACGTTCGACTCACTTGCGATTATCCAAAAATATAGAAAAGGGGTGTATACGGATTTTTACGAAAACATAATCTAGAATGGATTTTGAGTAATTTTGGAAATTTTCAAGTCAATAGCAATTATTTTTATATTTATTTCGAATCGCCAAATTTTATGCAATTTTTCACAACTTCACGCTCGATTCACTTGCGATTATCCCAAAATATAGTAAAGGGGTGTATACGGATTTTTACGAAATCATAATCTACAACGGATTTTGAGTAATTTTGGAAATTTTCAAGTCGATAGTAATTATTTTTATATTTATTTCTGATTGCCAAATTTTATGTAATTTCTCGCAAATTCACGCTCGATTCACTTCCGATTATCCCAAAATCTAGGAAAGGGGAGTATACAGATTTTTACGAAATCATAATCTAGAATGGTTTTTGAGTAATTTTTGAAATTTTCTGTCGTTAGAAATTATTTTTTATATTTATTTCGTATCGCCAAAATGAGTACAATTTTTCACAGGTTACGCTCGATTCCTATGAGATTCCAAAAATTAAAGAGCTGCGGGGGGGGGGAGGTGTATACAGATTTTCACAAGTAATACCGTGGTTTATTTGGAAAGCATCTGTGTATAATATACGGCCGGTTGTAAATCGTAATGCGACAACAAACGTCACTTTTTAGAACAAAATAAAATATCCGCCATTATGATTTCATGGCAAACCTTTGTTTTAAATTCAAAATAATAGTAAAGTTTTTTGCAAATATCTCGGTAAATACTCTGCAGAAACTGTTGAATAAGGTACCAAATCATTCAGCTTAAAAAGGTTTGTAAGAAGACCGATACTGTCAAATAATTAGGGGAGCCAATATTAACCCATTGAGTGCTGATGACGTCTAAAGGCGACATGTATATTCTATGATAAGTGGGCCTGATGGCTTTAGGCTTCATCAACATATACACGAATTGCATTTTCATTTTTCAAAAGTAAGTTACAGTATGACTACACACTAACTAGAAAACAATATTTCATCTAGAGTACTGCTTCCTAAAACTGCTAGCAGTGAAAGGGTTAATACATTTTAAATTTTACATGTATCCCTATGGCCTGTTTTGCAATTCAACATCCTGTATACAGTGAGGGTAGTGTTAGAATCTCCGGTTCCTTAAAAGCGTCTCTACAGTCCCGCCGGGATCTCTATGATTATTACACAGATTGCCACTGCTTAGTATAAATTAGACTTATTGAATTTAGGGTGAGCCAGCTGCCACCCTTATTCTAATTTCACGCTTCCCCTAATGCAATCAAATGCATTCCTGCGGTAGCACTATTGGCGTTAATAAATGATAAGGTTCGCAGTAGCGCCGTTCACACGTACACTCTATCGCGCGTTCCTGGAACGCCGCGATCTATGGCGCGTTCAGGACGGGAAGCAAAAGTGGACACAATTTCAACAGAACAAATTCGAGCGTGTGAATTGTGTTATATTAGAGTAGCGTGTGGAATTTAAAGTAGATTAAAAATGTTCAAGACGCTAATCCCGTGCGATAATATAACGGTGCGTTTTTAGAATGCATTCACACGCACGTTCAATCGCGCAGGCCAGTCTAAGCTTGCGCGTACGTGTGAACGCCGCTATTAACGACAAAGTGTGTAGATTTTTTTCTAGAGATACTTGTTATTGTTCATACTATTGAAGTGACTTCTGAATATCTGCAAGTTTTCTAGTAAATTCTACCACATGGAAAACATTTGTCAGTTTTTACACCGTTGATTAGCGTAAAAAAATAATACAAAGTGCTAACAATTTAAATTATAACGATTAGACTCGTCTAATTAGATGGAAAGAGTTTCTGATCAAGAATTATTTTCACCATTGTATTTGTGTATTTCAAATTTGCAATATTTAAGGGATGATCAGGAATAAAGAATGTGGAGCACGATGCGCCCTCCCTTCCGGTTAAATATTAATGGAATCGCACACACACACACAAACACACACAAAACGACCCCATTGAACCTGGCCGCCCACGATCCCGAGTTTCCCCCGACCGTAAATTCAAATTACCTCGGCAGCAACCCTTCCGCGATGCACCGGAAAAATAAGCAGGAAACCCCGTTGTGTCATCTTTAATAAACCACCGCCGGAATATTTTGATCTATTGAATTATGGATGCCGCCCCCGCATCTGAAACCGGAGCATAACTTTACATACATATTACCGGACAGATTACGTCTAGAAAGGGACACTGACATAATTCTGGAATTTTCATTCAGAAGCTCGGCCAAAGAAGCAGAAAAGGAAACAAAAAAGATGAATAATAAATTCATTTGTGAAATAGTGCAGGGTATTTTAAGGGCGATGTTACGCATTATAATAATTACTGAAATTAATTCGGCGTCGAGTTGTTCCTAAGCAACGTGCTTTCGGAAACTTATTGCGTATTATCAGTGCCCTTGGGCCCTGTGGTTTTATCCACCAATTACTACTCCTGCCTTAGGTTATTTGACTGAATATGGATGTACGATTATTATCCTGGTTGTATAATGCGGAAAGCGATGTTAGCGTACGGCAGTTCTGTTATCACAACATATTTGATATTGCTTGTAAGGATCTTTTAGTGAGTGTTTAAAATTTAAAAAAAAACCCTATTCTATGGTTTGACTTTCTACAATGTAATGATCAAATTAAATTGATCACCGTCTAACACCAGTCTACCATTCAGCTGCAAATCTTGTAGATCCAAAAAATCGAAATCTAAAAACCCAGTCTGCTATGGACACGACACACCAATTGGTCGTGTAATCTGCAATACTGGAATGGCGAAAGGAAACAAAAAAATGAATAATAACTAGGACACCACTGTTTTTGAGAAATAGAGGTAAAGTTTTTTGCATCTCAACATTACCACCAATTTAAAATGTATTCCACATCCAAACTGAAATGACAGTTCGTCTTAAAAAAATGTCGTTTTTAGTAAATTCAAAGTTTGGAAGACAGAATACGATATTACGATTAAAGCCTTTTGCATCTGGACAAATGTCACTACTGCCTACTTGAAATTCTGCCGGTAACTCATTCAACATGACCTCCACACTATCGCAAAATCGGATATTATTTTACTCGACGTTACTACACACCTTAACAATAATGTCTATTTAGCGCTAGCAGATTTACAATCCTCACACAAGTCAGTACAATCCTTATACAAGTCTGCAGATGGATTAAAGGCAGAAGTATACCGACAAGAAACGCCAATCATCGCCTACACCGTTTTGAAGATATAACTTTTTTTTTCTAAAGAGCTATGGCAAACATGTAATTGAGATTTATAGGTCATCCGAGTCGACCCATGTAAAGTTTCTTAGCTTGAAATATTGGAGATTGTCTGTAGAACAAAATTCAATAAAAAAATGTTGAGGATTTTTGCGGAATTAAAGTCTGCGTGCATTTAAGTTTTGCATTACATCAATTTTTTTTAAATTTTTTAATTGAATTACTTGTCTGCTGTAATATCTAGGGATGGGCGATATTTCATTGTGATTTTTCGCTGGTATTGAAAAATCACAGGTCGTTACTGTTACTAATAGACGAATTTCACTGCTACTTAAAATCACTGCTACTTAATATCACTATTACTTAAAATCACTGTTACTTAAAATAACTGCTACTTTAAATCACTGCTACTTAAAATCACTGCTACTTTAAACCACTGCTATTTAAACTGTGATATACTGTAATTGCTACTTAAACTGTGACTGTTACTTAAAACATAATTGTAAGAAGACAGTACAAAGTTATTTAATGTTAAATGTTATTTAATATTCATTACTTTATTCTCCCATTTTTGCAGGGTTTTGTATTTAAATTTTGAATAAATATTTAATAAAAAAGACAAATATTTATAAAATGCAATAGTATACCATAAAAAATTAAATAAATTACAACTTATGTACTAACAATTATTAATTAATTAATTGAGATTTTATAAAAACGAAAACATTTTCTTGCCCGGCATGGAATTAAACCACAAACTCGCTGTGATCGAAAGTGATGAGTCAGAATCAAAAAATTAAAACTAAAATTTTCAAAAATCCATATCTCCATTAAAAACTGTGGAATTTACAAAAACCAAATTGATTTTAAATAAGCGACTCTTCGACCATTGAGGATATTTTTTATGGAATTTTGTATGCGCGTTTTATATTTTTTCTGTGATGTTTTTATTCAAGTGCTCAAAAAAATAAAACTAAAATTTTCAAAAATTCATATCTCCATTAAAAATTGTTGAATTTACAAAAAACAAATTGATTTTAAATAAGCGATACTTCGACCATTAAGGATATGTTTTATGGAATTTTGTCTGCACGTTTTATATTTTTTCTGCGATGTTTTCATTCAAGTGCTCAAAAAATTAAAACTGTTGAATTGACAAAAACTGAATTGATTTTGAATTAGCAATACTTTGGCCATTAAGGATGATTTTTTATGGAATTTTGTATGCGCGTTTTATATTTTTTTTCTTCGATGTTTTCATTTAAATGCTCAAAAAAAAATAAAATTAAAATTTTCAAAAGTCTATATCTCTATTGAAAATTGTTGAATTTACAAAAGCAAATTGATTTTGAATTAGCTATACTTTGGCCATTGAGGATGATTTTTTATGGAATTTTGTATGCGCGTTTTATATTTTTTCTTCGATGTTTTCATTTAAATGCTCAAAAAAATAAAACTTAAATTTTCAAAAATCCGTATCTCCTTTAAAAATTGTTGAATTTACAAAAATCAATTTGATTTTGAATAAGCGATACTTCGACCATTGAGGGTATTTTTATGGAATTTTGTCTGCGCGTTTTATATTTTTTCTGCGATGTTTTCATTCAAGTGCTCGAAAAAATAAAAATAAAATTTTCAAAAATTCATCTCCATTAAAAATTGTTGAATTTACAAAAATCAACTTGATTTTGAATAAACGATACTTCGACCATTGAGGATATTTTTTATGGAATTTTGTCTCCGCGTTTTATATTTTTTTGCGATGTTTTCATTCAAGTGCTCAAAAAAATTATTTGAATTTACAAAAACCAACTTGATTTTGAATAAGCGATACTTCGACCATTGAGGATATTTTTGATGGAATTTTTTCTACGCGTTTTATATTTTTTTCTGCAAAGTTTTCATTCCAGTTCTCAAAAAAATAACACTAAAATTTTTAAAAATCCGTATCTCCAATAAAAATTGTTGAATTTACTAAAACCAAATTGATTTTGAATAAGCGATACTTCGACCATTGAGGATATTGTTTTATGAAATGTTTTCTACGCATTTTATATTTTTTTCTGCGATGTTTTCATTCAAGTGCTCAAAAAATTAAAACAAAAATTTTCAAAAATCCATATCTCTATTGAAAATTGTTGAATTTACAAAAAAAACAAATTTATTTTTAATTTGCTATACTTTGGCCATTGAGGATGATTTTTTATGGAATTTTGTATGCACGTTTTATATTTTTTCTTCGATATTTTCATTTAAATGCTCAAAAAAAATAAAATTAAAATTTTTAAAAATCCATATCTCCATTAAAAATTGTTGAATTTACAAAAATCAAATTGATTTTGAATTAGCTATACTTTGGCCATTGAGGATATTTTCTTAAGGAATTTTTTCTACGCGTTTTATATTTTTTTCTGCGATGTTTTTGTTGAAGTGTTAAATAATTAAAACGAAAACCTTCAAATGGATTTTAGAAGATTTTCTGTATTGAAAATTGTTGATTTTAAAATTTTGATTTTTTGTTCTATATTTTAAATTTTTTAACTTTAATGATTTATCTTATTGCACGTTTTTTTATTATTCTCGAAAACTCACTTTAAGCTAAAGAGTTATTTTTGGGGGTGAAAATGGCAAATTAATTTTTCTATATTTGAATTTTTTATTTTCAGACGAGGATTTCTGATTCTCTGACCGACATTTTAGATCTGTGGCCTGTAATTTCGTTTATTGTTCCAAGTTTTTGATATTCCGGCATAAATATTTTTATTTTGGCCTAAATTTTCGATTTGTTTCTTGAAATTTTCGATTTTTTAGTATACATTTTTTATTTTTAGAATCTAAATTTCGATTTTTGGTCAAAATTATTTGGCCTATATATTACTTTTCTTATCTTAATTATTGATTTTTATGAGCGAATTTTTTATTGGAGTATATTTTAGATTTTTAACCCGAATGATAGTTATGAGCGAATTTTTGCCAGAAGTTTTTTGGTTCAGATATTTGAATTTTTGTCCTTTATTTTAGATGTTGCAACCTACATTTTTAAATGTTATGGACTGTATTTTTAAGATTTTTGTATAAATTATTTGTTTATTTATTTATTTTTAAATATTTTGTATTAGGGGTTATCTTAAGACCAAATTAATTTATGTTGATATTGATCTAGAAAATAGATATACGTCATTTCATTCATAATTTTTTTCAAATCAAATGAGTGAATTTTGTAGCCAATTTTGGGTGCTGGGAGGCTTACATTAATATTTCAGATAAATTGGCCAACTCCTGTGATTCTTACTTTCTCCGTTCTTAGCTTAGTTATAGTGAGTATTTAAATCGAAATTGTGACGAAAATATCCGTTTCGAGGTCCTCCGAAACGATTACGACTATTTAAAAAAAAATGTATGTGCCAAAAACTACTAAACATTTGAAATCAAATGAAGTTTTATTTGGCAATCCGAAGAACTGAAAAGCTTTTGGTAAAAGTAATAGTTGCCAATATAAAATGCGGGTGGGTGCGGATTTGGCAAGGCTACGGCGACCTTGAACTTACGCTCTATGTATATCCGTCCCAAAATGTCGTGACGCATTTCACAGTGAACATCTTAAGTTTCAACAGAGGGGTCGGCCTAATCTCATAATTATTCAATGGACATTAAGCAAATATAGACGTAGAATCGGTTGAGAAGTGATGATTCATCTTCAATTGGGTGAAGCGGCCATGCATAGATTTGTTATTGCGTTCTCTCGCTCTGCACAAATTTTACCTCCCGGTGTCACGATATTTTAGGACGGCTACAAGTCTTGTCTCATAACGTATCTTGTACGGCCTTATTAATGTTTTTCTTTTCGAGGAAAACGTCTTCTTCAATTCATAATTAGGCATAATACGTTTTCAAACCCGATTTGTCATTATGGCATATAAGTATAGCTCGCAAACACATTTCACAGTAACTCTCTACCCAAGTCAAGAAGCCGACAACAAAATAATCACCACAGGTAACCCGATAAGGGTTTAAAGCTGTACAATCAATTCCAACTCCTCTTTACACCGACATCCGATTGTTATTAGTTGTAAATTGTATTCGAAACTTTGCGATGCATTTTCCACGACACGACGACGGGAATTTACCAGTGGGGATCATAAATACAGTCCGACTGGAATTGGGTATCGGCAGTCTCCCAGTGTGATTTTAGCAGGACGACTCGATTCTCACGTTCGTTCCCATTTAGATGCGTCGTTTGCTCTGAACATTAAAGTCGTATTAAATGCCCTGGACAGAACTTTTGAGCTCTTGTTAAAAGAGTTAGATAAGTTTCCGGAATGGGTTTCCACTTAGGTATTACTTCAATAAAAACTTGCGAGCACATATAAAAATAATATTGGCTCGCTACGAAGTTGCCGATTTTAAAGAAATCGATACGGACGTGAAACGAGAAGTTTAAGATGAAAAATAAAAACTTTTAATAATCGAAAAAAATGTACTAATTTTAGCAATCGATTCTTTAATGAATAAATATTTAGAGGCAACTTCACTTGTTGCAGAAGTATTGAATAAAGACGAAATACAGCTTATTACATTCTTTAATGTTCAATAAAAAATTATTGTTAATTAAAATTGAGGCTCTCGTTATTTGTCACCCTTTAATATCAATAAACGCTCCAATGTTTAAAAAAAATTGCTGCACATTTCAAAAGCTCGTAATTGAAATATGTTTACGGAAATATGGATGGAAATTGGTCGCGGTGAAAATATGTCTGTCAACAGTATTTATACGCTCGTACTCAGGAGAATTGGGCACACATAATGCGCCTCGTTATTTATTTATTATAATTTCGCGTGTGACTTTTTGATGGATAACAGTGCCTGTGCATTGTCAATAAATCACGTATCATATTTCACGTCGGCATTGTGGGCCCGATGAAAAATGGCCCTATTTCTACCCTCCCGAAAATTCCTCGGGCAGATGATGAATGCATTATGGATCCATTAATAATTCAATCCGAATATTGTGACCGAAATCCGCGACTACTCCAATATAAACGCCACTTGCGCGGGCCCGTAGAGTTTCGTCCACGAATCCGTTCCGCTTGAAGTGATTTACTAACCGAGAAGATGTTAAAACTGGTAACAGACATGTTTCGTCCAGAAACTCGTTCAGCTTGAAGTGATTTACTAACCGAGATGGTGTTAAAATTGAAAACAGACACGTTTCGTCAAAAAAAAAACGTTCCACTTGACGTGATTCACTAATCGAGATGATGTTAAAATTGGTAACAGACATGTTTCGTCCAGAAACTCGTTCAGCTTGAAGTGATTTACTAACCGAGATGGTGTTAAAATTGGAAACAGACACGTTTCGTCAAAAAAAAACCGTTCCGCTTGACATGATTTACTAATCGAGATGATGTTAAAATTGGCAACAGACTAGTTTCGTTCAAAAACCCGTTTTGCTTGAAGTGATTTATTAACCGAAATGATGTTAAAATTGGAAACAGACACGTTTCGTCTAGAAACTCGTTCAGCTTGAAGTGATTTACCAACCGAGATGATGTTAAAATTGGAAACGGGCACGTTTCGTCCAAAAATCCGTTACACTCAAAGATGATGTTAAAATTAGAAATAGACCCATTTATCTGCAATCGGATAATTGGGTAGACACATTATATTTAATTTAAATTCGGCAACGACACGAAAATCTCCACAAGGAATGCTGAATTCAATTTTCCCGCATTTTCAGTAACACACCCTAATAACCTAGAATCGGGGGGGAGGAATTTAAAAGCGAAGGAAGAAATCAACTTACCGGCCAGAGGAGACTTCCGGTGGTGCTGCGGCAGATTCCAATCAATTTGATGCAATTTCGGCGATCCGTTCAGAATGTACTTGAGACTGAGCGTGTTCGTTTTGAGATTGGAGTTCACCTGGAACCAGGGGGTGAGGCGTCCCGGCGAATTCACCGAAATCAACGTGCCCAAATTATTCTTCTGCTGCCTGTACAAGAAGAGAGCGGTGAATCCGTATTCCGGGGACATCGCCTCGGTGACGGCGCTCGAATTCGATAAAGGGACATTCTCGTAGGGCAGCCGGAACTTGTACGCCGGATATTTCGCTATCGGCCCTTCCACCACCGACACCCCCTGGTCCTTCGCGGACACGTTCATTAGTTTCAGAATGTCGACCTCATCTGGAATAAATGGGCATTGTTTAATTTACATCATGTTACACATATCAGGATGAAACATTTATGAAAATAATTAATAATAAATTAGTATTTATTTTATCCAATACACCAAAAAAATCGATTTACAAAATACAAATTAACAAATGGGTTTGGTTGTTTCTTTTCATCTGCGCAACCCTCATTTATTTTCAAGTAATTGGAGTGTAGGATAGGGCCCACCCACCACCCTTCGTATCAACTTTAACTTAAACTACAAACCATGTTTCGTAATTATTGTTAAAATTCCGACACCACAGAAAGATTTATTAAAAAAATTCATCCAATCAAGCAGCTTTTTCTGGGTTAGGTTAAAATGGATACGAAGGGTGGTGGGTGGGCACTATCCTACAATCCAATCAGTTGAACATCGCCCAAGGTTCTTGCAAATGTTGTAAAAAGTACAAAATCGCAAACGCAATATTTTTGGTTTTGCTTGTTTCTCCTCACCAACGCAACCCTCGTTTATATTCAAGTAATTGGAGGATAGGATAGTACCCACCCACCACCCTTCGTGTTAACTTTAACTTAAACTACAAATCCTGTTTCGTAATTATTGTTAAAATTCCAACACCACAGAAAGATTTATTTAAATAATTCATCCAATCAAGCAGCTTTTTCTGGGTTAGGTTAAAATGGATACGAATGGTGGTGGGTGGGCACTATCCTACAATCCAATCAGTTAAACATCGCCCAGGGTTCTTGCAATTGTTGTAGAAAATACAAAATCGCAAACGCAATATTTTTGGTTTTGGTTGTTTCTCTTCATCTGCGCAACCCTCGTTTATATTCAAGTAATTGGAGGGTAGGATAGGGCCCACCCACTACCCTTCGTATCAACTTTAACTTAAACTACAAACTCTGTTTCGTAATTATTGTTAAAATTCCAACACCACAGAAATATTTATTTAAAAAAATTTAACCAATCAAACAGATTTTTATGGATTAAGTTAAAATGGATACGAAGGGTGGTGGGTGGGCACTATCCTACAATCCAATCAGTTGAACATCGCCCAGGCTTCTTGCAAATGTAGAAAATACAAAATCGCAAACGCAATATTTTTGGGTTTAGTTGATACTCTTCATCTACGCAACCCTCGTTTATATTCAAGTAATTGGAGGGTAGGATAGGGCCCACCCACCACCCTTCGTGCCAACTTTAACTTAAACTACAAACCCTGTTGCGTAATTATTGTTAAAATTTCGACACCACAGAAAGATTTATTAAAAAAATTCATCCAATCGAACAGCTATTTATAGGTTAAGTTAAAATGCATACGAAGGGTGGTGGGTGGGCACTATTCTACAATCCAATCAGTTGAACATCGCCCAGGGTTCTTGCAAATGTAGAAAATACAAAATCGCAAACGCAATATTTTTGGGTTTGGTTGTTTCTCTTCATCTACGCAACCCTCGTTTATATTCAAGTAATTGGAGGATAGGATAGGGCCCACCCACCACCCTTCGTGTCAACTTTAACTTAAACTACAAACCCTGTTTCGTAATTATTGTTAAAATTCCAACACCACAGAAAGATTTATTTAAAAAAATCATCAAATCAAACAGCTTTCTGTGGGTTAGGTTAAAATAGATATAAAGGGTGGTGGGTGGGCACTATCCTACAATCCAATCAGTTGAACATCGCTCAGAATTCTTGGAAATATTGTACAAAGTACAAAATTACAAATGCAATATTTTTGGTTTTGGTTGTTTCTCTTCATCTACGCAACCCTCGTTTATATTCAAGTAATTGGAGGGTAGGATAGGGCCCACCCACCACCCTTCGTGTCAACTTTCACTTAAACTACAAACCCTGTTTCGTAATTATTGTTAAAATTTCAACACCACAGAAGGATTTATTTTAAAAATGCATCCAATCGAACAGCCTTTTGTGGGTTAGGTTAAAATGGATACTAAGGGGTGGTGGGTGGGCACTATCCTACAATACAATCAGTTGAACATCGCCCAGGGTTCTTGCAAATGCTGTAGAAAATACAAAATCGCAAACGCAATATTTTTGGTTTTGGTTGTTTCTCTTCATCTACGCAACCCTCGTTTATATTCAAGTAATTGCAGGGTAGGATAGTGCCCACCCACCACCCTTCGTGTCAACTCTAACTTAAACTACAAACCTTGTTTCGTAATTATTGTTAAAATTCCAACACCATAGAAAAATTTATTTAAAAAATTCATCCAATCAAACAGCTTTTTGTGGGTTGGGTTAAAATGGATACGAAGGATGGTGGGTGGGTACTATCCTACAATACAATCAGTTGAACATCACCCAGGGTTCTTGCAAATGTTGTACGCAATACAAAATCGCAAACGCAATATTTTTGGTTTTGGTTGTTTCTCTTTATCTGCGCAACCCTCGTTTATTTTCAAGTAATTGGAGGGTAGGATAGGGACCACCCACCACCCTTCGTGTCAACTTTAACTTAAACTACAAACCCTGTTTTGTAATTATTGTTAAAATTTCGAAACCACAGAAAGATTTATTAAAAAAAATTATCCAATCAAACAGCTTTTTGTGGGTTAAGTTAAAATGGATACGAAGGGTGGTGGGTGGGCACTATCATACAATTCAACCAGTTGAACATCGCTCAGAGTTCTTGCAAATGCTGTACAGAATACAAAATCACAAACGCAATATTTTTGATTTTGGTTGTTTCTCTTTATCTGCGCAACCCTCGTTTATTTTCAAGTAATTGGAGGGTAGGATAGGGCCCACCCACCACCCTTCGTGTCAACTTTAACTTAAACTACAAACCCTGTTTCGTAATTATTGTTAAAATTCCGACACCACAGAAAGATTTATTTAAAAAAATTATCCAATCAAACAGCTTTTTGTGGGTTAAGTTAAAATGGATACGAAGGGTGGTGGGTGGGCACTATCATACAATCCAACCAGTTGAACATCGCTCAGAGTTCTTGCAAATGCTGTACAGAATACAAAATCACAAACGCAATATTTTTGGTTTTGGTTGTTTCTCTTTATCTGCGCAACCCTCGTTTATTTTCAAGTAATTGGAGGGTAGGATAGGGCCCACCCACCACCCTTCGTGTCAACTTTAACTTAAACTACAAACCCTGTTTTGTAATTATTGTTAAAATTTCGAAACCACAGAAAGATTTATTAAAAAAAATTATCCAATCAAACAGCTTTTTGTGGGTTAAGTTAAAATGGATACGAAGGGTGGTGGGTGGGCACTATCATACAATCCAACCAGTTGAACATCGCTCAGAGTTCTTGCAAATGCTGTACAGAATACAAAATCACAAACGCAATATTTTTGGTTTTGGTTGTTTCTCTTCATCTGCGCAAGCCTCGTTTATTTTCAAGTAATTGGAGGGTAGGATAGTGCCCACCCACCACCCTTCGTGTCAACTTTAACTTAAACTACAAACCCTATTTCGTAATTATTGTTAAAATTCCAAAACCACAGAAATATTTATTTAAAAAATTCATCCAATCAAACAGATTTTTGTGGGTTAAGTTAAAATGGATACGAAGGGTGGTGGGTGGGCACTATCCTACAATCCAATCAGTTGAACATCGCCGAGGCTTCTTGCAAATTTTGTAGAAAATACAAAATCGCAAATGCAAAATTTTTAGGTTTGGTTGTTTCTCTTCATCTACGCAACCCTCGCTTATATTCAAGTAATTGGAGGGTAGGATAGGGCCCACCCCCCACCCATATTCAAGTAATTGGAGGGTAGGATAGGGCCCACCCACCACCCTTCGTGTCAACTTCAACTTAAACTACAAACCCTGTTTCGTAATTATTGTTAAAATTCCGACACCACAGAAAGATTTATTTAAATAATTCATCTAATCAAACAACTTTTTGTGGGTTAGGTTAAAATGGATACGAAGGGTGGTGGGTGGGCACTATCCTACAATCCAATCAGTTAAACATCGCCCAGGGTTCTTGCAATTGTTGTAGAAAATACAAAATCGCAAACGCAATATTTTTGGGTTTGGTTGTTTCTCTTCATCTACGCAACCCTCGCTTATATTCAAGTAATTGGAGGGTAGGATAGGGCCCACCCACCACCCATATTCAAGTAATTGGAGGGTAGGATAGGGCCCACCCACCACCCTTCGTATCAACTTTAACTTAAACTACAAACCTTGTTTCGTAATTATTGTTAAAATTCCGACACCCCAGAAAGATTTATTCAAAAAATCCATCCAATCAAACAGCTTTGTGTGGGTTAAAATGGATACAAAGGGTGGTGGGTGGGCACTATCCTACAATCCAATCAGTTGAACATCGCCCAGAGTTCTTGCAAATGTTGTAGAAAATACAAAATCACAAACGCAATATTTCTGGTTTTGGTTGTTTCTCTTCATCTGCGCAACCCTCGTTTATATTCAAGTAATTGGAGGGTAGGATAAGGCCCACCCACCACCCTTCGTATCAACTTTAACTTAAACTACAAACCTTGTTTCGTAATTATTGTTAAAATTCCGACACCCCAGAAAGATTTATTCAAAAAATCCATCCAATCAAACAGCTTTGTGTGGGTTAAAATGGATACAAAGGGTGGTGGGTGGGCACTATCCTACAATCCAATCAGTTGAACATCGCCCAGGGTTCTTGCAAATGTTGTAGAAAATACAAAATCACAAACGCAATATTTCTGGATTTGGTTGTTTCTCTTCATCTGCGCAACCCTCGTTTATATTAAAGTGATTGGAGGGTAGGATAGGGCCCACCCACCACCCTTCGTGTCACCTTCAACTTAAACTACAAACCATGTTTCGTAATTATTGTTAAAATTCCGACACCACAGAAACAATTATTTAAAAAATTCATCCAATCAAACAGCTTTTTGTGGATTAAGTTAAAATGGAAACGAAGGGTGGTGGGTGGGCACTATCCTACAATCCAACCAGTTGAACATCGCCCAGAGTTCAAATGTTGTACAAAATACCAAATCACAAACGGAATGTATTTGTTTTTATTTTGGCTTTGAATAGATTTCTTTAAGAAACCACTGGTTCGATTCGGGGTTTCTATACGTCAATGGAAAGATCATTTCAAGACCCTTCAGAAAGTGTAACTGCCCAACCACAAATGTTAATTTTAAGCCCGTGACGCGTCAGCAAAGAATACTCGAAAATGAAAAAAAATCGAAAAAATTAACTTTCTTAATAATCATCGTAGAAGTGTATGTAATACCTTTTTCTTCATCAGAAGAACAAGAAAAATCGATAGGCGGTAAAAAATTTCATCCAGAAAAAATTGCAAAAAAGTTAGCAAGTCACAATGAACATTATTGAAAATTTGAAAATTTTTCAGACTTTGAATGACCGTAGCGGCTAAACGAAGAATCTAAATCGAACGCAGTTTTCAAATCTGTGCTCTTTGGGTGCAAATTACTCGGATTTAATTAAAATCGACGATTTTAAATTTTTGACGAAAACTACCCAAGGGTCCCCCCTTCGTACTTTTTCCTAAAAATTGGCTTTGAAATGATTTCCTGAAGAAACTACTGGTTCGATTCGGGGTTTCTGTACGTCACTGAAAAGATCCCTTCAAGACCCTTCAGAAAATGTACTTGCCCAAGAACAAATGTTAATTTGAAGACCATGGCGCGTTCGCAAAAAAAATTGGAAAATGGAAAAAATCGGAAAAATCTACTTTTTTAATAATCATCGGGACACACATCCATCCGTCCATAAAACGATACGCAATTGTGTAACCTAATAACATTGTTAATCAAACAGCCCGAGCGGTCCAATTCATTTCCCTGAGCGGCGTTCGAACGAACAAAAAAAAAGAGGAGAATGTAAAAAAACATCCCCCGTTATGTAAATTGGATTAAATCATAAATTTAAATACGGCTCGACTCGAGATGCAAAACCGTGGCCCCGATTGCCTCCGTTGTCATTTACGTGACTCCAATATATAATAGTTGGTAATCCAATGGGAATTTTTAATATCGCCCCGCGTCTGGACATCGTAAAGATCAGAAAGTTTCAGAGAGTGCTCTCCTCGACGTCCTTTACGACGACGCTATCGATTTTCAGGAAGGAATATGTTCGTAAAATCTACAAAATTGTGCTTTCGCATCGCCGTCTGGTGAATGTGGAATTGCACGCGCGTTACATGCACTGGAGATTGTAAATCCGTTCGGATGGCGTGCTCCACTGTAAACTTTGGATTTGGATTGTTGGTTACCTTGTATCTCGGCGGCGGGTGATTTGGTGGCGAGTTTCCGCCCCCCGATTCCAATTAACTCGTTCTCGCCGGCGTGGTGGCTGTACGCGAAATCCTGCACGATCAGGACGATAAGAATGGGCGACAGTAACGTAAAATGCATCTTCCTGAAAATAAAAACAAAGAGTCAGAAACATTTAAGAAGGTGGGGCTTAGTGGTTTATCTTCTATTGCTTCAATAATTTTTCAACCGAAATCTTTCTCTATCTGTATCTCAAAAGCTAAACTTGATGTTATCCTGACTGAAAATATTCAAATCAAATAATCAAGTTTAGAATATCTAGAAAAGATTACTTTACTTTAATCTTCGGTGATAATGGCATCTATCCCCGAAAATTCGATTTTAATCGCACCCTTAAGGTGTGCAAGAAATGTTTGAGTTTTGTTCCATTATAAGGGGTTATCCTACTGTAACCAGCGTCAAAAGAGGCTAATTTTTGGGGCTTTATTTTGGAAAAACTACAAATGGAATATGTGTAATTTTTTATATTTTTGTACTCATACAACGAGTGTGTGTAAAACTAGTCATTACGAAATATTGAAATTGTCGCACGTTATTCTTTTTCGCATCGGCTGATGTTTACCGTGCTCGATCGGTCGGTGTACATGATTACGCAAATATGGTTAGTCAGAAACAAAAAACAAAAATATCCTCATAAACTACATGGTATTAGCTATGGTGTGACGGAGCCTTTCTTTTTTTTTTCGTCTTAGGTTGCGAGAAAAAAAATTCCTAAACTTTTTCACAGTTGTCGGAGCAATATTACATGTTATTATTATCAATATATATCGCAAAACAAAACGTACTGACAAAATCGTCCGTCACCTCTAAACTAGTAGTTCTCTGAACATGTGTACCAAATTTCACGTCGATTCTTTAATCACAGTCTGAGATATCGGGTACACCGTTTCGAAAAACGCGTTTAAAGTGCGTCCACTTGCGCTTCGAATTCTTCCTTCGCTGCAAACGCTATAACTCAAACAATACATCGAATATCTACATGAAACCTTTTCTATATTATTATAAACACTTCAAAGAATTATTTAAAGTCTACATTTTACAGTAGGATAACCTCTTAATACACTCTGTCAACATAGTTTTTCATTGCTGCTACATACTACAATTAAAACTCACTTCCAAGCGCTTAATTTTAAAGAAGCATCTCACTATTACATTGATTTCAATTCACCAAACCACCACCGACGTATATATCACTCCCACACAAGTTTATGAGACTTGTCGACAGATTGGCGACATACACGAGGTTAACAACTTGATTGTTCAACTCGAGATTTTTCCACCGCGCTCGCAGATTTATCATCTCTCTGTCGACGGCGTGCCAACAAAAAGAACGCCGACGAAACAATGGAGAGAACGGTGCAGAGGGAAAAACGTAAAAGAAAGAGACTCGACTCCCACGCTTTGCACACCGACCGTGTACTCCATCTGATTTTTTTTTTGCTGCTGCTGCCGCCGCATTTAGTTTCGGGTGTTTACAAATGTTTAGCATTTAATTATCCACCGTAACTAACGCGGAGCGTATTCAATTAAGGAAATCTATTTTCGTTCGTTTGAACCTGAACCTGAAACGCCCGAACGGAAATAGCTCTCGCGTCTTCTAGATTCATCTCATTCTGAGAGAGGAAGAAGATTGTTAATTAGAAAATGGTTTGTTATATTTGTGTTGAAATAAGAAGCTACAACTTTTTTTTACAAATTCCTTGATTCTAGGAGATGTATTTTATAAACGTAACGAGTGACACATGCAGAGTGGCAAGATGGAATTTTGTTAGTTGCGTTAACATTAGCAATCCAAGCAAACTTTCCATGGAAAGTTTATAACGAACTATTTCGCAGTTAACGCAGTCTCGGCTCGAGTTTTATCGTCGGAAGAAAATTGTCACTCAAATGCACATTAATCGAAGGAAATGTTGTACACTATCAAATTTAAAACAATTTCAACCGTCGAACTAAAATTCATTCATTCGGGTAATTATAAAACTTAAACTAGGAAACACTCGTAACTGGAAATAACTCATTGAAACAACTACTTTAATTCTAGCGGATTATTCAAGCGTATAAAACTGTAATTTCTAGGTTAGGTAATAAGTGACAGCTGTCAAAATAACACCATTTAACGCTACATCACTTTGTTTTAAAATATTTTTACGTAAAAGGCTCAGTTTTTCCTTATATTTGCAAAGAATGTTAAAGGAAACAGAAACTAATTGTATTTTTACGTAGAAAACTGTGATTTTCTAGATAAGGTAAAAAGTGACAACTGTCAAAATAACACCATTTAACGCTGCATCTCTTCGTTTTGAAATATTTTTACGTGAAAATCTCAGATTTCCTTAAATTTGCAAAGAATGTAAAAGGAAACAGAAACTAATTGTATTTTTGAGTAGAAAACTGTGATTTTCTAGGTTAGGTAAAAAGTGACAACTGTCAAAATAATACCATTTAACGCTGCATCTCTTCGTTTTGAAATATTTTCACGTAAAAAGCTCAGTTTTTCCTTAAATTTGCAAAGAATGCAAAAGGAAACAGAAACTAATTGTATTTTTGCGTAAAAAACTGTGATTTTCTAGGTTAGGTAAAAAGTGACAACTGTCAAAATAACACCATTTAACGCTACATCTCTTCGTTTTGAAATATTTTTGCGTGAAAGACTCAGTTTTTCCTTAAATTTGCAAAGAATGTAAAAGACAAGAGAAACTAATTGTGATTTTGCGTAGAAAACTGTGATTTTCTAGGTTAGGTAAAAAGTGACAACTGTCAAAATAACACCATTTAACGCTGCATCTCTTCGTTTTGAAATATTTTTACGTGAAAAGCTCAGTTTTTCATTAAATTTGCAAAGAATGTAAAAGGAAACAGAAACTAATTGTTTTTTGCGTAGAAAACTGTGATTTTCTAGGTTAGGTAAAAAGTGACAACTGTCAAAATAATACCATTTAACGCTGCATCTCTTCGTTTTGAAATATTTTCACGTGAAAAGCTCAGTTTTTCCTTAAATTTGCAAAGAATGTAAAGGACAAGAGAAACTAATTGTGTTTTTGCGTAGAAAACTGTGATTTTCTAAGTTAGGAAAAAAGTGACAACTGTCAAAATAACACTATTTTACACTGTATCTTCTCTTTTTGAAATATTTTCACGTGAAAAAGTCAGTTTTTCTTTAAAATTGCAAAAAATGCAAAAGCAAAGAGAAACTAATTGTGTTTTTGCATAGAAAACTGTGATTTATAGGTTAGGTAAAAAGTGACAGCTGTTAAGATGACGCAAATTTTAACGCTGAATCTTCTTCTTTCGAAATATTTTCAAGTGAAAAGCTCAGTTTTCCGCTGAAATTGTAAAGGAAGGAAAAACTAAATTAATTTTCGGGCGAAAACGGCGCAATTTTTAGATTAAACAAAAAGTGACAGCTGTCAAACTTACACAATTTGACATAATGCATCTTTTTCTTCTGAACATTTTCTACTCTAAAAACTTGGTCTTTTCTTAAAACTGCAAATAATGCAAAATTGTGTATGCAGAAAATAAAAAAATAATAAAACAAATTGAAATCGTTGCGTTATTGTTTTGCAAATTTTAACAGATACTTTTGCATCTATTTACTAATTAATACAGTGCATTTCTTTTATAAATTTTGACTGAGACAAAAGTTATGAACTTTTAAAATTGCGCAGGCAACGAGATGCAAATTTTTGTCTGAAATAAAAAAATAATAAAAAAAATTGAAATCGTTACGTTATTGTTTTGTAAATTTTAACAGATACGTTTGCATCTATTTACTGATTAATACAGTTTATTTCTTTTATAAAATTTGACTGAGACAAAAGTTATGAATTTTTAAAATTGCGCCTGCAACGCGATGCAAATTTTTGTCTGAAATAAAAAAAAAAACAAGTTAAAATCGTTGCGTTATTGTTTTGCAAATTTTAACAGATACTTTTGCATCTATTTACTAACGAATACAGTTTATTTCTTTTATAAATTTTGACTGAGGCAAAAGTTATGAATTTTTAAAATTGCGCCTGCAACGCGATGCAAATTTTTGTCTGAAATAAAAAAAAACAAGTTAAAATCGTTGCGTTATTGTTTTGCAAATTTTAACAGATACTTTTGCATCTATTTACTAATGAATACAGTTTATTTCTTTTATAAATTTTGACTGAGACAAAATTTATGAATTTTTTAAATTGCGCCTGCAACGCGATGAAATTTTTTGTCTGAAATAAAAAAATAATAAAACAAATTGAAATCGTTGCGTTATTGTTTTGCAAATTTGAACACATACTTTTGCATCTATTTACTGATTAATACAGTTTATTTCTTTTATAAATTTTGACTGAGAAAAAAGTTATGAATTTTTAAAATTGCGCCTGCAACGAGATGCAAATTTTTGTCTGAAATAAAAAAATAATAAAAAAAATTGAAATCGTTACGTTATTGTTTTGCAAATTTTAACACATACTTTTGCATCTATTTACTGATTAATACAGTTTATATCTTTTATAAATTTTGACTGAGACAAAAGTTATGAATTTTTAAAATTGCGCCTGCAACGAGATGCAAATTTTTGTCTGAAATAAAAAAAATAATAAAACAAATTGAAATCGTTGCGTTATTGTTTTGAAAATTTTAACAGATACTTTTGCATCTATTTACTTATTAATACAGTTTATTTCTTTTATAAATTTTGACTGAGACAAAAGTTATGAATTTTTAAAATTGCGCCTGCAACGAGATGCAAATTTTTGTCTGAAATAAAAAAATAATAAAACAAATTGAAATCGTTGCGTTATTGTTTTGAAAATTTTAACAGATACTTTTGCATCTATTTACTTATTAATACAGTTTATTTCTTTTATAAATTTTGACTGAGACAAAAGTTATGAATTTTTTTTTAAATTGCGCGTGCAACGAGATGCAAAGTTTTGTCTCAAATAAAAAAAATAATAAAACAAATTGAAATCGTTGCGTTATTGTTTTGTAAATTTTAACAGATACTTTTGCATCTATTTACTAATCAATACAGTTTATTTCTTTTATAAATTTTGACTGAGACAACAGTTATGATTTTTTAAAATTGCGCCGGCAACGAGATGCAAATTTTTGTCTGAAATAAAAAAATATTAAAACAATTTGAAATCGTTGCGTTATTGTTTTGCAAATTTTAACAGATACTTTTGCATCTATTTACTAATTAATACAGTTAAGAGCTAACATTTTTTTATTCCAAGGCAATGATTATAATTGTACAAAATTAAATTTTATAGAAATACGATATATCGATGATATTAATTTTTATTGATATAACATAACCAGCAGTGTTGGAAACTTTATTATATTCACAGAAATGAATTTCCCCGAATGAATATAAAAATCGAACGTGTTCAATAAATTCAATTAAAAGTCAAAAATGGTATCAAAACACAAAACTCCACTTTTCGCACCATTTTATTTCCATTAGTGCCCCAGAGTGCAACAAGGTGGTATTGATACATAAAACGGGCGAACCGTGGCAGGGAAATGGGGAAGGAAGCGCACAGAAGGGAAAATTTCATTTCAACTTATTACTTACCCCTCGGTATTATGTATCTTGTATGTATCCTTTTTATTCGGCGACACGGGCTCTAAGCAACGTCTGCACGAATTAGACTTTTATTCGTAACTGAGCCGAACAATTTATCACGTCGGGTTGCATTGATTTGAATTTGCAACAGCGAGTGAAACTCCGACGCGAATCCGATTTGTTATCCTCGTCAATTTCTATGAAACAATCGTTTTGGCTTTTGCAAGCGATGATAAATGCTGCCTGGAAGGAAATTGGACGCTTTTTCCCCCCCGGGCTGTAATTAATGCCGTCCCCGTTTATTATTAACTGTTGTAATCACATTTTGTCTAATATTTTCAATTCGTTTCGGGTGTGTCAAATTGGCACCTTAATGTGAAGTTCTGAAAGTTCTGAGTAGAGTTCTCAATTAATTTTGATGTATCTTGAAGTATTATCAACTTTTAAAAAAAGAGTTGAGCTGTCGGGAATTTTTTGAAGAATGGAATGCCAACTTGATACCGCACTCCAAAATTGCAACGAATAGTTCAGAACTAAAATATGTAAAAATGTGTAAAGGATATTCCAAAAAAGGTCTTTTTTTAGTTCTGAACTAGTTTTAAAATATGGTTAGATTAGCACTATAATTTTAGACACTTCTAAAGTAAAAATGTTTAAAGGATATGCCAATGAAGGTCTTTTTTTAAGTTCTAAACTAATTCTAAAATATGGTTGAATTAGTTCTATAATTTTGGACACTTCTAGAAACGAGTTCTGTTGAATTTTTTAAAGATAAAATTTTTGAAATTGAAAATTTGAAATATTCAAATTAATACTGTTTCAATCAAAATAATAAAAATCTATAAACACCCGATCACTTAACTTTGAAATAATCTCATTCGAACAGAATGGCGAATTCTGAAAAAATGCAATAATTTCGATGACTTGAAAAAAATATAAAAACAATTGCCATCGACTTGAAATTTCAGAAATCCATTCAAAATTCATTCGGGATTACACTCCTGTGAAAATCTATAAACACTCAATCACTTAACTTTGAAATAATCTCATTCGAACAGAATGGAGAATTCTGAAAAAATGCAATAATTTCGATGACTTGAAAAAAAATATAAAAACAGTTGCCATCGACTTGAAATTTCACAAATCCATTCAAAATTCATTCGGGATTACACTCCTGTAAAAATCTATAAACACCCGATCACTTAACTTTAAAATAATCTCATTTGAACAAAGTGGAGAATTCTAAAAAAATGCAATAATTTCGATGACTTAAAAAAAATATAAAAACAATTGCCATCGACTTGAAATTTCACAAATCCATTCAAAATTCATTCTAGATTACACTCGTATAAAAATCTATAAACACCCGATCACTTAACTTTGAAATAATCTCATTGGAACAGAGTGGAGAATTCTGGAAAAATGCAATCATTTCGATGACTTGAAAAAAATATAAAAACAATTGACATCGACTTGAAATTTCACAAATTAATTCAAAATTAATTCCAGATTACACTCCTATAAAAATCTATAACACCCGATCACTTAACTTTGAAATAATCTCATTGAAACAGAGTGGAGAATTCTGGAAAAATTTAATAATTTCGATAACTTGAAAAAAAATATAAAAACAATTGCCACCGACTTGAAATTTCACAAATCCATTCAAAATTCATTCAAGATTACACTCCTATAAAAATCTATAACACCCTATCACTTAACTTTGAAATAATCTCATTGGAACAGAGTGGACAATTCTGGAAAAATGCAAAAATTTCGATGACTTGAAAAAAATATAAAAACAATTGCCATCGACTTGAAATTACACAAAACCATTCAAAATTCATTCGGGATGACATTCCTATAAAAATCTATAACACCCAATCACTTAATTTAAAAATAATCTCATTGGAACAGAGTGGAGAATTCTGGAAAAACGCAATAATTTCAACGACTTGAAAAAAATATAAAAACAATTGCCATCGACTTGAAATTTCTCAAATCCATTCAAAATTTACTCGAGATTACACTCCTATAAAAATCTACAAACACCCGATCACTTAACTTTGAAATAATCTCATTGGAACAGAGTGGAGAATTCTGGAAAAATGCAATAATTTCGATGACTTGAAAAAAATTGCCATCGACTTGAAATTTCACAAATCCATTCAAAATTAATTCGGGATTACGCCCTTATAAAAATCTATAACACCCGAGCACTTAACTTTGAAATAATCTCATTGGAACAGAGTGGAGAATTCTGGAAAAATGCAATAAATTCGATGACTTGAAAAAAAATATAAAAACAACTGCCATCGACTTTAAATTTCACAAATCTATCCAAAATTCATTCGAGATTATACTCCTGTAAAAATCTATAACAACCGATCACTTAATTTTGAAATAATCTCATTGGAACAGAGTGGAGAATTCTGGAAAAACGCAATAATTTCGATGACTAGAAAAAAATATAGAAACAATTGCCATCGAATTGAAATTTCATAAATCCATTTAAAATTCATTCGAGATTACACTCCTGTAAAAATCTATAAACACCCGATCACTTAACTTTAAAATAATCTCATTTGAACAAAGTGGAGAATTCTGGAAAATTGCAATAATTTCGATGACTTGAAAAAAATATCAAAACAATTGCCATCGACTTGAAATTTCACAAATTAATTCAAAATTAATTCCAGATTACACTCCTATAAAAATCTATAACACCCGATCACTTAACTTTGAAATAATCTCATTGAAACAGAGTGGTGAATTCTGTAAAAATTTAATAATTTCGATAACTTGAAAAAAAATATAAAAACAATTGCCACCGACTTGAAATTTCACAAATCCATTCAAAATTCATACGGGATTACACTCCTGTAAAAATCTATAAACACCCGATTACTTAACTTTGAAATAATCTCATTGGAACAGAGTGGAGAATTCTGGAAAAATGCAATAATTTCGATGACTTGAAAAAAATATCAAAACAATTGCCATCGACTTGAAATTTCACAAATCCATTCAAAATTCATTCGGGATTACACTCCTATAAAAATCTATAACACCCGACACTTAACTTTAAAATAATGTCATTCGAACAGAGTGGAGAATTCTGGAAAAATGCAATAATTTCGATGACTTGAAAAAAATATAAAAACAATTGCCATCGACTTAAAATTTCACAAATTCATTCAAAATTCATTCGAGATTACACTCCTGTAAAAATCTATAACACCAGATCACTTAATTTTGAAATAATCTCATTCGAACAGAGTGGAGAATTCTGGAAAAATGCAATCATTTCGATGACTTGAAAAAAATATAAAAACAATTGCCACCGACTTGAAATTTTACAAATCTATTCAAAATTCATTCGAGATTACACTCCTGTAAAAATCTATAAACACCCGATCACTTAACTTTGAAATAATCTCATTGGAACAGAGTGGAGAATTCTGGAAAAATGCAATAATTTCGATGACTTGAAAAAAATATAAAAACAATTGACATCGACTTGAAATTTCACAAATTAATTCAAAATTAATTCCAGATTACACTCCTATAAAAATCTATAACACCCGATCACTTAACTTTGAAATAATCTCATTGGAACAGAGTGGAGAATTCTGGAAAAATGCAATAATTTCGATGACTTGAAAAAAATATAAAAACAATTGACATCGACTTGAAATTTCACAAATTAATTCAAAATTAATTCCAGATTACACTCCTATAAAAATCTATAACACCCGATCACTTAACTTTGAAATAATCTCATTGAAACAGAGTGGAGAATTCTGAAAAAATTTAATAATTTCGATAACTTGAAAAAAAATATAAAAACAATTGCCACCGACTTGAAATTTCACAAATCCATTCAAAATTCATTCGAGATTACACTCCTATAAAAATCTACAAACACCCGATCACTTAACTTTGAAATAATCTCATTGGAAAATGCAATAATTTCCATGACTTGAAAAAAATATAAAAACAATTGCCATCGACTTGAAATTTTACAAATCTATTCAAAATTCATTCGAGATTACACTCCTGTAAAAATCTATAAACACCCGATCACTTAACATTGAAATAATCTCATTGGAACAGAGTGGAGAATTCTGGAAAAACGCAATAATTTCGATGACTTGAAAAAAATATAAAAACAATTGCCATCGACTTGAAATTTCACAAATCCATTCAAAATTCATTCGGGATCACACTCCTGTAAAAATCTATAACACCCGATCACTTAATTTTGAAATAATCTCATTCGAACAGAGTGTAAAATTCTGGAAAAATGCATAAATTTCAATGACTTGAAAAAAATATAAAAACAATTGCCATCGACTTGAAATTTCACAAATTCATTCAAAATTCATTCGAGATTATACTCCTGTAAAAATCTACAAACACCCGATCACTTAACTTTGAAATAATTTCATTGGAACAGAGTGGAGAATTGTGGAAAAATACAATAATTTCGATGACTTGAAAAAAATATAAAAACAATTGCCATCGACTTGAAATTTCACAAATCCATTTAAAATTCATTCGGGATTACACCCATATAAAAATCTATAAACACCCGATCACTTAACTTTGAAATAATCTCATTGGAACAGAGTGGAGAATTCTGGAAAAATGCAATAATTTCGATGACTTGAAAAAAATATAAAAACAATTGCCATCGACTTGAAATTTCACAAATCCATTCAAAATTCATTCGAGATTACACTTCTGTAAAAATCTATAACACCCGATCACTTAACTTTGAAATAATCTCATTGGAACAGAGTGGAGAATTCTGGAAAAATGCAAAAAATTCGATGACTTGAAAAAAATATAAAAACAATTGCCATCGACTTGAAATTACACAAAACCATTCAAAATTCATTCGGGATGACATTCCTATAAAAATCTATAACACCCAATCACTTAATTTAAAAATAATCTCATTCGAACAGAGTGGAGAATTCTGGAAAAACGCAATAATTTCGATGACTTGAAAAAAATATAAAAACAATTACCATCGACTTGAAATTTCACAAATCCATTCAAAATTCATTCGGGATTATACTCCTGTAAAAATCTATAAACACCCGATCACTTAACTTTGAAATAATCTCATTGGAACAGAGTGGAGAATTCTGGAAAAACACAATAATTTCGATGACTTGAAAAAAATATAAAAACAATTGCCATCGACTTGAAATTTCACAAATACATTCAAAATTCATTCGAGATTACACTCCTGTAAAAATCTATAACACCCGATCACTTAATTTTGAAATAATTTCATTGGAACAGAGTGGAGAATTCTGGAAAAATGTAATAATTTCAATGACTTGAAAAAAATATTAAAACCATTGCCATTGACTTGAAATTTTACAAATCTATTCAAAATTCATTCGGGATTACGCTAGTATAACACCCCATCTATAATTTCGAAAAAAATCCATTTGAACATTGCGTGAAATTGTGAAAAAAAATACAATAATTTCGACGACTTTCGCATCTGAATATCGACCAATTTCGTATTTAGACCGTTTTATTTCCTCCTCACCGACACCGACATAACTCATAGAGCCGACAAACAATATTGCAAGGGAGACAATATTTATGGATTATTATCTAGGACATGAGTTCCGAAGAGTTACGAGGACAGACAGTCCTAGTTTTATGTGTGGAACTAATTAATTTGTGCCGCAGTGAAATTACCATCGCACGCAAGAGATAGAGAGAGAGCGTGAGAGAGAGGGAGGGGGAGATTGTGACACTGCGGTTACATTAAAGCCGCCACGAAGTGACATTACGAGCAAATTACATGTGCTCATAGTTTTCTTGTGTATACAAAAGATAAACGGTATTCGCATCAGTGCCTCTTTGCATCTTAAGACGGCTACTCGCTGCGCGATACTTGACAAGTACTTGGCAACTTCTGAGTAATGTGTACGAAGACGCTCGTTAACTTGATGCTCCGCTTGTACTTCCCGTCCACTATTACAAGTCAAAGGGTGAATCTTGGCAATCGCCGGGTGTTTTATCATTAAAGCAGGCGATACTTGACAAATTCCGAGTAGACGTCAGTTATTTAAGCAGGCTACTTGAGCAGTACTTGACAAAGTTCGAGTGGTGTGTACGAAGACGTTCGTTAACTTGAACTTCTCGTCCGCCATCAAAGGAAAAAGTCCTTGCATCCATTTGGATTGATATTTACTGTGTAAACGCGTAGTGTGTTTGTATGTAGTGGTACTTATAAAAGTACTCGCTGAGTACTGTACTGAATCTAGTTGCTTGTCAAGTATCGCACAGTGAGTGAGCGATACTCGTGTAGAAACAACTACAAATACTTCTTCAATTTATTTATTTGTTTCAGTTATAAACAGCAAGTAGCATATAATCTCCCTGAATAAAATCGTTAAGACGGGTACAAACCTTCTTTACAATGAAATAAATTAAATAAAAAATAGCCTAAAGCAATGTAGCAGACATTTTCCCTGAACAAAATAATTTAGTCGTGTACAAAGTAAATAAAATAAATTGAATGAAAAATAGCCTGAAGCAATGCGGAATATTATTTATCACAGCCAGAACTCAACTCTATTAGCTCGTATACCTTAACACTCGACGATTTCAATAGTCATTCCGTCGAAATTTTCGGTATTTCAAAAATACCGATTTCAGCCTCGAATCCGGCGCCTCCACCATATTTGCATTTTCTAAATTTCTAAGTAATCTCAACTAATTTACTGAAAATTGATAAAAATTCATAATTAATCAAATAGCAGTGATGCTGCGGTAATAACAGTAAACTCTTAACTTATGATTTACCTGGATTTTTCGACAATATGTGTACCGAAACTTGATCAATTTAAAAAAAAATCAAAATATTAGACAAAAATGTTTGTTCAAATATTTTTTTCCAGAAATGCGCAACATTCGAAAAAATGGCCAAATGAAAAAAAAACAAAAGTTACTGTTTGATCTCATTTACAAATGATTTTGATAGCCATAAATGTTCTTCAGAGTTCTATTAATAATATTAGACAACAATTGGAGGATCATCTTTCCTCCACTTTGTTCAAATAATTTTTCCCAGAAATGCGTAACATTCGAAAAAATGGCTAAATTAAAAAAATCAAAAGTTACTGTTTGATCTCATTTACAAATGATTTTGATGGCCATAAATGTTCTTCACAGTTCTATTAACAATATTAGACAACCATTGAAGGATCATCTTTCCTCCACTTTATTTAAATAATTTTTCCCAGAAATGCGTAACATTCGAAAAAATGGCTAAATTAAAAAAATCAAAAGTTACTGTTTGATCTCATTTACAAATGATTTTGATGGCCATAAATGTTCTTCGTAGTTCTATTAACAATATTAGACAACAATTGGAGGACCATCTTTCTTCCACTCTGTTTAAATATTTTTTTCCAGAATTCCAGGTTCTCCGAGATGACTCCCATCATTTTTGGAAAATGTCTGCATGTTGGCCTGGCTGCAGATGCTTTATCTCATTTTGAAACAAAACTTTAAACTTAAACAACCGAAAGTTAAGCGTTTTTTTGTGTCTCCCCAATTTATTTTTTATTTCAAAATACTACTAAAATAATTATAGATACGTTGAAGATAACAAATAATGTGTTTCAAAAACTCTTTTGGTCTATAATTACGAAACGATAATATCGAGAAAAAAAACGATCAAAGCCGGCCATGAACAAAAAGCCGCATGTACTTTCTTAACAGTACCTAAAAAAAAAGTTTGAAGTTTGACTTTGTCAGCGTCAATCGTGAACTTTAAGGTTTGTGTAAGTTATTTTATTTTCCCAATCATCTTGTTTGACATTTCGTCGACGAGAAAAGACCGTTACAAATTATATTTAGGGTTGTTAAAATGAGGCACAACTGTAAAAATCGAAACTAGTCGGAATAAAAAGTATAAAAAAATTGTGAAACCAAGCAAATGCCTCATTTTAACAATCCTTAATATCAAAAATGTTTCACTACGTGATAAACGAGAACCAAATTTAAGAAATATTAATAATTATTTTCAAATTTAGGAACTAAGAAAAGATATTTATTTATTTAATCCCAACAGAACAACGGTCCAGTAACAGGGAATATAATAATATATGCAGGTATAGTAAAATATACAACATAAAAGAAAATAGATATACACAACAAAAATAGTTATTGCTATGCAGATATGCGGTTTTTTGTTCATGGCATGTTTTTACTAATTTTTTTTAATCTCACGGTGTAATAAAATTAATAATAACTTTATTTACGGACAATATCTTTTTTACAAAAACATCAAAAAGAAAAGCATATGAAACGTATAATTAATAGTTATTTATTATACGAGTGTGTAATGTACGTAATTAGTCCCGCAAACAAAAGTTTGCCCCTGAGATCGAAGAGTAATTCCACATGAGTATAATATAACATTTTATCCAAAATCGTCTCTAATTGTAATAAATATTAAAACGTTGTTTATAAAATTTTGACGTACGTGGTGTAAATTTGAATGATTTCAAAAATCTAACGAAGGATTTAATTATTACGTGAGTCCGCGTTATTCTCTCACTAGTGGGTAATGAACAGCATTACTGACCGCAGTAATTCGCTTATTACACACGATTTTGAATAAAAATTATATTCAATTTGTATTACTAAAAATTATACAGGATGCCAAAATTACAGATCTCCTGATTTAATGCTCAGATTTATTGCCTGTTTACTGTCATAACAAACATTTAAAGCCGTTGTAGCGGTACACTAGTGTTTTTTTAAAGTTGCGAAATTGCATGAAAGTTTTTAGTATTAAAAATAAAACGCACAAAATTCGCTACATTTTGGAAATCAAATAATTCATCAAAATTTCAAAAACTTAATTTTGTTGATTTTGAACTTGAAAAATTTCGGATTGTCTCGACATGAATATTTTTAGTGCCATTTCAAACACACAGAATGCTCTACTTTTTTAAGATATAAAATATTATAATCCAAAAATGCGTTTAATGTCTCGGCAATTTTTAAAAATTAAAGACGAGTGTTTGTTGTTTTTCTTGAACTTGTGCTTTGTTAGGATTGTTTAATTGCCACCTTTACAAAAGTAATTAAATATACAGTTTCATCAACACGAAGTACGCGTTAACGTAATGTGTTTAACTTGAATCTATGTACGCAGTCGGAGTGGAGATCAATGTTTCATATGAAAAGGACATTTGACGATTACATAAACATAACACGACGAGTTTCTTTGTCCTTTTGTACACGAAGTAGTTGCGACCGCTCGTAGTTCGTTCGCATCGTCACGTTGCGGCAAGGTTTAATTCAACCGCAACTCTCTCTTCGTTCCTCTTGCGTCCGTTGGTCATTTTAGTGCCGCACGAATTAATTACTTTCACACGCATGGAAATAGGTACATATGTGTTCATGTTGTACGTCTTGATATCAATAAATATCAAATTGCAGAATGAAAGTGATGGCTGCGATCGTTACCACTAAATGAAACAATTTTACATGTTTTATGCCACTATATAAGTTTGCTTGTACCATATGTATAAAAATTATTTAGATAAAGGGTGGCTTTGTATTTCGGAACGTACAGTCAGAGAAAATACAAATGCGAAACTCGATCGGTGAGGGAATGCTGCCGCATGTCGGTGCTTAGTTCAGACGAAACCAGTCAGTCCCTGCTTAAAATCCATTTATGAGGTAATAAAAGGGTATCACGATATAAGATGGTCAAAATGCCACCCGACACGGATTTTTAAATAAATATGAAAATATCATTAGTTGTGACCTTAATCAAAATAGTCGTAAGCCGTATATCAAAAAAACCCCGACATGACCCGGGAAGTCCCAAAATACGATTTTTTCAAATAACATTTTTTTAACCACTAAAAAAAATCTGAAAAAATCACATAAATAACATATGTGATTTTTTCAGATATTTTTGGCAAATTATTTTGCTTCTACCTAAGTTTTTAATTTTTTGTCTCCGTTTTTTATTTTTAGATCAGGATTCTTGATTCTTTGGCCTATATTTTACATTTCTGTATTTTCGATTTTTTTGTTCCAATTCTTTTTATTTTTCATTATTTTGACCAAAATATTCGATTGGTTTGTAGAAATTATCGATTTTTTGTCTGCATACGCCCGAGTTTTCGATGTTTTGTCTAAATTTTCACCTTATTAGGCCCTACTTTTTTGGCATATATTTTGTATTTTCAATTTTAGTCGACTTAAATTTTCGATTGGTTTGTTAAAAATCTTGATTTTTCGGTCTACCAATTTGATTTTTGGGTACGAATTTTAGATTTTAGCTCTTAATTTTTTATTTTTTTGTCCCATATTTTAGATTTTCTTAACTTGAGTTATTGAATTTATTGTGCGATTTTTTTAAATTTAAATTTTTGCTATTATTTTCGAATTTCTCGTTGGAACTTATTTTAAGCTAAAAGGAGTTATATTTGGTGTTGAAAATGGCAAATGATTTTTCTTTTGCTTGTATTTTCAATTTTTTGGTCTGCATTTTTATTTTTAAACCAGGATTTTTTATTTTTTAGGCCGATATTTTAGATCTTAGGCGGTTTTGTTCCAATTTTTTGATTTTTTGGCCAAAATATTCGATTGGTCTTGGAAGATAAATTGTTTCTTCAAAAAAAAGAGGGGGGGTGTATTGTATAAGTGGCGCTACCATCAACATGTTACACGAGCCGCCACTGGTAAAGATATAAGATATTTGAAATTTTAAAAAAGGAATCTAAACTCAACATAAACATACTGTTATTCTATTATTAATTTGATCAAATTTTGCTGCTCAATTGTTGATAAATATATACAAAATATCGTAAAAAGATTAGTTATTCAAATTTTTCAAGATGACGCACCAAACATTGAAAGAACATTGACTAAATAAAATTTTCCGTCATTTGATCGGTTCGGGGCGAAAAAAAATGGTTAAACCTAATAAAAACATGAATACCCTAAATAACCTTTTATTTGGGTAAAAAAATATATGTGAATTTTTCAGATTATTATAATAATTTTTAGTGGTTAAAAAAAAAAAAAGGTCATATCTTGGCAAAAAATGGGATTATTTATACGCAACTGAAATAAAATTATTAATACCAAAATATTACCAATAATTTTAAGTAAAATTACTCTTCAATTGATAAATATATAAAAAATATCAATATTATTATTATTATTATTTCTTTATTTTACGGGAATCCCCTTTTTTTAAAATAAAAAAAAATACAAAATTACAAAATATTTAACTAAAATAGAACTTAAAACTAATACTAATACTAATACAACATAACTGTGCCACGACTCTGAGAGATAATTCAATGATTTCCTAACTTATATACACATATACATATAAATCAGTAAAAGTTACAGAGTTAATATTTAAATGTACAGGTCTGTTAAATTCATTATACAACGTGTATTATATAACGTAAATTTTTTTGAAGATGACTCACCATAAATTGGAAGATGAAAAAAATCACAGATATGGAGTCCGTCACTCGATCACTTAGGGGCGAGAAGGGAACTAGGCTTGTAAATTTTATTACCTCATAATTGTATTTTAAGTGGGGACAGGTTTCGACCGAACTAAGCACCGACATGCGGCTGCATTCCCTCGCTGAGCAAGTTTCGTATTTGTATTTTCTCTGACTGTACGTTGCGGGTTTGATACGTCGCATCACATCTTCGCCACCAGTTGTTCAAAGTTATTAATTGACATAAAGTCAACAACGTGCTGAACTAATCTAAGACCGTGATTTTGTTTATCATGGCCATGCTTTATCTAAATAATTTTTATACATATGGTATAATAATTAATCTACAAATTAATCAACTTAACCGTGACATGTTCATCTGTTGGGTTAGAATGTGTATTCACCTACTCGTGGTATTACTTCTGAAGATTACCGGTCAACGATGGATAGAAATCGAGTATTTTCTGTGTATCGAGAGCGTGTACATTCACACGCACGTTCAATCGCGCTGGATTGGAACGCGCCGGTCCAACGTGTGAACGCCGAATGACTGGAGGTATATTAATTTCAATTCCACTCCAAAAGGTAAAGTCAACCGCTCTTATTTAGCATTCAAAGATAAACTATAAAATCTGCCTTTCTTAAAGGACAAGGCAACAGACTGCGTGGGTGAAACGATCCACTAATTTTGTTTATTCACATCCTCTCACGTAGTATAAACATTACCACCAGAACCCGCCGGCGGTTAGTATTAAACCACTTTTAAGCATGCAACTATAAATGTTAACTTTTAGCACTTGCCGTGTTTACTCTGTACGAACTCATTTACGCCATGAATTCCCGAACTCGCGCCCTACACATTTTATGCATTCAGCTTAATCTCCAATTTAAGCAAAATGCACGCGATAGTTTGCAGATAACTCCAAATGAGGGATTCGCGCTCCTCGAAAATGTACACAAAAGTAATACCATTAGTGTTTTCTATCTCGCTAAGTGGCGGCATTAAATTATCAAGTGAATTATGCGATCCCTCTTCTCTCTCTCGGAGTTATCTTTAGCGGGGGGAGCGGTTGGTTGCGTTTCGAAGATCACGCGCCGCTCCGTCTTGTCGGACTGATTAAATTAATTAACACGTCGGAAAAAACTTACACGGACCGAATTAATGTGCTGGCCTTAATAGAATTGTCTTCTTTGGATCCGCCTCCGGACAGATAGAAAGAGACGGGGGGATGGTGGCGCGTACGCGGAGGACATAAATAAACGTGAAAGGGTGAGAGAGAGATGGAGGGCGAGGCGAGCACGCAGAGGACATAAATTTCACGTGGAAACTGGCGCGCAAACACGCACAAAAAACAAATCTTGGACGAAAGCACTCTCCTATCCTTTTGAACTGAATGTTGCAAAGCTGTCGCTGAATTATTTCGAATTATTTCGACTGCGAACGTGTAATAACATTGTCTAACGGGCGTTTATCTGATTAAGTGGAGTTTCGAGTTCGACTTTAATTAATTTGCACCGATTGTTCTAATGTTTTTTTTTTCATCTAAAATCAACATCCTTAGATGCAATAGATATGAGAAATTCCTGGCACTGAGACAGTTTATGTGCTAACTTTATGGACTTCGATTGTGTTTATCATACTAGGCTGTACTGAAGGGCGTTATCAACCAACTAGTCGAGGGGGGGCGGATAATAAAAAAAAAGATAATTAAACTGGTGCTTCCGCTCTCATACACCTGTTCCTTGAAATCTCCCTACCCTTTTCCAACGTTTTAAAGCGTTGGAAAAATTTACCGGTTATATTATTTGTTTGGAATATGGAATATCGGTAATTTTTAACAATAAAAATTGATAAGCGAAAAATTCTTGAAACCGTCACTGGCTGTACTGTTATAACTTTTTGCCAACCAGCTGCTGAATGATGCCCTATTTACCCGGTCGTAAGCAAATAACATCCTTAAAATCCAGCATGTCTTCAAAAGTACTACTAACGTGTGGTATTCCGCAAGGATCATACTTGGGGCCCGCCAATATTGAAATCCTGTACTTTTACAGCTAACTTTATGTAATTTTAAATATTCGCATGTTTTAATTAGGTTAATGTAAACACCTTTATGAGCAAACAATTACTTTAATAACTGTAATAAACACGAAAATTAGAGGCGGTTTCACCCATTTATGAATAATGAATTATAAATGTAAATACAAACTCTGGCCAAAAGGATCGATACGATTAGCACACGGCGGCGTGTATTTTCCAGTCCAAGGTAAAAGTGAGAGAACACGCCGTAATCATAACAGACTGCATTTCAACACGATATTATTAATAGTAACAATAACAGAATTACGTGTCTGTGTGGTGTACCGAGTCATAATCACGTAATTCGATAATAAGCCAGTTTAAAATCCTTTGTAGCGTAATGCGATCCACTTATTGTGACCGATGCGAGACGAGAGACCTGTTTGTAATTCAAAATTTACGAATATGGCCTATTGTGACATCCAGACTGTCCGCTTTAATTAAATGTACCGATGTTTGTTGATTGAAGCCAAATTAATTGTGTTAATAATAATCTTGTTAAATCTACGATTTAACATAAGTTTAGAATATGTTCAATCTCAGAATGTTCAATTGTGATTATTTTGAAATCTGGGGTGGGGATGTTTGCAAATTTTTCTATAAATATAAAGTACGATCTATTTTGAGTACATTTGAAAAGTTTGGAGTTTGTTTCAATTGTTTTTCTATTTTTTTTTTTGCGGTTTGGAAAATGTCCATCGTCAAAATGTTGTTCGAGTGTGATTATTTCGAAATCTGGGGTAGGGATGTTTACAAATTCTTCTATAAATATAAAATACGATCTATTTTGAGTAAATTTGAAAAGTTTGAAGTTTGTTTCAATTGTTTTTCTATTTTTTTTACGGTTTGGAAAATTTCCATCGTCAAAATGTTGTTCGAGTGTGATTATTTCGAAATCTGGGGTAGGGATGTTTGCAAATTCTTCTATAAATATAAAGTACGATCTATTTTGAGTGAGTTTGAAAAGTTTGAAGTTTGTTTCAATTGTTTTTCTATTTTTTTTACGGTTTGGAAAATTTCCATCGTCAAAATTTTGCTCAAGTGTGATTATTTCGAAATCTGGAGTAGGATGTTTGCAAATTTTTCTATAAATATAAGGTACGATCTATTTTGAGTGAATTTGAAAAGTTTGGAGTTTGTTCCAATTGTTTTTCTATTTTTTTTACGGTTTGGAAAATTTCCATCGTCAAAATGTTGTTCGAGTGTGATTATTTCGAAATCTGGGGTAGGGATGTTTGCAAATTCTTCTATAAATATAAAGTACGATCTATTTTGAGTAAATTTGAAAAGTTTGAAGTTTGTTTCAATAGTTTTTCTATTTTTTTTTTGCGGTTTGGAAAATGTCCATCGTCAAAATGTTGTTCGGGTGTGATTATTTCGAAATCTGGGGTAGGGATGTTTGCAAATTCTTCTATAAATATAAAGTACGATCTATTTTGAGTAAATTTGAAAAGTTTGAAGTTTGTTTCAATAGTTTTTCTATTTTTTTTTTGCGGTTTGGAAAATGTTCATCGTCAAAATGTTGTTCGGGTGTGATTATTTCGAAATCTGGGGTAGGGATGTTTGCAAATTCTTCTATAAATATAAAGTACGATCTGTTTTGAGTGAATTTGAAAAGTTTGGAGTTTGTTTCAATTGTTTTTCTATTTTTTTTTTTACGGTTTGGAAAATTTCCATCGTCAAAATGTTGTTCGAGTGTGATTATTTCGAAATCTGGGGTAGGGATGTTTGCAAATTCTTCTATAAATATAAAGTACGATCTATTTTGAGTGAGTTTGAAAAGTTTGAAGTTTGTTTCAATTGTTTTTCTATTTTTTTTACGGTTTGGAAAATTTCCATCGTCAAAATGTTGTTCGAGTGTGATTATTTCGAAATCTGGGGTAGGGATGTTTGCAAATTCTTCTATAAATATAAAGTACGATCTATTTTGAGTGAATTAGAAAAGTTTGAAGTTTGTTTCAATTGTTTTTCTATTTTTTCTACGGTTTGGAAAATTTCCATCGTCAAAATGTTGTTCGAGTGTGATTATTTCAAAATCTGGGGTAGGAATGTTTGCAAATTTTTCTATAAATATAAAGTACGATCTATTTTTTGTAAATTTGAAAAGTTTGAAGTTTGTTTCAATTGTTTTTCTATTTTTTTTGCGGTTTGGAAAATGTCCATCGTCAAAATGTTGTTCGAGTGTGATTATTTCAAAATCTGGGGTAGGGATGTTTGCAAATTCTTCTATAAATATAAAGTACGATCTATTTTGAGTGAGTTTGAAAAGTTTGAAGTTTGTTTCAATTGTTTTTCTATTTTTTTTACGGTTTGGAAAATTTCCATCGTCAAAATGTTGTTCGAGTGTGATTATTTCGAAATCTGGGGTAGGGATGTTTGCAAATTCTTCTATAAATATAAAGTACGATCTATTTTGAGTGAATTAGAAAAGTTTGAAGTTTGTTTCAATTGTTTTTCTATTTTTTCTACGGTTTGGAAAATTTCCATCGTCAAAATGTTGTTCAAGTGTGATTATTTCGAAATCTGGGGTGGGTATGTTTGCAAATGTTTCTATAAATATAAAGTACGATCTATTTTGAGTGAATTTGAAAAGTTTGAAGTTTGTTCCAATTGTTTTTCTATTTTTTTTGCGTTTTGGGAAATGTCCATCGTCAAAATGTTGTTCGAGTGTGATTATTTCGAAATCTGGGGTAGGGGTGTTTGCAAATTCTTTTATAAATATAAAGTACGATCTATTTTGAGTGAATTTGAAAAGTTTAGAGTTTGTTCCAATTGTTTTTCTATTTTTTTTTACGGTTTGGAAAATTTCCATCGTCAAAATGTTGTTCGAGTGTGATTATTTCGAAATCTGGGGTGGGGATGTTTGCAAATTCTTCTATAAATATAAAGTACGATCTATTTTGAGTAAATTTGAAAAGTTTGAAGTTTGTTCCAATTGTCTTTCTACTTTTTTTTGCGGTTTGAAAAATGTCCATCGTCAAAATGTTGTTCAAGTGTGATTATTTCGAAATCTGTGGTGGGGATGTTTGCAAATTTTTTCTATAAATATAAAGTACGATCTATTTTGAGTAAATTTGAAAAGTTTGGAGTTTGTTTCAATTGATTTTCTATTTTTTTTGCGGTTTGAAAAATGTCCATCGTCAAAATGTTGTTCGAGTGTGATTATTTCAAAATCTGGGGTAGGGATGTTTGTAAATTCTTCTATAAATATAAAGTACGATCTATTTTGAGTGAATTTGAAAAGTTTGAAGTTTGTTCCAATTGTCTTTCTATTTTTTTTTGCGGTTTGAAAAATGTCCATCGTCAAAATGTTGTTCGAGTGTGATTATTTCGAAATCTGGGGTAGGGATGTTTGCAAATTCTTCTATAGATAAAAAGTACGATCTATTTTGAGTAAATTTGAAAAGTTTGGAGTTTGTGTCAATTGTTTTTCTATTTTTTTTTTGCGGTTTGAAAAATGTCCATCGTCAAAATGTTGTTCGAGTGTGATTATTTCGAAATCTGGGGTAGGGTTGTTTGCAAATTTTTCTTTAAATATAAAGTACGATCTATTTTGAGTAAATTTGAAAAGTTTGGAGTTTGTTTCAATTGTTTTTTCATTTTTTTTTTGCAGTTTGAAAAATGTCCATCGGCAAAATGTTATTCGAGTGTGATTATTTCGAAATCTGGGGTAGGGGTGTTTGGAAATTTTTCTATAAATATAAAGTACGATCTGTTTTGAGTGAATTTGAAAAGTTTGCAGTTTGTTTCAACTATTTTTCTATTTTTTTTTGCGGTTTGGAAAATGTCCATCGTTAAAATGTTGTTCGAGTGTCATTATTTCGAAATCTGGGGTAGGGATGTTTGCAAATTTTAAATTTTTCTATAAATATAAAGTACAATCTATTTTGAGTAAATTTGAAAAGTTGAGAGTTTGTTTCAATTGTTTTTCTATTTTTTTTTTGCTGTTTAAAAAATGTCCACCGTCAAAATTTTGTTCAAGTGTAGTAGGAATGTTTGCAAATTTTTTTAGAAATACAAACTTCAATCTATTTTGAGTGAGTTCGCTTCAATCAACATGTACACATTTCCTTTTAATAACGTGGATGAAATTGATTCGGAATTAAAGGCACTAATACGAGTGCCCGCGGATATTTCCAAAGACATCTTCTATTAATAAGGATCCGGCAGCAGGAGGAGGTTTATTTCCGTGACCTGTATGACAAGAGAAAAGCCATTCGCTTCTTCGTCGAGGAGCGCACGCGATGAGTCCCAAGTGGAGATTAATTTCAACTTTCTTTTCTGATATATTGCTTTTATGATGAAAGCAAAAAATTCAACAAAACAATGAGGGATAATCACCGGATGCCATGACTATATGTAGCATTTTTTTAGCATTTCTAATTATTGCTTCATGAAGTATCCACCTCATCCATCAAATCATTACTTTTTTATATGAACCAGATACAAAATTTTATAATACTAATAATAATAATTTATTAGTGTCATTACCACATAGGTTTACACAGGTCGGAGAAATATAATATTGGCTAGAATACACAGTGAATATATAATAAATAAATAGAATATGAAATTTTATCGACAAATTAGTAATGATATTGAATAGCCTTTAACCCGTTTTTGCCCAACGATGTTTTTTTTTTCAAATTTTCATATTTTTCTGTGATAGTTTCTTATCACAGAAGATTAAAACGACAAATATGCGTCATCCTTTAGTGCACAGTGGTCTTAACGATCAGAAATTCTGAAAAAATAAGCGACACGGAACGCTGAAGCACGTGAAAGTCTTCGAAAATAGATGTTCCACTGATGCAACAATGAGCACAAATGGGATGTTTCGTTGAAACATCCTGTATACAAGGGCAGAGTGCTTGAATAGTCTTTAATGTTTCGTTGCAACATCCAGTATATAAGGGCAGAGTGCTTGATTTTTTTAAATAGTACATTAGAACTTTTTCACCTAAAAAATCTATCAGAACGTTTTAAGGTAATGTAATATATTTCCAAAATAAATGTATGAGTCAAAATAAAAAGAAGTTAGACAAACTAAAATAGTATCCTAAGTTTAAATTAGTAATACTTATACTATGTTAGTGTAATTAAAGATAGAATGAAATAAATTTAAGTTCAATTATACAAAATTATTTGGGCACCAAAGGGTGGATAGCTGGTTGGAAAGATCTGAGTAGTTATTTGGCTTCACCTGCTAACACATTCACCAGAAGAATTGCGAAAATCGTGCGTTCTTTCTAAAGGATTCATTCGCCACGTGCTGACATCAAAATCAAATGTGCTGTGCGGAAAATTCGAAATCACCGGAAAATAATACGAATTACGAAAACGTAATATTGCCGCGAAGTCATTAAAAATGATTGATCACCGGACACCAGAATTGCCGGCGCACGTGTCAAACCGCAACGTGTAATTTCTTTCAATTTAACACAAACACTCCGCGTGAATATTTTAGCGATTCAAGAGCTAAAAATAATTCACAGCATGCTATTTTTAATACATAATTACAACGAATAGATGAAGGAGTGAACGTGCTAATTATGTACACTAAAAAAACTACAAAATATTTTTTTGTCTATCAAGATAGAAAAATTCTTCGTCAGAGATTATTTTGTCTATCAAGATTTTAAAATTTTTGTTAATTTGTACAAATTCTGTTAATTGAGAAAAATGTAAAAGGCTTTGTTTTTTTGCTAACCGCGAGTTGATATTTGATGGAAGGATTACGAAGATGTCAAGAAAAAATTTTTACACTAAATTGAGAAAAATCGTCCCAAAAGATTTCAAGAGAATTTGGTTTTTGCTAGTCGCGAGATATTTGATGGAAGGATTACCAAGAGAGAAAAAAACTAATTATGAGTGATGAGGAATTTGGGTTCGAAATTGTGAATTGTTTTTCATAGACTCGTTCTATAAATTAAAAAAAAAACGAAATACAGCCTGAAAAACTCTGCAAAGCAAAACTAAGTCTTACAAAAACTATAAACAAATAACTTATTGAAACAACTGCTAAAACAATATCTGGTCGAAAAGTGTTATTACACATTTAGCGATTTTCTAAATGATGCCTCAGAGACTTAGTTACATTGATTTTACATTTTTTGTTGTTTTTATTTTTATGTACTACTTATTTATATTGTATTCTTCATGTTACTTATATTGTGACCTAGTATTATTATAAACTAAACTACAAATTGTGTATTTATGAAATAAACTAAACTAAACTAAACTAAACTAAACTACTTCCCTGGCTAGTGCTGTTCTAATTATTACGTAACTATTAGATTGTATTCTTAGTTACGAAAAAAGGATTACACTACATCCTTTCTAAAAACTGAACTCAAATCGCTAAGTTAAAGTCTTAACCAAAATCTGAACTCAAACCACTGACGGTTTAGAATTGTCACTAATAATTGAAACGCATTACTTAAAATTTAAGAAGATTTACAATAAAAGATATTATTCTAATGCCATTTTTGTTTAAAAATAATAAAATGCTTGCAAGTAAAATTTTCTGGTGATAAAGATACTGAATATATGTTTTCAAATATAACCGTTGTTTGGTTTCATGTTATTTTTAACTGCCCGACATGTGAGATTTTACTTAATTTAAGCAAAAATCATATCTTAGCAACATACAACAATTTTGCATTCGCAGTTTGATTGATTGGAGAACTGCTTGCTAAACAGTAAAACACTCGTATAGATCTAATTTACGACTAAAAATAGTGTTTACGTGTACGTGACCTTATAAGCAAATCATCTGATTTAAAATAAATTGCACAGACACTTAACAATCCCGACTGCGATATTGTACGTAGGATTGATGCTCAATTTACGATATTAAATTAGTGAAAACCACGTTCCTGTACTCCCGACACGCGCGGGCATGTCTCAAAAGGAAAACAAAACAATCGCCGCCGCCGTAGAACAATAAACAATCGCGGGCGCGTGTCGCGGCGCGTCTCGGGAACGACTGCGACATTACGACATGTACTACTGCTACTACTACTCACCGGCGTGTTGGCGCGAAACCTGTTCCGACGTGTTCTGTTCGTTGCCTTAAAAAACGCACACGGAGCACATGGTGACGTCACGGCGGTCTTTCGTCGACTGAGGGAAGAAAAGTTGGGCATATTCAAGTGGCATGTAGCATCTGGTACTAACCTGTCCAACAGAGAGCTATAATCACGCGCGGCAGTCGCGTCGCGCAGTCTCTATTTATATCGACCGTACGGAGAGAGACGGAACGAGAGAGGGTCGAGCGCGCCGAGAAGGCACAGCGGGCAGACAGAGCAGGGCCGAACAAGTGGAAACAAGCTCCGATAATGGGTCTTGAAGCTCGCCGCTGCCGCTGCTGCTATCAAAACTGGCGCGCTGATGAAAGGTCGCGCCGTCAACCTTCTGTCTGTAGGGCACGTGCGGTGTGTGTGGTCCGTGCCGACAGTCTGCAGGCGAATTAGTAGCGCATCCTATTGTTTTACCTGACTAGAACGTATCCTAGAAGTAAAGGACCATGGAAGGGTCCCCTTTCTTACTTTTGCTCAAAAATTGGCTTTAAAATGATTTCCTCAAAAAACCACTGGTTCGATACGGGGTTTCTATACGTCACTGGAAAGATCCCTTCAAGACCCTTTAGAAGGTTTACCTGCCCAACAACAAATGTCAATTTGAAGTCCGTGACACGTCAGCAAAGAAAACTCGAAAATGGAAAAAATCGAAAAAAACAACTTTCTTAATAATCATCGTAGACCTTCATGTAATACCATTTTCTTTATCAGAAGAACAAGACAAATCAACTGGCGTTAAAAAAATTCATCCTGAAAAAATTGGAAAAAAGTTAGCAAGTCACCATGAATTTTATAGAAGATTTTGAGAAAACTCGATTTCTTCAAACTTTGAACGGCTGTAGCGGCCGAACGAAGAATCCAATTTGAACGCGGATTTCAAATCTGTGTTCCTTGTGTGTCAATTAGGCAGATTTAATTAAAATTGGCGATTCGAAATTTTTGACGAAAACCTGAAAAATCATCCAAGGGTCCCCCCTTCTTACTTTTGCTCAAAAATTTCACTAAAAATGATTTCCTGGAAAAAACACTGGTTTGATTCGGGGTTTCTATACATCACCGGAAAGATTCCATCAAGACGCTTCAGAAAATGCATTTTCGAAACAACAAATGTCAATTTTAAGCCCGTGATGCGTCAGCAAAGAAAACTCGAAAATGGAAAAAATCGAAAAAATCAACTTTCTCCACGACCACCATAGAATTTAAGCATTCTGAAATCAATTTTGATTATAGAACGTACACATTCTCACTCTTGTTATGGAACAAAACACAATGCGCTTATGCGTTTTGCATGTAATTCATTCCATAACAAGGGATAGAATGAATATTCTCACATCGTTCCGAATAAAACAATTAGCCTTGGATATCACAATTGTCAAAATACTATAAACATAACCACAAACGTGATAAAACCTGAGTTCTTTGTGTTCATTATTTTATTAGTTTATTTTATCAGGTCGAGGAGAAAGTATAGTCTGATACTCGGTAAGAATGGAAATTCAGATGCTCGTGGTTCCTCGCGCTCGCCTCACGGCTCGCGCTCGAAATATTCCACTCGCATCAAATTTCCATTCTAACCTTGTTACAGAATATACTATTCTTAATAATTATCGTAGAGCTTCATGTAATACGATTTTCTTCATCAGAAGAACAAAATAAAGCAATTGGCGTTAAAATATTTTATCTAGAAAAAATTGCAAAAAAGTTAGCAAGTCGCCATGAACTTAATGGAAGATTTTGAGAAAAGTCGATTTTTTCAAACTTTGAATGGCTATAGCGGCCGAACGAAGAATCCAATTTGAACACGGTTTTAAATTCTGAGGTCCTTGAGCGCACATGAGTTGGATTAGACCAAAATTGGCGATTTTTTATTTTTGACGAAAACCTGAAATTCTATCCTTACTTTTGCTCAAAAATTGCACTTAAAATGATTTCCTGGAAAAACCAATGGTTCGATTCGGTGTTTCTATACATCACTGGAAATATCTCATTAAAGCGCTTCAGAAAATGCACTTTCGCAACAATAAATGTAAATTTGAAGCCTGTGATCCGTCAGCAAAGAAAACTGGAAAATGGAAAAAATCGAAAAAATCAACTTTCTTAATATTCATCGTAGACCTTCGTGTAATACCATTTTCTTCATCAGAAGAACACAATAAACCGATTGGCGTTAAAAAATTTCATCTAAAAAAAATTGGAAAAAAGTTAGCTAGTCACCATGAACTTTATGGAAAATTTTGAGAAAAGTAGATTTTTTCAAACTTTGAACGGCCGTAGCGGCCGAACGAAGAATCCAATTTGAACGCGGTTTTAAATTCTGAGGTCCTTGCGCGCATATGAGTCGGATCAGACCAAAATTGGCGATTTTTTATTTTTGACGAAAACCTGAAATTCTATCCAAGGGTCCCCCCTTCTTACTTTTGCTCAAAAATTACACTTAAAATGATTTCCTGGAAAAACCAATGGTTCGATTCGGTGTTTCTATACATCACTGGCAAGATCTCATTAAAACGCTTCAAAAAATATACTTTCGCAAGAACAAATGTTAATTTTAAGCCCGTGGCACATCAGCAAAGAAAACTGGAAAATGGAGAAAATCGAAAAAATCAACTTTCTTAATAATCATCCTAGACCTTCATGTAATACCATTTTCTTTATCAGAAGAACGAGACAAATCAACTGGCGTTAAAAAAATTCATCCAGAAAAAATTGGAAAAAAGTTAGCAAGTCACCATGAACTTTATGGAAGATTTTGAGAAAAGTCGATTTTTTCAAACTTTGAACGGCCGTAGAAGCCGAACGAAAAATCCAATTTGAACGCGGTTTTAAATTCTGAAGTCCTTGAACGCATATGACTCGGATCAGACCAAAATTGGCGATTTTTTATTTTTGACGAAAACCTGAAATTCTATCCAAGGGTCCCCCCTTCTTACTTTTGCTCAAAAATTTCACTAAAAATTATTTCCTGGAAAAACCACTGGTTTGATTCGGGGTTTCTATACATCAGCGGAAAGATCCCATCAAGACGCTTCAGAAAATGCATTTTCGCAAGAACAAATGTCAATTTTAAGCCCGTGATGCGTCAGCAAAGAAAACTCGAAAATGGAAAAAATCGAAAAAATCAACTTTTTTAATAATCATCGTAAACCTTCATGTAATACCATTTTCTTCATCAGAATAACAAAATAAACCCATTGGCGGTGAAAAATATCATCTAGAAAAAATTGGAGAAAAGTTAGCAAGTCACCATGAACTTTATGGAAGATTTTGAGAAAAGTCGATTTTTTCAAACTTTGAACGGCCGTAGAAGCCGAACGAAAAATCCAATTTGAACGCGGTTTTAAATTCTGAAGTCCTTGAGCGTATATAAGTCGGATCAGACCATAATTGGCAATTTTTTATTTTTGACGAAAACCTGAAATTCTATCCAAGGGTCCCCCCTTCTTACTTTTGCTCAAAAATTGCACTAAAAATGATTTCCTGATAAAAACACTGGTTCGATTCGGTGTTTCTATACATCACTGGAAAGATCTCATTAAAACGCTTCAGAAAATGTACTTTCGCAACAACAAATGTATGTTTGAAGCCTGTGATCCGTCATCAAAGAAAACTCGAAAATGGAAAAAATCGAAAAAATCAACTTTCTTAATAATTATCGTAGACCTTCATGTAATACCATTTTCTTCATCAGAATAACAAAATAAATCGATTGGTGGTAAAAAATTTCATCTAAAAAAATTTAAAAAAAAGTTAGCCAGTCACCATAAACTTTGTGGAAGATTTTGAGAGAAGTCGATTTTTTCAAACTTTGAACGGCTGTAGCGACCGAACGAAGAATCCAATTTGAACGCGGTTTTAAATTCTGAAGTCCTTGAGCGCATATGAGTCGGATCAGACCAAAATGGGCGATTTTTTATTTTTGACGAAAACCTCAAATTCTATCCAAGGGTCCCCCCTTCTTACTTTTGCTCAAAAATTGCACTAAAAATGATTTTCTGGAAAAACCACTGGTTCGAATCGGTGTTTCTATACATCACGGGAAAGATCTCATTAAAACGCTTCAAAAAATATACTTTCGCAAGAACAAATGTTAATTTGAAGCCTGTGACGCGTCAGCAAAGAAAACTGGAAAATAAAAAAAATCGAAAAAATCAACTTTCTTAATAATCATCTTAGAGCTTCATGTTATACCATTTTTTTCATCAGAAGAACAAAATAAATTGATTGGCGGTAAAAAAATTCATCTAGAAAAAATTGGAAAAAAGTTAACAAGTCACCATGAACTTTATGGAAGGTTTTGAGAAAAGTCGATTTTTTCAAACTTTGAACGGCTGTAGCGGCCGAACGAAGACTCCAATTTGATCGCGGTTTTAAATTCTGAGGTCCTTGATCGCATATGAATCGGATCAGACCATAATTGGCAATTTTTTATATTTGACGAAAACCTGAAATTCTATCTTACTTTTGTTCAAAAATTGCACTAAAAATGATTTTCTGTGAAAACCACTGGTTCGATTCGGTGTTTCTATACATCACTGGAAAGATCTCATTAAAACGTTTCAGAAAATGCACTTTCGCAACAACAAATATAAATTTGAAGCCTGTGGTCCGTCAGCAAAGAAAATTCGAAAATGGAAAAAATCGAAAAAATCAACTTTCTTAATAATCATCGTAGACCTTCATGTAATACCATTTTCTTCATCGGAAGAACAAAATAAATCAATTGGCGGTAAAAAATTTCATCTAGAAAAAATTTGAAAAAAATTAGCCAATCACCATGAACTTTATGGAAGATTTTGAGAAAAGTCGATATTTTCAGACTTTGAACGGCCGTAGAAGCCGAACGAAGAATCCAATTTGAACGCGGTTTTAAATTCTGAGGTCCTTGAGCGTATATGAGTCGGATCAGACCAAAATTGGCGATTTTTAATTTTTGACAAAAACCTGAAATTCTATCCAAGGGTCCCCCCTTCTTACTTTTGCTCAAAAATTTCACTAAAAATTATTTCCTGGAAAAAACACTGGTTTGATTCGGGGTTTCTATACATCACCGGAAAGATCGCATCAAGGCGCTTCAGAAAATGCATTTTCGCAAGAACAAATGTCAATTTTAAGCCCGTGCTGCGTCAGCAAAGAAAACTCGAAAATGGAAAAAATCGAAATAATCAACTTTCTTAATAATCATCGTAGACCTTCATCTAATACCACTTTCTTTATCAGAAAAACAAAATTAATCAATTGGCGTTAAAAAATTTCATCCAGAAAAAATTGGAAAAAAGTTAGCAAGTCACCATGAACTTTATAGAAGATTTTGAGAAAAGTCGATTTTTTCAAACTTTGAACGGCTGTAGCGGTCGAACGAAGAATCCAATTTGAACGCGGTTTTAAATTCTGAGGTCCTTGAGCGCATATGACTCGGATCAGACCAAAATCGGTGATTTTTTATTTTTGACGAAAACCTGAAATTCTATCCAAGGGTCCCCCCTTCTTTCTTTTGCTCAAAAATTGCACTTAAAATGATTTCCTGGAAAAACCAATGGTTCGATTCGGTGTTTCTATACATCACTGGAAAGATCTCATTAAAACGCTTCAAAAAATATACTTTCGCAAGAACAAATGTTAATTTTAAGCCCATGGCACATCAGCAAAGAAAACTGGAAAATGGAAAAAATCGAAAAAAACAACTTTCTTAATAATCATCGTAGATCTTTATGTAATGCCATATTCTTCATCAGAAGAACAAAATTAATCAATTGGCGTTAAAAAATATCATCTAGAAAAAAATGGAAAAAAGTTAGCAAATCACCATGAACTTTATGGAAGATTTTGAAAAAAGTCGATTTTTTCAAACTTTGAACGGCTGCAGCGGCCGAACGAAGAATCCAATTTGAACGCGGTTTTAAATTATGAGGTCTTTGAGCGCATATGAGTCGGATCAGACCAAAATTGGTGATTTTTTATTTTTGACGAAAACCTGAAATTCTATCCTTCTTACTTTTGCTCAAAAATTGCACTAAAAGTGATTTTCTGGAAAAACCACTGGTTCGATTCGGTGTTTCTAGACATCACGGGAAAGATCTCATTAAAACGCTTCAAAAATGTACTTTTACAAGAATAAATGTAAATTTGAAGCCTGTGATCCGACAGCAAAGAAGACTCGAAAATGGAAAAAATCGAAAAAATCAACTTTCTTAATAATCATCGTAGACCTTCATGTAATACCATTTTCTTTATCAGAAGAACGAGACAAATCAACTGGCGTTAAAAAAATTCATCTAGAAAAAATTGGAAAAAAGTTAGCAAGTCACCATGAACTTTATGGAAGTTTTTGAGAAAAGTCGATTTTTTTAAACTTTGAACGGCTGTAGTGACCGAACGAAGAATCCAATTTGATCGCGGTTTTAAATTCTGAGGTCCTTGAGCACATATGAGTTGGATCAGACCAAAATTGGCGATTTTTTATTTTTGACGAAAATCTGAAATTCTATCCTTCTTACTTTTGCTCAAAAATTGCACTAAAAATGATTTTCTGGAAAAACCACTGATTCGATTCGGGGTTTCTATACATCACCGGAAAGATCTCTTCAAGACGCTTCAGAAAATGCACTTTCGCAACAACAAATGTAAATTTGAAGCCCGAGGCGCGTTCGCTAAGAAAACTCGCCGATAATACTATTTGTTCACATTACATTAAACAGGGTTGTAACTTAATTTATATTAAGAGATAAATGTTTTACTAATTATTCGATCATTTGGGTGTAGGGAATATATCCTACTGCGGTGTATATCTGAAATTGTATTTACGTGTGAAATGGTGCGTGCAAATTAACACCTCCAGAAATTCCTCGGGGCAAGAACCCGTATCCGAAATATGTGTGAAATTAGTTCCATCCCGAATCGAACATAATTAGTTGTATACCTCACACCATGGCCTATCGGACTCCAGGACCACACATAGAGCATGTAAAATGTATCATCGTAGAAGGGCAGTCGTTACAGAAAGTAGCTCACAAATGTAATTTTTATTGCAGTATTATTTGATGTTATAGTCTGGCCGTGCTGTGATGGCATCTGAGGTGATTAACTTGAACGTGTTTGGCGTGTCGAATGCCTGAGCGTTCTCAATAAGCGAACATGAGATGTTAAGCTGCACACATATTTGTTGATCTGTAAGTTATCTGTAACCTTTTAAGAACCACTGGTTTTTAAATAGAAGCCGATACTGCACCATCATCCCAGATGCCATCACAGCGCGGCCCTATTATACAAATAATAATAATAATAAACTTTATTTCTTACTATTTCATAATAATTATTCCTGATATGATAATCGCCGAATACAAGAAAACTATTGAGATTAGGAACAGGAAACCCTTATACAATCTGAAAGATAATTGGATTCTACTTAAGAATACGTTACTAAATACAGGGTGTGCCATTTGAAAAAACGAAGTTATTCAACTTTTTAAGTTGGGTTTTTCTACCGCATTTTTTTATCACCCTGTATAATTTTTTGCATGAAATCATGGTTGGCTCTATGGATCGAACCTTTAACCAAATAATAGAAATGATTTTAATCGTTCAACGTCAATCACTGGGGCAAAAATAAAATTTCACCCAGACCATGCATTTCAACAAATCTTCAAATATTTCGAAAACGGCAAACAATAGGTATAGGGAGTATTGCAGTAACTCACCTTTATTTGCTCCATATAATTCAAAAATGACAAAAAATACAGGGTGTTCTATTTAAAAAAACATAAGTTTGGTCTGTAACTTTGTTATGAGACACCCTGTATAAATTTAAATATTTTTAGGGCGTGCAGCTCACTATTATACACAACTTTTGTATAAAACATTTTTCGAAATTTTGACAAACAAGCACGTGATTGACCGTTCCCAGAGCTCTGATTTACCCTGTATATATATTTTTTCACGTTGTAAAAAATGTAAAACGAAATAAAGCAATTTATAAATACAACAAACCATTATCTAATATTTACAAGCTTCAAATCACTGCAATTATCTCATAATCAATCATTATAATACATTATCGCATTCTTATTCACATGAATAGAATTTCCAAGTACTCATTAATTAACAATGCAAAGATTTTACATCTTGGTTCTTGTTTTTTCATCTGTAGTTCCCCTCTCTTGCATAACGATTTCAATACTTTTTGTGGTCAGTTTTTTTGCAACCGTTGCGAGTATAAATAAGAAGCTGATAACGTTCGATTTTCAGAACAGCGAGACGATGCAGAAATTGGTGCTGCTGGCATGTTTGGCTGCCGTGGTGCAGACCAATGCTGAAATATGGTCCGAAGGTTCTTCTGTTAACGTTAGAGAGTACAAGGAAGCTCTGAGGTTACTGGATAAGTGCACGAGGTTGCTGGTCGATCGTTTGGAGGAGCCGGAGTACTTTTCTGGAGGGAAACTACATAATTTAAAGGTAATAATAATAATATTAATTTTATTTCATCGTTTACAATGCAAAACACTCGATGTACATTCATTACTTTACTTCATAGAAATGTACATTTTAGTTGTTTTGTATTTTTCAAGGGCGATGTCCCGTTAATAAATATATTATTGTTATTGTTATTACTAACCAACTTAACAATTTAAAAAATGAATTAATCTCAGACATGACTGCTATGTTTCTCTCTCTCAGGCATGGCCAACTCAGTAACAAAATTCTGTGACTCACACCTTACAAACGCGCAAAACTCCATATCTCTGCATCATGTTCAAAATGATAGTCAAAAACGCATGTTTCTTTTTTAGGCTGACAACTACGATGACTTAGCCTCTAGAAGGGAGAAACGTTCACCCGGAGGATACGGTGGTAAAGGAGGTGGAGGTGGAGGTGGCTTTGGCGGCGGAGGTGGAGGAGGAAAGGGTGGCGGTTTTGGCCGCGGCGGCGGTGGCGGCAAAGGCGGAGGCGGAGGATTCGGAGGTGGAGGCGGCCTCGGAGCCAATGGTCATGGAGTAAAAGGATACAAAGGATAGACTTTAAGTTTTTAAAATGATACGAAAACAAAATTTTGTCACTGACTAATCAACAAATAAATTCTAATAAGCATTCCTTAAACACTTTATTTTAATTTCTCCCTCCCCCCCTATCCTGCGTGCTCGTATGATTTTTTTCAACAAGACAGCAGAGAAACCTGTATCAACATCATTGCTGAATTTCTGAAAATGTTTACCGTTTAGAAATCGCAGGTAAGTTTCTGATTACATCCAAGTGTTTGATAAAAAAAATAAGCTTATCACTAAACGCGAATTACAATTGACCTAAATGTATATTATCGGTCCAAGTAGATTGTAAATAAGACACCCAGAACATTATTTGAAGTAAACAAGAATAACTCCCGTATTTATTCCCTTATCGTATTTACCCAATATCATCAAGTTACCAAAGCATTTTAAAAACAAGACATTAATTCGAGTTCTAACGTGATAAGTACAACATAATGGATGACTCATGAATGGAAATTATTCGATAATTTAGTCAGATATGAATGTCACGATTCAAGCAACAAAACATGTCAGTAATTAACCGGCGTACAGTCATCAACAAAACGCTAGCAACACGTCCATACAAAATACATAGAAAAAAAAGCGTGTAGAGTAAATATTTTTTCAAAAAAAATGTATTTAATAAAAATAAAATTGGAGTTCAGAATGTGTACCCTAAATTAATTTCGAAAAATTTTCACGATTTGTATCAGGAGACCAGGAACGGAAAGAGGTATTTTACTCTTCAAAAATCGATCGAAAATTTACGGTTCAGAATGTGTACCCTAAATTAATTTCAAAAAATTTCCACGATTTGTAACAGGAGACCAGGAACAAAAAGAGGTATTTTACTCTTGAAAAATCGATCGAAAATTTACGGTTCAGAATGTGTACCCTAAATTAATTTCGAAAAATTTTCTCGATTTGTAACAGGAGACCAGGAACAAAAAGAGGTATTTTACTCTTGAAAAATCGATCGAAAATTTACGGTTCAGAATGTGTACCCTAAATTAATTTCAAAAAATTTCCACGATTTGTAACAGGAGACCAGGAACAAAAAGAGGTATTTTACTCTTGAAAAATCGATCGAAAATTTACGGTTCAGAACTTGTACCCTAAATTAATTTCGAAAAATTTTCTCGATTTGTAACAGGAGACCAGGAACAAAAAGAGGTATTTTACTCTTGAAAAATCGATCGAAAATTTACGGTTCAGAATGTGTACCCTAAATTAATTTCGAAAAATTTTCTCGATTTGTAACAGGAGACCAGGAACAAAAAGAGGTATTTTACTCTTGAAAAATCGATCGAAAATTTACGGTTCAGAACTTGTACCCTAAATTAATTTCGAAAAATTTTCTCGATTTGTAACAGGAGACCAGGAACAAAAAGAGGTATTTTACTCTTGAAAAATCGATCGAAAATTTACGGTTCAGAATGTGTACCCTAAATTAATTTCAAAAAATTTCCACGATTTGTAACAGGAGACCAGGAACAAAAAGAGGTATTTTACTCTTGAAAAATCGATCGAAAATTTACGGTTCAGAATGTGTACCCTAAATTAATTTCGAAAAATTTTCTCGATTTGTAACAGGAGACCAGGAACAAAAAGAGGTATTTTACTCTTGAAAAATCGATCGAAAATTTACGGTTCAGAACTTGTACCCTAAATTAATTTCGAAAAATTTTCTCGATTTGTAACAGGAGACCAGGAACAAAAAGAGGTATTTTACTCTTGAAAAATCGATCGAAAATTTACGGTTCAGAATGTGTACCCTAAATTAATTTCGAAAAATTTTCTCGATTTGTAACAGGAGACCAGGAACAAAAAGAGGTATTTTACTCTTGAAAAATCGATCGAAAATTTACGGTTCAGAACTTGTACCCTAAATTAATTTCGAAAAATTTTCACGATTTGTAACAGGAGACCAGGAACGGAAAGAGGTATTTTACTCTTCAAAAATCGATCGAAAATTTACGGTTCAGAATGTGTACCCTAAATTAATTTCGAAAAATTTCCACGATTTGTAACAGGAGACCAGGAACAAAAAGAGGTATTTTACTCTTGAAAAATCGATCGAAAATTTACGGTTCAGAACTTGTACCCTAAATTAATTTCGAAAAATTTTCACGATTTGTAACAGGAGACCAGGAACGGAAAGAGGTATTTTACTCTTCAAAAATCGATCGAAAATTTACGGTTCAGAATGTGTACCCTACATTAATTTCGAAAAATTTTCACGATTTGTAACAGGAGACCAGGAACGGAAAGAGGTATTTTACTCTTCAAAAATCGATCGAAAATTTACGGTTCAGAATGTGTACCCTAAATTAATTTCGAAAAATTTTCACGATTTGTAACAGGAGACCAGGAACGGAAAGAGGTATTTTACTCTTCAAAAATCGATCGAAAATTTACGGTTCAGAATGTGTACCCTAAATTAATTTCGAAAAATTTTCACGATTTGTAACAGGAGACCAGGAACGGAAAGAGGTATTTTACTCTTCAAAAATCGATCGAAAATTTACGGTTCAGAATGTGTACCCTAAAATAATTTTGAAAAATTTTCATGATTTGTAACAGGAGACCAGGAACGAAAAGAGGTATTTTACTCTTGAAAAATCGATCGAAAATTTACGGTTCAGAATGTGTACCCTAAAATAATTTCGAAAATTTTTCAAGATTTGTATCAGGAGACCAGGAACGAAAAGAGGTATTTTACTCTTGAAAAATCGATCGAAAATTTATGGTTCAGAATGTGTACCCTAAATGAATTTCGAAAATTTTTCAAGATTTGTAACAGGAGACCAGGAACGAAAAGAGGTATTTTACTCTTGAAAAATCGATCGAAAATTTCGATCAACATTTTGTTAAGAGAGAAATTTGGGTTTTCATTGTTTATAAACACGCATTCATACATTCATTCATCATTGACAAAATAGGATCTAAGAATTAATTAGTTTTTATGGCCCTTAAAAGGGCCGTTTGTTGTCATTTATCCAGAAGATGTTGGTGTAGTCGACTTCCTTTTCTTCGGAGGCGGTTTCTCGTGACGATCACATATACCTCTTCTTTCTTCTTATCGTGTCACTATTTGTACAATTGTTGGATGCGTTTTCAATTATTTTATTGGGTCACAAATACAAAAAAAAAATACTCTAGAAATCACCCACATTTTGCATTAAAATTGTTATAAACCAATAACGGAAAGACGCTCGTCGTTCAAACTATTTACCATAATATACGAAGACATTGTGCATTGTTTGGTGTACCACAAGTTAATTGCCACCCCGTTGAAGGGGTTGAAAAAAAATAATTACTCTAAAAATCACTCACATTTTGCATTAAAATTGTTATAAACCAATAACAGAAAGGCACTCATTGTTCAAACTATTTATCATAATAGACGAAGACATTCTGCATTGTTTGGTGTACCACAAGTTAATTGCCACCCCGTTGAAGGTGTTGAAAAATAATAATTACTCTAAAAATCACCCACATTTTGCATTAAAATTGTTATAAACCAATAACTGAAAGACGCTCGTCGTTCAAACTATTTACCGTAATAGACGAAGATATTCTGCATTGTTTGGTGTACCACAAGTTGATTGTCACCGCATTGAAGGGGTTGAAAAAAAATAAATTCTCTAAAAATCACCCACATTTTGCATTAAAATTGTTATAAACCAATGACGGAAAGGCACTCGTTGTTCAAACTATTTACCATAATAGACGAAGACATTCTGCATTGTTTGGTGTACCACAAGTATTTTGTCACCGCGTTGAAGGGGTTGAAAAAAAATAATTACTCTAAAAATCACCCACATTTTGCATTAAAATTGTTATAAACCAATAACGGAGAGACGCTCATCGTTCAAACTATTTACCGTAATAGACGAAGACATTCTGCATTGTTTGGTGTACCACAAGTTAATTGCCACCCCGTTGAAGGGGTTGAAAAAAAATAATTACTCTAAAAATCACTCACATTTTGCATTAAAATTGTTATAAACCAATAACGGAAAGGCGCTCGTTGTTCAAACTATTTACCATAATAGACGAAGACATTCTGCATTGTTTGGTGTACCACAAGTTGATTGTCACCGCGTTGAAGGGGTTGAAAAAAAATAATTACTCGAAAAATCACCCACATTTTGCATTAAAATTGTTATAAACCAATAACGGAAAAGCACTCGTTGTTCAAACTATTTACCATAATAGACGAAGACATTCTGCATTGTTTGGTATACCACAAGTTGATTGTCACCGCGTTGAAGGGGTTGAAAAAAAATATTTACTTTAAAAATCACCCACATTTTGCATTAAAATTGTTATAAACCAATAACGGAGAGACGCTCATCGTTCAAACTATTTACCATAATAGACGAAGACATTCTGCATTGTTTGGTGTACCACAAGTTGGTTATCACCGCGTTGAAGGGGTTGAAAAAAAATAATTACTCGAAAAATCACCCACATTTTGCATTAAAATTGTTATAAACCAATAACGGAAAAGCACTCGTTGTTCAAACTATTTACCATAATAGACGAAGACATTCTGCATTGTTTGGTATACCACAAGTTGATTGTCACCGCGTTGAAGGGGTTGAAAAAAAATAATTACTCTAAAAATCACTCACATTTTGCATTAAAATTGTTATAAACCAATAACAGAAAGGCACTCATTGTTCAAACTATTTATCATAATAGACGAAGACATTCTGCATTGTTTGGTGTACCACAAGTTAATTGCCACCCCGTTGAAGGGGTTGAAAAAAAATAATTACTCTAAAAATCACCCACATTTTGCATTAAAATTGTTATAAACCAATAACGGAAAGGCACTCCTTGTTCAAACTATTTACCATAATAGACGAAGACATTCTGCATTGTTTGGTGTACCACAAGTATTTTGTCACCGCGTTGAAGGGGTTGAAAAAAAATAATTACTCTAAAAATCACCCACATTTTGCATTAAAATTGTTATAAACCAATAACGGAGAGACGCTCATCGTTCAAACTATTTACCGTAATAGACGAAGACATTCTGCATTGTTTGGTGTGCCACAAGTTAATTGTCACCGCGTTGAAGGGGTTGAAAAAAAATAATTACTCGAAAAATCACCCACATTTTGCATTAAAATTGTTATAAACCAATAACGGAAAGACGCTCGTCGTTCAAACTATTTACCATAATAGACGAAGATATTCTGCATTGTTTGGTGTACCACAAGTTGATTGTCACCGCATTGAAGGGGTTGAAAAAAAATAAATTCTCTAAAAATCACCCACATTTTGCATTAAAATTGTTATAAACCAATAACGGAAAGGCACTCCTTGTTCAAACTATTTACCATAATAGACGAAGACATTCTGCATTGTTTGGTGTACCACAAGTATTTTGTCACCGCGTTGAAGGGGTTGAAAAAAAATAATTACTCTAAAAATCACCCAAATTTTGCACTAAAATTGTTATAAACCAATAACGGAAAGACACTCGTTGTTCAAACTATTTCGTATAATAGATAAAGATATTCTGCATTGTTTGGTATACCACAAATTGATTGTCACTCCGTTGAAGGGGTTGAAAAAAAAAATTACTCTAAAAATCACCTCCATTTTGCATTAAAATCGTTATAAACCAATAACGGAAAGACGCCTGTTGTTCAAACTATTTCCCATAATAGATGCAGACATTCTGCATTGTTTGGTGTACCACAAGTTGATTGTCGCCCCATTGAAGGGGTTGAAAAAAAATAATTACTCTAAAAATCACCCACATTTTGCATTAAAATCGTTATAAACCAATAACGGAAAGACGCCTGTTGTTCAAACTATTTCTCATAATAGATGAAGATATTCTGCATTGTTTGGTATACCACAAGTTGATTGTCACCCCGTCAAAGGGGTTGAAAAAAAATAATTACTCTAAAAACCACCTACATTTTGCATTAAAATTTAATGAATTCCTACGTTTGGATCGATTTCTCTCGGTAAATCATCAAAATAGTACAATTGTTTCGACATATAAAGTTAAAGCCATTCATTTAGTATCTAAACAACTTTAGTTTATTGCAATTGTTGCAATATCCTAGGAGTTATGAGTCAGAAACACGGCGTACGTATAAAAATCAACGATTATGGGAAATGAATTTCTACGTTTGGTTCGATTTTTTCAGATAAATAATCAAAATAGAACAATACTTTTGACGTATAAAACTAAACACGTTAGTCTATTAATTATTTATGCGATTAAGTGCTCTTGAACTTGCTTACTTCTTTACCTAAAATCAAAAATGAATTCGGATTTGCTTATTTCGTACAATATTTAAGAACTCGCTGAATAATATTTTTTGCATTATTATTTTAATAAATCATGATGTATTAATAATTATGAGTTGTTTCTTAGGAAGTGCATGTTTTATATTTTGAAGGAAACTTAATTTGTTCTACAAAAAAGATATTGCTCTAGGTGAGGCTCGAACTCACAACCCCGGCATCGCTCACGACTACTGCCTTATAAGTACCGTGCGCTAACCAATTGCGCCACTAGAGCGGTGACGAGACATTCTCTTTTGCACATAGAAAACGAACACTGCTGTATTTTAATGTGGCAAAAATTTAAATAATTTATTAAAATATTCACAAGTAAAATTTTACAGAACAACACATTTAAAAAATTAATAAACTATGATTACCTTCATTTTGTAAATTGAGGCGTTTATAGAAATGAATAAAAAAATTACGTGAATGATAAACTTCAAGAAAGTATCAACGTATAAATAGGCAAAGAGGAAACATTACAGAGTCGACAAAACTCCTGTGCGATTACCTTAAAATGTATCTCTATTAAATAATTGAAATTCTTTTCATTAATTATTATAACTCGAGAAGCATATATGTAAGACAATCTGGACATAATTTTGAAATCCGATTAAGTTACTCCAGAACCTAGGATAATGATTTGAGACGTGTACAAAAAATCCATAAAACGATAACCGGATGCCATCAATAACGTTCGGAATGAAAAGTTGTAGATTGAGATTATGTAACACACATAAATCTGGTTATCGGCGATGCTCAGCCATATTTATTGGTTTAATGTATAGATACGAACTGAATTATATAGATGTATGTCCGATTATCTTGTGATTAAATTTGATTTATGACATTGCTTATTGTTGACATCTCTGATTGCGTTAATATCCATCTGTATCAATGAAATTAGTTCTAGTAATCAAGGCATATTAACAGAGTGAATTGGATTCAATTATTACAGTGTAAATTGCGGATGCATAAAGTGTAATCATATATTACACCAGATGGACAAGGCCAACTAGAAATTAGCATTGATAGTTTTTTCTTCATAACTGTAATAAGTTTATTATGTTTCTACGAAATGGTTTATGATTTTTCGTAGTATCTCTGTCATATACAGTCAAACGTTGAGTCTTGCTGTTAAAATAACTTTCGTTTGTTGGATATCGTTACAAAACGCATCGAGAAAACATTTAAAATATTAAACATCCTGATAAAACGATACAATTTTCAATATCAAATTGAGTGAACAGTACCAACACCATCCAACATTTATGCGAACTAAGCGCAAATTAAATAATATATTGAAAATGCACGTCAGAGAAATAATTCGTTATGTGGCGCCACCTAGACTTATTCGCAGCAACTAAATAAATCCATTGAAAGTGCATTTCAAGACATACAATCTCACTTGATGCTTCTTCCACTAAAGAAAACTTGCAATACAATTAATTTCTTATATATTACATCTTTATTAACATACTGATGACAACAGTACCAACAATATCAGACATTTATGTGAACCAAACGCAAATTAAATAATGTATTGATAATGGACTTCAGCGAAATAATTCGTTTTGTGGCGCCACCTAGACTCTATTCGCAGCAACTGAACAAAACCATTGAAAGTGCATTTCAAGACATACAACCTTACTTAATGCTGTTTTCATTGATGTAAACTTTGAATACAACTAATTTCATATATATTATATCTTTATTAAAAGACTGATGACGACAGTACCAGTTATCCATCCAACTTTAGACCTAGGGCAACAACATCCAACATTTATGCGAACTAAGCGCAAATTAAATAATATACTTCATAGAAATAATTCCTAATGTGGCGCCATCTGTACGTATTCGCATCAACTAAATAAATCCATTGAAAGTGCATTTCAAGACATACAACCTTACTTAATGCTATTCCCGTTGTTGTAAACTTTAGATACAGTTAATTTTGTAAATATTACATCTCTACTAACAGACTTATGACATCAGTATCAAAAGCATCCAACATTTATGCGAATTAAGCGCAAATTAAACAATATATTGATAATGACTTCAGAGAAATAATATGTTATGTGGCGCACCTATACTTATTCGCAGCAACTAAATAAATCCATTGAAAGTGAATTTCAAGACATGCAACCTCATTTAAGGCATGTAAACTTTAAATACGGTTAATTTCAGATATTACATCTTTACTAACAGACTGATGACCTCAGTACCAACAACATCCAACATTTATGCGAATTAAGCACAAATTAAATAATGCATTGAAAATGCACTTCAGAGAAATAATTAGTTATGTGGCGCCATCTAGACTAATTCGCAGCAACTAAATAAATCCATTGAAAGTGAATTTCAAGACATGCAACCTCACTTAATGCATGTAAACTTTAAATACGGTTAATTTCATATATTACATATCTATTAACAGACTGATGACAACAGTACCAACAACATCCAACATTTATGCGAACTAAGTGCAAATTAAATAATATATTGATAATTCACTTCAGAGAAGTAATTAGTTATGCGGCGCCACCTAGATTAATTCGCAGCAACTAAATAAACCCATTGAAAGTGAATTTCAAGACATGCAACCTCACTTAATGCATGTAAACTTTAAATACGTTTAATTTCATATATTACATCTTTATTAACAGACTGTTGACAACAGTACCAACAACATCCAACATTTATGCGAACTAAGCTCAAATTGAATAATATATTGATAATGCACTTCAGAGAAATAGTTTGTTATGTGGCGCCACCTATACTTATTCGCAGCAACTAAATAAATAGTAAATACTTAATTTTTGCTTGCAGATTAACGAACAGGTTGAATATTCATATATTCAGGCTACATTTCGTTTTATTGTATTTATCTAATGCTTTCTGCTACAAGTAAGGTTAATCCCAATTTGTTTAAATAAATATTAGTTCAACTTTCGTCCGGTAGGAAGCGCTGACGCGGCGGTAATTTCTAACATGATTTAATTGAATTAGTATTTGTTATATAGGAAGCTTTTACTTCGATATACATGCTTTTATATGGAATCAAACACTTTTTACTTTGTATAACACTTTGATTTAATTTGTTATACAAAGTAAAAAGCAATTGACACTGGAGGCGTTTACTTCGTAATACATTTTTAATTATAAATAAAACACTTTCTTTGTTAATACCACACGATTTATTAATAGCGTGATCGAAACTATAGTCGCTATTAATAAATCGTGTGATATTAACAAAGAAAGTGTTCGATTCCATGCACTTAATAAGTCAGCTACCGTCCGGTAGGTGGCGTTAACATGGCGGTAATTTCGAACATGATTTAATCGAATGTTTAAAAGCTCAAAACTCACCATACGGAGCATAGATTTTGGTAATTGAAACGTTAAAATGCTAACAATTTTGTAATCTTCGAATCTGTTTGATTAAAAACATGCGTAAAAAAATCGTGGAGTGATAAATATTGTTGTTGCAAGTATGCCACTGTTGAGTAGTTTAATTCTGGATAATTGCTTAACGTTTGAATTTAACACTAAAGAATAACTTGAATTTAGCCGAATCAAAACAAGTTGATTCATATAACCTCTTTGGTAATAACAGAAACAAAACATAACCTAAAATCTCGATGCAATAATTTCAATTGTATTTATGCTTTAAATAATGAATCTGCAATCAAATAAGAAGAACCTTTACAATGGAAAATACAGAAAAAAGCTGGAGAAACTTAAGCATCTCATAAGGGAATACGTGCATGTAAGTTTGAAGATATTTATATTTTTTTATAAATAAACTGTTTAGGATTCTAGCGTAAGTGCTATGTTTTGTTTATAATAGAAAATTTGTAATGTACCTACTGTAAAAAATATTTAGCAGCAGCGGCGGCTCGTGGATTTCCGTAGGGAGGGCAAAGACAAAGATGTCACTCGTGCTGCACTACTTAGTCTAATAGAGGAAGCAAATATTTCGTTGGTGTTTCAGTCAAATTTTCTTCCATCCACGAGCCGCCACTGTGTAGGAGTCTTTAAATAATTACAAATGTAAATACTTACGTATGCATGTACAACTTTACCAAGCACTCGAGGCGTGTTGCACTGTGACAATCTTGAATTCAGATTTATTATCGCGTTGCCTTGCGTCCGAATACTTTCTCTCTCTACACAAATTTTACCCCTACACGTCTTGAGTGCATGGTAGAGTTAAAAGTGTGAGCAAACTCATCAAAAATTAATATTTTGTGAATAAATAAGTATACTGCTAAATTTAAATGAATTAAATTAAAAGTAGTATTGCAAAAGTAATAGGAATATAAAATCAAGGTCAAGAAGGATTATATTTATTAAATTATAAGTAAGATCAGAAAGTTGAAAATCGTTGTCAGTACATTGTCTGAAAATCCCTATAATCATTCAAGTACTATTATATTGGCTGCTTTGAATTCTCCAGTGTAATGCTCGTGTGTATTGTTTATTTTGACATTTTGTGGTTTTTGGAGGTTACTCGTCTTAAAAATAGACAAAATGGACAGATATAAACACAAAACATTTTTGAAACAAGGTTACTTGCATTTTGTTTATTCTGACATCTTGTGGTTTTTTGTCTATTTTTAACTTGTATCGGGTTTTACATTTTATGTATTGTATTTGCTCTTTGTAATGTTATTTTTATTTTTATATATAGTATTCGTACTGTATATTTGCATTTGTAAATTGACCGAATGTCGTCAATCTTTTTTGTAGCTTATTGTACAAATGGTGTTAGTCGTAAATAAATATTATTATTATTATTATTATTAAATAACCTCAAAAAACAACAAGATGTCAATATAAACAAAATGCACTGCACTGCACTGGAGAATTCCAGACAAACAACATAATATTACTTTAATTATTAAATGAGCTGCCAACTATTTTCGACTTTTTGATCTCACGGTATATACTATTAATAATTTAAAATTTCTATTATTGTAGCAATATTTTATTAAAATACCAAAGTGTAAATAATATTTATATTATTATTAATGTTATTAACTGTGGTCACATTACTATTTATGTATTACCGACAGGAAAATGCTGCCTTGTGCGATGAGGTCAACGAGACCCAAGAAAAAATTATTGTTAGAAGCGAGGAAAGGAAATTTCTATTGAAAAAATTATGCCTGTACGAGCCGCAAGTTGAGTTAGAAGTTGAGGCGCTCTCGAATGCACTTTACAACCAAGCGCCCACCAATAATCAAATGGAACCGAAGAAAGGACGCAAAAAACACGACAGTTCAGGTAGGTTCGATTTAAAAAGGTTGTAAATCATTTATCGTGATTATGATTGCCACAGCTTGTGTTTTTATGCTTGTATCCATCCATGCAGGTCTCGAGAATATTAGTTTTAGTTTGTTATATTATCACAGGATCATTGCACGCCTAACAATGCAACGTAAAGCAGACTCCTACGAAATATTTTTCTTATATCCTTACCGTACTGAAGTAACTTACCAGGTGTACCATTGCTATTGGTTTTTGATCCATATCGTGGATCTGTCAAAATTTATAATTTTCATATAATTTTTTACTAATCATACATTTTTTTTTATTTATTGGTTCTCGTTTATCAAGTGGTGAAACATTTTTAATATTAAAGGTTGTTGGAATTAGGCACTTGGTTGGTTTCACAAATTGTGAAGTGCCTAATTTCAACAACCTTTAATACATTTTTTTATAATAATAATACCCCGAAATTAAAAAGTCAAAAATAGTTGGCAGCACATTTTCTGAAAATCCCTGTAATAATTCAAGTAATATTAGGTTGGCTGTCTGGAATTCTCTAGTACAGCGCATTTTGTTTCTTTTGACATCTTGTGGTTTTTTAGGTTAGTTTTGTGTTTATATACTTTGATCAATGGATCTTTACATGCATGTCATAGATAGCTAAATCTAGCTCCGACAACATTTTCATGCATTTATTCTCTCTATGGTAAGTTGAATTCGACTCTCGTCTGTACGTATGTCATCCAAGGCAAGAAAACTCGGTGTTCGGTAATGACGCACATGCAAAGTTCCATTGATCAAGCTATATCTGCCAATTTTGTTTATTTTTTAAACAAGTAACCTTGAAAAACCACGAGATGTCAAAATAAACAAAATGCACGTGCACTGCACTTGACAACATAATATTACTTGAATGATTATAGGGATTTTCAGAAAATGTGCTGCCAACTATTTTCGAATTTCTGATCTCAGGGTAATGCTTAAAATATATCTTATGTATCTACCCTGCCCCTCATATAACACCCTTCTTAACTTGGAGGGTTGTTTACACATGCGAATTTGTTTCACTGTTTTCAGAACCAAGAAGTAGAGCTTCCGCAAACGTGAGACCCAGAAAAACCTCGGGTAAGCAGAGGAAGAAAATCGTGCAGCCGATTCCGTTGGATTCAACCGGACGACCGATATTTCCCATCGAACTGGGAAGTCTTACCATTCACTCTTTGGGCGAAGTTATCGCCGAAAAACGCGAATTTCATTGCGAAGAAGCCATTTTTCCCGTTGGATACGTGTCCACAAAAATTTATGGCAGTTTAAAAGATCCGACCATCAAATGCGTTTATACCTGCAAAATATCGGACTCAAATGGTTTACCAAGGTAAGAACGGCTTTAGATTGCCTTCAATGTACTGACTCAAAATCAAATGACAGCCGCGGTGTTTTTTGTACGAAGCAAATCAAAATCGTTTGATTTTTGACATGTGTCAATAAATTTGAGACAACTTCACTTCTTGCAGATGCATTAAATAAATGTAATGAAGATGAAAAATGTTGAGGTTGAATATTCATATATACAGGTTATTTTTTGTCTTTGTTATATTTATGGCAGTCGATTTGTAAAATAAAAATGTTTCCAGATTACGGGTGTGAAGTTAGCAATAAATTTAAAAAATTCATATCTCTGAGAAAAGAAAAGCTAATTGAAAGAAAAGTATGCCATACCATTACGAAGGGTCTAAATTAATAACACAAAAAAAATCAACCCTTAATTTTAACCCTTTATATTTTTTCACCCGTTTCAAAAAACTTTTTGTTTTTTTTTTGTTTGCAATCCGCCATAACTAAATAAAAACGCTTATTCTTAACAATAATTTAAGAATTAAAAAAAACGTTACGGGCACCCCGTCAACCCAAAAAAAAATCAGTTGTCAGTCGCAATCCATAGCTCGCAATATAAATCTCAATTTTTGACAAAGTTTACAATTAGCCATAACTAAATAAAATTGTTTATTCTTATCACTAATAAAGGTACTTTCATAATCAAAAGCTGCACCTCTAATTTTGCGAAAAACTTGCCAATCAATCGCATGATGGCATTTATAAATATTTTATGCGGTCATTCAAACTGTGATCTATTTTCGGAGTCATTCTTAGAATTTAAGAACCGCATCAAACGCATGGATCTGGACTTGTTTTTAAAATTTTATCAATATTATTTATTTGTATATTATTTTAGCTGTGCAATTTTTACCCGTTTTATTTTAGTTTGTTTATATTTATTTTAACATGTTCTGTTCGTCATTGGTATTTATGTGATTTTTAGTGCGATTTATTTTTTCTATGTAAATTACCTTATTTCTGTAAAAAATTTCTCGCTACATTTACAATATGTTTTTATTTTTGTTTTAAGAAATTTTGTAAAAGGAGATTTTCCGTTAATAAAACTATTATTATTATTATTATAAAAGTAAAAAAAAAACGTTACGGTACTATTGATTTAGACCTTTCGTAATGGTATGGCTTACTTTTCTTTCCCGATATGGATTTTTAAAATTATTGCTGGATCTATTGGTAACTTCACACCCGTTTCCAGATTTGAAATAGCGTCCGATGACAACAGCCAAGCGATCGTGGGAGGAACGCCCGACATGTGCCACACTCTCCTACTTCAAAAAATCAACGACGTGCTGTCGCTAAACGTAGTCACGACTCGTCCCCGAGGAAACGACTTTTTCGGTCTCACCCATCCGACAGTACTGAATCTGATCCAGAGTTCTCCGGGGGCGAGGAAATGCTCGAATTACAAATGGAACCGCTTCGAGGTGGCGAAAAACGGGGACCACTACAACGAAGACTTCGACAGCACCCTCAGCTGCGACATGTTGCTGAGGAGCATCGAGCACTGCAAATACAAGATGGGCTCCGTTTTGGACAGCAGCAATGATTACTACGATGTGAAGACGGGTTTATCTAATTACATGTTGAATTAAAGGTTGATTTAGTAGGAAAACTGGGTTTTATTGGGATCGTTATTTGTGTACTAAGGTATTGGAGCGTAATCTATCATCCGTCTCTTCTGGTGGGAGTTATAGTCATCAGCTTGCTCACGTTGAAGCAAAAAAGATTGAGATCACTGCCAGCAATTTTGTCATTTAATTGTCATATTTTTCTCAATTCCTAATAACGTTCGGAACTCTTTTGTTATAAAAAAGTACCTGTCAAACTTTGATTTGACAAGTGTCAAAATTCGCTGGTTCAAACATAATAAACAAACATCGTGGCTTGCTTTACTAAAAGTTGATCGTGAATACGTGTTATAGTACAATCGCGCAGAGGTGACAGTGACTCATCGCTCCATGTTGCCTGAATTAAGTTTCTAGTAAACGTATGTCCATAAAAAATTCGATACAGTCTAGGCGGGAAATTTAAAAATTCTCGAGCGTGCAAATATTTTCCCGACGAAACTTTGCGAGTGCATTTTTCGGCAATCGATAAAGACAACTGGAAATTGGTCATTCAATTGAACCTTTTTATAAATGAAATGGATACAATCAATTCTGCTCTTGACTAAATCGAAATCGGAGACGGTCAAAACCGTGAATTTTGAGGTTAGAACAGATAGAATGAGAAGACATACGTTGCACTTAGGTCTTGAATTAACATATCGACATACGTTTCGTATTTCATTTCGTTTTTCTTAAGCATGCGAACGAGTATAGATATTTATCCAGAAGCGATGATTAGATCGCAAAACCATGGGTCACCGTCACCTCTGCGTGATTGTACTATACCTGCAAATTGAAAATGTCACAATAATCTAAAAATAAAAGCCAACTTGTACTTTTGGTTTATTCAAATTGTACCACGAACTGAAAGCAACAATAATTATTTTTTTAAGTAAGGTATGTATTTAAATTTATTACTCTTCCTAATAACACAAGTTTAAACTTACATCTAACTATATCAATTTTAATATTATAATAATTGACATTTTTTCTTTACATCAAATAAAAGGGGGGGTGTGTGTGTGTCTCTCAGTCAACCAACTTTAACGAAGCCTACCGAATCAACAGCCCTACCAACAAACAAACCTGGGAAAGAAACGAAAGGAAAAAAGAATACGTTAACAATAATCCTACGAATGGATGACTAAGTTATCACAAACTACTCTAGTTTCCTGCTTGTGAGCGCACGCATCAATAGCACATAGAAAAATACTTTATTTATACACGTCGTACCCAAACGGAAAGAAGGAAAAATCTCAAATCCCCACCGATTACAAAACAGGAAGCATCTGGGCGTTTTGTAAAAGTTAAAATACAGTTACTGGATGATGGTAATATCGATTGTCTCCTATAAAAAAAGAAAAAATAAGCCGTCTTCAGAATTGATGAGTGTTTTTTGGTGAATTATTGCTGTGTTTTATATAGAAAAATGGAAAATTAGATCAATTGTGAAGACCCGCTTGGAATTCGAGAATGAACTACAAATGAAGGTATGAAATATATGTACAGAATTATATACATAAAAAATGATATAAAATAAATATTTCAATAGACACCCGCACGCTTGACGGTGTGAATGTTTTGAATATTCTAAGAGGTATAATTAAATGTTATTTAATATCCATTGTCTCTTCCGACAGCTCCTCGTTCTGTACTTCGATCTCGTTGGCCTCGGCGTCCTCGTCGGTGGCGTCCTCGTCGATCATGGACGCGGTGATGATCCGTTCGCTCCTGTCCTCGGAGGGATGATCGGAGACCTGGCGGTCGACCGAGCACTTTGCGATCAGGTCCTCGTAGGATTTGCCGTGCAGCAGCCCGACTATTACCACGGTCATGTTGTCGCAGCCGAGGCCCGCCATCTGGCAGTCGGGCGCCAGGCACTTCATCATCAGGAATTCGCAGATCTCTTCGGGCTCGTAACCCGCGGCGATGTTCTCCCGCACGTACGCCACCACCTCCTCGTTCTTCATCACGTCCCAAATTCCGTCGCACGCCAGTACTATGAATTCCCAGTCTTCGTTTATGTTTCGCACCTCCACGTCTGGATAGGCTGCGAGGAAAAAATAAACTGTTAATTTAGGGCAAAATTCGGAAATTTGCAAGATATGGCATATATGTCTCTTTGGGCAATATGTTATTGTGTAAACAATTTGCAAATAAAATTGTTGTGTTCTATTAACAATATTAGATAACAATTGGAGTACCGTTTTTCTTCTACTTTGTTTAAATACATTTTTCCTGAAATGCATAACTTTCAAAGAAATGGCCAATTTGAAAAAATCAAAAGTTACTGTTTGACCTCATTTACAAATTATTTTGATGGCCATAAATGTTCTTCATGGTTCTATTAACAATACTAGACAACAATTAGAGGATCATTTTCCTTCCACTTTGTTTAAATAATTTTTCCTGAAATGCGTAACATTTGAAGAAATGGCCAATGTGAAAAAATCAAAAGTTACTGTTTGACCTCATTTAGAAATTATTTTGATTACCACAAATGCTCTTCATAGTTTTATTAACAATATTTTATAACAACTGGAGGACTATTTTTCTTCCACTATGTTTAAATAATTTTTTCCTGAAATGTGTAACGTTCGAAGCATGGACAACTTAAAAAAAATCAAAAGTCACTGTTTGACCTCATTCACAAATTATTTTAATGGCCACAAATATTCTTCATACTTCTATTAAAAATATTAAACAACAATTGGATGACCATTTCTTCCACTTTGTTTAAATAATTTTTTCCCTAAAATGCGTAACATTCGGAGACATGGTCAACTTCAAAAAATCAAAAGGTACTGTGTGACCGAGTTGTAAAGACCAGTAGAAAAAGAATATCACTCTGCAAAAAAATTTCTCAGAAAAACGTCCTTTTAGTCTCTTCTAAAGTAAAACAAAATATTTTAAGTTCAATTTGGAGAATTGGTTGTAAAATACAGACAGGATATATATACTGTGTGTTCGATAATAAACGCCCAACGCCATATATTTATTGACCGAAATGAATGAACTAAAAACCAAAGTCAATGGTGGTTTAAATATTAACAAACGACATCAATATCGATTTTTTTTCAATAATAATTGTTTTTTTGATTGTCAAATGATGGCCAACTTAAAATTTTTAAATGGCAGCATATAATGTTTTAATTTTTTTACATTAGACATTATTTTTCTGAATCCAATAATGCCCCAATATGTTGTTTTTCGTTCAATATTTTGATCGAAAAAAATTAAAATAAGTCTTCCATTTAAAATTATATTAAAAAAATTATAATTTGCGTGCCTTGGAAAAAAGTGACTAATGTCATTTGTTGTAAGGTTATGTCAAACATGAATAATAGGGACCCGATAAATAAAATTACAACTCAATGTAGAATAGAATAAATAAGTAGTTCAAGTATTAATTCACTTGCGGTTTAGATGTTCTGTGATTATTGTAAACACTAAGTAGAACGTCGAACTCTGCAAGTCCACGAAATTGTCGATCCACTCTCTTCGACTTTTTAAAGGCTCCATGTTGTCTCAAATTTCCTTCTTACCTTCTAAATTTAGGTTCTGATATTCGCCGCTCTGGAAACCGTAGATGATAAATTCGTGCCGCAGCTCTTCGATTTCTATTACACAGAAAATAAATTTGCAACACGTCTGTTAATCCGCTATTGTTCATGATTATCTCTGAAACACACACTAATAACAAACGGTTGACATTACTTGTACAATAAATGACATTTGTCGATTCGAATTTTTTTCAAGGCACACTACATTTATTACCAAAAAATCATGTGAACATGATTTATTATTATCTTTTTCTGGCATAAATATTAACGTAAAACCAACATAACGGGCATAATTGGATTCAGAAAAACAATGTCTAATATTATAAAATTAGAAAAGTATATGCAGCCATTTAAAAATTTAAAGTTGACTATCATTTGGCAATGAAGTTGATTTTGAAAAAATATATAATTACCGTCATTTTATAGCATTCAAACAGCCATTGATTTTATTTTTTAGTTCATTCAAATCGGTCAATAAATAACAGAGTTGTGGCATTGGGCGTTTTTTATCGAACACACGGTATATATATATGGCTATTTATTTTTGGTTTCAGCAATATTGGTGCAAAGATATCATGTCCACCGTGCAATACACAGTTTTTCAAGAGACGACTTCGACGCCCTCTGGTGGAGTATAAATGAATAATATAATTTTATAAAAAATTGCTTTTGATGCCTCTCAATACATAAATAAAATTTTTAGCATACAAAATCCTATGGGCCCACGATAAAAAAAAACATACTGTATGTATCATGTTTGACAAACATACTTATGAAACCCTTGCATGTTTAAGACATAACTATTGAGGTCAGTTCCACCGTTTAATAATCAATTGAATCCGATTTTAGGTCATCATTCTAGAAATCTCCAGATGACCTCTTAATGATAACAATCGTGTAGCGCCAATTAATTTGTGCAGAGCATAACATGTTATTGATCCGTCCGGTTTTTCTATTGTAATACTCGGATCCGCTAAATAACACCACTTGCGCAACCACTGTTATGTAACGGTGAGATAATTATAATGATGCTCCGCGGGTCTTAATGGTAACTACACCTTATTAGAAAAAATGATGTTATATCTCTTGTTTCCGTATACTGTAAAATATTCTTGTAATATATTTAATGCTAATTATTGTTACCAGAATGTCTGAAACACAATTTGCTAGGGGAAGGAGAATTAAATACGGTAGAGCATCGATAATCCAGATCAATTGTGATTGATTGTTTTAAAGGAATGTCAAAAATAGGTTCATTTTGGATAGATTTTGAAATTTTTAAGCCAATTCTAGAAGAAATGATTTTTTACAATTTTTCTAACCGCTGAATGTAATTTTCCATTCTGTAAGTCAGGTTTTAGTGTTGTCAGTTTGTTTCCAGCTCCGATATTTCAATCATTTTACGTGTTTATCAAACTTAGGTTCATTGTGGATATATTTTGAAATTTTGAAGATAATTCCAACAGAGATGATTTTTCCACAATTTTTCTAATCGCCGATTCTGTTTTCTTTCAGGTTTAGGGTGTCGCCATTTGATTTCCAGCAGTGATGTGTCAATTTTTTTAGCAGTATATCAAAAACTAGTTCATTTTGGATTGGTTTTGAAATTTTGAAGCTATTTCCGGCAGAGATCATTTTTCTGCAGCATTTCATTTCCTTCATTCAAGTTTTGAGTGTTGCCATTTTGTTCATAGCTATGTGATATGTCATTTGTTTTAAAGAAATGTCAAAAATAGGTTTATTTTTGATGGATTTTGAAATTTTGAAGCTAATTCCAGCAGAGATGTTTTTTTTGCAATTTTTCTTTTTAATTTCCTTCGTTCAGGTTTTGAGGGGTGCTATTTTGTTTCCAGCTGTGATATGTCGATTATTTTAAATGAATGTCAAAAATAGGTTTATTTCGAATGGATTTTGAAATGTTTAAGCTAATTTCAGAAAAGATTAATTTAAAAAAAAAATTCTAATCGCTGAATGTAATTTTCTATTCTGTAATTTGGGTTGTCATTTTGTTTCTAGCTCCGGTATTTTAATTATTTTACTTGTTTGTCAAACCTAGTTCATTGTGGATAGATTTTGAAATGTTGAAGCTAATTCTAGCTGAGATGATTCAAAATGGAAATATTTCTCTTGAAATAAGCAAAGAACTTGATGTAATTATAGTGAGATCAGAAAGTCGAAAATAGTTGGCAGCACATTTTTTGAAAATCCCTATATGAAGCAATTTAAGTTCTGCACTGGACATACTTTCTTGATGTGTTATCTTTAGCAGTTTTCTTCAACAAGCTGCTATTGGAACTCACGCATATTGTGAGTGATAAACAGCCGTAGGTAAAAATTGAAAATCTAGATTTTGTGTAAACTTTAACTTTAATAGTTTTAATAATTCCACATGGGCTTCCACTTAACTAATGAATTTTTATATTTTGCATCAATTGCCTACATTAGATTTCTGGAATCACATAAATATGTGCCGCGGAACTAATGGGAATCCAAAGCAGATGTATTTAGGGAATGATAAAGTATGTTCATTAAAAAAAAACCTCAATGCCATGATTTATTATTTTTAAAGTTTAAGTTGGTAAAACATATTGAGGTTATGTTACTTGCGGCATGTTCCTACCGATAAATTCATTTGCTGTGATAAACGACGCAGTGAAGTCGTAGGTTCACCTTCCAAAATTCCTTGGGCTGTGTTAATAGCATCTTGAGTTCGTTTAACTAGTCTACCACTTCCTGGTTTATGGAGAATACCACCCGTTTCATGAAATAATACAACAGATCGTGATAAGGTATTTTTAAATTCATCATAAATAATGAGAACGTTAGGAAATTCTTCCTGAAACTCTGCGAAAGGTGTGTCGAATGAATACACCCAATTTCCGTCTACTTTAGTCCCATTTCGGAAATAACTTTCAACTAGAAACGTTTTCTGCCGGTTGCTGTAAACCATTGTGACCACGGAATAATTGTGACTTTTACAACGATCTGACGTTTTGTATGACAATTCCTAACATGTATGCCAACTTAAATTTTTTTAAATAAAAAATCATGGCACCCTTGAGATTTTTTTTTAATAAACATACGATATAATCCGCTTGAGCCAGCTGATGCGTTATGCAAATGCATTATACAATGAAATAAATTTTGCATTATTTGTACCAACATTTTCATATTTTAAAAATAGGTTGTGTCATATTAAATTAACTGATTTTATTTGTTTATTTCAATTTGTTATATTCTACGTATTGTATTTCAATTTGTTATTCTTTGGACAGTTCCCTGAAATTTTGTTTAATTTATTTAATCAATTTTATTTTATACAGGGTGTAGTGGAACAAAACGGAACATAGGATTTTCAATGTTAATTTCTTTATACTGGAATATTATCTTCCCTGATCATTTTAGAAGAAACATGTAAATAAATGTTTTGTAGAGTAAAAATTCCTGCATGCAGTCATGCTATTATTTATTTTTTAGCGTTTATAAAAACCCTAAAAAATGATAAAATAAAAATGATCATTTTCACGAAAATAATGGTTGCCATGAAATTAAACAAAAACAGTGCGCTGTTGATTTGTTGGCTTCTGTCAAACGTATTGAACACTTCATAACTGTTTACAAGTCTTTTCATTCAAAATGTATTCTATTCAGGAAAAAGTTCAAATTGTGAAGTGGTGCTATGCTAGTAGCAGTTTTCGTGAAGTGCGGGTTATCACGTTGTAATATTTTTTGGTGGCACTGGTATTTGTACGAGTGAAAATGATGCTTCTTTAAATACCTTTGGGCAGTCATATAGTGAATTGCACACTTGTGAAGCTACACTACAGAAGCTAAGACCATAAACTCGCCATCCTTCTCATTTATTGGTAAACTATTCTGCTCTGCATTTGATGTCCTCTTAGAATTCCGTAATTTTGAGCCAGTCGTTTCAAATTTATGAGTCAACCTTTGGATCGTTGCATTGGAGGGTCGGGATAGTTGACGGCAAACATATCCTCCACTTCACGAAAACTGCCACCAGCATAGCACCACTTCACAATAGCACTTTTTCTTGAATAGAATACATTTTTAATGAAAAAAATTATGAAATATTCAATCAATTTGACAGGAGCCAACAAATCAACAGTGCGCCGTTTCATGGCAACCATTACTTTCGTGAAAATGATCATTTTTATTTTATCATTTTTTAGGGTTTTTATGAACGCTAAAAAATAAATAATAGCATGACTGCATGCAGGAATTTTTACTCTACAAAACATTTATTTACATGTTTCCTCTAAAATGATCAGGGAAGATAATATTCCAGTATAAAGGAATTAACATTGAAAATCCTATGTTCCGTTTTGTTCCACTACACCCTGTATGCGTTTGTTTACTTTTACTTTATTTTATTATATTTATTTTAATTAATTTATGATTGCAAGCATTTATGTCTTTTTATTTCATTTTATTACATTTGGTTAGTCTATCTGTCGTTCTGCCCTCTATTTATTATTATTTTAAGTTTTAGTACAATTTTAGTCAATATTGAAATTTTTCTAGGTTTGTTTTTGTTCGTTAAATCCCATTTGGGCTTGGACAGAAATGTGTAACTTGTGCTTATGTACAAATTATTGATTCAATGCAAATATTTATACACCTAATTTGAAACATTTATGTAAAAAGGAGTTAAATAAATGAAACATCAGAATAAACAATTTCAATGCACTTAATGGCATTTTTGGAGATTTTTATTGAGTGCCATGTGGGTGCATCAACATTTCACGACACATTCGTTTTGTCATTCTCTGTGATTCATGCGGTTCGTTGGAAATCTGTGACACACAAGTTTGACTTGTGTTCATCATGATTAGTAAAAATGAATTAATTTATAATTGCCGACTGTTGCTCATAAATTAAGCGAATATTCGCAATGTAAATTTTTATAATTGCATCCAAAATATTGTTAGATTTTTCATATAAAATAATGCTAAAATAAGTGCTAGTTTGAAAGGTGATTACGCAGTTATTGATCTAACAACAGTTTCATTATGACCTATCATTTAGCTTTAACCCCCTTCTCGGGTCATCAACCCAAAATTAGGGTCTTCAAACCAGCATAACAAACTTTGGAAGTGTAAGACAATACAAGAAACATTATTAATCAAAACCATTTTATTCTACGTTATGATTAAAGTCCGGATTTATATGCGCTAAAAAAATGAATTATAATTTTTTTAAATGCTTTTTTGACAAAATGATTAAAATATGGATTTTATGTGCGGTTTAATTCAAAATAATGTTGCAAAATTTAAAAAAGGAATTCTAAGGAAAAAATACATAAGTTTTTGCTAAAATATTATTTTCGTTTCATAACAGATGGCACTGCAATAGCAAAAATTAAATTTAACGTAAATAAAAAGTTAGTGGCGTCTCGCCTCTCTCCATCGGGGTGGTTAATTAAATTAAATGCTCAAAATGATATCCTTGAACTTTAATGTACTTGTTGGCTGAAGTTACGAATTCCTGTGGAAAACCCACAGTGGTTGCGTGAAATCAATCATCAGCGTCCTTGGTCGGTTAATGTTTGGTGTGGTGTAATTGTTGATAAAACTTATTATTGTGTGTCATTTGTTTGTTGAATAGAAGTTGACTGTTATCAATAAATTAGCTGTCAAAATTTAACACGACTAAACATTATGTGTTTATCTTTATTTATTAATCTTATTATTAAATTTTATATTTATTTTAATATGTATACTTCTTTGTCAGCAGTTTTTATTTTATTTAAACTATTTACAGTTTACAAAAGAGCTACAAATGGCCATTGACCTAAACTATTTATTTTACTGTTTATTTGCAATAAACAATTTCTAAATTTTATATTTACAATTATTTTAATATGTACACTTGTTTGTCCACAATTTTATTTATGCTATTTATTTTAACACATTACTGTCTGGAGACAGTAATCTACTTTTACTTTTTAATGTCTTTTCGTATTAATGGATTAATTGTTACATCAAAAACTATTTAAAAATGAGCGTTATTGCTAAACAGTTTTATTTCATTGGTAAACTGTTTTTGGTGATATTCTGGATGGAAGCAAATCAGTAGTTATCACAACTTGCAAGAAATGTTTGTATAATTTATTATATTTGACGTTTTTTTGCAAAATGAATAATACGGAGTGAAAACACAATGTGTTTTATTCGCGGAGAAAAAGAATTACTTTTTTCGGCGTTTTTGTTCTGTGGGAATTTGAATAGATTCACACGGCATCTGAAAATTATTTCCGGCGATTGAATGGATTGCCAAACAAGTGTAAACATATTTTAAATTTTATAATAAAATATTTACTACATATTGCAAACGTTGTGCCCATTTTTGTGCGTGCTTACACGACGCCTTCAAACCTTAAAATTTAGCGGCTACAGGCATAAGCTCGCCCGCAATAAGCCTGGACCGTAATAATAATAATAATAATAGTTTATTGCGTGTTATTACAATGTTTACACAAGTCACAAATATGTAGGCGAATGTACGCTGAACAAACGTGTTAATATGTACTTTTTCCGTTTGAATATTATCTGTATTTGTTTGACTTATGTAAAACTTCTAAAAGTTCTGACATTAGTAAAGTTAAATAAAACTTACCCGTAACAATCTGTTCCTGCGCGCGCTTCCTCAGATTCTTCTTAAAGTTGAAGTCCCCGAGCGCCCTGGACAGGGCCAAATTCCCGTTCACGCGGTTGTACTCGACCCACCCGCCCGCCGCCGTGATCCTGTTGTACTCCCCCTCGTTGGTGGGCTTGTGATCGAAGGACAGCGGCTCGACCTTCCCCTTGACGCTGGCGATGGCCCGCGAGTCGCCGACGTTCGCGCAGTACAGGACGTTGTCCTTGATCAGAACGGAGACGGCCGTGCTGCCCGCCTGCTCGTCCTTCAGCGACTCGTCCTGCAGCATTATGTCGTCGATCTCGAGGAAGGCCAGCTTCATGGCGTCCACCACGTTTCCCTCCCGGTAGAGCAGCTGGCGGGTGATGAGCTTGTGGAGGTGCTTGCCGGCGTACTCGGCGACCTTGGCGCCGCCGTGGCCGTCGTACACGGCGAAGAATGAGGTGCCCGGGTCCTCGGGCAATGAGAGTATGTGCGTGTGGGAGTCCTCCATGTTTATCCGCCATCCCTGCATGCAGCTGGAGCCGACGCGGAACTGCGAGTTCTGGACGCAGGCCGTGTCCTTGGCGGTCTCCGGCTCTGAGAGCGTCTGCCCCATCTTTGGAGTTTGTGGCCTAAATTATACAAATGGCATAAGACGGACGGTGAGACAAAGCGCCACCTAAAAATCACATACATAAAGATCGTACATCATAGCAAACCGAACAAATCTATTATAAGGTTTGTAGTAAATTAACCCTGCAACGGCAACCGGGGACGGATATCATCCTCGTGAATTAAAAGAAAAAATTCCCGAAATGCTCGTTTTTTGCTGTTAAATTTTTTTTGAGGCCAAGTAATTAAATATTTTTGAAAAATACATTCTGGAATATGTAATTTAACACGTTCGCTGCCACAGACGCGCTAGTGCGTCCAACTTTATACTCGCATATGTGCAATCCCTATTGTAGTGGCAGCGAACGTGTTAAGACTTAATTGAAATTTTCCCATAGGTTTCATTAAAATCAGACGACTCTAAGGGGGTTATAATTAACCCAAACCGAATTCGTCCCCGGTTTTTTTTTCGATGTTAGCTGTTAACGCTAACATTTTTGTTCAGAATAACACCATAAATGATTCATGTTTTTATCTCTATTATTTGCATGCATTATATTGAAGTAAAGCAATGATATTAAATTGCGCAAGAACAAGCAACCCCAGCAACCAACATACCTTCAGTTTTCAATTATTCACCAAATGTAAACGTATCGCAAGCAAAAATTGAATAAATGAATAAATAATTCCCCTGTCAACTGCGTCACATAAAAATCATTCCACAAACCGCAAAACTCCGATCCAAACAAGACCACAAGCCGATCTGGAATGTAAACATCAAAGTGTCACACTTTAACCCGAATAACCGAGCGAAACGTAAACATTCCAATCGTGCCTCCTTTGTTGCGATGATTCAGTAATGTCAAAGTGCGGATGATTCGCTTGTGTACCTGACGGGCCGTATATAAGTGCCCTTCCCTCTGAATCCGGCAGGCCCGAAGTACATTCTGGTTGCGGGGCTCACTGGTAATTTTCGAGCGTCCGTGTGTCCCGGACTTTATGTAGTGCGACGATTTTTTCGAGTCGGCATCGTTAGGATACATCGAGAGGGCTTACCTTTAATTATTAATCAGGTCTCGAGAGCTGGATCGAGAATCATCTGTGGCCGACACGCGAAATCGATGCACTTTTCCGCACGACGCTCGCGTGGTATTCCTTTTCGTTAATTAAAGCGATTAACGGCTGATTGTATTATTTAAATACGTCACGAAAACGAACTCGATCGTCGGCCCCGATAAAATACTAAATGTGACGGATATGGGGTGAGCAGGATTGCCAACGTTAGTACGGTTTTGGGGGATTAGAATTTTTTTTGAAAATCTGGTATTACGATCATTTACGTGTAACCCACATGTTTACAATTGTGTAAGGGGTATTGTTAAAGTGTAGAGATATATTTACATTCATTAAAACACTCGATATACGAGTTTATGTATTGGTATGAAAATTTAGCAGAAAACTGTAATATCTGTAATGATTTTTTTTTTATCGAGTATTACGATTGTGTACATTTAACCCACATGTTTACATTTATGTAAGGGCTATTGTAAAGATGTAGAGATATATTCAAATTCATTAAAACACTCGATATACAAGTTTATGTATGAAAATTTAGCAGAAAACTGTAATAATCTGTACTATTTTTTATCTGAAAATTGAATATTACGATAGTTTACATGTAACCCACATGTTTACATTCATATAAGAGCTATTTTAAACATGTATAGATACATTTAAATCCATTAAAACATTCGATACACGAGTTTATGTATTGGTAGAAGATTAGGCAGAAAACTGTAGAAACTGTAACTGTTCATTTTCTGTTGAAAATTGATTATTACGATAGTTTACGTGCAACCCACATTTTTACATTCATGTAAGGGCTATTGTAAAGATGTAGAGATATATTCAAATTCATTAAAACACTCGATATACAAGTTTATGTATGAAAATTTAGCAGAAAACTGTAATAATCTGTACTATTTTTTATCTGAAAATTGAATATTACGATAGTTTACATGTAACCCACATGTTTACATTCATATAAGGGCTATTTTAAACATGTGTAGATACATTTAAATCCATTAAAACATTCGATACACGAGTTTATGTATTGGTAGAAGATTAGGCAGAAAACTGTAGAAAATAAACTATGGTAATGTTTAAATGCAACCCACATTTTTACATTCATGTAAGGGCTATTGTAAAAATAAAGAGATACATTTAAATTCACTAAAACACTCGATATACGAATTTATGTATTGGTATGAAAAATAGTAGAAAACTGTAGAAGCTCCAATCTGTAATTTTTTTTCTTTTGAAAATTGAGCATTACGATAGTTTATATGTAATCCACATGTTTATATTCACGTAAGGGCTGTTGTAAAAATGTAGAGTTTCATTTAAATTCATTACAGCAATCGATATACTATTTTATGTATTGGTCTAAAAATTCAGCAGGAAACTGTAGAATCTGTATATATGGATTATAGTTTATTATGTCCTACCTAGAGATGGTGCGACCAAACGAGTACGTATGCGATAGAAATAATAAAGGATGGTTACGATTAATTAAGACTATAAGAAGCAATACTTTGAAGATTTAGGAGCAATTGGATGAGTTTATATAGATAGGAGACTTTTTCCAAACCTATTTTCGTAAATATTGTTCCCCCATCAGAACACCTACAGACCGGTTTCGACCTTTCAGGTCTCATGAGTGTAGTTAGTTACTGATGGAGAAACGGAGATTACTATTGGAATATGAGTATTCCAAACACCTATTTTCGTAGTTTAACAATTGTATCACGAATAAGTAACCAAACATTTAATTACGATTTACTAAGTAATAATCATAGTATGGAATAAAATGCTTAAATTAATAAAGAAAACACAAAAATGTACTGTTTTATTGACTGTATTGACGCCACAGCTGATATCAACGAAATCGCAATGAAGATACACTAAAAACGTTTAAAAATACTCGCAATGGTTTGCAAACCAGAGGTATTACAATGACTATGACACACAAAATGTAAAAATAACCTCATAACAACAAAGAATATGCGGAAATCGACTGGAATTTTGAAAGTACGAATCTAAAATAAAAACTGGCGCCATCTAGAGAGTTTTTCACTACTACAAGTAATAAAGACGAAATAAATCTGCAATAAGTGAAGTGTCTCAAGTTAATTTATTTTTTACTATTAGTTTTATAATATAAACAATTCCTTTTAGAAATACTTACAATGGATCACAAATCAAAGGTATTACAATGATTATAACATACAAAATGCAAAAATAATGTCATAACAACAAAGAATATGCGGGAATCGACTGGAATTTTGAATGTAGGAATCTAACATAAATACTGGCGCCATCTAGCGCGCTTTTACACTACTAGTTTTATAATATAAACAATTCCGTTTGAAAATAATCACAATAGATCACAAATCAAAGGTGTTACAATGCTTTTAACACAAAAAACGCAAAAATAATCTTATAACAACGAAGAATATACGGGAATTAATTGGAATTTTGAAAGTAGGAATCTAAAATAATTACTGGCACCATCTGACGAGCTTTTCGACTACCAGTGTTATAATATAAACAATTCCGTTTGAAAATAATCGCTATAGATCACAAACAAAGGTATTACAATAATTTTAACACATAAAACGCAAAAATAATCTTATAACAACGAAGAATATACGGGAATTAATTGGAATGTTTAAAGTAGGAATCTAAAATAAGTACTGGCGCCATCTAGCGCGCTTTTACACTACTAGTTTTATAATATAAACAATTCCGTTTGAAAATAATCGCAATAGATCGCAAATCAAAGTTATTACAATGATTTTAACACACAAAACGCAAAAATAATCTTATAACAACGAAGAATATACGGGAATTAATTGGAATTTTTAAAGTAGGAATCTAAAATAAGTACTGGCGCTATCTGACGAGCTTTTCCACTACCAGTTTTATAATATAAACAATTCCATTTAAAAATACACAAATCAAAAGTATTACAATGATTATAATAAGCTAAATGCGAAAATAATCTCCTAACAATTAAAAAAATATGCGTGAATGAAATGAAACTTTGAAAGTAAGAATCTAAAATAAGTACTGGCGACATCTAGCGAACTTTTCCACCACTAATTTAATAATATAAACAATTCCGTTTAAGAATATGGACTCTACCCGCCCAAAAAAACAAAAAAAACATTGTTGGTAATGGTTGGCAACACTATTTGTAATTTCCCCATTTTTCGAAACGAAAAGTACAAACAACAAAATAACCTCATGTAGTGGTGACATTTGCTTCTTTTGGGTTTGTTTGTTTATACCGTGTTGTCTACAGCTCCTTAAAAAGTACCGCAATATTTACAAATTGTATCAAATAGGTACAAAATGGTAAGTGCGAATAGATAAATTATTTGCTGCTCATAACCTCAAACATTACTCTTCGTGTTGCTGCTGTAGCGATTGGATTTAAATTTATTTTTGCATGCACTTGTCGCTAGGCGGTAAAAATTGATAAAAGGCTGTGCCATGGTATAATTAAATATAGACTCACCGAAGAAATGGATGAGAAAAAAATTGTGATGTTGCCATCATGTTGTTTTGTCCGATTTAATGATAATGGGATTTTGTTTCTTTTTAAGTAGGAAGATTTTGAAAAACCTTATTCTTTATAAATTGGTCATTTTTGCAATCTCTACAATTATTGTTACTGTAAATTTGATTTAAAGTTGGTGATTTCATAATTAAAGAAAAAAACTACAACAATTTACATTTTTCACTACCTCAATTTAAATACCAATCAACAATCTTTAACAAAAACTCTTGGCGTATGTAAGATTTTACTGTAAAAACATCATTTGCATTGTCTATTTGTTGGTCTGGTGCCTAATTTAGTCTTCATAACATTATAATTCTTTCTTATTTAATACATATATTTTTTTGATAATTGATATGTCATTATTTCGTACTCATTGCAGGATGTCAATTTGCCGCTCTGCTTCCTTCTTTTGCTACTAACATCCACCGATGGATTAAACGATGAAGATTTAGGGAAAATGTTCGGGGATAAGGAATGCATCGAAGGCAAATATTGCAGTTTTTTTTATTCGTTTTTTTTTTTGTGAAATTGTAATATTTGTTTTTAGGACAACTCGTTTTCGGTGGATCGTCAGTCATGCTGCTTAAGTCGAATACAGACGATGAAAAAATACAGACAGGTAAGAAATATAAAAATTCATGTATTAAAAATAACAATAGATTATTATTCAAGTTTAAAAAGAGGCTCTGCCACTATTAACCACTTCGCGCCCATGTAGCTTTGATTGGGCTATAGGATAATCCTGAAAAATCACTTTTTTCTTATTGTTACCTTTTTCTACGACATATTATTCCACTGTCACAAATTTACTCATTTATGCAAAGAAATATGAAAAAAATATTTCATACATGGCGCTAAAGGTGTAATTTATTTTTTGTAAAATATATTTGTTTTAATTTTTTTGTTTGTCGCCACATGTGGCAACCTGGGCGTGAAGAGGTTAGGACTTTTCTCGAGAATGATTTTTACATATCTATAGAAACAACGTCCGATTCTACCGAGATGAAACAGCATTTGCTCGTAACTCTACCGACGGCTATCCAAGATCAGAAAAATGAATTGGTTCTGCTAAACCAGCTAGCGCAACTCAATAATATTGCCACGGATTTTTTAATCATCAGCGAAGAGGTAACGAAAAATTAATTAACCCCTGGATCTTTTTTAAATTAATGTAATGTGTAAAGTCTGAGAATATTCATTTACTTTTCAATAGGGGCCACCTCATGATAGGATCTTCAAACTGAGATTAACCGTGGGCAAAGAATCGTATGTCGCCAGTGAAAAAAGTATTAAGAAGGCTAAGGTGTCGGCGGCTCGCGCAGCTTTGGCGCAAACGAAATATAAAATGCCGCCGCAGGCAGTCAAGACGGTTAAGGAAGTTGAACAGCTAACGCCGACTGTACAATTGAACAATATCGCAGCTAAATTGGGAATTAAGGTGGAGTACATAAATGAGAACGATCAGCAAATTAATGAAAACGTAAGTACATTAGCCCAGATACGCCTATGGTTCTGTATGTAGGGCAGAAATTTCCTCTTAAAATTATATCTGGAACATCGTCAGCGCCATCTATCATTTTTTTATTTGAATAAGTACGTTTGGTGATCATTCGTTAATATTTGAGGAAAAATGAAAAATGTCTGTGTTTACTGGTAGATTGGCAATATGGCCAATATCCATTAAAAAAAAAAATGTCTGTATTTTTAGTACTTAATCACTAGATTTAGAGAAATATACACAAATCTCAGGCAAATGTGGCTTAAGACTCTGAATCGAGTGACTAAGAAGGAAGTGGCAACAGTAAATAATTATCAATTCTATATTTCATGAAGGATCTCATGGAGAGTAAAGACTCAACGAAAAATTACTACTACCTGGATCACACTTCGAAAACTTACGTGCAGAAACTTAACGAATCGATGCATAAAGGGTACAAGGGGAAAAATATAAAGATTCCTTCCGGAGAGAAAGGTGTGCAAGGGCCCTTCAGAATCCGGCTTATAGTTGGTACCGATACATTTTTTGGTGATGGAGTCACCATCCAGGGGGCGCGACACGACGCCGCCGTCAATGCCTTGACCTACTTCAAGAAAATGTCATTGAAGGACGCCGAAGAGTGCTTGGAAAACGGTGAGGCCGTTTAAGTTCCTTGAAATATCCTTCAACATGTCGGGAAATAATAACATGAAACCAAACAAGAGTTTTTTGTTACAAATACAACCACAACTGTGATGTTGTTTCATTGATTTTAATAGTATATTATGCAACAAGTGTTATAAACGGCACTTTAGTCACGAGAGTCTAGAGAAGTTTATAACACGAATTGCATACTATACTTTTTCTACGACTAAATTGGTAAAATTTTGAAATTATTTTATAATCTCAAATGGACATGGTAATAGTACAATATTATTAAATTAGTCTACTTGGGTAAATATACATTAATAGTTAAGTTATAGACATTATGGCAATTGTTAAAGAAAATCATTGATTCTCCTAAATTTCTTTGATGTTGTTTATTATTTATTTGATTTAAGTTGAAAGTATTCCTTGTTTCATTTATTTATCCTTTATTCTGACAGATTGTTGATAAGTGACAACTAACTTGATTTTGAGTTTCAATTTTAGCAATTTAAAAATCTGCAGCTAACTTCAGTCCATGACTAAAATGCACAAAGTCACAGTTTGTCAAGGTGTATTTAAAGAATCACTTAGCATCATGGAAACATATGCGATAAATGACATTTTAGAGGTGGGAGTAGAAAAAAATAAATAAGTTTCAAAATTTTGAATTTTTACATCGGAAATTCATTTTTAAATATATATCCACATTCGTATGTCTTACTGTTTTGTTTTGTGTTTCTCCTTATTGCTATGTGGTGTTTCTTTAATTTTTCGATAAATTCAACCCATGCTTTTCCCGTGCACTGTCTGTTATACATGTAATTCATGAAAAGTTAAAAATCGTTCGATAATCTTGCAGTTTATGATAAATGCTAATAAATGGACTGAAGTAAACGCAACATCTTCAGGCCAATAATTGCAACGTTGCCGGATTTCTTGTCTCACTATAACTAACGTAATAACTTAACTTTTATTTGTTATAAATATATATCTATTTATTTTAGGCGAAATTTGCAACAAAATAGCCATAAAATCGCCGATTTCCTTACTTCACGAGACCGCCCAAATCAGAGGATTGACTATCAATTTTGAGGTTATCGGAGAATCGGGTCCGGGACATAAGAAGGAATTCGTCACGTTGTGCAAAGTCGGAGACTTGGTGGCCGAAGGCGAAGGGCCCTCGAAAAAGGCATCCAAGAAGAGAGCCGCTGAAAAAATGCTGCTGGAACTGGGCAAGTTCGAGGAAATACCAATCGGGAATGATTTACGCGTAAACGGCGAGAAGAAGAAGAAGAAGAAAAAAAAGAAGATTGGCAGGGGCGTTTTGGATAATGTTAAGGCAAACGTTTTGGATGCCGTCGCTTCGGTTGCTAGCGTCCTCGGCGGTCAACCCGATGAGGTAAGATCTATTCTTGATACTGTGACTGTCATTGTTTATTCCAGCATTCTTAATATCGTATGCAGATTAAATGAAAAAAAATTTTTTATCCGTTTTTGGTGTTAATTTAGCAATTTTTGTACTAAAATGTCTCTAAAAAAAAATATTCAAATGAATGCTTGCAGGCCTAGTGTAAAGCTTGAATTACATTATACTTTTTCCGTCTAGATTCTCATTAGATTTTGCTTCGAGACAATGTAATTCAGAAAATTCCATCCAATTTTCGTTCAAGTTTCTTGAATAGAAAAATACCGCCGGTCCTATTTTCCGTTCGATATTGGTCCAAGTTCGGTACTGCCAACGATGAAAAAAAAACAATAAGCATGAGTTGTTTGTGCAAGCAACATAACCTATGTAATCTGTTGACCTGTTGATGTTTTCATTTTATTCATTTTTACAATCTCAACTTTTAACCTCAGTTGGACTTGGACACGCGAACACAAATACTTTTTATTTAGTGGGTTGGTAATTACGTCGTCCGCTAGCGGCGCACAAAACGCACATATAGAGATTCGAAGTTTTGGCAGTTAAAAACATAGAACTTTTTTTTGGTGACAATCACAACCATTGTAAAGATTATAACATTTGTGTGTAATTTTGCTTCAATGAATTATTATTATTATATTAATTATTTTGGAAAAACGCAAATCGGGACGATTGTGACTATCATATGTATAAACATTTGTCAATGTCTTCGGTAACTGCCCTAATTTTTTTGAATTTTTGCAGGTGCGTTTTAAGTGTGTTTTTATTTTTTTTGTGTTGCTCGAGGATAATGCGCACGACTCCGCGATACTCATGGCACGGCACACGGGCCTCGGTCGACCCAATTTTAATTGGTGGCACCGAATAAAAAAATTAAAAAGACCCCAAAAACGCACTGGTGGAGATACGAAATTTTGAGGGTAGTTAGAGAAAACATTGAACTAATTTTTGACGATAGTCCCAGACCTCATCGAGTTGGCATTTTTTATATAATCCTTCTTAAAGGCAAAATGTATATTTAAAATATTTATCATATTCAAAAATTTTTAAATTTTGTTCTAAAATATTTAGACTTGATTTTTTAACCATAGCATACAGTATTATGTTATAAACAATTGTGTATAATGTTGTATTGATAGCAAGTCTACAATCCATGTAATAATTTTTTTAAACGTGCGTGTGAAATACCGTAAAAATGAAGTTTTCTAAATCGATCAACTTTAAGCGTTAATTGCAAATAATATAGGGGGTTAAAAAATATAAATATGCAAGATCAGAAGGGTTTCATGTATCTACAATGGAGTGGATATGTTTTTTTCTCGAAATTTTGAATTTTATTTTTTTCCTCCAAATCCCCCCTGGCGCTCGCGCTCGGATTTGGCACACAGTGCGGCGCTCTCTATATCGAATGCAATGAACTCACAGCCGTCGGTGTGTTTTTGTTCTTATAGGGGCGTTCGTCAGAATTTTCAACTGTCAACATGTTTATTTTCATTTACGCCGAATGTTGGTATTTGATGATGACTACTTCGGCCATTTTGATTGCAGTGCTTTGTTTGTGTACTTTTAATATAATTTAAATTATGCTTTTTACACAAAGCATTTACTTTCTTATCTTAAAAAGGCAAAACTTTTTTTTTCTAGGATGCATCATTTGATTCAAGTTACGATGGTTCCACAGAAGGTTCGGACAAGTCGAGTAACAAAAATGACTTACTGAGCTTGGGAAATGACATTGGTTTCGATGTACAGTTTTCTAGTTTCGAATCTGATGGGAAATATTCGACGATCGTTAGTTTGAACACGGATCCATCTTACGTAAGCAATGCATTTCATACATGTATATTTCGCGTAAAAATGATAACTATCAAATAGATCGACAAATATTTGTTATGTAGAGAGTTTCTACTTCGTTATACGTGCTTTTATACACTTTTTATTTTGTATAACACTTTGAGTGTTATACAGTGAAATCAGAAAGTCGAAAATAGTTGGCAATCCATTTTTTGAAAATCCCTGTAATAATTTAATAGTAATAAGTAATCTGATGTTGGATGCCTGAATTATTTCAGTGCAGTGCACGTGCATTTTATTTATTTTGATGTTACTTGTTTTAAAAACTATCTTTAAAACAAGTAAACCCAAAAAACCACAAGGCATCAAAATAGACAAAATTCTCCAGGTAGCCAACATAATATTTTGTGAATTACTATCCCTATTTTTATTTAAAAATTGAGTACAAACGCAATCTTGTGTGCACTCTGACAAATGCTTTCCCATGAATTTAGTCACCGCATGCGCCTGGAACTACTAGCTATAAATATCAAGAATATTAATTATAATAATTAGAGTCTATTTGCAGGTTTGTTTTAATCAAGACATATCCAAGGATTTGTCGGAAGATAAAGCAGCTTTAAGTGCCTTGATGTTAATAGAAAACATCGGTTTCAACAACATAGTGATTCCACTGAAAGGTCCCAAAGGAAGTAAACCGTAAGTGATTTACAAATATATTATCTTCACGTACAAAAGCAAGAAGCATTAGATTTTTTAATTGGAAGTTGGTGCACCCATGAATTCGATTTCTATTCCAGTTAAGTTTGTTGATAACATAATTTTTTAAATGCCTCAATCAATAAAAAAATATACGAATTTAATTTAAATAACATATTATATTTGCAAATTATCGTAAATGCACCTTATTTTTTCAGAAAAATTATACTCCCATCCAAAGAGCCCGATGTGCACGTTGTGAAGATGTAATTTTTAAGTTTATACATAGATCTGAAAGTGTAAATGAGGTTGTGTTTATATGTACTATAATTGTGTTGTGCTTAATTTTTTTAATTTCAGTTTGAACGGATAATTATTTTGTTTTTATGTGTGTATTTTTTATAACATTGGTAATGGTTAAATAAATATAAAATTTGTTATATTATGTGGTCTTTATTTCAATTATTTAGTGCTCATAATAATTATCATGTTTCTAATTAAAACTGATTTAAAGTTTCGATTAACGTACCTCGTACCTCCGAGTTGCCAGTTGTAAGCTTTTAAAAATTCAAACCACATTCGTACTTCCCGCCGCCTTCGCGCCATCTACCGGACGATAGCTGAACTGTCAAGTAATGATTGCGGACAGCGCCAAAACGCTCGAACTTTATGCTTATAATAAAAATCCAACGATGAGTTGTACATGAAATCATAAAATGTTTCATACTAGATCGAATGATTTGTAAAATATCTGAGTAAATTTGACGATTTTTGAGTAATTTACAAATTAAAATTTAGCAGGAGCCATTGTCGGTAATTCAGTTACTACAAAGCTTAAAATTTAAATATAGAGTATTTTACAATGCTTTTCAACTAAATATGAGTCAAAATATTGATCACTAATGTATACCTACATAAAATAGTTTAAATGAAGCTGTTTGTCTTTAAATGCAGTATCAATCTAATCATTAGGTTAAATGAAGTTGTGTCTTTCAATGGAATCCTTTAGTTTAAATCAAGTTGTATGTCTTGAAATGCACTTTCAATCGAATCCTTTAGTTTAAATGAAGTTGTATGTCTTTAAATACACTTTTAATGGAATCATTTGGTCTAAATGAAGTTGTATGTCTTGAAATGCACTTTCAATAGAATCTTTTAGTTTAAATGAAGTTGTATGTCTTTCATTGCAGTTTCAATCGAATCCTTAGGGTAAATGAAGTTGTATGACCTACAATGCACTTTCAATCGAATCCTTTAGGTTAAACGAAGTTGAATATCTTGAAATACACTTTTAGTGGAATCATTTAGTTTAAATGAAGTTGTATGTCTTGAAATGCACTTTCAATCGAACCCTTTAAGTTAAATGAAGTTGTATGCCTTGAAATGCACTTTCAATAGAATCCTTAGTTTCAATGAAGTTGTATGTCTTTACATGAAGTTTCAATCGAATCCTTAGGGTAAATGTCTTTTAATGGAATCCTTTAGTTCAAATGAAGTTGTATGCTTAAAATGCACTTCCAATGGAATCCTTCAGATAAAATGAGGTTGTATATCTTGAAATGTACTTTCAATTGATGGTTGAATAGTTGCTGAGAATAAAGTCTAGGTGGCGCCACATAACGAATTATTTCTTTGAAGTGCATTATCAATATATTATATAATTTGCGCTTAGTTCGTATAAATGTTGGATGTTGTCCTGGGTCTAAAGTTGAATGGCTGACTGATACTGTTATCATTAGTCTGTTAATAGAGTAATAATTTATATAAAATTAACTCTAAAGTTTATATCAATAGAAACAACATTAAGTTGGTCTTGAAATGCACTTTCAATGGATTTATTTAGTTGCTGCGTATAAGTCTAGGTGGCGCCACATAACGAATTTTTTCTCTGAAGTGCATTATCAATATGTTATATAACTTGCTTGCTCCTAGTTTGTATAAATGTTGGATGTTGTTGTCATGGGTCTAAAGTTAGATGGCTGACTGGTACTGTTATCATCAGTCTGTTAATAGAGATATAATTTAAATGACATTAACTGTAAAGTTTACATCAGGTTTGTTCCAACCCCATAGAAAACCGTTCACTGTACGGTCGTCGTCATGCGCAGTAGAAATATAGTGTTCCAACCGTGAAAGGACCGTACGCCGGACGATAATTTTTCTGTTCCAACCGAACTTCGGATCGTTCACGGATCGGTTCCCGTACGATCATTTCAGTACATGGTCCGGAGTAGAAACTGTTTGGACTGACATGCGCACTGTATTTTTCTGGTGAACGAACGGCGATTTTTCGCGTTTATTAATTGTTATACGAATTATGAGTGACAAAAGAGATGGTGACTTTAAATCTGATGAAAGTAGTGGAGATGATTAGGAATTTGCCACAACATTTTCTTGAATTTTAAAACCACTGTCTGTTTACTGACAATCAATCAAAAGTAGGGTTATAACCGATGTGCAAAACAATCCCAAAACCGTTCCAACCCATGCATATTTGTAAATGGCAACGGGACGGTGCAAAGCTTACGCATGCGTATAAAAGCGATCCGAACAGTTCTGTGACGGTCTTGGGGCGATACGAGAATCGCGGGTTGGAACAAACCTATCAATGGAAACAACAGTAAGTTTGTCTCGAAATGCACTTTCAATGGATTTATTTAGTTGCTGCGGATAAGTCTAGGTGGCGCCACATAACGAATTATGTCTGAATTCAATTATCAATATATTATATAATTTGCTTGCTCCTGGTTCGTATAAATATTGGATGTTGTTGTCATGGGTCTAAAATTGGATGGCTAAGTGGTACTGTTGGCATCAGTGTGTTACTAGAGATATAATATATATGAAATTAATTGCATTTTAAGTTTACATCAATGGAAATAGCATTAAGTGAGGTTGTATGCTTGAAATGTACTTTCAATTGATTTTTTAGTTGCTGCGAATAATTATGCTTAAAATCAGAAGCTTTTTTAATATTAAATTGATAGTAGTTACGTGTATAACGGGTCACCTGCGATTAGGCGTTTTTATAATTCACTAGTTTATTCACACGATAACAGATGGTACGGCCATGAGATGAGGATTTACCATGTTGTAATGCATTAACGTGATAAAATGTTGAATAATTAATTAACGATAAATAAGACTCGTATTTATTTGAAAAATATTGCAAGTACTCTATATTTAAATTTTAAGCTTTACAGTAAACTGAATTACCGACTGAATTTTAATTTGTAAATTACTGAAAAATCGCTTAATTTCTTTAGCTACTTTACAAATTATTCGATTTAGAATCAACTATTTAATCGTTTGATGTGAAATTCATAACTGGATATTTACATTTGGATTATAGGTATAAAGTTCGAACGTTTTGGCGCTGCCCGCAATAATCACTTGGCAGTTCAGCCGTCGTCCGATGGATGGCGCGTAGGCGGCGGAAATTACGAATGTGATATGTTTGACTTTTCAAAAGCTTATAACTCGTAACTCGGAGGGAAGATTTTGATAATTGAAACGTTAAATCACTTGTAATCCTTAAACCTGCTTAACACGTTCGCCGCCACCGACGCGCTAGTGCGTCCAACTTTATACTTGCGTATTACCAATTGTAGCGGCAGCGAACGTGTTAAATAAATCGCGGAATAATAAATATTTTCGTCGTATAATAAATGGTTTAATAATAAACGATCAAGTAACGTTTGTTAACGTTGCGAAATTACCGTTTATTTTTACTTTATTTTTTTTCCGAGAAACAAAAGTTGTTAATGTCTTTAATATCTTCAATATTTGTTCGAAATTTTTGTAATATATTTCAAAGAGAGAATACATTTAATGAGACACTTTTACCAACGACCTCAACAGAGGTCTTTCCAGCGGCGGCTCGTGGATGTTCGGCGGTGAGGCAACGGAAGAAAATTTGACCGAAAAAGCAACGGAATATTTGCTTCCTCTATTAGAGTAAGTAGTGCAGCACGAGTGGCATCTTTGTCTTTGCCTCACCTACGTAAATCCACGAGCCGCCGCTGGGTCTTCAAGCCTCAATATCTTCTATATTATTAATCGAAAACAAAACGGCTATAATGCCATTAATACCAGATGTATAATACTATTTTTTTTTCAATTATTTAATCGATGTCATACATATAATCCTTTAATATAATTTAATTTTAAATAATATAAGTGTAGTAGTTATTTAAATTGTGAATTGACAATTGTAAATGTGTAAAGAACAATAAAGATTATTATTCTTAATTTTTATACTGTAATACTGTACATATTATTCTAAAGTGAATAAACATCTGTATATATTGTACATAAAATCGGAGACTTCTCCACCTATGCGCATATAAGAACACTGACATAGAAATGTACAAATTGTTTGATTTCATGGCAAATTGTTTTTAACCCCTTAACGCACACGTTTTTAGCGTTACCGTTTGGCGCGCTCGAATTAACTCGAGCGGGTACGTTAAGGGGTTAATTCAAAATAATTGTAAAGTATTTGCGAATATCTCGGTTAATACTCTGCAGAAAATATTGAGTAAGAAACCAAATCATGCAGCTTTAAAAGCTCTAAAAATAATGTAAGAAGACCGCAATATTAATACATTTCAAATTTTACATGTAAATCCCTAGGGCTAACTTTGCAATTGAACACCCGGTATAATGTAGAATATATTTATTAGTCAATAAATCAGATTCACAATCCAATTAAAAACATCTTGTCTTTATATCCGACGAAAAATAAAAGTGAAAATCACGGTACGGATCTCAATCGGCGGAATTTCCGATCAGATGTGGTTCCCCTGACCTCGTTTACCTAAGGTTGAATCAGTTGTCTAAATACTGTTCGCGATTAGCAAATTAAGTGTTCTTCAAATTTTACCTCGTAATTCGGACGTCATCACAATTACTACGCGAGTATTATCATCACCATTAAATAACCGCGCGACTTCCTGCGGAACATCAGTCGCGATAAATCGTTTTAGTGATAAACATGGGAAATCTATCGTTCCTGATAAGTTTATTGGCGATAATCACATACGTAAGTAATCAAAACAAAATAAAAACAACCAAAAATGTATAAAATTTGCTTTGGTAATGGATGTGACCATCACCTTGATTAACTTGAATTGAGAAGTTCATTAAAACTCAATTAAACTAATATAAAAAGAACTTGTTTTAATAAACATATAACATTATATAAAAGAGTTTTAACAATGAAGAGGATAGTTGCGATTGTTATCAATAAATAAATTAGAAATATTCACTATGTTCTAACAACAAATAATTATAAAAAAATTAACAAGCCCAGAAGACTTTCATTTAATTATAATTATAATCTATTCGAAAAATCATGACCAAAATGAAAAAATTTGAAAACATTTTCACGATCACAACAAAAAAGTAAAAATATGGTAAGGCTTAAAACCAGGAACATTACTCACTTATCCATTCCCCCTCGCGATTTCATTGTAAAAATTATGGTCATAATTGTCTTCTGTATTGATATTTGTCAATTCCTTTCGATAATTAAATAAATATGTTTCAGAACAAATATGCAGAAGTTATTATAAACTCTGGAAAACTTCGAGGAACTGTAGAGAAGACCACTCCACAGGGAAGTACTTACTACGCATTCAAAGGCATCAGATACGCGGAAAAGCCAACACGTTTCGAAGTGAGTATCAGTTTAATCTAATCTCAAAGTAACAGTTTTAACAAGTGTTCATCGTTTATCGAAATGTAGATCTTAGATTTGTGTAAAAAGAGAATCATCGGCTGTAGATTTAACTACCTGATAACTAGTGATGACTCTGCCGTTGGTTTATTGAACAGATGACGGGTTTGTTCGATACCTCCCCACTTACAGCACGTTTATTTCAAAAGATTAAAGGAATATAAGTTTGTCGGTGATTTAATGCTTAAATTATCAAAATCATCCCTTAGAATTGCTATTTAGAAGCTTTTAAACGTTATTCGTTCAGATTTCCGCGCCTCGTCGCCATCTATTGGACGGTGGCTGAATTGCTAAGGGATGTTTTTAAACAGCGCCAAAGTGCTCAAACTTTATACTTATTGTCAAAGTGTTAATATTTAGCAACGGGCTGTGCATAAAAGAGTAGACAATTTAATTCCGAATCGAATGGTGTATAAAATAGCTGAGGAAATTTAGCGGTTTTCCTGTAATTTGCGAATGAAAATTAAGCACGACACCCTTACCGACATTTACAGTTCACTGTAACATAAAAATTCAATAAAGAAGAATTTGCTATATTCTTCAATCAAATACGGGTTCCAATACTTATTCCTGATTAATCATTCAACTATTTATATTGTTAATGCATTACAATAAGAGAAATATACGAGAAATCATAATCTAAGTAGAGGGCTCTACCTGTTATCGTGGGGATAAACTACTTAATAATTTGTCGATGTAATAATTGTTGTAATAATAAAAGAATATTTAATAACTCTAAAAGAATGTTATCTTATGATAAAATAAATTCACTTGTGGATATTTACGTATTTAAATTGCAGAAACAATATTTTATAATATACACGCCTAATCGCAAGCAACCCTATATACGCATAACTCCAATTAATTTATTATTAAAAACTTCTAATTTTATACGTAACAGGAACAAAACCATAAGTGTAATCCTGAGTAAAGCTTCAGAAATAGTGCGAATATTTAAGTATTTAAATTGCGGAAACAATGGTATTATATAAACGCATACTTACAGGCAACCCAATATAGAATAACTAATATTAATTTATTATTAAAAACTTCCAATTTTAAGCATAATAGGGACACAAGCACGAGTGTAATCCTAAGCTTTAAAAATATTACACTTATGGTTTTGTCCCTGTTACGATTAAAATTGGAAGTTTTAAATAATAATCATTATTAGTTACACGTATATTGGGTTGCGCGTATGTAGGCGTTTATATAATTTAATTATTTCTGCAATTTAAATACTTTAATATTCACATTATATTTTAAGCTTTGCGAAGGATTACACTTACGGTTTTGTCGCTGACATGTTTAAAATTGGAAGTTTTTAATAATAAGTTAATATCATGAATGCCTGTATTGCGTTGTCTGTAAGTTGGCGTTTATGTAATATAATTATTTCTGCAATATCCGCACTATTTTTGAAGCTTTACTGAGGATTACACTTATGGTTTTGTCACTGTCACGTTTAAAATTGGAAGTTTTTAATAATAAATTAATAGTAGTTATGCGTATATCGGGTTGCCTGTGATTAGGCGGATATATTACAATATATTGTTTCTGCAATTTAAATACAAAAATATCTACAATAAAATGTATTTTATTATAAGGTAATATTATTTTTAAGTTTTTAAATATTCTTTCCTCATTAAAACAATTATTAAATCTACAAATAAAAACGTAGTTTATCCCCTCGATAACAGAGGGTACGCTCTATGAAGATTAGGTTTCCTCATATATTTCTCTTATTGTAATGCATTAATAATATAAAAAGTTAATTGAATAATCAGTAATAAGTATTGGGACCCGTATTTCATTGAAGAATATAGCAAATTGTTGTGCATTTAATTTTTAAGTTACAGTGAACTGTAAATGTCGGTAAGTGTGTCGTGCTTAATTTTCATTCGCAAATTACAAGAAAACCGCTAAATTGCCTCAGCTATTTTATACACCATTCGATTCGGAATTAAATTGTCTAGCGTTTCGTGTACAGCGCATTGCTGAATATTAACACTTTGATTATAAGGATAAAGTTCGAGCATTTTGGCGCTGTTCAAAAACATCACTTAGTAGTTCGGCTATCGTCGAATAGATGGCGACGAGGCGGGGAAATGCGAACGTAAAATGTTTAAAAGGTTTTAAATAGTAATTCTGAGGGATGATTTTGATAATTTGAACGTTAAATCACCTCAAAACTTGTAACCCTTTACTATTTTCAAATAGACGTGTAACTTGTAACCCTTTACTATTTTCAAATAGACGTGCTGTAAAAATCCCGGAATAATAAGTCATGTCGTCGAAATTCTACATTTATTTTAATGATTTAAACGGTAATTTATGGAGTGATTAAAGGTTTAATAGTAAACAATGAAGTAAGGTTCGTTAAATTTAAGAAGAATTATCCAATTTGGTTGAAAAGTCGCCGAGTTATGTGCGAAAAACCTCAAAATGCACACCCATAATCGTCGTAGGAACTTCATTCTTTGAGTCCTGCATAGGGACTTGATCAAATTTTAATGCCTTTATGGTGGATCGAGTCGACAAATTTTTTCCAACTCCGTATGCATCGTCAAAGTTGGACATGGTTTACACAAAAACATTTAAACAAATATTAAATGAACATCTTTGGTTTGAAACTATTTTTCATAAAATTGTTGTTCGAGAAAAAAATGTATTATTTTTTTTCTTCATTTTTGGTTTATAATTATGAAACGATAATAGTTACAGCACATTTATGTTAATAATAATTGTGGAGAATGTCAAAATTAACAACTTATAAAGAATAAGTTTTTTTCGGAATTTCTTTAGTTTTTGAGTAAACTGAGTTTTTGAATTTGAAGTATAATTTTATAATTTTGACGTTTTAAACGTCAGTTTCAACCGAGTTTACAAAAAGCTCGATGTAACTTTAAAATATGATTTGAATCGAAAATAAACCATAAATGATACCATCAAGTCGGAGAAAGTAACATGATGGCCACATCACCATTTTTTTTGTATTGTTACAGCCACCTGTGCCAGTAAAACCTTGGGAAGGAATCTACGATGCCACAAAGGATAGGTCGTTTTGCATACAAGCGCCTTTTGCCAAAGGAGGCCAATCGGAAGACTGCTTATTTTTAAATGTCTACACACCAGAGGTAAATGGTTTTTTCTAATAGTTATACCTAATATTGTACGTACAAAATTTATGATGATGATTTTGATTTCAGTTGCCGACATTGGATAAAAACCAAAGTTTTCCGGTGATTTTCTGGATATACGGTGGAGGTTTTAACACCGGAAATGCACATTTCTCCGAATACAATCCAGAATATCTGGTAGAGGAAAATGTTACCGTGGTCACCATCAATTATCGTTTAAATTGTTTCGGTAAGTGAAATCTATTTTTATGACGCGTTCTGTATTGATATATTATTTTTCGCCTGCCTCTACCGAAACCATTTATTTCGGCCATAAAAATCGGGCCGAAACTACGATTTAGCGTATCTAGGGCCGAAAAAATAATATGCATAATTTAGACAATGAGTAGGCTATGCAAAAATCTGACAGTGACAGTTCAAAGGTGCGCGATATAAAATTTCCTGAAACACTGTTTTTACTTTAGGCAGGCGAAAAAATATCGAGCGTAACTCATGCCGAAATGCTTTAGCAACCCTTCAATTTTAGCGGCGGGTTGCTAAAGCCTATTTTTGGCCCTTGATACACTATATACTATTTAGACTTTATTTATTTTAAATTACAATTGAAAAAACTTTTGCTTTTAAAGTCCACAGTTTTATTCTCCATCAATGTCTGCTCATCCTTCACTTACATGGATATGTAATCCCGTCAAAATAATATACTTTTATTATCTTTTACTATAAATTCTCTTATTTTGGTCTTATTTTAGGATTTTTGAGTTCGGGCGATGCCGCACTTCCGGGAAATAACGGAATTCGAGATTTATTATTGGGTTTGGAATGGGTGCAAGATAATATTGCCCAATTTAACGGGGATCCAGACAGGGTGACCATTTTTGGTCAAAGTGCTGGAGCGGCTCTCGCGTCATATTTAATCATGTCGCCTGTCACTCAAGGAAAACGTAAGTACTAGATTTTCAATGGCTGTAAAAGAAAATTGTCTTGTGCCCGGTTACACCAACTTCTCAAAAATATTGTTTTCGTTATTTTGAACGCAACGCCTGCTATAGCTTATTTTAGAGTTATTTGATTATTTTTAGATTTGTTCCAACGAGCCATAATGGAAAGTGGAAATGCCTTATCAGCCTGGGCGCTTCAAAAAGATCACCGAGAAGTCTACAAATCAATGCTGGAACAGACTAATTGTATAAATTTGGAATGTCTACAAAATGTTACTACTGATGAGATGATTCAAGCGCAAATTTCCGTTTTGGGTGATGTAAGTAACAATAAAAATACACTCGGCGTCAAAACAAAATCGCGAAAAAACTCTATTTTTCAAACCGTCGTAACTTGGTTCAATTTGGTCGAAAATCGATTAATCTTTCAGTTTGGGAAAGATTCAAGTTTTATCTTTAAGAATGTGTAGTTGATTTTGACCCCAAGTCCAACCCAACCCCCGTAACAACGCGATGGAAAAAAAAGTTTTTTATGTAAAAAATTGTCCAACTTTGACAAGCTGTACCGTGCGCAAAAAAATCGGCGGGAAATTTCACCACAATGGCAGAAAAATTTAATCAGTTTCCTTCAAATGCCTTAAAAATTCGAGTGGTTTCGATGATTTGGAGCAAAGTTATGAATTTTTGAAAAATTTTACTATTACAATAATAATTGTAGAGAATGCTAAAATGAACAACTTATAAAGAATAAGTTTTTTTCGAAATCCCTTTAGTTTTTGAGTAAACTGAATTTTTGAATTTGAAGTATAATTTTTCCATCTTTTATAATTTTGACGTTTTAAACGTCAGTTTTATCCGAGTTTACACAACGCTCGATGTACATTTAAAATATGAATTCAATTGAAAATAAATCATGAAAACGTAAACATAAATGGCTATGATACCATCACGTCGGAGAAAGTAACATGATGGCCACATCACCATTTTTTTTTTTTAATTTAAAAAAATATAAGTTATACTATTATAATTATATTTATTTTAGCCGATAAAAGTACGCACAGATGCTATGAATGGAATGACATTCGCTCCAGTAATCGATGGCGCTGTAATTACGGAAGGGGCTTACACCTATTTAAAGAAACATGGAACTCCTAATATTCCTTTCATAATGGGCATCAATTCTGAGGAAGGATTAGCTTTGGAAAAATGTAAGTTAACAGCCACAGACTATTATTCCGCATCAGTGCAGTTAAATAATACTTAATTTTAATCAACTTCTTTTTTACTTTCTCCGTTACAAAGTACGAGATTTTTTTTTCAAATTTTTTTTTTACGGAGATATCCGTTTTGGGGTCCCTAGATGCCATTTCAACAATTTCTGGAAAAATTTTACTTTCTCCGTTACGAAGTACGAGAAAGTATTGTGATCGTGATTTTTTTTTCAAAAATTTTTTTTACGGAAATATCCGTTTTGGAGTCCCTAGATGCCATTTCAACAATTTCTGGAAAAAAAAATGTGTGTCTGTGCGTGTGTGTGTCTGTGCGCGCTGTATCTCAAAAACTAATAGAGCATTTGGTATGAAACTTTGAACATATGTCTTATTTGATAGTCCGAAGAACCGAAAAGCTTTTGGTAAAATTTCGTACACCGGAAGTGGATGTTTACCTTAACTGTTTTTTGTTTTTTGCCAATATTTTCTTAAATATGAAAAATATCACAAAAACATTTAAACAAATATTGAAGACAATAAAGAAATGAGATTATTTTGTTTGAAAACATTTTTCATAAAATCATTGTTATTCGAGAAAAAAATTTATTATTATTTTTTTCATTTTTGGTTTATAATTATGAAACGATAATAGTTACAGCAAATTTATGTTAACAAGAATTGTAGAGAATGCCAAAATGAACAACTTATAAAGAATAAGTTTTTTTCGAAATCCCTTTAGTTTTTGAATAAACTGAGTTCCTGAATTTGAAGTATAATTTTTCCATCTTTTATAATTTTGACGTTTTAAACGTCAGTTTCAAGCGAGTCTACAAAACGCTCGATGTACATTTAAAATATGATTTAAATTGAAAATATACCATGAAAGTGTAAATATAAATGATCTAGTCGGAGAAAGTAACATGATGGCCACATCACCATTTTTAGACTTAGTAGGGCAAGTTTATTTATTGAACTACCACAACTAAAAAATACGCAATACAATTAGTTCTTAATTAGTTATTGTGTTATTTATGTCTATTACATTTGTTCTGACCTCGTCTACTCGTTAACCAGTTATAATCATTAAAATAATTACAAAAGGCTGTTGATTCTAAAAAATCATAACTAATTCCTTTTATAATCAAGACTCGAGCGCTAATTACAACTTAATTGCAGATGTGCCGTATTTAAAACCATTTTTCGACGCAGCTGCCACCAACCCAGCATTACTTGTTCCAAACAATATTTACGTAACGAAAGAATCCGACCAGCAGTACATCGCTTCAAAATTGGTGTCGTATTACTTCAATAATAACGTTTCCGCATTAGACGTTGAAGATGTAACCAAGGTTAGTACTATTAAACCGAACGACTTATCTGCTACTAATTAATAATATACAGGGTGTCCCTGACCACCCGTATCAGACTATTTTCAAGAGCTAGTCGTAGAGATTTGGGATAAAAAAATGTATTGCAAAAACCATAAGAATCGGATGATGATATTGTTATTCCCAAAAACGGTTGGCATTCCTGAGAGCTTTTTTCAACTATATCGTGTTATTTAAAAATATGGAGATCTTGACATACTTAAACAAGCTCTTAGGGATGCCAACCTTTCGGGAATAAACAATAATATCACCATTCAATTCATTGATATATCTTTTGTAAAAATAAATTAATCCCAACTCTCCTCGATTAGCCGTTTTATCAAAAGAAGCCTGATACGGGTGGTCTGGAACACCCTGTATAAATTACATGGGATGTAATCTATCATGGGAGGATTAATGCACTTGCAGTACTAATTTTATATTTTAAATAAATGGAAACAAAAAATCTGTAGGGGCCGCGATGACCTAGTGAGTAGAGCACCTGCTCGCGTGCCTTGTGGTCGTGGGTTCGAATCCCATCCTTGCGGTCACTTTTTCGGAACGAAGAAGTGGCTAGAAATCAATGTACTCATTTATTTGAAAATCTGGCGGAATGGACAAGTTTCCTATGCCATAAAAAAAAATTCTGTATAAAACATTGCCGTATCATTGAGAATCAAAATATCGTGTTGCTGAAGGTTACATGTATCGTATGCATCAGAAAAGATATTTATTACGTTTATCTAATTTTAGTATATCAGTGGATCCCTGTATAATAAACCGATGAGGGAATATTTCAATCTGCTTCAAGATAAAGTTCCCAGCTACTGCTACATTTTCCCTTATGTTGGAAAACCTAGTCAAGCACATTTAATAAAAGGGGGTAAGCATAATTAATTATAAAATCTAGAATGTATTAGATAATATTTAGTAGTAACAGTTGTATTCGTTGTTTTAAATTTTTAACGAAAACCAGAAAAACTACGCAGATTTCAGACTAAACGGCCGTAGCGGCTAAACGAAGAATCCAAATCGAACGCGAATTTCAAATCTGTGTTCGTCGGGTGCAAGTTAATCGGATTCGATCAAAATTTGTGATTTTTAATTTTTAAAGAAAACGTGAAAATCGATAAAAGGATCCCCTCTTTTTACTTTTGTTCAAAAATTGGCTTTGAAATGATTTGCTGAAGAAACCACTGGTTCGATTCGGGGTTTCTATACATCACTGGAAAGATCCCTTTAAGACGCTTCAGAAAATGTACTTTCACAAGAACAAATATCAATTTGAAGCCCGTGACGCGTCAGCAAAGAAAACTGGAAAATGGAAAAATTCGAAAAAAACAACTTGAACGGCTGTAGCGGCCGAACGAAGAATCCAATTTGAACGCGGTTTTAAATTCTGAGGTCCTTGAGCGCGTATGAGTCGGATTAGACGAAAATTGGCGATTTTTTATTTTCCTCAAAAATTGCACTAAAAATGATTTCCTTGAAAAACCACTGGTTCGATTAGGTGTTTCTATACATCACAGGAAAGATCTCATTAAAACGCTTCAGAAAATGTACTTTCGCAAGAACAAATGTAAATTTGAAGCCTGTGATCCGTCAGCAAAGAAAACTCGAAAATGGAAAAAATCGAAAAAATCTACTTTCTTAATAATCATCGTGGACCTTTATGTAGTACCTTTTTTTTCATCAGAAGAACGAGATAAATTGATAGGCGTTAAAAAATTTCAGCTAAAAAAAAATGCAAAAAAGTTGGCATGTCACCATGAACTTTATGGAAGATTTTGAAAAAAGTAGATTTTTTCAAACTTTCAACGGCTGTAGCGGCCGAACGAAGAAACCAATTTAACCGCGGTTTCAAATTCTGAGGTCCTTGAGCGCACATGAGTCGGATTAGGCCAAAATTGGCGATTTTTTATTTTTGACGAAAACCTGAAATTCTATCCAAGGGTCCCCCCTTCTTACTTTTGCTTAAAAATTGCACTAAAAATGATTTCCTGGAAAAACCACTGGTTCGAATCGGGGTTTCTATACATCACTGGAAAGATCTCATTAAAACGCTTCAGAAAATGTACTTTCACAAGAACAAATGTCAATTTGAAGCCCGTGATGCGTCAGCAAAGAAAACTCGAAAATGGAAAAAATCGAAAATATCAACTTTCTTAATAATCATCGTAGACCTTTATGTAGTACCTTTTTTTTCATCAGAAGAAGGAGATGAATCGATTGGCGTTAAAAAATTGCATCCAGAAAAAAAAGCAAAAAAGTTAGCATGTCACCATGAACTTTATGGAAGATTTTGAAAAAGTCGATTTTTTCAGACTTTGAACGGCTGTAGCGGCCGAGCGAAGAATCCAATTTGAACGCGGTTTTAAATTCTGTGGTCCTTGAGCACATATGAGTCGGATTAGACCAAAATTGGTGATTTTTTATTTTTGACGAAAACCTGAAATTCTATCCAAGGGTCCCCCCTTCTTACTTTTGCTCAAAAATAGCACTAAAACTGATTTCCTGAAGAAACCACTGGTTCGAATCGGGGTTTCTTTACATCACTGGAAAGATCTCATTAAGACGCTTCAGAAAATGTACTTTCGCAATAACAAATGTCAATTTGAAGCCTGTGATGCGTCAGCAAAGAAAACGTGAAAATGGAAAAAATCGAAAAAATTAACTTTCTTAATAATCATCGTAGACCTTCATGTAACACCTTTTTTTTTCATCAGAATAACGAGATAAATCGATTGGCGTTAAAAAAATTCACCCAGAAAAAAATGCAAAAAAGTTGGCATGTCACTATGAATTTTTGAAAAAAGTCGATTTTTTCAAACTTTGAACGGCTGTAGCGGCCGAACGAAGAACCCAATTTGAACGCGGTTTGAAATTCTGTGGTCCTTGAGCGTAAATGAGTCGGATTAGACCAAAATTGGCGATTTTTTATTTTTGGCGAAAACCTGAAATTCTATCCAAGGGTCCCCCCTTCTTACTTTTGCTCAAAAATTGCACTAAAACTGATTTCCTGAAGAAACCACTGGTTCGAATCGGGGTTTCTTTACATCACTGGAAAGATCTCATTAAGACGCTTCAGAAAATGTCCTTTCGCAAGAACAAATGTCAATTTGAAGCCCGTGATGCGTCAGCAAAGAAAACTCGAAAATGGAAAAAATCGAAAAAAACAACTTTCTTAATAATTATCATAGATCTTTATGTAGTACCTTTTTCTTCATCAGAAGAACGAGAGAAATCTATTGGCGTTAAAAAATTTCAGCCAGAAAAAAATGCAAAAAAGTTGGCAAGCCACCATGCAAGAACAAAGATAGTTTGAAGCTCGTGGCGCATTCGCAAAATGGAAAAAATAGAAATAACCATTAATTGTAGATTGTGCCAAAATCAAATAATGATAAACATGATAGATATCACAATTCTTTTAGAAAGTTATGTGACGGCCGCAGCAATATATTCACGAATACTAATTTTTACTTAAAGGCGATTTAAGTGAAGTTCGTGTTGATGTTGACACAGATAATCATAATTGTATGCTAATTTATATTTTAGCACGTGTAACAAAACTGTTGCTTGATTATTTATTTTTGTAGTTGGCCATGCGGAGGAAATCGGTTACGTATGGAAAAATTTTTGGAATGCGTCGTTGACTTCGAAGGATCTCAAGGTTAAAGAGAAGATGGTTAGAATGTGGGCCAATTTTGCAAAAACTGGGTAAGTGTGTTTCAAGTTTTTGTAGGGGCATTCGCCAGGAAAATACCTGATAGGTTCAATAAATTCTTTTGCGGAAGATCATATTTTTTCACTGTAATTTTATTTATCTACAATTAAGAAGAGGAATTTTAATACATGATTTTGTTTCACTGTTTTTATTTTTACTTTTACTTTTACGTTACGAAGTACGAGAAAGTATTGTGATCGTGATTTCTTTTCCAAAAATTTTTTTACGGAAATATCCGTTTTGGGGTCTCTAGATGCCATTTCAACAATTTCTGGAAAAAAAAAATTGTGTCTGTGCGCGCTGTATCTCAAAAACTAATAAAGCAACTGATATGAAACTTTGAACATCCGTCTTATTTGATAATCTGAAGAATTGAAAAGCTTTTGGTAAAATTTCGTACACCGGAAGTGGGCGTTTACCTTAACTGTTTTTTGTTTTTTGCCAATATTTTCTTAAATATGAAAAATATCACAAAAAAATTTAAACAAACTTTGAAGACAACAAAGAAATGAACATCTTTTGCTTGAAAACATTTTTTATAAAATCATTTTTATTCGAGAAAAAAATGTATTATAATTTTTTTAATTTTTGGTTTATAATTATAAAACGATAATAGTTACAGCAAATTTATGTTAATAATAATTGTAGAGAATGGTAAAATAAACAACTTCTAAAGAATATTTTTTTTTCGAAATCTCGTTAGTTTTTGAGTAAACCGAGTTTTTGAATTTGAAGTATAATTTTTCCATCTTTCATAATTTTGACGTTTTAAACGTCAGATTCATCCGCTCGATGTACATTTAAAATATAATTTAAATTGAAAATAAACCATGAAAGCGTAAATATAAATGATACCATCAAGTCGGAGAAAGTAACATGATGGCCACATCACCATTTTTTTTCCGACAATATTATGTCGTCACAAACACTACAAAACCACTGAACTCTAGCGTTTTGTATTGCGCCTGCATCAGAAACATTAAAATACGTGTGCTATGGAAACAATAGTATTCATCTGACATTAATAAACATTACATGATTTATAATTTTTCAATTTGTTTAACGGGATAAGTAAAATACAGTTTTTGTTCCTCATTATTGATTTAATATTTTTAACTTTTTTTATGATTTCTTTTGTTAGGAATCCGACACCACAAGCGGAAGAACTTCTAGATAACGTTGTTTGGTCCAACGCCCATCGTTCAGGAACCAACGTGAACTGTTTGAATATTGACGAATCCCTGTCAATGATTCAAAATCCGAAGGAGGAGGAGTACCAGATGTGGAAGCATTTATACACCTTTGGAAATCCAAAGGACACCTACTGAACTGTGATCATTAAAAAAAATATATTTATTTCATATTTATTAAACTTGAGGTTTACTACATATAAGGTTTTTGTTTTCTAAAACCTTAAAACTTTGGCAACAACAAACGATTTTTTTTTTACCAGCTTCTCCCTATCTTTTGCCATAAAATAAAGGAAAACCTATGATAATGTTTTAGCATTCCGGCATCCCTTTTCCGATTTAGTACTCAAAGTTTGCTCCGGACAACCAATAAAAATTATCTCCCAAAGGAGTTCCCCTAAACTAGCAGATATGGAATAAACCAGGAATCTGGCTCCTCTTGTAAAATTTTAGGTACATTCTATTCACAGCACATTTGCCATTAATCGGGAAAACGTCAAGAAATAAGGAACTAAATTATCCATTTGCATTTAATTGGATTAATTATCCACATGCATGACTGAGTGTAGGTTTGTGTGTCAATGTTATTATCAAAATGTCCAAACAAGCCAAATATCGATTGAGCTGCCTCTGATAAATATGTCTCTATTCAAGTTAACACACACGACACAAATTCACTTATTCATTTAATGATTTTTTTTTAAATACGACTTTACACTTAATGCATGAGTAATATTCAGTATGGCGAAATTGATGGAAATTCTTCAGTAAAATGTGTAACAACAAAATGTTGATATAGCAACAGAACCTTACAAACAGTTCTTTTTTTTTCATGTAGGGTCACGGTGACGGAACACATATATGTGTTTGCGTGTTTGTGGAACAGTGGCATATAGTGCAACATGAAGTTTTATACCATCAGTTTTGTAATATTTTTAATAAATAATCAAATTTTAGGACAGGTAAATATCGTTCTTATTATGTTTTCTATTTATAGTGGGTATCGTTGTGTTTGATTTATTTTTAAATAGCGAGCGAATTTTTAATAGTATTTTATGTTTATTTAGTGTAATGATAATATATTACTGTATATACAGGGTGTTACCAATACGATGCATTAGCTGTACATTCAAAAATCAAAATTATTTTGAAAGATCGACGTCTTGTGAAGTGAACTGAATTTTTGTAGGATTTTATCCCTGAGTTTCATATTAATTTTTAATTTTTTGCTCTCGAGTGAAAAAATACATTTTCAAAAATTCATAACAGGACTGAAAATTGTTGCACATTCAAAAACCATAATAATTTTGAAAGATCGACGTCTTATGGAGTGAACTGAATTTTTGTAGGATTTTATCCATGCGTTTCATATTAATTTTTAATTTTTTGCTCTCGAGTGAAAAAATACATTTTCAAAAATTCATAACTGGACTGAAAATTGCTGCACATTCAAAAACCAAAATAATTTCGAACGATCGACGTCTTGTGGAGTGAACTGAATTTTTGTAGGATTTTATCCATGCGTGTCATATTAATTTTTAATTTTTTGCACTATTTGAAAAAAAAATTAATTTTAAAAAAATGCATAACTCGACTGAAAATTGCTGCACATTCAAAACCCAAAATTATTTTGAAAGATCGACAACTTGTGAAGTGAGCTGAATTTTTGTAGGATTTTATCGCTGCGTTTCATATTGATTTTTAATTTTTTGCACTATTTGAAAAAAAATTTTTTTTTTTTAAATTCATAACTCGACTGAAAATTGCTGTACATTCAAAAACCAAAATAAATTTGAAAGATAGACGTCTTGTGAAGTAAATTGAATTTTTGTAGGATTTTATCCATGCGTTTCATATTAATTTTTTGCTCTCGAGTGAAAAAATACATTTTCAAAAATTCATAACTCGACTGAAAATTGCTGCACATTCAAAAACCAAAATAATTTTGAAAGATCTACGTTTTGTGGAGTGAACTTAATTTTTGTAGGATTTTATCCATGCGTTTCATATCAATTTTTATTTTTTTGCGCTCGAGTGTTCGTCATTGAAAAAAAAGAATTTTCAAAAATTCATAACTCGACTGAAAATTGCTGCACATTCAAAAACCATAACAATTTTGAAAGATCGATGTCTTGTGAAGTGAACTGAATTTTTGTAGGATTTTATCCATGCGTTTCATATTAATTTTTAATTTTTTGCGCTCGAGTGTTCGTCATTGAAAAAAAAGAAATTTTCAAAAATTCATAACTCGACTGAAAATTGCGGCACATTCAAAAACCATAATAATTTTGAAAGATCTACGTCTTGGAAAGTGAACTGAATTTTTGTAGGATTTTATCCCTGCGTTTCATATTAATTATTTATTTTTTGCGCTCGAGTGTTCGTCATTGAATAAAATACATTTTCAAAAATTCATAACTCGACTGAAAATTGCTGCACATTCAAAAACCAAAATAATTTTTAAAGATCGACGCCTTGTGGAGTGAACTGAATTTTTGTAGGATTTTATTCATGCGTTTCATATTAATTTTGATTTTTTTGCGCTCGTAGGTTCGACATTGAAAAAAAAGAATTTTCAAAAATTCATAACTCGACTGAAAATTGCTGCACATTCAAAAACCACAATAATTTTGAAAGATCGATGTCTTGTAAAGTGAACTGAATTTTTGTAGGATTTTATCCATGCGTTTCATATCAATTTTTATTTTTTTGCGCTCGAGTGTTCGTCATTGAAAAAAAAGAATTTTCAAAAATTCATAACTCGACTGAAAATTGCTGCACATTCAAAAACCATAACAATTTTGAAAGATCGATGTCTTGTGAAGTGAACTGAATTTTTGCAGGATTTTATCCATGCGTTTCATATTAATTTTTATTTTTTTGCGCTCGAGTGTTCGTCATTGAAAAAAAAGAATTTTCAAAAATTCATAACTCGACTGAAAATTGCTGCACATTCAAAAACCATAATAATTTTGAAAGATCGATGTCTTGTAAAGTGAACTGAATTTTTGTAGGATTTTATCCATGCGTTTCATATTAATTTTTATTTTTTTGCGCTCGAGTGTTCGTCATTGAAAAAAAAGAAATTTTCAAAAATTCATAACTCGACTGAAAATTGCTGCACATTCAAAAACCATAATAATTTTGAAAGATCGATGTCTTGTAAAGTGAACTGAATTTTTGTAGGATTTTATCCATGCGTTTCATATCAATTTTTATTTTTTTGCGCTCGAGTGTTCGTCATTGAAGAAAAAGAAATTTTCAAAAATTCATAACTCGACTGAAAATTGCTGCACATTCAAAAACCAAAATAATTTTTAAAGATCGACGCCTTGTGGAGTGAACTGAATTTTTGTAGGATTTTATTCATGCGTTTCATATTAATTTTTATTTTTTTGCGCTCGAGTGTTCGTCATTGAAAAAAAAGAATTTTCAAAAATTCATAACTCGACTGAAAATTGCTGCACATTCAAAAACCATAATAATTTTGAAAGATCGATGTCTTGTAAAGTGAACTGATTTTTTGTAGGATTGTATCCATGCGTTTCATATTAATTTTTATTTTTTTGCGCTCGAGTGTTCGTCATTGAAAAAAAAAAATTCAAAACTTCATAACTCGACTGAAAATTGCTGCACATTTAAAAACCATAATAATTTTGAAAGATCAACGTCTTGTAAAGTGAACTGAATTTTTGTATGATTTTATCTATGCGTTTCATATTAATTTTTAATTCTTTGCGCTCGAGTGTTCGTCATTGAAAAAAAGAAATTTTCAAAAATTCATAACTTAACTGAAAATTGCTGCACATTCAAAAACCATAATAATTTTGAAAGATCGATGTCTTGTAAAGTGAACTGAATTTTTGTAGGATTTTATCAATGCGTTTCATATTAATTTTTAATTTTTTGCGCTCGAGTGTTCGTCATTGAAAAAAAAGAATTTTCAAAAATTCATAACTCGACTGAAAATTGCTGCACATTCAAAAACCATAATAATTTTTAAAGATCGGCGTCTTGTAAAGTGAACTGAATTTTTGTAGGATGTTATCAATGCGTTTCATATTAATTTTTATTTTTTTGCGCTCGAGTCTTCGTCATTGAAAAAAAAGAAATTTTCAAAAATTCATAACTCGACTGAAAATTGCTGCACATTCAAAAACCATAATAATTTTGAAAGATCGGCGTCTTGTAAAGTGAACTGAATTTTTGTAGGATTTTATCCATGCGTTTCATATTAATTTTTAATTTTTTGCTCTCGAGTGAAAAAATAAATTTTCAAAAATTCATAACTCGACTGAAAATTGCTGCACATTCAAAAACCAAAATTATTTTGAAAGATAGACGTCTTGTGATGTAAACTGAATTTTTGTAGGATTTTATCCCTGCGTTTCATATTAATTTTTAATATTTCGCCGGAAAACGTCTGATTATTCTCAGGTGGATCACCCAGTATAAAACGAACAGTTTAATAAAAAGTGTTTTATTTCAATAAAATAATTATATTTCAGGACGTATGCCAAAATACCGACGAGGAAGAATCAACGGTGTCCACAGATAAAAATACTATTATAAGGTAATAATTGTTAATGCACTTTTTTCAATCGCTTTCTAAACATTTGGGAATCAGACTTTCAGATAATGTGCCGAACAATTTGGAGTATAAATGGGACGTCGGGTACAATAAGGCGGGATGTGAAGGAAAGAAGCAGAAACAAAGATGCAATTTGATGGCGTGGCAAGCGACAAGGAATTTACAAAAATTCCTCGCGACGTATAAAGTTGATCCAAATAATCCAGATGTTGTAATCGATAATTCTATGGTGAGTAAACTAATGCCATTGAATTTCACAGGTTGAATCGTAAATAAAATGATTATTTTTCTGCAGGTTGTTCCTGGAATGGAGTTTATCTTGAATTTAACCGTGAGTAACGGAACTAACGTGAAGACTTCCCAGTTCGTTATATCCGAAAATAAGACCACCACCACCAATTCCAAAATGGTGCAACGAGCCAGAGGTCCTAAAACTCTAGGAAAAGTTGATGTCGTTGGACCGCAGAAGTCATACGCTGATATTGATTTGTATTTAATTGCCAAAGTTATTGTATGCGTTGGAGATATTGACGATGTAAAGGTATTTCAAAATGTTCTAACCAAATTTTTTTGAATAGTTTTTTCCTTAATTTCGATTTTATTCCCACCGAAAGAGTTAAATATCAAAACTAGGATTTTTCAAAATAACCAAAATTTTTTGTACTAACACAATTTCGATTTTATTTTTAGATGCAATGGGACATTTTAAAAGACACGGGACAGCTAATCAGTAATTTAAGTTACACCGGAACGCGACTCATGATACCTTCACAAACATTCAGTGGCGGCACGAAATATCGCGTGAGGGCGGCTGCGACACTGAACTTGACGACTGTTGACACGGTAAGCTTTCACTGTTTACAAAAATTCGATCAATTTTTAATTTAGTTAGTACCGTTAATTTATAGTTCCACACGCTGGATATCGGTAAAAGAGGATTGGACGTGCGACTGAACACGAAGGCTTTGGCAGTTGGTATCAATGAGCCAATACGGATCATCGCATCGATTTCGAATCCGGATAATTTAGACGATGATTTTGATGTAAGTACTTGTTTCCTGCCAAAACTTTAGCTTTCGATTTTTGATTGCTAAAAATAGCAATTCTTCAGTTTGTTGGTGATTATCTGTAAAACTAGGTAATTAACGTGCTTAGATTTTTCTGGAATATCAAAGCCCAATCATTTTTGAATAGTTTTGTAAAAGTTATAAGTCTGCATTTATTTTTGGTTTAAGAAAACAACGCTTTTTCGATTTTCGATTGCTGAAAATGGCAATTCTTGAGTTTGTTGGTGATTATCTGTAAAACTAGGTAATTAACGTGCTTGGATTTTTCTGGAATATCAAAGCCCAATCATTTTTGAATGGTTTTGTAAAAGTTATAAGTCTGCATTTATTTTTGGTTTAAGAAAATAACGCCTTTTCAATTTTCGAGCGCTGAAAATGGCAATTCTTGAGTTTGTTGGTGATTATCTGTAAAACTGGGTAATTAACGTGCTTAGATTTTCTGGAATATCAAAGCCCAATCATTTTTGAATGGTTTTGTAAAAGTTATAAGTCTGCATTTGTTTTTTGGTTTAAGAAAACAACGCTTTTTCAATTTTCGAGCGCTAAAAATGGCAATTCTTGAGTTTGTTGGTGATTATCTGTAAAACTAAGTAATTAATGTGCTTAGATTTTTCTGGAATATTAAAGCCCAATCATTTTTGAATGGTTTTGTAAAAGTTATAAGTCTGCATTTGTTTTTTGGTTTAAGAAAACAACGCTTTTTCAATTTTCGAGCGCTAAAAATGGCAATTCTTGAGTTTGTTGGTGATTATCTGTAAAACTAAGTAATTAATGTGCTTAGATTTTTCTGGAATATCAAAGCCCAATCACTTTTGAATGTATTTGTAAAAGTTATAAGTCTGCATTTGTTTTTTGGTTTAAGAAAACAACGCTTTTTCAATTTTCGAGCGCTAAAAATGGCAATTCTTGAGTTTGTTGGTGATTATCTGTAAAACTGGGTAATTAACGTGCTTAGATTTTCTGGAATATCAAAGCCCAATCATTTTTGAATGGTTTTGTAAAAGTTATAAGTCTGCATTTGTTTTTTGGTTTAAGAAAACAACGCTTTTTCAATTTTCGAGCGCTAAAAATGGCAATTCTTGAGTTTGTTGGTGATTATCTGTAAAACTAAGTAATTAATGTGCTTAGATTTTTCTGGAATATCAAAGCCCAATCATTTTTGAATGGTTTTGTAAAAGTTATAAGTCTGCATTTGTTTTTTGGTTTAAGAAAACAACGCTTTTTCAATTTTCGAGCGCTAAAAATGGCAATTCTTGAGTTTGTTGGTGATTATCTGTAAAACTAAGTAATTAATGTGCTTAGATTTTTCTGGAATATTAAAGCCCAATCATTTTTGAATGGTTTTGTAAAAGTTATAAGTCTGCATTTGTTTTTGGTTTAAAAAAACAACGCTTTTTCGATTTTCGATTGCTGAAACTGGCAATTCTTGAGTTTGTTGGTGATTATCTGTAAAACTAAGTAATTAACGTGCTTAGATTTTTCTGGAATATCAAAGCCCAATCACTTTTGAATGTATTTGTAAAAGTTATAAGTCTGCATTTATTTTTGGTTTAAGAAAACAACGCTTTTTCAATTTTCGATTGCTGAAAATGGCAATTCTTGAGTTTGTTGGTGATTATCTGTAAAACGAAGTAATTAACGTGCTTAGATTTTTCTGGAATATCAAAGCCCAATCATTTTTGAATGGTTTTGTAAAAGTTATAAGTCTGCATTTGTTTTTTGGTTTAAGAAAACAACGCTTTTTCGATTTTCGATTGCTGAAAATGGCAATTTTTGAGTTTGTTGGTGATTATCTGTAAAACTAAGTAAATAACGTGCCTAGATTTTTCTGGAATATCAAAGCCCAATCATTTTTGAATGGTTTTGTAAAAGTTATAAGTCTGCATTTGTTTTTGGTTTAGGAAAATAACGCTTTTTCGATTTTCGATTGCTGAAAATAGCAATTCTTGAGTTTGTTGGTGATTATCTGTAAAACTAAGTAATTAACGTGCTTAGATTTTTTTGGAATATCAAAGCCCAATAATTTTTGAATATTTTTGTAAAATTTATAAGTCTGCATTTGTTTTTGATTTGGAAAATTTTCATTTTACTTGTAGCTAGAATGGTCATGTAAATATGAGAATCAAGACTGCTTAGACTTTGAAGGAAATACGGCAATATTAGACCTCAAGAATGGATTTTCAAAACCTGGACGGTGAGTGACCATATATTCAATTTGGAGAAAATACGTTTTAATTACTTAATTAATTAATTAAAGCAGATAATTAATAAATAACATCAATTGCCTTGCCTTAATTTAAATATGAATAATAATCGAAAATCTATAGTGGCAGAATGGCGTAGTTCGCTACGCCATTTTCCTACTTCATCCGCGCTTTCTCAACCCGAATTCCTTTCAAACATCCTTCTGTAAATGTTTTCTAGGTACGAAGTGACGATCAAAGTGGAAGAAGGCGACGATACGAAAACTGACACGGTTATAATTAATGTACTGGAAAAAGGATCGAGTTCGATAGTAGTTGATGAACTAATAACATTAGTGGACCCCTCAAAACTAGTTGAAATATCGGCCAAAATTACAAATTTAGTGAAAGGATGTTTAGTTGAATGGACAAGTTTACAAGAGGATGGATATAGTGTCGTCGATTTAAAAGCTATGGTATGTTATTTTATTATCCACCCAATTACAATGTACAGCTTGTCTACTGAGCCGTGGCTGATTGCGCAAAGCGCTAGAAACTCATAATTATTCAGAGACCGTCGCGTCTAAAAAAAAAACAACAAACACTTGACCTTAAGATTTTGAGGTTAAGGCAATTTTCTAGTTTATTGCGTTGCACGCATCAATGCCGGTATAAACACCACTGTCCATAGTTTTTTACTGTTTTAAGCCAATGGCAATTGTTTATATATTTATCAGAGAAAATATTACAATTTTAAAAACTTTGCGCTTTGTTCAAATTAGGATAGATTGTTGGTGACTTTTAACAAAATCATAATCTAAAATAATTTTTTAGTAAATTTGAAAAGTTTCAAGCCGATGGCAATTGTTTTTATATTTTTCTACAGCCGCCGAAATTATTAAAATTTTTTAACAATTTTACACTCTCTTCAAGTGGGATTAACCTAAAAATTGGAGCAGGGTGTTAGTGACCATTTATAAAATCATAAAATAGAATTAATTTTGAGTAAATTTGGAAAGTTTCAAGCCGATGGCAATTGTTTTTATATTTTTTTCCAGCCGCCGAAATTATTAAAATTTTGAACAATTTTACACTCTCTTCGAGTGGGATTATCCTAAAAATTGGAACAGGGTGTTAGTGACCATTTATTAAAATCATAAAATATAATTAATTTTGAGTGAATTTGGAAAATTTCAAGCCGATGGCAATTGTTTTTATATTTTTCTCCAGCCGCCGAAATTATTAAAATTTTGAACAATTTTACACTCTCTTCGAGTGGGATTATCCTAAAAATTGGAACAGGGTGTTAGTGACCATTTATTAAAATCATAAAATAGAATTAATTTTGAGTGAATTTGGAAAATTTCAAGCCGATAGCAATTGTTTTTATATTTTTCTCCAGCCGCCGAAATTATTAAAATTTTGAACAATTTTACACTCTCTTCGAGTGGGATTATCCTAAAAATTGGAACAGGGTGTTGGTAACCATTTATAAAATCATAAAATAGAATTAATTTTGAATGAATTTGGAAAGTTTCAAGTCGATAGCAATTGTTTTTATATTTTTCTACAGCCGCCGAAATTAATAAAATTTTAAACAATTTTACACTCTCTTCGAGTGGGATTATCCTAAAAATTGGAACAGTGTGTTAGTGACCATTTATGAAATCATAAAATAGAATTAATTTTGAGTGAATTTGGAAAGTTTTTAGACAATTCCACATGAAGAAATTTAGTAACAAGGATTTGTACTTAATGGTGTAAACATTCTGTCAAAAAATAGTAATATATCTTTTTAAAATTAGCAAAACTGCAATGTTATCTCGAATGCTGTTAATTATATAAGAAAAAGATTTAATGATCGTTAATCTGTAGTAAATTTCATGAAATTTTAGGTAGACTCATCTACAAAAATAGACAAATGATTCCTTATTTGGGCGATTTTTTAAGATTTTTGCAAACTGTTTAGGATAACAAGTTGTAAACTTTACTACGATATCAAGTCTGCAACAACATAATGTAAATATAGACACAGAATCGTCACGAAGTTCAATTCGGTGGTGCGGCCATGAGATAATTTGTTATCTCGTTCTCTTTGAATACTTTCTCACTCTGCGCAAACTTTACCCCCACCCGCCTCGGTTTGATAGACGGGCTGTACTAAGCGCGACAGTTGCCTCAACATTTCAGTCGACCAGTCTTAGTAAAAATTATTCTTGGGAAATTAAAGTTTATTTTTAAAAATTTAAAATTTAATGAAAAATATACATCTTTATTAAAGAAATTATACATTTTATTTGTTAGCGTTTTTCTTAAATTAAGGTTACTATGTTATTTTCTTAAATGGCTATCGACCAGAGGTCTTTCTGCCTATGAAAAATATATTTAACAAAAGATGTTAATTTCTTTGATATCTTCTATATTTGTTTGAATGTTTTTGTAATATTTTTCATATTTAAAAGCTTGCATATACATACTTTATTTATTTATTTATTTATTTATTATTATTGGTGTGTTAACATACGTTTTACACAGGTCGACAATACATACATTGGATAACTTACAAACTAGAAACAGAGAAGAAAAAAAAAAAAAAAAGAACATTCGATTTACTAAATGTCACTTTGAAAGAATTCGCTGTAATTATACGGCGCAAGTTTTATTAACAAATTTTTAACAGTTGTTTTAAATGTTTTAAAAGGTAAATTTTTTATAGATGAGCTTAATTTATTATAAAAACTTGGCCCGTAATAATTTACACCTACGCGTGACTTCGTAAGACGCAATTTTGGAATACTTAAATCATTGGTGTTTCGTAATGAATAGTCAATACTTTGTTTTCAGGATAATTTATTAAAGACAATTATTTTTCAGCCTGGATATCCCGGAGTTATAAACGTAACAGTAAGAGAAGATACATTTTTGGACGAATTAGTGGAACCGGAAAATGAAAGTAGTGATCGAGACTTTATATTAGCCATACCACCAAAGACTGGTAACATAATTTTCCTCATCGTATGATAAAGAAACAAAATATTACATTTCCAGAATTTCGTACGCTTATTTGTATCAGTCACTTACACACATTTTTTTTTGCATAAAATTTCTTGGACTAAAATCTTCCACACTACATTCCACAAACTCTATTTTTCTTGCATAGACTAAAATTTTTCAAACTGCATTTACTATTAAACACAGAATCAAACCGCCACTGAACCTTAGCATCATTACATATCACACTCCCTCAGAAGAATACTGTCGTAACTTCCAAAAATAGAATGTGATCGTGAACATTTTTCCAAAAAAATTTTTTACGGGAAATTTCTAAATTTACTCAACAATATATTACTCCACGATACTTTCAAAATCTGCAAACATCCCTTCACTACATTTCGAATTAATTCCACGAGAACAAAATTTGTAATTATCTAAGTTGCATTTTTTCTCGAGCGCTTAAAAAAATATAAAAACAACTGCCAGACACATGAAATTTTCTAAATTTACTCAAACAACATATTACTCCACGATACTTTCAAAATCTGCAAACATCCCTTCACTACATTTCCTGATAATCCCACGAGAACAAAATTTGTAATTATCTAAAGTTGCACTTTTTCTCGAGCGCTTAAAAAATATAAAAACAATTGCTAGACACTTGAAATTTTCTAAATTTACTCCAACAACATATTACTCCACGATACTGTCAAAATCTGCAAACATCCCTTCACCACATTCCCAGATAATCCCGTGAGAACAAAATTTTTAATTATCTAAAGTTGCACTTTTTCTCGAGCGCTTAAAAAAATATAAAAACAACTGCCAGACACTTGACATTTTCTAAATTTACTCAAACGACATATTACTCCACGATACTGTCAAAATCTGCAAACATCCATTCATTACATTCCCAAATAATCCCGTGAAAACAAAATTTGTAATTATCTAAAGTTGCACTTTTTCTCGACCGCTTAAAAAAATATAAAAACAACTGCCAGACACTTGAAATTTTCTAAATTTACTCAAATGACATATTACTCCATGGTACTGTCAAAATCTGCAAACATCTCTTCACTACATTCTCACATAATACCGTGAGAACAAAATTTTTAATTATCTAAAGTTGCACTTTTTCTCGAGCGCTTAAAAAAAATATAAAAACAATTGCCGGACAGTTGAAATTTTCTAAAGCTAGTCAAACAATACTTTACTTCAATTTCAATGAAAGAGGCGCGGTATACAAGAAAATTAAAACTTACAAAAAAGGCATCTTGGCGGTTAAGTTGTAATCATCTACGGTGCTTCTTTGCTTCCCTCGGATTGATGAGGAGTGAAGCGGAAGAACACAAACACCAACACACACACACAAATCCTGAAGATGTATCACAACACAACGGGCACTAAAACTTTCGAAAAATAAATATTCCGAACCAGAACGCACATTCAACGCGACGGCGACTTGCAGACTGAGTTGTTATCAACAGGTACGTTGCCGCGGGCTGGTGATAAGAATTTAATCTCGTACCGGGCGAGAGAAACAAAAAAAAACCGAATATTTTGATTATATTCAATCGCCCGGGGCAAATTAAAAACTGGTCAGGTTTTAACACGGGGACTGAGATAAGATGTAGGAAGTTAAAAACATTGTTAATTATATAGTTCGCGATGTTGACGGACCGCGTGGTCAATAACTGGTTGAAATATATAATTGCTGTATTCATTAAATTTAAAGGTTGAATTTCTATTCGTTAATGTTTTCTTAAAATATTTGTCTTGTTTAAATACAAACAAAAAAAATGAGTATTTTTTAATTTTTGCGAGAACGTCAGATAAAATGGAAAAAGGCTGGGGGTGCGATAATTTCAATTTAAATTTGTATCACATACAGGGTGTAGTGGAACAAAATAGAACATAGGATTTTCAATGTTAATTTCTTTACTGAAATAATATCTTCCCTGATCATTTTAGAGGAAACATGTAAATAAAAGTTTTATGCATGCAGTCATGCTATTATTTATTTTTTAGCATTCATAAAAACCCCAAAAAATGATAAAATAAAAATGATCATTTTCGAAAATAAATTTAGGAAAATAATGGTTGCCATGAAATTAAAAAATAAATGATGCGCTGTTGATTTGTTGGCTTCTGTCAAATGTATTGAACACCTCATAACTGTTTACAAGTTTTTTCATTAAAAATGAAAAAGTGCAAATTGTGAAGTGCTATACAGTGTTATTTTTTTAAGGTAATTGGCCGGGTTTGGAAGGTGACAAGTCATACCTGATAAGACTACAAGCCTCTTGTCCGAATGATTCTCGACCATGTTTCGCTGATATACCCTTGACGACGAACGCCGGTCCTCGACTTCAGCCCTTACAAGTCAATCCAATTTCTGGAATGGCATTAACAACCAACTTCTCGTTTACCACGGAAAGGGCACTTGATGTACCGAATGACTATCCGCTGTTATACAAATATGGTTATGAGTTGATGAATAAAAGTTTGTATTTCATCGTTGGAAGCGATTTATATAACGCGGAAACAATTTTACCATACGCAGGTAAGGTGTGAGCCAATGCATTTTGTTGCTGAGTTGGCCGTGTAGCAGTCATGTTTTTAATTCAACTGAACTAATCTAGTCTTCCATGACGTGAATTGTCATTTGAAAAGTCGAGATAATTTGTGTTATTATTAAGCCTTGTATATGTGTTACGTTACTCGTATTAAACCAGCAGTATAATCAGTTTCGTTGCTCTAATTTCTACTTTAATTCTGATGTAACGTCCTAACCGGCAGAAGAGTGATTAGAATTCTACCGACACCATAACAAAGCGTTACATAACCTATCTTACAATGTTTTATTTTCTCCAAATAACCCTTTTTTCATAGATATTAATTCCAATAGTTCCTAATTTTTAGTATTCGACGACATTCCTAATTTATCTCACAGCCAACTCTGAATAAAAATCTTGTAAGTCACACGTTACAATAGACATAATTTTCAAACGTCCAAAATGATAAAACTGGCGGATTGAAATGCGTTATTGTGTAATTCTAATGACCGTTTGCGCCGCACCCGGTTAACTCTTTAATCATTGATTATAAGTTAATCTGTTTGCACCGCCATTTAATCATTGATAAAAGTTGGGTTAAAGTCCCAATTTTTAACCGGCCGAGTTTGGACGGTTAAGAAGCCGGTTAAGGAAATACACGTGCGTTCGTGTTAAAAAATAAAGGAACATGAAGGTTTATTACATTGAAGAAGACGTTAAATGATATAAAATCATTACGGAGATCAAATACAATTGATTTATTTATTCAAGCGCTAGATTTAAATGTCGGTATGCCAATCCAAGTGAATATGCGAATAAAAAAATTGATTTATTAGATGAAGCGTGTTTTAGGAGAAGGTATGGATTAAGCAAACAATTCACATTCAATTTGTTGCAAGTAATTGAACATTTGAACATAAAATAGGTTTTCTAAATAATAGAAAACTGTAAACAGCTGTTCATTTGGCACCTGAAGCATGAGCAATGGCGTCAATTTCAGTGGCACCCACCCCAGAAAATAAAATAACCCCACAAATTGCCAACCGTATTTTTGCTCACAACCATTTAATCATCGGATACTATACCTCATTTAATAACCAGGCGGACTAAATCAAATTATTGCCGCCAAAGTACGTTGTTGCGATTGGCCAAAGGGCCGTCGTTTTTACACAGGCCCAAATTGCTGAAAATAGTAATGGCGGTTGTTATGATCAGCTGATCCATCACTGTTACTTGCGTCTATTTTAAATAATATTTGAATATCACATACTAAATTATTGACTATATAATCAAGAAAGTTTCACTAGAATAAATGTATGGGTTGGTACAATAAATGTTGTGGGTAAAATAATTTTAAATAAATTTATTTTTACCGCCAAAATATTTCTGGTTACTTTTCTGGTGATTTTTTTTCTAGTGTAAATGTGGCTTTCGCGTTTAGTCCGCCTGGTTATTAAATGAGGTATAACCGATGGGCGGTGCAAACGGAGCGGCATGTTTAACTTAATCATTGATTTAGTCATCATAGATTTTAGCCGAGAGCCGTGCAAATGGGCTTAAATATTTACTGTAATCTTCGTATTTACTTAAAGTCCTGATTGCTGTGTAACATTTCTAGATTAATCATTTCTGCATAAGCCTTTTAAATTTGTTGTTGAGCTCCCTGTATAAATATTGCAAAATATTTCTTACAATTTTCAGGTTCTGGCATTCAAACTCTATTAAATTGCTGTGATAACAGAGGATCGTGTACGCTTATTAAAGGTCCACTTGTCGATATAAAAGTTCCAAATAACTTATCTGAGAAAGATGAAAGGTAAATGCTTTTTTTTACTAGAAATAGAATACGTTAAAAACCTATTTTTTGTATTTGTATTTTAGCCAACTACGAAAACACTTCACCGTTCTTTTAACACAAGGGAATTACATGCAAGCCATAAACTACGCCATCATCCTTATAGAAACTTACAAATCGTTCGACAACGATTTGCTCAAAGAAGATATGGACGAGTTTATAATTGGTAGCATTGATAAACAGGTTGAAAATATGATCAACTTCGTATCGAACTCCGAGATGTACAGATATTCAGGCAATGAACTTATCAAGAGCGTGATAAGTCTCGCCGATTTTATAAAATTACCAGAGGATTTACTAACAGTAAGTTAAGTTATTACCGACAGGGCCGTAATAAGGTGCAAAATGAATATCGTCGTCCTTGATAATTATAAATTGTTTTAACAGAAAATCGTAAATGTATTCTTCTTTTATAGATCTTGAGCCTGTAAAAAAATTCCTCTGTACATTCATTGATCAAAATTTTTCAAACCGTCTAGTGCATCATTTGTTTTCCCAGTTCAAGTTTTAAGCATTTCTGTTTTGTTCCCACTTATTATATGGAAATAGGAAATTAATTATTTATTTATAAATCTGAAATTTCCTTCATTCATTCACTTTTCGGAATTTCTTCAAATTGTTGAATGCATTTTTCGAATTCTCTGTTCAAGTTCGAAGCGTTGCCGTTTCGTTTCCATCTAAAACATGCCAATTATTTCGATTGAAAATGATAAATGCATCGTTTGTTTATGAATCTTAAACTTTTGAAGCGAATTTATTACTTTTTTCACAATTTTACAAATCGTTAAATGCAATTTTCGTTTTGGCAATTCAAGTTTGGAACGTTGGTGTTTTATTCCCACCTAGGATACGGCAACTGTTTAATAAAAAATAATAAATGAATGGTTTATTTATGAATCTTGAGCGTTTGAAGCAAATTATTTGGTTAATTGATGTCTTAAAATTTTACGAATCGTGAAACGCAGTTTTGGTTTCCAAAGTCGAGTAAGTTATGTTTCTACGTACGATATAGCAACTGTTTTTTAGAAAATCAAAATTGCATTGTCTGTTTATGGATCTCAAGCTCGTAAAGAAATATTATTACATTTTATTTTTAATCGTTAAATGTAATTTTCGTTTTTTCAGTTCAAGTTTGAAGCGTTACCGTTTCGTTTTCACTTAAGATATGGCAATTGTTATTACGGTAAATCAGTGGCGGCTCGTGGAACATGTTGATGGTAGAGCCACTTATACAATATCCCCCCCCCTTTTTTTTGAAGAAAGAAAGAACAATTTATCTTCCTAGACCAAAGTAACTGGCGAAAAAATGTTTTAAGAATTCATTAAAAATTCTTGCTGAGCTTGAAACTACAGGTAGTGCCATGGCTCCTTGGCTTTACGTAACGAGCCACCTCTGCGGTAAATTAGAAATGAATTATTTGTTGACGGATGTTGAGCTTCTGAAGAAAATTACCCAGCTTCATTAATTTCTTACAATTTTTCAAAGCGTTGAGTGCGTTTTTCGTTTTCCAGTTCACGTTTTGAGCGTTTTCGTCTTCAATTGTTTTCGCAGGAATTCAAAAATTATTTATTTATTAGTAGATTTTGAGCGTGTAGAGCAATTTCCGTGACAAATTATTTATTTTTTTACTATTTTTCAAATCGTTGAATGCATTTTTCGATTTCGGAGTTCAAGTTTGAAGCGTTGCTGTTCCGTTTCCACTTAGAACATGCAATTTTTTTTTGGTTGAAAATAATAAATGCATCGCTTGTTTATGAATCTTAAGCTTTTGAAACAAATTTCTTGGTTTATTAGACATTTACAATTTTTCAAAACGCAAATGGCAATTTTCGTTTTGAAAATTCAAGTGTGGGGCGTTGCTCTTTTGTTTCCACCTAGGGTGACTATTATTTTAACAGCGAATTATAAATGCATTATTGCTTTAAAGATCTTGAGCTTTTGAAGTAAACTCTTTGGTTAATTAATATTTTACAATTTTTTCGAATTGTTAAATGCAATTTTCGTTTCTCAAGTCGTATTTGGAGCGTTATCGTAGGATATGGCATTTGTTTTAATGGAAAACTAAACATGCTTTGTACGTTTACGCATCTCGAGATTTTGAAGTAATTTCGTTGATTTTTTTTTTACTTTCTCCGTTCGTACGAGAAAGTATTGTGATCGTGATTTTTTTTCCAAAATTTTTTTTTACGAAAATATCCGATTTGGGATCCCATTTTAACAATTTCTGAAAAAAAAAATTGTGTCTGTGTGTGTGTGTGTCTGCCTGTGCGCGCTGTATCTCAAAAACCAACGAAGCAATTGATATGAAACTTTGAACATCCGTCTTATTTGATAATCCGAAGAACTGAAAAGCTTTTGGTAAAATTTCGTACACCGGAAGTGGGTGTTTACCTTAACTGTTTTTTGTTTTTTGCCAATATTTTCCTAAATATAAAAAATATCACAAAAACATTTAAACAAACATTGAAGACAACAAAGAAATGAGCATCTTTTGCTAGAAAACATTTTTCATAAAATCATTTTTATTCGAGAAAAAAATGGATTATTATTTTTTATCTTTTGGTTTATAATTATGAAACGATAATAGTTACAGCTAATTTAAGTTAATAATAATTGTAGAGAATGCTAAAATGAACAACTTATAAACAATAATTTTTTTTCGAAATGCCTTTAGTTTTTGAGTAAACTGAGTTTTTGAATTTGAAGTATAATTTTTCGATGTTTCATAATTTTGACGTTATAAACGTCAGTTTCATCCGAGTCTATGAAACGTTCGATTTACATTTAAAATATGATTTAAATTGAAAATAAACCATTAATGTGTAAATATAAATGATGATACCATCAAGTCGGAGAAAGTAACATGATGGCCATATCACCATTTTTTAAATCGTTTCCACATTCAAGTTTGCCGATGACAAACTTTGATGACACATCATAAATGCTTCATTTTTTATGGATCTTAAGTTTTTAAAGCAAAATTCCTGAATTTATTGTTTTGTGGCAATTTTTCAAATCGTTGAATGCAAATTTCGTTTTTCTAGTTTGTTTTAGATTGAATTAATTTACCTCAATTAATAATGGGCCAACCGCCTGCCGGCCACTTCTTCCTTGGGCCTCTTCTGATAAAAAAAAAACCGTTATTTAAACTTGTAAAATCAAGCACATTGTTTACTGACTGAAGAATACTAAATATATCTGTACTTGGAAATAGTAAAACTTGAGGTTTTGATGTTTTCATATAAACTTTTGGCGACAATTTTTGAACTACAGCATTCGCTTTGTGTTACATTGTACTTGGTTTCTATGAGATCAACATACTCGGTTGGTACTTAAATCCTGTCTATTCTTCGTATTTTCCTTTTGGCCGTCCCAAAGTTTCGGTCACACTGCAAAAATAAATGTCCGCGAACTGGAAAATCTTGCGAAAAAAAAGCGCGCACTAATGTATTGTTTCTGTTTTGACCGCTGCGCTGCATGCATAGCTGAAAAAATGAAGTTTCTCGTTGTCCGAGCTCATGTTCTGGATGTTTACCCATAACAAGCTGCAAACTTCATCCGGTCCTCGCTGCCGATTCTGTCTTGATGTCGTGCACACAAAACGCATATAGCCAAACTTTTCTCAAATAAAATGTTTCCTGTATTAGAATTTCTGGCAACGGAATGTTTTGCATATTGTCGAACACGATAGCACCAACCGAAGTCATTTTTGTACATCATGTTTGGAGGGGTGACGAACTCCTTTTGTTTTCCATTTGACACCATCAACGTTTTTAGCATCATCTCACTATCACTTGCCATGGTTACTAATTTCCACTTTTCACTTGTACCCTATTGGCAACTATCACAGTCAATAATGTTTCGAACTTGCTGTGAACAACCACGCGGTTGATGTCGCGCTACATAAACTATGTTAAAAAAAACGTCGTGTGCTGACTTTTTATTTAAAAAAATTTAAGTTGGTAACACATATTGAGGTTATGTTACTTGCGGCATGTTCCTACCGATAAATTCATTTGATGTGATAAACGATGCAGAGAAGACGTAGGTTCACCTTCCGAAATTCCTTGGGCTGTGTTAATAGCATCCTAAGTACCACTTCCTGGTTTACGGTTAATACTACCCGTTTCGTGAAATAATACAACACATCGTGATAAGGTATTTTTAATGACAATTCCTAACATGTGTGCCAACTTAAATTTTTTTAATTAAAAAATCATGGCACACTTGAGGTTTTTTTTTAAAGAACATACGATATAGAGAACTGAATGAACTGATAAAGAAGGGAACAAAAACCGGACTCGTTCCCTTTTTCACACTTATAGTATTGTATAAGTCAATGTTAATCCTAAAGGAGTTAGTCTTTGCTTTCCGGTCCCACCTCACATTATAATACCTGCAATATTTCGTTTAGCGCACAAAAACTAAAATTGATTGATTGATTTGGTTTTTGTTCTCTTCTTCAAACTACCGATTTTAATTTTTGCGATTCTATTACTCTTTTAAATGCCAATTCAATCAAACTATATAAATAAATAAATTACGTTTCAATGTTTAAAACCGTAAGCTATTTTCTAACATGTCTTCAATTGCCTTTTAGAATATAATCAAGTTGCGGATAAACATTTCGGACACGATCCGCCGCGAGAGAATAATGACCGAATTCGAACACGTGAACCATTTACTGGAGCTCCTCAATGCGTACAACAATAAGAATATAAGATTGTTCGGTGTTAACGACGTTCAAGATTATTTGGAAACGCTGGAATTGGTCATCACGCATTCGGACATGCCTGCAACTGTAGAGAACCAGAAGCATAATGTAATTGTCGTTTTGGATAGATACCTGGGAAGACTGTGCTCGCTGCTCTATGATGGGCAGAGGATAAAAATAGGTAACAGTATATTCATTTGTAAAATTAGACTTGCACCTCACCTTTTACAGTAGAAGTCCATTAGGATAGCCTTTACGGCCGTGGTCAGAAAGTTTGTGAAACGAGGTGGTCAGACCGAGTCAAAAAAGACGGCCTAACGGATAGTTTTTGTGACATATCTCCGATATTTAAGACATTTTTTCATCGAAAAAAAAACGACAAATTAGGGGTGTCATTTTTTTTGTCCACTGTGGTATGTCGCGTACTCCTCCCCCTTAAAATTTTTCAAACTTACTGGATCCATCCGCGTCATAACGTCCGCTCTTAACGGACCGTCCGTTATGAGGTTATTTAGGTAATAAAAAATCCGCAAAGCAATATTTAACAAGAAGATGTTTTTGTTGACAAATTATCTTTTCCAGATTTAAAAACAATGTCGATAGTTGTAGAACAACTATCAAACAATCATTTCACCTCCTTCGTCGACGTTCCGTATCCAACGAATCCGTTCAAGACTTCAATCCAAATCAAATTATTGAACGAATGGAAGTCGTACACGGACGGCGGTCAGTTATGCGTGGCTAAAGGAATACTCAATAATTACTTTGAGAGAAAAGGATACACTTACCTGTTCGAAATATACGACGCAATCTCCTACGGAAGATTCCAAGTTGGAGCGGAATTCGGAAACTTCGTCATATTTGAAGGTTCGGGCGATCCAACGCAAACGGTAATTATCAACTGGTAACATAACATCGAATAACTAAGGATCTGTTTTTAGTGTACAGTTTTCGATCACAACAACTGGAACCGGTGTGCGAAAGTCAAACAAGATGGAAATAGCGTTTTGTGTAAATGTAAGAAATTGGGATACTTTGGGTAAGTTAAGTTCAATAATTACGGTTTGTTACAATTGAAGGGCTTAGAAGTAGTATTCTAAAATTTCAAAATACATCCAGAATAAACACAGTTGTAATATTGAGAAATCACAGCTCGAAACAAAATGTATTCGGTGATTATAAATATTGTAAAAAAATGCATTCATGCTTAAAATGGATCAGAACATTATTTATTTTCCAAAAAATTTACAGTTAGAGAACGATCATAAAAATCACATTAGCGAAATATTTTCGAAACCGAGTTCAGTAGTTGTACGCTTTTTACTTTCCCCGTTACGAAGTACGAGAAAGTATTGTAATTGTTAGTCACAGCAAATTTATGTTAATAATAATTGTAGAGAATGCCAAAATGAACCACTTATAAAAAGAAAGTTTTTTTTTAAATCTCTTTGGTTTTTGAGTGAACTGACTATTAAAATTTTTCATAATTTTGACGTTTTAAACGTCAGTTTCATCCGACTCTACAAAACGCTTGATGTATATTTAAAATATGATTTCAATTGAAAATAAACCATGAAACCATGAAAGCGTTAATACAAATAACTATGATACCGTCAAATCGGAGCAAGTAACATGATGGCCACATCACCTTTTTTATTGTTAGGTGTGAGCCACAGAATTGTCTTTCTGAGTTGGCCATAGCAGTCATGTCTGAGATTAATTCATTTTTTTAAATCTAATTCAATAGTCTCATGACGTAATAATATGCGACATACCTCATTTATCTCACAGCCAACTCCGAAACAAAATTTTGTGGCTCACACGATGTATCATAACATATTTTAGAAGATTATTATTATTATTTTTGCGTTTTTCATACTTTGTACATCGTTGTGTATAATTTAGGAAATAAATATATTATTATTATTATTTCTTCTTTGCAGTACCGAATTTCAAAATTACGAAGAGATTAGCACCGCCCAGACAACAGTTACGTCCCCAATAATCACACAATATCCGATAACTAATGCAACTGCTTATGAAGGCGGAGAACCTGTACCGGTTGCACAAACAACAGTTGAATTACCATCTGTTACACAAGTAACAACAAAAATTCCAGTTGATATTGATCCAAAAGTTGAAACTACGACAATTAATACCGAAGTAAAACCTCCAGATACAGTTATAACTACAACAATGAATACCGAAGTTAATCCTCCAGATATCACTAACAACACCAGCAATTCCAGCGATAAACCAACTGGTAGAGATATAGAAGGAGATCTAGGCGCACCAACAGTCATAGAGGAAGTAACAAACTCACCTCCAGGTGCATCAACAGTCATAGAAGAAGTAACGAACTCGCCTTTAGATGCACCAACAGTCATAGAAGAAATAACAAATACGCCTCTAGATGCACCAGAGGAAGTAACAAACTCGCCTCTAAATGCATCAACAGTCATAAAGGAAGTAACAAACTCGCCTCCAGGTGGATCAACAGTCATAGTGGAAGTAACAAACTCGCCTCCAGGTGGATCAACAGTCATAGAGGAAGTAACAAACTCGCCTCCAGGTGGATCAACAGTCATAGAGGAAGTAACAAATTCGCCTCCCGATGCACCAACAGTCATAGAAAAAGTAACAAACTCGCCTTCAAATGCACCAACAGTCATAAAGGAAGTAACAAACTCACCTCCAGATGCATCAACAGTCATAGAGGAAGTAACAAACTCACCTATAGGTGCACCAACAGTCATAGAAGAAGTAACAAACTCGCCTCTTCCCAACAGTCCGACAACGCAAAATTCTGGAAATGGCAATGTAGATGCCGAAGGTAATAACAAAGAAAGAACAAGTGGAATAAATGAGAATTCCGTAACACCATCTTTAAATATTTCCGACAGCAATTCCAGAGCTAATACACCTCAACTAATAGCTAGTAGTTCACTTGATAATTCAACCTTTGCTTCAGTAACTAATACCTCAACATCTAGATTTACTATTTCTGAAGAGAATAGTTCACCTGAAGGACCTACAAGACCTGTACCTAGTTCTACAACTTTACCTACAAACGATATCACTCCTGCAAACCCTATACCTGCGGAAAATGGTCTTAATCCTTCCACTTTACCTACAAATGATATTCCTTCTGCAAACCCTATATCTGCGGAAAATGGTGATAATCCTGCCACTTTTCCTACAAATGATATTCCTTCTGGAAACCCTCTACCCATGAAAACTAGTCCTAATCCCACCAGGAATAGCTTTACAAATCTCCCTGATGGTGTTCCTTCCATTAATCCTATTATTACGGATGAAAGTCTATTAAATTCTACTCCAGTCGTAAACAATGCTGCAACTGTTCCTATAAGTAATATTCCATCAGTAAAATCCATTCCTACGGATACTATATTTCCTTTTATTAATCCCATGATTACGGATGAAACTCTATCAAGTTCTACTCCAGTCATAAACAATTCTTCAACTGTTCCTGTAAGTAACATTCCATCAGCAAAATCCATTCCTACGGATACTATTCCTCCTTCTATTAATCCCATGACTACGGATGAAACTCCATCAAGTTTTACTCCAATCATAAACAATTCTGCAACTCTTCCTGTAAGTACCAATCCATCAGCAAAATCCATTGCTACGGATACTATTCCTCCTTCTATTAATCCCATGACTACGGATGAAACTCTATCAAGTTCTACTCCAGTCATAAACAATTCTGCAACTATTCCTATAAGTAATATTCCGTCAGTAGAATCCATTCCTACGGATACTATATCTCCTATTAATCTCATAATTACGAAAGAAACTCCATCAAGTTCTACTCCAGTCATAAGCAATTCTGCAACTGTTCCTGTAAGTGATATTCCATCAGCAAAATCCATTCCTACGGATACTATATTTCCTTCTATTAATCCCATGATTACGGATGAAACTCTATCAAGTTCTACTCCAGTCATAAACAATTCTTCAACTGTTCCTGTAAGTAACATTCCATCAGCAAAATCCATTCCTACGGATACTATTCCTCCTTCTATCAATCCCATGACTACGGATGAAGCTCCATCAAGGTCTACTCCAGTCATAAACAATTCTGCAACTCTTCCTGTAAGTACCAATCCATCAGCAAAATCCATTGCTACGGATACTATTCCTCCTTCTATTAATCCCATGATTACGGTTGAAACTCCATCAAGCTCCACTCTAGTCATAAACAATTCTGCAACTGTTCCTTCAGTAAAATCCATTCCTGCCATCGGAAGTTCTCCGGAAATCGCCATTACCAGTTCTGCTACTCTTCCAACAAGCAACAATCCTTCCGTTAATCCCACGATTCTTGTCAACAGTCCATCTGAAACTCCTACAAATCCGGCCAACTCCGTGACGGATCCAACAACTGTTCTTGTAAATGAATTGCAGACGTCAAATTCCGCTAATTTTGATCCAGAAAGCAACAGCCCTACGACTGGTACAGTGCCAGGCGAAGAAAAACTAACACCAGCACAAATAGATGGAACATCATTACGACCTCAAAACATACCAGCTTCTAATGCTTCTACATCTTCACCTGCTTTTATTTCATCAGGCTCAGATACCACAAATATTACGCCCTCAAATGCAAATGCAGATTCTAACAGTACCAATCCTCCAAATACAATCACCGATGAACCAACAACAATGAATTTGCCAAGTAATTCAACGATAACACCTCAGAATGTACAAACGGTTTCATTATCTTCTCCTGTTGTTGATACAACCGCAGATTCCACAATTATTTTGCCTTCAAATAGTACTCCTGATTCTAATAGCCTTATAACAAGTACCAATCCCCCAAATACAATCGCCGATGAAGAAACAACAATAAATGCACCAAGTAATTCAACTGGGACACCTCAGAATGTACAAACAGTTTCATTACCTTCTTCCGTTGTTAATGCAAATCCTGTCAACTTAGATCCAAGTACCAACAACCCTGTAACAATCAGTACACCAGTTGATGATGAAACAATTATTATGCCTTCAAACAGTATTCCTTCTGCAAATCCTACAAAATCAAATACGGATGCAAATTCGAACAGCCTTATAACAACTACCAATCCTCCAGATACAATCACCGAACGACCAACAACAATGAATTTGCTAAATAATTCAACTGGAACACCTCAGAATGTACGAACAGTTTCATTACCTTCTTCTGCTGTTAATTCTGCAAGTAGTGCAAATCCTGTTAACTTAGATCCAAATACCAACAACCCTGTAACAATCAGTACACCAGTTGATGATGCAACAATGATTATGCCTTCAAATAGTATTCCTTCTGAAAATCCTACAAATACAAATGCAGATTCTAACAGCCTTACAACAAGTACAAATCCTTCAAATACAATCACCAATGAAGAAACAACAAGTAATTCAACTGGAACACCTCAGACTGTACAAACAGTTTCATTACCTTCTTCCGTTGTTAATGCAACCTCCAGTGCAAATCCTGTCAACTTAGATCCAAGTACCAACAACCCCGTAACAATCAGTACACCAGTTGACGATGAACAAGCTACAACGCTTGTGTCTAGCAATGCAACAGTGGAAAACTCATCACCGTCACAGAACGCACCAATAAATCCAGCTTATAATGCTTCAATAACATCACTCGCAACTACTAGTCCTCCTGTAAATCCCACAAATTTTGATCCAGATGGCGGCAATTTCGAAACGGATATTGTTTCTGAAGGTGCAACCGGACAAGAAACAACACGTAAGAATTTAATAACAGAAACAGATTCAGCACATACCGCTTCATTATCTTCACCTGATCATCCGTCATCAACTACTGTCCCTATAACTAGTACTCCTTTAGAACAAGACAGTCGAAATTCGGTGGCAGACAAAAATTCTCTAGGTACAACTGCCGATGGGAAAAATACATTTACCATGATTCATTTATCTGGAAGTACAATTGGTGATAGTCAAAACGCAATAACAACAATTGATATCCCTCCAGGTACAAATGTTGATGAGCAAGACACATCAATAACTGATCAACCTTTAGACACAACTGAAACGTCAGGAAGAGAAACGTCAGAGAGAGAAACATCAATTAATGTTGATAAGCAAGACACATCGAAAACTGATGTACCTTTAAACACAACTGACACGCCAGAGAGAGAAACGTCAGAAAGTCAAACGTCAGAAAGAGAAAAGCCGGACAGAGAAACGTCAGAGAGAGAAACGTCAAATAATGTTGATAAGCAAGACACATCGAAAACTGATGTACCTTTAAACACAACTGACACGTCACAAAGAGAAACGTCAGAGAAAGAAATGTCAGTTAATGTTGATAAGCACGACACATCAAAAACTGATGTACCTTTAAACACAACTGAAACGTCAGAGAGAGAAACGTCAGAGAGAGAAACGTCAGAAAGAGAAACGTCAATTAACGCATTTGCAGGTTTAGTAACTGAAAGATCATTACTACCGCAGAGCGCACCAATAAATCCATCTTTTAATGCTTCATCAACATCACCCCTAACTACCATTTCTAGTCCTTCTGTAAATCCTTCAAATTCGAATCCATCCAGCAGTAACTCTGAAACGGGTATTGTTTCAGAAGGTGCGACTGGTACAACACCAACAATTAACATACCCTACAATGAAAGATTACCACCTCAAAACACACCTGCAGAATCTGCTTTCAATGCTTCATTATCTTCACCTGATATTATTCCGTCAACAGCTGTTCCTATAAGTAGTAGTCCTTCAATTTCGAATCCATACAACAATAACTCTGAAACGAATATTGTTTCAGAAGGTGCGACTGTTACAGCACCAACAATTAACATACCCAACAATGAAAGATTACCACCTCAAAACACACCTGCAGAATCCGCTTTAAATGCTCCATTATCTTCACCTGATATTATTCCGTCATCAACAGCTGTTCCTATAAGTAGTAGTCCTTCAATTTTGAATCCATACAGCAGTAACTCTGAAACGGATATTGTTTCAAAAGGTGCGACTGTTACAGCACCAACAATTAACATACCCAACGATGGAGTAACTGAAAGATTTCCACCTCAAACCGCACATGCAGAGCATGTTTTCAATGCTTCATTATCTTCACCTGATATTATTCCGTCATCAACAGCTGTTCCTATAAGAAGTAGTCCTTTAATTTCGAATCCATACGGCAGTAACTCTGAAACAGATGTTACTTCAGACGATAGGACTGGACCAACAATTAATATTCCACCTCAAAACGCACCCGCAGATTCAGCTTCCAATGCTTCATTATCTTCACCTGCTATTAATTTGTCATCAACTACTGTTCCTATAAGTAGTAGTCCTTTAGCAACTATCACCAGAATGGAAAACGATTCTCAAAGTACAACTCTCGATGAACAGAATACACCGAGAACACTTCATGCATCTGAAAGCGCAGTTGGTGATGGTCAAAACACAACAACAACAAATGGCATACCTCCGGGTGCAAATGTTGATGGGCAACACACAGTTGATTCAGCACATGATGCTTCATTATCTTCACCTGATATTATTCTCTCATCAACTACTGACCCCATAAGTGATAACCATTTAGATCAAGATATTCGGAATTCGTTAACAGAAAACAATCCTCCGGATACTTCATTATCTTCACCTGATATTATTCCGTCATCAACAACTGTCTGTTTAGATCAAGACTGTCGGAATTCGGTAACAGAAAACAATTCTCTAGGCACAACTGTCGATGGAAAAAATGGTGATAGTCAAAACACAATAACAACAATTGATACACCTCCAGGTACAAATATTGTTTGGCAAGACACATCAACAGCTGATGTACCTTTAAATCCAACAGAATTATCTTCACTTGATATTATTCTCTCATCAACTACTGACCCCATAAGTGATAACCATTTAGATCAAGATATTCGGAATTCGGTAACAGAAAACAATTCTCTGGATACAACACGTAATACTTCATTATCTTCACCTGATATTATTCCGTCATCAACAACTGTCAGTTTAGATCAAGATAGTCGAAATTCGGTAACAGAAAACAATTCTCTAGGCACAACTGTCGATGGAAAAAATGGTGATAGTCAAAACACAATAACGACAATTGATACACCTCCAGGAACAAATGTTATGAGGCAAGACATATCAACAGCTGATGTACCTTCAAACCCAACCGATAATGTTGTAGTTAATCTGTTTACAAATTTAACAACTGAAAGTTCATTACTACCAGATTCTGATCCCAACGCTTCATCCCCTTCACCAGCTCTTATTAATACAGCTTCAGATTCCACCGCTACGATTCCTCTAGATAGTGCAAATCCCACAATTTTTGATGCAAATATAATAAATACCAATTCACCGGTCGTAATTGGCAATGGACAAGAAATACTAACTACGGCCAGCAAATCTAACAATACAACACCTACAGATGCTTCATTATCATCTCCCGCTATTATTCCATCAGCAACTACTATCCCTATAAGTAGCAGTCCTTCAACAAATCCCACCAGCTTTGATATAAATAGTGAAATGTCAGTAACGGAAAATAATTCTTTAGGTGTAACTGATGATGGGCGAAACACAGCAGCAACAGATGATGTGCAATCCGGTTTAAGTTCTGATGGGGTAGATATATCAACAACAATTAACATACCTGGCAAGGAGGACGAAGCATCAATAACTGTATCCGTAAATACAACAAATATAAATTCATTACCGGCAACAAACCCTATTTTGAATGCTCCATCATCATCGCCAACTAATGAATTGGTTTCTGATACAAAAAATATACAGTCATTACCACCAACGGACCCAGATTCGAATACTCCATCATTATTACCAACTAATGAATTGGATTCTGATAAAACAACTCCAGCTGATGCATTACCAGGAAGCACTAATAATATATCCAATACTTTACCGTCTTTAACAACCTCAACAAGTAGCCCTGGCTTAAATGCATTAACTACAACCAATCAATTACCAGGAGGAGGAATTAACAATACAACTAATCTTGCACCTTCGTTGCCAACTGTACCTGCAACTGACACACCAGCAATAACTACAACTGACACACCAGCAATAACTACAACTGATTCACCAGCAATAACTACAACTGATTCACCAGCAATAACTGCAACCGGTGCATTACCAGCAGAAAACAATGATGGTTTGAATATAACACCTAATGTACTTACCGATAAATCTAATGAAACGCCTGACGGATCTACAGAAAAATCTGACATTTCTGGTGTTCCAATACCAACCGAAATTTCTCTAAGTACTGTTGGTACTACCGTACAAGTAAATAATTCCGCCATTTCAACAATTGCAAATTCTGAGAATGGTGAAACTGATACTGATACTGCTTCTGTTATTCTTAACGGAGTTACAGGTTCGGGTGCTGTTGTTACTATTCCAGCTGGAGAAAACAATGATGGTTTAAATATAACACCTAACGGACTTACCGACACATCTAATGAAACACCTAACGGATCTACAAAAAAAACTGACATTTCCGGTGTTCCAATACCAACCAAACTTTCCTTAAGTACTGTTGGTAATGCCGCAGAAGCAAAGAGTTCTACCATTCCAACAATTGCAAATTCTCAGAACAATGTAACTGAAACGGATACTGTTTCTGTTATTGCCAATGGATTTACAGCTTCAGGTACTGTTGTTACTACTCCAACCGTAGGTAATACATCTAAAATTTCAGATTCAGCCACGGCAGATGTTGCTTCAGGTACGTACTTACACTTCTGTGTAATAAAATTAAGCACAAGTCTTATGAGTATTTTTTACAATATTTTAGTTGTATAATTCGGGTCTGCAACATTTTCAATAAATGATAAAACGCCATAACTTAAAAATAACACCTTCAATAAAAAAACGAAAACTAAGACTAAAACTAAAAACCATCTTCTACTTTAGTTATAATTCCAATTTTTGAATTGTTGTCTAAATGATGCAGCATTTTGACATTAAGGACAAACTTACATATTTTCGTAACCAGGAAGTCCGCTTTAAACTATACCATATTTTGTGTGTAATTTTATTGCACAGAAGTGTACAAATATTTATATTCTGTAATGCATTCCGCACCAATTATTATTTTCACTTGCTTAGGTAGCGTTACCAATACAAAACCTGACGAAGGATCAACAATATCGCCCATCATATTGACTTCAGATGATCAAGCAATCACTGTTAGTGACAGCCCAAGCGTATCTCCAGGAGCGTTCACTGATATTGAAAACCAAGGTGAGATATACAGTATATCCCGGGAGGAATCTGGTAAACTTTAGAGGTGTATTACTTAAGTCATTTTAAGCAAAAATAGTTATTCCGATTCGGAAAGGTTAGTGAATTATGGCTTGTTGAAGGAGTAGGCTTTGGAAAGCATTGCTTCGCAATTATTTATTTTCCTGTCACTTGTAAAGCTGTGCGTCGGTGTGACGGAGCGGTGCGCCCTCGTGTAATCTGGATCATGTGTGTCGTAGAGAACAGTTCTGTTTCGAACAGCTTTAATTAATTCTTCAAGCATGATCTTATAATTTAATTTGAGAGAGCCGTGCAGTTTTCGCAACACGTACGCAGTAAACTGTGTATCGAAGACTGCATCAAGCAGGCTTAAACAACCCCTGTGCTGCTCTGCGTCCCAATTTGCGCCCCCGTATTAAAATCCCTGCGATACAAAAACCTGTGCTGTGCTGCCCTGTGTCGTCTGCGCGGCCTGTGTCGCAATGTGCGCCCGGGCATTCACATGCATTTTTCTTGGGAGTGCGTTGCGCCGTGCCGCGCCGCTCCGTCTCACCACCTAGTGGACGCCCTAACTTGTAAATGATTATTTTAAACATGCCTTTAACGTTTACCTAGGAAGAATATGCAGATATTTATTTTATTTTATTCACGGCTTTTGTAACAACGCTAGAGCAGCAGTGTTGGAATATCATCGGCGTTTCTCACAACGTAATCGTATACACGATGTTGAATTGCAAACCGGCCAAAGGAATTTAAACTTTGAAATATATTAATACTAACTCCCCTAATTATTTGACATTATTTTTAAAGATTATTAAGCTGATTAATTCGGTACTTTACTCAATAGTTTCTGTATTTACCAAGATAATTGCAAAAAACTTTACAATTATTTCGAATTGAAAACAAAGGTTTGCCATGAAATCATAATGGCGGATATTTCATTTTGTTCCAAGAAGTGACAGTAGATGTCATTACGATAAAAACTTTAGAATTATTTCGAATTAAAAACAAAGGTTGGCCATGAAATCATAATGGCGGATATTTCATTTTGTTCTAAAAAGTGACAGTCGCTGCCGTTGCTGTGTATTCTACAACAAAAAATAGTAATTATAATTAAATGGTTTTACTCGGGTACTATTTAAGAGGTGTATTTACCATCATTACGTCTATAATTTCAGATAACAATAGTCCAACGAAGAATTCTGGAAAGACCAGTAGTACAATACACGAAAATGGCGAAGTTACGACTAAAAATAGCGGAACAACCAACGACGGGAATGGAGCTTCTGACAGTAACACCTCAGGTAACCCCGTTTCAACCACGCCAAGCTTTTCAGATAGAAAAACAATTCAAACCACAACAGAGCTTTATATAATTACCAGCGCGTTTGTACATACAAGTGAAGCTTCAACGATTCAAGGTGAGATTACTAGCACTGCTGCTGATTACAACACGCAAGAACGTTTTCTCAATACCATACCTAACGCCTCATTCAATGAAGATGATACTATTAGCACCACTGGTGATTATAACTTATCGGAACTCCTACAAACAGAAGCTTTTGTAAATAATGCTGCGACTAATCAAAGCGAGATTGAGAACACCACTGTTGATTATAATTCACCTTCAAATCAATCCATGATTACAAACGGATTAACCGTAGAAAAAATTTCAACTTCGGTGGATGTAACGAGTGAAAATACAGGTAAAATTGACTTGGCGGATTATAGTAATTCGCCAACCACACAAATTTCTATAAAGCCAGATATAGCTGATAATAACAACTTAACTTCATCTATTCCTAATGTCACATCAAGCACAATAGAGCTAACAAGTGTATCTGATAATAACAATTTAACTTCATTTATTGCGAATGCCACATCAAGCACAATAAAGCTAACAGGTGTATCTGATAATAACAATTTAACTTCATTTATCGCTAATGTCACATCAAGCACAATGGAGGTAACAAGTGTATCTGATAATAACAACTTAACGTTATTTATCGCTAATGCCACATCAAGCACAATAGAAGTAACAAGTGTATCTGATAATAACAACTTAACTTCTTTTATCGCTAATGTCACATCAAGCACAATGGAGGTAACAAGTATATCTGATAATAACAACTTAACGTTATTTATCGTTAATGCCACATCAAACACAATAGAGGTAACAGGTGTATCTGGTAATAACAACTTTACTACGCTTGTCGCGAATGCCACAACAAGTGCTGTCTCAAGCAATCACAATTATTCCTCTAACATGTCAAACAATAGCAACCCATCAAGTACACACGGTAATACTTTCCCAGCTCGCATCTCAACAACAGAAATAGATGGATCAACTGAAGGTAATACTTTAACATCCGCTTTGATTTCTAATACTACATCTAGTAACCCATTGGGCGTGACAAGTGAAGCTTTGAGTAAACAATATGATGATTTGCATACTTCAACTGCTTCTGCAGATGAATTATCTTTCGGTAATAAATTAACGTCTGCTTTAATACCCAATAACTCATTGGGTGTAACTGGTGAAACTTTAACTTCAGCAGATGAATTATCTGAAGGTAATAGATTAACATCTGCTTTAATACCCAATAACTCAGTTAGTTCATTAGATGTAACAGGTGAAACTTTAACTTCGGCAGATGAATTATCTGAAGGTAATAGATTAACATCTGATTTAATACCCAATAACTCAGTTAGTTCATTAGATGTAACAGGTGAAACTTCAACATCAGCTGATGAATTATCTGAAGGTTTAACAACTGCTTTAATACCTAATACCTCATCTAGTTCATTGGATGTAACTTCAAATAAACCAAACGGTTTTACAACAACAGTATCAAACGAACAAAATGAATCTGGCAATCCAATGGATGCTACTTATAGTAACTCACCAATCACACATGCTTACACTTCGACACCCAGTGTGCATTATGAAGCAACTGCTTCAATAGAGAGTGCGTCCGCAAGTAATATCCTAAGCTCACTTATTCCTAACATTATACAGAAAACTACAGCTAGTGAAGCCCTAATTGAAAAAAACGATTCCTCAGATACACCAGTTAACAGTACAGAAGTTTATACATTATCAGATAATATGGCTTCAGCAGTAACTCCGCGGATAGAGAGTTTATCTCAAAGCAAAACTCTAACCCCAATAATACCAAATGTTTCAATAAAATCAGATCCACACGATTATACAGAAAATTTAACAGAAATCACACCGCCAATGCACAGCAACATATCTTCGTTTCAACCTAGTGTAACAAATGTAGCTTCCACTGCACATAATGATTTTGGAGTAACAGGCACACCTCAAATGATCAGTGATGGTACTTTAAAAAATTTAAATATACAGAATGGTACTTTAGTAGATCAGACAAAAACAATGACAAGCCAATACTCGGAGGACATCACTAGTCCATCGGACATTATCATTGCTACTTTAGTACCCACTGTATCGGAACCTTCAATATATAAAAATTTGGAAGACACTACTGCTACATCAGGTATTGTTACTGATGCACTAAGACCCGCTTTAACGGAATCTGGCCTAAATATAAACACAGAGGAAGTCAGTATTTTTAAAACAACTTTAGTAGATTTTTTAACGAGTAGAATCTCGGCGGATACTGCCAATCCATCAAATACGTTGATACCCGCATTATCACAATCTGCAGCAACTGAAAGCTTAGAATACACCACCACTTCCTTAGGTATTATTGTTGATACTTTAAACCCCATTTTATCAGAATCTGCAACGAGTACAAACACTACTAGTTCAGCAGATGTTTACAATGTTACTTTATTAGAATCATCAAAAGACCCTATTGGTGCATTCATTACATCAAGGTCCAATTTATCAGAATATGTTACGAATAAAAACCCGGAAGACATTACTACTTTATCAGATTCTTTAACACCAACTTTAACGGAATCTCCAACAAGCAGAGCTAATAATTTATCAGATATTACCACCGGTACTTCAGAATCCACATTATTAGAATATGCAACAAGCAGAAACTCTGAATACATAAGTAGTTCGTCGGGTGTTATCCTACCGACTCTATCAGAATCTTCAATAAACCTAAACTCGCACTCTAGTACTATTAGCGCCACCAAACCCGATTTATCAGAATCTGCAATAAGTAACAATGTAGACGATAACACAAGTTCGTCAGATATTGTCATTGATACTTCAAGTACCAATTCAGAATTTGCAATAAGTGAGAATTCGGACGATACCTCCCGTTCGTCAGATATTGCCATTGATACTTCAAATACCAATTCAGAATTTGCAATAAGTGAGAATTCGAACGATACCACAAGTTCATCAGATATTGCCATTGATACTTCAAGTACCAATTCAGAATTTGCAATAAGTGAGAATTCGGACGATACCTCCCGTTCGTCAGATGTTGCCATTGATACGTCAAATACCAATTTATTAGAATCAATAAGTAGAAACCCTACAGGTACTACTATTGGTACTTTAAAGCCAGATTTATCACAATCTGCGATAAGTACCAGCTCGGAAGATACTGCTAGTACATCAGGTACTGTAATACCCGCTTTGCCAGAAACCAGCTCAGCAGGTAATCATGGCGCTACGGTAACCAAGCCAACTTTTAGTTTACCGGAGTATTCAGTTGCTACTGAATTTGTTTTTGTAAATAATACCGCTTCTGCAAACGCTATTTTAAACGCTTCTACATCATCAACAGCTAAAGATACTTTTGCAACAACGGAAAAACCAACAAGTTATTTTGTAGCCAAGGACGGAACTTCTCCTGCTGATGCGAATGGTAAGAGACTTATCGAAATTTTAAATTAAATCTTTTAGTTTCGTGTTTTTTTTCAACAGGCCTTTCAAATAATGGTGGAATTCAAGACGAAGTCAGATCTACATCTCAGGGGGCTGGTGGTAGCCTGAATACAGGTAATGATGCATATACACCGTGTGGTTGGTTATACATCTGAACATAGGGAAATAGCATGGGAAATCACGTTTTTGGAAATTCAATCGAAAGAGCCTATACTAGGTTTTCTTTTATCAGCCAACCAGATCTGGTGTTTTTTTTTTTTATAATATTGGACATTGGGTTGGATACTCTGTTTTTTTTTTATTATTAAAAGGAAAGATGATTGACAGGAGTTCGGGTTAGGGAATCGAGGATGATGGAGACTTGGCTTAGCCAACTAGGGCATTCAGCCACAACCAAACTAGACCACCACGGCCCCTACTGACTTTTACCTTCAAAATAAATTTGAGGTTACGTTTTCCACATGGTTGTCATGTGCTTAATAACCCTATCATAAAGTTTAATTAAAAATTGGATATTTCTTTCGACATTTTATTACTACTTTTCTGTCAAGAACGGACACCCAAATAAACAAAGAACCTAAGAAAAATAAATCCAAAATCTGGTTGGCCTATAAAGAAAAACCTAGTATATTTGTGAGAATTTGTTGATGCCACATTGACGCCGTTTTTATTATTATTATCCAATAGTTATTTATTATACGAGTGTGAAAAGTACGTAATTAGTCAAGCAAGAAAAACTTTAAACGTTACTGCTCTTTCAGTTATAATCAAAAATTGAAAGTTGTGCTAAACAGATGAAATTTCAGTTGAATAAGATTTATAAGAACAGGCGAAGCCAAAATCGATTTTGGGAAGACATTCTGAACAGTTAGGCAAACACACGGTGCTCGGAGAAAACTTAGGCGGGGTGTTAATACATCGCAGAAGCCGTTGTTGGTTGTTGGGCTTCTTCCGTAGGCAACGAAAAACTTTAAAGGTTACTGCTCTTTCACTTATAATCAAAAATTTAAAGTTGTGATAAACAGATGAAATTTCAGTTAAATAAGATTTATAAGAACAGGCGAACCCAAAATCGATTTTGGGAAGACATTTTGAACAGTTAGGCAAACACACGGCGCTCGGAGAAAACTTACGTGGGGTGTTAATTCATCGCAGAAGCCGTTATTGGGCTTCTTCCTTAGGCAACATCTAAAGGAAAGCCTCTCGTTTTTCTCTGCGCCGGTCGACAGCGTTTAAACGTCAAATGCCGGGCCACTAGGAGCCGGTCAGGGCAAACAAATTTCGCCACCGTTACACGACTCGATTTTTGTGCGTGGATAAGATAGGGACTCGCATGGAGGTCGGGGAAAACACGCGGTGGTAATAAAACTTCGGGGAACCTGTTTTTAGCCTTTCTAGCACAGGAAATTCGAAGGCAACTCTCAATTAAGCGAAAAATACATTGGGCTCGTTCGTCAGACTAAACAGTTGGATGTTTACTGCCAACCGTTGGGGAATTTTCTGATGAACGCACTGTTGATCGTGAACAAGTTCGTCCAGTGGTCGCCATTTTACCAATCGTACAAATTAGCAGTGACGGTTCGCGGGGTTTTTTTCTGGTACGACCGAGGAACAAGAGGTGGTAATACAAATAGGTGCGGTCACGCAGCCAGTCGCCTCTGCAACTGATCCTACCAATCTGTATTACCACCTCTAGTTCCTCGGCCGTACCAGAAAAAAACCCCGCGAACCGTCACTGCAAATTAGACCGATTGGTGTTGGAATCAAGTGTTGAAGTTACCGCCGAAATAGAGTTGACAAAGTCTTGAAAGTATAACAATATAATAACTTACCTGAAAAGTTTGTCTACACATTCTAAAGTGGTCTCTAAAATGTGTGTCTATAAATGGCGGCACTACACTTTCACAAAAAAATTCTTCGTCTTTCCACACCAAAAACGTCTTCCATGGGCAATGCTAAATCCACTGCATTATTGAGAATTGGAATTAAATCTTCTGTGCCAGAAAATATAATTGGGCATTACCCATCGCTAGATTCTAGGTTATGTTAAATATATACAAACAAAGCACTGCAATCAGAATGGCTGAGTAGCGTTCATCAAATACCAACATTTAGCGTATATGAAAATAAACATAAATACAATAAAACGAAATATAGCCTGAATATATGAATATTCAACCTGTTCGTTAATCTGCAAGCAAAAAATTAAGTCTTACTAAACTATAAACAAATAACTTATTGAAACAACTACTTCCCTGGCTAGTGCCACGCCGGATATTGAATGATACAAAAGAAATTTGCATGTTATTACTAGTACTACTAGATTTTAAGATCGTTTATTTCTACCCACAGGACTAACTTGAAAATTAAACTAAATTGAATTTGAAAACTTTAAACTATAAAAACTGAACCCTAAAATCTGTAAAAATTAAGTAAAAAACCATCTGCAGACGCGTTTCGAGATCTATGTTTCATCAGTGTAGCTTCGCATTTAAATTGAATGTTAAATAATAAAATACACTTACGTGAAGGTGATCGTGAACGTGAAGACGTCGTAAACGACTGAGGAGATTATAAAATAAACATGTTGACAGTTGAAAATTTTGACGAACGCGCCCATTGTAATGTCAAACAAATTTCCGAGCGGCATAACTATAATTACAAATCATTTTATATTTATTTTCCCTAAATGTAAAATATTTGTTTAATGTTGGCGGCGTTTACTTCGTGGTACAATTTTATTCCAATCTGTAAATCGGGTTGCCTAGCGATTAGGCGCGTATATTAATTTAAAGCGTTTTATTTGCAAAATTCAAATAACCACAAGTCAATTTGTTTTAAGATACCATTATCTTTGTTTGTAAATAATCCCTAATTGTTGAAGTAAATATAAAATTCTTATATAATTCACTAACTTATCCTCGCGATAACAGAGGGTGCGGATGTAAAGAAATTAAGATTTCTTAATAATGTAATGTAATGGAATGCATTACACAAGATAAAAAGTTAGATAATAAATAAAAAGTCATTATTTTGACCCGTATTTACTTGAAAAGGATTGCAAAATGCGTTGAATTTAAATATTAAGCTTTACAGTAAACTGAATTACCGACATAGGGATAGCGGTAAATTTTCATTTGTAAATTACTCGAAATCCGTCAAATTTCCTCAGCTATTTTATACATCATTCGATTCAGAATAAAATATTTAACGATTTGATGTATGACTCATTGTTGGATTTTTACATTTTGATTATAAGTATAAAGTTCGAGAGTTTTGGCGCTGACCGCAATCATCACTTGGTGGTTCAGCTATCGTCCGGTAGATAGCGCGGAGGCGGCGGGAATTACGAATGTGATTTGTTTGAATTTTTAAAAGCTTATAATCCATAATTCCGAGGTGTGATTTTAATAATTGAAACCCTAAATCACTGCCAAGCTTTTAGTCTGTAAACCCGTTTAAATAAACGTTCGATAAAATCGCGTATCAATAAATATTGCGGTTGCAATTTTTTAAAGGTTGAATCGATTTAAATGGCGATTTATAGAGGAATTAATGGTTCAATAAAAAATTATCGAGTACGGTTAGTTAACGTTTCTAGCTTTTCCGTACAAGAAAGTGTTGTTTTCGTAATTTAATTTGAAATTTTCCTATTTTCGAGCTCACGGGTAAACTTTTTCTTGCGGGACTAATTATGCACATTTCACATTCGTATAATAAATAACTATTAATCTGTACATGCATATATATTCTTTTAAATGTCAAATTTATTCAAATTTTGTTGACGAATGTAAGACTTGCGCTAATAGCATAAATAAAGTATTATTACTATGATACAAATTTTTAGCATTATCTCATAATAATGGTTCTGCTGGTGCCACATCTACAACATCTTCAGCAACATCATCTGATAATAATAATAATAATGCTGGTACAGTCACATCTTCGATATGTTTAACCGCACCCTCTATGTAATGATGATTGTAAACATGTTTTCAAAAATAGTCCCATTTTAATGCTCCCTTGTCTATTTATATATGAGTGCATTAGATATATAATGACACACATTAATACATATCGGACCTATATTTCTATACATAATCGCAACACTAGGCATGGGGCGGATACATGTCATCAATACTGTAGGTTAAAGGCTACTCAAAGGGAGTAAGATATCTAAGGAATTTCTATCAGTAAACTCTTTCTACAGCTGGGATGAGTATCTTGACTGCTGTTTATTTGAAAAATTAAATTATGAATAACGTTTTAAATCCTACATTATAATTTTTTATGATTGCTCTTGTTTTATGTTACGATCAGCATTGTTTTTATCTCCATTTATTTTACTATTTGTTTTTATAACTATAATTTTCAGCCAACTCATTATTATTTAGTCAATTGTATGAAGTCCTAATTTTGTTTACATTCTTACCTATTGTATTTTTTTTCTTTTCTTTTGTATTTTATATATATTATATACTTTAACATTGTAATGACCTGTGTAAAACTCTTTTGTTAAAGCACCAATAAATGATTTGATTTGATTCTAATAAAAACAATAATGCTGCAGGTGACATCAATCCAACTCCCAATTCTGCAATCTCTGCTGCCAGAAACAATACCATCCTTACTTCAACACCAACGAATTCAAAGGTCAGCACGTCTACTTCCACGAACAACACCCGTTCAAATAATGCGACCGAACCGGAAACACTGTCGTTATCAGAAAACAGGAACAGAACCAACCAATCGTCGACTCCGATACAAAGGGCGAACATTTTGTCGGCGTCTCCAATGACGAAAAGTTTGTCTTAACCCACCATTAACGAGAATTTATGTTTGATTACGTTTGTGTTTGTTATAGGCGATGAAATATCCTTGATTGTAATCGGTGTGTCGATTATTGGAATAGTTTTGCTCGGCATAGTCGGTGCTGTGATGAATAGAGTCAAGAGGGAGCGAACCATCGAGACTTCCGATAACGTCGAATTTCCCAGATACGCCAATATTTTTCATCAAGATACTTTGGAGGGGGTGCCACGTTAAAAGTTTAAATATTGAAGCACGGATTGCATTGGTGACATTAATTTAATTTGCTGTACATAATAAAGGTAAAGATAAATATTGTTTGTTAATAATATTAACCCATTACTGCCCATGACATATAGGTAAGTGTTCAAAAGAACTTCAAATTCTCTGTTATCTTCTATAACTTAATATCGTAAAACCAAATTAATCACTGTTATATCGTTAAAACAGTTATCTTCTATAACTAAATATCGTAAAACCAAATTAATCACTGTTATATCGTTAAAACAGAACGTTTTTTGTTACAAATAAAGTTATTTGTTTTAATGATATAACAGTGAGAAGAGAAGTAATATTGCCAGTAATTGTCAGCCGTAATACAACGAGTGGTGTGATTATTACCGATGATATTTTGGAGTTGAAACCGAGCTGCAGATTCCATGAGCGCTAGCGCGAGTTGAATGTGCTGCTTCGGTTTCAACGACTAAATATCATCGGTTATTAATCGTACCACGAGTTATATTTAGGAGAGAATATAACGAATAACATTTTATAATCTTGATGACAACTCACATATTGCAATGTTTTAATTCGTAGTTTCTTGCAGCACAAAGACTCCGTAAACTGTCGGCACTGCGACTCTTTATTCCTCGCGGTGTTTCTGGGCGTCGTATTTTTCACCATTTCACTGATTTCACTGTTAGAAACTGCATCCCAATAATTTAGTATGTCCATTTTGAGGTTTAAAATTGTGACAGGACCACAATAAAATATCACCGCTACTTTTGTTTTTTATCATCGCGGTGATACACATGCTGCTATGCATTTCCTTGCATCTGATTGGCTCAAAATACATTCTAGTAGGCCATGAGTTGTATTCTCACTAAAGTGTTACTCGCTCGAGTACAATGGGAAGTAATGGGTTAATGTGCCATTGTATTTATTATATCAACATTTTTCCTTTTTGAGGGCAAATAAGCCAAATTTGGGATACCTGAAGATTAATTAACATCAAAATACTCTTCAATAAGCATTAATCTCATCGCAGAAACAGTGGGTATAAGTGGAAGAACTTTTTCTACGTGCAGTCGAAATTTGTGTGTTTATTTAATTTATCTTTGTAATTGTCACAACCCTTGTTGATAAATTCTTTCTTTAACTTCTTTCAATTTGAATGTTTTGATTTACCTATTTATAATTCCCAATATTCCAATTATTAAATTACGTTAGTTATAGTGAGACAAGAAATCCGGCAAGGTTGCAAATATTGGCCTGAAGTTGTTGCGTTTACTTCAGTCCATTCATTAGTATCAGTAACTGGAAGATTACCAAATATTATATATTTTTCTCAGCATATTAAATAAAATAAATAATACCTTAACATGTTCGCTGCCGACGCACTAGTGCATCCAACTTTATACTTGCGTAAATGCAATCCCAATTGCGGTGGCAGGGAACGTGTTAAACTCAACGGAGGTCTTCAATTTTAATTAATATTCTTACCGGTTTAATTTATTAAATAATTATTTTAATTACATATATATTTTCTTACGTGTATGACATACAAACATTAGACATGTTCAATTACATACATATTATTTAATTCATTTACAATACACTAACTTTTTAGTAGTAGGTGCAAGTAAACAGCGGCAACGGCTCGTGGATGTTCGGCGAGGAGGCTGCGGAAGAAAATTTGACCAAAACAGCAACAGAATATTTGCTTCCTCTGTAATAGAATGCAATACATCACTGTGTCTTAGCCTCCTCCGAGAAGATCCATGAGCCGCCACCGGAATATGTTGTGTATAAAAAAATGTGATTTGAGACATTAAAGTGTTCATTACATAATAATTATTTACATAGAGGTATATTATTTCAATAATACTTGTATCACAATTACGACTTTTACTTCTTTGAAATGTTTTTCGGCGTGAGTATCTGGAAAAGAGTGAAACATTGCATACTTTTGGTTCACAGAAAATTAAAATAAAGACGCTGGAGAAAGTGGGGTGGGAGAAGGGGGTTAGGAGGGGAGAGGGAAGGGTAAATGGCGGAAGAATGATTGATTAGTGAAACCAGAGTAAGGGTAATGATATAGAAATATGCCAATAAAGATTTTTTTTTTATAAATAATGAAAATATCTTAACCTGTTAACTGCGGAATTAATTTTAAAAATTCCTCACAGAGTGCAGAATTAAAATCAACTAACCAAGAGTATACATGTCGAATGCAGGGCAAATGGTAAAAATGAGAAAGGATAATATTATAACTTAATCTGTTAGTTGCGTTTGACGTGTATACACATCGAACGCACTTAACTGGTTAAAGCGGCTATTAAAAAAAGTTTTTAGAACATATTTCAATGTAGGAAAAATGTGCTAAATAAATGTATTTATTATTATTATCAAATTTGTATTTACCTGAAATGAACAAGTAAGATTCTCATCAATTGACATTAGTGCGGCTGCATTGTCAAATTCTCCACAGTAATTTGGTGCTGAGAATATAGTAATCAACTTCCTATTGCCGAAGAATTCATAACCATCTTCAACAACCTGAAATTATTTATCAAAATACGTTTTGCAAAAATTGTTTCTCCTAATCCATTTCTAGGCTTGTCTCTATTATTTCTTTAAAAAATTCAAAATATAATCTTGTAACATAAAGGTATAGAAATAGTTATTTGTATAACAAGAAATTAAAGTTGATTTGACTTTAGTTAAATTGAGATTGATTTCATAAACAGATGTCCAAAATTGTAGAAATTGACATTTTTGTGCCATCTGGTAGAGTATTTTGCAAGCTATTCGACGGTGGATGCAGCTCACTTAAAAACCACACATGTATAAAGTTAACACTTTCAAGTTTATTAATTTTATTGCTTATCTATTGTTCTTGTTTCTGTTAAAAACAACATATGTTCAACTGTTTTTCTTTGTTTTGTCTTAATACAAGTTATTTGACTAAATGATTAGCCATTTACTGTCAGTTATCTATAAAATAATTGTGAAAGTGCCATTTTATTTGGGACAATTATCTACCGAATTTCAATCTTCTAAATTCTTCCATAGTGGTTATATTAAAAAAAAACAATTTTTTCCCTTAATTTTAGAGGGCTGTAACTTGGAGAGGGAGAAAAATTATATGAAAGACCTCCCTTAATTTGTGCTTAAAAATCACCCTTTAAAATCTTTCGCATCAATTTAGAAACATCCTGTATAATGATGAGCAACATTTTCTATTGGAAAGAGAATTAATTAATTATACATAAGAATTATAACATAAGCCTAAAATAGAGGAAGTAAAAAAAAATTAGGAGCCATTAGAAAATTATAACAATATCCTAAAAAATGGTGATGTTGCCATCATGTTACTTTCTACGACTTGATGGTATCATAGTCATTTATATTTACGCATTCGTGGATTATTTTCTATTTAAATCACATTTTAAATGTACATGGAGCGTTTTGTAGACTCGCGTGAAACTGATGTTTAAAACGTCAAAATTATGAAAGATGGAAAAATTATACTAAAGGGATTTGGAAAAAAAACTTATTCTTTATAAGTTGTTCATTTTAGCATTCTCTAAAATTATTATCCACATAAATTTGCTGTAACTATTATCGTTTTATAATTATAAACCAAAAATTAAAATTAAAAAAAAATTCTCGAATAAAAATGATTTTATGAAAAATGAAAAATGTTTTCAAGCAAAAGATGTTCATTTCTTTGTTGTCTTCAATGTTTGTTTAAATGTTTTTGTGATATTTTTCATATTTAGGAAAATATTGGCAAAAAACAAAAAAACAGTTAAGGTAAACACCCATTTCCGGTGTACAAAATTTTACCAAAAGCTTTTCTGTTCTTCATATTATCAAATAAGACATATGTTCAAAGATTCATATCAATTGCTCTATTGGTTTTTGAGATACAGCGCACACAGACAGACACACACACGGACACAATTTTTTTTTTTCCAGAAATTGTTGAGATGGCATATAGGGACACCAAAACGTATGTTTCCGTAAAAAAAAATTTAAAAAAAAATCATGACCACAATACTTTCTCGTACTTCGTAACGGAGAAGGTAATTATAACATTATCCTAAAAAAGGAAACAAACAACAAATTAGAAGCCACCGTTTTGTAATATGCTTCGGAATATACCCCTCCTTCCATAATACGTGCACATTTAAACATAACCTAGCTCACCTGATGGCCTCTGCATATTAAATCGAAATCGTGTTTCTTCAGAAATTTCTCCAAGACTTCTTCGCCGAAGATGTAGGAGACCCCTCTATCATTTGCCTGCCAACCTTTAACACCCTTGCCAGGGTCAGACCATAATAAATCACATAATAGTCCTACAAAAAAAAAAGAAAGTTTTATGCGCCATCATAATCGTAAACCAGTAATCAAGTATGAGTTTTAAGAAGATACGTGAGGCGACACTGCTTGCGCACCCAACTTAAATTAATCTCACCTAATCTAACTAAGTCTTCTTTATTTGAGAGACATATTGGACAGCACGAGTGAAAGGGTTAATATAAACATCCAAGTGCACGAAAAATACGATATTATATTACAACTAATAAAAGTAAAAAGTCTTTGACACGCTAACAAATACTCTTATCTCACTGTTTTCTACTCCCTGTTTGGGGATCTTAGCAAAAAATCGGTAAAATAACTACACTTGCTTTAAATTGAATTATATTTTACAATCAGTAACTCACCTTGCATCGTTTGCGTCGCAGGCCTCTTAATTTGATTTATTTGACTCAGGTGGTGCAAATCCGGGCTCAGCCCTCCGTGGCAGCAAAATATCTTATCGTCGACAACCGCGGCCACCGGAAGGCACTCGAAGACGTCCGTAAACGTTTTAAACAGCTTCGTGTTGTACCTCCGTTTGCCTATAAAGAAAATACTTTAACAACGCATCCTCGAAACGTATTAAAATAAAACGATTTACACTCATCGTAGAATCCGTACAGCTTGCAAATCTGCGCGCATTCGTGGTTCCCTCGAAGTATGAAGAAATTCTCCGGATATTTAATTTTGTAGGCTAGGAGTAAAGTTATCGTTTCCAGAGAGTTTTTTCCCCTGTCCACGTAATCGCCCAAGAACAGGTAGTTTACCGTCGGTGGAAAGCCGCCGTGCTCGAATATCTTAAGTAGGTCTTTAAATTGCCCGTGTAGGTCTCCTAAAAATATGATTTAAATTTAAAAGAATAAGAGGAATAATATATTATAAAGGTCATTTAAATTTAATTGGCGATTAAATTTTAATTGACAGTTGTGCTACATGTAACTTCATTAAAATTTTAATCTTCGAATAAATTTAACTCATCTTTATAATACCATCCCTAACAGTATTTAAAATCATATTGTTACAAGTTAAAAGCCATCTTTGATGAAAATATTATTCGATTGTAATAATTAATATTATTCACAATCGAATTTTTGACAGACAGCTGACATTTTTGGCTAAAATTTTGACATTGTATAAAACCACAATAGCAACTTACCCCCGATTTTTATGGGCGTTTCCAGCTCCAAGAAATTCGGCTGCGAAAGAAAGATCTCCCTGGATTTGTGACAGAGCATTTTCATGTCGCTCTCGTTCAGCTTCACCTTTTTCGAGGCGTCCTTTCGAACTGCAAATTCCGAAAACTCAAACTTTACCGACGTTCACCACACGGCCAACTTACCAGCGAGTAGCTGCTCGATCACTTTGTCCACATTCAAAGACATCTCTCATCACCAACCAGAGTTTTCGCTATTGATAGTGTCGCAAGCCTCTTATCAACCCGGCTCTTATCAGGGATTGTACAGATAAATGATAGGTTTTGATAACAGCATTGGGGATTATAAAAATAGATTTATTTGACAAAATTATGTAAATACAATACATAAGTGCACAATGCTCCTTTCTAATCTAATTTACGACTTTGTGTGTCGTAAACGTCTGCCGCGCAGATTTGAAACTAATTTTACTATTTTGCGCGAGGATTAAATAAAATCTATCCGCAGGACAAGTCTGCGGGAATGTTTAAAATACTTCTGTCACAGTCCCTCTCAAACCAGTTGTGTGGATCGACTTTATTTAATAATACTTTGTATTTATTCTTAGGCTGTGTTTTTCTGGCCACAAAGTGCACCAACGTTTTCAGCCATTTACTTTCGGCTACGAGAAACTGCAAATAAAAATATTATTTATTATTTTTGATTCAAATAGGATTATTCTTGCTTTAAAAATTTATGTAACCATTCTCAGGATTTGTTTGTTTATTCATTGTTAATTCCTCGTATTTACATAACTCATTAGTGTACAAAAAAATCAACCAAAATTCTGATTAAAAATGTAATAGAGAATTCAACTCAACATATGAATATACTCCATCTACTCATGGATTAGACTTTTTTGACATCTTGCGTGACAGAAATCTCACTAGTAGTTTTTATGAAACTTAATTTATTACAAAAATCTTATCTAGTAGGTGTCAATCAAGAAAAATAACAAACTGTTAATAATTTGTCTATTGGCTACATCGCGTATGAATATATTGGAAGTATACCTAACTTCCTTACATTTTTCTCATAGCCGTGTTGGTACTTCTCATTTTCTAGTGTTTGTCACTAGAGATGTCAAAATAGTCTATGGGTAGAATATAGTTCAATTGTTATTACCTGACCCCTTTAAAAACCCTTATAAACCCTGTAAAAAAATAATTTTATACATTCCTTGAAAATGGCTTGCAGCCGTATCTAGTCGGAATAAATAATTTAACACGTTGAGCGCCACCATGGTATCAGAAATCTGGTCTCAAAAACCCAAAAGTTTCAGAGCTCTGGGAACGGTCAATCACATGCTTATTTTTCAAAATTTCGAAAAGTGCTTTATACAAAAGTTGTGTATAATAGTGAGTTGCACGTCCTAAAATTATTTAATTTTATACAGGGTGTCTCATAACAAAGTTACAGACCAAACTTATGTTTTTTTTAATGGAACACCCTGTATTTTTTGTCATTTTTGAATTATATGGAGCAAATAAAGGTGAGTTAGTTCAATACTCCCTATACCTATTGTTTGCCGTTTTCGAAATATTTGAAGATTTGTTGAAATGCATGGTCTGGGTGAAATTTTATTTTTGCCCCAGTGATTGACGTTGAACGATTAAAATCATTTCTATTATTTGGTTGAAGGTTCGAACTATAGAGCCAACCAAGATTTCTTACAAAAAATTACACAGGGTGATAAAAAAAATGCGGTAGAAAAACCCAACTTATAAAGTTGAATAACTTCGTTTTTTCAAATGGCACACCCTGTATTTAGTAACGTATTCTTAAGTAGAATCCAATTATCTTTCAGATTGTATAAGGGTTTCCTGTTCCTAATCTCAATAGTTTTCTTGTATTCGGCGATTATCATATCAGGAATTTTTCTTAAATTTAATCGTTTTTTAAATAGTTCAATTCTATTGGTCGAGCACCATGGTGTCGCCATGTTGCTTCTGTATTTCTATTGGTTCTAAAAACTCACTCACCATGGTTACCAAATAACATTTCAGTTGACTTGTCAAACGTGAATAGATTCGGATATTTTTCAATCGATTTAATCGACTTATACTCGTGATATTACTACCTTTTGTTATTCTAGTAATTTGAAAATAAAACCAACAATTTCGTAAAAATATCTTAAAACAACTTACCTCGATAAAACACGCAATAATCAAATGCGTAATGGGAAAAAGCAGCAAGACATCCTTAAAGAGCCTCTGCCGGTAATCATCCGAATGCTCCAAGTAAATAAGCTGGAAAAAGTCTGCGACCAGCTTCCCGGGATATACAGTCAAATACACCGTAAACGCGGTCAAAGCCCACGCGGTAACTATCAACCAAAAATTTGTTATCAAAGCCTCTCTGTACGGCTTCCCCTTCGAATACAGCAGGGCCAAAATCACGTACTGGAAGGAGGACACCGTGAACAGCACGGTGTTCTCCCAGCAGACGATTATCTCTTCCGTTGACATTTCGTTTGGCCTGTACCATTCTTGCAGAGTCAGCAAATATAGAGCCGAATACTGTATACCTCCGCATAGTATTATTTGCAGGACCATCGGTACCAAATTTGAGCCGGATATCAACGATCCGCCGGGACGTTTAGCCACCAACTGGTGCGAAGGTCCCTGCCTTCCGATCGTTACGGCCAGACTGGTGGTTATGATCAAATCGATGAACAGGAATTGTTGATCGCCCAGCGTTGAATAGTTCTGTAATTAAAAGTGGGCTTAACTGTTTTTTTTCTGGTTGCTAACAAAACGTCCGGGAGGGGTAAATATGGTCAAAGACTATAAAAAAACCAGCAGCGGCTCGTGGATTTTCGTAGGTGAGGCAAAGACAAAGATGCCGTTCGTGCTGCACTACTTACTCTTATAGAGGAAGCAAATATTTCGTTGCTTTTTCGGTCAAATTTTTTTCCGTTGCCTCACCGCAGAACATCCACGAGCCGCCGCTGAAAAAAACGCTATCATTTCAGGTAGAATCAGACCACTATATGTTGTTTCACCTTGAAACCAGAAGAAACAAGAGAGAAACAGGGCACAAATATTGTTGATTCTTTGCTTACGACCATTATTACGTAATTTTTAATTAAATAAATATTTGTACTTTTTTCAATTCAGCACGGAATCCCATCAGAACATATTATTTATATTAACCACTTCGCGCCCACTACTTTGATTGGATTACAGCATAATCTAGGGTTTATTGAAATATTACTTTTTTGTTGTTGTTACGGTTTTCTACAAAATATTATTCCACTGTCATAAACTCATTTTTGCAAAAAAAAATATGAAAAAAATATTCCATAGATGGCGTTAAAGCGGTAATTTTATTTTAGTTGTAAAATATCTTTTTTTTTGCGATTTGGGCGTGAAGAGGTTAACAGTTCATGTGACTTACCTTATACAGTATGACCACAGTGAAGAACTGTATTAAACTGTAGAGAGCCATGTACTTAAAAACGGCAAAACTCGTGACTAACGCACACCGGCCTTCCAGAATCAACATGATCAAACAGGAAATGTCCTCGATGCTCGATGTAAACGGCGCAGCCACGCTCGCTTCGGCTTGTGACAATGAAACCCCAACGTGTGCCGCTTTCAAAGCCTGTAATGCAATATTAATTACTAAATTTACTATGGTGCGGCAAATCCAGTGAGGTTTAATAACCATAAAAAAATATTATATCGAGTGAGCCTCAAAATTTTGTTTCAGAGTTGGCTGTGAGATAAATGAGGTATATCGCATATTATTATATTGTGAGACTAGATTACTTCAATTGAATTAGATCTAAAAAAATGATTTAATCTCGGACACGACTGCTATGTTTCTCTCTCGCAGGCAAAAACAAAATTCTGTGGCTCACACCTTATTATTACAGTGGATTTCAAGAAGGTGGTAACAAATATAACTCTGGCTTTTGGCTGTGTAAACCAGGGATCGCCAAACTTTTTTGATCATCGACCCCTATATAATTTTTAGAAATCTCCATCGACCCCCATAAAAGTGATTTTTAGTTAATTAAAATAAAACTATCTATTAGGTTAAGTACTGTATGTGAAATTGCTCAAATTTCATTTTAATTCCCCTCGAAACTCCACATTTAATTTATTTCTGTACTTACAAATATTGATATTTATGGCTTGTATTTCCTGCAATAATGATATTCGTTTAAAAAAAAATCATACATAAAGACATAAATGACGATGACCAAAAATAGTTTCATGATTTTTTCCAAACGCGGAATACAAATATATATTCATACATTTCCTCTAAATAAAACCCTTCCACTAAAAAAAATTTCATGTTCACTAGCGAAAATACGAAAATTGAGGTTTATAACTCCTTAATTTTTTTTTACACTTGTTTTTCCTTTTTAAACGGATAATTTAGATTTCCTACAGATATCTAGATCTAACGTCAAGTAACATACCCCACAGTCATTAGCTCCATCACCGACCATTGACACGATGTAGTCCAAGCTCTGCATTTGGGTAATCAATTGTGTTTTATGATCGGGTTGGAATCTGGCAAACACGGTCGTTTTAAGCAGTAGAACCGGTAATATCGACGGATAGTGCAGTCGAAGTTTTGTCCAATTTTTTCCATCAATCGCAAACTGATAGTTCTGCAACACATTAAACAAATCATGGTGACATGTAATAATTAAAAACCATAAATCTCTTCTTTTTCTGTAGTTGAATCTGATTTTGAGTCAGGGATGAAAAACTAGGCCCGACCGCAAAGCACAGTTATATTGGGTAATAATGTACTGTAGATTTCAGTTAAATTTCCTGAAATCCTTTTAAGTTGGAAAAAAATGGTGATATGACCATGATGTAACTTTCTTTGAATTGATTGAGATTTTTCTATTTTTCACCTTTGAAAAAGTTGTTTCAAAAATCAGCAAATGAAAAGCTTTAATTATGGTATAGAAACACCACCAAGGTGACTTCAGTTGTCTAAAACGTTTAACAAATTGCAGTAAGAAGTAATTTTCTGTTTCTTTGTCAACAAAGAGTATATTTGTTTTTACAAGTGAAGTTAACCAGAATTATCTAGTATCTACGAAACTATTGTTTATTGCAATGGTTGCAAAATCCTGGGAGTTAAAAGTCAGAAACACGCCGAATGCACGGTCATGGGAATTTTCTACGTTCGAATATAATGTTAACAACAATAATTTTCACAAAACTCATACGTGATTGATACAGATGGGGTTCCGGGGTTCCTTAAAATCGGTGTCAAACGTGATCGCCAATGTTTTTTTTTTATCCGGTTTTTAAAAAGTCATATCTTGGAAACGGGGCAAAAATTTAAAAAAGTGGCCTGATCAATTTTAGATATTTTCTTTAAGATTATCTTAAGATGTACCGGGTTCGTCCAGCTCCGACGGTTACGGAGGAGATATCAAAAATCTCATTTTGAAAAAAAAACCAAACGACGGAACCGGTTCTAAAAGCTTGCCAGATTATCTGGGCGTCGATCTGCGAGCAAAAAGTAACAAAATTTTACCGAATAAGGCCCCGGTAAGAGGTGAGGTTTAACCCTACCCCCCGGTCTTAAGGGCGAGTTTCGGGGGACGCGATTTTCAAAATTCTCCTCATATATTTGGGCGAATTTTTTGTGCCGGTCGGCCGGCGCCCCTTTATAGCGGTTTTCTCAGGGCGTGAAAACTTTCCTAAAATTTTCTTACTCGTTTAGTATATATAATATAAAAATAAGTTTTATCCTACCAACAGGATATACATTTTACATGTCACTTTGTTGTTGGCTAGCCATATTAACTTAAATAAAGCATTACCTCGTTTGTAAAACTGATAATATTATCGTTATTTTTATTGGCATTTCCGATACGCTCCACGTATATTTCGGGCATGCCTTCATCCTCATCGGAAACGTGCAGCAGCAGCACCTCATCGCCCAGAGGTATCATTCCGCATTCTCGAGCCACGCAAATGGCGGTCATGACGTTATCTCCGGTTATCATCACGGTTCGAACATTCGCTGCTTGTAATGCCGTTATCACGGGCGTAGTTTCTATTTTTAGTGCGTTCTGCATCACCACAAAGCCAAGGAATATCAAATCACATTCTATCTGAAAATGAAAATCGTACCAACATGTAATCTATGATCAAGGACAGTAATTTGAAATAGATATTAATTTTTCTACCAAACAAAATTCTCCACTAGTTTCGCCTTATTAAATTCTCTTAAAATTATTTTAAACATTTAGAATCTGAAGAACTGGGATTTATTTTTTAGAATTAACTCTTTCAGGGAATTTTTTATGGTGACAAAAAATGACTTCATTTCTTTTTGCCATTTATTCATTTTTTATAAAAAAAAATAAAAACGTAATTTATGAGCGACCTGATCTTCGCATTAGATTTAGATTTAGATTAGACGGGGTCGATTGGCTGTGCAGAGCCTTACAGCACTGCGACCTGTTTAGATCTTTTGTACTAATACCCTACTGCTATTTGATTCCCAGAAATTCAACTTCCCTGACAAGGTCAATTAATTTCCTGGGAGGTAATGACCTGATCCGTTCTGGCGTTACCGCCATACCTCCGGTTAGGGCCTGCCTGGTGGTAGCTAGAGCTACACACTCGCATAATATGTGTTCGGCCGTTTCTTCTGGATCTTCGCATTACTCACAAATGTAACGACCGGTGACCGACAGTGAGTACCTACTTTAAACTTACTATTTAGCGCTTTCAGTCACGAAAATGAATTAAATAAGCATATTCTTACTCATTTTATAAAATAAGACTTAAAAACAAGGAAAACTTTTTTCACATTTTACAAAAAAAACTTGTTGGCAGCCAACGTATTAACAGAAACCAGTATTATTGAAATAGAAATAAAACAAATGCACAATTTGGTAAGAAAAAAAACTAATTCTTATTACTTACTTCATCTCTATTAACTTTTTGTGCGTTCATCCAATTGAACTTGGCCGATAATTCCCTGTAGGCCAACGCAATAACTCTAAATCCTTGCGAGGTGAACTGAGTCAATCGGTCATTATAGTCCGGCGGAATTGTATCGAACCTGCACATTGACACTATGCGTTCGGGTGCTCCTTTTGTGAAAACCACCATACTGTCGGAACCCAGAGTGCGGGTGATGACGGACATTCTTTGCAGGCTCGACGAGAACTGAAACTGTCTGATGATTCCTATTTCATACGGTATCTGCAATCATTATAATCATAGTTAGCCTCCGAAACCTAAAGTTTGGCAAGAAGTTTCTGGTAATATTGGGTTATGCAAAATTATTTTATACTTCAATTAATGTTTACAATTGAAACACCGTCACAAGATATTATATAGTCACTGTCTTTATTAACCCTTTGAGGTCGGCGTAGCAGGGACATTTTTAAATCGTCGTAGAAATCGATGGCCTCGTAGTGGGAACCTTCGAAAATCGGAAAAATGATAAAACACTATCGTCCCCTATGCCTCGTCAAATATTTCGGTCGACTTACGAGATAGCAATATATGATTGTTCAGAGAAATTTCCAGGCAGTCAGTTTCGAATGAGCTCTCGAGAAACATTGAGATTACTAAAATCCTTATTTTACAAAAGTATTAATTTTATCAAAAAGTATCGCGAACAGAATAAAATTTGTGTTCAAAATTTTGAAAATACAGTGTAATTGGAAAAAATTAAAGGGTTTAATGATTCACAAGATAATGAGACTAGTCGTGATGGATTGAAAATTGAAGCATATAATAAAAATATGAGCAATTCAACGTACAATTTAGTACATGATAATGACAGCGATTATAGTGATGAATACATAAAGTACGTTCATTAAAAAAAACCTCAAGTGTGCCATGATTTTTTATTTAAAAAAATTTAAGTTGGTAACACATATTGAGGTTATGTTACTTGCAGCATGTTCCTACCGATAAATTAATTTGACAGACAGACAAACGTCGCAGAAAAGACGTAGGTTTACCTTCCAAAATTCCTTGGGCTGTGTTAATAGCATCCTGAGTACGTTTGACTGGTCTACCACTTCCTGGTTTACGGAGAATATTACCCGTTTCGTGAAATAATACAACAGATCGTGATAAGGTATTTTTAAATTCATCATATATAATAAGAACCTTAGGAAATTCTTCCTGAAACTCTGCCATAGGTGCGTCGAATGAATACACCCAATTTCCGTCCACTTTAGTCCCATTTCGGAAATAACTTTCAACTAGAAACATTTTTACTGGTTGCTGTAAACTATTGTGACCACGGAATAATTGTGACTTTTAAAAAGATCTGACGTTTTCATTGTCAATTCCTAACATATGTGCCAACTTAAATTTTTAAAAATAAAAAATCATGGCACTCTTGAGGTTTTTTTAATGAACATACGATAGTTCCTCCTAAGAGATGGAATAGACTAAAAATTGACAGTGACGTGGAGGACGTCACGGAAAAAAACGATTTGCCTTTTACTTTAAAATTCAAAATTCTGCAAATCGTAGGACCACAAATACCTCAGTAAGTAACAAAACCATTGGACTTTTTCAAATTATATTTCACTGATTTATTGAGAGACCAAATGGTACTCCCAAAAGCGAAATTTACCGATCGCAAAGGGTTAATATCCCAAGATATTAATTTGGATAAAGTGTTGATAATTTTTGTACATTATCTATGGTTACCTGGTGGTTCAACTGTTTAAATACCTACTAGATCTATTCTAACCACAAACTCCCACCAGTTTAAAAAGAGACATCGGTTCTTCACCAGACAACAAAATTTTTAAAATTACAGCTAGCATAAATACTGGAGATACTAACTAACGTAAATTTATAATCATAAGAAATGTATAAAGTTGAAAAATATACTTTACTGTGCGGCGTATTTTATTTTACTTACATCAATATTATCCTTTGTATTTTGTAGAGACGGGAAAAGCATCGGTGGAGGTTTGACAATTGTTGGGGCCAACATATCATAGTTCCTATCTTCCTGCCCGGGCTCTTCTAATAACTAAAATAAAAATTGACATTTTTAGGTTTAAGAGAATGAATCAAGTTGCCTGCTTTATCAATTGTCTAAACAAATATTAAAATAAAATATAATATAATATTAATTATCAATTGTCGAATCAAATTCTCGAAATAATAATTTATAATTTAGAGATGAAACATCCGAGTTGAATCGAGTAAACTTTTATGTCACTGGTGGCGGACAATACATCGTCAGTCTATAGGATTAAACTCAATACCACTTCTAACTAAATATACATCAACTTACCCATTGCGTGTGTTGGAACATGATTAAATCGAGCGGATCTCCATACAGTTCCCCGGTAATACGTGTCAGTGTATGACAGGTAGCCATCGCTTGCACAAAATGATTCCTTACGTCCAATTGCCTGGCGTCAGTTATAACTTCAGCAAAATGATTATCAATGGTGGGTACAATCGAGTACATATCTAAACCTTCGTGGGTCAAAGTTCCAGTCTAAAAAGAACTGTATTAGCGTTTATTTCTGACCATTTTATGACTTCAAGTAGGCACTAATCACAACTATTCAATAAATGAATGTTCCCTATGCAAAAGTATGTAGAATTGTACCAAGCACTCGAGACGTGTTGCGCAGTGACAATCTTAAATTCAATTGGCTCCGAATACTTTCTCACTCTGTGCAAACTTTACTCCCACACGTCTCGAGTGCTCGGTAAAGTTGTAGGTCTCAATAATTTTTGGTAATAAATGCTCACCTTATCGAAACACGCGAGCTTTATCTTTCCACAGATATTAATTCTGGGCGGGCTAATGCAGAAAATACCTTGTTTTCTTAGTCGGTTCTGGCTGTACACGATACCGACAGTCATAGCTGCGGGTAAAGCAGGAGGTACAACGATGGTGATGATATCCAATGTGCGTATGATTATCTCCTTAACTTCAGCCTGAAACAACGTTACATTTTTTCAGATGAAATATTGCAAATACTCTTCATACGAGCTAAAGTATCCCTAAAAATTATTTGTTTTTCTAGCTCACTCTGATGAACATAATTTTCTTGACTTAAAATACAATAAAAACCAGATAATAAATCAAAAAATAAAAGTTATTCATTTATAGTCTTAGTAAGACTTAATTTTGCAGAGTTACGAATAAGAATATTTTTCGCCTTTATAAAATTTATTTTCAAAATAATTCAATTCGACGACTCACCTCTCGTATTATGTATAAATACAAGCAGTAACACATTCCCGTGCCCGCAACAACGAAGAGACAGAACACAAACTTGAGACTGTCCTTGTAGAACTTGAAGCCCACCGGCGTCGGGAACATAATACTCTTGACGAGGGAGCCCTTCGTCGTGTCGAATCCGGTCCGCGTGACCCTGGCCAAGATGTGCTCGGTGCCGTAATACCGACCCTGGATGATGTGCGTACCGGAAAATAGTGTGTGCGCCTTGTGCATTTTGCTGTTATAGATTTCATCGCTTGCGCTCGGGGGGGTTTTCATCACCGGTACACTTTCACCTGACGTGAAAAATATATGTAAGTATAATGATTGATGGTTTGTGGAGGGCGACCAAATGGTCGCAGCGCTTAGACCATACGTTGGTCCTTTGTGCCGCCTCCTGGGCCCTACTCCTCAAGCCAACCTAAACTTCTTGTGAAGTCAAGTAGTTGGCCGTGTGGAGTGTTGCCCAGTTGTGACCAATCTGGCCACTCCTCTCCGAAAACGGACCACCTAAGTTGTTTGAGTGACTCGCATTCACACATGATGTGTCTTAGTGTCTCCTCTTCTTGCTCGCATTTCCGACATAGGGGGTCTTTTACCACCCCTATGTTGTGGAGGTGCTTTTTTAGTTTGCAGTGCCCAGTAAGTGTACCGACTAGCAACCGCAAGCTACTTCTTGGTAATTCAATGTATTTCCTGCTCAGCTTCGGTATTGGTGAGTGGATGAATTTTTTGGCGACCACATATTTGTCAGTCTGTAGCCATTCCTTTTTGTGTTCTTCAAGAGAGTTTCCTTTAAGTATTTGGGAGACAGTGAGTGGTGCCAGTGGCAGAGCCTTAGAGCCTTCCCTTTTCAGGGCAGCCCTTTTGGCAAGCCTATCGGCCCGGTCGTTCCCTTCATTATTTGAATGTCCCTTAATCCAGGAGATTGTGACTCTGTTGGTTGCGGCGAGTTTGTCTAAGGCTTGCTTGCACTCCAATATTATACTGCTGGCCACCCTCGGTCTCGAAAGCGCAGCTATGCTTGATTTGCTGTCAGTGAGGAACAAAATGGATTTGTTCGAGACTGCCAGTTCCGATAGTTTCCGAGCACCTTCAAGTATCCCGAAAAGTTCCGTTTGAGTGATCGTCGCATTCCTACCTAGGGGGATGCTGAGGCTGAGGTCAGGTTTCTGGCAATAGATGCCTGCCCCTGCGCCTTCATGGTTCTTGGCCCCGTCGGTATAGACGGTGATTTCTGGTTTGTCATTAATCTGATCTTTTATTTCGTATTGCCGTTTAAACAGGTGTCTCGGTGGGACACTGTCGAGGGATTCTTTGAGTTCAGGCATGGTTAACCCCGCCTCTCTCAATATTTTCCCGTGTCTCACACCGTTTGCTGTCGGGCTCCACGTGCCATTTGCCTTTAGTCTTAAGGCTGTGCTTACTGCCACCTCCTTTACATGTATGTGAAGGGGCGTCAGGTTCAGTAGAGTTTCGATTGCAGCCGTGGGTGTTGTGCGCATTGCGCCCGTCATGGCCAGGCACGCCAATCGTTGTAGATGGTTTAGCTTCTTCCTGGTTACCGATTGGTCTGTTCTCGGCCACCAGGTTATCGCTCCGTATGTCAGAGCTGGTCTGACAATTGCAGTGTAGAGCCACCGGGCCACCTTTGGTTTGAAGCCCCAGGTTGGTCCTAGCGCGCCCCTACACTGCCAGAAGATGACACATGCTTTTTTCAGCTTGTGTTCTAGGTGGTTCTTCCAGTTAAGCTTGGAGTCCAGTATAATACCGAGGTATTTCGCCTCGTCTGCCAAGCATAGCTGGTTGTTGAAAAGTTTGGGAAGTCTACCTGTGTTGATCTTCCTTTTTCTTGTGAATAGTACTAACTCTGTCTTCTTGGGGTTAACCGAGAGAGACGTTTTTTCGCACCAATCCTCTATGATTTTGAGGGCATTCTGCATAAGGCTAGACAGAATGCTCTCGTGTTTTCCGATAAGTAGGATTACCACGTCATCTGCGTAACCCACAGCATGGTATCCTGCGTTGTTCAGTTGCCGTAGTAGGCCGTCCGCAACGACGTTCCACAGAAGCGGGGATAGCACCCCACCCTGTGGACATCCTTTTGTGGCAGCTACTGTTTGGCTTTCTTTACCTATTGAGGCAGTTACAGTTCTATTCCTTAGCATGGCCCCGACCCATCCAATGATGGTTGTGGGGACCGCGTGTTTGTTTAGACCCTGTTCTATGTTGGCGTAGGAGACTTTGTCAAAAGCCCCCTCGATATCTATGAAGGCTCCTAGGGCTGACTGTTTGTTAGCCAGCGATCCTTCAATCCTGCATACCACATGATGAAGGGCCGACTCAGTCGATTTGCCTGGCCTGTAGGCGTGTTGGCTTGGGTGCAGTTTGCTGTTCAAGCAGCACTGCTCCCTGATGTAGTTGTCGCACAGCCTCTCTAGGGTTTTCAGAAGAAAAGACGTGAGGCTGATTGGTCTGAACGATTTGACTGCCGTGTAGTCAGTTTTGCCTGATTTGGGAATAAAAATCACTCTGGCTTCCCTCCATAGTCTCGGTACGTACTGCATTGCAATACATGCCCGAAACAGTCTGCACAGTAGCGGCAGTAAGTGCTCCAAGCCCCACTGTAGTAGGGCAGGATACACACCGTCCGGTCCTGGCGATTTGAAAGGGGAGAATGATCTTATTGCCCATTCTATTTTGCTTTCTGTGACGATTTCCATGCTCATGTTCCAGTCCTCCGCTGTGGGGAGATATTCTGGGTCATTTTGATGGTTTGCATCAGAACCGCTTTTGGAGTCAGGGAAGTGTGACTTCAGAAGCAGACTTAGGGATTCTCGGAGGTCAGCAGTATAGGTGCCGTCCTCCTTTTTGAAGATGCCTGGCTGTGCACTACGGCACCCAGATAGTATTTTCCTGGTGCGGGCTGTTTCCGATACGGAGTTAATGCCCTCACAGAAGTTATGCCATGAGGCCCTTTGGTTTCTCCTGAGGGTCATTTTAAAGTCCCTCTGGGTTCTCTTGAATGTGGCCCAGTCCTCCTCAAGTCGGGAGTTCTTGGCTTTGTTAAAGGCTTTGCGAGAGTCTGACCTTTTTTGGTCGAGCTCTGGGCACCACCAGGGAGGTTTGGCAGATGTGCCTGCCTTCCTGGCGGGGCAGGCCTCGTGGAAAGAGTCTATAAGGCTGGTCTGTAATTTCAGAGACAGTCTCTCAACCGCCTCGCTGTTTACAGGGTCCTGCCTGAAGACGTCCTCTTCTAGATGTTTGGATAGGCAGTTGTTGAACAGTTCCGTATCCGTTCTTCTTGGGTTTCGAACCAGGATTCGTTCCACGGTCGTAACTCCTATACTGAAGCAGATCCATCTATGATCCGAGAATGACACGTCTTGGTGGACGCGCCAGTTCTCTATCTGCTTTGCTGTGTTCGCATTTGCGAGGGTGATGTCTATGACCTCTTGTCTAGTGGGGGTCACGAAGGTGGGTTCGCGACCCCTGTTCACTATCTCTAGGGTCGTAGTTGAGAGGTACTCTAGAAGAGATTCTCCTCTGTGGTTGGTGTCGCTGCTGCCCCACACTATGTGGTGGGCATTGGCGTCGCACCCTATTATCAGATCTAATTTGCCGTCCTCACAGTGTTTAATGAGTGCCGCCATCTCCTTTCATATAATCATACACTTTCACCTGATGTGAAAAATACAGTGCGCGCCTAAAGTATCAAAGTTCATTTTGCAAAAACTCTAGATATCAAGTTCTTACCTTCAATTGTCATTTACTCGAAAAATTTCTTATGAAAGATGGCAATATTTTTATACTGCCAGTTCGACAATAAAAAGATCTCTCAAAATCAAGAACAAAAATAGGGGGTTGCCATTTAAAAAGAAAATGGATGACGTCATTCCTGAAAAACAAATGACGACTGAAAATCGACTTTCATGCAAAAATGTGTATTTTTATAAAAGAAAATCGATGTGTCTGAGGATTTTTTCCAAAAATATTTTATTTCGATTTTACTGACTATATTCCATACTTTAGGCGCGCACGGTATGTGTGAACATAATCATGACGGATAATTGATCGTTCTTACCTGTGAGCATACTTTCGTTCACAATGCAACTTCCTGTTAGCAATATGGCGTCACAAGGCATGACAAAGCCCGTCCTGGGTATCACCAAAATCTGTCCCGGAACTAAATCCGTCGATTCCACCATCCCCACTTCAGGATCGGAATTTGTTTGTTTTCTTAAAACGGGGATTTCTTTGGAAATTGCTGATATTGCCAACTTGTGTAGTGCTACACTTTGCTAAAAAAAAAATTGTAGATTATTTTCTAATAATACTGGAGCTAATTTATAGAATATAATTTCTAGATACTGCAGAAAATCTTTAACCCTTTAACTATGGGCAAAATTATACACGATTACTATGTCGACTTTTTTCAAAATCTGACTTACTATAGTATATTGTATAACGAGCATGGAATGACATACATTTCTCGCGAGTATGAAGTTAGCAGCATGAGCCGAAAGGTGAATGCTGCAATTCATAAGAGGGAGAAATAGTCATTCCATGCAAGTTGTACACTATGCTTTACCTACGACAACTTTGTTGAGCTTCATTGTGATAGTTAAGATAATTAAAAACCGAGAGCGGACTATTCGTACGCGATAACTTTGATCAGAGGCACCTGCTTAACGTTACCGCGGAAACAAATGTCAGTCAAAAACCAAGCCGCCAACCGCAACATTATTTATGGTTCATATCATTTCTCGAGTTTATACATTCTTAGTGTTTAAAAGTATATATAAATAGTATGGAGACAAACATCGAAATTTGCCGAGGTACTACAACTAACGCCCCATGCATGTAGAAGCGGCGAAGCAAACATCCTTAAATCTACTCCGTCATTTTGACACATTGAAGGTTAGGCTTTACGCGTGACAGTGCAGTGTTGGAATATATTCTAGCACAGATAATCGATGTGAGAATGAAATGCGTGAGCAATGCACTATATATACTAATCATTAACAAGCATGTAATGAGCATATATCCAAGTTGTCGTAGGTAAATTTTTTTTCTTAACCCCATTTCGCAAATTTGTGAAAAAATGTAATGATTTTTTTTCTCATTGAATTAAAACACTAAATTGCCTATTGATGACTGCCGGACTATAAATGCAGAATTACCAAGTCGCTTATTGATGACTCCTGTAGTGAAACGGTTAAGGATCGTGTTAAAAATTTTGCTAATATCTTGGAATTTTCTAAAATTCGACTTGCTTTTTACAAAACTTCAATGTTTGTTTTTTAATCTGCTAACCTTTACACCTTTTGGTTAGTTACACATTTCCGACTTACCTTCCTTGTTTGGATTAGTGTGGTAATACTCGATACCAAAGTCAAAAATAGGACGCAGCTCGCATATATCATGTAGTCGTCAAAACACCAAAGAAGAACGGAAAACGCTTGAAATATATAGAAAGGATTAAACACTTCTTCAATGAACAGTCTCCAGTAAGATTTTATTTTTACTTCGATCTCATTTGGTCCGTATATATTCAACCTAAAAATGATTAATACAGACACTAAAAAAAAAACATGTAAATCGTGTAAAATATCAATGTTTCGGGCGGAAAAACCCATGGTCGATAGCCCAGACAGAGACGTACTCCCGAGTTGCTTTAGCAGCATGTGGTTGATTCATAACTTTCTTACGTTTCTTGGAATACTTGACACAACACATTGTATAATAGTCCATAATTTAAACCTATTTCTGTTAAAAATGAGCTCAAGTAAATAAATAAAATATTAAATTCAATGGAATCAAGTATTCTAAGAAACGTAAGAAAGGTATGAATCAACCACATGCTGCTAAAGCAACTCGGGATCACATACCGTATGTTCGATAAAAAACGCCCAACGCCATAACCCTGTTATTTATTGACTGATATGAATGAACTAAAAACCAAAGTCAATGGCCATTTAAATACTAACAAATGACATCAATATTGATTTTTTTCAATAATAACTTCATTGTCAAATGATGGCCAACTTAAAATTTTTAAGTGGCAGCATATAATGTTTTAATTTTTTTAGATTCGACACTATTTTTCTGAATCCAATAACGCCCAATTTATTGTTTTTCGTTCAATATTTTGGTCGAAAAAAATTAAAATAAATCTTCCATTAAAAATTATATTTTTCAAAAATTATAATTAGCGTGCCTTGAAAAAAAAGTGACAAATGTCATTTGTTGTAAGGTTATGTCAAACATGAATAATAAGGACCCAATAAATAAGTACCTATATTGTAGAATAAATAAGTAGTGCAAGTATTAATTTACTTGCGATTTAGATGTTCTGTGATTATTGCAAACACTAAGTACGTCTAACTCTGCAAGTCCACGAAATTGTCGATCCACTTTCTTCGACTTTTTAAAGGCTCCATATCGTCTCAAATTTCCTTCTAACCTTCTAAATTTAGGTTCTGGTATTCGCCGCTCTGGAAACCGTAGATGGTAAATCTGTGCCGCAGCTCTTCGATTTCTATTACATAGAAAATAAATTTGTAACACGTCTGTTAATTCGCTATTGTTCATGGTTATGTCTGAATAACAAATGGTTGACATTACTTATACAATAAATGACATTTGTCGATTCGAATTTTTTTCAAGGCACACTACATTTATTACCAAAAAAACTCATGTGAATAAGATTTATTATAATTTTTTTTTGGCATAAATATTAACTTAAAACCAACATAACAGGCATAATTGGATTCAGAAAAATAATGTCTAATATTATAAAATTAGAAAAGTATATGCAGCCATTTAAAAATTTAAAGTTGACTATCATTTGGCAATGAAGTTGATTTTGAAAAAATATATAATTGTCGTCATTTTATAGTATTCAAACAGCCATTGACTTTATTTTTTAGTTCATTCAAATCGGTCAATAAATAACAGAGTTATGGCGTTGGGGGTTTTTTATCGAACACACGGTATTTGCGTCTGAGGACTTCCCAAGTACGTGGCATATAGCCACTTCCAATTACTGCTTATTACAGGCCGATACACATTTCGTGAGACTTGAAGAGTTAAAAAAAAAATGCACTGATAACTTTATCACTTCGCAGCCGGTGAGCTTCTATCGTCCAGGAATTCGCAATCTCACCGAAAGATGGCGAAAGGAATTATTATTACATCTAGTGCTTTTTCCGGGTTACTTGTTTTAAAAACCGTATTGTGTTTATATCTGCCAATTTGACCTCAAAAAATCACTAAATAAATTAAATGCACGTGCAACAGTTTTTGTCAACTTTGTTTATCTCTATAAAAATAATAATTATAATATTTTATTGTTGTTATAAATAAGTGCGCAATTGTTTTACTTTCATCTTTTTCATGGCTAACTATTTTTTTTCGTGGTCGTGGGTTCGAATTCCATCCGGTGGCCATTCGGGTCCATGGATGTTCAGTGTATGTCCCCCCACTTATTATATATAATAAATAATGATTATATATATAAATAAATTTTAAAAATCAATACAAAATAGTTAAATGGTACCCCTGGCAGAATGTACCAGGTTTCTAAGCCAAAAAAAAAAATATTTTTTTAAATTTATAATAAAACTTAAAAATGACTGTAACTCACTTATTTTTAGAAATAACCACGTCATATGTGATATCGGATTAAAGAGGAAAAAATAGTCTTTCGAATGAGCTCATAGCCAACTATGGTTTCCATTTAAAAAAATGTAAGTTTGCGTCATATCTCGGAAAATAATGGCTTTAAAAAATTTCTGAATTAATTTTATTAAGCTGCGTAAAATTATCTACAACTTTGTACTTTACTGTTTTTTCCTATCTGTCATAATAACCGAGATATATTTATTTGAAAAAATTGACACTTTTTACATTTTTCAAAATATCCAGTTACCCTTCACTTTTCTGAAAAGTTTGAAAGTGTTATTTTATTGGGCTCGTAAAATTGCACTTTTTTGCCCATTTAACCGTTTCTCTATCTCTTATAGTTTCTGAGATCCCCATAGAGAACATCGAAAAAAACTCACCCAGTATATATTTTTTGTATTCTAAAGGGAGTCATCCTGTAAACGAGTCCAAATAAATATTATATCCATCCGTACTTACAAATTCCACTCTTCGGATTCTAACAGTCCGCCGGTGTCCTCCAAAATATCTTCGAGGCACCTCTTCGGAGTGAACTCCTCCAGAGTGTCGAAAATTCCCCTGCCCGGTACCCAGACGTATTTCGTGTACTGATACACGAAGTACCTCAGTTCGGTGAAGGAATCTTGCGCGAACGAAACTAAATCATTGTGAACGGTCACGATCGAGCAGTCGCCGAAGTGGTCGTAGATGAGCAGAATTTTGGCCGTCGTCAGGGGGCACGCCGTGTATCGGTACTGCTGCAGGAACGGATACCAGAACGCGAGGGCGTAGGGAAAGCCGAGGAGGAGGACGGAGAAGATGTGGTACACGACGGTCTTGCCGGTGGTCGGTTCGTAGCCGTACACGTTGAACTCGGAATCGTCGTGCGCCGGGTTGTTGATTTCCTGGTGCGAGGCTTCGCCGATTGGCTCGTACTCTTTGGATGTAAAAAGTTACAAGTTAGTTCTTGGAATTACAATATAGCAATAATACCCCAGGTAGCAGACCCAAGTCATTTTGACGCCGTATTTTGGTCATTATACTGACTAAAAAAAAGAACCTTTATTGGCATAACCATATATACAAAACAAAACAAATTAATTCCTTACATCCCTCACCCCCCCCCTTCCACTCCTCCCCTCCCTCCCTCTCCCCTCTTTCTCCCATCCCACCTTCTCCAGCGTCTTCACTCCTGCCCCATCCTCTCTCATCCATTCCGTCACCCTTCTATTCCCTCTCACGCCTACCCATTCTTCTTTCACCCCCTCACATTCTTCCGCCAAGTGCTTCCATGTATCCTTCCCCCACTCGCACAGCCCACATCTCATATAATCCTCCCCCATCCACCTCTTCCTCCCTTTCTCTCCTGACCCACATCTCGCCCTCGCCAACCTCACCCTCTCCTCCCTACTCCATCCTTCTTCCCCCCAATACTCTGGTATTCTCCCGTACACCTGCCACCTCCCATACATATCATTATATTCACTCCTTTCTATCCGCCCCTGTCTCTCCTGCATATCCACCTCTCTCATTTTTTCCTTCACCCATCCCGCCACCTTCACCCCCCTCCCCATCCACTCTATCACCTTTGCCTCCGATAACCCCACCCTCTCATACATCCTCCTTCTCTCCCTTCTCCATTTCCCCTCTTCCCCATTCACACACCCCCACCATACTGCCTTTACCAATCTCTCCTCCCCTATTATACTGACTAATATCACCTATTAATTGACGTCATTTAACTATTAAAAACACGTGTATCATATAGACGTCAATTGGCAACGTTAACATGACGTTGCGTAATGCCTAATTTTCTTCGTAATTTGAAGGTCACTAATTGAAGTCTGCACAGTCGCAATTGGCGACGTTTATTTGAAACGTCTTAAAATGAAGGGTAAAATGACATTTCAATTGAGAGGTTCGGGGCCGCGGTGGCCCAGTGAGTAGAGCTCCTGCTTGCGGGCCTCGTGGTCGTGGGTTCGAATCCCATCCACGCGGTCACTTTTTCGGAACGAAAAATGGCCGTGCGGGTCCATGGATGTTTAGTGCATGTCCCTTTCATCATTATAAATGATTATTATACAATTTATCGGTTGTGGCAGAATGCCCTAGTTGGCTAAGTCAATTCTCAAATCATCCGCGATTCCTCAACCCGAATTCCTGTCAACCATCCTTCCTTAAAAAAAAAAAAAAAAATTGAGAGGTTACTGGTATGTCAATTTTTAGTCATTTTTTATTAGTAACCTTAAAGGTCTAATATCCCCCAATTTTGACATCATAATGGCGTCATCTAAGGTCAGTCTGCTACCTGGGACATTTGACCTTCGTCGAGTATTAATTAACCACTACGGGTGCACTGTTAATGCATCATAAAGATAGGTTTTTCCTGGACAGTCTTCTACTACATTTTTTGCCACAATAAGGTTTGCGGTTCATTAAACAAATAAAAGGTTTGTCTAGAAACTCTGTGTGAGTAAATGAAACGTTGCAAAGATTTCTGCTTCAGTATTCATTGATTTGAATAAGCACACTATGTTTCAGTCAATTTTTACTCTTCAATTTTTAAAAAAACTTCAAATAACTTGTCGTGTCTCCACTGCATCGGCGTTAAATCTGGCTCTTGGGGGTGCGCAGGGGGGTTATTTGAATAGGGAGAATTGGAAACGCGACATCCACGCCATCTCACAGTCATCTGGCCCAACTAACGCAACGCAACGCTGCCAAATCTATGTACAAATCTTTGTAACCAAGCAATATGGTCATATTTTTGTTGGTTAAATTTATTTTAGGTATTTAAGAACATCCAAATATCTGGTAATATTCAAAGTACACTAGTGTTAATTGTTTGTTTAAGTCTATTTGATGAATTTTAAAGCAAAATAGACTTTTGAATAATTTCACAAATGAGATATGACAACATCTATTTCCCATCAAATTGCCGGCCCATTTTAGACATACATAACCTCATTAACGTCACGAGTTGAATTATTATTCGGCCAGGTATTTATAATTCAAATTTAAATTAATATTCTTAATAAACCTAAAAGAGTGTACAATGGGTAAATTAAGTACTCTTAAGTAAATTGCAGTAACGTTTATACCCGCGATTCAAATATTAAAAATTAAGCTTTCTTTACATTTCTGAAATGTCCTAATCGCAGAGATGAATGGATTAATTCCATTGAATGTATTACTCTAAAAAAATTCCACTTTCAAAAGTTATGCACATTTGTGAGGACCACTTTTTAAGTATTTATTAATTCCTGTAGAAAATATTTAAATTGGAATGCAATTCCGACAGTTTTTAATATACCTTCTTGTAGTACTTCTTCCAGTAAAATTCCCGCAAAATCTTTTTTAAAACGGCCCCTTCAAGAATGTAGCTCACTTCATGATTTAACATCTGCCCCAAAAAGAAGTCGTTTGGAAAAAATTTTAAGCGAATCCCCTTCAACATCATTTAGAGCTTTACTTTTTGCGTTTGATTAAGTCTAAGCTCTTTATAAAGCAAGTGTCTGCGATTTCCGCTTTTATTTGGATGCGTCGCACTGATGAGAACCAAAAAGTTCGAAACACTTGCAAAAATGAATTGTAAAGTCGCAATTTTAAATTTCCCGCTGGCTCGATGTGTTTGGCCAGATGACTCGCAGACGGCGCTGATGGCGTTTCCAAAAGTTAACATTGAACTGTCCCTCTTTATCCTTAATGCTCTGTGGGGGTGCGTAACCGAAGAGGGAGGGCTGCCAACAAGTTTTTTTATAAAATGTCAAAAAAAGTTGTCTTTGATTTTAAGTTTTATTTTATAAAATGAGTAAGAATATGGTTATTTAATTCATTTTGATGCATTTTTAAATGAAATTACGGTTTTTTGTACTCACTGTCAGTCACCGGTGACTGACATGGCCCCACTGGAATTCTTCAGTGTCAGTCACTGGTGACAAAGCGGTTAACGTGTTAATAAAAGTTATTTGCTTTAATCCGTAGATTTTGACTAAAATTATAGGTTTCCATTTAAAAATAACAAGTTGACCTTGAAATGACTTATAATTGATGACATATAAGCCTGCTGCATTAGCCCCTTCATGTCAAACACATTTTATTTGAAACATTTTTTTCTCGGAATCTTCATTTCCATAATATTTCAGATCTCCAGGATAAATGCCGCTCCCTGTATAAAAAAATTATGTTGATGTAGGTATAAATAACGATAATATCTGAGAAATAAATTTATTTTCTGGAAGAGCTTACAAAAGTGTTTTAAGAAAGTGCTCTTGGTTTTTCAGAATAACCAGTAATAAAAAATAAGAACTGAAATTATTTTTTTTCAGTTTTATCGAATAACTGTGGAAGTAGTTGGAATACTTTAATACGTTGGCTGCCGCCGGCGCGTCAGTGCATCCGACTTTATACTTGCGTAGGTGCAATCCCAATTGTAGTGGCAGCGAACGTGTTAAATTTATTTCTAACAAATTATCCAGCATTGAAATGCGCAACTTCGTCTTCATTTAACCAACTCTCCAGCTCTCACAGTTATCGAGATGGAAATGCTAACGCATCGAATTTGTAACACCCTGTATACAGGGTGCCCGTTTTTCGAGCGGTACCATGGGGATTTGAGTTATCTTAAGAGATACGAGGTTGGTTAAACTAGGGCAAAGTTGTGTATTATAACGTTGACTAATAATCTGTTGAGAAATTGGAGTTATCTTTTTTTGTTTTCAAAAAATCGCGAAAATATAAAAAAATTCAATTTTCATTTTTATGAAAATAATAATTTTAAATTTTGGCTGAAATGTAAAATTAAAACATAATGTGTGATACATCATCGTAAACAAAAACAAATCTTGCATTAGAAAATGTAAAAATCCAATATGGCTCCCATAAGAAAAACAAAATTTGCCTATTGTTTCTCCGCCATCTTGAAAGCTACAATAAATCTAATAACATATTTAGATCCTCCATTAAAAAGTGCTCCAATAATGTCTTAGTGCAAAATGCGTAATAGTAATAGTTTTCGAATAAAAAAATTAAAAATGAAAATTGAAATTTTTTATTTTTTCGCGATTTTTTTAAAACAAAAAAAGGTAACTCAAATTTCTCAACAGATTATTAATCAACGTTATAATACACAACTTTGCCCTAATTTAACCAACCTCATATCTCTTAAGATAACTGAAATCTCCATGATGCCGCTCGAAAAACGTATGTAATAATATTTTATTAACATATCCTTATTAAAATTAGTCAGCATAGGTGATTATATGAATCATCCATTTATGTGTAAATTGAAATCAAATCATCTGTCTGACCATGAAAGCCAACAAAGGAGAGATTAAATTGCATTATAATGCAATATGGAAACCAGTCAGACGTGAATGCCGAACAAAAAATTGTTTTAAATCCCAATTTAAATATAACGTAATAATACATTAAGGTTTTTATTAATTATTTCTTCCTAAACTGAAATATACAATTTTAATGTTTGTTTAATAACGTTTTTGAGTTCCCGGATTAATCCTTAACACGTTCGCTGCCGCCGACGTGCTAGTGCATCCAACTTTATACTTGCACATGTGCAATCCAGTGGTGTATTGGAAGGGGAACGTGAGGGAACGACGTTCCCTCACCTTTTTTCAGAAACGGAACGCGTTTGTGTTTGTTAATATTTTGTATAGTAAGAATAAAAAAAAATAAAAAAGCTTACAAGTAAAACAATAGTTTGCCTAAAATAAGATGATAAATAAAATTTTTAGCAAGCTGCTTGTGGAAAGTCGCGGACTATTTTTTTGCTCTCACCATGCGTTCCCTCACTTCTTTGCACTCACCATGCGTTCCCTTACTTCTTATTCTACCAATACACCACTGGTGCAATCCCAATTGTAGTGGCAGTGAACGTGTTAAACTGTGCATACATCTGTTATGCAAACAGCTGATCAGCACAGCGATGCCAGATTTACACATTAATCCTGAATCATCTGTTAGAACATGCGATTGAAGTAATTTAATTTAAAGTGGCTAAAACCTTCCACTACTCTGATAACAGGCGTACAACAAAAATTGACGACGAAGTTGGCGCTGGAAATTTAAATCATACCAGAACTAAGATCACACACACACGCGTAAAGTACTTGAAATGTGAGATTTTAATAACCCCTAATATTAATATCTGACATGTCACCATTTAACCGCAACCAGCATTTCGCGAGTGATCTTAGTGCAGACATAACTCAAGAATAACAGACGTACAACAAATACAAATGACGACGAAGTTGGCGCTGGAAGTTTAAAGTCATACCAGAACTAAGATCATACGCGCACGCGTAAAGTACTTGACAAATCAGATGTTACTAACCCCTAATTATATACTATATACTTCGTACGTTCAACCAAGTCCAGAACAATATTCCCTCCTTATTGTCGTAGCTATTCCACCAATTTATACATAGGCTGTATTCAGGGTGTCCCACGAGGTAGTAGACTGCCGATATCTCAAAAACAGTTAGTAGTACGAAAATTAAATTTGGTGGCTTTAAATGGTTTGAAATGATGCCCCTTTCTGAATGCATAGATTTCATTTCCGTTTCTCCATTTCCGAGAAAATGACACCAACTTCAGAATTTCAAATGGGACGCCCTGTATATTTATGGATTTTTGGAAAAGTGATTGAAAGACAAATTCAGCGATTAAAATATGAGAATCTGAATATAGTTTCGGCTTGTATCGAGAGCCATTTAAGCGAAATATTTTGCACGTGAAGTCTACTCAGGAAGACCTTTCCAACAACATAAAACACTTGCTGCTTTGCGAATACCAACTTCCTTTGTTAGACAGAGCAATTCTATCTTTGTGTTTCCATCAATTATTGACACGTACATGAGCAAGTTCAAGGGAGTTTACAAGGCAATTCACAAGTACAAAAAAAAATGATTCATCACATAATGAATACGTATTTCCTGATAATTTGTAAAATTAACATTACGATTTTACAATTGCTTCCGCCCACAAAATAACCTGAAAGAGACCGACATCACCTCCTCTCGACTTGTAGAAATAAACGAATGCAAAGTTCCCCTACTCGATTGTAGAAATAAAACAATTGAGCCATCGCACCAACAATTGCAATTAAACAATTTTAGAACAAAACAAGTATATAATTACCCGTGCGAATATTCCGTCTTGACATTGTGGAGGAGGAATACAACCTCTTATTAATCAACTGCACATTTATGTAATAGGAAACTGTGATCCATCCACTAACTGCAACTGCACCCACGGTTGCACATTTCTGCAATTACACAGGGGTTATGCGGTTTCAAAATATTTACACCGATCGTTCCGAATGATTTTGCGACTAGTAAAAACGACCGCGATGTCGGAATACGCGAGCAACGTGTTGGAAAAAGACGGAGATGTTTCGCGTGCGTGAATACCACGAATTTAATTAAACTGAAACGTGCTGAATGGATAAGCAACGTGTTCGAAAAACGACGGAGATGCGGCAGACGACCACAAATATAATTAGTCTGAAACGTTTCATAATCGATTAAGAATGTAAATGGGGTAAATAAAGTTGTTTGCTGAATCATTATTGATTTCAATAGCTTAATGGACCTTAGGCAGACAATATTACATTTGCGTTGTGGATTTGTTCTATCGTAAAATTATCTTTTATGAATGAGGAAATAACGATTGATAAGGTTTCGTTTATTTGAATGTAACAGTGACGGCTCGCGGTTTCTACTCTATTTATTTGTGTTACCACCTCTGCTACCACTGCTCGTTACGAGTTATAAGCTTTTAAAAACTCAAACGTCATCACATTCGTAATTCCCGCCGCCTCCGCGCCATCTGCCGGACGATCGTTGAACTGCCAAGTGATGATTGCGAGTTGCAATCACTTGGCAGTTCAGCCATCGTCCGATGGATGGCGCGTTCCTAGCAAAAATGGCGTCAATTTTTATACAGTAGAAAATTGTCTACATCACGAAGAATAATACATATCGGCTTTGTTTCTTTTTCGTTCATACTGCAATACAGGGTGTCAACATACGCATAATAACGGATAACTATATTTTTTTCAAATGGAACACCCTATTATACAGGGTGTTTCAGAGCTCTGGGAACGGTCAATCACGTGCTTATTTATCAAAATTTCGAAAAATGTTTTATACAAAAGTTGTGTATAATAGTGAGGTGCACGCCCTAAAAATATTTAAATTTATACAGAGTGTCTCGTAACAAAGTTACAGACCAAACTTATGTTTTTTTAAATGGAACACCCTGTACTTTTTGTCATTTTTGAATTATATGGAGCAAATAAAGGTGAGTTACTTCAATACTCCCTATACCTATTGTTTGCTGTTTTCGAAATATTTGAAGATTTGTTGAAATGCATGGTCTGGGTGAAGTTTTATTTTTGCCCCAGTGATTGACGTTGAACGATTAAAATCATTTCTATTATTTGGTTGAAGGTTCGAACTATAGAGCCAACCATGATTTCATACAAAAAATTATACAGGGGGATAAAAAAATGCGGTAGAAAAACCGAACTTATAAAGTTAAATAACTTCGTTTTTTCAAATGGCACACCCTGTATTTAGTAACGTATTCTTAAGTAGAATCCAATTATCTTTAATGGTCTTTCGACTTTTCAAATAATGCGTGCATTGCCCGCCAGAGCGCGCAAAATCAAAAATAATTTTTTATATTACATGAAAAAAACATTAAAATGTAAAAAATCTGCTACAAAGTAATCTTTCCATGTCAACATTGAGAACGGACGTTTGGTATATTAATTAAAAAAACATGTTGCCATCTGTACTTCCACAAAATTCGTAATAAATTATCTAAACCTTATTACAGCAATATTATCCCACATAAAAAGCGTTGCCTCCAAACTAGTTAAACAACGTCCACCACCTACTGTCACAACAACACATGTTCACTGCCTTCAAATAAGGAAGTGACAGTTATTTCGTCATTTTTTTAAGCACTGAATTATTCAAATTGAATTATTTCCAACTGGGTTCAACAATTTGTCTGGATTACCACCAATAATTATTCATATCCACAATTAATTGATATTCAAATTATCAAGCGACATTAAGAAATATTTAATTTGACAATATCCGTGACATAATTTAGTTTGAGAATTAGCATTTTCCATCAGCTCAATCATTTGTAACGGTAATTCGCAGTAGTAATAACAGACGTGATTATAACAACGTGCGAGCCACAAGATTTTTATTCAGAGTTGGCTGTGAGATAAATTAGGAATGTTGTTGAATATTAAAAATTAGGAACATTAAATATTGTTCCCCCATCAGAACACCTACAGACCGGTTTCGACCTTTCAGGTCTCATCAGCGTAGTTAGTTGCTGTTGGGGTAACGGAAATTACTATTGGAATATAAGCATTCCAAACACCGTTAAAGGTAGTAACGCCAAAGTGGCGGAATCTATTGCCTGAATGTTGTACTGTTCACATTAATATTGTTATATTTGCCGCCGCTGGCAATGTCCAAAAATTAGGACTTTAAATAAAACAGTTTCTTTGTTAATATCACACTTGATTTTTTAGTGACTCGAGTTTCGATCATTAGCTGATAACTTGAAATTTGAAAACTTGAAGTTTGAAAATGATCAGCTACGCCTTTTTGTTATTTAAGTTCAAAGAATGTTCAAATCTAAATCTGTGCGCCAAATTTAGAGATGAGGGAATTTCAAACAATCGCCCTCGAAATTAATATTTGATATAAAATCATCACGATTTTCTTAGACAATGCTAAAAACGCTAAATTTCGAAAATTGACTTTGTTCAGTTAAAATGGAATTATCCCAAAATTTATAAATGGGGCGTTTCTAGATTATTATGCTAACTTGAAGAATTACAAATTTTAAGTAAATTTGAAAAGTTTTAAAGTCGTAAAACGTGAAATTTCGAAAATTTACTTTGTTCAGTCAAAATCGAATTATCTCAAAATTTAAAAATGGGATGTTTCGAGATTCTTATTCTAACTTGAAGAATGACATATTTTAGGTAAGTTTGAAAAGTTTTAAACTCGTAGCAATTGTTTTTCAATATTTTTATTCAATGTTAAAAACGCGAAATTACGAAAATTGACTTTGTTCAGTTAAAATGGAATTATCCCAAAATTTATAAATGGGGCGTTTCTAAATTCTTATGCCAACTTGAAGAATTGCATATTTAAGTAAATTTGAAAAGTTTTAAAGTCGTAAAACGTGAAATTTCGAAAATTTACTTTATTCCGTTAAAATCGAATTATCTCAAAATTTATAAATGGGATGTTTCGAGATTCTTATGCTAACTTGAATAATGACATATTTTAGGTAAATTTGAAAAGTTTTAAAGTCGTAGCAATTGTTTTTCAATTTTTTTATTCAATGTTAAAAACGCGAAATTTCGAAAATTTACATTGTTCAGTTAAAATGGAATCATCTTAAAATCCACATCCAGGGGTGTTTCGAGATTTTTATGTAATCTTAATCACTAACATATTTTAAGTATATTTCTAAAGTTTTAAAGTCGTAACAATTGTTTTTCTATTTTTTTTAATCAACTTTAAGAATGCAAAATTACAGAAATTAACATTGTTCAGTTCTAATAGAATCATCTCAAAATCTATAGATAGGGTGTTTTGAGATTCTTAAGGTATCTGAAAGAATAACATATTTTAAGTAAATTTGAGAAGTTTTAAAGTCAATTTTTCTATTTTTTTTTTGTCAACGTTAAAACTTTCTTTATCATCATCGTAGACCTCTATGTAATACCATTTTCTTCATCAGAAGAACGAAACAGATCAATTGGTGTTAAAAAATTTAATCTAGAAAAAATTGTAAAAATGTTAGCAAGTCACCATGAACTTTATAGAAAATTTGGAAAAAAGTCGATTTTTCCAGACTTTGAATGGGTGTAGCGGCTGAACGAAGAATCCAATTTGAACGCGGATTTCAAATCTGTGTTCCCTGTGTGTCAATTAGTCGGATTTAATTAAAATTGGCGATTCAAATTTTTTGACGAAAACCCGAAAAATCATCCAAGGGTCCCCCCTTCTTACTTTTTCCCAAAAATTGCATTTGAAATGATTTTCTGAAGAAACCACTAGTTCAATTCGGGGTTTCTATACGTCATTCGAAAGATCTCATTAAGACGCATCAGAAAATGTACTTTCGCAAGAACAAATGTAAATTTAAAGCCCGTGACACATCAGCAAAGAAAACTCGAAAATGGAAAAAATCGAAAAAATCAACTTTCCTAGTAATCATCATAGACCTTTATGTAATGCCATTTTCTTCATCAGAAGAACGAAATAAATCGATTGACGTGAAAAAATATCATCTAGAAAAAATTGCAAAAAAGTTAGCAAGTCACCATGAACTTTATAGAAAATTTGGAAAAAAGTCGATTTTTCCAGACTTTGAATGGGTGTAGCGGCTGAACGAAGAATCCAATTTGAACGCGGATTTCAAATCTGTGTTCCCTGTGTGTCAATTAGTCGGATTTAATTAAAATTGGCGATTCAAAATTTTTGACGAAAACCCGAAAAATCATCCAAGGGTCCCCCCTTCTTACTTTTTCCCAAAAATTAGCTGTGAAATGATTTCCTGAAGAAACCACTGGTTCGATTCGGGGTTTCTATACGTCATTCGAAAGATCTCTTCAAAACGCTTCAGAAAATGTACTTTCGCAAGAACAAATGCCAATTTGAAGCCTGTGACACGTCAGCAAAGAAAACTTGAAAATGAAAAAAATCGAAAAAATCAACTTTCCTAGTAATCATCATAGACCTTTATGTAATACCATTTTCTTCATCAGAAGAACGAAATAAATCAATTGACGTTAAAAAATATCATCGAGAAAAAATTGCAAAAAAGTTAGCAAGTCACCATGAGCTTTTTAGAAAATTTTGAAAAAAGTCGATTTTTTCAGACTTTGAATGGGTGTAGCGGCTAAACGAAGAATCCAATTTGAACGCGGATTTCAAATCTGTGTTCCCTGTGTGTCAATTAGTCGGATTTAATTAAAATTGGCGATTCAAATTTTTTGACGAAAACCCGAAAAATCATCCAAGGGTCCCCCCTTCTTACTTTTTCCAAAAATTGGCTGTGAAATGATTTCCTGAAGAAACCACTGGTTCGATTCGGGGTTTCTATACGTCATTCGAAAGATCTCTTCAAAACGCTTCAGAAAATGTACTTTCGCAAGAACAAATGCCAATTTGAAGCCTGTGACACGTCAGCAAAGAAAACTTCAAAATGAAAAAAATCGAAAAAATCAACTTTCCTAGTAATCATCATAGACCTTTATGTAATACCATTTTCTTCATCAGAAAAACGAAATAAATCAATTGACGTTAAAAAATATCATCTAGAAAAAATTGTAAAAAGTTAGCAAGTCACCATGAACTTTATAGAAAATTTTGAAAAAAGTCGATTTTTCCAGACTTTGAATGGGTGTAGCGGCTGAACGAAGAATCCAATTTGAACGCGGATTTCAAATCTGTATTCCCTGTGTGTCAATTAGTCGGATTTAATTAAAATTGGCGATTCAAAATTTTTGATGAAAACCCGAAAAATCATCCAAGGGTCCCTTCTTACTTTTTTCCAAAAATTGGCTGTGAAATGATTTCCTGAAGAAACCACTGGTTCGATTCGGGGTTTCTATACGTCATTCGAAAGATCTCTTCAAAACGCTTCAGAAAATGTACTTTCGCAAGAACAAATGCCAATTTGAAGCCTGTGACACGTCAGCAAAGAAAACTTCAAAATGAAAAAAATCGAAAAAATCAACTTTCCTAGTAATCATCATAGACCTTTATGTAATACCATTTTCTTCATCAGAAAAACGAAATAAATCAATTGACGTTAAAAAATATCATCTAGAAAAAATTGTAAAAAGTTAGCAAGTCACCATGAACTTTATAGAAAATTTTGAAAAAAGTCGATTTTTCCAGACTTTGAATGGGTGTAGCGGCTAAACGAAGAATCCAATTTGAACGCGGATTTCAAATCTGTGTTCCTCGTGTGTCAATTAGTCGGATATAATTAAAATTGGCGATTCAAAATTTTTGACGAAAACCTGAAAATTCATCCAAGGGTCCCCCTTCTTACTTTTTCCCAAAAATTGGCTTTGAAATGATTTGCTGCAGAAACCACTGGTTCGATTCGGGGTTTCTATACGTCATTCGAAAGATCTCTTCAAAACGCTTCAGAAAATGTACTTTCGCAAGAACAAATGCCAATTTGAAGCCTGTGACACGTCAGCAAAGAAAACTTGAAAATGAAAAAAATCGAAAAAATCAACTTTCCTAGTAATCATCATAGACCTTTATGTAATACCATTTTCTTCATCAGAAGAACGAAATAAATCAATTGACGTTAAAAAATATCATCGAGAAAAAATTGCAAAAAAGTTAGCAAGTCACCATGAGCTTTATAGAAAATTTTGAAAAAAGTCGATTTTTCCAGACTTTGAATGGGTGTAGCGGCTGAACGAAGAATCCAATTTGAACGCGGATTTCAAATCTGTATTCCCTGTGTGTCAATTAGTCGGATTTAATTAAAATTGGCGATTCAAATTTTTTGACGAAAACCCGAAAAATCATCCCTTCTTACTTTTTCCCAATAATTGGCTTTGAAATGATTTTCTGAAGAAACCACTGGTTCGATTCGGGGTTTCTATACGCCATTCGAAAGATCTCATTAAGATGCATCAGAAAATGTACTTTCGCAAGAACAAATCTCAATTTGGAGCTCGTGACACGTCAACAAAAAAAACTCGAAAATGAAAAAAATCGAAAAAATCAACTTTCTTAATAATCATCGTAGACCTTTGTGTAATACCATTTTCTTCATCAGAAGAACGAAATTAATCGATTGGCGTTAAAAAATTTCATCTAGAAAAAATTGCAAAAAAGTTAGCAAGTCACCATGAACTTTATGAAAATTTTTGAAACAAGTCGATTTTTCCAGATTTTGAACGGCCGTAGCGGCTAAACGAAGAATCCAATTTGAACGCGGATTTCAAATCTGTGTTCCCTGTGTGCCAATTAGTCGGATATAATTAAAATTGGCGATTCAAAATTTTTGACGAAAACCTGAAAATTCATCCAAGGGTCCCCCCTTCTTACTTTTTCCCAAAAATTGGCTTTGAAATGATTTGCTGCAGAAACCACTGGTTCGATTCGGGGTTTCTATACGTCATTCGAAAGATCTCTTCAAAACGCTTCAGAAAATGTACTTTCGCAAGAACAAATGCCAATTTGAAGCCTGTGACACATCAGCAAAGAAAATTTGAAAATGGAAAAAATCGAAAAAATTAACTTTCTTAATAATCATCGTGGACCTTTATGTAGTACCTTTTTATTCATCAGAAGAACGAGATAAATCGATTGGGGTTAAAAAATTTAATGTCAATTACCAAAAAATGTAATAATCTGATGCCACTAGTGACAAATTTTTCCGAAGTATTCATATCAATTACCATCGTTGGTGATATTCAAAATTGGCCAAATTGATGATAATTACATGATTCTCCATAAGGTTTATGCGTACGGATTCGAATTAAATTTGAGGGTCACGTCGGCATATATCCATTTTTAGTTTGTGAAAAGATCTCTTCATGGGTGTTGAGTCATGGGTGTCCTCTGTCTTACAGTTCCCACTTACACACCCACGTGACCCCATTAATGGCCATGCAGGCTTCACAAAATCGAGTCAACGTTTTTGGAAGTCGAATTATTTCAGTGAATAAAAAATATAAAAACAATTGTCACATACTTGAAACTTTTTAAATTTATTCAATAATTATTGTACTTTACAATTCAGTAAAAATATCAAAGCATTTCGTCACGAAATTTGGAGATAATCACATGAGAACAGAATAAATTGTCGTTATGAAAATTCTAAATTTTCAAGTGAATAAAAAATATAAAAACAATTGTCAGATACTTGAAACTTTTTAAATTTACTCAATAATTATTGTACTTTACAATTTAGTAAAAATATCAAAACATTTCGTCACAAAATTTGGAGATAATCACATGAGAACAGAATAAATTGTCGTTATGAAAATTCTAAATTTTCAAGTGAATAAAAAATATAAAAACAATTGTCAGATACTTGAAACTTTCTAAATTTACTCAATAATTATTGTACTTTACAATTTAGTAAAAATATCAAAACATTTCGTCACAAAATTTGGAGATAATCACATGAGAACAGAATAAATTGTCGTTATGAAAATTCTAAATTTTCAAGTGAATAAAAAATATAAAAACAATTGTCAGATACTTGAAACTTTCTAAATTTACGCAATAATTATTGTACTTTACAATTTAGTAAAAATATCAAAGCATTTCGTCACGAAATTTGGAGATAATCACATGAGAACAGAATAAATTATCGTTACGAAAATTCTAATTTTTCAAGTGAATAAAAAATATAAAAACAATTGTCAGATACTTGAAACTTTCTAAATTTACTCAATAATTATTGTACTTTACAATTTAGTAAAAATATCAAAACATTTCGTCACAAAATTTGGAGATAATCACATAAGAACAGAATAAATTGTGGTTATGAAAATTCAAATTTTTGAAGTGAATAAAAAATATAAAAACAATTGTCAGATACTTGAAACTTTCTAAATTTACTCAATAATTATTGTACTTTACAATTTAGTAAAAATATCAAAGCATTTCGTCACAAAATTTGAAGATAATCACATGAGAACAGAATAAATTGTCGTTATGAAAATTCTATTTTTTCAAGTGAATAAAAAATATAAAAACAATTGTCACATACTTGAAAACTTTCTAAATTTACTTAATAATTATTGTACTTTACAATTTAGTAAAAATATCAAAGCATTTCGTCACAAAATTTGGAGATAATCACACGAGAACAGAATAAATTGTCGTTACGAAAATTCTAATTTTTCAAGTGAATAAAAAATATAAAAACAATTGTCAGATACTTGAAACTTTCTAAATTTACTCAATAATTATTGTACTTTACAATTTAGTAAAAATATCAAAACATTTCGTCACAAAATTTGGAGATAATCACATAAGAACAGAATAAATTGTGGTTATGAAAATTCAAATTTTTGAAGTGAATAAAAAATATAAAAACAATTGTCAGATACTTGAAACTTTCTAAATTTACTCAATAATTATTGTACTTTACAATTTAGTAAAAATATCAAAGCATTTCGTCACAAAATTTGAAGATAATCACATGAGAACAGAATAAATTGTCGTTATGAAAATTCTATTTTTTCAAGTGAATAAAAAATATAAAAACAATTGTCACATACTTGAAAACTTTCTAAATTTACTTAATAATTATTGTACTTTACAATTTAGTAAAAATATCAAAGCATTTCGTCACAAAATTTGGAGATAATCACACGAGAACAGAATAAATTGTCGTTACGAAAATTCTAATTTTTCAAGTGAATAAAAAATATAAAAACAATTGTCAGATACTTGAAACTTTCTAAATTTACTCAATAATTATTGTACTTTACAATTTAGTAAAAATATCAAAACATTTCGTCACAAAATTTGGAGATAATCACATAAGAACAGAATAAATTGTGGTTATGAAAATTCAAATTTTTGAAGTGAATAAAAAATATAAAAACAATTGTCAGATACTTGAAACTTTCTAAATTTACTCAATAATTATTGTACTTTACAATTTAGTAAAAATATCAAAGCATTTCGTCACGAAATTTGGAGATAATCACATGAGAACAGAATAAATTATCGTTACGAAAATTCTAATTTTTCAAGTGAATAAAAAATATAAAAACAATTGTCAGATACTTGAAACTTTCTAAATTTACGCAATAATTATTGTACTTTACAATTTAGTAAAAATATCAAAGCATTTCGTCACGAAATTTGGAGATAATCACATGAGAACAGAATAAATTATCGTTACGAAAATTCTAATTTTTCAAGTGAATAAAAAATATAAAAACAATTGTCAGATACTTGAAACTTTCTAAATTTACGCAATAATTATTGTACTTTACAATTTAGTAAAAATATCAAAGCATTTCGTCACAAAATTTGGAGATAATCACATGAGAGCAGAATAAATTGTCGTTATGAAAATTCTAATTTTTCAAGTGAATAAAAAATATAAAAACAATTGTCAGATACTTGAAACTTTCTAAATTTACGCAATAATTATTGTACTTTACAATTTAGTAAAAATATCAAAGCATTTCGTCACGAAATTTGGAGATAATCACATGAGAACAGAATAAATTATCGTTACGAAAATTCTAATTTTTCAAGTGAATAAAAAATATAAAAACAATTGTCAGATACTTGAAACTTTCTAAATTTACGCAATAATTATTGTACTTTACAATTTAGTAAAAATATCAAAGCATTTTGTCACAAAATTTGGAGATAATCACATGATAACAGAATAAATTGTCGTTATGAAAATTCTAATTTTTCAAGTGAATAGAAAATATAAAAACAATTGTCAGATACTTGAAACTTTCTAAATTTACTCACTAATTATTGCACTTTACAATTTAGTAAAAATATCAAAACATTTCGTCACAAAATTTGGAGATAATCACATGAGAACAGAATAAATTGTCGTTATGAAAATTCTAAATTTTCAAGTGAATAAAAAATATAAAAAGAATTGTCAGATACTTGAAACTTTCTAAATTTACTCAATAATTATTGTACTTTACAATTTAGTAAAAATATCAAAGCATTTCGTCACGAAATTTGGAGATAATCACATGAGAACAGAATAAATTATCGTTACGAAAATTCTAAATTTTCAAGTGAATAAAAAATATAAAAAGAATTGTCAGATACTTGAAACTTTCTAAATTTACTCAATAATTATTGTACTTTACAATTTAGTAAAAATATCAAAGCATTTTGTCACAAAATTTGGAGATAATCACATGAGAACAGAATAAATTGTCGTTATGAAAATTCTAATTTTTCAAGTGAATAAAAAATATAAAAACAATTGTCACATACTTGAAACTTTCTAAATTTACTCAATAATTATTGAATTTTATAATTTAGTAAAAATATCAAAGCATTTCGTCACAAAATTTGGAGATAATCACATGAGAACAGAATAAATTGTCGTTGTGAAAATTCAAATTTTTCAAGTGAATAGAAAATATAAAAACAATTGTCACATACTTGAAACTTTCTAAATTTACTTAATAATTATTGTACTTTACAATTCAGTAAAAATATCAAAGCGTGTCGTCACAAAATTTGGAGATAATCACACAAGAATAGAATATATTGTCATTCTGGAAATTCTAATTTAAGAAAAAAAAGATTTCTGCAATTAAGCCTTTAAAAAAGAGTCTTGAAAAAAATCCTGAAGAAAAAGTTCTTAAAGAAAAGAGGAAAGTTCTGAAAATAAGTCCTGAAAAGTCCCAAAGATAAGGCATGTAAAAAAGTCTTGAAACAAAATCTTTAAACAAGAGTCCTAAAAATAAAGTCTTGAAAGGAAACATTTTGATCACACTTTATGAAACTGCCACTCTGTCGTAATCTCGCTTTATTTCCAACAAATAAATTGTACAATTACACCTTGAATTAGAATAGTGAATGTAATGTTATAATTTTCCGTGCAAGCGAATAAATTTATACAATGTACATGTAAAAAAAAACGGTTCGCCATTGGTGTGATTAGCGATTAACATATAGGCAAATGTAGGTGTCGAACGGCGACTGACCGAAAATGGTCATTCAATGGCAACAGGTCGTTTGTCCCACCATTTCGATGACGCGCACTCTCTCTCTCCCAACTTTTCGCTATTGCCTCACATCTATAGCAAATCTTCGATACTGTTAATATAATCCATTCAAAGTGTACACGATTAACAGGTTACAGCTGTGCCGGTTTTGCGAACAAACAGTGACTTAGTTTTCCATTAAGGGATAACAGTAATTTATTTAAGGTACGTTTAGGTATTAAAATTTATACACATACATTTTTATTCAGACCAACAGTAAATTGTTTGAGTGTACAATAAATTTACTTGGTTAGTCGACCATAGGTTTTTTTTTATTTGGATTTTTTCAGAAGGTTATTTATTGTTAATTGTGATAATGGATAATAAATATAAGACAATACCGCATTGCTATTATTTTTATGGTAATAATATTGTACGTACGTACATAAATATTTTGTAAAATATACCAGATATAATCAGAATATGTAAATATTGACGTTTACAGTGTTGAATTGCAAAGCGGGCCATAGGGATTTACATGTAAAATTTGAAATGTGTTAATATTCGCTCCCCTATTTATTTGACTGTAACGGTCTTCTTACATTATTTTTAAAGCTTTTTAAGCTGAATGATTTGGTACCTTACTCAATAGTTTCTGCAAAGTATTTACCGAGATATTTGCAAAAAACTTTACAATAATTTTGAATTTAAAACATAGGCTTGCCATGAAATCATAATGGCGGATATTTCATTTTGTTTAAAAAAGTGACAGTTGTTGTCGCATTACGTTTTACAACCGGCCGTGTATTCTACACAAGAAAAGTATTTATAATTAAATGGTTTTACTCGGGTACTTTTTAAGAACTGTACGCGAATTTCCGGAGAAGGCAATGCTCGTCAAAAGTACTATTCAATGAGTATTAAAAATAATGTAAGTAAACCTATACATATATAATTAACCCTTTCGGCCCTGGTGGTGGTAATCCATATTTTTGCTGTTTATCACTAGATGTCACTTCAACAAAGCCTCACTAATTAATTCCTATACTAATTAAGCAAATCAGTTCAAATTTGGTATTTATGGTCTTAAGAAGCTCCCCATCAATAATAATTAACAAAAATTTTTTTTTCAAATTTAAAAATCCAGGGCTGAAAGAGTTAGGGGAGCCAATTGTAACACATTTCAAATATAGAAAGTAAAGTAGTTTATTCAATGAATAGTGCTTTTGCACAAGTCCTGCCATTCATTCGAATGTTCGTGTTGGTGAGCAGACATCTACGGTCTAAATAAGGCAAAATCTAAATGAAAAATTGCTTAGTAGAGCAATTTCAAATTTGAAAATATAGGGCGATATAATAATAAAAACACTTTTACTTTGTTGGTATAATACAAATTTTTATTGTTGACTATAGTATCGGTAACTCAACTTGCCAGTACCGGTAATTTGTGTTGTACCAACAAAGTAAAAGTGTTTTTACTTTCTCCGTTACGAAGTACGAGAAAGTATTGTGATCGTGATTTTTTTTTTCAAATTTTTTTTTTGCGGAAATATCCGTTTTGGGGTCCCTAGATGCCATTTCAACAATTTCTGGAAAAAAAAAATTGTGTCTGTGTGTGTGTGTGTGTGTGTGTGTGTGTGTGTGTGTGTGTGTGTGATGGTGTGTGTGTGTGTGCGCTGTGTGCGTTGTATTTCAAAAACTAATAGAGCAATTGATACAAAACTTTAAACATACGTATTATTTGATAATCCGAAGAACTGAAAAGCTTTTGGTAAAATTTCGTGCACCGGAAGTGGGTGTTTACCTTAACTGTTTTTTGTTTTTTGCCAATATTTTCTTAAATATAAAAAATATCACAAAAACATCTAAACAAACATCGAAGAAAACAAAGAAATGAACATCTTTTGCTTGAAAATATTTTTCATAAAATCATTGCTATTCGAGAAAAAATTTTATGATTTTTTTTTTAATTTTTGGTTTATAATTATGAAACGATAATAGTTACAGCAATTTTATGTGAATAATAATTGTAGAGAATGCCAAAATGAACAACTTCTAAAGAATAAGTTTTTTTCGAAATCTCTTTAGTTTTCGAGTAAACCTAGTTTTTGAATTTGAAGTATAATTTTTCCATCTTTCATAGTTTTGACGTTTTAAACGTCAGTTTCATCCGAGTTTACGCAACGCTCGATGTACATTTAAAATATGATTTCAATTGAAAATAAACCCATGAAAACGTAAATACATATAAAGTCCGAGAAAGTAACATGATGGCCACATCACCATTTTTAATTTTTGGTTTATAATTATGAAACGATAATAGTTATAGCAAATTTATGTTAATAATAATTGTAGAGAATGCTAAAATGAAAAAGTAAAAAATACCATGAAAGTATATCAAAATTTCAGGACAACTTTTATATGACTTTTTTTCAGGATTGATTTTTCAGATCTTAGACCTTATTTTCAGGATTTTTTAATTTCTTCTTTCAGGTCTTTGTTAAGAACTTTTTTCTAGGACTCATTCGCAGGACTTTTCTTCAAGACAATATTTTCAGCACTCTTCTTTAACGATGTTTTTTCAGGATTTTTCTTTTCAGAATCTTTTTTTAAGACTTCATTTTAAAAGCTTTTAGTTCAGGATCTTTTTTGGGACTTTTTTTCAGGATTATTTTTCACGACTTTTTTAATGTCTTTCTCAGGTCTTTTCTAAGGCTTTTTGTAAGACTCCTTTTGGGTTTTTTTTGGGACTTTTTTCCAGGATTTTTAATCTGGATTATTTTTTTGGATCTTTTCTAATGCATTTTTCGGGACTTCTCTTAGGCGTTTTGCAAGACTTTTTCTGCGATTTTATTTTTGCAGGACAATGTTTTCAAAACTCTTGTTACGGCTTTTTTCAAGACTTTATTTTCAGAACTCTTTTTGAGGCCTTTATTCACGACGTTTTTCAGGACTTCTGTTACAGAATCTTTCTGTTCCGAATTTTTATCAAGGCCCTTTTTTTCAAGAAAACGATGTTTTTTCAGAATTTTTCTTTTCAGAATCTTTTTCAAGACTTCATTTTAAAAACTTTTAGTTCAGGATCTTTTTTGGGACTTTTTTTCAGGATTATTTTTCACGACTTTTTTAATGCCTTTCTCAGGTCTTTTCTAAGACTCCTTTTGGGCTTTTTTTGGGGCCTTTTTCTTGGGACTTTTTTCCAGGATTTTTAATCTGGATTATTTTTTTGGATCTTTTCTAATGCATTTTTTCGGGACTTCTCTTAGGCGTTTTGCAAGACTTTTTCTGCGATTTTTTTTGCCGGACAATGTTTTCAAAACTTTTGTTACGACTTTTTTCAAGACTTTATTTTTAGAACTCTTTTTGAGGCCTTCTTTCACGACGTTTTTTCAGGACTTTTGTTACAGAACCTTTCTGTTACGAATTTTTCTCAGGGCCCTTTTTTCAAGACTATTTAAATTATTTAACAATTATGTTCTAGACCTTTTTTTTAGGCATTTTTTTATCAGGGTTATTATTTCAAGACTTTTTAATGCCTTTTATCAAGTCCCTTCAACGTATTTTTCAAGACTATTTTCTGGAAATTTCTCAGGTCTTTTAGGACCTTCTTAAGGACTCCTTGCAGGACTTTTTTCAGAAATCTCTTTCAGGACTTTATTTTTCAGGACTCTTTTATAGGACTTTTTTCAAGACTTTTTTTCGAGACTATTTCTCAGGCTTTATTCAGAACTTTTTAAGGTCTTTATTCTGACTTTTTTGTGTGCCTTTTCAGTACTTTTCTTCTAGTCTTTTTATCGGGAATTTTTCTAGGACCTTATTTTCAGGAATTTTTTATCAAAATTATTTTTTAAAGACGCAATTGTAATGATGATTGTATCTTGTTATACGATTGCAATTTGTGTTAATATTTTAAAATTATTTTAAATCTCTGTTCATACTACATTTCCTTGACTTGTGTAAAAATTATTGTAATTTCTAGCACAAATAAATTATTATTAAATAAAAAAAAAAATAAATATATTTCTTCAAGATTTTTTAATGTCTTTTATCAGGTTTATTTTAGATATTAGATATTAGAGTTTATTGGTCTTTTCTAAGGCTTTTTTCATGACTTCTGTTAGCACTATTTTCTCGACTTTTCAGGACCTTTGCAGGCCGTTTTCTAGGACTTTTTTCTGGACTATTTTTCAAGCCTTCTTTCAGAACTTTTCAAGGCCTTTTTTCGAACTTTTTTTGAAGCCTATTTTCAGTACTTTTCTACAGGCTTTTTATCAGATCTTTTGCTAGGACCTCTTTTTCAGATTTTTTTTTGTGACGACTCTGTTTTCGGGACTGTTTCAGGTCTGTTTCAAGGACCTGTTTTTCAAGACATTTCTTTGCCAGAGCATTTTTTCCCGAACTCTTTTTCTGGACTTTTTATAACGACTTTTTTTTGTGGAGGTCTTTTTTTATTCTTCCCTTTGTCCTCACCTCGGGATGTAATTGGAGTTGATTCCATCTCGGGCTAACGGTGTTAAGGGATGTACATATTCTTCTCTATAATATATTGCTTTCTACTGTAGTTTGTTGTTTAGGATTAGGTTTTTTAGTTTTAATTTGAAAGTTTTGATTTGAAAGGTTTTATCAGGTTTTGTTTTATTCAACACTTTTTTCGGGTATTCTTTTTAGAACTTTATAGCCAGGACTCTTCCAGGGCTGTTTCAGAAATCTTTTTCAGGACTTTTTTCAGGATTTATCAAGACTTATTTTTAGGACTTTTTTTCAAGAATTTATTAGGATTTTTTTAGTTTTCGAATAAACTTATTTAAGATTATTTTAATTGGAAGTATAATTTGTTATTCATAACTTTAACGTTTTAAACGTCAGCATCATCTGATCTATGAGATAACTATTATGCAATCAAAATCGGAGAAAGTAACATGATGGCCACATCACCATTTTTATTATATTTACAACATGTATAACGAAGTAGAAGCCTCCACAATAAACAATATAAATATAGGGCGAGTCTCTAACTTGGAATAAATTCAGCAAATCAAAGAAAGTTTATTTTTCGGAAATATGCTCGGACAGGTCGATTAGTATTTTAAATCGCGCTCGTTTTGATGTAATAAAATTTTATACAGCGTGTCCCAAATTTGAAATATGACGTCATCGACTATTTCTTTTAATGGAAACCCTAACCTTTTTATCACTATTCTTAAAGAGTATATCAAGTTACACATGTGTGCCAAATTTCAAATTTTTATTTCCTGTCAATTAGAAGATATTTAACAAACATCTAATTTGAAGAATGAAGAAATCCAAGTCATCTTAAGGGGGGGCACCCGTTGAGCCTGTTAAAAAAAGGTATTTTTTGATCATTTTTTTAGGACATTAGAATAAATGCAATCGCTTTGGATTTTTAACATGTTATAAAGTAATATTTCAGCTTTATTTTTGGAAATTTTCAGCAGAAAAAATTCGTTTGCCTGCCATTGGCAGCCCTGCGAATATACAGCTGCAGGCGGTGCATTGGTCGTTTGCGGGACAGCGCGTTTAGTACAGAAACATCGGAGAAAAAAATGGATTAGTGTTTCGGGTTCTAAATTAAATTATCTCAAAGGTAGCATAGGATTTTTTCGAAATTCGCAAAATTATCAAAAAAAAAGTTAAATTTTTCTTTGAAAAAAATCACTACTAAAATGCGCATAAAAAATCGAAAAGTTGCCGTTTTTCTCTCAAGTGGAATCCAATTATCTTTCAGATTATAATAATTATTCCTGATATGATAATCGCCGAATACAAGAAAACTATTGAGATTAGGAACAGGGAACCCTTATACAATCTGAAAGATAATTGGATTCTACTTGAGAATACGTTACTAAATACAGGGTGTGCCATTTGAAAAAAACGAAGTTATTTAACTTTATAAGTTCGGTTTTTCTACCGCATTTTTTTATCACCCTGTATAATTTTTTGTATGAAATCATGGTTGGCTCTATAGTTCGAACCTTCAACCAAATAATAGAAATGATTTTAATCGTTCAACGTCAATCACTGGGGCAAAAATAAAATTTCACCCAGACCATGCATTTCGACAAATCTTCAAATATTTCGAAAACGGCAAACAATAGGTATAGGGAGTATTGAAGTAACTCACCTTTATTTGCTCCATATAATTCAAAAATGACAAAAAATACAGGGTGTTCCTTTTAAAAAAACATAAGTTTGGTCTGTAACTTTGTTATGAGACACCCTGTATAAATTTAAATATTTTTAGGGCGTGCAGCTCACTATTATACACAACTTTTGTATAAAACATTTTTCGAAATTTTGACCGTTCCCAGAGCTCTGAAACACCCTGTATTATAAATTACACTAACACTTGTACCAAGCGGAAATGTGTCAATATTAATTCAGTGACACCGCAATATGGTTCACACAATGGGTCAATGTCGTTTTCTAAACGTAATTATCAACAATTCACAAATAAAATTTCACGCACCGTCGGCCATATGAGTACCGGAATGTTGATGCAGCAAAAAAAAACAGGTTTTCGTTTATTACACGATAACATCGTGTTTTACATAACGTATTATGGAGAGATAAATTGACCCGATTAAATTATACCGGAGTATCTTATCTGGACGGTAACGACCAACTCAAATTGAGGATGTAATGTCAATAATTAAGAGTTACGATTAATGTAATTATATCATTACATAACATCTGTTTTTTTTTTAATTGAACACAAATTAATGTTCCTTCTCTTAACAAGATGAAACGACAGTCGGTAAATATCTATAACTATTGATTATTAAAAAAAAATGCTTATTAAAGTTTATAATATGTAATACAAATTTTAATAGAATTAAATGGATATTATTTGTAAACAAATAATGGAGGAAATTCTCTTTATACAGGGTCCTGCATTTCACCCCCCGTCTTCTATAGCTCATTTACTAATTCAGTTGGAATTTTGATATTTTGCAGGATAAATTTGTATCCTAGAATGCATTTCAGGAAAATATTTTTGATTATACAGTCCCAAAAAAGCGTAACGTCATGATGATATATTTTTTTAAATTACATGCTATTTATTTTATTGCTTATTTGGGTACCTTTTATGGTTGCCTACATACTCCTATAATTTTATTGGAATCGATTCAGGGATATCAGCAAAAAAAAAATTAAAACCAAAAAAAAACAGTTTTGCACTATTGGTTTAAAAAATGAATAAAAAATAAAAATAGTGCCTTGTTAATAAAATCATACAATGTGCTTATTAAATAAGGTCTGATAGTCCCGTTAACCAAGTTTGATCGATATGAATTATACAGGGTGTCCAAAATTTAATGTCAAGCATTTCAAACTTTAAAGCACTTTATTTTTCTTATTTTAAATTGGAACCCCTGTATATTTTTGTGTCATTCCATTCGGAATTAAAAAACAAACATTTTTCCTTATAACAACCCCGTCCCAATTCATAGCGCATTAAAAGTTATTTGCAGAAAACTCGTTTTATCAACCATTTTACTAAATAAAAATCGAAGGTGGCTTTGAAAAACAATTTATTGACATTAAAATTTAACAAGGTGACAAGAGACTGTTTTGACTTTAGTAATGTAAACGTTTAAAGCATTGTTAGCTTAAGCTTTTTGTACTCAACAATTATTTTTTCCATGACAAAAAAACGAACGGTTTGCTCTTAAAATATCCCGTTTGTGAAAAAAATAGTCTCCAGAGAGAATGCTATTTTCTCTCGATGTGTTGTATCCCTCGGCCTTTCGCCCTCGGGATGCAAATTTGCACCTCAGGGAAAATCACGCATTCTCTCACTTGATACATAATCTACTAGTTTACATTTTTCAATTAACATGTTTCACAGCATTTTTGTTTTTCCACGTATACCTAAGATTACAGCAATTAAATTAATTGTTTTGTTTAGTTATTATTATTATTACGAATAATTTTCCGATGATTTATAATATCTTTAAATGAAAAATGAATTGTTTTGTGTTATTATTATTACGAATAATTATAAAATGATTTATAATATCTATAAATAACTGATTAAGATTAATGCGAATGAAAGAACATTCTTGAAAGTTGTAACATTGATGCGCCAAGGCGGCCGGCGAGGTAAATGTCTTTTGCTCAACTCTAACGAGAATTGAGTAATAACTAAAAATAATCCTGATGTCAATAAACCGGTTTTGTTTATTAAATAAGTTAGAGTCGTGTTACACAAGAGGTTATGTGTCTTAATAATTCAGATAATGTTTTAACACCAATTCGTAATCCTTTCTTGCTATATTTTGTACATAATAAAAAAAAACATAATATTAATGAAGATAAGAACACGCTTACATCATAAATTATTCCAAATTATACTGCTGGTATCTGAACCAAGTCCGTTTAATATACCGAGTGGTGGGGTATAATTACATCACAACAAATTATGAGCGAATTTATTTATATGTACACTTGGTGTTAAATTTATACAAGAAACTGATTTATTCAAAATTACATAAATTAATAAAATTTCTGATTAATTAAGGGAATTGGCTTAAAATTCAAGATAACGCTTTCCAATATATTAATACCAACTTCAAATGGCCACCATATTTGATTTTTACACGCCTAAATAAACTTTTTTTTCTCTTTTCATCGATGTTGTATAATGAGAAATATTAATTGTTTCAATTTTAAAACAAGTAGGCACGAACAGGCGCGTACCCAGAAATTTTACAGGGGGGCTCACGCTTATAATAACTCACACACAAACATATGTGTAAACTGAAAATCCGTGAAAATGACAATTATTAAAAGTGTAAAAAATGTGTTTAAATCCTAAATCCATTGAAGGGAATCTTTAAAATTTTGTCAGATTAATCCTAAAATATGTACGCAGGCAATAAATTGGCTATAATTGATCTGTCGTCTCCGTAACAAATAAAGCAACTTCGGGAATTTCAAATTTGGTATAGAAAAACCTACTTTTTTTTATTTAAAATGACTACTACTAAACGCGTAAGGCCATTTCGTGACGTTCCGAAACTACAAATAGTAGAGAGTTGAAATTTTGACACCGTATAGAGGGCGCTAAATGAAGAAAATTATTAGATTTTGGACATCAAATTTTATTATATGTGCTAGTTAAAATGTATTCAATTATGTTTTATGTAAAGTTTGAAATGGAGTTTTCGTCAATAAAGTTATTTATTTATTTATTTATTGACCACACCCCCAGGGGGGTGCGTTTTAAAGTACGCTCGAATTTTTTTTTCTCAATTTGTGTAAAATTGTCGATCGAGTCGATCTCGACCACTCCCACCCCTCTCGAACCAGCAGAGCCCCCTGGGCGAATTTTTGAAAATCGAAAAAAAAAAACATCAAAACGCGCAGGATCAGAAGTCCATAGGCGACCGAGCGGGAGGGCGGCGGCCGTATTTTTTAAGAATTAAAAACGATTTCAAAGGGACGCTCGGTGCCAGATTTTTGAATTTTTGCCCCAATCAGGCCACGCCCCCATTTTTACTTTCCGGCGACTTTCGGGGACGCATTTTTTTCTATGGAAATCGAAGAGATGAAACTTTCAGGGTAGGCAGGGGGTGAGACGAGCCGTGATCCCTTATTTTTTAAAAACCTTCCGACCACCCCCCGCCCCTCCAGAGCGCGTTATTCGGCCCACCTCGGACATTTTTTTCTTTTTTTTTATTTCTTTCGAGGACGTATTTTTTTCTATTTATATCGGAGAGTTGAAACTTTTAGGGGGGGTTCGGGGTAAGACGAGCCTTCTTCTGTATTTTTTTCAAAATTTTTAAAACACCCCCTACCCTTCCAGAACGCGTCACCCAGTTTTTCGTTTTTTTTTCTTTTAGTGATTTAATTTTTTTGTTTTCAAATTGAAAAGCTGAAACTTTTAGGGTTGCCAGAGGATATAACCGGCTTTCATTGGGAATTTTTTCAAAATTTTTGAAACTACCCTTATACTTCATTTGCACCCCCGAGTTCGTTCGTTTCTTCTTTTAAGGACGTATTTTTTTTCTTTTCAAATTAAAAAGCTGAAACTTTTAGGGATGCCAGAGGATATAACCGGCTTTCATTGGGAATTTTTTCAAAATTTTTGAAACTACCCTTATACTTCATTTGCACCCCCGAGTTCGTTCGTTTCTTCTTTTAAGGACGTATTTTTTTTCTTTTCAAATTGAAAAGCTGAAATTTTCAGGGATGCCAGAGGATATAACCGGCTTTTATTGGAAATTTTTTCAAAATTTTTGAAACTACCCTTATACTTCATTTGCACCCCCGAGTTCGTTCGTTTCTTCTTTTAAGGACGTATTTTTTTTTCTTTTCAAATTGAAAAGCTGAAACTTTCAGGGATGCCAGAGGATATAACCGGCTTTCATTGGGAATTTTTTCAAAATTTTTGAAACTACCCTTATACTTCATTTGCACCCCCGAGTTCGTTCGTTTCTTCTTCTAAGGACGTATTTTTTTTTTCTTTCAAATTGAAAAGCTGAAACTTTCAGGGATGCCAGAAGATATAACCGGCTTGCATTGGGAATTTTTTCAAAATTTTTGAAACTACCCTTATACTTCATTTGCACCCCCGAGTTCGTTCGTTTCTTCTTTAAGGACGTATTTTTTTTTTTCAAATTGAAAAGCTGAAACTTTCAGGGATTCCAGAAGATATAACCGGCTTTCATTGGGAATTTTTTCAAAATTTTTGAAACTACCCTTATACTTCATTTGCACCCCCGAGTTCGTTCGTTTCTTCTTTTAAGGACGTATTTTTTTTCTTTTAAATTCGAAAAGCTGAAACTTACATGAATGCCAGAGGATATAACCGGCTTTCATTGGGAATTTTTTCAAAATTTTTGAAACTACCCTTACGCTTCATTTTCACCCCCCGAGTTCGTTTTTTCTTTCTTATGAGGACGTATTTTTTTCTATGGAAATCTAAGAGTTGAAACTTTTAGGGTGGGTAGGGGGTGGGACGAGCCGTGATCCGTAATTTTTTCAAAAATTTTCAAGCACCCCCCACCTCTCCACAGCGCGTTATTTGGCCCACCCCAGAATTTGTTTTCAATTTCTTTCGAGGACGTATTTTTTTCTATTTAAATTGAAGAGTTGAAACTTTTAGGGTAGGTTCGGGGCACAACTGGCCTTGCTCCGTAATTTTTTTGAAATTTTTGAAATACCCGCTACCCTTCCAAAGCGCATTATTTGGCCTGGCCTTTTTTCAAGTACGAATTTTGCTTCTACGGCAGACGAATTTTTTTCTTTAAAAGCTGAAGAGTTAAAACTTTTAGAGTTATTAAGGGGTAGGACGAGCCTTAATCTGTAATTTTTTTTTTAATTTTCAAACCACCCCCTATCCTTCCAGACCGTGTTTTTCGAGGTATGATTTTTGAAATTTGCAACAAATTATCCACCCCTTTAATATGTTTTATTTGAAATGGCGAATTAGTACATGAACATGATATGTTTTGTAATTACATCAAGTGTTATAAAAACCTCCATCTTGCCGCACAAGCATACGAAGCAAACTTTCCTGAAAGAAGACAGCCAGACGTTACGGTATTTAAAATATTGGATAGAAATAACTGCATAGAGTATAAAAAAAAAACCTAAGAGAAATATAAATGTGGTCGTTGATGATGAAGCGTTAACGTTGGCTTGTGTGGCAGCTAATCCGAACATTTCATGTCGACAAAGAGAAAATCGTATCTAAATCTAAAGCCTCTCTAGAGCTCGGGATTTATTGGATGATTTACCTTTTGGCACAAACTGTTAACGGCGCACGTTTTTATAATGAAAAGTCTTTCTTTCGTCGACTAAACCGAATTAATGTTGTAATGTAATTGCGCAAATGTCAAATCTGACAGATTTTCAAATGTCACCAAGCGCGGCAACTATGAAAATCTTAATTTGTTATTTTCGTTTTATCTGAAAAATATAAACTCCTAATTTTAAAACATTTTGTACCAATTCACAATTTCCGCTGGAATGAATGTATTCAACGTAAGTTACTTTTCCTTACACCTTACATGATGAAAATATCTATTACGTGCAGCCACAAAATTTCAAAACATTTCGGTACCAATTCATTCATTTCCGGAATGAATGCCTTCAACGTATAAACTTCAGTATTCAAAACATTAATCCTTCACATTTTATATTACTTTTTGTACATTCGTAACGAATCAACACGTCGTCGTCGTCGACATATTGATCTGGTGACGTAAGACATGTACACCTTAACAACAAAAACACATGGAATCCATTTGGCGCCAGTGCACGATCAATTTCCTTTCAGACTTTACACAGACCTTCGTTCACGTTTCGAAGAGAAGAAAACGTGCATTTGATGCAGAAAAACACGATGCGTCGATGCAAATAAGAAAAATCCGCGAGCATGTGTTGTTGTCATGTGTGGACGTCGAAACGAGAACAGAAATCGAGGCAAGCAAGGACGCTCGGGTTATTATTCAATGAGTTTTTCCCGTTAAGACAATCCTTTCACATTGATCTGTAAATAAATAATAAAATTTAAACGCGGGATTATCGATCTGGGGCCTGTTCCTAGCACACTGGCACATTTCGAAGTTGGCGAATGTGCCTGGCACGAGAGTCTGCAGGAATTTTGTAACAGCTTGCATTTACGAGTACATGAGTTCGCTGTGTGTTTTTGATTCGTGATTTCTCTCATTTCCAGGAGTTAGTATTTATTTAATTTATTATCGACAATGGGCGGATTTCAAGTACAACAACGGGCATGGACACCTACCAAGAGGCGTGGGCCGATCGCCGCGGAATTCAGCGGACCTGGACCTGCCTCCGTTTCTTTACCATCGTATATAGGTAATTATATGTAGTTGTTTATTAATTGGTAACGTGTGAGCCACAAGATTTTTATTCAGAGTTGGCTGTGAGATAAATTAGATAAATTCAAAATTAGGAACTAATGGAACTAATATCTATGAAAAAAAGGGTTAGTTAGAGAAAATAAAAACTTGTAAGATTACCCAATTAGTCTAAGCCCCAAAGCACATAGGTATCTGCTATAAGCTTTTGTATTGATATGTATCGTGTGAGCCACAAGATTTTTTTATAAATTAAAAATTATAACATTTAGCCTACAGGCGATTAGTTGGAGAAAATCAATATTGTAAGATGTTTTATGCCCACAATCTTCATGAATAACTTAAATTGTCTCGACTTGTCAGTTTGATTTTAATTTGACAATTCACATTACAGAAGACTAGATTAGTTCAGTTGAATTTAAAAAAATGAATCTCAGACATGACTGCTATGTTTCTCTCTCTCTTCCATGGCCATCTCAGCAGCAAAATTCAGTGGCTCACATGTTATGAACGATTGCTGTTGTCGACTCATTTTGTCTATATTCTTAAAACGAAATGAATTCTCGCGAAAACGTTCTGTAATAGATATGGGTAACTCATGCGCGAGTCGACTTAAAGTGGCAACTCCCCGCAGTGATAGTCACGGAGTCATGTGACTCCTGTGCAAATTTGCAGCTCGAAAAGTTTTTGAAAAATGAGGACCTTTCTTTGCTCGTCAAACTTTTTCCTTTTTGAAAAAGTTACGCTCTTTATTTTTCTGAACAAGCATATTTCCCGCCTTCTTGAAAAGGTGAAAATTTATTTAAAAAATTGCCATAAACTCAAAACTTCAAGTAGTTTAAAATTTATTTTCTTCTGAATCAGGGAAGAGAGCGAGCGAATCGAGAAGTGGAAGAGCGCCCGCATTCAGTTTCGGAACGAAACACAATGGAAAAATGGACAACATTGGGCCCGGACCCGGCCAGTACAACGTAACTGGACTAAGTGCAAAAGGTGTGTATTTTTTTACGGAAATATCCGTCCCTAGATGCCATTTCAACAATTTCTGGAAAAAAAAAATCGTGTCTGTGTGTGTGTGTATGTGTCTGTCTGTGCGCGCTGTATCTCAAAAACTAATAGAGCAATTGATACGAAACTTTGAACATAGATCTTATTTAATAATCTGAAGAACTGAAAAGCTTTTGGTAAAATTTCGTACACCGGAAGTGGGCGTTTACCTTAACCGTTTTTTGTTTTTTGCCAATATTTTCTTAAATATGAAAAATATCACAAAAACATTTAAACAAACTTTGAAGACAACTAAAAAATGAACATCTTTTGCTTGAAAACATTTTTCATAAAATCATTATTATTCGAAAAAAAAATGTATTATTATTTTTTTAGTTTTTGGTTTATAATTATACAACGATAATAGTTACAGCAAATTTATATTAATATCAATTGTAGAGAATGCTAAAATGAACAACTTATAAAGAATAAGTTTTTTTCGAAATCCCTTTAGTTTTTGACTAAACTGAGTTTTTGAATTTGAAGTATAATTTTTCTATCTTTCATAATTTTGACATTTTAAACGTCAGTTTTATCCGAGTCTATAAAACGCTCGATGTACATTTAAAATATGATTTCAATTGAAAATAAACCATGAAAACATAAATATAAATGACTATGATACCATCAAGTCGGAGAAAGTAACATGATGGCCACATTACCATTTTTTAGCTGACAATAATGGTATGTTGCAATTGTCAATAATGGTTTGTTGCAGTTGTCAAGAATGATATGTTTAAGCTGTTAAAAATGGTAGTTTTCAGCTGTTAAGAAATGTATTATTAAATTAAACTGTAGAAAATGATATTTTTCAGTGGTCAAAAATGTTATTTTTCAGCCGTCAAAAAAGGTATTATTTATCTATTAAAATGGTATTTTTCAGTTATCAAAAAAAATATTTTTCAACATTTTTTATTTGGTAAAAATGGCATTTTTCAGCTATCAAAAATTCTAATTTTTGTTGTCAAAAATTGTATTTTTTAGCTGACAATAATAATTTGTCACAGTTGTCAATAATGTCTTGTTGCAATTGTCAAAAATCGTATTTTTCAACTGGTAAGAACTGTCAAAAATGATATTCTTCAGTTATCAAATATGTTTTTCTTATGTCAAAAAATGTTTTTCTCACCTATTAAAATGTTCTATTTCAACTATCAAAAACAGCATTTTACGACTTTTTTATAATTGTAAAAAATGGCATTTTTCAGCTGTCAAATATTGACTTTTTGTAGTCAAAAATTGTATTTTTTAGCAGGTAATAAGGGTATGTTACAGTTGTCAATAATAGTTTGTTGCAGTTATCAACAATGGTATTTTTCAGCTGTTAAAAATGGTAGTTTTCAGCTTTTAAGAAGTGTATTATCCAACTGTCAAAAATGATATTTTACAGTTGCCAAAAATTATATTTTTCAGCTGTCAAAAATTATATTTTTCAGCTATCAAAAGCAGCATTTTTCGACATTTTTTTAACTGTCCAAAATAGCATTTTTCAGCTGTCAAAACTTGTATTTTTTGTGTTGTTAAAAATTGTATTTTTTAGCAGGCAATAATGGCAGTTGTCAAGAATGATATTTTTCAGTTGTCAAAAATGGTACTTTTCAGCTGTCAAAAAAGTATTTCTAACTTATAAAAATGGTATTTTTCAGCTATTAAAAGCAGCATTTTTTAACATGTTCTAATTGTCAAAAATGGCATTATACAGCTGTCAAAAATTGTATTTGCTAATAATAATGGTATGTTACAGTTGTCAATAAAGGTTTGTTGTAGTTGTCAAGAATGGTATGTTTCAGCTGTTAAAAGTGGTATTTTTCCGCTGTTAAGAACTGTCAAAAATGATATTTTTCAGCCGTCAAAAATTATATTTTTCAGCTGTCAAAAATTATATTTTTCAGCTGTCAAACAATGGGGTATTTCCACCTATAAAAATAGTATTTTTCAGCTATCAAAACCAGCATTTTTCGATATTTTTTTTGTCAAAAATGGTAGTTTTCAGCTTTCAAAAAGTGTCCTTTTTGTTGCCAAAAATTATAATTTGTTTTTTTTTAGCTGACAATAATGGTGTGATACAGTAGTCAATAATAGTGTGTTGCTGTTATCAAGAATGGTATTATTCAGCTAATAAGAATTGTATTATTTAGCTGTCAAAAATGTAATGTTTCAGCTGCCAAAAATAATATTTTTTCAGCTGCCACAAATGGTATTTCCCACCTATGAAGATGGCATTTTTTAGCTATCAAAAGCAGCATTTTTTAACTGTTAAAAATGGCATGTTTCAGCTGTCAAAACCTGTATATTTTGTTGTCAAAAATTGATTTTTTTTGTTGTTGTTGTCAAAAATTGTATCTTTTAGCTGCCAATAACGGTATGTTTCAGCTGTCGGGAATGGTATTTTTCGGCCGTCAAGAACGGTAACCCCAGCTGTTGAAAATAGTATTTTTCATTTCGGCTGCCTCGAGTTGTATTTTAAAGTTGTAGAATATGGTATTCTTCAGCTACCAAATATGCTATGTTTCAGCTGATAAAAACAGTATTTTTCAGCTAGTAAAAATAGTTTTTTTCGATATTTTTAAATTGTCAAAAATTGTATTTTTCAACTGTCAAACGTAGTATTTTTTACTGTCAAAAATAGTATTTTTTTGTCAAAAAGAGTATTTTTCGTGGAATGGTTAGTTTCAGCTGACAAAAATGGTATTCCTCGGCTGTTGAAAATTAGTATTTTCCAACTGTCAAAAATAGTATTTTTTTGTTAAAAATAGTATTTTTCGTGTGTAAACAATGATATGTTTCAGCTGTCAAAAACAGTATTTTTCAGCTAATAAAAATAGTTTTATTCAACATTCTTGAATTGTCAAAAATTGTATTTTTCAGCTGTCAAAAGTAGTATTTATTTTGCTGTCGAGAACAGGGGCGGCTCGTTATATACAGCCAGGGAGCCATGGCACTACATGTAGTTTCAAGCTAAGAAAGATTTTTTTATTAATTCTTAAAACACTTTTTCGCCAGTTACTTTGGTCTAGGATGATAAATCGTTCTTCGAAAAAAGAGGGGGAGGGGGCATATTGTATATGTAGCTCTACCATTAATATGATTCACGAGCCGCCACTGCGTTTGATTAACGTATTTACTGGTAGAAACATCGGCGTGTGAGGAGATAGGGCCCACCCACCACTATATGGCCCACCCACCACTATAGGGCCCACCCACCACTGGCGCGTGATGAGATAGGGCTCACCCACCACTTAGAAACATCGGCGCGTGAGGAGATAGGGCCCACCCACCGTACTAACGTAATTTCAATTACAAAAGTCTGATTGGTTAAAAATTATTCTGTGACAATGAATTGAACAAGTTTAAAGTTTAAAAATAATATAAAACATGAACTCGTAGTTAAATAGAAAATAAATCGAGGGTGGTGGGTGGTCCCTAGCCCACCTTATAAATCATAGATGATAAATGAGCGTTTGCATGTAAAAATCAATGCATGAAAATAATTTTGATTAGTTCATTTATTGATTAAAACATTGTCGCATGGGTAATAAGTTGGATTGCAAAGTAGGGCCCACCCATCACCCTCCGTATTAGCGTAATTTTAATTACAAAACCCTGATTGATTGAAGAAATGTCTTCGTCAATTAATTGGAGAAGTTCAAAAATCTTACGAAACATGTTTAGCTTAAATAGAAGGCTAATTGAGGGGTGGTGGGTGGGCCCTATCCCACCCTTCAATTCATGGATGATAAACGAGAGTTAACGTGTGGAAATCAATGTTTAAAAGTAAGAGCGGAATTGAAGACTTCTTAATCTTAATTATTGCTGGAAAACTTAGTGTTTAAGCCATAAGTCGGGTTGTGAAACATGGCCCGCCCACTGCACTCCATATCAACTTAGTTTTAATCAACTGCAATAGTTTGTCGAAATTTCTTTGGCAATTAATTGGAGAAGTTTAAAGTTTAGAAAACGATAGAGAACGATTTTTTTTTATATAGGCAAGGACACACCGCCAGCTTTAAGCCTGCACGGTCGCCCAAGAGACGCCAAAATTGACAACTTGCCAGCACCAGGCGACTACGATCCAGACAAAGCCGTCAACGGAATACACGACAACGCGCCGAAATACACTTTCGGGTTAAAAACGAACACGGACAAGCCCATCAACACACCTGGTAAGTCAAAACACATACTCGAATTAAGATGTTCGTTAATATCATTAAGTATTAATTACAATATATTTGTGCATGATAAATTTGTAGTTATGCAGTATTCCTAAATAATGTTGTAGGCAAAAATTATTACTTTCCCATCACCATGGACAGTTTTGGGGCTTATGAAATAGTTTCGAATCTGGTTGACAGTCGGAACAGTTTGATGTTTACATTAAGCAGCGACGGCTCGTGGATTTTCGTAGAGGAGGCTAAGACACAATTGCCGCTCGTGCTGCACTCTAATGGACGAAGCAAATATTCCCCTGCTGTTTTGGTCAGATTTCCTTCCGTAATCTCCTCCCCGAACATCCACGAGCCGCCTCTGACATTAAGCTAGTGCTTAATACCATTTCAAAGCAATACTCAAAAATGTCGTGACTGAATGGGTAATACCTAAGTCAAAAAAAAAAACAAAGCAATACTCAATTGAATCTTTCTATTACCTAAAAATTAATTTATACAGTAGCGGTTAGTAAACTTTCATAACGGAAGCTAAGAGAGAAATGTTAACGCGTTTTACTGACTGATAATATTGAAGAAGCCACTAATTTGGACATAATGTCGAACTTTCACAAGTTGATACATTTATTTAGTAATACTGTATTAATTAGCGCTAGTAGTGATAACAGTAATAATAGATACACTAATTGATAATCAGTTAATTTTTGATAACACAGCTCCTAACAAATATAACATCCGCTCAAAAGCGCAGAGTCCACGATATTCTTTTGGTGTAAAAACAAAAATGAGAGACGAAACCGATTCACCTGGTTAGTATACCGAGCATATTGATTGTCACCTGATGATTCTAATGTCGCAAAAACTGTATATTTCGTAGCACCAAACGTCTATCATGTCGAAAAGGCTGATAAGGTAATGGAATTCTCACCCAAGCATAGTTTCGGTGTTAGGGTGAATTTGGATAAACCCTCTGACACACCTGGTTAGTTTTTTTTTTTTAATTTATTAATTTTCTAACGCTATTTATTTTGGATGTTTACTAACAAATAGAATATCGGTGAATTGGCGATGATTTTTTTTTTGTAGCTCCTAACGAATACGCGATCGAGAAATCCGACGCGGTTTATGACAGCGCGCCAAAACATTCGTTCGGTGCTAAGCTGAACTTGGAGAAACCTTCCGATACACCTGGTTAGTTTTTTTTTTTTATGGAAGTGTGGCTGATTGATACTTTGAAAATGAACAAACAGGTGTTTTAAATGTTTTATGTTGATTGGCTGTAGACAAACTTCTTAGCCAGGTTCACGTGGGCCAAACACAAAAAATGCGCAAAGTAAGTGTTTGTCGATTGAGATAGACAGTTGCCACGCGACGCGTTACAACAAGGAACATAATTCAGTTTAAAACGTAAAAAAATTAAATAAATAAACAATGATTATTATTATGAAACACATGCACAAAATAAATCTATCATTTTTGGACGCTGAGAATAACACTAACCTTTTTCATTCTCCATGTTTTGCCTTCCATAATCAAAGTACTCCCGGAAAAACAGTTGTTTGCACCGATTGTTTAATTTCATCGCCTTCTCACTATATTTCCACACCAATTCGATTAAAAAACACACCGAAACACCGGTTGAAATTGTATAATATTTACACAGAAAAACAACGCGCGAGTACTTCGTTAACTCTAGGAGGACGCTCAAAGGTGAATGCGCAGGCTGCGTTGCCACGCGGCGATCACGCGATTATGACGTCACTTGTTTACATCTTTTCGCGCACACGGCGCTACAGCAAGAGCAAATGCATCGACGTAGGCCATGTGTGCAGAATTGTTTTATTTACGATCGACGCCATCTCTTCATTCAGCGTTTTATTTTGCTCGCTCATTCTTCGTTTACTTTGAGTATTTCAACAATTGTATCGCTGCGTAAATTGTGCGCGAATATAGTGAGAATGTGTTTATAAGAAAAGAAAAGACGCCGGGGCTAAAAGCAGTGGTGTATTGGAGGGGGAACGTAGAGGAACGACGTTCAGAAACGGAACGCGTTTGTGTTTGTTAATATTTTGTATAGTAAGAATAAAAAATAATAAAAAAGCTTACAAGTAAAACAATAGTTTGCTTAAAATAAGATGATCTCCGAAAAACTTTCAGCAAGCTGCTTGTGGAAAGTCGCGTTCCCTTACTTCTTATTTTACCAATACACCACTGGCTAAAAGTCCACCAGCGTGGGCATGGAGACGGGAGGATTAAACGGGTTGGTGTTTTAGTTAAAATTGTAAAATTATGAAACATGTAAAATTGGTTGATTTTTTAAAGAAGGAAGATTGGTTAGTTGTTCCTAATATTTGCACGAGTTTAGGAGTGATTGCACTTTACGGTCAAACTCGCGATTTTGGTTTTTTTTAGGAGCTCTATACGTGTTATTGTTAAGGTACTTACAAGAATGCTTGTGCGGGAACGTGTTTCGGGCCGAAAAATCCAATCTTAATTTCTTTCGCAGTCCATATACGTCAACTTCCACTTCAATGTCCACCATGAATTTAATTTTTCACAAGGCACGGGAACACTCACGTTACACCACGAAAGTATTTCATATTATAGATAGTTTAGCACGCGAAACACACTGTGAAAAGTGTACACGAGCTGCAAATTCGCGAACAACATTCTTTCTTCGCGTAACAATTGAACAGTTGACAGCCGCGACTACCAATGCACCCTCTGGTGCCAATCGTCTGGAAGTTGGTTTACTTGCCGGGATAGAAGTATTCTGTTTTTTTCAAGTTTTCATTCTTCGAACTTTCGCACAATGTTTTCTTTAAATAAATAAATACTAAGGTTTCATTTCATTTATGGCGATGTAAACTTACGATTTGAGTAGTTTATGTGCACGAGTTGTTCGACTTCATGTAAGTGTATTTTATTCTTTAACATTCAATTCAAAAAACGAAGCTGCAGTCATGAGAGATACATCTCGAAACGCATCTGCAGATGGCTGGTTAATTAATTTTTATATATTTTATCGTTTAAAGTTTTCAAATTCATGTAATAATAAATATTACATTTATTCAATAAATCTGCAATAAGTGAGGTTATACTTTTTGGCACTGGCCAAACTCTGAACTAAAGATGGGTAACTCATGAGTCGTCACAAAGGACCAACGAATGGTCTAAGTGCTGCGACCATCTGGTCGCCCTCCACAAACTATCATGAGTGAGTCGACTCGGAGACTTTAGCAGACGTATGCATATTTTAGACGTTAAAAACATTATGGCTAGAGTCTTAAATTCTGGTCTAATTTTATTTATTAACCCTTTGCACTCGTATGTCGACTTATTGTCGACACAATACGTGTTATCACTAATAAATACGAGTGCAAAAGGTTAAGTTTAGTGGAAGACATATCATCGTCGGCTTACACTTACAACCAAAACCAGATAAGTATAATTTTGTCATTTTTGAGATAATTGCAGTTCTGGGCTTAAAACGCGGACAAAACCATATATGTGTATCATAAACAGAAAACTCGAATACACATCTGTACAGAATAGACTAAGTAGACTAGAAGAGGATTTTTGCTGTAATGTTAAACTTTAAAACTTCAATATCTCAAAACTGGGATTACAACTTATCTGGTTTTGGTTGTAAGCCTACGATATGAAACATTCGTTATATTTACGCCACTTTTAAACACCTTTTTATTTTATGCATTACAGGGTTTGCCGATTGATAATTTTTATTTTTGTAGGACCTAATGTCTATGCTACAAAGGTGGTGGACTCCTCACCAAAACACAGTTTCGGTGCTAAACTTAACGTTGAGAAACCTTCAGATACTCCCGGTTAGTTTAACAAAATGTATTTTAAGGTTACTAAATACAACTAAACTAGATTAAGTACGTAATGTGTTAACTTCATAACTCTATGATTTACTTGCTTGTAGCACCAAATGCCTATAACGTGGAGAAGGTTCCAAAGTTTACCCAAACATTCACTCAAAATTAAACACTGGAAAACCTTACGAGACACCCGTATTGATTGATTTATCATACATCACACATTTGTTTACAATAAACAATAATCGTTAGGATTTGAAATAAAATGGCGGATATAAGTGCATTTGTTTTAAATTTGAGTTAAGTGCAGATTATCGTAGTTAAGAGTAATACAATCTAGATTAAAATGGGTTTTAGTGCCATACAAAGGTCCCCGCAAGATTTATATGGATAATGGGTTTTGGTCAAATTTCACCAAACTTAATCATTAATCGATCATTTGGTTAATCAATTATTTTTATTTATCGACATAATCGATTATTAAAAATAATCAATATTCGATTATTAATTTCCATAATCGATCACCCCTACTTTCTACAGTAGTCGTAGATTACTAAATGATGTGGAATTATTTCAAACGCTTTCTTCATTAGTCATCCATTACTTAATGATAAAATTTATCTTAGTTTTTTCAAATGCTCTCTAAAATAATGTTCTATATTAAACCACAGCTTTAAATTAAAGGGAAGTCAATGATATGTTTATCTAAATCAACTATTTAAGATTAAAGTTATTTTTCACTTCCTGTCAAATGTCAACGAATAATCACTGAACGTACTTATTGGAATACAAAAAGTGATAGATGGCACTGACGATACTCTAGATATCATTTTAAGAGGAACTTTAAAATATAGAACTGTAGGCATATCTGGGTTAAGTTATTTCAATAGCCCTTGTAAACATGTAAATAATTAATTGCTTATTATAAAAGTATTTTATAACTTCAGCTATTAATTCTTGACTTTCGTAAAATAAGACAAAATATATGTGTATGCATGTGTGTGTAAACAAAGAAACAAAACATTCTGTTCAAAAATTTACCAAAACTTCACGTTTCAGCACCGAACGTTTATAGCATGGAAAGGTCGGACATCCTTTTCGATAACTCACCGAAATACACGCTACGGCCTAAAATAAACATTGAGAAACCGTCCACCACACCCGGTTCGTATGCAAAACACTTTACAATGACCATTTGAAATCTAAACTGGCCTCTTTTAGGACCGAATGTGTACCACATCGAAAAAGCCGATGTAATTTTCGATCATTCACCTAAATACACACTGGCGTCCAAACTTAATATCGAAAAACCATTCCAAACACCTGGTTAGTACAAACAAAATTTGGGTACATTTCTTACTAATACATCAAGTCACCAATTAACACATGAGACCATAAACTATTGATTTGAGCATATTACAAGACACATAAAATTTGAGCACATTTTCAGCACCGAATATGTATAACGTGAAATGGGGGCGATATAATTTTTGATAACTCGGTTAAATACTCTCCAATACCTAACATTAACCCTTAGCTAACGCAGATTTATGAACATATCAGGTCGTCAAGTATGAAACTTGTAGTTGAAAATATTGGGAACTTTAACAGCTGATTATTTGACATTGGCTTAACATTTTGCTGTTCTGTTTTCTTTGGTAGAAAGTTGCACATCTGGCTTGTTTAAATAATATAATTATAATCTCTAAAAAATATTAAACACATGTTCAATAAATTATTTTTGTTGAAATGGAACTGTCGGCAATTCGCAGTATTATAAAATATGAGTTATTGCGTGGAACTACGGCATCGCAGACCGCGCGAAACATTATTCATTTATTTGTCTCTAGTGTAAATACGCAACAGACAGTGTCAAGTTGGTTCGCAAAATTTCGTACAGGTAACTTTGACTTTACAAATGAGCCACGCGGTCACCCAGAATCAAAGCTCAATAATGATGAACTAAAGGTCACCGTTGAATCTGACTCATCTCAGAGTACCTCTGAATTATCGTTAAAGTTTGTTGTTAGCAAACAAACAATATTAACACATTTAGTTCAAATCACCGAGGTGAAAAAGTTGCATGTGTGGTTTCCAAATGAGCTGGCAGAAAAACAGAAACAAAAGTGTTTGGAAGCCTGCTTAATATTGCTTTCTCGTCACAAATCTGATCCATTTTTGAAACGAATTGTCACTTGTGATGAGATATGAATCCTATATAACAATCGCAAACGTTCAGCACAATGGTTGGATGAGGATAATGTTCATCAAAAGAAGTTGATGGTGGTCTAGCGTAGGTGTGATCCATTATGATTTCATGAAATCTGGTTCATCGATCATGGCAGACATATACTGCAACCAACTGGACGAAATGATGCAAAAACTTAAGGAAAAAGAGCCTAGATTGGTCAACACATTGATTCCTATCTTATTGCAAGACCACACACTGCACAAATGACGGTGGAAAAACTGCAGGAATTGGAGTTGGAACTTCTTCATCATCCTCGATACTCACCAGACCTAGCACCCACTGACTACCACTTCTTCTGCAATTTAATTGGAAAACAATTCAATTCCGACAAAGCTGTAAAATTGGCCTTCCAAGAATTCATCGACTCCCGTCCGCCAGGGTTTTATACCACCGGACTGAAAAACCTGCCGCTTAAATGGCAAAAGTGTATAGATAATGTGGGTGTATACTTTGATGAATAAAATAATTCATTGTATTTGTAAATTACGAAAGAACTTTGCATTTTTTTCTACAAGTTTCGTACTTGACGACCTGTTATGTTATGGCGAATGCGCCGGGAACTTATAATCTTATGAGAATATTTTTATTGTCGCGAATATATCAGCAGCGATGGCTCATGGGGTGACTCATAGTATAGCCGAGGTAGCAGAGGGGGTAATACAGATATCTGCCACTGACCCTACCTATCTGCTACCTCGGCCGTACCATGAGTCAATGAGGTGGCAATACAGATAGGGAGGGAGGGTCGGTTGCAGTGACTATCTGTATTACCACCTCTGCTATCTCGGCCGTACCATGAATCACCCCACGAGCCGTCACTGTATGTCAGCATTCGTTAGGTAAGGGTTAACAATAAAAAAACTATCAAACATCCTCGGGGTTCTTATACTATCACTATCAAACAAACATTTACACCACTAAACGAAACATTTCTTGCAGCACCCAACGTATACCACATTGAAAAATCGGAAAACATTTTCGACAGTTCACCCAAATACACGATGCGTCCTAAAGTTAACGTGGAAAAACCATCGGACAATCCCGGTTCGTTAAAATTTTCACCTCCACACTATTTACTAAACCCATGTTCGACTAACCCATGTTTAATCTTTGCGTAACAGTTTGAGAAGGATATGAAGAGGTGACTTTTTCCTATTATTATTATTATTTTTGGTGACGTCGTTGACCTAATGTTATATCTAATCTTAGCACCCAACACCTATACACTTGCCTGTAACGAATCCGCACCTCACTACAGCTTCGGAAACAAGGCACACGCCGAGAAACCTTTGGACACACCCGGTTTGTTACCACACACTATAATAGGATTAATTAGTTTCTCACTTAACCCGTAGTGAAACATTTTTGTATTATACAGGGCGTCCTGGAACACCCGTATCAGGCTTTTTTTTGAGAAAACAGCTCGTCGTAGAGAGTTCAAAGGGACAAAATAATTTATTACAAAAACCGCATTGATGATATTGTTATTCCCAAAAATGGTTGGCATCCTTGAGAACCTGTCAAATTTTTAAATGGCACGATAGGTCGAAAGTGGTATCATTTAAAAGATCTTTAAAAATCAAGCAACTTTTATAGGTCGTGGTCGTGGGTTCGAATCCCATCCGGGCGGTCACTTTTTCGGAATGAAGAAGTGGCCATTCGGGTCCATGGATGTTCAGTGTATGCCGCCCCACTCATTATATATAATAAATAATGATTATATATATATATATATATATATATATAAATAAATATGAGAAATCAATATAAAATAGTTAAATGGTACCTCTGGCAGAATGGACCAGATTCCTAAGCCTTTTGGCTTAAAAAAAATATAGGAAATATAATTTTGTTACTGGCATCCATTTTGAATAATGTCTGATTATAGTAATTTACGTAACAAGTTCCGAAAGTGATATTTTACGGGATAACTAGGAAGTAAGCGCTGTCATAATTAATGATGTTATTGTCAAGGCCGCCTAGATATGTACTCAAAATCATCCCGAACATGGCTAACTTATTTTAAAAGTTTCATTTCAAATGATGATGTGTTCACATTGTCTTCCATTTACTTATCCACATTGTTGAGCTCTTTTGAAGTTCCTGACAAGTTCTCAGGGATGCCAACTGTTTTTGGGAATAAAAATATAATCATTCGATTCTTCATTACGGCTTTTGTAATAATTTGTTTTGTCTCAACTCTCTACGACTAGCCTGATATGTGTCTGGGACACCCTGTATGTTGATTAAAACAGTGAAACCAAACCAAGCGTTTTAATCAATATACAACAGGATGCTTTGTCTTTGCGACTTTTGGTTACGTTTGAGTTTTTGAATTTTAGCTCCGAACGTTTACAACATTCCGTCGAAGGTCGGCGATAAGAAGAACGCCCCGGCGTACACCATCAGTGGCAGGAACAAGGACACCGTCGACGAGAGGGTGAAGAACCCGGGGCCGGGCACTTATAACGAAGTAAATCAGACGGCCATTAAGACACAATCACCTTCATATACCATGGGGTCTCGGTGTAACATACCATCCGATGCTACTAAAATTCCAGGGCCCGGAAACTATTGCCCGGAGAAGGTAACAACTTGTAGCTATATAGAACGCAACTCAATTATTTTTTTTCTTTTAGCTCGTTTTTAAGATTATTATTATTATTTTAAAGCACGGAAATAAATCTATTCTAGTGTGTTATCCTGATAACACGATACAATTTTGATGATAGCGACATGACTGTTTTACAATTTTTTTTTATGGAAATATCCATTTTGAGGTCTATTTCAAAGATTTCTGGAAAAAAAAATGTATGTCCATGTGTCTGCGGGCTGTATCTCAAAAAGTAATACAGTAATTGACATGAAACTTTGAACATAAGTCTTATTTGATAATACGAGGAACTGAAAAACTTTTGGTACGATTTCGTACACCGGAAGTGGGTGTTTGTCTAAACTGTTTTTTGTTTTTTTCCCATAATTTTTTAAATATGCAAAATATTAAAAAAAAACAAATATTGAAGACAACTAAGAAATGAACATCTTTGGTTCTAGTAAAGATAGAATAGTTTTATAGGGGGGTTGTAAATTTCGTTTGGGATTGGCAACAGAATTCCTATAAATAGTCAATTTTCTATAAGAAAAATCCAATTTCTAGCACTGCATTTTTTGTTTTGGTAAAGATAGAATAGTTTTATTGGGGGGTTGTAAAGGTAGATTACATATGATTATTTTGTCAAATTTGTAATGATCTGTCAAATTTAGTTTGGGATTGGCAACCGTTTTCTTACGAAAAGTCAATTTTCTATAAGAAAAATCCAATTTCTAGCACTGCATTTTTTTTTGTTCTGGTAAAGATAGAATAGTTTTATTGGTGGGGGTTGTAAAGTTAGATTACATATGATTATTTTGTCAAATTTGTAATGATCTGTCAAATTTAGTTTGGGATTGGCAACCGTTTTCTTACGAAAAATCAATTTTCTATAAGAAAAATCCAATTTTTAGCACTGCTATTTTTGTTCTGGTAAAGATGGAAGTTTTTTTTTTTTTATTGGGGAGTTGAAGGGTAGATAATATATGTTTAATTTATCAAATTTCGTTTGGGATTGGCAACAGTTTTCCTATAAAGTTAATTTTCTATAAGAAAAATCCAATTCTAGCACCGCAATTTTTGCGACGGCGTTCTGGTACCTTTTTTGAGCCAACAAACGCTTTATTACTTTGATTTGATGTTAAGATGAACCAACTTAGATGAATACAAAATAAACACATTTCCAGAAAAGCTTTGAACATCTTAGAAAGATAAATATAATTTTGCGTTCTTCTTGTAATTATGTCAATATATGAGTCACCCGTTCCGGTACCTAAACGTTTTTTAAATCAAGCACTGCATATAGCTACAGTTGTTATTTCGCACCTCATTATCATCAGAATCAAACGGAACCATTACTAACCACCCATAAACAAAACCATCTTCACCAGGTCAGGTTACACCTGAGGGAGGCACCGGGATACTCGTTCGGAATCCGCCATTCGCCGTATTTAGGCTCCGAACACCTCTTTCTAACAAAGGACAAAACATCGCTGCTGTTTTAATCACTTACTAACAACACCATAATCATCATCTGGTAAAGTATGAATAAAAAATAACGATTCCAGTACGGAAATTTTTGGATTTCATTACATTATTTGATGCGTTTCAGAATAATATTGATTATCAGCCAGCGCACTCGTTCGGGATCCGCCACAGTCCATGGGCAGATCACTTCTAGACGCAAAAAACAACCGGCAGGGTTGTATTCACTTTTTGAATGAGAGAAAAAAAACGATAAAACGATAACGACTAACTAACATGTAACGACTAAAATTGTCCACTGGGATGAGTAATGCGGATTAAACACGACAAACGTAGGTTAGGTTTTTCTTAAATACTTGTTCAAAAATTAACACAATTATTAACACACTTGTAATATTTACCATGGCTAATGTTAATTTGCGAATTTTATATGTTTACGATGAATATTTTTTACTTTATGCTTGCCTGTACTAGTTCCTGTGTATTGTCTTATTTAATTAATATATTTTGAATAAACATATATTTTCTTACCAACAATTTAATACCCTCGGGCAACACCAGGGGCGGCTTGTTATAGAGGGCCAAGGAGCCATGGCACTGGCCGAAAATTTAAAATGCCCGCAAATTCCGTCCATCCCTATACCCACCCATGAAACGGCGATGATTTCCGATGTTTCACTTGGACGCCCCGCGTAGCAGTGCGAGTTAGCACGTGAAATGTGGCAACGCGGATCTAAAATCGGACAAAAAGTCACTTGTAAACCCTTAAATCGAATGAGTTACAAGAGTAAAGTCGCCTACGGTCGTGTTGCAATTCACTCGAGTGGCAATGGCCAACTTGTTCAAGAGTTTAATACTATACTTTTTTGCATCATATTAAATAATTACCTAAAGATTTTTCTGTTTGTATTAAATTATAACGAATAATTTTTCTATTTGGAAATTGCGGCAGTTCGCTGACAAAAAATTAATCGTAACCATAGTAACAACTAAACTGTTGGGCAATGAAACCACTATCATTTGATTGGACGTCACCTGTTGGGCAATGAAATTGCTATCATTTGATTGGATGTCACCTGTGGAGAAAATGATTCGGCCGAATAATGGACAACTTTCTCAATCAAAAATGATTTAACGTTTATATTATTTAATAAGATGCGAAAAAAATATTTTCAACGCTTCACCATGACACTACCTGCAGTTTCAAGCTCAGCAAGAATTTCACTATTTCGCCCGTTACTTTGGTCTAGTAGGAAGAGAAATCTTTCTTTCTTTCTTCAAAAAAGGAGGGGGAGAGAGGGTGTATTGTATAACTGGCTCTACCATCAACATGTTCCACGAGTTGCCACTGTATTTTTTGGAGGCAGACTATCCCGGCACCTAATAAAAAAGAGAGGTTATTGGTAGTAACGAAATTAGATAAAAAATGATTTAATTGTTTTGTAAATACAATAAATAAGTTACTACCGTATCATTATTATTTTTTATATATTTTTTATAAACAAAATCACTCTATTTTTTTTTTAGTAAAATTTGTTTAACAGTAAAAAAACAACAAAAATGTACACGACAGAGCGGAGTTGAAGCGAATATGCAAATTATTATTGTGACATACAAGCGGCTGTAGTGTACATTTTCTACGTTATTGTATAAAATGAATTATATTAAAATAAGAGAACGTTTTAATCTTCCTTCTTGGTAACTGCTTAACATGCAAAATACAGACAGACTAGTTTCACATTTAAATTATATAGGCATCTTTATATAAATTAATATATGTATACACGGTCGGACGAAGGTCGCAAATTTGCTTAATCTCGGATAAATGGTTTGTTACGTGTCAGATTTTCATTTCTTATTTTTATTAACGCGTTAAGCACGGCGCGGCATCTACGCAGTGTCTTACTTTCGGAACACAGTGTGACGCTAGTTTAGTATATTCGGATGGCTTGTCGCCTGAAGCCATCCTCTATATCAGGGGTCTCCAAACTTTTTCCATCGCGGGCCATATGTACAGTTCTTCATAATCTAGTGGGTCAAGATATAATCAATTTTATAACTCATTTCAAAATCTATAACGAAAAATCGTTAAATTTTTTTTAAATGTGACGTTTACGCAAAATGTAACTGCTTATCACGGGCCGGACTCGTTGAGGTCGCGGGCCAAACGCGGCCCGCGGGCCGTAGTTTGGAGATCCCTGCTCTATATCAGTGATTCCCAAAGTGGGCGCTGCAGCGATTCAGGGGGGCGCTGATGGCCACAGATGTATTTGGGAGGTGATGCATAACTGTATGTGGTGATAGTGTAAAAGAAAGAAGAGAATATTTAGTGGAACGTTCAGTGTGGTAATCAATTTATTAACAAAAAAAAGAAACGAATTGCAAATAGTCAGTCTTGGTCATTTAAGATTACTGCTGACGAAAATAGGGGGCGCTAAGTAATATTTTTTCTGAAGAGGGGGCGGTAGGACAAAAAGGTTTGGGAACCACTGCTCTATATAGTTGGCATACGACATGCAGCCGTTCCAGGGACCATTTTATGCTCTTGGGCCGCATTCAGTAAGAAATTCTTCTAATTATGAAGATGTATCGAAAGATGATTTGCCGACAAGATGTTTAGGCGGTCATATGCAGAATGCTAATGAAGGTTTAAATTCGACCGTTTGGTGATTGGCTCCTAAACACCTACATTCTGGCCTGAAAGTAGTTGCAGCATTTTCAGCTACTGCGTTATTCAATGAAGGAAATTCAGCCCTTCCAATGCTGACGAGTGGACTAAAACTTGTAGTTGGCTCGCAGAGGTTCAATTTTGCCCAGGAAATGGATTAGCGGTGTGTGAAAAATAGAATGGAGACCGAGGAAGCTCGACAAGCCCGAAATGATACGTTTGAAGAAGAAGAAGAAGAAGGGTTTCTATATGGTGCTGGAATAGCTGATTAACCGGTGAGCAGTTTATATCATTTATTACTGCCCTGAATTTCTGGTTTTCTCGAAACAACATTTTTTCAACTCGTGGGAATTCTAAGGTTATTGACCAATCGTTCTGAAAATTTGTGTGAATATTTTTTATTTGATTACAATCCATATGTACTAAACTCTGGGATGATATTATTATCTAAAATATTTTTTAAATGCAAAAAAGGTGGAAAAACATTGTATGCAATATTGACATTTTGTTCAAAAACCTCAAAAACATGCAATCAGAATTTAGTCCATATTCTTAGAAAATATGATAAAGTAAAAAAAAAATTGTGATGATTTCAGATAAAAATTGTGACTTCCGGATTTCCCCACGAGCAGCAAACTCTGATGGCGATCGTACATGAACAGCAATTTCCAACTCCACTATTTCCGGCGGAAATGTCTTGAAAAAGTTACAACGTGTACTTCAAAACATTAGTAAAATATCTTCCAAGTTTAAACAAATTTTCCGTTAAAAAAAAAATTCGGCTTTTTAAACTGCTATCCCCCTTAAATAAATGTAAGACGAAAAATAGCCCATTTTTCATCTTTATTACATCTGTTCAAAATTAACCCTAAGAAGAGCACTAAAGTCAGATAAGAAACAAACGCACACACATCATTAACACAAACCTTTAATCCTTAATTAACCGATTCGCAACTTAAGCACGACTGTACAAATCAATATATGTATATCATCAAAATGAACTGTGGATTGTTATCTCTCAAATGTACACAAATAAGACAATTGTCATCGACTATGTACACCTCCTACAATTGTTCCGTTATATGTGGCACATGCTAGGAAATGCACTAATTCAGTTCGGAGGAATCTCTGTTTTTTGGCTACACTATTGGCTCTGCCGGCTTCCGTTGTGTGTGCTCGCGCGCTACGGTATACGATACGAAAATAAAATATATATAGTTTTTTTTTTTATATAGGAATGTCCTCCTCAGAACTCGATTACTGCATCATTATTATTATTTTTTTTTTTTTGTTGAGTAAAGCACATTAACAAACCGAAACGTTTCCGCGATCGAGGCGATATCACGCGAGGCCCGAGTCGACGTGCGTCCGCCGTTTCGAGTCCGATCTCTGGACGCCGTGGTCGGGCGTGGATTTTAAAATGTCGGGCTGCGATTGGTTGGCGATGGTCTGGCTGATTATCGACTGGTTGACCATCGACTGGTTCACCGAGACCATCGTGCCTCTACTTAAAGTGCCTAAAAGGGGCGTGCCTGGGTTGTTGATTAGTAAATTCATATAGTCGGCTATTAATAATGTTAGCTCTAGAATTTTAGGTTTGCTCAGTGAGAATATGAGTTTCTGCGAGGGCTGCTGATCGTTTTGCGTCACCACCAGCATGAAGTCTTCCTGACAGCCCCCGAACGTGAGGACGTTCGTGTAGGGATAGCGTACTCGTTGCTGCATCGTCGCTAAGTCCAGAACTGTGATCGCATCCTCGTTTACCGCCAGCCAGATCATGGGAGAGTCGTGTTGACGTAGTCTTGCCTGTAAAATAAAAATCCGAATTTAAACTGTCATCCTGAAAAGTAGAAAACACGCGTATTATCACGTTCGCTGCCGGCCGAGAAAACGCATGGAAAAGTTTCTTCAAACTAAGTACGTGCCAATCCACAGATGTCGCCAGCGAAATACGTCATATCGAAATTTTTAAATGTATGCAAATAATAAAAAGAAAATTGTGACCTTAGAACTAGAAATGGTGCATGATTATATTAGGCCAGTGAAGCAGTGATGGTTCGCGGGTTTTTTTTTTTGGTACGGCCTAGGTAGCAGAGGTAATACTAAACTCCATCCATTTCCAAGTGGCAGTAGAAATAAAAAACCCGGCTGCGTGATAGCCACGTGTGTACTTCAATAGACGCTTGCGATTGGTCGTTCCGTGGTGCGTGCTCGTGCCCGGATTCAGTCTGTATTCTGGGCCCGTCGTCGATTGCAGTGCGTTTAAAAAGTGTTGGGCAGTAACATGAAATTTACTCGTGGGCGCGCTAGGGTACGGCGCGTCCGACCCTGAGCATTCTCGCCGTTCACGTGATTGTGTTTACACGCGCTGCCACTTGGAAATGGATATAGCATAGATCTCTGCAACCGACCCTACCCATCTGTATTGCCACCTCACTACTTCACTGCAGTGAAGGCCAACTCGGCTGCCTGCGAGGGGCGAGCGTGCAGTGCTTGGAGAGAGAAACAGCGATACGGTTGTCGACTTTATTGGTTCCGCCTCTCGACGGATCTCATACGCTCGCAGCTAGACTGTAAGTGCCGAGTTGGCCACCACTGCGTTAGGAAAGTGTGTTTGTATACGATAAGAGACTTGCAATAGTATCAGCAGAAAAATAAAAATAATATAGTCGGCAGCAAACGTGTTAACCCAAAGTAACTATTCACCTAAGGTATCTGCAGATGAGTGATTTGTTGGGGTATTATTTCCAACATCTTTTTCCAGAAACGCCTAAAAATTAATTATAAAATTTCGGAATTAAAATAAAGGGACAAGTTTAAAATCAATTTCGTAATGAATGGAAAGCTAAACGAGACACGACGAGAATGTATTCCAGATATTCCCCTCGACCGACCTAATATTCTCTTGCATTTTAATACAGTCATATGAATATGTTGTTCAATACTTGTAGTTAAAGTTGTGGAAATTATTCGAAATGTATCACACAATCAAGAAACAACTAATAATTACCTGAAAAAGTGTAGCTCCGAAATAAGGCCACTTCCTCGTGCAAGTCAAATAGATCCGCACGCAATCCAACTGCGTCCTCCCCTTCAGGCTCCTCCACTTCTCCAGCAGCTTCCCCTGCAGGTCGCTCAGCCCCTCCTGCGAGAGCTGATCCCTGTACCGGTACGGATAAAACTTATCGATGGCGCTCAGAGTCTGATTGGAGTGCGCCGTTAGAATATTGTGAACGTTATTTAAGGCATTTAAGGTGTGTGACGTTTGCACGGTGTGAGTCTGGCCGTTCAGGGTCCCGCTGGAATTCTGCGCGGCGTTCTTGTGCGAGGTGCTGGTCTGCGCGCTGAGGGTGGCGTTCGCGCTCTGCACAATCTTCGCATTCAGAGCACCGGAATTCTTGTGCGAGTTGAGCGCGTTCAGCGAGCAATCGCCCATGTCCAGCTGGGCCATCAGCGACGCCAGCTCGAGGGCCAGCTCCCTGCTCAGCGGAAACCTCCCCGCTACTATCTGCTTGTTGACCTGATAGCACAACAGCAGCCTTTCTTTGTCAGTCTCTAATTTTGCGCTGTTCTTCCACCACAGCCTGTTCTTGTACGTTAACCTGATGACCCTGCTGTTCTCGAATTTGCCCAGTCCCTTTTCCCTCAGGGCGATTTCCCATTTGGATATCAGGTCGCATAGTTTGGCGTTCGGGTCCAGGGTGTGCTCGAGGTCTTTTTCTATGGGGTCGTCGCTGAAGAGGGCGAAGCCGTTGGTCACCCTGCAGCCGATTTCGTGGGCGAAGCTGTCTTGGAACTCTTTGATTGTGCTCGAGCCGTCGAAGCTGGATATATGGTACGTGCCGTTGAGGAGGTGCACCGGCATCGAGTGCGGCAGGGAGTGGTGTTGGGGATTTTTTAGTAGGATGCTTAGCACTTCCATTCTTGAGGGTTTCAGTTCTCGACCACCTATAACAATACAATACAGGAGGTGAATGATGATGTGGAAGATTTGGTGGTAAAATCGTGAAGTGAATAGAAGCACAGAAAACTTGTGAAACGAGTTATGAAATTTATCAGACGACTGTAACTGATTATACAGGAATAATAAACATCACAAAGATGTCTCATTAGTGGGAGGAATTCTAGATCCAAATAAGGCTAAAATGGACATATTTTGCAGGTTAAGTGCCTGGAAATCTGGACAACATTGGAGAACCTTTTTACATCTATGATTATGACTCTTTAAATTTAATTTGTTCTCAACTTGAGGAACAGTCATAAGATATTTTGTAGAGAACGTTATCTTAGTATTGTATTTATATTTGTAATTGTATTGTATTATTGTATGTATGATTATATGTTGTCTTGTAATTGGGACATGTTTCCTGTTGGCCAATAAACGTCTATTATTATTATTATTATCTCTTCCAAACAAAAATGCAAGAACTAACACAGAAGAAACTTTTAGGATTCCTGCAAATCTGATTAATTAAAAATAACGTGATGAAAGACATGATTCTTTTTGTAAAGAAAATTCCCCATCAAGGCACCAAGGGCACTGCAAAATTAACTTACCCATAAGAATGGTCCTCTCTAAGGCCCTTTCGCAGTAGGCGGCGTACTTCCCGCACTCGGTCCTGTTATCGGCGTTTCTCTGGAGGTGCAACTTAAGGAACCACAAGAGCCTCGACGACTTGGGCACAAACAGGCTGACGGCGAGAGCCAGCAGCTGCCAGCCCTGCAGCAGCGTAAAGCCGGGCGGCCCCTTGTGGTCCTTGTGCTCCTTGTACGACTCCTTGTGCTCTTTGTACTTCTCTTCCTGAACGGCCTGTATATTAGAAGAAGCGATTTGTTGGTCAGATGTACTATTAATACTTGGAGTTGTCTCGCAAGTGAACAAACTCTGCGTAGCGCAAAGAAGCAGTTGCTGAAAAGAATTTTGGTGTTTCTTATAAGACCCATTTGGAGATAAGGAGTTAACAATGGTCCCCAATTATTATAGAGTATATATATTATGAGAATGATGTATATTATATATATATAGAAGCAATTATGTGTAATAAGTAACAGTCACTATAAACTAATATGCAGAGTGCTCGAAATTTGAATCTATGCGTCAGAATCTCGGTTATTATAAAAGTTACAGATTTCGATAAATGGAGAAAGTTTAATTAAACACATTGGCCCGTATTCATTCATCTCATTTAGGGTCAGTTGTTCAATAGCAGCTTAAACCATAAATTGCTTTTGGCGTTATTCAATCACAGTTTAAAGGTAATCCAAGTGCAAAAAACGGCAGTTTATAACCTTAAAATAATTTATACTGAGTTTAAGGTAAGCTCGATTTAAGCTGCTATTGAATAACTGACCCTAAAGGGTCGCTTTTAACTAAATGACGGATAAATGTGAGAATAATATGACAACGTGTCATTTATTTGAGCGTAAACATTCGAAATAAATTGAAGGAATTATGAGAAAATCTATGTAAGCAGCTGATTCAAAATTTTGATGTTTTATGTATGTATTTTTGCAAAATTTCTTCGTTTTTTCAATTTCCCTCCCAAATAACTGATTTACTATTCTCACAGTTTTTCAGCATTTCGTTAAAAGCGACTCTAAATGTGAAGTATGAATGTGGGCCATTCGCTCCGAGGAGTTATCGGCGTCGTCTAATGATTGCCAAACACGCCGTTGGGCGAGGAATAGGTGGTTCTGCAGTAGATATTTGCTCGTGTGTGGGTTAATAAGCTTGCGTTTCGTAAATTTGTTTGATACATTAATCGTATTGACCTAAATTTATGACGATTAAACAAATTAATATAACCTTGAAATTATTGAAGTCTAGCTTAATGCAAAACTGATTTCAGAAAGCCCGAGATGATTAAATATGATTGAGAAGCTCAGGAAATGCTTTGAAGCTGCACGTAGCTTTTGGTAGTTATAGTTGAAATTTTGACAGGTGCCATCAATTTTTCGAATAGCAGGTCGCCCATCAAAAATTCAACCGTACCAAAAATAAATACCATTAAAGCTCATGTATATAGTGAGTAAACTGAGCATACTGTTAGACAGGGATAACACCATACACAATTTTGTTCTTAGCCTTTACAAGATAAAGTGTATAATTAGTATAAGAAAGATGAAGTAATTTTGGGCTAGACGGAAAGTTAGAAGTTAATATCACAATCCCTAAAAATATATTCACTCTATTACATGCATTCGACGTGAAAATGAGAAATTGAAATTTTAATATTTAAACTGGTACGGACGTATCACAAAAAAGACAGGTCAAGAAAGTGACCGAGATGGGAATAGAAAGGAGGATGAGAAACAGACCGAGGAAAATATGAATGGCTATAATTAGGAGAGAGGAAAAAGATAATAGCAAGAAATAGACTGGAATGGAAGAACTGGGTAATAACACAAAACTAAAATCCGACGTTCTTACGAATCGAACATACAACAAAAATCGACAGTCGAAGTTGGCCTTGTAAATCTCGAGTCACGTCTGCACGTGTTCGTTGAAGGGGTCGGGCGTTTCGTCGTCGAGGGGGGTTTCGTCGACGAGGGGGGTTTCGGCGTCGAGGGGGGTTCCCCGGCGCTCGCGCTGGCAAGTATATGCTCGTGGTGAAGTGCTGGTTGCGGTTAACCGGTGACATGTCAGATATTATAATTAGGGGTTATTAACATCCGACATGTCAAATAATTTACGCATGCGCGTGTGATCTCAGTTCAGACATGACTTTGTATTTCCAGCACCAACTTCGTCATCGATTTTTCTTGTACACTCGTTACAAAGATCTCGCAAAAGAAAGAAAAGAAGAACCTTGAGGGCATTCCCCAATAATATTTTTGAAAACATCAGTAAAATATTAGAGGTAGCCTTTGGTTTCTTGTTTCCGAAATAAACTTGGCCGTAGAACGTCTCATCCAAGAAATTGCTATATTATGGACTTGTTACATAAATAGCTATTATGTTTATATGCGATGGTTTCCCGAATTACGGAGTATTTATATATTTAATGAATAAATAATAATCGAAGTTGCTCCGTATATAGCTGAATCAAATAATTAATATTATGTTTATGTTGACTGACTTATCAAAAGTTGGATGTGTCATATTACTGACTGCTACTTCCCTCCCTCATGTTATCAACTTACGTTTATTCATTTGATTCGACGTTAATGCCATAAAAAAAAAAAACTGCCAACGAGATGAATTAAATTCTTATGTCAACAAAATTGATTTATTTTTATCATAAAAACTGATGGTTCGGTTGTGAATGAAATAGTATACACGCTTCAGTAAAAAGTTTCATTCCTGTCGAAAGATAAAGTTAACTCGGTTAACTTCATAACCTCTTGGCAGTAATAAAACACTTTCCACTTTGTATTATGCTTTTGAATTAATTTTTGAAGAGTACCTGAATGAGTTATGAAGTTACAGCATCAGACTTGCGAATATTAATTTGTTTATAACCAAAAAATTATACGAAACATTCGTAAAGTCCACAAAATTACAATAACATCTAGTTAAAGGTTTCCAGTGTCAAACTGCAATAGACAGATATTATGTGATGTGAACTACCATAAAAGTGAATATATTATATATACAGGGTGTTTTCAGAGCTCTGGGAACAGTTAATCACGTGCTTATTTTTCAAAATTTCGAAAAATGTTTTATACAAAAGTTGTGTATAATAGTGAGCTGCACGCCCTAAAAATATTTAAATTTATACAGGGTGTCTCATAACAAAGTTACAGACCAAACTTATGTTTTTTTTAAATGGAACACCCTGTATTTTTTGTCATTTTTGAATTATATGGAGCAAATAAAGGTGAGTTACTTCAATACTCCCTATACCTTTTGTTTGCCGTTTTCGAAATATTTGAAGATTTGTTGAAATGCATGGTCTGGGTGAAATTTTATTCTTGCCCCAGTGATTGACGTTGAACGATTAAAATCATTTCAATTATTTGCTTGAAGGTTCGAACTGTAGAGCCAACCACGATTTCATACAAAAACTTATACAGGGTGATAAAAAAAATGCGGTAGAAAAACCGAACTTATAAAGTTGAATAACTTCGTTTTTTCAAATGGCGCACCCTGTATTTAGTAACGTATTCTTAAGTAGAATCCAATTATCTTTCAGATTGTGTAAGGGTTCCCTGTCCCTAACCTCAATAGTTTTCTTGTATTCGGCGATTATCATATCAGGATAATAATTATTATAATTGGATTCTTCTTGAGAATACGTTACTAAATACAGGGTGTGCCGTTTGAAAAAACGAAGTTATTCAACTTTATAAGTTCGGCTTTTCTACCGCATTCTTTTATCACACTGTATAATTTTTTGTGTGAAATCATGGTAGGCTCTATAGTTCGAACCTTCAACCAAATAATTGAAATGATTTTAATCGTTCAACGTCAATCACTGGGGCAAAAATAAAATTTCACCCAGACCACGCATTTCAACAAATCTTCAAATATTTCGAAAACGGCAAACAATAGGTATAGGGAGTATTGAAGTAACTCGCCTTTATTTGCTCCATATAATTCAAAAATGACAAAAAATACAGGGTGTTCCATTAAAAAAAAAACAAGTTTGGTCTGTAACTTTGTTATGAGACACCCTGTATAAATTTAAACAGTTTTAGGGCGTGCAGCTCACTATTATACACAACTTTTGTATACAACATTTTTTGAAATTTTGAAAAATAAGCACGTGATTGACCGTTCCCAGAGGTCTGAAACACCCTCAACATGACTATCATCAAACTAAATACTTATTGTCTCCTCAACTTTCGCTTCTTGTTTTCGGCAAACACTTTCAACTTACCGATCGACTCTCTCTGTAACTCTGACGATGACCGAGATGTCTGTGCGGTAAATTCAAATTTACGACATCCCCCGCACGTTGGTTAAATAAATAAAGAAATAATAATTTAGCGAAAAAAGAGGGAAAAGACAATCAATCATAGCTATCATAGTAATCTATTCTATTCTCTATTCAGAAACATCCAGAACAAAAGAAATATAAGAAAACACCAACATTCTTACCAAATCGGGTCGCGCAGACGCAACTAAAACATTCGACTGAAAAGGTAACTCGGAGTGTGTCTGTAGGTTTCTCTTTTTTTCGGTGCGCATGCGATGCCGGCGTCGAAGAAATGATAGAAGCTACTTTTGCTTATTGGGGTGTGTCAAAAAAAAAATCAGTGACAAATAAATTTTTTTAAAGTAATTATATTTCCAGTAAATACTTCGTTCACTGCAATCTTGATGAAACGAAATTATACTATGAGGTAACTTAAATGACCTAATAGTGCAATTATTATATTTGCTAAGTTATTGCCTAACAAATTATTGATAAAGAGGAGTAAGTAAGTACAAGAACAAATCAAGTACAATCTATTGTTTCCTCAATAGCTTTATTATGATTTAGTGACCTGTGTAAACAATGTAATTGCACCAATAAACATATCTATCTATCTATCAATAAGATTACATCACACATTAAGAAGGGTTAGGTTAGATTAGGTTTGTTTATAACTATGTTAAGTGAGACATTCTATTAAGCATAGTTTTTAACAGTTAAAGACTTGATTATAAAAACAAACCTAACCTAACCCATCATGACATTCTACGATGCAGTCTTTAATTGTTAAAGACTGTGCATCGTAGAATGTCTCACTTAACATGATTATAAAAACAAACCTAACCTAACCCATCTTGACGTGAGATGTAATAATCCATTTCGAAAATGAGCACTTTTACGAACTGGAGATTTATGGACACTATTTCCATCTTATCTCCGCTACTAGAAGTCTTAGAAGGAAAAGTTGGTAATGAAAGGGAAAATAGAGGGACAGTGTGGGGTAAGAAGAAAAAACTTTTCTTGGTTGAAAAACATCAGGGATTGGACTGGACTACATTATTTAGTGCAGTATAAAACGAGAAAAAAATTGTCATGATTTTTTCCAACTTTCGTTAGATGCAGGTGCAACATTGAGAAGAAGAAGAGCCCAACCTCGGACAGCCAGATCCATTGGAAACATTGCTGGTACGGTTGAGTGTTGCAGAAAATCCAGGTTTGTCCATTACAAGACATTCACAGTAATCGGGCATTGCATAAATCAGCATGCGCTTTTATTTACGTCATGAACCATGGAAAGCAATTTATGTGTAAATTCAAATATGCAGATTGTATAACACATTGCAAGAGAGTTGTGACAAGAAGGCTGTGTTACAATGGCAAGGACTTGTCGTTACTGACATTGCTGTTATCTTGATTACAGGATGTATACAACCCAGGTGAATGACTGATTTAGATGCCATGTAAGATGCACGAGTATAATATTATCAACCATTCAAAAAGGTGCCGACAGTAAATGGAAAATACTTCCTTAAATATGTTATTTTAAAACAAATGCAATCAATTAAACTGATCTGTGTAAACTTTCTAACATCATTTGCGCCATCTAGTGCCTTCTTATTTTAAATATTAGTTAGAAAACAAAGTCTAGGCTATAGAAATGCCTTACACCTTACAACCAAAATGCTTACGAGGTCTAACTTACACTAGAATTATATTCGGAGATTAGGTGTCGACTTAACAAGTTCGCTGCCGCATGGCACACATGTTGTGCCATCGGGTGTTGTAGATAGGTGCTGATGGTACAACGTGTGTGTACACCAAAACCAATATTTTTGGCATCGCCTCCCCGAGTAACCACCGGCTACAACGTCGACAGCGAAAGTGTTAAACTGATCTCTGTAAACTTTCCAACAGCAGTTGCGCCATCTAGTGCCTTATAAGATATTACTTTGAAAACAATGTCTCGGCTATAGAAATGCCTTACACCAAAGTGCTTGTAAACTTAAGCAATCACAGATTGTTGTTTTCACGTACTAACTTCTGATTTATAAGTGCAGCTTCGTACCTTCGGCCCAAATAAACAGTTCGCAGTTTAAAAGTCAAGCCAAATCAATTTTATTTACATCCTAATACTGATTTTTCGCAAGCGTCTTGCAGTACCTGATAATTTGATTTTTTTTTAACACACCCCAATAGTTTCCATGATGGTGAGTGCATGAGTTGCGAGCAATTGCTTCTTAAAAACTAAACATAATGGAAACTAACAAACTAAAATATTATTACTCTCTATTTGTTTAATCTACCGTCTAAAATCAATTAAAGCTAAGCTTCACACTAATAACTAATCATGTTCGAATATTATTTCCCGGGTAACAAAACAAGATATTTAATATTTGCGTAATTACATGTTTTATTTGAGTTTTTTTTTTGTGCAGTAAATATAAGTTTCAAAAAGCAGGCTTTTCTCAAGAATCGAAATTCTAAAGGTAGTGAGCGAGAAAACCACTTATAAAAAAAATTAACCTCAAATTGCAATGTCGGAATGACACTATTACTGTAATAGTGTAAAAATTGTACTTTATGGAATTGATAACTAACGGTGCATGAAATGTATTCTTATAATTGATGGACTATAATATTCGAAATTGTTGTCGACATTTTTATTACATTTAAATAAAAACGAGCGTACATGTACTCTGAGATCAAAAAGTCAAAAACAGTTGGCAGCACATTTTCTGAAAATAGGGATAATAATTCAAATAATATTCTGTTGGCTGTCTGAAATTCTCCAATTTATTTTGACATCTTGGTTTTTCAAGGTTACTTGTTTTAAAAATAGTTTTGTGTTTATTGGTGGGTTTATAAGACGTTTAACGTTTAAGGTTTAAGGATTAACGTTTAGCGTTTAACGTTTAAGGGAAAGATGCCGTTCACACGAAAATTTAAGAATTAAGAATTTTAGATAATGCGCTTGCGCGTCGATGTTGCCAGATCTTTTATGACAAATTTTAGGAAAATACTGTTTTGCAACTAATTCTTCTAATGAATATAAAAAACAATAAAAGTATTGTTTACAATATTTAATTCTTCATTTTTATCGCTAAAAATTCCGTCAAATTACTTAAATCGCATGTTTTAACAAATGATTTAGAATGACTATGTAAATCTGGCATCATTGTACTTATCAGCTGTGTTTGTGGAAACGATTAATTTACCACAATTTATGTACACTGATTGAATGCTTCAATATGGATAGATGCCACAAAGTCATCAAAACTGTCCATTTTTAATCTTTGGTTGTTTACAAACACAAGCCGTGAACATAACCTTCTACGTTTAACGATTTCAAGGGAAAAGTAGAAAGTAGCCTACCCTTAAACATAAACGTTAAACCTTAAAATCCTTACAACTTCGTATGAACGCATAAGCACTAATACGTTAGTTCTACTTTGCTTAAACACTAATCCTTAAACATTAAACGTCGTATAAACCCAGCATATATCTGCCGATTTTGTCTATTTTTAAGACAAGTAACCTCAAAAAACCACAAGATGTCAAAATAAACAAAACACACGTGCACTGCACTGGAGAATTCAAGGCAGCCAATAAAATATTACTTGAATGATTATAGGGATTTTCAAAGAATGTGCTGCCAACTATTCCGACTTTCTGATCTCACGGTGGTCTGTCGGAAAAACGAGAAATTGATTAACCCTTTCGAGCCTGTCGAGATACACGTGTCCCACGGCTTTACTGATCAAGTCTGACAGGACCGATTTAATCATGGACATTATTTTAAACTACAAAACTCTGTTTGGTTGAGGAAATTTAAACAATTTATTCGAGAGTCGTAAAGTTTAGAAATAAGAAGAAACGTGATTTTGTAGTTGAAATAAAAGTGGAACTGGGGGTGGTGGGTGGGTCTTATCCTACAATCCAACCTTGGCCCACATGCCCTTTTTTCTAATAATGAAAATGTGAATAAAAAACAATTAGGTCCTCACTGTCTTTTTTACTCGTTTAACTTATTTATTAGTAAAAATCTGCACACGTGAGCAACGGATTGGATAGTGGAATAAGGCCCACCCACCACCCCTGGAATCAACGTTACTTTATACTATAAAACTGTTTGGTTGAAGAAATTTCTTTAACAATTTATTCGAGAGTTGTAAAGTTTAGAACTTGATTTTATAGTTTAAATAAAAGTGGAATCACGTGTGATGGGTGGGCCCTATCCTACAATCCAACCTGTGGCCCACACGCCCTTTTTTCCAATAATTAATATGTGAATAAAAAAAAATAAGGTCTTCACTGTCTTTCTTACTCGTTGAACTTATTTATTAGTAAAAATCTGGACGGGTGAGCAATGGATTGGATAGTAGAATAGGGCCCATCCGCCACCCCTCGCATCATTATTTTAAACTACAAAACTATTTGGTTGAAGAAATTTCTTTAATAATTCATCGGAGAGGTGTAAAACTTAGAAATATTAAGGAACGTGATTTTGTAGTTTAAATAAAAGTGGAACCGGGGGTGGTGGGTGGCCCCTATCCCACAATCCAACCTGTGGCCCACGCGCCCCTGTTTCCACCAATTAATAAGCGAATAAAAAAAATAAGGTCTTCACTGTCTTTCTTACTCATTTAACTTATTTTTTAGTAAAAATCTGGACGCGTGATCAACAGATGGGATTGGGGGCCCACTGACCACAAACCCACCACAAGGATTGGATTGTAGCCACAATACGCGCCACAATTAGGCTCGAAAGGGTTAAACTATAGTTTGACATTTGATGATTGACATGACATTTGAAAGCCACCAAAGTTGAACACGTAAATTGTATTAGGCAATTATTGAAACACTCAAATGAGTTATAAAGGAACTCTGTAGGGTACTGTAATAGCTTTATTATTCACGAAAAATAGAAATAAATCTGTTATTAAATGCGGCCGGTAATATTTTGTTATTGATCTATAAAAATCTATAAAATCTAGTAACGTTCTATCAGCTAAACAACTATTTTTTAATGTAAAATATTTTAGTTTGTGTAATCTCTTGAAATAAACGACGGAAAAAAATAAATATAAAAAGCACACTTACACCTTTCTTAAGCAATTTTTGTGTAGATACCTGAACGCCGAGTTTGGGCAGGGGAGAGCTTTTGCTGGTTTGCTTAATCAGCGCGCAGATGAGTTCCGCGTGCAGTTCAGGCATGTCGAGGCACTGCTGGAGTGCGTTTTGAGCTAGGACCACGTGGTAATCGATTCCTGCCTGATCGACGGCCGCGGACATGAATAGTTGCAAGCACTTGAATAATTTTATTGCTTCCGCCTAAAAATAAACAAGAAAAAAAAAACGTAATTAAGTACAGTATTACACAGTATAGAAATATTCTGAATTGAAAATTCTTACGGTTTTAGGTATACAGGGTGTAGTGGAATAAAACGGAACATAGGATTTTCAAGGTTATTTCCTTTATACTGGAATATTATCTTCCCTGATCATTTTAGAAGAAACATGTAAATAAATGTTTTGGAGAGTAAAAATTCCGGCATGCAGTCATGCTATTATTTATTTTTTAGCATTCATAGAAACCCTAAAAAATGATAAAATAAAAATGATCATTTTCACGAAAATAATGGTTGCCATGAAATTAAACAAAAACGGTGCGCTGTTGATTCGTTGGCTTCTGTCAAATGTATTGAACAATTCATAACTGCTGTTTACAAGTTTTTTCATTAAAAATGTATTCTATTCAAGAAAAAGTGCAAATTGTGAAGTGGTGCTATGCTGGTAGCAGTTTTCGTGAAGTGCGGGTAATCACGTTGTAATATTTCTTGGTGGCACTGGTATTTGTACGAGAGAAAATGATGATTCTTTAAATACCTCTGGGCAGTCGTAGAGTGAATTCCACACTTGTCAGCAAATTGTTTTTTGCTTATGTTTGGATCTTCTACTAGAGAAACTAAGACCGTAAACTCGTCATTCTTCTCATTTATTGGTAAATTACTCTGCTCTGCATTTGATGTCCTCTTAGAATTCCGTAATCTGAGCCAGCCATTTAAAATGTATGATTCAACCTTTGGATCATTGCAATGGAGGAGCAGGTAGTTGACGGCAAACATATCCCGCACTTCACGAAAACTATCAGCATAGCACCACTTCGCAATTTGCACTTTTTCTTGAATAGAATACATTTTTTAATGAAAAAAGTTGTAAAAAGTTATAAAGTATTCAATAAATTTGACAGAAGCCAACAAAACAACAGTGCACCGTTTTTGTTTAATTTCATGGCATCCATTATTTTCGTGAAAATGATCATTTTTATTTTATCATTTTTTAGAGTTTTTATGAATGCTAAAAAATAAATAATAGCATGACTGCATGCAGAAATTTTTACTCTATAAAACATTTATTTATATGTTTCCTCTAAAATGATCAGGGAAGATAATATTCCAATATAAAGAAATTAACATTGAAAATGCTATGTTCCATTTTGTTCCACTACACCCTGTATACCATATGTATAAAAATTATTTAGTTAAAGGGTGGCTATGTATTTCGGAACGTACGTTGTAGGTTTGATACGTCGCATCACGTCTTCGACACCAGTTGTTCATATGAACAATAAAGTCAACAACGTGCTGAACTAATCTAAGACCGTGATTTTGTTTATCATGGCCATGCCTTATCTAAATAATTTTTATACATATGGTACATTTATGAGTGTCTCATTTATATAAAAAGGCACATCAGCATGTACGAAACGCAATCGTCGTCCACCCACAATTACTCCACCAGGCACGCTTGTTGTATAAAGGCCAGTATTTAAGCGTTTATACAAATCGAGAGATGGTCCAAATTACTACGCAATCAAATTATACAATGTACCACCCAAAGTGATGCGAGACCTAGATGAGGTCCAATAAATATTATTATTACTGAGCACTCGAAAGGTGAGGAGGTAAAGTTTGTGCAGAGTGAGAAAGTATTCGGAGAGTATTAGAGAACACGACACCAGATTTCCGCAGTCAATTGAATTTAACACGTTTCGAGTACTTTGTAATTTTATTAGAATTCATCATCAACTTTTCATTTGTTCTACAAAAGTCTATAACTGGTGATGGAAGAAATTTTTTTTGGTGGATCTTGGGCTTGCATTAAATTTTAACAGCACAATTTTGAATGTTGTACTGATTTTTTTCAATCATAAAAAAATTTCTTCAAGGTCGTTCCAGTTACTATCATAGTTTCAGTTGGGTTAAGTACCCGGGTTAGGTGAAAGAACCGTAAGTGTCATTGCTGTCACTGTAAAACTGTTCTAAGAGATCGCTACTATTTACAGCATTTACTTAAGTTTGAAATAACATCAGCTGGTAAAAAGTAATTCTTCATGTTAAGTAAAGCTTTTTTTGATGTGAACCTCGCCTTTTTCTTACCTTTGCATTTGTAATTGTTTAATTATTTTGTAAATGTATTTGGAAAAGTAAGAAATAAAGTTTATTATTATTCATGGTGATGGTTGCGACCGTTACTACATGGTAATTCATTATAGAAACAATGAATAAAACACTTACTAAGTTTTCTTCCATTAATTGTTTCACTTGATAATGACAGTAAAACGTCGAAACTTAAGTCGTGATATGTATGTATATGTAATATTTGTACATACATCAAATAAATTGTGGTAAAAAACTTAGTAAGTGTTTTATTCAGTGTTTTTATATTATTATTATTTAATCTTACCTGTAATGCCTCAGAGGTAAGTGTGGTTAATGGAAAATATGAGGGTATTGCTCCGTCTTTGGTGCAAGGCACATGTAGTAGCACCGGGTGCCTCCAGAGCACGCAGTTCGGATCGCCGTCCACCTCCATCAGTTTGTGTATCAGCTGCTCGTACTGCGTGCCGGTGCTCGGACCGCCGCCGCTGGCCACCGTCAGGTGGTACAGCCACGAGTCCTTCTCCTGCTTTCCGCTGCAGAGCAGGTACGTCGGCCCCTGGTTGGTGGGAAAGATGCCTATGGTCAGATCCGGCGTCTCCGAATCTTTCTCCTCCGAGTCCGAGTCGGAGAAGTGCTCCACCTCTTCTACTCTGGCGTCGCGGATGTTGATTTGACCGGCCGGTATCTGACATTAATAATTACGATAATTTACCACATAATAATAGATGCGATAACAGAAAATCGATAATTAATGGGGTAGCTTGACATTACAACAATGTTTTGCATTGTCATAATCGATAACAGAAAAACGGTAATTAGGTGAGTAGCTTTTAAGGTTATAAAAACATGATGTTCATGACGTTACGTCACTGTCATTAAGTTTTAATTTTTACAATTACTCTTGTAGCAAACCAAACTACTCAGCTTGTAATAAACCATAACTTTTCCTGATCCTTGGATGAATTATCAAAAACACATTTTTTTCGTACCTTTTACCTTTTAGTAATTCATCTCGACATAACATTTGTTGTCAACTGGTTATTAACCTCGAGCTGAAGCTCTCGGTTAATAACCAGACAACAAATGTTATTGTCTCGAATTACTAGGTAACAAGTTACTCAAAAAACGATTTTTTGATAATTAACCTCGATCTAGGTATATTACTACCGATAATCACTCTTATTGAATTAACTCAAACACGCATTTAAGCTATGTAATTTGCGTGCCTGTGGTGCGGTGTTAGATGTAGCCTGAATATATGAATATTCAACCTGCTCGTTAATCTGCAAGCAAAAAATTAAGTCTTACTAAGACTATAAATATAAATACATATAGTCTTAGTAAGACTTAATTTTTTTGCTTGCAGATTAACGAACAGGTTGAATATTCATATATTCAGGCTACATTTCGTTTTCTTGTATTTACCCTGTATATACGTTAACAGTATGTAAAGTAAAGTAAAGTAACTTTTCACGAAAAATAAGGAAATATGTTGACTTATTATGTAATTTATTATCCTTTATTTTTATGTAAAATTGCGAAGGTATAAATGCATACAATTAAAAAAACATGTTTTATTTTAAGTATAAAGTTTACCAATATTTCTTCCTAAAAATAGGTAACAAAAAATACACATTTACATGTTCTTTTGTTTATGAAATGTTTCTGTGTTTATGCACAGCGACGTTTTACAATGGTATATGCGGCTTATTACGTCGAACAAGTCACTAAAAAAAGAGGGAGCCACGATCACTAGCTTGTTTCACAAAACGGTTTTATGACAGAAGCGGATCGTAAATATGCGTCTGTAGCAGTGTTATGGCGAGCTAATGTTTTATTTTTAATTATACAGACTTGTTTACTTACCGTATCGGTAGGAGACTTGAAATATAAAAACATCTTCCCGATCAAAACACACCAGCACTTCTTCGCGTGGCCGTTCTTCACCTTCGTCAGCCAGCCTTGAACCGAAGGCTTGTTCTCCTCCTTGCTCAACAACAATTTGGTTGCGTTTCTTCGTTGCACATTCTGTAAGATTCTCACCTGGAAAAATCGGGCGGCATTGAAATTCAACACCCGTTTGCGAATGAACAACATTTACTCACCCAATCTTCCATGGCGGTAATCGAATCCGCCGTAAGGTAATACGTCTTTTTCCCCGTATCGATTTCGAAGGTGTTCGAGCCTTCCGCCCGGGTTATTTTACATATATCGTCGAGGAGTATCTGTCCCTGGGGTTTCCTATTAATATCACTCTGACTCTTGTAATAAGTGAGCACGCCGTGTTTTAAAACAAACCAGCGTTTCCTCCACGTCTTCAATTTTCCCCCTAAAAAAACAATCGTCAGAATTATACTTTAATTTTCCTCCTAAAAACACTAATGCTCGTTTGCACCGCACCCGGTTATCTCTTTAATCATTGATTATAAGTTAATCCCTTTGCACCGCCATTTAATCTTTGATTAAAGTCGGGTTAAAGTCCCAATTTTTAACCGGCCGAGTTTGGGCGGTTAGGAAGCTGATTAAGTAAATACACGAGCGTTCGTGTTAAAAATAAAGGAACATGAAGGTTTATTACATTGAGGACGACGATATAAAATCATTACGGAGATCAAATACAATTTATTTTATTTATTCAAGCGCTAGATTTAAATGTCGGTATGCCAATCCAAGTGAATATGCGAATAAAAATTTTTGATTTATTAGCTGAAGCGTGTTTTAGGAGAAGGTATGGATTAAGCAAATAATTCACATTCAATTTGTTGCAAGTAATTGAACATTTGAACATAAAATAGATTTTCTAAATAATAGGAAACTGTAAGCAGCTGTTCATTTGGCTTCTGAAGCATGCGTAAAGGCTTCAATTTCAGTGGCACCCACCCCAGAAAATAAAATAACCCCACAAATTGCCAACCATATTTTTGCTCACAACCATTTAATCATCGGATACTAACCAATGGACGGTGCAAACGAAGCGGCATGATTAACTTAATCATTGATTTAGTAATCATAGATTTTAACCGAGTGCGGTGCAAATGGGCATAATTGATATTTTCTTTGTCTGACCTTGAAATTAATACACTGACGGTACTTACCGAGAATAGAATAACATATCGCTTACCTAATTTAGCAAGCGATCCGCTTTTTTCGAGATTCTCAGACCTTTTGGGGCTGTCCAAATAGGAAGCCCTTAATAATAATGAGGATTCTAAACTCGTCGTGTCGCAGCTTAAGGCGTCCGGCGGCACGGCATAATCATCGGACATGCCCGATTCGAAGGAAGTGTCTGAAACGCCTGTTTGTGTTAACAAACAGTGTGGTAATTATTAAATAAAATGGTGAACGAAACATAAAAAAGCAGTGTTAAAAACAAAGAGTAAACTAGGTAGATCCGTCAAGAAAATATACGTCAATAAAACATTTTAAAATAGTAATGGTCCTGGTTTCGAATCCCAGCGAAGGCATGGATGTTTAGTGGTTGTCCATTTTATTTGAAAAATGAATTATACAGGGTGTCCCAGAAGTCGACGTCAAGACGAAATCTTTTAACAGACTAAGTCATGAGAGTTATCAGAAGAATATTTAAAAAAAATCCAAATAATGTATTTAAAGAATTATGGCCATTTAAAAAAAAAACGAGAAAATCCACAGCCTGTGACGGTCTTTGATTTATTACAAGCATAACAAATGTTTAACATCAATTAAAATTACAAAAGATGTTCAAACTGCCTTCCTTCAGTCTCAATACAGGCTCGACATCTTCTTAAAAATGATCTTGTTATCCGACGGGCGAATCTTCCGTTCTTGATTGATTCAGCCGCTTGAGTTAATCTTTGCCTTAACTTAGCTAAATTTTCTACTGGCTTAAAATAAACTTTTTCCTTTACATTGTGGGCTAGAGTTTAAAGACGAAGTGTTCGAGATTACATAACAAAAAAAATTATTGAAAAAAGATGATATTTGTAGTAACAGGAGTGAAAAGACCGTCACAGGCTGTAGATTTTCTCGTTTTTTTTTTAAATGGCCATAATTTTTTTAAATACATTATTTGGATTTTTTAAAATATTTTTCTGATAACTCTCATGACTTAGTCTTAAAAAATTTCGGCTTGACGTCGACTTCTGGGATACCCTGTACATAAACAAATCGGTTGTGACTGAATTCCCCAACCCAACCATCTTTAATTAAAAAAAAAAAAAATAGTAATGCCAAGAATCCGGTGTTACAGGACGGCAAACGTAACTTGCCGTTGCGCAGTGGCAAAATTGTGGGCGGAACCTTCGAAGGGCGCTCTCGATAGATTTCGTGAAGAGTTCGAGAGCCTGGTAAATTCAATTATGTGGAGGAGAGCGCCCGATAGAGTTGTAAATGAATAGCGCACACGAAGAATGTGCTTGCTTATTACAGAGACTGTACTCGACCGGCTGTAGAGAGAGAGCTTTCGCTTGCTCTCTGCGCGTCTGGCCAACTTACATTTGCCGTGCTGTAGTTCCGCCGCACAAAAACGACGAGATCATCATATTCTTTCACAGAATATGCATACGCTAGGCCGGTGTACTGGTATCTAAACATCACCCAGTAGCCACTGTTACAAGTATAGGGATCAATATACAGATAATACGAAAATATTTGTTTTTCTAACCCTAAACATTTTCCACTAGTAAGAACGTAGAACGTAATGCGATATTCTATTTTAGCAATTCAATTATACAACGAGTCTGTACATGTTGTGTGTATATATTGTGAAAATAAAAGTAAGGTTGCAAATAAAAAAGAATTGAATGATGATAGATAATCTTGATGAATGAATGAGATGAATTATTTCTTCAATATTACCTCTCGTTTTACTTTTGCTAGGTGAACCGCTGCTACTAGACGCTGTTCTCTTCCCGGGACTAGAACCAGACGTTTCACCAGAACTTCGACTGTGCGTGTTTGTTCCTCCATCTACTGCCTATAAACAATGAAAAAAAACATAAGCAGTCATTAATTATACCACCTTAACAAACATATTGCACATTGTTCTTGTCTATAAACAATTAAAAGAAACATGAGCAGTTACTAATTAGTAATAAACGAATGTTAACACATGCAGAATCACTCGTGATGCTGTCTGTACTTTAATACAGCTAGGTGCGGGAAGAGCCTCTCTATCGCACGGCCAAAAAATTAACCTACTATCCGTTTCAAAAGTTCTGGCCCCTGTGTTTAACAGGGAATAGGAAAAAAACAGAGGGGCCAAAAAAATTTAAAAAATATATATAGAATATTTGAGACAACTGTAAATAACATACTTAAGTTTCAATAGCATTAGGCAACTTATTAAATTTTGATTATTAAAATTATTGCGAAAAGTCCGGTTTTTGACGCGTTGTGACGATATACTGTAAATTAACCTGCTGTAGCTTTTTTATTATTTAAAAAAATATATTACAAATGAAAACATGTATAGAGGAATGTATTAGTTCCCGGATGATGTACATATTTTGCCCAAATTATTGTAACTTTATTTAATATTAATATTTTTATGATGGCGTGCAATCTCATTTAATAAGAAAAAGGGAGTTCAGGTTTTTCGAAAATTACGAAGAATGTGAAGTAACAAAATTAATACATAATGTTTTTTGAACAAAGCACGTCATACATTAACACTATTTAAACAATTGCTGGAGAGATGCGGTAAAAAGAGATACAAGATTCGGGACGAAAGGCCCCGGCCGTGCTCTTACTCCGCAATAGTAGAATATTGGACTATCTTCGCATATGGAGATCCTACCGCACCGTGCCTGAGCGAGCCTCCCGCCTCGTCGCTTCGTCCCTTGGCACGCATCGTCTGTCCTCTTCTAAACTTTCATTATTGCTGTAGTAATTCCATCGTTAATGGTAATTTTGATTTTATACATGAAATACTTTAAATTAAGGTATTATATTGCAATGCCGTAAAAATTTAATTGATGTTCCTATTAACAGGAAAAATATTAATTGATAATAACATCCCGATTTTACTGAAGGTTATAAACAAATACAACTTCTGACATATATAGAACAGTGTCCTGCATGGCCTGAAGAAAATTCAATTTTTTCTATCTCATGAATTAAGAGAAAATAATTAGTAAAGTGGTATATTCCAAAATTAAGGCAAAAAACCGGTACATTTTTTAATATAATCTTCAATACATAAATAATTGTAATACTGAAAATTATAAAATTATAACACGTTACACAGAAATAAATAATGTTGATATTCCTTATCGATTTACATTGTTTGAGTGAATGGTTTTTGTTTTATGAATGTTCAAACACAGGGGCCAGAACTTTTGAAACGGATAGTAGGATAAGGCCCACATTTACAACGTGTTCTAAAAAGAAATTAATCGCAAATCGCTTATGAATTTCTAGTTGCCATTTAGAGAGTTAACGTCAAACATGTGTGTCATACCAACAAAGTGCATTTTATTGAAACGTTCCTGAAGCAAAATGTATCACAAAGTAATGGCTTCCACCATCAACCAAATTTTTTAATTAGTCAGTGTATGATTTATAAATCTGCATTACTATGTATTCATTATTTGTGTTGTTTTTAAGATTCAAGTTGAAGTCATTACTAATACAAACTTACCGTCGTGTTATTGCCCTCGCCATCACTGGAATCGTCCGATGAGTCTCCGGTGAAGGGCATCGACCTTATCTGGCTGGCCCTCCCCTTGACGGTGGCGTACACCGGCACGGGTATATCCTGATATCCGGCCTGTTCGGGCCCCATGTCGCTGGGCGTGGTTCCAGTCAGGGTCAGCCCGTCGGCGGCGACCTGGTATATCCTGTCCTCCCAACTGGGAAACCTGTGAAGCGGCGGCGTGGGCGCCCTCGGCCATGGAACCTTTTCCCTGCTGGGAGTGTAGATTTCGGCGTAGTCGTGCGCCAGGTCGGAGTCCGAGGCGCTGCTGGGCACCCGGCCCCCCAGGTTCAGGTTGTCGACGGCGGCCCGTAGGTCTTCCGCGAGGGGATCCATGTTCGTGTTGGTGGGTATGAAGTTGACGCTGGTCACTAGGTTGCTCGGTATGAGGGGTTGGTGAGAAGGCTCGAAGGTACCTGGAATGAGAGAAAAGCGAAACCCGGTTAAGAATTCAACTCGGCTTGTGTCGCTGCTGAAATAATGTTTGGCGTGTCGTCCGTAAAATTGGACACATATGCATCGGTGACAATTCAGAAACAACCCCTGCAGAAAGCCTGTATAACGGTCGCGTTCGTCAGACTAAACAGTTAGGTGTTTACTGCCAACCGTTGGGGTAATTTCTGATGATCGTGAACTAGTTCGTCCAGCGGTCGCCATTTTACCAATCGTACAAATTAGACTGACTGAAGTTGCTGCCGAAATGGAGGTTACAAAAGTAGCGTTCATCAAATACCAACATTCAGCGTAAATCAAAAGACACATGTTGACAGTTGAAAATTCTGACGAACATGCCCATTGTTACTTATGACGTAAATTGCTACTCCCTCTGTCCGGAAATATGGTATACATTTAAAAAAAAATCGTAGATTATCGTGAATATAGAAAACAAATAACAACATTCATTATATTATTCTAGTATATATTCATGGTAACATAACCTAATATAATTGACATGTGTCATGTTCTTCTTGGTTTAGAACTTAACGATCAAAGATCGGTTTTTTTAAGATAAACAAAATTGGTACCGCTGCAAAACGAATATGGAAAATTCCGATGAAGAATTGATAAACTTAGAAAGAAGAGATTCCAAATATATAATCATGCTACTAATGGAAATTTTCTTTTTGATGATTTGTATGACTATGTTCATATTGATGAGAAATGGTTTACCTTACGAAAATTAAACGCTCTTATTACTTAATGCAAAACGAAGAAGAACTGGAGAGAAACTGCAAAAGTAAAAGATTGATCACGAAGGTAATGTTTATGGCTGCAGTGGCTCGACTACGCTATGATACACATCGAAAGCATTATTTTGATGATAAAATTAGAATATGGCCATTCGTATAAAAAATATTTATGTTCCAAAGAAGCGTACAATAAGGCCAAATCATATTTTAATTAAAATTATTCTCATGTAATTATTGTTTCTAAAAAAGTTAATATAATATAATCAAATTAGAAACAACTTTACTTGTTTTTTTTTTTTGCTTGCAGATTAACGAACAGGTTGAATATTCATATATTCAGGCTACATTTCGTTTTCTTGTATTTAATATAATATACTTTTCATGTTAATTTTTAGTTTTATTGTATTTTTTTTTTGCAAATGTATACTATATTTCCGGACAACAAAAATCGCGAAATGTATACCATATTTCCGGACGGAGGGAGTATTATACAATTTTGACAAGAATATATTCCAAGGCAGCTTTGGAATGGTTGTTATCCTGTCATTTTGTTTTTTTGTTTATTAACAAAACTGTGATGAACAAAACGTGGTGTCGGTTAGAATATTATCAAAAATCTTACGAAAGTCCTAATTATTCCGTGGGTCCGAATTCTCCTCTCACGAGTGGGTAATGATCAACATTCTTTCCTTCAAATTACCACAGTAACTCACTTAATACACACGATTTTGGATAAAATAATTTACTAACCTATGAATAATAGTTCCCAGGTAAGTGATGCTTTGAATCTTACAACGATTGTAACTGCACGTTACAAACTGTTCAAGTGGGGTACTTTTCCTTATCTAATAAAATAATTTTGATATATAAGTATATGACTAGATAAACTGTGCAAAAAATTGGAATTGATAATCTTATCAACAAACTAATAAACAGAAATCAGCGAGCGTTTGTTTGTGTATGAGATATCTTTGATTTTCAAAATTGTTTGTGATAATGTTATGACAGCAAATATCGAGAAAATCTTGATGATTCAGCGATATATCTTGATTTTTACGGAATAAACAAACGTGTATTGAATGAGTCAAAAAGTGATAAAAGACTATTTTAAAGTATGATTAACACGTGTCACATAAACTGATTGCCAGTCAAGGCGACGATTGCCTGTAAGGTTTAATGTTAACCCGCCATTGGTGACGCAAATTTAATGGTGACGCCGGTCTCACGCACCGGGGTTTTCAATTGAAGATTTTTCGAAACATGTTACTGATAGTTCATGTTTTTTTTTTTTAATTTATGCTCTTTGATCTAAAATAGAAATTTGTCTCGAGAAGCCACACCAACTTCTACCCGAGGAAATGTGAGCTTTCACAATTGCGCAATAACAAATTTTCATAACTTTAAGTAGACTTTTTATAATTTGTATTGTTATTTCGTTCAATTTCCTGTAGCTAACAAAATTTATTTAATTTCATAAAGTCTAACACTTTTTTCAAATTGATAATATTGTTTTAATAATTTGTTGTTAACAAAAAGCGGGCTGCTAAAAGCTCTTAACAGCCCGCATTTTCATTGCCAGGGAAATATGAATAGCTTAACGTTTGTCAAAAGTGACATGTTATAAACTACATAACAATATAGTACGACGAAAAAAAAAAAACGGCCTCCTGAGATTTTTTTTTTAAATACATTGCGGCACTCAACGTGTTAATATTTGTACACCTTGTAATGGTTTTCTTTTACTCACCAGAAACGCACACGGACTGATGCCTCCTGTGCCTGTTCGAGTGCGAGGTGGACGTCGTGCCGGCCTTGGGTTCCGGCGAGCAGCTCTCCGACCTACGCCTGTCAGCCAATGCCAGGTGGTTCTTGAGCAGCTCGAGCTGCTGGTTGCACTTGATGTTCTGCTCGCGCAGCGTCTGGTTCTGCAGCTCTAGCTCCTTCAGCTTATTGGTGACCCATTCCTTGATGCGCGCCGCTTTCGCCTCTACCTGCCTGGCATCCTGCAGGCGAAGCTGCCGCTGCTCCTCGACCTCGCCCTCCAGACGGTTTATCTGCGTGTTGTTGGTGTCACTTGGCTGCGACCATGCCAGCTTCTGTTCCATTATTCGAACCTGGAATAAAACAAAGCTCGGTAAGTTTATGTAATAATTTTATTATATTTGTTGAGATAGGTATCCATGTTTAACTATACCTCATTTAATAACCAGGCGGACTAAAGCCGAGAGTCACATTTACACATAAAAAGTAACCAGAAATGTTTTGGCGGTAAAATTCAAATTATTTACCCATAACATTCATTCAATAATTTTGACAATACATAAATAAATTTAAGGCAAATTTTCTTTCTAATTTTGCGAAACACCGTATGCTAGCCTGTCCTAAATATTATACATGTTTATGATTTGATTACTTGCACTACCTTTACCTAAAGAATCGACAATTTTGTGTACGACAATAGATTTTAAAGGCTCTTGTATTAAAAGTTTATATACGTTAATTTTGAATTGTTTTTAAACAAGCGTTAATGCTCTCAAATCCAACCTTTTCCGTTTCTTGGGGGTAGAAAATGACTTCGAACTAGTGCTGGGCATCTATCCATAGTTAAAAATGAAATAGCTATTTCCTAGAAGATCGCAGGATGAGTTTTTGATAAAACCGATTCTTACACTTTCAACGGGAGGAATAACACAAAACACAAAAACTGACGCGAAATACGTGGAACCGGTGGGACACAAGTAAACGGTAACAGATCAGCTGATCATAACAGCGGCCATTGCCGTTTTAGTAATTTTGGCCTGTGTAAAAACGGCGCCCGTTTAGCCAATCACAACAACGTATTTTCGCGGCAATAATTTGATTTAGTCCGCCTGGTTATTAAATGAGGTATAGTTATGTAATTTAGTGGGAGAAAGTTGTTCTGTCAGTTTGACCAAAAAATGACTTACAGTACAATTTTCTATCTCCCACTAAATTATATTTGTTTAATCCTGCCATTGAAACTTTTCACATCTTGCATACTTCGATATTGGTAAATAATATACGACAATATTTTCAAATATTAATTGTCCTAGTTCGCGACAATTGTTTTGCCAGAGGCGAAAAATTAAAAAAAAAATTTAAGTAATTTGGAGAATTACTGTGTGGGGAATAATAATAATAATAACCATGATTTCAATTGGACTGATATTATTGTCAGGAATTGAGTCTGATATGGTCATTGGAGGATGTTTATATATATACAAACATCTTTATTTACAGAAATTTTACAAAAAAAGCAATAATATATAATAAATTTAGTTACATAAGTAAATTTCTGCTTAAATGGCTATCGACCTGGAGTCTTTCAGCCTAGATGTTTATATTTAGATGGGATATTAGGGTTTTGGTTAAACACTTATTTATGCAGAATTAAACAAAGAGTATATCAGATCAATAATAATGGGAAACTCCGGATTACGCTTTCCTTTGTGTATTTCTAAGAACTTGAGTAACGCATTTTGAGCCATTTTTCGACATAATCGATACATCAAAAAAATGCCCATTTTCTATTGGAAGGTTCGCGAAAGTAGCACTATTAGAATTTCACTACAAATAAATTGTCATAAATTCAAAAGGACTTCTTAAATTGTAAAAACTGAATTCACATTAACCTCTTCACGCCACATATGGCGATAAACAAAAAACAAACAAAACACCTTTAGCGCCATCTATAGATTTTTTTTTCATATTTCTTTGCATAAATGAATTATTTTGTGACAGCGGAATAATATTTCGTAGAAAAAGATAACAACAAAAAAATAATTTTTCAGGATTATGCTATAGCCCAATCAAAGCTACATGGGCGCGAAGTGGTTAAATAATGTTAATGATGATGAGTTCAACCAAACCACAATTGACAAAATTATGTTAAATTCAGCATTGAAAATACTTTACAATAAAAAGCATAAAAATAATATTCATACAAAACATTTAAGAACAACAAAAGCTGATAAGAGTAACTCGATAATCATATTAAAAACGGAATGATAAATTTGAACTTCATCCAATCATCAGACATTGCAGAACTTAGCAAATACCCAACCAGTCGACTACAAAAGGAAGTAAAAGAACTCTTCCTGAAAAGGATACAATTAAATTATTACCCCCGTGAATACATTACGTCCTACATTGCCGTTTTAAAATTTCAGCTAACTAAAATAGCAAAAAAGTTCGATTTTTAAGACTTTGAACGGCCGCATCGACTAAACGAAAACTCCAAATCGAATTCGGGTAGCAAATCTGTGCTTCTTGCTAACAAATTAGTCGGTTTCAATTAAAATTGGTGATTTGAGATTTTTGACGAAAACTAGAAAAACCCCTGATTGTGTCAATATATTTATCTCAAGCAATTTTGACCAATCAGACACTAAAATTTAAATTAAGTGCCATGATAGACGGACCATGGGGTAGATAGCCACTTGTGCTTGGCCAAATAAATAATTTTAAATTTTTGACGAAAACTAGAAAAACCCCTGATTGTGTCAATATATTTATCTCAAGCAATTTTGACCAATCAGACACTATAAAATTTAAATTAAGTACCATGATAGACGAACCATGGGGTAGACAGCCAGTTGGGCTTAACCAAATGAATAATTTGAAATTTTAGACGAAAACATGATTCAGCTCCGATTGTGTCAATATACTTATCTCAAGAAATTTTGACCAATCAGACACTGTAAAATTTTAATTAAGTGCTATGATAGGCGGACCATGGGGTAGATAGCCACTTGTGCTTGGCTAAATAAATAATTTAAAATTTTTGACGAAAATAAGTAATTTTAAATTTTTGGCGAAAACTAGAAAAAACCCTGATTGTGTCGATATATTTATCTCGAGCAATTCTGACCAATCAGACACTGTAAAATTGTGCCATGATAGACGGACCATGGGGTAGATAGCCAGTTGTGCTTGGCCAAATGAATAATTTGAAATTTTAGACGAAAACATGATTCAGTCCCGATTGTGTCAATATACTTATCTCAAGCAATTTTGACCAATCGAATTTAAAATTTAAATTAAATAGCATAATAGGCGATAGTGGGTTGTGCTCGGCCAAATGAATACTCTTAAAGGCACTTGCACCGTAATAATTATTCACGAACGCAACAGCTGCAACGGCCCGTGGGATCGGTAACCAAACAAAACGAGCACACTTTTTAAATTCAACCCCTTTAAATGCACAACAAAACCAAATGACTCATACGAGGGGACCAATGTTAGACAATAAAACAGAATTTTGCTCATGTATTTCATTACTTTTGGATTTATATTAGTTGCAAGAACACAAATACAAAGAGACGTGTGAGGTTGAATAGTTGAACATCAAAGAAGTACTAAACGTATTAAACGCTCATGTGTTTGATTACTTTCAGATTTATATTAGGGGCAAAAACGCAAATACAAAGAATATTTGAACATCAAAGTAATAGCCTGATTAAACATACCCATTTTGTTAATGAATAATCCTCGCAACGTTTTAACTCTTTGCACTCGTCTTATTGTCGCCACAATACGTTTTGTCACTGTACTCTCAAATATAAATACGAGTGCAAAGGGCTAATAAAAGTAATCATTGGCCAAGGTACGCGCGATGCCGACCAAACACTGCGACCGTCCGAAGAGTACTAAACCGTAAGCGTACACACCAACTCCGGCGTAGTCGCGATGCTCTATACTTGGCGCCAGAGCGTCGCGACGCTGTCAGTAAAGTTTCCCAGCGAGGGTGCTTGCCCCTAGCCTTTTCCACATCGCCACTCTGGCACTTGGCCAAACAACACCCCATAATAATAGCATAAACTCTTCCCATTTCCAATAGCGACTTGATTCTCTCTCCGTCGCATCCGAAGACGAAAATACTCTCGGGGTATTTATATAAATCTGGTTGGGTTGTAATTAAGTGAAATGCCATCATTACGTGGATTTATTTGAGCATAAATTAAAGCTCGGAATTGGTGGAGAGATGATCATTTGAGAGAATAAATTATGTTTGAGTAGAAAAAAATTGAAAAAAATTCAGTAATAAGTAGTAGAGGTATTTAAAATGATGTGGAGTTTATTTTAATTAAATTATCTGTACGTCACGGAAAATATTGATTAAATAGGGATTTACATGTAAAATTTGAAATGTATTAATACTGGCTCCTTAATTATTTGACAGTATCGGTCTTCTTACATTATTTTTAAAGCTTTTTACGCTGAATGATTTGGTGCCTTACTCAATAGTTTCTGCAAAGTATTTACCGAGATATTTGCAAAAAACTTTACAACTATTTTGAATTAAAAACAAAGGTTTGCCATGAAATCATAATGGCCGATGTTTCATTTTGTTCTAAAATGTGACGTTTGTTGTCGCCTTATGATTTACAACCGGCCGTGTTATACACAAAGAAAAAGTGTTTATAAGTTAATGGTTTTACAAAGGAACTATTTTAGAAGTGTACGTGATTTGTTCAGTGTTGAAATTACGGAGAAGGCAATACCCGGTAAAAGGACTATTGAATGAGTATAAAAATAATGTAAGTAGATTAATATTACAAAACAATTAAAGGATCCAATTGCAACACATTTCAAATTTAGAGTAAAGTAGTAATTATTCATTGAATAGTACTTTTGCTAGTTATTGCCTTCTCCGGCAATTCTTACTTGTGTAGAAAGTGTAAATCGTAATGCGACAGCAAACGTCACTTTTTAGAACAAAATGAAATATCCGCAATTATGATTTCATGGCAAACCTTTGTTTTTAATTCGAAATAATTGTAAAGTTTTTTGCAAATATCTCGGTAAATACTCTGCAGAAACTATTGACTAAGGTACCAAATCATTCAGCTTAAAAAGCTTTAAAAATAATGTAAGAAGACCGATACTGTCAAATAATTATCCATTTTTGAACCGACCGAACAAAAAATACGTTTTTGGGCCAAAAAACGTCCAACTTTGGCAATGTGTAGCGAGTTGGAAAAAATGTGTCCACTCGATCCATGTGTTCGATTAACTGTGCAGGACTCAAAAAACGAAGCTCCCACGACGATTTGGCACAAAGTTATGGGTGTTTGTGAAAAAATGTACATTTTGTGGGTTGATAGGATTATGCACTCATTTTAGGATATGCTTTTTGCATCATTCTGACAAACTTATTGGACAAAATCACAAGGGAATTTCCAATTAATACATTTAAAAATAGAAATAACTCGTATTGACGAAAATTTTTGGCCATTAATCGATCCATCCATCCGGCGTCCAAAAGCTATTGTGGACTCGCTGTCTGTAACGCAAAATGTACAATAGCGCCGGAGGGTGGCTTATATGTGGGGTACCACTCCCCCTTCGTGTATTTGGGTTAAAAAAAAATGAGTCATCCATACATGTACGTGGTGATTTGTTCGCACATAAACCACCATCAAAAATATAACAGGCATATTTTACTGCTGCGTGCACTTGGAATTTTTTTAAATTTTTTACGTTTTGAAAAATAAACAAAAAAAATATATATGCCCGTGTGTACAAAGCATCGCGTTTTAATCTCCCCCATTTCTCATTAAGTCGGAAGAGAACAGCCGGCGTTATGAATCGGCACGTGTACGCAGTAATGTTTGGATGTTTGTTCGTATAAATTAAATTCTTTGCAAGATATTTGTACAAATAATACAAAGCATTTAATCAAGAGCACTGAAAAAACTGTATAAAAACACATTTTCCAGAATTACGTATCTGTAGCCAAGCGAGATTTTTTTCCATATTTTCTTTGTTCACTTTGTTAAATTAACCCTTAACGAACGAGCGTATTTTTTTAGAACAATGACCAGAAATTTTAACAAATTAATTTCTTTATGACCAGAGAGAGAGAGAGGGAGAGAGAGAGAGAGAGAGAGAGAGAGAGAGAGAGAGAGAAAGTGCATAATTAAACCTTAGCCAACGAGCTAGTTTATAATAGTTGCAACCATCATTTAACAGACAACTAAAATGAGCTCATTTGGGATTTGATGTTATGGTGGATGCGCCGGTAACTTATCGCGAATATGGCAGCATTCATTCGCTAAGGGTTAATATATTTTAATCGTTATCTTATCCACTCGCATAGTTTAGTGAATTCTAAATATTTTTAAAAATCGCAATTGAATAGTTTCGTATAAACCATTTTCTACGTCCGTTATAAAATGTACAGTTTTTTTCATTAATTTGGGTTCATAAAATATGTAATTGCTGAATCCTACAAACAGCGTGAAAAAAAGTGCAATAACGGTTCATTTTTTAACGCTACTATAAAATTGTTTGCGCAAAGTGTGCCATGAATGCTTCGCAACACGCCGCAAATTCCGCCGATAAATGTCAAACATTCGTTTCCGATCAAGAAAATTTGATGATTATTATTTTCTTCATTTAAAAAAAAGTATTATTACTTATAAAAATTGATTAAGGTTTTATCTCATTTATTTTTAAAGTTACGGACGTAGAAAAAAATGTGTATGAAACTCGAGAGTAAAGCAATTTCTTTTCACTTGTAGGAATTGCCGCACTCGCCTTCGGCTCGTGTGGCAATCTTTCCTACTCGTGAAAAAAAGTACTACTTTACTCACTTGTTGCCTAAATAACTATTATAATACAATTAGAAACGTCAAAGTGGCGCAATCTATTGCATGCATGTTCTACTAAACCCAATCTGAGTGGAATAACCACCGACAGATATAGGCAGCGGCGGCTCGTTATATAGAGCCAAGGAGCCATGGCACTACCTGTAGTAGTTTCAAGCTCAGCAAGAATTTTTAATTACTCCTTGAAACACTTTTTCCCCAATTACTTTGCTCTAGGAAGATAAACAGTTCTTTCTTTTTTTTTGTTGTCAAAAATTGTATTTTTTAGCTGACAATAATGGTGTGTTGCAATTGTCAATAATGGTTTGTTGCAGTTGTCAAGAATGGTATGTTTCATCACATTAAAAGTGGTAGTTTTCAGCTGTTAAGAAATGTATTATTCAACTGTCGAAAATTATATTTTTCAGTTGTCAAAAATGTTAAAAAAGGCATTTCTCACCTATTAAAATGGTATTTTTCAGCTATCAAAAAAAGTATTTTTCGACATTTTTATTTGTAAAAAATGGCATTTTTCAGCTGTCAAAAATTGTACTTTTTGTAAATTTTCAAAAATTATATTTTTTAGCTGACAATAATGGTTTGTTACAGTTGTCAATAATGGTTTGTTGTAATTATCAAGAGTGGCATTTTTCATGTCTTAAAAATGGTATTTTTCAGTTGTTAAGAAGTGTATCATTCAAATGTCAAAATTTGATATTTTTCACGTTGTCTAAAAATGTTTTTTTTTTTTGTAAAAAAAGCTATTTCTCACCTAATACATTGTTTTTTTTTCAGCTATCAAAAACAGCATTTTTCGACATTTTTAAATTGTTAAAAATGATATTTTTCAGCTGTCAAAAATTATCTTTTTGTAGTCAAAAATTGGCAATAATGATATGTTACAGTTGTCAAAAATGCATTGTTGCAGTTGTCAACAATGGTATTTTTCATCTGTTGAAAATTGTAGTTTTCAGCTGTTAAGAAGTGTATTATTCAACTGTTAAAAATGATATTTTCACCTGTCAAAAATGCGATTTCCCACCGATAAAAGTTTTATTTTTCAGCCATCAAAAGCAGCATTTTTCGACATTTTTCTTAATTGTCAAAAATCTCATTTTTCAGCTGTCAAAAATTGTACATTTTGTGTTGTCAGAAATTGTATTTTTTCGCTAACAATAATGGTTTGTTACAGTTGTCAATAATGGTTTGTTGTAATTATCAAGAGTGGCATTTTTCATCTCTTAAAAATGCTATTTTTCAGTTGTTAAGAAGTGTATCATTCAAATGTCAAAATTTGATATTTTTCAGTTGTCTAAAAATGATTTTTTTTGTCAAAAAAGGTATTTCTCACTTAATACAATGTTTTTTTTTCAGCTATCAAAAACAGCATTTTTCGACATTTTTCAGCTGTCAAAAATGGCATTTTTCAGCTGTCAAAAATTGTTTTTTTGTAGTCAAAAATTGTATTTTTTAGCAGGCAATAATGATATGTTACAGTTGTCAAAAATGCATTGTTGCATTGTTGTCAACAATGGTATTTTTCACCTGTTGAAAATTGTAGTTTTCAGCTGTTAAGAAGTGTTTTATTCAACTGTTAAAAATGATATTTTCACCTGTCAAAAATGCGATTTCCCACCGATAAAAATTTTATTTTTCAGCTATCAAAAGCAGCATTTTTCGACATTTTTCTTAATTGTCAAAAATCTCATTTTTCAGCTGTCAAAACTTGTACATTTTGTGTTGTCAAAAATTGTATTTTTTCGCGAACAATAATGGTTTGTTACAGTTGTCAATAATGGTTTGTTGCAGTTGTCAAGAATTCTATTTTTCAGCTGTTAAAAATGGTATTTTTCAGTTATTATTCAGACGAGTATTATTCAACTGTTAAAAATAATATTTTTCAGTTGTCAAAAATGGTACTTTTCAGCTGTTAAAAGGGTATTTCTCACCTATACAAATGGTCTATTCAGCTAATTAAAAGTAGCATTTTTCAACATTTTTTTAATTGTCAAAAATCGCATTTTACAGCTGTCAGAAATGTTAGTATTATTTGTGTTGTCAAAAATGGCATTTTACAGCTATCAAAAATATTAGTATTATTTGTGTTGTTAAAAATTGTGTTTTCTAGCTGACAATAATGGTATGTTACAGTTGTCAATAATGGTTTGTTGGAGTTGTCAAGAATGGTATTTTCAGCTGTTAAAAATGGTAGTTTTCAGCTGTTGAGAATTGTATTATTCAACTGTCGAAAATGATATTTTTCAGCTGTTAAAAAAGATATTTCTCATTTATAAAAATGGTATTTTTCAGCTATCAAAGGCAGCATTTTTTTGTGATTTTTTTATTGTCAAAGTAGCATTTTTCAGCTGTAAAAACTTGTACTTTTTGTTGTCAAAAATTTTACTTTTTAGCTGAAAATAATGGTGTTACAATAATGGTTTGTTGCAGTTGTTAAGATGGTATGTTTCAGCTGTTAAAAATGGCATTTTTAGCTGTTAAGAAGTGTATTATTCAACTGTCAAAAATGATATTTGTCAGCTGTCAAAAATGATATTTTTCAGCTGTCAAAAATTATATTTGTCCGCTATCAAAAATGTTATTTTTTTGCTGTCAAAAATAATATTTTTCAGCTGTCAACAATGGTATTTCCCACCTATAAAAATGGTATTTTTCAGGTATTCAAAAGCAGCATTTTCGACATTTTTTTAATTGTCAAAAATGGCATTTTTCAGCTTTCAAAAATTGTATTTTTTAGCTGGCAATAATGGTATGATACAGTTGTCAATAATAGTGTGTTGCAGTTATCAAGCATGGTATTTTTCAGCTATTAAGAATTGCATTATTCAGCTGTCAAAAATGTGTATTTTTCAGCTGCCAAAAATGGCATTTCCCACCTATATGAATGGTATTTTTCAGCTATCAAAAGCAACATTTTTTGATATTTTTTAAGTTTCAAAAATGGCATTTTCAGCTGTCAAAACGTGTATATTTTGTTGTCAAAAATTGATTTTTTTTTGTTGTCAAAAATTGATTTTTTTTTTGTTGTCAAAAATTGTATTTTTTAGCTGCCGATAACGGTGTGTTTCAGCTGTCGGGAATGGTATTTTTCGGCTGTCAAGAATGGTAATCCCCAACTGTTGAAAATAGTATTTTTCAGCTGTCTCAAGTTGTATTTTACAGTTGTAGAAAATGGAATTCTTCGGCTACCAAATATGCTATGTTTCAGCTGCCAAAAACAGTATTTTTCAGCTAATAAAAATAGTTTTTTCGACATTTTTGAATTGTCAAAAATTGTATTTTTCAGCTGTCGAAAGTAGTATATTTTGCTGTCGAATCATGGACGGCTCGTTACATAGAGCCAAGGAGCCATGGCACCACCTGTAATTTAAATCTCGGCAAGAATTTGGTCTAGAAAGATAAATCGTTCTCTCTTTCTTCAAAGAAGGAGGGGGGGGGGGGGGTATAGTGTATAAGTGGCCGCCACTGGATATAGGAATATGCCAACGGCGACAAATACGAACTAACTCCACTGATGAGACATGAAAGGTCGAAAACGGTCTGTAGGTGTAATGATGGGGTAATATTATATTACATTTCGTATAATTCAAATCGAAACCGGTCTGTAGGTGTTGTGGTGAGGAAACTATATTATACTCTCGCCGCGCCACGAAGGCGTCTGAGGTTAACAAAGGATCGTAAGGACCGCCCTCATCAGAAGTGATTGGATATTTTGTTACTTTACATTCACAGATGTTTACACTTTACTTGCTAGCTATTGGTGCACTATCCACTTCTATTTATACATCAATGGTTTTTAAAAGGTTAGAGCTATCTCCTCAGATGCCTTCATAGCGCGGCCAGACTTTATTTTACATTTCGTGTAATATGAAAATGATTTTAAATATTAGTAAATTCCGTGAATAGTATTTGTTTTAAATTTTTTTTCGTCTTTGTAAGTTTGGTATAGCTGCATGTTCCGAAGGTGATTCAGATACATAAACAAAACAGAAATTAATTAAGTTGTTTTAATTAAGGATGAAGCATAAGAATTTTAAAAGTCGACTGTTATAAAATAGCCTTGTTACCGTAACGGATGTATTTTTAAGAACGATCTATTTTTATAAATGTGATTCTCTAAATAGCTCCACCGGAAGAAATTAAGTGAGGATAAATCCGGTGATTATTGTTTTCTCACAGTTCCACATTTTCTTCTAGCACATCTCTTGGTGGTCTAGACAGTGGTGGCACTTTAATCCCAAGGAGGAGTGATATTTTATATTGTCAAAATTCGAATTTCCCGCCAAAAATTCCTGTTTAAAAAAAATATATTAGATAATATTGTTATGTTAAGGTACTGATATCTACCAAAAGTCAAAAGTTAGTTGAATGCGCAGAAAAAATTAAAAACAAAAAAAAAACACGTTTTTGACTATATCAAGGGATGAGAGGGGGTGGGGGGCTACTTTTTTGTCGAATCTGACTTTTTTATGATCCTAAACATTATTTTTAACCCCCCAGCTCATTTCGTTTGGGGGCACTTTTGACCATCTTATTTCGCTATACCCTTTATAGGTATCATTATCACACCTAATAGGTAGTAGACGTATAAACAGTTAATAATAATATTTAAAAAAAATAGAGTTCCTCAACACATGATCCAAGATGGCAACAATCAAACATGGCGACTGACCTTGGCAACAATGAAAAATCAAAACAAATCATTTAAAACCCTTGATGTAGAACATATAATAAGTAATCATTGAATGAGTTTAGTTTAATGTCGTGTTGGAGAGGGTAGATAATAAAATAAATGTCGTGTGTTGAATTATTACACCAATCATATTTTGCATGAAACCGTACGCATGGTATTCTTGTCAACGATGTAAGCATGCTCTTTTTTATTTACATGATAAATGCGAAAATACATTATTGAACTTGAAAGCGCAATAATTGCCTGCATGTTGACAGACCGTTAATTTTCCGTATTTTTTTTTTTGTTGCCCCACGTTCAGGCGCTGATGACAGTCCGAAGGTGGCCTAATCGAATTAGCAAATTTTCCGGATAATCGCTCAATAAGTGAACGGTTAGCCGGTCAAAGGCTAGACAGAGAGGACATTTAAAAAATTCAAAAGGCACCACACACACGTCAAACCCCTCGGTTATATAAACTGGCTGGCGAGAGAACTTACATTTTTCTCGGGGATTCCGCACACAAACAAATGGGGGGAATTACCGCACAAACACACACCCACACGAGAACAAAACAACGGAAAAACAAAAGTCGAAAGAAAAAGCGTTCGCCGGATCCTGTGTTTTTCTGTCAGCTGCAAGACGACGCCATGACCACGAAACTCACGGGCGCCAGCGTCGCGACGGAAAATAATCAATATCAGACGATAGCGAAAGTGAGAGACGCGTCGCTAGGCAACCGAAAACTCGTGCCCACATCTCGCGTAACTTGCAATTAAATGAAACATTCTTCCGCGAAAATTTTAAAATTAATTTATAAAAAAAAACAACAATGATTAATATTGTTATCGTTTATTACCTTGTCTTCGGCTTCCTCGGCCCGTCCTTCCGCCTCCAGGACCCGCTGCTCGAGCTCGGAAAGCTGAAACGTATAAACAATAATTAGCAAAAAGAGGGGATATTTTATTATTTTTCGAATAAATAAATTAAGGCGATACAGGAAACTGCACCTCGTTGCGATGCAACGGAAACGGCGTGGGCGCCCTCTGTGTTTACGTCGTAGTTGCGCTCCATTCCACACGGCGACGCCACGTGTACCGTTTCGGCCGTTGCATAACGCGGCCGGCATTGCGGGGGAGGACACAGCTGACTGTCGCATTCAATAATTCAATGTCAAAATATAAATTACGATGATTTTTATTTTGCAGTTGCTAATTACGCCGGACGATTTCGGATCAAAAGGTGAGCAATACTGGCAGTTTGATTCAAATGACCGAGCGTTTACGAAGAATTTAGTTTTAAAATATGAAACAAAGCAAGGCATGACAAACAATTTGACAGTTGACGCTTCTAAAGGTTTGATAACGTAAAAACGTGTCTTGTGGCTTAGAAATACTGCGTATTTCGTCAGAAATCAGAGACGCAACAAATACAATAATTGATGCAACCTGTACTAGGGCCGCAAGGTAAAAAAAAATCACCGGAATTGTAAATATGGTCAATTTCTGAGAGCAGCTTCAAAGAAAAGTCACTCACCCATCATGGTCATCGACGAGAGATGGTATCAAGACGTAATGATTTTTTTCTCTTTTAATTTGAAATTCTAAATTGATGATTGAACGAATACAAGGCAGACTTATTGATGACACTCGTAGTGAAAGGGTTAAAATCAGGTCAGGGGATTGAAATACTATTACAGTAGCACATTCATTCACTAAAGCAGCATTTTTTGTTGACATTGGGAGAATGCATTATTGGTTGCTTCCATCCTGGAACGAAATGCACTTTTATATCATTTTGTCATGTGAAGTAAAATATTCTGCACATAAATGAATAATTCAAATTCACGCTTAAAATCAAATGCAGATTTATTATAAAATTTATTAATGCGTAAACCATCAGCTTAAATAATGATTATTATAGTCCAGATTATTTACAATTTACAGGATAAATTAACATGAAATCCGCCGATACATGCAAAATGCCTTTATATAAAATTTACACGGAGCACGTTGCTTTTAAGGGCCAAAGTCAAACACAACACAGCACAGAATATTAGGGCGAATGTGTAAGAACGCCGCGAACATGAACAATGTATGTTCAGGCTATTATCTAAACATGATATGCTTGTCGGCCTCCGGCAATCAGAATGTATCCATCCTTCCCCTTTTGCTTGTTAAGTACACTCCGAACTGTACTTTCACTGAATACTGAATTTGTTTCACGGAAAGGACACAATTCCGTAAATTTGTGTATTCAAAATATCGATGCATATTTTGAATATACAATTTTACAAATTCAGTATGCGTAAAAGTGTTTAGGTAAATAATTATTTAAACAAAAGTGAAGAATATGTGTCATTTTTTTAAGGCTAAATATTGTAAGCAAAGTGCCATTGAACATTTGTGGCTGAAAATATCGAACCTAAACTAGGCCTAACAATGATTTTTGATTTTTTGAAAATTGACGAAATAAGTGTTTAGGTAAATAATTATTTTAACAAAAATAAAAAATGTGTCATTTTTTTTAAAGCTAAATATTGTAAACAAAGCCCCATAAAATGTCTTATCGAAAAATCTGGGTAAATCCCAAGTTAAAAGCTTATTGTTATTACTATAGCATTACAGCAATTTGATTAATTATGAATTTTAATCCATTTTCTGTAAATTAGTAGAGATTACTTCGAAATTGACTAAAGTGAAAAATGGTGGAGGCGCCGGATTCGTGGCTGAAACTTCCAATCGGTCCGCACAATTAGTCCAGTGTTGCCAAATTGGGGGGTTTTTTCCCCAAAATGGGGGTAAATTATTGCTTTGGGGTGTATTTTGGGGAACTTCAATCAATGGGGTATTTTTTGGGGTGACAATTTTATACGAGGGGTATTTTTGGGGATATTAATTAACATGTTATTAAATTTACTAGAAATCCTCATTACCATAAAGAAGTCAGTAATTTTCCTCAGCGATGAGGAAAAACCTGTGACATCATTTATGGAAGTTGTCCAAGGGATTACATTATTACCGTTTTCGTAATTTTGTTACCCCCAATGAGATGCTGCACTTTCATTAAAAAAAAAAAATATGTATGTGCCGAAAAGAAGATAAAAATATTGCGGATGAAGATGAATAATAGATTCTATACTTATACTACTTTGATTTTGTATGTAAGTTTCCAATAAATTCCCACTGCATTTACGTTTTATTTTCGAATTTTTTTATTTTGGAGACGTACAGTGGCGTAATTTTAGGGGATTTCTATTAAATATTTGGGGAAATTAAAAATTACTACTGGCAACACTCGTTTCCCGTAAATAAATGATTATTATTAGTAGTAGTAAATCTTTATTATCATGTTTATGTTACACTAAATTATTTTACCTACAGTAAATGTTATTTTTATTTGATAAAGGGCTACCGACCATCGGTCTTTCTGCCCAAATTATTATTATTATATTAAATATTCAATCTTTTTGTTTTTAGGGCTAGGTTTAAATTTTTTTACCTATATTTTAGATTTTTTACCTGCAGTTTCGTTTTTTTTAAGTATAAATTTCTAATCTTTTGAACTAATTTTTCTTCATTTTGTTCTAAATTTTCGATTTGTTTGATAAAATTTTCGAAATTTGGTCAGCATTTTTAATTTTTTGGCCTATATTTCAACCTGAATTATTCATTTTTATGCGCGGTATTTTCGAGTTTTTGATTTTTTGTCCTTTATCTTTTTTTTAAACATTTCTGGTTGGCAATTTATTTTGAGCTATTATATTATTATTTTTGGAACTGAAAATGGCAAATGATTTTTCTTTTGCTTGATTTTTAAATTTTTTGGTCAGCATGTTTTTTTAGGCCAGGAATTTTATTTTTATTTTTTGCTTACATTTTAGATGTTTGGTCTGTATTTTTGATTTCTTTGTTCTAATTTTTAGAGTTTTTGGTCAATTTCTTTTAATGGTCTTTTGAAATTTTTGGTTTTTTTGGACTACATTTTTCATTTTTCGATTTTTTTAGTTTTTTGTTTATCTTAATCATTAATTTGAAGAGTGAATTTTTGATTGGTCTACACTCTAAATTTTTAACATGAATTGTTGAATTTTATGGGCGATTTTTGTTTTGTTTTAAGGGTATTTTCGAGTTTTCGCACAAAGTTTTTGATTGTTTGCCCTTCATTTTAGATTTTCTTAACCTGAATTATTGTTTCTAAGGGCGATTTTTAAAAATTACTTTCGAGTTTAGAGTTCCGGCAATTTATTTTGGGATAAAGTAATTTTTTTTCATCACTTTTCTTTTGCTTGAATTTTCAATTTTGTAGTCTGTATTTTTAATTTTTTTACATCAGGACATTTAATTCATTTTAGATGTTTTTGTGACGCGTCAGCAAAAAAACTCGAAAATGGAAATAATGGAAAAAATCAACTTTCTTAATAATCATCGTAGACGCTTTTGTTTTACCTTTTTTTTTCATCAGAAGAACGAGATAAAACGATTGCCCGTTAAAAATTTCATCCAGAGAAAATTGCAAAAGAGTTAGCTAGTCACCATGAGATTTTTTGAAAAAAGTCTAGATGTTTAGAAGTTTAGATGTTTGATTCAAATTCAAATTCAAATTCTTTATTCGTAACTTCGCCACTGTTATGTGGATGTACATGTCAAATATATTTAAATTAAAATACAGTTAATAGCTAACTATGTTACATTTTAAAATTGCAGAAATATAATGAGGACAATCAATAATTGATAAAATAGTCTGTGTTTTTCATTTCTTTGTTCCAAATTTTAGAGTTTTTGGCCCTTAAACCAAAGTTTTCGAAAATTTAGTTAAAATTTTCGTTTTTTTTTTCTGGTCTGCATTTTTTATTTTTGCCGAGAGTCTAAATTTTCGATTTTTTGCCTATATTCTGATTTTTTTACCTTAATTATTAATTTTAACGAGCAAATTTTTGATTGGTTTATACTTTAGATTTTTAACCTGAATTGTTGATTTTTGTGTGCGAACGTTTGGCCGGTATTTTCGGGTTTTTTTGACCAAATTATTAATTTTTTGCCCTTCATTTTAGATGTTTAAAGCTGAATTATTGTTTTTAGGGCGATTTTTTTAGTTTAGAGTTTCGGCAATTTATTTTGAAGTAAAGATTTATTTTTGCCAAATTATTTTTCTTTTGCTTGAATTTTCAATTTTTAGTCTGAATTTTAATTTTTTAGACTAGGGTTTTTGATTTTTTTTTGCCTACATTTTAGATGTTTTTTTGCATCTAAACCAAAATGTTCGAATATTTAGTTCTCTTTTTGCAATTTTTTTATCAATGTTTTTAGTTCTGTTACCTTCATTATTAATTTTAATGAGCGAATTTTTTATTGGTCTTTACTTTAGTTTAAATGAATTGTTAACTTTTATCAGCGAATTTTTGGCTGATTTTTCAAGTTTTTGTTTTTTGTTTTGCCCTATAGTTTAGATTTTGCAGACTGAATCTTTGATATTTTTAGCTTGTACTTGATTTTTTTTTAATGTTTTTAATATAATTATTGTGGTTGTTTTAAGATATAACTAATGTACTTTGATATTTAGCTAGAAAATACAGCCTGCGCGATTTGTGTTTGAGGAATTACTAAATTTTCAAATATTTCGATTCTATTTTTGATTTCTTTTTTCGAAAATTTTTAAATCAAAAAATTATTTTTGCCGCCAGTTTAGTTTTTTCAGTTATTTGTTAAATATAATACTTTGGCCCGGAATGAAGCTGATCACGAGGTATAACTGGAACTGTTTGGAAATTGGAAATTTGGAAAAAAAATGCGAACAATTTTAAGTAGTTAATTAGCGAGGCTTTCCGAAAAAATAAAGAAATATTTTAGTTATTTGGAGGATGCCATAGCACGATTAAATATTTTTCTAATTTTTTAAATGGCCTTTTTGTACTACCTACATATTTTCGGAAAAATGGAGTTTGTGCAAATGCCGAAAACTTATCAACGCGCCTTCTCTAATCCCAGTGTTGCCAGATTGGAGGGTTTTCCTTAAAATGGGGGTAAAGAAAAAACTTCAATCATGGGGTATTTTTGGGGTGGGTATTTTATGAGAGGGGTAATTTTGGGGGGGTTTATGAAACATTTGGGGAAAATTAAAAATTACTCCTGGCAACACTGGTCAATACTATTCAAAAACAAATTTAAATTAAAGCTAAAATCGTTACTTCTCCAGCGGGCTTTTTATAGCATAACTGAATTCAAAAATTATATAATTACGTAACACCAAGAATAAAAGTCTCTTCTAACCAAATTATTTTAATGATTTTGTACCTTACTCAATAGTTTCTGCAGAGTATTTACAGAGATATTTGCAAAAAAACGTTAGTATTATTTTGAATTAAAAACAAAGGTTTGCCATGAAATCATAATGGCGGATATTTAATTTTGTTCTAAAATGTGACAGTCGCTGTCACATTACGATTTACAACCGGCCGTATATTATACGCAAGAAAAAGTATTTATAAGTTAATGGTTTTACACAGGAACTATTTTAGAAGTGTACGTGATTTGTTCAGTGTTGAAATTGCGGAGAAGGTAAAAGTACCATTCAATGAGTGTTGTGTCTTTCACTGGACACAATATCCCATCCTCGTCGCCACTGTTGTGTCTTTCACTGGACACAATATAAGGATGGGGAAAACACTCTCAACTCTCAACGGTTACTCAAAAAGGATATTTATTCGGTCGCTTCCAAAAACACACTGCCTGCATTGCACATTCCGCATGTGCAGGCCCGGAAACTTATAAAAACCATTGACTCGCAAATCCAGTAATTCTTTAAAATCTAGCGCCAAAATAACTAAACACTACAATGAGTATAAAAATAATGTAAGTAGATTGATATTATGAATTAATTAAGGGAGCCAATTGTAACACATTTAAAATTTAACATGTAAATCCTTATGGACCGCTTTGCAATTCAACACCCTGTATGAAATGTACAACAAAGTAGAAGCCTCCAGTATGAACAACATTTAATTTTTTTTTATTTATTACAAAATGTTTTACAACTTCCGTTTCGATACGGCGAACAACAGAAGTATTTTGCAGCCCTTTGGTAAACCGTGCAAGTTCATGTATTTTTTTATTTTATTTAAACACTACAAATAGTTGATTGCCTATTAAATATTTGAATACAACGTTCGTAAAGAGTGTAATTGCTTATAACTTTTTTTTTATTGCACCTTCGCACGTTAGAATCGAACGGATAGGAAAGGTAAGGGAGGAACGTGAGGGAAAAGGGAAATCTAAACGGGCGTTATTATTTACGTCGCTGCCTTCGGCGCAGTCGGACATAAATACGGAAGAAACAGTGCCGAAAACGGATTAGGGCCCTGGAAAAGGTTTATGCGTGAGGACCGCCGCTAATAGGATCGATAGAAAAAATAACAAGTAAAGCTGATTACAAGGCCCTAAAGAATAAAACCCCTATTCGGGTGTTCCCTATGCAGCAACGCAGACAGAAGCTTAATTTTTTTTTTATATTTGTGCTTAGAAATGTTATGGTTCCTCTTCGTGTAACCGATCTTAATATCTTGGCAATTAATTAATGTCTCTTTGTAAATAACAATTTATCAAATAAGACTTATGTATTACTTTTTTAGATACAGCGCGCACTAACCTTACGTAGATGTTCACAAGGTCAAACCAAGGTTACTATGTTAACACCGTATGTTTTACTCCAAACTGTTCAACTTTTATCTGAAACATTTTTTTGAATCGTTAATGGTTGAATTTTGTGTCTTTGGTAGAAACTCAAAAGTTTTTCCCAGACTTTTCCACGGTCTAAGCTACATTTTCATCATCCATAGGCGTTACGCATAGAGATCAAATAGTTGCGACATTATTCAAGGTCAAAATTTCAAGCATCTGTTGTGATAAATATGGAATTTGTGGAATAATTTCTGGAGAAAGTTTATTTTTCATCGTCAAAATTTGTTTTCTAGCGCAGCCATTTTTGTTGCTACAAAGTTCGGATTGCTTTCTTTGGGGATTTGTGGAAGCACATTATTCAAGGTTAATCTGTCAAAATTTCAAGCATCTGTTGTAGTAAATATGGAATTTGTGGAGTAATTTCTGGATAAAGTTTATTTTTCATCGTCAAAATTTGTTTTCCAGCGCAGCCATTTTTGTTGCTGCAAAGTTCGGGTTGTTTTCTTTAGGGATTTGCAAAAGCACATTATTCAAGGTTAATCTGTCAAAATTTCAAGCATCTGTTATGATAAATATGGAATTTGTAGAGTAATTTCTGGAGAAAGTTCATTTTTCATCGACAAAATTTGTTTTCTAGCGCAGACATTTTTGTTGCTACAAAGTTCCGATTATTTTCTTTAGGGATTTGTAGAGGCACATTATTTGAGGTTAATCTGTCAAAATTTCAAGCATCTGTTATGATAAATATGGAATTTGTAGAGTAATTTCTGGAGAAAGTTCATTTTTCATCGACAAAATTTGTTTTCTAGCGCAGACATTTTTGTTGCTACAAAGTTCCGATTATTTTCTTTAGGGATTTGTAGAGGCACATTATTCAAGGTTAATCTGTCAAAATTTCAAGCATCTGTTATGATAAATATGGAATTTGTAGAGTAATTTCTGGAGAAAGTTCATTTTTCATCGACAAAATTTGTTTTCTAGCGCAGACATTTTTGTTGCTACAAAGTTCCGATTATTTTCTTTAGGGATTTGTAGAGGCACATTATTTGAGGTTAATCTGTCAAAATTTCAAGCATCTGTTGTAGTAAATATGGAATTTGTGGAGTAATTTCTGGATAAAGTTCATTTTTCATCGTCAAAATTTGTTTTCTAGCGCAGCCATTTTTGTTGCTACAAAGTTCGGATTATTTTCTTTGGGGATTTGTGGAAGCACATTATTTAAGGGTAATCTGTCAAAATTTCAAGCATCTGTTGTAGTAAATATGGAATTTGTGGAGTAATTTCTGGAGAAAGTTTATTTTTCATCGTCAAAATTTGTTTTCTAGCGCAGCCATTTTTCTCGCTGCAAAGTTTAGATTGTTTTTTTTTGGGGATTTGCAGAAGCACATTATTCAAGGTTAACCTGTCAAAATTTCAAGCATCTGTTGTGATAAATATGGAATTTGTGGAGTAATTTCTGGAGAAAGTTTATTTTTCATCGTCAAAGTTTGGATTGTTTTCTTTAGAGATTTGCAGAAGTACATTATTCAAGGTTAATCTGTCAAAATTTCAAGCATCTGTTGTGATACATATATAATTTGTGGAGTAATTTCTGAAGAAAGTTCATTTCTCATCGTCAAAATTTGTTTTCTAGCGCAGCCATTTTTGTTGTTACAAAGTTGCCAAAGTTACCCTTTGATGAAGAAAAACACTTTGTTCCATTTTATTTTCAGTTTTCTGATACGTGTTTCGATCTTTATAGATCATTATCAAAGGTTATACTACCCATCAAGAAAGTAGCGCAACAAGCATCAACTACACTCCTTAAAGCAAAGATGCGAGAAGCGTTCTTCAATCAGTACTGAACTATTTATTTCCTTCGAAAAACTCGAAATGTGTTAGAATGAGATTATGATAGATGTTGATCACACAAGATTCAAATTATAATTTTCTAATAATATTATTAACCGACGTGATGATCGTCATGAGTTTACTTCCACGCATTTCCCGGCGCATCCACCACAAGTACACCACGAATTTTTAATTTTATTTATGCAGTGCTTTGAATAATAATAATAATAATACAATTTTATTTACGGCGTTCTTTTCATAACAATAATAATGTATCTTTATTTCTATAAAAATATACAAAACCTATATTATATGGCGTCAGGGTAAAACAATATAAAATACATAATTAAATATAAGAAAATTAAATAATTAAAGGCAGAAAGACCTCAGATCGATAGCCCGGACAGACTAACACCGATATTTAATGTAATGTTATATTTTTGTATTGTTATTTATAATGTATATACACTGCCGAGCATAAAACTAGGGTCAGTCCGTAATTTGAATTTTTTTGAACATTTTTAGTTTTTTACGCGTTTTTTCGGTTGTAACAGTTCACCGACTGGTTGCTTGAATAAAAAAGTTTTTGTTGTTCAAAGTTACTGTAAGGAATGAAAATGAACAATTTCAATTTGATATGCTAAGTAATAAAAATGATCAAGTTACTTTCATACGCTTTTGTTGAAACAAACAAGCATAGTTTTTGTTTCTGTGATGACATCTGTCTGTTGCAAATTGTTTGTGTATTGTTGTCATTGTTTGTTGTCACGAATTGTGGCGGCTATAGAAGACGGCCGCGGTCAGCGTGAAACTGCAAGAAACGTTGGTGTAAGTCTCTGAGTGTGCAACGAGTACGAAGAGATTGGTCTGTTCAATCGAAGACCTGGTTCAGGGCGAGGCAAGACTACAACAGCTAGAGATGACCGCTTTCTTGTTTCTAGTGCTTTGAGAAACCGAACGGTCACGGCAGCTTCCCTTCGAAATATTCTGCAAGAAGTGAGTAACGTGAGTGGACAGTTAGGAGGCGACTTGATGCTGCTGGATTATCTTCTTGAACAAAAGCAACTTATTTAAGTTGCCGTAGTATAGTGGCAAAGTGCCGCCCTTTTACAGCCTAAATATTTCAAGGATTAAATTTTCATAATACCATCCATAAATTCAAATTTATTGTAATTGATCATCCATATTTTAATTGCCATAAAATCATCCCTTTCGCCGGGGAGGCGGGGGAATTAATTATTCCACTTGGAATGTCACCCCGGGAGTCCCCGTTCCTCGCCCGGCACGAAAATCCAGCGCAATTATTTAAATTCTTCGGCAGTTCGAGGTGTCCTCTTTCGGCGATTTAAGAATATCCGGACGTGAAACGAGGGGATGTGTTCGATTTTTTTCTTCTCTCTCATCGGAGAAAAATTACGTGGAAGAAGAGCGTGTCCGGGGCATTAACGATTGCAGTTTTTCCCTTTTTCTTTTTTGCTCGGCCGCAGAAGGGATAAGAATGGGGAAAAAGGGGGAAAAGGGAAATCTGAACGGGCGTTATTATTTACGTTCGTGCCTTCGGACGTTTAATGCGGAATGCTGGAGTGAAGGATTTTTATAATGGTATTTTCGGGATGATCTTAAATACTTGATGTATTTAATGAATTGCTTTTTTTGAACAAATGTTACAGTCAAATTCTGACACATGAACCAAAAGCAGACACTTAAATAAACAATTCTGCTTATGAATACGTAACGTTTGGTGGTTTGAATTGCAAATTTGGAAAAGTGCTTATCTCGGGATTTTTGTTTTGTTTTCGGGTATACATATCGACGGATATAATGGTAAAAGACATGTGATTATCTATAGGCGAGAAATTTAGCAAGAAAAATAATTTCATGGCCGTCTGTTTAATGCCCGGTTTTAAGGTGAGCCTCAGAATTTTGTTTCCGAGTTGGCCATGCCTAAGAGAGAGAAGTCATGTCTGAGATTAATTAATTTTTTTTAAATCTAATTCAAGTCTCATGACGTAATAATATGCGACATACCTCATTTATCTCACAGCCAACTCTGAAACAAAATTTTGTGGCTCACACGATATAATGTGAACTACAGGTGAACCCGATCGCATCAATGAAAATATTTGAGTTTTGGTCGGACGCGTTCGGGTCCACAGGCAGTTCACACCGTAACTAGACATTATAATTTGAGGCCTAAATGCATGGGCGTCTACAGGTGGGGGCAACTGGGGGCAGCTGCCCACTCCTGGAAAATGAATTTATTAAATTAAAGTAATATTTTATACAGGGTTGGGATAAAGTATGGAACCAAGTAAATATCTTTAAAACAAACAGGGCTAAATTTATGAAACTTTGCAGGCAAGTATAATGACACATAAAGCATCTGATGCCATATTTTTTGTTACTACTGTACTTCTGGTTTAACCGGAAATACCCTCAACTTTTTTAGTTTAAATGGGACACCCTGTATATTTTTACATTTTCAAATAGACGCCTTTTCAACAATTAATAAAAATATATATAAATATAATATAAAAATGCCATTTTTGATAGCAAATTTACACAATTAAATCGGCAGCTGCGAATTTCCTTATTTACAGCTGAATCGTGCCGTTTGTGATGGTAGAAATGCAGAATTTTTGACAATTCGAAATTGTCATTTTTGACGGTTAAAAATGTATCGTCTTACTAATGAAAAATGCCGTTTCGGACAGCACAATTTTTGACAATTTATAGTTGTTACTTTTGGCCGTTGGAAATTTCCCTTTTTAATATTGAAAAATGCAGATAGTGATAGTGGAAATGCTAAAATTTTGACAGTTAAACATTTTTGGCATTTGGAAATTTTCTTTTTATTGTTGAAACGTGCCGTTTTGAGTAATGAGCATTGAAAATTTCCTTTTTACTGCTAACGTGCCAGTAGTGCGATTTTTGACAGTTCGAAATCGTCATTTTTAGTAGTTGAAATTTTCTTTTTTTAATATCAAAAAAAGCCGCCTTTGATAGTAAAAAACCAAAATTTTTGGCAGCTGCAAATTTCTTCATTTACCGTTGAATCGTGACGTCCGTGGTGGCAGAAATGCAGACTTTTCGACAATTCGAAATTGTCATTTTTGACGGTTAAAAATGTATCTTTTTTCTATTTAAAAATGCCGCTTCTAACAGTAGAATTGCACAATTTTTGACTATTTATAATTGTTACTTTTGGCCGTTGGAAATTTCCATTTTTTAACATTGAAAAATGCCGATAGTGATAAAGCAATGCTAAAATTTTGACAGTTAAACATTTTTGGCATTTGGAAATTTTCTAATTATTGCTGAAATTACTTGCCGGTTTCAGTAACGAGCAATTTTGGACAGTACTGAATAGTTATTTTCAGCAATTGAAAAAAATTCCTTTTTACTGCTAACGTGCCATTTGTGATAGTAGTGCGATTTTTGACAGTTCGAAATTGTCATTTTTAGCGGTTGAAATTTTCTTTTTTTTTAATATCAAAAAAGCCGTCTTTGATAGTAAAAAACCATAATTTTTGGCAGCTGCAAATTTCTTTATTAACCGTTGAAACGTGCCGTTTGTGGTGGCAGAAACGCAGAATTTTTGACATTTTGAAATTGTCATTTTTGAAGGTTAAAAATTTATCTTTTTACTATTGAAAAATGCCGTTTCTGAGAGTAGAATTGCAGAATTTTTGACAATTTATAATTGCTACTTTTGGCCGTTGGAAATTTCCCTTTTTTAATATTGAAAAGTGATAGTGGAAATGCTAAAATTTTGACAGTTAAACATTTTTGGCATTTGGAAATTTTCTATTTATTGTTGAAACTTGCCGGTTTCAGTAATGAACAATTTTTGACAGTACTGAATAGTTATTTTCAGCAATTGAAAATTTCCTTTTTACTGGTAACGTGTCATTTGTGATAGTCGTGCGATTTTTGACAGTTCGAAATTGTCATTTTTAGCAGTTGAAATTTACTTCTTTTTTTAATATCAAAAAATGCTGCCTGTGATAGTAAAAAACTATAATTTTTGGCAGCTGCAAATTTCTTTATGTGCCGTTTGTAGTGGCAGAAATGCAGAATTTTTGACAATTCGTAATTGTCATTATTGACGTTTAAAAATTTATCTTTTTACTATTGAAAAAATGCCGTTTCTGACAGTAGAATTGAACAATTTTTGACAATTTATAATTGCTACTTTTGGCCGTTGGAAATTTTCCTTTTTTAATATTGAAAAATGCCGATAGTGATAGTGGAAATGCTAAAATTTTGACAGTTAAACATTTTTGACATTTGGAAATTTCCTATTTATTGTTGAAACTTGCCGATTTTTGACAGTACTGAATGATTATTTTCAGCAATTGAACATTTTCTTTTTACTGCTAACGTGCCATTTGTGATAGTAGTGCGATTTTTGACAATTCAAAATCGTCATTTTTAGCAGTTGAATTTTTTTCTTTCTAATATCAAAAAAGCCGTCTTTGATAATAAAAAAAACACAATTTCTGGCAGCTGCAAATTTTTTTATTTGCCATTAAATCGTACCGTTTGTGGTGGCAAAAATGCAGAATTTTGAACAATACAAAAATGGCAATTTTCTTTTTTAATATCAAAAAATGCCGTTTTTGATTGTAAAAATCCATAATTTTTGACAGCTGCAAATTTCTTTATGCGCCGTTTGCGGTGGTAGAAATGCAGAATTTTTGACAATACAAAAATGGCAATTTTCTTTTTTAATATCAAAAAATGCCGTTTTTGATTGTAAATATGTATTCACAATTTTTGGCAGCTGCAAATTTTTTTATTTACCGTTGAATTGTGTGGTTTTTGATGGCAGAAATGTAGAATTTTTGATAATTTGAAATTGTCATTTTCTTTTTTTTTAATATCAAAAAATGCAGTTTTTGGTAGTAAAAATCAATAATTTTTGACAGCTGCAAATTTCTTTATAAGCCGTTTGCGGTGGCAGAGATGTAGAATTTTTAACAATACAAAAATGGCAATTTTCTTTTTTAATATCAAAAAATGCCGTTTTTGATTGTAAATATCCACAATTTTTGGCAGCTGCTAATTTTTTTATTTACCGTTGAATTGTGCAGTTTTTGATGGCAGAAATGTAGAATTTTTGATAATTTGAAATTGTCATTTTCTTTTTTTAATATCAAAAAATGCCGTTTTTTGATGGTAAAAATCTACAATTTTTGACAGCTGCAAATTTCTTTATATGCCGTTTGCGGTAGCAAAAATACAGAATTTTTGACAATTCGAATTGTCATTTTTGACGGTTATTTATTCGAAATTTCTGTATGAAAGTTTTACCAAACCCACCTCCCTCCCCCCTGGAAAAATTTCTGCGGACGCCCATGCCTAAATGTGTGATTCCTATGAAGCGTCCGCGTCTCGACTAGTGATGAGATAAACGGTTATTTTCCAGTAACGGTTATAACAGTTACTGTTACTACAAAGTAACTAGTTATTTAAACGGTTATTTAGTAACCGTTATTTAAAGTAACCTCAGAGAACTTGATGTATATTTTTTGTATATATTTTAAGGTTAAATAAAATAAGAAAATTGTAACTAAGAAATATTTGTATTATCTAAGTAATAAATTTGACTATGTTACATTATAATTTTTTATAATTGTTATTTAAAAAAAGAAGCGTATCCTTTAAACGAGATCTTCGCTCTGACAATAATTGGCCCGCTTTGGAAAAGAGTCGTTCGCATGGAACTGACGAACCTAAAATACACAATTTATCTCTTGCCAAACGTGATAGATGGGGAAATATTTGAACATTTTCTCTTCACCATTTTATCAGATCCTCGGCCAGTGGTAAAATATCATCAACGATATATCTTTCAAGGTACCTCTTGGTTTTCTGGAAGCTAGCATCTTATTATCGGCGGTGGTTCCATGAATAAATGGATTACTCTCTCAATGAAACTCGCTTCTATGACCGGCCGTAATGTGAAATTTTCCAAAACGTAAATAATGTCAGTACCAATATAAAATGTAAACGAATCATCCCGAGATAGCATATGCGTTATCACTATTGAAGCAACGGTTCCGATGCGTTACATGTTATTTTCTACTCGTTATTTTCTAAAAGAGTTAATATTATTAAGAAGTTATTCGTTATTGAGTCGGTTATAAGTTACTAAGTAGTGATTCGTTATTAAAACAGTTATACGTTTCTAAGAAGTGATTCGTTATTGTATCGGTTATACGTTACTAAAAAGTTATATGTTATTAAGAAGTGATTCATTATTGAATCTGTTATAAGTTACTAAGAAGTGATTCGTTATTGAATAGTTCTCCTTTTATAATATAAATAATAAGCCTAATTATAAAGGAAAAATATAAAATACTTTAGGATAATTTTATATAAATCAATGCAGTATTAACAACTAGCAATAAAAAGGAAAAAAAAATCCTTAAAATAAGTAACAATACATTTATATAAGAGATGACTTAATTTTTAAGAAATTCATTGTTATTACTACAGAATATATCCTTATTGTACTTCTGGATATCTTTTTATCATCATAAGCAAAGGTGAAAATGAATGGTGGGCCGTGCGAACTGTGTTGTAATTAAATGTTGATTTATTTCTACTGGTTAAACTTTAACATTATATTGTAATACGAATCATGTTTAACAGTTTTCTATTACCCGTATGATGATGAATAAGCTGGCTAGTTAACATAATGAAATTATAAAATAACCGTTGAGTAAAATCACCGTTAGTGGGATTTTTCAATAATGGTTACTGTTATTATTTCTCAGTAACGGTTACAAAGTATCAGTTAGTCAAAATAACGCTCATCACTAGTCTCGACTGCTCTCGAAGCAGTACGCATGCGCGATTGATGGGTTGGTAGACGCTCCAGATGCATCAGCTCCAGGGGCGGCTCGTTATATAGAGACAATCATGCTCAGCAAGAATTTTTAATTAATTCTTAAAACACTTTTTCGCCAGTTTAAATGTTAAACAACGCCTCCATATAACTTTAATAGAGAAAAATTGCAATTCTTTAGTTTCCCAACGCAACGCCGCGCCGTTAACGGTGCCAGCTTCTATCTGGCACGACATTTCGTTAGGATATTAGCTACCGCGGGGAGGTGCGCGGTTGGAGGGGTGTGGGAGAGGTCGCTCTCTGAACGAATTTGGTGCCTAATCAATTCTGGCTCATATCGTGTGTGCAACGTCGACATGCATTTATATTATTGTAGCAGTGTATCGCGGCCGTCGCCAGCGTCCATCGCTCAGCGATAGACGCGTCATAGAAATCATACCTTTAAGCTTGAATTACATTATACTTTTTCCGTCTTTTTCATACAATCTAGTATGAATGTAATTCAGAAAATTCCATGCAATTTCCGTTCAAGTTTCTTGAATAGAAATATGCAGTCGGTCCTATTTTCCGTTCGATATTGGTCCAAGTTTGGTACTGCCAACGATGAAAAAAAAAACAAGCATGAGTTGTTTGTGCCAGAAACATAACCCATATAACCTGACCGCGTTAATGTTTTCAATTTTATTCATTTTTACAATCTCAACTCTTAACTTCACTTGGACACGGGAACACCAATACTTTTTATTTAGTGGGTTAGTAATTACGTTGTCCGCAATGAACTATAAATTGAGCGGAAATCGAAAGCAAAACTTGAACGAGAATCTAGACGAAAAAAGATGGAAAAAGTATAATGTAATTCAAGCTTAAGAGTATCATAGTACGCACACGGCAGTAGAGGATCTAATAAAGATGGCTGCGGGTCGGTTCATTCATTCACTGCGTGAGTCAAATTTTCTTGGTGCGATGGAAATGTGTAGTCCTGACCAATCTCTACGTCCTCTGGTCGTACCATGAATCACCAATTTGCAGAGACCCATTCCACTCCAAGGATTTAACAATACCTACACAATTACTTTGCTCTCGAAAGAGAATCATGAAGATATATATCTAAGTATGCAACCAAATTTACCAGATAACAATATAATGGAAAATAATGGGAAAGAAGATATACAAGAAGCTGAGAGATGGAGCACCGTGGTGAAGAAGAACCGGAAAAATAGAAATGAAACGCAAGGGTGTAGGGAGTATAAACCAACCGACGACATACGCGGAGTGGAGAGACGGGCCCACCTACATGTCTATAGGCTAAACCCCGACGTCACAACAGACTCACTAACACAATTTCTAAATTCAAACAAAGTTGAGAATTTTACTTGTGAAAAACTGAACTCTAAACATCCGACAGAATACAGCTCATTTAAAATTACGGTACCTCTTAGTAAACTTAAGGAAATCCAAAACGAAAATTTGTGGCCCAAAGGCGTAGTCTGCAACCGTTTTTTACTGCATCTTCCCACGAAGAGATCGAAAGACAGCACACACATGGACAGCATAAACAATCGAGATTAAATACCACCACATTTTCTGTTTTCAACCAAAATTTACAATCGATTAATACCGCTATAAATATATTAAACCAGGTGGTAGCAGAAAATTTTGAATGTCAAGCGCTAACTTTAACAGAACATTGGAAAACCTACGAGGAACTCAATTGTTACAAAATTGATGGATATCACCTCATCACATCATTTTGTCGGAAGTCACATGCCCATGGAGGAGTAGCGTTATATGCAAAAGATGGTATTAAAACAACAGTTCGCGAGGACATCAACAATCTGGCCATATCCAATGAAATTGAAACAGCGGCGGCAACTTTTCACGCAAATAGTAAACGCATTGTTATAATCGCAATATATAGACCACCAAGTGGAAATATGGAAATATTTTTCGAAACAGTTAACACTATATTAGATATTCTGTCAGATGAGGGAGTTCATTATATTATGGCTGGTGATTTCAACATTGATTTTTTAAGCAGCAATGTAAGTAATACGTATTTCACAAACCTAATAATTAGTTATGGCGCTAAGCCTTTAATACAATCACATACCAGGATAACGAATACCACTAAGACCTGCATAGATAATATAATAAGCAACATAGAATGTAATTACCATACTGAAATTATAAAATCACATATCTCAGACCATTATGGACAAAAAGTCAACTTTTTAGACGTTTTAATGAAAAACACACCTGCTAAAATTATATATAAACCTAACATTACCACTGAAACATTAAAACTATTCAATGAAAAATTAGCTGAAGTAGATTGGAGAATCATTTTAAATGACTATTCATTAAATGAAAGGTGGGAAGCATTTCTAAATAAATTTATATTATTGTACAATGAATGCTTTCCGCGTGTAAGATTCGGGCAAAGTACTAGCAAATACAAAAATCTTTCAATTATAAAATCTTTAGAAATCAAAGAAATGAAAGAAAAATTACAATTGTATGAAACTTTACGTATATTTGATAAGAGTTATGTCCCCAATTACAGGAATACAAAAAAAGAATATAATGATTTATTAATCAAATCAATAAAAAACTATTATGACCAAAAAATAACTAATAGCAATAATATAAGCAAAACAACATGGAACATCGTGAAAGATATACAAGGATCTAAAAAACAAAATCACCAATTAGATGCGGATGCAAATGATATTAATAAATATTTTGCAAATACCTCACAGAGAATTTTAAACAAAATTCCAAAGGTAGCATATAAGGACAATATAAAACATAATCAATCATCTATATTCCTTGAACCGGTTACTGAGAATGAAATATGTAGAGTAGTCTCTTCTCTAAAACAGACAGAGTCAACTGGCAGTGATGGTATTTCACTAAAGGTAATCAAAAATTGCATTGATATAATAAAATTACCTTTGTGTGATATCATTAATAAATGTATTGAAACTGGCGAATTTCCTGAAACTCTAAAAACCTCAATTGTTAAACCAATTTTCAAAGGTGGAGATCCTAATCACTACTCAAACTACAGACCAATTAGCATACTTTCACATTTCTCAAAAATATTTGAAAAGATTATCAATAATAGATTAATATCATTCCTCACTAAACACAGAATCTTCAATTCTTCACAACATGGTTATTTAAAACATAGATCAACAAACACGGCTTTGGTTGAATTAATACATTTTGTTGGTAATGCACTGGACAACAAAGATATTCCCATGGGGATATTCTTAGACTTATCGAAAGCTTTCGATTGCGTAGATCACACCATACTTTTAGACAAGTTGTACAAATATGGTATTAGGGGAATCACTCACAACCTAATAAAATCATATCTAAGCAATCGCAAGCAAAAAGTACAATATTACAGTGAAAGCACTAATGTCGAATCAAATATTATAGACATAACAGCAGGAATCCCGCAGGGAAGTGTATTAGGACCAACATTATTCATTATATATATAAATGATATTTTCAGCTATAATGTCCCAAGGGCACTGATAATTTCGCGATAATTTTGACTAAACCCCGAAAGTGTGTTGCTTAGTAATTGCCCGACGCCGTCAGGCGGAGGGCAATTACTTAAAGCAACACACTTGAGGGAACTAGTCAAAATTATCTCGAATTTATCATTGCCCGAGGTACATTCGGTAAGATAAGTTCTTGAATTATGTACAAAACTTGAAAAGCTATTTATTAAAAGTACAATTTTCAATTCGTATTTTCTTACCTCACAAAAATGCTGGAACAGTTTCCATACGTATTTTTTACTTTTGACCGTGTTTTTACTTTCTCCGTTACGAAGTACGAGAAAGTATTGTGATCGTGATTTTTTTTTCAAAAATTTTTTTTACGGAAATATCCGTTTTGGGGTCCCTAGATGCCATTTCAACAATTTCTGGAAAAAAAAAATTTGTGTCTGTGTGTGTGTGTGTGTGTGTGTGTGTGTGTGTGTGTGTCTGTGTGTGTGTGTGTGTGTGTCTGTCTGTGTGCGCTGTATCTCAAAAACTAATAGAGCAATTGATATGAAACTTTCAACATACGTCTTATTTGATAATCTGAAGAACTGAAAAGCTTTTGGTAAAATTTCGTACATCGGAAGTGAGTGTTTACCTTAACTGTTTTTTGTTTTTTGTCAATATTTTCTTAAATATGAAAAATATCACAAAAACATTTAAACAAACATTGAAGACAACAAAGAAATGAACATCTTTTGCTTGAAAATATTTTTCATAAAATCATTGCTATTCGAGAAAAAAATTTATTAATTTTTTTTAACTTTTGGTTTATAATTATGAAACGATGATAGTTACAGCAAATTTGTGTGAATAATAATTGTAGAGAATAGCAAAATGAACAACTTCTAAAGAATAAGTTTTTTTCGAAATCTCGTTAGTTTTTGAGTAAACCGAGTTTTTGAATTTGAAGTATATTTTTTCCGTTTCATAATTTTGACGTTTTAAACGTCAGTTTCATCCAAGTTTACGCAACGCTCGATGTACATTTAAAATATGATTTCAATTGAAAATGAACCATGAAAACGTAAATATAAATGATACCATCAAGTCGGAGAAAGTAACATGATGGCCACATCACCATTTTTTGGTGTTGTAATTAAATTATTAATTGCTTCATCGCATTCTGTCCCGAAGCGTGATTCAGACATGTTTATACGTTGACAGATCGATCGTAATTTTTTATTCAAGGGTATCTATGAATATGATATAAATCTGAACATCGACACCGACAGCGGGGGTCTTATCAGCCTAAGTTTAACAAATCGCCCTGACGCGCGGGGTCTTACCGTTTCTCAGTGACATTGACGTTCTAAGTTTCTGTAGCGTGCGGCGTTCGACAAAAATGGACGAATCTGATTGGTTGTTTACTTATGAAAGAACTTATCAATATAGTATCGTCTGGGGATGAAACAATGGTCAGTTATGTAGATGATAACAATGTCATCCTAAAAAATCATAACTACTCAGATCTAATTAGCTCAGCAAATAGGTTAATTGAGGACATAACTGTATACTTAAATAAAAATAAATTATATCTAAATGAAATCAAAACACAAGGTATGATATTTTGCACGAAACAATCGACTAACAATATAACACAAAATATATCTTTGCAGAATTTTACTTTAACAAATGTTGAGTCCTGTAAGTTTTTAGGAATTCACATTAACAAACATTTGGATTGGACTAAACATATTACCTACCTGAATAACAAACTTAATAATACCTTGTTTGGAATGCGCAGAATAAAAGGTTATGTAAATTTCAGTGCATTAATGCTAGTTTATAATTCATATTTCTGTTCACATATGAGATATGGAATAGTAAGTTGGGGAAGCTCGAGAGACATCACAAAAATATTTGTAACACAAAAGGCTGCAGTTAGAATGATTTTCGGCTTGCAATACAGAGACTCTTGTCGTGGCATTTTCAAGACAAATAATATATTTACGGTTGTCGCATTATATATTTATGAATGTCTAATATTTATTTTTCAAAACAAGCAATCTTTTGTTCCTTATCTCAATGTGAACAGTCACAATACCCGTAATGCTAACATTAGCTACATATACCCTAGACATAATCTAGCAATGCTTGAGAAAACGCCACATTACTCAATCATGAAAATTTATAATCAGCTTCCAGTATCGTACAGAAATATTACCAATATAACTGAACTTAAACAAGAAATAAAAATATTGCTGTTAAATATAGAGCCTTATACGTTAGAAGAATATTTCTCATATTTCTGTCACTGATATCACAAACCATTTGGTTGAATTATATGCTCATTTTTCTTTGACAAATTTCTTAATTATATATATATATATATATATATATATATGTGTATTGTATTTTACTGTATCCTGTATATCTTTAAGAAATAAATCGTATCTTATCTTATCTTATCTTATATATATATATATATATATATATATATATATATATTAAACAAATATTTCCTTCGCTCTGGCAAAAACATCGAGACGTACGAATCCCTTCCTTATTTATACAGAATCTGAGAATAAATGGAATTTCCTTCCAGCCCTCTGCAGACGCACGTAATGTAGTAAATATTTACATTTATATTTTTGTATAGCGAGAAGACGTACGGCCAGGTACACACACACACATGCACAACCCGAGGGGATGATAATACGAACCACGTGTTGCTCGTCACTCGCGTACGTACGTACGTACGTACACACGACCCCTTTTTAAATTTCAGACACGTGCCATTCTCCGTTCCCAGCGCCTACCTGTCCTCGCCCGGTCCGACCGACCCTATCAATTCTTTTTACCTATTTATCAGGCCGAGAAAGAAACGAAAATACCGAAATTGCACGTCGTCGCCGCCACTGATTCGGATCCCGATTTTTATGGACCTTGAATAAATAACTCCGGAGTCGGAATGAGAGCAAACACCCTTACATAATTAATTCAAGGAGTGGGTGCATTTACTTTTATTCGGTAATAAAGGCGCACGGGGTGTTTACGTAATAATTGCGTATTGCTCTGGACGAATTAAATATGTATAACTTCCTTCTCTCCACGATCTTTGTACCATATGTATAAACAATATTTAGATAAGGCATGGCCGTGATAAATAAAATCACGGTCTTAGATTAGTTGAGCTCGTTGTTGACTTTATAATAATAATAATAATAAATGTGTTTATTTGCTAACTCAAAGATATACATTTATCTTTATGTCAATTAAAAGTCAGTTTTGATTTAATCATGGTATTCTCACAACTTCACAAGCGTTTCATCATTGAATCTTATTTCCGTAATGGACATCTTGAAAATGGGCGATGGATTTATGATACTCGTCCATGACGTCGCCACCGCCGAGCCGCCGGTCACTCCTCGGTGAACTCGTCGGGCATCCTAGTACGAACTATAGGTGAAGTGTTATGACAATTACTTTATTAACTTTCCGTGTGTGAACATTTTTTCTGTAACATAATCCGTCTGTAAATAAAAGCGATCGTTTTCGCACCTCTCAGAATTTTTCTGCCTCTGCCCCCATCCTTTGAGTTTCTTGTGCTGTTTCATAGTGACCCGACTCCAAGAGCTATCTGGAAGTCATCGAGGGCGGTTTTTCACACCCCGAAGTCACAAGTTTCATTTGACAATTAGATTAGCTTAACCTTACTTTGAACAACTGGTGGCGAAGACGTGATGCGACGTATCAAACCTGCAACGTACGTTCCGAAATACAAAGCCACCCTTTATCTAAATAATTGTTATACATATGGTATTATCATCACCCTAACTGTTAGGGTAATGATAATATTTTTGAGAATAGAAACTAAATAAAGTTAGTTATTGAACTCCACAGTGTAAACTGCTTTAGCTATTGCTTATTAACCAAATTAACCAAATAGCCACCCTACTCGGGATCCGGGTAACTTGATTTCGAGAAATAGAACTTCAATATTGGATTTCTATTAGCGGCAAATAGTCTTCTCCATCATTATCGGATCAATCTAAACTAACAGGCCGTAATGGCCTCGCAATTGAATTATTAATATAGATAAGTGAATTTGATCAATTATGCAAAGAATTTTCGTATTACACCGACCCCCGGGCGCTAATAATAATCTTGGGGGTATTAATTTAGATTCAAGAGAATTTATCGATCCGGCGGCACTCAACGTCGAACTAATAATATCTGTTATAAGCCGTTGATAATTATGGGGCGAGTTTGCAGAAGTAAATCGCTTTTGGGTTTTAGCCATAATCGATCAATACAACGTGTACGTGAAAGTGTAGGCTGTATTAAACAGGGCGAGACAAATAAAACTGTAATGCCATTGAAGACCTTTATTTAATTTATTTAATGCTTCGGTAACAATTTTAATTTATCAAAAAATAAAGGTATTAAAGAAAGTAACTTTGAAATTACGTCCTCGGAGTTTCAAAAAGCTTTGGGTTTTTTTTTTTAGATTTTTATAAAACCTTAAAATATAATTCATTTTAAGTAAATTTAGAATGTCCTACGTTTATGGAAATTGTTTTCATATTTTTTGGGGCAGCTCCGAAATTGTGTCTACAGTTTAAAAAGACTTTGTTTTCGCGAGAACAAGTGTTTTAAGATTTTTACAGAATCTTAAAATATAATCAATTCTGAGTATATTTGGAGAATATTAAGTTTGTAGCAATTATTATATTTTTTGGGGTCGGTCGGAGTTCTCAAAAGGATTATTTTTACGTTTTCAAGTGTTGAATGAAGTATTTTCGGATTTTAATAGTATCTTAAAATATTATCAATATTCAGTTAATTAAGTGTTAAGTTCTTAGCAATTGTTTATATATTTTTTTGAGGAGCTCAGAAATTACGTATTAGGAGTTTCAAAAACCTAGTTTTTTTAGAGAATAAATTACGTTTAATACAAATTCCATTGCCGGTTTAACCTTAACTTTTCTACTTTAAATGGAAAACCCTGTATATTTTTACATAATTTAATTCGTCTCTAAATTCTGAGTGAAATCATAAGTGATCCTTTGGTTGTTAGTTTTTTGTTTAAATTCAATTTAAATTTGTTAGAGTACTTTTTTGTTATGATCGTATCATCTCAACACTAAATATTTGGTAACTACAATTAGTAGTTATTATTTAGTTATTTTATTTGGTATGTTTTCATGAGTTATAAAAGGCAAAAAATTATTAGGGGAACCCCTTCAACCCCAAAAAATTAATTTCTTCCATCACTCCCAAAAATCCATTCTTAGCGCTATAAATGTCGATTTTTGATAAAATTTGCAAGCAACCATAACCAGGGGCGGCTCGTTATATAAAGCCCAGGAGCCATGGCACTACCTGTAGTTTCAAGGCCAGCAAGAATTTTTAGTTAATTCATAAAACACTTTTTCGCCAGCTTAAATGTTTAACAACGCCTGCATAACTTTAATGTATTTTTTGTTTGTTTTTCGTGTGCGACTAATTTACGGCATTTTGTTACTAGAATATTGCGCATTTTTTATTATTAAACCTGTATTTGCGATTTTTTTTTGTCAACATTTTTGATCATTTGGCTTAAATATTCTTTATTTTGACCTAAATTTTCGATTTAATCGTTTAAATTTTCGACTATTTGGTCCGCATTTTTTATTTCTTCCGACGAATTTGAAATTTTTAAATTTTTTGACTTGTATTTTCGATATTTTTGGTCAAAATATTTTATTTATCTATTTTTTTTGGTCTAAATTTTTGATCTCTAAATATTCTTAATTTTGACATAAATTTTCGATGTAATTGTTAAAAAATTTGATTCTTTGGTCAGCATTTTTGATTTTTCGGGCCGAAATGTTAATTCTAGCTCCAAATTTTTGATTTGATTTTGATTAAAATATCTATAATGCGAGATTTGTTTATTTTTTCCGGTATTTTCGAGTTTTCTTTGTTGAAATTTTCGATGCAATGTCTAAATTTTTTACTTTCTAGCCAACATTACAAATTTTTATTATCTTTTGACCTAAATTTTTCTTTATTTTTCATTTCATTTTATTTCATTTCATTTCATTTATTTAATTAATTCTACCTAACTTTTCGATTTTATTGTCAAAATGTTCGATTTTTTGTCCGCATTTTGGATTTTTCGTTTAGTCTGCATTTATTATTTTTAGGTCCGAGTTTTCGATGTTTTGTCTAAATTTTCGACTTTTTGGCCAACATTGTAGATTTTTATTTTCTTTTATCTTTTGCCCTAAAATTTTCTTTATTTGTCTGGTAAATTTTTTTTTCCTTGGTCCACCATTTTTATTTTTATGCCAGAATTTTAGATATTTGGTCTTAATTTTGTATCGGATAGTTTAGATTTTTTTAACTTGGATTATTGATTTCATTTCTTGAGTTTTTTTTTATTTTTTGGTTATTAATTTCTGTTTAGAAACTTATTTGCAAATTATTTTGCTTCTACCTAAGTTTTTAATTTTTCGTCTGTGTTTTTTTATTTTTCTTTATTTTGACCAAAATATTCGATTGGTTTGTAGAAATTTTTGATTTTTTCTGTCTGCTATTTTTATCTTTACGCCCGTTTTCGATGTTTTGTCTAAATTTTCACCTTTCTATGCCCTACTTTTTCGGCCTAATTTTGTATTTTCGATTGTTTTGGTTTCACTTTTAGGTCTTTTGGCCGAAATTTCGACTTACATTTTTGATTCGTTTGTTAAAAATTTTGATTTTTGGGTACGAATTTTAGATTTTTGGTCTTAATTTTTAATTTTTTGTCCCATATTTTAGATTTAGCCAAGATATGACCTTGAAACCCTCGAAAAATAAGATTTTTGGGTACGAATTTTAAATTTTTGGTCTTAATTTTTTATTTTTTGTCCCATATTTTAGATTTTTTAACTTGAATTATTGATTTTATTGTGCGATTTTTTTTTTGCTATTATTTTCGAATTTCTCGTTGAAACTTATTTTAAGGTAAAAAGAGTTATATTTGGGGCTGAAAATGGCAAATAATTTTTCTTTTGCTTGTATTTTCAATTTTTTGGTCTGCATTTTTATTTTTAAAACCAGGATTTTTGACATAATTTTGACCGATATTTTAGATCTTAGGATGTTTTGTTCCAAATTTTTTATTTTTTTGGCCAAAATGGTCTAGGAAAATAAATCGTTCTTTCTTTCTTAAAAAAAAGGGGTAGGAGGTATATTATTAAGTGGCTCTACCATCAACATGTTACACGAGCCGCCACTGACTATCACTAAATAAAAATTCTTACCATTATCACAAATTTATGTATTTTAATAATAGAATTGCAAAAAATTGTTATGGGCACCCCTTCAACCCCAAAATAGTATATTCTGTAACAAGGTTAGAATGGAAATTCGATGCGAGTGGAATATTTCGAGCGCGAGCCGTGAGGCGAGCGCGAGGAACCACGAGCATCTGAATTTCCATTCTTACCGAGTATCAGACTATACTTTCTCCTCGACCAGATCAAATAGACTAATAAAATAATGAACACAAAGAACTTACGTTTTATCACGTTTGTGGTTATGTTTACAGTATTTTGACAATTGTGATATCCAAGGCTAATTGTTTTATTCGGAACGATGTGAGAATATTCATTCTCTCCCTTGTTATGGAATGAATTACATGCAAAACGCATAAGCGCAGAGTGTTTTGTTCCATAACAAGAGTGAGAATGTGTACGTTCTATAATCAAAATTGATTTCAGAATGCTTAAATTCTACGGGGGTCGTGGAGAAAATTAATTTCTACCATCACTCCAAAAAATCCATTCTTAGAGCTGTAAATGTCGATTTTTGATAAAATTTGCAATCAGCCATAACTAATTGAAAATTCTTATCTTTATCACAAATTTATGTATTTTAATAATTTAATTGCAAAAAATTGTTACGGGCATCCCTTCAACCCCCAAAAAAATTAATTTCTTCCATCACTCCAAAAAATCCATTCTTGGCGCTGTAAATGTCGATTTTTGATGAAATTTGCAAGCAGCCATAACTAAATAAAAATTCTTATCATTATTACAAATTTATGTATTTTAATAATTTAATTGCAAAAAATTATTACGGGCACTCCTTCAACCCCCAAAAAAATTAATTTCTTCCATCACTCCCAAAAATCCATTCTTAGCGCTGTAAATGTCGATTTTTGATAAAATTTGCAATCAGCCATAACTAATTGAAAATTCTTATCTTTATCACAAATTTATGTATTTTAATAATTTAATTGCAAAAAATTGTTACGGGCATCCCTTCAACCCCCAAAAAAATTAATTTCTTCCATCACTCCAAAAAATCCATTCTTGGCGCTGTAAATGTCGATTTTTGATAAAATTTGCAAGCAGCCATAACTAAATAAAAATTCTTATCATTATCACAAATTTATGTATTTTAATAATAAAATGCAGAAAATTGCTACGCGCGCAGACTGATGGACAAACTTCACTTCTGAAGCATCGTACGAAAATTGTATAACTGTAGGCGATTAAAGAGAGCGAAATCAATAAGTTTATCGCAGAACATCAAAGCCTCTTTGTATTGTGACATACTTCTGCACGTGACGGATCCCACCCGCGTTTTATTTGTCCCGGGAAATGTATCGGACGTTGCCTATCAATTACTCGCACACAAATCATCCAGTATCGGACATTATTGAGTGATAACGTAATAGGCTACATTTTTATCTCTCCGCCTCGCGGCGATAAATTATGTTTCGAGACCCGACGATGAAATCCAATTAACCTTAATTGAAAGCACACAATAAGAGACGGACGAGTAAATTGTCCGTTTCTAAATTGATCGCTCAATGGGACCTTTTACAACAATGAATTTTCTTGGCAGGTTTACATTCAATTATCGCTCGTTCTTTAGACGGAATTACTTTTGTATAATAAAAACACACCGCAATCCATTATTTTAAGTGAAAACGTCGATGGTATACCTTCGTAAATTAAATTGGACACAATAAAGATACAAATAAAGCACCATATCTGAGTTTCAGAAAATCTTTCACGAACGTATACTCTGTTCATATTTTATTCTCGCAGGAGTAGGCTTCGTTAGGGTGACATTTTTGTTGGCAGTAAGAAAGTTACTAACAATTTGGTTATGTCATTGCATTTTTTTTTGTAATATGAAATTAATAATATCTCTCGTTCACATCTAATAGTACAGTCAGAGAAAATACAAATGCGAAACTTGCTCAGCAAAGGAATGCTGCCGCATGTCGGTGCTTAGTTCGGTCGAAACCCGTCCTCATGAGGTAATAAAATTTACAAGCCTAGTTCACTTCTCGCCCCTAAGTGATCGAGTGACGGACTCCATATCTGTGATTTTTTTCATCTTCCAATTTTTGGTGCGTCATCTTGAAAAATTTGAATAACTAATCGTTTTACGATATTTTGTATATATTTATCAACAATTGAGCAGCAAAATTTTATGAAATTAATAATAGAGTAACAGTATGTTTATGTTGAGTTTGGATTCTTTTTTTAAAATTTCAAATACCTTATATCTTTACCAGTGGCGGCTCGTGGAACATGTTGATGGTAAAGCCACTTATATAATACCCCCCCCCCTCTTTTTTTTTGAAGAAACAAAGAACAATTTATCTTCCAAGACCAATTGAATATTTTGGCCAAAAAATCAAAAATTTGGAACAAAACCGCCTAAGATCTAAAATATCGGCCGAAAAAATAAAAAAAACCCTGGTTTAAAAATAAAAATGCAGACCAAAAAATTGAAAATACAAGCAAAAGAAAAATAATTTGCCATTTTCAGCACCAAATATAACTCTTTTTAGCTTAAAATAAGTTCCAACGAGAAATTCGAAAATAATAGCAAAAATTAAAATTAAAAAAAATCGCACAATAAACTCAATAACTCAAGTTAAGAAAATCTAAAATATGGGACAAAAAAATAAAAAATTAAGAGCTAAAATCTAAAATTCGTACCCAAAAATCGAAGTGGTAGACCGAAAAATCAAGATTTTTAACAAACCAATCGAAAATTTAAGTCGACTACAATTGAAACCAAAACAATCGAAAATACAAAATATAGGCCAAAAAAGTAGGGCCTAATAAGGCGAAAGTTTAGACAAAACATCGAAAACTCGGGCGTATGCAGACAAAAAAATCGAAAATTTCTACAAACCAATCGAATATTTTGGTCAAAATAATGAAAAATAAAAAGAATTGAATCGAAAATACAGAAATGTAAAATATGGGCCAAAGAATCAAGATTAAAAACTTAGGTAGAAGCAAAATAATTTGCCAAAAATAAGTTTTTGATCAGAAATTCGAAAATAATAGCCAAAAAATAAAAAAAAAATCACGAAATGAAATCAATAATCCAAGTTAAAAAATCTAAAATATTGGATAAAAAACAGACTTTCAATCTAAAATATTCGATACAAAATTTAGACCAAATATCTAAAATTCTGACATAAAAATAAAAATGGTGGACCAAGGAAAGAAAAATTTTAACAAGGCAAATAAAGAACATTTTAGGGCAAAAGATAAAAGAAAATAAAAATCTTCAATGTTGGCCAAAAAGTCGAAAATTTAGACAAAACATCGAAAACTCGGACCTAAAGATAATAAACGCAGACTAAACGAAAAATCAAAAATGCGGACCAAAAAATCGAAAATTTTGACAATAAAATCCAGAAAAATTTAGGTCAAAAGATTAAAATAATAATAATACAAATTTGTAATGTAGGCCAGAAAGTCGAAAATTTAGACATTGCATAGAAAATTCGGCCCTAAAGATAACAAATGCAGGCGAAAAATCGAAAATTTCAACAAATAAAACTCGAAAATACCGGAAGAAATAAAAATAAATCTCGCATATAAATCAATAATTCAGGTTATAGATATTTTAATCAAAATCAAATCGAAAATTTGGCACTAGAATTAAAATTTCGGCCCGAAAAATAAAAAATGGGGACCAAAGAATCAAAAATTTGAACAATTAAATCGAAAATTTAGGTCAAAACAAAGAATATTAAAAAAAAATCAAAAATACAAAGATACAATATTTTGACCAAAAATATCGAAAATACGGGTCAAAAATTTAAAAATTCGCCTGGAAAAATAAAAAATGCGGACCAAACAGTCGAAAATTTTACCAATTAAATTTAGGCCAAAATAAATAATGTTTGGGCCTAATAATCAAAAATTTAGACAAAAAAATTGAATATACAGGTCAACAATCTAAAAAAAATCTATTTGCTGAGTACAAAACTTTGTACTGATTCTGGATTCTAATCCAAGAATTTCATGAAAATTCTCCAATTTGAACCACGGTTTTGGATCTTAAACGCATAATTTGTGACCAAAAATTATAAATTTGGATTTTAATTTGATAATAATATGTAAAATACGAAATTTGAAATATTCAATCTAAGTTTTTGGCCCCTAAACGCAGAATTTGAGACTTAAAATTAAAAATTTGGATTCTAATACAAGAATTTCAATAAACATCTCGAATTTGGACCATAGAATCCATGGTTTTTAAACGCAAACTTTGTGTTGAAAAATTCAAAGTTTGGATTTTAATTTGATAATTATATGTAAAATGTCTTTAACTTTAAATCCAAGTTTCTGGTTCCTAAACGCAGAACTTGAGACCCAAAATCCAATATTTGGATTCAATTCATTTAAAATCAGGCATTTGGAACATACAATCCAAGTTTTTGACCCTTAAACGCAGAATTTGAGTCCTAAAATCAAAAATTTGGATTATAAACTATTATATTATAACTACATTGACTATCAATGTCATGTAAAATCTCAAATTTGGACCATAGAATTCATGGTTTTGAACCTTAAACACAAAATTTTTGCAATAAAATCTAGGATTTTGATTTTAATCCGATAATTTTATTAAAGGTTTTATCAAAATACAGGGTGTTCCATTAAAAAAAAGCACAACTTTGATATTTTAGGGCATTTGGAACAACCTGTATAATATGAAATTAATTTTAAAAAGTACCCATAGTAGACCCCTATATATCCTCTAAGTCAAACTTTTTGAAAGTCACGTATTTTGGCCACAATATTCTGTGCCGTATAGCGTGAATAACCCTATATATTTCAATCTATCCTAAATTTATTTCAATTGTTGATAAATTTATAAAAATATAAAATGACCTTGAAAAATTCATTCAATTTGGTGTTTCGATCAATAATATATGTGATTTTTTCGGTTTTTTTAGTGGTTAAAAAAATTTTGTTTGAAAAAATCGTATTTTGGGGCTTCCCGGGTCATGTCGGGGTTTTTTTGTATACGGCTTACGACTATTTTGGTTAAGATCACAACTAATGATATTTTCATATTTATTTAAAAATCCGTGTCGGGTGGCATTTTGACCATCTTATATCGTGATACCCTTTTATCGACATATGTCACATTTAAGTACATACTGCCAATCGCAACAACTAAAATGTTACCACAAAGTTCTAGTGGACTTCTTTCAATTCTCGTGAAGTTAGTTTTGGCATTTTGCCACAATGTTTGGCGACGTTTTATTGAAATTATAAGTTCAATCATTACTATCAAATGTCAATATAAGGACAAAAAACATCCCCCGACTACCTTAATTCAAAGCGAGTTCCCTGATAATAAATTTATTTCGGCATTCCCTATGTCTTATTTGATGTCACATTTGAGGCGTGCTGCACTCGTACAGAAAACATATTTGCAAAGGGGCGGAAACATATTACGTAACGTGAATTATGACGGTCGGATGCGACCGATTCTCGATACTTCCTCCGGGCGTGAAGAATACCAGCTAGACACAATGAAATATAAAAGTATAAAATAGGACGGATCCAGTTTTCTGACGTGGAACCGTCGCGACGCTCACAATACCAAAAATCACCTCCTATTTATACACGTCCCCCATTTTACGTTTCCACGGCGCGGCGGCGGAAGGGTCCCCCTTTTCAAAGGTTTCCGACTGTAAATCTGTGAACGTGTCGAAATAACAGAGTGCCGACTACTTAAAATAAGCACGTGTTCTTAAAATAAAAGAGTTCGTTCGAAAAACGTTTCGTGTATGTGAGGCTAAATTTATGATAAATTGTTGTACATCGTGTAAGTGAAATGATCGCCCACGCTCCGATGTCGTTGTTACATAATTTTAATTAAAATGTAATTGACGAGATAAATGAGTAGTTTGATCTTTTGATGCGATTCTTTTTACCCGAATTTTAATAAAATAAAACACACTGTTTATTTATCAGTGACTGCAGTTTCGATCAAACAATGATCATTATCAATTAACTAAATAAAAGTGTGTTTTATTTAATTAAAAATGTATCACGAAGTAAGTGCCGCCAACCTCAATCAGTTGAATTTTAATAAGTTATGAAATGAATATTCTCAATAAAACAATTAGCCTTGAATATCACAATTGTCAAAATACTATAAACATAACCACAAAAGAATTCATAAAAAGTAAGTTCTTTGTGTTCATTATTTTATTAACTGTATGTAGTAATATTTACTACCACACGACTTCATAACCCATAATACACGAATTTGATTAATTGCAAAGGTCACATTTCCCACATCCGCCCTTATTTCTTGTCCGTCGCTGGGTGTTTATTGTGCGCGTTGCAGGTGTCGTCGCGTTTTATTAACACCCTGCGACCCCCGGTAGTAAACAGCCCCAAAACAGCCCTCGGATGGACAAATAATAAAAATAACGGCACTGCACACACACACGCGCGAGCGTCCGAAGTGCTGCACTCTCCGCCTTCGTTTAATTGCCTCCGGGCAATTACGAAAGTTTCTTCAATTGTAAATATTAGTTCAACATCTTCTATCCAATTACGGTTAGACGACGAAGGAGGTTAACCGACGATAATAAAAACATAAATGCTTCCAGGAACGATATAAAATGTATAACCGGGCGTAATTGAAATTGAAATATAATGTCTGTTAGTATGATTGGTTCTTTTTTTGTGCTAGTTACGTGTATACTCCGGCGAACTGCATTAATGACGTAGTTAGGTGTAATGGCCTCGTACATATTTTAAGAGTTAATTTTCCTTCGCTATGATTACGTTTTCAACCGGAGTTTTCTTAATAAAAGGACCGTAAGGCTTTAAAATGATCCATTGAATCAATGTTTCAATTACTGAAGATTAGTTTGTTTAAATTTCAAGCATTTGTCTAAATAAATGTGAAATTTACGGGGCAATTTTTGAAGAATGTGCATTATACATTTTGGCGACTTGATCTCTACAACGTTAGTTGGATTGTAATCTAGATATTTTCATTCCAGGGATCATTCCAATACACAGACATGTCAAGCAACGAAAAATGCGCAGGATGCTCGAAATATTTTAGAAAAAACGGTGGGATGAAACGATTCATCAAGACTGACCAGATCCGCATTGAAAGATACCAATTTATCTTTGGGTGCTGCTGTGTGCGAAAGCTGCAGAAGACAAATTATTCGGGAGAACATTCAAGGGATTCCGGGTACGAACAATCTACCCCCACCACACACGCAACCAGATTCCCAGACCTCTGATTCTTCACAAACACAAACTCAACAAAGTGGTTCAAGCACCGATACGTCAACAGGTGACCCGACATACATTCCGAAAATTTCGTAGACTGAGAATGCAAATTATGAAAATGAGTGTGTAGATTTGGATTTTCTGCGTGTGCTATCCACTCACAAGTACACTGTTTTATTTGCGGGTGTACAGCTACGAAATGTCTCATTACTGTGCCCTTAGAGGCCCGATTGCAGGTCTTCACTGAGAGGAGGTTGATCATCCTCAGTGGCGGCTCGTGGAACATTTTGATGGTAGAGCCACTTAGCATGCAATGTATTACAAAAACGAAATATCGAAAACAGCTGAATATGCAATAAAAAATACTTAGAATTTCATGTAGAATCTATAAATGCAACAAAAAAAAATGGGGGTTCACATTTGAAAATTTCAATTTTGAGACACCCTGTAAATTTGAATTTTATCTCAAAAAATGGGCGTTAAAAAAATAATACACTTATCCGAGTATTTTTCTGAATAAAAATGCCCTGAATTTTAATCGAATTTATTTCTTACTTTACGTACACAGTGTATAAATATGCAATCTGTTCGTAACTCTGCAAAATTAGGAATTTAATTTTTCTAGGCAGAGTCAAACTGAAAATATTATATGTGTATATGCATATGTATTTTCAATTTGTCGTGTATTTTTATTTAGTCCCAGATATGCATTTAATCTGTAATACCGTTCTTCGTCCACGCTAAAAAAAAACGACCGATATTTTGTAACGAGTACTGAAAGAATCTTTATGTACTCTAAGAATTTGAAAACTGTTTTTCGTTCAAAAAAAAAATAAAAACAATTAAACTGCGAATTCATTTTTTGATGTGATCTACATCTTCTTAATGAGTACTCAAATAATTTGAAAAATCTGTCCTTTCCTTCAAGAGTTATCCTTAAGAAAACAGAAAACTATTTTTGGGTCTTATCTGAATCTATTCGATGAGTACAACACTTAAATCGGCCGTCCACGCCTAAATAACGATTTTTCTTTAATTTTTTTAATTCCAAGTCCAAGAGCCCATTCTGACCACTGTTAGTCTATAAAATTTTTGGTGGGACTTCCGGGAACGAAGATACGCAAAATGACTTTTGTTGTAGATTTTCAAAACAATTTTCTTATTTTTTTTCTACGGCTCCTCTAATCTAACAAAAAAATATTTCCCTAGAAATCATGTTGATTATTGTTGCTTAATAACACTTTATAGTCCCAAGGGCCATAAACGGCACTTAACACGGCTCCTCCAATCTTTAACAAAAAAAATATTACCCCAGAAATCATGTTCATTATTGTTGCTTAGCAATACTTTATAGTCCCAAGGGCCGTTAACGGCACTTAACACAGCTCCTCTGATCTAACAAAAAAATATTTCTCCAGAAATCATGTTGATTATTGTTGCTTAATAACACTTTATAGTCCCAAAGGCCCTATACGGCACTTAGCATGGCTCCTCTAATCTTTAACAAAAAAAATATTACCCCAAAAATTATGTTGATTATTGTTGCTTTGCAATACTTTAAAGGGCCATAAACGACACTTTACACCCGCTAATGAAGGCTAATAAACAACACATTAAATAAATTAGTTTTATTGAAGTAAAAGATTAATTTGTGATGTCAAAGTAAAAGAGAAGAATTTGACGTATAAATCTAGTAAAGTTTATGTTTAAATTAAAAAAGGCAGCTATTAGCTATCGGTTGATTATACAGTCTGCGCCTAAAGCATGGAATATATTAAGTAAAACCGAAATAAAATATTTTTGGAAAAAAATCGATTTTCTTTTATAAAAATATACATTTTTGCATGAAAGTCGATTTTCTGTCGTCATTTCTGACGCCAGCCATGTTGTTTTACAACGACTACCCCCTATTTTTGTTCTTGATTTTGAGAGATCATTTCACTATCAAACGGGCAGCATAAAAATGTTGCCATCTTACATAAGAAAATTCTCAAGTAAATGACAATTGAAGGTGAGAACCCGATATTTAGAGTTTTTACAAAATGACCTTGTTTGTTCCAGCGCTTGTAGCAATTTTTCCAAACAAAAATGATCTTGACCTTCCATATAATACAATATGGTTTCAGCAAGACGGCGCATTAGGCGCGTTTTTTTTGTTCGTTTCTGTTTTCGAACATTTTATAGAAGAAATTCTTAAATATTTTGCATATTATTCTGAGCACTATTTGTCTATAATAAAATTTTGTGGGACTTCCGAGTACGGAGATACGCAAAATGACTTGTCGTAGATAGTGATTAATAACGACTGTAAACGCCTAAATAATGATTCAAAATTGTTTTTCATCAAAATAATTTTCTTATTTTTTTGTCAAGTCTAAGAGCTCATTCTGATCATTATTTGTCTATAATAAAATTTTGGGGGACTTCCGGGAATGGAGATACGCAAAATGACTTTTGTCGTAAATAGTGCTTAAATCGACTGGAAACGCCTAAATAACGATGAAAAAAAATTTCTTCAAAAATGATTGCAAATTTTTTTAAGTCTAAGAGCTCATGCGTGTTTAGCATTATTTATTATTTGTCCATCAAAAACTTTTGTGGGATTTTCGGGAGCTGAAAGAATTTGCCAAATTTTGGTCATCCGTTCAAAAGTTATCCTAAAGAGAAAACAATTCATAATAATAACGCAAATTTCTTTTGTATCATTCAATATCCGGCGTGGCACTAGCCAGGGAAGTAGTTGTTTCAATAAGTTATTTGTTTATAGTCTTAGTAGGACTTAATTTTGCTTGCAGAGTTACGAATAGGTTGAATATTTACATATTCAGGCTATATTTCGTTTTTTGAATTTAGAAAACAATTCAAGACGAATTATTATTACTCGAGAAAAATTAAAAAAAAAACAATTGAACGTCGAATTTCCGTCTTTTTCTCAATTGGCATGAATTCAATGAGTACATTACGTGACTTATCTTTCAATTTATGCCAAACTTATTTCAAAAACAAAATTGACTTTATGTTTTCACCACACCTCCGCACAAAAAAAAAGCGTTTTCTTTCTCACACCCGCAAAGATCAATTGTCTTTTGAATATACAGGGTGCCCGGATTTCGTAGGGGCAACATGGACAACTTCTGCATTTGAAGAGGTGGAGAGATGGTCTAATTAGCAAAAAGGTGCAGGTTCGAGGGCTTGTTGAGAATTCACCCCCAAATCCCATTTGTCATGGCTCACTTGTTCAAAATTAAAATTAAAACAAAATCTCCCAATTTCTTCAGTTTCGGATTTTCTTTTCATTTTTATTGTGGAGGCCATGACAAGTGGGATTTGGGGGTGGATTCTCGAACCTGCATCTTTTTGCTAATTTGACCATCTCTCTATCTTTTCAAATGCAGAAGTTGCCCATGTTGTCCCTACGAAATCCGGGCACCCTGTATATCTGGATGAAACTTTCTCGTTCGTATTTATGATTATTCGAAATCGACGCACTACTATGGAAGTTATTTGAACAGACAAAATTCTTGCCGAGTTTGAAATTAGAGGTAGTGCCATGGCTCCTTGGCTCTACATAACAAGCCGCCCCTGATCATCCCATCAAAAAATGTGGTCTGCCAGGCCCACTTGCTAAAAAAAGCGCTTCTATAACAACGAAATCCCAAGTTTCCGTATTAATTCAACGAGTCGTTCCTTGCGTGTATCTGAAGTCCAACTTTAGCGGCCGTTAGAGACGCTCTAGCGGACTGAAAATTTAGGAGGCTTAGTCTTTTTTGATACCGAATCGAATGCTCTAAGTGCAGTCAGAATCCCGGACGGGGGACTTTTCACTATCTTATAGGGCTATGCCCTTTAAATATTTTTTAGAATTGAAATTTTCTTTAATTCCAAATGCCAATAATTCTGATCAATTTTTGAAGATATTTAGGGAAGAAATATTGGCGACAGTTTTCCTGCTTCAAATACCGCTTACTTTGAACAATTGGTTCGTTGTTAAAAATGAATGTGCATTCATCCCTAGATAAAATTGAAGGTATTTGCATTTCCTTCTGTCTTCATCAGCAAAAATAGATTGTAATCATTCATTATTTCCCTATAATATCGTTGACAAGTTATAACAACATGACAATAGAGAGTAGCTTTCGGATGCGGTAAGATGAATACGATGGTGTCCTTTACAGATGGCGTGCATGCATTCGAAACGACCGTCTCTCTCTCCTCGTGCTCTGCGTTTTCGGCAGGTATTTGTAACAATTGACATATTCCATATCACGCAAATCCCACAAGAATATCGGCGGCGGCATGTTCCGTTATTTATGGGGCCGCTGCGAATACCACCCATCACACGATGCGCAAACAGCAGCCGGGCCTTCTTTCCGCCGTCGTTTGTCTTTCGTCCCTGTGACACGCTCACAAAAAATGTCCCTTCACCGGAAAGTCCCTGCCGAGCGCCTCGATTTTATTCCTTTTAATTTCCAGATTTACTCCATACATCACGGGATAAAAAATGATCGGAGCGCTTACGCGGACGTCTCTCGGTGTTGTACGAAATAATAAATCGGTGCGGCCGTGTGACGTGTGAACGAGCGTAATCAAAGTTGAAATTATTGCATCGTCGTCGTCGTCGTCGGGGAAAATTTATGTAACGGTGATGATGAGGATGCGTAATTAATTACCTCGCGGTGGCAAAGCCAGAATGACGCTAACATCGAAAAAATATTTTTTATCTTAGCTTAACTCTCGTAATTTTTTAAGTTAGAGTTTACTATCTTGTGTTCCTTGAGTAAGGGCTTATGAAGATTGATGGTTACCAGTACGATATTTTGGTATGTAAAAATTATCATTCTATCGGTTGAACACTTTTGACACTTTGCGAACTGTGTGCTACAGACGGGTCGTCTATTTTTAGACGCAAACATGCAGAATGGGTTGCATACAGTTCATCATACACGGCGGCGCACGCAATATTTTCGCTTGCGTTGCAAATCCAACGCGCTACACAGGCAAGTCACCTTGGTCATAGCGCCCGCTCAAAGAGTGTTAATATTGTTTCGCCATGAGATCACCTACGAACTTTCAGGTCTTATCAGGGTAGTCCAGGGGGCCAATGGGGGCTAAAAATCGATCTAGCGGAAGTCCATAAGAATAACATGGGCTGAGTCATCGGTTTCGCCCTGTTGCTGATGGGGAAACGGAAATTACTATTGGAATATAAATATTCCATAGCCCATCACAGACAGGTCGCCAAATGTGGCAACAAGCAAAAAAAAAAGAAAACAAATATTTTATAAAAAAAATTACCCATTTAGCGCCATCTGTGGAATATTTTTATCATACGTTTTTGCATAAATGGCTAGAATTGTGACATTGTGGACTAAGACTTCGTAAAAAAAGGTGACAACAACAAAAGAGTAAAAGCAGCATGGGCGTGAAGTGGTTAAAGGTAGAAACGCCAAAGTGGCGGCATCTATTGCCTAATTATTGTACTAATCCTAATCCGAATGGCATAACCACCGACAGATATATAAATGGCATTTTTTGGTTCATTTTTATCGTGACAGTGCCCTTCATACACAATGCAAATTGCATCATCATCACTGTTGATACTTTTATTATTATATTTTTTATATTTTTCAATTTCTCCGCGTTCTTTTTAAATTGAAATTTTATGTGGAAATTCCATTATTTCATACTATCAGTAACAGGTTATAACGATTACTAATACATTCCAAGTAGCGCGTTATCACACTAATTGACAAAAGCTTGAGTAGGTTAATTGCCTGTTGACCTTCAAAGGTCAATGAAACAAAACACGCGAGTAATCAATAGAGCCGAAATAAAGGCGACACGATTGTAGTGCCTCATTTCGAAACCTACCATCCATTTTAATTTTATAAGGAAAAAAATAGTCGAAATGCATTTTGATTAGTTACCACATAAGAGACCTTTTGATAATTTGTATTCGAAAAAATTAAATATCAAAAAAGTGATCAAATAGGGTAGATTGCTATTTGAAAAAACATGCTTGTTGCTATAACAACGAAACAATATTCTATATCTAAAAACTGATAAAAGAGCGCAGGTTGTTAACCCTTTCAGCCCTGGATTTTTAAATTTGAAAAAAAATTTTTTTGTTGATTATTATTGATGGGGAGCTTCTTAAGACCATAAATACCAAATTTGAACTAATTTCATTAATTAGTATAGGAATTAATTAGTAAGGCTTTGTTGAAGTGACATCTAGTGATAAACAGCAAAAATATGGATTGTCTTAATAAGTAGAGACATGTAAATGTTGCGGTGGGAATTGCCACCACCAGGGCCGAAAGGGTTAATTGAAAAAAAACATGATTGTTGCTATAGCAACGCAACAATAAATACCAGACATTTACTTATTTTTTCCTGCTTTTCAACAGATAAGTTATTATTGTAGTAAAGAAATGAATGGAATCGCTGATTTTATGATTAAACAAATCAATAGACAATCGAAAAACGTATTGTAATTTATTGCATTTTTACATGTTGGAGAGATGAAGTGCGGCTTAAGTAATATCCAGATCCGATCGGGCTGAATTTACATGCAGAAATCTGACTTAATTTCGTGGCCGGGACTTATCCCCTTAGATTTATTGCCGCAAATTCAATATTCCCGCCGGGGACTAAGGGCACATACTTTACGGCCCGAGCACATACATACAGACGGCTATATTATATTCACCTCTAATTTATAGATTCAATTTTGCATAGAATTGATTTCCGCACTTGCAAATCTCACTTTGATCGTATATTCCTCGCGTTCGGACCGGAACGCTGCAAGAAATTTCCTCACATTTAATCATTTCAAATCTATCGATTTTGAATTGAAATTCATGTTTCCGGCGTCAGTATTTTAGGATAGATTAAAGCCACGTATATTTTGTAAAGGCTTTGCGCAAATTTCTTCAATTGAAATTGGCGATTTTACTTTTGTTAAAAAAAAAATATTTTTGAGACTGAACGGCCGTAGCGGCTAAACGAAGAATCCAAATCGAAAACGGTTTTCAAATCTGTACTCCTTGGGTGCAAGTTAGTCGGATTCAATTAAAATTGGTGATTTTTAATTTTTTCTTACTTTTGCTCAAAAATTGGATTTGAAATGATTTTCTCAAGAAACCACTGGTTCGATTCGGTGTTTCTATGCATCACTGGAAAGATCCCTTCAAGACCCTTCAGAAAATGTACGTACGCAACAACAAATGTCAATTTGAAGCCCGTAACGCGTCCGAAAAGAAAACTCGAAAATGAAAAAAATCGAAAAAATCAACTTTTTTCATTACCATCGTAGACCTTTATGTAATACCTTTTTTTCATCAGAAGAAAGAGCTAAATCGATTGGCGTTAAAATTTTAAGCTACAAAGTTTGTTAAAATTTGGAAGAATTGAACATTCGAAAAAATATTTTGGAAGAATTGGCGTTCTAAAAAAATTATTTAGAATGATTGACCATTCGAAAAAATTATTTTGGAAGAACTGGCTTTGCAAAAAAATATTTTGGACGAATTAGCCATTCGAAAAAATATCTATGAAGAATTGACCATTCGAGAAAATTATTCAGACAATTGACCATTGGAAAAAATTGTTTTGGAAGAATTGACCATTCGAAAAAAAAAAATATTTAAAAAAAATTGACCAATCGAAAAAATTATTTTGGAAGAACTGGCTTTGCAAAAAAATATTTTGGACGAATTAGCCATTCGAAAAAATATCTATGAAGAATTGACCATTCGAGAAAATTATTCAGACAACAATTGACCATTGGAAAAAATTATTTTGGAAGAATTGACCATTCGAAAGAAAAAATATTTAAAAAAAAATGACCATTGGAATAAATTATTTAGGAAGAATTGACCAATCGAGAAAATTATTTTGGAACAATTGACCATTGGAAAATATATTTTCGAAGAATTGACCACTCACAAAAAATAATTGACCACTGGAATAAATGATTTAGGAAGAATTGACCAATCCAAAAAAATATTTTTGAAGAATTGACCTTTGGAAAATATTTTGGAAGATTTGACCATTAACAAAAACATCTTGAAGAAATTGACCGCTTACAAAACCTATTTTGGAGAGAATTGGCTCTCTAGAAAGTTATTTTGGAACAATTTGTTTTCTAAAAAGTAATTTGGAAGAATTGACCATTCGAGAAAATTATTTAGGAAGAGTTGATCATTGGAAAAAATTATTTTGGAAGAATTGACCATTCGAGAAAATTATTTAGGAAGAATTGATCATTGGAAAAAATTATTTTGGAAGAATTGACCATTCGAGAAAATTATTTAGGAAGAATTGATCATTGGAAAAAATTATTTTGGAAGAATCGACCATTCACAAAAAATATTTTCGAAGAATTGACCACTCACACAAAAGAATTGACCATTGGAATAAATAATTTAGGAAGAATTGACCAATCGAAAAAAATATTTTTGAAGAATTGACAACAACAAAAAAAGGATTGACCGTTGAAATAAATGATTTAGGGAGAATTAACCAATCGAAAAAAAAACATTTTGGAAGAATTGACCATTGAAAAAAGATATTTTGGAAGAATTGATCACTTAAAAAACGTATTTTAGGGAGAATTGGCTCTCTAAAAAGTTATTTTGGAAGAATTGACCATTAAAAAAAATATAAAAAAAAAGATATTTTGGTAGAATTGACCATTAAAAAAAATATTAAAAAAAGATATTTTGGAAGAAAGGTTTCTACAAAAAATTCCAGTCACCATGAAAATTTTGAAGAAAGTCGATTTTTTCAGACTTTAAACGGCCACAGCGGCTGAACGAAGAATCCAAATCGAGCGCGGATTTCAAATCTGTGCTCCTAGTTAATCGGATTCAATTAAAATTGGCGATTTTTAATTTTTGTCGAAAATGTGAAATTCTTACTTTTGCTCAAAAATTGGCTTTGAAATGATTTCCTGAAGAGACCACTGTTTCGATTCAGGGTTTCTATATGTCACTGGAAAGATCAAGGGATCAAAACCCTTCAGAAAATGTACCTGCGCAAAAACAAATGTCAATTTAAAGTCCGTGGCGCGATAGCAAAGAAATCTCGAAAATGTAAAAAATTGCAAAAATCATTTTTTTATTACCTCTGAAAACAGATTTTTTGTTTTTTGGCTTAAAATATTCCTTGGGATGTGTACTTCATTTTTTGTCCGCCATATTGAATTTGACTAATCTGATAATAAATTCACGTTCGGCGACCGCGAAAACCCTTATATCCAAATTTTGGTCAAAATCGGTGGTTACAAATTTCTTTTGGTCCGCCATATTGGATCCGCTATCTTGAATTTTGCAAATTTGACCTCAGATTCCTGTTCACAGATGCCGAAAACATGTAATACCTGATAGTCGTCGTGCAAACTGAACAAACGAGAAAGTTATCTAAAGTTAAACTTTCCCAAAACTTTAAACGCGTTCATCTCGAAACAGTATTTTTCAAAACTGCGGGGGAAAATTCTCGGAAAGTTTACATCCGATTTCAATGCGGTATGGCCGATTGTATTAAGAATTGAATTGTCTAACGAAATACAAGCCGGATTTTCGATATTTTTAAAATTCGATTTCTGGTGCACGTTTTTGTGACGAATTTTTGGAGCTGACAATGAGTTTTTTGTTCGGAAGGTCACCATTTTCGTAAAAATCAACTTTTTCAAAAAAGCTCTTGTGTTTGGTTGCGAAATATTATGTAGAATAATATTCCGAACCGATTTGTATTGCAGGATGACTTGGGGGACCAGGAATCTTCCCGCAGTGGGGCGATCTCGCGCAAGAGGACGCCAGCGCCACCTGGTGCAGCTGCCTCAAGGTGGCCGCGATCAGCGCGAAAAAAAATACGATTTTCCCTCCTGACTTGTTTTCATGCCGAAAATAAAATACGAAAATGACCCACTTTTCAGCGCTCAAGGTGGTGTTCCCCCTTAATCATCCTAGACTATTCTTTTTCATCAGAAAAAAATAAAAATTGAAATACATACCTTCCGCAACATGTCCTCGAGCGAGTCCATGTCGGAGCTTCCGTTGTTGTTATTGCTGGGCTGAACCATGGGGTTGACACCCTCGCCCCGGCGCCTCCGTTTAGCACTACTCCTCAAAGTTCACTTCACTTTCATCGGGCGCCTCGATTTCACCGCGCTTTCCGGGTCAAAACTTCATCTGTCGTCGCACGACGACAATTTTGTAATTAATTAAAGTGTAATTGCAACGGAACGCGCTTCTAATTGGAACCGAACAATTCGCTTTGATGTCGTCGGTGGATGGTGACGAGCAGCGTGTGCGGCCCGGAAAAATCGTCAAATTTTGACTTGCGCCGCGTGTGCGCTCCCGGTTAAATTAATTTCCTGCAAAACCGCCGGAGCCCTTCTTCCCCGAATCTGCGCTTTATTAAATTAAGCCACTCCATTTCTGAGCAATCCCACACGGGCCGATGTCTATATGTCCCCGCAGCTCAAATGTGGAAATTACCGCCACCACCGTCGCATTAACGGGGGAACATTTCATTAAGGCATCAACGAACAGCCCCCCCTTTAATGTACTTGTAACACGTCTGTAATAAGGGTATCTCAAGTTAATATTAAACAGAAAATATAGTTGTATTTGCGTAACAAATAACTATTAGTATATTAGAAGTGCCTACTTTTCAAACAGGTTTCTTTTTCCAGAAATTGTTGAAATGGCATCTAGGGACCCCAAAACGGATATTTCCGTAAAAAAAAATGTTTTGAAAAAAAAATCACGATCACAATACTTTCTCGAGAAAGTAAAAAAATTGACAAACAAAAAGAAAACGCGCAGAAAAAATTACACAAAAATTAAACTTAATTAGGAAAACCTTACTTTTCCAAAATACATTTGGTTTTTGAAAATCCATCGAATTTCAAGTGAGTTACAGATTTTTGAAATTTCTCGTCCAAGCAAGAAAAATGACAAATAATTAGAAAACGTGCAGAAAAGGGAGTAAGTTGTTTTCTAAGTTTGCTATTTATATTTTTTATGACTTACGGAAGACTTGTCGACATCAATAAATTAAATGAAATGAAATGACACGTGACAATGACCAACAAATATTTTTCAATTGTTACAAACTTTGAAGAATTCCTGTTATTCATCTCTGAATTGATGTGAAAATTACTAATATAATTACAACTAATCATCTTAATATACTTAATTTAAAATTACAGTAAAGTCGCCATATTTTGACGTTTGAATCATGAAAATCGAACGGCGCGTTTGGCAGTTTCAAAAATAAATAATTTGCATTTTGTATTAATTCTATGAAAAAAAAAATTGTAATCAGTTTTAAAATTATATTAAAGTCACCATATTTTGACGTTAGAATCACGGAAATCGAACGGCGCGTTTGGTAGTTGTGCAATTACAAAGATCAATATCGTCATTTTCAGACTTTTTTGACATTTTGTGTTGATAAAGAAGAAAACATTAATTAATTGCACTAAATTTGCCATATTTTGATCTTAGTCGCGTCAAAATTCGCTAACGCGTTTGGCAGTTGTGCAATTTCAAAAATCAAAATTACGATTTTAGTATCTTGGAAATTTAAAAAAAGTGCGATTTTTGCATTTTGTATTAATTCTATGAAAACATTTTGTAATCAATTTTAAAATTATAGTAAAGTCGCCATATTTTGACTTTAGAATCACGAAAATCGAACGACGCGTTTGGCAGTTGTGCAGTTTTAAAAATAAAAATTACGATTTTGAAATCTTGGAAATTTAAAAAAGTGCGATTTTTGCATTTTGTATTAATTCCATGAAAAATTTTTGTAATCAGTTTTAAAATTATACCAAAGTCGCCATATTTTGACGTTAGAATCACGAATATCGAATGACGCGTTTGGCAGTTGTGCAGTTTCAAAAATCAAAATTACGATTTTAGTATCTTGGAAATTTAAAAAAGTGCGATGTTTGCATTTTGTATTAATTCTACGAAAAAATTTTTAACGTTGGAATCACGAAAATCGAATGACGCGTCTGGCAGTTGTGCAGTTTCAAAAATCAAAATTACGATTTGAAAATCCTGGAAATTTAAAAATGACATTTTTTTTGCATTTTGCATTAATTTTATGAAACAACATTGTAATCAGTTATAAAATTACACTAAAGTCGCCATATTTTAAAGTTTGATTTATCAAAATTGAACAAAGCGTTTGGCAGTTCTGCAATTTCGAAAATCAAAATTATGATTTTAAAATCTTGGAAATTTAAAAAAGGCTATTTTTGCATTTTGTATTAATTCTATGAAAAACATGTGTAATCAGCTACTAAAGTCGCCATATTTTGAAGTTTAATTAATCAAAATCGAACAACGCGTTTGGCAGCTTCAAAAATCAAAATTACGATTTTGAAATCTTGAAAATTTAAAAAAGTGCGATGTTTGCATTTTGTATTAATTCTATCAAAAAATGTTGTAATCAATTTTAAAATTATACTAAAGTCGCCATATTTTGACGTTAGAATCACAAAAATCGAACGACGCGTTTGGCTGTTGTGCAGTTTCAAAAATCAAAATTACGATTTTGAAATCTCTAAAATTGAAAAAAGTGCGATTTTTGCATTTTGTATTCATTCTACGAAAAAAATTTGTAATCAGTTTTAAAATTACACAAAAGTCGCCATATTTTAACGTTAGAATCACGAAAATCAAACGATGCGCTTGGCAGTTGTGCAATTTCAAAAATCAAAATTACGATTTTAGTATCTTGAAAGTTTTAAAAAGTACGATTTTTGCATTTTGTATTAATTCTACGAAAAAAATTGGTAATGAGTTTTAAAATTACACGAAAGTCGCCTTGTTTTGACGTTTGATTAACCAAAATCGAACGACTCGTTTGGCAGTAGTGCAGTTTTAAAAATCGAAATTACGATTTTGAAATTTTGGAAATTTAAAAAAGTGCGATTTTTGTATTTTGTATTAATTCTATGAAAAAAATTTGTAATCAGTTTTAAAATTACACTAAAGTCGCCATATTTTGACGTAAGAATCACGAAAATCGAACGACGCGTTTGGCAGTAGTGCAGTTTCAAAAATCAAAATTACGATTTTGAAATCTTGAAAATTTAAAAAAGTGCGATTTTTGCATTTTGTGTTAATTCCATGAAAAAAATTTGTAATCAGTTTTAAAATTATACTAAATTCGCCATATTTTGACGTTGGAATCACGAAAATCGAACGACGCGTTTGGCAGTAGTGCAGTTTCAAAAATCAAAATTACGATTTTGAAATCTTGAAAATTTAAAAAAATGCGATTTTTGCATTTTGTGTTAATTCGATGAAAAAATTTTGTAATCAGTTTTAAAATTATACTAAATTCGCCATATTTTGACGTTGGAATCACAAAAATCGAACGACGCGTTTGGCAGTTGTGCAGTTTCAAAAATCAAAATTACGATTTTAGTATCTTGAAAATTTAAAAAAGTGCGATTTTTGAATTTTGTATTAATTCTATGAAAAAAAATTATAATCAGTTTTAAAATGATACTAAAGTCGCCATATTTTGACGTTAGAATTACGAAAATCGAACGACGCGTTTGATAGTTGTGCAATTTCAAAAATCAAAATAGTGATTTTCGGACTTTTCTGACATTTTGCGTTGATGTAACAAATTTTAATCAGATTTTAAATTGCACTAAATTTGCTATATTTTGATTTTAGAGTCATCAAAATGCGCCAACGCGCTTGACAATTTAAAAAATCAAAATTACGATTTTTTAAAAGCTTGGTTTTGTGCATTTTGTATTAATTTTACGAAAAATTTTTGTAATCAGTTTTAAAATTACACTAAAGTCGACATATTTTGACGTTTGATTAATCAAAATCGAACAACGCGTTTGGCAGTTGTGCAATTAATTTTTTTTTTAAATCTTTTGATTTTTGATTACGTTGATTACACGAAAACATTTCATAGTCCGTTTTTAAATTGCCACATTTTTGAGAGAATCATTAAAATTTGACAACGCGTTTGGAAGTTGTGCCATTTCATAAATCAAGATTGCAATTTTAATTTTTTTTTAATCTTTTGATTTTCAAAACGAGTAATTTTGACATTTTACATTAGTTTCACGAAAACATTTCTTAACCCGTTTTTACATTGAACAAAATCCTCCATAGTTATCGTTAGAATAATCAAAATCGGACAAAGCTTTTGGTAGTTGCGCGAATTCGAAAAATCAAAATCGCACTATAAATCTTCGAACTTCGAAAACGTTTAGCTTTGACGTTTTGCATTGATTTCACTGAAATATTTATTAACCAGTTTTTCAATTACACAAAATTATCCATATTTTGATGTTAAAATCATCAAAATCGGGTAACGCGTTTGGAAGTTGTTCAATTTCAAATATCAAAATCGCGATTTAAAATATTCGAAACTTTGCATTTCGTATTAATTTCACGCAGGGATGCATCCAAACACTGTTTAAAGGGGAGGGGGCATTCGAAACAAATATTCAAAAGAATTGAATGAAAATACAAAATAAACATTTATTTTTTAAATGCTACCACTGACATTTTCGTCAAGGTCACGACAAATAAAAAAAAAATTCTAGGCTTAAGTGGTAGACAAAGTAGACGGTACCTTTAACGCGTCCCTTAAAAAAAATTCAGCACCTGAAGTTTCGTTTAGGAGTTATGCTCGAAAATCGGAAAAGAATTGAACGTCGAATTTTTGTTTTTAACTTGTCTACATTGATTTGATGAGTGCCAACACTTTTCTTGATGAATAATAATAATAATAATAATTCTTTATTTCCTTAACAGGCAAAATGCCTAATTACAAAGGAAAATATGCATAGGTATAAATAAATGAGGAAGTATTCAATATTTAACAAATTCATACAAATTTCATACTACTAATACAACTAAAAAATCATATAATAAAAAAAAAAAAAACATAAAACGACCGAGAAAACATAGAAAATTTTGACAGCTTACAGTATTGTTAAAATAAATTGTTAAAATCTGCTTCATTGTTCCAGAGTTATCCTCTTAGTTACATATAAAAACACAAATCAGTTTTTGTTTTGTTTTTCCTAAAAAAATTAAATATGAAAAATAACAACAATCTTTATATAAATGATGAAGATAGCAACTGCACATCTTTGCCAATGAAAGTAATTCATAAACTCTTTGATTTTTGAGAAGAAAATTAAAGACAGCAAAAATTTGCCTTTTTTGGTCTATAATTATGAAACGATGATAGATCAAATTATTTGAACAACAATTGTAGAAAATGCTGAAATGAGTAACGTACAAAGAATAATTCTTTTTCGAAATTCTACTAGTTTAAAAAAAATATGTAAAATATAATAAAAACTTTCGTTTGTTGGTATAAAGCAGAAAAAGCTATTTTCAATGGCCCATACAGACTAATCAAGTATTGTACACTCAAATTACTGGAAAAAAATTGGTCTGAATAAAGATGTATGTACATAGGAGAAAATTACATGATGGACACACTATTTTTTTTTTAATTTTTCGATTGTCTGTTCTCTCTTATGATATAAAACATAAGTTTATAAAAATCAACTCTTGGATTATTTAAAAAGCCTCCGTGGGTCATAGGTTATAATATATTTAATTTCTATTAAATTCTGATTATCCATAGTTAAGTTGCTAATGCTAAAGGCTTCAATACTTCCTTACACTTTTTTTGCGGGAGTAGTGCTCCAATCCCACTCGTGTCGTAATATACTCTTTTATGGAACTTGTATAATAATGTATTATTGTACAATAGGTAGTTTTATTTTGCAACATTAACTTTGCCTTAATCATAATTAAACTGAGTCGAAAAGTTGACAAAAAATATCGTTCAATATCCCAAGATTAAAATTATTTTTCGTAATTGTCTTCATTTTCGTGATTCGTCACGGCTTCATATTAAAAAAAAAATACTTTCATTCGAACTTAGAAAAGTGTGAAATTACAGGTATATTAATTTAACATCAGAATATTAATTCGATACTACGTTACCAAAACGAATAATCAAACAACATGCGAACGTGGTTTTGGCGGGCGGTTGCAACTGCACAGTAATTAATTACATCATTTCGGCGACAAACAACAATCGCACAATTAAAAGTTAGCACGCACTAGCCGTAACACATATTTTCGCCCTCGGCGGCACACTCGCGTGGCAAACGGTAAACAAAGGCCATCCAGGAATCGTGAGAAATTTGCAATGTTTTCTTTTTCTTATTGTTTTCAGTTTCGGGGGGACGTGAAGCGCGCGGCAAAGCGAAAATGCGGTGCATGAAAAGGGGGATGAAAAAACTGAGAGAAGCAGAGAGGCAGCAAAGAGAGGGGGCGCGCGCGTTCACGACGCCAGACGAGCTTTGAGCGTATACTGCTGCTGCCGCTGATAGCGGCGTCACACGGCGTCACGGCGCCCCTGACGACGACCACTCCGAGCTGACATGCGCGCTTCCACCGAATCTAATCTATAACATCATATGCGTTACATGGATATATACGGGCAGGTAACTGTGTTTGACATTGCGAGCTGAGGATACAAATACGATTCAATTTCGAATGCTGCACGCAAATGTGCACGTGCGGGATCGGTGATAAGGCGGGGAGATTCCTCTTAGATTAATTAATATCGATTTCCCGTGATGCGAGAAGCCACTTTAGAGGGAAACCTTAAAATGTATGTCATTGAATACATTACCAATCGGGAGTATTATTAATGGTCATTTCGGGAACCACGAACGCTGCAAAATGTTACATGCAGTTGGAAAGCGATTAATGAATGTAATAGTTGATAAATTATGGAGCGTATGTTTCGAATCAAGAATAGTTCTCCTCAATTAAAGGATCAAGCTAATGAAAATCCATCATTGCAAACGTAGATTTCTTTTTTTGTAAAGATGTCCGCACTTAATTCATTTTTTTCTAAAAGGAAGTCATCCTCACACACAACCATTGATATGTATTAATGTGTAATGCCCGTCTTGAAGCTGTGCTCACACTCGTGCGCTTTTGCTGGAATGGCGCATGTCTTTGAACGGTGTCTAAAATAGCATGCGTTCATGACTTGTGTCGAAAGACATGCCTTTGCCGCAAACAATGCGGAAGAGGAAAAAGAACGGGAAAGAGCAAGAGGTTGATGAAAGTGCACGAGTATGGATATTAGCTGCGTTCACACGTACCCTCTTTCGAGCGTTCTTGGAACGCCTCGTTCCATCGCGCGTTCCGTAACACAGGACGGGGAGCAAAAGTGGACAACATTTTAATGCCAAAACTGTTATATCGGTCGCGATTTTGGAGTGGCGCGGGAAATTTAAAGCAGACTCAAAATTTTCAAGGCGCTAATCCCGTGCGACAAGAGCGGGACAAAAACTGTGCGATGTTCTTGCATTCACGCGCACGTTCAATCGCGCGGGATTGGAACGGGCCAGTCCAAACATACGTGTGAACACCATTATTGTCAATGTCGATCTCAAACTTCTTAAATCCATCCAGAAATATTGTATTTTTAACGAACTGGAAAATGACCGACGTACCCTCGCTGGAAACAAAATATCCGCCATCGAAACTTGATTTTTAGAAAAAACAGAATTTACATCTTGTGATTTAAAAAATTCTAAAAAAACAGTGACTGCCAGAATTATCTTCAAAATTCTCAAATCCATTCAGAAATATTGTATTTTTAACATACTGGAAGATGATCGACGTACCCCCGCTGGAAACAAAATGTCAGCCATCGAAACTTGATTTTAAATTCCGTCCATAAGAATATCTGAACATATTACTTGAAAATTGAATATTTTAAATGTGAATAAAGACCATTATTATTATTATAATGTCAGAAAAGAATATCTAAACACATAAGGCAATATCTAATCAGTATAAAGCATTACATGAATTATGTTTAACATGTTGGAGATACACAATAATCATTCCATAAACGTTCAATCCAATCCAATTTTACTACATACTAAAATGCAAACCGCACAATATCCACGTGCAAGAGTTACAGCAGCATTGCAATCAGAGATAAGCGAAAGGCGAAAGGCGAAAGGGTCCGCCCTTTTATCTAATTAACATCGATTCGTCTTGATTCGAGTGTAATTTTACATTTTCTCCACATTTCATACATATTTTCCGGTCGCCGCATTTCGATTTCGCCTCCCTCACACACACGCACACATCAAGTGATCATCGGGCGGAAATATCTGCGAAACTTCAAAACGGAAATATACATTCGAAATATTTAAATGTAAATTAACGGCGTTCGAGCGCCCGGGGATTTTCGCGTTGAATCAAAGTTTTCAAATATATAGAGAGAAACGCGGCGGAGGATAAAAAATGCGAAGGGTTTTTATTCGCTATAAAAGGGAGAAAAAAGTCGGGGCCGTGTAGAAATTATAATTGGTAAAGTTGTAGATCAAATTGATATATAATTGTAAAGGGGAAAAATACGGTTCGCCTGACCGTGGCATGTAAATCGATTACAATTTTATTATTTTATTGAGCGCAATATTTTAAACCCAGTTTTATTGTGTATACAATCATTTGATATATCTAACCTTAAATGACCGGATGGAATAAGAGCTGAGAACAAATCCTGAACAGATAAAGGGTAAAACGGAGATTCTGGAAGCAATGGTCAACAAGGCAAACAAGGCGCTTCAGGTCCTAAAGGTGATTTTGGTCCAGTAGGTATGCCAGGTTGCAGAGGATTCAATGGCACGCAAGGTATTACAAAAGGTGATCAAGGGTCGACCTGGTTCAAAAGGTAAACAAGGAGATATAGGTCCGATAGCACCTAAAGGTGTTCCTGAAGAAGTTGCAAATAAAACCACTGAGTTTAAAGAGATAATGCTTAACTTAACCAATTCCAGTGGGAAAACGTGAATAAAAGAACTTGTTAATAGATCATATTTACATACTGGGGTTGCAGAAACGTTACTTTACAATGGAACTATTGTAAATAAGGTACTTAAGTACCGCGATGAAGATGGGAATCTACTGGTAGAGGAACAGATTATAGGAAGACTTATCATGAATATATCCACAAAACACTTGCAAACCGTACTAGGCTAACAAAAAGCATTAAGGCAAAAGGTCCGAAAGGTGAAAGAACCAGGGGTGGATGAATCACCAGGAACATCTGGAGAAAAGGGTAATCAAGATCAAAGATATACGATATAACTGCATGGCGTATGTCATATCGACAAATTAGCGATTATATTTGAATGAACGTCGAAATTTTATTTTTATTCATACCCCTTTTGTTAATGCTCGTTTCGACCCTAATTCACGAATTATATTTTAATAACACCCCCCTTTTATATATTTTTAGCGCGCGGCCATTCTTTCGCGCTGCCGACGAGCTGTTCATGAATTGCTCATGCATTATTCGTGGAATCGTCAGTTATTTAGTTGGGAAATCTGCGAACAGGGTAATAAATTACTCCCCAAAAAGGGGGGTAATGAGAAGAGGGCTTCGGGGACGAGGATGGGAAATTTAAAAGGGGCGGTGAATATGACGAGGAGAAAACTTTGTTCCCTGGGATTAAATATAAAGGAATATTTCTCGCGATCTTTCAATTGTTTGCTGGATTTTCACACGGTCCGTGTAATTTCTATTATTGCATAAATGCACTCTCAACGCTCGGGGAAATACTTCCGTTTTTTGTTGGTTTTGTAGAGATGTTAACAATAGCATAACTCGGAACTTTATTTGAACAATCCAAACTTCAATACTGAAATTTAAATTTACTATTGTCTTATGTATTACGCGCATAAAGAGATTGTTTATTCGACGACAATATTAACATCATTTAAAATGTGTTCTGAGGAAAACTGGCATCACCAAAGTACATGTATTTTGGTAAAATACTGTCACTGTCGTCATGGTTCTCAGTCAAGCTTTATTATTTTTCGCATCTTATTAAATAATATAAACGTTGTTAAATCGTTTTTGATTGAGAAAGTTGTCTATTATTCGGCCGAATCATTTTCTCCACAGGTGACGTCCAATCAAATGATAGCAATTTCATTGCCCAACAGGTGACATCCAATCAAATGATAGCGGTTTCATTGCCCAACAGTTTAGTTGTTACTATGGTTACGATTCGTTTTTTGTCAGCGAACTGCCGCAATTTCCAAATAGGAAAAATTATTCGTTATAACTTAATACAAACAGAATTTTTTTTTAAATTATTTAATAAGATGCGAAAATGTATAGTATTAAACTCGTGAACAAGTTGGCCATTGCCAACTTTCTCACTCGTTTAATAATATACTATTAATTAATTAATCAATTTGCAACAACCCGTTATGTGTTTAGTTTAATTTTATTTAGAACTGTTTATAATTTCAGTTAATTTAAGCTAATGAAATATCTATAATTATTTTTAATTCTGTTAGAGTTATTTACTCTTTTATTTGTTAATTGTAAAATTTCCCTGTAACTGGAATATTTTGTTCTGTTGGGAAATAATTTTTGTATTTAAACGTTATATAGTGATTTGAATTATGTTTATTGAATTATTTAAACTAGCCTTGTATACACTTAATGTTTACTATTTACAAAATGTTGATAAAACAAGACGTGAGTGTACGATAAATATGGTATTAAAAATTTACGATGATGAAATGTGCGAGGTGTGCATACTGAAGTTCAAGTGCGTGCGACTTTATTATTAAAAGACGTTGAATCAGTCCGAGCTCCGTGAACTCCACTACACTACCGATAACACGAAAAAGATTCTCGAATCTCTTTAAAATAGATTTTAAATACATTACCATGCCTAATACTTTATTTAGGACAGTCGTTTATAAACTAGCGACAAGAAAAAATAAACGAGTAAAAAATAGTTGGCGTTGGAATAAATTCTGCAAACTCACTAGATCAATTTTTGCAAAATCTTTTCGGTTTTTGAAAATACACCAATTTTTCACAGAGTTATGCGGTGGATGAAACAAACTCACTTTTCGTGTAAAACAGATGACAATTCCAACTCGCTTAATTCGGCAACTAAAAAAACAATTTGAAATCTGTCAAGTATCCTTAATTCGTAATAAAATTATCTACAATTGCGCATCATAATTGTGATTCTAACGCAAACGCATTTGAAGTTATAAATGTTCAAGAAAATGCGATCGCCGATGAATAGTGCGAAGAAAAAAAATCTAGTAAAAAATAGTTGGCGTTGGAATAAAATTCTGAAAACTCACAACATACATTATAAAGGATCAATTTTGCAGAATCAATTCAATTTTTAAAAATAAACCAATTTTTCAAAGAGTTACGCTGTTGATAAAACAAACTCACGTCGTGTAAAACACATGCTCATTAGCGTTAAGAAAAAATCAAGCAAAAAATAGTTGGCGCTGGAATAAAATTCTGCAAACTCACTATATACATTAGAAAGGATTCATTTTGCAGAATCAATTCAGTTTTTGAAAATACACCAATTTTTCTTGATAAAACAAACTCTCTTTTCGTGCAAAACGGATGCTCATTCTTATTCGCATAACTCAGAAACTGGGAAAACAATTTGAAATTTGAAAAATATGTTTAATTCACAATAGAATTATACCGACGAGAAGTTAGCCATAAAAATTCCAGCCATAGATTTCCCGGCGCATCCACCAATTCAGTGCGATTTTTAAATTTTATTTGTGTAGTGCCTTTCTGTGGGTGTATTTAACAACTACAAACTTTCAAAATGCCATGAAAATTTAAAAGGAAAAACAAAAATTATCTAACAGATCATTAATTCACGGGTGGCGTTTAAAAGAATCGTAACTCAAAAAGGGCATTGCAAAAAAAAATATTTTATTTTCGCAATGCCTTTCTGTAAGTACAGTTAACAATTACAAATCGTCAAAAAACCGTGATGAATTTTTCTTATATTTTTATTTAACCCATTTTTTCTAGGAGTTACGGGGTTGATAAAACAAACTCACTCACTGTAAAACAGACTTAACTCTGAAAATGGGAAAACAATTTGAAATCTGAAAAGTATCTTTAATTTAGAATAAAATTATCAACAATAATATGATTTTAGCACAAACAGATTTGAAGTTATAAATTTCGAAAAAATGCGAAAAGTGAGAGTTTATTCTTAGCATAGTTTTTTTTTTCTCAATAAAAGCAACTAAAAAGGTGTTTGTAGTTTACGGGGAAATTAAATGTGGGAGTTTAGGGCCTAACCCCCACAATCCAATTAGTTTAATGCGAGTCGAGACTTCCACAAAGAACACAGTTTGCAACAAATACAAAAAGTTTAGATTTCTTTCTTTAATTATTTTCATTGGGCTAACCCTTGCGATTCGTTGAACTAATTGGATTGTAGGATCATATAATTACAAATTTACATTCTGAAACGTTAATGCAAGCATACATGCAATATGTGATTTTTTTTGAATTTTTGTTTTGCGGAAATATCCGTTTTTGGGTCCCTAGATGCCTTTTCAATAATTTCTGAAAAAAAAAAAAAAAATGTGTCTCTCTGTGTGTGTGTGTGTGTGTGTGTGAGAGCAATTGATAAGAAACTTTGAAAATACGTCTTATTTGATAATCTGAAAGAACTGAAAAGCTTTTGGTAAAATTTTGTACACCGGAAGTGAGTGTTTACCTTAACTGTTTTTTGTTTTTTGCCAATATTTTCTTAAATATGAAAAATATCACAAAAACATTTAAACAAACACTGAAGACAACAAAGAAATGAATAACTTTTGCTTGAAAATATTTTTCATAAAATCATTTTTATTCGAGAAAAAAATTTATAATTTTTTTTTAATTTTTGGTTTATAACTATAAAACGATAATAGTTACAGCAAATTTATGTTAATAATAATTGTAGAGAATGCCAAAATGAACAACTTATAAAGAATAAGTTTCTTTCGAAATTCCTTTAGTTTTTGAGTAAACCGAGTTTTTGAATTTGAAGTATAATTTTTCCATCTTTCGTAATTTTGACGTTTTAAACGTCAGCTTTATCCGAGTCTACAAAACGTTCGTTAAATATGATTTAAATTGAAAATAAACCATGAATATAAATGATACTATTAAGTCGGAGAAAGTAACATGATGGCCACATCACCATTTTTTAATGGCAACCCTAATTTTTCTATCACTATTCTTAAAGAGTATATCAAGTTACACAAATGTGCCATATTTCAAATTTTTTTCTGTCATTTCGAAGACATTTATTCACATATTTCTGCAACATTTTTATAATATTTTTCCAACTACTGCTCGCATTAAAAGAAAAGGAATTGAAACAAAATTTATCAATGAGACGATACAAAATAAGCAAAAATCGATTTCTTATTTATAAAACAATTTCTAACTATATTCCAGAATATGTGCTCTTGTACAATAATGAACAGAAAATACATAATAATCAACCAATCGCTGTTTTCACATAAAAAAATAATTATTAACAGCTGTTGTAATATTAATAATATAAAAACAAGTCAATTTGTAGTGCTAATCAATTCATAATTATAATTACATTTTCTAAAAATATAATATTAATGAAACAATTTATATTTACTGTCAATTATACGGACGACTGTTGAATTTATTGGTTTAATTAACATTCATCGGTTTGAATATGAAAAAAAAATACATTGCATAATTCAATACTGTTTTATTCCGATCATATCACACATTATTATTTCAATAATCGACGATTAATATTAAACAATTTTCCAATTACATAAATTAGTTCCATTCCGCGTCGCGTATTATTGTGACACGGTATATTGCTTATTGTGTCAATATGCGGTGCTGTTGATTTAATTCCAAATTAGTTTTTCGGAAAATAAACGTGGCACGTGTTTTTAATTAAATCGTTTCCGGTTTCAAGCTGTTGCGATTTTTATAGTGTAACATTTTCAAAACTAAAATCGAACCGTGATATTTGATTTGAAAACAGGAGACCATATTAACAAATAACAGTCGTCGAATTTCATTTAAATTTTTCTGTTTGAAGAAAAGGTTCTTAAAATGTACCGACATTTTTCCAAAAAGTAAATCCAATTATCTTTCAGATTATAATAATTATTCCTAATATGATAATCGCCGAATACAAGAAAACTATTGAGATTAGGAACGGGGAACCCTCATACAATCTGAAAGATAATTGGATTCTACTTAAGAATACGTTACTAAATATAGGGTGTGCCATTTGAAAAAACAAAGTTATTTAACTTTATAAGTTCGGTTTTTCTACCGCATATTTTTTATCACCCTGTATATTTTTTTTGTATGAAATCATGGTTGGCTCTATAGTTCGAACCTTCAACCAAATAATAGAAATGATTTTAATCGTTCAACGTCAATCACTGGGGCAACAATAAAATTTCACCCAGACCGTGCATTTCAACAAATCTTCAAATATTTCGGAAACGGCAAACAATAGGTATAGGGAGTATTGAAGTAACTCACCTTTATTTGCTCCATATAATTCAAAAATGACAAAAAATACAGGGTGTTCCATTTAAAAAAATCTAAGTTTGGTCTGTAACTTTGTTATGAGACACCCTGTATAAATTTAAATATTTTTAGGGCGTGCAACTCACTATTATACACAACTTTTGTATAAAATATTTTTCGAAATTTTGAAAAATAAGCACGTGATTGGCCGTTCCCGGAGCTCTGAAACACCTTGTATTTGTAATATGTAAATAGTCTCCGCTAATAAAGTATAATTATTATATTATATGATAATCGTGTAATTCAAAGTGCAGTACAAGGAACGCTAATTGCACTGTAAGTACAACTTAATGAGATTACCGTTTGTGGTAAATTGGTGAAGGCGCCGGGTACACAATGGTTGAATTCAAGTTGAATGCGATGCGGCAATTAAAAAAAAGGTAAATAAATTCCAATGATTTACGTGCGGTAATTAATAAGGTAATGGTCACGGCCGCGTTTTAATAAACGTCACAATTTCGTGAGTCGCGTGATGCATGCGTCCCTCATTACTATTCAATATTCACATCATCGCGCCCCCAATTGATTTTTTTAACTGATGTGGGGATCTTTCGTTCGTTTTTTTTTTCGGGGGCGAGAGTTTAATAATTGTGGCCTCATCAATTGATCCCCGCGGTGAGGAAGAGCGGCGGCGGCGGCGTCGGAGGGGAAGAGGGTAGCTTTTTCAATTAGGGTACGAGGGGTCGAGTGGCCGCTAAATGGTTTCGGCACACCATATGCTTTTCTTTTCTGCGCTTCAATTACCATTTGCGCCCTAGATGTTTCTCGTCGGATTAAATAAGGCGAAATGTACGGCCACACAAGGTCATTGGTCACTTCAAGAATCGACTCTTTTTAGTCGATGAGTCGACTCAGAAAAAAGTCATTTTGCCCATTTCTAGTAAATACTCCATTTAGGCGAACTTTACTCTATTAAAAATCGATTATGAAATAATAGAGGGGCGTTTGCGTTTTAAGGAGGGATTGATGTCTTTTTTTTCTGTTGAGGGTGTACACTTTCGATACGACAGAATATTGAGTTTATTGAAAATTCTAATACGATTCTTCTTATACTGTAAGGCATAGATGGTAATTTTTCCAAAAGTTTTTCAGTTCTTCGTATTATCAAATAAGGATTGTCAATTCCTGATAAACGCACAGACACAATTTTATTTCTTCAATTATCATTGAAATCGCCTCTAGGGATATCAAAACAGAAAGGACCCCGCACGATTTATATGGAAAATGGGTTTCGGTCAAATTTCACCAAACTTTGGGATAATATTCCTCAGACGTTCAGACCATTCCAAACAAAAGTCTCAAATGGGCGCAAAGTCTGAAAACCCCTAGTTTAGGAGCCACGCAAGGTTGAAACAACGTTTGAAAGGTATTTCAGATTAAAAGACCCATTTTTAAATCGAATAACATCAAGATGTTCCGAGTTTGTTTCATGTACTTGATATTGTTTTTTTGTCAAAAAACAGATAATACATTTTTTCATGTACTCATAGTATAACAAAACTAGACTCCCGTGGTACAAACATACTATACACAAATGCAATCACATACTTTTCAGACAATAATATTGGCAAAAAAAAAAATAAAGTACATGAAACAAACCCGGAACATCTTGATGTGTTATTCGATTTGAAAAATGGGTCTTTTAATGTGAAATAGCCTCCTAAACTAGGGCTTTTCAGACTTTGCGCCCAATTGAGACTTTTGTTTGGGATGGTCTGAACGTCTGAGGAATATTATCCCAAAGTTTGGTGAAATTTGACCGAAACCCATTTTCCATATAAATCATGCGGGGTCCTCTCTATTGAAATCATTTTGCTTACTTCGTAACGGAGAAAATAAAAAAAAGCTACAGAAAGTGTACAAACGTAATTGAAGTTCACAGATAATCTAGAAGGAAGAGTTTCAAACAGATCTATCCTGTAATAAAGACGAAAAATAGCCTGAATATAAGAATATTCAGCCTGTTCGTCACTCTGCAAAATTAAGTCTTACTAAGACTACAAACAATTTTTTTTTCGTCTTTATAGATTTATTCAATAAATCTGCAATAAGTGAGACTGTCTCAAGTTAAGATCTATCTTGATTCTATATAACTTCTATTAGAAACCAGGTTGAAGCCAATGGATTCAAGGAATCTACAAGCAGTGTTTTGGAAGACCGAAAAAATCGAAGCCTGGGTATAGAAGATATCTTTCTTGCCACGACGAAAATCTGTATGGCAAGCAATAAGTAGGCGGGAATTAAAAAAAAAACAAGCATGTTACAATCTAAAGCTTCAATTGGAAGAATTAAATTTCAACACATTTGAAAATTATTTAGATTGGAGAGGAAAGTTTTCTGGCTTTTTTCTGACCATTTGAATTGTTGAAGCCTTATTTTAACGAATACGCATAACTATCACATCACCAGATTTTGTGATAATCGCACGTGATCAGTACGTGAAATTGCAAAAAATTGATATAAATTTATTGGTTTGAAAAAAATACAAAAACAACTGCTATCTACTTTAATCTTGCCAAAATTACTCAAAATTCATTATATTACGCCATCATAAAGAACGCATTCACACCATCTCCAAATTTTGTGATAATTACATGGTCAGAGTGTGAAATTGCGCAAAAATTGTTACAATTTTGAAGGCTCGAAAAAATAAAAAAACTGTTGCCATCAATTTGAAACTTGCCAAAATTACTTAAAATACATCAGAGATTATGATTTTGTGAAAAATATATGCACATCTTTATCAGGTTTTATGATAATTACACGTAATCGGAGCGAGAAATTGCGAAAAATTGATCTAATTTTATTGGCTTAAAAAAAATACAAAAACAACTCCAATCAACTTTAATCTTTGCCAAAATTGTTCAAAATTCATTAGCGATTACGCTATCACAAAGAACGCAATCACACCATCACCAAATTTTGTGATAATTACACGTGATCAGAGTGTGAAATTGTGCAAAAAATGTTACAATTTTGATGGCTCGAAAAATTAAAAAAACAATTGCCATCAACTTGAAATTTGCCAAAATTACTTAAAATACATCAGAGATTATGATTTTGTGATAAAATATATGCACATCTTCACCAGATTTTGTGATAATTACATATGATCAGGGCGTGAAATTGCAAGAAATTGTTATAATTTTTGTGACTTGGCATAAATACGAAAACAGTTGCCATCAACTTGAAACTTGCCAAAATTACTTAAAATACATCAGAGATTATAATTTTGTGATAAAATATGTGTACATCTTCACCAGATTTTGTGATAATTACATGTGATAAGGGCGTGAAATTGCAAGAAATTGTTATCATTTTGGTGACTTGAAATAAATACAAAAACAGTTGCCATCAACTTGAAACTTGCCGAAATTACTTAAAATACATTAGAGATTATGATTTTGTGATAAAATATATGCACATCTTCACCAGATTTTGTGATAATTACATGTGATCAGGGCGTGAAATTGCAAGAAATTGTTATAATTTTGGTGACTTGGAATAAATAGAAAAACAGTTGCCATCAACTTGAAACTTGCCAAAATTACTTAAAATACATCAGAGATTATGATGTTGTGATAAAATATATGCACATCTTCACCGGATTTTGTGATAAATACATGTGATCAGAGCGTGAAATTGCAAGAAATTGTTATAATTTTGGTGACTTGGAATAAATATAAAAACAGTTGCCATCAACTTTAAACTTGCCAAAATTACTTAAAATACATTGAAGATTGTGATTTTGTGATAAAATATATGCACATCTTCACCAGATTTTGTGATAATTACATGTGATCAGGACGTGAAATTGCAAGAAATTGTTATAATTTTGGTGACTTGGAATAAATACAAAAACAGTTGCCATCAACTTCAAACTTGCTAAAATTACTTAAAATACATCAGAGATTATGATTTTGTGATAAAATATATGCACATCTTCACCAGATTTTGTGATAATTGCATGTGATCAGGGCGTGAAATTCCAAGAAATTGTTATAATTTTGGTGACTTGGAATAAATACAAAAACAGTTGCCATCAACTTGAAACTTGCCAAAGTTACTTAAAATACATCAGAGATTATGATTTTGTGATAAAATATGTGCACATCTTCACCAGATTTTGTGATAATTACATGTGATCAGAGCGTGAAATTGCGCAAAAATTGTTACAATTTTGATGGCTGGAAAAAATTAAAAAAACAATTGCCACCAACATGAAACTTGCCAAAATTATTTAAGATTAATTGAAGATTATGATTTTGTGAACGGAGCGATAAATTGTTATAATTTTATTGGCTTGAAAAAAAATAAAAAAACAACTGCTATCAATTTTAATCTTTGCTAAAATTGCTCAAAATTCATTAGAGATTACGCTATCATAAAAAACGCATTCACACCATCACCAAATTTTGTGCTAATTACACGTGGTCAGAGTGTGAAACTGCGCAAAAATTGTTACAATTTTGATGGCTCGAAAAAATTAAAAAAAACCATTGCCACCAACATAAAACTTGCCAAAATTACTTAAAATTGATTGGAGATTATGATTTTGTGAAAAAATATATGCATATCTTTACCAGATTTTGTGATAATCACATGTAATCGGAGCAAGGAATTTCAAAAAATTGTTATAATTTTATTGGTTTGACAAAAAAAATACAAAAACAACTGCAATCAACTTTAATCTTTGCCAGAATTGCTCAAAATTCATTAAAGATTATGCCATCATAAAGAATGCATTCACACCATCACCAAATTTTGAGATAATTACACGTGGTCGGAGTGTGAAATTGCGCAAAAATTGTTACAATTTTGAAGGCTCGAAAATTTTTTAAAAACAATTGCCACCAACATGAAACTTGCCAAAATGACTTAAAATTCATTGGAGATTATGATTTTGTGAAAAAATATATGCACATCTTTACCGGATTTTGTGATAATTACATGTGAACGGAGCGAAAAATTGATATAATTTTATTGGCTTGAAAAAAATACAATAGCAATTGCTATCCACCTTAATCTTTGCCAAAATTGCTCAAAATTCATTAGAGATTATGCTATCATAAAGAATGCATTCACACCATCACCAAATTTTGTGATAATTACACGTGATCACAGTGTGAAATTGTGCAAAAATTGTTACAATTTTGATGGCTGGAAAAAATTAAAAAAACAATTGCCATCAACTTGAAACTTGCCAAAATTACTTAAAATACATTAGATTATGATTTTGTGATAAAATATATGCATATCTTCACTAGATTTTGTGATAATTATATGTGAACAGAGCGAAAAATTGTTAGAATTTTATTGAATTGAAAAAATTATAAAAACAACTGCTATCCACTTTAATCTTTGCTAAAATTGATCAAAATTTATTAGAGATTACGCTATCAAAAATAATGCCTTCCCACCATCACCAAATTTTGTGATAGTTACATGTGATCTGATTGTGAAATTGCGCAAAAATTGTTACAATTTTGATGGCTCGAAAAAATTAAAAAAACAATTGCCACCAACATGAAACTTGCCAAAATTACTTAAAATAGATTAGAGATTATGATTTTGTGATAAAATATATGCACAGCTTCATCAGATTTTGTGATAATTACATATGCTCAGAGCGAAAAATTTTTTATCTAGGTTTTCGAACCAAGATGAGCCATTTTTGAATGGGCGAAAATAGGTTTTCCCTGAATTTTCCGGAAAACCGCAATTTTTAGGTTATGTTTTAGCCCAAAAAAAAATCACCTCGGGATCTTGTTTATCTATTTAAGCCGAGCAACTTTGGTTCTTTTGGATTTTTCATGAAAACGCGTCTATTCAAAGTTTTCACATGAACGTCTGAGAAAAATTGATAAAAATCTGGATTTTTCTGTATTGAATCGTGGATATCTCGGGAACGCGAGCGAAAAAAAATCTGAAAAAATTCACGATGTTTAGGGACAAATAGACGTACATTTTGACGTAGTCATTACATTTCGAAAAACAAAATCTCTCGCGGAATGCTCCATATGTTTACCAGATTTTGTGATAATTACATGTGATCGGAGCGATATCATTATATTGGCTTGAAAAAAATACAAAAACAATTTCAAACTTGCCAAAACCATTAAAAATGAATTAGAGATTATGTTTGTTTTAATATTTACGTATTGGTCTTTGTCCACATGATAATAGTTATATTAACAATAATTATAGATAATGTCAAAATGAAGAATTTCTAAGGAAAAAGTGTGAAGGAAGAACTCTATCATCATTAAATCGATTGCAATCAATATTTTTCCAATACTTACAATTGTTATAATACCGTGTCAGATAACAAAGGGCCCTAAATGAAAACCGTTGTTGAATGTTTGAGGAGCGATCAGCAGCACACGAAATTTGAACTTAATGGTGGGTTCGTGGGCGTGCGACATAACTTCCTTTTTTTTATTACTAAATACCTTAACGCGTGCCGCAAATAGCCCACGAGGGCACTACGAACACAACCCACCCACCCGCACCACATCCACCACCCGGTAGATTAAAGGTCAACACACCCCGCGTACTCCAATTTCGCGCTCATAAATTATATACGGAGTATAAGGGCTGGGATTTATCATGTGACATAACGTACACCTTGAGCACAGATGTGTAATATGTGTTTGTGTGTGTGAGTTTGAGGAAATGTACGGTTGAGCGAATTAAATTACATTAAGAGTATCGAAACTTGAATATATTATTTACTCTGTGAAGGCAATGGAAGACTAAATATTTACAAAATCACTGAATAAAATACTATGTTTTATTCAGTGATTTTATAATGAATTACCACGTAGTAACGGTCACAACCATCACCATGACTAAATATTTACGTAAGTTGTAATTAATTCCAAACAAAACTCAGATTTAACATATTTCGACTTGTTATCTGAAAAAAAAATGGTGATGTGGCCATCATGTTACTTTCTCCGACTTATATTTACGTTTTCATGGTTTATTTTTAATTGAAATCATATTTTAAATGTACATCGAGAGGATGACACTGACGTTTAAAACGTCAAAATTATGAAAGATGGAAAAAGTAAAAAATGAATTAATCTCAGAAATGACTGCTATGTTTCTCTCTCTCAGGCATGGCCAACTTAGCAACAAAATTCTGTGGCTCACACCTTACATATTTAATTAAGACGCAGTTCTAAAGTAGCTTACAAAAATACGTGGGCAAACCCAACAAAACCAAAATGTAATAAATTAATTATAAAAGCTGATTTATCATCCGATGGAATACAGCCCTTCCCGGTTGTTATATGTGAGCGTTTGGGAGGATGATGGGGCGAGAGAGAGCACCGTCGAAAGATATTTATTGAAAGATATGTGGTGGCACGCACGGATTCCATTTTCAGTGGCGTGCTGTTGTTCGGATTGGATTAATTTAATTGTCAGCTCGGCACTCTGCCGGCTCCCAAGTTTCACTCGATAAACAAAAGGGCTCCTCCGCCACACCACCATCCCTTCCCGTACCTGTTGTATGCTAATTTAAAATCGTCCTCTCTCTTCTCATCTCCGCGCGCTCCGAGTTTTCGTTTATTTGTCTCCCGTGGGTTGCGCCTCTTATTAAAATTTAATTTCCTAAGAACGAACTCGGTGCAACCTGCTTCTTTTTATTTTATACTTTCGTATTTCTATTTATTCGCGGCAATGTAAATACAAATTATGGCTCGTAAAGAAGGGAACAAAAAAAAAAACTTACCACTGAAAATATAATGAGGGTTCTTAATGATTTGGGGTGAGTGTAATGTACGGCATTAGGAAATTTGCGTACGGCGAATTTCTTGTGGTGGGAAAGTTGCGAAAAGTATGTAAATATTTTAGGTTCGCAGCGTGAAAATTACTGTAAAACGCAAATCGTTACTAGAGTAAGGTTATTTCAGGTACTTCCTGGACTAACACATAGTATCCTTATAACAGTGGATTTCAGTGGTAATAAATATATCTCTGGTTAAAGGTTGTTGAAATAAGGCACTTGGTTGGTTTCACAATTTTAATTTTAAAAAACGTTTCACCACGTGATGAACGAGAACCAAATTCAAAAAATATATCTCTGGCTTAAATTGCCATAACCCTGATATATTATCGACTGTGTAAACGATCTTTTAAATGGTAAACCGAATACATAATTTGAGGTTAGGTTCTGCGATTACATTACACATATTTTAATTAATATTTACTCTCTCAATGTTTATCAACAAATTATTTTCTAGTTCGATGGATTTTTACCTTAAATCCTCTCCAGATTTCTAATTTAAACAATACCAATTGAAAGATGTATTCGGTGACTGACAGTGACGCATGAAGAGCGTTTACATAGCTGAAAATATGTACGTTCTTTATTTATATTAATTTCCTACAAGTGTTGAATTACGAAGCGGGCCATAGGTATTTACATGTAAAAATTGAATTGTGTTAATATTGGCTCCCCTAATTATTTGGCAGCATCGGTCTTCTTACATTATTTTTGAAGCGTTTTAAGCTGAATGATTCAGTGGTTTCTGCAGAGTATTTACCGAGATATTTCCAAAAAACTTTACTAATATTTTGAATTAAAAACAAAGGTTTGCCATGAAATCATAATGGCGGATATTTCAATTTGTTCTAAAAAGTGACAGCTGCTGTCACGTTGCGGTGTATTCTACACAAAAAAAGTATTTATAAGTAAATGGTTTTACTCAGGTGCTGTTTAAGAAGTGCAAGTGATTTGTTTAATGTTGAATTTTCGGAGAAGGCAATACGCAGCTAGTACTACTATTTAAGTAAGTACTGTTCAAGGAGTATTAAAAATAATGTAAGTAGACGGATATTATAAAATAATTAAGGGAGCCAATTGTAATTGTACATTTGCTGGATATTTCCTTCTCCGGAAATTCACGTACAAGTATTAAATAGTACGTGAGTAAAACATTTTAATCATAAATACTTTTTCTTATTTAGAATACTCGGCCGATTGTAAATCGTAATGTGACATCTACCGTCACTTTTTAGAACAAAATTAAATATCCGCCATTATGATTTCATGGCAAACCTTTGTTTTTAATTCAAAATAATAGTAAAGTTTTTTTGCAAATATCTCAGTAAATACTTTGCAGAAACTATTGAGTAAGGCACCAAATTATTCAACTAAAAAAGCTTTAAAAATAATGTCAGCAGACAGACTCGGTCAAATAATTAGGGGAGCCAATATAAATACATTTCAAATTTTATTCTGTAATTTTGGAAAAGAAAATGGAAAAAAATGCATGCAAAAAATGTCGCGTCTCAGAAAGATTTAAAAAAATTCATGACGGTTCTTAATGACGAGGAAAAGCTTGTAAAGTAATTAATTTTCCGAAAAAAAATTTGGTCATTTGATGATTTCATCATTTTATGATTTTCGCATGCAAAAAAAGTTGGGTCTCATCATGACCGTTCTTAACAATTAAAAAAAAAACGAAGGAAGAGAAGTATTTTACTTCTAATATTTCCAGCCAAAAGTAGATCGATTTCTTAAAAAAAAAAAATTAACAAATTTTACGATTTATCTGGTCACGTATAACAACAATAATTTTCCGAGTCTCACTTCCGGTTAAAAAGTTATATTCCAAAAACTCTAGTAAACGATGAAAAGACAAATTTTTTTTTGGACAGCATACATATAATATCGGCTTACGAAAAACCGGACTTAGTTAACTGTTAATGAAATCAAATATATTGTTTAGTCGCCCTGAGCGACCGCAGGGCGTGAAGTGAGTGTCCCTGTATTTAATCCTAAGCTAACTTCATCTATCATTTTTAAATGTTGTCACGTAATACACTGTTAAATGTTACCTCTGACAAAAAGGACTATAGTTTCCTATGCTAGTTTCGGTTGCTTGGTGAATCATTTTATGTTTCTAACTAGAAATGGGCAAAACTGCTACTTTTGAATCACGTTGCTACCTGTGATTGCTACTTTTGAATATCAGTGATTTTAAACTGTGACTATGATCACAAAAGCATCGCAGAAAAAAATATAAAAAACTCAAAAAAAATCCATAAAAAATCATCCTCAATGGCCGAAGTATCGCTTATTCAAAATCATTTTGGTTTTTGTAAATTCAATTATTTTCAATAGAGACATGGATTTTTGAAAATTTTTGTTCTAATTTTTTGAGCACCTGAACAAAAACATAAAAAACGCAGGAAAAATTCCATAAAAAATTATCCTCAATGACCAAAGTATCGCTTATTCAAAATCAATTTGGTTTTTGTAAATTCAATAATTTTCAACAGAGATATGGATTTTTGAAAATTGTTATTTAAATTTTTTGGGCACCTGAACAAAAACATCGCTGAAAAAAATATAAAAAACGCAGAAAAAAATCCATAAAAAATCATCCTCAATGGCCGAATTATCGCTTATTCAAAATCAATTTGGTTTTTGTAAATTCAATAATTTTCAACAGAGATATGGATTTTTGAAAATTGTTATTTACATTTTTGAGCACCTGAACAAAAACATCGCTGAAAAAAATATAAAAAACAATGACCTAAGTATCGCTTATTCAAAATAAATTTGGTTTTTGTAAATTCAATAATTTTCAACAGAGATATGGATTTTTGAAAATTGTTATTTACATTTTTGAGCACCTGAACAAAAACATCGCTGAAAAAAATATAAAAAACAATGACCTAAGTATCGCTTATTCAAAATAAATTTGGTTTTTGTAAATTCAATAATTTTCAACAGAGATATGGATTTTTGAAAATTGTTATTTTAATTTTTTGAGCACCTGAGCAAAAACATCGCTGAAAAAATATAAAAAACGCAGGAAAAATCCATAAAAAATTAACCTCAATGGCCGAAGTATCGCTTATTTAAAATCAATTTGGTTTTTGTAAATTCAATAATTTTCAAGAGAAATATGGATTTTTGACAATTTATATTTTAATTTTTTGAGCACCTAAACAAAAACATCGCAGAAAAAAATATAAAAAACGCAGAAAAAATTCCATAAAAAATTATCCTCAATGACCAAAGTATCGCTTATTCAAAATCAATTTGGTTTTTGTAAATTCAATAATTTTCAACAGAGATATGGATTTTTGAAAATTGTTATTTAAATTTTTTGAGCACCTGAGTAAATCATCGCTGGAAAAATATAAAAAACGCAGAAAAAATTCTATAAAAAATCATCCTCAATGGCTGAAGTATCGCTTATTCAAAATCAATTTGGTTTTTGTAAATTCAATAATTTTCAACAGAGATATGGATTTTTGAAAATTGTTATTTTAATTTTTTGAGCACCTGAACAAAAACATCGCTGAAAAAAATATAAAAAACGCAGAAAAAATTCCATAAAAAATTATCCTCAATGACCAAAGTATCGCTTATTCAAAATCAATTTGGTTTTTGTAAATTCAATAATTTTCAACAGAGATATGGATTTTTGAAAATTGTTATTTTAATTTTTTGAGCACCTGAGCAAAAACATCGCAGAAAAAAATATAAAAAACGCAGGAAAAATTCCATAAAAAATCATTATCAATGGTCGAGGTACCGCTTATTCAAAATCAATTTGGTTTTTGTAAATTCAACGATTTTCAATAGAGATATGGATTTTTGAAGATTTTAATTTTAATTTTTTAAGCACCTGAACAAGGAGGAGCATTTGGAGATTTTCGCAGTTTGTTGAATTGTTTTTATTTTTAATTTTCAGTTAATGAACTTTGCAATTTAAAAATTGGTTTCGTGGTATTATTTCAAAATGTATGTTTAGATATTCGCACTGATTCTTAAATTAAAATTAATTTAGAGTCATTTTAGGTTTACCATTTGCAGAAATTGTTTTTATATATTTGTTTTTAAATTGAAGAAAATCGTGATTGGAACATGAACATAAGAGTAAATGGGAGTAAACAGTACCGAATATAAAATAAAATTTAGAAATGCTATTCTCCATTGTCTTCTTACAATCACGTTTTATAGTAACAGTTGTGATTTTAAGGAGCAATCACAGTTTAAGTCACAGTTTAAATAGCAGTGATTTTAAGTAGCTGTGATTAAAGTAGCAGTGATTTTAAGTAGCAGTGATTTTAAGTAGCAGTGATTTTAAGTAGCAGTGATATTAAGTAGCAGTGATTTTAAGTAGCAGTGATATTAAGTAGCAGTAACAGTAACGACCTGTGATTTTTTAATACAAGTGAAAAATCACAGGTACGTGAAATACCGTCCATCCCTATTTCTAACGTACAACTTACATATTTACTAGTATTGATCAATCAAAAAAAAAAAAAAAAATCGTGAAATTATCGGATGACTTCCTCCTTTGCGCAATATGTTTTCTTTTGATCGTCTTATTTCACGCATCGCCTGCTGCGCTGCCCCCGTACAGAGTTCTGCAATTTTGTATTCGGGCACGTGAACGTACGACTCCCGGAGGAAGGACACTATAAAAGTTGATAACTTTTGTGCTCTTAAGATAATCGCAAACACATTACTTTAAAAACTGAATGAACACGATTAGTTTATGATTTAATAAGCACCCACAATCCCTGATTTGATTCTTATTACTCCTAATTTTTAGTTTGGGAGATATCGAGCTTTTCTCAATTATTGGCTATTTTGAAATACGTCTCTTTCTCAATAATTATCAGATATACACGAAAATAGGTTAATAATGGCTGAAGGACTCCGGTCGATGGCCATTGTATTTATTATGTATTTAGTAAGTATAATAAACGTTTATTATTATTATTAGGTTAATAATTATTTATGGAGTAAAATTCAGTAGCTTGCTTGAAAAAACAATATCAATAAAATGCGCATTAATTGGGTAAAGGTGTACTTCAATGGTCTACGATAATTATTAAAAAAGTTGATTTTTTCGATTTTTTTCATTTTCCAGTTCTTTGCTGACTCGTCACGGGCTTCAAATTGACATTTGTGCTTGCGAAAGTACATTTTCTGAAGCGTCTTGAAGGGATCTTTCCAGAGATGTATAGAGACCCCGAATCGAACAAGTGGTTTCTTTAGGAAATCATTTCAAATGCAATTTTTGGGAAAAAGTAAGAGGGGTCCCCCCCTTGGATAATTTTTCAGGTTTTCGTCAAAAATTTTAAATCGCCAATTTTAATTGAATCCGACTAATTTACACACAAGGAACACAGATTTGAAAACCGCGTTCAATTTTGAGTTTTCGTTTAGTCGCTACGGCCAATCAAAGTCTGAAATGTTCATGTTCATGGTGACTTGCCATTTTTTTTTGTATTTTTTTCTAGATGAAACTTTTTAACGCCAATCGATTTTGCTCGATCTTTCAATGAAGAAAAATGGATTACATAAAGGCCTACGATGATTATTAAGAAAGTTGATTTTTTCGATTTTTTTCCATTTTCGAGTTTTCTTTGCTGACGCGTCACGAGCTTCAAATAGACATTTGTTTCACCTGTACTTCGTATGTGCCATCCATAAACTTGCCATCAATCAATAAGTATATGCCAAACTGTCATGGCTATCAAACGCCAGGAGGTATCGTTATAAATACAAGTTTTTTCTTTTGTTTCCGCCGAAGTTTCTTTTACATTATCGATATCAGCAATTCCAGCCTTATGAGTTTATGAGATAAAACTGCCCTGATGAAACAACTCGCATCATGAAACGTTGCCGAGAATTCTTCCCGTGATTGACGCGCGTTTATGTGCTCTCGCGCGGATGTGGGGCGTGGGCGGATCGGCGGGGGGATTATGTATCGGGGATTTTAGGGGGAAGTTGCCAGCCGCCCCCTGGAGGGGGTGCTCAAATGCCCCGGTAACCGCACTCCACAGACACACACTGAACACAACACACACAGAACTTTACCCGCAATATATGTCCACCGCATATGTTTGAAGTGAACTGTGCAGGACACTTGAGTTTTATTTAACTGCGTTTAGTTTAAAGCCAGCGGCGGTTCTCCTCTTTTATTCCGCCAATAAAATTTCAATTTCCTCGAAACCTTCCGGCGAAACCTGAATGCTGATTCGGCCGGCAAACGCGCGGAAACTTATTTTTCATTTTCATAACCGCGGCGGCGGCGGTGCAAGCTTAATTCCGGAATCCGCAGGAGTAAATTTAATTCAATTTCCGACGAAGTTTCTCCACTATTTTCCTCGAGATTGAATGGATTGAAAAGAGAACGGAAATATTTCGACTGTACTTATAATTACATTTAAAGCTGGCTTCGAAATGGTTATTTTTTACCTAGATGCGTTCTGCGATAGGATAAGGTGGCCATGCAAAAAAAAAACAAAAACGAAAAATTTCATTCTTTACTTTTTTTGTGACAAACAGCACACAAGCGGACCATTGTTGCAGCCCAGTTAAAAAAGCATCTGTTTATCCGGAACAATGGACGAAAGAAAAAAGCGACGACAGAACTTTTGTCCGTCATGCAAATTTACGTAGACGCAAGACGTGGATGTCGTGCAAGAACATCGTGCATGCACGACAGTGGATGACCTGCTTTATTGAAACATCCTTTGAAAACTTTTATCGTTTGATTTACCAACATATTTTTTTTATGTTTTCACGTGAGTTCGCGCTTACACTTCTCACCTGAAAAAAAAAACAGATTGCGAATCTGCTGGTAAGTCATCAATACTAGTACAATAATTGCTTTTCTTTTTATAATTTCGTTTATAAATTGATTCATATAACTGGATACCTGATGGGCTGTAGACAGGCTTCTTTTGCCAGGTTCACACGAGCCAAAAAAAAATTTAATAATATCGCTTTATCTTAAACTTTGCACAAATATCGTAACAATGTAGAAGCTCCAGTGCACTATTTTGACATAACAAAGTCGTATCAAATTTCCGCTCGATAATAAGAATTTACGATCGTTTTCATTACTCCGTGTCTCGCATCGGGGCCGTAAAAATCCACTGTGTATAAATATCAATCACCAGTAGATATGTAAATGCAACTACTAGAAAAGTCTTCGGGTAAATGTAGCGAGCAGATATTACTAGGAAAGTTGAGAAGTCGCCGAGAGCCAATGGATCCCCGATATGATATTTATTTCACTGCCTCGTGAATTTACTACCGCAATAAAAATATTTCGCGCCTTTCAAGAGAATTTGTGTTCTCGACTACTGATGCTCTTAAACTAGATCGGTAGAAGTAATTAATCGAAGAAATGAAGAAAGTTTGATTTGAGTCATTATTTTTCTATATAATAATTTTCCTTTATTATGTATATTATTAGGTATACTAGCAATAAACAAGTGAAAGGTTTATAGTGACGGCGCAGTAAAAAAGCGTAATTTCTAGGTAAGGTAAGAACTAACAGCTGTAATAATGTACCCATTTTACGCACATTTCAACGTCGTACCTTTCCTCAATGAACATTTTCCAAGGCAGAAACCTAGTTTTCCCTTAAAATTGCAAAATAATGCAAAGTAAATAGAATCTAATTGTGTTTTCATGTAGAAATAGCGTAATTTCTAGGTTAGATAAGAATTGACAGCTGCAAAAATACAATGGCGCCCACGTTTACACAGCCGAAAATATAATATCGGCTTACGAAAAACCTTGCCTAAATAAATGTTCATGAAATCCATCGTGAGAAAGTTATTATTAATTTCAAATTTAAGTTAAATCTATTGTTAGTTTACACAATTGCACGATATCCGATTTCTACGAATCCCATTAAATTTAATTGCTCGGCGAAGAAATCGATGGATCGAAGTGTAAATATTTGATGATCCGAATTAACGCCGGTTTCTCCGGTGCAAAGAAACCCCCCGGCGGCGTGGAATATTCAATTCCGCCCCCCACGTTCGATCAAAATTAACAACGGGTCTGGGCGTTTTATAAATGTTTGAACGTGGCGGCGAGCGTGGATTGAAAAAAATCTTCTTTAATTCTACGCAGTGCGGCACTTACGCTTTATGTTAGTTAATAAATTAGAGAGAGAGTGAGAGGGGGCGCCGCGGAGGAGCGTCTGGTCGTAAATGCAAATTAAATATAAAATTCGTTTTTGGGTTTTTGGAGTTTGCAGCGGAGCGGAGCGGAGTGAAGGAGGAGGAAGCGCCATCAAAACGAGGAGTTTATGCGAAATCGATGCCGCGTGATACCAGTCGTAAAACCGGCGCTCTAACACTGCAATGACACTCATAACTGCAAGATAAAACATGCAAGTACATACAGCCGAGTGACAGATATGCCGGCACGTTTCCGGCACGACATTGCGGATCGTAAAACACGCACACACACACATGACAGACGAAGAAAACATCATCCTTTCTGCTGCAGGAGCCTTCATTTTCTTATAAAATGTATATCGCGTTTGGATGTACTGAAAACGTTGCAGTTTATGATTTCACGGGCTTGAATATTGTCGCGAGTACTCAGCAAATATCGAGGAAGTCCTTGAAACACTAAATTTTGGACACCATGTATAATTCACATCGATCAAACTTGGCTAACGGGACTATCAGACCTTATTTAATAAGTACCTTGGATGATTTTAATAACACGGCACTATTTTTATTTTTTATTCATTTTTTAAAACAAAAGTGCAAAATAGATTTTTTTTAGTTTTAATTTTTTTTTTGCTGATATTCCTCAATCGATTCCCATAAAATTATAGGAGTATGTAGGCAACTATAAAAGGTACCCGAATAAGCAATAAAATACATAGCATGTAATTTAAAAAATATATCATCATGACGTCTCGCTTTTTTGGGACACCCTGTATAATCGAAAATATTTTCCTGAAATGCATCATAGGATACAAATATATTCTACAAAATAAAGAAATCCTAACTTAATTAGTAACTGAGCTATAGAAGACGGGAGGTGAGATGCACACACAAATTATCTACTCCATCATTCAATATTTGTCGTGGTACTATACTCGGCGCACCGAATCGGTGTTATTATGGTTTTGCGTGATTTTCGCATGATGTTCGCTGATTGGTCAGCGCAAACGCATGTGAAGCGTATGTCACGCAGCCGAAATTTTTAATCACGCCCGTTGTATGCCATGTGTTCTCGTTTTTCTGTCTTATTTAAATGTGGTGATTACGTTCTATCCTTAAATCAGCCTTTTTCAATTACATTTAATTAGGAAGTGGTAAATATTTAGATTTTGTGGGTTAAAGTAGAAAGATTTATATTTCCGGCACAGAACTGACATCTGACAAGGCTGTGTGAATCAGGCTTTTCATAACGTCTCGACGAACCATCACGAGGACGCGGGGTGAACGTAACGTGACCATACCACCTATTCGGTGCGCCGAGTATAGCCAATAAAGTAGTTGTTTCGGTAGATGATTTGTTAATTGTAGTCTCTTAGAGACTCTTAAATTGTAGAAGATGAAAAGGATCGTATTTTGCATTTTATCCAAAAATTAATTTGAAAAGGAGGATACGATCGATCGTTTCTTCTTTCTCTTTTCAGGAATAAAGCGACACACCTGCAACCTAATTGAAATTACAATCCGGTTTTTATAAATCAAAATTGTGGTTATTTATAAAAAGCACCCGCAATGCATCTTGACGCGACGGATATTCCCGCGCTCGAATTCTTCTTCCGGCCCGGTGAAAAACATCTCGACGCGTTAGTCCCTCGGGAGCTTTTATACTCAGGATTAGGCCCATTTCTTCTCTCCCTTCACGACCGCGCTCCTTTTCTTTTCCCACCACCTCGAGGGTTTCCCTTCCTTTCTTTGAAACCGCTCATCCTTCCTCTCTCTCTCTCGCCTCCGCACGCACAGCTTCGCGTCGTGTACGAGTGTGTTTTCCCAATATTTCCGTCCTTGTTACGCCCCCTCCCGCCCTTTCATTACTAACTTCTGCCGCTCCCGGGAACGGTACGTAAATCGCGTACGTAAAACTTCAGAGATGAATGCTTTTAAATTATGAACTTGTTGAAAGTGACATTGGTTTAAAGTGTGCCATAATCCTTACCGCCGCCACTGCCGTACACTTTTCAGGCTGCTTCTGCTGCCGGTGGCGCACGTGTTAATGTTTCGAAGGAATTGAATTTTCCATTTTTTTTAATTCGTGGCTTCGTCGCTTGAAAAAATTATTAATCGTATATTGTTTCCCGATCAGTTCACTTACGGACCGGTTTCGACCTTTCTGGTCTCATCAGTGTAGTTAGTTGCTGATGGGGAAACGGAAATTACTTTTGTAATATAAATACTCCAAACACCGTTAAAGGTAGAAATGAGAAAGTGGCGGAATCTATTGCCTGATTGTTGTACTAATCCCAATCCGAGTGGCATAACCGCCGAGGGATATAGGAATGCCAACGGTGCACAGTGGGGCAAATTACCTTTATAGTTGGCATCAAATCAAAAATAAAAATCCTGCTGCACCTAAGATAATATGATTTTCGTAATCTACACTATAAAGGGCATAATAAATGCGCATGTGCATCCTCTTTATAAGTTCAATTTCATCCTTAGTGCGCGTTCAACAACTCGGGAAATTTAAGAAATTGAAAACGCGATTTTGTTGCTTTTGGACGTGGAAAACTTGAAATATTGTCAATTTGACAACCATCGCCATAGCCGCCGCAGCCGCTTCCGCCGCCGCCGCTACCGTTGCCGTCGCTTCTGTCGCCGTCATCGCCACCAAGTCGCCGGTCATCTATCGGCCAACTCATCGAACATCTCGATGCTTTACGTCGTGAACATAAGTGAAGTGTTGGTGACTATTTTACTTTCTCGTGACTGTTTCTTTCTGTGACATTATTTCTTGACATTTTCCATTTTATGTTTCTTTTTGCAACTTGAACATTTTTTTCTGTAACTCCGTGTGTAAATAATTAGCGATTGTTATCGCGCCTATAAGACTTTCTCTGCCTCCACCCCATCCTCCGACACCGACTCCATGAGCTAGCTGGAGGTCATCGAGGGCGGGTTTCCACCGCCACGGGTGCCCCCCCCCCCCCCCCCCCCCCGTGACACACAGATGACGAACCAAGCCATGAGTACTGTCCGTCTGGTTCCGATAGTTCTGGTGCAAGTGGCGCAAAGCTGAAACTTTAGGGGAAAATCCTAAAAAAAATTAAACATCCTGATGTTCAAACCCATGTCAAACCGATTTTTGAAGATTTGTCCCGCGATGACTTGCTCGAAAGATGTTTGGGTGGTCACACCCAGAATGCAAATGAGAGTTTCAACTCAACTATCTGGACTGAGGATCATTAGAAATCAGTGCTTTCATATGCGCTGGACTGTTCAATGACGGATACACATATATCTTACGTGTAATAAACATTTTGCCGCCAAAGCATGTCCTACAAAGACAAAGTCGATGACCAAAGGGTGAATCGAGAAAATCGCCGCAGCTCTCTGACAACCAAAAAAGCTCGTCAAGCATGTCGAGAAGAACTTCAGAAGAAAACCGAATACTACGAACACATATATGGCTCTGGTAAATCGCTGTAATCGTAGAGTTTCTGTGTGTCAAAACTTCAAACGCGTTTTTCTCAAAACTGCATTTTTACTTTCTCCGTAACGAAATACGAGAAAGTATTGTGATCGTGATTTAAAAAAAAAAAAATTTTTAACGGAAATATCCCTTTTTGGGTCCCTAGATGCAATTTCAACAATTTCTGGAAAAAAAAAAATTGTGTCTGTGTGTGTGTGTGTGTGCGCGCTGTATCTCAAAAACTAATAGAGCAATTGATATGAAACTTTGAACATCCGTCTTATTTGATAATCTGAAGAAATAAAAAAACTTTTGGTAAAATTTCGTACACCGGAAGTGGGCGTTTACCTCAACTGTTTTTTGTTTTTTGACAATATTTTTTCAAATATGAAAAATATCACAAAAACATTTAAACAAACTTTGAAGACAACAAAGAAATGAACATCTTTTGCTTGAAAACATTTTTCATAAAATCATTTTTATTCGAGAAAAAAAATTATTGTTATTTTTTTAATTTTTGGTTTATAATTATAAAACGATAATAGTTACAGCAAATGTATGTTAATAATAATTGTAGAGAATTCTAAAATGAACAACTTACAAAGAATACGTTTTTTTCTAAATCTCTTTAGTTTTTGAGTAAAATGAGTTTTTATATTTGAAGTATAATTTTTCCATCTTTCATAATTTTGACGTTTTAAACGTCAGTTTCCTCCGAGTTTACAAAGCGCCCGATGTACATTTAAAATATGATTCAAATTCAAAATAAACCATGAAAGCGTAAATATGATACCATCAAGTCGGAGAAAGTAACATGATGGCCACATCATCATTTTTTTAAATTGGCGGGACTTATAACTCAAAAAGTTCTTAACCGATTCTTATGAAATTTGGCACACGTCTTCTCTATAGTATAAGCTTCTAGTTGAACCTAAAAAAAGCCAAAAAAAATGTCAAAAATTGCCATTTTTGACCTAAAAAACATCGAAAAATAGGTGGAAAATACAACTTTTTTTTTCTGATTAACGATTTTTTGACTTTTTTGTTTTTTTATTAGTTCAACTAGAAGATACATTTTATATTAACGCGCTTAAACTAAAATTTCTGATTTCAGATCGCTGTAACAGAAACTAAAAATCCCGCCGATCGAAGCCTCTCGCCGTGTGGGTCTCAGGAGATTAGTTACTACGGCGGCCATTATTGGGAAAAAAAAATTCTGATATTTGCATTTTAATATATCATGAATAAACATACATAATTTAAAAAAAAATGGTGATGTGGCCATCATGTTACTTTCTCCGGCTTGGTGGTATCATAGCCATTTATATTTACATTTTCATGGTTTATTGAAATCATATTTTAAATGTACATTGAGCGTTGCGTAAACTCGGATGAAACTGACGTTTAAAACGTCAAAATGATTAAACATGGAAAAATTATACTTCAAATTCAAAAACTCGGTTTACTCAAAAACTAACGAGATTTCGAAAAAAACTTATTCTAGAAGTTGTTCATTTTGGCATTCTCTACAATTATTATTCATATAAATTTGCTGTAACTATTATAGTTTCATAATTATAAACCAAAAATTAAAAAAATATTAATACATTTTTTTTTCGAATAGCAATGATTTTATGAAAAATATTTTCAAGCAAAAGAGATTCATTTCTTTGTCGTCTTCAAAGTTTGTTTAAATGTTTTTGTGATATTTTTCATATTTAAGAAAATATTGGCAAAAAACAAAAAACAGTTAAGGTAAACACCCACTTCCGGTGTACGAAATTTTACCAAAAGCTTTTCAGTTCTTCAGATTATCAAATAAGACGTATGTTCAAAGTTTCATATCAATTGCTCTATTAGTTTTTGAGATACAGCGCACACAGACAGACAGACAGACAGACACACACACACACAGACACAAAAAAAAATTCCAGAAATTGTTGAAATGGCATCTTGGGACCCCAAAACGGATATTTCCGTAAAAAAAATTTTTGGAAAAAAATCACGATCACAATACTTTCTCGTACTTCGTAACGGAGAAAGTAAAAACGATTCATGTATTCCTTCACTTTTAAATAACCCTCTGAAAAACGGTCAAAATTCAAGCGGTTAGATGTATCGCCCCCCTTAAGATACAATTTTTTTATTAGTTTTATTAAATATCTAAAATTTCTCTTTAAATTTTATTTATGGTGTTTCTTCAAATAATATACAGGGTGCCCGTTTTTCGAGCGGAACCATGGGGATTTCAGTTATCTTAAGAGATACGAGGTTGGTTAAATTAGGGCAAAGTTGTGTATTATAACGTTGTTTAATAATCTGTTGAGAAATTGGAGTTACCCTTTTTTTTCTTTTAAAACAATCGCGAAAAAATAAAAAAATTCAATTTTCATTTTTAATTTTTTATTCGAAAACTATTACTATTACGCATTTTGCACTAAGACATTATTACAGTACTTTTTAATGCAGGAACTAAATATGTTATTAGATTTATTGTAGCTTTCAAGATGGCGGAGAAACAATAGACAACTTTTGTTTTTCTTATGGGCGCCATATTGGATTTTTACATTTTCTAATGCAAGATTTTGTTCTGTTTACGATGATATATCACACATTATGTTTTAATTTTACATTTGAGCCAAAATTTGAAATGTATTCAATAAGTGAAATCCCCATGGTGCCGCTCGAAAAAACGGGCACCAAGTATACTAAATGTTGTTTTACTTCGTTTCTTTCAAATTTTTAAGCTGTTAAAAATTAACAAGAGGGCCTGATAAAGTGGGCGTTGGATCCAAAAAGGTTGACAAGCACTGGTTTAAGACATACGATCATGTTAACTTTAATTCGATTTGTTTAAGATCAAAGATTAACCATTCTCGGAAAATGTAGTCTCTAAAAAATGATACGGCTCGTATGGGAAAAGCAATTTGCTATTTTTAATATTAATATCCGCATGCCGCGACTTATATTCATCTCCCCATATTGAGTTATAAAAAAAAAACAAGCAACGCAACATCCCCGTCCACCCGCCCGATGTATACGAAATAAATAAAAAATGACGAAGGATGACATCGGTTTTTATTAAAAATACATAAATCAAACACGAGAGAGAGACGAGAGAGGGGACGTTCGCTTTTATTGCAAGTCGACGAAAAAGGGCACCGCCATTAATCACCACTTCTCCTTGCAGTCGGGAGAACCCAGAAATGCAAATACGTCTTTGTGACTTAACGACGTCACGTAATTCGGACCTATAATTTAGTGTGACTTTAAGTGGAAACTTCACCAGAAACCAAGCCACTAATTGGGCACCGGCATTACCGAGAGAGAGAGAGAGATAGAGGATCCTCCTCGGCGGTGGTCGAATTTACGATGAGATCAGATCGTTTGTTGTTAGTTAATAAGGGACGGATTCGGCGTCTCGGTCGCTAATCCCGTTTTGCGGATGCCTTCGGATTGGTACAGCAGGTAATTGTTATTCCAGAGGTGAAGCCTTAGTTATGGTTGTAAATAAATAATTTTATGTTATTGCGTTTTAAAGGGAATATAAATATAATTAAGATATTTAAACTTACTTATAATTAATGGCTTACTTTATTTAAGTAAAGAACTTCATTTCAAAAAAATATATTTTAAGACTTATTGCTGCTATATTTAAATCATAATTGTCTTGAATATTCCTTTTTGTTTATAATTCAATTGTAAAATTAAATTATTTTACAAATTAAATGGATTCGATTTTCACTAACTAAAATACCATTTAAATCGAAAATAAATTATTGCAGTTTACCTCTTGCTGAAAAGTAGACTAAGAAGACGTTCTCCGTTAAGTTATGGACATTTTTTGACGTACACCATTGATTGAACTTAGTATAAACTAATTCATACTGCTTACGAGATTTTGCTGGAAGCAAAGTTTTCATTGCCATTGCCGCGGCCTCTTCCACATCGGAAAGAATGTTTTGAATATCACCACTATCACTATCACTATCACACATATTTTTCTTCAATTCTGTTATAAACACTCACAGATAACTTTTTTCCACAAATAATAATGGCGACTGACATTTGTGCAATTTGTTTACTGGTTGCTAAGTAACGTTTTCGTCAATGCACTCTGGACAAAACGTTATTCATTATTTTATTCATTGAATAATTAGCAGCAATTAAAATGACATTTACAAAATATTACTCATATGAACAACTTCTTTGAAAATTGCTGCACGATCGAAGATAAAATTTTGTAAGGAACTCATGTAAAAGTTTATTTATTGCACGAACTGGCGTTTAAAAACGCGAGCCAGGAACGAGCTTTTTACACTTGTACCTTAAATAACTATTATACACAAATTAATCCTTACCATATTTAAAGAGAGATCATGTTGCGGGATATAGATGACTCACCTGTAACAAATAATAAAAAAAAATGTTAAAAACGCAATAAAATAGGCACTTGAGATTTATACCATACAAACGCCTTATTCGTAAAAATACTTTTATGGAATGTAAAAAAGCAATTAAAAAATTCTTTTATTATCCATTAAATAGATAAAATTATACCCGCATGCAGACGTTCGTGATTCTCGGCAATTTGGTGCGAGGCATAAAAGGCTCGTGTCCCGAACTAGATTTAGTGCGAACCGCTCTTTGTCGTTTCCTTTTGTAACGTCTTCAGTTCGAGTAATAAACGATGTTATTATGGTGGATCCGCCGGACAATAACCGACGAAATAACCCCCGGGGTGGAGAATGCATGGATCCTTTTAATTGAATATTAAGTCGATTTTATGAGGATTCGCCCAAGGTTTGATTTGTGCCTCGCTTTCTTCTCGCATTATAAGATTACGACGGTTAGTCGGAATTGCACTCTCAGAAATTGTATTAAATTGTCGTAAATCCGCACACTTATCAGTTATGTCCGTAGAGAATGATATCGTACTAATTTCTAGTTGTTTATATTTAATCCGTAACTTCGCTGTCTATAAGAAAACAAATACGTAACTCTACATGCAGTATAACAAATCGATGCATTAGCATCTGTAACTATAAGAGATAGAGAGTTGGTTATATTAATAATAATTTGTTAGAAAGAAATTTAAAATATTCCGACTACTTCCAAAGATATTCGATAAAAACCGAAAAAAGTAAGTTTTGGTTTTTATTTTTTTTAAGGCTTTATCACTGGTTATTTTGAAAAACCATGAGCACTTTCGTAAGATCTTCCCGAAAATAATTCTATTTTTCAAATACAACGTTTCATTATTGAGATATCGACATCAACTTATTTTTTTTTTAAATGCGGACCTGGATTTTTATTTTATTTTTGAGTAGCTATTCACCTCCCAAAACTAATGGTGTGTCGTACTCGTCACTAAATTTTTTGCTGTAGGAATTATTTAAAGGTATTTTTTTAATTGAAGAGTAGGCGTTGATTTTGTGTGCACATGATTTCATTGTTGAAAATAAATGAAGATATTTCTATATTAGCAAATTTCTGTTAGGTGTTTACCACTGCAGTACGAAAACTAAATCATTGAGGAAAAAATAAGAGAAATTGAACATGAAGGGAGAAGCAAGAAAGTCGTGAACGCGATTGGACACAAAAATGCGAAGTGAAGAAGACGATCAAGCTAGAAAAATACCTTAAAATCAACAATAATAATAATGCAGAAACAATAATATAATTCTAAAATGATAAGAAATGGAAACAAAAGGATCTTAAAGATACTGACGAGAAGTTGGCCATTGATTTTCCCGGCGAATCCACCAGAGCAGCGCAACGAATTTTTAATTGAATTTACGCAGTGCCTTTCTGCAATTATATTTAACAAATACAAACGGTCAAAAAACCGTGCACGGTATTATAAATATCATTTTTTTAATACTGAATTTTTTAGCGCCCTTTTCGACTTAGCGTCAACCACGAATTTCTGATTGATAAAAAATAGTGATGTGGCCATCATGTTACTTTCTCCGACTTGATGGTATCATTTATATTTACGCTTTCGTGGTATATTTTCACGAAAAACCTGAAAAACTACCCAAGGGCCCCTTACTTTTTCTCAAAAATTGGCTTTGAAATAATTTCCTGAAGAAACCACTGGTTCGATTCCGGGTTTCTACAAATCACTGGAAAGATCCATTCAAGACGCCTCGGAAAATGTACTTTCGCGAGAACAAATGTCAACTTGAAGCCCGTGACGCGTCAGCAAAGAAAACTCGAAAATGGAAAAAATCGAAAAAATCAACTTTTTTAATAATTATCGTAAACCATTGAAGTATACCTTCTATTTTATCAGAAAAACGAGAGAAATTGACTGGCGTTAAAAAATTTCAAATATCTTCAATAGCAAAAAAAAAATAGCGTGTCACTATGAACATGTTAGAAAATGTTTAAAAAAATCGATTTTTCAGACTTTGATCGGCTGTAGCGGTTGAAGGTAAACTCCAAATTGAACGCGGTTTTCAAATCTATGCTCCTCGTGTACTAATTAGTCGGATTCAATTAAAATTGGTAATTTTTAATTTTTGACGAAAACTTGAAAATGTTCATTCTAGGAACTTTTGCTAAAAAAATGCATGCATTTTTTAATAATGATCGTAGACTATTAGTATACCTTCTTTTTCGACAGAAAAACGAGAGAAATTGATTGGCGTTAAAAAATTTCAGCAATCTTTAATAGCAAAAAATAGCGTGTCGCCATGAAATTTAAAAAAAAAAAACGTTTTTTTTTTTCAGAAACCGACAGTAAACCCGAAAAATGTGTAAACTTTGGAATTTTTTTCCTTGAACACTAAAAGTCGTAGGAATGTGCGGTTTTGATGTTCGAGTAGATAATTTTTTTGGCCATAAAAGGTTTTTCTTATTTGCGAAAAATGTTTACAAATATGGCCGCTATGGCGACTCGTCGGGACTGCTGCACGCCGAACATTGGTGCACAACGATAGAAGACTCGAAAATTGGGTAAACTTTAGATTTTTTTTGCGGGAAAACTAAAAGTCGCAGAAGCATGTGGTTTTGATGTGCGTGTAGATTATTTTCTTGGCTATAAAAAAGTTTTTTTTTATTTGCGAAAAATATTTACAAATATGGCCGCTATGGCGACTCGTCGGGACTGCTGCACGCCGAACATTGGTGCACAACGATAGAAGACTCGAAAATTGGGTAAACTTTAGATTTTTTTTGCGGGAAAACTAAAAGTCGTAGAAGCATGTGGTTTTGATGTGCGTGTAGATTATTTTCTTGGCTATAAAAAAGTTTTTTTATTTGCGAAAAATATTTACAAATATGGCCGCTATGGCGACTCGTCTGCACTGCTGCACGCCGAACATTGGTGCACTACGATAGAAGACTCGAAAATTGGGTAAACTTTAGATATTTTTTGCGGGAAAACTAAAAGTCGTAGAAGCATGTGGTTTTGATGTGCGTGTAGATTATTTTCTGGGCTATAAAAAAGTTTTTTTTATTTGAGAAAAATATTTTCAAATATGACCGCTGTGATGGTTTGTCAGCACTACTGCGAGGCGACAGTAGGCCCGAAAAATGGGTAAACTTTGGAATTTTTTTGCGGGAAAACTAAAAGTTGTAGAAGCATGCGGTTTTGATGTGCGAGTAGATTATTTTCGTGACTATAAAAACGTTTTTTTTTTATCTGCGAAAAATGTTTAGAAATATGGCCACCACGGTGGCTTATCGTGACTGCTGCACGCCGAATATTAGTGCACGGCGATTCCAGACCCAAAAAATGGGTAAACTTTAGAATGTTTTTCCGGGAAAACTAAAAGTGGTAGGAACATGCGGTTTTGATGTGCGAGTAGATTTTTTTTCGACTATAAAAAAGTTCTTTTTATTTGCGAAAAAAGTTTACAAATATGGCCGCTACGGCGGCTTGTTGGGACTGTTGCACGAGAAACATTGATGCACGGCGACAGTAGGCCCGAAAAATGGGTAAACTTTGGATTTGTTTTACGGGAAAACTAAAAGTCGTAGGAACACGCGGTTTTGATGTGCGAGTAGACTATTCTTTTGACTATAAAAAAGTTTTTTCGTTTGCGACAAATGTTTACAAATATGGCCACTATGGCGGTTTATCGTGGCTGTTATACGCAGAATATTGGTACACGATAACTGTAGACCCGAAAAATGGGTAAACTGATTTTTTTTTGGGGAAAACTAAAAGTCGTAGGAACATAATAAAAAAAAAACTTTTTTATAGTCAAAAAAATAATCTACTCCCACATCAAAAATGCATATTGCGACTTAATTTTCCCGCAAAAAAATCCAAAGTTCACCCATTTTTTCGGGTCTTTAGGGAAGAATGCCCCCTTGACTAACATCTTGATAATAGAACATTTGGGTCATAGAACTTTGACCCAAATAACGGCCCCAGAATACTCGGAGGAAAACTTAATATATTATACTTGGAACGCGATCGAATGTACGAATGTATTATAGCGTAAATTCCATGAAATAATATAAATTATCTCACCATTATTCCTATTTCTTAATTAAATATTACTACTGGGATTAATAAGAAAGGGTATAGCCGAATAAGATGGTCAAAAGTGCCCCCAAAGCAAATCAATAATCGCGATGACTGGATGAAAGATAATCAAAAATGCCGTTGATTGCTCGAAATTTCGAGCCTGAAGCAATTTGTTGTCGAGATATGACCGAAAACGTGAATTTTACGTTTTATTTATTTTTTCTCCTTTTCTATGGCACGAATCAAGCTGAAACCACGTCTACCTAAAATAAAACAAAAAAATTACATCTCGCAGTATTTTTTTCAATTTTTTTGGCGCCAAATTCAAATAGAAAAATGAAGTTAAAGTTTTCAAAATTAATTTTTGCAGTGAAGGTATTCGAGGACTGTCTCAGTTTTTTTCTGTAAATGTGTTTTACCAAATTCTTTAACATACATTTTTTTCAGAATTTTAAACAGTGTGGAAGATAGTTAAAATAATTGAAAACCACTTTTACCACCTTAAAAATTTGAATTTCGCGCCAAAATTGTGACAAAAAAGTTATTTTTGTGAAGTGTATCTCTCTAATTAAAAAAAGATAATCATTTCACAAAAATAACTTTTTTGTCACAATTTTGGCCCGAAATTCAAATTTTTAAGGTGGTAAAAGTAGTTTTTAATTATTTTAACTATCTTCCACACTGTTTAAAATTCTGAAAAAAATGTATGTTATAGAATTTGGTAAAACACATTTACAGAAAAAAATACTGAGACAGTCCTCGAATACCTTCACTGCAAAAATGAATTTTGAAAACTTTTACGTAATTTTTCTATTTGAATTTGGCGCCAAAAAAACTGAAAAAATACTGCGAGAAGTATTTTTGTTTTGTTTTGGGTGGACGTGATTTCAGCTTGATTCGTGCCATAGAAAACGAGAAAAAAAAATAAAACGTAAAATTCACGTTTTCAGTCATATCTCGACAACGAATTGCTTCAGGAGGCTGAAATATCGAGCAATCAACGGCATTTTTGATTATCTTTCATCCAGTCATCGCGATTATTGATTTGCTTTGGGGGCACTTTTGACCATCTTATTCATCTATACCCTTTATTAGAGAAAGTGGGTAATTACAGAATTCCTCCAAACAAGAGTATGCAATGGAATTTAAAAAATAAATATTGCCTTTTTTTTTAATTACAAGAAACATCTATAGAATTTACAAAACAATATATTTATCCATTCATTTTTTTTAAATGACAGTCAACATGTAAACAATCATAAAAAACACTGTTAAGTTAAGTAAGCAATTAAAAAGTGTGCCGGTAATTGATCAATCTAACAAAATCAACGCCTGAAGACATGTCTGAAATTGCAAGCAAAAAAATACCCATTAAAATTAAGTATTCACAAATACTGGATGAAACTGTACTAAATTGGAAATGAGGAGAAAATTTGGATTAATTAAAATTACATGCCAGTGAATATCAAACTCCATTAAAATTAAGTATTTACAAAGACTGAATAATAAATTGGTGGAAATATGGATTAATTAAAATTTTCATACAAGAGAAAATCATTTATTCATAAATTCTTTCTTTTTGTAAGAAATTGCTCCATTAAACGTACTTCTCATTTCATTAAACTTCAAAAGTAATATTTTTTATTACGCGAACAATTACCTTTAAAAAGAACTCGTCTGCATGAGCTAGAGGATTTTTTCTTTTTCTTTCTTCAAAATCAAATTGATTCACTTTGAGCTTTCCCTCATACACTGCGCGCCCTCAACTTTATTTTATGTGGAAATTTAATAAGGCAATGTAATATTTCTCCGGGCGGAAAGGGAGAACGAAAACGAATACAAAAATTTTAATTTACCCCTCGATGCGCGAATTAACGACATCAAAGCAAAAATTAATTACTCCGCGTAAACAGCGAACAATGGCGATATTAATCACTCCGGTAATTAGGATCAGTTGCGAGCGCTCGTATGTAGAGGGTGGACCATTATCATCCGATGGATGATAATGGTCGTCCCCTTTATCTAAAGGATGGAGCGAATATACATGTCACTGTTCACATATTGCTGTGGTGGTTGCCAAAGTTGTTACGGCGGATCTCTAGTGGGATGAGTGCTCGGCAAAGCGGAGAATGTCATTATTTGGTATTGTGACAATTAATAATGTTTTAACATCAGAATAAATCCTCTTTCTATGTTGCTGCGTGTAACAATGATTCATTTATGTTTAGTGAGAAAGGAAAGTCTTAGCAATGAACTTTTCAATAAAGTGCGCTGTCTTAGCATCGAGAAATGCTAAATGTGGGAAAGTATTAGTATCGAAAGTTTAACGGTGGTATTGCTGAATGTGTTACAGCATTGATTTTTAACCCTCAACGAACGAGCAATGAGAACAATGAGCAGCAGATCGACGGAATTTTTATTAAATCCTTTATTACTAGGGCGAGAAAAAGTGCATAATTTACCCTTAGCTAATAAGCTAGTTTATAAAAGTCGCAAACATCGCTTTGCATACAACTAATATGAGCTCATTTATGAGTTGATTTTTTGGTGGATGCGCCGGTAACTTAATTTATGTTTTAGACCAATTATTAGCTGAAGTTTATACGATAAAATAAATTGCCTCCGCCAACAATGATTCCCGCTGTATTACATCGAAGCTGCAAAAATAAAGAACAAGAATGCAGATGCGAACGTCCCTCGAAGAGATACTCTTTGTATTCCACGGGAATGGAACCATTGTGCTGCATATACATACAAACACTCCTATGCAGCAATTGCAGGAGGGAATGTAAGGGATGCGCCGTCGGGGCGAAGTCTACTACATTTATATTCATTACGGCCCTCGGTAATACCTTCAACTATGCGGTTGACCAAAGGGTCGAAAACTCGGCGCGAACTCTCTACTTATAGTTACACCAGAAACACTCTTCCATTCAGCAACTATTAACTTTGGTTTTACAACACCCCCTTTATCCCCGGCAACCGCCGTAATATTATATTTCCTTCTCGTATTTCCACTAAACTTTATTATAATTAATGCAGCGTAATTATTTCCAACTGCTAATTATCATTACTTGTTAATTGACTTCGTATTTTCTGTAAAAAAAGGTTTCTGCGTGTTTTTATAATTGCCCCTCCCGTGAGACTAGATTTTTTTAAATTTGCCAGTGGTGGCTTCAAAAAATAAATTTGTGTTTTCATTCAATTTTGTAAATAATATTCGCAGATGTTAAAAATATTGTATTTGTAATGTCTACATAAAAATATAAGTGGACTGTGTTGATAACCTCGAAAAAATAAACAATAAATAAGAGATCTTGATTTTTTTTGACTTAGGCTTTAGCCATTCGGTCACACACGGCTATTTTTGTATGAATAAATGTGAAGAAATGAAGAAATTAATAATGTAAGACATATACAACAACCACAGACCCGAGCGAATACTTCTCTATCGCCGAAAAATCATCCGCCCGCGCTGGGAATCGAAATTTTGATTTTTGAAATTCAAAACGCGTCGTCCGATTTTGCTGATTTTAACGTGGAGAATTTTGTGTAATTTAAAATCTGGTTAATAAATATTTTAGTGAAATCAACGCAAAACGTCAAAATTGAACAAAATTCAAAGTACGAAGATTTAAAATTGACCTACAATGAAACCGGAAAGGTCGAAACATGGGGATGGGGAAACAAAATTTAATGTTGATGATTCTAACGATAACTATGGAGAATTTAGTGCAATTTAAAAAACGAGCGAAGGTCAAAATTGCTCGTTTTCAAAGTTGAAAGATTTAAAATTTGCAATTTTGATTTTTGAAATGGCACAACTTCCAAACGCGTTGTCAGATTTTAATGATTCTGGCGCCAAAATGCGGCGAATGAAGTGCAATTTAAAGACGGATTAAGAAATATTTTACTGAAATCAACGTAAAAGGTTGAAATTGCTCGTTTTCAAAGTCCTAAAATTTTGCAATTTTTAAATATTACAACTGCTAAACGCGTAGTTCGATTTTGATTAATCAAACGTCAAAATATGGCGACTTTAGTGTACTTTTAAAACGGATTACAAGTTTTTTTCGTAAAATTAATACAACACGCAAAAATCGCTCTTTTTTAAATTTCCAAGATTTTAAAATCGTAATTTTTTATTTTTGAAACTGCACAATTGCCAAACGCGTTGTTCGATTTTGATTAATGAAACGTCAAAAATTAGCGACTTTAGTGTAATTTAAAAACTGATTACAATTTTTTTTTTCGTAAAATTAACACTAAACACAAAAATCGCACTTTTTTAAATTTCCAAGATTTTAAAATCGTAATTTTAATTTTTGAAACTGCACAACTGCCAAACGCGTAGTTCGATTTTGATTAATCAAACGTCAAAATTTAGCGACTTTAGTGTAATTTTAAAACTGATTACAATTTTTTTTTTCGTAAAATTGGCATAAAACGCAAAAATCGTACTTTTTAAATTTCCAAGATTTTAAAATCGTAATTTTGATTTTTGAAACTGCACAACTGCCAGACGCGTAGTTCGATTTTGATTAATGAAACGTCAAAATTTAGCGACTTTGGTGTAATTTTGAAACTGATTACAATTTTTTTCGTAAAATTAACACAAAACACAAAAATCGCACTTTTTTAAATTTCCAAGATTTTAAAATCGTAATTTTGATTTTTGAAATTGCACAATTGCCAAACGCGTTGTTCGATTTTGATTAATGAAACGTCAAAATATAGCGACTTTAGTGTACTTTTAAAGCTGATTACAATTTTTTTTCGTAAAATTAACACAAAACGCAAAAATCGCACTTTTCAAATTTCCAAGATTTTAAAATTGTAATTTTGATTTTTGAAACTGCACAATTGCCAAACGCGTTATTTGATTTCGATGAATCAACCGTCAAAATTTAGCGACTTTCGTGTAATTTTAAAACTGATTACAATTTTTTTCGTAAAATTAACACAAAACGCAAAAATCGCACTTTTTTAAATTCCAAGATTTTAAAATCGTAATTTTGATTTTTGAAATTGCACAATTGCCAAACGCGTAGTTCGATTTTGATAAATCAAACGTCAAAATTTAGCGACTTTAGTGTAATTTTAAAACTGATCACAATTTTTTTTTTCGTAAAATTAGCATAAAACACAAAAATCGCACTTTTTTAAATTACCAAGATTTTAAAATCGTAATTTTGATTTTTGAAATTGCACAACTGCCAGACGCGTTGTTCGATTTTAATTAATGAAACGTCAAAATTTAGCGCCTTTAGTGTAATTTTGAAACTGATGACAATTTTTTTTTCGTAAAATTAACACAAAACACAAAAATCGCACTTTTTTAAATTTCCAAGATTTTAAAATCGTAATTTTTATTTTTGAGACTCCACAATTGCTAAAAGCGTAGTTCGATTCTGATTAATGAAACGTCACAATTTAGCGACTTTAGTGTAATTTTAAACCTGATTACAACTTTTTTCGTAAAATTAACACAAAACACGAAAGTCGCACTTTTATAAATTTCCAAGATTTTAAAATCGTAATTTTGATTTTTAAAACTGCACAATTGCCAAACGCGTCGTTCGATTTTGATTAATCAAACGCCAAAATATGGCGACTTTAGTGTACTTTTAAAACTGATTACAATTTTTTTTCGTAAAATTAACACAAAACGCAAAAATCGCACTTTTTAAATTTCCAAGATTTTAAAATCGTAATTTTGATTTTTGAAATTGCACAACTGCCAGACGCGTTGTTCGATTTTGATTAATGAAACGTCAAAATTTAGCGACTTTAGTGTAATTTTAAAACTGATGACAATTTTTTTTTCGTAAAATTAACACAAAACACAAAAATCGCACTTTTTTAAATTTCCAAGATTTTAAAATCGTAATTTTAATTTTTGAAACTGTACTACTGCCAGACGCGTTGTTCGATTTATTTATTTATTTATTTATTTATTCATTTAACGGATAACACCTTTTTTACAAATTACAAAATAAGATTATTAAAATGCTTAAAAATTAAATTAAATTAAAACTAAAATGAACACAAAATCAAAACGAAATTCAAATATGTGACCCCAACCAATTACACACAACCAATTATAACTAATATACAAAAATATATACACAAAATACTAACCTATACATAGTAAACATAGATATATATATACACAGTACAAACCCAAGTGGAGTAACTAATTAATGTACAGAAAATAAAATAAAAACACCAAAAAAATAAAAATAAAATAAACTTAAGTACAAAGAGACAAATCAATACGCATTAGATTCCTTTTAAATGTATTGAACGATGAATGAAAAATTTGAAAATTAGGGTTTGAGCCCAAATCATTACATAACCTCATCATCCTACTAATCGGGTTATTAGATCCATAATTAGTAGTATGAAGAGGCACACGAAAAAGAAATGTTGAACGAGTTTTCATACTCAATGAAAAATTAAAATTCATTGCAGAGAGTAAGTAAGGACAATCAATATGTCCATTTATTAATTTGAAGGCAAAGCATAAATCAATCATTATTCTCCTATAATGCAAAGTTTGTAATTTTAACGAATTCAACATTTCTGAGTGACTAAATTCACGCCGTAATCTTCCAAGTTTAAATGACACAAATATTAAAAATTTACTCTGGACCATTTCTAATTTATGAGATGCATTAGCATAAAAAGGATTCCAAATTATAGAACCGTATTCCAACTTAGACCGCACTAAAGTAAGATATAAAATTTTTATCGTATCAACACTAAAATCAGTAGAGAAACGTTTAATTGCCCCAAGTGCTTTAAGAGCTTTATTACATAGTAAATTAATATGAGATGAAAATGTTAAACGAGTATCAAAAATAATTCCTAAGTCTCTAATTTCATTTACCGCGTTCAATTGAGTTCCATTAATGAAGTATGAAAATTTTAATAAATTGCCACGAGTAAATGAAATAGACATACATTTGTTAATATTGAGGTCTAGATTATTATTTGTACACCATAAGGAAAGATTATTGATGTCATCTTGTAAGGCATCACGGTCATACTCATTTCGAATTATTGAAAATAGCTTTAAATCATCGGCGAACATTAGGAATTTTGAGGTTTTGAAATTTAAGCCTATATCATTTATAAATAATAAAAATAAAATTGGTCCACAATGAGAACCTTGCGGTACCCCTGAGGTTACATGAATTGCATCAGAAATAAAATTATCGATTTTCACATACTGTTTGCGATCACATAAATAACTTTGAAACCATTTAACAACAATATTACTGAAACCATAGACAGATAATTTGTATAACAAAGCTTTATGATTAACACGATCGAAAGCTTTCGAGAAATCAGTATATATCGCATCAACTTGGTATCCACCCTCGACAGCACGCAATAGAAAATGTTGGTACGATAATAAATTGGTAACTGTTGACTTTCCTTCAACAAAGCCATGCTGCTCATCCGTAATAATGCGTTTACAAGTCCACATCACTTGCTTTGAAACTAAATAATCAAGCATTTTAGGTACAGTTGATTGTAAAGTAATACCTCTATAATTACATACATTTTCCACCTGTCCATCCTTAAACAACGGATTAATAAAAGATTCCTTCCATAGCTCAGGAACTATACCACTGGACAAAGACCGATTAAATAGAGTTAGGATAGGCAATGTAAGAGTAAAAACACATCTTTTTAATAAAAATGGAGGTAAACCATCTGGACCAGCAATTACTGAATCATTTAGAGAACACAAATAATTAAAAATGTCAGTGGAATCAACCGTTAGTGACTCTAGACAAAGTGAATCAACGCTTTCAAATATTGTTGTAGGAGAATCAGTATTACGGTATACTTCAGAAAAATAACTAGCAAATGAATTTACACACTCGTAGCCATCATTACTAACAATGCCATTATAAGACATTTGTTTCGGAAACCCACGTATCTTTACGATTTTAATTAAACGTCAAAATTTAGCGACTTAAGTGTAATTTAAAAACTGATTACAATTGTTTTCGTAAAATTAACACAAAACGCAAAAATCGCACTTTTTAAATTACCAAGATTTTAAAATCGTAATTTTAATTTTTGAAACTGCACAACTGCCAAACGCGTAGTTCGATTTTAATTAATCAAACGTCATAATTTAGCGACTTTAGTGTAATTTTAAAACTGCTGACAATTCTTTTTCGTAAAATTAACACAAAACGCAAAAATCGTACTTTTTAAATTTCCAAGATTTTAAAATCGTAATTTTGATTTTTGAAATTGCACAACTGCCAGACGCGTTGTTCGATTTTGATTAATGAACAGTAAAAATTTAACGACTTTAGTCTAATTTGAAAACTGATTACATTTTTTTTCGTAAAATTAATACAAAACGCAAAAATCGCACTGCTTATAAATGCTTAAGATTTTAAAATCAGAATTTTAATTTTTGAAACTGCACAACTGCCAAACGCGTCGTTCGATTTTGATTAATGAAACGTCAAAATTTAGCGACTTAAGTGTAATTTTGAAACTGATTACAATTTTTTTCATAAAATTAACACAAAACACAAAAATCGCACTTTTTTACATTCCAAGATTTTAAAATCGTGATTTTTATTTTTGAAATTGCACAACTGCTAAACGTGTTGTTCGATTTCGATGAATTAAACGTCAAAATATGGCGACTTTAGTGTACTTTTAAAATTGATTACAAAATTTGATCGTAAAATTAATACAAAACGCAAAAATCACCCTTTTTTTAAATTTCCAAGATTTTAAAATCGTAATTTTAATTTTTGAAATTGCACAACTGCCAGACACGTTGTTCGATTTTGATTAATCAACAGACGTTTAGCCAGAAATCAGGTGTTGCGACACATTTGCCCAACCCTGTATATTTATTTATTGTATTATACTAATCTATTATTATTATATTATTTATGCGAAAAGGCGTTTACCGTTAATAAACGAAGTATTATTATTATTATTAACTTAACGCGATATACACCAACTTTTTCAAGGCTATCGGCCTCAATCACTCAACATTACTTTCAAAAATGGATGCTTATGGTTTTAATAATATACAACACTATTGGTTTCGTTCTTATTTAACCTCCAGACAACAAAATGTTCGAATCGGTAATTTTATATCTAACAGTATTTGATGTATTATCTGGTGTCCCCCAGGGTAGTCACTGTGGCCCCATCTTATTTCTAATTCTTATTAATGATATTAGTGATTACTTAGAACACTCCAGATGTTATCACTATGTTGATGAAGTTAATTCCATTCAACTTCAGGATCATATCAATAATATATGTAAATAAATGGTTTGAATCATAACAAAAAAAAACATATTTATTTCGTTTAATAAACAGAAGAAATGTGTTGATTACGAATATTAAATTAAAAATATTCTTCTAGAAAGGGTTAATTCTATTTAATTCTATTAATGTAACTTTGGAAAGCATTTAATATATGAATGCGTTCATTGGGTTTTATTATGCGTAACGGTAAACATTTTAATGTCAAAACGTTATTGATTTTATATAACTTCTTCATTCGCTCTCACCGAGAATACGGTTCATTGTTTTGGTTCCCATTTTATGACACTCACATTGTCAAATTAGAGAAAATCCAAAATAAATTTGTGCGGTACTTATTTTACAGATTTTTTACAACATTGACATAAATCCAAAGTCAATTAATGGCCGTCATATTATTGCTGGAATTTGCTTTTTCCGTAAAGTTATAAATGCAGATTATAATCCATGCTGAATCTATTCTACTCATATAATAGATCCATTCGCAATGCATCTTTGTTTCGAACGAATTTTCATCGAACTAATTAGTCCAGTGAGACGTTAGTTGATTTTGACAGTTCTGTCAGCTGAAATGTACTTTCTCTAGTTTTGAATGCGCTGTAAATACCACATGTATAAAAATTATTTAGATAAAGGGTGGCTATGTATTTCGGAACGTACGTTGCAGGTTTGATACGTCGCATCACGTCTTCGCCACCAGTTGTTCATATGACATAAAGTCAACAACGTGCTGAACTAATCTAAGACCGTGATTTTGTTTGTCATGGCCATGCCTTATCTAAATAATTTTTATACATATGGTAGTTCCGAGGAAGCCGTAAGTGCAATTATTATAACTTCTGCGTCATATTCAGCTGGTGATATAAATGGAAATCTGTGACCAGGTTTACATCTTTCCAAAACATGATAAGGCTGTAATCGTGTTTTCATATGAATCTGTTTCATATAAAAAAAACTACGTAAGAATGCATTCGCCTACGTATTATCGTTTCTTCAGTAATCCCTTAATAATATTAAGAGATGATAAATGCGTCGGTGATCAAGATAAACTATTCGTGCTCAAGCCTGTAAATTGCAGTCGCACGCATAAATAACGCAAATAAATGGTTATACGGTGGTTTATAAATAATTCGGGATGAATCGATCCATCCAAATAATCTGTCCCCCATGGGCGCCACACGACCGCAGATAAATCCAATATCCCTCCTCCGCTTGTCACAATCACTGTTTGTCAATCGGCCACTTACCAACTGACTCATTGTGTTTAGATATTTAATACAATAAGTGAACACGGACGTGGGTATTTAGGGCGCCCCCCTCTCTCTATCTATAGGGGGCGAGACTGGCAGCTATTGTGTGATAACGATATTCCTTATATTATGTTTGTTGATGTGACACGGATTTTCCAATTTCTTATTTTTCTGTGAATGTCTATAATAGTAAGAAGTGTACTACAAAAAGTAGGCGCTGTAAATCCAAAGTCTGCACTAAGGTCACACGCGCACGCGTAAAGTACTTGAAACGTCAAATGTTAATAACCCCTAATTATATCTGACCAGCAACCAGCATTTCACGCGTGTGATCAAACGTCACAAACCAAGTCGCTCCATTATTATTTATGGTTCATATAATTTCTTGAGTTTATACATTCTTAAAAGTGTATAAATAGTATAGAAGACAAACATTTGACGAGATACTACAACTTACGCCCCCTGTATGTATATAGAAACGGCGAAGTAAACATCTTTACATCTACTCCGTCAGTTTGACATACGGCAGGTTAGGTCATGATCAGCTGATCATTCTCGCACAGATAATCGACACTGGAATGAAAGGCGTGAGTAATAATCTACAAATACCAATCATTCACAAGCATGTAATAAGCGTATAGTTGTCGCAGGTAAAAATATTCTAGTCACAGTTAAAAAGTAATAATAGTAATTTCGCAGCAGCGTGTTTTATACATAATTGAAGTATCAGGGAATGTTATAAATTGTGGAAAGTTTCGGGAGCGGCGGAGGGATATAATAGGTGAGTTTAGGTGTTGAATGATTGCTGTCCTACACGGAGTTCAAGTGACGTAACATCCATCTAAAGATGAACGTAAACACCTGGGGTCTAGCAGGAATCCCCCCCCTATTGCGACTCCACTCCGCCCTTGACGAATATGCACGTTTAGCGGCTGTGACATATCACTATACCGTCCGGAATGAAGTTGCTCACTTACTGCACTATTTAATTTATACGTCGGCGTCGTCGTCCCGAGACGAGAAACAAAACCCTGATGAAAAAGAGTGCGGGCGCAAAAATTTATCCGATACACGTACTCCGTTCTCTCATAACGCTCGTCCTCTGGGGATTAAGGAGATCTCGCCCTAATGAAACCTGTCATTTTAACTCTGCTTCGTTTACACTTGAAATAGTTTCTCCAAACACAATTCGCCGATTCACTCGTTCTTATTGCATTTACTGTAAACAGTGTCGTTTCAGCTTAATAGAATATACTATGAACCACGTACGTATCTATCGAACGACGAGAAGTTTCAAAAGTTATTATTTCATTATATAATCAACGTGGATTCACATGTACGCGCAATCCCGCACGATTGGACCGGCCCGTTCCAATCCAGCGCGATGGAACGTGTGTGTGAATGCACATTCTAAAAACGCATACTTTTCGTCACGTTCTTGGCCTTGACCACGTGATTGGAGCGAGAATGGAGGATAAAATTGTGTTCAATTTCACTCGAGACTGTCACACTGGCTGAAAACAAAATGGCGATACTCGCAACTTGAATTGGAGGAAGCGAAATTTACATCTCGCGATTGGAAAAATTGCAAAAAATCCGTCTTACATGGCATTGTCTTCAAAATTTGCAAATTGACTTACAATGAATGTATTTTTGACGTACTACAAAATGGTTGACATTCCCTAGCTGAAAACAAAATGGCGTCACTCTGAAATTGAATTGGAGGAAGCGAAGTTCACATCTCGCGATTGGAAAAATTGGAAAAAATCTGCCACACATGGAATTGTCTTCAAAATTTGCAAATCGACTTACAATGAATGTATTTTTGACGTACTACAAAATAGTTGACTCCCTAGCTGAAAACAAAATGGCGGCACTCTACAATTGAATTGAAGGAAGCGAAATTTACATCTCGCGATTGGAAAAATTATAAAAAATCTGCTACACATTGAATTGTCTTCAAAATTTGCCAATCGACTTACAATGAATGTATTTTTGACGTACTACAAAATAGTTGACATTCCCTAGCTGAAAACAAAGTGGCGGCACTCTACAATTGAATTGAAGGAAGCGAAATTTACATCTCGCGATTGGAAAAATTGTAAAAAATCTGCTACACATTGAATTGTCTTCAAAATTTGCAAATCGACTTACAATGAATGTATTTTAGACGTACTATAAAATAGTTCACATTTACTAGCTGAAAACAAAATGGCGTCACTCTAAAATTGAATTGGAGGAAGCGAAATTTACATCTCGCGATTGGAAAAATTGGAAAAAATCTGCCACACATGGAATTGTCTTCAAAATTTGCAAATCGACTTACAATGAATGTATTTTTGACGTACTACAAAATAGTTGACATTCCCTAGCTGAAAACAAAATGGCGGCACTTTAAAATTGAATTGGAGGAAGCGAAGTTCACATCTCGCGATTGGAAAAATTGTAAAAAATCTGCCACACATGGAATTGTCTTCAAAATTTGCAAATCGACTTACAATGAATGTATTTTAGACGTACTATAAAATAGTTCACATTTACTAGCTGAAAACAAAATGGCGTCACTCTAAAATTGAATTGGAGGAAGCGAAATTTACATCTCGCGATTGGAAAAATTGTAAAAAATCTGCCACACATGGAATTGTCTTCAAAATTTGCAAATCGACTTACAATGAATGTATTTTAGACGTACTATAAAATAGTTCACATTTACTAGCTGAAAACAAAATGGCGTCACTCTAAAATTGAATTGGAGGAAGCGAAATTCACATCTCGCGATTGGAAAAATTGTAAAAAATCTGCCACACATGGAATCGTCTTCAAAATTTGCAAATCGACTTACAATGAATGTATTTTTGACGTACTACAAAATAGTTGACATTCCCTAGCTGAAAACAAAATGGCGTCACTCTAAAATTGAATTGGAGGAAGCGAAATTTACATCTCGCGATTGGAAAAATTGTAAAAAATCTGCCACACATGGAATTGTCTTCAAAATTTGCAAATCGACTTACAATGAATGTATTTTTGACGTACTACAAAATAGTTGACATTCACTAGCAGAAAATAAAATGGCGTCACTCTAAAATTGAATTGGAGGAAGCGAAATTCACATCTCGCGATTGGAAAAATTGTAAAAAATCTGCCACACATGGAATTGTCTTCAAAATTTGCAAATCGACTTACAATGAATGTATTTTTGACGTACTACAAAATAGTTGACATTCACTAGCAGAAAATAAAATGGCGTCACTCTAAAATTGAATTGGAGGAAGCGAAATTCACATCTCGCGATTGGAAAAATTGTAAAAAATCTGCCACACATGGAATTGTCTTCAAAATTTGCAAATCGACTTACAATGAATGTATTTTTGACGTACTACAAAATAGTTGACATTCACTAGCAGAAAATAAAATGGCGTCACTCTAAAATTGAATTGGAGGAAGCGAAATTCACATCTCGCGATTGGAAAAATTGTAAAAAATCTGCCACACATGGAATTGTCTTCAAAATTTGCAAATCGACTTACAATGAATGTATTTTTGACGTACTACAAAATAGTTGACATTCACTAGCAGAAAATAAAATGGCGTCACTCTAAAATTGAATTGGAGGAAGCGAAATTCACATCTCGCGATTGGAAAAATTGTAAAAAAATCTGCCACACATGGAATTGTCTTCAAAATTTGCAAATCGACTTACAATGAATGCATTTTTGACGTACTACAAAATAGTTGACATTCCCTAGCTGAAAACAAAATGGCGTCACTCTAAAATTGAATTGGAGGAAGCGAAATTCACATCTCGCGATTGGAAAAATTGTAAAAAATCTGCCACACATGGAATTGTCTTCAAAATTTGCAAATCGCCTTACAATGAATGTATTTTTGACGTACTACAAAATAGTTGACATTCCCTAGCTGAAAACAAAATGGCGGCACTCTGAAATTGAATTGGAGGAAGCGAAGTTCACATCTCGCGATTGGAAAAATTGTAAAAAATCTGCTACACATTGAATTGTCTTCAAAATTTGCAAATCGACTTACAATGAATGTATTTTTGACGTACTACAAAATAGTTGACATTCCCTAGCTGAAAACAAAATGGCGGCACTCTGAAATTGAATTGGAGGAAGCGAAATTCACATCTCGCGATTGGAAAAATTGTAAAAAATCTGCCACACATGGAATTGTCTTCAAAATTTGCAAATCGACTTACAATGAATGTATTTTTGACGTACTACAAAATAGTTGACATTCCCTAGCTGAAAACAAAATGGCGTCACTCTAAAATTGAATTGGAGGAAGCGAAATTCACATCTCGCGATTGGAAAAATTGTAAAAAATCTGCCACACATGGAATTGTCTTCAAAATTTGCAAATCGACTTACAATGAATGTATTTTTGACGTACTACAAAATAGTTGACATTCACTAGCAGAAAATAAAATGGCGGCACTCTAAAATTGAATTGGAGGAAGCGAAATTCACATCTCGCGATTGGAAAAATTGTAAAAAATCTACCACACATGGAATTGTCTTCAAAATTTGCAAATCGACTTACAATGAATGTATTTTTGACGTACTACAAAATAGTTGACATTCACTAGCAGAAAATAAAATGGCGGCACTCTAAAATTGAATTGGAGGAAGCGAAATTCACATCTCGCGATTGGAAAAATTGTAAAAAATCTGCCACACATGGAATTGTCTTCAAAATTTGCAAATCGCCTTACAATGAATGTATTTTTGACGTACTACAAAATAGTTGACATTCCCTAGCTGAAAACAAAATGGCGGCACTCTGAAATTGAATTGGAGGAAGCGAAATTCACATCTCGCGATTGGAAAAATTGTAAAAAATCTGCCACACATGGAATTGTCTTCAAAATTTGCAAATCGCCTTACAATGAATGTATTTTTGACGTACTACAAAATAGTTGACATTCCCTAGCTGAAAACAAAATGGCGGCACTCTGAAATTGAATTGGAGGAAGCGAAGTTCACATCTCGCGATTGGAAAAATTGTAAAAAATCTGCTACACATTGAATTGTCTTCAAAATTTGCAAATCGACTTACAATGAATGTATTTTTGACGTACTACAAAATAGTTGACATTCCCTAGCTGAAAACAAAATGGCGGCACTCTGAAATTGAATTGGAGGAAGCGAAATTCACATCTCGCGATTGGAAAAATTGTAAAAAATCTGCCACACATGGAATTGTCTTCAAAATTTGCAAATCGACTTACAATGAATGTATTTTTGACGTACTACAAAATAGTTGACATTCACTAGCAGAAAATAAAATGGCGTCACTCTAAAATTGAATTGGAGGAAGCGAAATTCACATCTCGCGATTGGAAAAATTGTAAAAAATCTGCCACACATGGAATTGTCTTCAAAATTTGCAAATCGACTTACAATGAATGTATTTTTGACGTACTACAAAATAGTTGACATTCACTAGCAGAAAATAAAATGGCGGCACTCTAAAATTGAATTGGAGGAAGCGAAATTCACATCTCGCGATTGGAAAAATTGTAAAAAATCTGCCACACATGGAATTGTCTTCAAAATTTGCAAATCGACTTACAATGAATGTATTTTTGACGTACTACAAAATAGTTGACATTCACTAGCAGAAAATAAAATGGCGGCACTCTAAAATTGAATTGGAGGAAGCGAAATTCACATCTCGCGATTGGAAAAATTGTAAAAAATCTGCCACACATGGAATTGTCTTCAAAATTTGCAAATCGACTTACAATGAATGTATTTTTGACGTACTACAAAATAGTTGACATTCACTAGCAGAAAATAAAATGGCGTCACTCTAAAATTGAATTGGAGGAAGCGAAATTCACATCTCGCGATTGGAAAAATTGTAAAAAATCTGCCACACATGGAATTGTCTTCAAAATTTGCAAATCGACTTACAATGAATGTATTTTTGACGTACTACAAAATAGTTGACATTCACTAGCAGAAAATAAAATGGCGTCACTCTAAAATTGAATTGAAGCAAGCGAAATTCACATCTCGCGATTGGAAAAATTGTAAAAAATCTGCCACACATGGAATTGTCTTCAAAATTTGCAAATCGACTTACAATGAATGTATTTTTGACGTACTACAAAATAGTTGACATTCACTAGCAGAAAATAAAATGGCGTCACTCTAAAATTGAATTGAAGCAAGCGAAATTCACATCTCGCGATTGGAAAAATTGTAAAAAATCTGCCACACATGGAATTGTCTTCAAAATTTGCAAATCGACTTACAATGAATGTATTTTTGACGTACTACAAAATAGTTGACATTCACTAGCAGAAAATAAAATGGCGTCACTCTACAATTGAATTGAAGGAAGCGAAATTCACATCTCGCGATTGGAAAAATTGTAAAAAATCTGCCACACATGGAATTGTCTTCAAAATTTGCAAATCGACTTACAATGAATGTATTTTTGACGTACTACAAAATAGTTGACATTCACTAGCAGAAAATAAAATGGCGTCACTCTAAAATTGAATTGGAGGAAGCGAAATTCACATCTCGCGATTGGAAAAATTGTAAAAAATCTGCCACACATGGAATTGTCTTCAAAATTTGCAAATCGACTTACAATGAATGCATTTTTGACGTACTACAAAATAGTTGACATTCCCTAGCTGAAAACAAAATGGCGGCACTCTAAAATTGAATTGGAGGAAGCGAAATTCACATCTAGCGATTGGAAAAATTGTAAAAAATCTGCCACACATGGAATTGTCTTCAAAATTTGCAAATCGACTTACAATGAATGTATTTTTGACGTACTACAAAATAGTTGACATTCACTAGCAGAAAATAAAATGGCGTCACTCTGAAATTGAATTGGAGGAAGCGAAATTCACATCTCGCGATTGGAAAAATTGTAAAAAATCTGCCACACATGGAATTGTCTTCAAAATTTGCAAATCGACTTACAATGAATGCATTTTTGACGTACTACAAAATAGTTGACATTCCCTAGCTGAAAACAAAATGGCGGCACTCTAAAATTGAATTGGAGGAAGCGAAATTTACATCTCGCGATTGGAAAAATTGGAAAAAATCTGCGACACAGGGAATTGTCTTCAAAATTTGCAAACCGACTTACAATGAATGTATTTTTGACGTACTACAAAATGGTTGACATTCCCTAGCTGAAAACAAAATGGCGGCACTCTACAATTGAATTGAAGGAAGCGAAATTCACATCTCGCGATTGGAAAAATTGTAAAAAATCTGCCACACATGGAATTGTCTTCAAAATTTGCAAATCGACTTACAATGAATGCATTTTTGACGTACTACAAAATAGTTGACATTCCCTAGCTGAAAACAAAATGGCGGCACTCTAAAATTGAATTGGAGGAAGCGAAATTTACATCTCGCGATTGGAAAAATTGGAAAAAATCTGCGACACAGGGAATTGTCTTCAAAATTTGCAAATCGACTTACAATGAATGTATTTTTGACGTACTACAAAATAGTTGACATTCACTAGCAGAAAATAAAATGGCGGCACTCTGAAATTGAATTGGAGGAAGCGAAATTCACATCTCGCGATTGGAAAAATTGTAAAAAATCTGCCACACATGGAATTGTCTTCAAAATTTGCAAATCGACTTACAATGAATGCATTTTTGACGTACTACAAAATAGTTGACATTCCCTAGCTGAAAACAAAATGGCGGCACTCTAAAATTGAATTGGAGGAAGCGAAATTCACATCTCGCGATTGGAAAAATTGTAAAAAATCTGCCACACATGGAATTGTCTTCAAAATTTGCAAATCGACTTACAATGAATGTATTTTTGACGTACTACAAAATAGTTGACATTCACTAGCAGAAAATAAAATGGCGGCACTCTAAAATTGAATTGGAGGAAGCGAAATTCACATCTCGCGATTGGAAAAATTGTAAAAAATCTGCCACACATGGAATTGTCTTCAAAATTTGCAAATCGCCTTACAATGAATGTATTTTTGACGTACTACAAAATAGTTGACATTCACTAGCAGAAAATAAAATGGCGTCACTCTAAAATTGAATTGGAGGAAGCGAAATTCACATCTCGCGATTGGAAAAATTGTAAAAAATCTGCCACACATGGAATTGTCTTCAAAATTTGCAAATCGACTTACAATGAATGCATTTTTGACGTACTACAAAATAGTTGACATTCCCTAGCTGAAAACAAAATGGCGGCACTCTAAAATTGAATTGGATGAAGCGAAATTCACATCTCGCGATTGGAAAAATTGTAAAAAATCTGCCACACATGGAATTGTCTTCAAAATTTGCAAATCGCCTTACAATGAATGTATTTTTGACGTACTACAAAATAGTTGACATTCACTAGCAGAAAATAAAATGGCGGCACTCTAAAATTGAATTGGAGGAAGCGAAATTCACATCTCGCGATTGGAAAAATTGTAAAAAATCTGCCACACATGGAATTGTCTTCAAAATTTGCAAATCGACTTACAATGAATGCATTTTTGACGTACTACAAAATAGTTGACATTCCCTAGCTGAAAACAAAATGGCGGCACTCTAAAATTGAATTGGAGGAAGCGAAATTTACATCTCGCGATTGGAAAAATTGGAAAAAATCTGCGACACAGGGAATTGTCTTCAAAATTTGCAAACCGACTTACAATGAATGTATTTTTGACGTACTACAAAATGGTTGACATTCCCTAGCTGAAAACAAAATGGCGGCACTCTACAATTGAATTGAAGGAAGCGAAATTCACATCTCGCGATTGGAAAAATTGTAAAAAATCTGCCACACATGGAATTGTCTTCAAAATTTGCAAATCGACTTACAATGAATGCATTTTTGACGTACTACAAAATAGTTGACATTCCCTAGCTGAAAACAAAATGGCGGCACTCTAAAATTGAATTGGAGGAAGCGAAATTTACATCTCGCGATTGGAAAAATTGGAAAAAATCTGCGACACAGGGAATTGTCTTCAAAATTTGCAAATCGACTTACAATGAATGTATTTTTGACGTACTACAAAATAGTTGACATTCACTAGCAGAAAATAAAATGGCGGCACTCTGAAATTGAATTGGAGGAAGCGAAATTCACATCTCGCGATTGGAAAAATTGTAAAAAATCTGCCACACATGGAATTGTCTTCAAAATTTGCAAATCGACTTACAATGAATGCATTTTTGACGTACTACAAAATAGTTGACATTCCCTAGCTGAAAACAAAATGGCGGCACTCTAAAATTGAATTGGAGGAAGCGAAATTCACATCTCGCGATTGGAAAAATTGTAAAAAATCTGCCACACATGGAATTGTCTTCAAAATTTGCAAATCGACTTACAATGAATGTATTTTTGACGTACTACAAAATAGTTGACATTCACTAGCAGAAAATAAAATGGCGGCACTCTAAAATTGAATTGGAGGAAGCGAAATTCACATCTCGCGATTGGAAAAATTGTAAAAAATCTGCCACACATGGAATTGTCTTCAAAATTTGCAAATCGCCTTACAATGAATGTATTTTTGACGTACTACAAAATAGTTGACATTCACTAGCAGAAAATAAAATGGCGTCACTCTAAAATTGAATTGGAGGAAGCGAAATTCACATCTCGCGATTGGAAAAATTGTAAAAAATCTGCCACACATGGAATTGTCTTCAAAATTTGCAAATCGACTTACAATGAATGCATTTTTGACGTACTACAAAATAGTTGACATTCCCTAGCTGAAAACAAAATGGCGGCACTCTAAAATTGAATTGGATGAAGCGAAATTCACATCTCGCGATTGGAAAAATTGTAAAAAATCTGCCACACATGGAATTGTCTTCAAAATTTGCAAATCGCCTTACAATGAATGTATTTTTGACGTACTACAAAATAGTTGACATTCACTAGCAGAAAATAAAATGGCGGCACTCTAAAATTGAATTGGAGGAAGCGAAATTCACATCTCGCGATTGGAAAAATTGTAAAAAATCTGCCACACATGGAATTGTCTTCAAAATTTGCAAATCGACTTACAATGAATGCATTTTTGACGTACTACAAAATAGTTGACATTCCCTAGCTGAAAACAAAATGGCGGCACTCTAAAATTGAATTGGAGGAAGCGAAATTTACATCTCGCGATTGGAAAAATTGGAAAAAATCTGCGACACAGGGAATTGTCTTCAAAATTTGCAAACCGACTTACAATGAATGTATTTTTGACGTACTACAAAATGGTTGACATTCCCTAGCTGAAAACAAAATGGCGGCACTCTACAATTGAATTGAAGGAAGCGAAATTCACATCTCGCGATTGGAAAAATTGTAAAAAATCTGCCACACATGGAATTGTCTTCAAAATTTGCAAATCGACTTACAATGAATGCATTTTTGACGTACTACAAAATAGTTGACATTCCCTAGCTGAAAACAAAATGGCGGCACTCTAAAATTGAATTGGAGGAAGCGAAATTTACATCTCGCGATTGGAAAAATTGGAAAAAATCTGCGACACAGGGAATTGTCTTCAAAATTTGCAAATCGACTTACAATGAATGTATTTTTGACGTACTACAAAATAGTTGACATTCACTAGCAGAAAATAAAATGGCGGCACTCTGAAATTGAATTGGAGGAAGCGAAATTCACATCTCGCGATTGGAAAAATTGTAAAAAATCTGCCACACATGGAATTGTCTTCAAAATTTGCAAATCGACTTACAATGAATGCATTTTTGACGTACTACAAAATAGTTGACATTCCCTAGCTGAAAACAAAATGGCGGCACTCTAAAATTGAATTGGAGGAAGCGAAATTCACATCTCGCGATTGGAAAAATTGTAAAAAATCTGCCACACATGGAATTGTCTTCAAAATTTGCAAATCGACTTACAATGAATGTATTTTTGACGTACTACAAAATAGTTGACATTCCCTAGCTGAAAACAAAATGGCGGCACTCTAAAATTGAATTGGAGGAAGCGAAATTCACATCTCGCGATTGGAAAAATTGTAAAAAATCTGCCACACATGGAATTGTCTTCAAAATTTGCAAATCGACTTACAATGAATGTATTTTTGACGTACTACAAAATAGTTGACATTCACTAGCAGAAAACAAAATGGCGGCACTCTAAAATTGAATTGGAGGAAGCGAAATTCACATCTCGCGATTGGAAAAATTGTAAAAAATCTGCCACACATGGAATTGTCTTCAAAATTTGCAAATCGCCTTACAATGAATGTATTTTTGACGTACTACAAAATAGTTGACATTCACTAGCAGAAAATAAAATGGCGTCACTCTAAAATTGAATTGGAGGAAGCGAAATTCACATCTCGCGATTGGAAAAATTGTAAAAAATCTGCCACACATGGAATTGTCTTCAAAATTTGCAAATCGACTTACAATGACTGCATTTTTGACGTACTACAAAATAGTTGACATTCCCTAGCTGAAAACAAAATGGCGGCACTCTAAAATTGAATTGGATGAAGCGAAATTCACATCTCGCGATTGGAAAAATTGTAAAAAATCTGCCACACATGGAATTGTCTTCAAAATTTGCAAATCGACTTACAATGAATGCATTTTTGACGTACTACAAAATAGTTGACATTCCCTAGCTGAAAACAAAATGGCGGCACTCTAAAATTGAATTGGAGGAAGCGAAATTTACATCTCGCGATTGGAAAAATTGGAAAAAATCTGCGACACAGGGAATTGTCTTCAAAATTTGCAAATCGACTTACAATGAATGTATTTTTGACGTACTACAAAATAGTTGACATTCACTAGCAGAAAATAAAATGGCGTCACTCTAAAATTGAATTGAAGCAAGCGAAATTCACATCTCGCGATTGGAAAAATTGTAAAAAATCTGCCACACATGGAATTGTCTTCAAAATTTGCAAATCGACTTACAATGAATGTATTTTTGACGTACTACAAAATAGTTGACATTCACTAGCAGAAAATAAAATGGCGTCACTCTAAAATTGAATTGGAGGAAGCGAAATTCACATCTCGCGATTGGAAAAATTGTAAAAAATCTGCCACACATGGAATTGTCTTCAAAATTTGCAAATCGACTTACAATGAATGCATTTTTGACGTACTACAAAATAGTTGACATTCCCTAGCTGAAAACAAAATGGCGGCACTCTAAAATTGAATTGGATGAAGCGAAATTCACATCTCGCGATTGGAAAAATTGTAAAAAATCTGCCACACATGGAATTGTCTTCAAAATTTGCAAATCGACTTACAATGAATGCATTTTTGACGTACTACAAAATAGTTGACATTCCCTAGCTGAAAACAAAATGGCGGCACTCTAAAATTGAATTGGAGGAAGCGAAATTTACATCTCGCGATTGGAAAAATTGGAAAAAATCTGCGACACAGGGAATTGTCTTCAAAATTTGCAAATCGACTTACAATGAATGTATTTTTGACGTACTACAAAATAGTTGACATTCACTAGCAGAAAATAAAATGGCGTCACTCTAAAATTGAATTGAAGGAAGCGAAATTCACATCTCGCGATTGGAAAAATTGTAAAAAATCTGCCACACATGGAATTGTCTTCAAAATTTGCAAATCGACTTACAATGAATGCATTTTTGACGTACTACAAAATAGTTGACATTCCCTAGCTGAAAACAAAATGGCGGCACTCTAAAATTGAATTGGATGAAGCGAAATTCACATCTCGCGATTGGAAAAATTGTAAAAAATCTGCCACACATGGAATTGTCTTCAAAATTTGCAAATCGACTTACAATGAATGTATTTTTGACGTACTACAAAATAGTTGACATTCACTAGCAGAAAATAAAATGGCGTCACTCTAAAATTGAATTGAAGCAAGCGAAATTCACATCTCGCGATTGGAAAAATTGTAAAAAATCTGCCACACATGGAATTGTCTTCAAAATTTGCAAATCGACTTACAATGAATGTATTTTTGACGTACTACAAAATAGTTGACATTCACTAGCAGAAAATAAAATGGCGTCACTCTAAAATTGAATTGAAGCAAGCGAAATTCACATCTCGCGATTGGAAAAATTGTAAAAAATCTGCGACACAGGGAATTGTCTTCAAAATTTGCAAATCGACTTACAATGAATGTATTTTTGACGTACTACAAAATAGTTGACATTCACTAGCAGAAAATAAAATGGCGTCACTCTAAAATTGAATTGAAGCAAGCGAAATTCACATCTCGCGATTGGAAAAATTGTAAAAAATCTGCCACACATGGAATTGTCTTCAAAATTTGCAAATCGACTTACAATGAATGCATTTTTGACGTACTACAAAATAGTTGACATTCCCTAGCTGAAAACAAAATGGCGGCACTCTAAAATTGAATTGGATGAAGCGAAATTCACATCTCGCGATTGGAAAAATTGTAAAAAATCTGCCACACATGGAATTGTCTTCAAAATTTGCAAATCGACTTACAATGAATGTATTTTTGACGTACTACAAAATAGTTGACATTCACTAGCAGAAAATAAAATGGCGTCACTCTAAAATTGAATTGAAGCAAGCGAAATTCACATCTCGCGATTGGAAAAATTGTAAAAAATCTGCCACACATGGAATTGTCTTCAAAATTTGCAAATCGACTTACAATGAATGCATTTTTGACGTACTACAAAATAGTTGACATTCCCTAGCTGAAAACAAAATGGCGGCACTCTAAAATTGAATTGGATGAAGCGAAATTCACATCTCGCGATTGGAAAAATTGTAAAAAATCTGCCACACATGGAATTGTCTTCAAAATTTGCAAATCGACTTACAATGAATGCATTTTTGACGTACTACAAAATAGTTGACATTCCCTAGCTGAAAACAAAATGGCGGCACTCTAAAATTGAATTGGAGGAAGCGAAATTTACATCTCGCGATTGGAAAAATTGGAAAAAATCTGCGACACAGGGAATTGTCTTCAAAATTTGCAAATCGACTTACAATGAATGTATTTTTGACGTACTACAAAATAGTTGACATTCACTAGCAGAAAATAAAATGGCGTCACTCTAAAATTGAATTGAAGCAAGCGAAATTCACATCTCGCGATTGGAAAAATTGTAAAAAATCTGCCACACATGGAATTGTCTTCAAAATTTGCAAATCGACTTACAATGAATGTATTTTTGACGTACTACAAAATAGTTGACATTCACTAGCAGAAAATAAAATGGCGTCACTCTAAAATTGAATTGAAGCAAGCGAAATTCACATCTCGCGATTGGAAAAATTGTAAAAAATCTGCCACACATGGAATTGTCTTCAAAATTTGCAAATCGACTTACAATGAATGCATTTTTGACGTACTACAAAATAGTTGACATTCACTAGCAGAAAATAAAATGGCGTCACTCTAAAATTGAATTGAAGCAAGCGAAATTCACATCTCGCGATTGGAAAAATTGTAAAAAATCTGCCACACATGGAATTGTCTTCAAAATTTGCAAATCGACTTACAATGAATGTATTTTTGACGTACTACAAAATAGTTGACATTCACTAGCAGAAAATAAAATGGCGTCACTCTAAAATTGAATTGGAGGAAGCGAAATTCACATCTCGCGATTGGAAAAATTGTAAAAAATCTGCCACACATGGAATTGTCTTCAAAATTTGCAAATCGACTTACAATGAATGCATTTTTGACGTACTACAAAATAGTTGACATTCCCTAGCTGAAAACAAAATGGCGGCACTCTAAAATTGAATTGGAGGAAGCGAAATTCACATCTAGCGATTGGAAAAATTGTAAAAAATCTGCCACACATGGAATTGTCTTCAAAATTTGCAAATCGACTTACAATGAATGCATTTTTGACGTACTACAAAATAGTTGACATTCCCTAGCTGAAAACAAAATGGCGGCACTCTAAAATTGAATTGGAGGAAGCGAAATTCACATCTAGCGATTGGAAAAATTGTAAAAAATCTGCCACACATGGAATTGTCTTCAAAATTTGCAAATCGACTTACAATGAATGCATTTTTGACGTACTATAAAATGAAAATAAAATGGCGGCACTTTAAACTTTACATCTCGCTATTAGAAAAATGTAAACAAATTAGCCTCAATGTTGAATGCTTTTGAAACTTTCTGATCCTCTACTGTACCTATGTGAGTAATGTATCACTACAGCAGATTTATTATCATTATTTAAAGTCAGAGTTTATATTCAAGTAAAGTAAACTGCCGTAACTAAAAAAGTATCCTAACGACTGCGCCACTTTTAAAAGCAATATTTCACAAAGTAATGATGTTTTGGGTAATAAATTTTAATATTATAGTTCCATTGAAACATTAAAGCCTACAGAGACACCGTTTAATGAATAAAGATGTCCGCGGCGGAGGCGAAGGGCGGAGGGCGCCAAGCCGCATCCCCTCCATCTGTTAATTAGCGTTAAAACTGATTACAAAATCGATCGAGAACTCAATTAAACGGCGGTTCCGTTTTATAACACTTTAAGACCCGGCTCACCTAATTTCAATGGGAATTAATGAGCGGAGGAAATGAAATATACTCGATGCGATCCGGAGGAAAGTTCCTCTTATTACAAAAATACCCCCGGTGCTGGAAGTTCTTTATGTGTGGTAATTTGAGTCGGCGTTTTACACGTGGTGGAAATTAGTCAAGTTTTCTCCGGCATTTGGGAATAATGTGCCCGTGACTGTCATCCCGAGAACGCATAAATAACCAAATAAGGGAAACGAGAAAGAGACGGAGATCGGAAATATGAGGAGGGAACGGGCTTTCCTTGAGCTTTATGTTTAATTAGGATGCTTAATTGTTCTAGTTATAAATCTAACATTAAGTTGGGTGTAATTTGGGACCAGAAAAAAAAATTACGTCGGGACTTAAAATGACTACCTTTCTACATAATGCTACGAATATTTAAATTAATCGAACGAATCGAGCGTACAATAAAAATCGACGATGAAGTTGGAGTCATGTCATGTTTCATTGTCGATTTTTGTTGTACGCTCACAACATTGGAAATCTCATCTTGTCTGCACTAATATCACACGCGTGAAATGCTGGTTGCTGGTCAGATATTATAATTAGGGATTATTAACATCTGACGTTTCAAGTACTTTACGTGTGCGCGTGTGACCTTAGTACATGCATGGTTTTAAATTTCCAGCGCCAACTGCGTCGTCGATTTTTGTTGTACGCTAGTTATAATAAAACAATAATGAAGTATAAGTGTACAACATAAAAAAATGTGAAACCAACCAAGTACCTCATTTTAACAATCCCGAATACAGTTATGGTGATTCGGTTGGTAATAACACGGGCATTGCTTCTGTACTCCCTGCTTAAATCCAGACGTTTAATCACCTTAAATATGCAAGTGCATACACTCCCTATTATTATAATTAAGCTACGACTGCAAATAGAGCAGTTCCACTCGAAAGCACTTTAATCCATTAAACAAACAAATGCATGCGAGTTAACCATCGGCATCTACACACACGGCACCAGCAGCAGCAAATACTCAAAAAAAAAATCCTTATCATCAGGTGGGTAATTTAAAGCTACAGTTTAATCAATGATAAACACGTAATTTATGGTTTTGACAAAAACATAAAAAGAATTCACATATCGGTCGGTCGAAAAGAGAAGGGGAGAATATCGGGCGGAAAGCTCGGCGTGTGTAATTTAATTAATTTACGGCGCCGGCGGCTTTTATGAATTTTCGCGTGGTGAATTTAATTTCAACATTTTCGAAACTGGTCCGTTCCGCAAATCATTATAATTGAACCAACCATTACTAACCGAACAACAAACAAAGGACGTGTGACGTAAATCGAAGCGCGGCGTATTGAAAAGCGCGCGTGCCTGTCCGATATTGACGATGTATAAATAAATATATCGAAATTAAATATCCCCTAATTACTCGCCGAAAATACGGGCGTGTTTGAATAACGCGTTCATAACTGTAAAATGCATCAAGTGGAAATGGTATTTATTGAAAGCTGGGGGAGCGCGATGAATATTTTATCAATTTTAACGGTGCGGGATGTTTGGCCAATATTTTTAATTAATCAGCGTTAAACGTATTTCGAAATGGGATTTTCATGATTTGTACATTTACTGTAATTTTCAAAATAATAATAAATAATCGACGTTTTCCTGGTGGAAACAAAATTGGAGTATAAGCAAAATTTGCATCTCACGATTAAAAAAATTCTGAAAAAATTACCATTGGCGGAATTAGCTTTAGAATTTACAAAAGCATTCAGAAAGAATGTATTTTTAACACACATGAAAATAATCGACGAATTCTTGGTGGAAACAAAATGGCAACACTCAAAACTTGAGTTGGAGTTTTAGCGAAATGTGCATCTCACGATTTGAAAAATTCTGAAAAAATTACCATTGGCGGAATTGGCTTCAGAATTTACAAAAGCATTCAGAAAGAATGTATTTTTAACACACATGAAAATAATCGACGAATTCCTGGTGGAAACAAAATGGCAACACTCAAAACTCGAGTTGGAGTATTAACGAAATTTGCATCTCACGATTAAAAAAATTCTGAAAAAATTACCATTGGCGAAATTGGCTTCAGAATTTACAAAAGCATTCAGAAAGAATGTATTTTTAACACACATGAAAATAATCGACGAATTCTTGGTGGAAACAAAATGGCAACACTCAAAACTCGAGTTGGAGTATTAACGAAATTTGCATCTCACGATTAAAAAAATTCTGAAAAAATTACCATTGGCGAAATTGGCTTCAGAATTTACAAAAGCATTGAGAAAGAATGTATTTTTAACACACATTAAAATAATCGACGTATTCCTGGTGGAAACAAAATGGCAACACCCAAAACAGGAGTTGGAGTATTAACGAAATTTGCATCTCACGATTAAAAAAATTCTGAAAAAATTACCATTGGCGAAATTGGCTTCAGAATTTACAAAAGCATTCAGAAAGAATGTATTTTTAACACACATGAAAATAATCGACGAATTCTTGGTGGAAACAAAATGGCAACACTCAAAACTCGAGTTGGAGTATTAACGAAATTTGCATCTCACGATTAAAAAAATTCTGAAAAAATTACCATTGGCGAAATTGGCTTCAGAATTTACAAAAGCATTCAGAAAGAATGTATTTTTAACACACATGAAAATAATCGACGTATTCCTGGTGGAAACAAAATGGCAACACCCAAAACAGGAGTTGGAGTATTAACGAAATTTGCATCTCACGATTTGAAAAATTCTGAAAAAATTACCATTGGCGGAATTGGCTTCAGAATTTACAAAAGCATTGAGAAAGAATGTATTTTTAACACACATTAAAATAATCGATGAATTCTTGGTGGAAACAAAATGGCAACACTCAAAACACGAGTTGGAGTTTAAGCAAAATTTGCATCTCAAGATTAGAAAAATTCTGAAAAAATTACCATTGGCAGAATTGGCTTCAGAATTTACAAAAGCATTGAGAAAGAATGTATTTTTAACACACATTAAAATAATCGATGAATTCTTGGTGGAAACAAAATGGCAACACTCAAAACACGAGTTGGAGTTTAAGCAAAATTTGCATCTCAAGATTAGAAAAATTCTGAAAAAATTACCATTGGCGGAATTGGCTTCAGAATTTACAAAAGCATTGAGAAAGAATGTATTTTTAACACACATTAAAATAATCGATGAATTCTTGGTGGAAACAAAATGGCAACACTCAAAACTCGAGTTGGAGTATTAACGAAATTTGCATCTCACGATTAAAAAAATTCTGAAAAAATTACCATTGGCGGAATTCGCTTCAGAATTTACAAAAGCATTGAGAAAGAATGTATTTTTAACACACATTAAAATAATCGATGAATTCTTGGTGGAAACAAAATGGCAACACTCAAAACACGAGTTGGAGTTTAAGCAAAATTTGCATCTCAAGATTAGAAAAATTCTGAAAAAATTACCATTGGCGGAATTGGCTTCAGAATTTACAAAAGCATTGAGAAAGAATGTATTTTTAACACACATTAAAATAATCGATGAATTCTTGGTGGAAACAAAATGGCAACACTCAAAACACGAGTTGGAGTTTAAGCAAAATTTGCATCTCAAGATTAGAAAAATTCTGAAAAAATTACCATTGGCGGAATTGGCTTCAGAATTTACAAAAGCATTGAGAAAGAATGTATTTTTAACACACATTAAAATAATCGATGAATTCTTGGTGGAAACAAAATGGCAACACTCAAAACTCGAGTTGGAGTATTAACGAAATTTGCATCTCACGATTAAAAAAATTCTGAAAAAATTACCATTGGCGGAATTGGCTTCAGAATTTACAAAAGCATTGAGAAAGAATGTATTTTTAACACACATTAAAATAATCGATGAATTCTTGGTGGAAACAAAATGGCAACACTCAAAACACGAGTTGGAGTTTAAGCAAAATTTGCATCTCACGATTTTAAAAATTCTGAAAAAATTATCATTGGCGGAATTGGCTTCAGAATTTACAAAAGCATTCAGAAATAATGTATTTTTAACACACATGAAAATAATCGACGAATTCTTGGTGGAAACAAAATGGCAACACTCAAAACACGAGTTGGAGTATTAACGAAATTTGCATCTCACGATTTGAAAAATTCTGAAAAAATTATCATTGGCGGAATTGGCTTCAGAATTTACAAAAGCATTCAGAAAGAATGTATTTTTAACACACATGAAAATAATCAACGTATTCCTGGTGGAAACAAAATGGCAACACTCAAACCTTGAGTTGGAGTTTAAGCGAAATTTGCATCTCACGATTTGAAAAATTCTGAAAAAATTACCATTGGCGGAATTGGCTTTATAATTTACAAAAGCATTCAGAAATAATGTATTTTTAACACACATTAAAATAATCGATGAATTCTTGGTGGAAACAAAATGGCAACACTCAAAACACGAGTTGGAGTTTAAGCAAAATTTGCATCTCAAGATTAGAAAAATTCTGAAAAAATTACCATTGGCGGAATTGGCTTCAGAATTTACAAAAGCATTGAGAAAGAATGTATTTTTAACACACATTAAAATAATCGATGAATTCTTGGTGGAAACAAAATGGCAACACTCAAAACACGAGTTGGAGTTTAAGCAAAATTTGCATCTCACGATTTTAAAAATTCTGAAAAAATTATCATTGGCGGAATTGGCTTCAGAATTTACAAAAGCATTCAGAAATAATGTATTTTTAACACACATGAAAATAATCGACGAATTCTTGGTGGAAACAAAATGGCAACACTCAAAACACGAGTTGGAGTATTAACGAAATTTGCATCTCACGATTTGAAAAATTCTGAAAAAATTATCATTGGCGGAATTGGCTTCAGAATTTACAAAAGCATTCAGAAAGAATGTATTTTTAACACACATGAAAATAATCAACGTATTCCTGGTGGAAACAAAATGGCAACACTCAAACCTTGAGTTGGAGTTTAAGCGAAATTTGCATCTCACGATTTGAAAAATTCTGAAAAAATTACCATTGGCGGAATTGGCTTTATAATTTACAAAAGCATTCAGAAATAATGTATTTTTAACACACATTAAAATAATCGATGAATTCTTGGTGGAAACAAAATGGCAACACTCAAAACACGAGTTGGAGTTTAAGCAAAATTTGCATCTCAAGATTAGAAAAATTCTGAAAAAATTACCATTGGCGGAATTGGCTTCAGAATTTACAAAAGCATTGAGAAAGAATGTATTTTTAACACACATTAAAATAATCGATGAATTCTTGGTGGAAACAAAATGGCAACACTCAAAACACGAGTTGGAGTTTAAGCAAAATTTGCATCTCACGATTTTAAAAATTCTGAAAAAATTATCATTGGCGGAATTGGCTTCAGAATTTACAAAAGCATTCAGAAATAATGTATTTTTAACACACATGAAAATAATCGACGAATTCTTGGTGGAAACAAAATGGCAACACTCAAAACACGAGTTGGAGTATTAACGAAATTTGCATCTCACGATTTGAAAAATTCTGAAAAAATTACCATTGGCGGAATTGGCTTCAGAATTTACAAAAGCATTCAGAAAGAATGTATTTTTAACACACATGAAAATAATCGACGAATTCTTGGTGGAAACAAAATGGCAACACTCAAAACTCGAGTTGGAGTTTAAGCGAAATTTGCATCTCAAGATTAGAAAAGTTCTGAAAAAATTGTCATTGGCGGAATTAGCTTTAAAATTTATAGAAGTAGTCAGAAAGAATGTACTTTTAAGGTAAATTTATTCAAAAACAATTGCTATATCCTAAGCTAAACTTAAACTAGAAAATCAAACAATGCACTCGACGATTTGAAAAATTGTAAAAAATTCATTCGTCAAGGGATTCACTTAAAAATCTCAAGATACATGAAGAAATATCGCATTTACCATTTCTTGTTGAAATAATTGCCATATCCTAAGTAGAAACAAAACAGCAACAAGCTAAACTTGAAATGGGGAAACAAATAATGCACTCGAATATTTGAAAAATTGTAAAAAATTCATTCGTCAAGGGATTCACTTAAAAATCTCAAGATACATGAAGAAATATCGCATTTACCATTTTCTGTTAATACAATTGCCATATCCTAAGTAGAAAAAAAAACAGCAACAAGCTAAACTTGAAATGGGGAAACAAATAATGCACTCGAAGATTTGAAAAATTGTAAAAAATTCATTCGTCAAGGGATTCACTTAAAAATCTCAAGATACATGAAGAAATATCGCATTTACCATTTTCTGTTAATACAATTGCCATATCCTAAGTAGAAACAAAACAGCAACAAGCTAAACTTGAAATGGGAAAACAAATAATGCACTCGATGATTTGAAAAATTGTAAAAAAATCATTCGTCAAGGGATTCACTTAAAAATCTCAGGATTTATGAAGAAATATCGCATTTACCATTTCCTGTTGAAACAATTGCCATATCCTAAGTAGAAACAAAACAGCAACAAGCTAAACTTGAAATGGGGAAACAAATAAGGCACTCGACGATTTGAAAAATCCTTTTTAATATGCACACGGTTTTATAATCTTAACCCTATACATACTCAAAATAACAAGCATTAAATAAATTACCCTCATTTAACATCATGTCTCGCGTCCTCGGTATTTCACTCATCAAACTAACGCGACGCCGAAGCTCCAGAAGCAGCAGCAGATGATGCCCGCGCGTTCTAATTTTATGCGCAATAATTAGTATGAGGGGATATCGGTAAATTAAAGCCTCTAATCTGGGCATCATTAAATAATTAGTACAAGTTTATACTTGTTAATCCTGGGGCCGTGAAACAAATGGTGGAGAAGTCGATGGCCGCCGAAGGCGGTCTCGCCCGGCGCCCACGATAATTACAATAATAAATTTAACAAGATGGGGTTAATAGTGTTATGGTGGGGGTTTAGAATAGAATTCTAATTTCCCTCCCCGTGTTATATAAATTGAGTAAGTGAAAAGATTTATTGTAGATTTTATGGTATGAAAATGGTAATTGTATTACTGAAACTTAAGTCACAAAAATAAATATGTAAGTTATACAAAACAAAGTTAAAAGTGTTTTATTATAATATTTAAAATGTATAACGAAGTAGAAGCCTCCAGCATAAACAATTTTATGAAGGACGTTGGCTTTGACTTTTGAGTCTCTTGAAAAAACAACGTTAAACTCGGTATAAATGTTTTTGAATGTTCCGAACTTAGTTCGTAAACCGCCCTTATTCATGAATAGGTCTATACTTATAAATACGTTTTCTTGTGTATAATGCACGGCCGGTTGTAAATCGTAATGTGACATCTACCGTCACTTTTTACAACAAAATGAAATATCCGCCATTATGATTTCATGGCAAACCTTTGTTTTTAATTCAAAATAATTGTAAAGTTTTTTTGCAAATATCTCGGTAAATACTTTGCAGAAACTGTTGAGTAAGGTACCAAATCATTCAGCTTAAAAAGGTTTAGAAATAATGTAATAACAATTAACACATTTCAAATTTTACATGTGAATCCCGTTTCGGTGAAAAAGTTTGATGTTAAAAAAAAATCTCCTGGCTCGGAAAATGTTGTTCGCATCAAACTGTGACTAAGAGATATGCATTACCAAACTTAATTACGTTTAATTTACTATAGCTACTTTCAATAAGTATTTTATTAACAATAATCATATAAAACCCATGTTTTTTTTGATAGCAGTACGCACTATCGCAAAAAGTTTACAAAAACATAACTAATTATTACTGCACATTCAACTCAAAAACTGTAACCACCTATAATTATATTAATGGCCCGTGGGAAGCCGCATCCTCCAACCCTTCCGTGTCGCAGCCGAAGTTGGCATTACTGCACCGTTCCCGTTCCCGATGTTCCTGCACGACTCATAAACCATGAGAGGGAATACTTATACCGTGCTCTCGTCTTCCCGAAACTGCCGCTAATGTTTATAACTTAAACACGAGACAAGATCTTATATTTACTTCGGAAACTTTAAATTAAGCGCGCTTGAGGTAAAGCCCTAGGTATCAAAGAATAATACGTCCCGTCCCATCCTCGAGACTAATAGGATAAAGTCTCCTCGTTGCCAGAGTGAAATGCAGAAGATACACGGATGTAACGTATCAGATGATTTTTATGGGAAAATTGGTAGTGAAGTTTCGTCGTAATCCTTGTAATGCGTGCAATAAAATCTTTGAAATATATACTGCAACTATTAAGCCTTATTCGCGATAACAAAAAAATATTACAGTAATAATAATAATGGTTCATTCTGCTAAACAAAAGTTACACTCGTCAAATAAAAAAATATATAACCATTAAATATTGTTCCCCATGAGAACACCTCCACACCGGTTTCGACCTTTCAGGTCTCATCAGTCTAGTTAGTTGCTGTTGGGAAAACGGAAAAAATTATATGATACAATGTGGCATATATAGACATATTGTAAATCTAACTAAAATTGTAGGCTAAGAAATTATCATATCAATCAGAAAATGGTGTAAGATCGAATGTTACCGCATTCGCAGCAATAAAAATATTTAATAAGTTCTACGGCGTAAATTTTAAAATTCCCGGCGCATCTACCATACGATATTAGGATATAATTCCTAAATGAGCTGATTTTAGTTGTTTATGAAGCGGTGCTTGCTACTATTATAAACTAGCTCGTTCGTTAAGGGTTAATACTATTTTTCAAAAATAAAGATTTTACACAATTTATTTGTTTATTGTGGATGATTAGATATTGATTTGATGAGGTTGTTATATGGGTTAAAAAAAATATCATCAAGAAAGGTTTCCTGCCAAAAAATAACGAATGATCTACTGCAGTATTTTCATGCAATTTAGTGTACAATCCCGAAACAACGTTGTTTTTCATAAGGGCTGTCACATAATTCATAGGTATCCTTACTTACACTTATTGGATAGGCCGTTACTCGATAGAGCGTATGTGCCCCCCCTCGCTATACTTAAACTGTTAAGAGATTACAGTCGACACGTGCACGACGGTCCCTTTGAGAGGATCTTTCGCGGTGATTGATTAGCGCTTAAAAAATGAAGCTATAGACGCACGTGTCCCGGGCCTCATTAATCTTTATTACAACTAAATTATTATTACCTTCGAATACGTAAAGGCGAACAGCATTAATAAATACGAAATAAGGGATGATAAAAAGTGCGACATGACAGGGGGATACGCGCGTTTCATTCCGAGCTGTCTGCCATCGAATATGCTCACCTGTTCGCGTTGCATGTTCTTTCTGACAAGTTTTAAAAGGATACGAAGATGAATTTATTATTTATTCCTCTTGGGGGGGCAGGCCTACCCCAAGCACCCGCCTCGTTGTTGTCGGAGGAGAACGGTTTTATTCTTGGTCTTTTGTATTCTTACTGGCTGTAAAATGTAGTGTGTTTGAATATTTATAGTGGGCTGTAAAACTAAAACTAGTGATTAGATATCGATTGAATGACGAAGCCAAGAGTACTTGAAAATGATGCGCCTTTTGTACTTATTGAAGTGACAGTGAGTATCAGAAATTAGTAGATGTTGATTATTAATTGAATGAAAGTGCGAGACAGGGGTCTTTTAGAAGGAACAATTAAGGCAGGCTTGGTACAAAAATTACGAACAGTTGAATAATTTCTTATCTCTACTCTACTCAGAATTTTAATATATATTGAGTTCAATGAATAATCTTAATTATGTTAACCGAGCTTATTGTAATTTTAAGTTCAATTTCTTCTCCGTTGGTTAAAAAATACATAAATAATTGCCACAACTAGGCAACTCGTGAAATACAATCTAAATTGATTGTACATTATAATTTTAATAAAGTTAAAAAAATCCGGACACTACCCGAAACCCGAGCGTGTTATAATTTGAAATTATTTTTTTTCCTTAGGCAAAAAAAATATAGAAACAATTACCACAACGAGGTAACTTTATAAATAGACTCAGAAGTGATTGCTTTAAATAATTTTGACAGAATTAGAAAATTTCCCGACACTAGAATTAGAGAAAATTGCTCGAAATCGTAGCGTATTAAAATTTGAAGTATTTTTTTTTTCCATGAGCAAAAAAAAATATAAAAACAATTGCCACAACGAGGTAACTTTTTAAATACACTCAGAATTGATTGCTTTAAATAATTTTGACAGAATTAGAAAATTTCGCGACACTAGAATTAAAGAAAATTGCTCGAAATCCTAGCGTATTATAATTTGAAGTATTTTTTTTCATGAGCAAAAAAATATAGAAACAATTACCACAACGAGGTAACTTTTTAAATACACTCAGAATTGATTGCTTTAAATAATTTTGACAGAATTAGAAAATTTCGCGACACTAGAATTAAAGAAAATTGCTCGAAATCCTAGCGTATTATAATTTGAAGTATTTTTTTTCATGAGCAAAAAAATATAGAAACAATTACCACAACGAGGTAACTTTTTAAATACACTCAGAATTGATTGCTTTAAATAATTTTGACAGAATTAGAAAATTTCCCGACACTAGAATTAGAGAAAATTGCTCGAAATCTTAGCGTATTATAATTTGAAGTATTTTTTTTCCATGGGCAAAAAAAATATAGAAACAATTACCACAACGAGGTAACTTTTTAAATACACTTAGAATTGATTGCTTTAAATAATTTTGACAGAATTAGAAAATTTCCCGACAAGAATTAGAGAAAATTGCTCGAAATCCTAGCGTATTATAATTTGAAGTATTTTTTTTTTCATGAGCAAAAAAAATATAGAAACAATTACCACAACGAGGTAACTTAATAAATAGACTCAGAATTGATTGCTTTAAATAATTTTGACAGAATTCGAAAATTCCCTGACACTAGAATTAGAGAAAATTGCTCGAAATTCTAGCGTATTATAATTTGAAGTATTTTTTTTTTCATGAGCAAAAAAAATATAGAAACAATTACCACAACGAGGTAACTTTTTAAATACACTCAGAAGTGATTGCTTTAAATAATTTTGATAGAATTAGAAAATTTCCCGACACTAGAATTAGAGAAAATTGCTCGAAATCTTAGCGTATTATAATTTGAAGTATTTTTTTTTCCATGGGCAAAAAAAATATAAAAACAATTGCCACAACGCGGTAACTTTTTAAATACTCTAAGAATTGATTACTTTTTATAATTTTGACAGAATTAAAAAAAATATATAAATAACCATGATTCTATCAAATTGGAGAAAGTAACGTGATGGCCACATCAAAATTTTTTTTTAGTAATTACTGCTATTACAACCCATTCCCATCCACAGAGAAAGTTGCTACAGTATGACAAGTTGTAATTAAATATGCCACCACAGATGTTTAAAAATATTGTTTGGAATTTGATAAATATCCCGTCTGTCCATCACTTTTTGGCTGAGAGTTAATTTTTATTGTGTGCAACGACTGAACACACGAGATAAGAGCATGCCATTTAAAACCGCAACCCGTCACAAACAAGGGCGGCGATACGGCGAGGGATGAAACGGCGAATTCGCGCCCCGAATCGATAAATTCATTTTCCGACGATAAATTACAGTCGACTTTCATTAGCTCCGTAAAATCGTCCGGTTTGCGTAACGAGATTTTACGCTTCGTTTCTGTGACAAAGGTGTAGTTTTTTTTTTTATTGCAGCCATTAAAATTAATCGATTTTTTTTTAAATTAGGCTTTAATTAAGACGCGGATGAAGTGTTGAATTGGAAAGTGGGCCTTAAGTATTTTTTATGAAAAATTTGAAACGTGTTAATCTTGGCTCCCATAATTATTTGACAGTATACATTATTTTTTAAGCTTATTAAGTTGAATGATTTGGTACCTTACTCAATAGTTTCTGCAGAAATAAATTGCAAAAAACTTATTTTGAATTAAAAGCAAAGGTTGGCCATGGAATCATAATGGCGGATATTTCATTTTGTTCTAAAAAGTGACAGTCGCTGTCGTATTACGATTTACAACGGACGTGTATTCTACATAAGAAAAGTATTTATAATTAAATGGTTTTCCTCAGATACTATTTAAGAACTGTACGTGGTTTGTTTGGTGCTGAATTTCCGGAGCCGAAATCTCCAGTGAAAGTAAGTGCAAGCTATATTACAGATAAATTGTACGTATCGCATAGCTAACCTAAAAATGAAGCAATTTTTAATAGAAAATTGCAAACTTTTCCCGTGTTACACAAATGACTATAGTGTTATACAAACAAAGTAAAAAGTGTTTTATTCTATTTAAAAGCAAGTATAACGAAGTGGAAGCTTTCTGCATAAAAACTATGGTTTTGTCGTGTTTTGAAATTACGATGATCGTAAAGAAACATTTTGGAAATCCTTATGTTATAACATACAATATAACACATTACTCAAAAGCTGTAATATTATCATTATCTTTCGGGCTGCGATCGTAATTCACTACTTTTCGGGAAATGGACTGCCGCAGAAAACGCCGGAGACTTCTTAATTTCACGGATACACGACCAAATTACTTTGTCATCTCGCGCAACGCGGCGCAATACATTCACCCGCCCTCTAATATGATTTAAATTGATATCAGATACGATTTTAATGTATAATACGGGCAGAATGCAGACGATAAACATTTATATCCGCAGGAGTGCATTGTAGAGGTAACTGCTAGGGTTGTAATGGCCTGTAATATCCTTTATGAATCTCATTACTGGCGAGCATAGAATGTGTGCGGGTATACGTATACATACGTTACGGTGTCCTGCAGGTATTAGACATACCGCATGTGCGGGATCGGTCGTAAGATGTAAAACGGGTTTACTATGGAGATAATGTTTGTGTCTTTCTTTGTAAATTCTGGTTTGGTTAATATTTTCTAGTAGTAATTGCGTTTCGTTAGGATTAACCTCGGCAACTGTCACTTTTTATAACAAAATGAAATATCCGCCATTATGATTTCATGGCAAACCATTGTTTTTAATTCAAAATAGTTGTGAAGTTTTTTGCAAATATCTCGGTAAATACTCTGCAGAAACCATTCAGTAAGGTACCAAATCGTTGAGCTTAAAAAGCTTTAAAAATAATGCAAGAAGACCGATACTGTCAAATAATTAGGGGAGCCAATATTAGTACATTCAAAATTTTACTTGTTAATCCCTATGGCCCGTTTTGCAATTCAACTCTTTACACAATGTTTATTAACAAATTATTTTCTAAATTTAGTAAAGACGAAATATGTATAAACATTTCAATTTATTTAATGCTTCTGCAACAAGGGAGGCTGTCTAAAATTTATTTATAAATTATTTTCTATTTCGATGTATTTTTTTTACCTTAAATTCTCTTCTATATTTGGTGACTGACAGCGACAGACAATGACACGTTTACACAGCTGATAATACAATGCCAGTTTACCAAAAATCTAGCTTAAATAAATGTTTGTGAAATCCACCGCTACAATGTTAAATTTAATTTATGAGCTAAGAGTGTATAAAACAGAGCAAAAGCAAAAGCCTTTGTCGAATTCTTTATAAAATTTCGAAGTTAGTCTGTAGGATCGGTTCCTGGGTAAATAAAAAGCGGGAGCTTTTGTTATCTGGCCTTCAACACTATCCATTACGTGTCGCTCCAACACGATGATTAATTGCCAAAACCGGCGGAAGTGTTCATTATAGGGGAATTAATTATTGGACGGGGGCGGGCGAGTCTATGTAATTTCGGTGTATAGATCGAGACAGTAAATCAGCCAATAATTGGCGCATTAATGCCACTTAACGTCCGGATTAAATAATGTGATATACACTTATCTGCCTTGAACATAGATGTAATGTATGAGGTTGTTTAGTACCTTCAGGATGCAGGAATCAACTAAAGATTGGAGCAGGGTGTCCTAAATAGAGTGGGATATCACGTGAAGATTTAATTACTAATAAAACACAGTTATATTCGTTTTTTCACAATTTATTTTTATCGCTAGATGTACATTTCGGGTACTATCGCGTCTATCAAAGTTCAAAAATGGGATAAACCATTTTGAGCCAAAAATTGCGAAGAAAGGAATATAACTGTGTTTTATTAGTAATTAAATCTTCACGTAACTCAGCTAGAGTTGATGAGTCTACTGTTATTATGCACGCATATGATACGACAGTAATTTTGTAAACGTGAAGGAAGTAAACAGGGCACAAGTTAAAAAAATATCTGGGAGGCACCGATGTGAAGATAGCCACGGATTTCTCGGCACCTCCACTACCAAATAAAAATATTATCTAGTTTGGGTGGACCCGAGAAAAAAAATTCATAAAAAAGATAAACAATTTTATCCAAAATTTAATGCGTTAAATCGTTTGTACACTCTTATCTACACGTTGTTGTTAAAAAATGTATCAAACAGTGCCATTTTGGACTTTGAAAGTTTGCTATATTATTTATTTAGTTTGGGTGGACCCGAGAAAAAAAATTCATAAAAAAGATATAAACAATTGTACCCAAAATGTAATGCATTAAATCGTTTAAGTACACTCTTATCTACACGTTGTTGTTAAAAAATTAAATTTAAAACGCGTCAAACAGTTCCATATTGGACTTTGAAAGTTTGATATATTATTTATTTAGTTTGGGTGGACCCGAGAAAAAAAATCATAAAAAAGTTATAAACAATTTTATCCAAAACTTTATGCGTTACATCGTTTAAGTAGACTCTTATCTACACGTTGTTGTTAAACAATTAAATTTAAAACGCGTCAAACAGTGCCATATTGAACTTGAAAGTTTGATATATTATTTATTTAGTTTGGGTGGACCCGAGAAAAAAAATTCATAAAAAAGTTATAAACAATTTTACCCAAAATTTCATCCTTTAAATCGTTTAAGTAGACTCTTATCTACACGTTGTTGTTATAAAATTAAATTTGAAACGCGTCAAACAGTGTCATATTGGACTTTGAAAGTTTGCTATATTATCTATTTAGTTTGGGTGGACCCGAGAAAAAAAATTCATAAAAAAGTTATAAACAATTTTATCCAGAATTTAATGCGTTGAATCGTTTAAGTACACTCTTATCTACAAGTTGTTGTTAAAAAAATAAATTTAAAACGCGTCAAACAGTGCGATATTGGACTTTGAAAGTTTGATATATTATTTATTTAGTTTGGGTGGACCCGAGAAAAACAATTCATAAAAAAGTTATAAATAATTTTATCCAAAATATAATGCGTTAAATCGTTTAAGTAGACTCTTATCTACACGTTGTTGTTAAAAAAATTAAATTTGAAACGCGTCAAACAGTGTCATATTGGACTTTAAATTCTTGTCATTTTAAAAAGAGAGTTCCCGTGGACTCGAGAAAAAATAATTGAAATTGTGGATTGACTGTACATTTATAGGCTAATGTTAATTACATTCTCAGCGTTTGATTTATTATAAATCATTAAAATTGAAGACATTTTTATATGGTGGTGGCTGCGCCGGGAAATCCGTGGCTATCTTCACATCGGTCTGAGTGGCTCGTTTTGAATGATCAAAATTTAAAAACAATATGAGAAATATTAATTATTTTAAGTTTAATTGTACCAGTAAATACGAATCTGATTCTACCGTCAGAATTATAAATTGTGTGCACAATACTTCCTGCATCAATATTAGCATACGCTCCATCCAGAGAATATGTACAGGGAACGGAGCAGGATGCGATTTTAGGGCGTACGTATGTATATAATCTCAAGACGCTCGTATATAAAATGTGCTGCATTCGGATTTCTCTCCCGCTATTATAAGGGAGATGAGGACGGCGCTTAGCGGGCGGACGCCCGGCGCCGCGACGCCATGTCTCTCCGGGCGCTGTCTCGTCTCCGCCGCGTCCTCTCCTCCTTTTTATATTAAAACTGCATGAATTTCTTTTTTACGCGCTACGTTTTGATTTTCCCAAGGCGATATTCATATTGCATTATTACTACTCTCCGAAACGAACAGGGAAGGGTATTATTTGCTTCGTTATTATCCTGAAAGATTCAGTTTCTAAAAAGGTCTAATTTTAGTACACTAACGCCCGGTATTATCAACTCATTTTAAAGGACGAGATTGAAGAGTGAATGTGCAGTCCTTTAGCCCATAAATGTCGAAGCTTCTACCTTTAACGATTTTAATGGCGATTTAACTTGACGTTTCTAGTTTTGAGGTTAGGTTACAGTGATTTCAGTTCGGTTTATAATCATGAATTCATGTTTCTTCAAATTTCACCGGCGACTCTTATCCTGCCAAATTACAACTTCGCCAATAAAAAAAATATTTTAGAGTTAAAATGATGTTTTCTATATTTATATTAAAAATACATTGACGTTAAGGTCACTATTTCATCGAACACCGTAAACTCATGTTGACACTGATTTATAAGGAAACTTCTTCTCTTACCCTTATTCATTCAATGTGGGGCGGGCAACATCCTATCCAATAAGAGTAAGTAAGACCACCTATGAATTATGCGAGAGGAAGAACACTGAGGAATTGCACCTCGCTATATATATATACGTTTCGAAGCCGAAGCCGAAAAGGCCCTTTCATATATATACATACACGATTCGTCTGCAACATCAAAGAAATGATTTATGAAACGCTGGCGAAACGGCTAAAGGTATTTCGGGCCGGTGGAAATTTGCACGAGAGGACTAATCGAGAGTGAAAGTCGGTGGTGCAGGAGGCAGCAGCGTCGTCGTCGAGTCGAGTCGTGTTTAGTCTTTTCGTTCCATTCTAGATTACACGGTACATTTGGGTCTTGTTTCTTGAGAAGGCGGGCACAGGAAGGAAGGAGGAAGGGCGCCGTGTTTTGTAAATAGTGACTCGACACGAGCCATTAGTCGCCGGATAATATGTTCGCAGAAACCGCGATGAATATGCGGGAGTCGGCATGACGTCTACTTAATGAAGTTTGCGTATGCACGGACGCGTCCACTAGGAGGGTGTGTGTGTGTGCAATAAACGCTAAATACTCCCCTCTTCGTCCTTGAGGTGAACCCTCGAAGAGGTATCAAAGAACAATGTTTCCCACCCCACATTTCTTGTATGAGCTATTAATGTTGTGCCGAGTCAACAATACGCCAGAAGTATTGGGAAAATTCGTGGAATTGCTGTTACAAACAATTGATAAAATTGATAAACTCAAAAAGTTTACTTTATTTTATTTTATATAATAGTTCCTTGGCAACGAGTAACGTTAAGGTACCTTTAACAACACTAATGTTCAGGAGCGGCTCATTTTGCAGGGCCAAGGAGCCGTGGCACTATCTGTAGTTTCAAGCTCAGTAAGAATTTTTAATTAATTCGTAAAACACTTTCGCCAGTTACTTTGGTCTGAGAAGATAAATCGTTTATTTTTTCCTCAGAGAAGGAGGGGGGGGGGGGCATATTTCATAAGTGGCGCTACCATCAACATGTTCCACGAGCTGCTACTGAAATTAAGTTCAGTTTTTGAAAATGAAAGTGTAATAATCGAGCAAAAAAATAAATAAAAATATAAAACGTGTCAACTAAATTCTACAAAAATTAAATTGGATTTGCAAATCATCGTTTTATCCAACTAAGTAGAGTTTTGAAAATCCGCCAATTATTTCACGATTTGTGAATTTTTGAAAATTTTAGTTTTCGAATTGTGTAATACTCGAGCAAAAAATTTAAAAAAATATAAAACGTGTCAACTAAATTCTACAAAAATTAAATTGGATTTGCAAATCATCGTTTTATCAAACTAAGTAGAGTTTTTGAAAATCCGCCAATTATTTCACGAGTTGTGAATTTTTGAAAATTTTAGTTTTCGAATTGTGTAATACTCGAGCAAAAAAAGAAAAAAAATATAAAACGTATCAACTAAATTCTACAAAAATTAAATTGGATTTGCAAATCATCGTTTTATCAAACTAAGTAGAGTTTTGAAAATCCGCCAATTATTTCACGATTTGTGAATTTTTGAAAATTTTAGTTTTCGAATTGTGTAATACTCGAGCAAAAAATAAAAAAAAATATATAAAACCTGACGACTAAATTCTACAAAAATTAAATTGGATTTGCAAATCATCTTTTCATCAAATTAAGTAGAGTTTTTGAAAATCGTCAATTATTCCGGGAGTTGCGAATTTTTGAAAATTTTAGTTTTTAGTTTTCGAATTGTGTAATAATAATTCTACAAAAATTAAATTGGATTTGCAAATCATCGTTTTATCAAACCAAGTAGAGTTTTTGAAAATCCGTCAATTATTTCGCGAGTTGCGAATTTTTGAAAATTTTAGTTTTCGAATTGTGTAATACTCGAGCAAAAAATAAAAAAAAAAAAACGTGACGACTAAATTCTACAAAAATTAAATTGGATTTGCAAATCATCGTTTTATCTAACTAAGTAGAGTTTTTGAAAATCCGCCAATTATTTCGCGAGTTGTGAATTTTTGAAAATTTTAGTTTTCGAATTGTGTAATACTCGAGCAAAAAATTTAAAAAAATATAAAACGTGTCAACTAAATTCTACAAAAATTAAATTGGATTTGCAAATCATCGTTTTATCCAACTAAGTAGAGTTTTTGAAAATCCGCCAATTATTTCGCGAGTTTTTGAAAATTTTAGTTTTTGAATTGTGTAATACTCGAGCAAAAAATTAAAAAAAAAATAAAACGTGACGACTAAATTCTATAAAAATTAAATTGGATTTGCAAATCATTGCTTTGTCAAAGTAAGTACAGTTTTTGAAAATCCAGCAATTATTTCGCGAGTTGTGAAATTTTGAAAATTTCAGTTTTCGAATTGTGTAATACTCGAGCAAAAAATTAAAAAAAATACAAAAGGTGTCAACTAAATTCTACAAAAACTACATTAGATTTACAAATCATAGTTTTATCAAATTAAGCAGGGACGGCTCGTTATGTAGAGCCAAGGAGCCTGTAGTTCAAGCTCAGCAAGAATTTTTAAAACACTTTCGCCAGTTCCTTTGGCCAAGGAAGATGAATCGTTCTTTCTTTCTTAAAACAAGGGGGGGGGGGGTTATGTTGTATAAGTGGCTCTACCATCAACATGTTCCACGAGCCGCCACTGCTAGTGTTGTTAAATAAAAAAAAAAACAGAAATAGGATAAAATAAACCATGTTACGACACGCATAACGTTATTTGCTTTTACATTACTCGAGAATTTAAAAGCACTCGCTTCTACGTCGCTCGTGTTTCAAACTTTTCTCTCGTAATGTAAAAACCTTCCTAACGTTACTTGTACCGTAAATTACTATAACACGTTCACTGCGTTACGGGGCATATGTGTCCCGTTGTGGACTTCCGTATTATCGTACTACCCTATTGACGCAATTAAAAGTTTTTTGGTTGCGATCACAGATTAATATTAATCTGTGGTACCGATTAATTCCATTCAGTTTGCACAATTTAAAAAAAATGTACGGGATTAATATGACCCGGATCGCCTATTATAAAGGCACACAAAAATCGTAGCAGCAGTGAACGTGTCAAATCACATAATTATCGAACTTTTAATAATAATAATAATAATTTTATTGGTGGCATCACAGGGTTTACAGAGGTCAACAATTACTGTAATTAATATGATCAGCACATAAAGTATTTATATACGTATATTTTATATTTAACACAAAATTTATTCATATAATCATAATTAAAAATTAGAACATCCGAATGACCAAAAATAGTCGCCTCACCGGGGTCCAATTATATAGAAGGATATAATTAGAATATACGTGAGGTAAATTAATTGAATCCGCAATTATACAACCCCATTCTTTCCAAATTACCGGAGTTATTTCGTGCGACCCCTCCCAGGGGCGGTAAATCATGGGGGTACATATTTAGGGGGCAAGTACTGTTAAGTAAGCTGTCAGGGTATACATAAAGTTATTAGGAGTAAAACAGCTCCTGTGTGTCTTAACATGATTTAATCTGAGCCATTTACATTGTTAGTGAATTACCATTTGTGCGGAGTTGTGGGGTTGCAGTTTGGAAAATGTGTGCAACTGGCGCAAAACACATACTTACCGTACGAGGGCGCGGGCACCGGCGGAAAATGCACGTGCACAGGTGTACGGTCGATGGAAATCGATTTTACATTTTATATGAACGGCGGTTTAGTGTCTCACGTTTGTAGACATGCAATACTAAGCTGCCGATGATGGTTGAAATGATGAAGGTTAAATCGATTTAATCATTTACTCGAATACTTTTTGTTTTTGCGAGAAAGTTCGTTGCTTAGCGATTTTTATGATGGCGGCTCGTCATTTTTTCTAATGTCAGTTGTTCAAATAAAAATTGCAAATAAACAACGAACTTGAATGTACGTCACGAATGGTATTTGGAAATTATTTCAAAAACAGCATTTACCTTCTTCACATTATACGTCCAGTCTTTCGGAATCGCGGGAAGATTTAGTTCCCAACAGCTGATACTTTCTTCCGGCATAGAATTTTTCAAATTGCTTCCAAACACATGATCTCATTTTTGATGGTATTTTTTGGTGCGTAACTTGCCACCGCATTTATTAATTTATAATTTACTTACAACTGACATAAATATAAAAAGAAAATTATTCCAACTTCAGAATAACACAAATGGCTCCGCTTGAAAACAAAGAAACAAAAAATTCTCAGTAAATTTCACATTTCTTTCAGCAATTGCTTGAAATTTTGACAGATGAATCCCAAATAATGCGCCTTTGTAATTTCTCAAAGAAAATTATTCTAACTTTATAATAACACCAACAGCTACGCTTGAAAACAAATTTTGTGATCCAGAAATCCAGTTTTTCCTGAAATTTCTCCGTAAAATCCACATTTCTTTCAACAGTTGCTTGAAATTTTGACAGATGCATCCCAAATAATGCGCCTTTGTAATTTCTCAAAGAAAATTATTCTAACTTTAGAATAAACCAACAGCTACGCTTGAAAATAAATTTTGTTAACGAGAAATGCACTTTTTCCTGAAATTTGTCCGTAAATTCCACATTTTTTTCAACAGTTGCTTGAAATTTTGACAGATGAATCCTAAATAATGCGCCTTTGTAATTTCTCAAAGAAAATTATTCTAACTTCACAATAACACCAACAGCTACGCTTGAAAATAAATTTTATGATGAAATCATAATGGCGGATATTTCATTTTGTTGTAAAAAGTGACGGTAGATGTCACATTACGATTTACAACCGGCCGTGCATTATACACAAGAAAACGTATTTATAAGTATAGACCTATTCATGAATAAGGGCGGTTTACGAACTAAGTTCGGAACATTCAAATAATATTGGTATCCTTTTCTACTAAATCAAAACGAATGTCTGTTAGAAGGTTATGCGGATGATACCACAATTTTAGTGAGTAGTAACAATGTACAAGATGTAATATCTAAAGGCAGTCAATCTTACAAAACACTGCACATGTGGTTTTTGCAAAATAAATTTATACTGAATGGTAAAAAAACAAACGCTATGTTATTCAAGACGAAAAATGCTGTTTTAGATATTCCGTCTATGCTAAATCTAGAAGAGGGTGAAATTGAAATAAAACAATATGTAAAATTATTAGGTATAACGGTGGATAATGAACTAAACTGGAAACAACATATAAATAATACTGTAAATAAATTAAACACGGCTTGTTACATGATAAGATCCATGCAAAAGATTGCTGACAAAAGTATTTTACTACTGATTTACTATTCAAATTTTGAAAGTATAATGAGATATGGCATTATATTCTATGGAAATAGTGTAAGCTGTAATAAACTATTTTTGTGTCAGAAACAGGCAATTCGATTAATTCTAAATTTAGGATATAGAGCATCATGTCGTGGTATGTTTAAAAATCTAAACATTCTAACATTTACTGCACTCTATGTATATGAAACACTTACTTTTCATTTCAAAAATACAGACATGTTTACAAAATGCAAACAGAATCATAAATACAGTACGAGAAATCATGAACAGTATGCGTTGCCTATACACAGACTGAATGTTAGTGAAAAAAGCACATATTACAGCTCAATGAAACTATGGAACTCTTTACCAGCCCATCTTAAGCAGACCAGGGACATGAAATTTTTCAAAAACAGACTCTATGAGTATCTTTGCGAATCGGAGCCATATGATATGGCAGAGTATCTAAATAGTACTTAGTGTGAATATTTCATATGAATTTGTTTTCTTTTTTTTCTGACGCATTACTTTTTTGTTGCTATATGGTTGTAATTTGTCATGTAGTTAAATTATAGTAATAAAGTTATAAATACAAATACAAATACAAATACTACCTGCTAACCGAGCGGATATTCCCAAGACGTACGATTTCGTCGGCCGTATCTAGAAAACACACACGGGGCCTGCGTAGCTCGGTAGAAGGAGAAAGAAATAGTTTACGGAGTCTTTTACTTACCGGTTATTTCATAGGCGCGCGAGATTTAGCCTATGGTGGAAAATTGCAAGGGACACTACTTGATTCGGGCGGACAAGACACCCCGACCGCCATCTCTGCTGAATAACTCTATGAATGGTTTTACTCAGGTACTTTTTAAGTAGTGTAAGTGACTTGTTTAGTATTGCATTTCCGGTCAAGGCAATACCATTCAATGAGTATTAAAAATAATGTACGTTTAAATACGTTTTCTTATGTAAAATACACGGCCGGTTGTAAATCGTAATGCGGCAGCAAACGTCACTTTTTCGAACAAAATTAAATATCCGCCATTATGATTTCATGGCAAACCTTTCTTTTAAATTCAAAATGATTGTAAAGTTTTTTGCAAATATTTCGGTGAATACTCTTCGGCAGAAACCATTGAGTAAGGTACCAAATTCTTTAGTTTAAAAAGCTTTAAAAATAATATAAGAAGACCGATACTGTCAAATAATTAGGGAAGCCAATATTAATAAAATTCAAATCTTACATGTAAATCCCTATTGCCCGCTTTGCAATTCAACACCCTGTATAAGTTTTCGATATAAGCCGATGCAACCGAATTTAGTAATTCTGATAAATCGGAATGTCTGAAACGCAGTTGTTGCTTTCGAATTAAATCTGTTGTGCGGATTTCAAAAGATGCTCATTCATTTGGATCCATTCAGGGCTTCGTAATAATGAATAGGCCGGGAATGTGCAAATCATTGATATCATTCAAGGCCGGACATTGAATTGAATCAAATTTACATCTGAGTGAATGGGATTTGTATCAAGCAACATTAAAAAAAGGGAATTTTAATGGATATACACCGTTTATTTATTTGAAAAATAAATAGATGTGAATTAGTAATGTCTATAAAGTGGCATATTAGAGATAACTATTTAATTTTAAGGGGTCTACCTGGTCAGGTAGGTGATTTTTAGGATTTTTTTGCAATAAATATAAAACTTGTTTAAAATTAAATTGGTCCATGTGGTAGCATACATGTAACATACATTTTACAAGAAAAAATATTAGTAATAAAATAATCATCCTCTTGAAGGCTGATGAAAAAAAAACAAGTTTCGCGGTGATCACTGCTACTCGGATTTGGATTATCAGAAATCAAAAAGAAACAAAAAGATTTCTTTAATACATACAAGTATCTAGTGATTGAACGAAAGGTTTGTCGTAATATACGTCGAAAAAACAAATTCCTTCGTCCAATCACTGGCCTATTATATCTCAAATAAACGTGTCAAATTTGAAAAAGATCGGTGCAGCAGTTTTTAAAATATCGCGGACACAGAGTTTGAAATTGCGGTTTGCACGGTTGAACGCCCGTAACTCCGTGAATTTTAATCGGACTAATTCCAACTTTTTAGGGAATATTCTTCAAATGTTGTAGTTACTGAAAATGTCAAAACCCAAAAATCGATTTTTTTAAATATCTGAGTAGGCATGACCCGTAAGTAAGTTATACACAAACAAACCGAACGTTAAATTTTCTTTTACAAAATCGACTGCCCTGCACGGTGTTTACCACTTGCCGAGTGCTCCCAAGATACGTATAACCGTACCAAAATCTCATGACAAGTTGTTAAATTTCAAGAGAGGGGACGCCGGAAACTCATGATTATTCAGTAAATATAATGTAAATATCAGCAAATCCATGAATTATACGCCGAAAGAGCGACCGGATTTTGATTTAAAAGAAAAACAAGGAGCACACCCTTCCAAGTCGATTCTTCCCTTAGTTTGGACCCTTATGAAACACCTCAAGCCAATGAACCAAGGAAAACGCACTGCTAGAATAGTTGTTTCAGCCTTTTTTGTCCAAAAAACCGACTAAAAAAATCAAACATTTTTCGGGTTATTCAATGTTTCCAATGTATTTAACGGACTCTTTTATTATGGAGGGTCTCCAGAGCAGAGCGGGAGCTATTTTCAAGTGTCATCCGAAGCAAAATTTGGCCACCTGGCAGAAAATCGCCATTTTCGACCAAAGACTAATCATTGATTTTTCGCATTGATAATTAGCTGTATAGATCCAGATCCTTAATGGCTTAGAGAGCCAGAAAATGTCGGAATATTGTTGCCCCCACACATTTGGCCAAACTCAAAAGACGCATGTCCGAAAATGGCCATCTTGACCATCTCTCTGCCGTGTTGAGGAGGTTTTTAAAACTTCGGAAGTGTCGGGAAAGCCCAATTTAAATGATTCGAACCATGTGGGCCGACTGAAAGAATTTACAGATTTAACCGAAAATGGCCATTTGTGATGCAGATGCTAGAGTGGGTTTTCTGGCCTAGCGAATGCGAGTGAAGAGGTTTCAAATAGCGCTTGAGATAAAGAAGAGAACAATTATACACCCCAAAATGTCATGGACCAAATCTAGAGGCTAGCCAAAAATCAATCTCTATGACCAGCAGGGGACTAACACACTGAGTGGGAAATGAGGGACCAACTCTGAAAACTGCCCCCATGATAAAAAAATCCGTTAAATACACTGAATAACCCGAAAAATGTCTGAATTTTTTAGTCGGTTTTTTAGATCTAGCAGTGCGTTTTCCTTGGTTCATTGGCTTGAGGTGTCTCCTAAGGGTAGAAACTAAGGGAAGAATCGACTTGTGAGACAGAAACTGAGAAAAGCAAAATTTCTTTTGAAGTAAATCGTTCGTACAACTCCTGGAAATGCCGAAAAACGATTAAATTTATATTTTCTTCAAAAATTTATTTTTGTATTTTTTCAAGTCTAGAATCCCATTCTGAACACTATTTGTTCATAAAAATTATTTGTGAGACTTATAGAAATCGAGTCTCGCTCTATCGCCGCCTAATTCATGGATTTGCTGATAAACACAAAGAATCGTCGCGAAATGATGATTCCTGTTCAATTCGATGGTGCCGCCACGCGGAGATTTGTTATCGTGTACTTTCGCACCCTGCGCAAACTTTATCCCCCCCCCCGTAACGCGTGGTTTTGGTTTGGCTGTACGTACCTTAGTTTACTACCGACGCAATCCTGACTTGAACATCATTGATGATTGGATGAACTCACCTGAAATGTAAAAAGAAACAGGTATTAAAAAATTATCAAACCCGAAGGTTTAGAAAAGCTACGCAGATTGTACAATGAATTATAACGTTTTTCGTGGTCGTTAATTAAAAATTTTAAAATAATTCTATTGGACATTGGCTTAGACAGCGTAGGCCATTCAGCCACAACCGATGATTTATAATATATTATTCATATTAAATTTCATTTCATGTCATTTATTTCACGGAAATCTCCTTTGCAATTTACAATCCATACATTCCGTATTCATTTACGTAATTTACAAAAATATTAAATACAAACAAAATAACAACATAAACATATAAATTGCTGTTACTATTAAGTTACATATCCCAAACGATTTAAAACGGATACTCAGACGATAAACTTCGATTAAATTTTAAATATACATTAAATAAATAAATAAATAAATAAAATGAAAATAGACATCTTCAAACACCCATGCCCTCGCCGGTATTCGAACCCAGGACCCTCCACATTAGTTCTAGCGCACTAACGCACGCGGCTAGTAATTCCCCAACCCAAATTTCCGTCAATCATCCTTCCTTAAAAAAAAAAAAAATAATAATAATAATTCTACGTGAACGGGGCCTGAAATTGTGAATTTTTGGCGACTCGGAGAAAGTATGATATAAAAACGATTGCTAACGTATTTTAAATGCTCATATTACATAAGCGCGCTGAGAAATTTGTTGAAAAAAAAAAACACAAAAGCTGAACTGGACTGAAAGTACATTGCTTTATTTATTGTATTATTTTGTAATTATTTTTATGAAGAAATAAATACTATTATTATCATACAGGGTTTCCCGAAAGTAACGAATAAATTCCATAAAATCGCTGATAAAAATATTTCAAAATATTGCTCGGACAGATCGATTTTTATTACTTTCTCCGTTACGAAGTACGAGAAAGTATTGTAATCGTGAATTTTTTCAAATTTTTTTACTTAAATATCCGTTTTGAGGTCCCTAGAGACGATGTAAAAGATTTCTGAAAAAAAAAATTGTGTCTGTGTGTCTGCTGTGCGCGCTGTATCTCAAAAACTAATGGAGCAATTAACATGAAACTTTGAACATACGTCTTATTTGATAATCTGAAGAACTGACAAGTTTTTGGTGAAATTCCGTACACCGGAAGTGGGTGTTTACCTTAACCGTTTTTTGTTTTTTTCCAATATTTTTTTTAAATGGAAACTATTACGGAAACATTCAAATGAATATTGAAGAAAAAGATATGATCATCTTTTGCTTGAAAATATTTTTCATAAAACCATTGTTATTCGAGAAAAAAAAAATATTATTTTTTTTCATTTTTGGTTTATAATTATGAAACGATAATTAAAAAATTACAGCAAATAATTGTAGGGAATGCCAAAATGAATAACTTATAAAGAATAATTTTTTTTCGAAATGGCTTCAGTTTTTGAGTAAACTGAGTTTTTAAATGTGAAGTATAATTTTTCTATCTTTTATAATTTTGACGTTTTAAACGTCAGTTTCAGTTTTCACATATGATTTAAATTGAAAATAAACCATGAAAGCGTAAATATAAATGACTATGATACCATCAAGTCGGAGAAAGTAACATGATGGCCACATAACCATTTTTTTTTAATTGTCATCTAGTGTTGTGATTTTGAACCCCGCACCCTTCAACCCCTAAGCGATAGCAACTCCAACTATAGAATTTCAGATGGAAAAGTATCTTCATTTGATAGATTTTTTTTATGTTGAATACAACAAGAAAAAGTTTTTTTTTTTAATCAGTTAATAAATATATTCGAAAATGTATTCAAATAAAAGCGCCAATATTCGAGTAGGCGTAGATACGGCTCTAGCAATTAGTGCAATTGTTTGTAATTAAATGCCAAACAAAATTTATTTTATTTAATTTATAATTTTTCATCATTTTGATATGTTTGAAAATTATTTTTTTTAATATCGATGTTGCGTTTTCCAATTACGCAAATTTTTTTGCAATTTTTGCATTTCAGCACAGGATATACTGAGAAAGAAAGTACAGCCATATCAACGCCTGCTCGAATATTTTTTCATCGTTTCGATATTTAAATTTTTTTTTTTTAATGTTGACGTTGCATTTCCTAATTTCGCATAATCTTTTGTAATTTTTGTATATCAGTACAGGATGTACCAAGAAAGAAAGACAGCAATTGTTTTTACCACTTATTGCTAGAGCCATATCAACGCCTCCTCGAATATTTTCTCATCGTTTTGATATTTTTGAAAAATATTTTTTTTTTTTTAATGTTGACGTTGCATTTCCTAATTTCGCATAATCTTTTGTAATTTGTGTATATCAGTACAGGATGTACTAAGAAAGAAAGACAGCAATTGTTTTTATCACGTATTGCTAGAGCCATATCAACGCCTGCTCGAATATTTTTTCATCGTTTTAATATTTTTGAAAAAAAAATTTTTTTTAATGTTGATGTTGCGTTTTCTAATTACGCAAAATCTTTTGCAATTTTTGCATTTCAGTACAGGATATACTAAGAAAGATTGCAATTGTTTTTATCACTTATTACTAGAGCCATATCAACGCCTACTCGAATATTGGCAATTTTATTTGAAAACATTTTGGTAAATTTCGGTTTTTTATTAACCGATTTTGAAAAACTGTTTTTTAAATTATATTTAGCATTAAACAGGCCATCAAATGAGGTATCAGAAGAGGTACTTTGCCATTTGAATTTGAAAAGTTGGGGTTGTTAGTGCTTAGGGGTTGAAGGGTGCGAGGTTGAAAATTCCATCTCTTGATGACAATTTAAAAATAAAAATCGACCTATCCGAGCAATTTTTTTGAACTATTTTTATCAACGATTTTATGAAATTTATCCGTTACTTTCGGGAAACCCTGTATATTAAAATTCTCTGAAGCTATGTATTTAACATTTGAGAACTTAAAAAGATCAATTTTTTTTTTAGATGTTGCATGACACTCCTAATGCAACAATGAATACGACATATTTAGGAAAAATTCCAAAACCAAAATTCCCCAAAAAAAAACGAAAGTTGCATAAAAAGTTCGCAACTTATAAAGATCATTCTTTTTTTTTAGATATTACAAAACACTCCTAAAGCAACAATGAATACGACATATTTAGGAAAAATTCCAAAACCAAAATTCCCTCAAAAAGGTTGCGAACTTTTTATGCAACTTTCAATTTTTTTGGGGGAATTTTGGTTTTGGAATTTTTCCTAAATATGTCGTATTCATTGTTGCGTTAGGAGTGTTTTGTAATATCTAAAAAAAAATTTGACAAGTTCTCAAATGTTATAATAACAAAGAAAGCATTCAACATTTTTTACTTTCTCCGTTACGAAGTACGAGAAAGTATTGTGATCGTAATTTTTTTTTTCAAAATTTTTTTTTACGGAAATATCCCTTTTGGGGTCCTTAGATGCCATTTCAACAATTTCTGGAAAAAAAATATTTGTGTCTGTGTGTGTGTCTGTGCGCGCTGTATCTCAAAAACTAATAGATCAATTGATATGAAACTTTGAACATAAGTTTTATTTGATAATCCGAAGAACTGAAAAGCTTTTGCTAAAATTTCGTACACCGGAAGTGGGTGTTTACCTTAACTGTTTTTTTTTGTTTTTTGCCAATATTTTCTTAAATACGAAAAATATTACAAAAATATTTGAGCAAATATTGAAGACAACAAAGAAATTAACATCTTTGGTTTGAAAATATTTTTCATAAAATCTATGTAAATAATAATTGTAGAGAATGCCAAAATGAACAATTTATAAGGAATAATTTTTTTTCGAAATCTCTTTAGTTTTTGAGTAAACTGAGTTTTTGAATTTGAAATACATTTTTCCATAATTTTGACGTTTGAAACGTCAGTTTTATCCGAGTCTACGAAACGTTCGATGCACACTTAAAATATGATTTAAATTGAAAATAAACCATGGAAGCGTAAATATAAATGATACCATCAAGTCGGAGAAAGTAACATGATGGCCACATCACCATTTTTTTATTTTAACATTAGTACACTACTGCCGGATGCAATATATCTTTAGGCCCCCAACCAAGGAGTCACGGCACTATCTGTAGTTTCAAGCTCTGCAAGAATTTTTAATTATAATTCTTAAAACACTTTTTCGGCAGTCTGAATGTTAACCAACGCCTTCATAACTTCAATGAATAGAGAAAAATCGCAATGCATTTGTTACCGAATGCAAAGTCGCGGCGCGTCGTTAACGGTGCCAGCTTCTATCTGGCACGGCATTTCGCTAGGATATAGGCTACCGCGCGGTTGGAGGGATGCAGGAGAGGTCGCTCTTTGAACGCGTATATGGTGCCAAATAAATTCCGGCTCATCTCGTGTGCGCGATGACGACGTGCACTTGTTGGTAATATTTTGTCAAGCTAAAACTATCGCGCATTACACAATTAATTAAATTAGATCATAACAGAATAAGGTATACTCTACCATCAACATGTTCCAAGAGCTGCTACTGCAGCACTTTACAAAATAGAAATCGTCGCATTATCGTCGAATATAAAATTCAAGTCAATAGAATCACTACTACCAACTACTTAGACGGGAGGTAATGCCGCCGTTAAAAGCAAACGAAATCGGATTGTACGTACAGCGATCGGAATGCGAGAACGTAAAACCACCCCATTTCCTCCAATTTAATATCAATTAGCCCCTCCCCCGAGTAACACTTTTAAAAGCTCGAATCTGAACGGGAAACCTAATAAAAAACGGCGGCAAATAAAATTAGATCCTTTCATAATCCCCCCCCCGAAAAAAAAAAAAAAAAAACGGGGAAACGCCCGTGTCCGTATGTGGAGCGCACAATTGGATAATATAAAGTCCTCAAATCGTATCGGGAACATTCCGAGAACATGTCCGTATCCTAACACATACAGAGCTCTCGGCCATTATGCAAATCGGCGACGACGACGGATCGTGATCCAAAAGTATTAAAAACACATGCGTGCGCGCCTACATTCGTTTTTAGTTACCTTTTGGAAACGGCGGTCGGCTCGTGATACATAAAAATGGCCCTATTATAAAACGAGGTGAGGGCGGTGGCGGTGGAGAATTTTACTGCCGAACCCTTGAACCGAAGGCCTTAGAATTATATTCGGCGCATTAAAAACACATAAATTCCGCACGTTATTTATACATAACGTAAATTGTCCGGAGATAATTGCAGTACCAAATACAAAACTCGAGTACGGCTTGCAATTTCAACATGAAAATTACGTTTCATAAATCTATGGCAGCACAGTGCCGGCGCACCGAACACGAGAGTCGTATTTTACGGCGTCTGCAGAGACGCGGTTTCGTGGCCGCGTTTAATTTTATTAATTGCATTAATTTTTAATTCCTATGCAGCTAATTAATGTGTTCTTTACTTTATAGCGGCCGAAATCAAATGTTTTTTTGGTAACAAAATGGATGTCAATAGAGGCGTTCACACGTACGCGCTTGGATTGGTCCGTTCCAAACTGGCGCGATGGAACGCGCGTGTGAATGCAAGATCATCGCACGTTCCAAAAACGCTCTTGCAACATGGGATTAGTTCCAGCGTGCTTGAAGCGAGAGCGGAGGATAAAATTCAATAAAAAATGTAAATGCAGACGAAAGAGAAGAAACTACAATCAGGTTTACGTATTTACATTTTAAACATTCCAATTGTTATTGGTTCGATCGATACCAAGAGTATGCTAAATATGAAAAAAATATCCCACTGTAATATTTAATACCTAAATAGGTATTTTTATGTTTAATCGAATTGATGTATTAAGTCGGAAATAAAATTCCCCCCATTGATTTCGAATTACATCAAATGGAGAGTTTTAACGTTCCCGGATTCCGATCGCTAAAACATACAATCCGATTTAATGGCTTTTAACGGGGGGCTTAATTACAGAAGCGCATCTTAAAATGCGCTCATACAGAAATCCGTTTGAAATGAACGCCCTGATGCTAAAATAGGCGCACAGGTAGTGCAGCTGCAAGGCAAATTGAGTTTCCTCCACACACACACACATCGGCGACATTCGCAGCTCAAATAATTATGCTAATCAAGCTCTCGGAGAATATTAGATGCGCCTATGGATGCTCCGGAGGCGGGATTAATTCCAGTAATTCTATTAAGTTTAATTATGCATATAACATGAATTACACATAGAGCGGCGGATGCGTGTGTATACCTACCTCTCCGCTTGCCTATTGAAATGTTTTTAATTAAAGTTAATTGCGACCATCAAAGTAACTTCAATTACATAAACCGATGGCACTTTAAACGTGTAGATTTTCATAACGTGATAGCTGATGGTGGGCGATTAACCCAGACACTAATTTAGATGCGTGGAGATTTACCCAGCGGAGATTCGTAAAATTGGCGCAGCCGTTAGGATCTTTGATAGCCAGCGAATTTAAAAAAATCGTATCGTATTATTGACGCAGCCGTTAGGATCATTGATAGCCAGCGAATTAAAAAAAAATCGTATCGTAATATTGCCGCAATCGTTAGATCATTAAAAGTCAACGAATTTTAATTAAATCGATGATATTGGCGAAGTTATTAGTGTACGAATTTTAATAAAATCGTATTGTTAACTGCTGAAAGACCTCTGATCAATTGTAAAAGTGTCTCAATCAGTGGCGGCACGTAGAACATGTTGATGGTAGAGCCACATATACAATATACCCCCCCGTCTCTTTTTTTGAAGATAGAAAGAACGATTTATCTTCCTAGACCAAAGTAACTGGCACAAAAGAATTAATAAAAAATTCTTGCTGAGCTTGAAACTGCAGGTAGTGCCATGGCTCCTTGGCTCTATATAACGAGCCGCCCCTGGTCTCAATAAATGTATTGTCTCTCTCTCTCTCTCAATTTGTTAACCCTATGCACTCGAGCGGCGCCGCTACGGCGCCCAGGTGGTTCGACGCGTCCACTCGAGCGGCGCTGCTACGGCGCCAGTGAGGTGTGATGCATCCTAACCTCACCTAAACCAACCTTACCCAATCTTACCTAACCTAACCCAATAATTTTAAAGTACCCGTAAACACCTCCCTAATATAGCCGAACTCGTGAAGATTTGCTGGTTCGCCCGAGTGCAAAGGGATAACTATACTATACAGTACAATACATTTGATTTGTGGTTGAATATTACATAAAGTACATTTTTGACTCGTCGTTATAACATGCATATACAGGGTGTTTCAAATTCGAGGCTCACCATGGGGATCTCGCTTATTAGAAGAGATAGAGGGCATGTTTAAATTTGGCACTTTTGCAGAATTTTATGCTGATTAATAATCCACTGGAAAAAGTCACTTAAATTATTTTGTTTTCGAGTAAAGTCGAAAAAACTGAATTTCGTTTTTTCTTTATATCATCGTTATTTGAGGAGATATTTAAAAATGGTAAAGACATTCTTATAGCACTTTTTTATTATCTAATATATGGCATAAGATTTTTAGTTGTAACATGTTTCGTTTCTTTTAAACCATCATCAACTTTTTTATTTCTTATGGACGCCATATTTATTTTTTGTCACATCTGAATGCTTAATTTTTTGTGATGACAACAATATAACACAACATACATTTACTTTAATAAATGAACATATAATCTTCTAAATCACTTTTATTGGCAATCTCTGTAGTGCTTACTAAAAATCATCGGTGCCATGGCATTAAAAACAATGAAACATCTCAATAGCTCTTTGTTTGTCAAACATTATTATTTTTTTATGAATAAAAATGTCGTTCGATAATTTAGTAAATGGAAATACGGTATTAGCTAGTGAAAAATATTTACAAATGTATCCAGAAACAAGACAACCTCATCGAACATTTTTTTTCTACGGATGGACAGAAATTTAGGAGAGTTTGGATCAATGATTCAACATCACAAAGCATACGATAGTAAAATTACCCAAGAAGATAGCAATTATATTTTGGAAATGGTAATACTAAATGTATCTTAATTCTTTAATTTTAGAGCAAGTTTAAAAAAAATGTTTTTTTGGGATTTTTTGCAAATGGAAACATTTTAGAGCAATTCTGGGGGCGGGAATGAATTCCTTGGAGAATTTTACATCGATTATAGGTACTCTCAAATTTTCCAGCGTACGATGTGTTTCTGGTAACGTTTTGGAGAAAATTTGTCATCGAAAACAGAAAACGCGAAAAAAACGAAAATTGGCCGTAAAAAACGCAAGGAGTAATATTTTTGGCTGAAAATTGGGGATAATACTTGTAATCGAACCTACAATAGAATGAGATAGTTTTGTTTGGGAAAAAAATTATGACGCACTAATCTCACGTCAGTTGACATGGAATCGCCCTTATTATTAATAATCTCCATATTTGTCTTATAGTTATTAGTATTGTATATTATTTTATTTATTAAGTCCTTTTAATTTTGTATCGTCTATATCGACCAAAATAATTGTTCATTTGCATAAAAAATTGTTAGATGCAGTTGCCTTCTTTCTGTATATATTTGTAAATATTTTTGACTGGCAAATTCTGTATTTCTGTTTACTGAATAAAAAATACGTAACATCTCGCTTTTCTGAATTGTCGAACGACATTTTTATTCATAGAAAATAATAATGTTTGACAAACAAAGAGGTATTCAGATTTTGAATCGTTTTTAATTCCATGGCACGGATGATTTTTAGTAAGCGCTACAGAGATTTCCAATAAAAGTGGTTTAAACGATTATATGTCGATTTATGAAATTAAATGTATGTTGTGTTATATTTTTGTCATCACAAAAAATTGAGCATTCAGATGTGACAAAAAATAAATATGGCGTCCATAAGAAATAAGAAAGTTGATGATGGTTGAAAAGAAACGAAACATGTTACAAATAAAATTCTTACGCCATCTATTAGAGAGTAAAAAAGTGCCATAAGAAGGTCTTTACCGTTTTTAAATATCGCCTCAAATAACGAAGATATAAAGAAAAAACGAAAATCAGTTTTTTCACTTTTTTGGACTTTACTCAAAAACAAAAGAATTTAAGTAATTTTTTCAGTGGATTATTAATCAGCACCAAATTCTGCAAAAGTGCCAAATTTAAACATACCCTCTATCTCTTCTAATAAGCGAGATCCCCATGGTGAGCCTCGAATTTGAAACACCCTGTATAGTTAATATATTAAAATACAAGTATAAATATAAAACTTAAAATATAAAATAAAATTAAATGATAGTCATTGTGGCTACTCAAACCGCAATTAGCCTATAGTCGCAATAAATAACTCATAAATGATATGTAAGTTACGACCTATATTGGCGCAGTCGTTAGGATCGTTGATAGTCGGCGAATTTTAATATCGTATTGTTATAGCCACAATAAATAACTTCTGAGTGATATGAAAGTTACGACCTTACTTATTGTAAGAGATAACTACTTTTAAAACCAATCACCAAAAAGGATATACACGGCTTTGCAAAAAAGCAAGTGTGCATCGCCGCGCGCGTAAACGTAAATATTTACAAAAACAGGAAAGAGCATTAAACTTCCGCCGCGCCGCCGCCGGAAAGAAACACATTTCATAAAATCTACTTTATCGCACAAATATTGAATTTGCATCATTCGATATATTTTGAGAGTGTTTTTCTTGGGGAAAAGAGAAACACAGGGCGACAACGGGGGTGTAGCCGTTATCCTATGGTATTTTAAAGTTTGATCCCGTATTTGGAACGGTCCGCAAAAGATACGAAAAGCGGGCGTCCCCTCAACCGGGGGGAATATATAAATAATAAATATCGCCCCCATCAAATATTCATATCCTTTGTACGGCAAAAAAAGTGTTATGGATGAGATATCAGGTGACACTTGTAAAAAATTTATGTGGACCGGTGCGGAGGCGAGTGAAAATGGGGAATTATTTAATGGGGGTTCTTTGAAAATTTTTTTTTGAGTATTCGCACCTTTGTGTAAAATATATTCAGGGTGCATGTTTTACGAGCGGCACTAAGTGATTCCAGGTTGGTTAAGTTGTGTATTAATCCCATCAGAAAATGTACTTGCGTCAATTTGAAGCCCGCAGCGCGAAAACTCGAAAAAATCAACTTTTTTAATAATCATCGTCAGTGGTGACTCGTGGAACATGTTGATGGTAGAGTCACTTATACAATACCCCCCCCCCCCTTTTTTTAAAGGCAAAGAACCATTGATATTCCTAGACCAGGGGTCGCCAAACTTTTTTGATCATCGACCCCTATATAATTTTTCGAAATCTCCATCGACCCCCACAAAAGTATTTTTTTGTGAACTCGCCCCTCGAAAATCAGCCAAATTTTTGTCTTTTAGCTATAACAAATCTTGATAGCCTAATTTCGTAAATGTACTAAATTTCAAAGTCTATCCACTGGGGTAAAAAATATGTGTATTGACTACTTTGGGACTGTAAAAAGAATGATTGATATTTATGGCTTGTATTTCCTGTATTAATGATATTCGTTAAAAAAAATTATACATAAAGACATAAATGACGATGACCTAAAATAGTTTAACAATTTTTTCTAAACGCGGGATCCAAATATATATTCATACATTTCCTCTAAATAAAATCTTTCCACTAAAAAAGGTTTTATGTTCACTAGCGGAAAATATGAAAATTGAGGTTTATATCTCCTTACATTTTTTTCAATTTTTGTTTTTCCTTCGACCTCCAATCGACCCTCCAATTCGGATCGACCCCCATTAGACCCCTTGGCTTGATCGACCCCTACTTTTGTTAAATAGCCCCCAGGGGGTCTATATAGACCACTTTGGCGACCTCTGTCCTAGACCATTGAATATCAAAAAAAACAAAAATTTGGAACAAAACAGTCGAAAATCTAAAATATTGGCCAAAAAAATACAAGCAATATAAAAATAAATTGCCATTTTCAGCCCCAAAAATAACTCTTTCCAGCTTAAAATAAGTTCCAACGAGAAGTTTGAAAATAAAAGCAAAAATAAATAATAAAAATTAATAATTCAAGTTAAGGAAATCTAAAATATGGAACAAAAATAAAAAATTAAGATCAAAAATCTAAAATTCGTATCCAAAAATCAAAGTGGTAGACCGAAAAATCAAAATTTTTAACAAACGAATCAAAAATTTAAGTCGAAATAAAGAAAATTTCGGCCAAAAGACCAAAAATTGAAACCAAAATAATCGAAAATACAAAATATGGGTCGAAAAAGTAAGAATCTACAATAGGGCATAAAAATTTAGACAAAACATTGAAAGCTCGGGCGCAAAAATAAAAAATGCAGACAAAAAATCCAAAATTTCTACAAACCAATCGAATGTTTTCGTCAAAATAAAGAATATTTAGACCAAAAAATAACAAATCTACAAAGGGTCTAAAAAGGTGAAAATTTAGACAAAACATCGAAAGCTCAAGCGCAAACGCAGACAAAAATTTCAAAATTTCTACAAACCAATCGAATATTTTCGTCAAAATAAAGAATATTTGAACCAAAAAATAAAAAATCTACAATATAGCCTAAAACGGTGAAAATATAGACAAAACATCGAAAGCGAGCGTAAAGGTAAAATTGCAGACAAAAAATCGAAAATTTCTACAAACCAATCGAATATTTTGGTCTAAACAAAAAATCGAAAATACAGAAATCTAAAATATGGGCCAAAGAATCAAGAATCCTGATCTTAAAATGAAAAACGCAGACAAAAAATCAAAAACTTAGGTAGAAGCAAAACAATTTACCACTTTCAGCCGCCAAAAATAAGTTTCTGACCAGAAATTCTAAAATAATAGCAAAAAATAAAAAACTCACGAAATAAAATCAATAAACCAAGTTAAAAAATCTAAAATATAGGATAAGAAATAGACCAAAAATCTAAAATATACGATAAAAAAATTGAGACCGAAAATATAAAATTCTGGCCTTAAAAAAAATGGTGGACCAAGGAAAGAAAATTTTTAACAGACAAATTAAAAAAAAAACAAGAAAATTCAGGGCAAAGATTAAAAAAAATCCACAATGTTGTTCAAAAAGTCGAAAATTTGGACAAAACATCGAAAACTCGGGCCTAAAGATAATAAATGCAGACTCAACGAAAAATCAAAACTAAAACATCGAAAATTTTAATTAAATAAACAATAAACGAAGTTGCTCCGTATATAGCTGAATCAAATTTTAAAAAATTTTAACAATAAAATCGAAAAGTCAGGCCAATATGAAGAAAATTTTAGGTCAAAAGATTTAAAAAAATAACAAAACTCTGTAATGTTGGCCAGAAAGTCGAACATTTAGACAGTACATCGAAAAATTGGGCCTAAAGATAATAAATGCAAACTAAAAAAATCGAAAATTTCAAAAGGTCAAAATAAAGATTATTTAGAGCAACAGATCAGAAATTTAGACCGAAAAAAATCGAAAATACAGGTCAAAAATCTTCAAATCGAAAAATCAAAAATACGAACCAAATTTTTTTTTAACTATTAAATAAAAAATGTATGTCAAAATAAAGAATATTTAGGTCAACACATCAAAAATTTAGACCCAAAAGAATCGAAAATATAGGTCAAAAATGTTAAAACTAAAAAATCAAAAATGCTGATCAAAAAGTCGAAAATTAAAACAATTAAATCTCAAATTTAGGATATTTAGGCCCAAAGTTATAATATTTTGACCAAAAATATCGAAAATACAGGTCAAACATTTAGAAATTAAAAATTCGGCGGGAAAAATAAAAAATGCGGACCAAATAGTCGAAAATTTTAACAATGAAATCGAAAATTTAGGTCAAATTAAGAATCAAGAATATAGCCTAAATATGATAAAAAATTTAGACAAAAAAATCGAAAATACAGTCTTAATAATAAAAAACGCAGAATATTCTAGTAAGAAAATGGTTCAAATTAACCTCAAAAATCACTCTATTGTTCAAAATAATTTTCTATTTTTTTTTTCAATAGGAACATATTTTTCTTTAATTTTCGATTAAATTGTCCAAAAAAGTGAAACTTATTTGAAAAAGAATTTAAATAAAACCATTAACTTTTTTGGGTCCACCGTTTGTGCCGGCAGTTTCGACAACTTTACATTTTGAATAATTCAAATAAAACAATTCGCTTGATTAGTTTGACTCTCAGTAGCGGCTCGTGGAACATGTTGATGGTATTTTTACAATATGGGGAAGCCCTGGCCTTCTTTTTTGAAGAAATAAAGAACGATTAATCTTCATAGTCCAAGATTATTTTGAGTTGTAAATTAAAGGTTCATAATTTCAAACAGCCTTTCTATTTATCGTGCGTTTACATTTTGTCCCAGACATGCACTAAATCTTCGACCACCTAACCTCATCATCAAACAATACACTCAGAAAACAAACAAAAAATTAAGAATTAATTAAAAATTCTTGCTGAGCTTAAAACTACAGTGTAGTGCCATGGCTCCTTGGCTCTATATAACGAGCCGCCCCTGATCATCGTAGACCTTTACGTAATACCTTTTTCTTCGTCAGAAGAACGAGCTAAATCGATTGGCGTTAAAAAGTTTCACCAAGAAAAAAATTGCAAAAAAGTCGATTTTTCAGACTTTAAACTGCTGTTGAGGCTAAACGAAGAATCCAAACCGAACGCGGTTTTCAAATCCGTGTTCCTTAGGTGCAAGTTAGTCGGATTCAATTAAAACTAGCGATTTTTAATTTTTGAAGAAAATGTGAAAAACCACCAAATGGTCCCCCCTTCTTACTTTTGCTCACAAATTGGCTTCAAAATGATTTCCTGAAGAAACCACTGGTTTGATTCGGGGTTTCTGTACGTCACTGGAAAGATCCCTTCAAGACGCCTCGGAAAATGTGCTTTCGCAAGAATAAATGTCAATTTGAAGCCTGTGACGCGTCAGCAAAGAAAACTCGAAAATGGAAAAAAAATCGAAAAAATCATTTTTTTTTTTATAATTATCGTAGACTATTAAAGTACACCTTTTTACCATCAGAAAAACGAGGTAAATCGATTGGCGTTAAAAAATTTCAGCCATCTTCAATAGCAAAAAAGTTAGCATGTCAGTTTACTGTAGTATTTCATGTGAATGAATTACGACGGCCAAGCTCAAGACAATTTAGTCGTTTAAGCTTTAAACGGATGGGCTCAATTACTTTTAATTGTCAATTTCACACTCATAACCGAATTGAATTAATCAACACGAATTAAAACTTCAATCGTAATGAACGTGATTATCTTGTTAATAAAATGTGGTTTGATCACTTGTAAAGGATTTTCTAATAAAAATTATATTTATTCCGTCCCAACAATTTACAAGATACAAATATTTTTAATAATAATAACGATAATGATAATAATATTTCTTGCCTTTTAATGTATACAGTGACACGTACAGACACATTTATGTTTAAATATACAGAATATTTCAGTCAACATAGGTTTTGTGTAAATAATCAATTATAGAGAGAAAAAAAACTTCAAACCAAAGCCAATTCAAGTTTTTAATTTTACAATGAAGTTATCTGTATCGTTATATCTTAGCTGTTTTGCATAGATTTGATTATGTTAGTACAATTTATCCAAATATCAATGATATTGAGACTTTTATCAAATTTCAATTTGTCGCTTTTTCTTTTTGCGTTCATTACGAGGTCATCTGCCACTACCGTTTCGTTAGGTTATTTCTTATATCTATATAAACTCTGCACATAGTAAACTGAAGAAAAAATTAGTCGGATAGTATTTTCAGTTAACACTGCTTCCACACACGTCAAAAAAAAGCGCCATACGAAAAAACTCGATTTTTCAAACTGTCGGAATTCAATTTGGTCGAATATCGATGAATGGGAAAGATTCAAGTTTTATCTTTAAGAATGTGTAGTTGATTTTGACCCCAAGTCCAACCCACCCCCCGTAACAACGCGATGGAAAAAAAAAGTTTTTTATGGAAAAAATTGTCCAACTTTGACAAGCTGTACCGTGCGCAAAAAAAATCGGCGGGAAATTTCACCACAATGGCAGAAAAATTTAATCAATTTCCTTCAAATGCCTTAAAAAATCGAGTTGTTTCGATGATTCGGAGCAAAGTTATGAATTTTTGAAGAAAAAAAAAATGACATTTTTCACTTTTTCGGCCATAACTTGAGTAATTTTGCACCAAAATCGATGAACTTTTGCAGTTTGAACAGTTTCAAATTTTCTCTTCAACGTCATGTGGATTGTTTTGTTGCTAAGACAATTCCACCCCCTGCCACCCTCTAAAGGAAAAAAAAAATGTTTTTAAAGTTTAAATGTGCAAATTTGGTTTCTTGTACCGTGTGCAAAAAAAATCGTGGACTCGATCGGTTAGCATGGCAATAAAGTTTAATCATTTTCCTCCAATTTCCTTCAAAATTCAAGACGATGCGATGATTTGGCGCGAAGTTATGCAGTTTTGAAAAAAAAATTACATTTTGCGCCTTTTTGGCCGTAACTAGGCGAATTTCGCACGAAACTCGATGGAATTTTGCGATCTAAGAAGTTTTCGACTTTCGTGACTCCCTGAAAACGTTACAAAAAGTGTTGTGAATTGACAAAAAATGTTAAATTTTTACAACTTGTTTTGTCATTTTTTTTTTCTTCAAAAATTCATAACTTTGCTCCAAATCATCGAAACGACTCGAATTTTTAAGGCATTTGAAGGAAATTGATTAAATTTTTCTGCCATTGTGGTGAAATTTCCCGCCGATTTTTTTTGCGCACGGTACAGCTTGTCAAAGTTGGACAATTTTTTTTACACAAAAAACATTTTTTTCCATCGCGTTGTTACGGGGGGTGGGTTGGACTTGGGGTCGAAATCAACTACACATTCTTAAAGATAAAACTTGAATCTTTCCCAAACTGAAAGATTCATCGATTTTCGACCAAATTGAACCAAGTTACGACGGTTTGAAAAAGCAATTTTTCGAGTGGCGCTTTTTTGTGTATAACAAAATACTGCTAAAAATTGTAATTAACGTAATTGTGTGAACAATAAAAAGTAAAACGAGCATTAAATCTTCTTATGACATTCTCAACAATGCGAACACTTTAAGCAGGTACTACAATGAAAGATATACGATGCAGTTGTCGGCGTGAATCTTTTGGAGCGCTCGGCTATATACCATTATCTATAAAATGCATTTGTCCCGGCGTGCAGGAGATAAATTTATATACCGGTTTTATATTGTGTGTACAATACATTTTGTTACGTACGTGAAATATCGCTGCAATTGCTACCGGTAATCTCACGGCCTGTCTGCCTTGATTGTTTATATCTTCCACGAGTTGTATAATTGTTGCATATGGATTGTACACACTGTTGATGATGTAGTGTTATCAGTTGAATGAATTAGTTGTATCTCAGAATGTTATAATACTGTTGAAAATTCATTTTTTCAAAAATGGGAGACAAACTCGATTTCTCATCCATCGAAATCGTGAGAGAAATAACAATTCTCTCCATCGGGAAAGAAGTAATCATTTCTCTATCTACGAGGTTCCTTTATTTATTTTAACTGTCACGGCTGACAGCGTTTTTTTTTTTCTAGGTTACGTTTTACTCTAAACATATTTTTTCGGTTGAAAACACGTGGTGTTAACTTCAGAACGTCGTGGTTTTCTTGATAACGCGAATATTTTCACGAACTTTGCGAATTTCTAAAGAATATTACCTCATGAATAATGTCCGTTGTTAAAAAGTTCCCGGGAATTGCGTTTTATATTTTTGGCGTATTTTTGAATTTTGCGGTGGAAACCGCGTGGCGTTTTGTGCAGAGTTAACTGGATCTTTTGATAACGTGAATGTTTTTACAAACTTGACGAATTTTGAAAGTGGATTAGTTCATAAATAATTTCTATTAATCAAAAATTCAGGGGAATTACGTTTTATATTATTAACGAATTTTGGATTTTTCCGGTTGAAAACGCGTGGTGTTAACTTCAGAACGTCGTGGTTTTCTTGATAACGCGAATATTTTCACGAACTTTGCAAATTTCTAAAGAAGATTACTTCATGAATAATGTCCGTTGTTAAACAGTTCCCGGGAATTGCGTTTTATATTTTTGGCGTATTTTTGAATTTTACGGTGGAAAACGCGTGGAGTTTTGTGCAGAGTTAATTTTAAAACGTTGTGGATTTTTTGATAACGTGAATATTTTTACAAACTTGACGAATTTTGAAAGTAGACTAGTACGTAAATAATTTCTATTAATCAAAAATTCAAGGGAATTACGTTTTATATTATTAACGAATTTTGGATTTTTTCGGTCGAAAACGCGTGGTGTTAACTTCAGAACGTCGCGGTTCTCTTGATAATGCGAATATTTTCACGAACTTTGCGAATTTCCGAAGAAGATTACTTCATGAATAATGTCCGTTGTTAAAAAGTTCCCGGGAATTGCGTTTTATATTTTTGGCGTATTTTTGAATTTTGCGGTGGAAACCGCGTGGTGTTTTGTGCAGAGTTAACTTTAAAACGTTGTGGATTTTTTGATAACGTGAATATTTTTACAAACTTGACGAATTTTGAAAGTAGATTAGTTCTTAAATAATTTCTGTTAATCAAAAATTCAGGGGAATTGCATTTTATATTATTAACGAATTTTGGATTTTTTCGGTGGGAAACGCGTGGTGTCAACTTCAGAACGTCGCGGTTCTCTTGATAACGCGAATATTTTTATGAACTTTGCGAATTTCTAAAGAAGATTACTTCATGAATAATGTCCGTTGTTGAAAAGTTCCCGGGAATTGCGTTTTATATTTTTTGCGTATTTTTGAATTTTGCGGTGGAAATCGCGTGGTGTTTTGTGCAGAGTTAACTTTAAAACGTTGTGGATTTTTTGATAAAGTGAATATTTTTACAAACTTGACGAATTTTAAAAGTAGATTAGTTCGTAAATGATTTCTATTAATCAAAAATTCAGGGGAATTATGTTTTATATTATTAACGAATTTTGGTATTTCTTGGTCGAAACAAACAGACTGCTTTTATAGATGACTAACAGACACTGTAAAGTTTTGAAAACGTTATAACGATACAAGAAAGAGCAATATTTCAATCACAATCGCCACAACAATCAACTTTTTCCAGGTATTGCCATTATCACGAAAACACGCATTAGCGCATTTCGGCAAAAAAAAATTCGCGTGAACAGAATTAACATTCGCCGTGGCACGCTCGAGAATTCCATAATAATTTCAGGAAAAGTTTTTATTATCTTAATTTATGAACTGTCATAAACGCGTTATAATAAAGTTGTATTGACTGTGCGAGCGTGCGTGTGCAGGCCAATACGTTGCGATTTCAATAATGTATACAAGATATACCTTGAATTAATGAAGGCGGTTTACCGGATAAGGCCCTTATCGCGAAAAAAGTGTACATTCTTGCCCCCGTGAAAAATAAACAGGTCGTCGTCGGCGAGGGTGGCTTTAATTATAACACAACTTGAAATATGCGTTTTAATTTAATTTAACCCGATCGTATCGTCATTGTGGGAAACATTCCTGCGACAAAAACGGGTACGTTCGCGATGGTTGGACATTTTTACAACGAAACGGTATGGAGGGACATCAAAGGGAAATTAAATTTAAATCGTTTTATGTGAAAAAAATCTGCAACCATGCAACCTGATATTTAATTAGCATTATTTACGATTGTGAATTTACGATTATAATTTTTTTCATTATGTAGACTAACAGTGATTTAAGCAAAATAAGTCACACATATTTTAAACGATATATGCAAACTTGTTTTCCAGTAACGGCTCGCGGTTTTTTTTTTTGGTACGGCCGAGGTAGCAGAGGTGGTAATACAGATCACTACAACCGACCCTACCTATCTGTATTACCACCTCTTGTTCCTCGGCCGTACCAGAAAAAAACCCGCTAACCTTCACTGGTGACCACGGAATAATTGTGACTTTTAGAACGATCTGACGTTTTGGTTGTCAATTCCTAACACGTGTGCCGAGTTCAATTTTTTAAATTAAAAAATCATGGCACACTTGAACATACGATATTATTAAACATAATGTATCAACGTTTTATTTTTATTATTACTCTACACCCGCACTATTCATTGAATTATAAAAGAAGCTTTATGCACCTTACGTGTCCCGGAACAATAATGGCCGGCATAATCGAAACTCTCGCAAAGAAAAACAAACGATTTTTTCAATCACAATACATTATCCGGAGGGCCATTATTCAGACTCGGTAAATAAAAGCACTTGAATTATGTAAGTTTAATATTGCGGAAATATCGAACGAGTCCCCCCGCAACTTATTAAGTTTTGTTGGTGTGTGCGGCTATGTGTAAATATAAAGAAAAACTTTCGGTTATCGAACAAACCTCCCGAAAGTAGCATATTTATATGAAGGTGGAGGGACGATACGCCGCCGTCGTAAAAATTTACATTTTATGCGTGATTTAAGGATGATCACGTGTTTATATGGTTAGGGGTTAAGTGGCGGGGCGAGATATAAACGTCCCCGGATGGCGTTTGAAGGGACGGAAGATGCGGAAGAAGTGGAAGATGCGGAAGACGTGCACCTTGGGAACTATAGCCCGCGCTCCTCCTGTCTCTTTATTATGTAACGGGGTTTGCGTGACGGGATCTCCTACAGGACTAAATCAAAATTAAAGAATGCCTATCAACGCCTAGGAAAATGTACTTTCGCAAGAACAAATGCTGACGTGTCAGCAAAGAAAACTCGAAAATGGAAAAAATTGAAAAAATCAACTTTTTTAATTTTTATCGTAGACCATTGAAGTACACTTTCTTTTTCATCGGAAGAGCGAGAGAAATTGATTGGCGTTCAAAAATTTCAGCAATCTTCAATAGTAAAAAAAATAGCCTGTCACCATGAACATGTTAGAAAATTAAAAAAAAAATCGATTTTTCAGACTTTGAACGGCCGTAGCGGCTAAACGAAAACTCCAAATTGAACGCGGTTTTCAAATCTGTGCTCCTCATGTGCAAATTAATCAGATTCTAATAAAATTGACGATATACATTTTTTCCCAAAAAATGGCTTTGAAATAATTTCCTGAAGTAATCCACTGGTTCGATTCCTGGTTTCTACACATCACTTGAAAGATTGAGAGAAATTGATTGGCGTTAAAAAATTTCAGCTATCTTCAATAGTAAAAAAAATAGCGTGTCACCATGAACATTTTTGAAAAAAAAATATCGATTTTTCAACTTTGAACGGCCGCAGCGGCTAAACGAAAACTCCAAATTGAACGCGGTTTTCAAATCCGTGCTCCTCGTGTGCAAATTAGTCGGATTCAATTCAAATTGGCGATTTAAATTTTTTGACGAAAACCTGAAAAACTACCCAAGGGTCCCCCCTTCTTACTTTTACTCAAAAATTGGCTTTGAAATAATTTCCTGAAGAAACCACTGGTTCGATTCCTGGTTTCTACACATCACTTGAAAGATCCCTTCAAGACGCCTCGGAAAATGTACTTTCGCAAGAACAAATGTCAATTTGAAGTCCGTGACGCGTCAGCAAAGAAAACTCGAAAATGGAAAAAATCGAAAAAATCAACTTTTTTAATAATCATCGTCGACCATTGAAGTACACCTTCTTTTTCATCAGAAGAACGAGAGAAATTGATTGGCGTTAAATTTTTTTAGCTATTTTCGATAGTAAAAAAAATAGCGTGTCACCATGTATATGTTAAAAAAAATTCAAAAAATCGATTTTTCAGACTTTGAACGGCCGTAGCGGCTAAACGAAAACTCCAAATTGAACGCGGTTTTCAAATCTGTGCTCCTCATGTGCAAATTAATCAGATTCTAATAAAATTGACGATATACATTTTTTCCCAAAAAATAGCTTTGAAATCATTTCCTGAAGTAATCCACTGGTTCGATTCCTGGTTTCTACACATCACTTGAGAGATTGAGAGAAATTGATTGGCGTTAAAAAATTTCAGCTATCTTCAATAGTAAAAAAAATAGGGTGTCACCATGAACATTTTTCAAAAAAAAAAATCGATTTTTCAGCTTTGAACGGCCGCAGCGGCTAAACGAAAACTACAAATTGAACGCAGTTTTCAAATCCGTGCTCCTCGTGTGCAAATTAGTCGGATTCAATTAAAATTGGCGATTTAAATTTTTTGACGAAAACCTGAAAAACTACCCAAGGGTCCCCCCTTCTTATTTTTTCTCAAAAATTGACTTTGAAATAATTTCCTGAAGAAACCACTGGTTCGATTCCGGGTTTCTACACATCACCGGAAAGATCCCTTCAAAACGCCTCGGAAAATGAATTTTCGCAAGAACAAATGTGAATTTTAAGCCCGTGATGCATCAGCAAATAAAACTCGAAAATGAAAAAAATCGAAAAAATCAACTTTTTTAATAATTATCGTGGATCATTGAAGTACACCTTCTTTTTCATCAGAAGAACGGGAGAAATTGATTGGAGTTAAAAAAATTCAGCTACCTTCAATAGTAAAAAAATTAACGTGTCGCCATGAAAATTTTCAAAAAAAACGATTTTTCAGACTTTGAACGGCCGTAGCGGCCAAACGAAAACTCCAAATTGAACGCGGTTTTCAAATCTGTGTTCCTCGTGTGCAAATTAGTCGGATACAATTAAAATTGGCGATTTAAAATTTTTGACGAAAACCTGGAAAACTACCCAACTTACTTTTTCTCAAAAATTGGTTTTGAAATAATTTCTTGAAGAAACCTCTGATTCGATTCCGGGTTTCTACACATCACTGGAAAGATCCTTTCAAGACGCCTCGGAAAATGTGCTTTCGCAAGAACAAATATCAATTTTAAACCCGTGACGCGACAGCAAAGAAAACACGAAAATCGAAAAAATCAACTTTTTTAATAATTATCGTAGACTATTGAAGTACACCTTTTTCATAAGAAAAACGAGAGAAATTGATTGGCGTTAAAAAATGTTTAACTATTTTCGATAGTAAAAAAATTAGCGTGTCACCATGCATATGTTAAAAATTTAAAAAAAAAACGATTTTTCAGACTTTGAACGGCCGTAGCGGCTAAACGAAAACTCAAAATTGAACGCGGTTTTCAAATCTGTGTTCCTCATGTGCAAATTAGTCGGATTCTAATAAAATTGACGCAATAAAATTGACGATATAAATTGTTTCCCAAAAATTGGCTTTGAAATAATTTCCTGAAGTAATCCACTGGTTCGATTCCTGGTTTCTACACATCACTTGAAAGATTGAGAGAAATTGATTGGCGTTAAAAAATTTCAACTATCTTCAATGGTAAAAAAATGAGGGCGTCACCACTTATAAAGAATAAGTCAAAACGTTCGATTTACATTTAAAATATGATTTAAATTGAAAATAAACCATGAAAGCGTAAATATAAATGATACCATCATGTCGGAGAAAGTAACATGATGGCCACATCACCATTTTTTGTATTAATAGTTCTGTGTATGTAGAATAATTACATGTTTTAAGCATTTTCTTATCGGTCATCGAAGTTCGCGAAAAACGAGATTTTTGTTTTATATAGTGTGAAAAATTGTAAGGGGTTGAAATTTAGGGGTGGGGGAGGTTTTATGTGTTTTCTTTAGCTTATAGAAGGTTTTGGAAATTTTACAATATTATGGCAAAAAAATTAATTTTAAAATCTATTGCTAACTTCACACCCGTAAACTGTTTTTTTATTCATTTCCTTAATTTATTTTATTTTAACAACACATGTTTTAAGTTTTACTTCTAATTTGACTCATACACTAGATTTTATCCATGTACTAGCTTTAAGTTTAATTTATTCACTTTTAAGTTTTAAGTTTTATTGATATACTGATTCTATTAATTTCATCTAATTTCATATTTCACTTACAAAATGATTGACATTCTTAAGTTCCTTTATATTTGATTATTTGTATAACTGTATTGACGTGTGTAAACTTATGTATTAGCACGTATAAACATGATTTATTTATTTATTTATTTATTTATGTATTTATTTATTTACAAAAAAAACAACAATGACTCAATGCCCATTAACAGGGTTACAAAATAAAGTTCAATTACAAATCGAAACTACAAATTAATCACAGAATAATAAATATTTATGAATTCAAATAGTGTTTTTTTTGTTTCTTTATAAACAAAGACATCAGACCGCCTTATAGAAAGACGTGGTATTTTAAAATTAAATAAACTCAAGAGCTGCTGGTCGTCAATGAAAAAATGATGGATTATTTCAGATTATTTTATCTGATCTCATCTTATCCTATAGAAATAAGGAATAATAGTGGTCCAAATACTGATCCCTGAGGAATACCGTACTGTATGTCGGGGAACTGGGAAGCACCACTTGCCTTCTTTAACTTAACTACGACATAAATAGTGTATAACTGGTAACTTTGAATTAAACAACTTTCGACGTTTTTTTACCACTATTTATTTAATGCATAATACAGACAAACACAATGTTTTAATATGTATTATTAATAATATTGAATTTATAACTGCTAGGGACGAAGTTGTATGAGACTATACAGGGTGTATTTGAAATAACGAACAGGCATTTAAGGGCACATACACAAAATATTTGTGATGTTTTTTTTTTATTTTCGATGTTTTTTAAACATTTTGAGAACCGATGCAGTTTTCTCATTTAATTAGGTCTGCATGGAATGTGTGTTTGTTTATTTAAAACGCGAGATACGATTTCTTGCCCCCAAAATTTGAAGTGTTACCGCAACGTTTTTTTTTTGTAAAAGATAAACAGTCCTCAAGTTCATTGACGTTTAAAGAGCACTCAGATATTTCCTACGCGCTTGTTGCAATTCGATATGTAAAGCCGATGCCGTTTAAAAATTAGGTCACATTACCACTGCCCCCAAACATGTTGCGTATTTTCACTCATTAACTTTAATAATTAATTGCGGGCTTTTTGTTACAGTTATAAACAAAATAATTGCGAATATTGTTTAAAAATAATATAATCTCTTTGTGGTTACGAGCCTGTTCGTTATTTTAAATACAAACGTTCTTCTCTTAACCAAGTTTTAAAAGAAATGCTTTCAAAATTGCTTCATTCGAAATAAAGATCAATCTTTAATAGTTTTGATATTCATAAATGATTTGTTGGAGGAATTGCCATACATATCAGTGGCGGCTCGTGGATGTTCGGCGGTGAGGCAACGGAAGAAAATTTGACTGAAACAGCAACGGAATATTTGCTTCCTCTGTAAGAGCAAGTAGTGCATCACGAGCGGCATCTTTGTCTTTGCCTCACCTACGGAAATCCACGAGCCGCCGCTGTAACGTATTATCAAAAGTATTTATTATAATTATAACTGGTGAGCTAATAATAGTTTTTAAATTATTTTTAAAATTACCAAGATTATAATAATTTGTCGGCCCGAGTATAGATTATGAGGGAAGCAATCACACGTCTGAATAAAGTATTGCGTTCAAACGTAAAATTGCTTCTTTTAAAATCCAAACTCGTAAAAATAACAATTATTATTGTAACATTACGTAGATTTAGAAATACAATTTTTTTTTTTTTGAGAATGCAATTATTTTTTTATTACTGCAGCAATTGTCGCCTTTGGATTGATGAAATCTTAATTTTTCGCATTTTAACTTTTAATTTGAAATGTTTTAATGTTTTAATTTCGATATTTACATAGATTGTGTCTAATTTGATCTTCCTACATTTTTAATAAAATTTTGAAAATTTGTTATTGTATAATATTATAATTATGGACATTTTTTAAGTTTTGTTTTTTTCAATTTAATTGCAACAGTTTTAATTACCCGATTGGCAAAGTGACAAGAGATAATTTTGACTTTAGTAATGTAAACGTTTAAAGCATTGTTCACTTAAGTTCTTTATACTCAAGAATTATTTTTTCCATGTCAAAATATTATTCTTGACTATAAAGAACTTAAGTTAACAATGCTTTAAACTTTTACATTACTAAAGTCAAAACAGTCTCTGCCACCTTGTTTTTGAATGTCAATACATTGTTTTTCAATGCCACCTTCGATTTTTATTTAGTAAAATGGTTATTGAAATGGTTGATAAAACGAGTTTAATGAGCATTTTGATTAATTTTGGAAAACTATTAAATTTTTCGTTTCTCCAGTTCAAGTGCGGATGATTGCCTTTCTGTTTCAGCAAAATTTTCCAGAGGAAACCTGAAATACGTTGAAAATAATGAATTTTGAGGTTTTTCAAGCATGAGATCCTAACAATCTAAACTTGAGCCGGGAAGAAGAAAAATTGTAAAAAAATAATCCAAGCAGTTTGCTTCAAAAGCTTAAAATTTTCAACAAACCTTGCGACTTCCAATTTCCCATTAAAATAAATGCTATATTCTAACTGGAAACAAAACAGCAACAATCTGTTCTTGAAATAGGAAAATGCCATTGCTGATTTGTAAAATGGTAAAAATATTATAGAAACCTACAAGGAAACGGTTGTAGCAGATAGCCTAGTTGCCGACGTAAAAAAAAAATTAATCCACAAAAAAATGCATTAATCGATTTGAGAACTTGAAAAAAGTAATCAACTGAGCAAATTGCGTTTCTAATCATAAAAAAATCATCAAGCAAATTTTGTGCAAATATTCCGCCAGTGCTTTTATTATTATTGTTATTACTACTATTGCATTTCCACCGAAATACGATAAGATAAGATGGAAGGTATGACACGGGTGGGGGTTAGGGGTCCACCAAGAGAGCACCTTAAAAGGCCGACGGTTACCTCCAAATCGCCAGTTTCAGTCTCGAGTACTAATCCGGTCCAAATTTGCCGAAGATGAAATACTTCTTGGTCTTTGCCCTGGCCCTCGCCGGTTACCAAGTAAGTACCAACAAATATTATTACTTGATAAACATTAGAAATTCTAATGTTATTTTTACTACTAACTACTACTAAATCTTAATTATTTATGTGGACAATAATATATACAAATAGAATTATTTTTTATTTTAAAAAGTTATCGTCCAGCGGTTTTTCTGCCATGTTTTTTTGTAATAAATGCATTTTTGCTGCCTTTTAACAAAATTTGGAGAATTTGCTATTTTGCGCTTTTATATATTTTTTTTCTTTTAGTTTTGATGAAGTTTTAGAATTAATTTTAACAGTTTTCAATATTCAAATTTTATTTTAAATTTGCAACAATTTACTATATCGCTTATTAAGAGACAACTTCACTTGTTGCAGACGTATTGAATTAAATTTATATTGCTTATTGTTTAATACAATTTAGAAAACCTGTTTTTGTATAATTTTATTTTTTTTAATTTAATTTAATTTTTTTTTACATAGAATTTTCCGAAATCCTTTTTTCCTACATCTGGTACTATTATGATGCCTATTTAATATTTGCACAGTTTAATGAAAATTTAAATATATTAAATAATTTAATTAATCTTAATTGCCTTAAAAATAGCGTAAATTTAAAATTTGTAAACTTTTTAAAATCCACCAAATTTTAAACGAATTACGAATTTTTAAAAATTTCATTTTTCCATTTGTTGAATATTTGAGAAAATTAAAAAAAAATTATACCGTAGAGAATAAATTCTAAAAAAATATATTCAATTGCTACAATATCACCACTTTTCCAAACGTACTTTTGCTTTCAAAAAATTCACAAATTTTCAAACGAGTTACGAATTTTTGAAAATTTCATTGAACATCTGAGAAAAAAGTCAAAAAAATATGTACCGTGTAGAATAAATTTAAAAAAAATATATTCAATTGTTACAATATCACCACTTTTCCAAACGTACTTTTGCATTTAAAAATTCACAAATTTTCAAACGAGTTACGAATTTTTGAAAATTTCATTGAACATCTGAGAAAAAAAATAAAAAAAATATGTACCGTGTAGAATAAATTAAAAAAAAATATATTCAACTGTTACAATATCACCACTCTTCCAAACGTACTTTTGCTGTTAAAAATTCACAAATTTTCAAACGAGTTACGAATTTTTAAAAATTTCATTGAACATCTGAGAAAAAAATCAAAAAAATATGTACCGTGTAGAATAAATTCTAAAAAAAAATATATTCAACTGTTACAATATCACCACTCTTCCAAACGTACTTTTGCTTTTAAAAATTCACCAATTTTCAAACGAGTTACGAATTTTTAAGAATTTCATTTAACATCTGTGAAAAAAATCAAAAAAATATGTACCGTGTAGAATAAATTCTAAAAAAATATATTCAATTGTTACAATATCACCACTCTTCCAAACGTACTTTTGCTGTTAAAAATTCACAAATTTTCAAACGAGTTACGAATTTTTAAAAATTTCATTGAACATCTGAGAAAAAAATCAAAAAAATATGTACCGTGTAGAATAAATTCTAAAAAAAAATATATTCAACTGTTACAATATCACCACTCTTCCAAACGTACTTTTGCTTTTAAAAATTCACCAATTTTCAAACGAGTTACGAATTTTTAAGAATTTCATTTAACATCTGTGAAAAAAATCAAAAAAATATGTACCGTGTAGAATAAATTCTAAAAAAATATATTCAATTGTTACAATATCACCACTCTTCCAAACGTACTTTTGCTTTTAAAAATTCACAAATTTTCAAACGAGTTACGAATTTTTAAAAATTTCATTGAACATCTGAGAAAAAAATAAAAAAAATATGTACCGTGTAGAATAAATTCTAAAAAAAAATATATTCAACTGTTACAATATCACCACTCTTCCAAACGTACTTTTGCTTTTAAAAATTCACCAATTTTCAAACGAGTTACGAATTTTTAAGAATTTCATTTAACATCTGTGAAAAAAATCAAAAAAATATGTACCGTGTAGAATAAATTCTAAAAAAATATATTCAATTGTTACAATATCACCACTCTTCCAAACGTACTTTTGCTTTTAAAAATTCACAAATTTTCAAACGAGTTACGAATTTTTAAAAATTTCATTGAACATCTGAGAAAAAAATAAAAAAAATATGTACCGTGTAGAATAAATTCTAAAAAAATATATTCAATTGTTACAATATCACCACTCTTCCAAACGTACTTTTGCTTTTAAAAATTCACAAATTTTCAAACGAGTTACGAATTTTTAAAAATTTCATTGAACATCTGAGAAAAAAATAAAAAAAATATGTACCGTGTAGAATAAATTCTAAAAAAAAATATATTCAATTGTTACAATATCACCACTCTTCCAAACGTACTTTTGCTGTTAAAAATTCACAAATTTTCAAACGAGTTACGAATTTTTAAAAATTTCATTGAACATCTGAGAAAAAAATCAAAAAAATATGTACCGTGTAGAATAAATTCTAAAAAAAAATATATTCAACTGTTAAAATATCACCACTCTTCCAAAGGTACTTTTGCTTTGAAAAATTCACAAATTTTCAAACGAGTTACGAATTTTTAAAAATTTCATTGAACATCTGAGAAAAAGATCAAAAAAATATGTACCGTGTAGAATAAATTCTAAAAAAATATATTCAATTGTTACAATATCACCACTCTTCCAAACGTACTTTTGCTTTTAAAAATTCAGAAATTTTCAAACGAGTTACGAATTTTTAAAAATTTCATTTAACATCTGAGAAAAAAATCGAAAAAAATATGTACCGTGAAGAATAAATTCCAAAAAAATATATTCAATTGTTACAATATCACCACTCTTCCAAACGTACTTTTGCTTTTAAAAATTCACAAATTTTCAAACGAGTTACGAATTTTTAAAAATTTCATTTAACATCTGAGAAAAAAGTCAAAAAAATATGTACCGTGAAGAATAAATTCCAAAAAAATATATTCAATTGTTACAATATCACCACTCTTCCAAACGTACTTTTGCTTTTAAAAATTCACAAATTTTCAAACGAGTTACGAATTTTTAAAAATTTCATTGAACATCTGAGAAAAAAATAAAAAAAATATGTACCGTGTAGAATAAATTCTAAAAAAATATATTCAATTGTTACAATATCACCACTCTTCCAAACGTACTTTTGCTTTTAAAAATTCACAAATTTTCAAACGAGTTACGAATTTTTAAAAATTTCATTGAACATCTGAGAAAAAAATAAAAAAAATATGTACCGTGTAGAATAAATTCTAAAAAAAAATATATTCAATTGTTACAATATCACCACTCTTCCAAACGTACTTTTGCTGTTAAAAATTCACAAATTTTCAAACGAGTTACGAATTTTTAAAAATTTCATTGAACATCTGAGAAAAAAATCAAAAAAATATGTACCGTGTAGAATAAATTCTAAAAAAAAATATATTCAACTGTTAAAATATCACCACTCTTCCAAAGGTACTTTTGCTTTGAAAAATTCACAAATTTTCAAACGAGTTACGAATTTTTAAAAATTTCATTGAACATCTGAGAAAAAGATCAAAAAAATATGTACCGTGTAGAATAAATTCTAAAAAAATATATTCAATTGTTACAATATCACCACTCTTCCAAACGTACTTTTGCTTTTAAAAATTCAGAAATTTTCAAACGAGTTACGAATTTTTAAAAATTTCATTTAACATCTGAGAAAAAAATCGAAAAAAATATGTACCGTGAAGAATAAATTCCAAAAAAATATATTCAATTGTTACAATATCACCACTCTTCCAAACGTACTTTTGCTTTTAAAAATTCACAAATTTTCAAACGAGTTACGAATTTTTAAAAATTTCATTTAACATCTGAGAAAAAAGTCAAAAAAATATGTACCGTGAAGAATAAATTCCAAAAAAATATATTCAATTGTTACAATATCACCACTCTTCCAAACGTACTTTTGCTTTTAAAAATTCACAAATTTTCAAACGAGTTACGAATTTTTAAAAATTTCATTTAACATCTGAGAAAAAAATCAAAAAAATATGTACCGTGTAGAATAAATTCTAAAAAAATATATTCAATTCTTACGATATCACCACTCTTCCAAACAAACTTTTGCTTTTAAAAATTCACAAATTTTCAAACTAGTTACGAATTTTTAAAAATTTCATTGAACATCTGAGAAAAAAATTTAAAAAAATATGTACCGTGTAGAATAAATTCTAAAAAAATATATTCAATTGTTACAACATCACCACTCTTCCAAACGTACTTTTGCTTTTAAAAATTCACAAATTTTTAAATGAATTTTTGAAAATTCGTTGAACATTTGAGACGATAGACATGAAACATATCAGAAAGATCCTCTTTTACCATCAAATCAGAGAAAGTAACATGTTGCCCTCCTTCTGTTACTTGAATTAGAGCCCTGCGAGGGCCGTTTTTTCAGGCCCGGCCCGGTCCGGCCGAGCCCGGCAGTGAATATTCAAAAGCCCGGCCCGGTCCGATGAAATAAAAAAAAAATTGTCGGCCCGGCCCGCTAGTGTATATTTGAAGATCGGCCCGGCCCGGCCCGAAATCGTTCTTTATTTTTTTTTATATTATTTAAAATATATAATAAAATAAATTAATAATTCTGTTTAAAAAAAATTATAATCCAATTAAATATTATCGACATACATTTCGAACAACTTTTCACTTTCACAATTTTCGAATTCGTATTTTTTACGGCCCGGCCCTGTATTATAAATTAGAGATCGGCCCGGTCCGATAATACAGCATTAAAGGAACGGGCCGGGCCGAGCCTTCCGGGTCGGGCCGAGTCCCGGCCCGTGCAGTGCTCCAACTTAAATGGATGGTTTCAGCTCGCTTAAAAATTGCAGCATTTCGAAAAATTTATAATGGTTTTTAATAGTTCAATTGTTAACCCTTTCCTAACGAATGCTGCCGTATCCGCGACAACAAATATTCCCGTAAGAATTTCGCTACAACCAAAATATTCTCGTAAAATCGAATGTGCCCATGCCAACCGTATGACGTAACTTCCCGGCGCTTCCACCATATGATCATAATGAATAAATGAGCCCATTATTCTGTAAAGTGGAAGCGATAGCGACGTTTATAAACTAATCTCATGTTAATTTTATCACAGGCCGCTTCAGTCTCAGTGAACAAAAATTATCTATGAAATTATTTTATCTATGAAAGATAAAGACAAAATACATCCGAAATTAAATTCAATCGAATTAAAAATTTATTTTTGCGTACCGAAGAAGACACAAACTGTGTAAGCCATAAACAATAAATTCTAGAAAAAATATATTTTCAATTGATAAACTCTTCACTAGAAGAAAAAAGGTGCTAGTCAAAACAGTAATTTTGAATTTTTCAAGCAAATTCCACTATAAAAAAATGGTGATGTGGCCATCATGTTACTTTCTCCGACTTGATGGTATCATTTATATTTACGCTTTCGAGGTTTATTTTCAATTCAAATCATATTTTAAATGTACATCGAGCGTTGCGTAAACTCGGATGAAACTGACGTTTAAAACGTCAAAATTATAAAAGATGGAAAAATTATACTTCAAATTCAAAAACTCAGTTTACTCAAAAACTAAAGGGGTTTCGAAAAAAATGTATTTTTTATAAGTTGTTGATTTTAACATTCTCTACAATAATTAATAACATAAATTTGCTGTAACTATTATCGTTTCATAATTATAAACAAAAAATAAAAAAATAATTTTTTTTTTTCGCGAATAAAAATGATTTTATGAAAAATGTTTTCAAGCAAAAGATGTTCATTTCTTTGTTGTCTTCAAAGTTTGTTTAAATGTTTTTGTGATATTTTTCATATTTAAGAAAATATTGGCAAAAAACAAAAAACGGTTAAGGTAAACACCCACTTCCGGTGTACAAAATTTTACCAAAAGCTTTTCAGTTCTTCAGATTATCAAATAAGACAGATGTTGAAAGTTTCATATCAATTGCTTTATTAGTTTTTGAGATACAGACAGGGGCACACACTCAGACTTTTTCCAGAAATTGTTGAAATGGCATCTACTATCCGTTCCAAAAAGGGAGTCTCCTGTGTTTCAGCAAGTATATTTCAAAAACTAGTGCACTCTAAAATTATAAAAAATTGGTCACCATTCTTTGTAGTATTATCTACAATTTGCTATAGAATTAAGTGTTTACGTTTGTTATTTGTCGAGACAATACTGAAAAAGTGTAAAAAAGTACCCGAAATTAAGCAAATTTTAAGATGTATGACATTCAACAGCTTGTAGAAAGTAAACTACTGCTTATAAAAATCTGAAAAAATTACATGAGATCAATTGTACCTTTACCTATTATGTGGAGTAATGTGAATATTGTTTTTTAAATAAGTTTTGTTGTAATTTGGTAAAATGCGGGGCATTGTTTTTTCAGTTACGAATGAATAAATGTATAAGCATTTTTCAGATTACGTACTTCATATAAATCTGATGCAAAATATATCATTTCATCGTAAATAAATATAGTTTTGTTAATTACATAAATTAAAAACCTTTTAATGAAATAGAGAATATTTACGCTCACAGCAGAGGCGCGGGGCGAAGCGGGCAGAATATCGTGTCAGTATATTTACGATGCGTTCACGCCGCTTCTAATGACTACATGATTTTCTGCCGGGATCTGTTGCTTATCGTCAAACTGAACCGTACTAACGTCGAACGAACGCCTGAGTCACATATTTGCATCTCTCTCACCGATCTAAAATAATCATCGACGGGAAAATTACTCAATTTAGACAAAAGTTCTATTCTTTTCTTGAAATTTCGTTGCAATTGTTTCCTAAATAATATTAAGCCATCTATAAGCGAAAGCCGCATTTCAATTCGTTGTATAATTATCGAGATAGCAGATATTTCGATTCTAGGCCTGAACTCTTAAAATAAAAACAATAAAAAAAATTTCTTTCGTTCTACGCCTTCAGAATAGAATAGCGTTAGATATATATTTTTTTCATAATATTCAAGTGATTAATAACAATGTTATATGCACACAAAGATGAGAGTTTCGAAAATTGTCGTTCAAAACAGTACATTTTCAAACAAATACATCGGAAAAAGGCGTATTTATCAAAATATTTCCATAAAAATTAATATACATATAGAAAAACGATGCATCTTTATATGATATAAATTTCAGAATATTCGTGTCCTCTAAATCATAAATATGAGGTTTTGAAGTGAGGAGACTCCCTTTTTGGAACGGATAGTAGGGACCCCAAATTGGATATTTCCGCAAAAAAAATGTTTGAAAAATAAATCACGATCACAATACTTTCTCGTACTTCGTAACGGAGAAAGTAAAAAAGGCGCTGGTCAAAACAGTAATTTATTGATCAAAATTTGACATTTTTGCAGAAAAAGTTTTGTAGATGCTATATCTAATAAGACAATTTATTATAACTTTGACGGATTAATCTCAGATAGTGCGTCTTTACAAATTACCAACGGAAACTACTCCAAGGACACTAGAAGAAAAATGGCGCTGGTCAAAACAGTAATTTATTGATCAAAATCTGACATTTTTGCAGAAAACGGTTTATAGATTCTATATCTAATTAGACAATTTATTATAACTTTGGCGAATTAATCCCAGATAGTGTGTCTTTACAAATTACCAACTGAAATTATTTCAACGGTGCTGGTAAAAACAGTAACTTCGAGTTTTTCGATCAAATTCCACTATAAAAAAGCGATATTTCATGTTCTAATTTGTTTTATTATTGTTTTAGGGATGCGCGGCGGCTAGGCGCAAAATCCTGAAAGGAATAAGCTGCCAACCGCCGCAAGACGCCAAGACGCTCCTCGAAGACGTCCAGAACATGGCCAAGAGCATCGGCGAACAAGTACATTCGCAGGACGCCGCCCTCCAGGAACTGAACTCCTCCTTAAACAAGACGCTGGTCGAAATCCTGTACGGCTTCATCTACAGAAACGACCCGGACTTTGGCGCCCGCGAAATGGACGTCTCCGGTGGAATCAGGAACATCCGGGACAACTTCACCGCCACCATCGACCAACTCCACGAAGACGCCGCTACGGGCTCAAAAAATAAGGTGGACTTCGACGTGGCCTACAAGAACACCATCGATCAAATCGACCAGTTCTACAAGAACATCGATAGAAGATTGAAGCGCGCCTGGCAGCACGTCAACAAGTCCATCCAGGATTTATTGGAGGACCTGGTCGTGGTCGGAAGGAAAGCCCAGACGCGGATTAAAGACCACAAGGAACACAATAAGGGCAACGGAACTTTAGCCGTGTAGCCTCCTCGAGCGCACGCGAAAAAATATGTTATTCGTTAAATATACACAGATGCAATAAATTTTAACATATGATTAGGGTATTAAAATAAGTTTAAAAAACAAGTGTTGAATTAATGCACACATCACATCTTCTAATCTTCATGCAAAATCGGGAAGTTAGAAACTAAGTATTCTAAACACCGTTAAATATAGAAACACCAAAGTGGCGGAATCTGTTGCCTGATTGTTATACTAAACCCAATCTAAATGGAATAACCACCGACAGATATAGGAATATGCCAATAACAATAATAATGTAAACATTAAGTATTCCTATATCTGTCGGTGGGTTTTCCAATCAGATTGCGTTTAGTACAATATTCAGGCAATAGATTCCGCCACTTTGTGGTTTCTACCTTTAACGGTGTTTGGTATATTTATATTCCAATAGTAATCTCCGTTTCCCTATCAGCAACTAACTACACCGATGAGACCTGAAAGGTCGAATCCGGTCTGTGGGCGTTCTGATGAGGAAACAATATTTAATGTTTACTATGTTTCGTCTTTATTAAATTTATTCAATAGAAATTTCTGTTTCCCCATCAGCAACTAACTACTCTAATGAGGCCGAAAAGGTCGCAACCGGTCTGTAGGTGTTCTGATGGGGAAACAATATTTAATCTACACTACTTATTATGGTAAATTGAAAAATTCACTCGATTTACAATTAATTGTAGTTTTTTCTTTTCTTTTTAATTCAGTTAATAATGAATATAACATCATTTCTATTGAACGTGAAAGAAGGCAATCGTAAATTCAATTGCGGCAGTTTTTACCGCAAGAAAGATTGCAATTTTAACCCGCACGGCGCGGTAAATCTAATATTTAAAAAAAAAAATCACCGAGCCGGGTTTCTTTACGAGGGACGTGACACTGAAATATCGACTTTTGTCCGAGATCATAATTCATGGCCGCCGGCGACGGTACGGTGAACAATTTCAGGATTACTTGGGATGTCGCCCTAATGAAATTTTCAATATCTGCTCCTCCCCAAACGGATTATGACTTACGAATCGTGCAGAATTCAAATTATCGCCGCGTTTCTGCGCCATTACAACAAACACTTCAAAAAAATTACAAAGGAACATCGCAGGCGGCTAGAGTTTACGTTTCGAGCGTTGCAAACATTTGAGAATCGATAGGGAAACGTAATATATTACTGTTTCATACGGAAAATTGTCTTTTCTTTATATTTGAGTTGTCTCATCTACGTAAATGCCCTTACAATTAAAAATGTGAAGGATGAAAGTTTGGGTAAAATTGTTAATAACTTTTTGGGTGGACCGAAAAGAAAAATTCATAAAAAAGTTATAAACAATTTTACCCAAAATTTCATGCTTTAAATCGTTTAAGTAGACTCTTATCTACACGTTGTTGTTAAGAAATTAAATTTGAAACGCGTCAAACAGTGCCATATTGGACTTTGAATTCTTGTCATTTTAAAAAGAGAGTTCGCGAGGACTCGAGAAAAAATAATTGAAATTGTGGATTGACTACATCTAATATCATTAATATTGACGAAATTTTTATTTCCTGGTGCATGCGCCGGGAAATCGTGGCTGAAAAATCCGTGGCTATCTTCACATCGGTTAAATGTTGTATCTATTTAATTAACGTCGCGTTGTCATGGCTACCTTTATTTTATTTTTTATATGAAGGCATAAATGTTGTATCTGTGAAATTCTACTGAAATTTACAAAATTCATTTAAAGAATTTGCTGCAAAAAAATATCAAAATCAACAATCATTTTTTTTTCATAGAGCATCGAAAAATGTTGGTTAATTAACATCGCGTTGCCATGGCTACCTTTATTTTTTTATATGAAGGCATAAATGTTGTACCTACGAAATTCTACTGAAATTTACAAAATTCATTTAAAGAATTTGCTGCAAGAAATTATCAAAATCAGCACTCATTTTTTCTCATAGAGCATCGAAAAATGTTGTTTTTAATTAAAGTCGCGTTGCCATGGCTACCTTTATTTTTTTATATGAAGGCATAAATGTTGTATCTATGAAATTCTACTGAAATTTACAAAATTCATTTAAAGAATTTGCTGCAAAAAAATATCAAAGTCAACACTCATGTTTTTCATACAGCATCGAAAAATGTTGTTTTTAATTAACGTCGCGTTGCCATGGCTACCTTTATTTTTTTATATGAAGGCATAAATGTTGTATCTATGAAATTCTACTGAAATTCTCAAAATTCATTTAAAGAATTTGCTACAAAAAAATATCAAAATCAACACTCAATTTTTCTCAAACAGCATCGAAAAATGTTGTTTTTAATTAACGTCGCGTTGCCATGGCTACCTTTATTTTTTTATATGAAGGCATAAATGTTGTATCTATGAAATTCTACTGAAATTTACAAAATTCATTTAAAGAATTTGCTGCAAAAAAATATGAAAATCAGCACTCATTTTTTTCAAGCAGCATCGAAAAATGTTGTTTTTAATTAACGTCGCGTTGCCATGCCTACCTTTATTTTTTTATATGAAGGCATAAATGTTGTATCTATAAAATTCTACTCAAATTTACAAAATTCATTTAAAGGATTTGCTGCAAAAAAATATCAAAATCAGCATTCATTTTTTTCAAACAGCATCGAAAAATGTTGTTTTTAATTAACGTCGCGTTGCCATGGCTACCTTAATTTTTTTATATGAAGGCATAAATGTTGTATCTATAAAATTCTACTGAAATTTACAAAATTCATTTAAAGGATTTGCTGCAAAAAATATCAAAATCAACACTAATTTTTTCTCATAGAGCATCGAAAAATGTTGTTTTAATTAACGTCGCGTTGCCATGGCTACCTTTATTTTTTTATATGAAGGCATAAATGTTGTATCTATGAAATTCTACTGAAATTTACAAAATTCATTTACAGGATTTGCTGCAAAAAAATATCAAAATCAACACTCATTTTTTTTTCAAACAACATCGAAAAATGTTGTTTTTAATTAACGTCGCGTTGCCATGGCTACCTTTATGTTTTTTATATGAAGGCATAAATGTTGTATCTATGAAATTCTACTGAAATTTACAAAATTCATTTAAAGTATTTGCTGCAAAACAAATATCAAAATCAGCACTCATTTTTTTTTCATACAGCATCAAAAAATGTTGTTTTTAATTAACGTCGCGTTGCCATGGCTACCTTTATTTTTTTATATGAAGGTAAAAATGTTGTATCTATGAAATTCTACTGAAATTTACAAAATTCATTTAAAGGATTTGCTGCAAAAAATATCAAAATCAACAGTAACATTTTTCCTGTGAAGCAACAAAAAAGTCGCCGGTTTTAAATAACGTCGCGTTACCATAGTTACCTTTATTTTTTTATGTGAAGGCAAAAATGATGTATCTATGAAATTCTGTTCAAATTTTTAAAATTTATTCAAAGAATTTACCGCAAAAAAATATCAAAATCAACACTAACATTTTTTCTGTAAAGCACCAAAAAAGTCGACGTTTTTAAATAACGTCGCGTTACCATAGTTACCTTTATTTTTTTTATGTGAAGGCAAAAATGATGTATCTTTGAAATTCTGTTTAAATTTTTTAAATTCATTCAAAGAATTTGCTGCAAAAAATTATCAAAATCAACACCAACATTTTTCCCGTAAAGCGCCAAAAGTCGTCGTTTTTAAATATCGTCGTGTTACCATAGTTACCTTTATTTTTTTATGTGAAGGCAAAAAGGATGTATCTATGAAATTTTGTTCAAATTTTTAAAATTTATTCAAAGAATTTACCGCAAAAAAATATCAAAATCAACACTAACATTTTTTCTGTAAAGCACCAAAAAAGTCGCCGTTTTTAAATAACGTCGCGTTACCATAGTTACCTTTATTTTTTTTATGTGAAGGCAAAAAGGATGTATCTATGAAATTTTGTTCAAATTTTTAAAATTTATTCAAAGAATTTACCGCAAAAAAATATCAAAATCAACACTAACATTTTTCCTGTAAAGCGCCAAAAAAGTCGCCGTTTTTAAATAACGCCGTGCTGCCATGGTTACCTTTATTTTTTTATGTAAAGGCAAAAGTGATTTATCTATGAAATTCTGTTCAAATTTTTAAAATTTATTCAAAGAATTTACCGCAAAAAAATATCAAAATCAACACTAACATTTTTTCTGTAAAGCACCAAAAAAGTCGACGTTTTTAAATAACGTCGCGTTACCATAGTTACCTTTATTTTTTTTATGTGAAGGCAAAAATGATGTATCTTTGAAATTCTGTTTAAATTTTTTAAATTCATTCAAAGAATTTGCTGCAAAAAATTATCAAAATCAACACCAACATTTTTCCCGTAAAGCGCCAAAAGTCGTCGTTTTTAAATATCGTCGTGTTACCATAGTTACCTTTATTTTTTTATGTGAAGGCAAAAAGGATGTATCTATGAAATTTTGTTCAAATTTTTAAAATTTATTCAAAGAATTTACCGCAAAAAAATATCAAAATCAACACTAACATTTTTCCTGCGAAGCACCAAAAAAGTCGCCGTTTTTAAATAACGTCGTGTTACCATAATTACCTTTATTTTGTCATATGAAGGCAAGAATGCTGTTTTATGAAATTCTGTTTAATTTTCTTTAATTCATTCAAAGAATTTGCTTGGAAAAAATATTAAACTAATTGATTAATACTTTTGCAAAGCATCGAAAAATGTCGTCGTGTCTAAATAACGTCGCGTTGCCATGGTTACCTTCATTTTTTTAATGAAGGCAAAAATGTTGTATCCATGAAATTATGTTTAAATTTTCAAAATTCATTTGAAGGATTAGCTGTAAAAAAATTATTAAAATCAATAGTAACATTTTTTTATAGAGCATGGAAAAAGTCGTCGTTTTTCATTAACGTCTTACATTTATTTGTAACTATAAAATTAAGTTAAAATTTTCAAAATCTATTCAAAGTATTTACCGAAAAAATATCTATTTAAAATTTGTTTTGATGAATTGAAAGAAATGACTTTAGACATATTTTATTAGGAACAGTTATCTGCCAAATTCCATCCTTCAAAATTCTTCGATAGTGGATGTATGAACTAAAAACATTTTTTTTAAATAAATAACAGGTTTTTTTTTTACTTTCTCCGTTACGAAGTACGAGAAAGTATTGTGATCGTGAAATTTTTTTCAAATTTTTTTTAACGAAAATAATAATAATAATAATAATATAAGTTTTATTTAAAAAAACATTTACATGTACATACAAAGAATAAACATGTGACCAAATTTGAAATCCGTTTTGTGGTCCCTAGATGCCATTTCAACAATTTCTGGAAAAAAAAATGTGTCTGTCTGCTGTGCGCGCTGTATCTCAAAAACTAATTCAGCAATTGATATGAAACTTTGAACATCCATCTTATTTGATAATCTGAAGAATTGAAAAGCTTTTGGTAAAATTTCGTACACCGGAAGTGGGCGTTTACCTTAACTATTTTTTTGTTTTTTGGCAATATTTTCTTAAATATAAAAAATATCACAAAAACATTTAAACAAACTTTGAAGACAACAAAGAAATGAACATCTTTTGCTTGAAAACATTTTTTATAAAATCACTTTTATTCGAGAAACATTTTTTTATTTTTTTTTCATTTTTAGTTTATAATTATAAAACGATAATAGTTACAGCAAATATATGTTAATAATAATTGTAGAGAATGCTAAAATGAACAACTTATAAAGAATAAGTTTTTTTCGAAATCCCTTTAGTTTTTGAGTAAACTGAGATTGTGAATTTGAAGTATAATTTTTCCATCTTTCATAATTTTGACGTTTTAAACGTCAGTTTGATCCGATTCTACACAACGCTCGATGTACATTTAAAATATGATTTCAATTGAAAATAATCCATGAAAACGTAAATATAAATACCCTCAAGTCGGAGGAAGTAACATGATGGCCACATCACCATTTTTGGTAACGGCCTTAAATATAGCATACCATCACCATCTGAAGTCAATTTGCAAAAGAACGTAATCAAATACATCAACTACACATTCTTAAAGATAAAACTTGTATCTTTCCCAAACTGAAAGATTAATCGATTTTCTACCAAATTGAACCAATTTATGATGGTTTGAAAAATCGAGTTTTTTCGCGATTTTTCGAGTGGCGCTTTTTTTGCCGCCGAGTGTATATTACGCAAGAAAGGGAACAATGTTCAACATCAAGTAATATATCGACTTAACTCCTTACATACACATTCACGAAGTATCGCGACAATAAATGGTGAAATATGTAAGAATTTCATGACGACGCGACGCGACCTTAAAAGTTCAAATGCCGCGATAAATAAATTATTACCGAAAAATGCGATTCCGCTAATGTGGTTTTATTCCACCACCAGCCACCCGGCTACCATAAAGTTGATTAATGCCTCCGCGTTTCCATAAACTATGCAAGTGTTCAATCAGTTATGAAAATAGAACGAACCGCCCCCGCACTATTGATTCCCAACTATTAATAAAACATTGGGGTTTTTCCTCATCCAATCCGCAAAACAGAAAATTCGTCAAATCAATGTTTGTTTCTCTTTTTATTTTCCCTTCTTAACGGATCCGTCCGCACTTTAAATTAACGGTGGAGCGCGGCGGGAAAAAAAAACTCAAGATAAATGTCTTTTAAATCCCTTCCTCCCTGCAGCCCTTATATCCTCCAGTAAAGAAAAAAATACTGTTTATATAAATTGAGGTTCCATTTTGATATGAATAACAACCCCGAGGGGCATTTATTTACGGCCGACATTTGCACTCTACGCGAATTTAAATAACGCAACAGCGACGAAAAACAACAACAACAATTCGTTTGTTATCGTTATTTCTCGGGTGCCGAAAATGAAAACAAACGGCGGAATTAATTTCGCAATTTGTGGAACGTAAATGGGTTTTCGTTCCGTTCCATTTAACGAATGTTTTAGTTGAATCGACAAGACAATTCGATGATTCGTTTGCGTTTAGTTTGCGCGAATTGTTATTACAATTAATGCGTTGATTTTGATTGACAGTCCAAATGAATTGAATTCGTTTTTGAATCGATTTAAATAAATTAAACAACGAGCAGGAAAGAAAAAGTATAGGCGATCGCGAGACAATCCTATGATTAAAGTACCGCGAGGTCGATAACCAATTGGCAAGACGCAATACTCCAAATAGTAAAATATGTTCATTAAAAAAAAACCTCAAGTGTGCCATGATTTTTTATTTTTAAAAATTTAAGTTGGTAACACATATTGAGGTTATGTTACTTGCGGCATGTTCCTACCGATAAATTTATTTGCTGTGATAAACGACGCAGAGACGACGTAGATTCATCTTCCAAAATTCCTTGGGCTGTGTTATTAGCATCCTGAGTACGTTTGACTGGTCTAACACTTCCTGGTTTACGGAGAATATTAAGGTATTTTTAAATTCATCATAAATAATGAGAACCAGGGTTCGGAAAATATCCGATATTTACATAAATATCAATACATCGGATATATATCCGATATATATCAACTTCTTGATATTTATTCTTGGTCATTAATATTTATGTTTATATGACTTATTAATTATATAATGCACATACTTTATTTATATTATATTTACTTATTGCAAACAAACACAGTTGCTTACAAGATAGTAAAAAAATAACATTTAAATTGTAAAAATATTTGACATCAAATTGAAAATTTTTTGAAATACGGACTTTTTTGCTCTTCAATATGTTTTCAGGAATAAATTGAAGGATTTTCAAAGTGAGGACCTTTTTTTTGTTTTTTTTTTGCTCACACTTACTTTTTCATTTTTAAAGTCGTGAGTCACTTGAAAAATCGACTCTTTCCGAAAAAAAAGAGTCATTTCGCCCATCTCTAGTTTATATTAGAGCCAGTGGCGGCCCGTGGAACATGTTGATGGTGGAGCCACTTATACATTATACCCCTCCCCCGCCCCTCATTTTGTGAAAAAAGACAAAACGATTTATCTTCCTAGTCCAAAGTAACTGGAGAAAAAATGTTTTAAGAATTAATTAAATATTCTTGCGGAGCTTGAAACTGCAGGTTGTGTGTGTCAAATATTGAAGTGGATTATCAAAATTACATTCATTCTAAATGCATTTTGAAATTTTGAAGCTTAGTTCGGCCGAAATTATTTTTTTACGATTTTTAGAGGCACCGACTGTAATTTTTTCTCTGCTTTTCAACTTTTGAGGATAGCCATTTTGTTTCCAGCCACGATGTGTCAAATATTGAAGTAGATTATAAAAGTTAGGTTCATTCTGGATGCATTTTGAAATTTTGAAGCTTAGTTCAGCCGAAATTATTTTTTTACGATTTTTAGAGGCACCGACTGCAATTTTTTCTCTGTTTTTCAACTTTTGAGGATTACCATTTTGTTTCCAGCCACGATGTGTCAAATATTGAAGTGGATTATCAAAATTACATTCATTCTAAATGCATTTTGAAATTTTGAAGCTTAGTTCAGCCGAAATTATTTTTTTACGATTTTTAGAGGCACCGACTGCAATTTTTTCTCTGCTTTTCAACTTTTGAGGATAGCCATTTTGTTTCCAGCCACGATGTGTCAAATATTGAAGTAGATTATAAAAGTTAGGTTCATTCTGGATGCATTTTGAAATTTTGAAGCTTAGTTCAGCCGAAATTATTTTTTTACGATTTTTAGAGGCACCGACTACAATTTTTTCTCTGCTTTTCAACTTTTGAGGATAGCCATTTTGTTTCCAGCCACGATGTGTCAAATATTGAAGTAGATTATCAAAGTTAGGTTCATTCTGGATGCATTTTGAAATTTTGAAGTTTACTTTGGCCGAAATGAATTTTTTACAATTTTTATAAGCGCAGTCTGCAATTTATTTCTCTGTTTTTCAACTTTTGATGGCTGCCATTTTGTTTCCAGCCACGATATGTCAAATATTGAAGTGGATTATCAAAGTTAGGTTCATTCTGGATGCAAATTTTGAAGTTTACTTTGGCCGAAATGAATTTTTTACAATTTTTATAAGCGCAGACTGCCATTTTTTTCTGTTTTTCAACTTTTGATGGTTGCCATTTTGTTTCCAGCCACGATGTGTCAAATATTGAAGAGGATTATCAAAGTTAGGTTCATTCTGGATGCATTCTGAAATTTTGAAGGTTACTTTGGCCGAAATGAATTTTTTACAATTTTTATAAGCGCAGACTGCAATTTTTTCTCACCTTTTCAACTTTTGATGGTTGTCATATTGTTACCAGCTATAATCAGTGGCGGTTCGTGGAACATGTAGATGGTAAAACCACTTATACAATATTCCCTCCTTATTTTTTGAAGAAAGAAAGAACGATTTATCTTCCTAGACCAAAGTAACTGATGAAAAAGTGTTTTAAGAATCAATTTAAAAATGTTGAAACTACAGGTAGTGCCATGACTCCTTGGCTCTGTATAACGAGCCGCCCCTGATTAGAGCACATGCTTACTATTCATAATGCTGCAACTGGAAAAATTTGAAAAACGGGGGAATTTTTTGGTATTGTGTGTTTCATAAATATCCATGATATATATACGATGATATATATCGTCCGAACCCTGATGAGAACGTTAGGAAGTTCTTCCTGAAACTCTGCCAACGGTGCGTCGAGTGAATACACCCGATTTCCGTTCACTTTAGTCCCATTTCGGAAATAACTTTCAACTAGAAACGTTTTTACTGGTTGCTGTAAACCATTATGATTACGGAATAATTGTGACTTTTAGAACGATCTGACGTTTTGGTTGTCAATTCCTAACGTGTGCCAACTTTTTTAAAATAAAAAATCATGGCACTCTTGAGGTTTTTGTTTTAAATGAACATACGATACCAAAGATGAGAGTCTATAAGCGATAGCAATATAATTCTATATAATTAGAGTACCGCGAGATCGATAACCGGTTGTCATAAAAATTAAAAAATGTACACACCTTTTCTCGAAGCATATCCCTCGTTCTGGTGGCCTGGGTCCTGCTGCGGTGCAACTCCAGCTGCAGCTCCAGACACTTCTCCTGCCAGTTGACCTGTCCCCCGTGGGCACCGCCGGATTCCATCAGATCGAATCCGGGCAGGAGGTGCTGTCCCGAAGAGGAGGAATCCCTGGCCCTCCTCGGCAAAAGCCTGGGACTGGTCGGCGTCGAGCGCGACTCGCGCGTCAACTCGCTGAGCCTAGACAAAGGGTCGAAGATCTGGCTCAGCCGCCTAGGACTGCCCGTGCCGTCTTCCTCCATTTTTTCGCCCGTCGTCACAGTTAACACTTTTACCGAAATTTAAACATCAGAGAGAACAACGCGCACACACAACAGTTATTAAGTAATTTCCATACTTGTGATGATAGCGCGCATCAGTTCGAGGAGCATTGAATTGAATTCTTCAAATGCAGTCGGGCACCGGCAACGAGGAGAGCCAATGAACTCCGGCGGTAATGGAGCCACTGGAGAAGGTCGCGTACTGACAACACTCGCACTCGCACTTACTTAACGGCGGACCGAGCGAAATGTAAACGAAGAAACACGGCTCATTCATTCGCACACGTGTTACTTATTCAATCTACGCACTCGTACACTTTTCTTTTTCCTCTTTTTTTTACTTGACGATTAATTTCCTCCATACACGTTTACTTGGCGATTATTATCACTTTAATCTCCGAGCATTGGCAATTTTTTTAACAATGTTCAAAACATTTAAAATACATTTATATATAACAACGAATGTCCAACAACAAAATTTACTTTTTTTTTCTTCTTAAAATCACTATTTTTATATCACTATTGATTTACACTTTAGATATAACTTTACCTTGACTTTGGGTATATATTTTATATATGTGAAGACTTAAATGGACGACGAAGTTTTTTTTCTTGCTTATTTCTTCCTTATTATTATCTGAAACAAAGAAAATAACGTTATTAATCATCGAATGATTTGAATAATTTGACTCCTAACAAATGGAAAATTTCAATAAGTTCGCATATCGCCATAAAAAATATAAGCACATGGATAGTTTGCACATTAACCATGCTAACATATAAAAAAATAAAATTAGGATCACCGCCCCCGGAACATTATAAAAATAATTAATTTCCACCCTCGCACCACGAATTCGCGCAGAGTCCTAACAAATGGAAAATTTCTATAAGTTCGCATGTCGCCATAAAAAATATAAGCACATGGATAGTTTGCACATTAACCATGCTAACATATAAAAAAATAAAATTCGGATCACCGCCGCCGGAACATTATAAAAATAATTAATTTCCACCCTCGCACCACGAATTCGCGCAGAGTCCTAACAAATGGAAAATTTCTATAAGTTCGCATGTCGCCATAAAAAATATAAGCACATGGATAGTTTGCACATTAACCATGCTAACATATAAAAAAATAAAATTAGGATCACCGCCCCCGGAACATTATAAAAATAATTAATTTCCACCCTCGCACCACGAATTCGCGCAGAGTCCTAACAAATGGAAAATTTCTATAAGTTCGCATGTCGCCATAAAAAATATAAGCACATGGATAGTTTGCACATTAACCATGCTAACATATAAAAAAATAAAATTCGGATCACCGCCGCCGGAACATTATAAAAATAATTAATTTCCACCCTCGCACCACGAATTCGCGCAGAGTCCTAACAAATGGAAAATTTCTATAAGTTCGCATGTCGCCATAAAAAATATAAGCACATGGATAGTTTGCACATTAACCATGCTAACATATAAAAAAATAAAATTAGGATCACCGCCCCCGGAACATTATAAAAATAATTAATTTCCACCCTCGCACCACGAATTCGCGCAGAGTCCTAACAAATGGAAAATTTCTATAAGTTCGCATGTCGCCATAAAAAATATAAGCACATGGATAGTTTGAACATTAAGCATGCTAACATATAAAAAAATAAAATTAGGATCACCGCCGCCGGAACATTATAAAAATAATTAATTTCCACCCTTGCGCCACGAATTCGCGCAGAGTCCTAACAAATGGAAAATTTCTATAAGTTCGCATGTTGCCATAAAAAATCTAAGCACATGGATAGTTTGCACATTAACCATGCTAACATATAAAAAAATAAAATTCGGATCACCGCCGCCGGAACATTATAAAAATAATTAATTTCCACCCTCGCGCCACGAATTCGCGCAGAGTCCTAACAAATGGAAAATTTCTATAAGTTCGCATGTTGCCATAAAAAATCTAAGCACATGGATAGTTTGCACATTAACCATGCTAACATATAAAAAAATAAAATTCGGATCACAGCCGCCGGAACATTATAAAAATAATTAATTTCCACCCTCGCGCCACGAATTCGCGCAGAGTCCTAACAAATGGAAAATTTCTATAAGTTCGCATGTTGCCATAAAAAATCTAAGCACATGGATAGTTTGCACATTAACCATGCTAACATATAAAAAAATAAAATTCGGATCACCACCCCCCGAACATTATAAAAATAATTAATTTCCACCCTCGCGCCACAAATTCGCCCAGAGTCCTAACAAATGGAAAATTTCTATAAGTTCGCATGTCGCCATAAAAAATATAAGCACATGGATAGTTTGCACATTAACCATGCTAACATATAAAAAAATAAAATTCGGATCACCGCCGCCGGAACATTATAAAAATAATTAATTTCCACCCTCGCGCCACGAATTCGCGCAGAGTCCTAACAAATGGAAAATTTCTATAAGTTCGCATGTCCCCATAAAAAATATAAGCACATGGATAGTTTGCACATTAACCATGCTAACATATAAAAAATTAAAATTAGGATCACCGCCCCCGGAACATTATAAAAATAATTAATTTCCACTCTCGCACCACGAATTCGCGCAGAGTCCTAACAAATGGAAAATTTCTATAAGTTCGCATGTCGCCATAAAAAATATAAGCACATGGATAGTTTGCACATTAACCATGCTAACATATAAAAAAATAAAATTCGGATCACAGCCGCCGGAACATTATAAAAATAATTAATTTCCACCCTCGCGCCACGAATTCGCGCAGAGTCCTAACAAATGGAAAATTTCTATAAGTTCGCATGTCGCCATAAAAAATATAAGCACATGGATAGTTTGCACATTAACCATGCTAACATATAAAAAAATAAAATTCGGATCACCGCCGCCGGAACATTATAAAAATAATTAATTTCCACCCTCGCACCACGAATTCGCGCAGAGTCCTAACAAATGGAAAATTTCTATAAGTTCGCATGTTGCCATAAAAAATCTAAGCACATGGATAGTTTGCACATTAACCATGCTAACATATAAAAAAATAAAATTCGGATCACCGCCGCCGGAACATTATAAAAATAATTAATTTCCACCCTCGCGCCACGAATTCGCGCAGAGTCCTAACAAATGGAAAATTTCTATAAGTTCGCATGTCGCCATAAAAGATATAAGCACATGGATAGTTTGCACATTAACCATGCTAACATATAAAAAAATAAAATTCGGATCACCGCCGTCGGAACATTATAAAAATAATTAATTTCCACCCTCGCGCCACGAATTCGCGCAGAGTCCTAACAAATGGAAAATTTCTATAAGTTCGCATGTCGCCATAAAAAATATAAGCACATGGATAGTTTGCACATTAACCATGCTAACATATAAAAAAATAAAATTCGGATCACCGCCGCCGGAACATTATAAAAATAATTAATTTCCACCCTCGCACCACGAATTCGCGCAGAGTCCTAACAAATGGAAAATTTCTATAAGTTCGCATGTTGCCATAAAAAATCTAAGCACATGGATAGTTTGCACATTAACCATGCTAACATATAAAAAAATAAAATTCGGATCACCGCCGCCGGAACATTATAAAAATAATTAATTTCCACCCTCGCGCCACGAATTCGCGCAGAGTCCTAACAAATGGAAAATTTCTATAAGTTCGCATGTCGCCATAAAAGATATAAGCACATGGATAGTTTGCACATTAACCATGCTAACATATAAAAAAATAAAATTCGGATCACCGCCGTCGGAACATTATAAAAATAATTAATTTCCACCCTCGCGCCACGAATTCGCGCAGAGTCCTAACAAATGGAAAATTTCTATAAGTTCGCATGTTGCCATAAAAAATCTAAGCACATGGATAGTTTGCACATTAACCATGCTAACATATAAAAAAATAAAATTCGGATCACCGCCGCCGGAACATTATAAAAATAATTAATTTCCACCCTCGCGCCACGAATTCGCGCAGAGTCCTAACAAATGGAAAATTTCTATAAGTTCGCATGTTGCCATAAAAAATCTAAGCACATGGATAGTTTGCACATTAACCATGCTAACATATAAAAAAATAAAATTCGGATCACAGCCGCCGGAACATTATAAAAATAATTAATTTCCACCCTCGCGCCACGAATTCGCGCAGAGTCCTAACAAATGGAAAATTTCTATAAGTTCGCATGTTGCCATAAAAAATCTAAGCACATGGATAGTTTGCACATTAACCATGCTAACATATAAAAAAATAAAATTCGGATCACCACCCCCCGAACATTATAAAAATAATTAATTTCCACCCTCGCGCCACGAATTCGCGCAGAGTCCTAACAAATGGAAAATTTCTATAAGTTCGCATGTCCCCATAAAAAATATAAGCACATGGATAGTTTGCACATTAACCATGCTAACATATAAAAAAATAAAATTCGGATCACCGCCGCCGGAACATTATAAAAATAATTAATTTCCACCCTCGCGCCACGAATTCGCGCAGAGTCCTAACAAATGGAAAATTTCTATAAGTTCGCATGTCGCCATAAAAAATATAAGCACATGGATAGTTTGCACATTAACCATGCTAACATATAAAAAAATAAAATTCGGATCACCGCCGTCGGAACATTATAAAAATAATTAATTTCCACCCTCGCGCCACGAATTCGCGCAGAGTCCTAACAAATGGAAAATTTCTATAAGTTCGCATGTCGCCATAAAAAATATAAGCACATGAATAGTTTGCACATTAACCATGCTAACATATAAAAAAATAAAATTCGGATCACCGCCGTCGGAACATTATAAAAATAATTAATTTCCACCCTCGCGCCACGAATTCGCGCAGAGTCCTAACAAATGGAAAATTTCTATAAGTTCGCATGTCGCCATAAAAAATATAAGCACATGGATAGTTTGCACATTAACCATGCTAACATATAAAAAAATAAAATTCGGATCACCGCCGTCGGAACATTATAAAAATAATTAATTTCCACCCTCGCGCCACAAATTCGCCCAGAGTCCTAACAAATGGAAAATTTCTATAAGTTCGCATGTCGCCATAAAAAATATAAGCACATGGATAGTTTGCACATTAACCATGCTAACATATAAAAAAATAAAATTCGGATCACAGCCGCCGGAACATTATAAAAATAATTAATTTCCACCCTCGCGCCACGAATTCGCGCAGAGTCCTAACAAATGGAAAATTTCTATAAGTTCGCATGTCGCCATAAAAAATATAAGCACATGGATAGTTTCCACATTAACCATGCTAACATATAAAAAAATAAAATTCGGATCACCGCCGCCGGAACATTATAAAAATAATTAATTTCCACCCTCGCGCCACGAATTCGCGCAGAGTCCCAACAAATGGAAAATTTCTATAAGTTCGCACGTCGCCATAAAAAATATAAGCACATGGATAGTTTGAACATTAAGCATGCTAACATATAAAAAAATAAAATTAGGATCACCGCCGCCGGAACATTATAAAAATAATTAATTTCCACCCTTGCGCCACGAATTCGCGCAGAGTCCTAACAAATGGAAAATTTCTATAAGTTCGCATGTCGCCATAAAAAATATAAGCACATGGATAGTTTCCACATTAACCATGCTAACATATAAAAAAATAAAATTAGGATCACCGCCGCCGGAACATTATAAAAATAATTAATTTCCACCCTTGCGCCACGAATTCGCGCAGAGTCCTAACAAATGGAAAATTTCTATAAGTTCGCATGTCGCCATAAAAAATATAAGCACATGGATAGTTTCCACATTAACCATGCTAACATATAAAAAAATAAAATTAGGATCACCGCCGCCGGAACATTATAAAAATAATTAATTTCCACCCTTGCGCCACGAATTCGCGCAGAGTCCTAACAAATGGAAAATTTCTATAAGTTCGCATGTCGCCATAAAAAATATAAGCACATGGATAGTTTGAACATTAAGCATGCTAACATATAAAAAAATAAAATTAGGATCACCGCCGCCGGAACATTATAAAAATAATTAATTTCCACCCTTGCGCCACGAATTCGCGCAGAGTCCTAACAAATGGAAAATTTCTATAAGTTCGCATGTCGCCATAAAAAATATAAGCACATGGATAGTTTCCACATTAACCATGCTAACATATAAAAAAATAAAATTAGGATCACCGCCGCCGGAACATTATAAAAATAATTAATTTCCACCCTTGCGCCACGAATTCGCGCAGAGTCCTAACAAATGGAAAATTTCTATAAGTTCGCATGTCGCCATAAAAAATATAAGCACATGGATAGTTTGAACATTAAGCATGCTAACATATAAAAAAATAAAATTCGGATCACCGCCGCCGGAACATTATAAAAATAATTAATTTCCACCCTCGCGCCACGAATTCGCGCAGAGTCCCAACAAATGGAAAATTTCTATAAGTTCGCACGTCGCCATAAAAAATATAAGCACATGGATAGTTTGAACATTAAGCATGCTAACATATAAAAAAATAAAATTAGGATCACCGCCGCCGGAACATTATAAAAATAATTAATTTCCACCCTTGCGCCACGAATTCGCGCAGAGTCCTAACAAATGGAAAATTTCTATAAGTTCGCATGTCGCCATAAAAAATATAAGCACATGGATAGTTTCCACATTAACCATGCTAACATATAAAAAAATAAAATTAGGATCACCGCCGCCGGAACATTATAAAAATAATTAATTTCCACCCTTGCGCCACGAATTCGCGCAGAGTCCTAACAAATGGAAAATTTCTATAAGTTCGCATGTCGCCATAAAAAATATAAGCACATGGATAGTTTGCACATTAACCATGCTAACATATAAAAAATTAAAATTAGGATCACCGCCCCCGGAACATTATAAAAATAATTAATTTCCACCCTCGCACCACGAATTCGCGCAGAGTCCCAATAAATGGAAAATTTCTATAAGTTCGCACGTCGCCATAAAAAATATAAGCACATGGATAGTTTGAACATTAAGCATGCTAACATATAAAAAAATAAAATTAGGATCACCGCCGCCGGAACATTATAAAAATAATTAATTTCCACCCTCGCGCCACGAATTCGCGCAGACTCCAAACAAATGGAAAATTTCTATAAGTTCGCATGTCGCCATAAAAAATATAAGTACATGGATAGTTTGCACATTAACCATGCTAACATATAAAAAAATAAAATTCGGATCACCGCCGCCGGATACAATTTTTCAAACCGCAGAATGCAATTTTCGTTTTCTCAGTTCAAATTTGCCGCGTCGCTGTTTTGTTTCCGATTAGGATATGGCAGTTGTTTTTACAGGAAATCGTAAATGTGTTGTTCTTCTACGGATCTTAAAATTTTAAACCAAATTCCTCGACTCATTACTTTTGTACAATTTTTCAAACCGCAGAATGCAATTTTCGTTTTCTCAGCTCAAATTTGGCGCGTCGCTGTTTTGTTTCCGCTTAGGATATGGCAGTTGTTTTTACGGGAAATCGTAAATGTGTTGTTCTTCTACGGATCTTAAAATTTTAAACCAAATTCCTCGACTGATTACTTTTGTACAATTTTTCAAACCGCAGAATGCAATTTTCGTTTTCTCAGTTCAAATTTGCCGCGTCGCTGTTTTGTTTCCGATTAGGATATGGCAGTTGTTTTTACGGGAAATCGAAAATGTGTTGTTCTTCTACGGATCTTAAAATTTTAAACCAAATTCCTCGACTGATTACTTTTGTACAATTTTTCAAACCGCAGAATGCAATTTTCGTTTTCACAGTTCAAATTTGGCGCGTCGATGTTTTGTTTCCACTTAGGATATGGCAGTTGTTTTTTAAAAAGAATTCATATATATGTTGTTTTCTTAGGCAGCCTGATCTTTCGAGATACATTCCCTGACTGATTATTTTGCCAAAATTTTCGATATCGCGGAATTGAATTTTCGTTTCTGAAGTTTATGGTTGGGGGTGCAATAAAATTTAAGTAAAAAAAAAAACCCATGGAAGGTAAGCTCATTGATTTACACCTTAAACGAAATAGAAAGTAGACACATTGTACGTACGCACACACTCTGAATCCGAAATTAACGAACACGACGACGACGCACGACGACGACGTCTGCATGCGCCTCGACTTTGTAATTAGCCTCATCCGTTGTTTATCATTTCGAAGATCGCCAATTTAGGCGTATTACCCATTCCGGCGTATATTTCCACGTTATGCACATCGACTACATCAGACCCTCCCCGTTTATTATACATGACTTGTTCAGGTCGGAGGCTCAGAATGCATAATTAGCCCTACACCGTCGACCATTAAAAGAGTGCCGGTATTTTCTTGGCCGGCCCTAGATGGGAGAAGAGAGAGAGAGAGGAATTGAAAATAATGTAAACGGAATCGGAGTTTTCGAGTTATGGCATCCCCCTGGATTTTTTTTCCATTATAACCGCTTGGTTGGCCGTGCACCGATTTATGCGATTTAATGGAAATTCTTTATCATATTCCGGGCAATACAAAGACAAGGATATACAGGATATTCCGGTTAACTTACTCATATTGAGTTTTAATAATATTACATGATTCGAAAAATCAACTTTTTTTAATCTAGAAAAAATTTCAAAAAAGTTGGAAAGTTACCATCAACTTAATGGAATTTTTTTAAAAAAGTCGATATCAGAAAATGTACTTTCGCAAGAACAAATGTCAATTTGAAGCCCGTGACGCATCAGCAAAGAAAACTCGAAAATGGAAAAAATCGAAAAAATCAACTTTCTTACTAATCATCGTAGACCCTTATGTAATACCTTTTTCTTCATCAGAAGAACGAGATAAATCAATTGGCGTTCAAAAATTTCATCTAGGAAAAAATGCAAAAAAATGGCAAGTCACCATGAACATTTTGAAAAAAGTCGAATTTTTCAGACTTTGAACGGTCGTAGCGGCTAAACGAAGAATCCAAATCGAACGCGGATTTCAAATCTGTGCTCCTCAGGTCCAAGTTAGTCGGTTTCAATTAAAATTGGCGATTTTAAATTTTTGTCGAAAATGTGAAATTCGATAGAAGGGTCCCCCCTTCTTACTTTTGCTCAAAAATTGGCTTTGAAATGATTTTCTGAACAAACCACTAGTTCGATTCGGGGTTTCTATACATCACTGGAAAGATCCCTCCAAGGCGCTTCAGAAAATGTACTTTCGCAAAAACAAATGTCAATTTGACGCCCGTGACGCGTCAGCAAAGAAAACTCGAAAATGGAAAAAATCGACAAAATCAACTTTTTTAATAATCATCGTAGACCTCAGTTGCCCATTGACAATTTCGCCCGGCTGCGGCAGCTCATGGTACACTGAAGTGGCTCTTCGATTTCTGTCTCTCGGTCAAATCATGCGGCACCCATTTTCCTTCCGTTTGAAATTTTTCCCTTGGCATGAAAACGCTTGGAAATACCTTGGCAAGTCATGTTTAATGCCTCCGGAAGTTGATGTAGTATTTGCGTATCATCTTCATACAATAACGCTTGCAGATGGGCGTGCTCAAGTGATGTTGGTCTTCCGGAGTGCACCTTGTCATCAGTGTCGAAATCGCCAGTTCTGAAGCGTTTAAGCCAATCGTCACAGGCAGTTTTTGATGGCGCATGTACGCTGTAAGCCTCCTCATGCAAACGACTAGCTTCAGCTGCCCTTTTCTTCAAGTTAAAGCAGAAAGGCGAAACTGTTTATTTGGCACAAAACTCGACATCTTCGTTATAATTTTCGCATTGGTATTACGACTTTCCGAAAAAATAATTACTTTACACGTTTCTTCTCATCATTAAGAACCGTCGTGAATTTTTTAGATTTTTCTAAGCTCCAACATTTTCTTCCTTTTTTTTATAGAAAAATGGGTGAAAATCATGAGATGGCCAAATGACTTGTAATGTACATCAAAATGTTCACAAAAGAACGGGCAATACATGGTTAAATTTTCAGCCAAATCGTACTTGTGATTTTCTCGTTTCGCGCTCTCAAAATAGGCACTTGTAAATTGACCAGAAATTTCGGTCGATTTTTGGGATTTTTTTGGCGCCGTCACACAAAACAGATATCGACGATATTACATAAGTTTATGGCTACATTCTTCCAGAATCCTATGTTTCCATTCATAACCATCTGTCGTATTCACGAACCAAGATTTTTTCGTTCGAATTAGTCGGTGTCCGTTAGCGTCAATCTGCAGGGTCTCAGTATTCGCTTCCCATAAGGCTCCATGTTAATTTTAAGTTGGTGAAAAATGGTTGAACAAATTTTTTTTTCGAGAAAATATTTACTCCACACGCTTTTTCCCATCATTAAAAACGGCTATGAATTTTTTCAGAATTTTCTGGGACCAAAAATGTTTTCCTCATTTTTGGAAAAATGGGCGAAAATCATGAAATGGCCAAATAGCTTGTAATATACATCAAAATGTTCACAAAAGAACGGGGAATGCATGGTTAAATTTTCAGCCAAATCGTACTTGCAGTTTTCTCGTTTCCCGCCCTCGAAATGGGCACTCGTAAATTGGCCAGAAATTTCGGTCGATTTTGGGATTTTTTTGGCGCGCTCTCAGAAAACAGATATGGATGATATTACATAAGTTTGTAGCTACATTCTTCTAGAATACTATGTTTCCATTCATAACTTTCTGCCGTAGTCACGAACCAAGATATATTTGTTCGAATTAGTCGATATCGGATAGCGTCAATCTGCAGGGTCTCAGTATTCGCTTCCCATAAGGCTCTATGTTAATTTTCAGTTGGTGAAAAATGGTAGCACTAATTTTTTTTCGGGAAAATAATTACTCTCCATGCTTTTCCTCGTCATTAAGAACCGTCATGAATTTTTTCAGATTTTTTTAAGACCCAACAATTATTCCCCTTTTTCCTGACTAATGGCATGGAAAAATGGGCGAAAATCATGAAATGTCCAAATAACTTGTAACGTACATCAAAATGTTCACAAAAGAATTCGCAATACGTGGTAAAATGCACACATGTTAAATTCCTATGTTCACCACCAAAATCGAACACACTATATAATCAAATCTAATTGGTACATCTAGGAAAATAAATTGGATCGGTCAGGCAAAATACGGAAAAATACAAAAATCCCTTGTTTACTGCATCATGCAGATCGGAATTAATACGTTACATTAGAATTGATTTTTTTGGGGGGGGATCGGACTCCACCCGAGCCGCGTCGTCTCGTGTTTGCGGAAGTTTAAATAATTTATGAGGGTTTATACGGGACCGGACACGGGCCTAAATGCGGGACGCCGATCGAAATCCAATAAAGTTTGCAAATAAATCTTTTTCGGTTAACCCTCGCTCGGCCCGGCTTAATGATTGAGCGCATTTCTTTCATTTCGATACGTGTACGAATCGATGGAACCGGCCCCCCGACCTTTTCCCCACTTTCTGATATCCCGCGTCCCCGAAACTTTATATATTACAATAATTAAATGATTTATTTCAGTCCGTTGTTGGATTTTAGTTAATTTTTATTGGGGCCCGGGTCCTAATGTCGTCGTTAAGAACAGTTGTAGATCATTAAAGGGGGGGAGGCGAAATTGTTTCGAAAGTGAAATGCATTAGGAAAATAAGAGGGGATTCGAATGCTGAAAAATAAAACACTCTGGATAAATCAAAATTAAATCCGTTGGAAGTAGTGTTGAATTAAAAGATTTATGTGGATTGCTCTGCGGTACGCAAATGTGTGGGATTTTCAGCTTTCATACAAAATTAAGCAATTGCTTATTCAAACGGTTTGCCTAAATTTTCTTTTCGTTAATTTGATTAAAGAAAGAAAACGTTAGTATTGGATTTTTCTGAAAAATATATAAATCATTATAAATTTAGGGGTGTAGAGCCCTTCCAAAATGTCGTGACACCTGGGGGTAAAGTTTGCGCAGAGTGAGAGAACGCGATAACAAATCTACGCATGGCCACACGTTTTGATATAAAATTTTGAACATTTGCAGACTCATTATCTAGGGTTAATCTGTCATAATTTGATACACCTGTGGAAATAAGTCTGGAATTTCTAGAGCAATTTGTAGGAAAAAGTTCATTTTTCGTCTTCAAAATTTATTTCGAGCGCAGCCATTTTTGTTTCTGTGAAGTTTGGATAGATTTTGTTGAATATTTGCAAAAACTCATTATCTAGGGTTAATATGTCAAAATTTGATACATCTGTTGAAATTAATGTGGAATTTCTAGAGCAATTTGTAGAAAAAAGTTCATTTTTCGTCTTCAAAATTTATTTCGAGCGCAGCCATTTTTGTTTCTGTGAAGTTTGGATAGATTTTCCTGAACATTTGCAAAGACTCATTATCTAGGGTTAATCTGTCATAATTTGATACATCTGTCGAAATTAATGTGGAATTTCTAGAGCAATTTGTGGGAGAAAGTTCATTTTTCGTCTTCAAAATTTATTTCGACCGCAGCCATTTTTGTTTCTGTGAAGTTTGGATAGATTTTGTTGAATATTTGCAAAAACTCATTATCTAGGGTTAATATGTCAAAATTTGATACATCTGTTGAAATTAATGTGGAATTTCTAGAGCAATTTGTAGAAAAAAGTTCATTTTTCGTCTTCAAAATTTATTTCGAGCGCAGCCATTTTTGTTTCTGTGAAGTTTGAATAGATTTTGTTGAATATTTGCAAAGACTCATTATCTAGGGTTAATCTGTCAAAATTTGATACATCTGTCGAAATTAATGTGGAATTTCTAGAGCAATTTGTGGGAGAAAGTTCATTTTTCGTCTTCAAAATTTATTTCGACCGCAGCCATTTTTGTTTCTGTGAAGTTTGGATAGATTTTCTTGAACATTTACAAAGACTCATTATCTAGGGTTAATCTGTCAAAATTTGATACATCTGTCGAAATGAATGTGGAATTTCTAGAGCAATTTGTAGGAAAAAGTTCATTTTTCGTCTTCAAAATTTATTTCGAGCGCAGCCATTTTTGTTTCTGTGAAGTTTGAATAGATTTTGTTGAATATTTGCAAAAACTCATTATCTAGGGTTAATATGTCAAAATTTGATACATTTGTTGAAATTAATGTGGAATTTCTAGAGCAATTTGTAGAAAAAAGTTAATTTTTCGTCTTCAAAATTTATTTCGAGCGCAGCTATTTTTGTTTCTGTGAAGTTTGGATAGATTTTGTTGAATACTTGCAAAGACTGATTATCTAGAGTTAACCTGTCAAAATTTGATACACTTGTCGAAATTAATGTGGAATTTCTAGAGCAATTTGTAGAAAAAAGTTCATTTTTCGTCTTCAAAATTTATTTCGAGCGCAGCCATTTTTGTTTCTGTGAAGTTTGAATAGATTTTGTTGAATATTTGCAAAAACTCATTATCTAGGGTTAATATGTCAAAATTTGATACATCTGTTGAAATTAATGTGGAATTTCTAGAGCAATTTGTAGGAAAAAGTTCATTTTTCGTCTTCAAAATTTATTTCGAGCGCAGCCATTTTTGTTTCTGTGAAGTTTGGATAGATTTTGTTGAATATTTGCAAAAACTCATTATCTAGGGTTAATATGTCAAAATTTGATACATCTGTTGAAATTAATGTGGAATTTCTAGAGCAATTTGTAGAAAAAAGTTCATTTTTCGTCTTCAAAATTTATTTCGAGCGCAGCTATTTTTGTTTCTGTGAAGTTTGAATAGATTTTGTTGAATACTTGCAAAGACTGATTATCTAGAGTTAACCTGTCAAAATTTGATACACTTGTCGAAATTAATGTGGAATTTCTAGAGCAATTTGTAGAAAAAAGTTCATTTTTCGTCTTCAAAATTTATTTCGAGCGCAGCTATTTTTGTTTCTGTGAAGTTTGGATAGATTTTGTTGAATATTTGCAAAGACTCATTATCTAGGGTTAATCTGTCAAAATTTGATACATCTGTCGAAATTAATGTGGAATTTCTAGAGCAATTTGTGGGAGAAAGTTCATTTTTCGTCTTCAACATTTATTTCGAGCGCAACCATTTTTGTTACTGTGAAGTTTGGATAGATTTTGTTGAACATTTGCAAAGACTCATTATCTAGAGTTAACCTGTCAAAATTTGATACACTTGTCGAAATTAATGTGGAATTTCTAGACCAATTTGTAGGAAAAAGTTCATTTTTCGTCTTCAAAATTTATTTCGAGCGCAGCCATTTTTGTTTCTGTGAAGTTTGGATAGATTTTGTTGAATATTTGCAAAGACTCATTATCTAGGGTTAATCTGTCATAATTTGATACATCTGTCGAAATGAATGTGGAATTTCTAGAGCAATTTGTAGGAAAAAGTTCATTTTTCGTCTTCAAAATTTATTTCGAGCGCAGCTATTTTTGTTTCTGTGAAGTTTGAATAGATTTTGTTAAATATTTGCAAAGACTCATTATCTAGGGTTAATCTGTCATAATTTGATACATCTGTCGAAATGAATGTGGAATTTCTAGAGCAATTTGTAGGAAAAAGTTCATTTTTCGTCTTCAAAATTTATTTCGAGCGCAGCCATTTTTGTTTCTGTGAAGTTTGGATAGATTTTCTTGAACATTTACAAAGACTCATTATCTAGGGTTAATCTGTCAAAATTTGATACATCTGTCGAAATTAATGTGGAATTCCTAAAGCAATTTGTAGGAAAAACTTCATTTTCGTCTTCAAAATTTATTTCGAGCGCAGCTATTTTTGTTTCTGTGAAGTTTGAATAGATTTTGTTAAATATTTGCAAAGACTCATTATCTAGGGTTAATCTGTCATAATTTGATACATCTGTCGAAATGAATGTGGAATTTCTAGAGCAATTTGTAGGAAAAAGTTCATTTTTCGTCTTCAAAATTTATTTCGAGCGCAGCCATTTTTGTTTCTGTGAAGTTTGGATAGATTTTGTTGAATATTTGCAAAGACTCATTATCTAGGGTTAATCTGTCATAATTTGATACATCTGTGGAAATAAATATGGAATTTCTAGTACAATTTGTAGGAAAAAGTTCATTTTTCGTCTTCAAAATTTATTTCGACCGCAGCCATTTTTGTTTCTGTGAAGTTTGGATAGATTTTGTTGAATATTTGCAAAGACTCATTATCTAGGGTTAATCTGTCAAAATGTGATACATCTATCGAAATGAATGTGGAATTTCTAGAGCAATTTGTGAAAAAAAATTCATTTTTCATTCAAAATTCATTGTTTCAATAAGTTATTTGTTTGTAGTCTTAGTAAGACTTAATTTTGATTGCAGAGTTACGAACAGGTTGAATATTTATATATTCAGGCTATATTTCGTTTTTTTGAATTCATTTTTCGTCTTCAAAATTTACTTTCGAGCGCAGCCATTTTTGTTTCTGTGAAGTTTTGTTAGATTTCTTTTGAACTTCTGCAAAGACTCATTATCTAGGGTGGAATTCCTAGAGCAATTTGTTGGAAAAAGTTCACTCGAAGACGCTCGCTGAATTATCCCCTCTCTTAAAATGCAAGACGTTCACTGAGCAATGTGACACGAGATTTTGGGAAAGCTCAAACTTCAGATTAAACAGCATTACAATTTAATGTGAAGGAATCGACCTTGGAATGAGAATGAAATCTCTCAAAAATGTTAATTAATAATTAAAAACACACATAAAAGAAAAACAAAAAAAATTGACCAATTATCAAGATTTAAACGTAATGTAAATTAATAACTCCCTTTTTTTCACTCAACCTAAAGTAATTACAACGCCGCCGCTGCAAATCGATTAACGTACAAAAAAAAATGGTTGGCATACTTGCAAAAGAGGTCTCGCCTTGGAAAAACCACAATACCCCGTAATCATTTCTCTCCATTACGTCCAACGCGAAGGAATTGTGTAAATCGTTTAAGAAACACAAAATCTTTCATCTGCGATAAAAGAGCCGTTTTCAGGGTTTCGAGCGTCCGGCGATCCATAAACAATACCAAAAATTGCGGCCCCCAAAAAAAAAATTCTGCACATAAATACGGACGCGCCGGGGGGTGAAACCGCGCGCATAAATATCGAACCCCCTTTTCGGGGCGAAATAAATCCACGGGTAAAATTAAAAGCGGCGCGACCCGAAAGGGGTGCTGCGGAAAATACAAATAAAAAGAGACCGCGGCTCCCGGATATTTATTCACTAACTTGTTTTATTGCGCCCCGTTTTAATTCGGATACACGGGGAACGGAATCTCCGGGTTTCCACCCTTTTTTCAAACTTTTTGTGTTTGTGTGTGTTGCAGTCTCGTCTGCAGTAATGGGGTACATAAAATTCACGAACCGGGATGGACCATTTAAAACACATCCACAATATTTCTCCAGTGGGGAATATCCGTATCCGGCGGTTATATTTATTTCATATTGAGATCAGAGACATCTATGATGGGATGGAGTTTTTTTTAGTACGGGAATGAATTGTTTCCGTGAAAAATCTATATTAATTTTTGAGGTATATAAAATTTACACGGCACGCTGTCTTAGTCCCACGGACCAGTTAATAATGATAATAATAATAAAAAAGTTTAGTTGCCTGGTCTCGATATTTTCGGACGCCATGATCAATGGCATCGTGGAATTCGTGCTGCTTATCATCCACGCCCGGTCTTATCGATGATTTCGCAGCACAAAAATGATTCCTCGCTGATTTTGATCAACGTAGCTTATTATTGACGCAACCCTTATTATGGGCACTATTTACACAATTGGTGCACTTCGCAATTACGTTTTCGCCGACTATTTGTAGTTTGCATATAACACAAATCTTCTCAGTCGGCGCCATCTTGAATTATTTGATTATTCGATCAATCGATTATATTATACCTCATTTAATAACCAGGCGGACTAAATGCGAAAGTCATATTTACACTATAAAAAGTCACCAGAAAAGTAACCAGACATGTTTTGGCGGTAAAAATAAAATTATTTCAAATTCTTTTATCCATAACATTCATTCAACATATAAATTAATTCTAGGCAAACTTTCTTGATTATATAGTCAATGATATAGTATATAATATTAAAATAAGTACGAGACCCTCTTAAGAATTTAGGGGCACACTGAAAAAGTCAAGTTGTACATATATTGTTTTACATATAAAGTGGATTGAAGTATTAGGTATATTTCAAAAATACATATGATTCTGTAAAAGGTTTGAAATATAAATACTAGATTGTCGTGAAATAGAATTTTATTAAATTAAATTAATTTGCTATTTAAAAACGTATACCATAATAACTTACTTAAAATAAATCTCTTTCATTAATGTATATAATGTTTAACGGGACTTCTTTGGCAAGTCATCTCTATTCTTTAATTCAATGTAGCAATTTAATTTTTAAAGAAAAATTCTCCGCACACAAAATTTTTGCTGCTTCCATTGTAGATATCTTCGGTCGCTGGAAGTCCTTCAAAACGTTTAGGACTTGTTACTGCCCCAATCTCCGTACACTCCCTAATTGTGTGAAACTCCATACTTCTAGCCAATCCTAAATATAATGTATGTTTATGATTTGATTTCATATTGTAATAACTTGCGCCACACTTACCTAGTGAATCGACAATTTTGTATACGACGGCAGTAGGTTTTAAAGCCTCTTGTATTAAAGTTTTATATAAGATAATTTTGGATTGTTTTTTCTCGAGCGTTAATGCTCCAAAATCCAAGCATTTCCGTTTCTTGGGGGGCGAAAATGACACCAAACTTGTGTCGGCATATATCCATAGTTAAAAATAAAATAACTATTTCCAAGAAAATCGCGGGATGAGAGGAATCCATTCTTACACGATCAACGGAAGAAATAACTGACTAAAAACACAGAAACTGTGCCGAAACGCGTGGAATCGGTGGGACACAAGGAACAGCGAGCGATCAGCTGATCATAACAACGGCCATTACTGTTTTACGCAATTTGGGCCTATAAAAACAGCGCCCGATTGGCCAATCACAACAACGTATTTTGGCGGCAATAATTTGATTTAGTCCGCCTGGTTATTAAATGAGGTGTAATTAATCGATGTAATCGATTATTAAAACTAATCAATAATTAATTGATTTCCATAATCGAACACCTCCATTCTTGAATGAATAAAATATTATTATTAATATTTCACAACAGATACCGAAAATTTAAATCACACACAGATCGAACGCAAGCAGTTAATTGAGGCGATGTCCATTGTTTCCGGAATAAACGCCACAGACAGTGGAACGAAAAATTATTATTATTATTATTATTATTACTATTAAAACTATTTATTAGTAAAATTTGCATGAAACTCTTGAGGAGTCTACATTTTTCGAATAAATTTCCATGCTATGTTTGTCCAGACGTCGCGGTCTCTCCTCTGAATGCATTAACCGAGCGGAAGTGCTTAAAATATATGTATTTCCGAGAGAGACGGCGACTCCATCACTCTCTCACACACAGCCTGTTTCTATTTATTTCATTTCCCTTGTCTCATAAGACACACGATGCTCCTTTCGGCGTTACTGATGGATTTATTTTATCTCCCCACTCTCCGTACTAATCCGTCCAAGACAGATTTTTAATTAAATATTTTCCCCCCTTTCTCTCCCTCTCTCTCGCGTCCGGAAATGTATACGGTTTTTTCGTCACGCATGATATCATAAATTCGGGATTTCGTGATATTTTATGGCGGTTTGGTAAGCCATAACGCATCCCCTTCAAGCTGTTGAGATAAGGCGCGCGCCCGTAAAGAACTTTTGTCCCAAAAAAAAAAAAATTGCATTACGCAAATACGCACGAAATATGTTCCTTATCTAAATTTAAAAGCGCCGGGAATATTAAAAAAAAATCCATTTGCTCGAAAGTGATAAATTTGACCCCCGTAAGACCGACTGGGGCTGTTTATCTAAAACTTTTTATGTGTGTAATGAAAGGCTTCATTATTATTAAAACGCATTTTTGGGGAGATTTGTGATCCTCTCGCGATTGCCCTTGTTGGGTGGTGGCGTCGCCCTTATTTCAAACGGTGATAATCGAATAAATTTGAGATCCTTAAAAGCGTCGCCATTTTCGGGTTTATGTCGTGACGATATTGTGATTTCAATTAATTTATAAGATGAAATAATTTTTTTGGGGGATGAATGGGTGTTCGTAACGGTTTTACTTTCTTCGTTACAAAGTACGAGAAAGTATTATGATCGTGATTTTTTTCAAAATTTTTCTACGGAAATATCCGTTTTGGGGTCCCTAGATGCAATTTCAACAATTTCTGGAAAAATGGTGATGTGGCCATCATGTTACTTTCTCCGACTTGATGGTATCATTTATATTTACGCTTTCATGGTTTATTTTCAATTTAAATCATATTTTAAATGTACATCGAGGGGATGAAACTGACGTTTAAAACGTCAAAATTATACTTCAAATTCAAAAACTCAGTTTACTCAAAAACTAAAGAGATTTCGAAAGAAACTTATTCTTTATAAGTTGTTCATTTTAGCATTCTCTACAATTATTATTAACATAAATTTGTTGTAACTATTATCGTTTTATAATTACCAACCAAAAATTTTAAAAAAATAATAAATTTTTTTCTCGAATAAAAATGATTTTATGAAAAATGTTTTCAAGCAAAAGATGTTCATTTCTTTGTTGTCTTCAATGTTTGTTTTAATGTTTTTGTGATATTTTTCATATTTATGTGTATTTATGTGTATGTCTGCCTGTGTATCTGTGCGCGCTGTATCTCAAAAACTAATAAAGCAATTGATATGAAACTTTGAACATACGTCTTATTTGAGAATCCGAAGAACCGAAAAGCTTTTGGTAAAATTTCGTACACCGGAAGTGGGTGTTTACCTTAACTATTTTTTGTTTTTTGCCAATATTTTCTTAAATATGAAAAATATCACAAAAACATTTAAACAAACTTTGAAGACAACAAAGAAATGAACATCTTTTGCTTGAAAACATTTTTCATAAAATCATTTTTATTCGAGAAAAAATGTATTATTTTTTTCTAAATTTTTGGTTTATAATTATAAAACGATAATAGTTACAGCAAATTTATCTTAATAATAATTGTAGAGAATGCTAAACTGAACAACTTATAAAGAATAAGTTTTTTTTTTAATTCCTTTAGTTTTTTTCTTAATTTTTCTTCCTCCAATATACGAAAGTTTGCCGCCGTGAAAATCAAAAATTAAAAAAATCTGTAACTCGCTTCAAAATTATTGGATTTTCAAAAACCAAAATTATTTGAGTGGAGTGTCATTTTCCCAATAAAGAATAATTTTTGTGTAATTTTTCCGATACGTTTCCAATTTTTTTCTTAATTTTTCTTCCTCCAATGTACAAATTTGACGCCGTGAAAATCAAAAAATTCAAAAATCTGTAACTCGCTTGAAAATTATTGGATTTTAAAAAACCAAAATTATTTGAGTAGAGTGTCATTTTGCTAATAAAGATCAATTTTTGTGTAATTTTTTCGATACGTTTACTATTTTTTTATTAATTTTTCTTCCTCCAATGTACAAATTTAACGCCGTGAAAATCAAAAATTTTAAAAATCTGTAACTCGCTTCAAAATTATTGGTTTTTCAAAAACCTAAATTATTTGAGTAGAGTGTCATTTTCCTAATAAAAAATAATTTTTGTGTAATTTTTCCGCTACGTTTACTATTTTTTTCTTAATTTTTCTTCCTCCAATGTACGTGAAAATCAAAAATTTTAAAAATCTGTAACTCGCTTAAAAATTATTGTATTTTCAAAAACCAAAATTATTTGAATAGTGTCATTTTCCTAATAAAAATTAATTTTGTGTAATTTTTCCGTTATGTTTACTATTTTTTTCTTAATTTTTCTTCCTCCAATGTACAAATTTAACGCCGTGAAAATCAAAAATTTCAAAAATCTGTAACTCGCTTGAAAATTATTGGATTTTCAAAAACTAAAATTATTTGAGTAGAGTGTCATTTTCCTAATAAAAATTAATTTTTGTGTAATTTTTCCGTTACGTTTACTATTTTTTTCTTAATTTTTCTTCCTCCAATGTACAAATTTGACGCCATGAAAATCAAAAATTTCAAAAATCTGTAACTCGCTTGAAAATTATTGGATTTTCAAAAACCAAAATTATTTGAGTAGAGTGTCATTTTTCTAATAAAAATTAATTTTTGTGTAATTTTTCCGTTACGTTTACTATTTTTTTCTTAATTTTTCTTCCTCCAATGTACAAATTTGACGCCATGAAAATCAAAAATTTCAAAAATCTGTAACTCGCTTGAAAATTATTGGATTTTCAAAAACCAAAATTATTTGAGTAGAGTGTCATTTTTCTAATAAAAATTAATTTTTGAGTAATTTTTCCGTTACGTTTACTATTTTTTTCTTAAGTTTTCTTCCTCCAATGTACAAATTTGACGCCATGAAAATCAAAAATTTCAAAAATCTGTAACTCGCTTGAAAATTATTGGATTTTCAAAAACCAAAATTATTTGAGTAGAGTGTCATTTTTCTAATAAAAATTAATTTTTGTGTAATTTTTCCGTTACGTTTACTATTTTTTTCTTAATTTTTCTTCCTCCAATGTACAAATTTGACGCCGTGAAAATCAAAAATTTCAAAAATCTGTAACTCGCTTGAAAATTATTGGATTTTCAAAAACCAAAATTATTTGAGTAGAGTGTCATTTTTCTAATAAAAATTAATTTTTGAGTAATTTTTCCGTTACGTTTACTATTTTTTTCTTAAGTTTTCTTCCTCCAATGTACAAATTTGACGCCATGAAAATCAAAAATTTCAAAAATCTGTAACTCGCTTGAAAATTATTGGATTTTCAAAAACCAAAATTATTTGAGTAGAGTGTCATTTTTCTAATAAAAATTAATTTTTGTGTAATTTTTCCGTTACGTTTACTATTTTTTTCTTAATTTTTCTTCCTCCAATGTACAAATTTGACGCCGTGAAAATCAAAAATTTCAAAAATCTGTAACTCGCTTGAAAATTATTGGATTTTCAAAAACCAAAATTATTTGAGTAGAGTGTCATTTTTCTAATAAAAATTAATTTTTGAGTAATTTTTCCGTTACGTTTACTATTTTTTTCTTAAGTTTTCTTCCTCCAATGTACAAATTTGACGCCATGAAAATCAAAAATTTCAAAAATCTGTAACTCGCTTGAAAATTATTGGATTTTCAAAAACCAAAATTATTTGAGTAGAGTGTCATTTTCCTAATAAAAATTAATTTTTGTGTAATTTTTCCGTTACGTTTACTATTTTTTTCTTAATTTTTCTTCCTCCAATGTACAAATTTGACGCCGTGAAAATCAAGAATTTAAAAATCTATAACTCGCTTGATAATTATTGGATTTTCAAAAACCAAAATTATTTGAGTAGAGTGTAATTTTTCTAATAAAGATTATTTTTCATAATTTTGACGTTTTAAAGGCCAGTTTCATCCGAGTTTACACAACGCTCGATGAACATTTGAAATATGATTTCAATTGAAAATAAACCATGAAAACGTAAGTATAAATGGCTATGATACCATCAAGTCGGAGAAAGTAACATGATGGCCACATCACCATTTTTTGGTGATTATTGTTTAGGAGTATCTAAGGAATGTTTATTTGTGTTTAGTTTTTCTATGAGAGCACGCCTTCTTTTTTTTTTTTTTAATAAGTATAGGTCGTTCATACGGGAGCAATGTTATGTAAATTATTTTTTTTCGAAAAAATGAGGTGGTGCCCTCTCTGTTTTTTTGGTGATTATTATTTGAGAGTATGTAAGGAATGTTTATTTGCTTTTAGTTTTGCCATGGGGGCGTGTCATCCCTATTTTTTTAAGATTGTACCCGTGATTCAGAATGTTTGCCTCATCTAAATATTTAATCACGGAATCAATTTATTCAAATTGAAAATTTAGCAGAGCCATTCTCCGGGCTGCACCGACAACAGTACCAACCACCCTCATTATCTATGGAAGTTTATCGTGTGCTCGAAGGATCATAATGGCAATTGTTGTCAGTATATTACAGCCACTCAACTACCGTTCGGCAATTCCGCGCTGCCATATTCGAAGCCTATTGTGCTCCAAGTAAACAATGCCTATGAGTCCTCGGGTACATACATGTATACATAGTACATAGTTTCATGGCGGTTATTATATCCCCCCCCCCGAACAAGATTGTGCGCTGCGTCGACCCACTAAAAGCATTACGGCGTTTACATCGAAACTTGGAAAATTTCCGAATTTCCGAGGGGTCCCTCATTGTTCCCAAATGACAGCCGAAAAATTTATTAATAACAATAAACTCGCGCGTTTTCGGTATTCATCCGATGAAATTGAGCGCGTAATCTAATTCCCCCCATATAACAACACACAACGCGAAAGTTTCCGTCTCGCGCGTCCGCAAACAAACCTTAAAACGCACACTTCATTTATCTTTCGAAATTAATTAATGAAACCGAGCCTCGGTCTCGTTCTCTCATCCATTATTCAGTCCGGGCCATTATTGCCGAAAACAATTTTCCGAAAGTGTCGGATCAAATAATTAATGCGCGAAATTGTAATAAATTGGATAAATCGAATTAAATGCGAATGCTGGATGGTACAGTGGGCGGAGCGAGAGTGTACGGCCTCCGATTTGATGGTAAAATAGTTGTATACCATTACGCACCAAGAATCTGTCGCAGTTTCATTACATTGTCCTATTGAATATGGAATCTACAATCAAAAAGTCAGTTTTCGTTCTTAAAATTTTAATTTTGATCATCGCCATTCTTTTGACAGTTGAGTTAGAAAAGTTTTAATGGCCAATTTGTAAAGACATACTTTTTAGGATTAACCTGTCAAAGTTTCATCGCATTGTGGTATTGTATATGGAATCTACAATCATGTTTTTGCAAAAAGTCAGTTTTCGATCTTCAAATTTTAATTTTGACCGGCGCCATTCTTCCGACAGTAGAGTTAGAAAAGTTTTAATGGCCAATTTGTGAAGACATACTTTTTAGGATTAATCTGTCAAAGTTTCATCGCATTGTCGTATTGTGTGTGGAATCTACAATCATGTTTTTGCAAAAAGTCAGTTTTCGTTCTTCAAATTTTAATTTTGATCGGCGCCATTCTTCTGGCAGTTGAGTTAGAAAAGTTTTAATGGTCAATTTGTGAAGACATACTTTTTAGGATTAATCTGTCATCATTCATCGCATTGTCGTATTGTGTGTGGAATCTACAATCATGTTTTTGCAAAAAGTCAGTTTTCGATCTTCAAATTTTAATTTTGACCGGCGCCATTCTTCCGACAGTAGAGTTAGAAAAGTTTTAATGGCCAATTTGTGAAGACATACTTTTTAGGATTAATCTGTCAAAGTTTCATCGCATTGTCGTATTGTGTGTGGAATCTACAATCATGTTTTTGCAAAAAGTCAGTTTTCGTTCTTCAAATTTTAATTTTGATCGGCGCCATTCTTCTGACAGTTGAGTTAGAGAAGTTTTAATGGCCAATTTATGAAGACATACTTTTTAGGATTAATCTGTCAAAGTTTCATCGCATTGTCGGATTGTGTGTGGAATCTACAATCATGTTTTTGCAAAAAGTCAGTTTTCGTTCTTCAAATTTTAATTTTGATCGGCGCCATTCTTCTGGCAGTTGAGTTAGAAAAGTTTTAATGGCCAATTTGTGAAGACATACTTTTTAGGATTAATCTGTCATCATTCATCGCATTGTCGTATTGTGTGTGGAATCTACAATCATGTTTTTGCAAAAAGTCAGTTTTCGATCTTCAAATTTTAATTTTGACCGGCGCCATTCTTCCGACAGTAGAGTTAGAAAAGTTTTAATGGCCAATTTGTGAAGACATACTTTTTAGGATTAATCTGTCAAAGTTTCATCGCATTGTCGTATTGTGTGTGGAATCTACAATCATGTTTTTGCAAAAAGTCAGTTTTCGTTCTTCAAATTTTAATTTTGATCGGCGCCATTCTTCTGGCAGTTGAGTTAGAAAAGTTTTAATGGTCAATTTGTGAAGACATACTTTTTAGGATTAATCTGTCATCATTCATCGCATTGTCGTATTGTGTGTGGAATCTACAATCATGTTTTTGCAAAAAGTCAGTTTTCGATCTTCAAATTTTAATTTTGACCGGCGCCATTCTTCCGACAGTAGAGTTAGAAAAGTTTTAATGGCCAATTTGTGAAGACATACTTTTTAGGATTAATCTGTCAAAGTTTCATCGCATTGTCGTATTGTGTGTGGAATCTACAATCATGTTTTTGCAAAAAGTCAGTTTTCGTTCTTCAAATTTTAATTTTGATCGGCGCCATTCTTCTGGCAGTTGAGTTAGAAAAGTTTTAATGGTCAATTTGTGAAGACATACTTTTTAGGATTAATCTGTCATCATTCATCGCATTGTCGTATTGTGTGTGGAATCTACAATCATGTTTTTGCAAAAAGTCAGTTTTCGATCTTCAAATTTTAATTTTGACCGGCGCCATTCTTCCGACAGTAGAGTTAGAAAAGTTTTAATGGCCAATTTGTGAAGACATACTTTTTAGGATTAATCTGTCAAAGTTTCATCGCATTGTCGGATTGTGTATGGAATCTACGATCATGTTTCAAAAACATTTTTCGGTAAACTCTAAAATAAAAAAGTTGTATCAATATTTTGATATTAATGGTATCCCGCAGGGATCAAATTTGGGCCGTCTAATATTTATAATGTGTATTAAGGATATAAGCCTGATGATTTCAAAAATGAAGAAAAATATAGGTTACCATTAAAAATACTGAACTTGTACACGTGATTACGTAGGAGAAATTCTAGTCAGAACAATGTTATAGAAACCATTTCACAATTTCAACGGAATGAATAATATTTATTAACTTTTTCCGCTGAAATTTTTGTTTTATTCCACACACACATGAATGCACTTAACAAAAACAGAACCTTTTGTGATTGGAAAATATTTTTATGAAAATACCATTATATTCGCGTGGATCGTCGAACAAATACACCTCGGGTTCAATGAAAATATTTGTCCATTTCAAAAGGAAATTTTCCATCGGGCGTAAAAGGTATTTTCCTGACAACACTCGAAATACTCGAATTTCCCGCACGCTTTGACGTCGAAGGGCTATCATTTCCGGAGCGTTAATATCGCCCGATTCTTTCTCTGGCTCAAGTGATTACCATTCGGCCCTTTCGTCGCGCACATATAGTGAGCGCCCTCTCGCGCGTGCACGGCGACAAAGGGCCTCCTTAAATAGCCTCGAGATTTTCAATTTTTCGATTATTCCGCAGTCCCGATTGGAATTTTACCTGCGCTATTTACTTTACGTTCCACGTCCCGATTCCAAAATCGAATTTTGCATTCAACATTCTGAGAGCGAGGAATGTCCTAATTGTACCGTAAGAAGCGGTTCAGGGGGGAAATTTCGTAATCATTGCCGTCGGCGATTGTTCCTTTTCGTGTGGATGTAATAAATTCGAACAATTGCTATTGTCGAGAAGAGAAGAAATTTCGCAGAAATCCGTTTGGTGGTAAAAGGCATTCCATTGAATCAATTCACTGTGAATTATAAATTTTCATAAATTGTATAAAATTAGCTGAAATTGGCAAAAATACACAGCCATCTAAGATAAAGGGCGGCTATGGCTGTATCATTTTCTCATTTTCTCCACTTCTATTAGCTAAAAGCTAGAGGTGGGAAAAATAATTATTTTTAATGACTCGACTAATCTTGACTAATGACTCATTTTTAAGAGTCGACTCACCCATGAGTTTTACCCATCTCCGCGCCATTATCTCTAACATCTTTTCAAAACTACCACGAAAGTCCAATTTCTGTCGATATCATAAATTATGTTTCCGAAGTATATTTGATCAGGTTTACCTTGTTTTTTTTTTTTTTGGTAAATTTAAAGTCCACTTTATCTGCAGGAAGGGGTCGTCGGGGTGTCGTCACAGAACATTGCGTCCTGTCACCCGCATTCCACTCTCCTCTTCTTTCGCTCTCCCGTAGCTGCACCTGAACCCCGGAATAAAATAAAACGCCCTCCGGGTAAATAATGTGTCCGATTACGCTTATCGCTTATCTTCCTCATTCCGGCGAAGGGCCCCACTGTCCTCTACCCCGCGCGCGTTGTTTATGCACCTTCCCCGAACCTTTATCTCGGCTTCCGGTTGTTTCAGCGCGAATTTTAAACGTCACCCGTTGGCCCCCCCTCTCGTACACTTTTAATGCGTGCTTTGCCATTTTCTTTCCCTTCGCCCTCTTTGCTACGTCTGCAGTTTTATTCTATATAACGTTTTTTTTTTTTTAATATGATAATATTTCCATGCAATGTTTGTCCAGACGACGACGACGCGAGCTTCCTCTGAATGCATTATCCGAGCGGAAGTCTTTCGAAATACACACTCACCGGCATGAAGAACGGAACATGCATAATTTTAGGCGGGAAAATAATAATAGGAGATATTCGTGGGTATTAAATTCCTTGCAGCAAATTACTTATAACCAACATATAAAATTATAATACCAAAAATGGAGATGTGGCCATCATGTTACTTTCTCCGATTTGATGGTATTTCAATTGAAATCATATTTTAAATGTACATCGAGCGTTGTGTAAACTCGGACGAAACTGAAGTCAAAATTATGAAAGATGGAAAAATTATACTTCAAATTCAAAAACTCGGTTTACTCAAGAACTAACGAGATTTTGAAAAAAAACTTATTCTTTATAAGTTGTTCATTTTGGCATTCTCTACAATTTTTATTGATATAAATTTGTTGTAACTAATATCGTTTCATAATTATAAACCAAAAATTTTAAAAAAATTAATAATTTTTTTTCTCGAATAGCAATGATTTTATGAAAAATATTTTCAAGCAAAAGATGTTCATCTCTTTGTTTTCTTTAATATTTGTTTAAATGTTTTTGTGATATTTTTCATATTTAAGAAAATATTGGCAAAAACAAAAAACAGTTAAGGTAAACACCCACTTCCGGTGTACGAAATTTTACCAAACGCTTTTCAGTTCTTCGGATTATCAAATAAGACGTATGTTCAAAGTTTGATATCAATTGCTCTATTAGTTTTTGAGATACAGCGCACACACACACACAGACACAAAAAAAAAATGGTGATGTGGCCATCATGTTACTTTCTCCGATCTTGATTGCATAACAGTTATTTATATTTATACTTCAATGGTTTATTTTTATTTTAGATCAGATGATACTGACGTTTAAAGCGTCAAAGTTACGAAAGATAAAAATACCAAATTATACTTCCAATTCAAATAATCTTAAATTAATTTATTAGAAAACTAAACAAAATCATAATAAATTCTTGAAAAAAGTCCTAAAAACAAATTTTAATAAATCCTGAAAAAGGCCGTTGAAAAAGATTTGTGAAAACGTCCTGAAAGAGTTCTGGTTATAAAGTTCCAAAAAAATACCCGAAAAAGTCTTGAATAAAACAGTCCTGAAAAAATCTGATAAAAAAGTCCTGATAAAAGTTCAGAAAAGAGTCCGGAAAAAAGTGCTCTGACAAAGAAATGTCTTGAAAAACAGGTTCTTGAAAAAGACTTGAAAAAGTCCCGAAAACAGAGTCAGAGAGAAAATTTGGAAAAAAAGATCCTAGAAAAAGACCTGATAAAAAAGACTGCAGAAAAGTACTGAAAATAGGCTTCAAAAAAGTTCGAAAAAAGCCTTAAAAAGTCCTGAAAAACCTGTAAAATAGTCCAGAAAAAAATTCCTAAAAAAGTCCTGCAAAGAGTCCTTACAAAGGTCCTAAAAAGACCCGAAAAAAGTCGAGAAAATAGTCCTAACAGAAGTCATGAAAAAGCCTTAGAAAAGAACTGATAAAATGCATTTAAAAAGTCTTGATAAAATAATCCTGGTAAAAAATCCTGAAAAACGTCTTGAAAAAATAATCCTGATAAAAACTTCCTGAAAATAAGATCCTAGAAAAAGTCCTGATAAAACGGCCAGAAGAAAAGTACTGAAAAAGCATACAAAAAAGTCAGAAGAAGATCTTAAAAACGCCTGAATAAAGCCTGTGAAATAGTTCCGAAAAAGTCCTCAAAAAGAGTCCTGAAAAATAAAGTCCTGAAAGAAATTTCTGAAAAAGTCCTGCAAAGAGTGCTTAAGATGCTCCCGATATAATTCCAGAAAGTCCTCATAAAAGCCTTAAAAGAGATCTGATAAAAAGTATTAAAATAACCCTGAAAAAACAGCCCTAAAAAAAGTGCTGAACATAATTGTTTTTAAATAATCTTAAAAAGGACTCTCAAAAAAAATTGAAAAGGATAGGTTCTGAAACAAAAGTCCTGAAAAAACGTCGCGAAAAAGGGCCTCAAAAAAGAGTTCTGAAAATAAAGTCATGAAAAAAGTCGTAACAAAAGTTTTTAAAACATTGTCCTGCAAAAAAATCCCAAAAAGAGCCTAAAACAAGACCTGAAAAAAGGCATTCAAAAAGTTCAAGAAAAAACAATCCAGATTAAAAATTCTGAAGAAGAGTCCCAAAAAAAGGCACCCAACAAAAACTTTTTTAAATAAAGTCTCAAAAAAAGATTCCTGGAAAAAAATTTCTGGAAAAGAAAAGTCTTGAAAAAACGTCGTTAAAGATGATTCCTGAAAATATAGACTTGAAGAAAAGTCCTGCAAATTAAGTTTTAGAGAAAGGTTCTTAAAAAAGTCCTGAAATAAGAAATGAAAAATCCTGAAAATAAGGTCTTACAAAAAAGACCTGAAAAAAGTGGTGAAAAAAGTCCCGAAAAAGTCCTGAAATTTTGATTTATACTTTCATGGTATTTTTTTTCAATTTAAATGTACATCGAACCGTTCGATTCGAACGTGTTGTAGTATTGGTTGGTAAAATTTCGTACACCGGAAGTGGGCGTTTACCTTAACTGTTTTTTGTTTTTTGATAATATTTTCTTAAATATGAAAAATATCACAAAAACATTTAAACAAACTTTGAAGACAACAAAGAAATGAACATCTTTTGCTCGAAAACATTTTTCATAAAATCATTTTTATTCAAGAAAAAAATTAAAAATTATTATTTTTTTAATTTTGGGTCTATAATTATAAAACAATAATAGTTACAGCAAATATTTGTTAATCATAATTGTAGTGTATATTAAAATGAATAACTTATAAAGAATAAGTTTTTTTCGAAATCTCTTTAGTTTTTGAGTAAACTGAGTTTTTGAATTTGAAGTATAATTTTTCCATCTTTCATAATTTTGACGTTTTATCCGAGTTTACGCAACGCTCGATATACATTTAAAATATGATTTCAATTGAAAATAAACCATGAAAACGTAAATATAAATGGCTATGATACCATCAAGTCAGAGAAAGTAACATGATGGCCACATTACCATTTTTTCATGTGTAATCCAAATTTGCAATAAAAAATATAGCATTCCGGTCATTCCGGAAGTCGAATAATCTTAAAAATATTACGTAAACGCTGGAAATCCATATACTTTTAATGTACCATCTCGGTGGGACACCCTGTTTAGTGTGTGTGTTATATCATCGCTTTACCGCATCGCCGACTCCCTTCTCTCTCTCTCTCCTTGTTCTCCTACCTGAATTGCCTGCAGTCGTTCATGTTTTATAGAATGTCAGACGATTCAATGAAATCCCATTTTCAATCGTACGTTACCAGGTAATATCCTTCCTGTCTTTGTTTAATTTCATAAATCTTTCCTATGCTTCGCGCGAAGAGTAAATCGCGCGTCTGCGGCCGTGTGGCGCAAATATTTCGGCAAGCGCATCCCGTCTTGCAAAATTGATCAAATCTCGGAGATGGAAAGGAGAGGAAGTGATTTATTTCCACATAAGTGGCTCCTATTGAACGAATGCTTGTACACACTCCAAATTTTGTATTAAAAAAAAACGTTTATTTTAGCACGATTTTTACAAAAAAATAAATACAGTATGTTTTCTTTCTGAACACTATTTGTCCGAAAAAGATTTTTGTTGGACTTCTGCGAACGAAGATACACAAAATGACACTCGTCGAAAATAGTGTTTATGTCGACTGGAAATGCATAAATAACGATGAAAAAATATTTTTTTTCAAATTTTTCAAGTCTAACCACTCATTCTGAACACTGTTTGTTTGAAAAAACTTGTTGTAGGGACTTATAGGAACGGAGATACGCAAAATGACAAAAAAAAAATTTTTCAATTTTTTTTTTATTTTATTTTTCAAGTCTAACCACTCATTCTGAACACTGTTTGTTTGAAAAAACTTTTTGTAGGGACTTACAGGAACGGAGATACGCAAAATGACAAAAAAAAAAAATTTTTCAATTTTTTTTAAATTTTATTTTTCAAGTCTAACCACTCATTCTGAACACTGTTTGTTTGAAAAAACGTTTTGTACGGACTTATAGGAACGGAGATACGCAAAAAGACAAAAACAATTTTTTTCAATTTTTTTTAATTTTATTTTTCAAGTCTAACCACTCATTCTGAACACTGTTTGTTTGAAAAAACTTTTTGTAGGGACTTATAGGAACGGAGATACGCAAAATGACAAAAAAAAAATTTTTCAATTTTTTTTTTATTTTATTTTTCAAGTCTAACCACTCATTCTGAACACTGTTTGTTTGAAAAAACTTTTTGTAGGGACTTATAGGAACGGAGATACGCAAAAAGACAAAAACAATTTTTTTCAATTTTTTTTTTATTTAATTTTTCAAGTCTAACCACTCATTCTGAACACTGTTTGTTTGAAAAAACTTTTTGTAGGGACTTATAGGAACGGAGATACGCAAAAAGACAAAAACAATTTTTTCAATTTTTTTTAATTTTATTTTTCAAGTCTAACCACTCATTCTGAACACTGTTTGTTTGAAAAAACTTTTTGTACGGACTTATAGGAACGGAGATACGCAAAATGACAAAAAACAAATTTTTCAATTTTTTTTTATTTTATTTTTCAAGTCTAACCACTCATTCTGAACACTGTTTGTTTGAAAAAACTTTTTGTAGGGACTTATAGGAACGGAGATACGCAAAATGACAAAAAAAATTTTTTCAATTTTTTTTTATTTTATTTTTCAAGTCTAACCACTCATTCTGAACACTGTTTGTTTGAAAAAACTTTTTGTACGGACTTATAGGAACGGAGATACGCAAAATGACAAAAAACAAATTTTTCAATTTTTTTTTATTTTATTTTTCAAGTCTAACCACTCATTCTGAACACTGTTTGTTTGAAAAAACTTTTTGTAGGGACTTATAGGAACGGAGATACGCAAAATGACAAAAAAAATTTTTTCAATTTTTTTTTATTTTATTTTTCAAGTCTAACCACTCATTCTGAACACTGTTTGTTTGAAAAAACTTTTTGTAGGGACTTATAGGAACGGAGATACGCAAAATGACAAAAATTATTTTTTTCAATTTAATTTTTCAAGTCTAACTACTCATTCTGAACACTATTTGTCTGAAAAAGTTTTTTGTAGGGAGATACGCAAATTGACTTTTTATCGAAAATAGTGCTCAAGCAAACTGAAAGATCCGCGAATTAATATTTTATTTATTATTGTCTCGAAAGAATCGAAACCATTTTCGATTGAAAACGATTTATTAATGTTTGTAAAATCATTAATTAATACAGTGGTATAATACATAGAAAATTGTGTTTCATTCATCCCCAAATGTATGATTATTATTATTTTAACCTTTGCGCAATGAGGTATAAAAACTGTATATTTATAAACAGGGTCTAGTTAACTGCAGGAAATTCATCCCAAAGTCTGCACAAAATGTAATCCGCACGCCCCTTTCCAATTTCATCCTAAAAACTCGAGATTGACCCTATTTCCGGCTGACTGATGGCAATCATTTCCGGTCTGTAATGCCTATGTGCATGGCGAGCGAGCTGATTTAATCCCGTTTTAAAGTAGAAAATAATTTACAGCATCATCAATCCTAAATTAAATTTACTTCACTTTACGTACGTACGTAGAGAACAGCAGGCTGATTTTATCAAGTAATTTTTGAGAATACAAAAATTGGCGATTTTAAATTTTTGACGAAAACCTGAAAAAACCATCCAAAGGTTTGGCTTTGAAATAATTTCCTGAAGAAACAACTGGTTAGATTCCTGGTTTCTACACATCACTGGAAAGATCCCTTCAAGACGCCTCGGAAAATGTACTTACGCAAGAACAAATGTCAATTTTAAGCCCGTGATGCGTCAGCAAAGAAAACTCGAAAATGGAAAAAATCGAAAAAATCAACTCTTTTAATAATCATCGTAGACTCTTATGTAATACCTTTTATTAAATCGATTGGTGTTAAAAAAAATCATCTAGAAAAAAATGCAAAAAAATTAGCAAGTCACCATGAACATTTTGAAAAAAGTAGAATTTTTCAAACTTTGAACTGCCGTAGCGGCTAAACGAAGAATCCAAGGATCCAAATCGAACGCGGATTTCAAATCTGTGCTCCTCGGGTGCAAGATAGTCGGATTCAATTAAAATGGACAATTTTTAATTTTTGTCGAAAATGTGAAATTCGATAGAAGGGTCCCCCCTTTTTACTTTTGCTCAAAAATTGGCTTTACAATGATTTCCTGAAAAAACCACTGTTTCGATTCCGGGTTTCTACACATCATTAGAAAGATCCCTCCAAGGCACTTCAGAAAACATACTTTCGCAAGAACAAATGTCAATTTTAAGCCCGTGATGCGTCAGCAAAGAAAACTCGAAAATGGAAAAAATCGTAAAAATCAACTATTTCAATAATCATGCTAGACTATTAAAGTGCACATTCTTTTCAGAAAGTTACATCGATATTTTTATACAATACGTCATAAAATTAATGATATTCTCAAATTCGCGTTCTGGAAACGCAACGTTATCTGCGTATTACTTAATACTCGTCAAATTATGCCTAATTTTGATTATAAATAATGCGGATTGCGGGCACGCGATCAAACCATTGGCTTTGTTGTTGCTAATACGGCTGTATACATATTAGGGAACATGATTACGGTGTTTCGCCCGCGGGGTGATTTTTATCGGAAATTCTAGCTTTTATTCCATTATGCCTGACGAAGTTAATAAAGCGCAGATTTTAATTCCAATACTACGGAATTTCCCCGCCGGTACATGACAACACAATAATTGCTTATCGATTTCTTGGGAAACTTTAATAACTTCATCCTCTTTCTGCGTTTCTCTCTATAAATATTTTTCAGGGTATTTCTACACAAAACATTTATTTGGTGTAAGACCGAGGATTGTGTAACTGTTTAGGTTAGGTGGAAGAACAGTGAGTGTTCCTTACTTAAGGCACTCAAAACTGAACCTCGCCTTTTTCTTGAAAATTGAAAATATTATGTATAGGTATAAGTTATAATGTAAAAAAAATTCAAGAAATAAAGTCATTTTTCTGCAGCCGTCCCGAAAATAAAACTTTCGGTATGATTTGTAATCCTTGATATGCTTTTCTATTTTTTATATTAAATAATGAAAAGGGAAAAGTTTCGATAATTTTTTTTATAGTTGTAAATTATAAATTATATAGTACAATCGCGCAGAGGTGTCAGCGCCTCATCGCTCCATGTTGCTTGAATTAAGTTCTTCAGAAACATCGTGATCTTGCAATCAACACACAATGTTCATGAACATATTTTTTTACAATCATCGCGTTTGTGTATTTTATGATTGCAAACAAAAGATAGGATTTTCTCTAATTTATTCGATTTAACCACCACCTCTGATGGATGGATCCCATCGGTATGTTATACCGGTCACCTAGTTAGGTTGCAGATCATGTCGAACGCCGGTTGATAAACGTCACAGTCGATGGGCCACCCTCGTACGTATACGTAAGGCGAGGCGTGCCATTGATTCGAATCTTTTATATCCTCGCGTTTGCATAACAAAACGCCAACGCCGTCGTCGTCGCCGTCCGCGATCCTTTCTTTTCGCAATAACGTGGGATGCGCGCGTAATGACCGCCGCCCCCGCAAATCTCGGCACCACCAGCAGTGGACAGTGTGTGTGTGTATATGTGTTTTCGTCCCCGATATCGATTCCTGGGTGTACGCAATGTGTCCAATAAATAGCGAGCGTCCCTTCTGTGTGTATGTGTCCGATGCTTATTTCGCACGTCGGGTTTTACGAGTTATGCAAATGACAGTTTGACATCGATTTTCGCGCGCGTCCCCTCGCCACCCCTTCCGCCGCCGCGCCGTGGGGGCGGTGTGCCGTCGTCGTCGTCGCGGCGACATCCCGCTCCCCGGCCTCCGCCTTCGTCGCGTCCCTCGGGTGCCCCCAAATAAAAATCTCGCGCCGTAAGTGCCGTTATTGGCCCTTTTCGGAGTCTCCGGACGAAGTTGTCCTAATCTCGCGACACTTACACTAAATCGCCCGTTTCAAAGGCAAATCGTTCCCTTCACGGACGGCATTAAAGAACTGTGCACTATTTACGCATTACTTTCCGCTTTACTGCTTTCAAAATTAATTTCGACTGAGGATGGTTAATTGTTAATTGCAGTCCTTCTCGGTCTTATTGCAATCGTTAAAGGATTTTATACCCGACTAACTCGAGATCCATTCAATGGATGCACTGCCTTTTGCATATTGACGGAATGTAAGTACATCCGAAGTTAGTAATGGTTTAAAATCTAATTACGAAATTACTGTTGTGTAAAATCCGAGGATGCTGCCGGTTCAGTATATATTTATATGATTACACGTAGCCTTGCTGTAACAATTATAAAATTACGCTCGGTCAGTCAATGTTATCATTTTACCTACTACAACTAAGATATTCGCTCATTACGTACTTGTGAATGATTGGTAAAGTATGTTCATTTAAAAAAACATAACCTCAATATATGTTACCAACTTAAATTTTTAAAATTAAAAAATCATGGCATGAAGTTTTTTTTTTTTAATGAACATACTTTACAATTTCTCTATTTGGCTAATTATCAATCAGAAATTTCAAACATAAAAAATACATTAATGCATTTTTATACAAAAATACAAATCACCCACTAAAACAGCTCGGGCGGAAACCTCTCTCTATAATCCTAGATTTTAATAACACCGCGGGGAAATTTTCATATACCGCGGGCGCGGAATGGGATACTTTATTAGGCAATAAAAGTGTTATTGCATTATTCCTAAAGCATTCAAAGGTGTTTATCTTTACGCTCGATGGAGCTCGCAAATTGGAGATTGACATCGCGGATATTCGGCCGATTCGTTTTATATTTTCTCCGGTGCCGGTCCGAAATTGGTTCCTTCTCTCCCCCCGAACGTATCTATTTCCCTAAATAATGGGACAATTTATCCGCTCGCACATCCTTTCCATTTTGTTTCGCCCTTTTTTTATGTGTGCAGTCTCCGCGATGCACTTTCATCCCTCCACCCAAATCGACGGTCATATTTCGCGGGATTATCCCGCGCGAGCGGTAAATCACTGACATTATTAACGATAATTTGACCTGACCCTTCGGTTATCTAGTGCCTCGTTAAAAGGTCGGCGTTTGCAAAGTTAATGGAGATCGGTGGGCTTTTTATCCTGAACTAGTCAAAATATTTGAGTACCGGATCTCAACTTGAAGCTCGTAACGCGTCAGCAAAGAAAAATCGAAAATGGAAAAAATCGTAGACCCTTATGTAATACCTTTTTCTTCATCAGAATAACGAGTTAAATCGATTCGCGTTAAAAAATTTCATGTAGGAAAAAATGCAAAAAAATGGCGTTAAATTTTTTTTGCAAAAAGTCGTTTTTTCAGATTTTGAGCGACCATAGCGGCTAAACGAAGAATCCAAATCGAACGCGGATTTCAAATCTGTGCAAGTTAGTCGGATTCAATTGAAATTAGCGATTTTTAATTTTTGTCAAAAACATGAAATTCGATGGAAGGTTCCCCCCTTCTTACTTTTGCGCAAAAGTTGGCTTTAAAATCATTTCCTGAAGAAACCACTGGTTCGATTCGGGGTTTCTATACGTCACTGGAAAGATCTCTTCAAGACCCTTCAGAAAACGTACTTGCGCAAGAAGAGATGTCAATTTGAAGCCCGTAGCGAGTTCGCAAAGAAAACTCGAAAAAAATCTAAAAACCTTGCTACTAATTGAAAAAAAAATGCTGTTCACTCAAAACGTAAGATTAAGTATAATTGGAAACAATTCTTGTCTAAATTTTGAGGTAATCCCATTTAAACCCAAAAAAGTCACTTTTGAGGATAGCCTTTTCTCCGTTGCCTAATAAATAAAGAAACAATTGTCATCACTGATTTACTCAAAAAATGTCCTCCTTGAATATAATTAAAAAAAAATTGGAAACATTCTTTGCCTAAATTTTGAGATAATCGCATTTAAACCGATTAAAATTCACATTTTTGACGATACGCTTTTCTCAGTTGCCTAAAAACATTTACCACTGATTTCTAAATTTATTCAAAATATGTTCTTGCGCAGTATGATTAAATAATTTGAAAACACCTCACGTCTATATTTTGAGATAATTTCATTTAAACCGAGCGGTGTTCAATTTTTAAGTGTTTTTTTTTTCAAGTTTTATGCAACAAATCCGGCAGTTGTCTAAAAAATCCAAAAACAATTGTTACTAATTCCGAATTTTTACTTTCTCCGTTACGAAGTACGAGTAAGTATTGTGATCGTGATTTTTTTTTCAAATTTTTTTTTTTACGGATCTATCCGTTTTGGGGTCCCTAGATGCCATTTCAACAATTTCTGGAAAAAAAAAAATTGTGTCTGTGTGTGTCTGCTGTGTGTGTGTGTGTCTGTCTGTGTGCGCTGTATCTCAAAAACTAATACAGCAATTGATATGAAACTTTCAACATACATCTTATTTGATAATCTGAAGAACTGAAAAGCTTTTGGTAAAATTTCGTACACCGGAAGTGGGTGTTTACCTTAACTGTTTTTTGTTTTTTGCCAATATTTTCTTAAATATGAAAAATATCACAAAAACATTTAAACAAACATTGAAGACAACAAAGAAATGAACATCTTTTGCTTGAAAATATTTTTCATAAAATCATTGCTATTCGAGAAAAAAATGTATTATTTTTTTTCAATTTTTGGTTTATAATTATGAAACGATAATAGTTACAGTAAATTTGTGTCAATACTAATTGTAGAGAATACCAAAATGAACAACTTCTAAAGAATAAGTTTTCTTCGAAATCTCGTTAGTTTTTGAGTAAACCGAGTTTTTGAATTTGAAGTATAATTTTTCCATCTTTCATAATTTTGACGTTTTAAACGTCAGTTTCATCCGAGTTTACGCAACGCTCGTACATTTAAAATATGATTTCAATAAACCATGAAAACGTAAATATAAATGGCTATGATACCATCAAGTCGGAGAAAGTAACATGATGGCCACATCACCATTTTTTAAATACACTCCGAACATTTTAGCCTGCAATATTATGCAAGAATGAAAAATACGCTAGTAGTCCTAAATTTTTGGGTAAATAATAGTTATTTATGCAACAAGTGAGTAAAGTAATACTTTTTTTCACGAGTAGGAAAGATTGCCGCACGAGCCGCAGGCAAGTGCGGCAATTTCCTACAAGTGAAAAAAAGTTACTTTACTCTCGAGTTTCATACAAAAATTTTTCTACGTCCGTAACTTTAAATAAATTCGGTAAAACCTTAATCAATGTTTATAAGTAATAATATTTTTAAATGATAACATAATAATAATCATCAAGTTTACTTGATCGGAAACGAATGTTTGACATTTATCGGCAGAACTCGCGGCGTGTTGCGAAGTGTTCATGACACACTTTGTGCAAACAATTTTTTTTTGTAGCGTTAAAAAATGAACCGCTACGGCACTTTTTTTCACGCAAAAGGGTGAAAAAATGAACCGTTATGGCACTTTTTTTCACGCTTCCGGAAGGCTTCAGAAAACACATATTTTATGAACGCAAATTAATGAAAAAAACTGTACATTTTTTAACGGACGTAGAAAAAAAAAATTCAGGAATCGTTGAAATCGCCTTCAATGCAAATATTTCCGTAAAATAGAATTTTAAATAATTTCTACGATCACAATACTTTCCTCTATAAACAATTGCCGTATACTAAGTGGGAACAAAACAGAAACGCTTAAAACATGAACTGAGAAAATAAGAAAACAAAAAATGCACTGAACGGTTTGAAAAATTGTCAGAAAATAATACAGCTAAGTAATTTCCATCAGAAGCTCAAGATCCATAAACAAACTATCAATTTCTAATTCACCATAAAAACAATTGCCATATTTCCTCATTTTTTAAGTGTAAAAAAATGTCCAACGCCACCCCTCTTAAAAAAAATAAGATGCAACGATGCCCCTATAGAGGACAAAGCACCCCAAACGGTGACCTTTGAGCTATGGCTCCATCCTGTTAAAACCAGAAGGCAACTGTATCGTTTTCCTCCGTTTTGGAGCGTAAAAAATTCTCCAAAGAGGGTGGCCTCTTCAATAAAAAATAATCCAACGATGCTTGCAAATGATAAAGCACACCAAACGATGACCTTTGGGTTATGGCTCCATCCTGTTGGCACCAGAAGGTAACTGTAGCGTTTTCCGCCGTTTTAGAGCGTAAAAAAATCTCCAAAGGCGGTGACCTCTTTAATAAAAAATAATCCAACAATGCTCGCAAGGGATAAAGCACACCAAACGATGACCTTTGGGCTATGGCTCCATCCTGTTGACACCAGAAGACAACTGTATCGTTTTCCACCATTTTGGAGCGTAAAAAAAATCTCCAAAGAGGGTGACCTCTTCAATAAAAAAGATCCAATGATGCTCGCAAAGGATAAAGCACAACAAACGATGACCTTTGGGCTATGGCTCCATCCTGTTGACACCAGAAGACAACTGTATCGTTTTCCACCATTTTGGAGCGTAAAAAAAATCTCCAAAGAGGGTGACCTCTTCAATAAAAAATAATCCAACAATGCTCGCAAAGAATAAAGCACACCAAACGATGACCTTTGGGCTATGGCTCCATCCTGTTGACACTAGAAGGCAACTGTATCGTTTTCCACCGTTTTGGAGCGTAAAAAATTCTCCAAAGACGGCGACCTCTTCAATAAAAAATAATCCAACAATGTTTGCTAAGGATAAAGCTTTGGGTTATGGCTCCATCCTGTTGAAACCAGAAGGCAACTGTATCGTTTTCCTCCATTTTGGAGTTTATTTAAAAAGTTTATTAGAATTTGAAGTATAAGAAGTAAAACTTTCGATGCACATTTAAAATATGATTTAAAGAAACAAACCATGAAAGCGTAAATATAAACAACTATGATACCATCAATTCGGAGTTGTACTGAGCCAGTAGGTTTAGATAAAGTAATAAAATGAAATTCGGTATTCAATTGTTTTTTTTCTGATTTTTACCATATCTCTTGATTAAGTTACCGGATTTTCAAAATTCTTCCACCAATAGATTGGCAATTATCGCAAATATATGAATAAGGTGAAAAACCGAAATTAGATCTTCGATTGTTTTCAATTTTTTCACAATAATTCTTAAATTAATGACCGAATTTGGAAAATTCTTCAAGAAACGTATTTTAGTCGTCGCGTAGATTTAGATAACGAGAAAATTAGAATTCGGCCTTAAATGTCTTTCTTACTTTTGTGTTATTAATTAATTTTTAAACTCTTGTTTATTATCCGTGAATTGGAGGGTGGGACAGGTTCCACCCACCCGCCTCTCGTTCCACTTGGATTTAAACTACAAAATCGCGTTTTGTAAACTTTCAACTTTTCCAATTATTTTCCAAAGAAGTTCCTTTAACCCAACAGGATTTCTAGGTTAAAATAAAGATAACACGGCGGGTGGCGGGTGGGCCCTATCCTACAATCCAACCTGTTGCCTACGCGGCGATATTTCCACCAATAAATAAGTAAATCACAAAAACATAAAGTCTGAAATGTCTTTCTTACTCTTGTGTAATTAATTAATTTCTGCATCTTGTTCATCATTCATAAATTAGAAGGTGGGAGAGGGCTCACCCGCCTGGCGCCCGTCTTCTTCTCGAGTAAACTGACTATTAGAATTTTTCGTACAATTTTCATAATTTTGACGTTTTAAACGTCAACATCATCGGATCTTACGAAACGCTCCATGTACATTTAAAATCTGGTTTAAATTGAAAATAAACCATGAAAGTATAAATATACATAATTATTATACCATAAAATCGGAGAAAGTAACATGATGGCCACCATCACCATTTTTTTAAGGATTACTTTTGAACGGATGATCAAATTATTTGCCTGCGTATATCATCTTTCAAAATGATTTAGCGAACGAAAAAATCTTCTAGATATGTAAATGCAAACAAAGCTTGGTGGCCGGTGGAAATTTTTTCGAAGCCAAGACCGTGACGCTGTTGTTACGGCACTGCGAGTTTTGTGTGCGTCTCGACCATAAACGGCTCGCGTAATGAAGTCCCGACTTAATTACATACAAAACTATTATTTCGCTAAAGACGAAAATTTAGGGGGTCAAAGAGCCAATTAGGTAACCCTTCAACCTACGCTTGATCCGTCCATATTCTCGCGGATATAAAGTAGTTTGGTAACTCAATTGTTAGAAAGTCAAAAATAGTTGGCAGCACATTTTCTGAAAATAGGGATAATAATTCACGTAATATTATGTTGGCCGTCTGGATCAGTGCAGTAAAGAATTTTGTCTATTGTCTTGCGGTTTTTTGAGGTTAACAAGTAACGTCAAAAATGACAAGACACGCACATGCTGAATAATTCAGGCAGCCAATATCAGATTACTTAAATTATTATAGGGATTTTCAGAAAACATGCTGCCAACTATTTTCGACCTTCTGATCTCACTGTATAGGATTCATCCCTGTCATTAATTGATAAAAGGAACGGAATGTTATCTAATTTCGTTTGTTATATTTGCAGAATTAGATATACACGTTTTTCTTTAACACAGACCCACGCCCTTAATTACCATTTCACCAGTTAAACGCCACAGTTATCCATTTTATTTTCGGAGTAAAATCAGCTGACATCCTTCAAATAAACGCGATTCGCATTCGGCGCGATCTATAATTGGACAGTTTGACCGGTATTATTCACCTAATTAATGGCGCTTGTGGGTGATTAGGCCAATCCTCCGAAAGCAACGACCTTTCAGATCGTTACATATTACACACACCACCGGTGATTCAATATCAGGTTTTTTGATAACACAACCACCTAACGCGGCTCATTAATAATTAACGTTGTATACATGCGTTGCATGTGTTGCAGGCCGAAAATCGGTAGTGACGCCGATGCGTGTTATAAACACGAACACGGCATGCAATCGCCAATATGACATTACCAATTACTCAAATTGCCTTTACCTTTTTTTTTAAAGCTCTATTATTAAGGAGGAGAGCGGAATGTAGGTCAAATATAACCTAGAATATCCAGCGCTGAATTTCCGATGTTGATAATATCGGGCGATGATTGCGGGGATCGATGGGAAGATTTATAAGCGGCGGCGCTCGCGTTTTGACATAAACAAATTGAATAAACAACAAATCGGGCACTCACCTTAAAACTTGCGGAAACGGCGGCGCTGGGCGCGGCGGACACACACACAACGGACAGTTCGGGCCGTGAACGTGGATAAAAACCGCACAAACACAACATCGTTACTTATAAATGAAGGTGGAAATAATAAAATATGTGCAAATGATTACACCACCCTGCGTACTAGCTGCCATGCTTCTTCTGCCAGACTGAGGCGTGCGCATGCGCCGCCGACGCGGCTGTCATATTTTATGCAACGGAACGCGCACCCGATGTAAATTCACGTTACACATAATTATTTGATAAGTGCGTCGGATGCGTTACACATTACATTACGTTATGTTGCGTTACAGGCATTTTCCTACCCCGCCACTCGACGACAGGACGATTACTTCAATATTTATTTACGGCGGCCCGAAAACGTCGTTCCAGTCCCCCGTTTCCCATTGTTTACACTAGGAAACGGTTAACCTTTCGCAATTTGCATATCTAATGGCGAGGCTCATTACACCCGATGAATTAATCAACACATCTCGTCATTATTGCAATGAAACACACTCGGGGCAGCGGGGCACACACACAAAAACACGGTGCGTTTAATTTAAACGGCAAAATGCTTGAATGTGTCTCGAATTGAAGCGGTGTTTGAATGTAATCTTTGTCTCCGACTTGATGGTATCATAGTCATTTATATTTACGTTTTCATGGTTTATTTTCAATTGAAATCATATTTTAAATGTACATCGAGCGTTTTGTAGACTCGGATGAAACTGACATTTAAAACGTCAAAATTATGAAAGATGGAAAAATTATACTTCAAATTCAAAAACTGAAAAATATTTTCAAGCAAAAGATGTTCATTTCTTTATTGTCTTCAAAGTTTGTTTAAATGTTTTTGTGATATTTTTCATATTTAACAAAATATTGGCAAAAAACAAAAAACAATTAAGGTAAACACCCACTTCCGGTGTACGAAATTTTACCAAAAGCTTTTTAGCTCTTCGGATTATTAAATAAGACGGATGTTCAAAGTTTCATATCAATTGCTCTATTAGTATTTGAGATACAGCGCGCACAGGCAGACACACACACACGCACAGTAACACACACAGACACAAAAAAAAATTCAGAAATTGTTGAAATGGCATCTAGGGACCCCAAAACAGATATTTCCGTAAAAAAAAAAATTTGAAAAAAAATTCACGATCACAATACTTTCTCGTACTTCGTAACGGAGAAAGTAAAAATATTTGTTCTTGAATTATACTAAATTGGCTAATTTTCAATGTTTGATTTATCAAAATCGGACAATGTGTTTAGAAGTTATGTAAATGTCAAGAGCAGAAATCATAATTTTTCTGACTTTGAAATTGAAAAACGTAAGTTTTCGCGATTTTGCGTTAATTTTTCAATAATATTTTTATTTGTTCTTGAATTGCACTAAATTGGCTACTTTTTAATGTTTGATTCATCAAAATCGGACAACTTTTTCGGAAGTTATCCAACTTTCAACAGCAGAAATCACAATTTTTCTGACTTTGGAATTGAAAAACGTAAGTTTTTGCGATTTTGCTATAATTTTACAATAATATTTTTATTTATTCTTGAATTGCACTAAATTGGCTACTTTTTAATATTCAATTTATCAAAATCGGACAACTTTTTCGGAAGTTATCCAACTTTCAACAGCAGAAATCACAATTTTTCTGACTTTGAAATTGGAAAACGTAAGTTTTTGCGATTTTGCGTTAATTTTACAATAATATTTTTATTTATTCTTGGATTACACTAAATTGGCTACTTTTTAATGTTTGATTCATCAAAATCGGCCAACTTTTTCGGAAGTTATCCAAATTTCAACAACAGAAATCACAATTTTTCTGACTTTGAAATTGAAAAACGTAAGTTTTCGCGATTTTGCGTTAATTTTCCAATAATATTTCTTGAATTACACTTAATTGGCTACTTTTTAATATTCGATTCATCAAAATCGGACAACTTTTTCGGAAGTTATCCAACTTTCAACAGCAGATATCACAATTTTTCCGACTTTGAAATTGGAAAACGTAAGTTTTTGCGATTTTGCGTTAATTTTAGAATAAAATTTTTATTTATTCTTGAATTACACTAAATTGGCTACTTTTTAATGTTTGATTCATCAAAATCGAACAACTTTTTCGGAAGTTATCCAACTTTCAACAGCAGAAATCACAATTTTTCCGACTTTGAAATTGAAAAACGTAAGTTTTTGCGATTTTGCGTTAATTTTCCAATAATATTTTTATTTGTTCTTGAATTGCACTAAATTGGCCACTTTTTAATATTCGATTCATCAAAATCGAACAACTTTTTCGGAAGTTATCCAACTTTCAACATCAGAAATCACAATTTTTCTGACTTTGAAATTGAAAAACGTAAGTTTTTGTGATTTTGCGTTGATTTTACAAAAACATTTTTAATTTGTTCTTGAATTGCACTAAATTGGGTACTTTTTAATGTTTGATTCATCAAAATCGGACAATGTGTTTAGAAGTTATGCAAATTTTAAGAGCAGAAATCACAATTTTTCTGTAGAAACGCCAAAGTGGCGACATCTATTGCATGAATGCTGTACTGTACCCAATCCTAGTGGCTTAACTACCGACAAGATATGGGAATGCCATGTGTTCAGTACAGCATTCAGGCAATAGATGTCGCCACTTTGATATTTCTATCTTTAACGGTGTTTGGAATACTTATATTCCATTAGTAATCTCCGTTTCCCCATCAGGCGGTGATTAATTAACAATTATCGCAATTAACCACGTCAAACCCAAAGTCAAGTATAATACCCCCACGGTTCACTACGTTACTGTGGGAAAAATTTCTTTAATTTAAATTTGAAATACAAGGAGAATAATTTTTAGTTGGTATACTCCGCGCCCGTCAGGGGGACTCCAACACTACCCCACATTAGGGGTCTATAAAAGATCTCTCTCCTCTCATAAAAAAAAAAAAACGTTTCCCCATCAGCAACCAACTACACTGATGAGAGTTTGGAAAACGAAAGTTTTTGCGTTTTTGCGTTGATTCTACAAAAATGTTTTTATTTCTTCCTGAATTATACTAAATCGGCTACTTGCTAGTGTTTAATTTATCAAAATCGGACAATTTTTTCAGAAGTTATGCAAATTTTAAGAGCAGAAATCACAATTTTTCTGACTTTGGAATTGGAAAACGAACATTTTTGCAATTTGGCGTTGATTCTACAAAATTGTTTTTATGTATACTTGAATTATACTAAATTGGCTACTTTTTTGTGTTTAATTTATCAAAATCGGACAATTTTTTCAGAAGTTATGCAAATTTTAAGAGCAGAAATCACAATTTTTCTGACTTTGGAATTGGAAAACGAACATTTTTGCAATTTGGCGTTGATTCTACAAAATTGTTTTTATGTATTCTTGAATTATACTAAATTGGCTACTTTTTTGTGGTTAATTTATCAAAATCTGACAATTTTTTCGGAAGTTATGCAAATTTCAAAAGCAGAAATCGCAATTTTTCTGACTTTGGAATTGGAAAACGAACATTTTTGCAATTTGGCGTTGATTCTATAAAATTGTTTTTATGTATTCTTAAATTATACTAAATTGGCTACTTTTTTGTGGTTAATTTATCAAAATCGGACAATTTTTTCGGAAGTTATGCAAATTTCAAGAGCAGAAATCACAATTTTTCTGACGTTGGAATTGGAAAACGAACATTTTTGTAATTTGGCGTTGATTCTACAAAATTGTTTTTATGTATTCTTGAATTATACTAAATTGGCTACTTTTTTGTGGTTAATTTATCAAAATCTGACAATTTTTTCGGAAGTTATGCAAATTTCAAAAGCAGAAATCGCAATTTTTCTGACTTTGGAATTGGAAAACGAACATTTTTGCAATTTGGCGTTGATTCTATAAAATTGTTTTTATGTATTCTTAAATTATACTAAATTGGCTACTTTTTTGTGGTTAATTTGTCAAAATCGGACAATTTTTTCGGAAGTTATGCAAATTTCAAAAGCAGAAATCACAATTTTACCAACATTTTTCCAATTTTAAGTTAATTCTACAAAAATGTTGTGTGTTTTATTTTTATCACTAAATATAGTTACGATAAAATTACTGTAAACAATTAAGAATTATTAAAACCGGTATATCTAGCAAAATTAAGAAACTTCCAGCAATTTCGAGAACCTTCTTACAGGGATCTACCAACAGCTGACCCGCAGTACGTTTCACGGCCGCAAACAGAGCGCCCATTTAGTAAATAAACAACTTTCCAGTAAGTTCCTCTTCAATACCACCGCAAACGAAGAAAACATCACAAATTGCTACAATTTACCACAAATTCTACAGCAGAAGACATTTTTTTCAAGGAGGGTGTATGTGAAACGCGATATGAACATGACGGGTGACCCTAACCAACAAAACAGGCCAAATGTATTCGGAGAGGACTACAACTATCCCAATCCGACGGTCGACTGGAACCGATTCACGGGGAGTGCAAATTGCTATTCGCAGCCCAATTTCCCCTTCACCTCGAACTTCGGCAACGGGCCGGTCACCTTTCCCATACACGACGAGAAAGCCGGCCCCTCCGGATACTTCAACAGTGCCTACAATCCCCTCGTCTATCCCTCCACGTCGCAGTACAATTTCGGAAACAGGGGCACAAATTTCGCGTGCAAACGGAAAACCGATTCACCGCCGTAAGTTTTTACTGTATTGATCGTTTGATTGAATTATGAAATTTATTTTTACACAGCCTTGCACTTAACTTCTTTAACACGTTCGCTGCCGCCGACGTAAATGCAATCCCAATTGAGGCGGCAGTGAACGTGTTAATGAAAACTAACGCTAATTTATGTAAAGTATGTACGAAATGGGCATTCGTTATTTTTAAACAACCCGAGGACCCTGTTATCATTCCATTCCATTCATGGTTCTTTTAACACGTTCGTTGCCACCGACGCGCTAGTGCGTCCGGCTTTATACTTGCGTAAATGCAATCACAATTGCGGCGGCAGCGAACGTGTTAATTATGCACGCTAATACAGGAACTATTTTTTTGTTAAACGTTGTAGATATTCCTGAACTATTCTACTGCATGAGAACTTTAGTTACAGAAATATTAACCCGCCAATGGTGACCTACTGGTCTGTGAGACCGGGTGTGTTAAAAAATTCGAATAACTTTATTCTCCGTTATTGTTTTTTGTTGGAATTTCGAGTAGCTGTCGCATTGCAGAGCTTAAATTGATTAATTGACGCGCTAGTGCGTTCGACTTCATATTTGCGTAAATGCAATCCCAATTGCGGTGGCAGCGAACGTGTTAAATATCTTTGTTTTATTGTCAAAGAGCATAAATTAAAAAAATAAAAACATGAGCTACTCGAAAAATCTTCAGTTGAAAATTCCGGTGCGTGAGACCGGCGTCACCATAATTTTTTTACTGTTTAATTAGTTTGAATTTGATTTTTCCCTGTAACTGGATGTTTTTTCTGTTGGGAAATAAATAAATAAATCAAAGTCAGAGTTGCTCCACTACTGGCGGGTTAATACGTACATATACTCTGTTCACATTCTATTCTCGCCGCAGTCGGGGTGTTTTTTATTTTTAATTGAAGTATGTTGTTAACCTATAATTTCAATAAAACGTTGTCATGTGAATGATGGATATTATAAATGCAACATAACCAAAAAAATGCAATGACATGAAATTGTTAGTAACTTTTTTACTACCAACAAAAATGTCACACTAACAAAGCCTACTGCGGCGAAAATAAAATTTGAACGCAGAATAAATGTCTTGACATAATGTTGTATATTTTTATTGCTCCGCTTTATGAAAACTCAAATTCATTATGAGTTATTGGAAAAATTGGCACCCTGCTTTTCGCATCAACAGATTTTAGTAACTATTGTAAATTTTGTGGTTTAATGAATTTATTTATGGCGTGTTAAACAAGCTGGAGGGTGAGATAAGGACCACCCAGCACCCTTCGTTTCCACTTTAACTTAACCCGGTAACTCTCTTTATTTTTGGCTTTGCAACTTTTAAAACTCCAATGATTTGACGAAGGAATTTCTTTAACCAAACAGTGTTTTCTTGGTTGGGTTTAAGTGGAAACTCAGGGCGGTGGATGGGCCCTATCCTATCCTCCAATTCTTGGAACACAAACGATTGTTTTACAATTGTTAGTTAATTGATAAGAGAAGAATCAAACGGTTTATCATTGCTTCGACAAAAGAATTTGTTTGTAAAAACTTTGGGACGTGTTTAACGGGCTGTAGAGTGGGATAGGGCCCACCCACCACCATGGAGAGTGGGGTAGGGCCCACCCACCACCATGGAGAGTGGGATAGAGCCCATTAACCACCATGGAGAGTGGGATAGGGCCCACCCACCACCATTCGTTTCCATTTTAACTTAACCCAGAATCTCTTTATTGGAGATTTTGAAACTTCAGTGATTTGATTGAGAAATTTCTTTAATCAAAGGGTTTTTTTTGGTTAGATTTAAGTGGAAACTCAGGGCAGTGGGTGGGCCCTATCCTACCCTCCAATCCCTGGAACAGAAACGAGGGTTTTACAATTGTTAGTTAATTGATAACAGAAGTATCAAACGGTTTATCGTTGCTTCGACAAAAAAATTTGTTTGTAGAAACTTTGGGGCGTATTTAACGGTTCGGAGAGTGGGATAGGGACCACCCACCACCCTTCGTTTCCACTTGAATTCAACCCAGAAACCCTCTTTATTGTTGGTTTTGCAGCTTTTAAAACTCCAAAGATTTGACGAAGAAATTTCTTTAATCAAACAGTGTTTTCTTGGTTAGGTTAAAGTGGAAACTCGGGGCGGTGGGTGGGCCCTATCCTACCCTCCAATCTTTGGAACACAAACGAGGGTTTTACAATTGTTAATTAATTGATAAGAGAATAATCATCACAATCATGATTTATCGTTGCCTTGGAAAAAAAAATTGTTTATAGAAACTGTGGGGTGTGTTTGACAGATTGAAGAGTGGGATGGGGCAATGAAGACTTGATCCAACGTTGATCTGTAATTTTATATAATTATTGATTGCAAGCAGGTACGAAGTAAATTTTGGTGCCTTTGAATAGTACTGTGCAGACGCATTTAAATTATACTTAAAGCACTCTGGCCGGTACTACGTGCTGGTTCAGATTTATTTTTATGCATGATAATAGATCTAAATCTTTTTGTCGGGTAGACTGTTGTTATGGGTTAACCCCTATATGCTCGAGATGTAAATTAAAGAAAAGTAAATGATATGTTTCTCTAAATCAAGTAATTAAGGTTTAGTTTATTTTTCGCTTCGTGTCCAATGTCAATGAATAATCACCGAGCGTACTAATTGGAATAAAAAAAAATATAGATGGCGCTGACGATATTCCAGATATAATTTTGAGGTTATTTTTTGTTTCCTGTCAAATATCAATGAATAATCACCGAGCGTATTTATTGGAATAAAAAAAATTATAGATGGTGCTGACGATATTCCAGATATAATTTTAACCCTTTGACCTACAACCACGAGTACACCTCGTATTTAAATGTTCGGGCCAAACACACCGACCACGAGCATATCTCGTGGCGCGCTGCTTGGGCCAATCACATCGAGCACGAGGTCAACTCGTGGCGAGCCGCTTGGGCCAATAAAATCGAGCACGAGCTCACTCCTGGCGCAGCACTTGCGTTAGTAGTGCTGCACAATGAATGCATTTTCTTGCGAAACAGAATTTTTTGAAGTCCATACTTTACGTTTTCAGTTGTGCCATGAAAAAAGCATGAATTTGTGCGCATACAATTGGGCACGCCAGGCATGCCTCAGTCGGACTGGTTTCTGCTGCTGCATTCGGACGTAAGTAAAGTAGGCCAAAGGGTTAAGGTTATTTTTTGCTTCCTGTCAAATATCAATGGGCGCGTTCGTCAGACTAAACAGTTGGGTGTTTACTGCCAACCGTTGGGGTATTTTCTGATTGACCGTGAACAAGTTCGTGCAGCGGTCGCCATTTTACCAACCTTACAAATTAGACCGATTGGTATTGGAAACAAGTGTTGAAGTTGCCGCCGAAATGGAGGTTACAAAAGCAGCGTTCATCAAGTACCAACACTCAGCGTAAATCAAAATAGACATGTTGATAAACCTCATTTAATAACCAGACGGACTAAACGCGAAAGTCACATTTACACTATAAAAAGTCACCAGAAAAGTAACCAGAAGACATGTTTTGGCGGTGAAAATAAAATTATTTCAAATTCGTTTATCGGGGGTAAATAAACAAGAGGTTATTTTTTTCTCGGATATAGATGCTATTATTACACGAATGTTTGGTTGTCACGGTAAAAACACAAGAATCAAGGGCATGAAAAAAAATTTTCTTTGTCCCTTGATTCGAGAGTTTTTACCAAGTGAAAGCCAAACTGAGTGCAATAATAGCATCTATATCCAAGAGAAAAAATAACATCGAGTTTATTTTAGGGAGATTAATAAACGACTCAAATATAACATTTTATAAGAGAAACGTCTAATTTGAAAACCTACTTCGATATTTTTAAAAAGGAACATGGGCCTTTGCCCCCGAATATAGAGCGTTGATCTGTAATTTTATATAATTATTAATTGCAAGCGGGTGCGAAGTAAATTTTGGTGTTTTTGAAAAGTACTGCGCAGACGCATTTAAATTATACTTGAAGCACTCCGGCTGGTACTACATGCTGGTTCAGATTTATTTTTATGCATGATAATAGATCTAAATCTTTTTGTCGGGTGACTGTGGTTATAGGTTAACCCCTATATGCTTGAGATTTAAATTAAAGAACAGTAAATGATATGTTCCTCTAGATCAAGTAATTAGGATATAGGTTATTTTTCCTTCCTGTCCAATGTCAATGAATAATCACCGAGCATACTAATTGGAATATAAAAAATGATAGATGGCGCTGACGATATTCCAGATATAATTTTAAGGTTATAATATAGAGCGTTCTATATTCGCTGTGAAAGGTGACGTTGCTAGGAGATGTAAACAAAATTCTGTATTTTGATTGGTGGATTACAAGAGGCGTTTATTAATCCATAACATTCATTCAACAATTATATCAACATATAAATTAATTCTAATGTTTAACGGGACTTTAGCAGGTCATCTCTATTCTTTATTTCAATTAACGTTTATGTGGTAAGCAAGTAAGTAAGTAAGTACTTACCACATATATTATGGAATTTCACCAAGTAACAATCAATCCAATAATTAACGTTTAATTTAATGTAGCGATTTCATTTTTTAAGAAAAATTTTCCGCACACAAAATTTTTGCTGCTTTCATTGTAGATGTCTTCGGTCGCTGGACGTCCTTCAAGATGTTTAGGACTGTTACTGCCCCAATCTCCGTACACTTCCTAATTGTGTGAAACTTCTAGCTAATCCTAAATACAGGGTGTCCTAAATAATTAAAATTAAAATTTAAACAATTAATATTTCCATTATTTTTTATTTTGACATAGGTTGTTGTACATCGTTGAAAAGAGAAAAAAAAGTCTATTTATGCGTGTAAAAATCAAATATGGCGCCCATTTGAAATAAGAAAGTTGGTATTAATATCTCGGAAACTGCCATCTTGAATTTTATTTTGACTTGATTTCTATGTTTGCCTAATTAAACCAAGTAACTTTTATTTAAAACTTTTTTTTGCATCTTTAATAATTATTGAGATATTTGATTTTTTTGAAAATCGCGATTTTCAGTTTTTTTTTAATATTTTCTAAACTGCTCGGAATTTTGAAAATTTCTCAACATAATCTGAATCAGCATAGAAAACTGCACAACATTGCCCATTTAACCAGATCTCTAGCTTTAAGAATAAGAAAGATACCCATGCAATCCTACTCTATTTAGGACACCCTGTATAATGTATGTTTATGATTTGATTCCATAATGCAATAATTTGCGCCACACTTACCTAATGAATCGACAATTTTGTGTACGATGGCAGTAGGTTTTAAAGCCTCTTGTGTTAAAGTTTTATACAAGATAATTTTGAATTGTTTTTCCTCGAGCGTTAATGCTCCAAAATCCAACCATTTCTGTTTCTTGGGGGGCGAAAATGACACCAAACTTGTGCCGGGTATGTATTCTAAGTTAAAAATAAAATAACTATTTCCAAGAAAATCGCGGGATGAGAGGAATTGATTCTTACACTATCAACGGAAGAAATAACTGGCTGCAAACACAAAAACTGAGCAGAAACGCGTGGAATCGGTGGGACACATGGAACGGCGAGAGATCAGCTGATCATAACAACGGCCATTAATGTTTTATGCAATTTGGGCCAATCACGGCGCCCCTTTGGCCAATCACAACAACGTATTTTCGCGGCTATAATTTGATTTAGTCCGCCTGGTTATTAAATGAGGTATATAGTTCATCCGTTGAGAGCTGACGATGACTCATGCATTTTCGTACTTGCATCGCATTAGCACGCTTCATGCTTCATATAAACACATAAAACACGCGAGCGCCACGCCAAATAACATAACCGTAAAAAGTTTGCGCGAGAATTTTTAAATATCCCGCCAATGAAAATCAGCGCGGCACCAAATATTCTTACGGACATACGTTTACTTAAATCTTGGTTCATGCGATTTTAAGCGATGAGTCACAGGCATCTCTCAGCGGCCCGACTATAGTAGAAAATTCTGCCGAACGCGCTCAATGAATAATCACCGCACGTACTTATTAGAATAAAAAATGATAGATGGCGCTGACGAACTTCAAAATAGTCGTAGAACTTGTGGGCATATCTGGAACATATGTTAATTTCAGGCCCACAATTTCAAAGCAGCATATCACGGAAGAAAAGATGGCGGAACACCTGTCGAAGCTCCACATAAGCTCGGAAACGGCGGTGAACAACGAGCCGGACGAATACAGAACAAAGAGGCTGTACATGTGCGAGGAGATGAGAAAGCTCCAGACCGAGTCGATCCTTCCCTCGTCCGTCCTCTGTAAAATACAGAGGCCCTGCACGGCCCTGGTCCTGTGGCAGCCGCCGCAGCGGCTCGTCCCCTTGGAGAACCAGCCGGCGGCGGACAACAACAACGAGGAGGAGGTGCCCGACAACAATTTGATGGAGACGGACGGCCGATAATAACGCCGCACCACCGAAGACTGATATTTAATTTTTTTACACCGTTTTTTTTTTGCGTCACTCGCTTTTTATACCCTTTTTCCTGTCCCTCGTACTAATTCTCTATGTAACAAGGTGGATTCATAGTTCGAGGCAGTTGATTCGATGAATTGTAGCATCTCGTGGTGGTGGTGGTGGGAGAGCGATGTTTCCAAATTTAATGTAAGCTAAATTCACTTGCGGATTAATAGGCGGCAGTTCGCGGATTGTTTTTGGTACGGCCTAGGTAGCAGAGGTGGTTATACAGATAGGTGCAACCCAGTGACGGTTCGCGGGGTTTTTTCTGGTACGGCCGAGGAACAAGAGGTGGTAATACAGATAGGTGCGGTCTCTGCAATTGACCCTACCTATCTGTATTACCACCTCTTGTTCCTCGGCCGTACCAGAAAAAATCCCGCGAACCGTCACCAACCCTACCTATCTGTATTGCCTCTGCTAAAAAAAAATCCCGCGAACCGTCACTGATATTTCGGTTTCGGCATACAGTGAGATCAGAAAGTCGAAAATAGTTGGCAGCACATTTTCTGATAATAGGGATAATAATTAACGTAATATTGTGTTGGCTACAGCGGCGGCTCGTGGATTTCCGTAGGTGAGGCAAAGGCAAAGATGCCGCTCGTGCTGCACTACTTCTACAGAGGAAGCAAATATTCCGACGCTCTTTCTCTCAGTCAAATTTTCTTCCGTTGCTCCACCGCCCAACATCCACGAGCCACCGCTGGTTGGCTGCCTGGATCAGTGCAGTACATAAGAATTTTGTCTATTTTGACGACTTGTGGTTTTTTTGTAACGTCAAAACTGACAAGACGTCAAAATAAATAAAAAGCACATGCACTGCACTGAAATAATTCAGGCAGCCAATCAGTGACGATTCGCGGGGTTTTTTCTGGTACGGCCGAGGAACAACTCACCACCGAACATCCACGAGCTGCCGCTGGTTGGCTGCCTGGATCGGTGCAGTACATAAGAATTTTCTCTATTTTGACGTCTTGTGGTTTTTTTGAGGTTAACAAGTAACGTCAAAACTGACGAGACGTTAAAATAAATAAAATGCACATGCACCGCACTGAAATAATTCAGGCAGCCAATCAGTGACGATTCGTGGGGTTTTTTCTGGTACGGCCGAGGAACAAGAGGTGGTAATACAGATAGGTAGGGTCAGTTGCAGAGACCGCACCTATCTGTATTACCACCTCTTGTTCCTCGGCCGTACCAGAAAAAACCCCGCGAACCGTCACTGCAGCCAATATCAGATTACTTAAATTATTATAGGGATTTTCACAGAAAATGTGCTGCCAACTATTTTCGAATTTCTGTTCTCGCTGTAAACATTAACGTCAGTGGGGTGGGTATATGTGCGGCTGTCATGAACTATTTTCGAATTTCTGATCTCGCTGTACTTTTAAAATCGTCAGTGGGGTGGGTATATGTGCTGCTGTCATGAAGTTTTACAGAGGTCAAGACTTATGGTGATAATTATAGTTTGTTTACTGTTCTGGATGTCCAAAGTGATAAATTATGGGTCCACCTTGTAATGATTGTAAATAAAGTTTTTATTTGTGTGGTTATCATTATCCGAAATACTTGTTTAAGAAGAAACGTGTCTACCGGAACAATTTAGCTTCCTTAATTTTTATCATGTTGATGAGTTGGCGGGTGGATGTGAACCGAGGATGTTCTGGAATGTGGGATGTGATTGGATCTGTTTCTTAACGTTATAAGATATCACACAATGTATATAAAACTTCTTGAAAATAATAAAGTATAGATATTAATGATTTTTTGTTGTGTTTGTTGTGTAAAATTGCCCACTTGACATTTATTTATTTTCTGGGATGATAATTTGACGGAAACAGCATCGGAATATTTGCTTCCTTTATAGAAGTAGTGCAGCACGAGCGGCATCTTTGTCTTTGCCTCACCTACAGGTTTAAAAAGTTCTAATTTTGCCAAAAGAAATGCTTGTTTTTTGCATTGCTAATAGACTGTAATGCCAGAGGTTTGGGGTAGCCTTACACCGACAGGCATAAGAATGAAACGGGAACACACTCTACTTGGTTCGTCCTTTCTATTTGATGTTTAACTTAACCCGCCAATGGTGACCCTACTGGTCTGTGAGACCGGGTGTGTCGAATAACTTTATTCTCCGTTATTGTTTTTTGTTGCAATTTCGAGTAGCTGCCGCATTGCAGAGCTTGAATTGATAAAATATATTTGTTTTATTGTTAAAGAGCTTAAATTAAAAAAAAACATGAACTATTAGTAACACGTTTCGAAAAATCTTCAGTTGAAAACCCCGGCGTCACCATTAAATTGGCGTCGCCAATGGCGGGTTAACACTTACCTTTCATGCATTTTTTTTCCTGAATAATGTCTACACGCTTCTTCACGCCATTAAGAACCGCCGTGAATTTTTTCAATTCTTTCTGAGACCTAACATTTTTTACTTTCTCCGTTACGAAGTACGAGAAAGTATTGTGATCGTGATTTTTTTTTCAAAAATTTTTTTTACGGAAATATCCGTTTTGGCGTCCCTAGATGGCATTTCAACAATTTCTGGAAAAAAAAAATTGTGTCTGTGTGTGTGTGTGTGTGTGTCTGTGCGCGCTGTATCTCAAAAACTAATAGAGCAATTGATATGAAACTTTGAACATCCGTATTATTTGATAATCTGAAGAACTGAAAAGCTTTTGGTAAAATTTCGTACACCGGAAGTGAGCGTTTACCTTAACTGTTTTTTGTTTTTTGCCAATATTTTCTTAAATATGAAAAATATCACAAAAACATTTAAACAAACCACAAAGACCACAAAGAAATGAACATCTTTCGCTAGAAAACATTTTTCATAAAATCATTTTTATTCAAGAAAAAAATTTAGTATTATTTTTTTAATTTTTGGTTTATAATTATACAACGATAATAGTTACAGCAAATGAATATTAATAACAATTGCAGAGAATGCAATGAACAACTTATAAAGAATAAGTTTTTTTCGAAATCCCTTTAGTTTTCGAGTAAACTGAGTTTTTGAATTTGAAGTATAATTTTTCCATGAAACATAGTTTTGACGTTTTAAACGTCAGTTTTATCCGAGTCTATAAAACGCTCGATGTACATTTAAAATATGATTTATATAGAAAATAAACCATGAAAGTATAATTTTTTCATCTTTCATAATTTTGACGTTTTAAACGTCAGTTTCATCCGAGTTTACACAACGCTCGATGTACATTTAAAATATGATTTATATAGAAAATAAACCATGAAAGTATAATTTTTTCATCTTTCATAATTTTGACGTTTTAAACGTCACTTTCATCCGAGTTTACACAACGCTCGATGTACATTTTAAATACGATTTAAATTGAAAATAAACCATGAAACCGTAAATATAAATGACTATGATACCATCAAGTCGGAGAAAGTAACATGATGGCCACATCACCATTTTTTTTATTTTTAACTAAGAAGGCTGTGGTTTCACTTTATAAAGATAAAGTTTTACACATGATATGAAAGTGAAAAAAAAACCGAACACTTACAAACAAACTGTTGATTTAATTTAAAAAATTCATTAAAAATTTAAAAACTCAAATCAAATATTTATACATATTCTTAAACTTTCGGATTAAATTTGATTTTCGGAAATACATCAATTTTTGAGGAAGCTCTGAACTTTCAAAATCCGCGCGTGCAAAAAGTTCAGACTCAGACTAGATTTTTAATTTAAATTCGGAAAATTGGCAATATTGATTTTTACATAAGTTCCAACGGCTGTATTTAATTTCTAATTCAATTATCCACAAATGGCAATAATTTTAATTATCGCAGCATGTACAGTTTTTACACGGTGAATATTCAAAAACAGTGTTGCGAAAAATTGTATATTTACTTTAAATAAAGTAAATTGCAAAAATCGTAAAATCCAAATTTAAGATTCAAACAATAATTTAGTACCATAGCTGAAGGTTTGCTCTCTTCGAATATGTCCAAGCAGGTTTGAAGTCAGCAACGAATTTTCAAAAACCTTGCTTTAAAAGTACAACCTGTTCGATTTCTAATTTCTGAGAGCTTTCAAGAAGAACTTAAAAATATTACTTAGTAAGAAAGCTTATTATACTTATAAAGAATATCTTGAAGACCCGTTCTAGTTTCTAAATATTTTTTTGTATGTATATATTTTTTTTTTTTTTTTTGACTTGTGTATATTTCTTTTGGCACAAATAAAGTTATTATTATTATTCGGCAACCCTAATTTTGTAATAAGCTCCGATGACTGCATTTAATTTGTAATTCAATTATCCATCAATAATTTAGGTAATACAGCACGTTCAATTTTTTTTCAATAGACATTCAGAAACAGTGTTGCAAAATATTGTATATTGAATTTAAAAAAATTGAAAAATAACCAAATTAAAAATTTTAACAATACCTTGTAATCATAGCTGAATATTTGCTGTTTCAGAATATATTCATTTTTTACACATACAACAAGTTTTAAGGCAGCTACGAATTTTCAAGAATAGTTCAATCTTAGCTTCGATTTTTAACTTGACAGAAAGTCGGCAACCCTAATTTCGAGGTAAATTCTAATGACTAGACTTTAACTGTAATGCAATTATCCACAAATACAATGTTGGTAATTAATCCAGCAATGAGCAGTTTTACGCAGTGAATATTTAAAAATAGTGTTGCAAAAAATGTAAAAACCACATTAAAAATTATCATAGCAAACATTCATTTAAACGATTATATGTTTATTTACGAAACTAAATGTATGTTGTGTTATATCGTTGTCATCACAAAAAATTGAGCATTGAGTTGCGATAAAAAATAAATATGGCGTCCATAAGAAATAAGAAAGTTGATGATGGTTCAAAAGAAACGAAACATGTTACAACTAAAAATCTTATGCCATCTGTTAGATAATAAAAAAGTGCTATAAGAACGTCTTTACCGTTTTGAAATATCACCTCAAATAACGAAGATATAAAGAAAAAACGAAAATCAGTTTTTTTCTGTTTTTTGGACTTAACTCGAAAATAAATTTGAAACACCCTGTATATTTTATCTATTGTATGTTTTAAGTATCTTATTTATCTAATTGTAGATGTGAAAAACGTATTTTCTGACTTGTGTAAACTTTTGTAATGACACCAATACAGTATTATTATCATTATTGTACGAATGTATCGTGTGAGCCACAAAATTTTGTTTTAGAGTTGGCTGTGAGATAAATGAGGTATGTTGTATATTATTATGTCATGAGATTTAAAAAAATGAATTAATCTCAGACATGACTGCTACGTTTCTCTCTCTCAAGCATGGCCAACTCAGAAACAAAATTATGTGGCTCACACCTTACGTAATAAATAAAAGAACGTTTTTATTAGATTTCAATAACAATTTATTAATGCATCTTCATTCTTCACACGGGCATAACAATATCATCGAATAACAAGTCCTTAAGTCGTGCAGCGTGTTCATCGTGGCCAACATAGATATTCTCAAGGTCCTGCTTGTATTTCGTGACATAATCGATCTTGTGAGTTACATGTGCACCAAGATTAGCCAAAATCTTATAGAAATAGAAAATGTTGTTATAAATCGCAAACGCTATTAATGGCCAAGTTAAGCTACCAGTATGATGCCACCTCGGATGGCCTTGCATGACCTCCAAGACCATCCAACGGTGATCATCATCAAGGGAGGGGTGAAAAGGACGTATAGTCTGTCCACGGTACACATAGAGTTGTAAAAACGCCCACAACCGCCAACGCATCATTCTTACTGGCCGATTCGAAAAATTGCGGGAAATCCGCACGTCCAAATCACGCAGCACGAATGCAAATGGTTGACGCGATCGTCAGCTGATTGCCTCATTGTATTTTGTTAGCTATTAGCGTCTGTTTGCGATCGAGTACCTTTCTGCTTGTTTCATTATAATGGCTCTATCTCCATCAAAACGACGCCGTGCGAAGCATTTTTCAGTGTCCATCAAGGAATCTATACTTAATATTTTTAAGGTGTGTCGGGAAAATTATCCTGAACGCACCGAAGTTGAAAATGTGGTATTCACAGCAAATGCAAGAGGTACGTTCTTAATTTCTAAATGTACTGGTTCCATGGGCTATATTAATATATTTGTAGGTGTTTGTGTGGCCAGCGTTTATAACATACTCAGGGAACATCAGTCGGCAAATAAATTTCAGCCTCCTAAAAACGTTCTACGAAACAATACACTAAGCAACATGCAGAGCACGACCAAGACAAAAACTGAACTTTGACAGTTTGGACTGTTCCTAACAGGTGGCGCCACTAGCTTTGTTTAAATAAATTTACATAGTGTAAATCAGACTTTTGCTCAGAACAAATGGCGATTGTGGGCGTTTTTACAACTCTATGTGTACCATGGACAGACTATAACCACATTCATCAGTATGTCGCAACCTCGGATGACCTTGCATGACCTCCAAGGCCATCTAATGATGATCATCAGGTAAGGACGTCGTATTCTTATCTAACCGCATCCATCAGTATGACGCCAACTCGGATGACCTTGCATGACCTCTAAGACCATCCAACAATGATCATCATCAGGAGAGGGATGAAAGGGACGTCGCATTCTTATCTAACCACCTCCATCAGTATGACCTTGCATGACCTCCAAGGCCATCCAACGATGATCATCATCGGTGGAGCAGTGAGAAGAACGTCGCATTCGTATCTAACCACACCCATGGCCCTTATATCAGCAGTACCTGGTCTACGCATTCTTCTGTCGCAATATGAATCTTCTAATCATGTTCATTGGTTGAAAACTTAATATTTTTATTAATAATTTGGTTTGATTATCCCTGAAGGGCATAATAATGATTTTCATAAATATGTACAGATCCCTGTATCATTCAAAGTATACATGAAAGAAATACTACTCCATCTACTGGTACAATAAAGACATACAATACCTGAAGACAGTACCTTTGCGTAACCACCTCGTGATGGTTCCCCGCCAGCAATATGAGCCTTTCTATAAAGTTCGGCAGCTTGAAAGATTTGACGATCGATTTACAATTGATCGTTAAGAATAGCATTGCGCAAGCGGCGTTTTCATAAATTTCCACTCTCTTAAAAGAAAGAAATATTGTACATACCATTACTTTTACAAGCCAAATACCATACCTCTATAATATTTGAAATATTAAAAAAAAAACAATTTTCTGATGTGTACAATATTAAGTCAAGTTATTCGACAATGAAGTTATTATTGGAAAAAATCAATATTGATGTTATTTGTTATTATTTGAACCACCATTGACTTTGGTTCTTAGTTCATTCAAATCGGTCAATAAATAATTTTTTTTTATAAATAAATGTTATTTATCGAATAACTATTTGACGTTGGTGAAACCGGCCTTCCACCATTCAAAATAAAACAGAATCGTAAACTACTTACATCATCATGAAGATAACTGTACAGCGTCCTCAGAAGTTTATGGTTAATTGCAAATTGCAGACCCTCCTCGGTTTGCGTTAATAAACTGATGCATTTCAAAATTTGTTTTATTAGAAGAGGATCCTCGGCTGCGTCTAATAATCCCAACTGCAATGGAAAGTATACGGATAATCGATTTTAAGCGGCGTTCCCATTTTCAAGGTACACCGACCAATATCTCGAAGAGGCCGTTCTCCATGGCTATATTCTTTCCGTTGCAATACATCAACATCTCCAGCGCCCTCAGGGACAGAAACAAAGTGGAATCGTATCTGTCGAGATTCTTCACGCGGGCGATTATGAGCTCGATGAAGCCCTTGTCGACTAACTTGTCAGCAGCTGAAAGAGACATTGTCATCATCCTCAAGAACCGTCAACGTGAATGTCTGGATCATGGATAGAAAGGTAAAGAGTGTCCCAACGTAAACGTGACTAATCTATCTATTAATATCATCAAAGTAGCGACTCTAAAATTAATAGCTATTATTACAACTAGGGAAATATGAATAGTATATTTCCCGAGGTTGGCTAGTTACATGTATAGTATAGACAACCAAGGGAAATGTATTCATATTTCCCGTGTTGTAATCAATAGTTTTTTTCTGATTGAAGAATATTGTTCTGTAAATTGGAAAATATTGAATTGTAAATTTTTGAATTTATCGGATTGGTAACGTTGCTAAGGGCCTTGTTTGTAAATATCTTGGTTGACTTGTTTTGGTATTTGCGTTGTTTCATAAATTGGTGAAATGTCAAACTATGTGTTAACGCAAGCGACGAAAGACCGTGAATGTTTGGTTCCAGTAAAATCCAAAGCTGTAAAATCCATAAAGGATACCTTCCTAAGAAATCGGAGGTGTTGTCCTGAGAGTAATTAAAACAATTCTTGCGAGAAGCTCCTAATGACATTTTTTGGATGTTTATATTTTCCTAGGGAAATATGAGCACTTCCCTAGGGAAATATAAGTGTGTTATGACATATCGTAACTAAGGTAATATCACTCAATATTGTTTCAGTCAGAAAAAAAAAATTAAGTTCCGTCGTCAACAGACTGCTACAAAGATGTATTAATTTTCTAAGCTCACCCATCCATTCCTGTGAAATTTCTTCAATCAACCTTACAGCCTTATACCGCACCTCTTCGATGGGATCACAAAGCACGGTAGCTAAATTCCTGAGCATCTTCTTATTTTTCACCACCGCGTACTTTCCGTCCAACAAACAGCACATGGTGATCAGCGCCATGCAGGCACGTTCCCTCACAACGGGATCGGACTCCTCCAACAAATCAGCCAACCTTGAAATAATTCACCAGTACGCGGATGCAACAAACATTATCATCATCATCAGTACCTATCCGGAATTTTCAAGTCGATCGCTTCGATGTTCCTCTCTGGATCATGAACGATTTCTATGAGGCTGTTCAACGTTTGCAGAACGACATCGTGCTTTTCGTGATGCAAATCTCTTCGCTATAACATAAAATTGTGTCTATTGCAGATACAAGTGTGCATTAAAAACATTATTTTACCAAATTGAATAAAGATGAAAAAAATGGTGATGTGGCCATCATGTTACTTTCTCCGACTTGATGGAATAATTTATATTTACGCTTTCGTGGTTTATTTTCAATTGCAATCATATTTTAAATGTACATCGAGCGTTGTGTAAACTCGCATGAAACTGACGTTTAAAACGTCAAAATTATGAAAGATGGAAAAATTATACTTCAAATTCAAAAACTCAGTTTACTCAAAAACTAAAGGGATTTCGAAAAAAACTTATTCTTTATAAGTTGTTCATTTTAGCATTCTCTACAATTATTATTAACATAAATTTGCTGTAACTATTATCGTTTTATAATTATAAACCAAAAATTTTAAAAAAATAATAAATTTTTTTCTCGAATAAAAATGATTTTATGAAAAATGTTTTCAAGCAAAAGATGTTTATTTCTTTGTCGTCTTCAATGTTTGTTTAAATGTTTTTGTGATATTTTTCATATTTAAGAAAATATTGGCAAAAAACAAAAAACAGTTAAGGTAAACATCCACTTCCGGTGTACGAAATTTTACCAAAAGCTTTTCAGTTCTTCGGATTATCAAATAAGACGTATGTTCAAAGTTTCACATCAATTGCTCTATTAGTTTTTGAGATACAGCGCACACAGCAGACACACACACACAGACACAAATTTTTTTTTTCTAGAAATTGTTGAAATGGCATCTGGGGACCCCAAAACGGATACTCACGATCACAATACTTTCTCGTACTTCGTAACGGAGACAGTAATAGCTTGAATATATGAATATTCACCTGTTCGTTCAATTTGTTTAAGTGAGATTGTCTCAAATTTATTTATTAATTTACCAATATCGGGATAGCCCATCTTCCAAAGGCTACCGGTCTTCTTGTGATATCCACAGCAGGTATAGGAATGCTAGGCTGTGACGAGGTCACCCTGTTGAAGGGATGGAATTCGTCGAACCTGTCAGCGGTTTGGAAACCTCTCGCTAAACATTTGATTCAATTATGATATTTTTTTATGATCAATCAACGTTACCTAAATCAAGGCTTCTGTTGATAATGCGAGGGTCTATGTGCGTCCTGCTGTGCAGATAAGAGTGTTTATTAGCAGGAAACATCGTGATGTCAATAACGTAACAGTAAAGGGTAATAATTTTGACTTTAGGGGGGTAACTTGATTTTCCCTATTAATTTTCGTTACACTTCGAACTATTTGTGTGAGTCCTTTTATTTTAAATAACTCCCACTGTAGAAACGATGATGAATCTTCGACTATATACTAATAATATACTAATAGTATATACTATTGTAGTCAAAGTGATGAATGGATTGAATAACATATGCCCTCTGTACCGGGGAGAAGTACTAATTTGATACAATTTGTATAGTAAATACGCATGTCAATAAATAATAAAGAAGATTTTGGTTGTTGTAGGACTGCTGTCTGAATGTTAAAAGTTACTATAAGTGGATGCTGCGTTTTTCTCTGTGGTATATGTTGAATTATATGCATTTCATACTTTGAGTATATATAATTATGGACTGCTAACGCCACTTCATGTGTGTCTCCAAGCAACGGTGGCGCGGCGGGACCCTAAATGGTTGCGGTATGTTACTAAATTGGTAGCTATTTTGTGTCTATGACATATGACTCTATGAGCTCGCATTGCATATTGTGATACCCTGCAATTTATTTACACCTTTGAATATATAAACATTTATATTGTCAAATATTCACACTATGTCAAAATATTACTGCAATACGTCCACGTATATATGCCAACGCGGTTATAATACTCGTCAGCTGATGTACATGTCAATTGACTTTTGACTTATAACCTAAAATTCTGTATTAGATTTCCATCAAATCCGGAACTTCGCAAATTATGGGCTGATGCTTTGCTTGTAAAGAACAGGCAGGAAAGTGGACTCGAGTTGCCGAAATATGCTCGCATTTGCATTCTCCACGTTTCTGATGAATACATCGAGAAATATTTTGTTTTGCTTTCCGGTTTTTAAATTACGCTCCATTTTCGGCTCCGGGGCGGGACTTATTACCGGGCTCCAGCTCGTGGACAACTTTTGGAGCAGTAATCATATGGGAAATGGAGGGGGAATAGCAGTCCATATGTATCTTTGACTATATTTTAGTATATAGTCAAAGATTTCATATATCAGGTGACATCTATTCGCGCGCGTTTAAACTAACTAGTGATTTTCATGCATGTAGTAAGAGCAAGTCTGCGTAGAATCGATGCCGTAAAATTGTCGCTTCTTGTGAAGACGCGTGTTTTACTGTTCGTTTCATTGATGCCCACTTGCACCGCAGAACTTAATCATGATTAAATTTTAATCATGATTAACTTTAATCAGAGTATTTCTGTTGCACCGTCGGCTGATTAAGCATCTATCGACCACGGAGTATTATTATAGAGAGCACACGTTTTTCTAGGGATTTTAAGTTCTTTTTTGGTTATTTTACGTTGTTCTATTGAGAACACAGGAAACAAATGCGCGGTAAATATGAATACTAAATGCTAACTAACGTATACTATTATTATTATTTCTTATTATTGGACGAGGTAAACAAACCAAAATTAATAAAATCATTAACGTCCAAGCCATCGATTTCATCAATCTGCTTAACTATTCCCAAATCCATCGTTTTTAATAACAAATACAAAATAAAGGTTTTTAATTTCAAAATCGTCTGCCAAATGTAAATAACATCACGACTATATTCGTCGTGAAGTTATCAGTTTTTGAGTTAATCGGCCAAAATCGGCTGATTAAATATTTGACGTTTCTTGGGGACTTTAATCATGATTAAGTTGCGGTGCAAGCCAATTCTCTGCTAACCATTGATTAAATTTTTAATCATGATTAAGTAGCTGCGGTGCAAGTGGGCATGAGTCATTCATTTTATTTTTGTAATGTAACACACCATTCTTATTTTAACTGTTCTAATTAAACTACTCTTAAGCTTGAATTACATTAGATTTTTTCCGTCTAGATTCTCGTTCAAGTTTTGCTTTCGATTTCCGTTCGATTTATAGTTAATTGCATTCGATATAGAGGGCGCGCTAGCGGACGACGTAATTACCAACCCACTAAATAAAAAGTATTTTTGTTCGCGTGTCCAAGTCCAAGTGAAGTTAAGAGTTGAGATTGTAAAAATGAATAAAATTGAAAACATCAACACGGTCACCAGGTTATAAAGGTTATGTTGTTTTCACAAACAACTCGTGCTTGTTGTTTTTTTTTTCGTCGTTGGCAGTACCAAACTTGGACCAATATCGAACGGAAAATAGGACCGGCTGCATATTTCTATTCAAGAAACTTGAACGGAAATTGGATGGAATTTTCTGAATTACATTCATACTAGATTGTCTTGAAGCAAAATCTAACGAGAATCTAGACGGAAAAAGTATAATGTAATTCAAGCTTTAATGATTGTTTGTGAACGATATTGTTTTGTGTTGTGTCCCTCACTCATAATAGCCAACAGGATAAATTCAAACTGAATTAATTTGATCTAATAATGTTCTCAGAAATTTTACCCAGTAATTAGTACATTTTAAACGATGCAATTGTAAGAAAACGGAAAATACCAGCGCTCTTATAGGAAACCGCCACTGTTTAAATTTAAATTTAAATCATTTATTCAAGTTGGCACACCGAGTTTCAATGGCTACCGGTGCTAAGTGACAGTGACAGTTATAGGTTATTATACATATATTATTAATTTTCCAAATAATTAAAATGCGGACAGTTTTAATGGTGGCGGAGAAGCCGTCACTGGCGGCTTCTCTGGCGACGATATTAAGCAACAATAAGAACTCCAGCCGTAAAGGTAATTTTAAGCTACTACGTAGGGGCACACTGAAGTGATCATTTATTTTAAACGCACTGCAAATATCCAAATTATACCTATTGTAATCGGATTATTTAGCTTTTTAAGTATGATTACGATTTATAATTTTTCAGGTGTGTCCAGTTATTTTTACCACCCACATATTATTTCTCGCATAAATTATTAAGTAAATTACAATAGCTATTTATGTAACAAGTGCATAATAAAGGATTTTATTAGAGGAGCCGATGTTTATTGCTCAAGCAAGCGCTACTTATAAATTAGGTGAGTCGATAAAGCCTTATTACGCACGTGTTGCAAACGATGGTTTATGTCCAGCATATACGGACAATATTTGTTATGTAGGAAGTTTTTATTTCGTTATACATGCTTTTATCAAGATCTCTCAAAATCGAGAACAAAAATAGGAGGTTGCCATTTAAAAACAAAATAGATGAAGTTATTACTCAAAAACAAATGACGACTGAAAATCGACTTTTATGGAAACTAGATTTAAAAAAATGATTTAATCTCAGGCATGACTGCTCAGTCATGGCCAACTCAGAAACAAAATTCTGTGGCTCACAGCTTACAATCATGCGCACGTCTAATGTACACAAACAATTCATCACCGTAGGATTAAATGGAGCCTGTTCCGTGCACGAATGGACCGGCGCCTTCCTCAACGACGCCGCCAAATTCAAGATGACGTCGGTCTGCGGCCACGTGATGAGCCTCGACTTCATCGGTAAATACAACAACTGGGATCGGGTCGATCCCGTGGAGCTCTTCTCCTGCCCGACGGAGAAAAAGGAGGCCACGGCGAAACTGAAAATGCCTCTGTTTTTATCGCAGGAAGGGAAGGGATGCGATATCCTGGTGCTCTGGCTCGATTGCGACAAGGAGGGCGAGAATATCTGTTACGAGGTGATGAACGCCGTCGCCTCTTCGTTTAAGGGGAACGTGTTCAGCGACAGCGTCACGTTTCGCGCCCACTTTTCCGCCATCACGGAGAAGGACATCAAGCACGCCTTCAATAATCTGGGTGAGTGTTTACGAGTGCTTGACACGTTGACTGCCAACTAGGAGAACACTCGTAGTTGTTCGATACAGTTCTCAAGGACGTGGCAGTCAACGTGTTGATTTTAATTTTATCTCTTACACTAATTTTGCAATTCTTCCTAAATTGCAGTCAAACATTACATACTGTGAGATCAAAAAGTTGAAAATAGTTGGCAGCCCTTAAAACATAACCCAACTAACAGAAGTTTAGTGGCGTCACTAATAATGGAAATTATGCCGTGGAAAACCCTGAAATTTAATAAAATTGCAAGATTATGATCTTAAATGTATTATTAATAGTGATGATCAGTTCTAGAAATAACTGCTAATGTTTAAAATAGGCTAAATCGGCAGATAAAAACACTCAAAACTGTTTTTAAAACAAGTAACCTTAAAAAAATGACAAGATGTCAAAATTAACAAAATGCATTGGAGAATTCCAGACAGCCAACATAATTTTAGTTGAATTATTATGGGGATTTTCAGAAAATGTGCTGCCAACTATTTTCGACTTTCTGATCTCATTGGATATAATTACATTACAGTATAATTACTAAAATTAAATTAAATATACACTATAACAGTTCTATGCTTTAAAAATAACCATTTCATCACTTACACACGCTCCTGATTCACAAGAACCCCCAACAATGCATTTTGGGTTGTAAACTAATCCCTAATCTATAGTAATAACTCTGCTCTTGGTTAAAGCCGATCGGTGTTAACTTCTTGTGAGTTTACTGCTTATACAGGGTGTCTTTGAAATAACGAACTGGCTCGCAACCAGAAAGAGATTATATTATTTTTAAACAATATTCGCAATTATTTTGTTTATAACTGTAGCAAAAAGCCCGCAATTAATTATTAAAGTTAATGAGTGAAAATACGCAACATGTTTGGGGGCAGTGGTAATGTGATCTAATTTTTAAACGGCATCGGCTTTAGATATCGAATTACAACAAGCGTGTAGGAAATATCTGAGTGCTCTTGAAGCGTCAATGAACTTGAGGACTGTTTATCTTTTACAAAAAAAAACGTTGCGATAACACTTCAAATTTCGGAGGCAAGAAATCGTATCTCGCGTTTTAAATAAACAAACACACATTCCATGCAGACATAATTAAATGAGAAAAGCATCGGTTCTCAAACTGCTTAAAAAACCTCGAAAAATTAGGAAAATTCAATTTTTTTTTCGAATAAATTTTGACGGAAATGGGTTCACAAATATTTTGTGTATGTGCCCTTAAATGCCTGTTCGTTATTTCAAATACACCCTGTATTTATTTTAATTCGAGAAAGTTTCTAGTGGAAAACTTCTCAAATGACTATCATCAAACTAAATACAGATTGTATAAAAAAAGGAGAGTTAATAAAAAAACGAAATTTTTAATTCAAGGAAAGCCGAACGAGAACGAAGCCAGGAGCGTGGACGCCAGGCAGGAGTTGGACCTGCGGATCGGATGCGCCTTCACCAGGTTCCAGACCAAATTCTTTCAGGGGAAGTACGGCGATCTGGACGCCTCGCTGATATCCTACGGTCCGTGCCAAACGCCGACGTTGGGGTTCTGCGTGCAGAGGCACGATCAAATACAAACCTTCAAACCGGAACCATACTGGATCGTGCAGGCCACAGTTAAAACCACCGACGGCATGGATATTCCGTTGGAGTGGCAAAGGGTCCGGTGTTTCGATAAGGAAGTCGCGAACGTGTTCCTGCAGCAAATTAAGGAAGTCCGAACCGCCAAGTGAGTACGTTTGCGTTTTATGTCGTGTCGGTGGTAAAATGGTTTCGATCAAAATTGCCTGACCAACAATGCTGGTTATTAACTGTGACATTATAAAAACGGATCGTTACGAACTATTATTAAATTCAAATTAATTAGTGAATGGATATAAGTGAAAATGTAAAAAAATTTAATGAAACAGTGTGAGCAACAATGGTTGCAGATTGATAGGTAGGTGACCAAATACGCATGTTGGTACAACTGATCATGTGAAAAGAAAATCCCTAAGGCGTCTACAGACGATGTGGCGAACGACGGCCAACGTTGGCGTTTGTGATGTTTGTAGGTTTGGGGCAACATTTGTAAACCGTAGACTGTTTGACGAATGTATACTACACACGATGCGTCCAACATTTGATACTGGCGTATGCTCTGGAATGAGCAAACCTGTGCGCCAAGCCCACCACAAATGCAGTGTAAATTAATATTTCATTAATAGTTTTCTAATTTAAAAATATGAAATTTACAATGAGCAATGACGAGGAAATTATAGCTACAAGTACTTTGTTACTTACTTCTTGTGCTTGCTTATTAAGTCAGCAGAGCAGTTATTTGAAAAAAAGGAACAGAAGATGGTGGATGTTATCCCTTAAAAAAAAATTCAAAAATTCATGGTTTCAAATGGAAACCACGAAGGCTTATAAATTTGCTCTTTTCCAGCTCCAGACTTCATGGAACTTGTCAGTTTTCTCTTCAAACTTCTATAAGTGGACATCAGACATTCCTTCTTTTTCTTTAAATTATTTACTGGAATTTTCACACTTAATTCATCTTTTATTGAATTCCACCCATCTGCCACAATATTTCTATTTTTGGGATCCTTGTTTCTAGGATCCCAAATTTCCGGATGTTTTTGGTAAATGTTTAAAAATTCTTCGACGAAATCATTTGTCCAACTTATATTTTCTGCCGCAGTCTCCATAATATTAAATTTGATTGTATATTTATTCGATATATAAATAAATATATAAACATAATTACTTTGAAATAATTTAATTATAACAAATTATTCTAACCGTCAACAAATAATTCAAAGGAATATAGACAAGTTTAAACAAGTCGTGTGTAGGGAAACTCGAATTAATATGCGTCCATAAGCCAACGTTGGTCTACCTCTTTGATCCGTGAAAGATTTACCGCCTCCTAAGCGAATGTCCACGAACGCCAACATGTGTGCACATTCGTGATTCACGGAGTCTATACACGATGCGGCAGATGCACGAACGCCAACGTTGGCCATCATTCGCCGCATCGTCTGTAGGCGCTATTGGATTGCTTTTCCATTGGCGTAGCAAACATTTTTTCCCAAAATAAATTAAATATTTAATCATGACTATATTTTATTTTTACAATTTTAATTAAATATACAAAGTAAATTGAAGTAAGTTAAGGTTTTGTGTATTTGAAAATAATAATTTTATAACAAATGTTTGCTTCGTTTTCTAGGCAAATGTTTTATGAGAAAAATGTTTTGTAAGGAATGTTGACATCGGCGAAGGCTTGATTAAATTGATTCAGACACAATTGTAATGAGTATGTCCATGTGCCGTCTTCATTCATAGTTCTACCTTGATAATGAGCCTTCAGGATGAAAGCATCATGCTGTCGTGTAAACATCATGGTACAAAAAGGCGATTTCACTTAAATTTAGAATGAAACATAAATTTTATGATTTTCTAACCTTAAAAACACCAAATGACTTACCACAAAACAATTTACGCAAAGTAGTCCTGATAAGAACTGATGTTTATGAAATTAAAAGTAAAATAACCAAATCCGAAGAATTAATGAACAATGAATAGCAAAATACGACGCACGACGCTGTCCGAATAAATAAGTGTCAAATCTAGTTACCCTTTATTAATTTTGCTTGCGATGAACTTGGGGCGATCAAATTCCCCAGATTTTTCGGCGGGAAATTTAAATTGTCTGCAAACATTTTTGCTCACACGATATACTTTGATCAATGGATCTTTGCGTGCACGTTATAGGTAGCTGAACCTAGCTCCGACAACATTTTGAATCAGATTTGGACAAGTTGAATTAGACGCAATCATGTATGTACGTACGTCATCAAAGGCGAGAAAACTCGGTCTTCGGTAATGACTCACATGCAAAAATCCATTGATAGAACCATAGTAATTGTAGAGAATACCAAAAAGAACGACTTAAAAAAATAAGAGTTATTAAAAAAGAAATCGATACATTTAATACTGCTGAAGCAGTAATAAATACAAGATGGACGCATCCGTTGTATTCATTTTCTACTAATTTAATTTAATCTTTGAAGTTGGTTCTATGATTATCCCCCAGAAATCAACAAATTCTTTCTCTATGAAGCTTTTATTTTTTAGAGTGTTAAGCGTGATCAGCAAAGAGAAGACGAAAGCGAGACCCGCGGCGCTGAACACGGTGGAGCTGATGCGAGTCGCCAGTTCCGGCCTGGGGATGGGCCCGCACCACGCCATGCAGATCGCCGAAAAACTGTACATTCAAGGTTACATCAGTTATCCCCGTACCGAAACTACTCGTTACCCCGAAAATTTCGATCTATTGTAAGTATCAAATAATAAAGAAAGTATGAAAAGGAATGAATGAGGAACGGGTGGGAGTGAAAGGAAACAGAAGGGTGATGGAATGAATGAGGGAAGATGGGGCGGGGGTAAAGTGGGACGCGAGAAGGAGGACAGGAGGTGAAGGGAAAGGAGAGACGGGGAAGAATAGTATTTGTATTTTTTATATATAGAGTGTACAATTATGCCAATAAAGGTTGTTTTTTTTTTTTTATGAAAACCATATGTTTTTAATTATACAATTTGCGAAGTGTTTTGTGAATCATCGAATATTTTTAGAGGCGCACTGAAGTTGCAGCAGAACAATCCGGACTGGAGCGATGCGGTCAGCGAAATTTTGGCCAATGGCATAAACAGGCCTAAAAGTGGAAAAGATGTCGGCGACCATCCTCCGATCACACCGATGAGGGGAGCCTCCAGGAACGAGTTGGACGGAGACTCTTGGAAACTGTACGATTATATCACGCGTCATTTTATCGGAACAATATCTCAGGATTGCAAGTATATGAGCACAACCGCCACGTTCGACATCAACAGCGAGATATTTTCGGTCACGGGGAAGACCCTTTTGGATCCCGGATTCACGAAAATCATGACTTGGCAGGTAATGTCTTCGAAATAATAATATTTAAATTAACTGTATTATGGACACATTTTTAATTGTTTATTAAATGATAGTAATATCCCTATAATCATTCAAGTATTATTACATTGGCTGCCTTGAATTCTCCAGTTTATTTTGACATCTTGAGGTTTTTTGAGGTTACTTATCTTAAAAATAGTCAAAATTGGCAGAAACCGTAGAGAAACACCATCTCTATAATTAGCTTGAAAATGTCAAAATCCATTAACAGTTAACCTAGTTTTGATATCCCACTTGACATCTCGCAGCTTGAGGCAAAATAACAAGCCTTAAAACTAGAACTTTGGAAAGAAAATATGCATTCTATGATTATAAAAATCGCAGAGAAACACTATCCACTGTAATTAGCTTGAAAATGTCAAAATTCATCCACAGTTAACCTAGTTATCCCACTGTAACAATTGACATCTCACATCCTGAAACAAAATGACAAGTCTTAAAACTAGAACTTTGGAAAGTAAAAATGCATTCGACGATTATAAAAATCGTAGAGAAACACCATCCACTGTAATTAGCTTGAAAATGTCAAAATCCCTCCACAATTAACCTAGTTTTGATATCCCACTGTAACAATTGACATCTCACAGCCCCAGTCACAATGACGAGCCTTAAAACTGGAACTTTTGAAAGGAAAAATGCATACGATGATTATAAAAATCTTAGAGAAACACTATCTACTGTAGTTAGCTTGAGAATGTCAAAATCCATTCACAATCAACCTAGTTTTGATAGCCCACTGTAACAATTGACATCTGACAGCCTGAGGCAAATAGACAAGCCTTAAAACTAAAACTTTGGAAAGAAATATGCTTGAAAATCTCCAAATCCATCAATATCATCATATTTTTAAAACTAGTAACCTCAAAAACTACAAGATGTCAAAATAAACAAAATACAGACAGACAGCCAACATAATATTATTTGAATTATTATCCCTATGTTCAGAAAATGTGCTGCCAACTATTTTCAACTTTTTTATCTCACGGTATATTTTTTCTTACAGGCACTAGGAAAAAACGAGATTGTGCCCTGCTTCACTGCCCATGAAGACGTACCCATAGTAGAAAGCAAATTGACAGAACACCTAACCTCGCCACCTGACTACCTAACGGAATCCGAACTTATCACCCTGATGGAAAAGCACGGAATCGGCACCGATGCTTCCATTCCCGTTCACATCAACAACATCTGCCAAAGGAATTACGTGACGGTTTCTGGAGGCCGTCGTCTAATACCTACGCCCTTAGGTATCGTACTAGTACACGGTTATCAAAAGGTAATAAAGAACCCTTATCTGTCAAAATCGCTCTGAAATCATCTGTCTTCAATATTCCGGAAGAATTAATAAGGAATCTTTACTAAAAACAAAATGGCGTCGATTAAAAGTAAAAAGTTTGAATTGAAAATTGCACAAAATTAGTTTTCAGCTGTGAAAAAATTGTATCTGTCATTGTAGCTAGCCTTAACTGTCAAAATTGTTTTAGAAATGACGAGTCTTTAATATTCTGGAAGAATTAATAAGAAATCTTTGCTAAAGACAAGATGGCGTCGATCGAAAGTCAAAAGTTTGAATTGAAAATTGCACAAAATTAGTTTTCAGCTGTGAAAAAATTGTATCTGTCATTGTAGCTAGCCTTAACTGTCAAAATTGTTTTAGAAATGACGAGTCTTTAATATTCTGGAAGAATTAATAAGAAATTTTTGCTAAAGACAAGATGGCGTCGATCGAAAATAAAAAGTTTGAATTGAAAATTGCACTAAATGTTTTCAACTGTGAAAAAAATGTATCTGTCATTGTAGCTGGCCTTGGCTGTCAAAATCGCTTTAGAAATAATCTGTCTTCAATATTCCGGAAGAATTAGTAAGATATCTTTACCAAAAAAAAAATGGCGTCGATCGAAAGTAAAAAGTTTGAATTGAAAATTGCACTAAATTAGTTTTCAACTGTGAAAAAAATGTATCTGCCATTGTAGCTGGCCTTAACTGTCAAAATTGCTTTAGAAATGATCAGTCTTTAATATTCCGGAAGAATCAATAAGAAATCTTTACTAAAAACAAAATGGTGTCGATCGAAAGTAAAAAGTTTGAATTAAAAATTGCACAAAATTAGTTTTCAACTGTAAAAAAATGTATCTGTCATCGTAGCTGGCCTTGGCTATCAAAATCGCTTTAGAAATGATCAGTCTTCAATATTCTGGAAGAATTAATAAGAAATCTTTACTAAAAACAAAATGGCGTCGATTGAAAGTCAAAACTTTAAATTGAAAATTACACAAAACAAGTTTTCAGCTGTGAAAAAAATGTATCTGTCATTGTAGCTGGCCTTAACTGTCAAAATCGCTTTAGAAATAATCTATCTTCAATATTCCGGAAGAATTAGTAAGAAATCTTTGCTAAAGACAAGATGGCGTCGATCGAAAGTAAAAAGTTTGAATGGAAAATTGCACAAAATTAGTTTCCAACTGAGAAAAAAATGTGTTTGCCATCGTAGTTGGCCTTGGCTGTCAAAATCGCTTTAGATATAATCTGTCTTCAATATTCCGAAAGAATTAGTAAGATATCTTTACCAAAAAAAAAAATGGCGTCGATCGAAAGTCAAGAGTTTGAATTGAAAATTGCACAAGATTAGTTTCAGCTGCGAAAAAAATATATCCGTCTTATCTGTCAAAATTGCTTTAGAAATGTTAAGTGTTGAAATTGAAATTCACTGTGAGCCAGTTATTAGTCCTGCCGATGATGGGCTCAGCCGTTCAAGAACAATTGAATTAAACATAACCTATTTCTTTCTAGTGTGGTTATTTTTCACGTATATCAAAGAAAGATTGTTTATTTATTAATTTATTTATTTATACGATACAACTTTTACAACAAAAATATACAGAAAAACAAACAGTGCGAAAAAGCAAAAAATAATACTCAAGTGCTAAAATTAAGAAAATATAGATAAATTAATTGAATATAATGTAATTGTAAATTAATTATATCCGTAATCCAATTTTTAGATAGATCCAGAATTAGTCCTACCGACAATGCGCTCAGCCGTTGAAGAACAACTGAACCTAATCGCCGAAGGCAAGGTGAACTTTGACGCCGTGCTGAGGCACACCGTCGACATTTTCAAGCTAAAATTCCAGTATTTCGTCAAGAACATCGACGGCATGGACCAGCTCTTCGAGGTGTCGTTCTCTCCGCTGAGCGCGTCAGGACGGGCATTCTCGAGGTACGTACCCGAAATTTACCATTAAATCGAGAAATCGAGGTCGCACAGTTTTTTTTAATTCGAACGGTGTATTTTTCTAGGCCACATTATCTTTTCAGCAGGTAATTAAAATTGTCACGCAGTAAACTAAAAACTTTACAAACTGATCGCAACTAATTTTCAAAATGGCAAAATAACGTCCCGACTAAACTGTAGGTTCTTGCGCTTTTTCTGCTGTAGCTGTTCGACGCGGTCAGAGTTGAAATATAGCTTTGCGTTTCTAGGTGCGGGAAGTGCAGGAGGTACATGAAGTACATCCAGGCGAAACCGCAGCGGCTGCACTGTTCCCAGTGCGACGAGACCTACTCTTTGCCGCAGAACGGGAACATACGGCTGTTCAAGGAGCTCAAGTGTCCCCTCGACGATTTCGAGTTGCTCTCGTGGACCATGGGGAACAAGGGGAAGAGTTTCCCGTTCTGTCCGTATTGTTACAATCACTCACCGTTTAGGTAAGTAAAGGGTTAATTAATCGTGGATTTCCGTAGGGGAGGCAAAGACAAATATGCCGCTTGCGCTGCACTACTTGCTCTTATAGAGGAAGTGAATATTCCGTTGCTGTTTCGGTCAAATTTTCTTCCACTGCCCCACCACCGAACATCCACGAGCCGCCGCTGGTTAATTGATTTGATATTAAAAAGAATTTAATGATATCCAAATTAATATAAACTCTGTTTAGTTTTTATTTTTAACTAAGTTGGCTCTGTTAGGGTGACAGTTTTGTTGGCCAATGTAAAAAGTCACTAGAAAAATGAGGTTATATTTTATGACAGTGGATTATATTACCATCAGCACGCTTGAATGATTGAAGCAATAATTTAATTAATTAATATATGAATTAGGTAAAGTTGTTGTGTTGATGTGCTATCAAAAATTATCGATGTTAGGACCGCTTCATTACCGATTGTTTTGTTTTTATTTTCAGGGATATGAAGAAGGGCAGCGGATGCAATGCGTGCACCCATCCGAATTGCCCTCACGGATTGAACACCAACGGAATATCGAGTTGCATAGAATGTGAATTCGGAGTTCTCGTCCTCGATCCCTCTTCAGCGCCTAAATGGAAGTTGGGATGCAATAAGTAAGTCTTTGCCGGTTTATCAAATAATTTTTATTCAGTTGTCATCTACGAAACGATGTTTAATTTAATTTATGATCTAAAATTAATTGACTCACCACTCTGATCTTACTATATTTATTACCACCTTTGTGAAATCCTAAACATCCGAGCTTTAATCATAACCTTTTTTGTTTAATGTCTATTAATTTTTCTAATAAGTAATCTTACCTGATTAAATTATAATTTTTCAGATGCGACATAATAATCCACCTATTCGAAGACGCTCAGAGGATCAGCGTCGAAGAAGACGTATGCGACTGCGGCACCCAGCTGGTAACGGTCAAGTACTTACCCGAGAAAACCAGGCTGCCGAACGAGAGCACCGAAATGTCGGGCTGCGTCTTCTGCCTCCCAGAATTCGCCAAACTCGTCGACAAGCACAAGGCGTCCGCCTACAGACCGAAGGCGCGCATGTTCAGGGGCGGGAAGGCGGGAGGACGGGGAGGTCGGGGCCGCGGCAGGGGAAAACAGCCGAAAGACAAAATGGCACAGTTAGCAGCGTATTTTGTTTAATAATAAACAACATAATTAAACATTTGAGTATATATATATTTTTTTTATTATTGAACACAACAAGTTTTGAATGTAAATGTATTTTTGTATGTAATACATAATTATATACTGATAGAGTGAAACACATTTAACCCACAGAACTTCGTTGAATGCTAGATAAGTATCAAAAGATCTTGAATATAACAATCAAGACAGGCACAAAGTTCGGTTTTTTTTTTTTTTGTTCTCACACCATTAATAACATGGCAAATTATTTCAAAAACTACGCGCAAGATCTCTCGTCTGAACTGATCACAAAGGTTAGCCACTTAACGGATAAGTTCGAAAAATACAATCAACGATTTCTGGTTTAATCGAGAGATGGGAAAATGAGGTTAAATCAGTTTTTTTTTTTTCGATTCTTTTTTTCTAATCAAATTTTATGTACAAGATATTTTATATAATGTTTATTATTTGTCAGCTCAAGTATTCTATGGTTTATAATCTATATCAAATCGATTTGTTTTATATAGATTATCCAACCTTTATACAGGACGGGACGCAAAGATACGAGCAATGTGTAAGGACACGTTTAACCCACTTTGAATTATTTCAGATTTTACGAATTCAATGAATCGCAATGTTTTCTGTTGCATTATTTACTGAGAAAATGAAATTATAAAGATATTACTAGTTTGAAAGTCAAAATTATGAAAGATGGAAAAATTATACTTAAATTCAAAAACTCAGTTTACTCAAAAACTAAAGAGATTTCGAAAAAAACTTATTGTTTATAAGTTGTTCATTTTGGCATTCTCTACAATTACTATTCACAAACATTTGCTGTAACTATTATCGTTTCATAATTATAAACCAAAAATTAAAAAAAAATTAATAAATTTTTTTCTCGAATAAAAATGATTTTATGAAAAATATTTTCAAGCAAAAGATGTTCATTTCTTTGTTGTATTCAATGTTTGTTTAAATGTTTTTGTTCATTTTGACATTCTCTACAATTATTATTAACTGTAACTATTGTCGTTTCATAATTATAAACCAAAAATGATAAAAAAAAGTGGTGATGTGACCATCTGGTTACTTTCGCCGACATGATGGTATCATTTATATTTACGCTTTCATGGTTTATTTTCAATTGAAATCATATTTTAAATGTACATCGAGCGTTTTGTAGACTCGGAAGAAACTGACGTTTAAAACGTCAAAATTATGAAAGATGGAAAAATTATACTTCAAATTCAAAAACTCAGTTTACTCAAAAACTGAAGGGATTTCGAAAAAAACTTATTCTTTATAAGTTGTTCATTTTGGCATTCTCTACAATTAATATTAACATAAATTTGCTGTAACTGTTATCGTTTCATAATTATAAACCAAAAATGAAAAAAAAAAATTTTTCTCAAATAACAATGATTTTATGAAAAATATTTTCAAACCAAAGATGTTAAGTTCTTTGTTATCTTCAATATTTGTTTAAATGTTTTTGTGATATTTTTCATATTTAAGAAAATATTTGCAAAAAACAAAAAACCGTTAAGGTAAACACCCACTTCCGGTGAACGAAATTTTACCAAAAGCTTCTCAATTCTTCGGATTGTCAAATAAAACTTATGTTCGAAACTTCGTATCAATTTCTCAATTAGTTTTTGAGATACAGCGCGCACAGACACACACACACAATTTTTTCTTTCCGAAATCTTTGAAATCGCCTCTGACGACCTCAAAACATGCAACACGCCTCAAGTGCTTGGTACAACTAGTTTACTTTCACAAGCTGCACCTGGTAAACACATGTTTTAATGTATGAAAATAATGCAAAATGACTTTTTATAAAAAAAAACTGTTCCGATATTTTCAAATTCTCCACATGTCCTTAAAACTTGATCGCATCTCTGCGTCCTGCCCTGCAGATATGAAAAATAGTTTAAATATCTAGCTAGGTAACTTCTTCTAATAGGAAATAGCCGCCGTCCGAGCGGAAACAATCGACAGTACAAAAGAACCAAATCGAAAATTTTGGTCGTTCCCGCCAGGACGGCGGAACGAAAAATGTTTTCTGCCTTAATTCCACGTCAACAGCCCTTTAAAAATCCGCGTTTTACTCTATATATATACCTTTCGATGTTAAGCTAACTCTAACTATTTCAAGCGAATGATCGTCGGTTAGTTTTACATATACCCTTTTTACCTTTTCTTTGGATGATTTTTCGCAAGAACGAAACGTAATCGAACAAACAATATAAAATCTCTCATAAACAACATTTCAAATATAATATATTTATACATATATATCGCATTTGGTTCCTTATCGATAAAAACGAATTTTGGTAACTTTTAATACTGCAGGCTGTATACGTACAGTACGGGTAAATAAATTTCTTATCCGAGTCACTGCTGGATGCGTTTGTTTTAGATTTCAACGTGCGTTTTCTTGACAGATGTCAGTCAAAGCTATTAATGTGCTTTGAATTTTGTAACAAGATTTTTGTTATATTGTCAAGTAAATTTAATACGAAATAAAAAGTGACTTCTAAATTATAATAAATGTTAAGTAAATTTAGAAAGTTTCAAGTATCTGACGATTGTTTTTATATTTTTTATTCACTTGAAAAATTAGGATTTTCATAACGACAATTTATTCTGTTGTCATGTGATTATCTCCAAATTTTGTGACGAAATGCTTTGATATTTTTACTAAATTGTAAAGTACAATAATTATTGAGTACATTTAGAAAATTTCAAGTATCTGACAATTGTTTTTATATTTTTTATTCACTTGAAAAATTAGAATTTTCATGACGACAATTTATTCTGTTGTCATGTGATTATCTCCAAATTTTGTGACGAAATGCTTTGATATTTTTACTAAATTGTAAAGTACAATAATTATTGAGTAAATTTAGAAAATTTCAAGTATCTGACAATTGTTTTTATATTTTTTATTCACTTGAAAAATTAGAATTTTCATGACGACAATTTATTCTGTTCTCATGTGATTATCTCCAAAATTTGTGACGAAATGCTTTGATATTTTTACTAAATTGTAAAGTACAATAATTATTGAGTAAATTTAGAAAGTTTCAAGTATGTGACAATTGTTTTTATATTTTTTATTCGCTTGAAAAATTAGAATTTTCATAACGACAATTTATTCTGTTCTCATGTGATTATCTCCAAATTTTGTGACGAAATGCTTTGATATTTTTACTAAATTGTAAAGTACAATAATTATTGAGTACATTTAGAAAATTTCAAGTATCTGACAATTGTTTTTATATTTTTTATTCACTTGAAAAATTAGAATTTTCATGACGACAATTTATTCTGTTGTCATGTGATTATCTCCAAATTTTGTGACAAAATGTTTTGATATTTTTACTAAATTGTAAAGTACAATAATTATTAAGTAAATTTAGAAAGTTTCAAGTATCTGACGATTGTTTTTATATTTTTTATTCACTTGAAAAATTAGAATTTTCATAACGACAATTTATTCTGTTCTCATGTGATTATCTCCAAATTTTGTGACGAAATGCTTTGATATTTTTACTAAATTGTAAAGTACAATAATTATTGAGTAAATTTAGAAAGTTTCAAGTACCTGACAATTGTTTTTATATTTTTTATTCACTTGAAAAATTAGAATTTTCATGACGACAATTTATTCTGTTCTCATGTGATTATCTCCAAAATTTGTGACGAAATGCTTTGATATTTTTACTAAATTGTAAAGTACAATAATTATTGAGTAAATTTAGAAAGTTTCAAGTATGTGACAATTGTTTTTATATTTTTTATTCGCTTGAAAAATTAGAATTTTCATAACGACAATTTATTCTGTTCTCATGTGATTATCTCCAAATTTTGTGACGAAATGCTTTGATATTTTTACTAAATTGTAAAGTACAATAATTATTGAGTACATTTAGAAAATTTCAAGTATCTGACAATTGTTTTTATATTTTTTATTCACTTGAAAAATTAGAATTTTCATGACGACAATTTATTCTGTTGTCATGTGATTATCTCCAAATTTTGTGACAAAATGTTTTGATATTTTTACTAAATTGTAAAGTACAATAATTATTGAGTAAATTTAGAAAGTTTCAAGTATGTGACAATTGTTTTTATATTTTTTATTCGCTTGAAAAATTAGAATTTTCATAACGACAATTTATTCTGTTCTCATGTGATTATCTCCAAATTTTGTGACGAAATGCTTTGATATTTTTACTAAATTGTAAAGTACAATAATTATTGAGTACATTTAGAAAATTTCAAGTATCTGACAATTGTTTTTATATTTTTTATTCACTTGAAAAATTAGAATTTTCATGACGACAATTTATTCTGTTGTCATGTGATTATCTCCAAATTTTGTGACAAAATGTTTTGATATTTTTACTAAATTGTAAAGTACAATAATTATTAAGTAAATTTAGAAAGTTTCAAGTATCTGACGATTGTTTTTATATTTTTTATTCACTTGAAAAATTAGAATTTTCATAACGACAATTTATTCTGTTCTCATGTGATTATCTCCAAATTTTGTGACGAAATGCTTTGATATTTTTACTAAATTGTAAAGTACAATAATTATTGAGTAAATTTAGAAAGTTTCAAGTACCTGACAATTGTTTTTATATTTTTTATTCACTTGAAAAATTAGAATTTTCATAACGACAATTTATTCTGTTTTCATGTGATTATTTCTAAATTTTGTGATGAAATGTCAAAGTTGTCAAAACAGTCTAATCTACGGGTAGATGTAGTATACATTGCCACTACAATACAGGGGATTTTAAATAAGACCGTCATGATGATTGCAATTATGTGCTGAGACTCAATGATATAATATAACATTTACCATAAAACGTACGTTGAAAAAAAATGTCTAACGCTAAGACTGTTACTATTAAACGTCCGTTGAAGCAGATTTTGATTCGATTTATTTACACATACTGTATTTACGTACGTAAGTTTAAGTAAGTATAGAAAAACAAGTATCAATTTGCTAACAGGCGTTAAATTTATTATTTTTTTTAATATTTATATATACCTACTATGTACACGTCTCGTAGAAAATTATATGATTAGTGTGAAGTTCAATAATGGAGTGTTCAAATTCAAAAACGATGCGGCCGTTAGCAAATGACTAGTCTCGGGAGTAGCTCTTTCTTTTTTTTGAGTAATTTGAAATTTGCCTTCTATTTTTTTTTTAGTTTAAAATACATGGATGGTTTTCGTTTTTAATGGTTACACGTATACGCGGTGTGATTGGTTTTAGATTCTGCGCACAATATAATTGTTTCATTTCGAGAAATTGATTATACGTATTTAATATTTGGCTACAATTATGCATCCGGAAATATCTTATCTATTGATGACAGCGCACTTCTGTTTATTTCAAGAAAAAACACAATAAGTGAGTGTTCGGCCTGTTCGTGACTCTGCAATTATTTAATGCAATTGCAACAAGTGAAGTTGCCTTATATTTATTTAAAAAATAGAATTTTCTTGTTACATCAAAAATTTTCATGAAAAAGTAATCCGCTGTAAATGCAGGAGCAACCTTTTCTTGCAGTACAACTGAAATATTTAATAAAATAATGATGTGAATAATTTCCCAAAGTAATTTAATAAAAAAGCGTACACTTGCAGTTTTACATTGTAAATATGGCTTATGAGCCTGTCACTGTCAACGGTACAACTCATTGTGTTATTTTATTAATTAACAATGCTTGGTCATGTTTCTGAAGTGGCAAAAGGTCGTATTGTGATGGATCTAGAGGATGGTTGGTAAATAAAAAAAGAAATCAACAAATTTTCGGTTAGAGAAAGCCCGACTCACATTAGTACGCTTTTTGTCTTGAATAGAACTCAATAACTCCAATATGGCGGACAAAAATTGTAAAAATTGTCATATTTTCATGAGAATTAAACTCATATTTTCATAAAATTCACACAACTAATTAGAGAACGCGAAAGTACACAACGTGACGTTGCGTAAGCCAATGGTTTTGTGTCAATTCTCGGTGGTTTTGCACCGTTCAATCTCACCCCGTGTTTTTTTATTGTCGTCCGTTTCTATGGCAACTCAATTTTTAGATACGTTCACACGTATACTCTTTCGCGCGTTCTTGAAACACCCGACCATCGCCCACAGAACGGGGGATCGTGGCGTTCCAATCATGTTCAGCAAAAGTAGACACAATTTTATCCTCTGTTATTTAAGCCCGTACACGATAAATTCCGAAATTGTTTACAATATCCATCGTTTCACAACGCGGGATTGGAACGGGCGTGCGTGATTGCGCGAACGTGTGAACGCCGCTAATGTCATTGTCAACGTGACAGTAGTTGAAAACTCGTGGAAAGTCCTGTTTCCAATAAAAAAGTGCCATCATTACGTGTAAACATTCAACATTTCTTCTGCGAGGATATTAAACAATCTGTTTACAAACGTATGGTAAGTGAATTAAGTTACCAGTTGCTTTTTTCTTAGTTTTAAGTGATATTCATTATATTCTCTTCCCAAATATAACTCGTTTAACGCCTAAATATCGACAACTTTTTATAAAACCCAACCAGTGACGGTTCGCGGGTTTTTTTCTGGTACGGCCGAGGAACAAGAGGTGGTAATACAGATAGGTAGGGTCAGTTGCAGCACCTATCTGTATTACCACCTCTTGTTCCGTACCAGAAAAAACCCCGCGAACCGTCACTGAACCCAACTCATTTTAATCCCAATCGTCAGCAAATGCAACTCGTCCTTCGAACTCGTTGCATTTTCGCCGTTGAGATTAAAATTCGTGATTTTATAAAAAATTATCGATGGTAAGCGTCAAACTTGTTATATTACCTGTGAAAATTCGGACATAGGGCTTTTCAACGTCGCTGATTAAAAGTATGTAATTACAAATTTTAAATAACAAAATGGTGGATCCAATATGGCGGACAAAAATTATAACAATTGTCATATTTTTATGAAATTTTGGACATGGGACTTTACGAAGCCGCTGATTTAAAATATGTAATTACAAATTTTAAATAACAAAATGGTGGATCTAATATGGCGGACAAAAATTGCAATATTTTCATGAAAATTGGGACTTCTCAAGATCGCCGATTAAAATCTATGTCACTACAAAGTTTGGTTGAAAATGGCGGATCCAATACAGCAGATAAAAATGATAAAAAATTGCCATACTAAAATTTTGGATATAGGGTTTTTCGTAGTCGTCGATTAAGAATCTGAAATTAGAAATTTGGAAAACAAAATGGCGGATGAATGAATGATAAAAATTGTAATTTCTGAATGAAATTTCGGAATTTTTTTTTTCGAAGTCAAGTGAGAATCTGAGCTTAAAAATATTACAAAACAAAATTGCGGATCCGATATAATAAAGTAATTATTTCATGTGAAACCGACGGAGGATCAATTATTCTTAAAATAGAAAATTTCTATAAGTTCGCATATCGAAATAAAAAATATATAAAACATGTTTGTAACAATGTCCTTCGCATTGTGAACTTAAAATTTGATCATGTGAGTGTTAACGAGTAATGGGATATTATTTTATTTTTTTACAAGTTAGTATGGTTAATGTGGAAACTAACTATGTGTTTATATTTTTATGGCGATACGCGAACTTTGAAAATAGTTACATGTTATTTGATGTGCGCCAAATAATTATGGGGTTGAAAATTAGGGGTGGCATTGTGACAAATAATTAATATGATAGTGCTTTAGGTGCCATTTGAGGATTTTTAATTTTTCTAAAGTGAATTTAGAGGAAATAACTTATTTTATAATCTATTGCTAACTTCACACCCGTTTTTTTTATTTTCGATGCAGAGAATGTTGAAAAATTCTTATAAACACAGATAAACTTTAAATAAAAAAAAAAACGCGCAGTATACAGTAATTTATATTATTTTAAATTTAAACCCACCACCAAAATATAAACGTTGGAACGTGTGTCTCACGAAATTGAAAAAAACAAGTATAATATTAAATCGCATCTCGATTGCTACAATCTGCTTGTAACAGTTTTTTTTAGAGAGCGGCCATCTTGCCGTCATGACGTCATCGACCATTGGCACCAAAATTAAAATTGTAATAGTGTGCCATGAAATTTAAGAAAGCAAATCTGCCGAGGTTAATAGCTAAAAAATTGGTGATGTGGCCATCATGTTACTTTCTCCGATTTGATAGTAGCATTTATATAGGGTATTTCAGACCACCCGTTCACCCTAAATATCTCCTGAAATACGAATCGGATTGAGATAAAAAAAAATATGAAAAAAATTTGAAATCTTAAATGAGAACTCCAATTTTTTATTGCAGATTTGGATTCTATGCTAAAAAATATTAGGTTTTTATCCAAAAAAAAAATTTCGATGAGCGACAGATGGCAAAAACATTTATTGAATTATATTTATTTCTCGCATCAAATGATAGATGACGGCATTTTTTACGTAGTCATCTCTTAAATAAGGCGTTAATTGAAGTCATTCATAATTTTATGTCTGAAATAAGCAAAAAAAAAAAAATTATTTGTAAAAAAAATCGTAGAAACGAATAAAAATCAATTTGATTATCAAATTCCATTCTATTATTTTCTATTGTGGTAAAGTATGAATGTTTGTAACGACAAAGAGGATTTTTTTAATAAAAAAAAAAAATAAAAAAAACATTTTTTTTTTGCTAATCAAAAAAAATGTTTTGAATAAAAACCTAATATATTTTAGAGTAGAAGCCAAATCTGCAATAAAAAATAGGGGTACCTATTTAAGATTTCAAAGTTACCCCCCACCCCGTCCCAGGGGGAGGGGTGGTGGTTTAAATTTCACACCACATAATAGAACTCAAAAAATAAATTTAGCCGTATTTTTTTGTATGTCAATCCGATTTGTATTTCGCGAGATATTTGGGGTGAACGGGTGGTCTGAAACACCCGGTATATACGCTTTCATGGTTTATTTTCGATTTAAATTATATTTTAAATGCACTTAACTCGGATGAAACTGACGTTTAAAACGTCAAAATTATGAAAGATGGAAAAATTATACTTCAAATTCAAAAACTCGGTTTACTCAAAAACTAAAGAGATTTCGAAGAAAACTTATTCTTTGTAAGTTGTTCATTTTAGCATTCTCTACAATTATTATTAACATGAATCTACTGTAACTATTATCGTTTCGTAATTATAAACCAAAAATTTAAAAAATAATAATAATTTTTTTTTCTCGAATAAAAATGATTTTATAAAAAATGTTTTCAAGCAAACGATGTTCGTTTCAATGTTGTCTTCAAAGTTTGCTTAAATGTTTTTGTGATATTTTTAATATTTAAGAAAATATTGGCAAAAAACAAAAAACAGTTGAGGTAAACGCCCACTTCCGGTGTACGAAATTTTACCAAAAACTTTTCAGTTCTTCAGATTATCAAATAAGACGTATGTTGAAAGTTTCATATCAATCGGTCTATTAGTTTTTGAGATACAGCGCGCACAGACAGACACACACAGACACACACACACACACACAGACACAAAAAATGTTTTTCCAGAAATTGTTGAAATGGCATCTAGGGACCCCAAAACGGATATTTCCGTAAAAAAAATTTTTTGAAAAAAAATCACGATCACAATACTTTCGCGTACACATGTAGGTTTACATTGTAAATGTGACTTCTACAACTGTCACTGTCACTGTCAACGGTACAACTAATTGTGTTATTATATTAATCGAGGAGTTGAACTGCAAAACTCAACAAATCCACTTTTATAATTTGTTCAGAAACCGCGAAAAACGTTCAGGAAGTCTATTTGTTGCTTAAAAAAAATGAATGTTTAGCTGCATTTTTAAATATGATTTGTTGCGTTTTAAAAGGTAATTCACTTATATTCGGATTTATCTATGTTTGGACAGTAAGAATCGATACTAAGCTCATTTTGGCCCAAAATTGGATTAGTTGAGTTTTGCAGTTCAACTCCTCAATTGATGTTTGGTCAAGTTTCTGAAGTGGCAAAAGTTCGTATTGTGACGGAACTAGAGGATGGTTGGTAAATAAAAAAAAATTCAACAAATTTTCGGTTAGAAAAAGCCCGACTCACATTAGTGCGCTTAGTAAGCGCTACATAGATTGCCAATAAAGGTGTTTTAAGCGATTATATGTTCATTTATGATATTAAATGTATGTTGTGTTATATTATTGCCATCACAATAAATTGAGCATTCAGATGTGCTAAGAAATAAATATGGAAAATTCAAAAAAACGAAATATAGCTTGAATATATAAATATTCAATCTGTTCGTAACTCTGCAAGCAAAATTAAGTCTTACTAAGACTATAAACAAATAACGTATTGAAACAACTACTTCCCTGGCTAGTGCCACTCGGCACGGATATTGAATGATACAAAAGAAATTTGCGTTATTACTAGTACTAAGTACTTAGTGAAATAACATTGGTTTAAGATCCCTTATTTCTACCCACAGGACTAACTTGAAAAATAAAACTAAATTGAATTTGAAAACTTTAAATTATAAAACTGAACCCAAAAATATGTAAAAATTAAGTAAATAGCCATCTGCAGACGCGTTTCGAGATTTATCTCTCATCAGTGCAGCTTCGCATTTAAATTGAATGTTAAAGAATAAAATACACTTACGTGAAGGTGACCGTGACGGTGAAGGAGTCGTAAACAAATGAGGAGATTATAGAAGGGTTGGACTGATTTTATACCTGAATTTAGGTGATTAGTGAAACTACAGATGTGAAGAAATAAATGATCTTGTTTTCAGTTGGAAAACCAATGTTATTTCACTAAGTACTTAGTACTAGTAATAACGCAAATTTCTTTTGTATCATTCAATATCCGTGCCGAGTGGCACTAGCCAGGGAAGTAGTTGTTTCAATAAGTTATTTGTTTATAGTCTTAGTAAGATTTAATTTTTGCAGAGTTACGAACAGGTTGAATATTTATATATTCAGGCTATATTTCGTTTTTTTGAATTTATTTAATACTTTCTGCAATAAGTAAGGTTGTTTCTATTTTAAATAAATATGGTTTCCATAAGAAATAAGAAAGTTGATGATGGTTCAAAAGAAACGAAACATGTTACGAAGAAAAATCTTACGCCATCTATTAGATAATAAAAAAAAAGTGTTATAAGAAAGTCTTTTCAGTTTTTAAATATCACCGCAAATAACGAAGATATAAAGAAAAAATGGTGATGTGGTCATCATGTTACTTTCTCCGATTTGACGATTAAACCAAAACCTTGAAAATACTTGCAAAACATTAAAAAATCGCTGCTTTAGGTTAAAAATCTAAAATATTCGCCAATGAAAAATTCGCTGATAGAAATCAATAATTAAACAATAAAACTAAAACTTAGGCCCAAAAAAATCCAAATATCGAAAACTATGGTCTAAACATAAAAAAAAACTAAAACATCGAAAATTTCAACAAACACATCGAAAATAAAGATTATATAGGCAAAAAAAATTAAAAATTTGGAATAAATTGAGGCGAAAACAGGTAAAGGTAAAGATCTAAAATATGGACCAAAGAAATGCAGACCAAAATATAGTAAATTCAAGTAAAAGAAAAAATATTTAGCTAGCCCCTAAAATAATTCTTTGGCTCAAAATAAGTTTTCGACCAGAAACTCGAAAATAATGCAAAAAAAAAAAAAATAAAAAACAATAATTCAGGTTAAAAAGTAAAGGGCAAAAAATCAAAAACCGACCAAAAAAATCGAAAATACCGGCAAAAAATCGCGCATAAAAATCAATAATTCAGATTAGAAAATTTAATATACGAGTATAACACAAAAAGCTCAAACTTAAACCAACAATTAGGACCTAACTATCAAAAATACGGACCAAAAAATCGAAACTTTTAACACGCAACCTAAATTTTCACGCCAAAATAAAGAATATTTAGGGCAAAAATCAAAAATTTGAAATAGAAAACGAAGTTACAGGCCAGAGATCCAAAAATGCAGATAAAAAAAATTCAAGTAAAGGAAAAATAGTTTGCCGTTTTCACCTTCAAAATAACCCTGTAGCTCAGAGTAAGTTTCTGAACAGAAACTCAAATTGAAAATAAAAAAATCTAAAATATGGGCCAAGAAAACAAAAAAATAGACCAAATACTGAAAATTTGGGACAAAAAAATTAAAAAAAGCAGGCCAAAATAAAGAATATTTAGGCCAAAAATCAAAATTTTGAAAAAAAAGAAATTACAGGCCAGAGATCTAAAAATGCATAAAAAAAATTCAAGCAAAGAAAAAATTGTTTGTCATTTTCACCCTCAAAATAAACCTGTAGCTTAAAGTAAGTTTCTGAACAGAAACTAAAATTGAAAATTGAAAAATTTAAAATATAGGACGAAAAAAACAAAATTTGGACCAAATACCGAAAATTTGGGGCTAAAGATAAAAAAATACAGATTAAAAAATCGAAAATCTTAATAAACAAATGGAACATTTCAGCCAAATAAACAAATCTTAGGACAGAAGATCAAAAATTTGGACCAAAAAATCGAAAATACAGGTCAAAATTTAACAATTGTGACCAAAAGATTGAAAACATGGACCTAAAAATAAAAAAATGCAGACCAAAAAGTTAAAAAATCGAAAATCTTAATAAACAAATCGAAAATTTTGGACAAATAAAGAAATCTTAGGACATAAAATCAAAAATTTAGACCAAAAAAATACAAAAAACAAATAAAAATTCAACAATTGTGGCAAAAAAACGAAAATTTAGACCAAAAATCGAAAGCACGAGCGTAAAAATCAAAATACTGACCAAAAAAGTCGACACCCTGCTCCCGGTTCTGGGGAAAATCTTCGAAGCAATCATAAAAAACAAGCTCCTTAACCACATTTCCGACGCTATTCCTCCTTATTACCAGTTCGGCTTCCTGCAAAATAGATCCACTCATCTTCCTCTAACCATACTCACTTCCAACAGCCAGACAGCAAACCTCGAAGGTCTTAAAACTGCAATAGTCTTCCTTGACATTCAAAAAGCGTTTGATTCAGTATGGCATAGAGGTTTGCTGTTTAAATGCAATTCCTTGTCCATTCCACTACATCTTCTACTCCTAATTGACAACTTTTTAAATGACAGGTCCCTTACTGTCAGAATAGGTAATTCCTCCTCGCGTCCATTCATACCACAGCAAGGTGTCCCGCAAGGTTCGCCTCTGTCCCCACTCCTTTATAACATTTTCGTTTATGACATATATAATCCCAACCCCAAATACCTTAATCCTTCCGCGTATTGTCTCTTATTTGCTGATGACACAGCTCTCATTACACACTGTAAGACCCTTCCAAAAGCACTCAGTACACTGCAGGAGCTGATCGACACTCTTCAGCATTGGTTTGCCAAATGGAGAATAACCATCAATCCTAATAAATCCAACCTTTTCATTCCTTTTCATCGTGCATCAACATCTCCATTTGGAATTAACATACACAACACACACATTTCCCCATCAGGAACCTGCAGGTATCTTGGAATTATATTCGATCCTAAATTCTCCTTTAAAACCCATTCCCAAACCCTTAAATTAAAAATTAAAAATAGAGCTCGACACTTCAGACATCTAACGTACAAAAATCAAGGTATATCCATTAAAACAGCTGTAAAAATATATAAAATGATATGTCGACCTCTCTTAGATTATGCTGCCATACTTTTCCTAAACCCCCGTCCTCCTGTTCTAAGAAATTTGCAGGTGGGTGAACGATCCGCTCTTCGCATATTAACAAAACTAAGACACCCTAACAATCCCCTACACAATCCCTCAAATACACTACTCTACCAAAAAACCCAAGTAATCCCCATTGAAGACCGTCTGGTACACCTTGCTACAAAGTTTGCTACTAACCCAGATATCCAAGACATCTTGCAACACCTATGTTTACCTCGCAATCCTTTAATTAATCCTAGAACCAAACATCCTCCTTCCACAATTTATCAGTTCATCACATCTCTTCATGATTCACATTCAACCTCACCAACATATTCACAACCATGATCGCAATAATTGACGACTAACTGACGACTGTTAATGCTAGGCAGAAAGACCGCTGGTCTATAGCCGTACTAACGAAAATCCATTATATTTTGTAAATCGATATGTAAAAAATAAGTTAATAAAAATGTTCTTCTCTCTCTCAAGAATTTAAAGGAAAAAATCGAAGAAACAGGCAAAAAATATAAAATACGAGCACGAAAATTCTGGTCTAAAAATAATTTGCCCCAAAAATAACAAAATGGTGATGTGGCCATCATGTTACTTTCTCCGACTTTATATTTACGTTTTCATGGGTTTATTTTCAATTTAAATCATATTTTAAATGTACATCGAGCGTTGTGTAAACTCGGATGAAACTGACGTTTAAAACGTCAAAATTATGAAAGATGGAAAAATTGTACTTCAAATTCAAAAACTCGGTTTACACAAAAACTAACGAGATTTCGAAAAAAACTTATTTTTTAGAAGTTGTTTATTTTGGCATTCTCTACAATTATTATTAACATAAAATTGCTGTAACTATTATCGTTTCATAATTATAAACCAAAAATTAAAAAAAAATTAATAAATTTTTTTCTCGAATAGCATTGATTTTATGAAAAATATTTTCAAGCAAAAGCTATTCATTTATTTGTTGTCTTCGATGTTTGTTTAAATGTTTTTGTGATATTTTTTATATTTAAGAAAATATTGACAAAAAACAAAAAACAGTTAAGGTAAACACCCACTTCCGGTGTACGAAATTTTACCAAAAGCTTTTCAGTTCTTCGGATTATCAAATAAGACGTATGTTCAAAGTTTCATATCAATTGCTCTATTGGTTTTTGAGATACAGCGCACACAGACAGACACACACACACACACACACACACACACACACACACACACACACACACACACACACACACACACACACAGACACACACACACACACACAAAAATTTTTTTTCCAGAAATTGTCGAAATGGCATCTAGGGACCCCAAAACGGATATTTCCGTAAAAAAAATTTTTGAAAAAAAAATCACGATCACAATACTTTCTCGTACTTCGTAACGGAGAAAGTAAAAAAGTGTTATAAGAAAGTCTTTTCAGTTTTTAAATATCACCGCAAATAACGAAGATATAAAGAAAAAATTGTGATGTGGCCATCATGTTACTTTCTCCGACTTTATATTAACGTTTTCATGGGTTTATTTTCAATTGAAATCATATTTTAAATATACATCAAGCGTTGCGTAAACTCGGATGAAACTGACGTTTAAAACGTCAAAATCATAAAAGATGGAAAAATTGTACTTCAAAAAATTTACTCAAAAACTAACGAGATTTCGAAAAAAACTTATTCTTTAGAAGTTGTTCATTTTGGTATTCTCTACAATTATTATTCACATAAATTTGCTGTAACTACTATCGTTTCATAATTATAAACCAAAAATTAAAAAAAATTAATAAATTTTTTTCTCGAATAAAAATGATTTTATGAAAAATATTTTCAAGGAAAAGATATTCATGTCTTTGTTGTCTTCGATGTCTGTTTAAAAGTTTTTTGATATTTTTCATATTTAAGAAAATATTGACAAAAAACAAAAAACAGTTAAGGTAAACACCCACTTCCGGTGTACGAAATTTTACCAAAAGCTTTTCAGTTCTTTGGATTATGAAATAAGACGTATGTTCAAAGTTTCATATCAATTGCTCTATTAGTTTTTGAGATACAGCGCACACAGACAGACACACACACACACACAGACAGACAGACAGGCACACACACACACACAGACACAAATTTTTTTTTTCCAGAAATTGTTGAAATGGCATTTAGGGACCCCAAAACGGATATTTCCGTAAAAAAAATTTTTGAAAAAAAAATCACGATCACAATACTTTCTCGTACTTCGTAACGGAGAAAGTAAAAAAGAAAATCAATTTTTTCAGTTTTTTTTAACATAACTCGAAAACAAAATATTTAAATTAATTTTTTTCAACGGATTAATAATCAACATAAAACTCTGCAAAAGTGCCGAATTTAAACATACCATCTATCTCTTCTAATAAGCGAGATCCCCATGGTGAGCCTCGAATTTGAAACACCCTGTATAAGTATCAAAACTATTAGTTCAGTTTATAGTTTTTGTTATCAAAGAAGAATTTCCAGATGCATTTTTTTAATAAAAATTCACGACTAGATTGTTTGAAATTGATTTTGAAATGATGTTACCAATCACACTGCGTATAAATATATAATAATATTTACACTGAGATTGTGCTCTTTGACAATAAGTCCGAAAACAGGTCAGATGGTCCACACCTGAACCTTCTCGGCGACCACACACCAACTAGCGTGATCGTAGTAGGATGAAATTATATGCAAGTTTTCTACGTACTTCTCTATGAGTTGGTCCAGTTCGCCCTCTCTAAATACATGATAATACCTATGATAAGTGATCTCGCCGCCGACGTTGTCCGAGGGCAGGGACTCCTGCGACGTGTCGCTGAGCGAGGGGATCAGGTTGGTCTTCTCCTTCGCGTGCTTGACGCTCAGCTCGGATTTCGTGTCGAAGGAGGACCGCTGCTCGGAGCCGCTCAGCTTGGTCTTGATCGTCTTCCACTCCGGACAGGAGGCCAGCGACGCGGTGCTGCCGCCGTCGCTGTATCTGCTCACCGAGTTCGTGTCCTTGTCGGTGCTCCCCTTGTCCGAGAAGCCCTCCGTCGACTCGATCGAGTGCCCGAAGTGCAGGGAGGTGTTCACGCTGGACATGTTCGAGTTCGGGCTGCTGCCCTTCTCCTCCGAGTCGCACGAGTCCACGCTCGCGCAGTTCCTGCTCAGCTTCGGCTCCGGCCGCTCCCCGTCCTCCGGTTCGTTCGCGTTCACGTCTATAAGTGGCACTTTGATATTATTTTTGCGAGTCTCGTAACGCTTACGCCTACACGAACAACTAACTTGTTTGCATTTCGTACAGTTGTACTGTTTATCACTGGCACTTAGTTTAGCTAAATACTCGTTTTGCTTCTGGATCTCCGCGCTGAGCTTTGATAAATCTTGGAGCTCCTCGCTCAATCTGTGTATGTACGGATCGTCGATATGTTCAATTGATGTGCCCGCCTCCTGTCGCTTGATCTTCTCCTGGTACTGGTCGATCTCGTGCAGCAGCTTCTCGCTGAGCTTGTCGGCGAAGTCCGTGAGGTGTTTGTGGCACTCCTCGTTCCAGTTCGGCTCCTCCTGGGAGAGCAGCGGGACGCAATCCGTCGAGTACTGCCGTTCCACGACCGAACGGACTTCCACAGTCTTTAGTTCTCTTCGTTTCGCCCGGGGGCTCGACTTGATGACCTTCTCCACGGTGTGATCCAGGGAGTTGGCGACGTCGGCGGCGGCCTGCAGCAGCGCCATCGATTTGTCCTCCTTCGCGACCTCGGGGAACGTAAACGTGCGCTTCGCGGTGTCTATGTTTATGCTAATAACACTATCTACCGAATCGGGGGAGGAGACCGCGCTCGAATCGCTGTCTTTGTCGTCGGTTTCCGGGTTGAATAATTCCAACGATAGCAGTTTCGGCAGAGGTTTCGCGATGCTCTGCACCTTTCCGTTGTTCACCGACGAGTGTCTAACTATGGGGAAATTGTGCTTACTAATCCGCACACCAAAACCCGGCTTCGCGTTCAACAGATCTTTAATGGTCTTCAGTTTATCTTCATCCTGCGCGTTTTCGGTTTTACTGTTGACGCTAGTCTTCCTGAATTTGGGTATGGCTTGCACCGCGTACTTCTGCGCCAATGAATGCAATTTAGGGGTGGGTATTACGACCTTAACCTTCTTATCCGTCGGCGAGAGTGCTTCAAATTTCGAAACCGTGCTCGGCTTCGGTGAACTCAACTGCTTCGTCAGGGGGTAGATACTCAGCGGCATTTGTTTAATTCTGGGGCTTGTCGGGCACGAGGATTGCTTGATTCTAGGCGAGCTGGGGACGGAGGTGTTGACTCTAGGCGAAGTTGGTCCGGGGGAGAGGGTGGGTGACATGGGATTCGATTTAGGAACGAAGATGACCGACGCGAAGCTATCCTCCGAATCCACGCTGGTGTCGCTTTGCAAACTGCTATCCTTCGACGAATCGGATCCATCCTCCTTCGACTGCCGGCGCTCCGTACTCGTTTCTAACGGCTTCTTCGGAGCGATCACGCTCTCGTCCTCGGGGATCGTCGGCGAGATCATCTCCGAAGACTTCCAATTCTGAAACATCCGCACGAACCCGTTCTTCAGCGAAGACCCGGTCACCCGCTCGATGTTCGTGCTCTTGATCTTATTAGTGAACCCCGTCTTAATCAGCTGCAGCCGCTTCGCCGTCGACGTCGAAAAGAACGTGTCCCTGATGTTGTCGAACGAGTACTGCCTGTGGTAAATCAAATCCTCGTTCAGTGAAGCCTGCTTGTGTATATGCCTTCTCAGCTTCTCCTTCTCTTGCAACCTATCGGTAGACATGAGCTCCTCATTAAGCGATCTCTGTTTCTGCACACTACCCCTAACATACCTACTCCTCTCTATTCTAATATCGGGAAGCACCGGCTGTATGTCCGTCGGCTTGTCTAGCGCCTCGTCGGCGTCTTCCTCGCAAATCGACTTTTTCTGCTTGACCAGTTTCGGCTTGCTCAGCGTCCTGGCGCCGCTTTGGTTCGAGTCCGCGCTCGCCGACGACGACTCCTGTATACTCGGAATGCTCGAGTTCGAGCGGATGATGTTGTTGTTCTCCACGGCGGTCATGTTCGTCATGCTGCGCGATTTCATGTTGTAGAGGTCGTTGAAGAGCTGCGACGACGGGAAGGTCTGCCTGCGCTGCGGCATCTCGTCGTCGTCGACGCGGCGCAGTTCGATGGGTAAATCCTGAGCGTTCTCGCACTCGCAGCACTCGCAGCCGTCGGGGTCGTAGCGTTTCGGCGGGGGGTCCTTGGCGCAGTTCGTCCACGTGTCCAGGAACCAGGGCCGGTTCGCGCCCACGCGTCTTCCTCCGGCTAATTTTTGGATGGCGCGCCGCACGAAGCTGTAGCACGTCTCGTTGGGGCTGGACAGGCTCGAGCTGCTCGGCGACGAGTTTCCCTTGGGGTCGATCGAACGGCCGCGGTGTCTCGTTTTACCTCGTTTTTTCGTTCTGTAACAGAATATTTTAGAAATCGTATTGTGTTGTTGGCGTTGGAAATCAAGAGTCATCGGTCGCGTTCGTCAGACTAAACAGTTAGGTGTTTACTGCCAACAGTTGGGGTATTTTCTGATGAACGCACTGTTGATCGTGAACAAGTTCCTCCAGCGGTCGCCATTTTACCAATCGTACAAATTAAGCCGGGCCCACACGATGCTACAAACGTTTGCCTCAAATGTTTGCTTCCAAGTGATGAGTCAAACGTTGGACGAACGTCTTGATACATGCGCTCCCACACGATAAACAAACGTTGGATCCAAATGCAGTTGGTTCCAACGTTTGTCTGAAGGAGGTTCGCCCAGGGGGTGTTCACTCCATACGATTTTTTGGTGCCATATCTCAGTACTACGATCAAACGTATCGTGACGCTATCTTCGGTTTTTTAACAGTTTGCCTAAAAACCGTGCCTGCATTTTATGGTTTGCATATTGGCTTTGTTTTGTAAACATAACAACATAATTATTCAGTACACGTATTTCGTTCGTTCTACTGTTCTGTGCAGTTTTGCGTTTAATTAAAGACAACATTGATTTAATTTAGTGATTGTATTATTTAATTGGTAAGCACAAGTAGATTTTTTTTAAATTTATTTAAATTCTCATCAACTTATTGTAGGTCCATTACTGTCACTCATAAAATAGAATTGTTGTTGTGTGTCTAGATGTGATGATGGGATGTTGTGCAGAATGGAGTTTTGCTTCAAGATAAAGATAGATTTAAGTTATGGGTCACTAATATTTCAAATCCAAAGTTAAAATTAAAACGTCACAAAGACATTTATAGAACACATCAAGTATAATATTTTAATGTTGTTTATACTTGAAGCTTCTACTTCGTTATATGTTTTATATAAGAAAATAAAATTAGTTGGGGTTTGAACATAGTTCATTTTTCAATACAGTTTAAATAAAATATCATTACTTTGTAAAACTTAAAATTTTTATTTTCGTGACCATGGTTTGGGCAATTTTAAGTTGCTTTATGGAAGAAACAGTAAATTAGAATTACGAAGCTGCCGAAACTATAGTCATGAAAATGAAAATAAAATCTCGAACTTTTACGAAATAGTGTGTTATAAAAATATTTTAAAATTAGCGCCATTTTATCCCAACCAATAAAATCCACGATCAAATAGTAGGTGGCGCTAAATTTGGTACTAACACTTTTCCCCAATTCTATTGCTTGAGTTGGCAATCTTAATTTATAGTTTATCTATGGGTTCACCCCTTATTAGTTCTCAGAGTCATCGCTAGGGTGACAGTACATACAGGGTGTGTAGAAAGTACCGCACCAAATGAGATTATATGGAAACGGTTTGACATTTTGATTTGACATTTAGTAGGTTTAAATTAGATATAAATACCCATATTTTAAGATAAGTTTCATTTGTTTTGCAAGACTTCCTTTTTGTCAGAGGCCGCCATGTTGGATTTTTCTAATAGCATCATAGGTTTTTTTTTGGTATTATTTGAAAGGTTATTTAATTAGAAGTACAACGTGGTATAATATTAGCATGTTTATTCTGAAATAACGTCGAAAATAAATAATTGAAAACAAAAATGAAATCAACAAGAAACAATAAAATCACAATAGGTGCTCAAATTGTTGTTCATTCACTTCTCGACAAAAGAAAAGCGCCCAGTGAATTATGCAGATATGCCGGAGGAATGTTTGTTATTGCAACTCTAATTCGAGCTTCTAATTCATCTAATGTTGTTGGCCTATTTCGATACACAACACTTTTTAAATATCCCCAGAAGAAAAAGTCCAGAGGTGTCAGGTCTGGAGACCTAGGTAGCCATTCAATTGCACCCCTCCGTCCGATCCATTGCCCTGCGAAATTATGATTTAGGAATTCTCGAACTTGATAACCGAAATGCGGTGGAGCACCATCTTGTTGAAACCACACATCTGGGTGCAAGACTTGCGGATTTATTGAATTTGGTTTAATCTCCTTTATTTTTGGTACAATTTGGTTTTGCAATAGTTAAACAACAGATCTTAATGTACCACGTAAAAAGAACGGGCCGATGACGTTTCCATCCAATATTCCACCCCAAACGTTAAGTTTTTGTGGATATTGGGTGTGAGTTTTCAAGTTGACATAGGGGTTAGTAGGGTACCAGTATCTACAGTTATGCCTATTTACAGAACCATTTAACATAAATGTAGCTTCATCTGAAAAAACTATGTTTTTGACAAAATTTTGGTCAGCTCCTGTTCTTTCCATCATTATTTCTGCAAATTGTATCCTCCGATTAAAATCCTCTGGTAACAGTTCATGAAGTAAATGTGGTTTGTAAAGACGAAACTTAGACCGTTTTAATATTGTTCTAATTGATCCTTCAGACACATCATGATCTGCTGCAAGTTGCCTGGTTGAGGTTTGTGGTGTTTCACAGACATCCTTAAAACTTGTAATGAAGTGTCATCATTTGTGGCTGTTTTCGGTCTTCCAGGTGTAAGACAATTCTTTACACCTTTTAGTTCTTCAAATCGTTGCACTGTTCGCGTTACTGTAGATCTGCTGATTGGATTCCAATTTGGATGACTATTAAACACATGGCAAGCTTCAGCATGGGTTCTTCTGCGATCACCAAATCCAACAATTATTAATATTTCAATACGCTCAATTTCGGACAAATTCATTTTCGCTTACCTATCGTAACTTAAGTTTGACACACAAATGTCAAATCTAAATGTCAAAACGTTTCCATATAAACTAATTTGGCGCAATACTTAAATTCTTGTTAATTTAAGTTTCTCTTAAATTCTTGTTAATTTAAGTTTCTGTTTAAATTATTTATTTTTGTCGTTATTTTAGAATAAACATGCTAATATTATACCACGTTGTACTTCTAATGAAATAACCTTTCAAATAATACCAAAAAAAAACCTAGGGTGCTATTAGAAAAATTCAACATGGCGGCCCTGACAAAAAGCAAGTCGTGCGAAACGAAGGAAACTCATCTTAAAATTTGGGTATTTATATCTAATTTAAACCTACTAAATGTCAAATCTGAATGTCAAACCGTTTCCATATAATCCCATTTGGTGCGATACTTTTTACGCACCCTGTATAGTAGAGGTTATTATTCATTTATGTTATGATAGTTACTTAATTGTTTTTACTTTTTTTAATCATTTAATTAAGTATTAAACCCTTAAGTTCAGTTAATTTTATATTTATTTTTTATAATTGTCATGATTTACTAATTAATAAAATATTATTTCCAGTAGCTGAACATGAACCTACCTACTGCAATTTTTATTTATATTTATAAGCACGTAAAATAAATATTAAAAAGACCGTTACTTATGATACACGGTTGTCATTCGTACAAATGTTTGTGCATGTCGTGTGGGAATGTATCCAATGCCACCAAGTATGCCAACCAATGACAGAGAAAACCCTTTGAAGCAGACTAAAAAACCGACAGCCGGCCGAACACCTTCCAATACGAACGTTTGACGCTGGAAGCTGGCCACTCGTAATTCGTGGATCTCCCACATGATGCGCCCAACCATCCAGCGTCCAACGTTAGAAGGTGTTCGTAGCATCGTGTGGGCCCGGCTTTAGACCGATTGCTGTTGGAATCAAATGTTGAAGTTGCCGCCGAAATGGAGGTTACAAAAGTAACGTTCATCAAACACCAACATTCAGCGTAAATCAAAATAAACATGTTGTCAGTTGAAAATTCTGACAAACGCGTCCGTCATACGCGTGAAATGTTGGGCTCGTTAATACACGGAAACACGTGTAAACGGATAAACGTGTTCTTAGTTAGCAAGCGGTTCTTAAACGTTTAAACGGATATTCACGTTAACACGTGTAAACGTTTAAACGGATATTTGCGTTTACACGTGTAAACGTTTAAACGTGGTTTCCTCGTTTAAACGCGTTGACGAAAATCGTTTCATATAGAAACGTATAACCCACCTTGCAAATATATGTTTCGAGTATTTCCGGTAGCGGAAAAGATTGAATTATGACACCTTCATAAATAAATAGTTTCTCGGGAAACGTCCGAAATGTCGTCATCCAAAGTTTAAAGGGTCCAACCCACTATAGACCAGGTGGTTCCTGTTGGAACCGAATGTATAAAAATGTTGAAAAACTTACGAAACGCCGAGATTAGGCTTTTGGACTCCCAAATTGGATATAAAAATATGAGAAATCGTTTCTAGTTTACGGGTTGTAAACGTTTATAAACGTTTATTAGGCTAAACGTGTTGTAAATGTGTTTTATTCGTTACAAGTAAACGGTAAATGTTTAAACGTTTAAAAGAAAAACGGAGTAAACGTCGAGCCCTAGTGGAAATCTTTCTAAAAATTTTACAATCGTGAGATGTAAATTTTGGCTTTCTCTAATTTAAGTTTCGAGAGTCGCCATTTTGTCACCAACTTAAGGATTTCAGTTATTTTGCAGTACGTTAAAAACACATTATTTCTAAGTAGATTTGAAAGTTTTAAAGATAATTCCGCCAATGGAAATCTTTCTAGAATTTTTATAATCGCGAGATGTAAATTTTGGCTTTCTTAAATTTAAGTTTCGAGTCTCGCCATTTTGTCTCCAACTTAAGGATTTCAGTTATTTTGCAGTATGCCAAAAGTACATTATATTTAAGTAGATTTGAAAGTTTTAAAGAAAATTCCGCCAGTGGAAATATTTCTAAAATTTTTACAATCGCGAGATGCAAAGGAAGTGTTTGTTGGGGAAACGTAATTCACTCAATCTCGTGAAATGATCTCTACAGAGTTTATGGAAAACGAAGTAATATAGATGCTTTTGAAGGCGGCACCTATATTGGGATTTTCACGTATTATTTTCTGCCCTCCCAAATGTATTTACTTGAATTGCGCACGCCACTGGCACAAGCGACTGTTGAAATCTCGCGCAACCTTGGGCTCTTCTCTATTCAAACGTACTCTATCTACTTATACAAAATCACTGATTGGAACTACTATTTGTAAGAAACATGGTTACTTGGAGAAAAGGAGTGATTGCACTTTACGGTCAAACTTTATAAAGAATAGTGGCTCCATCTTCAATATTTGATTGCACTAACGATTGATAAGGTTTGAAAACAGAAAACGTCTCTTGCCGACACGGTTGGCAATGCAGGGCGCATCCGTATGTCTGTGTTTGCCGCTGTCAACGTTTCAATTACATTGCGAAGAAAATTCATTGTTCGCGCGAACTTGCACCTCGTGTATAATTTTAACAGTGTGCCTTCCGTGTGCTAAATTATCTATAATATGAATAACTTTCGTTGTGCAACGTGAGTGTTCCCGTGCTGTGCGAAAAAATAAATTTAGGTGGACATTGACGTACAAGGGCTGCGGAAGAAATAAAAATTGGATTCTTCGGCTTGAAATTTTGTAAGTACCTTAATAATAACACGTACAGAGCACATTCCGAAATCGAAAGTTTTACCGTAAAGTGCCAATTCACCCGGAGAAAATCAAAAATTGTCAGTTTGTTTTTAAAATGACAATTCACGTCATAGAAGACTAGATTAAATCTCAGACATGACTGCTATGTTTCGCTCAGGCATGGCCATCAGTGACGGTTCTCGGGTTTTTTTCTGGTACGACCGAGTAACAAGAGGTGTTAATACAAATAGGTGCGGTCACGCAGCCAGCCGTCTCTGCAACTGACCCTACCTATCTGTATTGCCACTCTTGTTACCTCGGCCGAACCAGAAAAAACCCCGCGAATCGTCACTGATGGCCATATCAGCAGCAAAATTTAGTGGCTCGCAACTTACTGCCGCATAAAATCTTACCTATTTGATCTACTCGATTCACTATCCGATGTCTGACTATAAGCGTGATAAGGTAAATGGCAATCCTCCTCCGACGTGGTGGTAGTTGAGGTTAGCTCTAGTGACGGCGTGCTGAGGTGATGCGGCCTGTGCCACGGCACTAAAACGTCCTGAGATTCGAACTTTCTGTGGCTCTGCTCCATCGCCCAAACCGAAATGATCAGCCTCCCGCCTATCCGCAGCACCCTCGCCAGCTCCCGCAGGGCGCACACCCTCCTCTCCGTGGTGGCGAAGTGATGGACGACCGCGATGGAGAGGACGGCGTCCATGCTCTCGTCACGAAATGGCAGTGCCAAATTGTCCAAAATTAAAACCTGCAAATATTAAATAAATTTAGTAAGACTATATTACATTTACTGAAAATATTAATTGGTTATTTGGGGTAGGCTGTGATTTTGGAAGGAGTGGTGGTTTTACCTCGTTCTCTTTCTCCCTGGCCACACCGCTCAATCGTTTGCATTTTTCGCCACCTATATTGAAAACGGACGTGCTAACGTTTAGGTACTTTCCATTTCCGCATCCTGTAAATATTGGGATTAATATATTTGTAAACTGTACTTTTGTTTGCACATTTTATTCTCGCAGCAGTAGGCTTTGTCAAGGTGACATTTTTGTTAGTAATAAGAAAGTTACTAACGATTTGGTTATCATTGTGTAGGGCAATGTTGCATTTTATAATATCCCTCATTCACATGTAAAAATATTACGATAGTATAAATAGGTAGGGGAATGGGCTATATACTTATGGACTGCTAGCGCCAACTTCATGTGTGTCTCCAAGCAACGGTGGCGTGGCGGGACCCTAAATGGTTGCGGTACGTTACTAAATTAGTAGCTATTTCATGTCTATGACATATGACTCTATGAGCTCGCATTGAATATTGTGATACCCTGCAATTTATTCACACCTTTGAATATATATTGCGTGTAAAAATCAAATATGGCGGCCATTTGAAATAAGAAAGTTGGTATTAATATCTCGGAAACCGCCATCTTGAATTTTATTTTGACTTGATTTCTATGTTTGCCTAACTAAACCAAGTAACTTTTATTTAAAACTTTTTTTCGCATCTTTAATAATTATTGAGATATTTGATTTTTTTGAAAATCGCGATTTTCAGTTTTTTTTTAAATATTTTCTAAACTGCTCGGAATTTTAAAAATTTCTCAACATAATCTGAATCAGCATAGAAAACTGCACAACAGTTCTAGCTTTAAGAATAAGAAAGAAACCCATGCAATCCTACTCTATTTAGGACACCCTGTATAGTCAAAGGGGCTATTAAATATCAAACATCGATTGCCAAAATTCATTTTGAGATGTAATTATAGGTTAACGACAAACTTCAATCATGACTATCAATAATACAACGTGCCAACATAAGGACAAAAAGCACCCTGACTGCAGCGAAAATAAAATGCGAACAGAATACACTGATGTTTTTTAATGGTTCTAACTTACCGACATCGCACACGATAGAGCCGGGTTCTAGGCCTTCGATGAACTCTTGGACGCGTGGCCATGGTCTACTCCTAGGGTTATCACTGAATTGTTCGTAGACGTCGTGTACGTAGGCCTGTTCCAATGCCACGCTCCTCGCCACTTTTTCATTGGACATCTTTCAACACACCTACGACAAAAAAATACGTTCTGATTTTTAACTTTATTTCTAAGCAATTGTAATGCAAAAATTATATCTATTTATTTTTATTTTTTACCGAGATATTTGCAAAAAACTTTACTACTGTTTTGAATTAAAAACTAAGGTTTGCCATGAAATCATAATGGCGGATATTTTATTTTGTTCTAAAAAGTGACAGTAGATGTCGCATTACAATTTACAATCGGCCGTGTATTTTACATAAGAAAAAGTATTTATAAGTTAATGGTTTTACATAGGAACTATTTAAGAACTGTACGTGAATTTCCGGAGAAGGCAATATCCATCAAAAATACAATTTAAAATGTGTTACAATTGGCTCCCTTAATGATTTTATAATATCGGTCTACTTACATTATTTTCAATACTCATTGAATAGTATTTTAGGTGGGTATTGCCTTCTTCTTAAATTCAACACTAAACAAATCACTTACACTTCTTAAATAGTACCTGAGTGAAACCAGTTACTTATAAATACTTAGAATACACGGCCGGTTGTAAATCGTAATGTGCCATCTACTGTCACTTTTAAGAACAAAATTACATATCGGCCATTATGATTTCATGGCAAACCTTTCTTTTTAATTCAAAATAACAGTAAAGTTTTTTGCAAATATCTCGGTAAATACTCTGCAGAAACCATTGAGTAAGGCACCAAATTATTCATCATAAAAAGCGTTAAAAATAATGTACGAAAACCCAGGGCCGCGCCAAGGTATGTTGTCGCCGGGGTGCGAGGAAAAAATTGCCGCCCCCTTTTAATGTGAAGAAGGAGATAGAGAAAATGAACACCATTTTTAAATTATTTATAAAGAAAGAATTTCGATATAAACAAAGAGATACGTTGGTGGATTTCGCGCTTGCATCCCTACGCAAAGAATAAACAATTACGAAAGAAAAGTATTTTAGATGGATCAATATTTTTTACGAGCACCGATTTTAAATAAATTGTTTCCAAATTGTAAAAACCAATAAGATTTAAGATTTAGTGGACGCCAAGCTAAAAGGGCTCTTTAACCTTTTGAACAGATGTCGGCGTGTGGTGTTAGGTTTGGCATTGCCTATGGCTCGTACTAATCTTTTTCGACCACAAATAGCTTTTGAAAATTGTCGTTTGTTGTACACGCCCAGAATCAGTGATGGCTGGCATGTTTTTTTTGTTTGGTACGTCCGAGGTAGCAGAGGTGGCAATACAGATCTCTACAGCCGACCCTACCTATCTGTATGACTATCTCTGCTACCTTGGCCGTACCAAAAAAAAAACCCGCGAACCGTCACTGCCCAGAATATTATCCTGTATGTCATTTGAGATTGACAGTAAGCAATATACACAATAATAACAACTCTTTCGGGACGCAGTCAAATGCTTTCGTTAAGTCAATAAATATTGAGAAGACATTTTTGTTATTGTCTACGTTGTTTAAAACGAAACTAGTGAAGTTATACCTAGATGGCGTGGGTTGTTTTGAAGCCTGCCCTAAATCCATATTGCTCCCGACAAAAAATATTATATAAATACAAGAAAACGAAATGTAGCCTGAATATATGAATATTCAACCTGTTCGTTAATCTGCAAGCAAAAAATTTTTTTTCGTTTTCTTGTATTTATCTAATGCTTTCTGCAACAAGTAAATTTGTTTATTATTTAAAAAATGTTATGTTTATTAAAAAAAAAACACAATTTTATTGTAAAAAATGGTGATGTGGCCATCATGTTACTTTCTCCGATTTGATAGTAATATAAACACCCCATCCCTAAATTCTGTATTTTGATAAATAAATATCGATCTGTCCGAGAAATATTTTAAGTAAGCAATTGTTCTTTGTTTAATGAATTTATTCCGCACTTTATACAATATTTCAATTAATAGTATATATTATTGTATATTGACTATAACCTCCTGTACCATCTGTAAAAGGGCTATCGAACTGATGGTCATTCCTCTCATTCGTTATTTGCGTTGAGAGATATTAAACTGAATTGAAAAATGCATTCAATAAAATCAAACCAATTTCATTTAATCACTTATCAACAGTCCATCTTCCTAATTGATAATTAAAATCCAATGTTCCACAATCTGCACTCGCTCGCCGGTAGATAAATTGCCCTACTTTCAATGAAAACTGGTGTTTTTCATCGTTAGTGGCTGAATGGTCAAACCTATGCCAAAAAAACAAAAAAAAAACTGGTGTTTTGCATCTTTGTCTTTCTTGTGTGCAGATTGAAATTAATTTGATTCGAATCGGAGCTGCATTGATAAACACTGATAACAGGTGAAGAAAGAATGCGGTTTCGCGATATCTCCGCCGGACGTGAATTGCCCCGAGGCAAAATTCGGATGATAAGGCTGTTAGCACCTGACGAAATTTTCCAGTTCCGTGCGAGAGTTCGGTGTTAAAAGAGTTTAATAATGTGGTGGAGTGTTGTTTTTGGATTATCATTTTTGAATCAAAAGATGGACGAGAGACAGTTGTCGCCTTATGGACATTATTTGATGAAGGTAAGTGCACAGAGCTGAGTAATTGGAAATGTTCTCAAACAATTAATAATCGAACAATAGTCAGTTTACTCAAAAACTAAAGAGATTTCGAAAAAACTTATTTCAAGAATCTGTCAGAAGAAATGTAAAATTTACAGCGACATTTCTGGAGGAAATTTTAATTATCAATTTTTGCTTTCCAAGGTAAAGTTTTTTGTTATTGCAACGATAGGATAATTTTCTTTAAACAATTCTAAAGACACATTATTCAAGTCTACTTTTACATTTTTTTTTTTATCTTTGACGAAAACTTGAAATTCTATCTTACTTTTGCTCAAAAATTGCACTAAAAATGATGTCCAGGGAAAACCACTGGTTCGATTCGATGTTTCTATACATCACTGGAAAGATCTCATTAAAACGCTTCAGAAAATGTACTTGCGCAAGAATAAATGTAAATTTGAAGCCTGTGATGCGTCAGCAAAGAAAATTCGAAAATGGAAAAAATCGAAAAAATCAACTTTCTTAATAATCATCATAGACCTTTATGTAGTACCTTTTTTTTCATCAGAAGAACGAGATAAATCGATTGGCGTTTAAAAATTTCATCCAGAAAAAAATGCAAAAAAGTTAGCATGTCACCATGTACTTTATGGACGATTTTGAAAAAAGTCGATTTTTTCAAACTTTGAACGGCAGTAGCGGCCGAACGGAAAATCCAATTTGAACGCGGGTTTAAATTCTGTGGTTCTTGAGCGCACATGAGTGGGATTAGACCAAAATTGGCGATTTTTTATTTTTAACGAAAACCTGAAATTCTATCCAAGGGTCCCCCCTTCTTACTTTTGCTCAAAAATTGCACTAAAAATGATTTCCAGGAAAAACCGCTGGTTCGATTCGGTGTTTCTATACATCACTGTAAAGATCTCATTAAAACGCATCAAAAAATGTACTTTCGCAAGAATAAATGTGAATTTGAAGCCCGTGATGCGTCAGCAAAGAAAACTCGAAAATGGAAAAAATCGAAAAAAACAACTTTTTTAATAATCATCGTAGACCTTTATGCAATACCATTTTTTTCATCAGAATAACGAGATAAATTGATTGGCGTTAAAAAATCTCATCCAGAAAAAAATGCAAAAAAGTTAGCAAGTCACCATGAACTTTATGGAAGATTTATAAAAAAGTCGATTTTTTCAAACTTTGAACGGCTGTAGCGGTCGAACGAGAAATCCAATTTGAACGCGGTTTTAAATTCTGAGGTACTTGTATGCCAATGAGTCGCATAAGACCAAAGTTGCCGATTTTTTATTTTTGACGAAAACTGGAAATTCTTTCCAAGGGTCCCCCCTTCTTACTTTTGCTCAAAACTTGCACTAAAAATGATTTCCTGAAAAAATCACTGGTTCGATTCGGTGTTTCTATACTTCACTGTAAAGATCTCATTAAAACGCATCAAAAAATGTACTTTCGCAAGAACAAATGTGAATTTGAAGCCTGTGATGCGTCAGCAAAGAAAATTCGAAAATGGAAAAAATCGAAAAAATCAACTTTCTTAATAATCATTGTGGGCCTTTATGTAGTACCTTTTTTTTCATCAGAAGAACGAGATAAATCAATTGGCGTTAAAAAATTTCAGCTAGAAAAAAATGCAAAAAAGTTAGCAAGTCACCATGAACTTTATGGAAGATTTTGAGAAAAGTCGATTTTTTCAAAGTTTGAACGGCTGTAGCGGCCGAACGAAAAATCCAATTTGAACGCGGTTTTAAATTTTGAGGTCCTTGAGTGCATATGAGTCGGATTAAACCAAACTTGGCGATTTTTTTATTTTTGACGAAAACCCGAAATTCTTTCCAAGGGTCCCCCCTTCTTACTTTTGCTCAAAAATTGCACTAAAAATGATTTCCTGGAAAAACCGCTGGTTCGATTCGGTGTTTCTATACATCATTAGAAAGATCTCATTAAAACGCTTCAGAAAATGTTCTTTCCTAAGAACAAATGTCAATTTGAAGCCCGTGACGCGTTCGCGAAGAAAACTCGAAAATGGAAAAAATCGAAAAAATCAACTTTTTTAAATAATCATCGTAGACCTTTATGCAGTACCTTTTTTTTCATCAGAAGAACGAGGTAAATCGATTGGCGTTAATAAATTTCATCCAGAAAAAAATGCAAAAAAGTTAGCATGTCACCTTGAACTTTATGGAAGATTTTGAGAAAAGTCGATTTTTTCAAACTTTGAACGGCTGTAGCGGCCGAACGAAGAATCCAATTTAAACGCGATTTTAAATTCTGTGGTCCTTGAGCGCACATGAGTCGGATTAGACCAAAATTGGCGATTTTTTATTTTTGACGAAAACCCGAAATTCTTTCCAAGGGTCCCCCCTTCTTACTGTTGCTCAAAAATTGCACTAAACATTATTTCCTGACGAAACCACTGGTTCGATTCGGTGTTTCTATACACCACTGGAAAGATCTCATTAAGAAGCTTCAGAAAATGTACTTTCACAAGAACAAATGTAAATTTGAAGCCCGTGATGCTTCAGCAAAGAAAACTCGAAAATGGAAAAAATCGAAAAAATCAACTTTCTTAATAATCATCGTAGACCTTTATGCAGTACCTTTTTTTTCATCAAAAGAACGAAATAAATCGATTGGCGTTAAAAAATTTCATCCAGAAAAAAATGTAAAAAAGTTAGCATATCACCATGAACTTTATGGAAGATTTTGAAAAAAGTCGATTTTTTCAAACTTTGTACGGCTGCAGCGGCTGAACGAACGAAGTTTTAAATTCTGTGGTCCTTAAGCATAAGTATAAATGATACCATCAAGTCGAAGAAAGTAACATGATGGCCACATCACCATTTTTTCTAAAAATATTTAATTTCGGTTTTACTGAATATATCCGCGTCCACTGTACAGTGGATCTTACTTACTTACTTAGATCTTACTTATGTCGCAAAACATAATGCTTGTACAACAACCGTTTCTGGGTATTTGACCGCCTGTGTGCAAACTCACGTTTCGCAGACGACACATTATTCGATTACAATTAAACACCGTTCTATTGTTGCGCGGCGAAGACCCTAAATCGGCCGCTTGTGTGCGGGTCACGTGTTCGCACTACCCCAGTATCAGCCCTTACACAAGAATATAGGTCGTACGACGGGTATTTTCCGACATTTCAAAATTCAGTTGGCGTAAATTGAACGAATCTTTTAAGCTGTAGTTTTGCATATAACATCCCACGACCCAAATGCAAGACATCCACATAATGCATAGATAATGTAGCGCAAGGGTATGAGTTAAAGGGCTACACTTAAATTGTTTCTCAAGTTTCTCCAATTTATTTTTGGTTTTAGGTACAATATAGTACAATCGCGCAGAGGTGACAGTGACTCATCGCTTCATGTTGCTTGAATTAAGTTTCTAGTAAACGTATGTCCGTAAAATAATTCGATTCAGTCAAGGCGGGAAATTTAAAAATTCTCGAGCGTGCAAATATTTTCCCGACGAAACTTTGCGAGTGCATTTTTCGACAATCGGTAAAGACAACTGGAAATTTGTTATTAAATTTAACCTTTTTATGAATGAAATGGATACAATCAGTTCTGCTCTTAACTAAATCGAAATCGGAGACGGTCAAAACCAGATACAAGCACGTGAATTTTGAGGTTAGAATAGATGGAATGAGAAAAGACATACGTTACACTTAGCCCTTGAATTTACATATCGACATACGTTTCGTATTTCGTTTCCTTTTTCTTAAGCATGCGAACGAGTATAGATATTTATCCAGACGCGATTATTAGATCGAAAAAGCATGAGTCACTGTCACCTCTGCGCGATTGTACTATACCAAAGATTTTGTGCGTATTATATTTTTAATGTATTCTGTTTATGCCGTCTCCTTGGTAACCATCCATTTTCTTAATTTCAACGCTGCTCTGATAAACGTTGCCGCTGCCTGCTTCGCGGTCAGAGCGACGTGACGTCACAATAACATATCAAAAACCGATGTTATTAGGCCTTAACAATTTTCAAAATACTATATCTGTTCAGGGGGTTGGTAGCCCTCACACTCGCGAATTTACAGTGTTTAGTATCCGATTAAGGACGAAAGGCGAAGGATAAAATTACGGCGCTGAAAAATATTGGAGGACTTGGGACGTGAAAGAATTCATCTGTACTTCTGTCTTTTTCATCTGTACATCGTCTTGGTATCTCCTCTAGATATTGGGCATTTTGCAGTTTGCATTTTAGCAAATGATCTTTATTTTTAATGTGATGTAATATAACGTAATATTTGTTAGTGTTTGTAACAATTGTTTTACACACACACGCACATGTAATCTTCGGTCATCTTTTCAAATAAATAGCCACTACGTCACTTTCTGAATTATCAAAAGGCGCTACAAACAATTAAAAAAAAATCTGAAACATTGTGTGGAAGTGAAGTAATTCAGTCTGAGGTGATGAAACGACTCCTCAAGGAAAAATCAAAGTTGTTTTTTAGCAAATTTACAACACAAGTGAAAAAAAATGTTCATATAAAAGTTGTAGAGTATTTTATTCCCTTTGCTACGGTACATTCAAATTTTGCGAAAAGGCAAAATTTTACCCCACCCTCCCTCTCCCCCTAAAAAAGGTTTCATTTAAAAAAAATCGGAATACACTATAGCAAAAAGAATAAAATACTCTATTTTTGTATTAACCACTTTTTCACATGTCTTGTACTTAAAAAAAACTGTCCTTTTTCTTTGAGAACTAGTTTCACTCCCCTCAAACTGAAATTCCGCAGCAACAGAAAATGGTTTTGTGCTAAGGATGAACTACTACTCTTCCACACAATGTTTGAGTTTTTTTATTTAAATTTACGGGTTCCCTATGTTCCCTTGTTAGTAAAGTTTCTTACAATTACAAAAGAGTTATCTGTAGTTTCAAAACAAATTCTTTCACCAGACTTTTATTTTTTCTTACAATTTGAAAAGAATCATCTGCACTTTCAAAACGAATTCTTTCGGTATCAGAGGCTCATACGCGTACATAACTTAAAATAAGAAGAATCTCTTGTGCATACGCACGCCATTTCATCTCTTCGGAAACAGATGTTGCAGAGTTCGATCGAATCTCCTGATGTAATACACGTGCCATATTGTGAACGGGAAAGTTTCGCGGATCGGGCGGATTTTGTTAAATCGTTTTCGGATATTTGTTCCAAATAAAATTATTAAACTTCGAGTTTGTTATTTATTAGGAAATTTTCTTTCGCCCGAGTAATGAAATAATCGATGCGAAATTGATGGATTTATAATCGCTCGAATTGTTTTCCGATTCCAAAGTTTATTCACTTTATTTACATACAAATAAGAAAAGTTATTTAAAATCCATTTATATTTGAATTTACAAAACACTTAAAATAAATTAAAAAATACATTTAAATATGTACATGAATATTAAAGCAGTATTTCGTCTTTATTAAATGTATTTAATCCATCTGCAACAAGTGAAGTTGTCTCTAATTATTTATAAATTAAAAAAAATGGTGATGTGGCCATCATGTTACTTTCTCCGACTTCATGGTATCATTTATATTATTTACGCTTTCATGGTTTATTTTTAATTTTAATCATGTTTTAAATGTACATACAGCGTTTTGTAGAATCGGATGAAACTGACGTTTGAAACGTCCAAATTATAGAAGATGGAAAAATTATACTTCAAATCCAAAAACTCAGTTTAACTGTTTTTTGTTTTTTGCCAATATTTTCTTAAATATGAAAAATATCACAAAAACATTTAAAAAAAACATTGAAGACAACAAATAAATGAACATCTTTTGCTTAAAAACATTTTTCATAAAATTATTGTTATTCGAGAAAAAAAATTATTATATTTTTTAATTTTTTGTTTACAATTATAAAACGATAATAGTTACAGCAAATTTATGTAATAATAATAATTGTAGAGAATGCCAAAATGAACAACTTCTAAAGAATAAGTTTTTTTCGAAATCTCTTTAGTTTTTGAGTAAACTGAGTTTTTGAATTTGAAGTATAATTTTTCCATCTTTTATAATTTTGACGTTTTAAACGTCAGTTTCATCCGAGTTTACACAACGCTCGATGTATATTTAAAATATGATTTAAATTGAAAATAAACCATGAAAGTGAAAATATAAATGATGATACCATCGGAGAAAGTAACATGATGGCTACAACACCATTTTTAATTTTACACCGAAGAGAATTATGTCGTAGGAGAAAAAAATAATAGGAAAAGAAGGCTTTGGGCACATCAGTGGCTTCTGCGACGAGACTGCGAACGGGGCATGTCGAATTTAGGATTAAATGTTGCGATTCCGGTCAATTCTCTACTCCGTCGATAACATAGTTCAACGACATTACCGATAATCATATAAAAAATCATCATATACTTGTTTCTCATTGATCACTTGGCGAAACATTATTTTAATATAGGTTTAACAATTAAAATTCACTTGGTTTGTTTCACGATTAAATTGCTTTATTTTCAACTAGTTTTAATTTTTAAACCTATATGAAAAATCATGTCAAATAGGCGCTGTTCTATTCCCAAAAACAGTCGATATTATTTTACTTATGACTTTCCTTATGACTAGTTTTGTATGATAAATCATACAGTGGGCAGGGGCGGCTCGTTATATAAAGCCAACGAGCCATGACACCACCTGTAGTTTCAAGCTCAGCAAGAATTTTCAATTAATTTTTAAAACACTTTTTCGCCAGTTACTAGGAAGACGAATCGTTCTTTCTTTCTTTCTTCAAAAAAGGAGGGGGGGGGGGTATATTGTATAAATGGCTCTACCTTCAACATGTTCCACGAGCCACTGACAGTGGGAATACAAAATTTGTGGCTATGTCAAAATCACACAATGTAATGCCAGCTTTAAAATTCATACTTTAACAACTTGAACAAACTTAGTTATTGAATCAATGCCGTCATTGTGATTTTCTCTGAAAGCCGAACAGAGACCGGTCCGCACAAAAGCCCCATTATGATCGTAAATTTCCTCTCGTCAATCATTTCTGCCCCCACCCCCCTCCATTATAAACCCACCCTCAAAAACTAATTATAGTGCACACAGAAAATGGAAATTTCGTGGCCCACTTTAATGATTTAGGATATCTCGGGGAGCCGGGTGTTGTTTTCGGTAAGCGTGAATTACGAAAGTGCCAATTTTTGATTCGTTTAATATCATATTAGAAACGATTTTTTTCATAATCGTTTCGCGAGTATGTAATTCTAGCCAATTACGATTACAGATCGGAAATTTACATTTCAAGAAGCACGTGGCCTTGCGGAAACCTCGAGGTCATCAACAGCTGGAGTCGTGGGATATTATTGCAAGTTCATTTCAAATTTTGCAAAAAAATCACTAAAATATTTACCCAATGCTTAAAGAAGAATACTAAAATCATACCTAACAAAACTTTTGAACTATGTAAGTCCATTTTAACTACCCAATTTTGCAATATGCCGATTTCAGCAAACCTTTCGTTCTAACAACAAATGCTATTGATGCCTATTGACGCCGTATTATCTCAAGATTTAATTCGCTTCACGAACTAAATCCGGTTGAAGCATTATTCTACATAGAAATAGAAGAATCGCTTGTGATTATTTCCGGAAAGAATTTTATGTACAAATATTTGACAGTTGATTGACAACTATAGTTCAGCCGTTCCGTGGTCTATTGCAGTACGGAAAATCGAGATGCCGGGAAAAAAACAACGACCGTACTGAGTAACGAGAAAAATAAACAATGTCGTTTTCACGATTCGCCATATTCTCTCCTCGTGTGTGCGCACAAAAAAGAAAACGATTCTGTTCGCCCGATGGCCCGAACCCCATCACTTCCAGGAATTTTCTACTGAGTGATACTAGGTAAGTCGCCACCAGTGGATTCAAGATCATCGTCCCCAGTGCTTCAAGGATAATTTAAGCTAAGTACTTTTTTCCGTTCCGTTTTGACGTATGTAGCTTACACGAACAACATGTGTGAAATAAATGGATTCGGTACAATTCCGATCGCAGAAATTCATACAGTAAAATCTAAACATATAGTACAATCGCGCAGAGGTGACAGTGACTCATGCTTTTTCGATCTAATAATCGCGTCTGGATAAATATCTATACTCGTTCGCATGCTTAAGAAAAACGAAATGAAATACGAAACGTATGTCGACATGTAAATTCAAGGGCCAAGTTCAACGTATGTCTTTTCTCATTCTGTCTATTCTAACCTCAAAATTCACGTGCTTGTATCTGGTTTTGACCGTCTCCGATTTCGATTTAGTTAAGAGCAGAATTGATTGTATCCATTTCATTAATAAAAAGGTTAAATTTATTGGCCAATTTCCAGTTGTCTTTACCGACTGCCGAAAAATGCACTCGCAAAGTTTCGTCGGGAAAATATTTGCACGCTCGAGAATTTTTAAATTTCCCGCCTAGACTGAATCGAATTATTTTACGGACATACGTTTACTAGAAACTTAATCCAAGCAAAAGTCATTTTGAATAATAACTGTGTCGAGGCTAGCAAATTTCTTTGTTCTGTTCTTATTGTGGGTAGGATCAGGGGCGGCTCATCTCTAATTTCAAACGAAACAAGATTTTTTTTAAATTAATTCTAAAAACACTGATTTGTCATTTTAAATGCCAAAACTATGCCTGCGAACGTTTTATGAGGCGAGAAAAATGGCAATGCATTTATTTGAGAATATATCTCTTGAACAAATTACCAGATTTGAAAACTTCTTCCAGAATTGTGTTTTGTGTTGTTATCTTGAAAATCAGTGATGGGGTATTTTAAGTTTTTTTGGAGGTTTATTAAGATCAATATTTTGAGTAAATTTGAAAAGTTTCAAGTGTGTCACAGTTGTTTTGTATTTATTTTTTTCACTCCGAAGAAATGAAACTTAAAAAATCTTAATTGCTGTTCTCGGTCGGTTATCTTGAAAACTTGTGTGGGTTTTTTAGTGGCTTATTATGATTAATGTATTTTGAGTAAATTCTGAGAGTTTCAAGTGCGTTGCACTTGTTTTTATATTTTTTTTCATTCGGAAAAAGTGAAACTTAAAATCTTGAAAACCAGTGATGGGGATTTTTGAGTTTTTTTGGAGGATTCTTAAGATTAGTGTATTTTGAGTAAATTTAGAAAATTTCAAGTGTGTTGCAGTTGTTTTTATAATTTTTTTTCACTCGTGCAAATTAAAAAAATCCGGTCGGTTATCTTGAAAACCTGTGATGGAGTTTTTTTGAGTTTTTTGGAAGATTATTAAGATTATCGTATTTTAAGTACATTTTGAAAGTTTCAAGTATTTTACAGCCGTTTTTATATTTTTCTCGCGTCAACAAAAAAATGATTATAATTTTTCATAAATTTACACGATAAATCGCAAAAGCAATCGACGGAATGTATTTGAATTTTCTACGAAATCACTCTTGAATTAATATTGAGTGATTTTGTAAAGTTTCAAGTGGATGGCAATTGTTTTTATGTTTTTTCGCGTCGACAAATTTATTGCAATTTTTTTATAAATTTTATCTTCGTTCACATTGAAATATTCTAAAATTTAGAAACAATACATTTCTAATTTTTACGGAAATGTAGAATCACATGTGTTGTCAGTTGTTTTGGAAAGTTTCAAGTCGATGGCAATTGTTTTTATATTTTTTTCCCGTCGACGAATTTACTGCATTTTTTTTTAAATTTCATCTCCGTTCACATAAAATATTCTAAAATTTAGAAACAATGCATTTCTAATTTTTACGGAAATGTAGAATCACATGCGTTGTCAGTTGTTTTAGAAAGTTTCAAGTCGATGGCAATTGTTTTTATATTTTTTTCCCGTCGACGAATTTACTGCATTTTTTTTTAATTTCATCTCCGTTCACATAAAATATTCTAAAATTTAGAAACAATGCATTTCTAATTTTTACGGAAATGTAGAATCACATGTGTTGTCAGTTGTTTTGGAAAGTTTCAAGTCGATGGCGATTGTTTTTATATTTTTTTCGCGTCGACGAATTTACTGCAATTTTTTTTAACTTTCATCTCCGTTCACATTGAAATATTCTAAAATTTAGAAAAAATGCATTTCTAAGTTTTACGGAAATGTAGAATCACATGTGTTGTCAGTTGTTTTGGAAAGTTTCAAGTCGATGGCGATTGTTTTTATATTTTTTTCCCGTCGACGAATTTACTGCATTTTTTTTTAATTTCATCTCCGTTCACATAAAATATTCTAAAATTTAGAAACAATGCATTTCTAATTTTTACGGAAATGTAGAATCACATGTGTTATCAGTTGTTTTGGAAAGTTTCAAGTCGAAGGCAATTGTTTTTATATTTTTTTCCCGTCGACGAATTTACTGCATTTTTTTTTTATTTCATCTCCGTTCACATTGAAATATTCTAAAATTTAGAAACAATGCATTTCTAGTTTTTACGGAAATGTAGAATCACATGTGTTCTCAGTTGTTTTGGAAAGTTTCAAGTCGATGGCAATTGTTTTTATATTTTTTTCGCGTCGAGGAATTTACTGCATTTTTTTTAAATTTCATCTCCGTTCACATAAAATATTCTAAAATTTAGAAACAATGCATTTCTAGTTTTTACGGAAATATAGAATCACATGTGTTGTCAGTTGTTTTGGAAAGTTTCAAGTCGATGGCGATTGTTTTTATATTTTTTTCGCGTCGACGAATTTACTGCAATTTTTTTTAACTTTCATCTCCGTTCACATTGAAATATTCTAAAATTTAGAAAAAATGCATTTCTAAGTTTTACGGAAATGTAGAATCACATGTGTTATCAGTTGTTTTGGAAAGTTTCAAGTCGAAGGCAATTGTTTTTATATTTTTTTCCCGTCGACGAATTTACTGCATTTTTTTTTATTTCATCTCCGTTCACATTGAAATATTCTAAAATTTAGAAACAATGCATTTCTAGTTTTTACGGAAATGTAGAATCACATGTGTTCTCAGTTGTTTTGGAAAGTTTCAAGTCGATGGCAATTGTTTTTATATTTTTTTCGCGTCGAGGAATTTACTGCATTTTTTTTAAATTTCATCTCCGTTCACATAAAATATTCTAAAATTTAGAAACAATGCATTTCTAATTTTTACGGAAATGTAGAATCACATGTGTTGTCAGTTGTTTTGGAAAGTTTCAAGTCGATGGCAATTGTTTTTATATTTTTTTCGCGCCAAAAAATAAAATGATTATAATTTTTCATAAATTTACACGAAAAATCGCCAAAGCAATCGACGGAATGTGTTTGAATTTTCTACGAAATCACTCTTGAATTAATATTGAGTGGTTTTGTAAAGTTTCAAGTGGATAGCAATTGTTTTTATATTTTTTCAAATCAATAAAGTACTCATTGGATACATGTAAATAGGACCAAAAAATTAATTCGTCTTTAATTGCTTTTTTGTTGTTTAACGATAACTCTTGAACGGATGACCTAATTTGAAAAATTCTTCCATTCAATAGACGCAGATAAGACCCAAAACATGTAATTGATAGTTCAATTCATGGACGCGTGGAGAGATTTCGAAAATTGTTTCAGCTCATTGGACAGATAAGATCAGAAAATATTTTATTATTATTGAGGATAACTCTTAAACGAAAAGTGTTAGCAAAGTATTGTTCTTATATAATAGACATAGGTTAAAAAAATAAAATTGTTAAATTAAACTTTTGAACGGATTTCTAAGACTCTTTCAGCAAAGTCTTTCATTCATACGAAAGATATATAGAGGACCAAAGAATTGAATTCGTGGTTCAATTGTTTTTAGTTTACAGAAGATAACGGGCGACCAAATTCTTCCAGAAAAGTCCATCGAATAGATACATTTTTTTTCTAGTGACTTGTTTCAATAAGTTATTTGTTTGTTAGCCTATGTAAGACTTAATTTTTGTAGAATTACGAACTGCTTGAATATTTATATATGAAGGCTACTTTTCTCTTTATTTAATTTACTGAATAATTTTGCAACATCAATCGTTTTCTTTTTCTCAAAAAGTATATTGTATGCTAAGTGGCTCTACCATCAAAATGTTCCACGAGCCGCCACTGGGTAGGATGGTAATAAAGTTTTGGTTTGAACATATTTGAGCAGGAGGATGATGAGAAGACTCGTTGGGATGGCGATTGGTTTGTGCGGATGTTGTGTAGACTAAAAAAAATTGCTTAACACAGTTGCAAACGAGTCAACGCACATTTATTCGTTCCATGTGCGTTGACTTGTTTACTCCGATGCGTGCCGTCCATCCGATTCCGACAAGTGTGCGCTTACCTTATGTGGGATACATCCGGATCTTTGTTACTAGTATATTCAGGCTGATTTTTATCGATGTTAAGCTGGCAAATTCCATGTGGCTACGATCTACGTACCGTAACCACATAGAGGGGGTTTAAAGGAAACGGATTCAGGGGCTTTCGTTTCGAAATCTTCCATGAACAAATTTGCGATAACCGGCAACAGTGAAAGATCCCATTAGTGATCCTTCGGCCCGCCTCACAATTTTGCAAAAATCGCCAAACGTGACAGCAAACGTCATTTTTTAGAACAAAATGAAATATCCGCCATTATGATTTCATGGCAAACTTTTGTTCTTAATTCAAAATAGTTGTAAAGTTTTTTGCAAATATCTCGTTAAATACTCTATTGAGTAAGGTATCAAATCTCATTCAGCTTAAAAAGCTTTAAAAATAATATACGAAGACCGATACTGTCAAATAATTAGAGGAGCCAATATTAACACATTTCAAAGTTTACATGTAAATCCCTATGGCCCGCTTTGCAATTCAACACCCTGTATGACATTTTATAAATATTATTGTAAAAGGCAAAGGTCTGAAGCCGGAAATTTAGCATTAATAATTTATTTGGTTATAATTTAATCAAATCCACTTTTTCGTTGAAAGTTATTGTGGCAAATATATTAATTGTTTGGTGGGTGCAGTTACTAGGAATAGTAAACATTCTCTTATTGAGTTTGTAATATTACTAAAATCTTGAGTAAATGTGACTAGTAAGTGAATGGATATTATTTGTAAACAAATTCTCCGTATATAACTGGATCAAAAGTGTGAACATGCCACTGACAAGGATCGAACCTTCAACCTCCAGATTTTGAATACATTCAGCTTTTACTGCAATTATATTTAATTTAACTTGAGACAACCTCACTTATTGCATACATTTTATTGAATAAATGTATTCAGACTATTTTTCGTCTTTTTCATTTTTTCAATTATATTTAGATTTAAAAAAAAACTCGATAACAGTGGATTAAAACATCGTTAATTTGATTTAAACTACTTTTACGATAACGACTAAATCACCCCCAGGCGCGGATTACTAGAAAACATTCGCGGAAGGTGTCTTGTCGATTGAATGGACAAACGTTCCCATTCATAAACTCGCGCATAAAACATAATTACTCAATCCCATTAACGGAACCACATCCGATTAATTCCAGGATTTCGAAAAACCGTCCAGGAAAAAACACATTTCGCCCACAATCCTGTACCCTGTTCCTCCAGCAGCAGCATATGTATTGATCCGCACACAATTTCTCCATCTCTCATATTGTCTCTTCTTTTCACCCACATTCCACGGGAATTTATCCATTTTGTGAGCGTGTTCATTCACAAAAATCCACGATTCAATTCACGGGAATATTCGATGGGGGGATAATTTCCGGATATATCTTTAATCGCCGCCGGGACGCGAACGCGATTATTAAAATTTTATAAATCACAAGCGAGGGTTAATTTTAGTCGATTTTAACAGCAAGGGGCAAGGTGTCTCAAGGAACGGTGTGTCAGAATACAAGAGAGCACTCACCTAGTTATTCGTTGATATTGTTGTATTCCGATTTTTTGGTATCTTCCGGCGTTATCACAGGCATAGTTATTTTTATTTTGGGGTGCGTGTTCGTGTGTGTTTGTTATTTTTTTTTTCTAAGTGTGTGGATGCCTTCTTCAAATATTGGTTCACTTTAATATTAGAAACCAGTCGGAATGTTGTAGTAGAACTGATGGTGGAAAACGTTTGACGTCATAAGCATGCGCCCCTCTAAACAACGCCGTCGCGGCGCATACTATCCAAACCGCCTAATTACACCTTTTTCCCCTCTATCACGAAGATATGATGCCCATAAATAGAATCGCGGGATTTTTTTTTTCGGCGAACTGCATTGATTTAAATGTTCGCGATGGAAATATATATAAAAAAAAAAAAATTGAAAACGAAATAATTTGTAGCGCTGATAACTGGGTCATGTGCGAGCGTTGATTGCTTTAGAAAAATTGAATTAAGAAGTTTTACAGCTTTGCAGTTTATTCTGATCTATTTATATATAAATCTAGGAGCGAGCATAATAAACACTCTCCACCTTATCATAAAGTTCGGTTTCTTATTAAATTATTTTCAAGAGTAACATAAAAGCAATTAAATTGATATCGTTGATGGTGGAAGCCATTACTTCGTGATACATTTTGATTCAGGAATTTTTCAATAAAATCTACTTTGTTGGTATCACACACTTTTTTTATTTTTAAGGTCAAAACTGAAGTCAAGCAAAAATAAAATAAAAACGTGTGTGTTACCAACAAAGTGGGTTTTATTGAAAAGTTCCTCAATTAAATTGAATAGAGAGACAAAACATTTATTGAGACACTTTCACAAATAACCTCAGGTCTTTCAGCCCTAAATTGAATATTTTGTTAAAATAATTTAAATTTAAATTTAAATCATACCGCAAAATGTATCTAAAGCTATTGTTCAAATTACCGTCGTCCGCGTGCCAACATAAAATTAGAAGGTATATCGCGACAATCATTTACGATCGTCATCAAAATTTCGTCATTTTCAGCACTTATTAGACAAAAATGGTCTTGAATATGATCCGACACCAAAAACGGTTATGACTTGGAACGTGTATGTTATTTATGGTGGATGCGCCGGGACAACAACAGCAATAATTTTTTAAATTGTATATCAACTTATATTTTACAATATGCTATTATATGATTGTTGTAAAACTTACTAAACATACAGTGCGCGTTTTTTTTTTTAATGTTCTCCATGGGATCTCGAAAACTATAAGAGATAGAGAAAAAAGGGGAAAGAAGTGCAGTTTTACGAGCCAAATAAAACAGCACTTTCAAAGTTTTCAAAAAAGTCAAGGGTAATTAGATATTTTGAAAAATGTATAAAGTGTCAATTTTTTCAAATAAATATATCTCGGTTGTTATGACAGATAGAAAAAAACTGTAAGGAACAAAGTTGTAGATAATTTTACACAGCTTAATAAAATAAATTCAGAAAATTTTTAGCGCCATTATTTTCCGAGATATGATGCAAACTTACATTTTTTTTAATGGAAACCACAGTGGGCTATGACCTCATTCGAAAGACTATTTTTTCTCTTTAATCCGATATCACATATGATATAGTTATTTCTAAAAATAAGTGAGTTACAGTCATTTTTTAAGTTTTATTATAAATCAAAAAATAGTTAGCCATGAAAAAGATGAAAGTAAAACAATTGTATTTGCTTATAACAACAATAGAATATTGTACTTATTATTTTTATAGAGATAAACAAAGTTGACAAAAAACAGCATTTCTAAGTTTATCTTCATAGAATTAAATGTTCGTTTTTTAAATTTTCTGGTTAAAATTCTGAAATATGTACCACTTCTGCTACCTCGAAACCGCGAATCGTCACTGCATAATAGGTGCTCAATTAAATTTAGTTTTATAATCGCCATTAAATAAAATAATAAATAAACTGAACTAATTTTCGTAAATGTTATGTAAGGAAAAATAAAATAAAGCTAAATTTAACGTTTGCAACATGTATGTTTCAAGAAAATTGAAAATTGTGTGTTCTGAGCGAGAACATCAATATAATTTCTAATTTGTTAGACGCGAACGATGAAAAAATATTTACTAAATTTAATTTTCGGGTTTTGCTTTTTACGCAAGTGCGAGATTTTTTTGGATTCGTAATTGCAACGGAATTGTGCATTTTGAGGTTTCCTAAAGCAGTTCGGTCTATTTTTACAAAATGTCTGTGTGCGTGTCTCTGTGGATTTTATACTCAAAAACTAAAAAAAAAGGTTTTTAAATGAAATTTTAAACTTAAGCTTTATCTGAAGAACTAAAAAGATTTTGGTTAAAGGTTGAGAACGGAACACATGTTTTAGTGGGTGTAGAGGTCTCCAGCAATGATAACGAACATTAAAAAAAATATTTGTGAATGTTCCCATAAACTTACGTGGGTGCTGTGTCTTAAAAACGACTACAAATGTTGCCGCCGATTTACCAGCGGGTGCCTTTATGTTTAAAAGTTTGGGCATGGACGAACCAGCCACAGGCGAATTCGCGGGTGCTATTGTGACCCTTATCGGTGACAATAAATTTTGGAGACGGATGAGTCGGCCTTGGAATCAGGTAGTGGTTTTTTGGACATCGGCAGCGGGGAAAATTGTTGCACCCGGCGAAAGTCAGACACCAGGACCATCTCCCACCCAAGGGCGTTTCCAGCCAAATAGTCTAGGGGGGGGGTAATAAAAAAAAGATAAATAAACTGGTGCTTCCGCTCTCATACTCCTGTTCCGTGAAAACTCCCTATCCTTTTCCTTTTGTTTGGAATATGGAATACCGGTAATTTTTAATAATAAAAATTGATAAGCAAAAAATTCTTAGGGGGGGTAACCCGATTACCCCCCCCTTTAAAACCGCCACTGCTCCCACCCCTAAACGAAGGAAGTGAAAAAACTTCCCCTAAGGAAAGGCAGCGATGAAGAAGACAAGAGAGAAGAGTCGAACTCTAGACATCGTGATAGACAGTTATCTTATTGCTTACATGTTATTTGTTTATTTATTTATGGATGTGTAGTGGGACATTGATATATGTATTACAACTGTCAGGCTTATTAACAAATTTAAAAAAAAATCGCTTATCAATACATAAGAGAGGTAATTAGAACTATATATAATTAAGTCTAAGACTATGTGCCTCCAGGATAGAGTTTTGTATTAAATATTTTTTCGAGTTTTATTCTACGCAAATTTACGAACAACAAATTTTGTTTTCAAATAAAATCTTTTTTTACACTAGAATAGAATCGCTTGTAGTAAAATTAAAAAAAAAACAAAATACTATTTTTGATTTTGGCTTATATATGGGTAATTCCACTAGTTTTCACCGATGCAAAAAAATCGAGGTCCTTGGATTTTTTTCACACTTTGGGAGATTGATTGTAGTATCGAAAAACTAAGTTTTCTCAAATTTCAGCATCCCAGATATTAAACTTACAATTTGAGGTGTGAATTACGATTTTTTAAAGATCACCATTTTCACGAAATCTTATAATTTCCAACTTTTAAACCTACGTAACTTTTTTCATTCTGAAGATTTTGAGTTGAAATTTTGACAGTGTACTTCGGAAATGTTTCTAAAGATTCTTTGGGAGTTTGATGTTGATAAATTTAGAGGTAACAAAAATACAGTGGTTCAAATTTCGTTATTTTGGGGAAAATAGCCGAAATACCAATTTTTAAACTTACATAACTTTTTCTTGAATGCATATTTTCAGCTGAAATTCAATAGGTATACTCTATGAATGTTTCTGAAAAGCTTCTAAAGTTTGGTGCCAAAAAATTGAGAGACACCCGAAATACAATGGTTCAAATAATATACGTATTTTATCGAAAATCGCTAAAACTGACATGTTCAAAACCACGTAACTTTTTTCTACTTGAATATTTTGAACTGAAATTTGGAGAAACTACTCTTGAAATGTTCCGAAAGAACCCCTGAATTTTTTGTGCTAGGGAATTATGGGATACCGGAGATACAGTGGTTCAAAGATTAGCAATTTGCCAAAAACGATCATTTCTAAAAGTTACTAAAATTCCCATGATTAAGCCTACGCAACATGTTTCTCAACTCAAAATCTTCAGAACGAAAAAAGTTACGTAGGTTTAAAAATTGGAAATTATAAGATTTCGTGAAAATGCTGATCTTTCAAAAATCGTAATTCACACCTCAAATTGTAAGTTTAATATCTGGGAAGCTGAAATTTGAGAAAACTTAGTTTTTCGATACTACAATTAATCTCCCAAACTTTGAAAAAAATCCCACCTCGATTTTTTTGCATCGGTGAAAACTAGTGGAATTACCCATATATATATATATATATATATATATATATATATATATATATATATATATATATATATATAGTATATTAATAGTTAGATTCGCACCACATATACGGCAGTTTTTAATTAATTTCCTGTTTACTTTACACCTAACCTTTTATAATATTAACTAGTCATACAATTGTAATATTTATAATTAAGACCGTCATCGAGACACCCCTGTCTGGAACCATGCACGGCTCCCACCCACCCGCACTAGGCGGGTTGGCAACACTAGCGAGCCTGTATTGTTCCAGACAGAGTTGGTAACCGATTTCCGATACATCGATATCAATTGACAGCTGACGCCATTTTTAACGTGTTCGTGTTCGTCCCCATGTAAATCGTTTTACATCATAGTATTTTATCACAATTTTAATTAACAACAACAACAAACATGACTCTTCAAGTAACAATTAGATGTAGCAACCTTTATTTTTAACTATTTCACATGTAAGTACACTTAAATTCAATTTTTTCCAAATTTATCGCTGACGCACATGTTCAACAAATTTTCATTTTGTAGTGTAATTTCCCTGAAGAAGGAATAAACGAATTCCGAAAGCTTGGTTTTATGATAAAGTAAATAGGACTTTTCTTGCCCCTTGGTCGAATCCCCGTTACGGAATAAGATTCCGAATTTTCACATTTAACTCCAACAAGTGACGACCGTTACTTCCCCTCGCCATATATATATATATATATATATATATATATATATATATATATATATATATATTTTAATATTAAAAACATTACAAGTAAACGAAGTTCGATACTTCATTATCTTTTGTTAATCTGGTGTGCAATATGGCGCATATCCATCAACCCAGCTAAATCCCATCTGTCGCCTCGTCATCTGTAGGTAACATACTTCCGAGGCTGGCATGGGGGAGACTCAGGTATCCTACATCGGATCCAAGTCCATTGGGAATTTCTTTGGGCACCCTGAGGAGTCGGCACTGGCTTCTCGCGACGCTGGTTGGGTACTGGTCCTTGTGAAGATCCGTCCGCCGCCGTCGTGCGAGGGGATTCGGACATCTCGGAATCTCTGGATGTCTGGATCCCAGGACGCTGACCGCGACACTGGTCCTTGGAGATCCATCCGAGGCTGAGCTGTGAAAAGGGATTCGGTCTTCCCACAACGGATCTCGGCATTGTTGGATGTCTGGTACTGTCACCGGGGATGGACCATCTTCTGGTGTGCTCTGTCACGTCGGGTACCAAGACGCGCGGTATATCATTCCAATCCAGCTAATGTGTCGGAGGGCGGAGCGAAACACGAGTTGGCTGGAGCTGGTCTGGTCGGAACTCGTTCCAATCTATTGGAGTGGTCATTATATCGGACGTCGGAGTGAAACACGAGGCGGCTGAAGTAGAAGCCTATAGGAACAGTATGACGTCATCTATTGGTAGGCGCCACTGCATGAGTCTCGGCTGGTGTTGTGCTGGTTTGAGGATGTTAAATACCTCGGGCAACTTATATCCCTAAACACGTTGCCCTCGATATTTAACATCCTCATACATAAATAACTATTATTCCACCCTTTCACATTGTTGAAAAATTAAACATAAGTAAAATAAAACACAATCCCCAAGATACACATATTTATTTCACCCCATCCCGTAAAGAATCGAGATTATCGTTAAACAAATAAACAGGTTGGCGCCAGCAGATAATGCGCGCGTCCCGGTTCGTTCTTCTTCTCTTCTGCTTGTCGTCCTCCTCTTCTCAAATCCTCTTCTACTCTTCTACTTGTCCTCTTCGGTAACGACAGTCCTCTTCTAACGGCATGTCTCTTGATAATAATAATACCCACTCAATATTGGTTCCCTTCTGCGGCGATGGGTCCTCTTGTCCTATTCTTATGTCCTCTTCTGCGACGATAAGTCCTCTTGTCCTCTTCTACGAAGTATGATCCTCTTCTGCGATGCTGCGTCCTTTTCTTTCTTCTGGTTGTGGTGTAGTCGAAGTGTACACAGTTTGTCGGGGGCAGCGTTTCGATATGTGCCCAGACGGTGCCTGCATGTCGCCAAGTGGACGCTAACTATTCGAGTTTGTGCAGGCTTACACTATCACTTACACTGTTATAACGCAAGGTAGTCAGGTAGTAATATAGTGGATGACGGATGATTACCTCACAACCCTACGTTGTTGAATCTACCATATATCACGGATTCTACTCGAAACTATCATCTACTAGCGTCTATTTCGCGGAAACTAAAGAGTCTTGCCACTGACCTCGCTGTGGGAATTACATTAGTCCTCGCGGTACCGATCGCACGTGTCACGGTCACGCGGAGATCGCGGTGGTCCCGGGTTGCCTTCCGTAGGCGGGGAGGCCGTTGCTTGTGGCGTCTGAAGCAGCTGGTGTGGCGTTGCAGGTGGGCTAGAGGGCGTCTCCTCCTTGGGCTGTTGCGGCGTTTACGGAAGACAGGCAGCCGCGGGTCGTCCGGATGACAATGTTTTGGGTAGACACGGCGTCTGTAGACGTCAGGTAACTGACGGTGGACACGCTTCCTCGGGCATCTTTTCTTGGTACAACTATCACCTTCCGAGTGGCTGCGGAGACTGCTGTGTCCAGGTCTCAGGGTCGCGTTTTCTCTTTGTGACTAGAGTGTGAGCAGCTGTGACTGGTCGGAGATGCGACGTCTTGGCTGGCAGCGGTTTGATCCCCTGGCACTTTTGGGGTAATGCTTCTGCGGCCTGTGGATAGCCACATATTTGCATGCCCCGGTGTTTCCAGTTACGATGGTGACGGTTGCAGTAGCAACTTCAGGATCATTTGTGATCAGGGTAGGAAGAAGACCTCGTCAAGTCAAGTACATCGGCAGTGGCTGTGCAGACTGACAGCGCCGACTGGGCGTGGAATCGGTTCTGGCACAGTGGTGAACGTTACTGCGCTGCATGTTACTATGGTCTTTGACCAGAAGCGTCACTTCCTCGATCAGGACCTCGGCAAGTACGCTTGTGGTGGATGTGTGTACAGCTAGGGCTGCTGGTAGATGTATGTGGAGCAAGGGGCAGCTGGACAAGCGGTATCGTAGTGGTGCACGCTTCAGGTGGTGGTGTGGTGCCCGCCTCTACTCTAACCTATAATTGACATCTGATCAAGCGGACACCTGCATACATTGTTGCTATATAGCCTGTCGAGCGGTTGCCAGATTATATAGCCAAGGGTTCGCCTGACTCGCAATCGTGACTTGGACTTAACAATACTAATAAAATAAGCTTTTAGTCATTACTTACCTTTACACCTGCTGTCTCAGTTCGGGTTCACTGGCATCTCGGTGTCGGCACAAATTCGTTCACTCGCAATTAAGGAATCCAGAGTTCAATTCGACATGGGTTTTATCTGGTTCAACATTTGCTCCTTTCCCATTTTTATTTAATTTAGGCGTTTACTTCGGCAAAATAATTCTATTATTTATTTAATCAATTACCCTGTGATTTGAGATTGAAAACGAAATTAATTTCTAGACATAATCACTTAATTGACTATTTACAGGTGTTGGCTATGAATTCACATCTTACTTACTAGAGGTAGCTCAGAAAACCGCTTAAATACACATTCTTCGACAGTGCACTAAATACATAATGCGCTGGTGCAATGTAACCACAATGACAATAACAACCCATTATCTCTTTTCCGAAAGACGGACGCAACTATTAATGGAATTTTATGATAATGAACGAAATTTGATTAGTCGGACATCGCTAATACCTCTCACGCCTTTGATTAATTTTATTACACGTATACTTTTTACACTCCTCACAGTGGTTTGATCTGGGTATCCACGTTTGCCTTGGCAAAGACCAGTGAGATCGTCTCCTTGTATATGGCTGCTGCACATGTAGAGATGGCCTCTTCGGTGGCAAGGTCCTCTAAGAGAACCAGCATCAAAGGTGGTCTACTGCCTGTTTCAACAAGAAATCCGCGACAATGGCGTAGCGCTCGACAACTCCTCCGGCCATGTAATAGTGGGACCAAATGATTTCGCCCAAGGGCATGAGCTGGTGCTGGGCACCTGGCGAAGGCGTAGTTGATACTCGCTAGGACCTTTTCCGCGACATCTCCATAGAACTGCGAGAAGTAGATTGCAGTTGAGTCAGCATGGGTGTAGATGCTGACGATGTATCGCCTGCTGCATTCATCTTTGTCTGGGGGTTGAGTTGGCCTTGGCCTTGCGACAGGTCGATGGCACCCGCATTGATTAGACTCTTGACGTTGGGGTTGTGCTTGCCTCGGTTTGACCTGTGGTTGAGGCAGGTGGCCCTCTGGTACGAACAGGTGACTGCCATCCCAGATTGGTTCACGTGGTGTGCGAAGGCTATTTACGTTAAACCCATTCCTGCACCCATCCTCGTGGTTGCGGTTCCTGGGTGGACGATGTACCGCCTGCTGCATTCATATTTGTCTCGGGGTTGAGTTGGCCTTGGCCTTGCGACAGGTTGATTGATGGCACCCGCATTGATTAGACACTTGACGTTGGGGTTGTGCTGGCTTCGGTTTGACCTGTAGTTGAGGCACATGGCCCTCTGGTGCGAACAGATAACTGCCATCCCTGTAGTCCCATTCCTCTCAGACCGGTTCACGTGGTGTGCGAAGGCTATTTACGCTAAACCCATTCATGCACCCTCCCCGTGGTTGCGGTTCCTGGGTGGAAGGGCCGTAGTAGTCGTACGGTGCAAACCTATGGCCATCGTCTGTGTGGTTGAAGTCCTCGAAATCCTCGTCTATTCCAGTGGCCTTCATGAGCAGGTTATAGTTGGCCCCGTTGGGGTCGGGATTTACCTATAGATTATTAATTCATTTAGATAAAGAAGTGACATTCATATTTTTATCTTCACCGGTGCAATAAGCTTTATTTAGTGGAAATTAGAAATTAAATGACAGTAACCAATGCGAGAGTTTTATAAGAATGTCTAACATCACATAGTTGTTTATCCCGGTGTCCCTCTACATCCTCTCTCGGTCCAAGTTGTTTTCGAAAACCCCATCTCACCATCTCACAAGTGTGAGTCCAAGCCTATGCCTACGACCCGAGAATGACAGGGACCGAGATAGGATGCAAGGAAACACCAGGATGAATAACTCCGTGATGTCTGACAGATGGTTCTCACTTCTACATCTAAATGAATTAATAATCTATAGATAAATGGTCTACAAACTGTATTGTTTCGTAATCTCTCTAAAACCCATGTTGCAGATTACGAAAATTTTTGTATTTTAAATACAAACCATGATTATGTATAAATCGTAATTAATAGAATTGTTTTTATATTGGTGGGAGTATTCTTTCCTTTTATCTCCGTATCTCATCCCCCCCCCCCACCACGACCCCCTTCTGGACAAACGTAATGTATTTATAATCAACTTTTGCAAATCGATATTCCCCCATAAGTTCATCAAGTTATAGGTCATCCGGACCGAACCCACGGCAAACAGCGCGCAACACCTCCGTCCTAAATTCTCCTCATTATCGAACCCTAATGATCGCGCGACAATATCCATAAGTTCCTAAAAGGCGCGCACACACACAGACACACACACAGATATATTTTATTGGAGTGTAGTAATAATTAATCATTGAGGTGGGGGGTGGGCTATCGATTGCACGAAAATGTGGGTGTTTTGTCGTCACGCGGCCGGCGGCCAACGGGCGCTCTCGGGCGGAACGCAAGCGTCATCGAGATGTTTTCCGAGGAATTGCAGTGATTTTCGGCCGAATGGAATGACGTCAGCAGACGTGAATGGGTTTCCAGGGAAACGTCGCCGTCGTCGTCGTGTGGGCTCTTTGGGGTAGGAAAGGCGGTGGCGGTGGCGGTGGCGGCGGGTGCATCCCGTACTTTATTTATAGTAGTCGAAAATAAAGATTGCATCATGGATGTCGTCGTGGGCGGGATGGGGAGGGGGAGGAAGGGAGGGTAATTTTATACTATTCTGTCTCCGAATACTCCCACATGGTCTCCGCGGGCGCGGAACGATCGGGCTGGAGCTGGAACGAGTGCGTTTAATAAATATGTGGCTTCCAAATGTAATAGGGGTACACTTTATTCCGCAATAAATGTCCTATATTTTAAAACCAAAAATTCGAACGAATAACAAATGCTGACAAAAGACCTAGCCAAAATTCAAATAATTCAAATAAAACGAATAACTTTGTTAGTATCACTTTATTAACTTGGAGTAGTTACTATAGTTTCGACAATTTCAGCTTGTCATTTTCAAACTATGACAAGCTGAAATTGCAACTTTGTTAGATTAGAAGATGCGTTGTTTCTCGTCACATGACTTTGCGTTGTTTGATGTGTTTTGTTCCTTTTAAGATTCTGCTGATAACCTCAAGGTTTGTAAAGGCATTGAACCTATTCCATTCGTAAGATACGCCGATAGGTACACATTTCTAAAGCTTTAACTTTTTCATACTGGCATCTGCTCCGATTCATAGATCACTACAGGGAATATACTGTGCGATCAAGTTACTACGAAACGTAGCAAGTTAACGTGGGAAAACAGTTTATTTTACGTTGCTGCTTCCCAGTTAGCACATATCTGAGCAAGCTCAAACTGAGAACAAGTACTTAGATTTTTTGTAAATTAAATAGATGACCCAGTTAGAGAACAAGTACGTGTTCTCAGTTTGAGCTTGCTCAGATATGCTACTGATACAACTGTGCTAACTGGGTCATCTATTTAATTTAATTTACAAAAATCTAATAGCACTATTGGATGAATTGATTTATTGTACGCCTTCTACATTACGGAAGTTTCAACTTTTTAAAATTATGACAGGGAATATATTCTGCAACGAATTTTGACCGCAGTCCTAATTTTCGTTTATGACTCTAATATGAATACTTTACACGATTAATGTGCTCGTCGTTGATAACGAGTACTCTTAATACTAGATTGCTTTTAGTGACGGTCTTATACTTTTTTCTGGGTAATAAGGCCTCGATTTTATTCCAAATATTGTTTTTTTTTTAATTAGGGGGTGTTTCTTGGCACATTAACGTACGCTATTTCTTCGAAATATCCCCGAATAAAACAGTCAGCGGTATAATCCGGTGAACGCGGAGGTAAATTAAAATCGCTTCTGCTCGAAAGAAAAAAAAAATCGCCAAAGAGATCTATTGTGTTCCTTGCAGTATGCGCCGTGCCTCCATCTTGTTGGAATGGTTTTTCACAGCTGGCCATATTCTGGCCATTCATGAGAACATCATTGCGAACGCTACGAATGTCAATACTAATGATGGACGTCTTAAATAATTCATACGGGCGATTCGTATAGCAAGTTCTCGGTGTTACTTACAACTTCTGCAGTTAAAACAAAGTTCGCCCATTGATCGGCCCGGTTCAAAACTTTCTCTAAACCTTTTTCTTACTCCTCCTGCTAGCATAATCCCTTAGGTGGTTCCCAGTTGGCCCTCGGAGTCGGCGCTCGAGTCTACTGCATTATGAACACATTAATCAAAAGTTTTGAATGTGTTATTGATTGGCCATTAATTACTCCGGAAGTTACATTTATTTTATATATAGTATACCTATATATAAATGTATACATATATATTAATAGTAGTTTTTTGTTGATATAGATAATTACCCAACCGGCCAAGTCATTTATCCTCCTTTCTTTTCTCCCTACCAGCCCCAAAAATCTCAAAATTCGTTTGCAATTTCGACGTCAGGAATGATTGTAATCTGAATTAGGTTGTTACTTCCTGTCACTAGGTGTCTCTGGCGTCTATGCTTAACCATTCACTGCTCACTTCACAAGCTGGACATGCGTGAAGTGCCACCCGTGTTTTTTTTTAAAAGATCATTGCATATCCGCGCGAGGAGCGGAGGGGGCACCACACCGTCGTATAGGAAAACGTGCTAGGCGGTTCTTAAAGGTTCTACCGTGATGTTAGTTCCGAGCGCTTTCGGACTTCCTTTCTTACTCATCCCTCCGCCGTCTTAGCAACGATAATCCCATCTTTGTGGGCTGCAGAGGAACCTCCACCATCGATCATATTCTCATCACCCAAGACCTTTCTCCCTACTTTGGCCACTGCTCCATTGCCTCCCCGGTCTGATCTGACCACCTGCACCCTCGTGCAAACTTTCCCCTGCACCCTCACTCCTAGCAAGCAATACCACCGTGCCGACTGGAAGACTTTTCAAACCTTCATGGATGGGGTGGCATGGCCACCTACTATCACCTCCACCGACGAGATTGGTCAACTCATCGATGCCATTCGGGAGGCCTGCAGTAGCAGTGACGGTTCGCGGGTTTTTTTCTGGTACGGCCGTGCAACAAGAGGTAGTAATACAGATATGTAGGGTCAGTTGCAGAGACGGCTGGCTGCGTGACTGCACCTATCTGTATTTTCCTCGGCCGTACCAGAAAAAAAACGAACCGTCACTTTGGTCACTTTGCAGTAGATACATCCCTACCTCTCTCTCCCCTCCCCAAAACTCATCCTCTATCGAAACATGTGGCCGACCTGCACAAACAGAAGCGGCAAATATGCCGCCGCCTCCGCTCTTCACACGATCAGGCCGAAATTGAGTGAAACCGCTTGAACGCTCTCCTCAGAAGGGAAATCAAATCTCTAATGCCTCAGCCACATGAAACTCCTCGTGCTGCTCATCGCTATGCTCCTCGCGTTGCCGCGATGTTGCCCTCTCTGCCCACACACTGCTCTACTCGCGCAAATATCTGCCGCCTGGGTGCTGGGCACCCCTAACACCCCCGCTTGGCGCGCCCTGCTCCTCACTACCCCAACTGATAAAGCACATTGTTTCGCCAACCATCTGAACACTATCCACTACTCCACCAAGTCGGGGAGTCAATCCACCAGCTTCAAGACGAAGCGTTGTGCTGTCAGCCCCTCGCTCAATCCTCCTTTCTTTCCTCCCCACCAGCCCAAGTGTTCAGGATTTATCTCCTGACACTGTAGCGGCCCTCATCCATGCCTCCAAAAAAACTCGGCCCCAGGACCGGTTGACAACTCCCATCCTCTACTAATCGCTTCCTTACAGCCATCTTCCAATCATGCATTACCAGCGGCTACTTTCCTCCCTCGTGGAAAGCAGGCAAGGTCATCATGATTCCCAAATATCCCAAAATATTGAAATCCTTCCTCCTATCGCCCCATCTCCCTAGTCAATACGCTGCACAGTGGGTCGATTACATCAAAAACTGGCCAAAATTATTTTCGTTGATTCAGTTGTTGGATATGATAAATGACATTCATTTTAATAAAAAAATAATAATTTATTGATACTGGGTGTAAAAAAACGCCTAGTTTAAGCATTTAAATTTAGAAATTGCAATATTTTTGACAATTTTATCATACCTATGTAAAATCAATGTTCATTAAATAACAAACACAATTTATGAAACTAGTTTAAAACAAGAACAAAAAATCATAAAAATAGATACGTCATATTAAAAAATATATCTATAACGAGGAATCATCACTGTCACTGTCTTAAACGTCAGAGCTAGTAGTAGCAATATTTGGAGGTTGTAATAACTGTAGAACGTGTTTGTCTAACTGACTTGCTTTAATTTTTATTTGTCGCATCCTTGAAATTAAAGGATCTGAAGACATTAATAAAGACTGAATTATATATGGTCTTCTCTATATTTTGTTACTTGCTTCTAGCGCTTCTTTATTAAGCTGTCCTATTGGAAGTAAGGCCTTTTCAATTATAATTGGTCCGTGAATGAGGACTTTGTGGACAGTAGGAGGCATCGGATACCAAGGGAACTTTTTACAAAAATCTTTGCCGTTTCTAATATATACATATATTTTGAAAGCCTCTACATTAATATTATAACCACTAGCCATTGCAGTCAAAATTATATTCAATCGTTTGATAATATTTACATCAATTCGCTGATATGTTTCCGGAAGAAACGTCTGGCTGTATTCCCATCATTACTACTACCACATCCAGGTGTGGGCTTATCTACTATAAGTCCCTGTGCTGACTTGAATCTGAGTCTTTTTTTAACATATGCGTATAAATACATCTAATATCATTTTTTGGCGAAGGCGATTGCAGTAGTACATCCACTAATGTTTTTTTGGTAAGAATAATATTCTCATCTAACGATCTTGTAATAAACGCAAGCGTTAAGAATATTTAGTTTTATTATTTACTTTTATTTTATTTTGTTTAGTTTATTCAGTTTTAATTTTAATTGTTTTTAATATAAATAACTGATATTTTAAGGTTTGGATGGAAGAACAGTTGAGTTTTTACTCAGAACTGAATCCCGCCTTATGTTTTTGTATTATTAGTAAAATTAATGTTCTTATTTGTATATTTCAATTCTGTTTTTGTTTTATTTTACTTTTTCTTACAAATAAAGTGGTTTATTATTATTATTATATATATATATATATATATATATATATACAAGGTGTCTAAAAAAGACACCACCAAAATGATATGGTGTATTCCTGAGACAAAAAACAAGCAAATTAACTAAATTTATCTATATGAAAAATTACATACTTTCCAAGATACAGCAAGTCAAAGTTTTAGATTTTTAAATTGTTTTAATCTATATCTCGAAAATGGCAGATGAGAATGATTTGATTATTTTTTTCTGACAACTACATTAGGTGTACTACATTGTTTAAAAATTTCAAGAAATTTCTTCAAGTACAAAGGTGCTCCTGAGGACATGCTGTTTACATTATTACATAGAACTTTTTTGTTCTTCACATTTTTTACGATTCAATATTTTTTTCAATGCAACTCGTCACTTTTAAGGAATTTATAACTCTTAAAGTTTTTTTGTTTACGTCTTATTTTTAACAAAAAAAAATAAAAAAGAACTTATTGTTTGGAAAATTTCGTGTTAAAAAATGAAATAATCTAAGTAAGCGGGTGTCAATTCGTTGAAAACGTGTGTCAGTACAATTAAAACTTTCAATTCAAGTAAAACTGGTTAACACGTTGAGTGGTGGTGACCGAAGTATCGCCGGTGGTTGAAGCGCATCGACGCGACGCGCGGGCGCATACAATGTGTACTGTGATTTTTTTTTTATGAGGGTCATTTTGAACAATTTTTGTAATTTGTTAAATAATTTGATATGTTAAAATAAAAGCAGTTTTTGGATTATAGTTATTTTTAAGACTTTTCTTGCAGGACGAGCGCAATTAAACAATGAACAATAAGTTCTTTTTTATTTTTTTTTGTTAAAAATAGGGCGTAAACAAAAAAACTTTAAGAGTTATAAATTCTTTAAAAGTGATGAGTTGCATTGAAAAAAATATTAAATCGTAAAAAATATGAAGAACAAAAAAGTTCTTTGTAATAATGTAAACAGCATGTCCTCTGGAGCACCTTTGTACTTGAAGAAATTTCTTGAAATTTTCAAACAATGTAGTACACCTAATGTAGTTGTCAGAAAAAAATAAACAAATCATTCTCATCTGCCCTTTTCGAGATATAGATTAAAATATTTTAAAAATCTTAAACTTTGACTTGCTGTATCTTAGAAAGTATGTAATTTTTCATATAGATAAATTTAGTTAATTAGCTCTTTTTTTGTCTCAGGAATACACCATATCATTTTGGTGGTGTCTTTTTTAGACACCTTGTATATATATATATATATATATATTTGGAGATACTTAATTATGTTCGGGTATTCATCGAATGATATTGGAATATATTTAAATTATTATCTTAAGATGGCAGTTAAAAGCGGTAAATGTTTTTGCAGTTTATAATAGCCGAGGTATTGGGCTAAAAGGCTTTGCAAAGGATTTTGCCCGACAATTCCGGAAACGTCACTAAATGTCTAGTTGAGTGCAGATTTACTAGTATTTGCTGGATGTTGTTTTTGCGCATGTAATAAAAATACAAAACAGACTGTTACATTTAAAATCTGCTGGCCAAAGTATAGCATATATTATGTTGTACATACCTCCAGGTTGTGAATCCATTTTTTAAACCACTTCGAATTTGGTCTTTTACAAATTATACTTTTAATTCGTCGACGCGTCGTACAACTGAGTATCGGACATCACTCAACTTTACACTGTGCTAGTTATAAGGGTAGCAATCTCACCACCTAAAAACTTACGGTTTATTGCGGGCAGGTACCCTGAGCTTATGACACATAGGTTATAAATGTAAAATAGCATATTTTAATATTTTGGGTTTTTTCAACTTTTGATACAATCGGCCCCACTGTACGCTGGGAAAAATACTCGAACGCCTGGTCTTGGTCAACCTAAAATCTGCTGGAGATGAGTTCATCCCCGACGGGTTGGGCATGACAGCATTTTGCACTTACCGCTACGGCGCACAGTGGGGCAGAATGTACATTTTTCTTGTCAAAATTCTAAAACTTATTAAACTTCCTGATTTCAAGAAAAATAATTTAAAATATTTAATTTGTAAATTGGGGTGTTTTTTAGGGGATGAAAATAGAAATGGCTTGAGTAAAATTCTGAAACTTATGAAACTGGGCTAAATTAACCTCGTGATCCAGGAAAAATAGTTTATTTTTATCTATTTGATAAACGGGGTTGGTTTTAAGGAGATGAAACTTGAAATGGCCGAGTAGAATTCTGAAATTTTGGATTCGTGTAGTATTCGATCGAATTAACATAATCTCTTAGGTAAAGTAGGGTGGATTTTAACGTTAAGAAAACCTAAAAAAATCTTTGAATTCGTATGGAATTATCTTTCAAATTAGGAGAGAGTGGTTAACCACTTCGCGCCCATGCTGCTTTGATTTAATCCCAGAGTTGATGAAAAATTACTTCTTTGTTGTTGCCTTTTTCTACGAAATATTATTTCACTGTCACAAACTTACCCATTTATCCAAAAAAAAATATGAAAAAAATATTCCATAGATGGCGCTAAAGGAGTCATTTTTTTGTACAATGTTTTTATTAACCTGGGCGTGAAGAGGTTAACAAAATCCTGTATGTTCTCACAGGATGGAAATTAAAAGAATTCATGTAGAAATACTTTCACGAATAATTAAAAGATCGTGAACACTAGGGCAATTTACCTTTAAAGTTGGCATCAATTCAAAGGCGACACGAATGCAGCAACAATGCAAAAAAAGGGTAAAAAAAAGCTGATTGGAGGTAATTAAAACACATTACACAAGTATTTGCTATAGAAACACATTTGCAAAACGGGCCATAGGGATTTACACGTAAAATTTGAAATGTATTAATATTGGCTCCCCTAATTATTTGACAGTATGGGTCTTCTTACATTATTTAAAGCTTTTTAAGCTGAATGATTTGGTACCTTAGTCAATAGTTTCTGCATGATAATTGTCGAGATATTTGCAACAAACTTTACAACTATTTTGAATTAAAAACAAAGGTTTGCCATGAAATCATAATGGCGGATATTTTATTTTTCTTTAAAAAGTGACAGTCGCTGTCACGATGTACGATTTACAACCGGCCGTGTATTCTACATAAGAAACAGTATTTATAAGTTAATTGTTTTACACAGGAACTATTTTAGAAGTGTACGTGATTTGTTCAGTGTTGGAATTACGGAGAAGGCAATACTCGGCAAAAGGACTATACAATGAGTATAAAAATCATGTAAGTAGATTGATATTACAAAACAATTAAAGGAGCCAATTGTAACACATTTCAAATTTAGAGTAAAGTAGTAATTATTAATTGAATAGTACTTTTGCTGGTTATTGCTTTATCCGGAAATTCTTTCTTGTGTAGAAAGTGTTAATAGTAACGCGGCAGCAAACGTCACATTTTGGAACAAAATGAAATATCCGCCATTATGATTTCATGGCAAACCTTAATAATATTTATTTCATGTACACACTTCTTCATGAAGTTTACATATGTCAATTATATCTGGGTAAAAACTTTAAAATACAATACTGTTTAAAAATTCAAAAAATAGACAAATATTGAAATATAAAACATCAAAATATACACAACATATTCAAGTACAAAATACATAAATTTAATATCAAACTAGAATATTGTAAAATACATAAGTAAAAACATACTACAATCATATTAAAAGTAAGAAAATCTCACTCTCTGCATTACACAATTAAAAAACTAATTTTAGGAGACATCAGCAATAATGTTATTGAAATATTCATCCCAAGTGTAGTATGCCCTAGTACTTAAAACGTTCTTCATTTTATTTTTGAAATGCGAGCACTCTAGAGAAGTCATTTTTTGTGGGAGAATATTATAAATTTTGTTTTTAATTCAAAATAATAGTATTATATCGGTAAATACTCTGCAGAAACTATTGAGTAAGGTACCAAATCATTCAGCTTAAAAAGCTATATGCGAAGAAACAGTCTGTGTTTGGTTATATGTTTTCGCAACTGATGGTTAGCGAAAAACCCTAAATGCCGTGATGATCCTCATCGACTAATCTGTTTCTTCTATTCCAGTCTAATTATGTTCTTCTTATAGAGTTAGAAACAATTCGCAAAAATGTCGTCACTAAATTGAGGAAAGCTCAAATCACATCACTGGTTAACTTTCTAATCAGAATAAAAATCCCTGGGGTAATTGTAAGTGTTCAAAACCTGGAGGCGACCCTATATACTTGATTTGCAAAATTCATATATTTATAAACACTAAAATACATTTATTCACCTTTGGCTCTCTTTTTACAAAATATAGATCAAACATATGTATAAATAGCAGTAAGTAGTTAATATGACAAATGAGAATTAGATGAGTTCAATTTCATAAATTTCGTCCAAATAACATCTCTATTCTCTGGAATAGATTTAGCTATTTACTTCCCTCTAAGAATAACTATATTTGTCGGTGACGGTTCCCGGGTTTTTTTTTCTGGTACGGCCGACGAACAAGAGGTGGTAATACAGATCTCTGCAACTGACCCTACCTATTTGTATTACCACCTCTTGTTCCTCGGCCGTACCAGAAAAAAACCCGCGAACCGTCACTGATATTTATACATAAAGCAAAAATTACATTTTGATCGTCGTGTCCAGTCTCCAGAAGAATTTCTTATAACATTTCTGCTGTATCATGTTGGGAATTATTTTTACGTAAATATTTATTAGCTACACTATCACTACTTTATTACTTTGTCCAAAGAAAATATAACGTGGTAAAATAAGTTAACACACTAATTTAAGTTCATCTTAAACTAATGAACTAACGCAGATGTTTCTAAAAAATGTTTTTTTGATTGAATTGATCACTTGGTACAAATTATCTGCTTGAAAACACAACTTGCACTTTTTAAAATAAATTAATACATACATACAAGGGGTAAGTAGAACCCAATTAAAATCTCGTGGCATGTTTACGTAGATATACATAAGCGATATGAAGTGATCGGGGTAACTAGGACCTGTCCAAAATCTCGTGGCAAGTTTGCGCAGAGTGAGAAAGTACTCGGAGAGAATACGTTCTCACTTTGCGCACCGAATTTAAATTCAAGATAGTTACTGCGCAACGTTCCGCGAGATTTTGGTAGAGGCGGCTGAGACAGAGATGCCGCTCATGCTGCACTACTTACTCTTATAAAAGAAGCAAATATTTCGCTGTTGTTTTGGTCAAATTTTCATCTACGAGCCGCCGCACAGTGGGACAGAACGGCCAAAAAAGTGATCATCGAGGTTTTCGTTGTCACCAAGGGCGGAAACGGTTCACATTGCATGAAAATCATAAGACATTGTTTAAATCATTATTATTACTTCCAATTGTACGAAAATATGGAGTTAATTATGCACATATGGGGAATTAGACGATTTAGACAAACAATAATTTTCGATTCGATTTCTTTAGATTTGTTATGTTAAAAAAATAGGAAAAACAGACATTTTTGAATTAATATACATGTTTGCGCTAGATTAGGGACTTTTATTAGTCCTTTCCAATTTGGGCAGCGGAATTCGCACTATACATTTTATTGTCTAAGTCACGTGGTCGCAGGCGGTCGCAGCCAACAATAACAAAAAACGAAACTATATTAAATTCTCTTTAATTTCTGAAAGTTATTCAATACCATTTTATACCACTTTTTAGATATCGTAGTTCAAAAAAAAATATTCGAATTGATGTTTGTGATTGGCTACAAAAAGGTGCCGACGGTCAAAAAGTAAAATTTATATCCTTAAGAATGTTTACAGTGTCATGCAACCCAAAAGTTTAATGTTAACTGCATGTAATACAATTTTTTTGAAAAACTTTCGAATTAATTTTTCGACGTTTCCGTTACTTAGTAACGCAATTACGGTTACTAAGTAACATATTATTACTAAAAATTATTAAAAATATGTTTTAGAATTGTATTAGGCCATTTTCATTATTATTTCCAACATAATATGATTCAGCCTAATGATCACTTTTTTGGCCGTTCTGTCCCACTGTGCGCCGTTGGCTCTACTGTTGTTGCCTGTACAAGGAGGGGAACAAGATTAGGAAGAATAAAAAGCCACGCTGCACTTGATTTATTTTCATTTTGATACTCATCGAAACAATTTACCTCCGATCTAATAATTTGTACATCGACTTCACAAGTACAATAAACGATAGAGATCTATTACATAGTACTGTTTAAACAATTCATATATATTTATTTATATATTCATGTATATAATTGAATAACAACATAATATGGCGACCATTTTGATGAGATGGAACGAGCGCGCCTCAATATGAAGCATAATCTAAAAAGCCCTCTCTCCCCCTCATTGTTTCACTAGTTGCAATAAATAAGGCGTTGGCGAAATTAAATACGTCTACAACACTGACGGCTCGCGGGGTGACGGTGCGGTCACGCCCGCAACCTCGGCCGTACCGTGAGTCAGGGGCGGCTCGTTATGTCGAGCCAAGGAGCCATGACACTACCTGTAGTTTCAAGCTCTTATTTTGGTAGAGGAAGATAAATCGCTCTTTCTTTCTTCAAAAAAGGAGGGGGGGGGGTATATTGTATAAGTGGCTCTACCATCAACATGTTCCACGAGCCGCCACTGCCGTGAGTCATCCCGCGAGCCGTCACTGGTCTACAAGTGCATCAAACACAAGGAATATACCGCGCGTTAGTCTTAGAAACTAAATGTGCCCATCGTAATAGAAGTAATAGTGAGTTTGTGTTTGCTTTGGAAACGCGCTTAAAATAAATATACTTGTGGTCTGCAATAAGTAATATATATATTATAAGTTTCAAGTAAATAAATACTGGCACCCCGTGCGCGGAGTTTTATAAAATTTGTGTATATCTATATATATATTTATGTACTACAGGATGTCTCAAATATGATAAGGTTTAGTTTTTTTTTCTTCAGATTATTATGCAATGTTCATAGTGGTGTTTACTCACAACTTGAATTTTTCAATTTCTTGATTGATGGTTGAGGTGTTAACTTCGTGATATATTTTGGATCTTTACATAAAACAGTTTCTTTGTTAATATCACACTTTTTTTTTAATGATTCGAGTTTCGATCATAAGCTGATCATTTTAAAATTTTAAGTTTGAAGTCACTAAAATATAAAGTGTGTTATTAACAAAGAAACTCTTTTATTTCAAGTTTTCAATTTCTATTCATTTTGAGGTTTTCTGCAAATTTTCTTAGTTTTTTTCAATTATACTTCGTAATTGCGAAAATTTCTTGTGCTTGGAGTGAATTTTTCTTTCTTAACACATATTATTTTTAGGATAATATAAAGAACATAATTATTTTTAATTAGCTTCAAAATCCCTACACTTTCTTAGCTGTTTTTTTTTAAAGAACTAATTGCAATTATTATTTTGATTGAAGACCCTTTTACTACCAAGGTTACGAAATTTTAAGGAATTCAAATCTGAAACGTTCAACTTAATTGTAATTGTAGGCATCGAGCCATATTCTGTTACAGAATTTATGGAATTTTTTCGACTTAACAAATTTTATGTTTAAATTAAGTGTAAGTAAATACTGTATGATTTATTACTTTAATGCACTTTTTCGCCTCTGACCATTTCGGTTTTGTTACCTTTTATCGTGTCTAAACATGTAAATGGCATTAGAATAAATTTTGATTGTTATTGTCTGTGAGAAACAATCTATTGATGTAATAATGTCAACTTCATCAAAGACAAATGCGAATGGTGCACCGGGCAACAAATATTTGCGAAGTTTCATTCTTGTAGCAAAGTTTTCAATTTTTTTTAGAATTCCAAAAAATGTAACTTAAAAATTACACAAGCGTGTTCCAATAAGATTATCTTGTAATTAAAGGAAAAGATATTTTTGGATTTCTAATAAATCTCGTGGTAGCATCTATTCTAAGTAATGTTAGAACATTGTATGCTTACTGTCATTGTTTTTTAACCAAAATTAAAACACGTTACTTCGGAATGAACGCTATGACGTTTAAGTGGGATTATTTTGTAATTGAAGGATGGGGTATTTTGGAATTTTTATGTAATCACGTTGTAGCATCTATTTGAACCAACTTGAGAAAGTTTCGTTCTTGTAGCAAATATTTTTCAATTTTTTTAGCCCAATTTCAAAAAATGTAACTTTGAAATTAACACAAGTACATTCCAGTAGGATTATCTTGAGATTAAGGGCAGGGATGTTTTGGAAGTGTTTATGAAATCACGCGGTAGCATCTATTCTAAGTAATGTTAGAGAGTTTCAAGCTTGCAGCCATTTTTTTAAAAAATTTTCGCCGAATTTACAAAAAAAAAGTAATTTCGGAATGAACACTATGATGTTCAGGCGGGATTATCTTGTAATGGGCGGAGGGGGTATTTGGGGATTTTCATGGAATTATGTTGTAGCATCTATTGTAAGTAATGTTAGAAAGTTTCAGCTTGTAGCCATTGTTTTTAATTTTTTTTTTCGCCAAATTTAAAAAAAATTAATTTCGGAATGAACACTATGACGTTTAAGTGGAATTATCTTGTAATGGGCGGAGGGGGTGTTTGGGGATTTTTATGGAATCACGTAGTAGCATCTATTATAAGTAATATTAGAAAATTTCAAGCTTGTAGCCATTGTTTTTAGTTTTTTTTTTCGCCGAATTAAAAAAAATAATTTGGGAATAAACACTACGACGTTCAAGTGGGATTATCTTGTGATTGAAGGAGGGGATATTTTGGGATTTTTATGGAATCACGTAGTAGCATCTATTATAAGTAATGTTAGAAAGTTTCAAGCTTGTAGCCATTGTTTTTAATTTTTTTTCGTCGAATTTAAAAAAAATCAATTTCGGAATAAACACTATGACGTTCAAGTGGGATTATCTTGTGATTGAAGGAGGGGATATTTGGGGATTTTTATGGAATCACGTAGTAGCATCTATTATAAGTAATATTAGAAAATTTCAAGCTTGTAGCCATTGTTTTTAATTTTTTTTTCGCCAAATTTAAAAAAAATTAATTTCGGAATGAACACTATGACGTTTAAGTGGAATTATCTTGTAATGGGCGGAGGGGGTGTTTGGGGATTTTTATGGAATCACGTAGTAGCATCTATTATAAGTAATGTTAGAAAGTTTCAAGCTTGTAGCCATTGTTTTTAATTTTTTTTTTTCGTCGAATTTAAAAAAAATTAATTTCGGAATAAACACTATGACGTTCAAGTGGGATTATCTTGTGATTGAAGGAGGGGATATTTGGGGATTTTTATGGAATCACGTAGTAGCATCTATTATTAGTAATATTAGAAAATTTCAAGCTTGTAGCCATTGTTTTTAATTTTTTTTTTCGTCGAATTTAAAAAAAATGTAATTTCGGAATGGACACTGTGACGTTGAAGTGGGATTATCTTGTAATTAACGGAGGGGGTATTTGGGGATTTTTATGGAATTACGTTGTAGCATCTATTCTAAGTAATGTAAAAGAGTTTCAAGCTTGTAGCCATTGTTTTTAATTTTTTGTGCCAATTAAAAAAAATGTCATTTCGGAAAGAAGACTATGACGTTTAAGTAGGATTATCTTGTAATTAGCGGTGCGGGTATGTGTGGATTTTTAAGGAATCACGTAGTAGCATCTATTCGAAGTAATGTAAGATAGTTTTAAGCTTCTAGCCATTGTTTTTAATATTTTTTTTTCGCCGAATTTAAAAAAATTGAATTTTGGAATGAACGCCATGACGTTTAAATGGGATTATCTTGTAATGGACGGAGGGGGTATTTGGGGATTTTTATGGAATCATAAAGTAGTATCTATTGTAAGTAATGTTAGAGAGTTTCAGGCTTGTAGCTATTGTTTCTTAATTTTTTTCGCCGAATTTAAAAAAATGTAATTTTGGAATAAACACTATGACGTTCAAGTGGGATTATTTTGTAATTGACGGAGGGGGTATTTGGGGATTTTTAAGGAATCACGTTGTAGCATCTGTATTCTTGTAGCATTTTTTTTTAAATTTTTAACCGAATTTAAAAAAAATAACTTTTAAATTTCCCGTTTCCAGTTTTCATAAATTTACACGAAAATATCGCAAAAGCTGTTGTAATTTTTCACAAAATGAAGCTTAAATTGTTATTGAGTGATTTGGAGAAGCTTCAAGCGGATAACAATTGTTTTTAATTTTTTTTCGCGTCAACAAAATTTTTCATAAATTTACACGAAAATATCGGAAAACCTATTGAAGGAACGTATTGTAACTATTAACAAAACCAATTTTGAACTAATATTAAGTGATATTTGGAAGTTTCAAGTGAACAGCAATTGTTTTTATGTTTTTTTTTCTGTCAACGAAATGTTTACAATTTTTCTTAAATTTTCACCCTGTTTGCATGAAACATTGCAAAGTTATTAAAGGAATGTATTGTAACTTTTCAGAAAATCAATTTTGAATTATTATTAAGTGATGTTGAGAAGTTTCAAGTGGATAGCAATTGTTTTTATATTTTTTTCGCGTCAACAAAATTACTATAATTTTTTTATAAATTTACACCGTTTCTGCAAATATCGCAAATACCATTGAAGGAATGTATTGTTATTTTTCACAAAATCAATCTTGAATTAATATTGAGTGACTTTGAGGAGTTTCAAGTGGATAGCAATTGTTTTTTAATTTTTTTTGCGTCAACAAAATTATTACAATTTTTCATAAATTTGCACCGTGTATCTTGTAATTAAGGCATGGATATTTTAGAGTTTATATGAAATTACGTGGCAATATCTATTTTGAATATTTTTAGAAAGTTTCTTGATTGTAGCTGTAGGTCTTCAACCTATTTTAATTTTAATTTCGTAACAATAACCTCAGTAAAACTTTATACGCAGGGCCAAAAATAGATAATAAAACTTACAGGTCATTAACATTTTTTGGTGAAGTTAGCCAAAAAATACGCAATATTCTAAAAAAACATGATATCAATGTAGCATTTAAAACAACGAACCAAATTTGTAACTCTATTTTTAATTCCAAAACTCCGATAGATAAATTAGAAAGATCAGGCATTTATAAACTAACATGCAAAGATTGTAAAGGAGTGTACATAGGGCAATCTGGTCGTAACTTTAAAATCAGATTAAAAGAACATTTAAGATCCTTCCGATTACACCAAAATAATTCAACATTCGCGAACCACCTAATTGAGAACCGACATACTTTTGAAGATGATGTACTTGAAATAATCCACTTCGCAGAAAAAGGCCCGAAAATGGACCTACTCGAATCCCTAGAAATCCACAAAGCGAAGCGTAATCCGGACTTCCCCATAATTAACGACCAGGTCGACCTAGTATTCTCCTCCTTATTCCATTCCGCATAAATACGTGTGTTTATTGTAATTTAATTTACTTTAAGTTTGAAAATGATCAGCTTATGATCGAAACTCGAGTCACTAAACAATAAAGTGTGATATTAACAAAGAAACTGTTTTATTTAAAGTTCCAAAATGTATCACGAAGTTAACGCCTCAACCATCAATCAATCAAAAATTATAATTTTAGAATGAACGTAAGGACGTTCAGAAGGGAATATCTTGTAATTTAGGGATGGGATGTTTCGGGATTTTTATGGAATCACGTAATAGCGTCTGCTTATGGTAACTTTGGAAAGTTTTATTCTTGTAGCAAATGTGTTTCAACTTCTAAGACGAATTAAAAAAAAATATATATCTTTAGAATGAACAAAAGGACGTTCAAGTGGGATTCTCTTGTAATTTAGGAATGGGATGTTTTAGGATTTTTATGTATTACCGTAGTAGCATCTATTTGAATGATTTTTGAAAGTTTTATTCTTGTAGCAAATGTTTTTTCAATCTTATTTGCTGAATTAAAAAAAAAAAACTTGAATCTTTAAAATGAACAAAAGGACGTTCAAGTGGGATTTTCTTGTAATTTAGGAATGAGATGTTTTAGGATTTTTCATGGAATCGCGTAGTAGCATCGTTTTGAATAATTTCATAAAGTTTTATTCGTATAGCAAATGTTTTTCAATTTTATTTGTTGAATTTAGAAAAAAAACATGAATCTTTAGAATGAACAAAAGGACGTTTAAGTGGGATTTTCTAGTAATTTAGGAATGTTATGTTTTAGGATTTTTAGCATCTATTTGAATAATTTTAGAAAGTTTTATTCTTGTAGCAAATATTTTTCAATTTTTTTTTTAGCGAAATAACGAAAAATGTAACTTTAAAATTAACACAAGGGTTTTCGATTGGGATTAACTTGTAGTTAAGGAAAGATATGTTTTGGGGATGCGGATGTTCTTTCTCTCCTTTTTAAATAGTCCCTGATGAACATAATTGTTTATCCTATTTAGGCACAGTACTGTGGTAATTTACAGGGTGAGCAATAATGTTTGCAGACATGTTAAATTTCACGCCAAAAAATCTTCGATCGCTCAAAGTTCATGCCAAGAAAAAAATAGTAAAGAGCAACTAGATTTGACACTTATTTATTCAGCCGGCGTCGTATGTCGTATTTTTCCATTGTGTTCATTAATTCTTCGAATTTAATTATTTTACCTTCTATTTCTAGGCAATGTTGGAAAAGCAATCTAAGGTTTTTTTCTTCATATGATCAGTTGTAAATAAATTTGAGTCAACCTCACTTATTGTAGAAGCATAAATTTAATAAATTCATCAGTTGTACCAACATGTATATTTGGTTGCCTACCTATCAATCTGCAAGCATTGTTGCTCACTCTGTATTTGGTACATGTACAGGACGGCAAACGTAACTTGCCGTTGCGCACTGGCAAAATTGTGGGCGGAACGTTCGATAGATTTCGTGAAGAGTTCGCGCGCCTGGTACATTCATTTTTAAAAGTAACAGTTCAATGGTTGGTGGAGGAGAGCGCCCGATAGAGTTGTAAATGAATAGCACATGCGAAGAATATGTGCTTACTTATTACATAGACTGTAGAAAGAGAGAGAGAGAGCTTTCGCTTGCTCTCTGCGCGTCTGGCCAACTTACATTTGCCGTCCTGTACGCACGACCTGTTTCTGTATAACATCAAATTGTTTTTGATAAAAAAGCATAAGCAACGGATGTTCAACTACAGAAAGCGTTTCTTTTTTTTTCTTTTTACAATTAGTATCGTGATGTCTTTTGCCAAATTACAGTTCATTTGAATAAAAATTGAGTAGATTGATTAATAGTTAATAACAGCTAATACTTAAAGGGGTCACCCGCACTCACAATTAAAAAAAACAAAACGATTTCGAGTTTATGTTATTTTCTGAAAGTACATCTCAAAAGTATTTTCGGACAAAAAAAAAATCGATTTTGAGTTTATGTTATTTTCTGAAAGTACATCTCAAAAGTATTATCTGACAAAAAAAAAATCGATTTTGAGTTTGTCATTTTCTGAAAGTAAATCTCAAAAGTATTCCATGACAAAAAAAAATCGATTTTGAGTTTATGCCATTTTCTGAAAGTACAACATCTCAAAAGTATTCCTTGACAAAAAAATCTATTTTGAGTTTATGTTATTTTCTGAAAGTATTCTCGGCCAAAAAAAATCGATTTTGAGTTTATGTCATTTTCTGAAAGTACAACATCTCAAAAGTATTCCTTGACAAAAAAATCTATTTTGAGTTTATGTTATTTTCTGAAAGTATTCTCGGCCAAAAAAAATCGATTTTGAGTTTGTCATTTTCTGAAAGTACAACATCTCAAAAGTATTCTCGGACAAAAAAAATCAATTTTGAGTTGATGTCATTTTCTGAAAGTACAACATCTCAAAAATATTCCCTGACAAAAAAAATCTATTTTGAGTTTATGCCATTTTCTGAGAGTACAACATCTCAAAAGTATTCCCTGGCAAAAAAAAATCGATTTTGAGTTTATGTTATTTTCTGAAAGTACATCTCAAAAGTATTATCTGACAAAAAAAAAAATCGATTTTGAGTTTGTCATTTTCTGAAAGTAAATCTCAAAAGTATTCCATGACAAAAAAAAATCGATTTTGAGTTTATGCCATTTTCTGAAAGTACAACATCTCAAAAGTATTCCTTCACAAAAAAATCTATTTTGAGTTTATGTTATTTTCTGAAAGTATTCTCGGCCAAAAAAAATCGATTTTGAGTTTGTCATTTTCTGAAAGTACAACATCTCAAAAGTATTCTCGGACAAAAAAAATCAATTTTGAGTTGATGTCATTTTCTGAAAGTACAACATCTCAAAAATATTCCCTGACAAAAAAAATCTATTTTGAGTTTATGCCATTTTCTGAGAGTACAACATCTCAAAAGTATTCCATGACAAAAAAAAATCGATTTTGAGTTTATGCCATTTTCTGAAAGTACAACATCTCAAAAGTATTCCTTGACAAAAAAAATCTATTTTGAGTTTATGTTATTTTCTGAAAGTATTCTCGGCCAAAAAAAATCGATTTTGAGTTTATGTCATTTTCTGAAAGTACAACATCTCAAAAGTATTCTCGGACAAAAAAAATCGATTTTGAGTTTATGTCATTTTCTGAAAGTACAACATCTCAAAAGTATTCTCGGACAAAAAAAAACGATTTTGAGTTTGTCATTTTCTGAAAGTACATCTCAAAAATATTCTCGGACAAAAAAAATCGATTTTGAGTTTATGTCATTTTCTGAAAGTACATCTCAAAAGTATTCCCTGACAAAAAAAATCGATTTTGAGTTTATCTCATTTTCTGAAAGTACAATGTCTCAAAAATATTCCCTGGAAATTACAGATAGATCAGGCTGTTGTTGGTTTCGCAGAAATGCGATTTTAAGTGATGTAGCATCTGTTTTTGAAGCAGTTTACGTTTAGACGCCAACTAAGACATTTTACAATTTCGGATTGAGTCAAAAAAACACAAAATGCACTTTTTTCAAACACCCATAACTTTGTGCCAAATCGTCGTAGGAGCTTCGTTTTTTTGTGTCCTGCGCAGGTAATTGAACACATTTCAATGTCCTTTTGGTGGATCGAGTCGACACATTTTTTCCAACTCGGTACACGTTGCCAAAGTTGGGCGGTTTTTACCCAAAAACGTGTTTTTTTTTTTGTTTGGGCGTTGAAGTGTTCGGAAAGGGATCATTCCAATCTGAGTTTACCACCTTATTAGTAGAGCAAATTTTTTTCCGGAAAGAATCATCAAATTTAGTTGAAAAGTCGTAGAGTTATGTGCGAAAAACCTCAAAATGCACTTTTTTCAAACAGCCATAACTTGGTGGCAAATTGTCGTAGGAACTTCGTTCTTTGAGTCCTGCATAGGGAATTGATTGATTTTAATGCCTATACGGTGGATCAAGGGCAAAATTTTTCCAACTCCGTAGACATCGTCAAAGCTAGACATGGTTTCCTGAAAAAACCTTTCTTTTTCAAAGGGGTGCTTGAGGGGGGCGGAAGGAGTTACGGTTAAGTTCGCATGCATGAATTTAAAGAAGACACCTCAAAGTTTTTCGCCCTCAAAGATTCATCAAAATCGATTAAAAATACGCCGAGTTATGGCGGTTTGAAAATGGTCGAAATTTCACGAATTTCAAGTGTCATTTTTTTTTCACCAGTGTAGTTACCTGCGTATTCAATGAAGGTGCATACAGTTTATTAGCAATTTTATATGGTATGACAATCAATTGCACTCAAAATGTCCTGCTCGTTCGGACGCAACAGGATTTACATTTCCAAACGTCGAGCTCTAAGAAATATTCGAGAGGGAAAAATGCTTCGCCGACAGCAAAAAATCTACTGTGCTGAGGCTGCCAATCAGGCAGTAAGTTCATTATATGGTCCCGGAATCAACGACTCTATCAAAGTTGAAAAACAATTTTTTTTTAATTTATATATAAACAATACTCAAAATTTCAAACGCGTTTTTCTCGAAACCACGTTTTTTGATCGGTGACAATGATTTCTACGAAATGGCTGATGCGATTCAATTTTGTTCACTTATTCATCAAACATCAATGTAGTGAGCTGGATCGGTGGTTTTTCCGTTCTGATGATTCAAACCAAAAAACGAACGTTTTTCTTGCCAAAAAAATATTTTTTGTAATAATAATAATAATAAACTTTATTCTTCCTTTATGGTACAAAAATTAATGAACATAAATATGAATATAAAGACACAAAAGGAGAACCCAAAGGCGGGGTTCAGCATTGGATGATATCTCATCCTGCTGGTCTTCCATCCAAACCTTGAACTTATAATCAATTATGTATAAGAACATATAATAATTTTATAGTAGAACATGTCAACGTGTCTGCCATTTTGTTAAAAACTGAAATGCTATATAAAGTTCCGATCCAGCTTAGTGCAATTTACTAAAGATCCTCGTCAGTTTTTTTTTTTTTATCTAAGATGATCCATTCCAAAATGGCGATTGGTACCGCAAGAGCTATTTTTATCTAAAACATTTTTGCCTTCAGCGCTTACTTTTTTTAATTTTTTTAAAAACTTTTTTGTTGGCCCTTCGCGCGGCTGATCCACTTTAAAATGGCGATGGTCTTTTTTTGGCCCTTCGCGGAATTACTTCTAACTCTCTGGTTTATGACTATTTTACGATGTAAAAAATATTGTGGTATCTTGAATGCGTACTAATCGAATAGAAAAGGAATTGTCAAAAAATATTGAAACCAGGCTTCAGAAAAAAATTCACAAAAATTACCTTGCTTTTTGACACTGCGAGTGCGGGTGACCTTCCACAATCATTGCGATATTTAAAGATGATGATAACTGATGAAAAAGAAAACAACTTAAAAACTTTATTCGGTATTAGATTTTAAACAAATTTATATAAATAATCATAAATATGCAATACCGATACATAACAAAATATATGTTTTTTTTTAAATAAATAAAAAAGATACTGCAAAAATATAGGTGTCTTTTAATCATGAACTCATTGTTAACAAACAAATGTTAAATCCCATCCCCACGAATTTAACATTGGTTCATTAATACCCATCCAACTCGCTCCATCAAATTTCTACCTTTGCTATGAACATTGAACATATCTGTAGCGTGTATCGAATTTAAAACATCCCGTCTACATTTCGCGTGTATAAATTTAAGAGGAAACCGTGTCGGTCAAACATGCATTACATCACACATTTTACACATTTATCGTCTGCCTGGCGATGTTCTTGTTTACAATGTAAAACTTGTGCTTCTTGCCGACGATGCCCCAAATGACCGCAATGTTCTCGATGACGATGTTGAAGGGCATCGTCAGCAGCGCCCCGAAGATGCACAGCATGAACCTGAACAGGCCGAAGCGGTAGACGGTGAACGACTTGACCACGCCGAAAATGTACATGTATATGTTGACGGCACAGATGAAGGCGCAGATGAAGTCCATGAGCGGGGGACACGGTATCGGACAGAGGGCGGCCAGGATCAGGTTCGACGTGCAGAGGGGCAGGGTGACCCACGAGTAGCAGGAGATGGCGAGCAGCAGCTTCTTGCGGACGGGCAGCGACTTCGAGTGGACGACGAGGAGGATGCCCTGGAGCCAGCGCTTCCTCTGCTGGATGAAGTCGAAGAGGGTGAAGGGCGACTTCTCCCACATTTCGCCCTCGATGAAGTTGAAGCTGTAGCCCTCGTTGTGGGCGCGCATCGCGAAGTAGCAGTCTTCGGCGACGGAGCCGTCGAGCCCGTTGTCGAAGGATACCGATTTTTCTGCTGCGAGCTGAAAAATAATTCGTCAGTAGTATTAAATACATTCTTGAGGAAATGGCGATAAAAATGGGTCATTCCATTAAAAAAAAAGTTACTTTCTCCGACTTGATGGTATCATAGCCATTTATATTTACGTTTTCATGGCTTATGTTCAATTGAAATCATATTTTGAATGTACATGCGATCGGATGAAACTGACGTCAAAATTATGAAAGATGGAAAAATGTACTTCAAATTCAAAAACTCGGTTTACTCAAAAACTAACGAGATTTCGAAAAAAACTTATTCTTTAGAAGTTGTTTATTTTGGTATTCTCTACAATTATTATTCACACAAATTTGCTGTAACTATAATCGTTTCATAATTATAAACCAATAATTGAAAAAAAAATTAATAAATTTTTTTAACGAATAGCAATGATTTTATGAAAAATCTTTTCAAGCAAAAGATGTTCATTTCTTTGTTGTCTTTAATGTTTGTTTAAATGTTTTTGTGATATTTTTCATATTTAAGAAAATATTGGCAAAAAACAAAAAACAGTTAAGGTAAACGCCCACTTCCGGTGTACGAAATTTTACCAAAAGCTTTTCAGTTCTCCGGATTATCAAATAAGACGGATGTTCAAAGTTTCATATTAATTGCTTTATTAGTTTTTGAGATACAGCCATCTTTATTAAAATCATGAATTAAAATTGAAAGGCGAATCCTAGCGAGGGCATGGATGTTTGTGGTTGTCCATTTTCATTTAATTAGGAATAAAACATAAAAAGAACGGTTGTTACCGAATGACCCACGCTGTGTAAGCCAATGTCTCATATCACTTATTATTTCCCAAATCCAAACTTCCTTCAATACTTCCTTTTTTTTACTCAAAAATTGAAAATGCTCACTTGCTGCAGATGCATTAAATAATGGACTTCATTTACGAGAAAGAAAAATATAAACAAACGATAAAAATTTGTATATTTATTTGTTAATATCTTTAATGTTAGGTTAAGTTTATTATAAGTAAATATGTATATACAATGTAAAAGGGGGTTTGTTTCCAGTATAATTAAATAAATAAATAAATTATAGCAATTTCATCAGTGACGGCTCGCGGGTTTTTTCTGGTACGGCCGAGGAACAAGAGGTGGTAATACAGATAGGTGCGGTCTCGGCAACTGACCCTACCTATCTGTATTACCACCTCTTGTTCCTCGGCCCTACCAGAAAAAACCCCGCCAACCGTCACTGATTTTCATGGCAATTCCTTTGAATAAAAAATAAAGAAAATTATAAATAACGCCAAGATTTACTACTCATATTTCAAACATCTGTAAAATACCGTCCATTTAGTTTTTGCGTGTATTCAAAACATTTCTTTCGTACATCCACAAACTGTAAACTGTTGAAACTCGCTTCCTTTTTATCACTCGACTTATTTTTGGATGGGCACAGCATTTTTAGATTATTCGGGCACGCGCGCTAATAATACGTGCAATTGGCACCTAAATCATTCGCAACAACCGGATATAATCGAGTATTTATAGTAGGCGAAGAAATTTGACTCACTTAATCGCCGATCATTAAATTGACCAGCGCGCGCGATTCGCAATTGCCAAAAAGTTGGAATTTAAATCGGTCGTGTTTCCTGCTTGTTACATAAACACATCTCAAGGTTCAATGTTACCTTCAGCCAAATCAAACAAGTTTCGAAATTGCTAGAAAATAAATTTAAAAAAAAAACGGCAGAAAGACCTTTGGTCGATGGTCATTTAACAGGCTAATAATAATAACATTAATTTAGTTACATACTAGATATTTTAAAATTATTAAACTGTTAATAGAGATATGAATTTTGGGTTTAAGGCGCATCGACATCTATGGTCATTCGCGAATAGAGATATGATGGATATAAATTTAAAAAAAAAAATATTTTTCGCATCTTATTAAGTAATATAAACATTGTTAAATCGTTTGTGATTGAGACAGTTGTTCATTATTCGGCCGAATCATTTTCTCCACAGGTGACGTCAAATAAAGTGATAGCGGTTTTATTTCCCAACAGTTTAGTTGTTACTATGGTTACGATTCGTTTTTTGTCAGCGAACTGCCGCAATTTATAAATAGAAAAATTATTTGAAAAATTATTAATCTTTAGGAAATCATTTAATATGATGCGAAAAAAGTATATTCTACACGATATTAGACAAGAAAGCAGTTTCGATTTCAAAAAGAATATTTTACGAATTTTTAAATTATACATTATGTTCGTTTAATTTTAATATGAAGGAAATGCGCCTTTAGAGACATCTAATGTTTAAAAATAAAAACGGTTTAACGGACATCCTATGTTGAGTTTTTTTACAGTCGCTAACTTATGCCAAATGGAATAAATTTGATAATAAATACATGGAGGCGTGTTCGAAAAAACGCTCGGACACGTCGATTTGTATTTTTTTCAACAAGAACTCTTTATACAGGGTGTGCCTCAACAGAGGCCAATCAACTTTCTTATTTTAAATGTAACGCCCTGCATAGTATTCAATTTTTGGATTATTCAGAAAATACATACATATTTCAAATAATTTTCGGTTGATATCTTTAACTGTAACATAGCACAATTTGTTACAGCAATTAAGCTTTTTTTTTTAGCTTGTTTGCTATATTTTTTTCAATTAATTTGTAAGATTACTTTTGTGTCTCATGTTTCTTATTTTGTAACTTTTCCCTGTAAATGGTTAACCTGTTTTTCTGTTGGGAAATAAATAAATAAATAAATAATTTTAATTTTTGCACTAAATCTGAAAACACTTAATATTTCCGAAACAGTTGAAGATATGTATAGGACATGGTATACATGTATGTCTAGAATTATGTGAAATATGAAATATGTCTAGAATTTGTCTAGTTCAATTGTTTTCTGTTTTTTGGAAATAATTCTTGAACGAAAGGTCGGATCTTGAAAATTCTTAGAGAAAAGTGTTACATTCATCCGAAAGATGTGCTTAGGTAGGATTAAAATATATATATTTTGGTTTTCAGAGAATTACATTTGAACGGATGACCAAATTTGTCATCGAATAGATCCAGAAAAGACCAAAAAAAAAAATTGCTTTTTCATTTTTGAGGATCTCTTCAACGGACGAATCGGTATTGAAAATTCTTCCAGCAAAATATCGCACTCGCCAAATAGATGTATAAAAGATAAAAAACAAATTCGTTATTCAACTGTTCTTCAAATGGTCAAAATAGCTGATTTAAAAAAAAAGTATTGTACTTCGAATAATTGTAGACCAAAGACCAAAAGTCCTAGAAACACAAATATAACACAATTAAATTCGACTTGTAGACAAAAGATTACTGCGCATAATGAACGCCTACCCACCGCCCTTTATATCAACTCTATTTATTCGACAAAACTCTGTAAAATTGTAATTTCTTCGGAAATGAATTGAAGAAGTTGAATAATTAGAAATAAAACGGAAACATGATTTTGTAGTGTAAAGAAAAGTGGAACCGAAGATGGTGGGTGGGCCCTATCCTACTTTCCAATTCCAATAGATGACAAACAGAATTTTCATATAGAAATAATAATACATAGGTGTAAGAAAGACAATAAATATGTTATGTTTATTTAATCCTCATATTTATTAGTGGAATCCTTTGTTTGGGGGCAACGGTTTTGATTGTAGGATAGAGCCCACCCACCACCCTCAACTTATTCTACAATATTCTGTAGAATTGCAGAAATTTCTTCGGCAGTTATTTGACGAAGTTGAGAACTTGGAAATAATACGAAATGTGATTTTGAAGTTTAAAAAAAAAATTGAATCAAAAAACACAATGAGACATTCAACTGTTTTTCAGATTTTTAAGGATAACTGTGGGTCGCTTAACCAGATTTTGAAAATTCTTGAATTTGTGGCGCACTACGTGCAATTTAAAAGGACAGAAATAAACGATTTGTTATATTAATTACTACTATTAATAACACTCAAATATCTTTTATATCATTCAATATCCGGCGTGACATTAAGGCACTGAAATGACCTTTTGCAATGTTATTTGTTTTTAGTTGGGTGTAATACCACAAGAGGTTAGAATTTGGCCGGATAATTTTTTTTTTTTGCACGAACTATTGAATCGACACAAATGGATTTTAAAATTCGAAAATGGACAATTTCATTTCGAAAATACCCATTGCCTGTCATCTTCCTGGACGTTTGTCAATTAAGTTGGAGCGAGTAGGAGAACTGGGTCTAATAAGAACTGTTTCAAATTTAGTCGTGGATAGCCCTGGATTTAAAAAAAAATGTGGGATCGTTAATCGGTGCATCTCAAAAAGTGAAATTTTCAACTTTGTTCTTGATTGAAATTAATCATTTTGTTTATGATCATCTGGTGTCAGAGTGGTAACTCGTAAGAAGTTCTATGAAAAAATGCAGTAACAATATTCTCCACTCTTGATTTGAAACTTGTATTTTCAAAATTAAATTTTCCATAATCGAATTTTAAAGTTATTGAAAAATGCCATACATCGTGATTCTATCGAATTTATTCATAAGAAAGAAATATTGTACTCAATAAGTAGAAATAGAAAATTAACTCAGAACTGTCAATATTTTTTTTGCTTTGCTACTTTTTTTCAAAAAAAAAAATTGTTTGATAGTTCCGGATAGTTCTGTTTGTTGTTTCCTGCAGTTCTTTGTGAGTTATATCCATAGTTGTGAAATATTTAGATTCAACCGATATTAAATAAGTAATATGAATTTGAATATTTCGAAAAATTTTATCTCTGGAAATTCAACAGAACTCTTTTTTAAAAGTATCAGGAACTGTAGTACTAACCCAAATACATCCTAAAACTAGTTTAGAACTATTCGATAGCAATAAGTTACATCAAAAGGAATTGAGAACTCTATTCAGAACTATTAGAACTCTTCATTGGGGTGCCACTTTCACACTCGATCAATTAGGATTTTTTTTACTTCTTGGGACAATACATTATAGAATTTTGGAGCCCAGCAATTCGTTTTGTGATTTTTGCAGACCAAAGGAACTAAAAACGTCAAAAAGATCTCTCACTCTTTGGGTAGGGTTATAAAAAGGTGCATTAAAATCACCTCCAATCAGAACATGTTGGTTAATTAAAGCTAAAAGTTCTAAAACAAAAAACATTATGCGTGAAAATGCGTTTAGACGCATTTTGGTAGGAAGATAGTGAAATATTTGACATAAGATCAAACTCCACTTTGAAATAGGCCGCAATCGGTCGTATAATTACAGGTAACCACTAATGAATTTGAACTTAATTACCGACGACCTCCACGCACGAACAAATTAGTCGTCGAATCTAAAACAAAAGTCATGTAAAGTAATTCCCTGTTATACATGAGATGATGGCCAACGCGCGACCTTGGAATTATTCCGCTGCAATTTTCACTTGTCTTGTGAATAATAAGCGTTGAACCGACGAACAATGAAGTGTAACAAATTCAGTTCACAAGCTACTTACTCATTACAATCGAAAGCTGGTAAATTATTCCAACAAAATCCACGAAACGTTCAATGAAGTTATTACGATTTGTATATTCATTGTTCGCGGGTAAACAAAACAATTCGTTTCGGTCGTGTAAACTGTGTTATCCCAGATTTGAAATGTAAATCAGTTCCTATTCAGCGATTTATTTAAATATAATCTGTAATCTACATTTTTTTCGATGCGACCATACAGGGTGTATTTGAAATAACGAACAGGCATTTAAGGGCACATACAAAAAATATTTGTGAACCCATTTCCGTCAAAAAAATTTGAATTTTCCTAATTTTTCGAGGTTTTTTAAATATTTTGAGAACCGATGCTTTTCTCATTTAATTATGTCTGCATGGAATGTGTGTTTGTTTATTTAAAACGCGAGATACGATTTCTTGCCTCCGAAATTTGTGGTGTTATCGCAACGTTTTTTTTTTTGTAAAAGATAAACAGTCCTCAAGTTCATTGACGCTTAAAGAGCCGAACTCAGATATTTCCTACGCGCTTGTTGTAATTCGATATGTAAAGCCGATGCCGTTTAAAAATTAGGTCACATTACCACTGCGTATTTTCACTCATTAACTTTAATAATTAATTGCGGGCTTTTTATTACAGTTATAAATAAAATAATTGCGAATATTGTTTAAAAATAATATAATCTCTTTGTGGTTGCGAGCCTGTTCGTTATTTCAAATACACCGTGTATTTACTTATGGTTATTTTCTTAAGGTGGTGAAGTGGTGATTTTTCTTATGTCGGTGTAGTGAAAAATTGTAATCATGTTGGCAACACTCTAGCTGTTGGTTCTCATACATTACATTGCCGATTGTTGCTGTGTTTGTTCGCCTTTAGATTATATGTACTTTTAAGAAACGTAGCATAAAGATTAATTTAATTACATTTGCTCTACGCACGTACACACAACCCAAAAGATTATTATCTCGGCAATTAAGTACACATCAGCAAAACAATAAAGAACCGCACCAGACGACTTAGCAACGGAACAATACCTAGTGTCGCGTAATCGATGGACTGCGGATGATTTGTGCGGTCGCAATCGATACGTTCAGTCCTCTAAATTAAAAGGACACAAGGTTGAAATAACAAACAAACCGTTTGTATATAGGACCAGGCCAACGCAGCATCGGATCAATAGAGAAGAACTTCAAGTGCCAAGTGCGAATTAAGCGCATAAATAAATAAAATCCCGCGGCCAACATTGCGTAATTGGATTTGTTAACAGGATAATGTGCCGACGTAAACTGCTGGTGAAGACGATACGCCACAAAGTGGGCTCTGGTCATTGTTTGCATTGCGACACACTTTTCTGTGAAATTGTTTCGAGCGAAAATTTATTGGTTTTAAGATATTTTCAACAGTATATTTAAAATCTGTTTTTTTTTTAATGACACTCCGAAAATGTGAATTCTGTCAAGTCGGCTAATGCGCTCTGGTGCGCTATGTTTTTTTTTTATTTTTAAAAATTTAATTTGGCACACATGTTAGGAATTGACATACAAAACGTCACATCTTTCTAGAAGTCACAATTATTCCATGCTCACAATGGTTTACAGCAATCAGCAAGGAACGTTACTAGTTGAAAGTTATTTCCGAAAGTGGACGGAAATTGGGTGTATTCATTCGACGCACCTTTGTCTGAGTTTCAGGAAGAATTTCCTAACGTTTCCACTATTTATGATGAATTTAAAAAAAATGGGCTGTGTTAATAGCATCCTGAGTATGTTTGACTGGTCTACCACTTCCTGGTTTACGGAGACATGACAGATCATGATAAGGTATCATGATCAAACCGTCCAGAGAGCAAAGCTTGTACATAACCGATCGGGCAAAAAATATTTTTTGTCATATTGTCTGCAGCTATTGGTATGCACTGAAGGTTAAGTGGTTCATCCGAAACGCTCCCAATGCAACGGCGGCAAATGTATTAAAAGTTGTTTGTTAATCGTGACCGTGGAATTTTGGAAGTATATTTTTAATTTAATCAATCAACTGTCTGTGTTTGTTACGACAGTAGCAGTTATTTATCGGTTTACGTGTCTCAGTCAAGGGCGTTCCGTGTAATTTTATTTTCAACGCACGCTCTCTGGACAAGTTCATTTGATGACAATCCTTGATGATTTCGTGTTGATGATCGTATGTCATATTTTCATATTTTTCTTTACATGTTCATTCAGAAACCGCAGAAGAGGTGTTTGCATATCGTACCCTGGCATTATTTTAAGTATTGTAAAACATGTATTCTAAATGCATAATAAATATTGATCTTGACCAAAGAGCAAATTCCGGCTGCGGAATTGTTCAAACTTTACCAGGAATCGGAGTACGTTGTCGACGGTAGTTTATACAGCGATTTTGTATAAGCAGATGCCAATATAGACATATAATATAATACATTTATTGACGTATTCAACTTTTTACAAGAAATACATAAAAATAAGAAATGCTCTAAAAATAATATAAACAAAATTATACCAGTTTACAAAATATCATGTAATCAAAGTGTAATAACCCTAAAATAAAGGAAAAAGAAAATGAGATTCAAATTTCAACTGTGGAAGAATTAATTGGTAATGATATCGGATAATAGTAGCATGCAACGATTCCGAAAGATATGAATTGGTACATGAAAAATATCAATCTTACTCGAGAGAGAATTAAAAATAATCATTGCACGACACACAGGGCTATTCATTCCATAGTTAGATGGGTGGAATGGAATTCTAAATAAATGCCCGGATCTATGCAAATTTACAGGTAAGGAGTTAAAAGCTAACATTTGCAACAGTTCACTACAATTGATATTGCCATTGATTAAATTATAAATGATACATAGATCAGCCATAGTTCTTCGAGCAGAAAGAGTTGGAATATTTAAAAGGCGACGCAGACTGTCATAATCCAGAGTTATTTGTGCTCGGAACATATAGAGCCTTAGGAATTTATTTTGAATTCTCTCAATTGATAAATCGTCGCATGCAAAAGACGTTGACCATATAGGTGAAGCATATTCTAATAGTGGGCGAACTAATGCTAGATAAAGATAACGAATAGTAGAAGGGGAGAAATGAGTAGAAAAGCGATTAACAAATCCTAGAGTTTTACAAGCTTTACTTACAATTAAGTTAATGTGAGGTCTGAATGTTAATTTCTTATCAAACAAAACTCCAAGATCCTTAATACAAGAGATGTCATCTAATACATCATGGTTTATACAATAATTAAAATTGATACTAGTTTTTTTGCGCGAAAAGGTGATTTTAAAACATTTTTGAATATTAAGTTTTAATTGATTAAGTTCAGACCAATCTGACAGGGAAGTAAGATCTATCTGTAAAGCAACACAGTCAGTAATACTTTTGATTGATTTAAAAATCTTAAGGTCATCAGCATACATAACAAATCTACATGAAGCTAAGATAGACGAAATATCATTAATAAATAATGAAAATAGCAGGGGTCCACAGTGAGAACCCTGCGGCACACCTGAGGTTACACAGATTGCCTTAGACACATGGTTTTCAATCTTGACATACTGTGTTCTATCCCTTAGATAACTATGAACCCAATCAATTAATCTGCTATTAAAACCTAGCCCAGTAAGTTTTGATATAAGGATCCCATGATCTACACGGTCGAACGCCTTTGAAAAGTCCGTGTAGATAGCATCAACCTGTGAACCAGTCTCCAATGCATCCGTCAGAAAGGTATTAAACAGCAACAAATTTGTGGTTGTAGATCGTCCAGAAATGAAACCATGCTGTTCATCAATTATGATGTTTCGACACATCCATTTTAACTGCGATGCCACCAAGCTGTCTAATAATTTTGGTACTGCGGATTGGATAGCAATCCCACGATAATTTTTAATATTGCCCCGGTCTCCTGACTTGAACAGAGGTGTGATGTAGCTCGATTTCCAAATGCTGGGAAAAACTCCTGAGTGTAGCGATGCATCGTACAGAAGTTTTATAGGTGTAGTCAGAGTAAACACACATTTTTTTAGAAAAAATGGCGGTATGCCATCTGGACCAGAGTTGCAACTGTCTTTTAAGTTATTAATTGCATTAAACACATCAGGAGTCGAAATTACGATGGGCGAACAGTTAACTGAAGTGTTATAATTACAATCGGGAACATCTCGTATGCCCTCAACATATACCGAAGAAAAATAGTCTGCAAATAAATCAACGCAATCTCTACCATTATCAGACTTACGTCCATCAAGGTGCATACATGATGGATATCCGTTAGTACGTCTATATTCATTAACAAATGACCAAAATCTTTTTGGATTGGAATTAATCTGATTTTCAACATTAAATAGATAATTTTTGTGGAGAATTTCGCTTAAATTTTTGCAACGGGATCTTAGTGATGAAAACATTTCATAATCCACGAGACATGAAGTTTGTTTGTATCTTAAATGTGTGCGTTTCTTTTCTTTAGTTAATGATATAAGTTCACTATTAAACCAAATTGGGTACTGGGTATTTTTAATTTTTATTTTGGGAATGAATAACTCAATGGCGTGGTGAATTATATTGTTAAATAAGATTGCAGCATCATCAAGATTGTTAGAAGCGATAAGATATGACCAATTAACGGAAGCAAAATAATTGTTTATTGCTTCAAAATTCCCTAATTTGAAATTATAAGTAGTATATTCAGACATCAATTCATTTACCACTGATTGGGGAAAATCCAACTCATAGCCTATATGATGAATTGAGTTCATGCAAATAGGATCACATGATTGATTTACATTAATTGAATTTACATTTGAAAAAAATAAATCGAGGAAAACATTTCTTGAATTTGGTATAGAATTAATTTGAAAGAGATTGTGGAAAATAAAACATTCACCTAAAGTTTGTGCGGAGAGGCAAGGGTTTGTAGGAGATATTACATAATTTGAATTAACTGACCAGCAAGCAGAGGGTAAATTATAGTCTCCACATAGAAGGACTGAATCATTACAATAAGATTGCAGAATACTATTAACAGAAACGCAGTGATTTTCATAAGAAATAAGATTGGAAGACGGTGGAATATATAAAGCCCCAATAATGGAGCATTTGTTAACTCTAATAAATAATTCCTCATTTAAAATCGTCTGTAAATTAATTCTGTACGAATTTATATATTTTTTAACGGCGATTAGAACACCACCACCTTTAGTTTTTGAACTTGTATGCGTTGTACGATCTTGCCTATAAATGATATAATTTTCTAATCCCAATTCACTGTTATTAATGGAATCGTCTAGCCAGGTCTCTATTAAAATAATTAAATCATAAGATGAACAATTTATATTATGCATTAAGTCGACCAGTTTTGTTTTCATACCTCCAACATTATGATAGTAAACTCTCAGTTTTTTGTGAGATGATTCTTTGGGCATGGTAAGGCGTCAGAAGGTCGATCGGATATTATAACAGGACGATTGTTAGAGTATCTTATATAAGCATTAGTCTCACCATTATTTTTACGAATCGATAATTCAGAATTCAGATTCTTTAATTCTTGACGTTGGGAGATAGTTAAGTCTGATTTAATATTGAAAGTAGGAAACAATTCTTTCAATTTCTTGCGATTTTTTAATATATTTGAAACAGCTTGTCGATTTTCGAATACTAGTTTTAATGGGCGACATTTATTAGTTTTGCGCCCCAATCGTACAATTGTTATCGGCAAAGTGTGAACTATCGAAATAGAGGTAGACATCTTTATATACTCGTCTAAATCATGTTTTTTTCTAGACTCATTATCCGTTGCATTAGATTCAGGAACATTATATATTATTAAATTATTTAGGCGTGCCTGTCTATCAATAACTTCATAAAGAACATTATCTTCATTCGGTTTATTTTTTAAATTTTCAATTTCGGTTCTTAATAATTTGTTTTCGCTTTCTAGATTAACAATTTTACTGCTCATAATTTGCATATTTTCCATAATCAGAGAAATATTTGAATTAATTTCTTCCTTGAATGCACCGAATTCTGAACAAAAAAGAGATTTAATTAACGATGTGGTGGGAATATCACATTTAGGGCAAATCCATTTAGGACCACCATTGTTCTTATCTTCAGAGCGGTAAGTTAATAAGTCGTTATCTGATAAGTTAACACATTTGGCATGAAACCAACTAGCACATCTTTCTGAACATACGTGTCCTAATATACCTATGTACAACGTGCCATTTTCTATCCTCGCCGTTCTATTGTACATTAGTTCCTGGCACGATATCTCTCTCGCGATCACGAAGCGAGCGAGCAAGCCTGCGACGTACGTTAGGCGGGTACCCACACGTAACCCTACATAACCTGCATCAGCTGTCATTAATTTACGGTTTATTCTGTGAGGGCGTTTTGAGTTGAATTATATCTTTTCTGCCTGCCTCTACCGAAACCATATATTTCGGCCATAAAAATCGGGCCGAAACTACGATTTAGGGTATCTAGGGCCGAAAAAATAATATGCATAATCTAGATATGAGTAGGCTATGTAAAAACCTGACAGTGACAGTTCAATGGTGCGCGATATAAAATTTCCTGAAGCACTGTTTTTACTTAAGGCAGGCGAAAAAATATCGAGTGTAACTCATGCCGAAATGCTTTAGCAACCCTTCACAGCCGCGGGTTGCTAAAGCCTATTTTTGGCTCCTCATACACTTTTAAAATGGTTCTGCCTATTTATCTATCAAGATAAATATATTCAACGAGACTAATCACTGTTACGCAAACAATGTCCGTAAATATGGATTAATCATTTACATGTCTGCCGTCGGTTATGCAGATAACCCACATTCGCAATTTTACAACGCAAGTCCGCCGGGGAAGGTCAAGTTTGCATTCGACGTCGTGTTTTTGTTTTACGGTCGTTAAAATAGTGTCGGAATTATTTTTAGCGGAATTTCAGATTAAATAAATGCGTGTAAGCTTTACGTGCAGGTGAATACACGCGAAATCTTGGTATACGGTGCCGGGCGAAGGACAAAGGAAGGAATGTAATAACGCATCTTGGCAGCACACGAGGTCGTCATTGTCATTTAAATGTGTATATATACCTGCAGAAAATATGCCAGTGTCGAGTTCGGATTATTTTATTTATATTTATAGAAATATGCCGGAGGGACCTTGTTTTTTTCTCGGCGTTTAAATCATGCAGTTTCGTAGTATCATTTTCCTGAAACGAAACGTAAGGAATATAAATTAAAATTCACTAGAACACACTAAAATTCTACATCAATAGATATTGCGCATTTCATGCAAATAAGTTACCAGGAATTTTCAGGTGGTAACACATTAACAACTTTTATGCTCGACTGTACGAAAAGAGTAACTTTGGCGGTTTCTTTTTACTCCAAAATGGCGTACATAGTCCCATCATTGATAAAGTAAATTGGACTCTTATGTCGAGTGTATCAAATTGGCACCCCAATGAAGAAATCTGATAGTTCTGAATCGAGTTCTCGATTCCTTTTGATGTATCTAGAAGTACTATCAACTGTTAAAAAAAGAGTTCTGTAAAATTGGGCTGTCAGGAATTTTTTGAAAAATGGGTGCCAACTTGACACCGCACCCCAACATTGTTATCGAATAGTTCTGAACTAGTTTTAAGATGTGTTTGGGTTAGTACTACAGTTCATGATACTTTTAAAAAAGAGTTGTGTTGAATTTCCAGTGAAAAATTTTTCAAAAATATTCAAATTCATTAATGTTGGTTGAATCTAAATATTTCATAACAACTATGGATAGAACTCACAAAGAACTACAGGAAACACCACTCAGAACTATTCAGAACTATCAAAAATATATATTTTTTTAAGTCGCAAAGCCAAAAAAAATATTGAGAGTTCTATGAGTTCTAAGTTAATTTTCCATTTCTACTCATTGGGTACAATATTTCTTTCTCATAAACAAATTCGATACAATCACGATTTATGGCATTTTTAAATAAATTTAAAATTCGAAAATAGAAAATTTAATTTTAAAAATACCCAATGTCATTTAATCCCAATTTGCCATTAGAGTTCTCGTTAGAACTCCTTGAGTACAACCCATAAGTCAAATCAAAACTCCAAGAACTATTTAAAAAAAATCAATATTTTGAAAAAAAATTCAAGTCCGAAAAGAATTTATTTAAAAATGCCATAAATCGTGATCGTTGTATCGAATTTGTTTATGAGAAAGAAATATTGTACTCAATGTGAAGAAATAGAAAATTAACTCAGAACTCCTAGAACTCTCATTTTTTTTACTTTCTCCGTTACGAAGTACAAGAAAGTATTGTAATCGTGATTTTTTTTTCAAAATTTTTTTTTACGGAAATATCCGTTTTGGGGTCCCTAGATGCCATTTCAACAATTTCTGGAGAAAAAAAATTGTGTCTGTGTGTGTGTGTGTGTGCGCGCTGTATCTCAAAAACTAATAGAGCAGATGATATGAAACTTTGAACATCCGTCTTATTTGATAATCTGAAGAACTGAAAAGCTTTTGGTAAAATTTCGTACACCGGAAGTGGGTGTTTACCTTAACTGTTTTTTGATTTTTCCCAATATTTTCTTAAATATGAAAAATAACACAAAAACATTTAAACAAACTTTGAAGACAACAAAGAAATGAACATCTTTTGCTTGAAAACATTTTTCATAAAATCATTTTTATTCGAGAAAAAAATTTATTATTTTTTTTAAATTTTTGGTTTATAATTATGAAACGATAATAGTTACAGCAAATTTATGTGAATAATAATTGTAGAGAATGCTAAAATGAACAATTTATAAAGAATAAGTTTTTTTCGAAATCCCTTTAGTTTTTGAGTCAACTGAGTTTTTGAATTTGAAGTATAATTTTCCCATCTTTCATAATTTTGACGTTTTAAACGTCAGTTTCATCCGAGTTTACGCAACGCTCGGTGTATATTTAAAATATGATTTAAATTGAAAATAAACCATGAAAGCGTATATATAAATGATACCATCAAGTCGGAGAAAGTAACATGATGGCCACATCACCATTTTTTCTTTTCGGATTTAGAATTTTTTTCAGAATATTTTGTATTCCGTGCACAAATTATAAAATTTTGAGGTAGAATTTGAACTTTCGTGGACTAAAATCGACTGCAAATTGGATTCTAGATTTAGACTTTGGTTTTTAAGGGGCTAAAATTGTTTTAAAAAAATCAATATTCTGAAAAAATCCTTTTTTTTTTTCAAAATATTGATTTTTCTTTAATAGTTCTGGGAGTTCTGATTTGACTTATGGGTTGTACTCAATGAGTTCTGATGAAAACTCTAATGGCAAATTGCGATTAATGACAAGAAATTGGTATTTTCAAAATAAAATTTTCTATTTACGAATTTTAAATTTATTTAAAAATGCCATAAATCGTGATTGTATAAAAAAAAATTATTGTACTCAATAAGTAGAAATAGAAAATTAACTTAGAACTCATAGAACTCTCAAATTTTTTTTTTTTTGGCTTTGCGACTTTTTTTTTTATTTTTGATAGTTCCAGATAGTCCTGATTGGTGTTTCCTGTAGTTCTTTATGAATTCTATCCATAGTTGTTATGAAATATTTAGATTCAATTAATATTAAGTGAGTAATACGAATTTGAATATTTCAAATTTCCAACTTTGAAAATTTTTATCTCTGGAAATTCAACAGAACTCTTTTTTAAAAGTATCAGGAACTATAGTACTAACCCAAATACATCTTAAAACCAGTTCAGAACTATTTGATAACAATGTTGGGGTGCGGTGTCAAGTTGCAACCCCATTTTTCAAAAAATTCCTTACAGCCCAATTTTACAGAACTCTTTTTTAAAAGTTGATGGTACTTCTAGATACATCAAAAGGAATTTAGAACTCTATTCAGAACTATCAGAACTCTTCTAGGGGTGCCAACTTGACACACTCCATTTATTACTGAAAATTATGACCACTTTGACAGATCCGCTTCTTAATTCGCCCACTTTTAATTTTGACAGCTTAAAGTAATGTAGGTTTGGTTCGGGTTAAGTGTTACATAAACAAAGAAATGTGAAAGGAGCAAAATAACATAAGCTCTTTGTAAAAATGTGTTCGCCGGTTGTATCAATAAGCCATCAATTTCAAAATGATTACCATCGCCCCACCAAATACAGATTGTCAGATAATCGCCAAATTTAAATCCCGAACCTCCACCAGGGGGCGATATCGCCCACGTTGAGATACACTGGTATAGCCCAACCAAAATCTCGCGACACTCGGGGATAAAGTTCCGCAGAATGAAAGATTGCTGGCGTCCTCTCTCTTGAAATTGAAGATGGTCACTGCGCAACATACCGCGAGATTTTGGTAGGGCTCTACGTGAAGAACTTTTTGCAACCGGAATGAAACGTATACAGGGTGTATTTTAAATAACGAATAGGCATTTAAGGGCACATACACAAAATATTTGTGAAACCATTTCCGTCAAAAATTTTTTTTTGAATTTTTCTAATTTTTCGAGGTTTTTTAAACATTTTGAGAACCGATGCTTTTCTCATTTAATTAGGTCTGCATGGAATGTGTGTTTATTTAAAACGCGAGATCCGATTTCTTGTCTCCGAAATTTGAAGTGTTATCGCAACGTTTTTTTTTTTGTAAAAGATAAACAGTCCTCAAGTTCATTGACGCTTAAAGAGCCGAACTCAGATATTTCCTACGCGCTTGTTGTAATTCGATATCTAAAGCCGATGCCGTTTAAAAATTAGGTCACATTACCACTGCGTATTTTCACTCATTAACTTTAATAATTAATTGCGGGCTTTTTGTTACAGTTATAAACAAAATAATTGCGAATATTGTTTAAAAATAATATAATCTCTTTGTGGTTGCGAGCCTGTTCGTTATTTCAAATACACCCTGTATAACGCCAGCTTACCATGATCCGCACCCAGCACTTGATAGCTTTGTTAACTTCCAAACCTTTTAAATTTGAATTCCTTGGATATCTGAAGAAATTTCACTTGTACACAACAATTTTCAGAAAATAATTTAAAAATACTGTTTTTAAATGATACAATAGATAAAACCTTTATTTGTCATATTTACATAATTGCATTTTTACATCACAGAAATGCATTCCTTTTTATTGATCCCCTTTACATTTCTAAATGATAATAAATAAAAAATAACTATTTACAAAGGCTGAAAGTCCTCTGATCGATAGCCAGTTAATAATAGTAATATGCCAAACATTTTGTAATGTCTCCTAAAAACGTGTAAATTACTGTTAATGAAGATATTTGTACATAACTGATTATAATACGGCAGAAACTAGATTTTACCTAAGCAAACAAAAAAAGTATGCCTGAAGAGCAAGTGTCACTTCACAACTTGAACGTAACCCACGCCAAGAGAGAGAGAGAGAGCGTACCGTAAAATTAAAAATGCACCACGCGTCCTTTAATTAGCCCCATTGAAGCATCATCTGCTTATGACATAATAATTCGTAATCATCATTTACGAGATTGGGCAGTTCGGAATGCAGATAACGGTAAATTAGTGAAGCTGCTGCGGTGATGCACGAAGGAATTTCAAAATAATAGCGCGGAGCAGACGTGCACACGTATTACATATTTCAGAGGAGATTCTTCCATTATTATCTAAAATTAGAAACTGGGTGAAAGTAACGTACAGGTGCACTAATGGAAAACTGAAATTGGTTTCATCTGTGTATAAAAAATGGAAACCTGATAAATTATACTACCTCTGTTCCCTAATAAGTGAGCCATTTGAGTTTTCTCACTCAAATTATTGACACTTAGTAATTTTTTTAATTTCTATTTTGATATTCTTAATATACACACCAAATTCTTAATCACATGTGCCATGGACGTCAAAATATTTGACAGTTTAATTTTTCAAAAGCAACAATTACCATTCGATTTTTTAAGCGAAACGCCTGAAGTTTCAAACGATGAGAAGACCAAATTTAATCAACCAAAAACGAATGGCTATTATCCAGTTTTTACTGAAACATCAGAAAAATTGACGGCTGCAAAAGTGAGCGGTGATTTTGGCAATTGAAAAATACGGAACATCAAGAGCCACTATAAAAAGAATATGGAAACAAGGTAATGATTCTGTTTGTGGTTTGGATGAGTATACGCCTATGAATGTTGATTAGAAAAAACTGATGAAAAAGTATTCTAAGAATTACTTTAAAATTCTTGCTGAGCTTGAAACTACAGGTAGTGCCATGGCTCCTTGGCTCTATACAGGGAGGGTGTACAAAGAGTTTATATTATTTTTAAACAATATTCGCAATTATTTTGTTTATAACTGTAACAAAAAGCCCGCAATTAATTATTAAAGTTAATGAGTGAAAATACGCAACATGTTTGGGGGCAGTGGTAATGTGACCTAATTTTTTAACGGCATCGGCTTTAGATATCGAATTACAACAAGCGCGTAGGAAATATCTGAGTGCCTTTTATTGTTTATCTTTTACAAAGAAAAAACGTTATACACTTCAAATTTCGGAGGCAAGAAATCGTATCTCGCGTTTTAAATAAACAAACACATATTCCATGCAGACCTAATTAAATGAGAAAAAGCATCGGTTCTCAAAATGTTTAAAAAGCCTCGGAAAATTTCAAATTTTTTTTTCGAATAAATTTTGACGGAATTGAGTTCATAAATATTTTGTGTATGTGTCCTTAAATGCCTGTTCGTTATTTCAAATACACCCTGTATAACAAGCCACCCCTGAGGACAAGTGTATGGAACTCCGTTCGATTTAGATCTGGCTCGTTTGATATTTGGTGTTTACAAATTTTTTGTTCGCCCATAAATGCTCAATGTGGTTGACATCAGGCGACTGCAGGGGAGTTACAAGCATTTTTGGTGTATTATAAAGTAGCCAACTCAATCTGTATGCTTGGGATCGTTATCTTGTTGAAACTTAAATTTTCCATTCAAATGTAATTTTGTAGCACTTGGGCTGCTTCGCATAAAAAGGGATTAGAATTTTAATCCTACGATAATAATTATAATCTCGAGACAAAATTCAAATTTTGTTGCATAAATGTTTTGTTCCAAATATAATCCTCGGATAATTATTGTCTCCAGATTAAATTAGTATTATCTTAGATAATGCCATATTTTGGTTGCATAAAACAATTATGCTCAGATTATTTATTTTTTATCCTGAGATAAAAGTAATCCATGTTAATCAGATTATATTTGAACTAGGAAATATTTCTGTACGCAATCGTAGAAATTGCACAAAATTCATGGGAAATTTGAAAGCCATTTTTCTTCTCGATTATGTCAAGATTTGTCTTCCAATACGTTCTGTATGTGCATTTGGAGCCAAATAAATTCTGGCTCATCTCGTGTGCGCGATAACGAGGTACACTGGTTAGTCGTATTTGCCGTATGATAAATAAAATTAGTTCATTACGGAATAAGCCTTTTTGCTCATGTACTATCGAGGAAATAAATGAAACAATCAGGTAGGCTGGCTCATTTGATTATTGTAAAAAAGATTGCGACAATAGCTTCCATCTTTGGTGCATCGTTTTCGAATAAAAAAACAATTAAAATTGCATTCGACGAATAGAAAAATCATAAAAAATTAATCTCTTGAGGAATTACCCTAACAATTTCAAAATCCATGCAGAGAAGATATACATTTAAAATCACAAAAGGCTGTCGAAATTCTACACCTAGAAACACAAAATTACAACACTTAAAAATTGAACGCAAAAAAATTAAAATTGCATTCGACGATTAGAAAAATCATAAAAAATTAATCTCTTGAGGAATTACCCTAAAAATTTCAAAATCCATGCAGAGAAGATATACATTTAAAATCACAAAAGGCTATCGACATTCTACACCTAGAAACACAAAATTACAATACTTGAAACTTGAACGCAAAAAAAATAAAATTGTATTCGACGATTAGAAAAATCATAAAAAAATAATCTCTTGAGGAATTACCCTGAAAATTTCAAAATCCATGCAGAGAAGATATACATTTAAAATCACAAAAAGCCATCAACATTTCACACGTAGAAACACAAAATTACAATACTTAAAAATTGAACGCAAAAAAAAAATTAAAATTGCATTCGACGATTAGAAAAATCATAAAAAATTAATCTCTTGAGGAATTACCCTAAAAATTTCAAAATCCATTCAGAGAAGATTTACATTTAAAATCACAAAAAGCCATCAACATTTCACACGTAGAAACACAAAATTACAATACTTAAAAATTGAACGCAAAAAAAATTAAAATTGCATTCGACGATTAGAAAAATCATAAAAAATTAATCTCTTGAGGAATTACCCTGAAAATTTCAAAATCCATGCAGAGAAGATATACATTTAAAATCACAAAAGGCTATCAACATTCTACACCTGGAAACACAAAATTACAATACTTGAAAATTTAACTAAAAAAAAAACGAAAATTGCATTCGACGATTGGAAAAATCATAAAAAAATAATCTCTTGAGAAAATACCCTAAAAATTTTAAAATACATGCAGGGAATATACATTTAAAATTACAAAAAGCTACCGGCATCCTACACCCACAAAATGGAACTTAAAAAAGTACGGAAAAACGTCTTTAATTTTGTAGTATAATTAATTATAACTGTCGCATAACACTCCCACATTAGTTTAATTGTATTTTTCTACTTTGGTTTAACAATCGACCTTTTGTTATATCAAGAATAGTTTAATAATGAGATATTTTATTTTACAGTTTTGCTCATTATTAAACTGTTTGTGGTAACATTCTAGTTGTTGCGATTGGCAGTACTTAAACGTGACATAGGATAATTGGAACCCTCCAATGCGTTACATACTGTAAATGTTCGAATGCATATTGGGGAGTTCGCCACCAGTACCAACCACTAAGGTTAAAGAAAACGGAGGCGTCATATTGTTCACTTTTTATCCGCGTGGAAAATGTAGGAACTCGGTGACAATGGCCGGACGCATGAATTCACTTGGCTCTCAGTGACGACGTTTAGGCAACACAACATACACAGAGGAAAGCTTGTAATTTATTATTTGTATTATCACTTTGTTTGCAAAACAAATATCACAGAAGAAACAGCGAGAGTATAATGCATGTTTCATTCGCGGCGAAAAAGAGTCGGTGCGTTAATTCGGTGTGGATTTTTAATTACCGTCGATCGATGCCTGACACGAGGAACGAGAAACAAATGTAAACATAACCTTAAAATTCGATTATTATTTAGGCGATGGATTATTTTATAAGCTTAAATTGGTTACAACTTACGTGGAAATAGTTTGTTAATCGCACCCTTGGCAACCTCACTTATTTCTGGAGGTGTGTAAGTAATATTCTTGATTTAATATGTTTTAAAATTAACTATTGAACTCGCAGTAGAAATACGTATGTCAAATATTAAATTCGTTCGAAAGGATCAAATGTTTTTAGTGCTGCCAAATGTTAAAAGATAAAACTCACTAGATTTAAGTATATATTTTATTTTAGAAATAATTCCTTAACTAAGACCAAAGTAGAAAAAATAGTATATTATACTTGTTTAATAAGAGGCATTGTGGGGCACTCGTTACATTGGAGCACTCTTCGCTGCGTGAGTCGTGCTCCAATCCCACTCGTGCCACAATATACCCTCTTATTAAACTTGTATAATAATGTACTATTATATGAAACGTCATGAGAAACAAATATGCTTATAATTCTGGTTATGCAGCAATGATGAATGCGTCTGAAATTCCCCGGAACACCACACACACACAAAAGCCACACACATTAATTATCATAAAATATAACAGAATGACTCATTATTTCGATATTTGTTACACTATTTATAATGACATCACCGCATAATGTTATCAGTGGACATGAGTTTATCTCACCATTTTAAAATTTATTTTACACAGAATAATCTGTCCCTGGCTATGTTGATGCAGACGCGCGAGTAGCCAATCGTGAAATTGTCGGAAGAAGTGATTCAAGCGTAATAAAAATGTGTTTCCGTTATGCTAATAATCTCTCAAAAAAAAAATTCAATCCAATCTTGTAAATACCTTAATGTCCGGTCGTGTAGTTTCAGGAAAGTTCGCTGGTTTGCACGTGAAGGCACTTACACAATGTATTGGATAATTCGCATTTTAAATAAAAATGTTCAATATTACGCATAAGACAATACACAAGTGTTAATAATTTGTACAATAAACTAAAGCAACTTGACATTTAGTCGGTATAATAAATTTTGTTTTTTTTCTTTTTCATTCATGGCTACTTATTTTAATATGAAAACAATGTTTCTCGTATTTTTTAATTCACCATGGGCATTGAAAATAACACAAAGAATCTCTTTAGTCGGGTAAGAATAAAATATTGCGGCCATTCAAGATAAGAAATTTGTTATTAAGTTCGTGCAATTGAACCAAATAAAAGGGCAGACAGACCTCAGATCGATAGCCCGGACAGACTAACCCCTATAACTTCATACTGTAAATACTTTGTTCACTGCACTCTTGATGAAACGAAATTATACTATTATACAGGATGTTCAATTTAAGTGAAGACATCGAAATATCTCGAAAACTACACATCGAATAAAAAAAATGACAATAAAAATTTGTTCGCGTTGGATGATACGTAACTCGACCCACTACCCTCAACCGCTTAGGGGGTAGGGGGTGAGAAATAGAAAAGTTAAATAGGAACCCCCATTTTTTTGTATGGATTTGAATACTCCGGGAAAAAATAAGAAAGTTTTATCTGATTTTTTTTTTGTATTCGTGACAGGCGACTCTATAACACAGCCCCACAAAAAGAAAAAAAGTCCGGATCTGTAGATCAGACATATGTATACTTATGATTCACCGCTGAATCCAAATCTGCTCAGAAAAAGGCCCACGCCCCTGAAATTGGCCCCAAAATGGCGGCTATAAGGTGTGAAACGTGGATTCCGGGATGCCGGATGCACAGGCGAGGTCGAGATTGCATTCCCAAGCCAAAGCCGAATTCGTGGTCAAAAAAGTTTAGAGCCGACTCGGATTCACCCTCTGAGGTCGGGAAATGGGCTCTCGGGGGCCAGAAAATCGAGATTCGCTATTTTTGGCCTCTGGGGCCAATTCCAGGGGTGTAGGCCTTTTTCTGACCCCGGATTCGGATTCAGCGGTGAAAAATACATGAGAACACACATGTCTGATCTACAGATCCGGACTTTATGGGGCTGTGTTATAGCGTCATCTGTCACGAATACAAAAAAAAAATCAAATAAAACTTTCTTATTTTTTCTTGGAGTATTCAAATCCGTATAAAAAAATGGGGGTTTCTATTTAACTTTTCTATTTCTCATCTCCAACCCCCTAGGGGGTTGAGGGTAGTGGGTCGAGTTTCGTATCATTAGATGTTCCCCTCCAAGGCGAACAAATTTTTATTATGATTTTTTTTATTCGATGTGTGGTTTTCGAGATATTTCAATGTCTTTACTTAAATTGAACACCCTGTATAATGCAAAGATACGTTAGTGTCTGAAAGATTTCTCTCTCTCTAAAAGGGAAAATATCTTTCTATCCTACATCCAGCTTTATCGGGACGTATTTGTGCGGCGACGCTGAGTAAATCCAGAAAAAAGTCTAACCCTGAAAATAAGTTCATACTCATGGCACTAGATGGCGCATTCGTACATCTGGCATTGCGGCTGTCATATTTCCAATCGCAACGTGATAATTTACTGGAACTCGTATCGATTACCTCTTCTAAGTCTTCTCACCATTCCTGCGTGGTTTAATAACTGGATAATTTCCAAATATTCAAAGCCACCCCTGAATCGAATTTCAAGTCGATTGCTTGTGTTCTGGAAGAGTGTTTATATCGACATTGAATGGATTACGTCCTAATGTATATCCTCCATTGTCATGTAAATTGGGAAAACAGCGATAAGACTTTCTAAATGATAGATAATGTCTTTTGTAATTTCTTCACTTTCGAATCACTTCAGTGACGTAAATGATGAAAAATTGGGTGCCTACATTTTTGTCAAAAATTGAACTCTTATCCAGGCACAAGGTGACTGGTAGTTCAGGTAAGCTAGATATTTTTCAATAATTCTTTGCATATCTTTTGCAAAAACTAACATAAACCAATCAAGGCTTTCAGACGGGTGTGAAGTTGGCAATAGATCCAGCAACAGATTTTAAAAATTCATATCTCGGAGAAAAGAAAAGCATTTCGAAAAAACAGTTAATCATTAGGGAAGGTCTAAATTAACAACACAAAAATAATCAACCCTTAATTTTAACCCTTTATATTTTTTCACCCCTTTCAAAAAGGTTTTTTTTTAAAGTTTGCAATCTGCCATAAATAAATAAAAATGCTTATTCTTATCACTAATACAAGTACTTTAATAATCAAGAGTCAAAAAAACGTCACGGGCACTCCTTGAATAAAAAAAAAGTCGCAGAAATCCATATTTCGATTTTTGACGAAGTTTGCAATCAGCTATAACTAAATAAAAATTCTTATTCTTATCACTAATAAAGGTACTTTCATAATCAAAAAACAAAAAAACGTTACGGGCACTCCTTCAAACCAGAAAAAAATCATTTCTCCGTAAGTCGCAGAAATCCACATTTCGCGATATTAATCTCCATTCTTTAAAAAGTTTGCAATCAGCCATAACTAAATAAAAATTCTTATTCTTATTACTAATAAAGGTACTTTCATAAACAAAAGTAAAAAAAACGTTACGGGTACTCCTTCAACCCAGAATTTTTTTTTTTTGTAGATTGAAATAAAACACTTTAACTTTTTTATACCACTATATTTTATGTATGTGACTAGTTTCGACCATTCACTGGTCATTTTCAAACATGAGTCTCAAAGTGTTTTATTCCAATCAACAATCAAGATGTACCACGAAGTAAACGCCGCCAACGTTAAACTTTTTTTTGTTGAAGGAGTACCCGTAACGTTTTTTTGACTCTTGATTATTAAAATACTTATATTAGTGATAAGAATAAGCATTTTTATTTATTTATGGCAGATTGCAAACTTAAAAAAAAAACTGTTTTGAAAGGGGTGAAAAAATATAAAGAGTTAAAATTAAGGGTTGATTCTGTTTGTGTTATTAATTTAGACCTTCCCTAATGGTATGGTTAACTTTTTTTCGAATTGCTTTTCTTTTCTCCGAGATATGACTTTTTAAAATCTGTTGCTGGATCTATTGCTAACTTCACACACGTGACTTTCAGAGCTTTCAAAATTTTCAATCTTCTGGTTCGGTTTAAAACAGGAAACATTTTCTCATGTGTTTTACGGTCGGTCGTAAATATTTTCGGATGATAATGGTTATAATAAAATTATGCCGTGTGATCTCGTATTGTACGTATAAATATACGTTGCGTAATCCATTAGAGTTCGTCCTTTTGTGCGGTCCGTTTCGGAAAGGAAATGAATTGATTTATTTGCGGCATTGTTTGGCGCAGTGCGACATTACCTCCTACAAAATGCTATTAGTGTATCTCAAGGTTCCGTTTCACGTGGATTATATAGGTCCTGCGAGGCTCGGGGATTCGGCAGGGTTCTTTACCGACCGCTTTTATTATTATTTTTAATGTGACTCGGACGTGATTCTCTGCGCATTTTATACATTTTGTGTTGTGTCTCCGCAAACTCTTTGAAAAAAAACTTTACAATTATTTCGAATTGAAAACAAAGGTTAGCCATGAAATCATAATGGCGGATATTTAATTTTGTTCTAAAAAGTGACAATAGATGTCACATTACGATTGACAACCGGCCGTGTATGTAAGAAAAAGTACTTAACGGATGGGCCAAATAGTGGTTTCTTTCTGAAATATACATATATTATTTTAACAGTGACGGCTCTTTCCCGGTCGAAATCTTGACAGAAAATCAGTATCATATCTCCGCGGAACGAAATGAACCGCTTTACGCTTGAACAACGTTGGGAAAGAATGCAAACTTATTTCCAAAGTTAATCCTGTGCAGCCCAAATTGAAAAGAAGTTTTGTCCGAAATTTCGGCGGCTATGTTAACAAGGAAAACTGCCGCATCTGGGGATCGGAAAAGCCTCGCGTGATCGTCGAGAAGCCAATGCATCCTCAGAGAGTGTCAGTTTGGTGCAGATTTTGGAGTGGTGGCATGATTCGCCCATTTTCCTTTGAAAATGCTGCTGGAAACGCTGAGCGCTACAGAGGCATGATAAACGATTTTTTGTGGCCGGAAATTGAGGACATGGACTTGGACGATCCATGGTTACAACAGGATGGCACGCCATGCAACGCAGCCCATGTCACAATCGATCTTTTGCGCGCCAAGTTCGGTAATCGTTAGAGGTGAGCAGACAGTTCAGGAACCGGTTCTTAGCAAACAGCGCTCAGGAACCGGTTCGCACAAAAGGAACCGCGGTTGTCTGAAAGTGAACGTCAAATAAAATTTGTTAACATGCCGGTGATATTAAGTGTGAAAGAAAAAGTAGAAAGAAATTGTGTTAATCGTTGGTGATAATTATAAAACTTGTCGTGGAGCAGTTGAAATATTTAACAGGCATCCAGATAAATCATTTGTTTATCAGTGCATCCTAGATTTCACGCAACTACAGTTACATTTGCCTTGTTATTTTAGATAAAAAAAGAACCATTTTTTTACATGTAATTAGATGTAATTACATATGTGAACGTAGTTTTTAGTTCTGATCAACTTTTCTTAATAACAATTTTCGATATTGTCAAAAATAAAGCTAATTTATTCTTGAGCCAAATTCATATTTTTTGAGAAACCGCGTAGACGACTAAAAAAAAAATATCTGATGGTTGCATTTTGAGTTTAAGATCATGCAGAACTTTTTATAAAGAATAACTTTTTTTCGTAAAATTCATAATAAAAAAGTTTTCCATATGGTGCGAACTTAAGCAGACATTTATTTATTTATTTAACGAAATCTCTATATAAAAATAGTAATACATACTGTACATACTGTATAATTGGCTTTTTCTTCAAGAGTGAAAACCGGACCCGTACCCCTACCTGTAGAACTGCATGTAGTCACCTTCATCTTCATGCGGTTCCAAGAGAAGTTAACTGCAAACATTTCATGCGGTTCACTCCACTATCTGCACGAGCTTCATGCGGTTCCTGGTATGAACCGAACCGTATGAAGTTTCCGTAGATAACTTCAAGAGGTTCACACCTCGAAACGCATGGAGTTTCCGCGGCAACTTCATGCGGTTCATACCAGGAACCGCATGAAGTTCGTGCAGGTAGCGTTCCCGTTGAGAACCGCTTGAAGTTATCTGCGGAAACTTCGTGCGGGTTTCTTTTAGTCCAGAATTGAATTTTAAATTTTAAATGAAAATGTGGTAACGTTTAATCAAATTCAACATTTTTTCCAGGGTCTTAACGGCTTTAAGTCAAAATTAGTTTTTTTTTATGTTGTCACCAAATCAAATTTTGACATTCATTAGTCATAAAGTCTTTTAACTTTAATTAAATTTGACATTGTTTTTAGAAACTTAGCGACTTTAAGTCAAAATTAGTCGTTTTTTGACGTTTGACGATTTCAAGTCAAATTTCGACATTAGTTTGAACATAAAGTCTTGTAACCTTAATTCAATTTGGCATATTTTCTAGGAAGCTTAACGACTTTAAGTCAAAATTAGACTTTTCTCAAGTCAAATTTACACATTAATTTAGACATAAAGTCTTTTAACTTTAATTAAATTTGACACTGTTTTTAGAGGTTTAATGGCTTTAAATCAAAATTAGTCTTTTTTTTAAACGCTTGTTGACTTTATGTTCAAATTTATACAATAATTTGAACATAAAGTCGTTTAACTTTAGAGAAACTTCTAGAAACTCAACGACTTTAAGTCAAGATCGTTTTTTCTTGATGTTTATTGACAAATTTAAAAGTCTATTAATTTTACCCAAATTTAACATTTTTTCTAGAGGCTTAAGGGTTTAAGTCAAAATTAGTCTTGTTATCATAACGCTTCTCAACTTTAAAGTCAAATTTCGACAGTAATTTGGACATAAAGTCTCTTAATTTTAATTAAATTTGACATTTTTTCTAGAGGCTTAAAAAATTCACTTGAGACAACTTCACTTATTGCAGATTTATTAAAAACAAATAATAAAGACGAAAAATAGCCTGAATATATGACGCATTTAAAGTCAAAATTAGTCTTTTTTGACGCTTATCGACTTTAAGTCAAATTTCGACATTAATTTGCACACGAAGTCTCTTAACTCCACCGAAATTTGACATTTTTCTAGAGGCTTAACGAGTTTAAGTCAAAATTAGTCTATATTTTGACACGTCATTAATTTGGCATAAGGTTTTTTAACTTGAATTAAATTTGTCATTTTTTCTAGAGGCTGGCTTTAAGTCAAAATTAGTAATTTTTTCTTAACGCTTGTTGACGTTAAGTCAAATTTCGACATTAATTACTCATAAAGTCTTTTAATTTGAATCAAATTTTAGATTGTTTCCAGAAACTTAACTACTTTAAGCCAAATTAGTCGTTTTTCTTGAAGTTTGTTGACCAAGTCAAATTTTGACATTAATTTGCACATAACGTCTCTTAATTCTACCCAAATTTGACATTTTTTTCTAGAAGCTTAAGGGTTTAAGTCAAAATTAGTCTTGTTATCTTAACGCTTCTCAACTTTAAGTAAAATTTCGACAGTAATTTGGACATAAAGTCTCTTAACTTTACCCAAATTTGACGTTTCTTCTAGAGGCTTAACGTCTTTAAAGTCTAAATTAGTCTTTCTTTGACGCTTATCGACTTTTAGTCAAATTTCGACATTAATTTGCACACGAAGTCTCTTAACTCCACCCAAATTTGACATTTTTCTAGACTTTTCTTAACGAGTTTAAGTCAAAATTAGTCTATTTTGATACGTCATTAATTTGTCATAAGGTTTTTTAACTTGAATTAAATTTGTCATTTTTTCTAGAGGCTGGCTTTAAGTCAAAATTAGTAATTTTTTCCTAACGCTTGTTGACGTTAAGTCAAATTTCGACATTGATTACTCATAGAGTCTTTTAATTTGAATCAAATTTTAGATTGTTTCCAGAAACTTAACTACTTTAAGTCAAAATTAGTCGTTTTTCTTGAAGTTTGTTAACTAAATCAAATTTCGACATTAATTTGCACATAACGTCTCTTAATTCTACCCAAATTTGACATTTTTTTCTAGAAGCTTAAGGGTTTAAGTCAAAATTAGTCTTGTTATCTTAACGCTTCTCAACTTTAAGTAAAATTTCGACAGTAATTTGGACATAAAGTCTCTTAACTTTACCCAAATTTGACGTTTTTTCTAGAGGCTTAACGCCTTTAAAGTCAAAATTAGTATTTTTTTGACGCTTATCGACTTTAAGTCAAATTTCGACATTAATTTGCACATTACGTCTGTTAATTCTACCCAAATTTGACATTTTTTCTAGAGGCTTAATGGTTTAAGTCAAAATTAGTCTTGTTATCTTAACGCTTCTCAACTTGAAGTAAAATTTCGACAGTTATTTGGACATAAAGTCTCTTAACTTCACCCAAATTTGACGTTTTTTTCTAGAGGCTTAACGCCTTTAAAGTCAAAATTAGTCTTTTTTTGACGCTTATCGACTTTAGGTCAAATTTTGACATTAATTTGCACATAAAGTCTCTTAACTCTACCCAAATTTGACATTTTTCTAGAGGCTTAATGTCCTTAAGTTAAAATATTTTGACACTTTTTTTTAACTTGAATTCAATTTGGCATTTTTTCAGAGGCTGGCTTCAAGTCAAAATTAGTATTTTTTTCTTAACGCTTGTTGACGTTAGGTTAAATTTCGACATTAATTACTCATAAAGAATTAAATTTGACATTGACATTTTGACAAAACGAATTAGTCGTTTTTCTTGATGTTTATTAACTTTAAGGGAAATTTCGACATTTTTTTTTTGCAATGCCCTTATTTTATGGGCCAGCAACGGATTTCCGTTAAATGTAAAATAATAATATAAGAAAAAATCTTCGACTTTTTGATAGCTTGTAATTGTTAACTGTAATTGCAGGAAGTCATTGGGAAAATAACATATTTTTTTGCAGTGCCCTTTTTGAGTTACGATTTTTTTAAACACCACCCATGGATTAATGAGCTGTTGGATGTTTTTATTTTATTTTCGTGGCTTTTTGACAGTTTGTGTTTGTTAAATACACCCGGGGAAAGGAACTGCATGAATAAAATTTATAAATCGCACTCCATTTTGGTAGATGCACCGAGAAATCTATGGATGGAATTTTTATGGCTAACTTATGTATTGCAGTAGTGGTCGCACTATGAATACCCCTATTATATATTTTTTTAATTAATTGGAAGCCTGGAACTCATTTCTAACAATTTGGTGTATAACTGTAGAAAAGACCCGCGAACCGCTCCAAGGATCCGGTTCACTCCAGTGAGTGAACCGGTTCGGAACCGTTACCGACAGCGAACCGTTTTTCCCATCTGTTGTCAGCCGTCTCGGCGATGTCAATTGGCCACCTCGGTGCTGCGATATGACGATAGACTTTTTGGGTGCCGCGAAGGACCGATGTTATGCGAACAATCCAGGGCCTTAACGCAAATATCGAGCAAGCCGTTCGTGAGATAGAGCCAGAAACCGTCACCAAGGTCTTGGAAAATTGGGTTGACAGGATGCGCTATTGCGAAGAAATCGTGTTCCATAAATAATGGGAATGTTTACTCTTTTGAAAAAAACCAATAATATACAAACAAAAAATTGTTTTTTCATCATTTTTTTTTTAATTTTTAAAAGAAGCCACTATTTGGCCCACCCTTTATAAGTTAATGGTTTTTTTTTACTCAGGTACTATTTGAGAAGCGTACGTGATTGGTTTAGTATTGAAATTACGGAGAAGGCAACACCCAGCAAAAGTACAATTCAATGAGTATGAAAAATAATGTAAGTAGATCGATATTACAAAACAATTACAGGAGCCAATTGTAACACATTTCAAATTTAGAGTAAAGTAGTAATTATTCATTGAATAGTACTTTTGCTGGATATTGCCTTCACCGGAAATTCACTTACAGTTTTTAAATAGTATCTAAATAAAACCAATTATAAATATATTTTCTTATGTAAAATACACAGCCGATTGTAAATCGTAATGCGACAGCAAACATCACTTTTTAGAACAAAATTAAATGTCGGCCATTATGATTTCATGGCAAGCCTTTGTTTTTAATTCAAAATAATTGTTAAGTTTTTTGCAAATATCTCGGTAAATACTCTGTAGAAACTGTTGAGTAAGGCACCAAATCATTCAGCTCAAAAAGCTTTAAAAGAATGTAAGTAAATCGATACTTTTTAAATTATTTTTCCATACACTCGAAGTAATTCCCCCCCCCCCTCGCCATTTTTACAGCACCCTGTATATATTAAATGTATTTAATGCATCTGCAACGAGTGAGGTTGTCTCAAATTGATTGATTAATTATGTCGGCGTTCTGCTTTCATTCTTGAAATAAATTTAGCGTGTAATTTATTTAAACCTATATCTACTCGGTAATAACAAGTTCAGAAAAAAAATAAGAATTTACATATCAGAAATGTAATTATTCCACTACAAAACGCCGTAAAATATGTCAGCAAATGTTATTTTTAGATTTTGATATTTACATTTTTGGAGGTTGTTTATTATCCGACTGATAGTGTGCTTGAATTTACTTAGTTCAATTGTTGGGCTCGTTAACTATCAATTTTCAGGCAATTATTTTTAATTGTTATTTTGTACAGAGCTAAACAAGCCGATTGAAACAAAGACTTGGGTCAATTATTGGAAATTTATACGCTAAATTTAAATTTTAAATTGTGCCTTAAAATTGCTGCTTCTTCAATCACCTTTCCAAAAATCCATAAATATACAGGGTGTCCCATTTGAAATTCTGAAGTTGTCATTTTTCCGGAAATGGAGAAATTATGAATTCAGAAAGGGGAATCATTTCAAACCGAATTTCATTTTCGTACTACTAACCGTTTTCGAGATATCGGCTGTCTGCTACCTCGTAGAACACCCTGTATAACAAATACATTATTTTGCCTACAATGAATATTATTTTTAGTTGATAAAGGGCCCATCGATTTATCGTATTTTATGTGGATTCAGAAATTGCATATTATTACGGAAAAATAAGAGATACACTTTTTTCTTTGGTTCACAAAACGAAATAACTATATCCTTGCGTTGAAGTGAGTGTTAAAACTTCAAAGCGCAGTTCTTAATTTAAAACTGTGTGTACGCTATCGAGCGGCAATAATTTCTCGACAAGGTTTGTTTGTCTTCGAGGAGTTCGATTGAACGCACAAATTGGTTCAAATATTTGCACACAAACGTCAGCGCAGACGTAATATTTTTCATAATTAATGTCCGGAAATAGAACGTGGATCACGTGCGTTTCGCGTTTTGTTTACACTCCATCCGTAAATAATTGTAAAGGTGGCAATTTAATTAGCTCCTCTAGAAAAGTATAAATAGAAATTGGTAATGAGACATCATATTTCGTTTCTCTCATGTGTCACTTTTATTATACCTAATACCGTCATCTTAGCAATAAGTTATAATACTTTTGAAATTAAGGGGAAATAACTTAAGATATGTGTAAATGACTCTTTTTTGTGATCGACTGAAGAGAGTCGATTCTCGAGATGACCAACTTCCAAAAATCGGGTGTTGAATTGCAAAGCAAATTACAAATTTGAAATGTGTTAATATTGTCTCCCCAAATTATTTGACAGTATCGGTCTTCGTATATTTTTTTACAGCTTTTTATGCTGAATGAGTTGGTACCTTACTCAATGGTTTCTGCAGAGTATTTACCGAGATATTTGCAAAAAAACTTTTACAATTATTTCGAATTAAAAATAAAGGTTTGCCATGAAATTATAATGGCGGATATTTCATTTTGTTCTAAAAAGTGACGTTTGCTGTCACATTACGATTTACAATCGGCCGTGTATTATACACAATAAAAAGTATTTATAAGTAAATGGTTTTACTAAGTGTAAGTGATTTGTTTAGTGTTGAATATCTAGAGAAGGCAATACCCAGTGAATATGTTGTTCAGTAAGTAATAAATTAAAAATAATGTAAGTAGACCACTGCTATAAAACAATTAAGGGAGCCAACACATTTCACATTTAGAAAGTAAATGAGTAATTATTCATTGAGCAATTTTTCTTGCTGTTCTCCGGAAATTCAACTCTAAACAAATCACGTACACTTTTTAAATAGTACCTGAGTAGAACCATGTGATTAACCCTTCGAGTCTCAAGCGGTGCGATCGCAATGTGGAGATTTTTTTGTCGGGCCTCTTCGCAACCGATAAGGACAAGCCTTATTGCGCTGTTGGGCGTTTTTAGACCATGTGCTTCCAACGACCCCTAGGACCTAAAGGGTTAAAATTAGTGATGGGCAAGACCGATCAAGAAAGATCGAGTACTCGATCTTTGCAAATGATCGAGCCGCTCGATCTTTTGATCGATCAACGCCGCTCGAGCAGATCGAGCGGCTCGATACATCAACTGATCGATCACTGATTGATCGATCTTTGAGATACTCTATCTTGCCCATCACTAGTTAAAATACTTTTTCTCGTGTAGAATACACGGCCGATTGTAAATCGTAATGCGACATCTAGTGTCACTTTTTAGAACAAAATGAAATATCGGCCATTATGATTTCATGGCACACCAAAAATAATTTTAAAGTTTTTAATAATTTAATTTGTTAAATATATCGCAAGTCCAGCGAGCCTAGTTGTGTTATTTAACCCATCTGTTAATTCAAACTTGTGGCCGTTGAAATACGCCAACAATAATTCCCGAAATTCAACAACTCGCACAGGAATTATACATTTTGACGGCCACCTAAACTTCTGGAGGTGTGAAGACTGTCCACATCTTCACACGAGTTATTGTAAAGGTCGGTTTAGTTTCGCGAAACGCGAATTTTTCGGAAAATTCTACTTTAGATTATTTTACGCCGGCTTGCCAGAAAGCCGTAGCACGTAGTATTTTAGTCCTCCAAATATAAAATTTGTGCCGATAGATGTATTGTTAATTTATAATTGTATTTCTTAGTAGGTACATAGATTTTAGTTTTATTTTAAAGTTACGTTGGTTTTTATTGTGTGATTATTTTTCTCTTTGACGTATGTAAGACTTTTGTCATAAACATTAATAAATAAAAAAAATATATCTATTCGATTACAGCAACTTTAATTACATCCCATTCCAATACAGCACGTGCCCTATAATGTATAAAACGTCGAATGGAGTTCCATAACCCCCATGTTTGTATTTGAACTAGTTACCAGGAACAAACGTTTCGTGACGGAATTGATTTGTACGTTTCCATCCATCCCAATAACAATCAAATATGCAAACAGCGCTTCTGTTTCAAAGGTTAATTATGGCTGTGAAAATTTAACGTCCCTCATAACTGTTATCATTCTCAACGATTCATATCATTTCGAAACTTTGGCTGTTTAAGGTTGGATCGTAAAATAATCAATTATGTTTCGCACGAATGTAAAACTGTCGGCATTTTTTACTTTTCAAGTGGTGGTGATAAATACTGTGCGATCAAAAAGTCGAAAATAATTGGCAACATATTTTCTGAAAATAGGGATAATAATTCAAGTAAAATTATATTGGCTGTCTGAAATTCTCTAATGCAGCGCAGTGTACAGTCAGAGAAAATACAAATGCGAAACTCGCTCGGCGAGAGAATGCTGCAGTATGTCGGTGCTTAGTTCGGTCGAAACCGGTCAGTCCATGCTTAAAATCCATTAATGAGGTAATAAAAGGGTATCCCGATATAAGATGGTCAAAATGCCACCCGACACATATTTTTAAATAAATATGAAAATATCATTAGATGTGCCCTTAAACCAAAGGGAAGCCCCAAAATAAGATTCTTTCAAATATAACTTTTTTAACCAATAAAAAATTCACAGATATTATTGACCCAAATACTAAATTAGGTTTAATTTAGTTTTCAAAGTCATTGAATGTTATTTACAATATTAAAAAAATGTTTGCAAATAAAAAAAGAAAATTTGTCCACAAAAATGCCAAAAGTAGTCTTGAAAAAGAGTACTGAAAAAAATTGTCCCGAAAAAATGCCAAAAAGAGTACTGGAAAAAATTGTCTTGAAAAAAAATACCAAAAAGAGTCTTGAAAAAGAGTACTAAAAAATTGTCTTGAAAAAAAAAAAAATGCCAAAAAGTGTTTTGGAAAAGAGTACTGAAGAAAATTGTCTTGGAAAAAAATGACATAGTAGTCTTGAAAAAGAGTACTGAAAAAATTGTCCTAAAAAAAAGCCAAATTGAGCACTGAAAAAATTGTTTAAAAAAAATGCCAAAAAGAGTACTGAAAAAATTGTCTTGAAAAAATGCCAGAAAGAGTACTGGAAAAAATTGTCCTGAATAAAATGCCAAAAAGAGTACTGGAAAAAATTGTCCTGAACAAAATGTCAAAAAGTGTACTGGAAAAAATTGTCTTGGAAAAAATGCCAAAGAGTCTTATGAGTACTAAGAAAAATTGTCCCAAAAAATGCTAAAATGTCTTGAAAATGTGAACTAAAAAAAATGCCAAAAAGAGTACTGGAAAAATTGTCCTGAACAAAATGCCAAAAAGACTACTGGAAAAAATTGTCTTGAACAAAATGTCAAAAAGAGTACTGGAAAAAATTGTTTTGGAAAAAATGCCAAAGAGTCTTAAGAGTCTAAAAAAATTGTCCCAAAAAATGCTAAAAAGTCTTGAAAAAGTGAACTGAAAAAATGCCAAAAAAAAAATACTGGAAAAAATTGTCCTGAACAAAATGCCAAAAAGTGTACTGGAAAAAATTGTCTTGGAAAAAATACCAAAGAGTCTTAAGAGTCCAAAAAGAATTGTCCCAAAAAATGCTAAAAAGTCTTGAAAAAGTGAACTGAAAAAATGACAAAAAAAAATACTGGAAAAAATTGTCCTGAACAAAATGCCAAAAAGTGTACTGGAAAAAATTGTCTTGGAAAAAATACCAAAGAGTCTTAAGAGTCCAAAAAGAATTGTCCCAAAAAATGCTAAAAAGTCTTGAAAAAGTGAACTGAAAAAATGACAAAAAAAAATACTGGAAAAAATTGTCCTGAACAAAATGCCAAAAAGTGTACTGGAAAAAATTGTTTTAGAAAAAATGCCAAAGAGTCTTAAGAGTACTAAAAAAATTGTCCCAAAAAAATGTTAAAAAGTCTTGAAAAAGTGATCTGAAAAAAATGCCAAAAAGAGTACTGGAAAAAATTGTCCTGAACAAAATGCCAAAAAGTGTACTGGAAAAAATTGTTTTAGAAAAAATGCCAAAGGGTCTTAAGAGTACTAAAAAAATTGTCCCAAAAAAATGTTAAAAAGTCTTAAAAAAGTGAACTGAAAAAATGACAAAAAAAAATACTGGAAAAAATTGTCCTGAACAAAATGCCAAAAAGTGTACTGGAAAAAATTGTCTTGGAAAAAATACCAAAGAGTCTTAAGAGTCCAAAAAGAATTGTCCCAAAAAATGCTAAAAAGTCTTGAAAAAGTGAACTGAAAAAATGACAAAAAAAAATACTGGAAAAAATTGTCCTGAACAAAATGCCAAAAAGTGTACTGGAAAAAATTGTCTTGGAAAAAATACCAAAGAGTCTTAAGAGTCCAAAAAGAATTGTCCCAAAAAATGCTAAAAAGTCTTGAAAAAGTGAACTGAAAAAATGACAAAAAAAAATACTGGAAAAAATTGTCCTGAACAAAATGCCAAAAAGTGTACTGGAAAAAATTGTTTTAGAAAAAATGCCAAAGAGTCTTAAGAGTACTAAAAAAATTGTCCCAAAAAAATGTTAAAAAGTCTTGAAAAAGTGATCTGAAAAAAATGTCAAAAAGAGTGCTGGAAAAAATTGTCCTGAACAAAATGCCAAAAAGAGTACTGGAAAAAATTGTCCTGAATAAAATGCCAAAAAGAGTACTGGAAAAATTTTTCTTGGAAAAAATGCCAAAGAATTTTAAGAGTACTAAAAAAATTGTCCCAAAGAAATACTAAAAAGTCTTAAAAAATTGTCCTGAATAAAATGCCAAAAAGAGTACTGGAAAAAATTGTCCTGAACAAAATGCCAAAAAGAGTACTGGAAAAAATTGTCTTGGAAAAAATGCCAAAGAGTCTGAAGAGTCCAAAAAAAATTGTCCCAAAAAAATACTAAAAAGTCTTGAAAAAGTGAACTGAAAGAAATGCCAAAAAGAGTACTGGAAAAAATTGTCTTGGAAAAAATGCTAAAAAGTCTTAAAAAAAGTGAACTGAAAAAATGCCAAAAAGAGTACTGGAAAAATTGTCCTGAACAAAATGCCAAAAAGAGTACTGGAAAAAATTGTCTTGGAAAAAATGCCAAAGAGTCTGAAGAGTCCAAAAAAAAATTGTCCCAAAAAAATTCTAAAGTCTTGAAAAAGTGAACTGAAAAAATGCCAAAAAAATACTGGAAAAAATTGTCCTGAATAAACTGCCAAAAAGAGTACTGGAAAAAATTGTCTTGGAAAAAATGCCAAAGAGTCTGAAGAGTCCAAAAAAAATTGTCGCAAAAAAATACTAAAAAGTCTTGAAAAAGTGAACTGAAAGAAATGCCAAAAAGAGTACTGGAAAAAATTGTCCTGAACAAAATGCCAAAAAGAGTACTGGAAAAATTTGTCTTGAAAAAAGTACTAAAAAGTCTTGAAAAAGTGTAATTTAAAATTTTATTTCGTCATATGATTGCTATCAATAAATACCATCTATGTTATTTTTTTATCTTTCAACGGTTGGTGCGACAACTTCAAAAATTCGAATAACTAATATTTTTAGGATATATTTTGTATATTTATCAACAGTCATTTTATGTAAAGTTATTATCAGTATTTTAGTATTAATTTTTTTCAGTTTCGTATAAACAACCCAATTTTTTGCCAAGATATGACTATGGAACCCTCGAAAAATGGGTTTTTGTTTTTAACCATTATAAAAATCTGAAAAAAATCATAAATATTTTTATCCCAAATACCAAATTAAGTAAATTTTTTCAAGGTTAGAAAGGGCGAAAAAAATGGTTAATTAGAAAAAAATAATACCCCAAATAAATTTTTATTCGGGTAAAGAATATATGTGAATTTTTCAGATTATTATAATATTTTTTAGTGATTAAATAAAATCTTAGTTTTCCAGTGTTTCAAGGTCATATCTTGGCAAAAATGGGGTTACATAATTATACGAAACTGAGAAGAAAATTATACATACTGAAATATTACTAATAATTTTATATAAAATTGCTGTTCAATTGTTGATAAATATATTAAAAAAAATATCAAAATAAACATTTTAGTTATTCGAATTTTTGAAGATGACGCACCAAAAATTGGAAGATGAAAAAATCACAGATATGGCATTAATTGATAGAAATCATATAACGAAATAAAATTTTCTGTCGGTCGATCACTTAAGGGCGAGAAGTGAACTAGGCTTGTAAATTTTATTACCTCGTGAGGACGGGTTTCGACCGAACTAAAGGCGCGTTTTCACGATGCCAATTGGGGAGACAATTGTCTGGGCCAGTTGTCTTGTGCCAGTTGCGTGAATTGCGCCCAGCCAATTGTCCTCTGTCTACTCCTGGAGACAATCGAATTTCAGGACAACTGGCAGGGCAGTTGGCACGCCAATTGGCCAGAGGTGTTTACACGTAGCCAATAATTTTATGCCAGTAAATTGTCCTCTCACAATTGTCTCCCCAATTGGCATCGTGAAAACGCGCCTTAAGCACCGACATGCGGCAGCATTTCGCATTTGTATTTTCTCTGACTGTACATTTTGTTAATTTTGACGTCTTATGATTTTTTAAGGTTACTTGTTTTACGAGAAACACCGGTCTAATCTATTGATAGATGGAGTTACATCAACATGAATTCAGAACTCCATTCGCAACCATCAGAACTCTTTATTGGGGTGCCAACTTGACATAATTATCTAAATAATTGTGGGATTAAAAAAAAAACGTTGTTTACGTTGCCATGACAACCGCCCACTCGATGTTAAAAATCGTACCGAATTTCCATAAAATTGCCCATTATGTAATTACAACTTATACATACACCGACATAAAGGAAACGCGTAAATGGTTTAAATTTAGTAATAACTGTTTTTGCGAGATCACCAAGCAGCATTCAGTAGCACCGGAAGCGGTCGTTCGGAATGCGTTACCATTGAAACAAAAAGTGATTCAATGGCAACAAATGCGGATTGACGCGACTTCCCGTCTGCTGCTGCATTTTTTTTACACACTTTATGTATTCAATTTTGGGTGCGTGGATCTGGAAGCCGCAAAACAAATATTGAATATTTGAGTAGGCGCCGCGCTGCGCTCTCACCTGTGTGACAACATACGACCCCTTCCAGCTGAACAGCGGCTTGTGGAACATGTAGAACTGCAACCGCATCTTGCCCATATCATCAGCCACCCTGAAGCTGTCCGCCAGGGTGGTCACCCAGTTGACGACCTCCTCGTTGGCGTACGTGATCAGCCCCTGTCCGAACTGGTGCTTCCCGTCCATCACGAAGTTCAGGACGCCCCTCACCGAGTTCTCCGTGAGCAGGGTCTCCTCGTCCAGGTGGACGATCCAGTCGGAATCCCCCAGAATGTTGACGGAGTCCTCGAGGCAGTACTGCAGGGCGCGCGCCTTAAACAGGGCCCCCGATTTGGTCCGGTAATTCGGCGGAACGACTATCTCGCGGATCCTCCGGCTGTGCTCCAGACCGATCGCCTTGTCGGTGACCACCTCGATGAGGAAATTCTCCAGCCCCGAGTCCACGCACTTGTTCATGTTCCTCTGCACGTTCGACTTCACCAGCTGCGGGTAGTCGCCCCTGGTGACCACCCTTATGCATATGAACGGGGCGAGAATCGGACTACCCTTCAGGACCACCTTGTCGGGGAACGCGTTGTACAGCGTGAGTCCGGCGAAGTTGAACAGCACCTGCGGCAACGGGAGAAATGTGGCCCATCGCAGCAGATACAGCACGACCGTCCACATGTACCCGTAACGCACCCAGGGGTTGATTTCCAGGGTGGCATCGTTCCACACTTTAATCCCGCCGGAGAACCACTCGAACACCCCTATCACAGTGAACAGCAGACAGACGTGCAGAAAGTGCTTCGCCTTGCTGCTTAACATGACGCCCGCTTCTTTTTAACCACCGGTCTTGCACAAACCCCCCCGAGAGCACACACCTCGCCCCTAGCACCGACGTTTCACGCGCGCATTCTCTCATAAATGCCAAGAACATTTAACTGTATCGCCGGCGCGGTTCCTCTCACGTTTAACACTAATTCGCCGGCTTTGTGTTTCACTGCATGTTCGGACAAACGGACCACGATTTGCCGGCGGTACCTTGCTGCGACTGAGGCGAACTTGACGTGAAGCAGTGGCGGTTCGAATTATCCAAGCGGTGGCGCACGAATGGCCGCGCCGGACAATTAGGTCCGAATTTAAAGCGATTTCCGTGCAAATTCGCACAACAATACACTTAAAATCGCATCATCGTTACTTGGTGATGGTCATAAATGGTATTAAACGCTTCGGTTCATTAAAATTCATATGAAATACATTGCGAGCCGACCTTCGCTTTTATTTGTGGTTCTTCGTCAAAGTATTGACGATTTAACACGTGGGTAATGGCGCCCTCTCTCGTGCTTTTATTAAAGCGAATTAAAGAAATCTGGAAATATAATTTAAATTATTACGGTTTCTTTGTTAACTTATCACGATTCATCGATCTAGTGAAACTAAAAGTAGGTAAAAACATTTATTCGTTGCAGTATTTGAAATGAAATTCTAGCACACGTGTTTTATTGCATTAAAGTTTCATCAATTAACAACCTCCCTCATCAATCCAATACAATTTAATAGTATAGTCGGGCCGCTGAGAGCTGCCTGTGACTCATCGCTTAAAATCGCATGAATCAAGATTTAAGTAAACGTATGTCCGTAAGAAAATTTGGTGCCGCGCTGATTTTCATTGGCGGGATATTTAAAAATTCTCGCGCAAACTTTTTACGGTTATGTTATTTGACGTAGCGCTCGCGTGTTTTGTGTGTTTATATGAAGCGTGTCATGCGTGAGCTTAGACCTACGTTCACGCTGCCCTATTCTTTAACACGCAGACACACGTTTCGTCTTTTATTTCATACTGTTTCGTACATGATAGAAAAAGATATATATAAAATGCAAAGCAATTCTTAGTACGAAAATGCATGAGTCACCGTCAGCTCTCAACGGATGAACTATATATAGTGTTTCAAGGGCCGAAAATAAGCTTTAGGGTTGCTAAAGCATTTCGGCATGAGTTACACTCGATATTTTTTCGCCTGCCTTAAGTAAAAACAGTGTTTCAGGAAATTTTATATCGCGCACCATTGAACTGTCACTGTCAGATTTTTGCATAGCCTACTCATATTCCGCGGAAGGTTGTCTGGATTATTATGCATATTATTTGTTCGGCCCTAGATACGTTAAATCGTAGTTTCGGCCCGATTTTTAAAGCCGAAATATATGATTTCGGTAGAGGCAGGCGAAAAATAACATTAAACCATTATATCGTGTGAGCCACAAAATTTTGTTTCAGAGTCGGCTGTGAGATAAATGAGGTATGTCGCATGTTATTACGTCATGAATTCAATTGAATTAGATTTAAAAAAATAAATTAATCTCAGACATGACTGCTATGTTTCTCTCTCTCCCTCTTATGCTTGGCCAACTCAACAACAAAATTCTGCGGTTCACACCTTACTAATTTATAAGTGCAAATTAGCCTTCCAACTCGATACTGATTGTTGAAATGATTTTTTTAATTTACCAACTAAGAATAATAAATATTATCATTTTGTAAACGTTACGTACATAAAAACTTATTAATAACAAATTATTTTAACAACAATAAAGCCATCTGAACACATTGCATTGTTATATATGCAACCCAATATACAATTCTTGATTTGTAACTTGAAAAGAAAATTGAATCTTTTTTCGAACTTCACTACATTTGACATTTAAAATTGAACTCCTATTATATTTCACATTACCGTGGATTCATTGGCAAGATAAATAATTTAGAAAATAAATTACAAAAGGCTTATCAAATATACCTGACACAGTGGTCCAAAATCCCAAAATGAACTTGGATTCGAGTAGAAATTAGTATTAAGGGATTTTCGAGGTCGCCAATTTCAAAATTACTATAAACAAAATGGCGGATCCAATATGGCGGTAAAGTATGTGTAAATGATACTGAAAATTGGTGAAAATTAATATATGGGGGTTTCAGAGGTGACATATTGGAAATCCAAAGTCAAAATTGTTTTAAACAAAATGGCGGATCCAATATGGCGGCAATGTATGTGGAAATGATACAAAAAAGTTGATGAAAATTAGTATATTGGGGGTTTTCGAGGTCGCAGATTACAAATCCAAAGTCAATATTATTCTAAACAAAATGGCGGATCCAATATGGCGGCAATGTATGTGGAAATAATATAAAAAAATTGATAAAAATTAGTGTATAGGGGTTTTTGAGGTCACAGATTACAAATCCAAAGTCAAAATTATTCTAAACAAAATGGCGGATTCAATATGGCGGCAATGTATGTGGAAATGAAACAAAAAAATTGATAAAAATTAGTGTATGGGGGTTTTCGAGGTCGCAGATTACAAATCCAAAGTCAATATTATTCTAAACAAAATGGCGGATCCAATATGGCGGCAATGTATGTGGAAATGATACAAAAAAGTTGATGAAAATTAGTATATTGGGGGTTTTCGAGGTCGCAGATTACAAATCCAAAGTCAATATTATTCTAAACAAAATGGCGGATCCAATATGGCGGCAATGTATGTGGAAATAATATAAAAAAATTGATAAAAATTAGTGTATAGGGGTTTTTGAGGTCACAGATTACAAATCCAAAGTCAAAATTATTCTAAACAAAATGGCGGATCCAATATGGCGGCAATGTATGTGGAAATTATACAAAAAAATTGATGAAAATTAATATATGGGGGTTTTCTAGGTCGCAGATTACAAATCTAAAGTCAAAATTATTATAAACAAAATGGCGGATCCAATATGGCGGCAATGTATGTGGAAATGATACAAAAACATTGATGAAAATTATTACGTAGGGGTTTTCGAGGTCAAAGATTATAAATCTAAAGTCAAAATTATTCTAAACAAAATGGCGGATCCAATATGGAGGCAATGTATGTGGAAATGATACAAAAAAATTGATGAAAATTAGTATATTGGGGGTTTTCGAGATCGCAGATTACAAATCCAAAGTCAAAATTATTCTAAACAAAATGGCGGATCCAATATGGCGGCAGTATATGTGGAAATGATACAAAAAAATTGATGAAAATGAGTATATGGGGGTTTTCGAGGTCGCAGATTACAAAACCAAAGTCAAAATTGTTCTAAACAAAATGGCGGATCCAATATGGCGGCAGTGTATGTGGAAATGATACAAAAAATTGATGAAAATTAGTAAATGGGGGTTTTCGTGGTCGCAGATTACAAATCCAAAGTCAAAATTATTCTAAACAAAATGGCGGATCCAATGTGGCGACAATGTATGTGGAAATAATACAAAAAAAAGATCAAAACTAGTATATAGGAGTTTTCGAGGTCGCAGATTACAAATCTAAAGTCAAAATTGTTCTAAACAAAATGGCGGATCCAATATGGCGGCAGTGTATGTGGAAATGATACAAAAAATTGATGAAAATTAGTATATGGGGGTTTTCGTGGTCGCAGATTACAAATCCAAAGTCAAAATTATTCTAAACAAAATGGCGGATCCAATGTGGCGACAATGTATGTGGAAATAATACAAAAAAAAGATCAAAACTAGTATATAGGAGTTTTCGAGGTCGCAGATTACAAATCTAAAGTCAAAATTGTTCTAAACAAAATGGCGGATACAATATGGCGGTAATGTATGTGGAACTGATGCAAAAAAATTGATGAAAATTAGGATATGGGGGTTTTCGAGGTCGCAGAGTACAAATCCAAAGTGAAAATTATTCTAAACAAAATGGCGGATCCAATATGGCGGCAATGTATGTGGAAATGAAACAAAAAAATTGATGAAAATTAGAATATGGGGGTTTTCGAGGTCGCAGATTACAAAACTAAAGTCAAAATTGTTCTAAACAAAATGGCGGATCCAATGTGGCGACAATGTATGTGGAAATGAAACAAAAAAATTGATGAAAATTAGAATATGGGGGTTTTCGAGGTCGCAGATTACAAAACTAAAGTCAAAATTGTTCTAAACAAAATGGCGGATCCAATATGGCGGCAGTGTATGTGGAAATGATACAAAAAATTGATGAAAATTAGTATATGGGGGTTTTCGTGGTCGCAGATTACAAATCCAAAGTCAAAATTATTCTAAACAAAATGGCGGATCCAATGTGGCGACAATGTATGTGGAAATAATACAAAAAAAAGATCAAAATTAGTATATAGGAGTTTTCGAGGTCGCAGATTACAAATCTAAAGTCAAAATTGTTCTAAACAAAATGGCGGATACAATATGGCGGTAATGTATGTGGAACTGATGCAAAAAAATTGATGAAAATTAGGATATGGGGGTTTTCGAGGTCGCAGATTACAAAACTAAAGTCAAAATTGTTCTAAACGAAATGGCGGATCCAATATGGCAGCAATGTATGTGGAAATGAAACAAAAAAATTGATGAAAATTAGTGTATACGGGTTTTCGAGGTCGCAGATTACAAATCTAAACACAAAATTATTCTAAACAGGGCGGATCCAATATGGCGGCAATGAAAGTGGAAATGATATAAAAAAAAAGATGAAAATTAGTAAATGGATGTTTCATGGGTCGCAGATTACAAATCTAAAGTCAAAATTATTCTAAACAAAATGGCGGATCCAATATGACGGCAGCATATGCGGAAATGATATTTAAAAAATTATGAAAATTAATATACTTGGCTTTTTTGAAGATATATTTTTCAAATATTGATTTTACATTTTTATGTTTTGGAAATATTAAAAGGCCAAAGTAAATATTTATATAATAAGTCTATGGAAATATTTGTTACAAATGAATTAATTTACAGAAAGAAATAAAAATTTATAACTCGTTATTGTTTTACACCTGTGCAATTCTCATTGGTGTTCAACTGGTTGGATTGTAGGATAGTGCCCACCCACCACCCTTTATATAAACTTTAACATAAGCTACAAAACCATGTTCGTGTAATCAAATTTCTTTGTAAATTGGTGATGTAGATTTAACAGCAGTCAAAACAGGGGTTTTACTTGAAGTAAACGTTAATCCGGAGGGTGATGGGTGGTCCCTATCCTACAATCCAAGGGTGGTGGGTGGTCCCTATCTTAAAATCCAAGGTCGGTGTGTGGTCCCTATCCTACAATCCAAGGGTGGTGGGTGGTCCCTATCCTACAATCCAAGGGTGGTGGGTGGGCCCTATCCTACAATCCAATTAGTTGCTCCCGCGCCAAAGTTTTCTTCAATAAATAAGTTTACTAAGAAAACTTAAATCCTTTAGTGTTTTTATTACACTCAAGTATTGATTCGTACTTGTTAACTCCTGTTTATGATCCATGATTTGGAAGGTGGAATAGGGACCACCCACCATCCCTCGTTTCACCCCTATTTACGCTAGAAAATTTCATATTATTTTTAAACGTTCAACTACTCCAAAGAATTTCGAATAAAATTCTTAACTGGACAGTTGTCTTTGTTGAAATAAAGTTGATGCGAAGGGTGGCGGGTGGGCTATATCCTACAATCCTATCAGTTGACCATAGCACAGTGTTTCTGCAAATGAATTAATTTAGAGAAACAAATTACTAAATAACATTCCTACGTTTTCGTTATTGTTCTACACCTGTGCAAACCTCGTTGATGTTCAACTGTTAGGATTGTAAGATAGTGCCCACCCACCACCCGCAATATTAACCTTAATTTAAGCTATAAAACCATGTTCGTGTAACGAAATTTTCTTGTAAATTCATTGGTGATTTTGTAGATTTAACAGCAGCCGAAACAGGATTTTTAATTGAAGTAAAAGTTAATCCGAATGGTGGTGGGAGGGCAAACTACTCTAAACAAAATGGCCGATACAATATGGCGGCAATGTATGTGGAAATGATACAAAAAAAATTGATGAAAATTAGGATATGGGGGTTTTCGAGGTCGCAGATTACAAGTCTAACGTCAAAATTGTTCTAAACAAAATGGCGGATTCAATATGGCGGGAATGATATAAAAAATTAATGAAAATTAGTATATGCAGGTTTTTGAGATTGCAGTAAAATGAGTTCACATCTTATATTTAAGTGAAGTCTTTTGAAATACGATTATGTATAAGTCAAATTTTACACAGACAATTTACAATTAAACAACATTAACAAAAAAATATTTATATTTAATACAAAACAGATTTGCATTTACAAATTATCACAGTGCTATAAACTTAAATCAAGAACATGTTTTTCCAATTCAATACTAACAATAGCGGAACAATCTTCTTCCAGTTTCTTCATCACATTAAAATACTTATTCTGCAAAGTTTTATGTTTCGGAACAGCAGAAGCAAGTAAATGTATACAAAACACCCGAGTTTCAGTGGAATCATCGAATTTCAATAACTCCTCCAGAACATCCAAAGTGAAGCTTTCTTCGACAATTAATTTCAGGAAATCCGCGAGGAATTTGGAGTAGATTTTAATAATTAAAATCCCATACTCGCTTAACAATATCTTCAATTTATCAGCTACATGTTTCGCAAAAGATTTTGTTTCAACCGATCGGCACAGCTTCGTACATTCCAACAACAAACCGATTCGGAATTTGCAGCAAGTCGGTTCCAACGTTGGAAGAAGATCCTGCATAGTGTTAATTGCTTCAAAAACATTTTCATGGCGGTCTGGTTCTAAGTCTTTTTGCAAAACTTGTTTGCATATAATTTTTTCATTATTGCCTGGTTTTGAGTTTTTTTGCAGAACTTGTTTGCATATAATTTTTTCATTATTGCCTGGTTTTGAGTTTTTTTGCAGAACTTGTTTGCATATAAAATAGAAAAATTCGTGTAGTATTTTTTTGAATTCATACGGATCTGGATCTAAAGAACTTGCTTGGATGCATTTCCAGATAAATTCAACTTTAGTTTCTAAAGACTCCATCGTGGACGTTATTAGATAATTATAAGTAAATGCGTGTGTTTTCTCTGTGAATTTATTCGCGGGATTGAACAAGCTTTTACTCACAATTTCCTTGCAGGAATCATCACCGATGGTGAATTTGTTGTAATCCAATGAAGCGAGTAATTGAAATTGTTCGGATTTTCCGCGCTCGCTTAAATGCCGCCAAAGGAGGCAAACGAATTTCGTGTAGAATTTTTTTGGAATATTTTGCGAGCACAAAATCTCCGCTATAATTTCCGTATCATCGCGATCTACAAAGTGCAGGTGCGAACTGAAGAAATCCCAATCTGCCTCCGTGCGACCGTCTTGGAGACAGCTGCAGAGTTTCTTTACGATTAATCGCTTCACCGATGCATTTTTTTCAGTTTTCGCCGAAGAGATTAAAATCACTCTCTTGGATTCGAGTGATGCCAAGCGCGTAACTAGATGGAGTGTGTGTTTGCGGATGCTAACCGAACGTTTCAGTAATTTATTCAAAACAACAATTAGATCACATTCTGGAACGTTGCTGCTGAAATAATACAACGGCTCTAGCGCGTATTGTTGGTAATCCCCGTTACAAAAGTGGAGAATGTCCGGAATCACTTCTTGTAAACAAGGTCGGGTTTTGTAAGTCGAGAGAAGGGTTTTCTGTATATCCAATAAATATTTAGTATCATCTTTGTGTACATCGATTTTGAAATCTGTGGGAATCCATCTCTTGGTGTATTCATCCAAATTTACCTCGTGGCAGAAAGATAAGATCCGCAAGCTGCTGCAAATCAGCGCCGAGTCTTCCCCGCCATCCTTCACTACTTCAAGGGCGTAGTCCACGATTCCCTTTCTCAAACCGGAGTTTTCCAATTTCGAAAGTTCGTAACAAAAACGTGAATGAAGCACGTGATGCTTGAATAAGGCCTCAATGTTATTCGCGATGATATTCGGCTTCTTCCACAAGAACCAGGACAGGGTGTTGGGCTGGTATTTCTTGCTACCGGTGAGAAAGAGTTGCGTGAGGAGGTCATCGTTCTCGCCTTCTCGCTGCAAGCACTTTAACAGGTCTCTTAAGGCAAAAAATCGCGGGTAGTCTTCTTTAAGATTATCCGTAACGATCCCCAAGGAATGTTTGTAGTTGCACATTTTGAATTCGTGGCGGTGTTTGCGGTTGAAACGCAACGCGGCTTCTACAAAGGTTATGTGCGCGATCTTCTTATCCGATTCTTGAGTAAACAGTTCATCGATTAAAGAAAGAAATTTTAGGATCACGGCGCGTTGCTCCTCGGGTTTCTCCGAAAAACTGGGCAAGTCGTAAAGCCCGCGGTGTTTACAAAAGAGTTTAAGCTGAAGGGTGTAATCCAAGCCGTTTATAATTTTGTATTCAATATATTTCTTCAAGGTATCACCAACGACGTAAACATACTCACCATTGAGGCGAAATTGCATGATGATCTCATCTATGAATCTCCAATGCTCTTCCGAGAACTTTTGAAATTCAAACAGTTCCGTGACCAAATCGATGAACTCATAGCGGATGTGTTTGTTTTCATTTTTTTGATTCCTCGTGAAATTCCTCAGCACCTCGAGGAGTGCGTCGTAGTCATCGTTGATCTTGCAGTTCATCACAACTTTCTTCACAACCGACATCCGTTCATTCTGCCGATTTGTGAGGCTTAACTGGTGCTGTAACACCGGTAAAGCTTTCCCCACACTTTCGTACTCAATACAATTAATCAATTCGAATCTTCTACGATCCTCCAGTGGAAGAATTTCCATCAATTCATCCGAAATGTAATCCCTAATCGACCAGACATCAAAACCGTAGCGATTCTTAAAGGCAGCAAAAAAGACCCGCCCTCTGATTCCGTAAGGAATCATCTTCAAGTACTTCTCCATCTCCCGGGAAAAATCCAAACCACCAGTTCCCGGCAAAATATTTTTAATCCACTCCACAAATTCCACCTCGCTTAATTGCTTCGACAAAACACCACGTCGTAATAACGGAAGTAATTTATTAGCATCTTTAACGAATTCCTCTTTGTACACTCTCAGATACCTGATGAACGCCTTCTTCCCAATTTTCGGCACGCCGAATTCGAGCAAACCGTTAAACCTTGCAAGATCGTGTGTACACAAGTACTGCCCTAGTTTTGGGTACCGTTCGAAGTTGTTATTCTTTCTAAAATACACCTCCAATATCCCCGGCGATTTCCTGTAACATCTCATCAGCTCTCTGTGCTTGAACTTCACATCATTTTCTTCAATCGCTTCGATGATTACCTCCTCCGCGCACGCAATCAACAACGGAACCGCGGCCTTCATCCCGTACTTACCAAGCACGGCTTTGTACAACTCGCAACCATCGACCTCATCAACCACACTCAACGATAACTTGTTGATCAATTGCGTGCGAGCGGAAAAACTCAGCCGTTCGAATATTTGTTTCAACAAATCTTCCGTTCTCATCGATGCTAGGAGTTTGATCAAGCCGCTGTCTCTGAGGGTGAGTTTTGAAATCGTATTGGAACCGTTGAGGAGGGTTTGGAGTAACTCGTCGTGGCGATTGTATTTGCCGAGGAGTTTCAACCGGAACAATTCCTGGCGGAAGTTTTTCGGTTTTACGGTGGAAAAGAAGGCGTCGGTATTGAATGTCTGCTGTGACAAAGTGTTTTCGAATAATTTGTAGTTCTTGGCTACGTCGGAAGTCGTTTCTCCTCCTAATGCGTAAAATCTCGTCAGGTGATCTTCTACGGTCGCCATGATTGGACTGAAAATTAACAAAAAAAAAACAACTTTAAAAACAGTTCTCTTACTTATTCCCAAAAATTGCATTTAAAATGATTTCCTGAAGAAACCACTGGTTCGATTCTGGGTTTCTATAAATCACCGTAAAGATCCCTTCACGACCCTTCAGAAAATGTACTCAATTTGAAGCCTGTGACACGTCAGCAAAATGGAAAAAATCGAAAAAATCAACTTTCTTAATATCCATCGTAGACCTTTATGTAATACCATTTTCTTCATCAGAAGAACGAAATAAATCGATTGGCGTTAAAAAATTACATCTGGAAAAAATTAGAAAAAAGTTGGCAAGTCACCATGGAAAATTTTGAAAAAATCGATTTTTTCAAATTTTGAGCGGCCGTGGCGGCTAAATGAAGAATCCAATTTAAACGCGGATTTCAAATCTGTGTTCCTCGTGTGTCAATTAGTCAGATTTAATTTAAATTGACAATACGAATTTTTTGACGAAAATCTGAAAAATCATCCAAGGGTCCCCCCTTCTTACTTTTTCACAAAAATTGCATTTGAAATGATTTCCTAAAGGAACCACTGGTTCGATTCGGGGTTTCTATACATCACTGGAAAGATCCCTTCAAGACCCTTCACAAAATGTACTTGCGCAAGAACAAATGCCAATTTCAAGCCCGTGACGCTTCAGCAAAGAAAACTCGAAAGTGTAAAAAATCGAAAAAACCAACTTTTTTAATAATCATCGTAGACCTTTATGTAATACCATTTTCTTCATCAGAAGAACGAGATAAATCAATTGGTGTTGAAAAATATCATCTTGAAAAAAATGGAAAAAAGTTAGCAAGTCACCATGGAAAATTTTGAAAAAAGTCGATTTTTTCAGACTTTGAATGGCCGTAGCAACTGAACGAAGAAACCAATTTGAACGCGGATTTCAAATTTGTGTTCCTCATGTGCCAATTAGTCGGATTTAATTAAAATTGGCGATTCGAAATTTTTGACGAAAACCTGAAAAATCATCCAAGGGTCCCCCCTTCTTACTTTTTCACAAAAATTGCATTTAAAATGATTTCCTGAGGAAACCACTGGTTCGATTCGGGGTTTCTATACATCACCCTAAAAATCCCTTCAAGACGCTTCAGAAAATGTACTTTTGCAAGAACAAATGTCAATTTGAAGCCCGTGACGCGTTAGCAAAGAAAACTCGAAAATGGAAAAAATCGAAAAAATCAAATTTCTTAATAATCATCGTAGACCTTTATGGAATACCATTTTCTTCATCACAAGAACGAAATAAATTGATTAGCGTTGAAAAATCGCATCTAGAAAAAATTGGAAAAAAGTTAGCAAGTCACTATGGAAAATTTTGAAAAACTCGATTTTTTCAGGCTTTGAACGGCTATAGCGGCCGAACGAAGAATCCAATTTGAACGCGGATTGCAAATCTGTGTTCCTCGTGTGCCAATTAGTCGGATTTGATGAAAATTTGCGATTTTTAATTTTTGACAAAAACCCGAAATTCTATCCAAGGGTCCCCCCTTCTTACTTTTTCCCAAAAATTGCATTTAAAATGATTTTCTAAAGAAACCACTGGTTCGATTCGGGGTTTCTATACATCACTGGAAAGATCCCTTCAAGACGCTTCAGAAAATGTACTTTTGCAAGAACAAATGTCAATTTGAAGCCCGTGACGCGTCAGCAAAGAAAACTCGAAAATGGAAAAAATCGAAAAAATCTACTTTCTTAATAATCATCGTCGACCTTTATGTAATACCATTTTCTTCATCAGAAGAACGAAATAAATCGATTCTCGTTAAAAAATTTCATCTAGAAAAAATTGGAAAAAAGTTAGCAAGTCAATATGGAAAATTTTGAAAAAGTCGATTTTTTCAGATTTTGAACGACCGTAGCGGCTGAACGAAGAATCCGATTTGAACGCGGATTTCAAATATGCGTTCCTCCTGTGTCAATTAGTCGGTTTTAATTGAAATTGGCGATTCGACATTTTTGACGAAAACCTGAAAAATCATCCAAGGGTCCCCCCTTCTTACTTTTTGCCAAAAATTGCATTTGAAATGATTTCCTGAAGAAACCACTGGTTCGATTCGGGGTTTCTATACATCACCGTGAAGATCCCTTCAAGGCCCTTCGGAAAATGTATTTTCGCAATAACAAATGTCAATTTGAAGCGCGTGACGCGTCAGCAAAGAAAACTCGAAAATGAAAAAAATCGAAAAAATCAATTTTATTAATAATCATCGTAGATCTTTATGTAATACCATTTTCTTCATCAGAAGATAGAAATAAATCGATTGGTGTTAAAAAATTTCATCTAGAAAAAATTGGAAAAAAGTTAGCAGGTCACCATGGAAAATTTAGAAAAAAGTCGATTTTTCAGATTTTGAACGGCCGTAGCGGTTAAACGAAAAATCCGATTTGAACGCGGATTTCAAATTTGTGTTTCTTGTGTGTCAATTAGTCGGATTTAATTAAAATTGGCGATTCGAAATTTTTGACGAAAACCTGATAAATCATCCAAGGGTCCCCCCTTCTTACTTTTTCCCAAAAGTTGCATTTGAAATGATTTCCTGAAGAAACCACTGGTTCGATTCGGGATTTCTATACATCACCGTAAAGATCCTCTCAAGACGCTTCAGAAAATGTACTTTTGCAAGAATAAATGTCAATTTAAAGCCCGTGACGCGTCAGCAAAGAAAATTCGAAAATGGAAAAAATCGAAAAGATCAACTTTCTTAATAATCATCGTAGACCTTTATGTAATAACATTTTCTTCATGAGAAGAATGAAATAAATCGATTGGCGTTAAAAAATTTCGTCTGGAAAAAATTGGAAAAAAGTTAGTAAGTCACAATAGAAAATTTTGAAAAAGTTGATTTTTTCAGATTTTGAACGGCCGTGGCGGCTAAACGAAGAATCCAATTTGAACGCGGATTTCAAATCTGTGTTCCTCGTGTGTTAATTAGCCAGATTTAACTAAAATTGGCGATTCGAAATTTTTGACGAAAACCTGAAAAATTATCCAAGGGTCCCCCCTTCTTACTTTTTCCCAAAAAATGCATTTGAAATGATTTCCTGAAGAAACCACTGGTTCGATTCGGGGTTTCCATACATCACTGTAAAGATCCCTTCACGACCCTTCAGAAAATGTAGTTGCGCAACATCAAATGTCAATTTGAAGCCCGTGACCCGTCAGCAAAGAAAACTCGAAAATGGAAAAAATCGAAAAAATCAACTTTCTTAATAATCATCGTAGATTTTTATATAATACCATTTTCTTCATCAGAAGAACGAAATAAATTGATTTGCGTTAAAAAATTTCATCTGGAAAAAATTGAAAAAAAGTTAGTTGGTCACCATGGAAAATTTTGAAAAAGTCGAATTTTTCAGACTTTGAACGGTCGTAACGGCTAAACGAAGAATCCGATTTGAACGCGGATTTCAAATCTGTGTTCCTCGTGTGTCAATTAGTCGGATTTAATTAAAATTGGCGATTCGAAATTTTTGACGAAAACCTGAAAAATCATCCAAGGGTCCCCCCTTCTTACTTTTTCCCAAAAAATGCATTTGAAATGATTTCCTGAGGAAACCACTGGTTCGATTCGGGGTTTCTATACACCACCGTGAAGATCTCTTCAAGGCCCTTCAGAAAATGTGCGCAACATCAAATGTCAATTTGAAGCGCGTGACACGTCAACAAAGAAAATTCGAAAATAGAAAAAATCGAAAAAATCAACTTTCTTAATAATCATCGTAGACCTTTATGTAATACCATTTTCTTCATCAAAAGAACGAAATAAATCGATTGGAGTTAAAAAGTTTCATCTAGAAAAAAATGGAAGAAAGTTAGCAAGTCACCATCGAAAATTTTGAAAAAAGTCGATTTTTTCAGACTTTGAACGGCCGTGGCGGCTAAACGAAGAATCTAATTTGAACGCGGATTTCAAAATTGTGTTCCTCGTGTGTCAATTAGTCGGATTTAATTAAAATTAGCGATTCGAAATTTTTGACGAAAATCTGAAAAATCATCCAAGGGTTGATTTGGATCAATCCAATTTGGAAATCATTTCCCAAAAATTGCATTTGAAATGATTTCCTAAAGAAACCACGGGTTCGATTCGGGGTTTCTATACATCACTGGAAAGATCCCTTCAAGATGCTTCAGAAAATGTACTTGCGCAAGAACAAATGTCAATTTGAAGCGTGTGACACATCAGCAAAGAAAACTCGAAAATGGAAAAAATCTAAAAGATCAACTTTCTTAATAATCATCGTAGACCTTTATGTAATACCATTTTTTTCATCAGAAGAACGAAATAAATCAATTGACGTTTAAAAATTTCATCTAGAAAAAATAGGAAAAAAGTTAGTTGGTCACCATGAAAATTTTTGAAAAAGTCGATTTTTTCGGACTTTGAACGGCCGTAGCGGCTAAACGAAGAATCCAATTCGAACGCGGATTTCAAATCTGTGTTCCTCGTGTGTTAATTAGCCAGATTTAACTAAAATTGGCGATTCGAAATTTTTGACGAAAACCTGAAAAATTATCTAAGGGTCCCCCCTTCTTACTTTTTCCCAAAAATTGCATTTGAAATGATTTCCTGAAGAAACCACTGATCCGATTCGGTGTTTCTGTACATCACCGTGAAGATCTCTTCAAGGCCCTTCAGAAAATGTACTTGCGCAACATCAAATGTCAATTTGAAGCGCGTGACACGTCAACAAAGAAAATTCGAAAATGGAAAAAATCGAAAAAATCAACTTTCTTAATAATCATCGCAGCCCTTTTTGTAATGCCATTTTCTTCATCAGAAAGACGAAATAAATTGATTTGCGTTAAAAAATTTCATCTAGAAAGAAATGGAAGAAAGTTAGCAAGTCACCATCGAAAATTTTGAAAAAAGTCGATTTTTTCAGACTTTGAACGGCCGTAGCGGCTGAACGAAGAATCCGATTTGAACGCGGATTTCAAATCTCTGTTCCTCGTGTGTCAATTAGTCGGATTTAATTGAAATTGGCGATTCGAAATTTTTGACGAAAACTTGAAAAATCATCCAAGGGTCCCCCCTTCTTACTTTTTCACAAAAATTGCATTTAAAATGATTTCCTGAGGAAACCACTGGTTCGATTCGGGGTTTCTATACGTCATTCGAAAGATCCCCTCAAGACGCTTCAGAAAATGTACTTTTGCAAGAATAAATGTCATTTTGAAGCCCGTAATACGTCAGTAAAGAAAACTCGAAAATGAAAAAAATCGAAAAAATCAACTTTCTTAATAATCATCGTAGATCTTTATGTAAAACCATTTTCTTCATCAAAAGAACGGAATAAATTGATTTACGGTAAAAAAATTCATCCAGAAAAAATTGGAAAAAAGTTAGCAAGTCACAACGGAAAATTTTGAAAAAGTTTATTTTTTCAGATTTTGAACGGCCGTGGCGGCTGAACGAAGAATCCAATTTGAACGCGGATTTCAAATCTGTGTTCCTCGTACGTCAATTAGTCGGATTTAATTAAAATTGACGATTCGAAATTTTTGACGAAAACCTGAAAAATCATCCAAGGGTCCCCCCTTCTTACTTTTTCCCAAAAATTGCATTTGAAATGATTTCCTGAGGAAACCACTGGTTCGATTCGGGGTTTCTATACATCACTGTGAAGATCCCTTCAAGGCCCTTCAGAAAATGTACTTGCGCAACATCAAAGGTCAATTTGAAGCCCGTGATACGTCAGCAAAGAAAACTCGAAAATGGAAAAAATCAACTTTCTTAATAATCATCGTAGATCTTTATGTAATACCATTTTTTTCATGAGAAGAACGAAGTAAATCGAAAGTTGCGCAACATTAAGTAATTTATGATTCATTGACCTGTCGATACGTTATACATAAATTGGCGCTGTTTCAATGATTATGTAAACAAAAATAACCCTTTTGCATCGTTATCTTTAAATATTCTATAAATTTGATAAGCAAGTTTCAAATGCGGTTATAAATATTATGCATTACTCAATTGGTTGCCTACTTACTTGTTGATAATTTTCCGACTTGTATGCTATTTATTTAGACAAATTTTCGCAAATAGTTAATGAACAATTAAGAATCCTGTTGTAAACGTGAAGTTTTACTCTCGGTGTGAAATTTGTTATGATTGTGCCCGGATTAAGTGTTGCCACATTAAACTATAGTTGACCTTCGGGCGTAATCCATAGATTGTATATATTCATAGATGGAAAACTGTAATAGTCAATTGTTAAATTCAAATGTGTTGTTTTTATTTTAGTGCAGCATTACTTAGCGGCGGCTCGTGGATTTCAAAGACAAAGATGTTGCTCGTGTCCTCTTATAGAGGAAGTAAATATTTCGTTGCTATTTCGGTCAAATTTTCTTCAGTAGCCTCTTCACCGAACATCCACGAGCCGCCACTGCTATTACTATTAAGAATTTTGAGTTGACAATTTTGTTCAAATTAATGAGAAAAGTGTTACATGCACATAATGCAGCCCATAATAATTATTAACTATCAGGGCAGCGTTGAAATGGGGAGTTGAGGACCGATTGCCAGGGAGACGGCATCAACAAACAAAAAAACAGATTATAAATTTTATATAACGAGACGCACACGTTTGTACCCCTAACCCAAATTAAATTGGAGAAAAGTAAAAATAAGCAGCCCTACTTTTATACCATAACGCTACCCCCGTGACCCCGATGTGATACGCCACCCAACACACCACCCTCCACCTAGATTAATTGTCCTATTAACCCTGAAGTAGAAATAACTTGATGTTTACACAAACACTGTTATAAAAATAAATTTTCCTTTACTTGTAATATCAGCAATGGGAACCTTGTTTAGGGCCCCTTCTATTTTTATCCATCGCAATTGTACAAAACAACCAATTATAACTTAGCTATGTGTGAAATTGATTATTTGAATGCCTCGATCGCTTATTTAAATAAGGCTCTTACGCATATAAATATTAAAACGTGTGTACGCGTTGAAGAAAATATTGCAATATTTTTAAAATGTTCACTGCCACCGCCATTCTTCTACTCGCCATCGGATTCGTAGCGTCTTCACCTATCGACGAAACCGATAAAAATAGATCGATTATTTCCAGTTGTCCTAGGTGTGGTGTGTGTCCTGATATCGTAAGATTTTGTCCTCCTGGATATCAACCTCCTCGCTGCACTTGCTGTCCTTGCAGACGAAGACCGGTAATATTGTAATATTATTTTAAAACTAATAAATATGTCTTTTTTTTCTTTAGATTGTGTACGTCAACTAATGTATGGGAAACACGTATCAATATAATGTTATTGGATTGGGATTAATGAATAAATAATCACAAATGGTAATCAATTTTGTTTCATCTTAAACCTTCACTCGGCATCAAAAAAAAGCGCCACTCGATAAATCGCGAAAAACTCGATTTTTCAAACCGTCGTAAATTGGTGGTTCAATTTGGTAGAAAATCGATGAATCTTTCAGTTTGGGAAAGATTCAAGTTTTATCTTTAAGAATGTGTAGTTGATTTTAACCCCAAGTCCAGCCCACCCCCCCGTAACAACGCGATGGAAAAAAATGCTTTTTATGTAAAAAATTGTCCAACTTTCACAAGCTGTACCGTGCGCAAAAAAAATCGGCGGAAGTTTCACCACAATGGCAGAAAAATTTAATCAATTTCCTTCAAATGCCTTAAAAATTCGAGTCGTTTCGATGATTTGGAGCAAAGTTATGAATTTTTGAAAAAAAAATGACATTGAAAATGAAAAATTTAACATTTTTTTTAAATCCAAAACACTTTTTGTAGGGGTTTCAGGGGGTCACGAAAGTCGAAAACTTCTTAGATCGCAAAATTCCATCGAGTTTCGTGCGAAATTCGCCTAGTTATGGCCAAAAAAGCGCAAAATTTAATTTTTTTTCAAAACTGCATAACTTCGCGCTAAATCATCGCATCGACTTGAATTTTGGACGAAATTGGAGGAAAATTATTGAACTTTATTGCCATGCTGACCGAATGAGTCCACGATTTTTTTATACACGGTACAAGAAACCAAATTTGCACATTTAAACTTTAAAAACATTTTTTTTTTCCTTTAGGAGGTGGTAGGGGGTGGAATCGTTTTAGCAAAAAAACAATCCACATGACGTTGAAGAGCAAATTTTAAACTGTTCAGACTGCAAAAGTTCATCGATTTTGGTGCAAAATGACTCAAGTTATGGCCAAAAAAGTGAAAAATATCATTTTTTTTTTCAAAAATTCATAACTTTGCTCCAAATCATCGAATTTTTAAGGCATTTGAAGGAAATTGATTAAATTTTTCTGCCATTGAGGCAGTTTTTTCGCGATTTTTCGAGTGGCGATTTTTTTTTAACGCCGAGTGTATGAACCCTCTGCACTCGAGCGGCGCCGCTACGGCATAAATAACAATTTGCAACTACAAAAAATGAAAATTTTCAACTGTCAATAATGGCAATTATCAACTGTCAAAATTGAAAATTTTCACATTATGACCATTTTCAACTGTCAATAATGACAATGTTTACTCTCAAAAATTACCATTTTGGATCAAAATTGAAAATAGTCTATTTTAACAGACAAAAACCAATTTCAAACTACGAACAATTATAATTTTCAACTATCAATAATGGCTATTATCAACTGTCAAAATTGAAAATTTCCACATTCCAAAAATGACCATTTTCAACTGCCAATAATGACAATGTTTACCCTCAAAAATTACCATTTTGCATCAAAATTGAAAATAGTCTATTTTAACAGACAAAAACCAATTTCAAACTACGAAAAATTATAATTTTCAACTATCAATAATGGCTATTATCAACTGTCAAAATTGAAAATTTCCACATTCTAAAAATGACCATTTTCAACTGCCAATAATGACAATGTTTACCCTCAAAAATTACCATTTTGCATCAAAATTGAAAATAGTCTATTTTAACAGACAAAACCCAATTTCAAACTACGAAAAATTATAATTTTCAACTGTCAATAATGGCAATTATCAACTGTCAAAATTGAAAATTTTCACATTATGACCATTTTCAACTGTCAATAATGACAATGTTTACTCTCAAAAATTACCATTTTGGATCAAAATTGAAAATAGTCTATTTTAACAGACAAAAACCAATTTCAAACTACGAAAAATTATAATTTTCAACTATCAATAATGGCTATTATCAACTGTCAAAATTGAAAATTTCCACATTCTAAAAATGACCATTTTCAACTGCCAATAATGACAATGTTTACTCTCAAAAATTACCATTTTGGATCAAAATTGAAAATTGTCTATTTTAACAGACAAAAACCAATTTCAAACTACGAAAAATGAAAATTTTCAACTGTCAATAATAGCAATTATCAACTGTCAAAATTGAAAATTTTCACATTCCAAAAATGACCATTTTCAACTGCCAATAATGACAATGTTTACCCTCAAAAATTACCATTTTGGATCAAAATTGAAAATAGTCTATTTTAACAGACAAAAACCAATTTTAAACTACGAAAAATTATAATTTTCAACTATCAATAATGGCAATTATCAACTGTCAAAATTGAAAATTTTCACATTCCAAAAATGACCATTTTCAACTGCCAATAATGACAATGTTTACCCTCAAAAATTACCATTTTGGATCAAAATTGAAAATAGTCTATTTTAACAGACAAAAACCAATTTTAAACTACGAAAAATTATAATTTTCAACTATCAATAATGGCAATTATCAACTGTCAAAATTGAAAATTTTCACATTCCAAAAATGACCATTTTCAACTGCCAATAATGACAATGTTTACCCTCAAAAATTACCATTTTGGATCAAAATTGAAAATAGTCTATTTTAACAGACAAAAACCAATTTCAAACTACGAAAAATGAAAATTTTGAACTGTCAATAATGGCAATTATCAACTGTCAAAATTGAAAATTTCCACATTCTAAAAATGACTATTTTCAACTGCCAATAATGACAATGTTTACCCTCAAAAATTACCATTTTAGATCAAAATTGAAAATAGTCTATTTTAACAGACAAAAACCAATTTCAAACTACGAAAAATGAAGATTTTCAACTGTCAATAATGGCAATTATCAACTGTCAAAATTGAAAATTTCCACATTCCAAAAATGACTACTATCAACTGTCAAAATTGAAAATTTCCACATTCCAAAAATGACTATTTTCAACTGCCAATAATGACAATGTTTACTCTCAAAAATTACCATTTTGGATCAAAATTGAAAATAGTCTATTTTAACAGACAAAAACCAATTTCAAACTACGAAAAATGAAAATTTTCAACTATCAATAATGGCAATTATCAACTGTCAAAATTGAAAATTTCCACATTCCAAAAATGACCATTTTCAACTGCCAATAATGACAATGTTTACTCTCAAAAATTACCATTTTGGATCAAAATTGAAAATAGTCTATTTTAACAGACAGAAACCAATTTTAAACTACAAAAAAATATCATTTTCAACTGCCAATAAAGACAATTATCAACTGTAAAAATTGAAAATTTTCACATTCTAAAAATGATTGTATACAACTTCAATAACGACAATGTTTACTGCCAAAAATGACAATCTTCAACTGTCTAAAATTATCATTTTTGACCAAAAAAAACAATTTTCCCAATTGATAATTTTCAATTGAGAAAAGTGACCATTTTCATGTGCCATAAGACCATTTTATCTGCCAAAATTGACAATTTTCAAGTGTCAAAAATGACATTATTCCAACAGTCAAAAATTACATTTTTTCCAACCGTCAAAAATGACGTTTTTGAACAATCAAAATTGACTATTTTAATTGACTTGCCTAACGCTGAAAATGAAGAATTTGATAGACCAACACAAATTTTATTCTATTCTATTCAAGTGCCAAAAATGTCAATTTCAAGTCTCGAAAATGATCATTCTCAACTGCCAAAAAAGATCATTGAAGCGTCTTAATGAGATCTTTCGAATGACGTATAGAAATCCCCAATCGGACCGGTGGTTTTTTTAATAAATCAATTTGAATGCATTTTTTTTGCAAAAGTGAGAAGGGTCCCCCCTTTGGTAGTTTTTCAAATTTTCAACTTTTTTATTTTAACAGCTAGCTGAAATTTGATTACTGCAATCGATTTGACTCGTCGTTCTGATGAAGAAAAAGTGTCTTTTGATGATCAGGGATGGTTATTAAAAAAGTTCAATTATTTTTTCAAATTTTCAACTTTTTTATTTTTATAGCTAGCTGAAATTTGATTACTCCAATCGATTTGTCTCGTCGTTCTGATGATGAAAAAGTGTTTTTTGATGATCAGGGATGGTTATTAAAAAAGTTCAATTATTTTTTCAAATTTTCAACTTTTTTATTTTTATAGCTAGCTGAAATTTGATTACTCCAATCGATTTGTCTCGTCGTTCTGATGAAGAAAAAGTGTTTTTTGATGATCAGGGATGGTTATTAAAAAAGTTCAATTATTTTTTCAAATTTTCAACTTTTTTATTTTTATAGCTAGCTGAAATTTGATTACTCCAATCGATTTGCCTCGTCGTTCTGATGAAGAAAAAGTGTTTTTTGATGATCAGGGATGGTTATTAAAAAAGTTCAATTATTTTTTCAAATTTTCAACTTTTTTATTTTTATAGCTAGCTGAAATTTGATTACTCCAATCGATTTGTCTCGTCGTTCTGATGAAGAAAACGTGTTTTTTGATGATCAGGGATGGTTATTAAAAAAGTTCGATCGGTTTTTTCCATTTTAAAATTTTCTTTGCGAGCGCCTCACGCGGTTGATATTAACATTTGTTCTTCTGCGAGTACTCTGAAGCGTCTTAAAGAGATCTTTCGAATGACGTATAGAAATCCCGAATCGGACCGGTGGTTTTTTCAATAAATCAATTTGATGCAATGTTTTTGCAAAAGTGAGAAGGGTCCCCCATTTGGTAATTGGTAATTTTTAAGTGTCAAGTGACCATTTAAACTGACAAAAATGAAAATTTATAACTGTGATCAACTTCCAATTATGATAATTTTCAGCGGTCAAAAATGTTCCTTAAAAAATCAATTTTCAGCTGCCAAAAATGACAATTTTTAACTGCAAAAAATAACAATTTTTACCGCCTAAAATGGCAACTGTCCAAAATTGACAATTTTCAACCGTCAAAGTTGCCCCTTCCCCTTGCCTCCATTTGCGGACGCCCACGGTTGTAATAAATTGTCTAATTGGATGTAAAACCTACAAACCTTTTTCTGCAAAAATGTCAGTTTTTAATCAATAAATTACTGTTTTGACCACCGCCATTTTTCTTCTGGTGTACTTGGAATGGTTTTAGTTGGTAATTTGTAAAGATACGCCATCTGGGACCAATCAGCCAAAGTTATAATGATTTTTCTCTTATTTTTGGACAAAAATTATTAGGTAGTGTCAGTAATGAAAGTCGAAGGTTTAATTTTAATTTTTGTAAAAATATATTTAAAATAACATGGATTTATGTTCAAAAATTATTACGCTTCCTAAATTTAAAAATACGATCCAAGAATTACGTCCTCAATTTCAATATCAACAATAGCATAACACTCCTTTTCCAATTTCTTCAACACGTCAATATACTTATCTCGTAAGCAATTGTCTTTCGAAGGTAAGGGAGGAAGTAACCCGATGCAAAACACCCGAGTTTGCGTAGAATCCTCGCACCTTAACACATCTTCAATAAGATCCAAAATGTAGTGGCTAAATCTTTCCTTCACAACAATTTTCAAAAAACTGTCAAGGAATCTCGCGTAGATTTTTACAATTAAAAGCCCAAAATCATCCAAAAGCAACTTCAATTTTTCCGTTACACATTTACCAAATAATCGTGGTTCGGTCAATCGGTAAAGTTGCGTAGTTTCCAGCAACAAATTGAGTTGGAATTTGTTGTGCGTTTTTAATGCTGGAAGAAGGTCGCGCATAGTTTTAATTGCATCAAATCCGTTTTCGATTTCGCGAGTTTGCAATTCCGAATTTTCTTCCAAAACCTGTTCGCAGATGTAACTAATAAATTCGTGTAAGTTTTTTTGCATTTTGTAGCGATCTTCGGTTTTGCAGTTTTCTCGTACGCATTCCCAAATAAACTCAATCTTATTTTTTAAATTACTCGAATTTTCCACGAGATACTTAAACGTGAATGTATACGTCCTCGTTGTGTAATTATTAGCAGGATTGAATAAGCTCTCGCGCACGATTTTCTCGCAGGAATCATCGATGGCGAATTTGTTATAATCGATCGAATTGATTAGTTTAAATTCTTCGGAGTTTCCACGCTCGCTTAAATGCCGCCAAAGGAGATGAACGAATTTCGTGTAAAACTTTTTCGGAACGTTCCGCGAGGACAAAAACTCCGCGATGATTTCCGTATCATCGGGATCGACGAAGTGCAGGTGCGAGCTGAAGAAATCCCAATCCGTTTCCGTGCGGTCGTTCTGGAGGCACATGAACAGTTTTTTGATGATGAACCTCTTCACCGAACCGTTTCGTTCGTTTTCCGCCAAAGTCTTCAGGGCTTCCCTTCTAAATTCAAGCGGTGTTAGTAGCGTAATCAGATGAAGGGCGTGCTTACGGACGCCAACCGAACGCCCGAGTAATTCATTCAAGGGACGGAGAAGATCGCGCTGCGGAATGTTGTTGCAAACGTAATACAACGGATCCAAGGCGTACTGTAAGTAATCGCCGTTGCAAAATTGGAGAATTTCCGGGATCACTTCTTGCGGGCGAGGTCGGTTTTTGTAGGACAGAAGCAGAGCTTTCTGAATTTCGAATAGCCCCTTCATGTCCTCTTTGTGCACGTCGATTTTGCAATCCGCGGGAAGCCACGCTTTCGTGTGTTCGTGGAAATTTATTTCCGGGCAAAACGAGAGGATCTTCAGGCTGTTGCAAATCCGCGCCGTGTCATTTTTCGGATCCCTTAAGGCTTCAAGCGCGCAATCGACGACTTTTTTCTTCAAACTGGTGTTTTCTAACTTCGAGAGCTCGTAACAAAATCTGGTGTGAAGTTTGTTGTCTTTAAACAGGGAATCGATATTATTTTCGATTATATTCTGCCTCTTCCACAGAAACCAGCTCTGCGCGTACGGCTCGTATTTGGTAGAACTGGCGATGAAGATTTCGCTAAGGATTCCGTCTGCATTTACGCCTTCGCCGTGTAAGCAATTCAGGAGTTCGTTCAGGAGATTAAATGACGGGTACTTTTCTTTAGTATCATCTACGATTATCCCTAAAGAATGTTTGTAGTTTAAAAGTGGTATTTGCATTTTGGAATCGCGGCGGTGCTGATGGTTGAAAGATACGACGGTTTCCATGAATGCTTTCATATGCGCTTCTTCTTCAACGAGCCGTTCATTCATCAACGAGTAATATTTCAGGATAACAGCGCGCTGTTCCTCGGGTTTTTTCGAAAATACGGGAATTCCGTAAAGTCCGTGGTATTTACAATACAGCTTCATGTGCAAGGAATAATCCAAACCGTTTGAAATATCGAATTCAATTAATTTCTGCAGAGTCTCATCGAGCGAATAAGCGTCGTCGCCATTCACGTGGAACTGCATGACAATTTTATCTATGTATTCGCAATGTTCCCGGGTGAACTTTTGAAAGTTAAAGGATTGATTGAGTAACTCAAGAAACTCGCAACGGAGGCGTTTGTGTTCGTTCTTGTGATGCAGCGTGAATTTTTTCAACACCCCGAGAAGCGCGTCGTAGTCTCGATTTACCTTGCAATTTTTAACAATCTTCGTCACGAACGATATCCGTTCGTTCAGCTGAGTGGTGAGGCTCAACTGGCGCTCTAAAGCGGGAACACCTTTCTCCGTGCTTTCGTACTGTACGAAATCGGCGAGATCGAATTTTCTGCGATCTTCCAACGGAAGGATTTCCAATAAATCGTCCGAAATATAATCCTGATTCGACCAGATCTCAAATCCGTATCGATTCTTAAAGGCGGCAAAAAAGACCCTCCCTCTGATTTTGTAAGGAACCATTTCCAAGTATTTGCGTAGTTCCCCATCTATACAAAAGTGATCAACATTTTTCGGCAGAAGATTCCCAACCCACGCAACGAAATCTCCCTCTTCGAAAAACTTCGCTAAAACGTTATGTCGAAGCAACGGACGTAATTTATCCACATCTTTAACGAATTCATTTTTGTACACTCTCAGATATTTGATGAAAGCCCTCTTCCTAATATCCGGTACACCGAATTTAAGCAAACCATGAAAAGTTGCGAGATCGTGCAAGCACAGGTATTGCCCTAACTTCGAATGATCGTGGAAATTGGAATTCTTCCTAAAATACACCTCCAATATTTTAGGGCATTTTTTGTAACACCGTATCAACTGCCGATGCGTAAACTTAACATCATTTTCCTCGATCGCTTCGGTGATGACCTCCTTCGCACACGCCACCAGTAACGGAAGCGCGACCTTCATCCCGTATTTATCAAGCACAGCGTTATACAACTCCAAACCTTTACTCTCATCATTCACACTAAACGATAAATTATTGATCAACTGCGTGCGAGTCGTGTAACTCAATTCTTCTAGGACTCGTTTTACCAAATCCTCCCCTTTCATGGAAGCTAAGCGTTGTATCAGTCCACAATTTCTAAGCGCGAGTTTTGAAATTATCTTCGAATCCTTGAGCAGGATTTTAAATAAGTCGTCCACGCGATTCAATTTAAGGAGGAGCTTGACCCTGAACAACTCTTGGCGAAAATTTTTGGGTTTTATTGAAGAGAAGAAGGCGTCAGCGTCGAAATCTTCGTGGGTCAGACTTTGTTCGAACGATGTGTAGTTTTTCGCCACTTCGACAATCGTTTCTCCTCCCAGTGCATAGAAATCGAACACGTGATCTGCGATCGTCGTAATCATTCTGAAAAATAAATAAAAGTATAAATTTTTAATTCTGTCCGAGAATTTCTTACTTTTGCTCAAAAATTTCCTTAAGAAACTACTGGTTCGATTCGAGGTTTCTATACTTCACTGGGAAGATCATTTCAAGACCCTTCAGAAGATGTACCTGCTCTACCACAAATGTTAATTATAAGCCCGTGACGCGTCAGCAAAGAAAACTCGAAAATGGAAAAAATCGCAAAAATCAACTTTCTTAAAAGTCATCGTAGACCTTTATGTAATACATTTTTCTTCATCAGAAGAACGAGTCCAATTGATTTGCGTTAAAAAATTTCATCCAGAAAAAAATGCAAAAAAGTTAGCAAGTCACCATGAAATTTTTTGAAAAAAGTCGATTTTTTCAGACTTTGAACGGCCGTAGCGGCTGAACGAAGAATCCAATTTGAACGCGGATTTCAAATCTGTGTTCCTCGTGTGTCGATTAGGCGGATTTAATTAAAATTGGCGATTCGAAATTTTTGACGAAAACCTGAAAAATCATCCAAGGGTCCCCCCTTCTAACTTTTTCCCAAAAATTGCATTTGAAATGATTTCCTGAAGAAACCACTGGTTTGATTCGGGGTTTCTATACATCACCGTAAAGATCCCTTCAAGACCCTTTAGAAAATGTACTTGCACAAGAACAAATATCAGTTTGAAGCGCGTGACACGTCAGCAAAGAAAACTCGAAAATGGAAAAAATCGAAAAATTCAACTTTCTTAATAATCATCGCAGACCTTTATGTAATATCTTTTTCTTCATCAGAAGAACCAGTCCAATCCACTAGCGTTAAAAAATTTAATCCAGAAAAAAATGCAAAAAAGTTAGCAAGTCGCTATGGAAAATTTTGAAAAAGTCGATTTTTTCAGACTTTGAACGACCGCAGCGAGTGAACGAAGAATCCAATTTGAGCGCGGATTTCAAATCTGTGCTTCTCGAGTGTAAATTAGTCGGATTCAATTAAAATTGGCGATTCGAAATTTTTAACGAAAATCTGAAAAATCATCCAAGGGTCCCCCCTTCTTACTTCTCCCAAAAAATTGCATTTGAAATGATTTCCTGAAGAAACCACTGGTTCGATTCGGGGTTTCTATACATCACCGTAAAGATCCTCTCAAGACGCTTCAGAAAATGTACTTTCGCAACAACAAATGTCAATTTGAAGCCCGTGACGCGTCAGCAAAGAAAACACGAAAATGGAAAAAATCGCAAAAATCAACTTTCTTAATAATCATCGCAGACTGTTATGTAATACCTTTTTCTTCATCAGAAGAACGAGTCCAATCGATTGGCGGTAAAAAATTGAATCTAGAAAAAATTGCAAAAAAGTTAGCAAGTCACCATGAAAATTTTTGAAAAAAGTCGATTTTTTCAGAGTTTGAAGTGCCGTAGCTGCTAAACGAAGAATCCAATTTGAACGCGGATTTCAAATCTGTGTTCCTCGTGTGTCAATTAGGCGGATTTAATTAAAATTGGCGATTCGAAATTTTTCACGAAAATCTGAAAAATCATCCAAGGGTCCCCCCTTCTTACTTCTCCCCAAAAATTGCATTTGAAATGATTTCCTGAAGAAACCACTGGTTCGATTCAGGGTTTCTATACATCACTGTAAAGATCCTTTCAAGACCTTTCAGAAAATGTACTTGCGCAACAATAATTGTCAATTTGAAGCCCGTGACACGTCAGCAAAGAAAATTCGAAAATTGAAAAAATCGCAAAAATCAACTTTCTTAATAATCATCGTAGATCTTTATGTAATACCATTTTCTTCATTAGAAAAACGAGCCAAATCGATTGGCGTTAAAAAATTTCATCAAATAAAAAATGCAAAAAAGTTAGCAAGTCACCGTGGAAAATTTTGAAAAAAGTCGTTTTTTTCAGACTTTGAACGGTCGTAGCGGCTGAACGAAGAATCCAATTTGAACGCGGATTTCAAATATGTATTCCTTGTGTGTCATTTAGTCGGATTTAATTAAAATTGGCGATTCGAAATTTTTGACGAAAACCTGAAAATTCATCCAAGGGTCCCCCCTTCTTACTTCTCCCCAAAAATTGCATTTAAAATGATTTCCTGAAGAAACCACTGGTTCGATTCGGGGTTTCTATACATCACCGTAAAGATCCCTTCAAGACCCTTCAGAAAATGTACTTGCGCAATAACAAATGTCAATTTGAAGCCCGAGACGCGTCAGCAAAGAAAACTCGAAAATTGAAAAAATCGAAAAAATCAACTCTTTTAATAATCATCGCAGACCTTTATGTAATACCTTTTTCTTCATCAGAAGAACCAGTCCAATCTACTAGCGTTAAAAAATTTAATCCAGAAAAAAATGCAAAAAAGTTAGCAAGTCGCTATGGAAAATTTTGAAAAAAGTCGATTTTTTCAGACTTTGAACGACCGCAGCGGCTAAACGAAGAATCCAATTTGAGCGCGGATTTCAAATCTGTGCTCCTCGTGTGTCATTTAGTCGGATTTAATTAAAATTGGATATTCGAAATTTTTGACGAAAACCTGAAAAATCATCCAAGGGTCCCCCCTTCTTACTTTTTCGCAAAAATTGCATTTGACATGATTTCCTGAAGACACCACTGGTTCGATTCGGGGTTTCTATACATCACTGTAAAGATCCTTTCAAGACGCTTCAGAAAATGTACTTTCGCAACAACAAATGTCAATTTGAAGCTCGTGACACGTCAGCAAAGAAAACTCGAGAATGGAAAAAATCGCAAAAATCAACTTTGTTAATAATCATCCCAGACTTTTATGTAATACCTTTTTTTTCATCAGAAGAACGAGTCCAATCTATTCGCGTTAAAAAATTTCATCCAAAAAAAATTACAAAAAAGTTAGCAAGTCACCATGGAAAATTTTGAAAAAAAAACGATTTTTTCAGACTTTGAAACGCCGTAGCGGCTGAACGAAGAATTCAATTTGAACGCGGTTTTCAAATCTGTGTTCGCTGTGTGTCAATTAGTCGGATTTAATTAAAATTGGCGATTCGAAATTTTTGACGAAAACCTGAAAAATCATCCAAGGGTCCCCCCTTCTTACTTTTTCCCAAAAATTGCATTTGAAATGATTTCCTGAAGAAACCACAGGTTCGATTCGGGGTTTCCATACATCACCGTAAAGATCCCTTCAAGACCCTTTAGAAAATGTACTTTCGCAAAAACAAATGTCAATTTGAAGCCCGTGACGCGTCAGCAAAGAAAACACGAAAATGGAAAAAATCGCAAAAATCAACTTTCTTAATAATCATCGCAGACTTTTATGTAATACCATTTTCTTCATCAGAAGAACGAAATGAATCAATTTGCGTTAAAAAATTTCATCCAGAAAAAATTGCAAAAAAGTTAGCAAGTCACAATGAAAAAAGTAATTTTTTTTAAACTTTAGACGGCCGTAGCGGCTAAACGAAGAATCCAATTTGAGCGCGGATTTCAAATCTGTGCTCCTCGTGTGTCAATTAGGCTGATTTAATTAAAATTTGCGATTCGAAATTTTTGACGAAAACCTGAAAAATCATCCAAGGGTCCCCCCTTCTTACTTTTTCCCAAAAATTGCATTTGAAATGATTTCCTGAAGAAACCACTGGTTCGATTCGGGGTTTCTATAAATCACCGCAAATATCCCTTCAAGACGCTTCAGAAAATTTACTTGCGCAACAACAAATGTCAATTTGAAGCCCGTGAGGCGTCAGCAAAGAAAACTCGAAAATTGAAAAAATCGCAAAAATCAACTTTCTTAATAAACATCGCAGACCTTTATGTAATACCTTTTTCTTCATGAGAAGAACGAGTCCAATCGATTGGCGTTAAAAAATTTCATCTAGAAAAAATTGCAAAAAAGTTAGCAAGTCACCATGGAAAATTTTGAAAAAAGTCGATTTTTTCAGACTTTGAACGGCCGTAGCGGCTGAACGAAGAATCCAAATCGAACGCGGTTTTTAAATTTTTGCTCCTCGGGTGCAAGTTATTCGGATTTAATTAAAATTGGCGATTTTTAAATTTTTGACGAAAACGTGAATGGAGGAATACGGACTCTTATTGTTATTATAATATTATTATTTTCAACTGATTATTATCAAATGAGTTATTTGAACAAAAAATAAGTATTAAAGATATAGAATTATTGTAAATATATGTATACTGTTATTTCATACAAATAAAGTGCTCAATAAAGTTATTATGATTATTATTATTATAAACTTGCCGATAAAATAATTGCGCAACATTTCCTAATGTATGAATCATGTGCCGATCAATTAATCACATATTGTAACTTTGTTTGTTACGCCTCAATTGTCAGATTAACAAAATTTGTGTTATTAAAACAAGCCTTCTTGAAATATCCAAACAGGGGTTTTTAAAATCCGTAATTACGAGGTAAAAGCACGTGACATAAATAATCATTCAGTTATTTACTTACTTGCAGTAATTATTCACTATTCATTCACATGGATGGGTTCAAATAAATTTAAGGTAAAATCGGCAGGTGTTTCAATTTAGAGACGCACACTCGGGGCAACGTTTGTTATTATTGTGGAAAATAACGAGAGAGTCAGTGTTGCCAGTGGATTCCGACAAGGTCAACAAAGGCAGGGAACAAACTGTGGCATTGCGTTATCTTGTTTTACTACATTTCTGGTTCTGGTTCAGCTTGAATGAATAAAAATAATTGTGGATTTTAATAACAATGATGAATGATTTAATCATTTTCATCAAACAAATAGTGATTAATTGGTGTATAATATACTGCTCTAGGTTAAACATGCACCCACGTAGATACATCTATTTCAAGTTATTGACCGACCTATGCATCGGCTGATGCTCTGAAGTTGCCTAAATCAAATCAACTAAGCTAAAATGTGCAAAAAAAATAAGTAAAATATTTTCATTTTTCGTGCAATGTAAAACCTTATAAAAATGACAATAAGTAAAAAAAATTAAATCCGTAGTATTTTTCTTCTGTTTAAAATAATAATAATAAAAAACATTGTGTGGCTGTGTGTGCCTGTGCGTTCTGTATCTCAAAAACTAATTGAGCAATTGATATGAAACTTTGAATATAAGTCTTATTTGGCAATCCGAAGAAATGAAAAGCTTTTGGTTAAATTTCGTACACCGGAAGTGGGTGTTTACCTTAACTGTTTTTTTGTTTTTTGCCAATATTTTCTTTAATATGAAAAATATCACAAAAACATTTAAACAAATATTGAAGATAATAAAGAAATGAACATCTTTGGTTTGAAAATATTTTTCATAAAATCATTTTTATTCGGGAAAAAAATTTATTATTTTTTTTTAGTTTTTGGTTTATAATTATAAAACGATAACAGTTACAGCAACTTTATGTTAATAATAATTGTAGAGAATGCCAAAATAAACAACTTATAGAGAATAAGTTTTTTTCGAAATCCCTTTAGTTTTTGAGTAAACTGAGTTTTTGAATTTGAAGTATAATTTTTCCATCTTTCGTGATTTTGACGTTTTAAACGTCAGTTTCATCCACTCGATGTACATTTAATATATGATTTAAATAGAAAATAAACCATGAACGCGTAAATATAAATGATACCATCAAGTCGGAGAAAGTAACATGATGGCCACATCACCATTTTTTATTAAAAAATCACATTATTTCGTTTTTTTTTTCTCTGTTAGTACTGCATGAATAATAAACTTGGTCGATAACTATTTTTGTACAAGAAAATAAGTTATTCATCATTGCTATGATTTTAACCATGCACAGATATAATCACATAATTACACCTTCCGTGGCTATATGAAATAAACATGATTTAATTCGAAAGGAAATATACCATACATTTCTGTTTTGTCGTTAAAATAAATATGGTTGATTTTATTCGCCAGATTTTCTTTCACTGCCACGTAATATGCCAATTGGGATCCAACAGGCTAATTGATCAAGCGATAAGCGCATTTGCAGTACCCGTTATTCGAACGACTACATTTACAGAAATAAAATGTGACGGTTATATAATTCCTTACGAAAAAATGATCAGAAATCGTAACGCTTCAATTATTACACCTCACAGTAAGATCATCGTATACTGTACCGGTTGCAACACAAACCTAAGTGTGGTGTATTCGCAAGCACAACAACAAGCTTTGGATGTTATTTTTGTGAATATTACTGATACATTCGACGAATACAGTTTCGTTCGTGAGATGAAATGGACGAAAAGTTGTATTTACAACTTACAACATTGGAATTGGAATCGGAGGTCTATGGAATGGACAAAAAGTTACATTTACAACCTAAAAGATTGGAATTCATTTAATAATAATCATAGATTAAAAGTATTAACAATAATATATCCTCCATTTATTTTATTTGATGAAAACAATAGTGTCCAAGGTATCGAAGCTAATTTAGTTCGATACCTGACTAATGGTCAAGTGGATTTTTTTGTACAAGAAGTACAAGATTGGGAATTGTTGATACAAAACATGATCTCCGGAGATGCTGATTTGACGGTGGGCTCGCTATGGTTGGATCGTTTTTATTCCGATCATTTAGATTTTACGTTTCCAACATTTCAAGTGAGTTCTACGTTTTTAGTCCCCAGGTCTATACCTCTACCGGCGTACACGTACATACTGCAACCTTTAGAAAGAAAAACGTGGATAATTATTTTAACAATGGTACTGTTTGTAACATTAAGCATTTACCTCATTGGAATATTAAAGAAAGACCGTCACAGTTTATTTAACGCGTGTTTGATAGTCGTAGCCATGTTATTATCAACAAATAATCATCTCTTTAGAGCTACAATTTTAAATTATTGCATGTTCTTATGGGCTGCAGCTTCTTTAATTTTATACACGACATATTCCGCCGGATTCACGTATAGTGGAATAATACCTCAATACCATCGAGACATAAATACTTTTTCAGACGCAATCAAATACGACTTTAAATGTTTCTCAATTGTCGACCTAAATGCAGCATTATGTAATGGCGGGGAAGAGGATAAGATAATATTTTCTTCGAAAATTGTATGTAATGCATCCAACGGATTCGATTACCCCTGCGTATGTACTGATGTAATATTCGGTAAATACATCTTGGAAACGAACGTTAAAAATTTCAAGAAATACAAGTTGATGACGGACAATTTTCAGCAACCCTTTTTGATTCTAGCCCTGCGAAAAAATTCACCGTTAACAAAGGTGTTTAACGAAAAATTGCTAAAGCTGCAAGAGACTGGGATCTTGAATTATTGGTTTTTCAGTATAAAATATTTATACGAATATAAACATCTGGCGGATATGTCAGAAATTACGACCAAGTCCAATCACATAGCCACTGCTAATAAGATTTCACTGAAGAAGTTACATTACGCTTTTATTATTCTCTTTACAGGATATATCATTTCAAGTGTTTCCTTTTTTTGCGAAACTTTAAACATCAAAAGTTAAAAGAGAAATGTCAAAGATGTCACCACAAATTTCTCCACATGAACATCCTGGCATGTAAAAACAATTCAACTGCGAAGATTTTTTTTCAGAAAAAGCAACAAACTGACAAAGCGATGGAAACATTGACCAATTTTGTGTGCAATTACTAGAGGTGGGTAACTCTACTAAAAAAATCTCTTAGAAGCGAGTCACGAATCAAGTGATGTCCCGACTCAATTTATAGTACGGACACATTACAATTTTGGTAGTAAGAAACTTTTTTCTATACATGTATCTGTATTACAATAAAAAAAAACGGTACTTTTCAATACAAGTTTCAAGTGCGGCCACTTTGTTTCCAGCTTAGGGATGTCAACTATTTACTAGTATGTCAAAAATACATTACTTGTAAGTTGATTTGCAAATTTTAAAAACAATTCTGCGAGTTACCAAATTCTTGTTTATTGATAATTTAACCATCCAATTATCAAAATTAACGCTCAGAATTACGATGTTAAATTCGTATTTTCGCGCCTTTTCGCCATCTACCGGACGATAGCTGAACTGCTAAGTGCGTTTTTACGACAGCGCCAAAATGCTCGAACTTTATACTTATAATCAAAGTGTTAAAACTCAGCAATGCGCCATACGTGAAACGATAGACGATTTAATTCCGAATCGAATGATGTATAAAATAGCTGAGGAAATTTAGCGGTTTTCCCGTAATTTGCGAATGAAAATTAAGCACGACACACTTACCGACATTTACAGTTCACTGTAACTGAAATACTAAATAAAGAACAATTGGGAATATTCTTCAATCAAATACGAATTCCAGTTCTTATTACTGATTAATCACTCGACTATTTATTTTGTTATTGCATTACAATATGAGAAATACTAATCTCCATACCGGTGTACCCTCTGTTATCGCGGGGATGAACTAGTAAACCAAATGGATTTAATATTTGTTTTAACAATGAAAGACTATTTAAGAACTTATCTTAGAATTAATTTACTTGTAAAAAATAAAGGTTTAAATATTTAACTGCAGAAACAATAGTATAAATAAATTAGAAACAACCTTATTTGTTGCAGAATAGTATAAAATAGACGCCTAATTACAGGCAATTCAATACACACGCAACTAGTATTAATTTATTAATACTGAAAATTACCAATTTTAAATGTAACAAGAATTAAACTAAACTCAAAAATCAAATCAAAGGTAAGAAAATTATTTAAAATTTAACCCAGTATTGGCATAATTGCAACGCACCAACATCTATTATTTTTCAATTTTTACAGCACCTTAAACTAAACAGATTTAAACTGTAATTAAACGTTTTAATGATGATTAAAAACAACAAATCATTTCTAGTTATGGTTATTTAAAAATGTAAATAAACATTTAAATAATTCTAACAATATTTGTTATGTAGGAAGCTTCTACTTCGTTATACATGCTTTTTATATAGAATAAAACAATTTTTTACTTTGTTTGTATAACACTTATTTATATTTGTTTATAAAATAAGTGTTATACAAACAAAGTAAAAAAGTGTTTTATTCTATATAATTCTAACAATGACTGTGCCATCTGTCGGACAAGGCGTAAACTATGTAGCCAAAAGTCTCAATTAATAGTCAAAATGTAAAAACCTCGAAACGAGCTGTACGTCAAATAATACAGCATTTCATTCTGAATCGAATTATCTGTAATATGGCTAACGAAACTCTGCGGTTTTTTAGTAATTACAAACGATAATTTAGCCGGTAATTCAGTTCACTGTAAAGCGTACTATTGAATGCGCGTATCTTGGGTTGCCTGAAATTAGGCGTTTATATGTACCATTGTTTTTTTAATTTAAATATTTGAATATTTACAAGTAAACTTATTCTATTATTCTAAGATAAGATTTTTCTTAAGTTTTTAAATATTCTTAAAACAAATATTAAATCCACAAATGATTAACTAGTTCAACCGTTCGATAACAGAGGGTACCCAAATGAATCCAGAAACAAGCAGTACATCAAATAATACAGCATTTTATTCTGGATCGAATTAATTGTAAAATGGCTAACGAAACTCTACGGTTTTTCAGTAATTACAAACGAAAATTTAGCCGGTAATTCAGTTCACTGTAAAGCGTACTATTGAATGCGCGTATCTTGGGTTGCCTGAAATTAGGCGATTACATGTACCATTGTTTTATAATTTAAATATTTACAAGTAAACTTATTCTATTATTCTAAGATAAGATTTTTCTTAATTTTGTAAATATTCTTAAAACAAATATTAAATCCACAAATGATTTACTAGTTCATCCATTCGATAACAGAGGGTACCCAAATGAAGATTAGAATTTCTCATATTGTACGGCATTAATAAAATAAAACGTTGAATAATTAATCAGTAATAAGTATTTTGACCCGTATTTGATTGAGTAATATTGCGAATTGTTCTTGATTCAAATTTTCAGTTACAGTGAACTGTAATTGTCGGTAAGGGGGTCGTGCCCAATTTTCATTTGCAAATTACTGGATAACCGCTAAATTTCCTCAGCTATTTTATACATCATTCGATTTAGAATTAAATCGTCTATCGTTTCACGTATGGCGCATTGCTGAGTTTTAACACTTTGATTATAAGTATAAAGTTCGAGCATTTTGGCGCTGCCGTAAAAACGCACTTAGCAGTTCAGCTATCGTCCGGTAGATGGCGAAAAGGCGCGAAAATACGAATTTAATTTCACTTTACAAGCTTATAAAACGATTTTCCAACGGACAATTTTGATAAGAATGTTGAAATACATAATTGGTAAGCGGATTTGCAAATTTTGAAGACAATTCCGCGAGTGATAATTCTTTTAGAATTGTTTTAATCGTGAGATGCATATTTCACTTCCCGGAAATTCAAGTTTCGAGTGTTGCCATTTGGTTTCCAGCTTAGGGATGTTAATTATTTTCTAGTAAGTCAAAAATACATTATTTGTAAGTGGATTTGCAAATTTTGAAGACAATTCCGCGAGTGATAATTCTTTTAAAATTGTTTTAATCGCGAGATGCATATTTCACTTCCCGGAAATTCAAATTCTGCGAGTGATAATTCTGTTAGAAGAGATGCATATTTCACTTCCTGCAGTTCAAGTTTTAAAAGTTTTCTACACGAAGTTAGTAACTGCATACAAGTAAAAAAAAAAAAATTAGAAACAACCTTACTTGTTGCAGAAAGCATTAAATAAATTCAATAAAACGAAATATAGCCTGCAGTTATGAACAGGTTGAATATATTCAGGCTATATTTCGTTTTATTGAATTTAAGTAAAAAAAAATATATACAAGAAAAAATGTTGTAATATGATTTATTTAATGTGTAATAGATTTAATAATAATATACTATTAATACTCGGCTCGTAACATTTTAATAGAATATGCCTTGAAAACGATAAAATATATAAATCACGACAACAATTGTTACTCTTGTATAATCTCGTCTCTCCGCCAGGCCGATATCTCCTCCTCATGGGCGAGTTAAAAACACCGTAATAAATCACAACAAATATAGTACCTAAGAGAGAACACCTAAATTTCTAGCAAAAAAAAATCAACTGGTTGGTCCGTAGAGTAAGTTACATACGAGGGGGTCAGTTTCGCATTTTTTTTTTTTTTAGGCAAAGAATTCATTCTTGCTGGACAGATCGTATTCGGTCTCTTCGTTTTTGTACATCTCTATCAGTTTCTGGATGTCGTGCGACAGCATCTCCAGCTGCTTGTCGTGCTTGATCTTCAGCTTGTCCTTCTCCTTCGCCTGCTTGATGGTCGCCCCCTTTCTCTCATCGACGAACTTCTTCGTGTTGTTCTGCTGCTTCTCCCGCAGCCTTCTCTCCTTCTCCTGTTTCGTTTTCAGGGTCTTATCATTGTTGATCTGAAACAAGTAAAAATGCGGTAATTTTTAAGTGATCAAAACTTTTACTTATTTAACAAAACTGTTCTACAAATTTCTAATTTAACCCAACATTTGCCCAAGATTTAAATGAAAGGAAAGCAAATGATATGTTTCTCTAAATCAAGTAATTAAGATTTAGGTTTTATAATAAAACACTTTTAACTTTGTTTTGTATAACTTATATATTTATTTTTGTGACTTAAGTTTCGGTAATACAATTACCATTTTCACTTCTTGTTTGAAAATAAATAACATATATATTTATTTTTGTGACTTAAGTTTCGGTAATACAATTACCGAAATAAATATATAAGTTATACAAAACAAAGTTAAAAGTGTTTTAATATAATAATTAAAATGTATAACGAAGTAGAAGCCTCCAGCATAAACAAGATTTAGGTTATTTTTCACTTCCTGTCAAATGTCAATGAACAATCACTGAACGTACTTATTGGAATAAAAAACGGTAGGTGGCGCCCACGATATTCTAGATCTAATTTTAAGAGGAACTTTTAAATATAGAACTTGCAGGTATATCCGGGTTAATACATTGTGTTTGATTGATACGCACCTCCCTAGACGTCTCGACGGATATCTTGGCCTGACGGGCGTTGATCTCCTTGAACTCCCTCTCGTGCTTCGCCTCCAGCTGCTTCATCTGGGCGGCCTGCAGCAGCTCCATGTGCTTCCTCAGCACGTCCCGCTGGTCGTCCAGCTGCGTCCGCAAAAACTCCCACTCCTGCTTCCTGTGCTTGTCCATCAGCTCGCTCCATTGGGCGGTCTGCTCGGCCACCAGTTTCTTGACGCCGGCGTCGTTCACCAGGTCGTTCTTGTTCTTGCCCTTGAGCAGCTTATCTATCGCCGTGCACTGGGACTTCTGCATGCCCAGCTTCTCCTTGCTCTGTTTCTTCTTGAGCGTCTCGAACTCCTTCTGCTGTTTCTTCGTCGTCTTCTGGAATCCCTTGTCTTGCCGGATGTACTCGATCGTTATCGGTTCAAAAACCAAGGGCTCTAACATTAAATGAATGAGAATGTGCGGATTTTAAAAGTCTAATATGTCTCTTTTTCAATTTATTCGAGAGTTGTGAAGTTTAGAAATGATAGGGAATGTAATTTTGTAGTTTAAATAAAAGTGGAATCAGGGGTGGTGGGTGGTCTCTATCCTACAATCCAATCTGTGGCTCACGCACCTTTTTTTCCAACAATTAATAAGTGAATAAAAAAAAAAAGGTCTTAACTGTCTTTCTTACTTGTTTAACTTATTTATTAGTGAAAGTCTGGATGCACGAGCAACGGATTGGATTGTAGGATAGGGCCCACCCACCACCCATCGAATTTATTTTATTTTAAACTACAAAACTCTGTTTGAAGAAATTTCTTTAACATTTTATTGGAGTGGTGTAAAGTTTAGAAATAATAAAGAACATGCTTTTGTAGTTAAAATAAAAGTGGAATCGGGGGTGGTGGGTGGCCCCTATCTTACAATCCAATCTGTGGCTCACGCGCTCTTTTTTCCAACAATTAAGTGAATAAAAAAAAGGTCTTGACTGACTGTCTTTCTTAATTGTTTAACTTATTTATTAGTGAAAATCTGGGCACGTGAGCAATGGATTGGATTGTAGGATAGGAATATGATATATTTAATACAAATTTTCATTGAAAAATGTAAATAAATATAACCTCAAAAATTGAGTCAAAACAAATTAAAAAAAAAACAATCGGGCTCGAAAGGGTTATTAAAATAGGCAGTTTCATCTTACCTTCCTTTTTCTCCTCTTTCTTGTCTCCACTTTTTGTTGGATCAGCTTTGTTATCAGTGACCTGTATTATGAGTATTATGATAAAAACTGTTTTTAATTCATACAATTTTTTTGATTTTAACCCTTTCGGTACGGGTATATCTGCCAATATCACACCCGACGGACGTAAAAAATGTCAATTTTTCAAACATCGATTTCTAGTGTTGGATTTTGCTCCGAAACTAAAAACATATCTGCAGCGTCAATGATGAGCGTTATTCGGATATAAAAACAAATAAATTCATCAGAATGCTTATTGATGCTACCCGGCTGTCGCAGAAGTTACGTTAAAGCGCTTATTGATGTGACCCGTCCTAAAAGGGTTAATAAAAAGATATCTTACCTCTATCCCCATCGAAGACATCTGTTCGTTCTGCTTCTGCTGGGCCCCCATGAACCCCCTGGGATCGCTCAGCGCGGCCATGAAATCCTCGAAGCCGTCAGGTACGTAAATTTTGAGCTCGATGTTGCAAAAGAGCATCGGCAAGGACATCGGGAAGTTGGCCTCCGTTCTCAGGGATATGTGCCTGAAGCCGGCCTGCAGGCCGTCCAGCGGGAGGATCCTCTGGCCGAGGAGCTTCCCGTTCTCGTCGTACACGCCGAAACGTAACACCGCCAGATCGGGCAGGACCACTTTCCGGAAGAGGAACGGCTCTTCGTTATAGACGGGGTTCAGCCCGTTGGCGGGCACCATCCGGGTCTTGAACTCTTTTCTTATCGTGTCCGTGGGCAGACCGTACATGTCCACCTCCACGTACGTACCGACCTAAAAAAAAAAAAGGTACTTTGCTCGATTCATAATGATGGATGATGAATATGAATGGATTTTATTTTTTTATAAGAATGTTATCTGTATCTAAGGTACATTACTTGATTGAATGATGAATACAGGGTGTATTTGAAATAACGAACAGGCTCGTAACCACAAAGAGATTATATTATTTTTAAACAATATTCGCAATTATTTTGTTTATAACTGTAACAAAAAGCCCGCAATTAATTATTAAAGTTAATGAGTGAAAATACGCAGTGGTAATGTGACCTAATTTTTAAACGGCATCGGCTTTAGATATCGAATTACAACAAGCGCGTAGGAAATATCTGAGTGCTCTTTAAGCGTCAATGAACTTGAGGACTGTTTTACAAAAAAAAAACGTTGCAATAACACTTCAAATTTCGGAGGCAAGAAATCGTATCTCGCGTTTGAAATAAACAAACACACATTCCACGCAGACCTAATTAAATGAGAAAAGCATCGGTTCTCAAAATGTTTAAAAAACCTCGAAAAATTAGGAAAATTCCAAATTTTTTTTTCGAATAAATTTTAACTGAAATGTGTTCACAAATATTTTGTGTATGTTCCCTTAAATGCCTGTTCGTTATTTCAAATACACCCTGTATAATTGAAATATAAGTGATCAGTATCTCATAAATATAATTGTTTTCACCTTTTTGTCTGATAAGAATTGACCAGCAATTACCCTAACAGAACACTGGGCGGCGATGACGCCATCTACGGGACTCTCGGCGAAAGGGTCGAAGATTCGATCAGCCCGCCGCATGAAATCGGGCTTCAGGAGGTAACCGCAGTTTCCGTTGTACTCAAATTTACCCTGATTCAACTGCATGGGCAAGTCTGAGGTTTGGAAGTTTAAAGACACCATTTGGCAACCGGCATTCCAGAACACCTAAAAAAACAATTGTAGAAAAGTCGAAACTCGCGGTAATCTTTATTCGTCGCTTGGGTCACATTTACGATTGCGGTTTCAAAAAATCGCAATCGATCAATCACTCACAAACGACAATACTTACCTGGGGCATATAATTGGAAGAATTAGCTCGTGTTCCGCTCGGATATATTCGGGACATCTGCCTTTTATTGTAATTGACGAATTCTATTGACTGTGTTTTGAGGTAATTTAATCCGGCGGGTTCCGAGAAACTTGACATATTGTGATGAATATTCTTTTCTACAAAATATATTTAATTTTTAAACATACTTTTTCCAAGAATTTAACACGGTTGGTAGTATTTTGAATTCGATATGCATTTTAATGTTACATTAATATAGTTTATTTTGTTTAAAAACAGTTAGAAAACATAAGAATGGAGACTAAGCAATCGATTGTATCGTATGTTTATTTAAAAAAAAACCTCAAGTGTGCCATGATTTTTTATTTTTAAAAATTTAAGTTGACACACATGTTAGAAATTGTCATACAAAACATCAGATCTTTCTAAAAGTTACAATTATTTTGTGGTCACAATGGTTTACATCAACCAGCAAAAAACGTTAGTAGTTGAAAGTTATTTCCGAAATGGGATTAAAGTGGACGGAAATTGGGTGTATTCATTCCACGCACCTTTAGCAGAGTTTCAGGAAGAATTTCCTAACGTTCTCATTATTTATGATGAATTATAAAGTACCTTATCATGATCTGTTATGTCTCCGTAAACCAGGAAGTCGTAGACAAGTCAAACGTACTCAGGATGCTATTAATACACCCCAAGGAAATTTGGAAGATGAACGTACGACTTCTCTGCGTCGTTTATCACAGCAAATTAATTTATTGGTAGGAACATAACCTCAATATGTGTTTTTTTTTTTTTTGACTTAGGCTTTCGCCATTCAGTCACACACGGCTATTTTATATTTTTATTTGTATGAATAATGTACGTAAATGAACAAATGAATAATGTAAGACGTATACAACAACCACGGACCCAAGCGAATACTTCTTGTTTCGCCGAAAAATCTTCCGCCTGGGATGGGAATCGAACCCACACGGCCGCGGTGCAGCCGGCACAAGCGCTCGCCTCTACCCCAATATGTGTTACCAACTTGAATTTTTAAAATAAAAAATCATGGCACAAGGATACCTTAACGTAACTCGTTGCTAAGGAGTTATTGACATGTTAACATTATCGGATAAAATAAATATTGTTTACGCGTGCTCAGTCTTAGCAATTAATCAACTCTGAGAAATAATGAAAAACTTACTCTCTGCAGTCTCAAAGGCCTGGAATTTAACTGGTTGGGCATAATTAACCATGGAACTTAACCAAGGGTGAACATTGGTGGTGGATCCGGTGTACTGTATAGGGGCAGGGGCGTCCCCATCAGCAGGTACACCCTCGGGTGCAGGCACCTGGAAATAATTACATTCATAAAAATAAAATAAAATAATTACAGGTCCTAAAGTTGCAGAAAGTATCAAGAATCTAAATATAAATCTGTCATCGGGAAATGGCAAAGCGTTTATATAAAAAAAAAAAAACAAAGAAACTGATTATAAAAACATCTCTAAACCTCTAATTAGTTGTGTTCATCTTTCTTGCATATTTTTTATAATGAATTTATCTTTGTATAAACATTACTATACTCTATTTTTTCTAAGATTACAAACACTAGAAGACTGATTTACCCATTCACATATGTGAATCTGGAGACGAATATTGGTACGAAATTTAAATCTAGTGGATTACACGTATAATGGACAGTGCACGGGAAAAGCATGGGATGAATTTATCAGCCATTGCACAAATACAAAATTAAGAAAACACCACACAACAATAAGGAGAAACACTAAACAAAACAAAACAGTAACACATGTTAACTGCAAAAGTTTAATTTATTGTCAATGATGTTATTTAACACGTTTACCGCTTTGTCAGTCATCGGTGAATGACACCGAAGTATTGCAATGCGGCCACATCAATCACTGATGACTGAGAGTGAGTACCTACTTTAAACTTACTATTTACCTAAAAAAAATGCATCAAAATGAATTAAATAAGTATATTTTATAAAATAAAACTTAAAAACAAAGAAAACTTTTTTTGACATTTTACAAAAAAACTTGTTGGCAGCCAGTGTGTTAAATATAGTACTCTAATATTATACTTCAATTTATTCGGCAATACTACATTAACAGTATATTTACCCCCTTACGCTACGCTTATGCCAACTAGTAAAATGACAGAGACCACTCGACAAAACAAAGATAGAGAATTAAGTGTCTCCAGTGTGAGTTTTCCCATGAATTTCAATTACTGAACTGTCCCATCTTTCCCTGCTTGTAATTTTACGAAAAATAGACTATAGTTATGTGTTTCCCACATGTGAACTATCTCAGATTTCTGCTTCTATTCCTGATACTCTCAGAAATGTGACAATACCATTCTGGAATTATTTTTCTTTAATAATAATGTTATTTGTTTTCTCTTGTCTTTCTTTCTACACTCATGGACAAAATTATCGAATATTTTTTGTAATCACTATTACTTAACAATAATTTTAAATTATCGCCGCAAACTTATATGTGCTGATGTTAGTCATCTAGTAGGCTGATTACTAATTTGTTTTAAAATAATTTTGACGTTTCATTGACATTAATGGCGTTTATTATTATCTCTCGCGAATTTTATCATAAACAATTCATTACATATTTTAAGAATTAAAGTGAATGAAGTTCAAGCGGCACAAATTGTGACTCTACATAATGAAGGATATAAACAAAAAGAAATCGCACGACGTCTCAGGAGAGGTCAATCTACCGTTCCGAATATTTTAAAAAGGTATAAAGAGACTGGAAATTTCTTACGAAGACCCGGGCAAGGGCGTAAGAGATGTACAACAGCAATTGATGATCGATTTTTGATACTTAATTCTACACGAAATCGCACATTGACATCGACGCATCTCAAAAATGATCTAAATGTAAGGCAAATTAATGTGAGTTCGAAAACAGTCAGGCGAAGATTAAAAGAAGCTGGCCTAAAGCCAAGACGTCCGGCCAAAGTACCACGTCTTCTTCAAAATCACAAAACTCGTCGATTAGAATTTACCAGAACACATATTCAGTGGAATATTGAGAATTGGAAAAAATGTTCTCTTCATGGATGGGACTAGAATTCAATTATGCAAGCTAGACGGGCGAAACCACGTCTACAGAAGAGTTGGAGAACGATACACCAGCTGTAATATCGTAGAGACCGTTAGTTTTGGAGGTGGCGGTATAATGGTTTGGGCAGGTATTTGTTGGGAAGGACACACCGAAAGTGGAAGTGACTGGAGGAATGACTAGTGACTGGTATATCGAAAATATACTGGAAGATTATGTTGTGCCATATGGCGGCCATATTGGATACGAAAGATTCATATTCATGCATGATAACGCTCGACGGCATGCAACTAGCACAGTGATTAATTACCTCGATGCAGTCCAGATTCAAAGATTAGATTGGCCACCATATAGCCCTGACTTAAATCCGATCGAACATGTGTGGGATTATCTTAAACGCAACATATGACGAAGAAATCCTGTTCCAACTACAATACAACAGCTACACCAGAATAGCGGAACACAATCCCTCAAGAATATATTTAAACTCTACTTGATAGTTTGCCGAGAAGAATGCAAGCAGTAATTAGGGCTCGAGGGGGAAATACTCGTTACTAACTATGCACTTAATTTAATCAAAAGACTTGTCTTTGCTATCTACTGCCATTTAAGTATAAAGTAAATATTCTTAATTTTAATAACATTCAGCATAATTTTTTCTTTGTGATTTTCTTCTTATAAGAAGTTAAGATTGTCCATTGAATTTCTTTAAAATAAACTGTTTATCGTAGTAGAAAGTGTTTAAATGACTTATTTCATCAAATTTTATTTTTACAAAGAAAAATTATGAAAATTTCAAAATATTTGATAATTTTGTCCACGAGTGTATTAATTTATTAATCGAATCATTATTATTGTTACACAAATACACAATAAAACAATCTATTTACCTCTGCAGGAATATCAGGCGGAATTGGCCTATCCGCTGATGGCGCACTGGCATCTTCTTTCTCTTCATCTTCAATAACAAACTGACCCTGCCTGAACAGCTCCAATTCCTGCTTTTCCACCTCAGGTTTTAATCTGTACAAAAAAATCATTTAGCCATGATTTATATATTTAAACATACAAAATAATGCACACAATAAAAAATTTCAGCTTACCTTTTATTTTTAATCAGAATTTTCCGTTTCATTAATACCGGAGGAGGTAGCGGACATCCGGGTTCCAGCGCGAAATCGTCCAGCGGCTCTTTTAATAATAAATCTCCTGCAAATGTAACAAGACTGCTTGTGTAAAACATGACCGGGTAATTCGGCGCGAACTGTTTTACCTAAAATTTCATCACAATATTTGGCCATTTTGTACTGTTGGCCCTTACAGCAGTGATTTTCGAACGATAAGATTATCGGGTAGTCCGAAGTGACGAAGGCCGTGTCTCTGATGGCGTAGATCACGTCCTTGAACAGTATGTCGGTGCACATCGCCTTCCCGTGAGTAATTATCGGTTCCTCGTCTTCTCCGCGTCCTGCAAAAGCCCACCGCGTTTAATGAGAAACATAATATATTTCAATTAATTGCAAATCTGTACACTTATTCACGTAATGTTTAAACTATTTAATGTATTTGACTTGTGTAAAATACTGTTAACGCACCAATAAAATTGAATTGAATTAAAACAAAAATCTAAACACACAAGTTATTCTCACAAGAATCCGATTTATTGGAATTTTTAAGTTGGGGCTCTTCTAGTGTGGTTAAAAAAATTGAAAAACAATTGCCACAAATCAGAAACTTTCCAAATTTACTCAAAAACGATTCTACCTTTGGATTCAGTAAGGACAGCACAGCCAACCATGACTTCAATATAAAAAAAATATAACTCAGTGCTGTATCTTTTTTATTAATGAAGATAGAAGAAATCTGTAAATTGCTTTCAATTCTCGCCAAAAGAGTCAACATGCAATTATTATCTAGATAAAATAATAAATAACCGAGAGATTAATAAAAATCGAAAATATTGAATTTTTTGCTTGAAAACAAAAGACGATAGGCAATATCCGTTTTCGGCATTGGGTATGTAATGTATTAGGGGGGGTCATACATAATTATTTTTTTGCATTAATAACAGGAATATTACGCGAAATAGAATGAATCTCACGCAGAGTTTTTCGGAATAATTAAAGGGTTGATTTGTAGTTGCTAGATTCGCGGGGTGGTAGTACGACTCCGACATAAAAACATTGAAATACTTGAGAATGAGAATTTCCCACACATCGCGCAACGCACTCATACTTTGTTTAGTCTACAGTTTGGATGGTCAGCGAAAGGAAATAAACACGGGCGCGAGGGCTCGGGAAAAATTATCATTCCCACGACCAAATCAAGTACAACCATCCAACAAAATCTACTGTACGCCTGGAGGTAAAACTCAATCACAATAATCATATACTTCACTATTCAAACGGGGTATAAAACGCGACCGGAGACGACACTTCTGGTCAGATCGTAAGAGATGACCTTGGCCTACTTGAGGTAATCCGAAAATAGGTAAAACGAACTTGTAATTTGTTGTTGAGAAATAATTGTGAATATCCTAGTTGTAATGATTATGTATCTGGATTACAAGCCCAGAACTTGTACCGACTGACCATTATTCTGGACGATGTTCGTAATTGATTCGAGATTGAAACGTATTTGCAGATTGTTGACAAGAACGAAGAATTTTGAGAGTTGAACGGATTTAAAAATGTTGCAAGAAGGTTATGTTGTACTCTGTCTTGAAGTCGGTTTGGACGCTTGGCCACAACTTGCGTCCGGCAGATGGTCTGGGACGATGGACATAATGTTTTTGAGACAATATAATATTATTTAACAAACATTCGGTTGTAAATGAAAACTAATACAGAAACCACCCACATTTATGGTCACGTCATTAAAAATATACAACGGGGAAAATAATCATTTATGTTGATAATTGTAAAACTATATATTAAACAATTTTGTTGCACATTTCCATATGAATTCAAAGATAATAAACTGATCATTCGTTAAACTCTCACCCTATTGTTTTTATTTGATGTTATTACACCTGTAATTCCTGTTTATCCTTAAATTATCCTAGAAGTAATTAATCAATTTGCAAGTTGAGGATGTAAGTAAGTGAACTACGTAGTCAATCAAGAAAGAAAGCATAGCACAAGATAATACACATTAACATCCGTAACGAACTTGGTAAATAATTAAGGGTTACTACATAACACAACACAACGTAAAAATAATACAAATTGCAAATTTGTACAGCACCGGGGTACGAACCATTACAGGTATGTCTTGAAAAAAGAGCGCCATCTATTTTTTACTATATCTTCTAATAACCGAGATTCCCTCCAATCTGGGCCACCCTGTACGTAAAAAACTTACCATCCCAACAATCAAGTTCGACGCACCGGCATCCGGCTAGCAGCACCTGTCGATACATCTCGACGGACGACTTGCCGCCAAATTGACGGCCCGTTAAATACGTATTGTGACTAGAATTAATATAGTATGCACATAACGGTTGATCCATCTCCATGTATATGTCCAACCGATCCAGGAACACGGGGGCATTTTCATCCGACATTAAATATCTGGAAGAAAATGGTTTTATTAGCATCAACAAAGTTTACATCGCAATCAAAACTAAATTCATCAATATGGATTTTAAATAGTATGCCTCATTGATCAATTTTGTTATACAGGGTGACTCATTTTGAGTGTGCCAAACGAGAACAGGAAGTAGATAATGTATTCTGAACAGAAAAGTTCAAATTACCGTTAACGAGTTAAATCATCTTAAAAAAACATTTTCATTGAAAAAAATCTTACAAATTTTCAAACAAAAATATTTCAGTAGGTCAATGTTGAAATTGCATTCACTTTTAAAAATTTTGTTTGTCATTGCTCGGAAGATGACAGTAATTTTGTTTGGTGTAACTGACAGCAACTAGTGTCATTTTTGTATAAAACAATTGTCAAATAAACATTAATCTGCTCAAATATTTTTGTTCAAATTCATGTCAATCTAATTTATACTGAAAATTTGTAAGATTTTTTACTTTTCTGTTCAGAATAACATTATCTACTTCCTGTTTTCGTTTGGCACACTCAAAACGAGACACCCTGTGTACTAGATTTTTTTATTGACCAACCAGATCTGGTGATTTTTTATAATGTTGGATACTCTAGTTGTAATTCTGACTTTTGCCTTCAAAACAAATTTGAGGTTATGTTTTCCACATGGTTGCAATGTGCTTAATTACCCTATCATAAAGATTAAATAAGTATTGGATATTACTAACTCGGCATTTTATTACCACTTAATCAATTGCAACATGGCATCCATATATCAATGTCGTTACAAGACAAACAGTAGGGACACCCAAATAATCAAAGAAAAATAAATTACAAATCTAGTTGGCCAATAAAAAAAAAACAGAGCATACCTTATCAGTCCATCCTTGGTTAACCTGTTTTCCGTAATGGCCGTATCATCTTGTTCATAGGTATTGATAATTTCTTTAGCACGTTTCTCATCGTAGAGTGGGTATAAAATTTCATTGAGACGTGGATCTCTCTGCTTCTCATTGAGGAAGTTAATGAACTGGTCCAGGTTGATAAAGTCCTTACCTTGGGCACTGGAAATAAATGAATTTTAATAATTTTCATTTCAAGTTATTTTTCTGTCGGAACTTAATTTTTATATGTGCAGAACTCCCACCCTTTTTTTACTTCCTTTTGCTGATTTACCTGTTATTTATTACAAGTGTTATTAGGATTTTTCCGATATGGCAACTTTTCAAGGCATTACAAACCCACTTCCAAAAATAAGTCAATTCAATAAAATATGTATACTCTGTTCATATTTTATTCTCGCCGCAGTAGGCTTTGTTAGGGTGACAGTTTTGTTGGTAGTAGAAAAGTTACTAACAATTTGGTTGTCATTGAATTTTTTTTGGTTATGTGTAGCGTTAGGGTGACATTTTTGTTGGTAGTAAAAAGTTACCAACAATTTGGTTATGTCATTGAATTTTTTTGTTATGTGTAGTATTAAGATGACATTTTTGTTGGTAGTAAAAAGTTACCAACAACTTGTTTATGTCATTGAATTCTTTTTTAGTTATGTGTAGTGTTAGGGTGACATTTTTGTTGGTAGTAAAAAGTTACCAACAACTTGGTTATGTCATTGAATTTTTTTTTAGTTATGTGTAGTGTTAGGGTGACATTTTTGTTGGTAGTAAAAAAGTTACTAACAATTTGGTTGTCATTGAATTTTTTTTTGTTTATGTGTAGTGTTAGGGTGACATTTTTGTTGGTAGTAAAAAGTTACCAACAACTTGGTTATGTCATTGAATTGTTTTTCAGTTATGTGTAGTGTTAGGGTGACATTTTTGTTGGTAGTAAAAAGTTACTAACAATTTGTTAATGTCATTGAATTTTTTTGTTTATGTGTAGTATTAAGATGACATTTTTGTTGGTAGTAAAAAGTTACCAACAACTTGGTTATGTCATTGAATTCTTTTTTAGTTATGTGTAGTGTTAGGGTGACATTTTTGTTGGTAGTAAAAAGTTACCAACAACTTGGTTATGTCATTGAATTTTTTTTTAGTTATGTGTAGTGTTAGGGTGACATTTTTGTTGGTAGTAAAAAAGTTACTAACAATTTGGTTGTCATTGAATTTTTTTTTGTTTATGTGTAGTGTTAGGGTGACATTTTTGTTGGTAGTAAAAAGTTACCAACAACATGGTTATGTCATTGAATTTTTTTTTGTTTATGTGTAGTGTTAGGGTGACATTTTTGTTGGTAGTAAAAAGTTACCAACAACTTGGTTATGTCATTGAATTTTTTGTTATGTGTAGTGTTAGGGTGACATTTTTGTTGGTAGTAAAAAGTTACCAACAATTTGGTTATGTCATTGAATTTTTGTTTGTTTATGTGTAGTGTTAGGGTGACATTTTTGTTGGTAGTAAAAAGTTACCAACAACTTGTTTATGTCATTGAATTTTTTTTTAGTTATGTGTAGTGTTAGGGTGACATTTTTGTTGGTAGTAAAAAGTTACTATACTTCATTTAATAACCAGGCGGACTAAATCAAATTATAGCCGCCAAAATACGTTGTTGTGATTGGCCAATCGGGCGCCGTTTTTACACAGGCCCAAATTGCTTAAAACAGTAATGGCCGTTGTTATGATCAGCTGATCTCTAACCGGTCCTTGTGTCCCACCGTTTCCACGCATTTCGCCTCAGCTTTTAGTTGGATTTTAAAGCATTAACGCTCGAGGAAAAACAATCCAAAATTATCTTATATAAATCTTAAATACAAGAGGCTTTAAAATCTACTGCCGTCATATACAAAATTGTGATTCATTAGGTAAGTGTGGCGCAAGTTATTGCAATAGGGAATCAAATCATAAACATACATTATATTTAGGATTGTGGAGTTTCACACAATTAGGGGGTGAAAGGAGATTAGGGCAGTAACAAGTCCTAAACGTCTTGAAGGACGTCCAGCGACCGAAGATATCTACAAATTTTGCGTGTGGAAAATTGTATATAGATTTTTCTTTAAAAATGAAATCGCTACATTGGATTAAATTTTGATTGAATTAAAGGATAGAAATGACCTGCCAATGACGTCCCGTGAATTATATGTATTTTTAAAATATAGCTACTACTTCAATCTACTTTATATGTAAATAAATATATGTACAACTTGATTTTTCAGTATGCCCCTAAATTCTTAAGAGGGTCTCTACTTATTTGAATTATTATTTTAATATTATATACTACATCATTGAGTATATGATCAAGAAAGTATGCTTAGAATTAATTTGTGTGTTGATATAAATGTTGAATGAATGTTATGGATAAAAGAAATTGAAATAATTTTATTTTTACCGCCAAAACATGTCTGGTTACTTTTCTGGTTACTTTTTATAGTGTAAACGTGACTTTCGCGTTTAGTCCGCCTGGTTATTAAATGAGGTATAACAATTTGGTTGTCATTGAATTTTTTTTTGTTTATGTGTAGTGTTAGGGTGACATTTTTGTTGGTAGTAAAAAGTTACCAACAACTTGTTTATGTCATTGAATTTTTTTTTTAGTTATGTGTAGTGATAGGGTGACATTTTTGTTGGTAGTAAAAAGTTACTAACAATTTGGTTATGTCATTGAATTTTTTTTGGTTATGTGTAGTGCAATGTTGCATTTTATAATAACATTCACACGTAAAAATATTGTTTGACAATATTTTATTAACAACATACTTCAATCATTCAATTAACGTATGATTAAGCAATTCTTGATTTTTTATAAACAGTTGATTTATTTTTTTACTTTTAATTACCACCAGAAATACAAAATGCCAATCTAACAAAAAAAAAACACCCCGACTGCGGCTAGAATAAAATGCGAACAGAGTACACGTAGATACGTAAATACTTGCATTTCCCTAAAAAGTTCCTCGATATCGTTCCGGGGGCAGATCTTGTGGTACAGAGCGTAGAACTTATCGAAGGTGAACGCCTCCCTCTCGATGACGTCGTTCTTGCCGCTGGGGAGGTCCAGCTCCAGGAGGCACTGGTAGACGAGCTTCTCGGTCTTGCCGGAGGCGAACGTTCTCGCGACAACCTTAACGGGAACTTTGCCCTTAGGATCGACAAGGAAGCCAAGTCGCATCCAACTAAAATCAACGGACATCAGCTCGCACAAGCGTGAACGTGACACTCGGGTCGTCGCTTGAAATCCTACCGTACAATTAAAGCGGGTGGGGCGGGCGGGCGGGGGAGGGGCTAGATCTAAATAAGCTTTAACATCATCATCATTGTCGGCGGCAGCTAGAGTTTCATTCGTGTTAATGTTTATTGTGATATAAATGTGTTATGATTTTTGAACTGACTTAATTAAATTGTCCTTCAAAAACTTGACTTATTTAAAATATATTTGCTCTTAAAAATGGTATCATTATTGAAGTAAAAAACAGATTATCGAAAAATCAGACATCTTGTTGTAAGGAGAGGTTAAAGTTGGAAGAAAATACAGAAAACTGAAAGATGAATAGGTTTTGATTGGATGGATTAACCCAGATATGCCCACAGTTCTATATGTTTTCGTGTAATTACTGCATGTATATATGTATCATATATATTTTGTGAAAACATTGAAAATAAAGCTATTATTATTATTATGTTTTATTCCAATAAGTACGATCAGTGATTATTCAGTGACATTTGACAGGTAGCAAAAATAACCTTAAAATTATATCTAGAATATCATCAGCGCCATCTATCATTTTCTTATTGCAATAAGTACATTCATTGACATTTGACGGGAAGCGAAAAATGACCTCTCTGTGTTTTTAAATCTTAATTACGTGATTTATAGAAACAAATCATTTACTTTCCTTTAATTAAAATCTCGGGCAAATATGGGTTAAAAAGGGCAGGACATGTTCGACAGGTGTTCTAGCATATACTTTTTATAATTTAGGAAGTGAATCATATTTTATAGTTACAATATAAGAATCTGTTTATTTTTCATGTCAACATAACATTAACAGTGAAATCGGAAAGTCGAAAATAGTTGGCAGCACATTTTCTGAAAATCGCAATAATAATTCAACTAAAATTATATTATGAGAAATAGACTGTAGTACTTCCTGATATCTATTTTTTTTTTTTATCAGGAAGTACTACAGTCTATTTTCTCATATTAACCCTTTCGAACCTGAATCTTTTTTTATTAGTTTTGACTTTTTTATGTCAGACTATGGAAGAAGGATGTATACAGGGTGTCCCATTTTAAGTTGCCACCCCAAATATCTCTAAACCTGAGCAACATGGCAAAAAATGTTTCAGATGAAAGTTGTAGGGTTCAGAGGGGGACATGTGCTAGTGACCTTGAAAATGACCTTGGCGTTAATTGTCAAGGTCAGACGGAGGTCAACTTTTATTTTTCAAATGGAACTCCCTATTTTTTATTGCGAGATTGTATTCTACGGGAAAAAACACAAACTTTTTATAGGAAACGATTTTTTAAGGTGTTTTTAAGATTTTTTTCGCGAATTTTGTCCGTCATGATGAATCCAGGCTGTGATTTATACATTACCTTCGGCATTGACGTCACCCGATGTGCACCACGTGGAGGTTGCCGATGGGATTTTGCACATTATTGGCCCTGTGCCTACCAAGCACAAGCTACTGAGTCATGTTGTATTTATATTTTTCAATGAAAATTTGTATTAAATATATAAAAGACTGCCTATGATATAACTACGCATTCAATTGGGAGAAGTAGGTCCCGTCAGACTTGATCAGTAAAGCCACATATACGTCCCGACAGGCTCGAAAGGGTTAAATCACCTGATAAACATGGATTACCAACTACAAACAATAAAATAATATTGGCTGTCTGGAATTCCCCAATGCATTTTGTTAATTTTGACATCTTGTCATTTTTTAAGGTTACTTGTTTTAAAAACATTTTTGCGTATTTTTATCTGCCGATTTTGCCTATTTTAAACATTAGCTATAGTCCGTTCTCCGGAATCTGACGGCTGTGGTCGTAAAAGAGGGTCGGAGTTCGGTAAGTAGTGGACGTAATATTTTTTATCTCAAACCAATCTTTGTTGAGAAGTACTGGTGAAAAAGTGCGTATACCAATCGGAGCGAAGGACAGTAATAAATGTATGGGATGCAATTAGACGAACCACCAATACCTTTTCTTTGAGGGTGCGTCGATCCTCAGGGCGGACCGACCGTTTTACGATCTCGGCCGCCACATTCCACCGAATATGCTATAACATCACTATTAATAATACATTCAAGATTCATAATCTAGCTGTTTTATTTAAATTTCAAGGTTTTCCTCACCAAAATTCCCATTCTTAGTGACGCCATTGAACTTCCGTTAGTTAGGTTATGTTTTAAGGGCTGCCAACTATTTTCGACTTTTTGATCTCACAGTATTTGTATTAATTTATAATCATTTATTTATATGCCGAAGGCTTAACCTACGATATTAAGCGAGCACCAGCAAAAGTGCACAATTATTAAGGTAAACTAAGAACTCGGTGCGATGGTTAAAAATAATAACAAAACATAAACTTACTGTTTCATTAGTGTGGTACGTGGGCAAATGTTACTGATTTTATTGTTATGGGTAATTTTCCGGAGGCCCTCTTGCCACGTCTAGAGACATGCAAAGAGAAAAGTCAGCGGCGACAGCGGCGGAAGGTTAAAGCCAAACCGTGCACACAGTTAGTAATAAGTGAAAAACTGCGCCAGGCGCACAGTATCGCATGCATGTTTTTTTTTTTAAGGGGTAGTTATTAATCAAAATTCCAAAACATCAAACTTACTGCTTTTTCAAACAAGTCATCGGACAGAAGTTATTCGCTTTGACATTATGCGTAATCTTTCTCAAACCATCCAACCACACCTTTAATATTAATATATTCAGTCTTTACTTATCGTGTGTGAAAAATAGAAAAAATGGAATATCGGACACCCTGAACGCACCACGGGACGTCAAAGAGCAGTTTTTAATTTATTCTGGAAGACTTACGATGTAAACATTCAATTTTATTTTTGTCGAAAATACAAGTATGAGTTACAATTAAAAATAATCAGAAGTTGGTAGTAATTTTTAGGCAGTGATTCCTTCACAAAAAAGGCAAATTTGGATTTTTTTTTATAGGCCAACCAGATTTTGGATTTATTTTTCTTAGGTTCTTCAATTATTTGGGTGTCCCTACTGTACGTAAATAAAAATAAACATGTTGACAGTTGAAAATTCTGACGAATGCGCCCATTGTTATAATTGATTAATTATTTGACAGAAAAGTGGTAATAAAATGCAGAAAGTAATATCCAATACTTAATTAATCTTTATGATAGGGTAATTAACTATATGACAGCTGTGTGGAAAACATAACCACAAATTTATTTTTTTTTCTGATTGAAACAATATTGAGTGATATTGCCTTAGTTACGATGTCATAACACGCTTATATTTCCCTAGGGAAATATAGACATCAAACAATTGTCATTAGGAGCTTCTCGCAAGAATTGTTTTGATTGCTCTCGGGACAACACCTCCGATTTCTTAGGAAGGTATCCTTTATGGATTTTACAGCTTTGGATTTTACCAGAACCAAACATTCACGGTCTTTCGTCGCTTGCGTTAACGCACAGTTTGACATTTCACCAATTTATGAAACAACGCAAAAATCAAACAAGTCAACTATGATATTTACAAACAAGGCCCTTAGCAACGTTACCAATCCGATAAATTAAAAAATTTACAATCCAATATTTTCCCATTTACAGAACAATATTCTTTCAATCAGAAAAAAACTATTGATTACATCACGGGAAATATGAATACATTTCCCTTGGTTGTCTATACATCGCTCGGGCTCCGTCCCCGGGAAATATACTATTCATATTTCCCTAGTTGTAATAATAGCTATTAAAGAAAAAGTCAGAATTACAACCAGATTTATTATAAAAAAAATCACCAGATTTGGTTGGCCAATAAAAAAAAACCGAGTATGCATGAAACACATAACCTAACTTAAAATACGTAAGCCTTTCAGATACCGTATTCAACCGTTTGTTCAGGGGTAACCTGAACCAGTGTCGACTGGATATTTCTTACGGCTTAAAACTTGAATGTTTATCTCATCATAACCTCAATCGTGTAAAAAGGTAACAAACGCTCCGTCGCCCGTGGGCGTTTAGGGGAACTCATCGACATGCAATTCTGTTAATACATGCTAATATGTAATTACATTTTGGATTAATAAAATCGGACCGGATTTACCTTTGCGGTCTGAGCGTCCGGGCAGACGATGTGCTGATAGTTGATGTTGATGTAGTCCGTCCCGCTGCAGATAGTCAGCGATCTTTCATCGAGGTTGTTTCCGTGTTTGTTCTGCAAGGTGAATAAGAGCTTGCGGTCGAGAGGGACCCCGCCGGCTCTTATGTCGCTCACTTGGCACAATTCGATGACGTCCCCTTCCTGCACCACCAAACAAAGTATTTTTTAAATACGTTCGACAATAAACAACTTTTGTTTTTTTTTTTCAAACAAATTCAGAAACAAAATTGTTAACGCAACCCTTCTCCGATTTTTAAATATAATGTAGAATATATGGTTTGATCAATGGATCTTTGCGTGTCCGACTGAGTTTCCTCGTCTTGGACGACATACGTACACACATGATTGCGCCAAATTCAACTTACCGTAGAGAGAGAGAATAAACGCATGAAAATGTTGTCAGCTATCTATGACGTTCACACAAAGATCCATTGATCAAAGTATACCTATATTTCATAATAGTGAATTAGGATCAAATAAATTAAGATTTCTTTATACTATCAATCTCAAACGTTTACAGTTTGGACTTCTATTATTAATTTATATTCATGTGCACTATATTGTATACAACCTTGAGAATGAATCGTAAACAACGCACACGTTTTTTGTGTCTCCTTTAATTCATACCGCACATAAACCTTCGTATTGAATATAATAAATCCGGAATATCCGTTAGCACCGTAACCAATAAGAATTAACAGTAAACATTTAGATTTAAAATAACCTCCGAACATAAAATTACGCACCTTTCCCTCGCTCTTCCAGTAAATAAAAAATGCGTACTCGTCGACTTTAAACAGGGCGTTCTGCTCCATTTCGGTGTTATCCTTGTCCTCCGTCCACCGATCGAACGTGCACCCGGTGAGAAGGGGTTCCGGCACGGGGATGTGCCAGTCGAACTCGAACTTCTTCGTCATGATAAGTACACTGAAAACAAGCGACAGGAAATATATCACTGGATTAATTAAAGTAAACATTTAAAGGGCCTAAGTGTTTTTTTTTAATCGCCGGCACGGGAAATCCCGGGCATGATTCAGCGGAGTTTCTTTTTTACTTACACACAAACTATTGTCGGAGGTAATTATTTCAGCTGCGGTTTACATCTTCTTGTTTATTTGGGAGATAAATTGAAATTTACGTCATTGGAATCGATTTGCGTCAAAATCGGTCAAAATGACATTTGGCGGCAAACCGATCTGAAGTTAGCGGCCGTAACAGTGTCGCCAATAAGAGAATGATACTCTATAAGAGTAGTGCGGCGAGCAACATCTGTTTTTGCCCTCGCTACGGAAATCCACGAGCAGCCGCAGGTTTTTACTTTGAAGAAGAGTAAAATATTAATCCTTTGACGTGTAAACATGGACTGCCAACGCCAACTTCATGTGTGTCTTAAATTGACGGTGGCGCTGCAAGACCGCCAGTGCTTGAAGTATGTTACTAAATTAGTAGCCATTTTCTGTCAATGTCATATAACTCTATGAGCTCGCGCTTTGGCAGTGTAGTTTGTGAAATGGTGTTAATAAATGTTACAGTATTACAATATTAAAGCGATTAATATGGCGGTTGAATTGCTGACGTTTGAGTGGAAACATAGTGGTTTTAATTCCGCTATTACTTCTTTATCGGTGGATGAAATATATATTTCTAAGATTAGGTTTTCTGTAAGAGAGTGCATATTTCTAATGAAGTATAGTTTTAATGAAAATTCATAGTTGTATAAACACTATTTACTACTGAAGTTGTCGAATTTAACCATTTCTTTATGGCGAATATCATAAAAATTCCTGCATTTAATTGTTCATTCTTTGTTTTATAGGTTTCTCGTATTATTATTGATTCAAATGAAACGCTGCTAAACACAAAAAATTAAGCAAGAAGGACATAATTGCGGAAATAAAATGTGTTTTTTGTGCGACATCTGTTGAGTAATGGCAGCAGTGGGGTACATCAGTTATCGTAGTTCAGCTATTTGCCGTGATTCAAACAGCGTAATTTTTAATCATTTTTCCGAGTGATTGGGCGCGTTCGTCAAACAATTGATATACCAGTTTTAACATATACCTATTAGTAATAATAGATTAGTACTAATAGATATATGAGTTTTAAAAACAGAGATATATTGAATTAGAATAGAGGCCCTGATTAAGTTTGCGGAGGGCAATACATTTTTCTGAGAATATAGTCTAAATAGACTCCCTACGACATCTATCGGGCTTTACAAAATGTGCCAGTAGTAATTTTTGCATATGTACGCATTAATTTGAATTACTCATTTCAATCGCCACCTTAAAACACAATAAACTATACTGCCAAGTTGCGAGTTCATAGAGTTGTATATTATAGACGCGAAATAGCTATCAATTTAGTTTCAGCACTTCGTCGATAGCCGCGCCACCGTCACTTGATGTTGGCGTTAGTATTTATATATTCAAAAGTTTAATCAGTTGGTTTATAGGAATGTGCACATTATTATCCATTGGCCCAAGTTTTACTCGTGCATGTTTTACTACAGCTACCGATCACGCAAGGCCAATATTGCGTTTTTTTTTAAATTAAACAATTTTGAAAAATTACAGACTATGGCGTCTTATGATTTTTGCCGCGGAATTATGGTAACAACTTCCGTTATCGCAAGAAGCAGAATAATCTTGAATAATTGTTGCAAATGTAAACCCATTGTTTTACTTTTATTTATATTATACTTGGCTTACCTAGGTTATTTATATACCGGTTGTGACTGAATTCTGGTAGACCCCAAATATCTCTTTCATTTTTACATATATCTTTTGAAATTCAGTAAAGTGTTTTTTAGAGAATAAAGTGTGTCAACAAATGGAATTTTAATAAAGATTCCACTTCCGGTTTAACTGGAAATTAACTTTTCTATTTCAAATGGAACCCCTGTTTGTTTTGCAGTGACGGTTCGCGGGTTTTTTTCTGGTACGGCCGAGGAACAAGAGGTGGTAATACAGATAGGTGCTGCAACTGACCTTACCTATCTGTATTACCACCTCTTGTTCCTCGGCCGTACCAGAAAAAACCCCGCGAACGTCACTGATGTTTTGACATAATTTAATTCGTCTCTAAATTCTGAATCTATAGATGTATTATAAGTCACCCTTTGGTTTTCACCGATTTATTATTAAATGGTTTCACGCAGGTACTATTTAAGAACTTTATGTGAATTTCCAGGGAAGGCAATATCCAGTAAGTACTATTCAATGAACAATTACAACTTCGCTTTATAAATTTGAAATGTGTTACAATTGGGCTCTTTTAATTACCGGTCTACTTACATTATTTTTAATACCCTTGAATACTATTTTTGTTGGGCATTGCCTTCTCCGGAAATTTAACACTTCACATATCACGTTCACTTCTTAAATATTACCCGAGTAATACCATTTAATCGTAAATACTTTTTCTTGTGTAGAATACACCGCAATGTGACAGCGACTGTCACTTTTTACAACAAAATGAAATATCCGCCATTATGATTTCATGGCAAACCTTTGTTTTTTAATTCAAAATAGTTGTAAAGTTTTTTGCAAATATCTCGGTAAATACTCTGCAGAAACCATTGAGTAAGGTCAGTGACGGTTCGCGGGTTTTTTTCTGGTACGGCCGAGGTAATACAGATAGGTAGGGTCAGTTGCGTGACCGCATCTATCTGTATTACCACCTCTTGTTCCTCGGCCGTAACAGAAAAAAAACCGCTAACCGTCACTGAGTAAGGTACCAAATCATTCAGCTTAAAAGGCTTTAAAAATAATGTAAGGAGACCGATACTGTCAAATAATTAGGAGAGCCAATATTTACACATTTAAAATTTTACATGTAAATCCCTATGGCCCGCTTTGCAATTCAACACCCTGTATGTATCATAACACAACTCGTTGCTATGGAGATATTGGCAAACAAACATGATTTCGCTTTTTAACGGTTTTCATTAAACATTTTATTCAATTAGAACAAATAGAAATAGGATAAAATCAACCGTGTTACGAAACAGGTAACGTTATTTGCGAGAATTTCAAACTTTTCTCTCGTAATGTAAAAACCTTCATAACGTTACTTGTATCGTAAATTATAATAATCTTACCTTTAATTCTTGCCAATTTGATGTTTAAAATCGGAACAGGAGCACACTGTTGCTAACTCGTTGCCCGTGAATGAAGCGAATTGAAATGCACTCTAATAAAATTAGCCATATTGGATTCCGTTTTTTAATTTAATAATGTTTAGTACATCGATACCACATTACATAACGCACCTAATTCGTGGGCAGGGCAATCGATTAAACATTCAATGGCAATTATTGAATCTGGAGCAACTTTGAAATTGGGCCATTTTAATTAATTCGAATTCCTACGACAGGTATGTCGCCGAGATACAGCGCCGGATTAATTATTTTTGAGGGCCCCTTAGATGATACCAAGCGTTTTTTTTTAATGCCTGCCTCTCTGTTGTTTGAGATTTGATTGTGATATCATTATCTCCATTCTCGAAATTTGTATCGACGCAATGACTCGTGCAAAAAAAAATAGTAGATTGTACAGGGCGTCCCTGAGAAAACGGCTAGTCGTAGAGAGTTGTGACAAATATTAAAAAATATTACAAAAGCTGCATTGAAGAATCAAATGATGATATTGTGTATTCCTAAAAATGTTTGGCAGATTTTTAAATGGCAGGATAATAATAATAATAATAATGATCTTTATTTCCATAATTGCCACCTTGGTGTGTACATAGATTAACATAAACACAAAGTCTAGGTCGAAAGTGGCATCGTTTAAAAGGTCTCTTTGACGTTCTCATCCTACATATACTATGTATCATAAGGTGTGAGCCACAGGATTTTATTGCTGAGTTGGCAATGCCTGAGAGAGAGAGAAATGTAGCAGTCATGTCTGAGATTATTTCATTTTTTTTTATCCTTTCGGCCCTGGTGGTGGCAATTGCCACCGCAAAATGTACATGTCTCTACTTCCTTTGACAATCCATATTTTTGCTGTTTATCACTAGATGTCACTTCAACAAAGCCTTATAATTAATTCCTATACTAATTAAGCAAATGAGTTCAAATTTGGTATTTATGGGGTTAAGAAGCTCCCCATCAATAATAATTAGCAAAAAAAATTTTTTTCAAATTTAAAAATCCAGGGCTGAAAGGGTTAATCTAATTCAATAGTCACATGACGTAATAATATGCGACATACCTCATTTATCTCACAGCCAACTCAGAAACAAAATTTTGTGGCTCACACGATATATTGTATCTTGTGGCCTACGTGAATTAAAAAAAAATAACAAGCAACTTTTGTGGAAAACATAATTTTGTTACTGGCACCCATTTTAAATAATATCTGATTAAAATTATTATAAATTTTAATTTTCCATGGCTAACTTATTTTTAGTTTGTAAATATCAAATAGTGTTTCATTCACTTATACACATTTTTGAGCTCTTCTGGTGACACTATCAGTTTTCTCGTACTTATTTTGGGAAAAATATTATGTAAAGAAAAAAAAAAAGAAATTAACATTTGTACAGTTTTTATTAAATGAAACAAAATAAATGTCGATGCTCTCAATAACATTGGATTAAGGTCATGATTATTAAACAAACATTAAAAAAATATAACGGCGGCACGATAGATAATTTGAATGGACGAAATCATAGTTCAAGTTACAATATAATTCGCTCATCGGTGGATTTCAAGTAAACAACAAAGTCCGAACTTTTATTTGTCGGGTTAATTATATATAATTTCGATAGGGAAAAGGTGCTTTGTTTATTTAGATAGAACAAAACAAACAAAAAATCGAGAAACACACAACGCGCTTATCTATTAGTTGTTTTGCGATCTTCAATTACTCGGAAAAGTAATTTTCCCTTTGATAAATATGAGCAAAATATTGACGAAATCGCCATGTTTAAGTAGCTCATTCCGATCAACAACAATTATGCATAGATTACGCGTCGGCTCATTTATAAACATGCAATAACGTAACACTAACGATTGCAAAATGTTTAATGGGCACGTGTTACTTTACAACAATCGAATCTTTGAAAATCCAAATTTTATCGTTTCAGGTTGTTAACATCAGTTACTAATTTATGTATCATAAAATTGACTAACGTTGCTTTCAGGTTGTCAAGGGGGTCACTTCTTCATTTGTTTAGCATTAGGTACCAGTGACGGTTCGCGGGTTTTTTTCTGGTACGGCCGAGGAACAAGAGGTGGTAATACAGATAGATGCGGTCTCTGCAACTGACCCTACCTATCTGTATTGCCACCTCTTGTTCCTCGGCCGTACCAGAAAAAAACCCGCGAACCGTCACTGTTAGGTACACTGTTCTATGCTCGGCGCGCCGAACCCGTCGTATAATGGGTTTGCGTGATCTTCGCGTGATATTCGCTGATTGGTCAGCGCAAACGCATGTGAAATTTTTAATCAGTCCCATTGTTTGCCATGTGCTCCGTCTTATTTAAATGTAGTGATTACGTTCTATCCATTAATCAGTCTTTTTCAATTACAACAATTCAACAACCTTGGCGGTAGAATTTTGTATTTTTCATACATACCGGGCGACCCAGGGATCTGTAAAAGCCATGTAACTTATTTGCTATTTGAGATATCGACTTCTAGTTTTCTTGAACTGGTACCCACACTTATTCTACATATTTTAAAAATATGTATGTTTTTGTACAGGGTGTCCCAATATACATAACAGAACAAAGTCATGTTTTTTTTTAATGGAACACCCTATATTTTATACTTTATTTTCAACCCTCTTGAGAAGCTGATAAAAATAGTATAGGATAGTATGGGTCTATTATGGACGATTGGTTAGTTATGGGCAAATTTGTGGCAAAAACAAGGACACATTGAAAAAATTGCAGAAACTCTCCTATCAAAGCTAGCGCCATTTTTTATACACTAAAGAATTTTCCACATCATGAAGAATAATACAAATCGGCTTTGGTTCTTTTTTGTTCCTACTGCTATACAAGGTGTCAACATACGCAAAATATTGGATAACTATTTTTTTTCAAATGGAACACCGTATATATCTTGCCACCAATGCATGGAATTTTTGATAAGCTTTCCAATGATGTACAATTTATATAATGAAATATTAAGGATTCTTGAGATTTATCCATAAAAACATTTTTCTTTTGTCAGCTCCTGCTCATTTTTGGATTTTTAGCCAAAACTATGCATTTTCTGAAAAAAACAATAGGAGACCAAAGTTGTAGAGCGGAAAATTTTCGATCGATATGGGTCTTTAGACTTTTCCAATAATGCGTGCATTGCCCGCCAGAGTGCGCAAAATCGTGACCGTATATGCATTTTAGCGTTTTTCTCAATTTTTTGTTAATTAATTGCACTATACTTTATTTTCCGCACCCTCTAGCAGGAAAACGAGTAATTATCAAATTATTCAAATGATCTACATCGATTGAAAATATTCCGCTCTACAACTCTTAAAAGAAGCAATTTTTGCCCAAAATGCATAGTTTTCGCTAAAAATGCAAAAAAACATTGAAAAACGCAAAAATTGATACATACATTTTCAATTTGCATTTTTAGGGAAAACTATGCATTTTTAGCAAAAATTGATTCTATTAAGAGTTGTAGAGCGGAACATTTTCAATCGATATGGGCCATTTTAATTTCCCTATAATTTCCCGTTTTTCCGCTAGAAGGTGAGGAAAATAAAGTATAGTGCAATTTATTAATAAAAAATTTGAAAAGAAAACGCTAAAATGCACATACGGTCACGATTTTGCGCGCTCTGGCGGGCAATGCACGCATTATCTTAAAAGTTGAAAGACCTATGTCGATCGGAAATTTTTCGCTTTACAACTTTGGTCTCTTATATTTTTTCAGAAAATGCATAGTTTTGGCTGAAAATCCAAAAATCAGCTGAAGGTGACAAAAGAAATATGTTTTCATTGTTAAACCTCAAGAATACTTAATATTTTGTTATACAAATTGTATATCATTAGAAAGCTGATTAAAAATGCCATAGATTGGTGGCAACGTATACAGGGTGTTCGATTAAAAAAAAAAGTTATCCATTGTTGTGGGTATGTTGACACCCTTTTCATAACGTCTTGACGAACCATCACGAGGACACGGGATGAACGCAACGTGATCATACCACGAAGTCGGCGCGCCGTGTATAGAAAACTACTGAATCGATTTCTCTGAATTTTTGCATGCATGTTCTTACCTCCAAAATAAGCATTTATGGCCGAGGAATTAACGAAATATTGTTTGGATTCAGAATTGTGACATGAAAAAAAAACTCAACATATAGTAATAAACTCATATTGGTAGGTGTCGATACCACCTTTAACTCTTTGAGGGGCAGTGATATACGCATTGTACCACCTTTTGAACATGCCTAGTGGGGCGCTGGTACGCGCATTGTACCACCTTTTAAAATTATATAGTGTGAATATTTTTGTTCAATATTTGGATCTATACACATGACGACAATTATTGACAAGTAGGCTAACTAAGTACTTCAATAAAACACAGCTTTGTAAGCACCCGCCATTTTATTTTAACTCAAAAAAATTGAAACTTTTATTTTATTTTTTGTCTGGCCCCATTTGGATATAGAAATGTGGGAAATGCTCGCCCTTCAAAGAGTTAAAACAAAATAAAAAATGTGTTGATATCTTTCATAGTTTTGAAGAAAAGTGTACCCAAACTTGAAAAGTAAATTTTTCAGGAGAGTCAAGAGCTCGCCTCCCCCATTTTGTTTAAATTTGTGTAAATTTCGATCACTTCTACTAATCGGAAAAATGTAAACATTTTTTTTCTCGGCAGAATGGACGATAAAAAAATACGATTATTTTGTAATTTTTGAGGAAATGAGGCCCTCACTGATTTATGTACACGATATCATAAAATTGACCAATATTGCACATAATGAAACCAGCGTTTACTCGGAAACAAATCATTCACGTGTTATCACAGTGATCAAACTGATAATGAACAGTTGCATTCACGAGATATTAAATGTACTTAAAAAAACAATACCAATCCTCTATTAAACTAGATTTATTATTCACAGAAAATTCACATGCGATAAGCAACTTTTGTAACAAATAAATAAAAACGTAACACAATAATTTTACAGCTTTATTATCAAAGTCACCTTTTGATTGCCTTGAAATTTGAAGTTTTTATAAGTTTGTTTTACTGAAAGTTTACGTGAAATTTATTTATTGTTCAATTGATTTATTTCAAATTAAGATCTAGTGCCATTATATTGGTTGTTTTATTTTCGGTTTTTATAATAATAATAATAATAAACTTTTATTGCCCAGCAGATTAAAAATAATCTTATTACAGGGAAAATTTACAACTTGTAATATATAATTAGCGTAAAATACATAAATAAATAAAATATATGATCAAGATTTGACAACGTTATTTGGCGTACAGGTACATAATAATAATAAGGTTAGTGACTTACGACTAACGACATATGAAAAATATTTATAATAAGCAATCAAGTGATTTTTGAAACATATTTAAACTATCGCTAAAGATATCAATCGTATAATGCAGGGGATTATATAATGTTATAAACCTATTCAGTGGGGAATGTGAATGTGTAACCGATATAATTCTTGGTACATGTATATTTATGATCGCTGATAATTGTGGGTCATCAATTATATAATTAATAATTTTATAAAGACATACGACCATAGCTATGTTTCGCCTAACGACTAACGATTGGAAATCAAAAAAAATGTTAATAAATCCGCATATCTAATTTCCTGATGCATTCTTCACACTTAAGCCACATTGTCATAATATATTTTGACAGCTGCTACAGCAAGGCTTGCTTGTGAAAAACTTTGTTCGATTCTGCGCAAAAGTTTTTTGTGCCCTATCAAATATGGAATGTCGAAAGTAGCATTTCCGGAATATTTTCCTTTTTTTACTATCGAAAACCTAACCTAAAGAAAACGATGACAGTTAATAGTTATTTAACCAACAAGTGTGTTAATGATGGCGATTAATGATCGAGATATTTTTCAATTGTTGAGATCATTAATCGCCAATTAACACACGAATTGGTTACAAGATTTTTCCGTTGATCGTAACTTAGATCAACATTAGAAATTAGATTAGAGAAAATCCAAACAAAACAAACAAATAAACTTGCTATTAATAAGCCCTTTGCAGCAATATCGGTAAAACATGAGAATTGCGCAGATTCCGAATGATGTCTTACCTGTTACTCCTCGCACCAGAAAATAAATTCTACATAAGTTTTTTCGTAAAAATGTGTACTCTTTTCCGGAATCAAATTTAATGTTGCATTATTTGCAATGGCTAGTACTTTTGGCGGTGTTAATTTAAACTCGACACTATCCATAGCAGCAGACATTCACTCGATACACGCGTTTTATAAATTTGACGTTTCACACTTTGACATTATTGTATAACAAAATCGAAGGCGGTTCGCCGCTAATTTGTTTCTAACGCAGAGAATTGATATACTTTTGCATTTACATGTGAAACAAATTATAGATCGTTTTCTCGCTATTATCAGTTACATTTTCAGTAATTATGAGTAATAATGAATTAGCTATTTATTGCTTAACTATAAATCATTCTTTTTTTTTAGGAAATATGATTGATAGGAATTCGAGTTAGGGAATCGAGGATGATAGGGAATTGGCTTAGCCAGCTAGGGCATTCAGCCACAACCGATGTATAGTATTTAATAATTCATTTAGGTGAAATGAGGACAAAGACTAAATATATCTAGAGACCCGCACGGCCATTTTTCGTGTTAAAAAAGTAAAAAAAGTGACCGCCCGGACGGGACTCGAACCCGCACCACAGGGGTCTAGAGGCCGGACCTCTACCCACTAGACCAACGCGGCCCTAGAAATCGTTCATTAATGAAAAATCGTTTACTAATGAAAATCGTTCATTAATACATAGTCACTCATTGCTAATTTTTATATATTTATTTGTATCCAAATGTTTATGTTAGTGTATATACCCCAAATTTTATTCAGTTTTTTTACTAGTATGTAAGTTTTATATGATAACTTTTGTATACATCATCTTTATGTATTTCATTAATATTTATTCATCTCTAGCTTTAAGATCTAGATTAAGATATTTATTGTTTAATAAGGATGCCTCTTGCATTTATTACAATCAACATGCATATTATTATTATTATACTTAACCTGACTCCTCCATGAATGTAATATTCTTAATGGAAATAAACAAATTCTAATAAATAGGGGTCATTAATGATACATTTCGGTACATTAAAGTTAGCCGTTAACCAACGAGCAACGGAAAAATAAATAATGTAACCTCTTAAGCCCGTTTGACACGATGTATAATTTTATATCGTGTGAGCCACAAGAGTTGGCTGTGAGATAAATGAGGGATGTCCCATATTATTATTAGTTGAATAAACGATATTGAAATCACTTTAAATTTAAACGAAATTGTACTTTGTGTTTCGCGATAGCGGTTTCAATATAAAGGTGACTAATACTGTCGGCGCGATCTCTTTAATGTTTATCTGTGCAATTCAGATGGTTGCTACGGATTATCGCAACAAATGAACAATAATCAATCTCGCCGAGATAAACAATTTATTTCTGATATTGCCTTCTTTGTTGTTATTTTGATGCGTAATACGAATATCATTAATTGTCCGTTAATCGTGCTCTTCGAGTCGTATCGGGGCAATTTGTAATTAATTAACCACCGCCGAGGAACGTAATCAACACCATGTCATGTTTTATTTTCGATTGTGATTGGTTGTTTTGAAATTCGTGTCCGGGTTACAAAGCGGTGTACACAATGGTCTCGATGAAGATGGTTGCGATACGTGATAATCCACATGGTGTTGAATTACGAAATGGGCCGTAGGGATGTGTTAATATTGGCTCCACTAATTATTTGACAGCATCGGTCTTCTTACATTAAATGATTTATTTAATGAGTATTTACAGAGATATTTGCAAAAAGCTTTACAATTATTTTGAATTAAAAACAAAGGTTTGCCATGAAATCATAATGGCCGACATTTCATTTTGTTCTAAAAAGTGACGGTAGATGTCACATTACGATTTACATCGGTCGTGTATTCTACATAAGAAAAACTATTTATGATTAAATGGTATTACTCAGGTAATATTTAAGAATTGTACGTGAATTTGCCGAGAAGGCAATATCCAGCTAAAGTACAATTTAAGGAATAATTACTACTTTACTTTCTGAATTTAAAATGTGTTACAATTGGCTCCCTTAATTATTTTATAATATCCGTCTACTTGCATTATTTTTAATACTCATTGAATAGTACTTTTGCTGGGTATTGCCTTCTTCGGAAAGAGTTAAAAAGGACGGAGTATAATCAGCGGTGAGAAGGGTCAAAACGTGCGAACGATAGTATTACAAGGAAAATGTTTAAATCAAAATATTTTCATACGATTGATTCATAAACGTAAACTATGATTCCCTGGATAGATTAACATCGACCTTCAACTTTAATACCGCCAACAGATGACACCGACTTACAATTACGGAAAAGTACTAGTGTCAAAGCGTTGGGTGCATACCACAGAACACATACCTTCAGAAATGAAACCTGCATGTTAAATTTCGGAAACACGATTTTTGGCGCCGCCTGGTGTCGAATGAACAACTTCTAAAGAATAAGTTTTTTTCTAAATTTCGTTAGTTTTTGAGTAAACCGAGTTTTTGAATTTGAAGTATAATTTTTCCATCTTTCATAATTTTGACGTTTTAAACGTCAGTATCATCCTCTCGATGTACATTTAAAATATGATTTCAATAAACCATGAAAACGTAAATATAAAAGATACTATCAAGTCGGAGAAAGTAACATGATGGCCACATCACTATTTTTACTCTTATGTGTTGATTTCTACTTGTAAACTCTCGTTTATTTATTTATTTATTTAGCTCTCAACAGATACAAATAGATCTAATTACAGAGAAATATCATAAAAAGAAAAATTAAAATACATCGTAAACACAATACTTAACCTAAATTAACAATAATATATGTTTATAATAAACGCGACTTAAAAACTAAAATTAACATTAATATTCAAAAGAAAAATTAAAATTACAATTCAAATCAAATCAAATCAATGATTTTTATCATCCGTAAATTGGAGGGTGGGATAGGGCCCACCCGCCACCTCCTAATTCCACTTCTATTTATACGACAAAATCACGTCTCGTAATGTTTGTGAATTTTCAACTAGTTCAACGAATTGTCAAAGAAAATCCTTCAATCGAAACAGAGTTTTACAGGTTAAAATAAAGTCGATACGAAGTGTGGTGGGCGGGCTTTATCCCACAACCCAATCTGTTGCACCCGCGCCAAAGTTAAACGAATAAATTAATCAAGAAAACTTAAAGCCTTTAGTGTCTTTCTTACGCTAATGTATTGATTTCTGCTTGTAAAATTCTCGTTCATCATCCGTGAAATGGAGGGTGGGATAGGGACCACCCGCCACCCCCTTGTTCCAGTGGTGTATTGGAGGGGGAACGTGGAGGAACGACGTTCCGGCACGTTTTTTCAGAAACGGAACGCGTTTGTGTTTGTTAATATTTTGTATGGTCAGTATTAAAAAAAATTAAAAAAGCTTACAAGGAAAACAATAGTTTGCTTAAAATAAGATGATCTCCGAAAAACTATCAGCAAGCTGCTTGTGGAAAGTCGCGGACTATTTTTTTGCTCTCACCATGCGTTACTTCTTATTTTACCAATACACCACTGCCTTGTTCCTCTTTCATTTATGCGAGAAAATCACGTCTCGTAATATTTCAACTCCCTCAACAAATTGCCGAAAAAAATCCTTCAGTCGAAATAGAGTTTTACACGTTAAAATAAAATCGATGCGAATGGTGGTGGGCGGTGGGTGGGCCTTATCCTACAATCCGATCTGTTGTTCCCGCACCGAAGTTTCCCCCAAATAATATGTTAATCAAGAAAACTTAACGCCCTTAGTGACTCTTTCACTTTAATGTATTGATTTCTACTTGTAAACTCCCGTTTATAATCCATGAATTGAAGGGTGGGATAAGGCTCACCCACCACCCCTGGTTCCACTTCTATTCATACGACGAAATCAGTTTTCGTAATATTTTTAAAGTTTTAACTTCTCCAACGAATTGCCAAAGAAAATCCTTTTTCAGGTTAAAATAAAATTTACACGAAAGGTGGTGGGTGGGCCTTATCCTACAATCCAATCTGTTAGTAATCCCCAATATTGCTGTTAAAGTTGGATTTCTGTATTTAAGTCAATTTTTGAAAAATCATTTTTTACTTTCTCCGTTACGAAGTATTGTATCGGGATCGTGATTTTTTTTCAAATTTTTTTTTACGGAAATGTCCGTTTTGGGTTCCCTAGATGCCATTTCAACAATTTCTGGAAAATTTTTTTTTGGTGTCCGTGTGTGTGTCTGTCTGTGCGCGCTGTATCTCCAAAACTAATAAAGCAATTGATATGAAACTTTGAACATACGTCTTATTTGATAATCTGAAGAACTGAAAAGCTTTTGGTAAAATTTCGTACACCGGAAGTGGGCGTTTACCTTAACTGTTTTTTGTTTTTTGCCAATATTTTCTTAAATATGTAAAATATCACAAAAACATTTAAACAAAGTTTGAAGACAACAAAGAAATGAACATCTTTTGCTTGAAAACATTTCTCATAAAATCATTTTTATTCGAGAAAAAAATGTATTATTATTTTTTTAATTTTTGGTTTATAATTATAAAACGATAATAGTTACAGCAAATTTGTGTTAATAATAATTGTACAGAATGCTAAAATGAACAACTTATAAAGAATACGTTTTTCTCGAAATCCCTTTAGTTTTTGAGTAAACTGAGATTTTGAATTTGAAGTATAATTTTTCCATCTTTCATAATTTTGACGTTTTAAACGTCAGTTTCATTCGAGTCTACAAAACGCTCGATGTACATTTAAAATATGATTTAAACTAAAAATAAACCATGAAAGCGTAAATATAAATGATACCATCAAGTCGGAGAAAGTAACATGATGGCCACATCACCATTTTTTTTTGCCTTGAAAATGGTCATTCTAGGGTTTGATTTTGTTTATCTAGAAAACTAAATAACTAACATGGTTTGATTTTTTTATAATGATAAAGCCTTCACCAATAATTCTGTTAAAGTTTTAAGTCCGCATTTAAGTCAGTTAATGCAAAATCAATATTTTTTTTTATTTTTGAGCCTTGAAAATGGTCATTCTTCCATTTGATTTTGATTATCTAGAAAACTAAAATATTAACATGGTTTCATTTTTTAGAATGCTTAAGCCTAATTACTCCCTAATAATGCTGCTGAACCTGGAAGTCTGAACTTAAGTCGGTTTTTAAAAAATCAACACTTTTTCTCGATTTTTGAGAGTTAAAAATGGTCATTCTTTGTTTGAATGGTTATTATGTAGAATTAGATTTTGATTATTTTAGAATCTTAAAGCCCATCTATTGCTCAATAATGCTGTTAAAGTTGGAAGTCTGCATTTAAACAGGTTTTTAATAAATCAATCATTTTTCGATTTTTGAGCGTTAAAAATGGCCACTCTTAGATTGAATGGTGATTATCTAGAAAAGTAAATAATTAACATGCTTTGATTATTCTAGAATATTAAAACCCAATCATTCAACAATAATGCTGTTAAAGTTGGAAGTCTGCGTTTGGGTAGGTTTTTGAAGTATCAATATTTTTTCGAATTTCGAGTGTTTTGACGGCTATTATCTGAAAACTAGTTGAATATTTTTTTTGTATTCTCTGTACCCAAAAACCCAAATAGATTGAAGAATCAAGTAAAAGTAGCCTTAAATTATACCATCTCGCTACAATATTAAAGCTCCATCATCGGTTACCAATTCTATAATAATAATAATAATAATAATAATAATAGTTTATTACGGGACATGCCCATTAGTACAAATACATGAATAAAAAATCATCAAAATAGTACAGTGAGCAAAAATTAATTGAAAATGTAAATTACAAAAAAAAAATCAGAAATTCACATATAAGAAATTGTTTTAGCATAATTGCGCAAAATATGAGCCTGAGAAAAATACAAATATATACATATATACATATGAGCATACTGCAAGAAGTAGCTAAAAGGACAAAAAAATTCTGTGAAAGTTTGAACTCTGCATTTGTTTCTAGTTTTGAATAATCAACGCTTTTTCTATTTTTATATATTTTTAATATTCACAAATAAAACTCTATAATAAAAACCGATTTTTAAAAACAGTCTTTCGCGAAGAAAAGTTAATTGGCGCAGTCGGCAGGATGTCCAAAGTTGTAAAATCGCTGGGCGAATGTCGGGACTTGACGTCTCCTTCCTCTCCTACTATTTGTTGGGTATCGTATATTTTCGTAGCACAGCGCCTAAGAATTCTCAAAACTTCAACACCTATCAGCTCCTAAGGAATTTTGACATCTTGCGATTTTTTAAGGTTACTTGTTTTAAAAATAGTTTTGTGTGTTTTTATCAGCAGATTTTGCCTGTTTTAAACGTTAGCAGTTATTTCTAGAACCGACCATCACATTAATAATACATTTAGGTATCATAATATAGCTGTTTTATTCAATGGCGGTTACAAAGGGGGGGGGGGGGGGGGTAATCGGGTAATTACCCCCCCTAAGAATTTTTCGCTTAAGAATTTTTATTGTTCAATATTACCGATATTCCATATTCCAAACAAATAATATAACCGGTAAATTTTTCCAACGCTTTAAAACGTTGGAAAAGGATAGGAAAAAAAGTGTATGAGAGCGGAAGCACCAGTTTATTTATCTTTTTTTTTTTATTACCCCCCTAGGCTAGTTGATTGGAAACGCCCTTGGTTTTGTATAAATTTCAGGGTTTTCTATGAAAAAATTCCTAGTCACTCGACTAATCTTTAATTAGGTTATGTTTTAAGGGCTGTCACTGAACTTCTCTTCAGTTAGGTTATGTTTTAAGGGCTGCCAATTATTTTCGACTTTTCGATCTCACGGTATGTATTGAGTAAGTCTCCCCCTCCTCTCGCCATAATTTTCATCTACGTCTTCCGACTGCGTTTTTGGTTCATTGATAAAATTGCACAATCCGCGGGGTGTTTAAATTATATAAGAGATAATATAATTTGCTTATTTCTCGTGGACGTCATTGCGTTATGATAATTACTGTTTGAATTTTCTTAATAGTAAATAAACACATAAAACGTGTTTTAATTCACGTTCTTATCAGCATTATACTCAAATTTCATCTCGACTACTTGATTTGTTGTTTAAAAATCTAGGATACTTAGCAAAGAACATCTGAAGAAAGATTCCATCAAGGTGTAAAATAAATGAAACAAAATGTTGTGATGGCCGACTATTGCTAAGATTTTTAAAAAGAGATGGAATGAAAGCACGTTATAGTAGAAAAAAAGTTAAAACGTTTGGAATAAAAAGAATCTGTAAGTAGAGAGAAAGAGACAATACATTTATTGAGACACCGTTTATGACCTCAAGAGGCAATTGACCAGAAGTCTTTTAGTGTCCTGTATGTATTTATACATTTTTTTTACTTTCTCCATTACGAAGTACGAGAAAGTATTGTGATCGTGATTTTTTTTTCAAATTTTTTTTTACGGAAATATCCGTTTTGGGGTCCCTAGATGCCATTTCAACAATTTCTGGAAAAAAAAAATTGTGTTTGTGTGTGTGTGTCTGTGCGCGCTGTATCTCAAAAACTGATAGAGTAATTGATATGAAACTTTGAACATCGATCTTATTTGATAATCGAAGAACTGAAAAGCTTTTGGTAAAATTTCGTACACCGGAAGTGGGCGTTTACCTGAACTGTTTTTTGTTTTTTGCCAATATTTTCTTAAATATAAAAAATATCACAAAACCATTTAAACAAATATTGAAGACAACAAAGATATGAGCTTATTTTATTTGAAACATTTTTCATAAAATCATTGTTATTTGAGAAAAAAGTTTATTATTTTTTTTTCATTTTTGGTTTATAATTATGAAACGATAATAGTTACAGCAAATTTATGTGAATAATAATTGTAGAGAATGTCAAAATAAACAATAAGTTTTTTTCGAAATCTCTTTAGTTTTTGAGTAAACTGAGTTTTTGAATTTGCAGTATAATTTTTCCATCTTTTATAATTTTGACGTTTTAAACGTCAGTTTCATCCGATTCTACAAAACGCTCGATGTACATTTAAAATATGATTTCAATTGAAAATAAACCATGAAAACGTAAATATAAATGGCTATGATACCAAGTCGGAGAAAGTCACCATTTTTTTCGTTTGTATTCTTCAAGAAAACTGATCGGAACGCCTTTACTTATTATCCATTTTTCTTCAAGGATCAAAAACTAGGACTCGTCTTAAAGGGCGACAGAAGCATTGACGGGTCGCGCGATCACTCGTGGTAAGGTACAGGTAGCAGAGGTAGGGTCGGTTCCAGAGATATGTATTACCACCTTTTCTACCTCGACCGTACCATGAGTCATCCCGTGAGTCGTCACTGGTCAAGTTATTTGTGATTAAAAAATGCACGGCCAAAACCAAACACATAAAGGATATGATTTTTCTGAATAAAATCAATATTTTTCTTCTCAATGCCCAATTCAATAACCCAAAAATAAATAATAATCTTATTTAATGTTAACAGCACACATAAAGGTTTTACACACGTCAATGATGCACCCGAAAGACAAACCTATATTTAGAAAAGAGATGGAGTAAACATTCGATAGCACCACACACAAACACACATTTTAGATCTCACGCGGAAATATAGATTAGTGCACAATTATTCGTAATCGAAAAAGGTCGACACGCTTATTCTTTTCTTCTGACGTCATTTGTGCGACCTATCTATGCTGTCACGGGTCACCGGCAGCCACGGTCATGTGAGGAGTTTAGTAAACATGAAATTATTCACAACAAATTATTGTTATCGCGCATTGCCACAACAAAAGAACGAAACCGGTGGCTTAGAAAAAAAATGGTGATGTGGCCATCATGTTACTTTCTCCGACTTTATATTACGTTTTCATGAGTTTACCTTCAATTGAAATCATATTTTAAATGTACATCGAGCGTTGCGTAAACTTGATGAAACTGACGTTTAAAACGTCAAAATCATGAAAGATGGAAAAATTATACTTCAAATTCAAAAACTCGGTTTACTCAAAAACTAACGAGATTTCGAAAAAAACTTATTCTTTAGAAGTTGTTCATTTTGGCATTCTCTACAATTATTATTCACATAAATTTGCTGTAACTATTATCGTTTCATAATTATAAACCTAAAATTAAAAAAAATTAATAAATTTTTTTCTCGAATAGCAATGATTTTATGAAAAATATTTTCAAGCAAAAGATGTTTATTTCTTTATTGTCTTTGATGTTTGTTTAAACGTTTTTGTGATATTTTTCATATTTAAGAAAATATTGGCAAAAAACAAAAAACAGTTTAGGTAAACACCCACTTCCGATGTACGAAATTTTACCAAAAGCTTTTCAGTTCTTCAGATTATCAAATAAGACGTATGTTCAAAGTTTCAAATCAATTGCTCCATTAGTTTTTGAGATACAGCACGCACAGACAGACACACACACACACACACACACTCACAGACACAATTTTTTTGTTTTCCAGAAATTGTTGAAATGGCATCTAGGGACCCCAAAACGGATATTTCCGTAAAAAAAATTTTTGAAAAAAAAATCACGATCACAATACTTTCTCGTACTTCGTAACGGAGAAAGTAAAAAAACACAATTAACGAATTTGACATTTTGATTTGCGTCAACCAAAACTGCGCTTTTGATTTGTAGATCAAATTGCACAATCCCCGGGGTGTTTAAATTATGTAAGAGATAATATTATTGTTGGACGGTTTATTTCTCGTGACGTCATGGAGTTATGATAATAATTGTTTGAATTTGCTTAATGGTGAATATGAATATGAAATGTATTCTTATCAGCTTTTATTTTGAAAGAAATGTACACCTATAGACGTATAACTAACTTGCTTAAGCTGAATTTTGTTTTTTTCTACTTTAGATTAATAATCGACTTATTGTTATATCAAATATGGTAAATCAATTTTTTTAGATAACTCGCCGGAAAGTGAGTCCGTATTCATGTTATTAAATTCGCTCACCGCTTTTCATGCACGCATAATGATCTGTAATTGTACCTCAGTGACGGTTCGCGGGTTTTTTTCTGGTACGGCCGAGGAACAAGAGGTGGTAATACAGATAGGTGCGGTCACGCAGCCAGCCGTCTCTGCAACTGACCCTACCTATCTGTATTACCACCTCTTGTTCCTCGGCCGTACCAGAAAAAACCCCGCGAACCGTCACTGAATTGTGTACATTGTTCCAATTCTTTCTGATAACGTGATTTTGATTTTTTAGGCAACATTTGATACCTTGGGGCATTAGCGGCTGCCAGGACATCATCAGGAACATATAATTCTTCATCAAGCATTTTCACAATTTCCACAATATGCACGTAACCACTTTATTGACATTGACAGAACTTTGTTTATTTTGTTTTCGTTTTTTCATGGCAACAAATCTGCGAACGTGTGAATTATTTTTATTTAAAATTTTGAATACAAAGTTACAGACTTTCTGGGGAGGTATCGAATAAAACCAAATACAGCTCTCGAAAGTAAGGCAGCCTTCGTTCACTTGAATTGCATCGTCCACAAAGCGCAGCTGAGCAATTCGTGTTAACGAAAGCTTTGCCTTTCTCTCTCTTGCTGTAAATAGCTATTACAGTTTTTGCTCATTATTTAACTATTCTAGTTGTCGCGATTGGCAGCACTTAAACGTTACAGGTGTCGACATCAAAATGTAAAGTTGCCGCTAATTCATAGGATAATTGGAACCCTCCAATGCGTCACATACTGAAAATGTTCGCAAATGCATATTGGGGAGTTCGAGGTTAATAAACGGGGGTATAATATTATTCAATTTTTACCGGCGCAAAAATCGTTGGCAATCGAACGGGCGGACGCATGAATTCACTAAAGTAGCACCAGTGAGGGTACAATGTATTGTTTCATTTCTTCTGTTGGGGTTTTTATTCGGCGTGGATTTTTAATATGGCGTCGATCAATGCCTTACACGAGAAACAACTATAAACATAACCTACATTTCTGCAAACATTTAAGCAAGTACGTAGCATACCGTAAGTATAAATTGGTTTCAACTTACTTGGAAATAGTTTGTTTATCGCATCCTCAGCAACTTCCCCTTATTTCTGGAGGCGTGCAAGTAATATTCGAGTTTTAAAATGTACTATTGAAATCGCCGTATTTCTACGTTGTGCAAAACAAAAATTGTTTTTTCAGTGTTGCCACACGTTGCAAATAAAAGTAAATATTTTATTTTAGAAATAAATCCCTTAAGTAGAAAATAATAAAAGGCATTGTGGGGCACTAGTTCCATTGGCAATTGGAGACAGAGACGTAGACATTGCGCAATACTAACGACATCCAAAGTATGCACGCGTCGTCGACATTAAAACGACATTAAGAACTCGATTGGGCGTAATTGCACTTTCTTTTCACCGCCAATCTCCTAATCAACGAAAAGTTCACTTTTCCCGCGACTCCAACAGCTGTGCATGTCTCTTATCTCTCCATTGGGTGTCCTTGGACCACACCACCTATCTCCAGCCAACGGGAGAGCGCGTCGCCCCACCAGCACGTGACTCCATTCAAAACAGTATGAGCGTTGGCGTGAAAGCGCCAGTGCGTTTGTTGTGTTTGCGGAGAAAGCATTCGCAGTACAGTAAAGTGTGTCAATAATTAATAGCAACGAGAAATTTCGAAGTGATCAAACAGGCGCGCGCGTGCCAAATATGAATCTGTCCTTCGCCGGCTGCGGCTTTCTGGGCATCTACCACGTGGGCGTCGCCGTTTGCTTCAGGAAGTACGCGCCGCACTTGCTCCTCAATAAGATTTCGGGCGCTTCGGCCGGTGCCATCGCCGCCTGCTGTCTCCTCTGCGATCTGCCTTTGGGTAAGTCGAGTCATTCATAAATCTGTGCTATCGGAATAATTTCGAATTCAAACAACGCTATCTCTGTTTGAGCGGACGCGCTTTGAACTGCTGTTCAAATATTTTTTCTTTGTTTCCATGTACAGACAAACAGTTTTAGATTTGTTTCGTCGGAAATTCGGAAATCGTAACGGTTTCACAAACGGGAGAGAAAGTCGCTTTCTCTGCCGTCGAAATCGCGAGAGAAATAGCATTTCTCTCCCAAGGGAGAGAAGTAATCATTTCTCTCCCTGCGAGATACCATAATTTATTTTAACTGTCACCGCTGACGACGTTTTTTTTTCTAGGTTAGGTTTCAAAAACGAACATTTACTCCCGTTTGTGAAAAAATAGTATACTCTCGGGAGAGAATGCTGTTTTTTCCTCGGTGCGTTGTATCCCGAGGGCGAAAGCCCAAATTTACACCTCGGGAAAAATCACGCAAGTCTCTCCCTTGATATAACGTGCTAGCCACAAGATTTATATTCAGAGTTGGCTGTGAGATAAATTAGGAATGTCGTCGAATATTAAAAATTGGGACATTTAGCCTACGGACTATTGGAACTAATCTCTACGAAAAAAGGGTTCGTTCAAGAAAATCAAAAATTGTAAGATGGGTTATATGCCCACCATGTTCTGCTGTACAGAGTGTAACTCATATTCTGAGAATTAACTCAGGTGGAACCACGATTCGTACTTAAAAAACGCTTTTCCCAAAGCTGCTTGATAATCATTAAAACGATCAATGAAGAATCGCTGACAGAATTCGTGTCTTGTCTTCAGTGTAAGCTGCTTGATCATCATTAAAATGATCAATGACCGCTGACAGAATTCGTATCTTGTCTTCAGTGTTTCGTGCACTGCTTGTAAACGGTAAATTGATGAAAATGTAGATCGTTTTTGAGGATACGCCAGGTACATCCATTAGAAAGACTGTAAGCGTGGCACGGAAGTTCGAGGACGTTCCTCCATTATCTGCCTCAATTGGTTTGCTCATTTCTAACTCTTACTGACCTTCTCTAGGACTTACGTTTCCTGTTTCACTAAATAAATCCACAAAACGGTGAATGGATCTGCTGAAATGGTCGTAGGAACGAAAATCTGAATTCGAATTTGAGTGAGTGAAATGTGCACCTCGTGATTAAAAAAATTCTAAAAAAATGATCGCCCGTGGAATTCGCTTCAAAATTTCCAAATTTGCTGAGAAATAACATATTTTTGACATACCATAAGATAATCGACCCACCTTGCTTGTAAACAAAATGGCGGGACTCCGAACTCGAATTTGAGTGAGTGAAATGTGCACCTCGTGATTAAAAAAATTCTAAAAAAATTACCACCCGCGGAATTTGCTTCAAAATTTCCAAATTTGCTGAGAAATAACATATTTTTAACATACCGAAAGATAGTTGACGCACCTTGCTTGTAAACAAAATGGCGGCACTCTAAACTCGAATTTGAGTGAGTGAAATGTGCACCTCGTGATTAAAAAAATTCTAAAAAAATTACCACCCGCGGAATTCGCTTCAAAATTTCCAAATTTGCTGAGAAATAACATATTTTTGACATACCATAAGATAATCGACCCACCTTGCTTGTAAACAAAATGGCGGCACTCTAAACTCGAATTTGAGTGAGTGAAATGTGCACCTCGTGATTAAAAAAATTCTAAAAAAATTACCACCCGCGGAATTTGCTTCAAAATTTCCAAATTTGCTGAGAAATAACATATTTTTAACATACCGAAAGATAGTTGACGCACCTTGCTTGTAAACAAAATGGCGGCACTCTAAACTCGAATTTGAGTGAGTGAAATGTGCACCTCGTGATTAAAAAAATTCTAAAAAAATTACCACCCGCGGAATTTGCTTCAAAATTTCCAAATTTGCTGAGAAATAACATATTTTTAACATACCGAAAGATAGTTGACGCACCTTGCTTGTAAACAAAATGGCGGCACTCTAAACTCGAATTTGAGTGAGTGAAATGTGCACCTCGTGATTAAAAAAATTCTAAAAAAATTACCACCCGCGGAATTTGCTTCAAAATTTCCAAATTTGCTTATAAATAACATATTTTTGACATACCAGAAGATAATCGACGCACCTTGCTTGTAAACAAAATGGCGGCACTCCGAACTCGAATTTGAGTGAGTGAAATGTGCACCTCGTGATTAAAAAAATTCTAAAAAAATTACCACCCGCGGAATTTGCTTCAAAATTTCCAAATTTGCTTGGAAATAACATATTTTTGACATACCGAAAGATAATCGACGCACCTTGCTTGTAAATAAAATGGCGGCACTCCGAACTCGAATTTGAGTGAGTGAAATGTGCACCTCGTGATTAAAAAAATTCTAAAAAAATTACCGCCCGCGGAATTCGCTTCAAAATTTCTAAATTTACTTAGAATTAACATATTTTTGACATACCAAAAGATAATCGACGCACCTTGCTTGTAAACAAAATGGCGGGACTCCAAACTCGAATTTGTGTGAGTGAAATGTGTACCTTGTGATTAAAAAAATTCTAAAAAAATTATCGCCAGCGGAATTTGCTTCAAAATTTCCAAATTTGCTTAGAATTAACATATTTTTGACATACCAAAAGATAATCGACGCACCTTGCTTGTAAACAAAATGGCGGGACTCCAAACTCGAATTTGTGTGAGTGAAATGTGTACCTTGTGATTAAAAAAATTCTAAAAAAATTATCGCCAGCGGAATTTGCTTCAAAATTTCCAAATTTGCTTAGAAATAACATATTTTTGACATACCAAAAGATAATCGACGCACCTTGCTTGTAAACAAAATGGCGGGACTCCAAACTCGAATTTAAGTGAGTGAAATGTGCACCTCGTGATTAATAAAATTCTAAAAAAATTATCGCCCGCGGAATTTGCTTAAAAATTTCCAAATTTGCTCAGAAATAACATATTTTTGACATACCATGAGATAATCGACGCACCTTGCTTGTAAACAAAATGGCGGCACTCCAAACTCGAATTTGAGTGAGTGAAATGTTCACCACGTGATTAAAAAAATTCTAAAAAAATTACCACCCGCGGAATTTGCTTCAAAATTTCCAAATTTGTTTAGAAATAATATATTTTTAACATACCAGAAGATTATTGACGCACCTTGCTTGTTAACAAAATGGCGGCACTCCGAACTCGAGTTTGAGTGAGTGAAATGTGCACCTCGTGAATAAAAATAATTCTAAAAAAATTATCGCCCGCGGAAACAAAAACCGATTATAATGATTTCAATATCAAATCAAACACCCTTTGAAATATGTCATCCTCTTCGATTTTTAATGTTGCGCCGTGGGGGTCACCGGTGACCGGCGTTGCCGAGTTTACCATAAACGCATAAATGCTAAAATTTAATATGAGAAAGTTGTTTGAAAATCATTTGTGACGTTTGGAGAAAATGACGAAAATGATTTTTTTTTGGCAGAGTCAAAATTTAAGACACACACTTGCAAATGCGTTAATAGTCGATTATTCATATGTCAAAAACCAATAAAGTTTTGTTGCTTGCAGATTATTTGTACGATTTTTTTTGTGTAATGTCTAATTCCCAACTTCACCGCGATTGTTATTAAAACAACATCAACAACATTATGATATTCATTTTTTTTTTGATGCCTCAGTTATTGTTTCTATGCATTCTAAGATAATAATAGATTGTATTTATCGATTCGACGTCAGCATCTATTGCGAATCACCCAATTGAGGTTCAAGTATAATAAAATGGTGATTGCGTCATTTGATGATCGACAATGGATGAAAAATGCGATTAAAACCCGTCTATCTCGATTTTTTTTTATACCGGCAAACGAGGTACAATTTCCACGGGTGACGCATCGTAGAGGCAATGCATTTTTGCACTTGCTGCAATTACGACAGTTTCCGCTCAAGGCCGTGGCCTAGAACGCATTGTTATAGTTGGGAAACCTTTTTCTTGTTTATAAACAACTGTTACTCATTTATTTGTACATACTATATTGAGCTTAGTAACAAAAATCGATGACGAAGTTGGCTTTACAAATCTCGAATCATGTCTGCACTAACAATAAGATTACACGCATGAAATGCTGGGTGATATGTCGGATATTATAATTAGGGGTTATTAACATTTGACATATGTCAACATGACAACTAGATATGATTTTAGATTTCCAGCGCCAATTTCGTCGACAATTTTTGTTGTGCGTTCGTTATAATGATACCTTTTATAAAACATAGAGTATCCCAACTTTGAAGATTGTATTGGAGATGATTTGTAAATATTTTTTTTTCGGTGTTCTTTGAAATTTGACATCTATTGCTAACTTCACATCCGTTATTAAATGATGCCACTTTCCATGGAAAGGACACATTTGGTCGAAGTGAAGCTAGCACCGAGCTAGAATATCCCAACATTAAAGATTTTATTGGAGATAATTTGGAAATATTTTTTCTATGAAGTTCGGTTTTCCTTAAAAATTGACATCCATGGCTAACTTCACATCCGTTATTAAATTATGTCGTTCTCCATGGAAAGGGAACATTCCGACGGAATGGAGCTAGCACAAAATTTGGCAACTAGAAACTGTAAAACATCATTTATAACCTGCGCGAATTTTTCAGACTCAAATTTGAGTTTGAAAATCCAAATTGTAAAAATCAGTATTTTCGAGAAACTTGAAATTGTTTTTTTCGATATTTTCGAAAATAGTAAATATCTCTGGAACTGGAATCCATGGAGAACGACACCAATACAAACATTTCCCATCATAATACTGTTTTTACCTAAATGTAAAGTTCATTAACACACGCATCATTATTTATTCTCTGGCTATCATGAATAAACATTTCGCTTGATAGAAGCCGCTGGGAATTCGATAGATTTCAAGCTGTTTGCATACAATATAAACATGATAAAGTGGGCCCCCCTACCACAATTTTATCAGTTTCCAATTTTAACGAGTGTTTTACATACATCTGATTATTTATTGATAACATCGAACATTCCTTTACAGATTAAATAGATAGCATCGTCATGTTGAATGTCCGCTATATACGGATCCACTCACAAAATGCAAACAAAATTTGATTGTCATTTGTTTTCTACGTTTTTGGACGTAACTCTTGAACCAATCATCGGATTTCAAAAATGTCCACTCTATACGAATCTCCTCGCCAAACTGTATCAAATTATAACAAAAAAACGCATTTGACTTTCAATTGTTTTCAACGTTTTTGGGCAAAGCTCTCGAACTAATTATCGGATTTCAAAAATGTCCACTCTATATAAATCTCCATTTCAAACCGTATCGAATTACAAGAAAAAACGGATTTGACTTTCAACTGTTTTCAACGTTTTTGGGCATAACTCTTGAACCAATTATCGGATTTCAAAAATGTCCACTCTATATGAATTTCCTCGTCAAACTGTATCAAATTATAGCAAAAAAAAATGCATTTGACTCAATTGTTTTCAACGTTTTTGGATATAACTCTTGAACCAATTATCGGATTTCAAAAATGTCCACTCTAGATGAATCTCATCGTCAAACTTTATCGAATTACAACAAAAAAACGGTTTTGACTTTCAATTGTTTTCAACGTCTTTCAGCATAACTCTTGAACCAATTATCGGATTTAAAAATGTCCACTCTATATGAATCTCCTCGTCAAATTGTATCGAATTACAACAAAAAAAACGGATTTGACTTTCAATTGTTTTCAACGTCTTTGGGCATAACTCTCGAACCAATTATCGGAATTAAAAAATGTCCACTCTATATAAATCTCCACGACAAATTGTTTCAAATTACAACAAAACGCGGATTTGACTTTCAATTATTTTCAACGTCTTTAGGCATAACTCTTGAACCAATTATCGGATTTCAAAAATGTCCACTCTATATGAATCTCCTCGTCAAACTGTATCGAATTACAACAAAAAGCGGATTTGACTTTCAATTGTTTTCAACGTCTTTGGGCATAACTCTTGAACCAATCATCGGATTTCAAAAATGTCCACTCTATATGAACCTCCTCGTCAAACTTTACCGAATTACAACAAAAAAGCGGATTTGACTTTCAATTGTTTTCAATGTCTTTGGGCATAACTCTCGAACCAGTTATCGGATTTTAAAAATATCCACTCTATATGAATCTCCACGTCAAACTGTATCGAATTACAACAAAAAGCGGATTTGACTTTCAATTGTTTTCAACGTCTTTGGGCATAACTCTTGAACCAATCATCGGATTTCAAAAATGTCCACTCTATATGAACCTCCTCGTCAAACTTTACCGAATTACAACAAAAAAGCGGATTTGACTTTCAATTGTTTTCAACGTTTTTGGATATAACTCTTGAACCAATTATCGGATTTCAAAAATATCCACTCTATATGAATCTCCGCTTTAAATTGTATCGAATTACAACAAAAAAGCAGATTTGACGTTCAACTGTTTGTTTTTTTAAACTTTTTTCGGCATAACTTTTGAACCCGTGAACCGATTTTAAAAATGTCCGCGTCTTATGAATTCTCTGGTTAAAATGCATTAAATGACAACAAAAAGGTACATTTCACTATCAATTGTTTTTCTCGTTTTTATGCATAACTCTGGAACAAATCAATGGATTTTAAAAACGGTCAAACTGTATTAATCTACTCGGCAAGCAGCATCAAATTGTAACAAAAAGCGGATTCGATTTTCAACTGTTTTGAACTTTTTCCGCCATAACTCACAAATTGATGAACGGTTTTAAAAAATTTCCGCGCTATACGGACTACGCGTTAAAATACATCAAATTATGATTTAAAAAACGCATTTGACTTTCAAATGTTTTTATCGTTTTTGTACATAACTCTCGAACCAATTATCGGATTTCAAAAATGTCCAGTTTAGACGAATTTCCTTTACAAACTGCCTCAAGTTATATAAAAAAACGGTTTCGGCTGTCAACTGTTTTTAACTTTTTTTGCCGTAACTCTTGAAGTGACGAACGGTTTTCAAAAATTTCTGCGCTATACGCACTACGCGCTAAAATACATCAAATTGTAATTAAAAAACGCATTTGACTTTCAATTGTTTTCAACGTCTTTGGACATAACTCTCGAACCATTGAACGGATTTCAAAAATGTCCACATTGTATGAATCTCCTCAACAAGCTGTATCTAATTTTAACAAAAAGCTGATTCGGCTTTCAAATGTTTTTCACTTTTTTTTTGGCATAACTCTTGAATTGGTGAACGATTTTCAAAAATGTCCGCGCTACACGGACTACTAGTTAACATACATAAAATTATAATTTAAAAACGCATTAGACTTTCAACTGTTTTCAAGGTTTTTGGATATAGCTCTCGAACCAATGATTTGAATTTCTAAAATACCCACTGTATATGAATCTCCTCGTCAAACTGTATCAAATTATAACAAAAAGCGGACTCGGCTTTCAACTGTTTTTAACGTTTTTCGGCATAACTTTTGAATAGATGAACGGTTTTCAAAAATTTCCGCGCTATACGGGCTACTCGTTAAAATACATCAAATTATAATTAAAAAAACACATTTGACTTTCAATTGTTTTCAACGTCTTTGGACATAACTCTCGAACCAATTATCGGATTTCAAAAATGTCCACGTTAAATGAATCTCCTCATCAAACTGTATCAAATTATAGCAAAAAAGCGGATTCGACTTTCAACTGTTTTTAACGTTTTTCGGCATAACTCTTGAATAGATGAACGGTTTTTAAAAATTTCCGCACTACACGGACTACTCGTTCAAATACATCAAATTATAATTAAAAAAACGCATTTGATTTTCAATTGTTTTCAACGTTTTTGAACATAACTCTCGAACCAATTATCGGATTTCAAAAATGTCCACGTTACATCAATCTCCTTATCAAACAGTATCAAATTATAACAAAAAACGGATTCGGCTTTCAACTGTTTTTAACGTTTTTCGACATAACTCTTGAATTGATGAACGGATTTCAAAAATTTCCGCTCTAAAAATACATTAAATTATAATTAAAAAAATATTTTCAACGTCTTTAAAAATGATATTCCATCCAAGCCTTGCATCGTTATTGTTATTACCATTATTATTGCCGATAACAGATGATGTGACCGAACCGTGTTTTTATCGGCGAATGTTTACGTTCCTTTTAAATCCAATAGTAAATATTGTACGGAGTGCGTGTGGACTATTTGTTTGTTCCGATTTGGACGACAAAAAGGAAAAACAACCGCTCGGCGCCATTTCTTCGGCCTTCGGCGATTAGATGTCAACTGTTGAAATTGGGCCTAAATTAGACACGCTTTGTTGTAAGCGAGTGATTTGTTTACCGGCTGTGCGTTTATTGCAAGCGCTCATGTCAAGGTTGCCGATCGTATGACATAATCCAATTGCGTAATTCGGGTTTTATAAATAATTCGATCATGAAAATCCATGCATCATTTTAGATCTTTGGAGCACTGACGGTTCGCGTTTTTTTTTTGGTTCGGCCGAGGTAGCAGTACAGATCAGTAGGGTCGGTTGCAGAGATCTGTATTACCACCTCTGCTACCTCGGCCGTACCATGAGTTACCCCGCGAGACGTCACTGCTTTGGAGGTATTATTTATAGGAATTTTTCAGTAAAATGCAATTTGTTGATGTCACACACGTTTTTGGTTTTTTTAATTTTTGCGAATATAGTTTCGACCCTTACAGGGTGGGTCATCATCAAACAGTGCATTTTATTTAAAAGTTCATAACCAGAATGTATCACAAAGTAATGGCTTCCACCATCAACCATAATATTATTTATAGTTTTTTTAGTATTATCTTATATTAACCCATTAGTTCCCATTGTATTCAAGCGAGTACAGCAAACATCACGAGCTTTAATAATAATTAGTGGCAGTGTTGTTTAGTTTAGAGAATGTTTCTGTGACACAAACTCTTCTGTATTCATGGTAGAACATATATTCAGCAGTGACGGAATTCTGTTTCATCTAATTTAGTTCAAAAACATGTCTAAGATCCTGAAATTCTTTTGAAAAAAATTGTGTCATGGGGTGTAATGGGTTAAGGTGACCAACATGTTTACATTGAAAAGGAGGACACAAATAGATTGGAAGAAAAAATGCTTAGCTTAAGTCAATGAATTTTCTATAAATATGAATGTTAAATAAAACAAAGAAAAAAGTGTCGTAAACTAAAGAAACAATTTTTTAATTGCAACAATAATAAACTGCCTAATATAATAAATACATGAAAGCATTTGTAACATTTAATATTGTCATTGTGCCTACATGCCTATTAATTATTATATAAATGAGAATTATTATTTTACTTTTCCATTCAGACATTTTTTTGTCAATGAATCATCTAACAATATATTGGATATATCTGAACAAGAAATATCCATATTATTTTTTTTAGTCCTGTAGCTAGAGCATCAACATTAAATCTCGATTTCTCACTTGTCCAAAAATCATTAGCAATTGAAAAAACTTTTTTTTTCAATTAATTCCAGAAAGGTAGCACAACACAACGAGAATAAGTTCATGTTTACATGTACATTGTATTTTTTATTTGTCCTAATTTTAGTTCTGACATTTATAATACATGATCATCATGACATACTGTAAATCTATAATTCTTGGAATATGTTCATGTTTGAAATGGCAGTCTTTTATCAATTTCAACTTATAATTGTTTTTTTCAGGTGAATTCACCAGTGATGTATTACGGGTTGCAACAGAAGCGCGGAGTAAATCTCTGGGACCATTCAACCCGTCCTTCAACATTCAGGACATTCTGATTGAAGGAATGGAAAAGGTAAAATACACATAAAAAAATTTCTTAGACTTTAAAATACAGTCGAATGTCTTTTGCCATTGAACAATATATATTGTAATAATTATTGTAATACTTGTATCTGTAATTTAGTCGACTTGTGTAAACTAATGTAAAAGCACTAATAAATCTAATCTAATCTAATCTAATATACCGTTTTAGGATTGCAATTGTCTCATTCTGACCCCCGTTATCGGTTCTATAATATTCTCCAATCACAAAAAAAATAATTTTTATCAAATCCTCTCGGACTTTTGAAAATTTTGTAATACATTTCTCTATAAAGAAACACGATTTATTTTAGACATTCAATTTTGATGATATACCATTTAACATGATGAATGATTTTTCAGGTGCTTCCAGAAGACGCACATCTCAGGGTGAACGGAAAACTGCACATCTCTCTCACCCGCGTCTACGACGGAAAGAACGTGATCGTCTCGCAGTTCGACTCCAGAGAGGACCTCATACAAGCCCTTCTGGCTTCCGCTTTCATTCCTCTATTTTCCGGGATCCTCCCGCCCAAATTCCACGGAGTCAGGTACATGGACGGAGGCTTCAGCGACAACTTGCCCACCCTCGACGAAAACACGATAACCGTCAGCCCGTTCTGCGGGGAGAGTGATATCTGCCCGAGAGACGATAGCATGCAGCTGTTTCACGTAAGTTACTAAAGTTAGAAGATAAAAATTTTAATATTGAATTTCGTTACAATAATTGTTGATATACCTGGTGTATGCATAAGTGTTTTCCGGTTTAACTAAGAGATGGCGCATTTTTGAATTAAACAACTAATAGAAAAACCACATACGTCATTTTGTTCATCTGACATTAAACTACCAACATGGTTTAGTCGCCCAAAAACTAGCGTCTTTATTTTATCGCTCAGTGATCATGTCGAGTTTTGTGCCCTGTTTTGCGACACGCATTGTTTTTCTTATTTAATCAAAAGAAAAAGCCTGCTGAAAGTCAAAGTTTGCTGGTAGAAACATATGGTGAACATGCTCCATCGATTAGAACATGTGAGACATGGTTTCGACAATTTAAAAGTGGTGATTTTAATGTGAAAGACAGTGAGCGCTCTGGTAGAGCACAAAAAATGCGAAAACGAGCAATTGCAGCAGGAGTTATTGGATGATAACCCAACTCAAACTCAACGGCAATTAGCAGAAGCATTACACGTGTCACAAGAAACAATCAGCAGACGTTTAAGAGCAATGGGGAAGATCAATAAACTCGGTAAATGGGTCCCACACGATTTGAATAAACGTCAAATGGAAAATTGCAAAGCCACCTGTGAAGAGCTGCTTGAACGCCACGAAAGGAAATCATTTTTGCATCGAATTATGACGAGTGATGAAGAATGGATTTATTTTGAAAACCCGAAGCGGAAAAAATCACTTCTTTCACTTGGCGAAGCCGGTCCTTCAACACCAAGGCCAAATCGCCTCGGCAAAAAGACCATGCTCTGTGTCTGGTGCAGTCACGGTTCGCGGGTTTTTTTCTGGTACGGCCGAGGAACAAGAGGTGGTAATACAGATAGGTAGGCTCAGTTGCAGAGACGGCTGGCTGCTTGACCGTACCTATCTTGTTCCTCGGCCGTACTAGAAAAAACCCCGCGAACCGTCACTGGTCTGTTGGGACCAGAGCAATATTGTGTATTATGAACTCTTGAAGCCCCGCGAAACCGTTAATACACATCGCTATCGCCAACAAATGATTCATTTAAATGGGCCAGAAGACATGGCAAAGTGATTTTGTCTCACACAGCAAAACTAGTGAAAGAAACGAAACCTTGAAATCGCTTGGATGGGACATCCCTCCGCACCCGCCGTATTCGCCAGACCTGGCGCCATCTGACCATCACCTTTTCGCATCAATGGGGCACGCGCTCGCAGAGCAGCACTTCAAAAATTTCAAGGAAGTTGGAAAATGGCTCGGCGAATGGTTTGCCGGAAAAGATAAGCAGTTTTTCTTGCATGGCATTCATAAGTTACCTGAAAGATGGGTGAAATGTGTAGAAGCCAATGGCCAACCAATATTTTGAATAAAACAAACATTAATTTCCCTCGAAAATTACGTTTTTTTTTTGTACCAAAAAACCCGAAAAAAACTTATTCATACACCTGGTAAATTCTCAGAGATGAGTAGAGAGATCGCTAACGCCAATGCAAACAGGCGGGCTGACTTTTTCGTCCCTACGCTAGCGACACCTAACAAGAAAATCCGAAATAGTCATGCGATCTTACTTAAAATTAAAGCGTCTTTAAACCCTTAAAGTATTCTTTAACTTTAAAAAGTGTCCCATAATGTCACTTTAGGATGAAAGTCAATTTTAAATTTAAAGTCCGAACTTTGCCACTTTAAAGATAAAGTCGACGGTTATCTAACCTAAAAATTCGTGCTTTTATCTAAAATGGATCTAATTTTCAATACCAGTTCGAGTTCTTCATCAAATGATGAGTTAGATATTGTTGTTGGAAGAAAAAAATGGTGATGTGGCCATCATGTTACTTTCTCCGACTTGATGGTATCATTTATATTTACGTTTTCATCGTTTATTTTCAATTTAAATCATATTTTAAATGTACATCGAGGGGATGAAACTGACGTTTAAAACGTCAAAATTATGAAAGACGTAAAAATTATCCTGCAAATTCAAAAATTCTGTATCCTCGAAAACTAAAGCGATTTCGAAAAAAACTTATTCTTTATAAATTGTTCATTTTGGCATTCTCTACAATTATTATTAACATAAATTTGCTGTAACTATTATCGTTTCAAAATTATAAACCAGAAATGAAGAAAAATTCATACATTTTTTTCTCGAATAACAATGATTTTATGAAAAATATTTTCAAACAAAAGATGTTCATTTATTTATTGTCTTCATTCATTATCAATATTTTTTATAGAGGTGGATGTATTCAGCCAATGCATCAATTGCTTTTAATATTACGATACTATGCCACAGGAAATGTAGGTGATTTCACAGCTGTATCAGAGTCATCTGCATGTAGAATTACAAAAAGAGTTACTTTAGCAATTTGTTCCCTATCTGAACAATACATACACATGAACAAAAATGATATAGAAATGCAAGTAGCTGCAGAACAAGAAAACGATTAACATACATTTTACTCACTACAATCGTCTCAAACGCCAAGCATATAACATTCAGTGGTTTACTACTTTAAATTTCTTTAGGCAAAGTCACTTTAACCTTTTTATTATGAAACCGGGCGTTAGTCTTCCTCTCTTACACCATCCCTTACCACGCCCGCTAAGATTTCTTTCCCAGGGCGTCTCTCTCTTGCGTCTTTAGGCCGATGAATATATTGACGTTGACATATTAATAAGATCACATGACTGTTTCGGATTGTCTCCTATTAGGTGCCGCTAGCATATGGACGAAAAAACTGGCTCGCCCGTTTGTATTCCGTCGTCAATCTCTCTACTCATCTCTGAAATTCTCCACTAACCAAATGCTTATAAATAGCAAATATTATATCCAAATATAATTTAATAACCAAACCCTTTTAGACAAATTTTGCATCTCCCGAAACCCAAATATCCCTTCAAAATATAAATTCCCCCTCAGCGCACTTCACCAATTCATGAGCTCAAATTTACAGGACAGTTAAATAACCGATTTTTAATTCTTTGTTTTATATCTTAAATTTAATAAATTCATGACACAGCTGAATGACCATAGGTCGATAGCACAGACAGATTAACCCTCCTTTTAGCGTATATAATCCGAACTGTAATACGTTTTCTGTGTCTGAATAAAGAAGTTATTCTCTGTCTATAATTTAATTTCAAATGATCGTGCAAAAAATAGTATACGATACTTTATTGGTATGCCGGCCCACTAGCCGCGTGCGTTAGCGCACCAGAACTAATGCGGAGGGTCCTGGGTTCGAATCCCGGCGAGGTCATGGGTGTTTGTGGATTCATTTAATATGAATAGTATATTATAAATATTCGATTGTGGCTGAATGACCTACACTGTCTAAGCCAATGTCCCATATCATCCATAATTCCCCAACCCAAATTTCCGTCAATCATCCTTCCTTTTTTTATAAAAAATATAAAACTTTATCGGTATGTGCTAACAAGTCTCGAAAATTAGCAAGAATATTTTCTCGACTGTATGAATGCACCTACCGATCTTGTATTGTAATACACTATTGTATGCTTACTATACAAAAACTGAGATCACGCGTGTCGAATCACATGTTTTTTTTTTTTTTAGTTGATTTTACATGCAATAAAAATAATAACTGTTTCATTACAGATTAATGTAGCAAACACTAGCATTGAACTGTCGAAGCACAACATCTACAGGATCGCGAGGATTTTATTCCCGCCCAAGCCGGAGGTGCTGTCGAACATGTGCAAGCAGGGCTTCGACGATGCCCTCAGGTTTCTGCACAGGAACAATCTGATCAATTGCACGAGGTGCCTGGCCGTGCAGTCCACCTACGTGGTTTCGGAAACCCTCGAGGAGTGCATGGAGTACGATCCTCAATGCCACGAGTGCAAAATCCATCGACAGGTAAACTAAACATTTTTTTAAAATCAATTTCAATAATATTTTCAGTGAATTAGATAACAATAGCCTTTAGAAATGTACTAGTTTATTAGACTGTTGTGAACTGTAGGAGACCTTTTTGCTCACTATGGTGGATGTTATTTGGGCCCAACATGTTTGTGGAAAGATTATCGAGAAGCCCTCTGCAAGTACAATAATTTATTAATTTACGAGCATCGGTAAATTCTCAGAAAACCAGCCTTTTCTCCTAGCGAAGGGAGGGGTGCGAAAATCACACCCACCAAACATGATTGCCAATACGAATACTCCCCCACGTAATACTTTTTTTCACATCTTATTAAATAATATAAATGTTGTTAAATCGTTTTTGATTTTTGAATCGTGCAACAACTCTAATAATTCTTAACCCTTTTGCTGCGGTGTTAGGAAAACACTCGCGTGCCTCTGGTGCGGTGTTAGATTGGACTGGAATGTCAACAGCAATGGCATCTGTCGAAAACGTATATACCGTGTGTTCAATAAAAAACGCCCAAAGCCATAACTCCGTTATTTATCGACCAATTTGAATTAACTAAAAAGAAATTCAATTGTGGTTTAAATACTAACAAATGGCATTAATATTGATTTTTTTCAATAATAACTTCATTGTCAAATGATAGCCAACTTAAAATTTTTAAATGGCAGCATGTAATGTTTTAATTTTTTTACATTCGACATGATTTTTCTGAATCCAATCATGCCCAATATGTTGTTTTTCTTTCAATATTTTGGTCGAAAAAAATTAAAATAAATCTTCCATTTAAAATGATATTTTTCAAAAATTATAATTAGCGTGCCTTGGAAAAAAATGACAAATGTCATTTGTTGTAAGGTTATGGCAAATATGAATAATAAGGACCTAATAAATAAGTACCTATGTTACAACTCAATGTAGAATAGAATAAATAAGTAGTGCAAGTATTCATTCACTTGCGATTTAGATGTTCTGTGATTATTGTAAACACTAAGTAGAACATCCAACTCTGCAAGTCCACGAAATTGTCGATCCACTCTCTTTGACTTTTTAAAGGCTCCATATTGTCTCAAATTTCCTTCTAACCTTCTAAATTTAGGTTGTGGTATTCGCCACTCTGGTAACCGTAGATGATAAATTCGATTCTTCGATTTCTGTTATATAGAAAATAAATTTGTAACATGTCTGTCAATTCGCTATTGTTCATGATTATGTCTGAAACACACACTAATAACAAATAGTTGACATGACTTATACAATAAATGACATTTGTCGATTCGAATTTTTTTTCAAGGCACACCACATTTATTACCAAAAAATCATGTGAACAAGATTTATTACTATCTTTTTCTGGCATAAATATTAACTTGAAACCAACATAACAGGCATAATTGGATTCAGAAAAACAATGTCTAATATTATAAAATTAGAAAAGTATATGCAGCCATTTAAAAATTAAAAGTTGACTTTCATTTGACAATGAAGTTAATTTTGAAAAAATATATAATTACCGTCATTTTATAGTATTTAAACAGCCATTGACTTTATTTTTTAGTTCATTCAAATCGGTCAATAAACAACAGAGTTATGGTGCTGGGCGTTTTTTATCGAACACACGGCATACGTTAACACTATGCGAATTGTTTGTGAAAAATGAAAGAAGTAACAAGAAGCCTTTCACAAAAAATAAGGAAATATGTTGAATTATTATGTAATTTTGGTATCCTTAATTTTTATACAGAATGAATTTGGCAAAACGCATAGGTTTTTTTTTTAAATAGACATAACCCCAAAAATAAACCACATGCACATGTATCCCCAGAATAAGTTTTTTTTTTAAATAAATTGATGTTATACTGCTGATGATGACTACGTAAGGGAGTCGAAACTAGTCCAGTAAATAAAATAAATAAAAATAGAAATCAGGAAGTGCAACAGTCTATTTCTCATATTAAATCACCTGATAAATGTGGATTACCAACTACAAACAATTTATGTATTATGCTGATTGATTAAAACACTTGGTTTTGTTTCACTTTTTCTCTACGAGAGAGAACCAAGTGTTTTAATCAATCAGAAGTATTAATAATCGGCAATTATAATTTTTTTTTATTATCTTTACAGGAAGCGCTCGTATCAAATTTGCCAGATACGGTGATGACCATTTTCCAAGACGCCATCGACTCCGCCAACAAAGGAATCGTCAACTGGATCTTCAAATACCGCGGTATGAAGCTGCTCTCGGTGCTTAGTTTACCGTACGTTTTGCCCTGTGATATGATGTACGCCACGTTCACCAAGTAAGTTGTTACATTCTGCACGGTACATATAAAAATTAATGCTTAATTGTGTATTAACTGTGCTCATGCAAGTTTTCATCGACTAACAAATTTACCACATCGTCAGATTGGGAACCTTGATTTTTAATAATAATAATTTATTCATGCCAGAAGTTTAAAAGTTTTACACAAGTCAAAGAGAGACACTGAGAATTGTATCATTTATATGATTGTTGGATTTATTTCAGATTTATCTGTCATCCCTCAACAGTTATTAAATTTAGAATTTTTCTATGATTATTTAATATTTATTGACGAATTTGAGATGATATATTTCGCCAAATTAAAGTTAAAAAGTAAATTTTAATATGATTAATTAGTTTCCGACTTAACCCGTGGTCAAACATTTCTGTATTATATTTCATTGATTAAAACACTTGGTACAGTTTCACAGTGAAACTAAACCAAGTGTTTTCATCAATTAATATAATATTTTAATGATCAAAAATAATTATTAATAAATCAATGTTGATGCGGTCATCGTATAACTTTTTCCATTTTAATGAAAAACTTATATTTCTTATAAGTTTTTGTATCGAATATATTGAATTTAATATTTTATTATTAATGTGCTGATGTACGGGCCAGAGAAACCATTATATGGGTTGGAGCACAAAAAATGTTTGTAAGTAAAGCCGGAGTCTCCACCCAAAATAACACTGTTGGTAACCCTATCCATCCTCCCCATCACTAATTAATTACTAAAGTATGTTCATTAAAAAAAAAACTCGAGTGTGCCATGATTTTTTATTTTTTTAAATTTAAGTTTATAATAATAATAATAATGTTTATTTACGGAAAATCCATTTTATAAAAATAATAATAAAATTAAAGTAATAAGTTGGTGACACATATTGAGGTTATGTTACTTGCGGCATGTTAATACCAATAAATTCATTTGCTGTGATAAACGACGCAGAGAAGACGTAGGTTCACTTTCCAAAATTCCTTGGGCTGCGTTAACAGCACCCTAAGTACGTTTGACTGGTCTACCACTTCCTGGTTTACGGAGAATACTACCCGTTTCACGAAATCATACAACAAATCGTAATAAGGTATTTTGAAATTCATCATAAATAATGGGCACGTTAGGAAATTCTTCCTGAAACTCTGCTAAAGGTGCGTCGAATGAATACACCCAATTTCCGTCCACTTTAGTTCCATTTCAGAAATAACTTTCAATTAGAAACGTTTTTGCTGGTTGCTGTAAACCATTGCGATCACGGAATAAATGTGATTTTTAGAAAGATCTGACGTTTTGTATGTCAATTCCTAACATGTGTACCAACTTAAATTTTTTTAAATAAAAAATTTTTTTTTTTAATGAACATACGATATTTCTGGACATTTTACTTTATTTATTTTCTTATTTTGTAATAAATAATCTTGAAATAAATTAAACGAAGAAATAAATAATCCATGCAATGAATACTTAAATATTTGTTCTTATAAAATTTTCTGAATTGGCAATAATTTTAAGGTACCCAGTCTCGACACGATCCGAATTCACTAAAAACCGCTTTAATTTTCTTTCTCTTTAGTCTAAACATTACATTAATTTTATTCATTTTATCAGTATAATAGGTGATGCGTATGAAAAACGATCATTTCAATACAAAGTCAAGGGCCATGTTAGCATATCAACTAATAAAAACACCCGCAAATGCACTCACTTAAGAAAGAAGAGGTGAATAAACTGTTAATTTATTTTTTCGCTTCGGCATTATGTGTCTTTGTTTGCGTGCCTGGGATGGGTCAAAGGCATTACTGTTACCTCTATTGTACACACTGTATTGTAGAGTACGTTTGAATAGAGAAGAGCCCAAGGTTGCCAGAGATTTCAACGGTCGCTTGTGCCAGTGGCGTGCGCAATTCAAGTAAATATATTTGGGAGGGCAGAAAATAATACGCGAAAATCCCAATATAGGTGCCGCCTTCAGAAGCATCTATATTGCTTCGTATTCCATAAACTCTGTACAGATAATTTCACGAGATTGAGAGTGAATTACTTGTCCACGTTTCCCCAACAAACACTTCCTTCGGCGGCCATCGGAATGCAGCGATAAATGATTTAATCAAAAATGAAACAACTAATATAAACCACTATCGTATAGTTCACTAATTAATAAGTTCTGAAAAGAACTGATTTTTATAAATCATAGCAAAACAATGAACAATAAAAAGCAGAATGATACTCGTAACTCGGAAGCAACTACGCTAATCAAACACTGCCACACCCTGTTCTGCATAATAGACTCGACTAACGGCTAAAAACCAGTTTTCGTTTGTGCGCAAGGTTCTTCTCTATTCAAACGTACTCTACACATTGTTTATTTTCACCATCGCAGAAAATAAAATTCTCCGCGGACGTTATTAAAAAATTAGAGGAAACATTGATGCCGGCATATGTTACTAATAATGGATGTAGAAAAAAATTAATTGACAGATAAACTTACTTGTCCGTTTTAGATTTATGGCGTCTGCTCCAGTGATGGGCAATAATTTAATGGAGCTAAGCAAATTCTTCATGGACCAATTGGGAGTGTTCATGCACAAGGTCAACAAGAAGACTCAACAGTTAAGCGCCAAAATTACCTGTCAACTTGCTATAACTGAATACGGAGGAGGTACGTTTTATCCATTACATATTTCAGTTATTTTCAATTATTAGAATTATCATTCGAAATCTTACATTTAACAATATTTCTATAATACTCACCTTTTAATAATAACTAATAACAATTTTAATTATTTAATTTATCCTTGCAACAACTAAATACGGAGGAGGTACGTTTTAACCATTACACATTTTAATTATTTTCATATTTTATATTAGAATTGTAATTCGAAATCTTACTTTACAGTTAACAATTTTTCGATAGTACTCAGCCTTTAACCCTTTAACCTTCCGGGCCGGGCGCCAAGTCTGTGAGACCCGGTGCGCGAATAAACATTCGTCGATTTTCAGCAAACTGTTTTTTCGAGTTGTCTAGCCGAGTACCTTAATAATTTCTTCTTTAGTTCACGTTTGGAAAGTGAAGAGTTTGCATGATATTTTAATTGAAAAATAAGATTTAGTCAATTTTATGTAGGAGATTGTTTTCTTGCTTAAGTCTCACTTCGCCCACTTCGGTGCCAAGATTTAGGGCGCCCCGCTGGAAGGTTAACTACAGGCAAAATTATACACGACTACAATGCCAACTTTTCTTCAAAATCAAACTTACTAAAATATTTTCTTAACCCCCCGTGTTGCCCTCATAGAGGTTATATTTAATTGGTGAAATATGTAATGATTTTTTCTCTTGGAATTAAGACTCTAAATCATCTATAGATTATTATCGTAGTGAAAGGGTTAATAACCAATAACAAGTACATTACATATTTCAATGATTTTTACATTTTAAATTAGACTTATCACTTGAAATCTCACTTTTACCAATTAACAACCTTTTGATAGTACTCTCCCTTTAATAATAACTAAAAACAATTTTGATTATTCAATTTATCCTTGCAATAACTGAATAAGGAGGAGGTTCGCTTTATCCATCGCATATTTCAATTATTTTTACATTTTATATTAAAATTGTCACTCGAAATCTTGCATTTAACAGTGTTTTAACAACCTTTTGATAGTACTCACCCTTTTAATAATAACTAATAACAATTTTAATTACTCGATTTATTTTCTAGATTTTCTGCGTGGCACAGAAAATGTTATTTGGACAATGCAGAATTATTATCTTCATATTCAAAATGTGTTCAATGGGGGTTTTCAAAAATGCATTGACTTCATTAAAGATTCTTATCTAGATCTAAATTTGAAAAAATATTACTTTTTTTCCTTTAAAAATAATTCTACCTCAAAACTTTTAAACAAACTGAGTTTGTTAATTTTTTATTTGTAACTCAATAGAAATTTTTACTTATATTAAAATACTTAGAACACTAGTAAAATTATTAAGTTCGAAAGGGGTTTAAAATTTAAGAAAAACTAATTCATATTATACTTGAGAGAAAGAGATGGAGAATATGATAAATTAATTATTTTATTATACTTGGGCTAGAGAGATTTAATTGATTTAAAATGGAGAAATATTATTTAAAAATTCCTAAATATATTATTAACTCGAGACAAGCAAGGCCCATTTTGACAAAGGGAGCTTCTGCTGGACTGTTAATAAAAAGGAGAAGCAAATACGTTTCTACAAGAGGAAGATTTTTCAATACTTCCAGGTAATAATTCTGGATTTTAACGCAATTTACATCAAGATTTTTAACCTAAACTAATATTTTACGCATTTTTGTTGTAAATATTTTAAATAGTAATAATGGGGCAGAAAGACCTACGGTCGATAGCTCAGACAGACGACGTACTAACAAAATTGTTCAAAATACAAATTGTAATTATTTTGTTTTATATTGTTGAAGTGTCTGCTATAAAGATGTAGATACAGGGTGTCTCGTTTCCAGTGTGCCAAACGAAAACAGTTAGTAAATAATGTTATTTTGAACAGAAAAATTCAAATAAACATATGTCCAATTTCTTACCGTTATTGAGATAAATAATTTTAAAGATTTTTCGATTGTAAAAAAATAAATTTATACTGAAAATTTGTAAGATCGAAAAATCTTTAAGATCATTTATCTCGATAACGGTAAGAAATTTGACATATGTTTATTTTAACTTTTCTGTTCAGAATAATATTATCTACTTCCTGTTTTCGTTTGGCACACTCGAAACAAGACACCCTGTATATAGTAATAGTAATTGATCAAAAGTACACCACAAGTGTATAATTCAAAATTATAATCCACGAAACAATCTTAACTCTGCGTTTCAGCGTTCTAAAAAGAGAGGACTAACAATTAAAAAAATTCGTAGTTTTGTTTCCAGTTCTTATGCGTCAATTGTTTCAGCGATATATCAAAAATGGGTTCATTCTGGGTAGAGTTTGAAATGTTGAAGCTAATTCCAGCCTAAATTAATTTTTTACAGTTTTTCTAAATACCGAATGTAATTTTCTTTTTTGTAATTTACGTTTCGAGTGTTGTCATTTTGTTTCCAGCTCTGATATATCAATTGTTTCATCAATATATTAAAAATAGGTTAATTCTAGGTAGATTTTGAAATGTTGAAGCTAATTCGAGCAGAGATTCATTTGGTACAATTTTTCTAACTTCGAATGTAAATTTATTTTTTGTAATTTACGTTGTGAGTGTTGTCATTTTGTTTTCAGCTCGTATATTTCAATTGTTTCAGTAATATATCAAAAATAGCTTCATTCTGGGTAGATTTTTAAATGTTGAAGCTAATTCCAGTAGAGGTTAATTTTTTTACAAGTTTTCTAAACGCCGAATGTAATTGTCATTTTTGTAATTTACGTTTCGAGTGTTGTCATTTTGTTTGATGTATCAATTGTTTCATCAATATATCAAAAATGAGTTCATTCTGGGTAGATTTTGAAATGTAGAAGTTAATTCCAGAGGAGATTCATTTTGGACAATTTTTGTAAACGCCGAGTGTAATTTTCTTTTTTGTATTTATGTTTCGAGTGTTGTCATTTTGTTTCCAGTTTGGATATGTCAATTGTTTCAACAATATCTTAAAGATAGGTTCATTTTGTGTAGATTTTGAAATGTTGAAGCTAATTCCAGTGGAGACTATTTTTTTACAGTTTACAGTTTTGTATGTAGTTTTATTTTTTGTAATTTATATTTTGAGTGCTGTCAATTTATTTTCAGCTATAAAATGTCAATTGTTTTAGCAGCATTACAAAAGTAGGTTAATTCTGGATTGATTTTGAAATTTTGGGACTAATTCTGGCAGATTAATGTTGGACAATTTTTTTTTATTGCCGCCGGCAATTTTCTTTTCTTCCGTTTGAGTTTCGAGTGTTGCTATTTTGTTTTCAACTGTCATATGTTATTTTTTTCAAGTTCGGTTCATTTTGGATGAATTTTGAAGCTAATTTCAGCGACGATGATTTTCTTATATTTTTTTAATTACCAAACGCAATTTTTTGCTTTACCTGTTGCCATTATGTTTCCAGCTTTGATGTGCTGAATCGTTTTAAAAGCATTTCAAAAATAAATAGGTTCATTCCGGGCTTTAATTTTGAAATTTTAACCCACATTTGCCTGAGATTTGAATGATATGTTTCTCTAGATCAAGCGATTAAGATCTAAAAACATACACAACATTTTTTTTCCTGTCAAATATTAACGAATTGCACCGAACGTACTTGATCAAATAAAAAAATTATAGATGGCACTGACAATATTCTGAATATAATTTTAGAGGATTGGTTGCGCCCGTTGTTGTTGATGCGCCCGTGGCCCCTTCCGCTGCACCCTTACTACTATGCTGCATACGTCGAAACTCACTGGGAAACACTTTTTTATTCGCATTAAAATCTTTTCACGAAAGAAACATTTTCTCATATCTAATTTGTAAAAAGAGATACATCAGTACATTTTAACAGATTTAAATACTGTCAACACCCCATGGCGGTCATTATGTTCACCAATGACACCAGCCCCATGGGCCATGGCGGTCATTACAGCAATCATTTCACGGTGACAGCTTCTTCAATGCATTTTATATTGTAGAACGGTCACTACAACTAAATTATGATATTCAGTTTTGACCTTTAAAAAATATATTCTCATGGCGCTCAACCTGTCGACAACGGTTTAGGTCTATTTGAGGATGAGAAATTTGGAAGATTTAATGCTTTTCTTTGTCCTGTGCCCATGATTGAAACCGATGATTTGGTATATTTTTAGTTGTTTTATGAAATACGTTATGAAGGATGATTTGTGTTTAATCATCAAATCTTTTGAATGTCTAATTTGTTTTGTTTTTTACTGATCTCTTGCAGTATAATAGAAATAATGGAAAGACGTTTACTTTCTTTAGATTATTAATTAACGTTCCTTATTTGTGATAGTTAACTTACTCCAATCGGAGAAATAACTGATTGTTATTTGATTATTTCTTACAGTTCTCTCTAGAGAGGAGGGTTCTCCAGAAGAAACCAACAAGATGAACTTGAACTTCACGCTCAATTTGGATGACAGGTAAAATTTAACATATTTTAAATAAGGATAAATAAGTAGGTTTTAAATTAAAATTCACCTGGCGAGTTTCACAATTAAATTGATTTATTTTTAACTAGTTGAAATATATTTGTGGATCTTTGGAATTCCCCGATATTAAATGCCCTTATTACCTGACCAACCGTTACTTTATTTATATAATCCACAAATTTCAAAAATACATTTTTTGTAGAGTAAAAATTTCTGCATGCAGTCATGCTGTTTTTTATTTTTTTGAATTTACAAAAAATTGAAAAAAAAAATAAAATAAAAATGATAACTTTCGCGAAAATAATAGTTGCCATGAAATTAAAAAAAAAATGATGCGCTGTTGATCTGTTGGCTTCTGTCAAATCGATTGAATGCTTCATTCAAGAAAAAGTGCAAATTCTGAAGTGGTGGTTTTCGTGAAGTGCTGGATATGTTTGCCATTGAATGTTCTGCATGGATTCAAGGTATTATTTCTATTTTCGTTCATAAAAACCAAACAGATCAACTGCGCACCATTTTTTTTAATATCATGGCAACCATTATTTTCGTGAAAATGATCATTTTTATTTTATTATTTTTTCGGGTTTTATGACTGCAAAAAAATAAATAACAGCATGACTGCATGCAGAAATTTTTACTCTACAAAAAATGTTTTTACATGTACTACTCTAAAATGATCAGGGAGGATAATATTCCAATATAAAGAAATTGACATTGAAAATCCTATGTTCCGTTTTGTTCATCTACACCAGTGATTCCCAAAGTGGGCGCCACCGCCCCCTAGTGGGTGCTGCAGCGATTCAGGAGGGCGGTGATGGCCACAGGTGCATTTGGGGGGGGGGATGAATAACTGTAAGGGGGTGGTGATAGTATAAAAGAAAGAAGATAAGATGTAGTGGAACTGGTCTCAGTTAATTCATTAACAAAAAATAAACTAATTGCAAATAGTCAATCTTGACGAAAATAGAGCCCAGGATTACTAAATTGGTAGCAGCACACCAGGTTCATCCTTTTCATTAAGATGATTTCGAATGTTTTAACTTTTTTTGTATAACATCCGATTCTGAGTTCAATAAATAGTTTCACAATTTTTACTATATTTTACGAAAATGGTAGAAACATTAATACATTAATATTTCCTATTAATTGCTATTACAATTTAAAAAAGATCATTTCCAGGGGGCGTTAAGTAATATTTTTTTTTTTGAAGGGGACGGTAGGACAAAAAAGTTTGGGAACCACTGACCTACACCCTGTATATTACAAAGTGTTTCACCACGAGTTAAATGATAACCTAATTCAAACAGTATTGAGGGACTGCTAGTCGTTGATCCGACTTTCTCAGTAACCGCAATTGATATTTTTATTCTCATCCCGATTTTCTCGTGTTGCCAAAATGGGTAGTTCAATTATTAAACGAAATATTTTTTTTTTGCAGTGACCTTCCGCTGAGCAAAAGTCCAAACAGGAAGTTCGTCACCAACAAAATTCTGTCGAGGAAGCCCAGCATGAACATGGATCATGCCGCGTCCGCCGTAGATGATGACACATTCGAGCACATCTTGCAAGTCACCGCGCATCACGAAGCGGTCATGATGTACTACTATTTGGATGAGAATAATAAGGTAGGCTTTATAATCGGTTAAAATTTCATTCTATTTTAAAAACGGCTTTAATTTTGACGAAATGCTAAAAAAATAATACCAGCACAGTGATTATATTAAAATTAATTATTATTATTATTTATTAATTAAATTGGATTATAAACTTTATAATCCAATTTATATCAAAAATTGAAGTATAATTTAATTAATAAATAATAATAATAATTCAATTTAATATGGTATTATCGTATGTTCATTAAAGAAAACCTCAAGTGATTTTTTATTTTTAAAAATGTAAGTTGGCACACATGTTAGGAATTGACATACAAAACGTCAGATCGTTCTAAAGTCACAATTATTCCGTGGTCACAATGGTTTACAGCAACCAGCAAAAACGTTTCTAGTTGAAAGTTATTTCCGAAATGGGAGTAAAGTGGACGGAAATTGGGTGTATTCATTCGACGCACCTATGGCAGAGTTTCAGGAAGAATTTCCTAACGTTCCCATTATTTATGATGAATTTAAAAATACCTTAGGAAGTGGTAGACCAGTCAAACGTACTTAGGATGCTATTAACACAGCCTAAGAAATTTTGGAAGATGGACCTACAACTTCTCTGCGTCGTTTATCACAGCAAATTAAATTATCGGTAGAAACATGCCGCAAGTAACATAACCTCAATATGTGTTCCCAACTTAAATTTTTTAAATTAAAAAATCATGGCACACTTGAGGTTTTTTTTTTAATGAACATACTTTATTTTAACACGTTCACTGCAGTTACGATATTTGTGCAATTTCATAATAGGCGGTATACAACCTCCGCCCAAAGGAAAGTTTGGAGGTATTCTGTTTCGCCAAATACAGGACACATATGCCCCAAAATGCAGTGAACGTGTTAATAAAATTAAGTGCATAACAACACCTTGAAAAGTTATTTATTTTATTTATCTAAAATACTTTTCAAGTTTTTTTGTTCAATAAATTACAATCGAATTAAAAAAATGTTTCTTGAATATTTCCATAAAATAATCAACAATTATGGTCATTATCCGAATTTTTTCTAGCACGAACAGCCTCAGTTATCAAATCCAAATTTTATCCATGCATGCGAACTTATGCGAATTGAAAATCGTTTACTGACTTATCGATTCACCTATTTTTCTTCTCGTTTATTTCAGGTGAAAGTAACGGAAATATTTGACGTTTCCGAAAGTGATCTTCCGTTCGTGCAAACGGAATGCGAGAAAGAGGCCAACAAGCAGTTGGAATTTGATGAAGACTGGGACGAGCCCACCTGGACACCCCATCAAGACTGTAAGTGTTGTTCTTGACGTCTACTTCTTTTAATTTTATGTGGGGCAGTGCAGCCTTTACTCTCTTTACTGTGATTGTAATAATCTAGTATTAATATACAGGGTGTTTCAGAGCTCTGGGAATGGTCAATCACCTGTAAGGGTTCCCTGTTCCTAATCTCAATAGTTTTCTTGTATTCGGCGATTATCATATCAGGAATAATTATTATAATCTGAAAGATAATTGGATTCTACGTGAGAATACGTTACTAAATACAGGGTGTGCCATTAGAAAAAATGAAGTTATTCAACTTTATAAGTTGGGCATTTCTACCGCATTTTTTTTATCACCCAGTATAATTTTTTGTAAGAAATCATGGTTGGCTCTATAGTTCGAACCTTCAAGCAAATAATTGAAATGATTTTAATCGTTCAACGTCAATCACTGGGGCAGAAATAAAATTTCACTCAGACCATGCATTTCAACAAATCTTCAAATATTTCGAAAACGGCAAACAATAGGTATAGGGAGTATTGAAGTAACTCACCTTTATTTGCTCCATATAATTCAAAAATGACTAAAAATACAGGGTGTTCCATTTAAAAAAAACATAAGTTTGGTCTGTAACTTTGTTATGAGACACCCTGTATAAATTTAAATATTTTTAGGGCGTGCAGCTCACTATTATACACAACTTTTGTATAAAACATTTTTCGAAATTTTGAGAAATAAGCATGTGATTGGCCGTTCCCAGAGCTCTGAAACACCCTGTATAAATATTGTAAACATTTGTAATACGAATTAATATGACTATATAATACTCATAATTGAAGCAATCTACTTGTAATAAATTAAATTACATTAAATTCTACCAGGCATGCATATACAGGGTGTCTACGCTAAACCGTTCGTTAAAAGTTTACGGGGTTGCCGTTGTATTAGAAATTTGAAAAAATCCTCGTCACACGGTTGAAATGTTACATAGTCATATTAATTTCTATTGCAAATGTTTCCAATATTTATGCAGTTAAAAGTTTATGGGGTTGCCGCTGTACAAAAAATTTCAAAAAAATCCACGTGTCACGGTTAAATCCGTTCTTCTCGTGTGAAATATTTTCAACTTTCTCTCACTTTTGGTTCCATCAGAAGTAACACCAAATTTCCTATTTTAAATGGAACACCCTATATATTATTATATTTTTGGATTCCTCGTTTAAATTGAAACATATTTTTCGAGAATGTTTGTACACGTATCTCTTTTACTTTTCAAGAAAATTAATTCTTTCTAATATTTTGACCTCTAAAAGGCAGCTTGAAATCTGCCTGTAATTTCTCTTAAGAATAAGATAAAAATATGATTTATATCTCTAATTGTACCCAGATGATGCCTCTATGAGTAAAACAATTGGAAACTGTCGATTTTAACAATAAGTGTTCTTAAAATGTCAATATCTAAGGGCCGGTTTTTCAATAGCGGCTTTAACCAGGCTTAACCTTAATCTCGGTATAAGGTATTTTTAGGTGTTTTTCTATCATGGTTTAACGATAAGCCTAGCTTAAAGCACGGCTTTCAAAGCGGCCGGCAAGGGCCGCTTAGCGGATAACGCGGCAGTTTGGAATGTAAATCAATAATTAAGGAAGCATGTACGATAATCAGCTGTTTGTGACAGGAAACGAGGGAAAATGTTAGATACGAAGATAGTCGCAATAGTCACATTTCAATACCAACACAAAAATATGTAGTAATATTGTATTGCCAACACAATTTTTTATAGGATAAGTAAGCTTGGTTTATGCAATGCTTAAAAAACGCAATATTAAATAAACTGCAGCTTAACATAAACTTCAGCTTACGTATTCCTCAGCTTAAGCCGACATTGAAATACCGGCCCTTAGTGCCCTCTTAAATATCTCGTAATTCAATTTTTTTAATGAAATGACCCATTTTTTAGCACATAAAACGATTGGGAGGAAAATATACTACAAAAAAGTATTATACAATCATACTCCTAAAACAAGTAGTTTTTTAATTATTTCGAAGATTCGTTTTTTTAAATTGCAGAAACTCCATTTCAGATTTATTTATTTATTCCCAACAGAAAATACTAATAGACGTTAGTATTAATTATTAACAGATTAATTATTTCAACAGATTCGGGTGCCGAAGACGATAGAATCAAAAGCAGCACCGAACTATCAGACTACTCCTTCGAGGACATCTTCGATCGCGACACTTCCAACCTGTTTTCCGACCCGGAGAGCGAATGGACGGGCGGCGGTTACACCGTGGACGAGGAGCCGGACGAGGACGGCAACGTGACCGGCGACACCAGGCCGGAATCGGACCAGCCGTTCCTCGAACGGCTGAAGAGGAAGCCCTACGCCGTCGCTTCGATAAACCCCCAGGCGGATGATTATTAACATTTTATAAATAGCAATAGTTACGTAACGCTACAAACGGTATTAAACGATTACTTTAAGCCTAGTCATAAGGCATATTATGTCACGATAATGAACTGATTTAACTAACGAGAAACACGGTATGTAAGAGTATATTTTTTTATACATATGTTAATTAATGGTAATTTGTTATTGATACGAAAGTGTTGTGATATTTACATTAGACTTCCTATATTTATAAACACATTCTTAGTTAGGTGTAATAGTATTTATGCATATATTATATTGCGGATAATAATACTGAGAGGAATTGAAACATTTCGTGAGGTTGTGTTATTGTTATTAAATTATTATCTTATGAATATATTTACAAAAGGCTGTTTTTGTATTATTTAACCACTCTGCAGGGCGACTGCATGTTTTTCGTTCAACAGACCTACTCAACATGAAACAGAATATGTCATTTCTTCTTTTTTGCTGTTTTTGATGATTATACTCCTTATGAAAAAATACCGTCTCGACATAACACAAAAGTGACTATAAAAACTTTGATCCCAAATGTTACAAGCCGTATTTTAGAATATTTTGTGTGACGAGTATAGTAGTCTTGAAAAATTTGCTATTGCCAATTTTTCAAGACTACTATACTCGTCACACAAAATATTCTAAAATACGGCTTGTAACATTTGGGATCAAAGTTTTTATAGTCACCTATGCGTCCTATGGTAACCCAGCAACCGAGAAAACAATGTCGAATTTTGTTTGTTTTTGTCAATCCAGTGAAACTTTCTGCGGGCGTGGATATTAACGATGCTGCGAATATTGCGTGTCAAACCTGTTGCCGACAAAATCGAAAAAATGGTATGAGTCGTGTCGTTGCGACGCTTTTAAGCAGAGGTTATGTAAAAAGGATGCCGACGCTATAAATAAAAATGTGTTGCTCGCCTATATGTTGCGTTACGTTTCTGTTTATTATTTTTCTAGGTCCGTAAGTAAAAAATTAAGTTTCGTCGTCAAGGACAACAAACAACACGAATGTTATCAGCCACTTCCGGTACCTGTAACCATGGATGCAATGCTTATTTACGTTGTCGGTAGCGGAAAAAAGATATTAGCACTTACGATGAATCAAAACACGCACTATTCAACGTTTTACGTGATCTATGAACATATTCTATGAACGAGTTTTATAATCATAAATTTCAGAGCTTAGATAGTATACAGATCGAGTAAAGTACGTTTAGCACAGGCAAATTCCATGGGTGCGAGAGCGCTGGAAATAAGAGATACACATTCTTTGAGTGGAAACGGGCACGAAGACGCTTGCCTCTGCTAAACGTACTTTACTCGATCTGTATACGGTACATTTCATTTCTTTCTGACGGTTTGCATTACGAATGTACACTTTTCTTATGTATATTTTCTAAATGTAAATAAAATAATTACTTACTTAACTGACGAGATGCTGATGAGAAGGCCCGTGTTGACTACCGTAGTAATGTATAAAACAAATTAAATTGTAATAATGTATAAAACAAATTAAATTAGTAGAGGTGCACTTAGAACAAGTTTTGCAGGTTATAATCATGTTTATAGTGCAATTGAATTTAAAATTACCGCCAAATTCAATTTCCGCTCCGAGCCAGGGTTGCCAGATTCATAACTTGAATTCGCCCGTCAAGGAGAGCTTACGCACGTAAAATTTTCCATTTGAGAACACTGTACTGTGCGTATTCCGAAATACAAGACATTTCACGTTCTGAGGGAGCCGTTGGGACTTTCAGCACGAATTCAGGATGTCCCGCGAAAACCGGAACGGTTGGCAACCCTGGTCGGACCCCCCTCCGAGATTGAAAGTGCGCCGGCGTTCAGTAGTTTTTCCAACTGTCGTTCGGTGAAATGGCGGTTAAACGCGCGCGCGACCGTTGCTGAGTTTGTGCCCTCTTGCAAACCCTTAAAATCGGTAAATCGGTGGTGAATTACAGCAGGGCCGACGGCCTGTTCGAACGAAACGCGTAACTTCCGCGGTGGGGTCGGTGTTTCCGTGAAACCGTTTCCAATTCTGGTGAACGCGTGAACAAGTGTTATGGCGGCTTCACAACAACCCGGCAACGAAAACATTCCAAGCTTCTCGTTCCCGTTACCGGGAATTGGTTATTATAATAGTTGTGTTTGTCAACATGCGAATCAAATTTTTTAACTTCCATTCTTTTAACCGTTCCCGGGTTGATGTGAAGCAACCTTTGGTGCCGCCCCCCCCCCGTTAAACTGGTCTTGTACCCTGTGAAAGTGTTGGTGCCCCCCCGCCCCCGTTAAACTGTTCTTATACCCGGTGAAAGTGTTGGTGCCCCCCTGAAGCAACGCCGAAAGTCCGTAGATCCTGGCTGGATGGATTTCCTTGAAAAATCGGGGTGCGAAAACGGCGTTTTTTCTACCGCCATTTTGATTTTCTGCAAGCCCTGCGGAAGCCCCGTTGCTAAGGTAATAAACAACATTGTTTTATCAACGAATATCCGTAAATCCTGAAAATACCATCACTACCGTCCCGTTTTACAAGATTTCCACGCACCAGATGCCGACATAACTATTTATTCACTAATTAATACAATTTTTCTCCATCAATTCTTTTTCAATTTCCCTTTCGACTCATTCCATTCGTTGCACTAAACGATCAAATATTTTCCAGACACGACAATGGCTATTTCCGTTTGATATGAGGAATGTTCGACCGTATTTATTTATTAATTCGTGTTAAACGATAACCGTGTCGATGAAGAGGATGGTTGCGACTGTTGCTATATTAAACTGGGTTATTTTTTATTTATTTTTTTAAATTTTGATTCGTGTTTAACGGTAACCGTGATGATGAAGAGGATGGTTGCGACTGTTACTGTGTTATTTTAATTAACACTACAGCCCAGCAAATCTCTCGTGAACTTGAAGGTGTACGCATTAGCAAAGTGGAGGTCTCAGCAGTCTGTTGTAAAATTTTCTAAATACACCGTATTAAATGGATCTCATTTACAAAGACGTCTGGCTCTTCATATAAATTATGTCACCGACTGTATGAGACTGTAAACAGTTGTAACTCCGCCTTTTTGGCTCACGGGATATTTGTCGGGAAATAGCAATCGTTGTATTTTCATGCTTTCATACGTAAATTTAATGTTAATAATTTGAACGTTGCTCGTTCTTCACCGGTTCAGTCGTATGTTTTTAAAGGCGGCACCATCGTGTTTATTTACATCAGTAAAATAGTGAAAATATGTCGATTGCTATGATTTTTGGTTTTGTTGATTTTTTTATTTTTTGTTTTTTTATTGTTTCATTTATTTTTTTTATTTTGTTTTTTATTGTTTTGTTTATTTTGTTTTTTATTGTTTCTTTCATTTTTTTTTATTGTTTTGTTTATGTTTTGTTTTTTATTATTTTAAATTAAATACCATGTTTTTTTAAATTTATTATTTTTAACTGTCGCAGCTTCCATTTTCATCTTATTTTTCATGATAATTTCCAGCTTTTTTTTTCCCCAACCAAAAGAATAAATAAATGGCGCCATTTATGTTTTGTTTTTTTTTACTGTTTTGTTTGGTATTGTTTTGTTTTGTTTTTCACAATTGTTTTTTTATTTATTATTTTTTCAAATTAAGTACACTTATGTTTTTTGTTCTTTTTTTTATTTATTATTTTTCCCAACTATCGCAGCTTCCATTTTCACCTTATTTTTCATGATAATTTCCAGCTTTTTTTCCTTAACCAAAAAAATAAATAAATGGCACCATTTATGTTTTGTTTTTTTTATTGTTTTGTTTTTTATTATTTCGTTTTGTTTTTCACATTTGTTTTTTTATTTATTATTTTTTCAAATTAAGTACACTTATGTTTTTTGTTTTTTTTAAATTTATTATTTTCCGCAACTATCGCAGCTTCCATTTTCATCTTATTTTTCATGATAATTCCTAGCCTTTTTTTTCCTCAACGCCGTTCTGTATCGAATGACCATCAGATTAAGTATTTGTGCATAAATTAGCTACAGACCTACTATTCCAATCTGTTTTATTTCTTCTTCCACTTACCAACAGTGGATAAAATGTAAACTCGAATAAAATCAGCTTTGGAGATTAGAAGCAACTATTTGAGGATATCTACTAAGAGTAAATCTGTACTTACTAGTAGTAGTAGTAAACATTAACGATATCAATAAATAAATAGTATCGATTATTTCGTCCAACATAAAATACACTTACTTCATTGGTTCAAATTTGTGTATTCATAACTGACAACTCTATGTTTCCAAGCAACATAATTTATTTCTCAAAATCGAATGAATTTGTGTTTCGACAATCATTAATAAACTCGTTGTATTACTTGCGATAAGCAAAAAATCATTCCAGCTCCGAATGCCGAAAAAAACAAATTCCACATTCCTCTAGTCTTTGTTTGCAACTTCAATTCATTCCACCTCATAAGATTATCCTCAATTTCTTTTGAATGAAGTTTCACCCCAAAATCCATTCTTCTAAAGTGATGGTTTCATCAAAAAATCAAAAAATCTTTGAATAATTTCAAATAATTCCTTCTTAAATCCATCGTCTACAAAGTATCTCCGGTGACGTGTTTATAAAAAAAATCTCAACAGTAACTTCTCTTATTGTTAGAGTAACTTTAAATAATTCAACTTCTACGAAGTATCTCCGGCAACAAATCTCGACAGTAACTTCAAATGATTTTAAACAATCCCCAAATTTCACCACGGATAAACGGACGAGTAAGCGTGTTCCAGTAAACCCCGCGTCGCGTTCGACCCCTTAAAAGACGCTCGAGTGTCGCCTGTACGTGAGGCGATTCGCAGATTCTGAACTGAAGGATATCTTCTGGTGGTGACGGGATCTTCAAGGCTGTTCGACCGGATTAAGGTAGGACACTTTAAAATAAACGCAAAGAGGGTTACATTCGGCGTCTGCAGGGTGCACTTGTTCCAACGCGCAGACTGGTAAAATATTTTGGGGTGGATTGTTAATAATCAATCGATCCATCGCAACATAAGGCTGTGTGGAGAGGTTGCAGGTCTTTGATGGTTGGTAAATCTTAACTCGTGGTATTTTTGGGAAACTGCAAGTTACAGAAATCCGTCCTGTAATTCTCCTTCCTTAACCGTTATAGTGCCGAGGAGCGCCACCGTGTCGCTGTATACTCCTGTCAAAAGTGCCACGAGCGCTATGGCGCTTCTTATGTCGGTATACTTTTAACAAGTGATTGTGCGCACGAAACTAGCATTATTTGCAATACGGTATACCCACAAAAAAATTGTCGGCACTAAAACGGTTAAATTAATTTTTTCGTGTTCACAAACAAATATGATGAATGTGTATTGTGTGCTGCTTGCATCAATCACAATATAGCTATAGTAGTCGTAAACCATACAAGTACACATTAATTGAACTATTTGTATTATGGTAAGGTGTGAGCCACAGAATTTTGTTTCAGAGTTGGCCATGACTGAGAAAAAGAGAAACATTGCAGTCATGTCTGAGATTGATTCAGTTTTTTAAATCTAATTCAATTGAACTAATTTGGTCTCTTGACGTGATAAAAATGAGGTATGTCGTATATTATTACGTCAAGAGACTAAATTAGTTCAATTGAATTAGATTTAAGAAACTGAATCAATCTCGGACATGACTGCAATGTTTATCTTTTTCTCAGTCATGGCCAACTCTGAAACAAAATTTTGTGGCTCACACGATTTAATAACATTTTCTTCACAACTTATTTATTTGCACTAAATGCACATAATACGTCCAATTCATCGTGCATCTTATGGAAGGTGCGCTCTCCGTTTGTTTCATTTGAATTTAAATGGTTTTAACTGAAACTGGCGCACGTTTTATTTACACTAATTTATTATTCCAATTGCTAAAAATAAAACCAATCAGGACTGCATGTAGGTTATGTATGTTTTTAGTGATTGCCAACTTTTGTCATTAGACCACGCATGTCAGCAACTTAAGAACGGTAACGTTCAATTTTTTCGAGAATTTTATCAATTTTCTACTCTTCCAATAAAATGACCAGTGGCTCGCCTTAGAGGCACAGTCCTTCCAGACTTGGAATAATTCACTCATCTGTGGACTGCATCTAGGTTATGTATGCTTTTAGTGATTGTCAACTTTGTCATTAGACCACGCATGTCTGCAACTTACGAACGGTAACGTTCAATTTTTTCGAGAATTTTATCAATTTTCTACCAGTGGCTCGCCTTAGAGGCCGAGCCCTTCCAGACTTAGAATAATTCACTTATCTGTGGTGATAGAGAAGATAAATCAGATTTAATCTGTGACCAGATAATCAAAATCGCAAGTGCTCTGAGCATATAGTCTTTAATTGTTTCTCGCCCTCTTTTATCGCGAGGATGAGTTAGTTAAGAATTTTATATTAACTTCAATATTCATTCAATAATTAGAGATTATTTACAAACATGTTAAAAATGCCTAGTCGCCTAGCAACCTGATATACACGTAGACAGAAATTAATATTTTACATTTTGGGGAAGTAACGTAATTTCATGAGCGCGTAATTGCGCTACAACTCGCGTTATGTACCATACTTTACCATCGACCTTACATTTATTCGCTTAAACTAAAGACATATTGAAACCGAATCTTGTCAGGGTGACGTTTAAATTTGTATTAAATGGCCGGTAATGGCAATGTAGGACGACTACCAACTAAACAAACGAATTACCCCTCGAGCAATTTTCCGTCGAATAATATATTGTCCAATACATTGATTGAAGAAATTTAAGGACACGGATCGTTGTACTCACTCTGGAGTGTTAATCTACTAAGATGCCATTGCAATGGAAGTACCAATAAGTCATGGCGTGAAGTTTATTGTGTTAACCAATAAATTGTAATCTGACGTTTAAATGTCACTGTCATTTTTAATATTTAAAGACGGACAGACGAACGCAGAGGGACTCGGCGGACGTTAATTGTAATTGGGTAATAAGTATATAATGTAGCGAGGTACATAAGTGGTAATAGTACATGTTACACATTTATGTACAACATTTAACATTTATATATGCTCTACATACAGTGTGGTTGGTCACACATCTGAAAATAGGGAAATAGCTTGGGAAATCACGTTTTTGGAAATTCCTGCTCACCAAATTTATGTACAAACATAAAAGTGGTATCACTTGAAACATCCTATTTGTGGGAATTTGTTGATGCCAAATAATTGTACATTGGTGCCTTTTTTTTGAGGATAAACTAGTATTTTAAATAATAAAATTTGTACTCGTAAAAATAAATGTAGGCTGTGAAACGTCAATGTCAACAGTCACGACGAATAGAAACTGCAAAATCGAATTTTATAAGAAAATGATGATCTATTCTTACAACGAATGAGTATCTATTGCAAAAAGGAACTTATGTAAATACATAAAATAAAATAATAAACAATAAACTCATTTCACAACAATACACATTATAATATATATTCAAACAATCCTCCGTTTTCAACTAAACAATACCCTAGTCCATTGTAGAAAGAATTTGTAACATTTGCTGTCTATTCGTGATAAGTGCACATTCTGCCGTTATTGCAGCCCTCAAAGAATTTAGGTTTGGATGGCGTCTTTGGTAAATTTTAGTTTTAAGATGACCCCACAAATAGAAGTTGCACGGTGCCAAATCAGGAGATCTCGCGGGCCAATGAATTGCTCCACCACGACCAATCCAATGATTTTGAAATGCTTGGTTTAAATAAGTTGTTACATCGAGTCCAAAATCCGCTGGACATCTGTCGTGCTGATACCAAACCTCCTGACTTTCTCGCGCTGCTTCGTCTAATGCAGGGCCAATCTTAGTTATCAATAGCTTCAAATATGATTCCACTTATTTCAAATGGCCCAATTATTGTATTATTAAAAATCCCAGCCCAAATATAAATTTTTTGTGGGTACTGCGTTCTGTTAGACAATTGTATTCTTGGATTTTCTTGAGACCAAAATCTAGTATTTTGAACATTGGGTTCATTGTTTAGGGTAAATGTTGATTCATCCGTAAAACAAATAGATGAATGAAAGTTACGATCCTGGTTTGATCTTTCTTGCATTTCTTCGCAGAATATACGTCTACTTTCTTCATCAAGTGGTAAACCTTCCTGGTGGCATTGTACTTTATACGGATGGTAGTTATGTTTCTTTAGTATTTGTAATACTGATGCATGATTTATATTGCACTCGCGAGCAATGGTTCTTGCACTCAAATTGGAATTTATATTGATTAGTCCCAGAACTTGTTGTTTCGAAATTGTTTCGACTAGAGCGATTGCCTGAAAAATCTTATTTTAAAAGCCGGCGATTAAATACAAAACTGTATGTAATTACTATTGCCTTTACTAGATTCAGCTGCGACACTCGCCGTAGTTTCGAATTTTCGCACATAAAATTGTATGGTCCCAATTGATGGAATTGGCTTGCCTTCAAATTGTATGGAAAATATGTCCCTAACTCTCCATAAACTGTTTCCGGCATAAAATGTTTTAATGATGAAAACTCTCTCTCTTCGTTCGTATAAACCGAATTTATGTTGTAATATTAATTACTTAATTGTCAAATCTGATAAATTTTCAATTGTCAATAAGCTCGGAAACATGAAAATCTAAATATTTTGTTTTGACGTTTCACAGCCTACATTTATTTTTACAAGTACAAATTCTATTATTTAAAATACTATCATCATCAATGTGCAAGTATTTGGCATCAACAAATTTCCACAAATAGGATCTTTTCAATGGTACTACTTTTATGCTTGTACTTAAATTTAGTGAGCAGGAATTTCCAAAAACGTCATTTTCCATGCTATTTCCCTATGTTCGGATGTATGACCAACCACACGGTATACATATTCGTAATGGGTCACTTACGATTGGTGAAAACAGTTCGGTAATTCATCAATTACAAAGTGGGAGAAGGCAAAATCACAAATATTATACTTTACTTTCACCAAGAATTGGATAAAGGAGCTGAATACAGTAGTTTATAGTTTTCCTAGCATTTAATCACTAGTAATTATTTTTACAATCATTATTCTGAGGATTCCGTAATCTGAAATTAAGAACAAAAAATATATTAATTATAACAAACAATTATGTGATTGATTGTTGAAGCCATTACTTTGTATTACTAAGAAGGTTGATTTAAAACACTTTGCTGGTATCATAAACAATTATATAAATTCAAAAAATGATAATACTTTCTGCAATAAGTAAGATTGTTTCTATTTTATAAACAATTATGTTTTTACCGGTCTTCTTGGTGTACACGGACAGCAACTGCAAGGAGGTACATGATCAGTAGGGCAGTATTCAGGTACATTATTAGCACATTCCATTTCAGTACACCTTATCAAACAAATTTTATCAACTCGATCAATAGGAGTCGCTGACAAAATTTCGATGGTGAGTGCAAGTACTGCCACGATAACGAACATTGTTGAATTAAATAAATGCTTCCTATGAAGACTGTATATATGCAAACGATACAATTCCCGCCTGTTATCAAAGTATTTGTTTTAATTCGTAAAATAGTTTGAGTTCCACTTGTTCCAGGATGTAGAATAAATAACTTATTTCTATAAATATAAATAGCAAGTACGACATGCAAAAAAAAATAATTGAAATGCTAGTTCAGGTAAACCTTCCTCGATTCGGATCAAGAATCTTGAACTAAAACCGAAAACTGTTGTAATATCTCGAAAAATATTGCGGCAGTGAAAACTGATTACAATGATAATTTATCACATAATAACAGATGCGATAACAGAAAATCGATAATTAATGGGGTAGCTTGACATTACAACAATGTTTTGCATTGTCATAATCGATAACAGAAAAACGGTAATTAGGTGAGTAGCTTTTAAGGTTATAAAAACATGATGTTCATGACATTATGACACTGACATTAACTATTAATTTTTACAATTACTATTGTAGCAAACAAAACTATTCAACTTAAGTAATAAACCATAACTTTTCCCCTTCCTTCTGATTATTTCGTTTGGCAAATTATCTACCCAAATATACCGCGAGCTTGGATGAATTATCAAAAAACATTTTTTTTTGTACCTGTTACATAACATTTGTTGTCAACTGGTTATTAACCTTGAGCTGACGCTCTCGGTTAATAACCAGACAACAAATGTTATTGTCTCGTTAAATTACTAGGTAACAAGGTACTCAAAAAACTATTTTTTGATAATTAACCTCGATCTAGGAATATTACTACTGAAAATAAATTTGATACAGACGATAAAGCACACTTGGATCAGTAACATATCTGAGCAAGCTCAAACTGAGAACGAGTGAAATATTGCAAAATGATGTAACATCTACATTCATGTTCTTAAATTCCATTATATTTTAAATACGTAATTTATCTACATAGTTGATACATACTGTTGTATAATAACACAAATAATCTTGGTTTGATTTTAATTTGACAGTTCACGTCATAGAAGACTAGATTACTTCAGTTGAATTTAAAAAAAATAATTACCCAGACTTGACTGCTATGTTTCTCTCTCTCTCATGCATGGCCATCTCAGCAGCAACATTCATCGGCTCACACCTTAGTAATGTACTTACCTCTCACAAGTTTTAAGTATCCAAATTTCTACTGAGCAAAGTTACAAAAATGTTCTGAATAAAATCTTAACTTTTACCTCATATTTATTTTGATGGGACTGGTCATTTTAGAAATTAAAACCCATTCAAATAATCCACTTATTTATTATCAATAAATCATTGCAAATACATACCAATAATATTTACTTCCATTTTGCTTCACTGAAATCAGAAAATTTATTAACTCTTCGATCATTTCAGTAAAGAAAAACTATTTTAATTACTTTTCCTTGACAAGAACAGCAATTACAAGCAGGTGGTGGTAGGCACTCTCTAATGCCCTCAGTACAAGCTACATTTTTACACCTTCTTCCGCAAATACCCAGCGGTCCACCAGAATCCGCGGTTGCTGGTGACGATAAACCAACGGCAAGGATGACTATCAGCAATACCGTGTACATTTTGTTTGTAGAATTCGTGTTGATTTGCAAGTGGGTATTTGTATTTATAAAGTTACGATAAGCGATAAAACGTGCCGCTTGTGCAAGTTTACTGGATTGGCGGTTATAATTCATTTACAATCAGTAGAACAGGTTTTTAATAGCATACGAAATAGTGTGTGTATATTAACGGTAGGGTACCCACCAGAAGTACGGTAAACGTCCGCATGAGGGGGATTAAATCAAAATGACATGACTGTAGGCAACTCAACGTACAAATAGGGTAAATTAACTCGGTGCTACATTCAAGGTTGCGCCTGCGATCAAAAAGAGAGAGGTTATTATACGTCTGCATCCTGCATTGTTAATTTAACAATAGTGAAATGTTCTATACTCGGGTACCAGAGGAAGATTTGTAGCAATATTAACACAACGGTTGCTGGAGCAAGAAGATGAAGAGATTTATTCTTTACAATTTGTAAGGACTTCCGCTACTATCTGTACGTTAGGTTGCCTACGTTACAATGTTATCCCTACGTGCATGTTGTATATCATATTTATCAATTATTAAATTTATACCATGTATTCCTGACCTGTGTAAAACGAAAGTTGGAGACCAATGGCGTAGCGAGGAGGGGGCAAGGGGGGCATCATGCCCCGGGCGCTACTCACAAAGGGGCGCCAAATGGTTCGCAAAACAAAAAATTGCTGGATTTTTTTTTTTTTTTGGCGTCGACTGCGAGGTCATCTGCCACCACCGTTTGTGTTAATATATCATATATCAGAATTATATCAATTGTTATAATTATATTATATTATCTAAATGTTTAATTTGTTCTTTTTTAAAAAGTTTACTATTTTTTAAATTGCTGGATAATTTGAATTTTTATTATAATTGATTTCTGGAAAATATATTTTAAATTTAGTGCCAGTGTAATATAATAAATGTTAATTCGCAAATAAAAAGGAACACTATGGTTTTCGAATAGGGGTGGGGGCGCTAAAAGGTATTGTGCCCCGGGCGCGAGTTAAGCTCGCTACGCCACTGTTGGAGACACCAATGAAGAAACTAAACTTAAAGTATACGTTAATAAATTGCAAATATTTATCACTATTCTCTCTTCTTTTTTATAGAGAGAGGATTTTATGTATTATAAATGGCAAAATATGTGCATATATATGCATCTAAAACCTTGAAAATAAGTAACAAATATATTACGTTGAAATATGCAAGAAATAAATTGAAATATGTCAATAAAAAATGGTGATGTGGCCATCATGTTACTTTCTCCGACTTGATGGTATCATAGCCATTTATATTTACGTTTTCATGGTTTATTTTCAATTGAAATCATATTTTAAATGAACATCGAGCGTTGTGTAATCTCGGAGGAAACTGACGTTTAAAACGTCAAAATTATGAAAGATGGAAAAATTATACTTCAAATGCAAAAATTCAGTTTACTCAAAAACTAAAGGGATTTCGAAAAAAACTTATTCTTTATAAGTTGTTCATTTTGGCATTCTCTACAATTATTATTAACATAAATTTGCTGTAACTATTGTCATTTCATAATTATATACCAAAAATGAATTTTTTTCTCAAATAACAATGATCTTATGAAAAATATTTTCAAACGAAAGATTTCTTTCTCGTCTTCAATATTTGCTTAAATATTTTTGTGATATTTTTCATATCTAAGAAAATATTGGCAAAAAACAAAAAACAGTTAAGGTAAACACCCACTTCCGGTGTACGAAACTTTACCAAAAGCTTTTCAGTTCTTCGGATTATCAAATAAGAATTATGTTCAAAGTTTCATATCAATTGCTCTATTAGTTTTTGAGATACGAGACACACAGACATTTTTTTTCAGAAACTTCAAATGGTGTTTAGAGACCTCAATATGGATATTTCCAAAAAAAAAAATTAAAAATTAAAAATTCTTTATTCATTACCAATACATCATTGATCATTGTACATACATATTTACTTCATAATTGCTCCCCTGAAACGAAAAACAACCATATTATATTTTTAAATAATTGAATATCAAATAACCAATTTACATACTTTTGACAAGGACAACAATTACACTCCGGCGGTGGTAGGCAGGGTCTTATAACTGCGGGACAATGGCCTTTTCCGCAAGCACAAAAACGTGGCGATCCGCCAGGATTTGTGACTGCTGATGATGATAGACCAACAGACAGAAGGACCATTAGCAGTACTGCGTACATTTTGTGTGCGTGTGGTGTTGTTTTGTAAGTGGGACGTATTTATAAACTTATGATAAGCGATAAAATATGTAATACGTGTAAATGTATTCATAATTCCAATTAGAGAAGGATAATTTACAATTAACATTACTGGTTCAGGATAACATAATAATCTGCATTACAGATATTGTGTGTGTTGTACAGTGAGTTCGGATAGTCTAAAATAGTTGGTAGCGCATTTTCTGAAAATGATTTATCACTAATGAACGAGGCGCAACCTCAGAATTTCAACAAGTTCTGTTCTCATGCAATTATTTCAAAATCCATTGCATGAAAATCGTCTGATTTTTATGGAATCTGGAAGTGGAATTAATTTTGAGAAAATCTGGAAATTATCAAGTTTACATCAATTATTTTTGTATTCCTTTGAGTTCTGAGAAAATGCACAACTTCAGAATTTCATCAAGTTCTATTATCGTGCAATTATTTCAAAATCCAGTGAACGAAAATCTTCTGATTTGTGTGGAATCTCGAAGAGGAAACACATTTTCTTTCTTAAATAAAAATGATTTTATGAAAAATATTTTCAAACAAAAGACATTAATTTCTTTGTTGTCTTCAATATTCGTTTAAATATTTTTGTGTTATTTTTCACATTTAGAAAATTATTGGAAAAAAAATTGTAGTTAAGGTAAACACCCACTTCTGGTGTACGAAATTTTACCAAAAGAAGTTCTTCGGATTGTCAAACAAGGCTTATGTTTCAAATCAATTGCTTTATTCGTTTTTTTTTTGAGATATAGCAAACACATCTGAGGAATTAAAATTTGTTTTAATAAACCCTGTTCCATTTTTATTTTTAACCGAGTTGGTTCTGTTAGGGTGACAGTTTTGTTGGCCAAGTCACTAGATTTGAACAAACAGGTTATATTTAAAAAATAGGTTAGATTTTATGACAGTCAATCGAATTGAGTATTTTCATTGTAGAGATAAATTTGTTGCTGTGGAAATAAATTTAATTTTATGATATACAGAACATTCTTTGGATTTTTGTTAATTAAAATAGAACAAACTAGGCGTTTCACAATGTGATTAGTTCCAAATATATTTTTTTTTTTTGGCATAGGAAACTATAGACCTTTCTGCCAGAGGAGTTCCATATAAAATTAATTTAATACATGAATTAGGTGGGCAATCTGACATTTAATAATTTTTTCACTGTTGGCGTTCATGTGTAAAACCACAGCCTTCTTCTTAAAAATAAAAATGGAACAGAATGTAATTCTTTATTTATCACCAATACATCATTGTAAATACATATTTATTTCATATCTCCTGTGCTGAAACGAAAAACAAAATAACTTTTTCCAATAATTGAATTTAAAATAACCAATTTACATACTTTTGACAAGAACAACAATTACACGCCGGCGGTGGTCGGCAGGGTCTTTCAACCTCGGTACAAAGAACTCTTCCGCAAGAACAAAAATTTGGCGATCCGCCAGGATTTACGACCGCCGATGATGATAGACCAACCGACAGAAGGACTATTAGCAGTACTGTGTACATTTTGTGTGTCTCGTGTTGATTCATAAGTGGGACGTATTTATAAAGTTACGATAAGCGATAAAATATGTATTACGTGTAAATGTACTTATAATTCAAATCAGAGAAGGATAATTAACATGACTGGTTTAGGATAACACAATCTGCATTACAGATATTGTGTGTATTGTATGCAATAAAATTTGAAATTGTTGTCGCCTTGAAAAAATAGCATGACAGATAAGAATAATAATTACTATTATAATAAACACTTGCACTTTTTCGCTGGTTTAAAGGTTATTAAAATCAGTAAGATCAGTACGATGTATTCATTATCACTAATTATTTTCCTAACTGTTGGATTATCAGCACCCGGGGGTGTTGTAAATGGTTATAAATTCGATAATTGCGACATAGAATGTGCTGGACATAATTGTCCCCAGTGGATCCGGTACTGTCCTCCAAATTATAAACCACCTTCAGGCTGCGATTGTTGTCCTTGCACACAACTAATAGTAAGTGAATCATTTCTTCGTGTGGAAATGAAGAAATTAAAATTGTTTTATCATTACAGCTGTCATAGGTGACGTTTTGAGGTTGAAGATTGGCGCATGATGTCATGTCACTTTGATATATCCAAATATCTGTATTAAAGCAAATATTATTTTATCGAATCGTGTATTATTTTTCTTCATATCAAATAACTAATCTATCCTCCACGCGTTTACATATTTTTTTTTCAATTCTACACCTGAATCCTTCATACATAGGGTTAATAATTTATATATTGAATACTTGTGCTACTTTCTTGATGGAACCATATTTTCAAGTAGGGTAAAGTAAAACGCTTGTTTTGTTCCATAATTTTATTTTCAGTTGCCTGACACGTGTTTCGATCGGTTAGGATCATTTTCAAAGTTAAACTGAAAAAAAGTTAACTTTGAAAATAATCCTAACCGATCAAAACACGTGTCAGGCAACTGAAAATAAAATTATGGAACAAAACAAGCGTTTTACTTTACCCAACTTAATAATTTATAGTTCTGTTTAAATTTTATTTAATTTTAAATTAAGATGCCATTTTGCTGAATGCATAATTTACAGGTTTAACGACCGGTATTATCAACTTTTTACTTTCTCCGTTACGAAGTACGAGAAAGTATTGTGATCGTGTTTTTTTTACAAAAATTTTTTTTACGGAAATATCCGTTTAGGGATCCCTAGATGCCATTTCAACAATTTCTGGAAAAAAAAAAATGTGTCTGTGTGTGTGCATGTGTGTCTGTGTGCTGTGCGCGCTGTATCTCAAAAACTAATGAAGCAATTGATATGAAACTTTGAACATCCATCTTATTTGATAATCTGAAGAACTGAAAAGCTTTTGGTAAAATTTCGTACACCGGAAGTGGGTGTTTACCTTAACTGTTTTTTGTTTTTTGCCAATATTTTCTTAAATATGAAAAATATCACAAAAACATTTAAACAAACATTGAGGACAACAAAGAAATGAACATCTTTTGCTTGAAAATATTTTTCATAAAATCATTTTTATTCGAGAAAAAAATTTATTATTATTTTTTTAATTTTTGGTTTATAATTATAAAACGATAATAGTTACAGCAAATTTATGTTAATAATAATTATAGAGAATGCTAAAATGAACAACTTGTAAAGAATACGTTTTTTTCGAAATCCGTTTAGTTTTTGAGTAAACTGAGTTTTTGAATTTAAAGGATAAATTTTTCCATCTTTTATAATTTTGACGTTTTAAACGTCAGTTTCATCCGAGTTTACGCAACGCTCGATGTACATTTAAAATATGATTTCAATAAACCATGAAAACGTAAATATAATTGCCTATAATATCATCAAGTCGGAGAAAGTAACATGATGGCCACATCACCATTTTTTCAATTCTACACCTGAATCCTTCATACATAGGGTTAATAATTTATAGTTCTATTTAAATTTTATTTAATTTTAAATTAAGATGCCATTTTGCTGAATGCATAATTTACAGGTTTAACGACCGGTATTATCAACTTTTTTTTAACAGGCATTTAGTTAAATGATGTTTAGGATAATTTTTAGGTACATTTAAAATTGTCATGGGTATTAATAATAATAATAATAATAATGGTTTATTGTGCTAAACATCCGAGTCCACTTTGGTACAATCTATCAAATTTTGGCCGTCCACGGCCAACTTAAAAAAAAAATCAAAATGGCGATTTTCAATTTTTTTTTTCGAAAAAAAAAAATTCCACCGGTACCCGACCGAATTCCGCTTCGGCCTAGGACATTTTTCATTTTTTTAACTCCGCCCCTTTTGCGGGGAACGGTTGAGAAAGCGCCGAGCGCAATGCTCGACATCTCGTCCCGGGAAGTTGAAGAATCGACCTAGATCTTTTTACCATTCCGTTGATTTTAAGAGGTCCCACAATATCCTGCAGGAAATTTTTGAAATTTTGTCCCGTTTTCGAGTTGTTAATTAAAAAAAAAAAAGATTTTTTTGAAAAATCATATGTGTTAATATTTTAATTAATCCTTTATTGGCATTATTACATTTAACATATGTTCCTACCGTACATTGTGTACACATTAATAATTCAAATACTATTGCCCGACTTTTTCATTTCCTCAATCTTTCTGATTATATCCAGCGACTCCGAACCACCCTCCAGAATCTCTGTTAATATTGCCTTGCCAAAGTTGAAACTCACGGACACGAGGGATGTCTTCGCGCTCTACAAATTCGAATTGGGCACTTTTTTGAAAATGTTGACTCCAAAAGCAGTTGAACGAAAAAGCAAGTTTGACGCGATGTGGCTCGATACCGGTGCCGCCGGCCCAAAAATGATTCCCTTAAAAGTTGTAGCCCCATTCATTTACTACAAAATTGCCGAGTTTCGCTGCTTCGTCATTTCGGAATCCGGAGATAAAAAATTAAATTTCCCAAAAAGCGCCAGGACATTGGAAAGCTTCCTGATTGGCTGAATTTTAGATATGGCCGCCGTTCGACCAATAGGAAGTGCTCGGCAGTTTGATTGACGTTGCAATGGAATTCTATGTATAGTATAATCGCGCAGAGGTGACAATGACTCATGCTTTTTCGATCTAATCATCGCATCTGGATAAATATCTAGACTCGTTCGCCTGCTCAAGAAAAACGAAATGAAATACGAAACTAAATTCAAGGGCTAAGTGCAACGTATGTCTTTTCTCATTCTCTATTCTAACCTCAAAATTCACGTGCTTGTATCTGGTTTTGACCGTCTCCGATTTCGATTTAGTCAAGAGCAGAATTGATTGTATCCATTTCATTAATAAGAAGGTTAAATTTAATGACCAATTTCCAGTTGTCTTTACCGATTGCCGAAAAATGCACTCGCAAAGTTTCGTCGGGAAAATATTCGCACGCTCGATAATTTTTTAATTTCCCGCCTAGACTGAATCGAATTATTTTATGGACATACGTTTACTAGAAACTTAATTCAGGCAACATGGAGCGATGAGTCACTGTCACCTCTGCGCGATTGTACTATATTTATTATTATGAATCTTTTTAAGTAAACGTAATTTTAAGATCTGTTGGCAATAGATAGCATACGGATTTTTGGTGAATTTTGTATTCGCAGGTAGGCAGCACTGAATTTTAACCTTTAAAAGCCGTCGATCCGATGACGCGACTGATCCGCCATCGCCGCCGATCAGCTGAACATTGAGTGAAGTGTCTTTGACTTTTATTTTCTCCCGCGACTTAAACATTTTTGTCATCCTGCTTGAGTAATAGCGATAGTTATCGCGCCAATTCGCATTTCTCTGCCCGTCGTCGCTCTTCCTTTGTGGTGTAGCAATTCTCATCGCGACACCGACTCCATGAGCTAGTCGGAGGTCAACGAGGTTAGGATCGCCCCCTTTCTTTCGAAAACCCGTGGTAACTCTTACGGATATTTTACTTACGCATGTAATTTAATATTTCTTTATCAAAAGAGTCGCCGGTGAAATTAGAAGAAACATGAATTCATGATTATAAACCGAACTGAAATCATTGTAACCTAACCTCAAAACTAGAAACGTCAAGTTAAATCGCCATTAAAATCGTTAAAGGGAGAAACTTCGACATTTATGGGTTAAAGGACATTTTCCGTTGCTCGTTGGTTAACGGCTAACTTTAATGTACCCAAATGTATCAAAAATCGTTCATTAATGACCCATATTAATGACGATTTTTCATTAATAAACGATTTTTCATTAATGAACGATTTCTAGGGCCGCGGTGGTCTAGTGGGTAGAGGTTCGGCCTCCGACCCCGCTGGTGCGGGTTCGAGTCCCGTCCGGGCGGTCACTTTTTTTTACTTTTTTAACACGAAAAATAGCCATGCGGGTCTCGGGATATATTTAGTCTTTGTCCTCATTTCACTTAAATAAATTATTAAATACTATACATCGATGGTGGCTGAATGCCCTAGCTGGCTGAGCCAATTTGCTATCATCCTCGATTCCCTAACTCGAATTCCTATTAATCATATTTCCTAAAAAAAAGAACGATTTCTAGTTAAGCATTAAATAGCTAATTCATGAGTGGCTAATTACTCATAATTACTGGAAATGTAACTGATAATAGCGAGAAAACGATCTATAATTTGTTTCACATGTAATTGAAAAGTATATCAATTCTCTGCGTTAGAAACAAATTAGAGGCGAACCGAGAATTTTGTTATACAATAATGTCAAAGTGTGAAACGTCAAATTTATAAAACGCGTGTTTAGAGGGAATGTCTGCTACTATGGATAGTGTCAAGTTTAAATTAACACCGCCAAAAGTACTAGCCATTGAAAATAATGCAACATTAAATTTGATTCCGGAAAAGAGTACACATTTTTACGAAAAAACTTACGTAGAATTTATTTCCTGGTGCGAGGAGTAACAGGTAAGATGTCATTCGGTATCTGCGCTATTCCCATGTTTTGCTGATATTGCTGCAAAGGGCTTAATAGCAAGTTTATTTGTTTGTTTTGTTTGGATTTTCTCTAATCTAATTTCTAATGTTGATCTAAGTTACGATCAACGGAAAAATCTTGTAACCAATTCGTGTGTTAATTGGCGATTAATGATCTCAACAATTAACGCACTCGCGCAAGCGCTCGTGCGTGAAAATGTCTCGATCATTAATCGCCATCATTAACACACTTGTTGGTTAAATAACTATTAAACTGGTTGGTAATACTGCACATTCAGTTTTAAATCTCGTTTAGCCTTAACAGTCCTTTAAAATATGTTGATAATACTGGGCGTAAGTCATTAATTCCATAGACTATTGCTGGGTTTATACGACGTTTAACGTTTAAGGATTAGTGTTTAAGCAAAGTAGAACTAACGTATTAGTGCTTATGCGTTCATACGAAGTTTTAAGGATTTTAACGTTTAACATTTATGTTTAAGGGTAGGCTACTTTCTACTTTTCCCTTAAAATCGTTAAACATAGGAGGTTATGTTCACGGCTTGTGTTTGTAAACAACCAAAGATTAAAAATGGACAGTTTTGATGACTTTGTGGCATCTATCCATATTGAAGCATTCAATCAGTGTACATAAATTGTGGTAAATTAATCGTTTCCACAAACACAGCTGATAAGTACAATGATGCCAGATTTACATATTCATTCTAAATCATTTGTTAAAACATGCGATTTAAGTAATTTGACGGAATTTTTAGCGATAAAAATGAAGAATTGAATATTGTAAACAATACTTTTATTGTTTTTTATATTCATTAGAAGAATTAGTTGCAAAACAGTATTTTCCTAAAGTTTGTGATAAAAGATCTGGCAACGTCGACGCGCATGCGCATTATCTAAAATTCTTAATTCTTAATTTTCGTATGAACGGCATCTTTCCCTTAAACGTTAAATGCTAAACGTTTCCTTAAACGTCGTATAAACCCACCATATGTAATATTAAGAGGTGACAGTTAAAATAAATAATGGAAACTCTTAATCATAAAAATATTTACTTCTCACCCTAGAGTGGGAAGTAATTATTTCTCTCCCTTAGGTCAGATGTGTTATTTTTGACACGATTTTGACAGCTGAAATTCGAATTTCTCTCCCGTTTGTGAAAAAAGTTTATTATTAAAGTTTTCAACTATAAACCAAAACAGCTGTTCTTTAAGCAAAAAGTTAGTCAAGAAATGGAAGGGATGGAATATTAGCTGCATATCGGACTAGAATTAAACAGACAAATTCCGGGTGGGCCGATGTTAATTTATTTATTGGATGTATCTGTTGTAAATACTTGGTTCTACAAATGACAAATTCGTCATTTCAACAAACATTAGCCTCTTCTGCAATCACATGGATCAAATCCCCCAGCTTTTACTAACCAATAAAACCAGCGATTCCTGGTTTCGTAATAAGTGTCCATTCTGCAGCTTGTGGGGTGACTCATGGTACGGCCGAGGTAGCAGAGGTGGTAATACAGATCTCTGCAACCGACCCTACCCATCTACTACCTCAGCCGTACCATGAATCACCGGGGTGACTCATGATACGGCCGAGGTAGCAGAGGTGAGGTTACGACGCAACTAATCTGCTACCTTGCTACCTTGGCCGTACCATGAGTCACCCCACAAGCCGTCACCACCTTTCTGTAGGTTATCTCATAAATAAGTACATAAAACAACACATACTTTACTCACACCCCGAATTACAATTTATAAAAATATATTACCTTAAAATAGAATCAATACCACCATATTAAAAACAGATTAGAAACTAGCTAACAGTTTACGTCGACCACATATAAAAATAAATACTCTGCCAGAACGGCACGTAAGTATTCAAGGGCTTGCAGAGCATCGCGGCCAGTGGAATGTTATCGCTCATCGTCATTAAAACCGAAGAAATCTGCCGTTTGCTGTACCTTTCGTAGAAAGGCGACCTCAACAAATACAGCAGCAACGCGACCGATCTCCTCGATATTTCCAACTTCTGTTTACCGGTCAAGGAACGCTTTCCCTTATCGTATAAACGTAAGCTGCAAAAAAATCCCTCTCACATTTCACATCACCCTTCCGATATTCGAGACTCACCTTCCCAAATCCAGCGCGAGCGACAGAACCCACTGCTTCCAGCTGTTGCCGCCGAAACAGGCCACCGACCCCAAGTGTATGATGGGCTTCATTATGTAGATGGCCTCGGCGATCAGCTGCTGTCCGGCGAGGGCCTGCTCTATGGTTTGCTCGTTGTCGAAGTTCGCCCTGTGTATCGGTTTCCAGGACCGTCCGTGCACCGGTGGGGAGGCGTCGATCTTCCTTATGATCTTGCCGGATCTCCTCAGGTTGAAGGAGATCGAGTCGAGCTGGGCGCGCGCCATCTCCGCCATTCCGTTCTCGTGGATCGGTTTGTGTAAATTTTTGCGTTCGAGCTGCGGGACCGGCGGTTCCTGAATTATGCTCTCTTTGTGGTGGAATATTAGTAGTAATCGCGATAGGCATCTGAAATATTAATTAATGTTTCGCAATGCGAATAGGAAACTATTTGTAATAGTCAGGTATTGAGAGATCAAAAAGTTGAAAATAGTTGGCAGCCCTTAAAACATAACCTAACTAACAGTAGTAGTTGTAGCAATAGATATTTTACTTTATAGTCTCTAACCAAGACTTTTATATAAATCATAAATTTACGGATATACAGTGAAATCAGAAGGTCAAAAATAGTTGACTGCACATTTTCTGAAAATAGAGATAGTAGTTCAAGTAATATTATGTTGGCAGTCTGAAATTCTCCATTGCAGACACTACATTTTGTTCATTTTGACATTTTGAAAATTTTTAACCCTTTCGCTGCGGCGTTAGGAAAATGCTTGCTGCGTAAGATTGGCCTGGTTGGTCAACAGCAACACAATAGGAAAAAGTATATACAGTGCGTTTTTTTATAGATGCACCATAGGGATTTACATGTTAAAATTTGTATGTCTGTTAATGGTTTTCCTATTGCGAATTTCAGTATAAATTTTGGTATGCTGGAAGTTTGCATTGTGTTTAACAAGTTCTAACAGTTTTTATAATAAAAAAATCGTAAATTTTAAAGAAATTAAAGAAAATATTTGACTAGTTTTGTTTTTAAATATTATTTTAGTTTTATCAGTAGGCGTGTTTGTTGTCGATAGAGAAAAAAACAACTGCCATAGTTAGAATTGGTTAGACATTTCGCACAAATGTACGTATAATTTAAAAGTGTACATAGTAAAAATTGTTACAATGTCTATTTATACCACCGAAGAAAAAGTGTTTATTATCACAGCGTATATTAGAGGTAACTCCGGTAGAGTGGTATGTGATCATTTTGCGGTGAATTATCCCGACCGGCCGATCCCAAATAAAACAACTGTTTTGAGGTTATAGTTAGGCAATTGCAAAACGTGAAAGACATTACTGTTCAGCTTATTACGGCAAACAATTTGAATATTTATTATGAAGTGAATAAATTTAAATATTTTCTAGAGCAATTTTTATTACGTTGTATTTCATATTCTAATTCGTATTTACAACTTTTGTAAGTTATTTATTATTGATTGTCAACAAACACGCCTACTAATAAAACAAATAATAATTAAGCACCGAAAAGTATTTTCTTAAATTTCTTTAAAATTTACGATTTCTTTATTATGAAAACTATTAGAAGTTATTAAAGACAATGTGAACTTAGAGTGTACCAAAAATGATACTGAAATTCGCAATAGGAAATCCATTAACAGGCATACAAAATTTAACATGTAAATCCCTATGGTGCATCTATAAAAAAACGCACTGTATAAGTTAACAGTATGTTTATTGTTTGTGGAAAATTGAAGAACTCGAAAGTAACTTCACGAAAAATTAAGAAATACGTTGATGCGGAAGCGGATTGTAAATATACGTCTGCAGCAGTGAAAGGGTTAAGGCTACTTGTTTTAAAAATAGTTTTTTTCCAATTTTTCCAGTTTTAAACACTAGCAGTTATTTCTAGAACCAATTATCACTACTAATAATACATTTAAGATTAATAATCTAGATGTTTTATTTAAATTTCAAGGTTTTCTTCCATGCCAAAATTCCCATTCTTAGTGACGCCACTGAACTTCTGTTAGTTAGGTTATGTTTTAAGGGCCGCCAACTATTTTCCTGTTAGTTAGGTTATGTTTTAAGGGCCGCCAACTATTTTCCTGTTAGTTAGGTTATGTTTTAAGGGCTGCCAACTATTTTCGACTTTTTGTTCTCATGGTTTCTTTTGTTTTGAATTATATTAATGAGAGAGAGAGAGAGAATACATTTATTAAGACACTCTTAAGAACAGCCTCAACAGGCGATTGACCAGAGGTCTTTACAGCCTATAATATTAACCCAGATTATGCCTAAAGTTCTATACGTAGGATGACTACTTTAAAGTTCTTCTTAAAATTGTGATGTACCTTCACTGAAATTGTATATTTACAGTATGCGTGTTAGAAAGTATTTTTTTCCGCTACCGACAACGTAACTAAACATTCATGGTTACAGGTACCGTAAGTGGCTGATAACATTCGTGGTGTTTGTTGTCCTTGGCGACGGAACTTAATTTTTCACTTACGAACACAGGAAAATAATAAAATAACAGAAACGTTACGCTCCATCAGGCGAGCATCACATTTTCGTCTATAGCATCGGCATCCTTTTTACATAACCACTGCTTAAAAGAGTCGTAACAGGACACATACCTTCTTCGATTTTGTCGGTAACAGGTTCTAACATGCAATATTCACAGCTTCGTTTGTATCCATGCCCACAAAAACTGTCACTGGATTGACACAAACAAACAAAATTCGACATTGTTTTCTCGGTTGCTGGGTTACCATAGGATACATAGGTGACTATAAAAATTTTGATCCCAAATATTACAAGCCGTATTTTAGAATACTTTCTAACCTTTTTCAAGTATTATATTTCTGGTAGCGGGAAAAAATTAATAAGCAACACGGAACGTAATAACAATTAACATTTTTGGCAGACGACGAGCCTCGGCTCGTATTCGTATGTTCCTCATTGCTTAAATAACTATTACATCAATAAATATTGTTATTATTATCTAGAATATCGTCAGCGCCATCTATCATTTTTTTAAATTCCAATAAGTACATTCAGTGATTATTCATTGACATTTGACATAACCTCTCTGTGTTTTTAAATCTTAATTACTTGAAAAACATACCACTTACTTCCTTTAATTTAAATCTTGGGCAAACATGGCTTAATGATTTTAAAATAATAGAAATTTTGATTTTTCCCTACTCATTCTTATTTATTAAAAAAAATTATATTTACTTGAAAACCTGTATAGACACTACAACAATCCATTTTCCACTAAATCCCCACAGTTTACTAGCAGTCAGTTCCAAGAAAACCTCACAATACTCCAAAACGGTCAGCCATAACTTCAGCTGATCGCCCGACGTGGGCAGTTCTTGCCTGCGAAACTCTGCGATAATCGTATCGTTGAACAGCACCAACAAATTCGACAAGCAGTACACCAACTCTGATACAATATGCGAATTGTTAATCCGGCCTAAAACAAACAAACAGGTTCAATAATTAAATGCAGATTAAATGTTATTTTGTTTAAGTTTCATACCAGCTATGAAATACGATATCCACTTGGTGGTCAGCTCGTAATCCGTGGCTTTCAACGGGTTCGTGGCCACCCATCTTCGATACGAGGCGTAGAATTCGGGCAGCGAAAAGATAATCGAAGACATCGGAACATAGGTTATGTTATGAACTTCAATCGGAAAACATAGAGTTACGTTTGATAAATCAAAGATAAGATATTGGGTACACGTATAGACTGAGTAGTTCAGGCTTTTGTTGATAGATGGTGCAAATAATTAAAAGAAATATATTCTGGACGCCACGAAAGTGTAATAATATGTAAAAACTGTAATGTGTTCTCTTACAGAAACTGTAATTGTAATTTTTCAGACAGCTAAATCGTAAAATTATGAATTTAATTAGTTTACTGCCTTACCATAGTTATTCAATGAATGGAAGGTACGTGTGATGCCTCTTAGATGGCGGGGTGTATGAACTGTCGCGCGCTAAAATAAAACCGGGTGACCCAGGGATCTGTAAAAGCTCCATAACTTATTTGCTATTAGAGATATCGACTTCTAGTTTTCTTGAACTGGTACCCACACTTATTCTACATATTTTAAAAATATGTGTGTTTTTGTACAGGGTGTCCCAATATACATAACAGAACAAAGTTATGTTTTTTTAAATGGAACACCCTATATTTTATACTTTATTTTCAATCCTATTGAGAAGCTGATAAAAATAGTATAAGATAGTACGGGTCTATTATGGACGGTTGGTTAGTTATGGACAAATTTGTGACAAAAACATGTACACATTGAAAAAATTGCAGAAGTGTTCCTGGCAAAGATAGCGTCATTTTTTATACACTAGAGAATTTTCCACATCATGAAGAATAATACACACCGGCTTTGGTTCTTTTTTGTTCATACTGCTATACAGGGTGTCAACATACGCAAAACAACGAATAACTATTTTTTTTCAAATGGAACACCCTATATATGTTGCCACCGATGTATGTCATTTTTGATGAGCTTTCCAATGATATACAGTTTGTATAACGAAATATTAAGGACTCTTGAAATTTGTCCTTAAAAACACCTTCTGCTGACTTTTTGAATTTTCAACCAAAACTATGCATATTTTGGAAAAACTATAAGAGACCAAAGTTGTAGAGCGGAAAATTTTCGATCGATATGAGTCTTTATACTTTTCCAATAATTTTTGCATTGCCCGCCAGAGTGCGCAAATTTTTATTAATAATTTGCACTAAACTTTATTTTCCACGCCCTAGCGGAAAAATGGGTAATTATAGAAAAATTCAAACGGCGATATCGATTGAAAATGTTCCGCTCTACAAATCTTAATAGAAGCAATTTTTACTCAAAATGCATAGTTTAATAAAAAGTAAAGAATCATTCGAAAACGCGAAAATTGATACATATATTTTCAATTTGCATTTTCAGCGAAAACTATGCATTTTGGGTAAAAATTGCTTCTATTAAGAGTTGTAGAGCGGAACATTTTCAATCGATATGGATCATTTGAATGTCCCTATAATTTTCCGTTTTTCCGCTAGAGGGTGCGGAAAATAGAGAATATTGTAATTTGTTAATAAAACATTTTAAAAGAAACGCTAAAATGCATTTACGGTCACGATTTTGTTTAAAATAATTCTTTCCTATTTCAACAACAGTTTGGAAATTAGCAGATGGGAAGCGCAACTCTCAATTTATCTCGGCCACGATATTACCATCATAAGCAATGGTGCGCGAGCATGGGGATAGATGGCGCAAGCATTACGATTTTAAGCATACATTTTAAATATCAAATTATCGAAGCAATTTAAACCTAAACAAAATCCAATCTACTTGTTTTGACATAAAATATTAAAGATATCAAGGGATAATTTATCAAATTAATCAGGTTATTTCCAAAATAAATGTTGGTTTGCATATTTTCACACCCCTCGCAATGATTGCAAATTATTCTATGTGACTATCGTCTATAGCAGTGGTTAATCAAATAATAACAAATACTTATTTATTTATTTATTTATTTATTTATTTTTTTTTTTAGGGAAGGATGGTTGATGGGATTGCGGGTTAAGGAGAGTGAATGATATTAGGGAAATTGGCGTAAGCTACTTGGCTATTCTGCCACAACCGATTCTTTGTAATAAATTCATATATTGATATGAAAGGACAACCACTAGACATCCATGGACCCGTGCGGCCATTTTTCATTCAGAAAAAGTGACCGCCCGGATGGGATTTGAACCCACGACCACGACTTATTTATTTTAACCAAGTAAATTTGAAATTGCGAGTAACGTATGTTCATTAACAAAACATCTCTGGAGTGCCATTATTTTTTATTTTTTTAAATATAAGTTGGCACACATGTTAGGAATTGACATACAAAACGTCTAGCAACAAGTTCTTAGTTGAAAGCAGTGACGGTTCGCGGGTTTTTTTCTGGTAGGGCCGAGGAGCAAGAGGTGGTAATACAGATGATGGCTGCGTGACCGCACCTATCTGTATTACCACCTCTTGTTCCTCGGCCGTACCAGAAAAAACCCCGCGAACCGTCACTGGTTTGAATAGATTAAAGTTGCTTATTATGTCCCGCTCGTTATTTATGTATCAAATTCACTTAAATTTCATTGCCCATTCTAAGAAAAGAATAATCACGAAAGCGAAATTAGAAATTCGATATCGCCAAGTGCGCGAATTAGCGGAATTTATCTGAAAATACGAATTATGTAAATATTTGAAGCAATCTAAATGTAAATAAGTTAATAGAGCGTGAAACACGCGTACGCACAGACACCGTCTTGAGTGGCGAAGAAGACAGCGGGGGTAGCGGCAGCGGCAGCAACTCGAGTGTTTGGAGTGGTCCTCTTCATGCAGAAGCAATGAGTCGAACGTTAAGTACGCAATCCGGAAACCACCGGAAATGCTAAGCTCCCATTTAGACTTAGTCTGATTCCATTATCTGCCCTTTGCGCCCGTCTTAAACCCTTTCTCCCCTTTCTCTTCTGTCAACAGAATAAAACTTAAATGTTTTCATTATTTTAACAAGTGCGAATGCTCTTCCGGATGGGAGCGGATGAAGTCTTCACGCCGGGGGGTCGTGATTTAATCTCGGATGTATTTTTTCTAATTATATCTCGGTAAATATAATCAAAACATTCGTAAGAATTAATGCTGTCGATAATAGTATATTACATAACTAGAGTTCACGAACGCGTAATTGCGTTACAACTCGCGTTATGTACTATGTTTTACCTTCGACCTTACATTTATTCGCTTAAACTACAGAAATATTGAAACTGTATCTTGTCAGGCTGACGTTTAAATTTGTATTAAATTAGCCGGTAATGGCAATGTAGGACGACTACCAACTAAGCAAACGAATTATCACCGTTCGAACTATTTATTTTCCGTCGAATAACATATTGTCCAATACATTGATTGAACAAATTTAAGGATACGGATCGTTGTACTCACTTTGAAGTGTTAATCTACTAAGATACCATTGCGATGGAAGTACCGATAAGGCATAACGTGGAGTTTATTGTGTCGGTTATTCTTTTAACCAATAAGTTGCAATCTGACGTTTAAATGTCACTGTCACTTTTATTATTTAAAGACGAACAGGCGAACGCGGGGGACTCGGCGGACGTTAATTGTAATTTGCTAATAAGTATGTAACGTTGCGGGATGGCAGGACAAAACTCAACTAATGACTCTGCCACTTACGGTACGTTACCTTAGAATTACGGTATGATATAAAATAACTGCTTATCCTTCTTTTGCTGGTTTATTATGACTAATGATATTATATTTTCGGCTGTGTAAACGATCTTTCAAATGGTAAACGGAATACATAAATTGAGGTTAAGTTCTGCAATTATATTGATTGATATTTACTATTTCACAATGTTTATTAACAAATTCTTTGCTATTTCGATGTGTTTTTTACCTTAAATCCTCTTCTGAGGCTCCATTTCTAGTTTCAAACAGTAACGATTTAAAAATGGATTCCGTGACAGTCAATAGAAACGTTTACAATGCCGAAAATATAATGTCAGCTTATGAAAAACTTACCGATATATGATGATGGTTTAATTACATAAATATTTCTTAATATAAAATAATCCATATTTCCTTAAAATATGTTAGAAGCACTCGATGAATATGTTACGGCTTTCGGAACAAAAAAAAAAAAAAGAAGTGTGCGGGGGGAATATTTAAAACTGGTAATAATAATTTAATTAAAGTGAAGAGCGGTTTTTTCCTCGGATTCTCTCGAACGGGGGGAATCGCCGGAGACGCTGTATAATGAAAATTTCACAATTAACAATGCGTTATGTGTGTGGTGTAAGTGGTGATTTTTTGTCGTCGGGCCGTGAACAGACAGAGATCCAGTTTGTGTATTGGGTAGGCGAGGAGAGGAGAAAAAGATTAAATGCTATGAAAGAGTCGGCTGGTTCCGACAATCCAATCTCTTGATATTGGTAATTAATGGTCGTCTGTTGTCAGCCGACTTTCGAACACAATGAAAAGCTGCTGCTTTTTAAAGGACCGACCATCACTCAACTCGGTGCTTCGTCGGTCTCCACCGACACAACGGGACACCGAGACACCGAACACTTCGAGAATGCCTATTGGTTATTCGATGTTGTACAGAAAATGGCGCCCGTGGAATAAAAATAACGTTTTATTATATTAATTCTAATCAATTTTAAAGCAGTATACAAGTATACAATTTTCAATTCTTTAGTTACAGTTGTGGGTGTTGCTATTTTGTTTCCAGCTGTGTTATGTCAATTGTTTTAAAGGAATGTCAAAAATGGTTCATTCTGGATGTACCCTGAAATTTTTAAGCTAATTCCAGCAGAGATTAATTTTTTACAATTTTTCTTATCGCTGAATGCAATTTTCATTCCCTCCGTTTGAGTTTATTGTGAGTGTTGCTATTTTGTTTCCAGCTGTGTTATGTGAATTGTTTTAAAGGAATGTCAAAAATGGTTCATTCTGGATGTATCCTAAAATTTTTAAGCTAATTCCAGCAGAGATTATTTTTTTACAATTTTTCTTATCGCTGAATGTAATTTTCAATTCCTCCGTTTGATTTTGTTGTGAGTGTTGCTATTTTGTTTCCAGCTGTGTTATGTCAATTGTTTTAAAGGAATGTCAAAAAATGGTTCATTCTGGATGTACCCTGAAATTTTTAAGCTAATTCCTGCAGAGATTAATTTTTTACAATTTTTCTTATCGCTGAATGCAATTTTCATTTCCTCCGTTTGATTTTGTTGTGAGTATTGCTATTTTGTTTTCAGCTGTGTTATGTCATTTGTTTTAAAGTAATATCAAAAAGTGGTTCATTCTGGATGTATCCTGAAATTTTTAAGCTAATTCCTGCAGAGATTAATTTTTTACAATTTTTCTTATCGCTGAATGCAATTTTCATTTCCTCCGTTTGATTTTGTTGTGAGTGTTGCTATTTTGTTTCCAGCTGTGTTATGTCAATTGTTTTAAAGGAATGTCAAAAAATGGTTCATTCTGGATGTACCCTGAAATTTTTAAGCTAATTCAACCAGAGATTAATTTTTTACAATTTTTCTTATCGCTGAATGCAATTTTCATTTCCTGCGTTTGAGTTTGTTGTGAGTGTTGTTATTTTATTTCCAACTGTGTTATGTCAATTGTTTTAAAGGAATGTCAAAAATGGTTCATTCTGGATGTATCCTTCAATTTTTAAGCTAATTCCTGCAGAGATTAATTTTTTACAATTTTTCTTATCGCTGAATGCAATTTTCATTTCCTGCGTTTGAGTTTGTTGTGAGTGTTGTTATTTTATTTCCAGCTGTGTTATGTCAATTGTTTTAAAGGAATGTCAAAAAATGGTTCATTCTGGATGTATCCTGCAATTTTTAAGCTAATTCCTGCAGAGATTAATTTTTTACAATTTTTCTTATCGCTGAATGCAATTTTCATTTCCTGCGTTTGAGTTTGTTGTGAGTGTTGTTATTTTATTTCCAGCTGTGTTATGTCAATTGTTTTAAAGGAATGTCAAAAATGGTTCATTCTGGATGTACCCTGAAATTTTTAAGCTAATTCAACCAGAGATTAATTTTTTACAATTTTTCTTATCGCTGAATGCAATTTTCATTTCCTCCGTTTGATTTTGTTGTGAGTGTTGCTATTTTGTTTCCAGCTGTGTTATGTCAATTGTTTTAAAGGAATGTCAAAAATGGTTCATTCTGGATGTACCCTGAAATTTTTAAGCTAATTCAACCAGAGATTAATTTTTTACAATTTTTCTTATCGCTGAATGCAATTTTCATTTCCTCCGTTTGATTTTGTTGTGAGTGTTGCTATTTTGTTTCCAGCTGTGTTATATCAATTGCTTTAAAGGAATGTCAAAAAATGGTTCATTCTGGATGTATCCTGCAATTTTTAAGCTAATTCCTGCAGAGATTAATTTTTTACAATTTTTCTTATCGCCGAATGCAATTTTTCAAGTTTGTTTTGAGCGTTGATATTTTGTGTCTACCTGTGTTGTCACAATTTTTTTTACGGAAATATCCGTTTTGGGATCCCTAGATGCCATTTCAACAATTTCTGGAAAAAAAAATGTGTGTGTGTTGTGTGTCCGTGCGCGCTGTATCTCAAAAACTAATAGAGCTATTGATATGAAACTTTGAATGTCCGTCTCATTTGATAATCTGAAAAACCGAAAAACTTTTGGTAAAGTTTCGTACACCGGAAGTGGGTGTTTACCTTAACTGTTTTTTGTTTTTTTCCAATAATTTCTTAAATATGAAAAATATCACAAAAACATTTAAACAAACATTGAAGACAATAAAGAAATGAGCATCTTTGGTTTGAAAATATTTTTCATAAAATCATTGTTATTCGAGAAAAAAATTTATTAATTTTGTTTTAATTTTTGGTTTATAATTATGAAACAATAACAGTTACAGCAAATTTATGTTAATAATAATTGTAGACAATGCCAAAATGAACAATTTATAAAGAATAATTTTTTTTCGAAATCCCTTTAGTTTTTGAGTAAACTGAGTTTTTGAATTTGAAGTATAATTTTTCCATCTTTCATAATTTTGAAGTTTCAAACGTCAGTTTCATCCGATCCCACAAATTGCTCAGTTACATTTAAAATATGATTTAAAGTGAAAATAAACCATGAAATTCTAAATGTAAATAACTAGTATTAATCGTATCATTTTTTTTGGCCACATCCATGTAGTCAGCTCCAGGTAATGGTAAATTAGGTATAGTCTTAGATTAATTTGATTAATCTGACATTTTAGTTATGCATATAATTGACTTGTTAAACTGTGAATTTATTTATTCAAACAATAAACTATGCATATCGATTAAGTTTTCCAATTTATCCGATTTAAGTTTTAAACGTTAATCGCATATTAGAGGTAATTCCCTCCTAAGAAATGAGAACACGTGAGGGTAGTGCTACTTAGAGCCCTTCCTAATATATCACGCCGTAATAGATTTGTTAAATATGTAAGTTCGCGTTTCGAAATAGGTAAGTAAATATCCTTACACATCTGATAAATAATAAACATGTTACGGAAGGTTGCATTACTGGGAAGACCACATGGGTCCTGCAAGCGCCGGGGGCTAAGACCCAAGACAAAGTTAAGTTAGCCCCCGGCTTGAATTAGAAATGCGATAACTAATGTAACACTCGGAGACCACATCCGCTACTCTCTAACTCTCTGCTCTCTTACTCTCTACCACCCCACCACCCCCCATGCCCGTGTATAAGCCGAAGATCTATTAAAAATGCAAACGGTATTCGTGGATATTACTTGAATGTGATTTGTATCCCTTTTAAGGCGATGTGCACTTACTACTTTAATAATTAGACAAAGTACCCGTTTTTTAAGCTTCATTTGAAAAAAAAGGAGTAAATACAACTTCGCATTTGTATTCTTACACACTTACAATAATGGTGAGCTAAATCTGCTGCGAATGGACGTGTTAAGAACAGTTAATTTTTTTCGATTTTGAGAAAAAGAAATGTGCACCTGGAAGTTTAAAAATTTGTAAAAAGGTTACCACCTGCGGAAACTGCTTAAAAATGAATAAATTCATCGAAAATTAAAGTATCTTTGATTTGTCGCAGAATGGTTGAAGTATCCTAGTTGAAAACAAAATGGCGACAGTGTAAACTTGAATTTGAGTCAACGAAATTTGCATCTGGAAGTTTGAAAATTTGTAAAAAAATTATCACTCGCGGGATTTGCTTAAAAATGTATAAAGCCATCGAAAATGAATGTATCTTTGGTTAACCGCAGAATGGTTGACGTATCCTAGTTGAAAACAAAATGGCGACGGTGCAAACTTGAATTTGAGTTGACGAAATTTGCATCTGGAAGTTTGAAAATTTGTAAAAAAATTATCACCCGCGGGAGTTGCTTAAAAATGTATAAAGCCATCGAAAATGAATGTATCTTTGGTTAACCGCAGAATGGTTGACGTATCCTAGTTGAAAACAAAATGGCGACGGTGCAAACTTGAATTTGAGTTGACGAAATTTGCATCTGGAAGTTTGAAAATTTGTAAAAAAATTATCACCCGCGGGAGTTGCTTAAAAATGTATAAAGCCATCGAAAATGAATGTATCTTTGGTTAACCGCAGAATGGTTGACGTATCCTAGTTGAAAACAAAATGGCGACGGTGCAAACTTGAATTTGTGTCAACGGAATTTGCATCTGGAAGTTTGAAAATTTGTAAAAAAATTATCACCCGCGGGATTTGCTTAAAAATGTACAAATCCATCGAAAATGAATGTATCTTTGATTTGTCGCAGAATGGTTGACGTATCCTAGTTGAAAACAAAATGGCGACGGTGCAAACTTGAATTTGAGTTGACGAAATTTGCATCCGGAAGTTTGAAAATTTGTAAAAAAATTATCACCCGCGGGATTTGCTTAAAAATGTATAAATCCATCGAAAATAAATGTATCTTTGGTTAAACGCAGAATAGTTGACTTATCCTAGTTGAAAACAAAATGGCGACGGTGCAAACTTGAATTTGAGTCAACGAAATTTGCATCTGGAAGTTTGAAAATTTGTAAAAAAATTATCACCCGCGGGAGTTGCTTAAAAATGTATAAAGCCATCGAAAATGAATGTATCTTTGGTTAACCGCAGAATGGTTGACGTATCCTAGTTGAAAACAAAATGGCGACGGTGCAAACTTGAATTTGAGTTGACGAAATTTGCATCTGGAAGTTTGAAAATTTGTAAAAAAATTATCACCCGCGGGAGTTGCTTAAAAATGTATAAAGCCATCGAAAATGAATGTATCTTTGGTTAACCGCAGAATGGTTGACGTATCCTAGTTGAAAACAAAATGGCGACGGTGCAAACTTGAATTTGTGTCAACGGAATTTGCATCTGGAAGTTTGAAAATTTGTAAAAAAATTATCACCCGCGGGATTTGCTTAAAAATGTACAAATCCATCGAAAATGAATGTATCTTTGGTTAACCGCAGAATGGTTGACGTATCCTAGTTGAAAACAAAATGGCGACGGTGCAAACTTGAATTTGAGTCAACGAAATTTGCATCTGGAAGTTTGAAAATTTGTAAAAAAATTATCACTCGCGGGATTTGCTTAAAAATGTATAAAGCCATCGAAAATGAATGTATCTTTGGTTAACCGCAGAATGGTTGACGTATCCTAGTTGAAAACAAAATGGCGACAGTGTAAACTTGAATTTGAGTCAACGAAATTTGCGTCTGGAAGTTTGAAAATTTGTAAAAAAATTATCACCCGCGGGAACTGCTTAAAAATGTACAAATCCATCGAAAATGAATGTATCTTTGATTTGTCGCAGAATGGTTGACGTATCCTAGTTGAAAACAAAATGGCGACGGTGCAAACTTGAATTTGAGGCAACGAAATTTGTATTTGGAAATTTGAAAATTTGTAAAAAATTTATCACCCACGGGATTTGCTTAAAAATGTACAAATCCATCTAAAATTAATGTATCTTTGATTTGTCGCAGAATGGTTGACGTATCCTAGTTGAAAACAAAATGGCGACAGTGCAAACTTGAATTTGAGATAACGAAATTTGCATCTGGAAGTTTGAAAATTTGTAAAAAAATTATCACCCGCGGGATTTGCTTAAAAATGTACAAATCCATCGAAAATGAATGTATCTTTGATTTGTCGCAGAATGGTTGACGTATCGTAGTTGAAAACAAAATGGCGACGGTGCAAACTTGAATTTGAGTCAACGAAATTTGTATTTGGAAGTTTGAAAATTTGTAAAAAATTTATCACCCGCGGGATTTGCTTAAAAATATACAAATCCATCGAAAATGAATGTATCTTTGATTTGTCGCAGAATGGTTGACGTATCGTAGTTGAAAACAAAATGGCGACGGTGCAAACTTGAATTTGAGTCAACGAAATTTGTATTTGGAAGTTTGAAAATTTGTAAAAAATTTATCACCCGCGGGATTTGCTTAAAAATATACAAATCCATCGAAAATGAATGTATCTTTGATTTGTCGCAGAATGGTTGACGTATCGTAGTTGAAAACAAAATGGCGACGGTGCAAACTTGAATTTGAGTCAACGGAATTTGCATCTGGAAGTTTGAAAATTTGTAAAAAAATTATCACCCGCGGGAACTGCTTAAAAATGTATAAATCCATCGAAAATGAATGTATCTTTGGTTAACCGCAGAATGGTTGACGGATCCTAGTTGAAAACAAAATGGCGACGGTGCAAACTTGAATTTGAGTCAACGAAATTTGCATCTGGAAGTTTGAAAATTTGTAAAAAAATTATCACCCGCGGGATTTGCTTAAAAATGTATAAATCCATCGAAAATGAATGTATCTTTGATTAACCGCAGAATAGTTGACGTATCCAAGTTGAAAACAAAATGGCGAAGGTGCAAACTTGAATTTGAGTCAGCGAAATTTGCATCTGGAAGTTTGAAAATTTGTAAAAAAATTATCACCCGCGGGAACTGCTTAAAAATGTACAAATCCATCGAAAATGAATGTATCTTTGATTTGTCGCAGAATAATTGACATATCTCAGCTGAAAACCAAATCACAATCTCACAATTCTTTCTCGTAATGGAGAAAATAAAAATTTCGGATTTGGTCTTTAATCTTTAATCTTAACAATGCGTATTTATTGTGATGTATTTTGCAATCTTGTAGACTTCTAATTGCGGTTATTCAATTTTTATTCCTTATTTCCGTCTCGCAAAAGCATACAAGTCGCCAAGAATCCCTCGGCAAAAATGATTTACCGCGCGATAATCGCGTGCATTAACGTTATTAAAATAAATACCGACAATAAATAAGAAATTTCGAGGGTGGGCATATCTTTCCGCCGGGTGCCGCCGGCGCAGGGGGTCGGGGGGATGTTTGGGCGAAGTGAGGTGTGCAAAGTGAAGTAATGCGAGATATAGGAGTGTGCAAAGTTAAATAAAATACTTCTTGTCTTGGAGAATAGCTGCACATGAGCGGCTCCGGGTATCGACCGGCTCGCCCGGATGAGGACATTACCCGGAGCTCCCAATACTCAGCGCAATGCTACTCCAGGTCCTCATCCCCATCCCCCCGATTCCATCCCCCCGCGATGTGTATCCCCCCACCTTTTCTCCTGCTCTCTCGAAAGCGCGCGGTGCAGCATCCCCCCAAACAAAAGTGTCCCAAGATTGCCCGCAGAAATCATCGCCGCTGTATATAAAAAAAAAATACCATATTTAATATCAACGGATTTTTTTTATTCACAATAGAAATTTTAGAAAGAGTAAAATAACGAAATCTTTTATGACAAATAATTAAAATTATCTAATAATTACTTTACATTCGTAAAACAGAATCGGATGCAAATTGATTAAAGTGAACTAACACACAAAACGTGTAAGAGTTTTCCAAATTCTTACTGAAGAACTCAAAACAAATATTTTTTGTTGCAGCATTCGCAGAAATCAGAATTAAAGATTAATTTCTTATAAATGTAGACAGTTGCAACTTTAAAGACGTCACAACTACATGTTACGTTGACATCAAATTTTTCAAAATGTAGCCGTTTGTAGTTTTTACAAAATCATAATTTCCTATGCATTATGAGTAAATTTAGTACATTTCAAGTCGATGGCAGTTGTTTTTATATTTTTTTGAAGCCTTTCAAATGATTCATTTTTTTTTCATAATTTCGCGCGCTGTTTATCAAAAGTATCACAAGATTTGATGCTCGGGTGTATCCAGCTCTTCCCGAAAACACAATCTAGAATAAATTTTGAGTAATTTTGGAAAGTTACAAATCGCTGGCAATTGTTTTTATATTTATTTGAAGCCACCAAAATTAGAACAATTTTTCACGATTTTTTTGCACTGATTACATGAAATTCTAACAAAATCTAGTGATGGTGTGTATCTAGTTTTTTGTGTGGTAATAATATCGAATGATTTTTGAGTAATTTTGGAAAATTTACGTCGACGATAGTTATATATTTTTTTATGGGAGTTGACGAACTTTGAAAAAAAATAAAATTAATAAACCGTTGCGTGGAAATTTTTAATGGGAGCTAGTGAGTTTTATAAAAAAAATCGAAATTAATAAATCGGTGCGTCCAAATTCGGAGCGCGACGTGAAGAAATTATATTTTTTCCGGCGTGTAATCATCCGCTTAAGAGTTACCTTTAAATCTGACGAAAAATAACTGCACATAAAGAATTTTTCCACTCTATTTGAATTTACCTAACGAGTAGAATACATTATCGTAAGGATTTAAAAAATCGGGTCATCACCTAAGGAGTTATGGTAAAAATAGTACAAACAATTGAAGAGAAAATTTGCATTTACTACCTCAACTGCATGTGTTCGATAATTGTAATCCTTTGGTGGAAGAATTTTCAAAATCTGATCATCCGATCAATAGTTATTGCAAAAAAACGAAAAACAATTGAGCGTCGAATTTTGTCTTTTCATCTCATCTGCATCGTTTTAACGAGTACAATACATTGCTTGAAGAATTTTTCAAATTCGGTCGTTTATTTAAGAGTTATCCTCAAAAAACGGAAAAACAATTGAAAGTCGAATTTTTGTTTTTCATCTCATCTACATATTTTCGATGAATGTTATCCATTGATGGACACATTTTTTAAATCTAGTCATCCGCTTAAGAGTTACCTTTAAATCTGACGAAAAACAACTGCAGATAAAGATTTTCTCCACTTTATTTGAATGCACCTAACGAGTGGAATACATTATCGTAAGGATTTAAAAAATTGGGAGTTATGGTAAAAATACTACAAACAATTGAAGAGCAAATTTGCATTTACCACCTCACCTGCACGTGTTCGATAATTGCAATCCTTTGGTGGAAGAATTTTCAAAATCTGATAACTGAATCAATAGTTATTGCAAAAAACAAAAAAACAATTGAGCGTCGAATTTTGTATTTTCATATTATCTGCATCGTTTTAACGAGTACAATACATTGCTTGAAGAATTTTTCAAATTCGGTCGTTTGTTTAAGAGTTATCCTCAAAAAACCGAAAAACAATTGAAAGTCGAATTTTTTTTTTTCAGCTCATCTACATATTTTCGATGAGTGCTATCCATTGATGGACACATTTTTTAAATCTAGTCATCCGCTTAAGAGTTACCCTTAAATCTGATGAAAAACAACTGCACATAAAGATTTTTTCCACTTTATTTGAATTCACCTAACGAGTGGAATACATTATCGTAAGGATTTAAAAAATTGGGAATTATGGTAAAAATACTACAAACAATTGAAGAGCAAATTTGCATTTACCACCTCAACTGCATGTGTTCGATAATTGCAATCCTTTGGTGGAAGAATTTTCAAAATCTGATAACTGGATCAATAGTTATTGCAAAAAACAGAAAAAACAATTGAGCGTCGTATTTTGTGTTTTCATCTTATCTACATCGTTATAATGGGTACAATACATTGCTTGAAGAATTTTTCAAATTCGGTCGTTTGTTTAAGAGTTATGCTGAAAAAACGGAAAAACAATTGAAGGTCGAATTTTTGTTTTTTAGCGCACCCGTATATTTTCGACACGTGGAATCCATCGATGGGCTTTTTTTCACGATCTGAACATCCGTTTAAGAATTAAGGTTAAGTAACTGGTGAAATATTGATTGCAGACCTTTCGGTTTCTCTCGCTTATTGAGTATACGGTATGTATCAGTCAGGGGCGGCTCGTTAAGTAGAGCCAAGGGGCCATGGCACTACCTGTAGTTTCAATCTCGGTAACAATTTTGCCTATTATTATTAATATCTCGATAAATAATTGTGATGGAAATTTGATTTTCTCAAGAATTATAAAAAACATTGCAATGAATCTAGATATGTGGACAGTTGTTTTTTGAGAGCTTTTGTTTTTAAAATACATCATTCGAAAGTATCGCTTTTTGAAATGGATAGTAGTTATTCGTGACGGTTCGCGGTTTTTTTTTAGTACGGCAGAGGTGGTAATACAGACAGGTGGGGTTGGTTGCAGAGATCTGTATTACCACCTCTGCTTTTACAAAAAAAAAAATCTGGTGAAACCGTCATCACACCACAGCCTACTTTGTTTTGAGAACATCGTGAATGAATTACAGTTATAGATTGTGTACACTGATACCCATTTCTGGTACAGTGATGGAGAGTGACTTTGACATTACGTAATTGTAATGACACTCTTAACGACGCGACGCCACCCACCGAGAATCCGCCGTCTTATCAATTCCGTTCTTTCGGAATACAACTGTGTGAATGGTCGAATCGTCGGTGCCACCCACGCACAATCGGACTGTTGAATGACAATAAGAGAAATTGGTGGGATTCGCGGATTCCCGCCGACCAATGGAAACAGTCGGCACGGTTCGAGTTTCTAGAAATGTGGATCTTATTGCCGCGCGTTGTGGGATTGGAGGACGCGGCGCCGTTTCGAGACGCGTCGCGACGCGCCATTGGACGTTTGCGTTTTTTTTTTTCGGTACGATTGTTCTGTATATCTGCAATTGTTATTTGTGCGCAGAATTCGGATTCCGGCACTGGCGGCGGCGACGAGAGAGGCACAGAAGTTCACCGTCGCGTTATCGATCCCCTCTCGCGGGCAAGAATTGTTTAAAATGTCAACGGGTCGGATGACGCCCATCCGAAACAATTGTTGTTTCGTCGCCGGCCCTTTGTTTGCCACGGCGAATTATTGTCGGATCGATTTTTTCATCATACATCGTGCTCTAGATCTCATTAGTGCGTTTTAAAATGTGTAATAATAATAATAGTATTCCTTCGTTAGCATCCATACGAGTATGACTCTGGATGCTTAGTAATTGACTAGATATATCGAGCGATATAAATCGACGACAAAGTTGGCGTTGGAAATCTCGAGTGATGTCTGCACTAAAGTACGATCACACGGGTGAAATGCTGGTTCAGGTTAAAAAATGGTTACTTTCTCCGATTTGATGGTATCATAGCTATTTATATTTACGTTTTCGTGGTTTATTTTTAATTAAAATCATATTTTAAATGTAAATCGAGCGTTGTGTAAACTCGGATGAAACTGACGTTTAAAACGTCAAAATTATACTTTAAATTCAAAAACTCAGTTTCCTCAAAAACTAGAGGGATTTAGAAAAAAACTTATTCTTTATAAGTTGTTTATTTTAGCCTTCTCTGTAATTATTATCAACATAAATTTGCTGTAACTATTATCGTTTTATAATTATAAACCAAAAATGAAAAAAAAAATAATAAATTTTTTTCTCGAATAAAAATGATTTTATGAAAAATGATTTCAAGCAAAAGATGTTCATTTCTTTGTTGTCTTTAATGCTTGTTTAAATATTTTTATGATATTTTTCATATTTAAGAAAATATTGGCAAAAAACAAAAAACAGTTAAGGTAAACGCCCACTTCCGGTGTACGAAATTTTACCAAAAGCTTTTCAGTTCTTCGGATTATCAAATAAGACGTATGTTGAAAGTTTCATATCAATTGCTGTATTAGGTTTTGAGATACAGCAGACACACACACAATTAAAAAACTAAAATAAATTCCTCTCGGGACAAAAATGCCTCCAAATAAGGCAAGAAGAAGCAAAATATTGCAAATATTATATTAAATATAAAGTACACCATGAAGGTAACTACAGGTACGAGTGGAAGATCATCAATGGAATGAACTCCGCCTTTTCCACGTGTGGTCAGAATTTTAGTTGATTTTTTTTTGTACAATAATTTGAAATGTTATGTAAATACGTGGAATAAACAATAAATACCATACCATAAATACCAGAGACACACATACACACACACAGACACAATTTTTTTTTTCCAGAAATTGTTGAAATGGCATCTAGGGACCCCAAAACGGATATTTCCGTAAAAAAAAATTTTGAAAAAATCACAGTCACAATACTTTCTCCTACTTCGTAACGGAGAAAGTAAAAACGGTGACATGTCAGATATTAACATCTGACATATGTCAACATAACAACAAGCGCTTTACGCGTGCTCGTGTGATCTTTGTTCAGACATGAGTTTGGATTTCCAGCGCCAATTTCGTCATCGATTTTTGTTGTTCGCTCTTTATTTATCATTTCAGGAATTAACGACGTTAATCTATTACAAAAAAAATTGTGATGTGGCCATCATGTTACTTTCTCCGATTTAGTGATTTATATTTATTTAGCAATTTAAATCTAATTTTAAATGTGCATGAGCGTTTTGTAGAGTCGGATGTAGCTGACATTTAAAAAGTCAAAATTTTGAAAGATGACATTTAGAAAGATGAATTTTATATATTTAAATTCTAATAGTCGGATTACTCAAAAACCAAATAGATTTCAGAAAAAACTTATTTTTTATAAGTTATTCATTTTGGCATTCTCTACAATTATTATTAACATAAATTTACTGTAACTATTATCGTTTTATAATTATGAACCAAAAAGGCAAAAAAAAAAATTTTTTTTTTCGAATAACTGCGATTTTATGAAAAATATTTCGTGTGTTGCCGTTTTGTTTTTCCTATGATATAGCCATTGTTTTTACGGAAAATCAAAACTGCATGTATCTTGAACTTTTGAAGCAAATTCCTCGTTTGGTTACTTATTTACAATTTTTCAAATCTTTACATGCAATTTTCGATTTCTAAGTTTAAAGAGTTGTTTGGTTTTCACCTAAAATACGGCAGTTGTTTTTACTGAAAATCAAAAACGCAATTATTTTTTTTATGTATTTTGTGCTTTTAAAGAAAATTCCTTGTTTGATATTTTTTTAACAATTTTTAAAACAATTAAATGCAATTTTTTTAATTCCCAGTTCAAGTGTTCAGAGCGTTGTCGTTTTGTTTTTACCTAGAATATGGCAATTGTTTTTACTGCAAATCAAAAATGCATTATTTGTTCAAGTATCTTAAGAATTTGGACGAAATCCCTCGTTTAATTATTTTTTTACAATTTTTGAAATCGTTTAATTGGAATTTTTGAGTCTTGATTGCTAGTTTACAGCGTTGTTGTTTTGTTTTTATCTTGCATATGGCAACTGTTTTTACTGCAAATCAAAAAAGGATTATTTGTTCATGTGTCTTGAGCATTTGAATGAAATCCCCCGTTTAATTATATTTTTTTACAATTTTTGAAATCGTTAAATGCAATTTTTGAGTTTTGATTTCAAGTTTACAGTGTTGCTGTTTTCTTCTTATCTAAGAACCTTAGTTAGTTACCTTAGTTCAGACATAACTTTGGATTTCCAGCGCCAACTTCGTCATCGATTTTTGTTGTTCGCTCTTTATTTATCATTTCAGGAATTAACGACGTTAACCTATTACAAAATAATGCAATCAACATCCCCAGGTTAGTCGATTATCAGAATCAAGCAACGTTGACCGCGTTTTCTAGTTGAAAATAGCCGGTGGCATCGGCCTGTATGTGTGTGTGTCTGTCTGTGCGCGCTGTATCTCAAAAACTAATAAAACAATTGATATGAAACTTTGAAAATCTGTCTTATTTGATAATCTGAAGAATTAAAGAGCTTTTGGTAAAATTTCGTACACCGGAAGTGGGCGTTTACCTTAACTGTTTTTTGTTTTTTGCCAATATTTTCTTAAATATGAAAAATATCACAAAAGCATTCAAACAAACTTTGAAGATAACAAAGAAATGAACATCTTTTGCTTAAAAACATTTTTCATAAAATCATTTTTATTCGAGAAAAAAATGTATTATTTTTTTTTTAATTTTTGGTTTATAATTATGAAACGGTAATAGTTACAACAAATTTATGTGAATAATAATTGTAGAGAATGCCAAAATGAACAACTTTTAAAAAATAAGTTTTTTTCTAAATCTCTTTAGTTTTTGAGTAAACTGAGTTTTTCAATTTGAAGTATAATTTTTCCATCTTTATAATTTTGACGTTTTAAACGTCAGTTTCTTCCGCTCGATGTACATTTAAAATATAATTTCAATTGAAAATAAACCTATGAAAACGTAAATATATAAAGTCGGAGAAAGTAACATGATGGCCACATCACTATTTTTATTAATTTCTTTAACAATAAATTAATTTTATATCATCGCACCCGCCTTACGTACCGCTAGACAAATATGAATAAAACTTAATTGAATTAACTGCGGCTTTATTTGCACATGATTATGTGCGTGATAATTGTGCGGATTAATTAAATTATGAATTAAAATAAATTAAAACACGCCCCGCGGTCGACCTTTAGCACAAGTTTATTGGATTACAAATCGGCACAGGATTTTTCTTATCTGTTTATACGTTGCCAGATCGTATGAATACGTAAAGTAATTAAGAGTAAAATTAAGCATTGTTTATTATGGTTAATTCATCATCTGAAAAGATAGTGATGTGGTCATCATATTACTTTCTCCGATGGTATCATCATTTATTTACACTTTCTTGGTTAATTTTCATTTTTTTTTCATACATCGGGCATTTTGTGGACTCCGATGAAACTGACGTTTAAAACGTCAAAATTATGAAATTATACTTCAAATTCAAAAACTTAGCAGATTTCTCATTCACTCTGAATCTTTAGGTGGGGATTTATGTTCCCCTCGAATACTCCATCCACAAAACACGATACATTTTCCAGCAATGCAATATTATAAACAAATTAAGTCGGAAATGGAACGGTAGCGGAGCGGCGAGAGAGAGGAAGCGGGAGAATTGAGAAATGGGTGGCGATATGTAAATACGGAGAACGCGGTGGGGGTATTATTGTAATTGTAAAAGCGAGTGGTGGGAGTGTCCTGGAGGAGTCCTGGAGGAGCAAGCAAAGATCTGCAGGACGTGGGGGGAAACGACATGAAGCAGACTCCAAAGTGGAATATCAATAATGTGACCGTGCGATTGCCAAGACTCTCTCAACATGGCCGCTGTGCTGTTCACTTCTCCTCTCTTCCTCCGTAGAGCGGGAACACAACTCGAATATATGCACACTTATATTCCTCCACGGTAGCAGCGAATAAATAAATCCATATAAACACACACTGGCACAGATGCATGCATTATACGCAAACACATTCATGCCGAGAGCAAAGTTGCGAATCTTTCATATATAAAATAGCGCATGCCATGGAAAGTCACGTCTAAAAGCGGGGGATTAAAAAAGCCCGATGAGTTTATACAAAAATAATTTTGGAATGTAGGTTTACAGGTTTCCTATAACTTAAAAATTGTATTTTAAATACCTAGTAAATATGGAGAATTTACTTTATCGTGCAACATAGGGTTAATCGTTTCTGTAGTTACACACCATCTGTCAAAATTTGACAGTAATGAATCAAAGCGTCCATTTTAAAATGCAACATAAGTAAAATAATTGTGATCCATTTTCATTATAAATAAATTAAGTAAGTAATCATCTGGTTATTTATACAGAACTTCAGAGAGTTAGATGCAGCTTCTGTGGCTGATAACATTTTGATAACAATTTTACCAGCGAAATGCACATTACAAAAAAAATTATACAGACACCTTATTGTTTCCGGTTAAAATATTAAAGATGATTTTATCGGGGAAAACATTTGACCGGTTATTTAGAAAGAATTAAACATTGCTGATCAAATTTTGACAGAAATTTTTTCCAAGCGATGCACTTGTACTATAAATATCAACTTTAAACCAACACCATCTTGTTTCCGATTAAATTTTATTGGGAAATACAATTAACGGCTTATTAATGAAACATTTTAGAGAGTTATATACAACTGCTGGCAAGAAAAAATCACTTTGCTTGCAAATTTCAACTTTAAACAGGCGCCATCTTGTTTCCATCTGAGATATTGGAGATTTTATTACGGAAAACACTTGACTGGTTAGTTATGAAAAGTTCTGAAAGTAAAACTAAGCTGCTATTGCTGATAAAATTTTGACAGCAATTTTTCCCAAGCAATACATTTTACGTTTATAAAATCAAATTTAAACCGACGCCATCTTGTTTTCGATCAAGATGTTGAAGACTTTAATAGGAAATATACTTGACTGGTTATATTTGAAGAATTGCAGAGAGTTAGATGCAGCCGCTGTGGCTAATAAATTTTTGGTAGTAATCTTACCAACGAAATGCACTTTACAAGCAAATTTTATTTCAACTTTAAACAGACGCCATCTTGTTTCCGGTTAAAATATTGGAGATTTCATTACGGAAGACACTCGACTGGTTACTTATAAAGAATTCCTTAAAGTTAGACATAGCTGCCGTGGCTGATAAAATTGTAACAAATGTGTTTTCAAAGCAATGCACTTTAATTTCAGCTCATACTAAAAAAATGGTGATGTGGCCATCATGTTACTTTCTCCGACTTGATGGTATCATTTATATTTACGCTTTCATGGTTTATTTTTACTTTAAATCATGTTTTAAATGTTCATACAGCGTTTTGTAGACTCGGATGAAAGTGACGTTTAAAACGTCAAAATTATAATTTTTTTGCTCGAAATGCTCATGCGCGGCCGACGCACTCATAGGTTATTATGAATGTGTGCGCATGTGTGTGTCATAAAAATTGAGTTTGTAGCATTATCACACACTATCTGCATCCCACTCTTTCAACACAGGAAGTTCTCTCTCACACTCATGGACTCTTATGGGGATTTCAGGCGATTGGGGACATGCTCATAGCGAACAAAAGAAATGTTATATCTATTCTTGTCGCACAGATGTTGGACACAGTTTCGGTACACGTAAGTTATACGGTATTCCTATTCCATGAGTATATGTTCTAAGGGTTAGAATGCTTTCGATTGTACGAGAAAATTTAATATCAAAATTTAATATGTCTGATTTTATTATGTTTTATTTTAATATGTCTGGTTTTATTATGTTTTATTTTAATATGTTTGATTTTATTATGTTTTTTTAATATGTTCTATTTTAACATGTTAATTCAATTTGCAATTTAATGATTGACCTGTGTAAAGTGTAAAACTAAAGCATCAATAAAGCATTATTATTATTATTATAAAGTCAAATAATTGGAGGCCAAGATTTGCTATAAAAACTCACGATTTTCACCCCAAATGGGGACAGAGTGGGGGGAGGGTGGATCGAGTTTCGTATCGTTGAATAGCTTTTTGAAAAAAATAAACAGGGGTCGACTGGTATCATTGGATAACTCTCTTTGAGGCGAACTTTCTTTGATCAGATACGCAATTTTAGAGATATTTCAATGTCTTCAGATAAATCGGCCACCCTGTATAACAATGTAACCTAACCTATCTTCTATATAAAAATCGCGAAAAAACTCGATTTTTCAAACCGTCATAACTTGGTTCAATTTGATCGAAAATCGATGAATCTTTCAGTTTGGAAAAGATTCAAGTTTTATCTTTAAGAATGTGTAGTTGATTTTGTCCCCAAGTCCAACCCACCCCCCGTAACAACGCGATGGAAAAAAATGCTTTTTATGTAAAAAATTGTCCAACTTTGACAAGCTGTACCGTGCGTAAAAAAATCGGCGGGAAATTTCACCATAATGGCAGAAAAATTTAATCAATTTCCTTCAAATACCTTAAAAATTCGAGTCGTTTCGATGATTTGGAGCAAAGTTATGAATTTTTGAAAAAAAAAAATGATATTTTTCACTTTCTTTGCCATAACTAACCAAAATCGATGAACTTTTGCAGTCTAAACAGTTTCAAATTTTCTCTTCAACGTCATGTGAATTATTTTGTTGCTAAAACGATTCCACACCCTGCCACCCCCTAAAGGAAAAAAAATGTTTTTTAAGTTTAAATTGTGAAAATTTGGTTTCTTGTACCGTATGCAAAAAAAAAATCGTGGACTCAATCAGTCAGTCAGCATGGCTATAAAGTTCAATCATTTTCCTCCAATTTCCTTCAAAATTCAAGTCGATGCGATGATTTGGCGCGAAGTTATGCAGTTTTGAAAAAAAATATATATTTTGCGCCTTTTGGCCATAACTAAGCGAATTTCGCACGAAACTCGATGGAACTCTGCGATCTAAGAAGTTTTCGACTTTCGTGACCCCCTGAAAACACTTCTACAAAAAGTGTTTTAGATTGACAAAAAATGTTAAATTTTTACAACTTGTTTTCATTTTTAATGTCATTTTTTTTTTCAAAGATTCATAACTTTGCTCCAAATCATAAAAACGACTCAAATTTTTAAGGCATTTAAAGGAAATTGATTAAATTTTTCTGCCATTGTGGTGAAATTTCCCGCCGATTTTTTTTTGCGCACGGTACACCTTGTCAAAGTTGCACAATTTTTCACATAAAAAACATTTTATTTTTCATCGCGTTGTTACGGGGGGTGGGTTGAACTTGGGGTCAAAATTTAAAGATAAAACTTGAATCTTTTCCAAACTGAAAGATTAATCGATTTTCGACCAATTTTTCGAAATCAGTTTGGTTTTTGAGTAAACTGACTATTAGAATTTGAAATTCAATTTTACATTATTTTAAACGTCAGTTTCATCCGATTCTACAAACTTTTAAAATACGATTTACATTGATAATAAACCATGGAAGTATAAATATAAATAACTATTATACCATCCATAAAAAATATACAATGAACAGCTAATAGCATCAAAGAAAAATAATTATGATTACAAACTTATGAATACAGACAATATAAACAAAACAACGTGGGATATAGTAAAACAAATACAACAGTCGATACAACCCAATCAACAAACACCTGCATATGCTAACGATGTCAACAAATACTTTGTAAATACCGCTTCAAGAATCGCAAATAAAATTCCCAAACTAAACTATCGCGATAATATAACGCATAATGAGACATCTATATTCCTAGAACCTGTCACCGAAGATGAAATATGCAGTATTGTTACTTCCTTAAAACATACAGCCTCAATAGGTTGGGATTGTATCTCCATGAAAGTGATCAAAAATTGTATTAACTTAATCAAATACCCATGATCCAATATAATAAATAAAAGTATTGAAACTGGCGAATTTCCAGATAATTTAAAAATGTCGATCGTTAAACCAATTTTCAAAGGTGGTGATCCAAGTACCCTCTCAAACTACAGACCAATCAGTTTACAAACACACTTCTCAAAAATATTCGAAAGGGCTATAAATTCTAACTTCATTTTTCAATAAATATAACCTATTCAGTAAACTACAGCATGGCTACCTAAAAAACAAATCAACAAATACAGCTCTAGTTGAATTAATAAATTTCATAGGACGTGCTCTAGACACTAGAGACATTCCTTTGGGAATATTTCTAGACTTGACGAAAGCTTTCGATTGTGTAGATCATGAAATACTACTAAACAAGCTTCATAAATATGGAATCAGGGAAAGTCATATCTACACAATCGAAAACAAAAAGTTCAATATTTTAGAGAGGGAGATCATATTGAATCTGATATCATAAATGTGACCGCAGGCATTCCCCAAGGAAGCATTTTAGGTCCAACATTATTTGTTATATACATAAATGACATCTTCGATCAAATAACAACGGAGGAAACTATGATTGGTTATGTGGATGATAACAATATCATATTAAAGAAACCCACATACGTGGATCTAATTCATTCAGCAAATGATATTGTGGAAAATATAATTACATATTTAAATATCAACAAATTACATTTAAATGAGTATAAAACTCTAGCTATAACATTTAGTACGAAACAAGCGACAAACAATTATTCAGAAGATATACATCTGAATAAATTTATCTTAAAAAAATGTCGAGAGCTGCAAATTTTTGGGCGTATATATCAATAAACATTTAGATTGGCCAAAACACATTTCGCATTTGAACACTAAACTAAGTCATGTCCTATATGGTATGCGTAGAATTAAACCTTATGTAAATTCTAGTACTCTAATGTTAGTTTACAAATCCTATTTCTGCTCACAAATGAGATTCGGAATCATATGTTGGGAAGTCTCCAATGATATAGCAAGAATCTTTGTAACTCAAAAAGCTACCATCAGATTAATGTTTGGAATGCAATATAGAGCCTCTTGTCGCGGAATTTGCAAAACCAATAAGTTATTCACTGTAGTAGCTATTTATATACATGAATGTTTAATGTATGTTTTTAAAAATAAGAGATTATTTACGGCATATCTCAACACAAATTGCCATAACACCCGTAAAAGTAATATTAGTTACACATATCCCAAACACAAATCAACGTTGTTTGAAAAGACTCCTTATTACGCCATGATGAAAATATATAATACACTCCCAACATCTCACAGGATTTCTATAGATTTATTTAAATTTAAACATGACATAAAAGAATTGCTGTTAAATATGGAACCATATACGTTGGATGAATATTTCTCATTTTTCTGAAATTAAATATTTAATAAAACACATCTTTCTTTTGGTATTCCGATACTTTTTATATTGACATATATATTGTGTACTTGTTACTGTATATATCTTGTAGAAATAAACATATTATTATTATTATTATTATCCAAATCGGAAAAAGTAACATTTTTTTATTGTTGACATTGCCAACTCCGTCAAAATATTTATAATTAAGCGCCGCGTAATCGAGTGTGACATTGATGGTATCAAATTGGACCAGAGTTATACATTCAGTTCAAACAAACCGTACAAACCAGTTTTTCATTCTCGAGATTGATTCGAAAATATTGAATGTAATACCAATACGGATGGTTAATAATGAAATGCAGACGCGGCCTCCAGTCAATCATCTTGTATCGGTTTAAAAATTAATATTTATTATAATCGATTTCGGCGTCCATTGTACGACTACACAGAGTCGATGCCCATTGTAATTAGTACTTTATTAACTAATCATTGTTCAAGTCATCAAGTCGGACATTCGAGGTCCGATACATGAGCAGTAAATAAAAAAAAAAATAACAAAAAAAAGGCTGATGGTCGAACGATCCACACACACACATACACACACAGAGAGATAGAGAGAGAGAGATACATGGACGTCCCTTAATTTATGGTCTTATAATTATTGACAGTAAATGTTTCGTGGAACGCGAGAGATTTTAAATTATTAAAAGATGAGTTTTGTCATAACTTATAATTACTTTTCGCCGTGTTCCGTTCGAGAAATAAAGTGATATTCACTTCGAGTTCGATTAAATGTTGTTATATTTTTGTGATGAATTTGAATTATGCTCATTAATTAAATTCACATTAGGCAGAATGACCGCTTATTGTCAAAATTGACAGTTTCCAATTATTTTACTCATAGGGTACAATTAGAGATATAAATCATATTTTTATCTTATTCTTAACCCTTTCAGCCCTTTTTTTTTAAATTATTATTGATGGGGAGCTTCTTAAGACCATAAATACCAAATTTGAATTCATTTGATTGATTAGTATAGGAATTAATTAGTGGGGCTTTGTTGAAGTGACATCTGGTGATAAACAGCAAAAATATGGATTGTCATAATAAGTAGAGACATGTAAATATTGCGGTGGCAATTGCCACCACCAGAGCCGAAAGGGTTAAGAGAAGTTACGAACAGATTTCTAGCCACCGTCAAAATTTTAGAAATAATTAATTTTCTTAAAAACCAAAAGAGATAAGTGTACATAAGTTCCTACAAAATATGTTGTAATTTATACGGGGAATCCAAAAATATAATAATATACAGGGTGTTTAAAATAATCACTTGGTGAAGTGATAGAAAGCTGAAAATATTTCACACGAGGAGAACTGATTCAACCGTGCGACGAGGATTTTTTTTCAAATTTTTAATACAACGTCAACCCCGTAAACTTTTAACGAATGGTTTAGCGTAGACATTCTGTATAGAAACATGTTTATTCAGGTTATATTTATAAAATACAACAATTTATTTATCTATACTGTAAAAGGGCTATCGACCTATAGTTAATAACATTAATAGTTTAAGGTTTCCAAATTTCAAATTTAATTCGTTCGCATGATATTTTCAATTCGCGCGTGTAATAGTTCTAGTTTTTTAGCAAGAAAATTATAACACTATGAATAATGCCCTGGTAACATTTTTACTTTCTCCGTACGAAGTGCGAGAAGGTACCTATTGTTTTCGTGATTTTTTCAAATTCAAAATTTCAACGGAATAATCCGTTTTAGGTCCTCCCGATGATTGTCTGTCCGTTGTGTATGTACTGTAGAGCCATCCCAAAATGTCGTGACACCCGAGGGCAAAGTTTGCATAGAGTGAGAGAACGCGATAAGAAATCTACGCGTGACCACATCACTGAATTAATCACTTCGCGACCGATTCTGTTTCTGTTTACATTATGTTCACTGAATAATTATAGTTTCCGGCGTCCACTCTCTTGAAATTTGAGATGTTTACTACGCAATGTGACACGAGATTTTGGTATGGCTAGGGCCGGATTATGGCTTTTTTTGCCTATAGGCGACTGTATTACAGCGCCTCCTCTCACTGTTAAACTTTTATTAATTAATTTATTTATTTATCCATTTACGGGAATCCCCATTTTACATAAATTCGTCTATACAAATATTACAAAAACATTTGTTTTACTTAAAATTAAACTTAAAACTAATACTTCTACAAATACTACCTAATAAAAGTGTTGTGTTTATTTAAGTTTTTCTTGAACACATATTTTTTTGTATCAAATAAATGGCCATTAAAATGTTATTATTTATATTTTATAATAATATAAAGCAATTTATACTAGGCACAAACAAACGACAAAAAAACATTAAATAGAAAAGTTTACAAGAAGATATGAAAATTTTTATATCCGTTTTCTTTCTGGCAAATTCATAATATTAGCAAAATCAAGCGATTTACCAATAGCAAATGCACCACATAAATTTACAGATCAACGTCGGATCAAATAATCATTGCTCCATCTCACTTTCCAATCTGCCAAATACATCCCAGAGTTTCTATAAACAATTTTTTTTTGTCGAAGCAACGATAAACCGTTTCAGCATTTTTTTTATCACTTAATTTACAATTGTAAAACCCTCGTTTATGTTCAAAGGATTGGAGGGTGGGATAGGGACCACCCACCGCCCTAAGTTCCCACTTAAACCTAACCAAGAAAACACTGTTTGATTAAAGAAATTTCTTTGTCAAATCATTGAAATTTTAAAAGCTGCCAAACCAAAGAGGGTTTCTGGGTTAAGTTTAAGTGGAAACAAAGGGCGGTGGGTGGTACCTATTCCCTTCTCCAACCCGTTAAACACGCCCCAAAGTTCTTACAATCAAATTCTTTTGTCGAAGCAACGATAAATCGTTTGATACTTCTATTATCAATTAACAATTCCAAAACCCGCGTTTTCTCCAAGAAATGGAGAATAGGATAGGGCCCACCCACCGCCCCGAGTTTTCACTTTAACCCAGCCAAAAAAATTCTGTTCCGTTAAAGAAATTTTTTCATCAAATCATTCGAGTTTTAAAAATTGCAAAGGCAAGAATAAAAAGGGTCGTTGAGTTAAGTTAAAGTGGAAATAAAGGGTGGTGGGTAGGCCCTATCCTACTCTCTAATTCGTTAAACACGCCCCAGAGTTTCCATTAACAAATTTATTTGTCGAAGAAACAAAATTTACAAAAATATTCGTTACTTTTTGAAACAATTAATTTACAATTGCAAAATCCTTGTATGTGTTCCAAGAATTAGAGGCTAGAATAGGGCCCACCCACCGCCTTGAGTTTCCACTTTAACCTAAACCAAGAAAACACTGTTTGGTTAAAGTAATTTCTTTGTCAAATCATTGGAGTTTTAAAAGTTGCAAACCCAACAATAAAGAGGGTCGCTGGGTTAGGTTAAATTGGAAATAAAGGGTGGTGGGTGGTCCCTATCTTACTCTCCAATTCGTTAAACACGCTCCAGAATTTCCATTGAGAAATTCATTTGCCGAGGAAACAAAATATTTAAAAAAATTGTTTGGTATTTCTTTAATTAACAATTGCAAAATCCTCGTTTGTGTTCCAAAAATTGGAGGATAGGATAGGGCCCACCCACCGCCCTCAGTTTCCACTTTATCCTAACCAAGAAAAAACTGTTTGGATAAAGAAATTTTTTCGTCAAATCATTAGAGGTTTAAGAGTAGCAAAGCCAACAATAAAGAAGGTCGCTGGGTTAAGTTGAAATGGAAATTAAGAGGTGGGTGGGCCCTAGGGCCCTATCCCACTCTCCAATGCGTTAAACACGCTCCTGAGTTTCCATTACTAAATTCATTTGCCGAAGAAACAAAAAAAATAAAAAATTATTCGATAGTTCTTTAAACAATTAATTTACAATTACAAAACCCTCGTTGTGTTCCAAGAATTGGAGAATAGGATAGGGCCCACCCACCGCCCTGAATTTTCACTTTATCCTAACCAAGAAAAAACTGTTTGGATAAAGAAATTTTTTCGTCAAATCATTAGAGGTTTTAAAAGTAGCAAAGCCAACAATGAAGAGGGTCTCTGGGTTAAGTTGTAATAGAAATTAAGGGTGGTGGGTGGGCCTTATCCCTCTCCACTGCGTTAAACTCGCTTCTGAGTTTCCATTATTAAATTCATTTGCCGAATAAACAAAAATATAAAAAAATATTCGGTACTTCTTTAAACAATTAATTTAAAATTACAAAACCCTCGCTTGTGTTCCAAGAATTGGATGGTGGGATTGGGCCCACCCGCCGCCCTGACTTTCCACTTTAACCTAGCCTAGAAAACACTGTTTGATTCAAGAGATTTCTTCGTCAAATCATTGGAGTTTTAAAAATTGCAAAACCAACAAAAAAGAAGATCACTGCTTTAAGTGAAAGTGGAAATGAAGGGTGGTGGGTGGTCCTTAACGCAATTTCCAGTTCGTTGAACAGAGTTACTATTAAGAAATTCATTTGTCGAGGAAACGAAATATAAAAAATTGTTCGGTACTTCTTTAAACAATTAATTAACAATTGTAAAATCCTTGTTTGTGTTCCAAGGATTGGATAATAGGATAGGGACCACCTACCGCCTTCAGTTTCCACTTAAACCTAACCAAGGAAACAGATTTTAAAGAGATTTCTTCGTAAAATCATTGGAGTTTTAAAAATTGCAAAACCAACAAAAAAGAAGATCACTGGTTTAAGTTAAAGTAAAGGGTGGTGGGTGGGCTCTAACCCAATTTCCAATTCGTTGAACACTCTCCAGAGTTTCCATTAAGAAATTTATTTGTCGAGGAAACGAAATATAAAAAATTGTTTGGTACTTCTTTAAACAATTTATTAACAATTGCAAAACCCTCGTTTGTGTTCCAAGAATTGGAGGATAGGATAGGGCCCACCCACCGCTTTAGGTTTCCACTTTAACCTAACCAAGAAAACACTGTTTGGTTAAAGAAATTTATTCGTCAAATCATTGGAGTTTTAAAAGGCAACAATGAAGAGGGTCGCTGGGTTAAGGTAAAGTGAATACGAAGGGTGGTGGGTGGGCCCTATTCCACCCTCCAGCTTGTTTAACACACCCCAGCGTTAAATAAAATCATTAAACCACAAAATCTACAATAGTTACTAAAATCTGTTGATGCAAGAAGCAGGGTGCCAATTTTTTCAATAACTCTAATGATGAATTTATGTTTTCATAAAGCGGAGCAATACAAATATACAACATTAACATATTGCTTAACTATAGTAAACATTGTAATAGCAAAATAATGTTTAATTAACGTAAAAATTATCTAAATTCCTGAGTGAATAGAATCCATACAAAAGTAAATTTAAATCAAAAAAACTTCACTCTCAACGTGTAGGCAGACTTTGATGGTCATTTGTTAGCAAAGAAAGTTACAAAAACGAATGTTACCGACCCCACGCGAAGTCTGGTTAGCTACCTGTTTAATGGCAAGGGTCTGCAAAATGTTGTAAAAATTTTCAAAAACCAATTTTTGTCCGGTTGGATTGGGAATCGACCATTTTGCGACGGCGCCCCCAAGCTATCGACGCCCCTAGGCAACTGCCGTTATTGCCTTATGGATAATTCGGCCCTATGCATGGCTCCAGCTGTATAGCTTTGCTTCACTACGCAATATGACACCGGATTTTGGGTAGGCTCTAGCTGTATAACTCCGCTTCACTGTAAAATATGACACCAGATTTTGGGATGGCTTTAGCTGTATAGCTCTGCTTCATCGGGCAATGTGACACCACATTTTGGGATGGCTCTAGCTGTATAACTCCTCTTCACTGTACAATATGACACCAGATTTTGGGAAGGCTCTAGCTGTATAGCTCCGCTTCACTGTACAATATGACACCAGATTTTGAGATGGCTCTAGCTATATAGCTCTGCTTTATCGCGCAATGTGACACCAGATTTTGAGAAGGCTCTAGCTGAATAACTCCGCTCCACTGTACAATATGACACCAGATTTTGGTATGGCTCTAGTTGTATAGCTCTGCGTCACTGCGCAATGTAACAACAGATTTTGGGAAGACTCTACATCACCATCAGAACTGAATAATTATATTATTATAAGTATTAATAGACTTAATATTTCCCGTAAAAATCTTATTTTATGATTAGTTTTCCTCGTTCCATCCGCTATATCTTATTGATTTCGTTATAATTAGCAAATTGAAAACATATTATTTTTAATGACACAAGTGGAAACCATTAAAATTAATGAAAAGTGCGCGGTGTGCTGCGGACCCGCTCTCACAATATTATATATATATTCCCATTTCATTCCCGAAGCAATCAATGTTAATGTGCTTAATCATTGTTTGTATTGGAGCGGCACCGACTCTAAAGAAACCAATGCTTAGACATAATGGGATATCGGAATATTTTTGGGCAGGAGCGTTTTTACCATTTCGATGATTCGTTAGTTACTTGTGGTTAATTTGATGATTCGTCAAGGTGCCAACGACGGCGGCGCCACTTCGCTTTTTTTCGGTTTTCTTTCATTGGATTCGGTTTTCGATTAGTTGTCAGCGCACCGTGACTTTTAATCGGTTATTACTCTAAAGCCCGGATGCTTAGGCACTAAAAACATATTTAAAAATGGGCAGGTAAAAAGACAGAAAACAACAATTCTAAGTATGGAAAACATTTTGAAAGTTAAACCATCAAAATCAAATAACGCGCTCGTAATTTAAACAATTTATTAAAATCAACGGATTTTGGCAATTTTCTTTGAACGATATGTATATATTTTTTGTATTTTTTTAATACGCACTAAATTCGCTACATTTTGGATTTTTTTTTACTTTGGCAGTTGCCCTTCAGTCACATCAGTTATTGTATTTGTAGTTGGCTAAATTTTGGAATTTAAATCATCAAAATCAAGTTAGGCGTTCGGAAGTTTAGTAATTTTTCAAAATTAAAAACGCGATTTTGTTGACTTTGAACTTGGAAAACAACATATTTTGGCAATTTTCTTTGAACGATATGTATATTTCTTTATATTTTTTTTAAAACACACTAAATTCGCAACATTTTGAAATTTAAATCATCAATTGTCTATTTATAATTTTTGTCGTTTTACCACTAATTATAGAAATTTTAAATGTGTTTGTTTGTGTTATCTATTTAATTATTTATTTTATCTATTGTTTATATACAATTTATACGCCTATTTATTTGGTACTAGTGTAATACTTTATATCTATTATTTAATTATTTATTTATTTAATTGTATGCTATGTGCTCTATTTATGTTACCACATCGCCAATTGATATCTTGTTTCCATATTTTGACCTGTGTAAACTATTTTTGTTAAACACCAATAAAGATAAAATAAATAAATAAATATGAAATGAAATCAAAATCAAGTAAGGCTTTTGGAAGTTAAGCAATTTTTCAAAATCAAAAACGCGGTTTTTTTGATATTGATCTTGAAATAATTCAGAGTTTGTTAATTGGCGTTACTTTGACATGAATCCTTTTAGCATATAAATTATCATTATCAGGAAATTCTTTTAACACCTCAGCAATTTTTAAAAATCGAAATCGCGAATTTGTCGCCTCTGAGGCGGATTTTGACGGTGATTTTTTTCAAATTTTTATATACACCCTGTATATATATAAACCCTTTCAATGACATCGGATTCGGGGATGGACGATTTTCAAATTAAAATTAAATCGTCCCCCCGCCGACGACGAACACGAGATTCCCGTGTCGGAAATGACGAAAATGATAAAAGCGGAAGCGAGACGCAAAGTGCCGCCAAGTTTTTGGGTAAACGTTCCCTGTAAAATGTTTGAATTTATAATTTCGATTAAAACACATTCATTTAAATACAAAGCAAGCGAAAGGGTGCACAAAGTCGCAAAGTTAAAGTTATTTTAACTCGCTTTGATGTAAGCTGACAATGAATGGCTACGAATTAAAATCAGTTTTGATAATGGGAGATTATTAAAATGGCTTTGGCGAAAAGAGGAGAAAGATCGGAAGAGAGAAAGGGGGGAAGCGCGGGCGCGTTTCCGTGTTTCGTTGCACTCTTTTGAACTTAAGGACGGGGCGTCTAAGCAGATTTATTCATTTACATTCGCCCCCCCCCCTCCGAGCCCCCCCGAGGAAAAGTGGAAAGTTTCATTGATTCCGCCCAAGTTTTCAATTAGCTTCCGGGTGGAGGCAAATATAAGATCCATTGTCAAATTAAATATTTCCGGTTTAATGCATTTTATTATCATATGATTTTGATACAAAGATCCCTTCAGGACCCTTCAGAAAATGTACTTGCGTAACAACAAATGTCAATTTGAAGCCTGTGACACGCCAGCAAAGAAAACTCGAAAATGGAAAAAAATTGAAAAAATCAACTTTTTTAATAATCATCGTAGAACTTTATGTAATACCATTTTCTTCATCAGAAGAACGAAATAAATTGATTGGCGTTAAAAAATTTCATCTAGAAAAAATTGGAAAAAAGTTAGCAAGTCACCATGGAAAATTTTGAAAAAAGTCGATTTTTTCAGACTTTGAACGGCCGTAGCGGCCAAACGAAAATTCTAATTTGAACGCGGATTGCAAATCCGTGTTCCTCGTGTATCAATTAGTCGGATTTGATTGAAATTGGCGATTTTTTATTTTCGACAAAAACCCGAAATTCTATCCAAGGGTCCCCCCTTCTTACTTTTTAACAAAAACCACTGGTTGGATCCGAGGTTTCTTGACGTCACTCGAAAGATCGCTTCAAGACGCTTCAGAAAATGTACTTTCGCAGGAACAAATGTCAATTTGAAGCCCGTGACACGTCAGCAAAAAAAACTCGAAAATGGAAAAAATCGAAAAAATCAACTTTCTTAAAAATCAACGAAGACCTTTATGTAATACCTTTTTTTCATCAGAACAACGAGATAAAACGATTGGCGTTAAAAAATTTCATCCAGAGAAAATTGCAAAAAAGTTAGCAAGTCAGCATGAACTGTATGGAGAAATTTTGAAAAAAATCGATTTTTTTAAACTTTGAACGGCTGTAGCGGCCGAACGAAGACTCCAATTTGAACGCGGATTGCAAATCTGTGTTCCTCGTGTGTCAATTAGTCGAATTTGATTAAAATTGGCGATTTTTTATTTTTGACAAAAACCCGAAATTCTATCCAAGGGTCCCCCCTTCTTACTTTTTAACAAAAATTGCATTAAAAATGATTTCCTGAAGAAACCACTGGTTGGATCCGGGGTTTCTTGACGTCACTCGAAAGATCGCTTCAAGACGCTTCAGAAAATGTACTTTCGCAGGAACAAATGTCAATTTGAAGCCCGTGACGCGTCAGCAAAGGAAACTCGAAAATGGAAAAAATCGAAAAAATCAACTTTATTAAAAATCAACGTGGACCTTTATGTAATACCTTTTTTTTCATCAGAACAACGAGATAAAACGATTGGCGTTAAAAAATTTCATCCAGAGAAAATTGCAAAAAAGTTAGCAAGTCACCATGAACTTTATGGAGAAATTTTGAAAAAAGTCGATTTTTTCAAACTTTGAACGGCTGTAGCGGCCGAACGAAGACTCCAATTTGAACGCGGATTGCAAATCTGTGTTCCTCGTGTGTCAATTAGTCGGATTTGATTGAAATGGGCGATTTTTTATTTTTGACAAAAACCCGAAATTCTATCCAAGGGTCCCCTTCTTACTTTTTAACAAAAATTGCATTAAAAATGATTTCCTGAAGAAACCACTGGTTGGATCCCGGGTTTCTTGACGTCACTCGAAAGATCGCTTCAAGACCCTTCAGAAAATATACTTTCGCAGGAACAAATGTCAATTTGAAGCCCGTGACACGTCAACAAAAAAACTCGAAAATGGAAAAAATCGAAAAAATCAACTTTCTTAAAAATCAACGAAGACCTTTATGTAATACCTTTTTTTTCATCAGAACAACGAGATAAAACTATTGGCGTTAAAAAAAATCATCCAGAGAAAATTGCAAAAAAGTTAGCAAGTCACCATGAAATTTATGGAGAAATTTTGAAAAAAGTAGATTTTTTCAAACTTTGAACGGCTGTAGCGGCCGAACGAAGACTCCAATTTGAACGCGGATTGCAAATCTGTGTTCCTCGTGTGTCAATTAGTCGGATTTGATTGAAATGGGCGATTTTTTATTTTTGACAAAAACCTTCTTACTTTTTAACAAAAATTGCATTAAAAATGATTTCCTGAAGAAACCACTGGTTGGATCCGGGGTTTCTTGACGTCACTCGAAAGATCGCTTCAAGACCCTTCAGAAAATATACTTTCGCAGGAACAAATGTCAATTTGAAGCCCGTGACACGTCAACAAAGAAAACTCGAAAATGGAAAAAATCGAAAAAATCAACTTTCTTAAAAATCAACGTAGACCTTTATGTAATACCTTTTTTTTCATCAGAACAACGAGATAAAACGATTGGCGTTAAAAAATTTCATCCAGAGATAATTGCAAAAAAGTTAGTAAGTCAGCATGAACTTTATGGAGAAATTTTGAAAAAAGTAGATTTTTTCAAACTTTGAACGGCTGTAGCGGCCGAACGAAGACTCCAATTTGAACGCGGATTGCAAATCTGTCTTTCTTGTGTGTCAAATAGTCAGATTTAATTAAAATTGGCGATTCGAAATTTTTGACGAAAATCTGAAAAATCATCCAAGGGTCCCCCCTTCTTACTTTCTCCCAATAATTTCATTTGAAATGATTTCCTGAAGAAACCACTGGTTCGATTCGGGGTTTCTGTACATCACCGTAAAGATCCCTTCAAGACCCTTCAGAAAATGTATTTGCGCAACAACAAATGTCAACATTGGTTGAAAGCCTTTTAAAATAAAAAAAATTATATTTGTATAAATTTTTGTCCATGTTAATGTAACAAAGAATAACGATTTAATAATCAGTATTACAACCGTAAATAATGTATGCTGTGATTCATACTTTTTTTTTGTTAATATCAAACAATTTGAATTTAATAATTTATCTTACATCATCGTATTAATATAGGTAACACCTACGATACGAAAATAACGCATTTTCACACAATAAATTTCGCAATGTTAATTAACCGCACCTAACTATTTATCATTTAGCTCTATGAAGAAAATAATTATTAACAAGAAAGCATCGACGCATCCATAAAACCTCTTCTAATTAATAATGAGACATAGTTGCTAAATCTATTTACCACGACATCGACATTGCAAATTCACGGAATACAACGATAAATCATTTAATCGTCTTTGATTAATTGCCTTAATCAATGCACAACGAAGAATATAAATCACGCATTGAGTTATCGATTCCATCTTTTTGTTACCGATTTAACTACTAATGCACGGATTTAATTATTATGAATAAATTCAATGAAAGTAAGGTTGTTTCTAATTTATTTATTAATTATTATGCTCAAGCGATATGGAAAATTTGGAAATTAAAATTGGCAATTATTGAAATTCTGATTTACAAGTAAAAAAAGTAACTTTGTTGGTATCACTTATTAAAACGTTGTGTCTATAGTTTCATTTAATAAAGTAACTTGTTTTATTTGAATTATTTGAAATGTATCACAAAATGAAATCCTTCTCAATTACTTATTTAATTCTGTTTTTTTTTTTTATTGGTAATGATGATAATGATCGAAACTAGTCGGAATAAAAAATACAAAAAAATGCAAAACCACCCAACGTCTTGAACGAGAACCAAATTGAACAAATATTCATTTATTTAATAATATGAAAAACTTATGTTGTGAAAATCTGTATGTAAACTATTTTGCATTTATAAGTGAAGCAATTACTAATTGTCCACTGAGTTTGCTTTTAATAATATTAACAATAATTCATCAATAAAGTCACAGGGAGAAAAGAAATATCATTAAAATGCGAACGCCGTAAAGTTAATTATTAAACGATATAGCAAATTGCAATTTTGTCTGTGTAGAACGATGCGAATGGAATTAGTGTCGTCAATAATAATAGAAAATTGACTTAAACTTGGAGTCATATAGGTCTTGTTACATCGATAATGCGTTTTCCTGCGGAGCAGCCGTCTTTTTAATTATGCATGGTAATTCGATAAAATTCTCATCTGACTCACCAGCACTCGCAGAAAATGCATTTAGAATCGCACTACTGAAACTCCATCATCACTTCACATAAAAAAAATGGTGATGTGGCCATCATGTTACTTTCTCCGACTTTATATTTACGTTTTCATGGGTTTATTTTCAATTGAAATCATATTTTAAATGTACATCGAGCGTTGCGTAAACTCGGATAAAACTGACGTTTAAAACGTCAAAATCATGAAAGATGGCAAAATTATACTTCAAATTCAAAAACTCAGTTTACTCAAAAACTAAAGGGATTTCGAAAAAAACTTATTCTTTATAAGTTGTTTATTTTAGCATTCTCTACAATTATTATTAACATAAATTTACTGTAACTATTATCGTTTTATAATTATAAACCAAAAATTAAAAAAATAATAATAAATTTTTTTTTCGAATAAAAATGATTTTATGAAAAATGTTTTCAAGCAAAGATTTTCATTTATTTCTTGTCTTCAAAGTTTGTTTAAATATTTTTGTGATATTTTTCATATTTAAGAAAATATTGGCAAAAAACAAAAAACGGTTTAGGTAAACGCCCACTTCCGGTGTACGAAATTTTACCAAAAGCTTTTCAGTTCTTCGGATTATCAAATAAAACTTATGTTTAAAGTTTCATATCAATTGGTCTATTAATTTTTAAGATACAGCGCACACAGACAGACACACACACAGACACACACACACACACACACACACAGACACAATTTTTTTTTTCCAGAAATTGTTGAAATGGCACCTAGGGACCCCAAAACGGATATTTCCGTAAAAAAAAATTTTGAAAAAAAATCACGATCACAATACTTTCTCGTACTTCGTAACGGAGAAAGTAAAAATCTGGTTATGGTGTAAATGTGACTTTTTATAAGAAATCAATTTCGAATTAATTTTGAGTAATTTTAGAATGTTTCAAGTCAACAGCAATTGTTTTTATATTTATTTTTAATCTCCAGAATTGGTTCTATTTTTTTACAACTTTACACTCCGAGCACATCAAAATTTCCAAAAATCTGGTTATGGTGTGAATGTGGCTTTTTATAAGAAATCAATTTCGAATGAATTTTGAGTAATTTTGGAAAGTTTCAAGTTGATGGCAATTGTTTTTATATTTATTTTTAATCTCCAAAATTGGTTCTATTTTTTTACAACTTTACACTCCGAGCACATCAAAATTTCCAAAAATATGATTATGGTGTGAATGTGGCTTTTTATAAGAAATCAATTTCGAATGAATTTTGAGTAATTTTGGAAAGTTTCAAGTTGATGGCAATTGTTTTTATATTTATTTTTAATCTCCAAAATTGGTTCAATTTTTTTACAACTTTACCCTCCGAGCACTTCAAAATTTCAAAAAATCTGGTTATGGTGTGAATGTGGCTTTCAATAAGAAATCAATTTCGAATGCATTTTGAGTAATTTTGGAAAGTTTCAAGTTGATGGCAATTGTTTTTATATTTATTTTTAATCTCCAAAATTGGTTCTATGTTTTTACAACTTCACCCTCCGAGCAGATCAAAATTTCCAAAAATCTGGTTATGGTGTGAATGTGGTTTTTTATAAGAAATCAATTTCGAATGAATTTTGAGTAATTTTGGAAAGTTTCAAGTTGATAGCAATTGTTTTTATATTTATTTTTAATCTCCAAAATTGGTTCCATTTTTTACAACTTTACCCTCCGAGCACATCCCAATTTTCAAAAATCTGGTTATGGTGTGAATGTGGCTTTTTATAAGAAATCAATTTCGAATGAATTTTGAGTAATTTTGGAAAGTTTCAAGTTGATGGCAATTGTTTTTATATTTATTTTTAATCTCCAAAATTGGTTCCATTTTTTCACAACTTTACCCTCCGAGCACATCAAAATTTTCAAAAATCTGGTTATGGTGTGAATGTGGTTTTTTATAAGAAATCAATTTCGAATGAATTTTGAGTAATTTTGGAAAGTTTCAAGTTGATAGCAATTGTTTTTATATTTATTTTTAATCTCCAAAATTGGTTCCATTTTTTACAACTTTACCCTCCGAGCACATCCCAATTTTCAAAAATCTGGTTATGGTGTGAATGTGGCTTTTTATAAGAAATCAATTTCGAATGAATTTTGAGTAATTTTGGAAAGTTTCAAGTTGATGGCAATTGTTTTTATATTTATTTTTAATCTCCAAAATTGGTTCCATTTTTTCACAACTTTACCCTCCGAGCACATCAAAATTTTCAAAAATCTGGTTATGGTGTGAATGTGGCTTTTTATAAGAAATCAATTTCGAATGAATTTTGAGTAATTTTGGAAAGTTTCAAGTTGATAGCAATTGTTTTTATATTTATTTTTAATCTCCAAAATTGGTTCTATGTTTTTACAACTTCACCCTCCGAGCAGATCAAAATTTCCAAAAATCTGGTTATGGTATGAATGTGACTTTTTATAAGAAATCAATTTCGAATGAATTTTGAGTAATTTTGGAAAGTTTCAAGTTGATGGCAATTGTTTTTATATTTATTTTTAATCTCCAAAATTGGTTCAATTTTTTTCACAACTTTACACTCCGAGCACATCAAAATTTCCAAAAATCTGGTTATGGTGTGAATGTGGCTTTTTATAAGAAATCAATTTCGAATGAATTTTGAGTAATTTTGGAAAGTTTCAAGTTGATGGCAATTGTTTTTATATTTATTTTTAATCTCCAAAATTGGTTCAATTTTTTTACAACTTTACCCTCCGAGCACTTCAAAATTTCAAAAAATCTGGTTATGGTGTGAATGTGGCTTTCAATAAGAAATCAATTTCGAATGCATTTTGAGTAATTTTGGAAAGTTTCAAGTTGATGGCAATTGTTTTTATATTTATTTTTAATCTCCAAAATTGGTTCTATGTTTTTACAACTTCACCCTCCGAGCAGATCAAAATTTCCAAAAATCTGGTTATGGTGTGAATGTGGTTTTTTATAAGAAATCAATTTCGAATGAATTTTGAGTAATTTTGGAAAGTTTCAAGTTGATAGCAATTGTTTTTATATTTATTTTTAATCTCCAAAATTGGTTCCATTTTTTACAACTTTACCCTCCGAGCACATCCCAATTTTCAAAAATCTGGTTATGGTGTGAATGTGGCTTTTTATAAGAAATCAATTTCGAATGAATTTTGAGTAATTTTGGAAAGTTTCAAGTTGATGGCAATTGTTTTTATATTTATTTTTAATCTCCAAAATTGGTTCCATTTTTTCACAACTTTACCCTCCGAGCACATCAAAATTTTCAAAAATCTGGTTATGGTGTGAATGTGGTTTTTTATAAGAAATCAATTTCGAATGAATTTTGAGTAATTTTGGAAAGTTTCAAGTTGATAGCAATTGTTTTTATATTTATTTTTAATCTCCAAAATTGGTTCCATTTTTTACAACTTTACCCTCCGAGCACATCCCAATTTTCAAAAATCTGGTTATGGTGTGAATGTGGCTTTTTATAAGAAATCAATTTCGAATGAATTTTGAGTAATTTTGGAAAGTTTCAAGTTGATGGCAATTGTTTTTATATTTATTTTTAATCTCCAAAATTGGTTCCATTTTTTCACAACTTTACCCTCCGAGCACATCAAAATTTTCAAAAATCTGGTTATGGTGTGAATGTGGCTTTTTATAAGAAATCAATTTCGAATGAATTTTGAGTAATTTTGGAAAGTTTCAAGTTGATAGCAATTGTTTTCATATTTATTTTTAATCTCCAAAATTTTTTCCATTTTTTTACAACTTTACCCTCCGAGCACATCCAAATTTCCAAAAATCTGGTTATGGTGTGAATGTGGCTTTTTATCAGAAATTAATTTCGAATGCATTTTGAGTAATTTTGGAAAGTTTCAAGTTGATGGCAATTGTTTTTATATTTATTTTTAATCTCCAAAATTGGTTCAATTTTTTTACAACTTTACACTCCGAGCACTTCAAAATTTCCAAAAACTGGTTATGGTGTGAATGTGGCTTTTTATAAGAAATCATTTTCGAATGCATTTTGAGTAATTTTAGAAAGTTTCAAGTTGATGGCAATTGTTTTTATATTTATTTTTAATCTCCAAAATTGGTTCAATTTTTTTACAACTTTACCCTCCGAGCACATCCAAATTTCCAAAAATCTGGTTATGGTGTGAATGTGGCTTTTTATCAGAAATTAATTTCGAATGAATTTTGAGCAATTTTGGAAAGTTTTAAGTCGACAGCAATTGTTTTTATATTTATTTTTAATCTCCAAAATTGGTTCCATTTTTTCACAACTTTACCCTCCGAGCACATCCAAATTTTCAAAAATCTGGTTATGGTGTGAATGTGGTTTTTTATAAGAAATCTATTTGGAATGCATTTTGAGTAATTTTGGAAAGTTTCGAGTTGATGGCAATTGTTTTTATATTTGTTTTTAATCTCCAAAATTGGTTCTATTTTTTCACAACTTTACACTCCGAACACATCAAAATTTCCAAAAATCTGGTCATGGTGTGAATGTGGCTTTTTACAAGAAATCAATTTCGAATTAATTTTGAGTAATTTTGGAAAGTTTCAAGTTGATGGCAATTGTTTTTATATTTATTTTTAATCTCCAAAATTGGTCCAATTTTTTTACAACTTTACACTCCGAGCACTTCAAAATTTTCAAAAATCTGGTTTTGGTGTGAATGTGGCTTTTTATAAGAAATCAATTTCGAATGAATTTTGAGTAATTTTGGAAAGTTTTAAGTCGACAGCAATTGTTTTTATATTTATTTTTAATCTCCAAAATTGGTTCAATTTTTTTACAACTTTACACTCCGAGCACTTCAAAATTTTCAAAAATCTGGTTTTGGTGTGAATGTGGCTTTTTATAAGAAATCAATTTCGAATGAATTTTGAGTAATTTTGGAAAGTTTTAAGTCGACAGCAATTGTTTTTATATTTATTTTTAATCTCCAAAATTGGTTCAATTTTTTTACAACTTTACACTCCGAGCACTTCAAAATTTTCAAAAATCTGGTTATGGTGTGAATGTGGATTTTTATAAGAAATCAATTTCGAATGCATTTTGAGTAATTTTGGAAAGTTTCAAGTTGATGGCAATTGTTTTTATATTTATTTTTAATCTCCAAAATTGTTTCATTTTTTTCACAACTTTACACTCCGAGCAGATCAAAATTTCCAAAAATCTGGTTATGGTGTGAATGTGGCTTTTTATAAGAAATCAATTTCGAATGAATTTTGAGCAATTTTGGAAAGTTTCAAGTTGATGGCAATTGTTTTTATATTTATTTTTAATCTCCAAAATTGGTTCTATTTTTTTACAACTTCACCCTACGAGCACATCAAAATTTCCAAAAATCTGGTTATGGTGTGAATGTGGCTTTTTATAAGAAATCAATTTCGAATGCATTTTGAGTAATTTTAGAAAGTTTCAAGTTGATAGTAATTGTTTTTATATTTATTTTTAATCTCCAAAATTGATTCCATTTTTTTACAACTTTACCCTCCGAGCACATGAAAATTTCCAAAAATCTGTTATGGTGTGAATGTGGCTTTTTATAAGAAATCAATTTCGAATGAATTTTGAGTAATTTTAGAAAGTTTCAAGTTGATAGTAATTGTTTTTATATTTATTTTTAATCTCCAAAATTGGTTCTATTTTTTTACAACTTTACACTCCGAGCACAACAAAATTTCCAAAAATCTGGTTATGGTATGAATGTGGCTTTTTATAAGAAATCAATTTCGAATGCATTTTGAGTAATTTTGGAAAGTTTTAAATCGATAGCAATTGTTTTTATATTTAACAAACTCAAATTGTTGTTTTTTATATTTACTTGTTTTATTTAACAAAATTATGAAAAATTTGTTTCTGAATTATTTCTTCAGAAATATTTTCATTTTTACTTTCTTGGTTACGAAGTAGGAGAAAGTATTGTGATCTTGATTTTTTCAAATTTTCTTTTTTTACAGAAATATCTGTTTTTGGGTCCCTAGATGCCATTTCAACAATTTCTGAAAAAAAAAATGTGTATGTGTCTGCCTGTGCGCGCTGTATCTCAAAAACTAATAAAGCAATTGATATGAAACTTTGAACATCCGTTTTATTTGATAATCCGAAGAACTGAAAAGCTTTTGGTAAAATTTCGTACACCGGAAGTGGGAGTTTACCTCAACTGTTTTTTGTTTTTTGCCAATATTTTCTTAAATATGGAAAATATCACAAAAACATTTAAACAAACTTTGAAGACAATAAAGAAATGAACATCTTTTGCTTGAAAACATTTTTCATAAAATCATTTTTATTCGAGAAAAAAATTTAACTTTTGTAACAAATGGTATATCAGTCAATAAACTTATTATAACGAATCTTTAAATGACTGAATGGACATGGAGTAGTAATTGGGATATAAAATTTCTCAAATATCCAGTATCAATAATCTAAATTCATGCAGGATATACCGGCACGCCAAGAAATACAATCACGATTTGTTGTCGCTCATTAAAAATAATAATAGATATTTCTAAATAAACATGAGTACGCCGGTGAGTGTTCACGAATTCCAGATAACAAAAAGGAAAACCGTATGTATGGTGTAGCTTTTAAATAATGCATGGGTTTTTGAATGAATCGATCGATTTATTTGAGATAATGACTGTGATATGCGTCGGCGATTCGGAATTATATATAATTATGCATTTAGTTCTTAACCTTTATCTCGGACCTTTTTTTTTTTTTCGTTTCTTACGTTTACCAACTGAAAATTGGACGAGAGCAACATCTGTGCGCGGAGAGAGGTGGTACTGATAAGCGATCTCTCTAGGAGTCGTCACTTTTTTGTGTGTAACGTAACGAAGACCAATTTTCGAAGAGAATGATTTTTATATTGGTGTTGTAAACCCTCACTTATGCGAGATGGGGTTCGGACCTTTTATAGATTGGTGAATGTTATTAGAGATTATTAATGACAGGTTATTTGCCGGATGGATAATGACGGGTCGATAGAAATATTATTATTTGAAAAAGTAGTCTTTATCGTTACCGATGCCGATTAGCATTTAATAATGCGGGGTGCCATTAGGGGACGTTCGAAAATAACCGAAATAACCGCAACCGTACGATATTTTCGAAATAATTAAATCGAAGTCATTAACATACATTCCAAGTTTGAAAGAATGACTTTTACATGCAAAATTTGAAATGTGTTAATATTGGCTCCCCTAATTATTTTTAAAGCTTTTTAAGTTGAATTATTTGGTGCATTACTCAATATTTTCTGTAAAGTATTTACGGAGATATTTGCAAAAAACTTTACTATTATTTTGAATTAGAAACAGAGGCTTGCCATGAAATCATAATGGCCGACATTTCATTTGGTTGTTGTTTGAAAAAAGTGACAGTTGCTGTCACATTACGATTTACAACCGGCCGTGTATTCGACACAAGAAAAAGTATTTATAAGTTAATGGTTTTACTCAGATACTATTTAAGAAGTGTGCGTGATTTGTTTAGTGTTGAATTTCCGAAGAAGGAAATACCTACCAAAACGTAGTAACTCGGTGACAACACAGCGGGCGGGCGCATGAATTCACCAAGCGCTCGGCGGTGACGTTTTACGGCAACATACTCTGGTTTGTATTGTATTATATTATCACTTTATTTCAACTAATTTGGATTAACACGTTCGCTGCCACCGCAATTGGGATTGCACTTACGCAAATATAAAGTCGGACGCACTAGCGCGTTGGTGGCAGCGAACGTGTTAACATTGCCAACATAGTGACATTAAGCATGTGCAGACACATCGAATTTGATTTTTGAAAAGTCATTAATTAAATATCGTAATGAAAGAAATGAGTCGTCGCGTCGGTGAAATAAATGGGCAATCGGGAAAATAACGATTTGTGTAACGGCGCGGAAATTATCGGATTTGAATGGGCGTCATTAAATTGAATAAAAAGGACGACTCATTATTATCGGATCGATTCCGGCGAGTGGAACGTTTTCAATTTTTCATTACAGCCAGCATTAAGGCCGTTAAGGGGTTATAAATGTGGGTCAATATCGGGACCCCCCGATATATATTAAACACCTGCCACTTTCCATCGGGAATATATTTCCGAAATTAATTCCACTGATTTCGGGGTTCGGCCGTTGTTGTTGTTGCTGCAATCATAATTCCGCCATTAAGAGATTATCACCTTACGCTCTCGACCATATTTTCTTTTTTAATTAAATGGGTTATTGGTCAGCTGCTATTGCGGTGTGTTAGTGGATTTTGTTATTAAAATTCCGGCGCAATTGCTACGTCCATTGATGGGTTTCGCAAGGGTGCCTCAATGAAGGTATACAATTATAACTGTTCAACTGATTGAAATCCAATTCATCAACATAAAACTAAAATATAATTAATAATAATTGTACATGAGGTACATATACGGTCCTATTTTTTGTGGGGAGTCGTCAAGAATAAGTGCTACGCCAACCATCCAGAGACGATTGACGACCGAAAGCACGAGATTAAAGTCGCCATTGCAGCCATCGAAAATGTCATGAAAAATTTGGTCGACAGAATGGGCTACTGCAAAGCCATATGAATGAAGTGGTCTTCCACTATTAAACCGCAATGTTGGGGCTATTCAATAAATAAAATAATTGAAAAATATCCACCCTTTTTTTTATAGCAATTTTAAAATGTAACTTTTTCGTGGGACACCCTATAATACAGTATGGTTACAGCAAGATGGCGCACTGGCTATCATTGTCGCGATGCGATCTTAACACTAATCTTATTAACGTTAATTGAATATAATATTATCACAAGATTCCCGAACATATAAATACATAAGAGAGTAAGGTACACGGTTGTGTGTACGTGCCAGTAATTCCATAAGATATGCATGAGATTTCATGTCGTCTGGCATGTTTTCCGCCTATTACATTAAAGATTATTTTTATCTGGTGCGAAACGTACGCGAATAAAGAAAAGAGAAACAAATTATGGAGGCTATCGGACGGAACGAGTTAAGACCTTCGAGTACACACACTTTAATGTACTATACTACATTCTGAATAGACAGATATGCAAAACTTAATTACACAAAATTACGGTTCTAAGCCGGCGAGAGTAAAGTAAAAAAAAAAAGGAACGGCGGAAAATAATTTACATTGTTGCCCGTGTAATTTAAATGGACTGTAAGCGGGTGCCGTATCTACCTAAATTTGTGACGTATTGATTTAAAAATGAACACGAAGCCGAATGCAAAGTCCCAGATTAGGAACTAAATGGTTCTAGCATGGAAATTACACATTTTTCATACTGGTTAAATACTATAATTTTCTATTTCATTAAAAATCCAATCTTTCACTATTTATCATCAAATGGGGTTTTTAATTACTTACTTCAAGTCGGTCGCACATGATTTTCTCGTTTAAATTTAATTAAAAAACCTTGTCGTTACTAATTTAAAATAAGTTGACCTATTAAGGGTGATGTTTATGAAGAGAAAATATACAATAAGGAAAAATTAATCGCTGCCCCAGACCGCGACTCAATCGCAACGAATTCCCCACAAAAAAAAAAACAGGGAATTTCAGGTTTTTTGAGGTTTAATTATGTACAAAATCTTATACCATCACATGTACTTTATTTGAGATCGATAGATTAAAATTTGATAAAATTATAAAATTGAGAAGTTATTTTTGTAACGACAAAAATGTCGTGGGCGAGAAACGTCTCGCTTACGACATTCCAATTCTTGGTTCCGGCAGGACGCTGCTGCCGCCCACACGGCTAAAATGAGCATAAATCTGTTACGTGAAATGTTTCTAAATATGGCGATATCCCTAGGCGAGCCAGATACATATAATATAATACAATATCCACAAGAAAACGAATTTGAACATAAAAAAGGCAACCATTCAAATTTTCAAAAATTTTGGCAACTAGAAAAAAATACAAAAACAATTACCATCGACTGGAAATTTTTCAAAATTACTCTAAATTCATTCGAGATATTAATTCTGTGAAAAACTGCATCAACCACATCACTAGATTTTAAAATAATTTCATGTAATTAGAGCGCGGATTTGTGAAAAAATTTCAAAAACTTTGGCGACTCGAAAAAAATACAAAAACAATTACCATCGACTTGAAATTTTTCAAAATTACTCTAAATTCATTCGAGATATTAATTCTGTGAAAAACTGCATCAACCACATCATTAGATTTTAAAATAATTTCAAGTAATTAGAGCGCGGATTTGTGAAAAAATTTCAAAAACTTTGGCGACTCAAAAAAATACAAAAACAATTACCATCGACTCGAAATTTTCAAAAATTACTCCAAATTCATTCGAGATATTAATTCTGTGAAAAACTGCATCAACCACATCATTAGATTTTAAAATAATTTCAAGTAATTAGAGCGCGGATTTGTGAAAAAATTTCAAAAACTTTGGCGACTCGAAAAAAATACAAAAACAATTACCATCGACTCTAAATTTTTCAAAATTACTCTAAATTCATTCGAGATATTAATTCTGTGAAAAACTGCATCAACCACATCATTAGATTTTAAAATAATTTCAAGTAATTAGAGCGCGGATTTGTGAAAAAATTTCAAAAACTTTGGCGACTCGAAAAAAATACAAAAACAATTACCATCGACTCTAAATTTTCCAAAATTACTCTAAATTCATTCGAGAAATTAATTTTGTGAAAAACTGCATCAACCACATCATTAGATTTTAAAATAATTTCAAGTAATTCGAGCGCGGATTTGTGAAAAATTTCAAAAACTTTGGCGACTAGAAAAAAATACAAAAACAATTACCATCGACTCGAAATTTTCCAAAATTACTCTAAATTCATTTGAGATATTAATTTTATGAAAAACTGCATCAACCACATCATTAGATTTTAAAATAATTTCAAGTAATTACAGCGCGGATTTGTGAAAAAATTTTAAAAACTTTGGCGACTCAAAAAAATACAAAAACAATTACCATCGACTTGAAATTTTTCAAAATTACTCTAAATTCATTCGAGATATTAATTCTGTGAAAAACTGCATCAACCACATCATTAGATTTTAAAATAATTTCAAGTAATTAGAGCGCGGATTTGTGAAAAAATTTTAAAAACTTTGGCGACTCGAAAAAAATACAAAAACAATTACCATCGACTCGAAATTTTCCAAAATTACTCTAAATTCATTTGAGATATTAATTTTATGAAAAACTGCATCAACCACATCATTAGATTTTAAAATAATTTCAAGTAATTACAGCGCGGATTTGTGAAAAAATTCCAAAAACTTTGGCGACTAGAAAAAAATACAAAAACAATTACCATCGACTTGAAATTTTTTAAAATTACTTTAAATTCATTCGAGATATTAATTTTGTGAAAAACTGCATCAACCACATCATTAGATTTTAAAATAATTTCAAGTAATTCGAGCGCGGATTTGTGAAAAAATTTTAAAAACTTTGGCGACTCGAAAAAAATACAAAAACAATTACCATCGACTCGAAATTTTCCAAAATTACTCTAAATTCATTCGAAATATTAATTCTTTGAAAAACTGCAACAACTACATCATTAGATTTTAAAATAATTTCAAGTAATTAGAGCGCGGATTTGTGACAAAATTTCAAAAACTTTGGCGACTCAAAAAAATACAAAAACAATTACCATCGACTCGAAATTTTCAAAAATTACTCTAAATTCATTCGAGATATTAATTCTGTGAAAAACTGCATCAACCACTTCATTAGATTTTAAAATAATTTCAAGTAATTAGAGCGCGGATTTGTGAAAAAATTCCAAAAACTTTGGCGACTAGAAAAAAATACAAAAACAATTACCATCGACTCGAAATTTACCAAAATTACTCTAAATTCATTCGAGATATTAATTCTGTGAAAAACTGCATCAACCACATCATTAGATTTTAAAATAATTTCAAGTAATTCGAGCGCGGATTTGTGAAAAAATTTCAAAAACTTTGGCGACTCGAAAAAAATACAAAAACAATTGCCATCGACTCGAAATTTACCAAAATTACTCTAAATTCATTCGAGATATTAATTCTGTGAAAAACTGCATCAACCACATCATTAGATTTTAAAATAATTTCAAGTAATTACAGCGCGGATTTGTGAAAAAAATTCAAAAACTTTGGCGACTCGAAAAAAATACAAAAACAATTGCCATCGACTCGAAATTTACCAAAATTACTCTAAATTCATTCGAGATATTAATTCTGTGAAAAACTGCATCAACCACATCATTAGATTTTAAAATAATTTCAAGTAATTACAGCGCGGATTTGTGAAAAAAATTCAAAAACTTTGGCGACTCGAAAAAAATACAAAAACAATTGCCATCGACTCGAAATTTTCCAAAATTACTCTAAATTCATTCGAGAAATTAATTTTGTGAAAAACTGCATCGACCACATCATTAGATTTTAAAATAATTTCAAGTAATTCGAGCGCGGATTTGTGAAAAAATTTCAAAAACTTTGGCGACTCAAAAAAATACAAAAACAATTACCATCGACTCGAAATTTTCCAAAATTACTCTAAATTCATTCGAGATATTAATTCTGTGAAAAACTGCATCAACCACTTCATTAGATTTTAAAATAATTTCAAGTAATTCGAGCGCGGATTTGTGAAAAAATTTCAAAAACTTTGGCGACTCGAAAAAAATACAAAAACAATTACCATCGACTCGAAATTTTCAAAAATTACTCCAAATTCATTCGAGATATTAATTCTGTGAAAAACTGCATCGACCACATCATTAGATTTTAAAATAATTCCAAGTAATTAGAGCGCGGATTTGTGAAAAAATTTCAAAAACTTTGGCGACTCGAAAAAATACAAAAACAATTACCATCGACTCGAAATTTTCCAAAATTACTCTAAATTGATTCGAGATATTAATTCTGTAAAAAACTGCATCAACCACATCACTAGATTTTAAAATAATTTCATGTAATTAGAGCGCGGATTTGTGGAAAAATTTCAAAAACTTTGGCGACTCGAAAAAAATACAAAAACAATTACCATCGACTCGAAATTTTCAAAAATTACTCTAAATTCATTCGAAATATTAATTTTGTGAAAAACTGCATCAACCACATCATTAGATTTTAAAATAATTTCAAGTAATTAGAGCGCGGATTTGTGAAAAAATTTCAAAAACTTTGGCGACTCGAAAAAATACAAAAACAATTACCATCGACTCGAAATTTTCAAAAATTACTCTAAATTCATTCGAAATATTAATTTTGTGAAAAACTGCATCAACCACATCATTCGATTTTAAAATAATTTCAAGTAATTAGAGCGCGGATTTGTGAAAAAATTTCAAAAACTTTGGCGACTCGAAAAAAATACAAAAACAATTACCATCGACTCGAAATTTTCAAAAATTACTCTAAATTCATTCGAAATATTAATTTTGTGAAAAACTGCATCAACCACATCATTAGATTTTAAAATAATTTCAAGTAATTAGAGCGCGGATTTGTGAAAAAATTTCAAAAACTTTGGCGACTCGAAAAAAATACAAAAACAATTGCCATCGACTCGAAATTTTCCAAAATTACTCTAAATTGATTCGAGATATTAATTCTGTAAAAAACTGCATCAACCACATCACTAGATTTTAAAATAATTTCATGTAATTAGAGCGCGGATTTGTGGAAAAATTTCAAAAACTTTGGCGACTCGAAAAAAATACAAAAACAATTACCATCGACTCGAAATTTTCCAAAATTACTCTAAATTGATTCGAGATATTAATTCTGTAAAAAACTGCATCAACCACATCACTAGATTTTAAAATAATTTCAAGTAATTAGAGCACGGATTTGTGAAAAAATTTCAAAAACTTTGGCGACTCGAAAAAAATACAAAAACAATTACCATCGACTCGAAATTTTCCAAAATTACTCTAAATTGATTCGAGATATTAATTCTGTAAAAAACTGCATCAACCACATCACTAGATTTTAAAATAATTTCATGTAATTAGAGCGCGGATTTGTGGAAAAATTTCAAAAACTTTGGCGACTCGAAAAAAATACAAAAACAATTACCATCGACTCGAAATTTTCCAAAATTACTCTAAATTGATTCGAGATATTAATTCTGTAAAAAACTGCATCAACCACATCACTAGATTTTAAAATAATTTCATGTAATTAGAGCGCGGATTTGTGGAAAAATTTCAAAAACTTTGGCGACTCGAAAAAAATACAAAAACAATTACCATCGACTCGAAATTTTCCAAAATTACTCTAAATTGATTCGAGATATTAATTCTGTAAAAAACTGCATCAACCACATCACTAGATTTTAAAATAATTTCAAGTAATTAGAGCGCGGATTTGTGAAAAAATTTCAAAAACTTTGGCGACTCGAAAAAAATACAAAAACAATTACCATCGACTCGAAATTTTCCAAAATTACTCTAAATTGATTCGAGATATTAATTCTGTAAAAAACTGCATCAACCACATCACTAGATTTTAAAATAATTTCATGTAATTAGAGCGCGGATTTGTGGAAAAATTTCAAAAACTTTGGCGACTCGAAAAAAATACAAAAACAATTACCATCGACTCGAAATTTTCCAAAATTACTCTAAATTGATTCGAGATATTAATTCTGTAAAAAACTGCATCAACCACATCACTAGATTTTAAAATAATTTCATGTAATTAGAGCGCGGATTTGTGGAAAAATTTCAAAAACTTTGGCGACTCGAAAAAAATACAAAAACAATTACCATCGACTCGAAATTTTCCAAAATTACTCTAAATTGATTCGAGATATTAATTCTGTAAAAAACTGCATCAACCACATCACTAGATTTTAAAATAATTTCAAGTAATTAGAGCGCGGATTTGTGAAAAAATTTCAAAAACTTTGGCGACTCGAAAAAAATACAAAAACAATTACCATCGACTCGAAATTTTCCAAAATTACTCTAAATTCATTCGAGATATTAATTCTGTGAAAAACTGCATCAACCACATCACTAGATTTTAAAATAATTTCATGTAATTAGAGCGCGGATTTGTGGAAAAATTTCAAAAACTTTGGCGACTCGAAAAAAATACAAAAACAATTACCATCGACTCGAAATTTTCCAAAATTACTCTAAATTGATTCGAGATATTAATTCTGTAAAAAACTGCATCAACCACATCACTAGATTTTAAAATAATTTCATGTAATTAGAGCGCGGATTTGTGGAAAAATTTCAAAAACTTTGGCGACTCGAAAAAAATACAAAAACAATTACCATCGACTCGAAATTTTCCAAAATTACTCTAAATTGATTCGAGATATTAATTCTGTAAAAAACTGCATCAACCACATCACTAGATTTTAAAATAATTTCAAGTAATTAGAGCGCGGATTTGTGAAAAAATTTCAAAAACTTTGGCGACTCGAAAAAAATACAAAAACAATTACCATCGACTCGAAATTTTCCAAAATTACTCTAAATTCATTCGAGATATTAATTCTGTGAAAAACTGCATCAACCACATCACTAGATTTTAAAATAATTTCATGTAATTAGAGCGCGGATTTGTGGAAAAATTTCAAAAACTTTGGCGACTCGAAAAAAATACAAAAACAATTTCCATCGACTTGAAATTTTCCAAAATTACTCTAAATTCATTCGAGATATTAATTCTGTGAAAAACTGCATCAACCACATCATTAGATTTTAAAATAATTTCAAGTAATTAGAGCGCGGATTTGTGAAAAAAATTCAAAAACTTTGGCGACTCGAAAAAAATACAAAAACAATTACCATCGACTCGAAATTTTCCAAAATTACTCTAAATTCATTCGAGATATTAATTCTGTGAAAAACTGCATCAACCACATCATTAGATTTTAAAATAATTTCAAGTAATTCGAGCGCGGATTTGTGAAAAAATTTCAAAAACTTTGGCGACTCGAAAAAAATACAAAAACAATTGCCATCGACTCGAAATTTACCAAAATTACTCTAAATTCATTCGAGATATTAATTCTGTGAAAAACTGCATCAACCACATCATTAGATTTTAAAATAATTTCAAGTAATTCTAGCGCGGATTTGTGAAAAAATTTCAAAAACTTTGGCGACTAGAAAAAAATACAAAAACAATTACCACCGACTCGAAATTTTCTAAAATTACTCTAAATTCATTCAAGATATTAATTCTGTGAAAAACTGCATCAACCACATCACTAGATTTTATAATAATTTCAAGTAATTAGAGCGTGAATTTGTGAAAAAATTTCAAAAACTTTGGCGACTCGAAAAAAATACAAAAACAATTACCATCGACTCGAAATTTTCCAAAATTACTCTAAATTCATTCGAGATATTAATTTTGTGAAAAACTGCATCAACCACATCATTAGATTTTAAAATAATTTCAAGTAATTAGAGCGCGGATTTGTGAAAAATTTTCAAAAACTTTGGCGACTCGAAAAAAATACAAAAACAATTACCATCGACTCGAAATTTTCCAAAATTACTCGAAAAAAATGAAACTTGAAATTTTCCAAAATTACTCTAAACTTGTTTATCTTTATGGTGTTAATGAATAACATAGATTAAAAATTTTGTAAAGTAATTTTATTTTTAATATACAAATTTAGTCATTGCACATGAAATTGCTGGAGCTACCTCCTCGGATGTATTGAAATAGAGGGATGGGGGATGAGACAACCGCAGGTTGGAGTCGCAACGCATCCCTGGATCACGTCGGCTTTCAATATTAACGCGATTAAAAAGAGAAAACGTCGATCTCGAACCGAAGCGAACGGTGAATTACTGAAAACGTGGAACTCAATTATAACATATTACGGGTCCACGTTATTCCCGGTGAAAATACCAAGAAAACCCCAACCAGCGACAATGCACCCTCGATCAAATATTTCATCCTAATTAATATTAAAGTTGAGTTGCGAGTAATGAAACGTAGCAATTAAGACGAGTCGCACGATAACTGGTCTCGTTTATTTTGTACCAAAACGTTTTTTTAATGGAAATATCCGTTTTACGGTCCCTAGAAGCCGTTTCAAAAAATTTTGGATTTTTTTTGTCTGTGTGTGTGTCTCAAAAACTAATAAAGCAATTGATATGAAATTTTGAACGTACTTCTTATTTGATAATCTGAAGAACTGAAAAGCTTTTGGTGAAATTTTGTACACCGGAAGTGGGCGTTTACCTTAACTGTTTTTTGTTTTTTGCCAATATTTTCTTAAATATGAAAAATATCGCAAAAATATTTAAACAAACATTGAAGACAAAAAATAAATGAACATCTTTTGCTTGAAAATATTTTTCAAGAAAAAAATGTATTATGATTTTTTTTATTTTTGGTTTATAATTATGAAACGATAGTAGTTACAGCAAATTTATGTTAATAATAATTGTAGAGAATGCTAAAATTAACAACTTATAAAGAATACGTTTTTTTCGAAATCCCTTTAGTTTTTGAGTAAACCGAGTTTTTGAATTTGAAGTATAATTTTTCCATCTTAAATAATTTTGACGTTTTAAACGTCAGTTTCATCCGAGTTTACACAACGCTCGTAAATATGATTTAAATTGAGTGTAAATATAAGTAACTATGATGCCATCAAGTCGGAGAAAGTAACATGATGGCCACATCACCATTCTTAAACATAGCGCTCTTTTTAAGTGAGATTATTTCAACAATTAGGGAAGCGTGTTGGCAACGTTTTTACAAAATTGTAATCTAGAATGTGTTTTGGGTGAATTCAGAAAGTTTTATTATTAATACGCGTTTTATGTTTTATTTCGTAAATTTCAATAATCAATCAGAATCGAAACGCGTTTTGAAATACAATCATCGCTTAATTACAAATTAATAAATAACAAATTTATAATTAAATCGTATCTCTCCTATGATATATTATTAAATTCAATCTGGCAATGTGGATTAATTAAATTTATTAAATGCATTCACATTTCGTCATTGTTATAGATAAATTAAATTGCCGAACGATTTCGTGCGAACGTAAATAAATTACCTTGTTGTTAACGGCCAAAATAACAATTTCTTATGCGAACACCACACAAATTAAGCACGAAATCGTAAGGTGCATAACAATCTCGCTTGTTAATCGAAAAATTTCCAATAGAATTGCAAATTATTGAAATTTATCCGCAATCGAGCGAGCAATAAATTTAATGAAATAAATTGATTAATTCATGATTTTTTTATCTTGGAAGTATAGAAAATCCACATCCGCTATTCTCGGGCCAATCAAAGAAATGAAGATTCGAGAGGTTAACAGATAACATTACTTGTTTAGAAATGACCAGCAATTCTCGATATGCACGCTGCTTGCTATGTGATGCTATAGACATAGTAAGCAGCGTGCATATCGATAATTTCGGGTCATTTTTAAACAAGTAATGTTATTTCTTTGCAGTGACTACTGAAAGATTAAAATATTTATTTGTATAATTTATTGTTCGCCATGGCATTAGCCAGAGGAGTAGTTAGTTGATCTAATTTTATAGAATTGCATTAATTCTAAATTTAATATTTAGGGCTGCTACATACTGCCTATTTTACTATTCAGACGCAGCATTGCATTTTACATTTCCGTGCCGAAGGGCTCAGTTTTATTATTGATTATGATGTGTTGACCAAAGAAAAGTGGGGAGATGCGGCGCGGGGTGCTTTCTTATGGCATCTATTTATTATTTAAACTGGGAAAAGCTTTCAGTGGATAGAAGCGATCTCTACACTTTATGCGAAGTGTGAACTGAAACTGCAAATGGCCCTCCTCTCTCCTGCCATTTAAGGCGATTCATGATTTTCGCAACACCTGCACCACAATTATAAGTATTCGTCTGGAATAATGTTGGTATTTAAAAGCAACCATAATAAAAGCGGCGATCCGCTCTTTAATCAAATTGATTAAAAGGTAATGTTTTTCACACATCTACTGAATAATAATGCTCAAATCTAAGCGACCTAATAAATAATCCGGCAGTAATATTTGTTATTGTTGCTAGGGATAATTGGGCTTTAATATTCTTAAAAATTAAACCACATTAATTATTTAGTTCTCTAGATAATCAAAATCAAACTCAAAAATGGTCATTTTCAACTCTCAAACCTCGAAAAAGTAGCCATTTTCCAAAAACTGACTTCCAACTTTAACAGCAATATTGGGGAATCATTGGGCTTTAGTATTCTAAAAAAATTAAACCACATTAATTATTAAGTTTTTTTTAAATAATCAACATCAAACCCAAGAATGCCATTTTCAATGCTCAAAAATCTAAAAGGTAACCATTTTACAAAAACTGACTTAAATACAGAATTCCCACCTTAACAGCAGCATTGGGGAATTATTGGACTTTAATATTATAAAACAATCAAACTATGTTAATTATTTAGTTCTTTAGATAATCATAATCAAACCCAGTGGCGGCTCGTGGAACATGTTGATGGTAGAGCCACTTATACAACATACCCCTCCTCCCCTTTTTCAATTGTTTGTTTTTCTCGGATAACCCTTGAACCAGCGGCGGCTCGTGGATGTTCGGCGAGGCTGCGGAAGAACATTTGACCAAAACAGCAGCGAAATATTTTCTTCCTCTATAAGAGAAAGCTGTTAAGCACGAGAGGTATGCGTCTCTGTCATAGCCTCCTCTACAATGATTCACGAGCCGCCGCTGTCTTGAATGAATGAAGTCAATTATTGTACTTGGCAAATAGGTTTAGTATCAAATAAATAAAAAAAAAAACGAAATATAGCCTGAATATATTCAGGCTATAATTCGTTTTTTTTTTTTGAATTTATTTGATACTTTCTGCAACAAGTAAGGTTGTTTCTATTTTATTTAAATAAGTTTAGATCAGACGAAAACCATAAATTTTACATTTAATTTGATGCAAAAAATCCTAAATTCCTACAAATATTTGAATATTAAATAATTCCTTAAACATCCCGCAGACTATATTTTCCAGATAAATATCACAGTAAATTAATTTTATCTAAAAACAAACCCCATATTTAAATTAAAACCCACGAAACCAAACAATATAAAATTAAATAAATAACCTGAAATTAAAACAAAAACCCTTGAAAATACGGGTAAAAAAAACAAAAATTTAGTTTGTAAAATCTAAAACAAAGGACAAAAATCAAAAACCAAAAAAATTCCGCCAAAAAATAAAAAAAAAAATTCCTCGTAAAAATCAATCATTCAGGTTAAAAAATCTTAAATGTAGGACAAAAAAATCAAAAAATTTGATCAAAACGTCAGGCCCGAAAATGCGGAAATATTGAAAATTGTAACAAACTAATCAAAAAGGTCGGCCAACAATAAAGAATTATTCATTTATATAGAATAAAACACTTTTTTACTTTGTTTGTATAACACTTATTTGTTTATTTTGTTTGACTGCAGTTTCGGCAACTCAGCTTGCCATTATCAAAACTAAAGTCACTTTAGTTTTGATAATCAAAACTAAAGTCACTTTAGTTTTGATAATGGTAAGCTGAGTTGCCGAAACTGCAGTCAAACAAAATAAACAAATAAGTGTTATACAAACAAAGTAAAAAAGTGTTTTATTCTATATAAAAAAGCATGTATAACGAAGTAGAAGCTTCCTACATAACAAAAATTATTCATTTATATGCGAGAATTTTCGAGTTATGTTCGTTGAATATTATTTTCCTTTTGCCTGTATTATCAAGTTTTTTGGTTTGCAATCTTATTTTTTGAACAGGATTTTTGATTTTTTGGCCGATATTTTAGATCTTCAGCTATTTTGTTCCAAATTTTGGATTTTTTGGCCAAAATATTCATTTTCTTTGTTGAAATTTTGGACATTTTAGTCTGCATTTTTCATCTTCAGGCCCGAGTTTTCGACGTTTCGTCTAAATTTAGGCCAAAAGGTCGAAAACTCAGGCCAAAAATAAAAAAATGCAAACCAAGAAATCCAAAATTTCAGCAAACGAATCGAATATTTTGGCCAAAAAAAATGGAACAAAACAGCCTAAGATCTAAAATATCGGCCAATAATCAAAACTTCTGGTCTAAAAATAACACTTTTTAGCTTAAAATAAGTTTCGACGAGAAATTCGAAAATAATAGCAAAAAAAAAAACAAAACCGCACAATAAAATCATTAATTCTAATTAAGAAAATACGACCAAAAATCTAAAAATCTAAATGGTGGACCAAAAAATAAAATTTTTTAACAAACAAATCGAAACTTTCAACAAACAAATCGAAAATTTTTAGTCAAAATGAAAAAAAATTTCGTCCAAAAGACCAAACACAGAAAAAATCGAAAATACAAAATATAGGTAAATAAGTAAAAATCTACGATATGGCCTAAAAAGGTGAAAATTTAGGCAAAATATCGAAAACTCGGTCGTAAAGATAAAAAATGCAGACAACAAAAATCGAAAATTTTAGTAGAAAAAAATAATTTACCACTTTCAGCCCCCAAAAATAAATTTCTGACTAGAAATTTGAAAATAATGTCAAAAAATACAAAAAATCGCACAATAAAATCAATCATCATAAGGTAAAAAATCTAAAAATGAAAAAAAAAGGTGAAAATTTAGGCAAAATATCGAAAACTCGGTCGTAAAGATAAAAAATGCAGACAACAAAAATCGAAGATATTAGTAGAAAAAAATAATTTACCACTTTCAGCCCCCAAAAATAAATTTCTGACTAGAAATTTGAAAATAATGCCAAAAAAATACAAAAAATCGCACAAAAAAATCAATCATTTAAGGTAAAAAATCTAAAAATTAAAAATTCAGACCAAAAATCTAAAATTCGGGTCTAAGAGGACAAAAAATTTAACAAACAAACAAACAAAATGATAATAATAATAAATAATAATAATAATAAAAGCGGACTAAAAAATACTCGCATAAAATATTTAAGAAATCAAAAACTAAATTCAAAATTCGATCCGAAAAATCAAAAATGCAGAAAATTTTAACAACGAAATCGAAAATTAAGGTCAAAATAAAGAATATTTAGGCCAAAAGATCAAAAATTGAGACCAAAAAAAATCAAAAATACAGGCAAAACATCTAAAAATTAAAAATTCGGACAAAAAAAATTTAAATAATTAATAAAAAATTTAAGACAAAATAAAGGATATTTAGGCGAAAAGATGAAATTTTTAGAAAAAAGCAGGTCAAACATATCAAAATTAATAATAAATACGGCCAGAAAAATTCAAAAGTCGAAAATTTTAACAATGAAATCGAAAATTTAGGTCAAAATAAAGAATATTTTGATCCATAAATATCGAAAATACAGGCTTAATAATAAAAAAATGCGGAATATTCTAGTAAGAAAATTGTTTAAATTAGTCTATTGCTCGAAATATATTTTTTTTAATAGCAAAACATTTTTTTTTAAATTTTCTTTTTGATTAATCAAAACTAATTTTAAAGAGAATTCAAATAAATTCATTTTCACTAGCGGCCCGTGGAACATGTTGATGATGTAGAATATGATATACTCCTCGCCCCGCCTATTTTTTAAAGAAAAAAATCTTCATAGTCCAAGGTTGTGAAGTAAAGGTTCATAAAAATGTAATTTTTTTTTTCAAAAATTCATAACTTTGCTCCAAATCATCGAAACCGCTCGAATTTTTAAGGCATTTGAAGGGAATTGATTAAATGTTTCTGCCATTGTGGTGAAATTTCCCGCCGATTTTTTTTGCGCACGGTACAGCTTGTCAAAGTTTTGACAATTTTTTACATAAAAAACATTTTTTTTCCATCGCGTTGTTACGGGAGGTGGGTTGAACTTGGGGTCAAAATCAACTACACATTCTTAAAGACAAAACTTGAATCTTTCCCAAACTGAAAGATTCATCGATTTTCGACCAAATTGAACCAAGTTACGACGCTTTGAAAAATCGAGTTTTTTCGTGATTTTTCGAGTGGCGCTTTTTTTGACGCCGAGTGTAGGATACACCACAGGAATTTTTTCCCATATTAAAATAGGGCTTATAATTGGTGTATCCGAGGTTTGCAGAACGGATGAACTTAAGAAACTATTAACCTCTTCACGCCTAGGTTGCCATGTGGAAACAAGCAAAAAGAAAGGAAACAAATATATTTTACAAAAAAAAGCTTCTAGCGCCATCTATGGAATATTTTTTATATTTTTTCCATAAATGAGTTAGTTTGTGACAGTGGAATAATATTTCGTAGAAAATCGTAACAACAAAAAAGTAAATTTTCAATAAATGGGATTATGCTATAATCCAATCAAAACAGCATGGGCGCGAAGATATTCAAGAACACGATGTTTTCAAAGAAATTCCCGACAAAACATTTTCTTTGTTGAATTTGGTGCTCGTTTATCACGTGGTGAAACATTTTTGATATTAATGGTTGTTGAAATGAGGCACTTGATTGGTTTCATAATTTTTATATTTTATTCCGACCAGTTTCGATTTTTACATCATTATCTAGGAATCCTAGATAAAACTTTAGGCTATTTTTGGGCTATTTTTTTGTTGTAGTAACATGCATGATCTGGATCACTTGCATGATCAACTCTGATCAGTCACGATTATACGAAAGTGATTTAGACACTACTTGAGAACTTATACAATAAATGTATTGGGTTAAATATGTCAAAGATTTGTTTATGTATTTATAATAATTTGTAACCACTTTATCAATAAAGATTTTGTATATATATGTCAAAGAATTTGAAAAGTTATTTCGAACGAAAGCTGGAAACCATCCATCAATATCTGTATTTCTGAAAAAAAAATAGCTAATAATTCCTTAAAAAGAGAAATACGATACTTTTCGTCTTTCTAAGAGACTATAATTAATAAATCATCTACCGAAACAACTACTTTCCTGACTAGTGCCACGACGAATTTTATTTAATAATTCCTTATTTAATTTGCAGAACTCACAACCGATACAACATCCCGTAGAATATATTCATCATATTTATTATACAATATTCCTGTTATTCCATTATTTACGTTTATATATTATTTATGATTCATAAATCAATCAGGTATTAAGAGCGCGTTGTTTTCGCAACAAAAATCCCCTAAATATCTTCCGTTTAATATTCAGATTGCTTTGTGTACTGCCTTTGTGTGTGTGTGGAGCGGTAAAATTTTTAATTAAGCAATGGAAGCCCCAATAATTGTACCTGGACCTTCCCATTCACGGGATTCTTTTATTTTGAAATAGTTTCTGGCTCGAATTATTTTTCGATTATAATTTTCAACGGTAGTGCTATTTAGCTAATTGCCGAAATTATTATAATTCCAAAGCAACCTTTTACGAATCCGTCGAACCAGACGTAAATCGTCAATGGCCCCCTTAAAACATTAAATTATACACCTGTTGCCACGGCGCGCACACGATTAAACTTATATTAAAACAACACCTCAATTATTATTTTGTTATTTACTCAAATTGCGTTTTCATCATTAACTTTTGTGAAAATAACATCCTGATATTTACTCCAATAATTTTTCCGTTACTAAAGCTCTCTTGTACGATATTAAATAGGATATACATTGGCACGAAGAGTACAGGGTTGCCCATCTATCGGTTGCTTTTTGAACTATCGATTATTTCGGCTTTGACAGCTAGAATGATTTTGCCAATGTGTCAAATATTTAGTAAAAGGTTTACGAAATGGTTAAGTTTACGCTCGAAGAAAATTGGGAAATATTGAAAACTTACTTCCAAAATGGTGAGTCTTCAACCGAAACTGCAAGAAAAATGCGCATAAAATTCGGGAAAAATAAAGCGCCTTCCAGGCAGTTTGTGGATAAATTTGTGAAGCGTGTTAATGGACAAAGCAACGCGTTCCCGTGTTCAATCGAAAATATCGCTGCTGTTGCCGAAAGTTTGAGTGACAATCCATCAACATCAACATCAACTCGACACCGCTCGCAGGAATTGAACATTTCTCGCAAGTCCCTTCAAAGAATTTTGATGAAAGACCTCGGTTTGAAGCCGTACAAAATTCAATTGGTGCAAGAGCTGAAGCCGCACGACCATCCGATGCGATTTCGGTTCGCCCAATGGGTCGAAGAACGCTTGATGGAAGATGAGCATTTTTATCGAAAAATCATCTTCTCAGATGAAGCTCATTTCCACCTCGGTGGGGGAAACTGCCGCATTTGGGGCTCAGTAAATATCCGCCAACATAATATAGTATACTTTCCTTCACCTGCGTTAATGAACTGTTGTTTTCTTGAAAATATAACATACCTCCTCTATTTCAATGAAAACTTTTTTTGACCATTTTATGTCAAAGACACATCCTACTGAATTATTATCAAATGCTACACAATTCGCAGCAGCAGAAGGCTGTATACTATTTTTTTAAAGAATTTGCTTCATTGCAGTTTTGAACTGTAGAACATTTGGATTATTGTTAAATCCAAACCTGTTTCTAATACGACATAACAACAATTCAACATGGTCTTGCGAAAGTTTGTACGTAAGTAAGTACTTGTAATTAGGGCTATCAGGTAACAGGTTTCTTGATATTTGAAATACAGATGAAACTGCTGTACCAAAACCGATAATGAAGGCTCTTCGCCTTCCTTTATATAAAAAATTATCTTCGCTGTCTTTTAAAGAGTACAAATATTCGATGAGAGGTATTATAGTATTCTCCAAAAATGTTATATTATTTGCGTAGACAGGTTTCTTATAACCTTTTCCAAATGGACTACGACTATTTAAAAAATCAAATAACCTGTCTATGCATCTAATAAATTGAACAGTCTCTTCACAATTTTGAAATTGTTCAAAACCTAATTGATTTAAAAATTCAAGGGCATCAGCCGTAGAGGAACTAAAAGTTTGGGCAGCTAATTTCACCTTCATAACATTTTTTTTTCCAATCAATATGGGTCTTGATTAATTTGTTGGCAAGTTTAAGGCCCATACTTTCTTGAAATTTATTTAAATTTTCAATGAAACGCCATTCCACAAGACCTTCATTACTTTTAAAATATTGGTATGTCCTTAGGGCATTACGTGCTAATTTTACCTTATGACAAGCATCAGGTATAAAACAAATTTCCTGGTTTTAATGGTTTTATATTCCCCATATATATTGCAACCTAAAAATTGAAAACTTGAAAAATTAGTAGCAGTTCCATCACAGGTAACGCCCCAAATTTTTAACCCCGCATCACTGGCTAGCATAATAGCAGTTTTGATTAATTCAGCCTGTATTGAAGCATCACACTTAGTTTGAATAAAATAACCTATAGGCCATTTCCACTTCCCATTCAAGCAAACTAACATAAAAACGAGAGCCTCGCTCCCTAGATTTTCATCGCTTTCAAGACTAAAATTTTCTCCAAAGTCACAATGACCTATAAATTTGCCTAACTTTCCATCCCAAATTAATTGTTTTCGTATTGCCATACCATCTACGACTAGGTTACAATCACGATCTGCTAAATCAAAATCACAAAATGCCGCAAAAACTTTTTTAAAAAATCCAGGTTCTGCATTTACTGATGATGTCCAATTGGCAAGGGATGACCTATGTGGCAAGTAAAGGATGCTCCTGGAAAAATGAAGACAATAAAAATAACATAATTAACTTTAAAATAACATGCACTAATTTACCAACACCAACCTGCAAAATTCATACGCCTTAGGTGAATGATAATGTAATGTTAAAGCAAACTGTTTCATTTGTTGTGTATATCTAAAACCCTTGGCATTTCTTCCAGAATTTTTAGATTGATTTTTAAATATATCAAGCGCCGTACCTTCGAATTGTTGTGTCAGTAAATTTTCCGCTTCTTGTTGTAAAATGCCTTTATTTATCAAAGTCTTAATCATATCTTTAAAATTTGTAATTTTCTGATTGCGTCGTCTAACTTTCTGTTGTAAGGTTCTAATTTTTAGTTTCAATTTTTTTTTCAATCGTATTTTCTTCACTTTGTACGGCCTTCTCTGTTTTGCTTGTTGTTCCAATTCAACACTAACATCAGTTTGTACCTCCTTCTCTATTTTGCTTTGCACACTAATTTGTTGTCCTAATTCCACATTGACATACTGAAGTACTACTGCTGGTACTTTCTATTGAAAGATCGGTTCTTCGATATTAGAGTACCCTAACCTTTCATTTTTTAAAACCATTTGGATGCTTCCTTTACCTTACAAATAACTTGGAAAAGCGCTGAATATGCTAGGGACTGCATCTGGTCTCAATATCCTTATATATGTTCCCGGCCTAACCAAGTAATCACTTTCTTTGAAGTGATCGCTACAAAGTTTGCTTACTTTTGTTGGTGTAAAATTGTTTCTTCTTAGATTTCTAACCCAACATTTTAATATCTCATCGTTTTTTAAAGGAAATCTAAAATTAATAATATGTTTAATGTTGGAGGCAATTACTTTGTGGTATAAATCGCTTGAATAGAGAAGAACCCCTGCGTACCAACAGAAACTGGATTGATACCACAACTCTTTTAATCGACTCACTAATGAGTTACCCACCTTCGCCTTTTAACGCCTTCGCATTATATTTGGCCTTCCCAATTAGTAAATTTTCTTGAAATCCATACGCCACTGGCAACAAGCAACCATTACAATATTGTGCAGCCTGCCATTCTTCTCTATTCAAACGATCCATACATCTTGATTGTAATTTTAAATAAAACACTATAAACTTTGTTTTACCATTATATTTATAATTTGTGGCTATAGTACCGACTATTCGCAAATAATTTTCAAACATAAATTATGAAAATGACTAGTGAATAGTCGAAATTATAGTCATAAATTATAAATATGGTGCTATAACAAAGTTAAAAGTGTTTTATTCCGAATACAAATTATTATAATTAATACCCATTCTATATACATAGACACTTACATATTATTAACCTTTACATTTTATTGCTACAAGTATTAATCCTTACCCAAAAAACTGCAACGGTCCTCCAGTTTAAAGGTATTCTTACAGCCAGACGCTGAACAAAAAGCAGGCATTTTGAGGTTAAGTTACTGAATAATTGTTCTCAATAACTCCAATTAATTAAATCACTTTAAAACTGCATACCTTATATCACAATATCGTTTATATGATTACAACTACAATTATGAATTGTATAAAGCACTTTTCAATTGTCACACGTAAATAAAACAGATTCTTTACACATTTCACCTTTCCTGCAAATGGCTGCCAAGGCTTCACTTTTGCGAATTGAGTTAGGTATCTAGGTTATATATGAAAATCTATGCCTAAAACAGCAGATTGAAGTCGCCATTGCAGAAAAATTTGGTCGACGGAATGGGCTACTGCAAAGCCATATGAATGAAGTGGTCTTCCACTATTAAACCGCAATGTTGGGGCTATTCAATAAAAATAAAATAATTGAAAAATATCCACCCGTCTTTATTTTTATAGCAATTTTAAAATGCAACTTTTTCGCGGGACACCCTATACATTCTACTGTTATGTTAATATCATATATTGTGCTGTTAATTCATATCATCGTTAGTGGCTGAATGGTCAGAGTCTACGCTAAGAAAAAAAAAATAACTAAAACTTAATCTTACATTGTATACCTAATAGCACAAGCGATAAAATAAAATGGGTTTCAAAAGGAAACGTAATGATAACGAATCACCCTGTTGAATCGAAATTGCCCCGATTTTTTTTTTGGGAATAATAAACAGGGATATAATCCGTGCGCAATCGAAACAATTATTACGAGCATGTGATGGAATTACAAAGGATTAATTAAAACGTTTTGCTATCAATGCGATTGTTACCCTTTTGGCACGGACCGAATTAAAATCGGCCAATCGCGATGTGGAAAATATTGCGGTTTGCTCTTTTTTTCTGTTGACTTCTAAATTGGAGATATTAGCTTTTTGATGTGGCGGATTTATTCATTTTTGCGTTTGATTGTATTGATAATATGTCACGTATTGATGCAATATTGACTGTGCGATAATGGTATACCGTATGCCTGTTTATAAATAAACTCGGTCTATAAATAAGTATCTTGTCATAATGATTACAAAGAAATCTTGAGAAAGAAACATTTATATTAAAATTAAATGAGTCTTAAGTACCAGACAGATAGGTAGAGCCATCCCAAAATTTGGTGTCACATTGCACAGTGAAGCAGAGCTATACAGCTAGAACCAAACTAAAATTTGGTGTCACATTGCGCAGTGAAGCGGAGCTATACAGTTAAAGCCATACCAAAATCTGGTGTCATATTGCACAATGAAGCAGAGCTATACAGCTAAAGCCATCCCAAAATCTGGTATCGCATTCCGCAGTGAACAAGAGAGGGGACGTCGGAAACTATTTAGTGAGCATAATGTAAATATCGGGTGTGTATAAATTGGCGGATAATCTACACGTGGCGATGTTCTTCCTAAAATTCTGAATAAAAAAGGTCGATGAAAAAATGTTCTACCATGCCTCATAGGCCATCAGGAGCCATTTAAAAAATGTACATTTGGCAACATAGCATTCTGCTCTGCTTATCAATAATCTCATGGTTCAGAATAGAAGATAATAGATAGATAGAGCGGGGTTTATTTACAGATGCAACGTCAAACAGATTATGAGTAAATAGTAAAATACATTGTAATTGAACAAAACCAAACGAAAATGACACAAAAGCACAAATACATTAAAGCGCGGGCACTAATACAAACTGATAATAATGAGAAAAGCTGAATTGGCACAAACTTGGAACTAGCAAGTTTGAATGAATTATTTGTGTCAAGGTGACATAAGCGGGTGTCACGTTGCCGAACGTATTTTTTTATAAAAATAAGCTAATTAAGAAGTGTTAAAAATAGAAGTTTGAGATAGAAAGATATCGCATACTGACAAATAATTTTCAAACTAGTCATACTATTGAAATTGCAGGATTTTCTGTAAATTAATAACGAATAATAACGCATATTTAACGACTGGATGTTCAAACTTTGGGGACCTTGCGAAGGCTCAGGAAACATGGTACAACATTTTAGAATTAAGATAAGCTGCTTAGAATTTTTGAAAGAATATCGTCACGTGTAGATTATCCGCCAATTTATACACACCCGATATAGACATAGAATCGGTTGCGAAATAATTATTAATCTTCACTTCGATGATACCTAGATTTGTTATCGCGTTCGCACACTCTGCGAAACTTTACTCCCAAGTATCACGATATTTTGGGGTGACTCTGCATGTACGTTTATTATTTAAAACTCATTCAATTCCAATGTAAATGTTTCTCAAGATACACTACATAACAACAGTCAACTATTTGAGAAAAATGAGGATACTCGTAAGAAATACGCCGGAAGCATTACCTTTTTTTCTTCTTCATGTATTTATAATGTTTTAATGTAAAGTGTATATCGATGAGTTCTGGAATAGGAAATGCCAGTAGGGTACACGGTGCGGCGCAGCATATCAATCTTAAAACGCTTTGCCCCGCCGCCGCCGCCGCCGCACCCCACACAGTGCCCCCCCGCACACCCCCAATCCATGCCGCCCTCCTTTTTTTTACGCGAAACACACACAAATACGGACGATAAATCAATCTGGGTGGATGCTGTCACTTGCTTAGGAAGCAGCCGCTGGCTTATGTTCCATACCAATCGCATTCACAATTTAACGTCTCTCCCACGCGCACATTTTTCTGTTTATTACACCAAAAAAGTTATTCGATTTATATTAATCTCCTCAGGCAGAATGGCTTCTCCAATTTTTGGGGTTTCAGGGTGTTACTTTCTTCTTTCTCGTTTTCAGTAACTTCATGTAATTGATTTATTCATGCAGAGATGAATGCGGACAGCAAACGTCACTTTTTAGAACAAAATTAAATATCCGCCATTATGATTTCATGGCAAACCTTTGTTTTTAATTCAAAATAGTTTTTTGCAAATATCTCCGTAAATACTCTTCGTAAATGAATCAATATTAACACATTTCAAATTTTACATGGCCCGCTTTGCAATTCAACACCCTGTAAATGATATGTAAACGCTAATTTATTGTGCACCCCAATAATAGTTGTATTCTTTCTCATAAATTGGTTTTGATTGACCAAGTAGCAGTTTATTTGTTGCGCCCTTATTTGCGAAGCAATCGTAGAAAGAGTAAAGTATTGTGTAAACCAATAAAAGTACTGCCTTTCAATTACACAACAATTACAATCGGTTCATCCGTATCTTAAAATTACTGCTCGAAATAGAAGTAAATGCTCATGTTTTCTTATCCAGCCGTGAGATCTGGTTCCAAAACTGGGAACGTTTTAATGAAGGTGAAAATGAGGAATTGCTTTTTTATTCGACGCGACGAATAAATGTACCTCGTCGGTTCACTTTACTCATTTCCCTTTTCGTGTCGCAAATAAACAACAGTGATATTTCTAAATGCAAAGTATGCAGAATCGGCTTTTACTAATTTCTTATTCATTTACCAAATACACGTTTTCCCTCTACAGTAACAATTTAATTTATAATTTTTCTGTATTCAATGGAATTAAATAATCTTAATGGTACAATTTAAAAATTAGCATCAGGCTGAAAGGCCCCAGGTCGATAGCCATTAAGCAGAAAATTATTTATTATTAACATTTGTTTTTGTACCAAATTTGCATAATATAGGGTGTCCCACGAAAAAGTTGCATTTTAAAATTGTTATGAAAAAAACTATTTTTTCTAATTGAATAGCCCCAACATTGTGGTTTAATAGTGTAAGACCACTTCATTCATATGGCTGCTCAGGCTGGCTTTACAGAGCCCATTCTGTCGACCTAATTTTTCATGACATTTTCGATGGTGTGGCCCTCAATGGCTGCAATGGCGACTTCAATCTCGTGCTTTAGGTCGTCAATCGTCTCTGGATGGTTGGCGTAGCACTTATCCTTGACGGCTCCCCACAAAAAATAGTCCAACGGGTTTAAATCGCAGCTGCGAGGCGGCCAGTTGACATTATGCGATTTTCGAACGTACCCGCGCAAAAATTCGACTGTAACGTTGGCTGTGTGGCACGTGGCGCCATCTTGCTGGAACCAAATGCTGCCGATGTCTTCCTCTTCCATTCGGGGAAAGAAAAGAATTTCCAACATGCCGCGATAGCGCTCACCATTGACGGTTACGGCGGCTGCTGCTTCGTTTTCGAATGATGCCGCCGGACCACATATCGCACCAAACAGTCACTCGTTGTGGGTGCAGTGACTTTTCCATGATTGCGTGTGGATTTTCTGAGCCCCAAATACGGCAGTTTTCCTTATTGACATAACCACCGAGGTGGAAATGAGCTTCATCTGAAAAGATGATTTTTCGATAAAAATGCTCATCTTCCATCAAGCGTTCTTCGAAATCGCATTGGATGGTCGTGCGGCTTCAACTCTTGCACCAATTGAATTTTGTACGGCTTCAAATCGAGGATTTTCGTCAAAATTCTTTGAAGGGACGTGCGAGAAATGTTCAATTCCTGCGAGCGGTGTCGAGTTGATGTTGATGTTGATGGATTGTCACTCACACTTTCGGCAACAGCAGCGATATTTTCGATTGAGCACGGGAACGCGTTGCTTTGTCCATTAACACGCTTCACAAATTCATCCACAAACTGCCTGGAAGGCGCTTTTTTTTTCCCGAATTTTGTGCGCATTTTTCTTGCAGTTTCGATTGAAGACTCCATTTTGGAAGTAAGTTTTCAATATTTCCCAATTTTCTTCGAGCGTAAACTTAACCATTTCGTCAACGGCAAACCTTTTACTAAATATTTGACACATTGTCAAAGTCATTCGAGCTGTCAAAGCCGAAATAATCGACAGTTCAAAAAGCAACCGATAGATGGGCCACCCTGTATATGGAAGCGCTGGAACAAGGTCATTTCACAAAAATTCTAAATATCGCGTTCTCACCTTCAATTGCCATTTATTCGAAAAATTTCTTATGTAAGATGGCAATATTTTTATACTGCCAGTTCGACAATGAAAAGATCTCTCAAAATCAAGAAGTCATTTAAAACAGAATGGATGATGCCATTACTCAAAAACAAATGATCATGTAAAAATGTGTATTTTTATCAAAGAGAATCCGAAAATATTTTATTTCGATTTTACTGAATTTATTCCATACTTTATGCGCGCACTGTATAATTATTAAAATGTAATAATTGCATCAAGAGAGATGAATGTGACGAAGAGCTAGTCGCATAATAATGAAATAATAATAATATTATTAAAACGGTTTTAACGAGAGCGCTGCAGAGCGATAATGGATCCTCACGAAAAGTAATTACATTTGAAGGGTTAACACTTTTGGGGTGCTTACAACATAAATTAATACCTCTAATAAGATTCGAAGACGAGATATATATGCTAACCTATGTATGTATATATATATATATGAAGTATTGATTAATGCAGTGTTTCGGTTATATAAGCGGATGGGAGAGGTCTACTATCTGAATCCAATCGCAGCTGTGATAAAACACATTAACAAATTGTCTACTAATTAGATTGGGCAGCAATCTGACGTTGTTGCTAGTCAACGTCGAGCCAATTATTTACATCGGCTACAATCTTGGGGGATTAAACCACTCCACTGCATACATATAACATAATAAGCGCAACTCCGCTTTCGTGAATTAATACCGCCAAAATAGATGCAGGAGTGCGAAGAGTTCGGTGTGAGGTCTTGGCAGTTTGCGAAGACCACGAGTGGGAAATTGCACCGAATATTAAATAATACGTGGTAAACAGTTATGTTTAACTGATTTTCTTAATATAATTATGCAAACGTTGGGCAAATGTGTCGGAACACCTGATTTCTGGCTAAATTTCTTATTACTTTTAAAAGAAATGTTTAAAGTTTTATTTATTATATTAAATAACTTAATGACCTATTTTTTGAGATATGACGTCATCGGCAATTTTTTTAAATGGATCACCCTGTATATTTTTACATTTTGAAATTGACACCTTTTCAACAATTACAATAATATGCGGTTTGGTAGGTGTGCGACTTGTGGTTTTTTAAATAATAAATTATCATCGCATTATTAAAAATCCTGGTTTAAATATTTATTCTTCAAGAGAACCGCGTTCTCTCGTTTATACATTTTCTTGACACCAAAATCTAAAATTATGAAAACTGGGTTCATTGTTGAGTGTAAATATTGATCATTCATAAAACGAGTACGATGAGAATAACAATACGATTCCGGTTTGATCTTTCTTGCATTTTTCCGCAGAGTTAACTACTTTCTTCATAAATTAGCAAAATTGCCTAAAATTGTATGAAGAATCTCCGCAAACTGTTGCCGATACAAAACGTTTTTTTTTTTTTTATGATGGAAACTCTTTCTTTGTTCGAATAAATCAAATTGGCGTACTTATCTAATTGTCAAATCTAATAATTCAATAAAAATCCAAAATTACTCAAAACAGATTCTGCTTTATAATTAAATAAAACGCTCGAAATAACGTTCACTAGATTTCGAGATAATCACACGAAAAAGCACGGTCTGATGGTCTAAAAAATATAAAAAACAATTGCCATCAACCTGAAACTTTCCAAACTTCTGAACATAGATTCTGCTGCATAATTCAATCAAAATCTAAAAATATCCCTTAACTACAGTTCGACATAATCACACGTGAACGCAGCTTGCAGCCATGTTGAAGTTGCTCGGTTTCTCAAAAATTAAAAAAAAAATATAAAAACAATCGCCACCAACATGAAACTTTCCAGAATTACTCAAAATAGATTCTACTACATAATTTAATCAAAATTGAAAAACGCCTCTTCGCTATAGTTTGAGATAACCCCAACAGAAGAGCATATTGTAGACAAATCGAAATTGTCTCCATTCTGAAGGTTTGAATAAATATAAAAACAATTGCGATCAACTTAAAACTTTTCAAATTTACTCAAACCAAATTCCACTTTATAATACAATCAAATTATCAAAACAGCCTTTTATTAAATTGCAAAATAATCACACGAGAACACACTTTGTAGTTATGCTGAAGTTGCTCACTGACCGATTATTAAAAAAAAAAAAAAACAATCGCCACAATCTTAAAACTTTCCAAAATTTACCCAGAATATATTTAGCATCATAATTCAATTAAAATTGAAAAACATCCCTTCACTAGATTTCGAGATAATCACAAAAGAACGCAGCTTGCGGTTATACTAAAGTTTCTCACTGTCTGATGATTTTAAAAATATAAAAACAATCGCCACCAACTTGAAATTTCCAAATTTACTTGAAATAGATTCAATCAAAATTTCAAAACTCCCCATAATATATTTTTAAACACAGCATTATTTTGGAATAATTTAGTTTTAATATTATTGAAAAATCAAAGCATGTAGATCATATCGTTTTTCTAAATAATCACGATCAATCCAAGAATGGCTATTTTTTCAGCGTTTGGCATCTCGATAAACCGAGGAATAAGAATCTAAAATCATGTTTTGATTATCGTCAACCGTTCACAAGATATTCACCTATATGCCAAAAACAAATGAAACCAAACTCTGTTTTTTTTATTGAATTTGCATCTCGACAAACCGGAGAATAATAATTTGAAATCATTTTTTGATTTTATTCAACGGTTCATAAGATATTCAACAATATGCCAAAAAACAAATGAAAACAAATTCTGTTTTTTATCGAATTTGCATCTCGATAAACCGAAGAATAAGAATTTGAAATCATTTTTTTAATATCTTCAACCATTCACGAGATATTCACCTATATGCCAAAAAACAAATGAAAGCAAATTCTGCTTTTTATCGAATTCACATCCTGATAAACCGGAGAATAAGAATTTGAAATCATTTCTTGATTATCTTCAACGGTTCTTGAGATATTCACCAATATGTCAAAAAACAAATGAAATCAAATATTATTTTCTTGTTGAAATGGTATCTCGATAAGCCTCAGAATAAAAATTTGAAACAATTTTTGATTATCTTTAACCGTTCACGAGATATTCACCTATATACCAAAAAACAAACGAAAGAAAATTCTGTTTTTTATTGAATTTACATCTAGATGACTCAGAGAATACGAATTTGACATCATTTTTTTAATATTTTCAACCGTTCACGAGATATTCACCTATATGCCAAAAACAAACGAAACCAAACTCTGTTTTTTTTTTATTGAATTTGCATCTCGATAAACCGGAGAATAATAATTTGAAATCATTTTTTGATTATATTCAACGGTTCATGAGATATTCACCAATATGCCAAAAAAACAAATGAAAACAAATTCTGTTTTTTATCGAAATTGCATGTCAATAAACCGGAGGATAAAAATTTGAAATCATTTTTTGATTATATTCAACGGTTCATGAGATATTCACCAATAAGTCAAAAAACAAATGAAATCAAATATTATTTTCTTGTTGAACTGGCATCTCGATAAGCCGGAGAATAAGAATTTGAAATCATTTTTTGATTATCTTCAAACTTGCAGGAGATATTCACCTATATGCCAAAAAACAAATGAAAGCAAATTCTGTTTTTTTATTGAATTTGCATTTCGATAAACCGGAGAATAAGAATTTGAGATCATTTTTTGATTATCTTCAACCGTTCACGAGATATTCACCTATATGCCAAAAAACAAATGAAACCAAATTCTGTTTTAAATTGAATTTACATCTCTATAAACCGGAGAATAAGAATTTGAAATCATTTTTTGATTATCTTCAACGGTTCTTGAGATATTCACCAATATGTCAAAAATAAATTAAACTAAATATTATTTTCTTGTTGAATTGGCATCTCGATAAATCGGAGAATAGGTATTTAAAATCATTTTTTGACTATCTTCAACCGTTCACGAGATATTCACCTATATGCCAAAAAACAAATGAAACCATATTCTGTTTTTAACTGAATTTGCATCTCGATAAACCGGAGAATAAGAATTTGAAATCATTTTTTGATTATCTTCAACGGTTCATGTGATATTCATCAATATGTCAAAAAACAAATGAAATCAAATATTATTTTCTTGTTGAATTGGCATCTCCATAAACCGGAGAATAAGAATTTGAAATCATTTTTTGATTATCTTCAACCGTTCACGAGATATTCACATATATGCCAAAAAACAAATGAAAGCAAATTTTGTTTTTTATTGTATTTACATCTCGATAAACCGGAGAATAAGAATTTGAAGTTATTTTTTGATTATCTTCAACCGTTCACGAGATATTTACCTATATGCCAAAAAACAAATGCAACCAAATTCTGTTTATAATTGAATTTGCGTCTCGATAAACCGGAGAATAAGAATTTGAAATATTTTTTTGATTATCTTCAACCGTTTACTAGATATTCACCTATATGCCAAAAAACAAATGAAACCAAATTCTGTTTTTAATTGAATTTGCATCTCGATAAACTGGAGAATAAGAATTTGAAATCATTTTTTGATTATCTTCAACCGTTCACGAGATATTAACTTATATGCCAAAAAACAAATGAAAACAAATTCTGTTTTTTATTGAATTTGCATCTCGATAAACCGGAGAATAAGAATATGAAATAATTTTTTGATTATCTGCATCCGTTCGCGAGATATTCACCTATATGTCAAAAAATGAATGAATTCTAATTTAAATTTGAACAAATTAACAAATCTAGGACTACAAAAACAGAATTACATTCTAATGTTTTGTATACGTACAATTCTATTACCATTGAAAGTGTTGATCGAGCACGATGGTAATAATAGTTTGATACACGCGTAATTAATCTGATCCCGGAGAGAAAAAAAATGATTACACGTCACGTCCGATCTGATGATGTTTCGATGGTAATTAACAATTTTTCGGTTTGATTAGACGTACAAAAAAAATAATTGCCGCGTGAAAACGGCGTAAAATGTTTCGGTGCATTGATATACAAAGTGGAATTGGTTTTCTGAAATAATGAATCCACAAATTAGATTTTAATGGCGCGCGCTCCTCCGACCGTTATTATCCGCTACCATATTTAATAAAAGATTTTTTTTAATTTGGTACGTTACGAAATTGTGTAAACGGCCGAAATAACTGCGTTGTTAAACTGTTTATATAAAAAAAAAATTCGATTCGGGTTAACAATAATCGCGCAGCCTGTGATTATCGGACGTATTTTTTGAAATTGGATTTTAATCTTTTTTCTGCAATGAGCGTTTACGGTCCACTGTAAAAACGTTTGATGGATTATATCTTTATTATTGATAATAATAACATTTAAAGAATACTATTTAAAAAGTATACAAATAATATGATTAACATTAAACAAGGAATTCAAAACCAATTTTGTGAAAGCTTGAAAAAAAATACAAATAAACGATTTTCTTATTCCACCTGGTGTTATTTTATTGATGATATTGTTGAACCCCTACTAAATGGAAACAAATGAGACAAATTGCTTGTCAAAAGGGTCTTTCAATAATAAGTTCGTGTTGAAAAGGTATTATTCATTTTCGATACAGATACGGAAATTAGCCCGTACATAATACCTGAAAGGTAAAGAAAAAAGATCGATACGGCTCGGGTCTTTATTGCCCGCAACAGAAAATATGAAATTATATATAGCATATATACATACACATATAAAGATCGAAGATAAAGTCGGAATAATTCCATTTAAGAACGATGATGATGAGAGAGAGCTCTGGTCGCCGTCGTCGTCGTCTTCGGCCGTATAATATGATAATAAAAAAGGAGCATTACCTTATTTTTATTAAAACGTTTTCAAATTATAGCGAGCGGTAATCAAAGCTATAAAAACAAATTAAATTTCGGTATAAAATGGGGCCCGGTTATTTTTGGGGGTAACCCATTATATTCCGTACGTACCCTATCATTATTTTTCGAAAGACTTTGGGCTGATGCCATCAACGCCAGCTTCCAGCTCAAATATTCTTATTGTAATACCATTTTCTCTTTTCGCCTCTTCGTCGTCTCGTACGCGCCTCGTCTTTCGGTGTACATATTTTGATTGCCGATATAACATATGGCCGTCTGGACCAATGGCATGCTAAAACGAGTTGGCAATTCAAGAAAATGTGAATTTATTTTACATATCTTAATTTAAAATATTATTCTTACGAAGATTACAAAAAGTTTAATCACTTATTGATCATGAACAAGAGTAGATGATTATAATTCTTAATTTACGGAAGGCCATTTGAATGATAAACAAATTATCTAATGTATCTTTCAATATTCATCGTGGTATTAGCCAAGAAAGTATTTGTTTCAATGGATAATTTAAAAAAATGATAAATTTTTTTATAGTTTTTTTTAAGACTCTTAGATTGTAGAAGCCAAAAAGCATGGTAAGGTGTAAGCAACAAAATTTTGTTTCTGAGTTGGTCATGACAGAGAGAGAGAAACATGGTAGTCATGCCTGAGATTAATTCATTTTTTTAATACAATTCAATTGAACTAATACCTCATTTATCTCACAGCCAACTCTGAAACAAAATTTTGCCGAGTTGGCCATGCCTGAGAGAGAGAAACATGGCAGTCACGTCTGAGCTTAATTCATTTTTTTAAATCTCATGACGTAATAATATGCGACATACCTCCTTTATCTCACAGACAACTCTGAATCAAAATTTTGTGGCCCACACAATATTTTAAAGATTGAGATTTTCTACTTAAAAAATAATTGGCTTTGCGAGTTTGAGGAAGAAAACGCGTGTTTTGTTTTCCATGTGTTCCAGTTTGAAGGAATTTTTTTTTAAAATAATTTTTCTAATCGTCCAATGCAAATTTATTTTCACGAGTTCAAGTACTGTCATTTGGTCTCTAGCTGTGATATGTCGATTGCTATTGTGGATCATCAAAACTGGATTTCCTTTTGAATAGGTTTAGACATTTTTAAGCTAGTTTCAGCAGCAATTCTTTTTTTTAAATATTTTTTTCAAGCACCGACTACAATTTTATTTCTTTGAGTTATAGTTTAGACAGCTGTCGTTCTGTTCCTAGCAGTGATGTATCAATTGTTGTCAATGGATTTTAAAATTTTTAAGTCAATTTTATTTTTGAAATAAATTTAATTTAGATTGAAAGATACGAAAAATTCTTGCAGGCACGTAACGCACTCATTAAATGCATGCCAATTGAGCAAAAAAATCGACGTTCAATTGTTTTTGATTTCTCCGTTACGAAGTACGAGAAAGTATTGTGATCGTGAAAAAAATTTCAAATTTTTTTTTTTACGGATGTATCCGTTTTATGGTCCCTAGATGCTATTTCAACAATTTCTGGAAAAAAAAATTACTTTCTCCGTTACGACGTACGAGAAAGTATTGTGATCGTGATTTTTTTTTCAAAATTTTTTTTTACGGAAATATCCATTTTGTGGTCCCTAGATGCCATTTCAACAATTTCTGGAAAAAAAAATTGTGTCTGTGTGTGTGTGTGTGTGTCTGCGAGTGTGTGTGTCCGTCTGTCTGTGTGCGCTGTATCTCAAAAACTAATAGAGCAATTGATATGAAACTTTCAACATACGTCTTATTTCATAATCTGAAGAACTGAAAAGCTTTTGGTAAAATTTCGTACACCGGAAGTGGGCGTCTACCTTAACTGTTTTTTGTTTTTTGCCAATATTTTCTTAAATATGAAAAATATCACAAAAACATTTAAACAAACATTGAAGACAACAAAGAAATGAACATCTGTTGCTTGAAAACATTTTTCATAAAATATTATTCGAGAAAATAATTATTATTTTTTTTAAATTTTTGGTTTATAATTATGAAACGATAATAGTTACAACAAATTTATGTTAATAATAATTGTAGAGAATGCTAAAATGAACAACTTATAAAGAATAAGTTTTTTCGAAATCCCTTTAGTTTTTGAGTAAACTGAGTTTTTGAATTTGAAGTATAATTTTTCCATCTTTTATAATTTTGACGTTTTAAACGTCAGTTTCATCCGAGTTTACACAACGCTCGATATACATTTAAAATATGATTTAAATAGAAAATAAACCATGAACGCGTAAATATAACTGATACCATCAAGTCGGAGAAAGTAACACGATGGCCACATCACCTTTTTTTAATTTTTTTTTTTGAGTTTAACTCCTGAACGAATGGGCAGATTTTGAAAATACTTCTGGCAAAGTGTTGTTCTCATCGAATAGATACGGATAAAGAAAAAAATTATAAATTCGCCCATCAATTGTTTTTCGGTATTACAACTCTTGAAAGGATGACCAGATTTCAAAATTCATCCAGCAAACCCATCGAAAAAAAAAATCAATTGTTCTTTTTCTGAGGATAACTCGTGAACGGATGACCAAATATGGCAAATTCTTTCAGCAAAGCGTTGTTCTCACGAAATAGATGTGTAAAAGATAAAAAAAAATAAATTCGTCGGTTAATTGTTTTCTGATTTTTGAAGATAACTCTTAAACAAATAAACAGATATTGAAAATTCTTCCAGAAAATTATGGCAATCACAGAATAGATGTATAAAAGATAATAATAATAATAAATTTACGGGATTCACCCTGTACATTAAGGTATTAATTAGAATATAAAGCAAAATATAAAATAAAATATAAATATAAAATATGAAAATATAAAAATTAAAATTACAATTTAAAATTTAAAATTGCGACAATTTTGTGTGACAAACAAACAAAAACAAGTTAAAAACAAAAAAATTGACCCAGAAACAAATACCGATAGATCTATTCGCGATAGATAAGATAAAAAAATTAAATTCGCTGTTCAATTGTTTTGTGGTTTTAAGAAGATAACTTTTGAACAAAATTGCAGATTTCAAAAATTCGTTCAGAAATGTGTTGTGCTCATTGAATAAATCTAGAGAGGAACAAAAAATCTATTGGTCTTCAATTGTTTTTTGTCTCTATATTAAAAATATATTCTTTATTCATTCGCAGCACTTTGGTCTTCTCTCTTCTATGAAAAAAAAAACGACAAATACATAGCTAATTAAAGAAATATACACCACGATTAAAATGAGAAACCTTTTATTAATTAAACGTAGATTGGTTTCAGATACAAGTCTGATATTCATTCGGTACTTCCTCGGATAATTCTACCGACTGCGCCAAAAAACTTTAGTCGTGCAGGAAATTATTTTTTTATATTTTTTTCAAGCATCGATCACAATTTTATTTCTTTGTGTTATAGTTTAGACAGCTGTCGTTCTGTTCCTAGCAGTGATGTATCAATTGTTGTCATGAAGTGACAAAACACGTTTATTCTAGATAGATTTTAAAATTTTTAAGTCAATTTTATTTTTGAAATAAATTAAGTTTAGATTGAAAGATACGAAAAATTCTTGCAGGCACGTAACGTACTCATTAAATACATGTAAATTGAACAAAAAAAATCGACGTTCAATTGTTTTTACTTTCTCCGTTACGAAGTACGAGCAAGTATTGTGGTCTTGATTTTTTTTCAATTTTTTTTTTTACGGAAATATACGTTTTGGGGTCCCTAGATGACATTTCAACAATTTCTGGAAATTATTATGGAATTTATTAATTAAATGTTGATTTTATATTATTAGTTATACACAATTCAATTCAATTCAATTCAATTCAATTTATTCATGTTTTAACAATAGTTTTACACAAGTCAATAAGATACGCTAAGAGATAGTAATACAGTTAAAATATAATACATTACTATAAGGACAGAACAACAATCACATTTATGCATAAAATACATTAATAAATAGTAAATATTGTATAAATATAAGTTAAAATGGTGTAAAAGTAAAATATAGGATAAATAAATCAGTCAATAAATAATAGCTATGTATAAATAAAACAGTCCATAAATAAAACAGTATATAAATAAAAACAGTGTATAAATAAAATTGAAACTGTGAATAAAACAGTGAGTATAAAATATAATCAATGCAAAATTAGTATAGTAAACAAATAAAATATAATAAAAAGTAAGGTCAATCAAGCACTTATAAAATAACACCTTAAAATTAAGATATAAATGTATTTACAGGGAATTATACATTTACCAAAGTAGTTCAGTAGCCGTCAGAGAGCAGAAAGTTTTTATTTAATAGATATTGTATAATTATAAGCCATACATTCCTCGATTCTATAGAAGGCTTTTGACAGTAAATAAGATTTGACAGTGGATTTAAATTGATGCAATTTCAATTGTTTTACTGGTTCTGGAAGTTTATTAAATATTTTGGGTCCATAATAGTTAAAAGACTGATATTCGCTTGGAAAATCCTACCAACTGCGCCAAATAACTTTGGTCGTGCAGACACCACGTTAGATGTGGTTTAGATACCGAGAAACCTGCGGAGGAAATTTTGGATGTCGTCAAGATTAGCTGTCGACTGTTGAACGCAAAACAATTGAATGCCGGCTGCGTTCGGCGATCTCGCTATAACAGGCGGCTGTCAGCGCGCGCCGCACAGTGGCCAAAGTCTAAAACAATTTAGAATTGGAATGCAAATGTATGTAAATAAAGGTCTTCGAGGTCGTTGACTATGAATTTACAGTAAAAAAAAATCGAATTCAAAATGGCGGATCCAATATGGTGGAGCGAATTGTCAAAAAAATCACTTGCTTTGGATGAAAGTCGGTATTTCGGGGTTTTTAAAGTCGCTAATTATGAATTTGATGTAACAAATGTGGAAATCAAAATAGCAGATCCAATATGGCGGATCAAATTGCAAAAAATCACTTGAACGGATAAACAGATATTGAAGATTCTTCCAGAAAAGTATGGCACTCGCCGAATATATGTATAAAAGTTAAAAAATAAATTAGTTGTTCAATTGTTTTGTGGTTTTGAGAAGATAATTCTTGAACGAAACATTAGATTTTAAAAATTCGTCCATAAATGTGTTGTACTCATTGAATAAATACAGAAACGACCAAAAATCAAATTCGTTGTTCATTTGTTTTTTTTTTGTTTTTTGGGGATAACTCTTGAACGGATGACCAAATATGGCAAATTCTTCCAAAAAGGTGTTGCACTCATCGAATAGGTCGGGATAAGAGCAAAGAAAATAAATTTGCCGTTCAATTGTTTTCTGTTTTTTTGAGGATAACTCCTGAACGGATCACCAGATTTTGATTATTCTTCCAGTGAAGTATTGTACTCACGGAGTAGATGTAGATAAGATAAAGAAGGAAATTCGTTGTTCAGTTGTTTTGTGATTTTGAGAAGATAAGTTTTGAGCAAAATAGCAGATTTAAAAAATTCGTCCGGAAATGTGTTGTACTCATTGAATAAATATAAAAAGGACCAAAAAACAAATTCCTTGTTCATTTGTTTTTTTTTTGTTTTTTGGGGATAACTGTTGAACGGATGACCAAATATGGCAAATTCTTCGAAAAAGGTGTTGTACTCATCGCATAGGTCGGGATAAGAGCAAAGAAAATAAATTTGCCGTTCAATTGTTTTCTGTTTTTTAAGGATAACTCTTGAACAGATCGCCAGATTTTGATTATTCTTCCAGTAAAGTATTGTACTCACGGAGTAGATGTAGATAAGATAAAAAAGGAAATTCGTTGTTCAATTGTTCTGTGGTTTTGAGAAGATAAGCTTTGAACAAAATAGTAGATTTAAAAAATTCGTCCGAAAATGTGTTGTACTCATTGAATAAATATAGACAGGACCAAGAAATTAAATTCGTTGTTCATTTGTTTTTTGTTTTTTAAGGATAACTGTTGAACGGATGACCAAATATGGCAAATTCTTTCAAAAAGGTGTTGTACTCATCGAATAGGTCGGGATAAGAGCAAAGAAAATAAATTTGCCGTTCAATTGTTTTCTGTTTTTTGAGGATAACTCTTGAACGGATCGCCAAATTTTGATTATTCTTCCAGTAAAGTATTGTACTCACGGAGTAGATGTAGATAAGATAAAAATATAAATTCGTTGTTCAATTGTTTTCTGTTTTTTTGAGGATAACTCTTGAACGGATCACCAGATTTTTAAGATTCTTCCAGAAAAGTATGGCACTCGCCGAATATATGTATATAAGATACAAAAATAAATTCGTTGTTCAATTATTTTGTGGTTTTGAGAAGATAACTCTTGAACGAAATAGCAGATTTAAAAAATTCGTCCGAAAATGTGTTGTACTCATTGAACAAATATAGATAGGACCAAGAAATTAAATTCGTTGTTCATTTGTTTTTGTTTTTGTTTTTTGGAGATAACTCTTGAACGGATGGCCAAATATGGCAAATTCTTCCAAAAAGGTGTTGTACTCATCGAATAGGTCGGGATAAGAGCAAGGAAAATAAATTTGCCGTTCAATTGTTTTCTGTTTTTTGAGGATAACTCTTGAACGGATCATCAGATTTTGATTATTCTTCCAGTAAAGTATTGTACTCACGGAATAGATGTAGATAAGATTTAAAAAAAATAATTCGTTGTTCAATTGTTCTGTGGTTTTGAGAAGGTAGCCGATTTTAAAAATTCAATTTCAATTATCGTTTTTTCTTCGCTGCAAAATGAGGTGGATATATTATAGCAAAATGTTCCACGCGCTGGCATTGTGCAACAGTGTAATATTTTCTTGACTCCCTTCTACTAATAATTATTTCCGTTACAGTTATCTTTCGCCGCCGATTCAAAGGGCTGAGTATTTAATGGCTTTTTATCATGCCCATTTATCCGAAAAGCGCAACTTCGCGAAATTTATTATACGGTTTTTTTTTTCTCGCGGGCAATAAAAAGGGGTGTAATCTCTTAAGAGCATCTTCTCTTTCTCTTCTTCTTCGCGTCTAAATGAAATTTGTATAAGTGATATCTAAATCACTTTTGAAAGCGCGAATTACACCGTTTTCATTCAAAACCGAAGAACGGGCGAACACACAGTTAACGGTCCTCGGTTCCATTCACAACGCATAATTAATTAAATTCTAATTGCACTTTCGGCGGGTTTTAAAGTTCAGTGTTTTACGGCCCCGGTGGTATTGGGGACATTCATCATTACTTGACAAAGAGAGACGTTAATTGTCGGCCGGGTGTACGTTGGTATTACGTCGGCGGTGTACCAACCCCTCGCGCCTTACTTGCGCCCTCCTCCCGGTCTTTTCTTACGTAATATTATTACATTACTTAGGGGAATTCTAAACGCAAAAAGCACAGGCGAAGATATATATTTATGGTTTCAATTAAAATACTCTTTCCCGCTCGCGCCGCGCGACTCTCTCTTTTCGTGTGTAATATTCGCACTGTGGTGTCTATTATATATCACACGGAACTTTTGTGTTCGCGTTAAATTTTCGCCTTCGCGGAAGAATTGTAATTTATATGTGGTGGAGATTTGCCGGAAATTCATAAATATTCAGCTGTTTTTAATTTGGCACTTATTATTATTTCTGTTGTGTATTTAGGACGGGGACTGTGATTTAATAAAAGATTAAATGGTGCGGAGTATTCATTTTGACTTAATATTCAAATGGAAATTCATACATAATTTACAATGGGCTTATCTAAGGATTTTATATGTTTCTAAAAAATAAGAAATATTTTTACTTTCTCCGTTACGAAGTATTGTGATCGTGTTTTTTTTCAAAATTTTTTTTTACGGCAATATCTGTTTTGGGGTCCCTAGATGCCATTTCAACATTTTCTGGATTTTTTTTGTGGCTGTGTGTGTATCTGTCTGTGCGCGCTGTATCTCAAAAACTAATAGAGAAATTGATATGAAACTTTGAACATATATCTTATTTGATAATCCGAAGAACTGAAAAGCTTTTGGTAAAATCGTACACCGGAAGTGGGCGTTTACCTTAACTGTTTTTTGCCAATATTTTCTTAAATTTGAAAAATATCACAAAAACATTTAAACAAACTTTGAAGACAACAAAGTAATGAACATCTTTTGCTTGAAAATATTTTTCATAAAATCGTTGCTATTTATAAATTTTTTTAAATTTTTGGTTTATAATTATAAAACGATAATAGTTACAGCAAATTTATGTTAATAATAATTGTAGAGAATTCCAAAATGAACAACTTCTAAAGAACAAGTTTTTTTCGGAATTTCGTTAGTTTTTGAGTAAACCGAGTTTTTGAATTTGAAGTATAATTTTTCCATCTTTCATGATTTTGACGTTTTAAACGTCAGTTTCATCCGAGTTTACGCAACGCTCGATGTACATTTAAAACATGATTTCAATTGAAAATAAACCCATGAAAACGTAAATATAAAGTCGGAGAAAGTAACATGATGGCCACATCACCATTTTTACTTTCTCCGTTACGAAGTACGAGAAAGTATTGTGATCGTGATTTTTTGTTCAAATTTTTTTTTTACGGAAATATCCGTTTTGGGGTCACTAGATGCCATTTCAACAATTTCTGGAAAAACATTTTTGTGTCTGTGTGTGTGTATGTGTCTGTCTGTGTGCGCTGTAACTCAAAAACTAATAGAGCAATTGATATTAAACTTTGAACATAAGTTTTATTTGATAATCCGAAGAACTGAAAAGCTTTTGGTAAAATTTTGTACACCGGAAGTGGGTGTTTACCTTAACTGCCTTTGGTTTTTTGCCAATATTTTCTTAAATATGAAAAATATCACAAAAACATTTAAACAAATATTGAAGACAATAAAAAAATGAGATTATTTTGTTTGAAAACATTGTTCATAAAATCATTGTTATTCGAGAAAACAAATTATTTATTTTTTTTTCATTTTTGGTTTATAATTATGAAACAATAATAGTTACAGCAAATTTATGTTAATAATAATTGTAGAGAATGTCAAACTGAACAACATATAAAGAATAAGTTTTTTCGAAATCTCTTTAGTTTTTGAGTAAACTGAGTTTTTGAATTTAAAGTATAATTTTTCCATCTTTTATAATTTTGACGTTTTAAACGTCAGTTTCATGCGAGTCTACAAAACGCTCGATGTACATTTAAAATATGATTTAAATAGAAAATAAACCATGAAAGTGTAAATATTAGTGATGATACCATCGGAGAAAGTAACATGATGGCCTCATCATCATTTTTTAAAAGACCTTTCTTCGAGAATTCTTTTTCAGGACTTTTTAAGACTTATTTTGAGGACTTTTTCTTTCGGGACCTTTATTTTTGGGATTTCTTTTCAAAACTGTTTCTTCAGAAATTTTTTCTCGGGACGTTTTATTGTCATGACTTTTTTATCGGGACTTTTTTCAAAACTTTCTTGTTTAGGACTTTTATTAGGTTTTCGTTTTTCTTTTATTGTGACTCTCTCGAGAACCCTTTGTTGAGGACTTATTTTCGGGATTTTTTTCAGAACAAATTTTTCAGAATTTTCTTCATGACATTTTTTAGAATTACGTTTTTCATGACCTTTTTTGGACCTTTTTAAGGATTTTTTCAATTATTTTTAGCAATTTTATTTATTTATTTATTTATTTAACATAAACGGGAAAACCCCAATACAAAAACGTAAAATAATGTAAATTATAAACCATAAATATAATACTTAATACTATAATAATTTTCAAAATTTTTTATTTCAAGAATTTTATTAAGGACTTATTTTAGGCTTTTTTTCGATTCTTTTTTTTAAGACTCTTTTTGGGATTTCTTTTTTAGCACACTTTCTTCAGATCTTTTTAAAGACCTTTTTAAGGTCTTTCACAATGCTTTTTTCAGAAATTCTTTTGTTTATTTTATAAAGATGTTATTTTCGGGGTAATTTTTCTATGAAATTTCATGAGGACTCTTTCTTCAGGACTTATTTTAGGACTTTCTTTCAGGACTTGTTAGGACAATTTATTTCTGGTGTTTTGAATGAAGACAATTTTTCAGAACTTTTTCACGGCTTTTATCAGGACTCTTTTTTCAGGATTTAATCTCCAGGACTGTACCTTCAGGACTTTTCTTCGAGACTTTTTTAAGAACCTCTTGTTCAGGATTATTTTCAGAATTTTATTCGTTACATTTTATCAGAATTATTTTTTTGGAAATTTTTTTTCAAGCCTTCTTTACGGGACTTTTTTCAGTAATATATTTTAGGACTTTTTTATAGGATTAATTTTCAGGACTTCTTGTTCGGGACTTTTTTCAAGACACTTTTTGGGAATTTTTTTAGGACAATTTCTTCAAAAATTTTTCAGGTCTTTTTTAATAATCTTTTTAAGGATATTTTTCAGAAATGTTTTTTTCGCATTTTTTACGATGTTACTTTCATAACTCTTTTTCAAGACCTTTTTTCCGGATACTTTATCAGAACCTTTTTCGGGATTTTCTTCAGGACTTTTTTAGTACTTATTTTAGGGACTTTTTTAGGACTCTTTTTCGGACTTCTATCAGGACATTTATTTCAGGTGTTTTATATGAAGACTTAATTTTTCAGGACTCTTTTTTCAATACTTTTCAGGATTTTTTTTCACGACTCTTTTTCACAACTATTTAGCAGGACTCTTTTTTCAAGACTTTATGTTCAAAACTGTTTCTCCAGGACTTTTTCAGGACATTTTATTGTCATGGCTTTTTTATCGAGACTTTTTTCAAGACTTTCTTGTTCAGGACTTTTATTAGATTTTTAGGAAATTTTATTCAGGACTATTTTTGGAAACCTTTTTCAATACTTTGTTGTTCCGGGCTTTTATTAGGTTTTTAGGACTTTGAAATCAGAACTAAAAATCTTTTTAGGACTTTTTTAGCATTATTTTTAGTTTTTCAGTAAACTTACGGTAAAAATTATCAGAATTTGAAACATAATTTACCATTTTTACCTTTCATCATTTTGACGTTGCAATCATTCGATCAAGTAATAACTATTAAACCAAATCGGAGAAAGTAACATGATGGTCACATCACCATTTTTTCTATCTGTCATAATAACCGAGATATATTTATTTGGAAAAATTCACATTTTTCAAAATATCTAGTTACCCTTCCCTTTTTTGAAAACTTTGAATGTGTTATTTTATTGGGCTCGTAAAACTGCACTTTTTTTGCCCATTTAACCATTTCTCTATCTCTTATAGTTTCCGAGATCCCCGTAGAGAACATCGAAAAAAAAGTCACCCTGTACAATAACTTCAATTTTTTTAAATTGAATTGAATTTATTTAATACTTTCTGCAACAAGTAATGTTGTTTCTATTTTATTTCAATTTTTTTCTCGCAATTCTTTATCGGCTATCGAATTTAATTTATCTTTGCAAATTAAAACATGCAATAAACGACCAAATATGCAGTACAACAGGTTTGGTTATCTTTGAATTTTTTCGAATTAACAATTACTGTTTAAAATAGACGTTTACCACAAGTTTAATTATATCGCACGGATTAATTTTTATTCTAATAATTACATAACGGAGACAATTTATTTTTCTGTGAATGTTATTGTGGGGAGATGTATTGTCTGTATGAAATCGCGATAACATTGAAAAGTGCCCGTTTCCGGTGTTAACGACATATTCTTGAATAAACAATTGCAGCGAATAAAAAATACGTATTGAATGGGATGCGTTTTTTTTTCTTAATAAGTTAAACATCACGACGATAATGCGAGGACGTAGGCGGGGCCACCCACGCACGAGTTTCCCCAATCAAGGCAATCAATTTTTGTCTACATCAATAAATGCTGATCCTTCGGCTTTAATATCTGTTCGATGAGATTTATAAACGGATCAATATTAATTAAACTGACAATTTGACCACATTATGGTCTAAGAGTACACCTACAGGCTCGGTGTGACAAAATAAAGCAATTTCAAATAAATTCGAATTTACTGTATAAATATTAAAACAAAATACTCGTATTACGTGGTTATTTCGTGGTTGTAGTTATTTCTTGTTTGGTATTTTTGCACGTGCAAATCATAATACCGTTTTAGTTTAGTTAAGTAGTTCTACAAAACTCTATAAAAATTAAAGTCGTAATCGCTCTCTTTTTCCGGAAGCGTCCGAAATGTGATTTTTTAGAAAAATGGCTGAGGGATTGCAACCGCAGGTCGCACCTCAATATTCTATAGCAACCTTTGTGTGCCAATTCATTGGGGATTTTTTGAGCCTGGTCCCAGTTTTCCAGCTCAAAAATCCAGGGTTGTGAAAGTTTTGGCGTGAACCTCTGCATCGCGAAAAATCGATTTTCAAAAATTCACCCTGGAGTTACTGGGTGAGGTGGAAAATTGCGAATTTCACGGGTCCCTAGAGGACGTTTTCGGCTTTCAGGAAAAAAATAAAAATTGTAAAAAATTTTTTTTGAGGAGTTTGCAACCCTTTTTTTAAAGGGGTGGTCGGAGGGTTTTTGAAATGTTTAAAAAAACGTGTTAGGCTTTCAGCTTTTAGCATATATTAATATTACCTGATAGAATTGTGTCTTGTTTATTTATATGCAATGCGGTATTTGCCTAAATATATCTAATCAAATATGTGTTTCGCGCAAGCAATTAATTATTTAGACAAACGCGATTTATTATAAGTCCAGCGATAACTGACGTTTCGCAATAGAAAATGCAGCGTTGCTAGGCAATACCAACATGAACAATTGCCGCGACAATTGAGCACCCAGCAGCGGCGGCTCGAGGGCAAAGACAAAGATGCCGCTCGTGTCCTCTTATAGAGGAAGCAAATATTTCGTTGCTGTTTCGATCAAATTTTCTTCCGCTGCCCCACCGCCGAACATCCACGAGCCGCCACTCTTTAGCATCGTCATCAGCATTTCGTTGTATCATGCCATCAACATTTCACGATTTCATTGGTTAAAATGTTTATGCATTTATTAAAAATTTTATACACATTAGATGAATTGTTTACAAATGCAGATATTTGAAAATAAATATATTTTAGAAATTTATAGAAACCCTCTCACTTCGAACTTAACGCCCCATAACGTATGCAGCAGGTGTATTTTGATTTACAACGACCAACTACTGGTGCAAGCATAATTACAATTAGCATATAAAATTAATCATAATTGTGCGCATTATCACTACAGGAAGAAATAATTTTTACAGCGCTGTAAATTTAATTAAAACAAAAAAAGAACAGAAAGCTCCTTTTAAGAATGTAAAATCCCATTTAAATTATAATATTAATTGTTTCACAACGGTTAGTAATTTTTTATGGGTACACCCGTGTTCATTTATTATGCTTATTACGTGTAAATCTGCGTTTTGTTTATCTCACATGGACGACATGGGTGCAAAGGATAAATCAAAACCCCGTTAATTCAATTTGCATTTGAATAAATGATTATTTTTTATGGCCGCCGTTGGATACGATGGGCAATTATGAATTCGCACAATAGCATATAATGCGAGTTAAGTGCATCCGACGTGTACGATAATTAAGTTCGTATGGTACATATAATTACGAACGAATGGATTGTTGTGCTCTTTCAATTTTAAGACCAATTAAGTGTGTTATTATTTTAAACATGATATAGAAGAGTGAAAAGAGAAACGTTAGTCAAAAAATGATTTCAAATTCTAATCCTCCGGCTTATCGAGATGGTAATTCAATAAAAAAAATAGTATATGGACCATTTGTTTTTTGATATATAGGTGAATATCTCGTGAACGGTTGAAGATAATCAAAAAAATATTTCAAATTCTTATTCTAAGGCTTAGAAAGATGTCAATTCAACAAGAAAACAGTATTTTTTTTCATTTGTTTTTTGACATATAGGTGAATATCTCGTGAATAATTAAAGATAATTAAAAAAATGATTTCAAATTCTTATGCTACGGCTTGTATAGATGTCAATTCAACAAGAAAACAGTATTTGTTTTCTTTTGTTTTCTGGCATATAGGTGAATATCGCGTGAACTGTTGATGATAATTAAAAAACGATTTCAAATTCATATTCTCCGGCTTATAGAGATGCCAATTCAACAAGAAAACAATATTTATTTTCATTTGTTTTTTGGCATATAGGTGAATATCTCGTGAACGGTTGAGGGTAATCAAAAAATAATTTCAAATTCTTATTCTTCGGCTCTCCGAGATGCAAATTCAGCAGGAAAACAGTATTTGATTTCATTTGTTTTTTGGCATATAGGTGAATATCTCATGAGCGGTTGAAGATAATAAAAAAATAATTTCAATTTCTTATTCTCCGACTTGCAAAGATGCCATTGCAACAAGAAAACAGTTTTTGCTTTCATTTGTTTTTTGACATGTAGGTGAATATCTCGTGAGCGGTTGAAGATAATCAAAAAATAATTTCAATTTCTTATTCTCCGACTTGCAAAGATGCCATTGCAACAAGAAAACAGTTTTTGCTTTCATTTGTTTTTTGACATATCGGTGAATATCTCGTGAGCGGTTGGAAATAATCAAAAAATAATTTTAAATTCTTATTCTCCGACTTGTCTAGATGCCAATTCAACAAGAAAACAGTATATGGTTTCATTTGTTTTTTGACATATAGGCGAATATCGCATAAACGGTTAAAGATAATCAAAAAAATATTTCAAATTCTTATTCTACGGCTTAAAAAGATGTCAATTCAACAAGAAAACAGTATTTGGTTTCATTTGTTTTTTGCCATATACGTGAATATCTCGTGAACAATTAAAGATAATTAAAAAAATGATTTCAAATTCTTATGCTACGGCTTGTATAGATGTCAATTCAACAAGAAAACAGTATTTGTTTTCTTTTGTTTTCTGGCATATAGGTGAATATCGCGTGAACTGTTGATGATAATTAAAAAACGATTTCAAATTCATATTCTCCGGCTTATAGAGATGCCAATTCAACAAGAAAACAATATTTATTTTCATTTGTTTTTTGGCATATAGGTGAATATCTCGTGAACGGTTGAGGGTAATCAAAAAATAATTTCAAATTCTTATTCTTCGGCTCTCCGAGATGCAAATTCAGCAGGAAAACAGTATTTGATTTCATTTGTTTTTTGGCATATAGGTGAATATCTCATGAGCGGTTGAAGATAATAAAAAAATAATTTCAATTTCTTATTCTCCGACTTGCAAAGATGCCATTGCAACAAGAAAACAGTTTTTGCTTTCATTTGTTTTTTGACATGTAGGTGAATATCTCGTGAGCGGTTGAAGATAATCAAAAAATAATTTCAATTTCTTATTCTCCGACTTGCAAAGATGCCATTGCAACAAGAAAACAGTTTTTGCTTTCATTTGTTTTTTGACATATCGGTGAATATCTCGTGAGCGGTTGGAAATAATCAAAAAATAATTTTAAATTCTTATTCTCCGACTTGTCTAGATGCCAATTCAACAAGAAAACAGTATATGGTTTCATTTGTTTTTTGACATATAGGCGAATATCGCATAAACGGTTAAAGATAATCAAAAAAATATTTCAAATTCTTATTCTACGGCTTAAAAAGATGTCAATTCAACAAGAAAACAGTATTTGGTTTCATTTGTTTTTTGCCATATACGTGAATATCTCGTGAACAATTAAAGATAATTAAAAAAATGATTTCAAATTCTTATGCTACGGCTTGTATAGATGTCAATTCAACAAGAAAACAGTATTTGTTTTCTTTTGTTTTCTGGCATATAGGTGAATATCGCGTGAACTGTTGATGATAATTAAAAAACGATTTCAAATTCATATTCTCCGGCTTATAGAGATGCCAATTCAACAAGAAAACAATATTTATTTTCATTTGTTTTTTGGCATATAGGTGAATATCTCGTGAACGGTTGAGGGTAATCAAAAAATAATTTCAAATTCTTATTCTTCGACTCTCCGAGATGCCAATTCAGTAGGAAAACAGTATTTGGTTTCATTTGTTTTTTGGCATATAGGTGAATATCTCATGAGCGGTTGAAGATAATAAAAAAATAATTTCAATTTCTTATTCTCCGACTTGCAAAGATGCCATTGCAACAAGAAAACAGTTTTTGCTTTCATTTGTTTTTTGACATATAGGTGAATATCTCGTGAACGGTTGAAGATAATAAAAAAATAATTTCAAATTCTTATTCTCCGACTTATCTAGATACCAATTCAACAAGAAAGCAGTTTTTGTTTTCATTTGTTTTTTGACATATAGGTGAATATCTCGTGAGCGGTTGAAGATAATAAAAAAATAATTTCAATTTCTTATTCTCCGACTTGCAAAGATGCCATTGCAATAAGAAAACAGTTTTTGCTTTCATTTGTTTTTTGACATATAGGTGAATATCTCGTGATCGGTTAAAGATAATAAAAAAAAATTTCAATTTCTTATTCTCCGACTTGCAAAGAAGCCAATGCAACAAGAAAACAGTTTTTGCTTTCATTTGTTTTTTGATATATAGGTGAATATCTCGTGATCGGTTGAAGATAATAAAAAAATAATTTCAATTTCTTATTCTCTGACTTGCAAAGATGCCAATGCAACAAGAAAACAGTTTTTGCTTTCATTTGTTTTTTGACATATAGGTGAATATCTCGTGAGCGGTTGAAGATAATCAAAACATAATTTCAAATTCTTATTCTCCGACTTGTCTAGATGCCAGTTCAACAAGAAAATAGTTTTTGCTTTCATATGTTTTTGACATAAAGGTGCATATCTCGTGAGCGGTTGAATATAATAAAAAAATAATTTCAAATTCTTTTTCTCCGGCTTCTCGGGATGCAAATTCAACAAGAAAACAGTATTCGTTTTCATTTGTTTTTTGACATATAGGTGAGTATCTCGTGAACGGTTGATGACAATCAAAAAATGATTTCAAATTCTTATTCTCACGCTCATTGGGATGTTAATTCAACAAGAAAAAAGTATTTGTATTCATGTGTTTTTTTGGCATATAGGCGAATATCTCGTGTACAGTTAAAAATAATAAAGAAATTATTCAAAGTTCTTATTCTCCGGCTCACCTAGATGCCAATTCAACAAAAAAGCAGTATTTGTTTTCATTTGTTTTTTGACATATAGGTGAATATCTCGTGAACGGTTGAAGATAATAAAAAAAATATTTCAAATTCTTACTCTGCAGTTTATCGAGATTCAAATTCAACAAAAAAACAGAATTTGACTTCATTTGTTTTTTGACATATAGGTGAATATCTCGTGAACGGTTAAAGATAATCAAAAAATGATTGCAAATTCTTATTGTACGGCTTATAGAGATGCCAATTCAATAAGAAAACAGTATTGGGTTTCTTTTGTTTTTTGACATATAGGTGAATATCTCGTGAACGGTTGAAGATAACAAAAAAATGATTGCAAATTCTTATTCTACGGCTTATAGAGATGCCAATTCAATAAGAAAATAGTATTGGGTTTCTTTTGTTTTTTGACATATAGGTGAATATCTCGTGAACGGCTGAAGATAATCAAAAAATGATTGCAAATTCTTATTCTACGGCTTATAGGGATGCCAATTCAATAAGAAAACAGTATTGGGTTTCTTTTGTTTTTTGACATTGAGGATACTTAAAAAAATGTTTAAAATTCTTATTCTTCGGCGAATGTTTGCACGTTAAAGTGCGACAATTTACCCGCATATCGGTGGTATTACTACAAATGTTTAATCTGCGATTAAAAATCAAAACCATCTTCTTCAGAACCTTTGATGGATTTCATCGTTTCGATTACGATGTTGAGGTAATTTTAAGTGAGAGGGGTCCCTCTTTTATTACAACAGTGTTCGGTAGTGTAAGCGATCGTCTGCGATATTACGTTATATAGAAAAGCATTTTGGCCCATGAATCATACGCCCGTCACTCACCGGCAAAACGAAAGAAAAAACACACACACTCGCACAACACTAAAACATTTTTAATTTTTATATTACATCTCCGCGGCCTCAGCACTCAGACCCGGAGGGTACGATTTACATCTTTTTTTCCCTTCCATTTTACAAACCACCATAAAAACGATCATCGTTTCATTGACCACGCTCTTATAATTCAGAAGCTTCGGAACTTGTCTTATTCCTCCGCGTACATGCCCACGTATTTCGGGTCTGTATGATTTATTACATTGCAGTAAATTAAAAAAAAAACGTCATTTATTACGGAATCGAAATGAGCTCGGATTTTACACGTTTTGGGCGTTGCTGCTACTGAAACGGAAACTGTCAAATTGTAATTTTTGTTTTATTTAAATCACGGGTTAAATAAATTGAAACTGGTGATGTGTCTTTATTTTATTCATACATAGTAAAAACGTGTGTGCAATTAGACAAATTATATGTTGGAAAATAGATAATGAAAATGGTTAAGATAAATAAATTGAAATTGGAAAATGTATATTTATTTTATTCATATACAGTGAACTAGAGAAATTACATGTTTCGAAATAGTTAATGAGAAATGGTTAAGATGTTAAGACTGTTGGTATTAAGTGCGCCTAGAAAAAATATTTATTAGGAGTACCTAATGATCTGTAATTATACGTTGTGTGCAGTTTTAATTACCATCTTCAAGAGCGTATTTCGGGAGTATATTCAGAGGGGAATTTTTTTAATTTATTTTTTAAAGCGGATGAGAAATTTTTAGAATTTGATTTTTTTAAAAATAATATTCGATAATTATATTATTTTGTGAAAATGTTTTAAACATTAGAGGTCGAGGCTTAATCCTCTGGCACCAGGAATCATCTGTGCCTCGTACCTCCAATGTCTCGTATATAGAGTTTTTTTTTTTTTTTATCGTGGGCCATAGGATTTTACATGCTAAAAATTATATCTTAGTAGAAAAATAATTGATTTAAAATTTGCTTCAAAATTATATGATAAAATATATATTTACACGAGGTATAATTTTTAGCATGTAAAATCCTATGGCCCACGATAAGAAAAAAAACATACTGTATACGAATCTGCACAAGAACATCACATGCGATTATCTTTCATCATTACATCTGTTCAAAATGATATATTGATCACGTGACACAACCAGGGTGATATATCTTTCAGCAAATTTATGGGTACAAATGTGGCCTTTCAAGAAATTACGCATTACTGTCAATTACTAGTAATTAAAGCTACCTACTACCGGTAAACTGCAATTATAAATTAATATTAATTGCCGAGTTGCCATTTTCAACGCCGCCGCTGTATTTATTGCGTGTAATGGGCACTTTTGAAATCTTCGAAAAACGTGAGGCGATTCTCAATACTAAATGCTGTGCATACGAAATGAGCCGGAGTTATATTATTTGGTGTACTTAATTAAAATAATAAATAATTTATAAGCCTGTAATTAATAAATCAATAAATAGCCGTAATGTAATTAATTGTAAACAGTTTTTAAACATAATCACTAATAATACAATTAGCCAAGTACAAATACAAAAATGATGTGACTTAAGGGCATCTGCCAAAGTAAAAAAAAAAAACAAATATTCAATCATCTTTCATCAAGTGATCAATGAGAATCAAACCAAAAATAATCACTAGTACCATTGGTGTATTATGTAATTAAGTGTTCAAAAGTACTTATTAGCTCCCACTTATTAGTACTATTGGTTCAAAATGCTGCGTTTATTTGAACTTTTCCTATGGGACCATTACCATCTGATACCTATATTCATTAGGCTCTAAAAAAAAGTGCATGTATAGCGAACCCAGCACGCTTCCGAATCAGATCGTGCCACGGAGGAATGATGAACAATGTTCGAAACAGTGGGTAGTGATGAACAGCTCCCTTGGATCGAGCGTTTTAAATCCGAAAGGGGGAGCCAACGCACAGTAGCCGGGATGACTGTCGCTTTTCATTGTGACTCTCGAGAGCCACGTTTTATTATTATTTTTTTATTTACACGATCGGACAATTATATCATTGAATTAGACCGTTTTGGGTCCGTAAAAAAAGGAACGAAAGGAACGGAGAGAGGATATTCTGCCCGATCATGGTTTCGCAATAAGAGCGGCCGTATTGTTATTGAGAAGGGGAGTGGTGGGGGGTAGGGGGCGCCACCGAATATTGCCGCCGTCATTTCGAACGCTCACCCTTCTTCTTCACACAGCAATGGCAACTGATTTAAATCGCATGTTATGTTTTTCGAATGAGCTCACAGTTCACATGGGAAATTGATGGTCATGTGATTCATCAGATGCCACAGCACGTATAATAATAATAATAATAATAATAGTCTTCTCCAACGGAATAAACATTTACAGGACATATATTTATATTTTTACAAAAAAAAATGGTTATAAGAGTATTTGATACTATTTCAAGTAGATATTTGAAATTAAAATAAATAGATCTATAATTTGAATTTTAGAAAAAAATGATTTTAGTTTAGGAAACATTTATTCTTTCAAAATAATTTCGGTTTTTAAAAATCCAACGATTTTCTTGTGAGTTGCGAGTTTTTTTTACATTCTAAATTTTGTATTGTTGAATCTACAACGAAAAAATTCAAATAAGTATAAATTGTGCAGGTAAAATTCTATAAAAAAAATTATTTAGTTTAGGAAACATCATTCTTTCAAAATAATTTTAATTTTTAAAAATCCAACAATTTTCTTGCGAGTTGTGATTTTTTAAAAATTATAAATTTTGAATTGTCGAATCAACGACGAAAAAAAAAATTGAAATAAATATGAATCGTGCAGGTAAAATTCTATAAAAAAAATTATTTAGTCAAGGAAACATCATTCTTTCAAAATAATTTTGGTTTTTAAAAATCCAACAATTTTCTTGCGAGTTACGATTTTTTTAAAATTTTAAATTTTGAATTGTCGAATCTACGACGAAAAAATAATTGAAATAAATATAAATCGTGCAGGTAAAATTCTACAAAAAAATATTTAGTTAAGGAAACATCCTTCTTTCAAAATAATTTTGGTTTTTAAAATTCCAACAATTTTCTTGCGAGTTGTGATTTTTTAAAAATTATAAATTTTGAATTGTCGAATCTACGACGAAAAAAAAAATTGAAATAAATATAAATCGTGCAGGTAAAATTCTATAAAAAAAGTATTTAGTCAAGGAAACATCATTCTTTCAAAATAATTTTCGTTTTTAAAAATCCAACAATTTTCTTGCGAGTTGCGATTTTTTAAAAATTATAAATTTTGAATTGTCGAATCAACGACGAAAAAAAAAATTGAAATAAATATGAATCGTGCAGGTAAAATTCTATAAAAAAAATTATTTAGTCAAGGAAACATCATTCTTTCAAATTAATTTTGGTTTTTGAAAATCCAATAATTTTCTTGCGAGTTGTGATGTTTTTAAAATTTAAAATTTTGAATTGTCGAATCTACGACGAAAAAATAATTAAAATAAATATAAATCGTGTAGGTAAAATACTACAAAAAAATTATTTAGTTAAGGAAACATCATTCTTTCAAAATAATTTCGATTTTTAAAAATCCAACGATTTTCTTGCGAGTTGCAATTTTTTAAAAATGATAAATTTTGAATTGTCGAATCTACGACGAAAAAATAATTGGAATAAATATAAATCGTGCAGGTAAAGTTCTACAAAATTTTTATTTAGTTAAAGAAACATCATTTTTTTAAAACAATTTTGGTTTTTAAAAATCCAACAATTTTCTTGCGAGTTGCGATTTTTTTAAAATTTTAAATTTTGAATTGTCGAATCTACGACGAAAAAAAAAATTGGAATAAATATAAATCGCGCAGGAAATATTCTACAAAAATTTGATTTAATTTAGGAAACATCATTCTTTCAAAATAATTTTAATTTTTAAAAATCCAACAATTTTCTTGCGAGTTGTGATTTTTTTAAAATTATTAATTTTGAATTGTCGAATCTACGATGAAAAAATAATTGAAATAAATATAAATCGTGCAGGTAAAATCCTGCAATAAGGATAAAGACATTACTGAAAAATATAAAAATTTTCAAAATGAGCAACTTCAAAATTACATTATATTCTGTTATTTGGAAAATCTACCCATGGGTCGTTTTGAGGTTTCAACTGGATCATAATCTTGAATCAATTCTGAGTTAATTTGGAAAGTTTTAAGTCGAAGGCAATTGTTTTATCACCCTTTGAACAAAGTGGAAAATGAGCAACTTCAAAATTACTTTAAATTCTGTTTTCATGTAATTATTTGAAAAACTACCAATGCGTCGTTTTGAGGTTTCTATTGGATCATAATCAATTTTTTTAGCGGTATGTCAAAAATGGATTCATTTAGGAGGGATTTTCAAATTTTAAAGGTATTTCCTGCAGAGATTAATTTTCTGCAATGTTTCTAATTGCCGACTAAATCACTATTTTCGAGGCCTTAAACTTTATAAAAGACATTTTTGGCGTTTTCTCACTTATTTCACACAAAAATTTTCTAACACATTTTTAAAACCCACCAAATTAGTTACACTTTGACGTTTAAATTCTCAAAATCAAATCATGGGTTTAAAAGTTGTGCAATTTAAAAAATCAAAATTACAATTTTTAAGGCGGAGAACATGAAAACAAGCGATCTTGACCCTTTTTGACTGATTTTACAAGAAAATGTATCGATTTGTTTTTTAAATCTACATCAACTTCATTATAACATTCCGAGCACAACAATCTAATCATATACTCGGAAGTTGTGTGATTAAAAAAAAACAGAAACTCGATGTTCGAGGCCTGAGACTTCAAAAAAGGCAATTTTTGCGTTTTCTCACTGATTTCACATAAAAAATTATGTCACGTTTTTACAACCTGCTAAATTCGCTACATTTGTATGTTTAAATTATCAAAATCCAATAACGTGTTCAAATGTTGTGCAACTTTAAAATTCAAAATTACAATTTTTAAGGCGGAGGACTTGAGAAATATGTGTTTTTGACGTTATTTTACTGATTTTACAAAAAAAAATCCCAATTCGTTTACAAAATTTACTATATTAGCTTTATTTCATTTTAACGTTCCAAATATAAAAATCTGATAATGTGCTCGAAACTTGTGTCATAAAAAAAAAAACAAAATCACGATTTTCGAGGCCAGGAACTTCAAAAGAGACAATTTTGGCGTTTGCTCACTGGTTTCACGTGGACATTTTCTAATACCTTTTTACAAGCCCGTAGATTATCTACACTTTGACGTTTAAATTATCAAAATCCAATAACTCGTTCAAAAGTTGTGCAATTTAGAAAATCAAAATTACAGTGTTTTTATGGCAGAGGACTTGAAAAACAAGTGATTTTTTACTGATTTTACTTTCATGATTAGTTTTTGAAATTTAGTATATTAGCTTTATTTTATTTTAACATTCCAAGCATATAAATCCAATAATGTGCTCGTAAGTTATGTAATTTAAAAAAAAAACAGAATCACGATTTTTGAGGCCTGAAACTTGAAAATAGCCAATTTTGGCGTTTTCTCGCAAATTTACGTGAAAATTTCGCGGTTTTATAACCCACTAAATTAGCTACACTTTGTCGTTTAAATTATAAAAATCCATTAACGTGTTTAAAAGTTGTGCAATTTTAAAATTCAAAATTACAATTTTTAAGACAGCGGATTTGAAAAACATGCGACTTTGAGGTTTTTATTACTGATTTTACAAGACACTTTCCTGATTCGTTTTTAAAATCTACTACATTCACCTTAATTTACCGTTCCACGCATAAAAATCTAATAATGTGTTCGGAAGTTGTGCAATTAACAAAAAAAACAGAATTACGATTTTCGAGATCTCGGAACTTTCAAACAGAAACTTGGCGTTTTCTCGCTAATTTCACATTAAAATTTTCTAACACGTTTTTACAACCCACCAAATTAGCTACACTTGGCGTTTAAATTATCAAAATCCAATCACAAGTTGAAAAGTTATAAAATTTAAAAAATTAAAATTACAATTTTATGGACGGAGGACTTGAAAAACATGCGATTTTGACGTTTTTTTCACTGATTTTAGAAAAAAAAATCCTACTTTTTAAAATCCACTGTAATTGCTTTATTTTAACGTTCCACTCATACAAATGTAATAATGTGTTTGGAAGTTGTGTAATTGAAGAACTGAGAAGCTTTTGGTAAAATTTCGTACACCGGAAGTGGGCGTTTACCTTAACTGTTTTTTGTTTTTTGCCCATATTTTCCTAAATATGAAAAATGTCACAAAAACATTTTTATGTCAATTGTTTTAGTGAGGTATCAAAAATAGATTTTGATATTTTAAAACTAGTTTCAGCGGAGTTGAATTTTACAATTTCTCAAATTGCTGAATGTAATTGTTGCATTTCGTTTCCAGCTGTAATCTTGAAAAATATCAAATTTTGACTGTATCTAACGATTTTGCGAAAAGAAAATTCTTATATTTTAAGTCTACTAAATTAGCTATAATTTGACGTTGGAATTATCAAAATCTAACAACGATGTTGTGGAATTTTGAAAATTCACATCACAGTTTTCGGCGCGTGGGAATTGAAAAAAATGTTACACTAAAAAATGTTTGACACTATTCATTGATTTCAGTAGAAAGATTGTTAAAATATTTTTAAACCATACTTAATTTAATCAACGCGTTCGACAGTTGTGCATTTTTCAAAAACCAAAATCACAATTTTCGTGACGTACGATTCGAAAGGCGCGAGTTTTTGACGTTTCGCTAGAAATTTTTCAAATATACTAAATTTGCTATATTTTGGTGTTTAAATAATCAAAATTTAACTGTGTTTGGTAGTTGTGCAATTTTCAAAAATCGAAAAAACAATTTTCGAACACCCACAACTTTGTGCCAAATCGTCGTAGGATCTTCGTTCTTCGAGTCCTGCATAGGGAATTGATCTAATTTTAATGCCTTCATGGTGGATCGAGCCGACAAAATTTTCCAACTCCGTACTATCTACACTGATTTTAACAATTTTATTTTTACATTTTTAGATTTTTAGGTTTTTAGATTTTTAGATTTTTAGATTTTTAGATTTTTAGATTTTTAGATTTTTAGATTTTTAGATTTTTACATTTTTACATTTTTAAGTTTTTAGATTTTTAGATTTTTATATTTTTACATTTTTACATTTTTACATTTTGTGATGTTTTGTCGCTCTCACGATATACGTGTTTTAATTCTATATTTAATTTTGTATGTATCCACTCTTTGTATTAATTTGTGACATGTGTAAACTTTGTTTTAACACCAATAAAGCATTATTATTATTATTATACAAATCGTCAAAGTTTCATCAAAATCGATTAAAAATACGCCGAGTTATGGCGGTTTGAAAATAGTCGAAATTTCACAAATTTCAAGTGTTTCATTTTTTTCACCAGTGTATAAATATTCGAAATATCTATATCTTTCGATGGTTGTTCCACTCGGATATGGATTAGTACAATAATTAGGCAATAGATTCCGCCACTTAGGGTTTTCTACCTTTATTATTCCTTCTGGAAAAAGTCACCACTTTTAAAGTTTTAATTTAATTTACATTTCATGAACACAAATATAGAAACAACTGCAAATTAGTCTATGTAAGACGTTTAGAGAAAAAAAAAACGATAATTACCCATGACGAATCCGTTCGCAACGCGTTTGTCACACTTGACGACAGTTGCGCTCTTCAAATTTTAGCGCAGAACGTCAATACCACAAATTCAATTGATTAATTGATCTCGTCCCTCCTGTATATATATATTTTTTTTATTACACCGATACAATTGTTTGTCATTGTCGGTCCAGATGGTGCGGGGAATGTGTCGATATACCGAAGGTGTGGGTGGGTGTGTGTATCAGTGTCGGTGGCAGGTGATCTAATTGCATGTGAGCAAATTTAGATTGCAGCAACTACTTGCGCTAACTTCATTAGTTTATGCTGACTTGGCCAGAATTTGCTTAACTACGCTAATAGAGACGTGTCTTTGCACAATTTCTACATGCCCGTAATTACTATGTAACGTTCGTCTTCTAATATCCTTTTAATGGTGTTTCATATTCCCCATACGAATCTTGTGTAAATTATAAATTTATTGAAATAACATGCTCCGACACAAGTTTGATACAATATTCATTAAATAATTTTATTTAATGTACAATAGCACAAGTTATTATTATTATTATTTGTAAACCTAGCAAACTACAATACAGAGTGTAGTGGAACAAAACGGAACATAGGATTTTCAATGTTAATTTCTTTATACTGAAATATTATCATTTTAGAGGAAACAAAATTTCTGCATGCAGTCATGCTGTTATTTATTTTTTTGCATTTCTAAAAACCCGAAAGAATCATAAAATAAAAATGATAATTTTCACGAAAATAATGGTTGCCATGAAATAAAAAAAAAAAATGATGCGCTGTTGATCTGTTGGCTTCTGTCAAATTGATTAAAACTGTTTACAAGTTTTTTCATTAGAAATATATTCTATTCAAGAAAAAGTGCAAATTGTGAAGTGGTGGCAGTTTTTGTGAAGTGCGGGCAGTGACGGTTCGCGGGTTTTTTTCTGGTACGGCCGAGGAACAAGAGGTGGTAATACAGATAGGTGCGGTCACCTGCAACTGACCCTACCTATCTGTAACATGTCGAGTGCGGGATATGTTTTCCATCTAATATGCTGTTTTATGCTATTATTCCTATTTTACTTCATAAAAACCAAACAGATCGACTACGCATTATTTTTTTAACTTAATTATTTAAGGCCAAAAAGTTACTTTGGCGCTCCAGTGAGACGCAAATAAGCTTAATTTAATTTCTTACTATAATTTACATTTTTTTTTTAACTAGGACCCCGATAAACATCAACATTATTTCAGTGAGCAGTTAACACATTCTTATCCGTTCATCATCTGGACCTCTAATAAAATTTTATGAACACAAACCAACGCCGAAAATTATTATAATTACCACGTGCTGTCAGTCGTCCCGAGAAGAATATGGTTGTTTAAAATAGGCGTGTAGCATTTTCCGCAATAAAAACACGCATTATCCATTCTTTCATCGAATAGAACCACTAATTAATTCAGAAAGTTCAGATTACAGCACTATAAAATAATCGCCTGCAATTAATTTAATCAGCTTTTCTTTCTAACGAGGTCTAAAAAAAATAAAACGACAGAGCGCAAATTCATTATGAAAAATCAACACTTCAAACTAAACTGTGTACAATTACTATCAGTTTTTAACGTGTAAAATAACTAAAGGTAAAATTATCAACGAATAAGCCTTAAGTTGGCAATGAAATCGTTCAATCATTTCATTGGCCGAAGGTTTTCTAATATGATTTTAGAGCTGCTTTGACTGGATTTATTTACCTTCACCATGGCAACAATCTTTATATTAATAAGTAACTTCAGTTGAACAGTGGCCGTTCATGTCAGTTCTGAATACCTCTGCAGTGAAATATAATTGAAATCCGTTTTGGACACCTGAAAAATTGTTCACGATAGTAATTCCGGTCCATGTGCCAGGAAGGTAGATATTGTCTTTTTACCAATTATAGATTTAGTTTTGTACATTTGATATCGCACCCCGGCAAGAACAGTGACACAACTCAAAAATGCAGTATTTGAGAAAGAAAAAATAAAAGAAAACTACAAAACTCATATTGAAATAGTATAAGCTCCTTTAAAATTTCAAGTAGTTATTTTTGGTAGTAAATTCAATTATAATCTATAGAATAATATCATGGACCTGTAAATCAGTTTTTGTTAAATATGTGGTGTTACCAGGTCAGGTTAGGTCAGGTCTCTGAGTTATGTCACTTTTCTTGCTTTTCTAAAATCAGTTGTTCTTTGTTGTGACCCCTTGAGTAATACTTATGTCACTTTCCAAGCCCACTTAATTAGAATAAAAAAAGGAAGTTTAAATTAAGTGCTTTATTAGCTTATTTAAAATACAAAAAAATTACATGAAAATAAAGTAGTACACAATTTATACAAACATCGAGTCATAAATGGGCTTATACAACGTGGGAATACTTTTTGCTGAGATAAGTGATTTAATATGAGCTTTCTTTGTGGCAGAAATCTCCATATTTTTCTTATATGCCGGAACGCACTTTATTGTAGAGATGCTCTCTTGCTTTCTCCTGGTATTATTGACATTGATCTGCCCATAATCTTTTTGTTCGTTTGTAGTTTTCACAAAAATAATGCCGGGATCAGTCTTCTGCACTTTAAATACTTTTAATTCGCTAGTTTTTATTTGTTCGTTGTTTGATGTTTTGTTAAAATTTGATCCTATCTGTTCAGAGAGTTTTTTTAAGTCGACAAAATCCTCGTAACTCAATTCTGTTACTTTATACGGATTTCCAGTTTTCCTCGCAGACCGAATTAATCTGACGTAATCAGTAGGAATATAGATGGAACCCGATTTTAATTGACTTCACTATGACAGAGTGCACATTGTCTCCTTCATTTTGTGTGTGTTCCCTGATCAAAAATTTATGTGTGATCGATTTGATTTTAAATTTTTGCACAGCGTACAGGTACATGCCCATTATGAATTTGTTCTTTTGCTGGCCACAACAATTATCGGAGTAGAAAACAATTTCAAGGTTATCGTCGTTTCTGGTGTTAGCTTTTTCTTTTAAGTATTTTAGAATGCAAGTGCCGATTTCTATGGCACCTCGATTTCCTTGACCCTCATGCCAAAAAAAACACTCGACTTTATCTGACTGAAGTTCATTTATAGTTAAGTTGTAGCTGTTGATTTTGCTTTTATAATAAAAGGTAGACGTATCTCCTTTTGGTGCTGGCAGCACCGCTTGGAGATCGTAAGTGGCGACTATAATTTTTCCTTCGCTTTCTTTTGCCTTCTTTTTGTCCTCTTCTTTTTCTGCTCTTGACAAAACTTTCTCCTTCAAATGTTTATCATATTTCTCTTGTATCGCTTCTCTTTCTTCTACCCTTGCGTTGTTATACGAGCTGCATAAGTCGCACTGATCTTTTTTGGTATTGAAAATTCGGGAATACATCGTCAGATTTGCAAACGGAAGGTTTTTTTCAATGCACTCGTTTTTGTAGTCACTGTGTAAATCAGCCAGGCTTTTTCCACCCTCTATGAACTCCCGAGTAGTTTGCGCGCGCAGGTAATGACTGTCAATTCTTGGGATAGTATTAATATGAGCAACAACACTATCTTTTATTGCAGAATCTACTTTAAAGTGGTGTCCGTGTTTACCTCTTAGATCTTCTTGAAGAAAACTTTCGTTTAATTTGGTTACTACAGTTCTAATAACTCGGTTGTTGATGTCCAGCGTGGCCATAAAGAAAAATTTGCAAACACGTACTTTTACTTCGTTGATTACGAAATGGAATGCATGGTTACATTGGCGCCTACTTCCTTCTTTTTTGTACTGATACTGAGGTCTAACGGCGGTCATACTTCTACGGATAAATTCTCGTTGGGATTTCAGACTTTCGAGTGACCAGTAATTTTCAAATATTTCGAGCCTTTTATTTTCTTCTATTTTGCTTGAACATTTTAGCTTATATTTTTCACCACACGCTGGCCGTACCTTTCTTGCCTGCATTTCTGTTTTCCAGCATTTCGGAGAAATTTTGCTTTAGTCTTCTTCCACTCAACTGGATTGGCTTTCCTTTTCTTACCTTTTCGCTTATTATCTGTTTGGGTATTGTCTGATTCGGCACCTTCTGTCTTGTTAGTAATAATATTTTCATTCTCTTCCAATCCTGATGACTCGGACGTGTTTTCAGAATTAGGAGATGATGTATATTGAAAATCTGGATCTATGTCTGAATCATCTGCACTTTCATCTAATGATTCTTTTTGTTGTGGACTTGGTTTAACCCGTTGGAACCTCAATCGCATTGTATGCAGATTTTCAACACACTGCCATTTAGAATGTGATCCTTGATCTTCTGGTACTGTGTCGTTGTTCAATTCCGTCTCTTTCGTGGCACTTTCTTGTTCTGTGGTTTCTTCTTCACCGTACTTTGGTCTAAAATGTGTCGTTTGATCTTCCTGTACTATCACTTTGGAAAACTCCGGCACTTCAATCACATTTTCTTGTCCTTCGCTTTCTTCTATATTATTCTCTTCATAAATCTGACTTTCGTCGTCGTTTGTCTCAGTTTGCAGCCTTTTTTCGCCGAGGTCTGTGTTAGGTTTCACGCTTTCTAAAGTGTTCTCCACTTCACCAATTAAGCAGGTTTCTTCGACTTCCATGTCAGAAATAGCAGCTGCTAGCATTTTTCTACCTCGGTATCCTTGCTCTGGGTTCATAACGAATCTACAACAAATAAATTTCAAGCTACATTATTGATGTTTATTTCCTAGAGTAATATTATTCGAAATTACAAGGTTAGGTGACTACAATGTAAGACGTACTTTTGAATTAAGAAAAGTGACAACACAAAATACCGATATTTTAAGTCAGGAAAAGTGAGACAAGTCGAAATAAAACAATACAATTGAGATAATTCATTCAAGAAAAGTTATACAACACCAAACACTGACCGTCTCCATCAGGAAAAGTGGCACAAATCGAAATAAAACGGTACAAATCAATAGATATAGTGATAATTGATTTAAGAAAAGTGACATAACACAAAACACTAACACTTTCAATCAAGAAAAGTGGCACAAATCGAAATACAACGGTACAAGAAAATAGATTTAGGGATAATTGATTCAAGAAAACTGACACTTTTATGCTTATGACAATATCAAAAATTATATTTCACTTACCTTACTGCACGAAAACTGTCGCAACTCGAAATGTTACGCTTTTCTTGACCGACAACATGCACACTTTCTTGTAACAACAGTGAAGTGACACTGTTCTTGCAGTGATGAACGTGAATTAGCCTAAGAGTAAAACTGACACAACTGCCTCCTAGCGGATAGATTGGGACTTAGAGATGTGTCGTTTTTCGTGCACGTGAGGATACAAAATACGCATTCATTGCTGTTATAAGCTCAGAATTCGTATTTTTTTAGTTGTGACACTGTTCTCGCCGGAGTGCGATATTAAAGCCGGTGACACTGACAGAACTGCATTTCGTACTTCGGCCGCGAGATGTCGCAAACGTATGGCAGCGCTGCCACCAATCCGTGAATTATACAAGGTGTTTAAAAAAGACACCACCAAAATGATATGGTGTATTCCTGAGACAAAAAAAGAGCAAATTAACAAAATTTATCTATATGAAAAATTACATACCTTCCAAGATACAGCAAGTCAAAGTTTAAGATTTTTAAAATATTTTAATCTATATCTTGAAAATGGCAGATGAGAATGATTTTTTTATTTTTTTTCTGACAACTACATTAGGTGTACTACATTGTTTAAAAATTTCAAGAAATTTCTTCAAGTACAAAGGTGCTCCAGAGGACATGCTGTTTACATTATTACATAGAACTTTTTTGTTCTTTATATTTTTTAGGATTTAATATTTTTTTCAATGCAACTCATCACTTTTAAAGAATTTATAACTCTTAAAGTTTTTTTGTTTACGCCTTATTTTTAACAAAAAAAAATAAAAAAGAACTTATTGTTCATTGTTTAATTGCGCTCGTCCTGCAAGAAAAGTCTTAAAAATAACTATAATCCAAAAACTGCTTTTATTTTAACATATTAAATTATTTAACAAATTACAAAAATTGTTCAAAATGACCCTCATAAAAAAAATCACAGTACACATTGTATGCGCGTGCGCGCGTCGCGTCGATGCGCTTCAGCCACCGGCGATACTTCGGTCACCACCACTCAACGTGTTAACGAGTTTTACTTAAATTGAAAGTTTTAATTGTACTGACACGTTTTCAACGAATTGACACCCGCCTACTTAGATTATTTCATTTTTTAACATGAAATTTTCCAAAAACAATAAGTTCTTTTTTATTTTTTTTTGTTAAAAATAAGGCGTAAACAAAAAAACTTTAAGAGTTATAAATTCCTTAAAAGTGACGAGTTGCATTGAAAAAAATATTGAATCGTAAAAAATGTGAAGAACAAAAAAGTTCTATGTAATAATGTAAACAGCATGTCCTCTGGAGCACCTTTGTACTTGAAGAAATTTCTTGAAATTTTTAAACAATGTAGTACACCTAATGTAGTTGTCAGAAAAAAATAAACAAATCATTCTCATCTGCCATTTTCGAGATATAGATTAAAATATTTTAAAAATCTTAAACTTTGACTTGCTGTATCTTGGAAGGTATGTAATTTTTCATATAGATAAATTTTGTTAATTTGCTCTTTTTTTGTCTCAGGAATACACCATATCATTTTGGTGGTGTCTTTTTTAGACACCTTGTAGAATTGGATTGCATTTAATATTCATCTTGTTCTATCGTGTTTTAATAGTATGAAATAAACATTTATATATTAGTGTATTTGGCGTCTTCTTTTTTATGTGCGTCGGAAATAAGTGTACCGGCGATTAAACGATCAGCCGTTATTGGTCTCCTTGTAGTGTGTGCATGTGTGTGAGTGTGAGAGAGGTTATAACCTATAATATAATATAAGAAACGCCAGAAATGTGTGGAATTTATACTAAATGTAAGTAATAATATTTATTAATGCACAACGATAATTATAAATGTTATTTTAACGGCTAGATCCCAGTGTTCGACAACTCGCAAACGCGCAGGCTCGAATTTCGCTTTTCCCGTGGCACTCAACCATTTTCATTTCAGTCACACACGATTTTGACGATTGGTGCTTCATCCATTTCCATTACAAATAAACAATGCTCTTTCACCCATTGGACTTTTAATTAATATAAATTGCTAATATAAATATAGTTCTTATTCTTAAAATTATCTTAACAAATTCCAGTCGCGATTATAATTTCGGCAGGATAAATTTTATTTGAAGCACTCGTCATTTCATCGTAAATTTCTTGAATCAATTGAAATCAGCCAAAATCCGATAATAATTACCCAAAACCTATCATTTTGATACCAGTCGAACTAGTATAAGATATCAAATTGACCACTCGACTATTTAACACAATATAAATTAACTAACGCCCTTCAAATTCTCAATTTCCACGTGACAGTGATAGATTAAACTGAAGCATTTAAATTACACATAATAGTGGTACCCGTGTATAATTTAAAAATAAACACGTTCGTTACCTGAAAATTGTGACAAACCAATTTAGACACCCGTTTAACATGCATACGATTCCACAAGGAAATTACCACTCTCCGTAATTGATTGATACGAAAAGTGTTCGTCCGATTAATAAGTGAGGCTTTCCATTTATATAAATTCCTGAATTTAAGTCGCCGCTGCTTTAATAACATTATTAACTTATTGAACTCGGCCACGGATGAGTTGTTCTCATATTGAAAATTCAATTTGATATTGAAATTATTGAGGAATAATTATTACGCTGCGTCCCGATTATTACTTGTAGGTTTAACCGGATTCCATTTTCAATAAGAATAATTATACGGTTTGTAATTTAGATGGAGTTTTGAAATACGGGTTTGGTTGGAGAGAATGGGACATACACTAGACATCCATGGACCCGCACGGCCACTTCTTCGTTCCGAAAAAGTGATGGGATTCGAACCCACGATCACGAGGCCCGTGAGCAGGAGCTCTACTCACTAGGCCACCGCGGGCCTGGGTTGGAGACTTTAATTATCCACCGCATCCAAAACTTCCTGTACATCCAGTCCCATCTAGAGAGGAAAACAAATGTTTTGTTTTTAGTTTTTCAGAAGGAATAATAGTTTTCAGGGTCGTCCTAAGCAGCGACGGCTCGCGTGACTCATGGTACGGCCGAGGTAGCAGGGTGGTAATACAGATAGACTAGGATTGGAGTGTGAATTTAAATTTAACGTCTATTTGAAGGCTTTTTATAGGTACAATTAACTCTGCATTGGAATAGTGCGGAAATAGCAGATACAAATTAAGGAGAGGAACTGAGTGAATTAAATTGGCGAACAATGCATAAAATGTAAAAAATTGAAATTGAATCGTAAAGCGTGTTTAACGCCATAGGGCTTCAGCCCATATTACCCCAATGGTTAAGTAGAATGGGCGTGATTTGTTTTTGAAGAAATATTAACAATAATTACTTCATGAGCATTGATTTGTATATGTAATGGAATTCCAATGGTATTATAGTTAAGAGCTTTCGTTCGCATGTAAGAATGGAATAATGACCTCAACGTTGACATGAACAGCGTCGATCTACATCTACGAAATAACCCAACAGCCGTTAATTACGAGAATGCCACTGCTCGCAGAAGCCATGTTTTACGCTGAAATTACATATTTACAAATATTAAAATCAATAAAACCCACTAATTATACTTAATGCTTAGTTAATACATGTTTTCGTGTGTACGTGTCGCTACAAAAAAAAAAGGAGGAGCGGTTCTGAACAACAATTCGTGGAATAACATGATATACAGGATGTCTTCAATAAGTAAATAGTAGATTTTTGTAACATCATTAATTATTTGACATGATGTTTTAATTATATAATTTCAACCAATGCATTCTAGTCATTTTCATCGTAACATGATAATTTTTGGGTATTATCAAAAATTATTTTTCTACTTTGGTTTAACAATCGACCTTTGTTATATAAAAAATAGTTTAATAATGAGATTTTTTATTTTATAGTTTTTGCTCATTATTAAACTGTTTGTGGTAACATTTTAGTTGTTGCGATTGGCAGTACTTAAATGTGACATAAGTCGACATCAAAATGTAAAAATTGCCGTTAATTCATAGGATGATTGGAACCGTCCAATGCGTTACACACTGAATATGTTCGATAATGCATATTGGGGAGTTCGCCACCAGTACCAACCACTAAGGTTAAAGATAACGAAGGCGTCATATTGTTCACTTTTTATCCGCGTGGAAAATGCAGAAACTCAGTGATAATGGCCGAACGCATGAATTCACTTGGCTCTTGGTGACGACGTTTAGGCAACACAACATACACAGAGGAATGGTTGTGATTTATTATATTATCACTTTGTTTGCAAAACGAATATCACGGAAGAAACGGCGATAGTATAATGCATGTTTTATTCGCGGCGAATAAGAGCCGCTTGAGTCGGTGTGGATTTTTAATTAGCGTCGATCGATGCCTGACACGAGGAACGAGAAACAAATCTAAACATAACCTTAAATTTCGATTATCATTTAGGCGTTGCATTATTTTATAAGCTTAAATTGGTTACAACTTACGTGGAAATAGTTTGTTTATCGCACCCTTTGCAACCTCCCTTATTTTTGGTGGAGTGTAAGTAATATTCTTGAATTAATATGTTTTAAACTTGTGTCTGTCTGTCTGTGCGCGCTGTATCTCAAAAACTGAGAGAGCAATTGATATGAAACTTTCAACATCTGTCTTATTTGATAATCTGAAGAACTGAAAAGCTTTTGGTAAAATTTCGTACACTGGAAGTGGTCGTTTACCTTAACTGTTTTTTTTGTTTTTTGCCAATATTTTCTTAAATATGAAAAATATCACAAAAATATTTAAACAAACTTTGAAACCAACAAAGAAATGAACGTCATTTGCTTGAAAACATTTTTCATAAAATCATTGTTATTCGAGAAAAAAATGTATTATTATTTTTCTAATTTTTGGTTTATAATTATAAAACCATAATAGTTACAGCAAATTTATGTCAATAATAATTGTAGAGAATGCCAAAATGAACAACTTATAAAGAATATGTTTTTTTCGAAATCCCTTTAGTTTTCGAGTAAACTGAATTTTTGTATTTGGAGTATAATTTTTCCATATTTCACAATTTTGACGTTTTAAACGTCAGTATCATCCGCTCGTTGTACATTTAAAATATGATTTAAATTGAAAGCGTAAATATAAATGATAGAATCAAGTCGGAGAAAGTAACATGATGGCCACATCATCATTTTTTCTAGTTTAATTAGCTGAAATTTTCAAACAGCAGTCGATTCTTCTCATTTTTCTGATGATAAAGAATATACATTCTAATGATCTAGGATGATTATTAAAAAGGTTGCCTTTTTCGATTTTTTACATTTTCGAATTTTCTTTGCTGACGCATCACGGACTTCAGAATGACATTTGTTCTCGCGCAAGTATATTTCCAAATGACTCTTAATGCGATCTTTACAATGACGTATAGAAACCCCGAATCGAACCAGTGGTTTCTTCAGGAAATTATTTCAAATGCAATGTTTAAGCAAAAGTAAGAAGGAATTAAAAATCGCCAATTTTAATTGAATCCGACTAATTTACACACAAGAATCACAAATTTGCAAACCGCGTTCAATTTGGATTCTTCATTTAGCCGCTATGGCCGTTCAAAATCTAAAAAATCGACTTTTTTCTAAAATTTTTAATCTGACATGCTAACGTTTTTGCTATTCTAGTAACCAAACTGATTAAGTGCATCAAAATATTAATTACATTACATTTTGTTTAGTAAATTGAGACATCTTTTATTTCCATTCCTTGTGAATATGTTGTGCTTCCCTCCCATAAACGCGCCGTGGAGAAAATAAAGGAATACAGTGGTGGCGTGAGGGATGCATTTTATGCAAGTAGATTGCCGCAAAATGTAATGCGTTTATCGACAGTTATAAGGTAAATTGATAGTATTGAGTTCGTATTGGTATATGGTGCCATTAATAACTGAGAAACATATTGTTTTTTGGAATTGGCCCATAAATTCATATTTTATAAATCGCCGTGGCGTGAGTGCACGCTAGTCTCCACCGGGGGGGCCACCACATAATTCCCAGATTAGCCGACCCTGGAGATACTTAAGTAAATAAACGTCTCTCTTATACACCACCATCATATTTCACGAACGCTCATTCCGAATAATTCCTATCGATAATAACATAACTAACTGCGTAAAGCCATTTTTATCGTGTCCTCCTCGGCTCTTCGCACGATCCTCACTCTCTACTCTCGGCTCTTCATGGAATCTCATCTGGCTACCATTAACGTACGCACACGATATTTACCCACTATACGCAATTATTATGTTAATTAGAATTATTATTTATGGTTCGTATGGCTCATTCTATTGCAAGAGGAAATATAGTTACAGTATTACCGAGCACTCGAGACGCGTGGAGGTAAAGTTTGCTCGGAGTGAGAAAGTATTTGGAAAACGCGACAACAAATCTCTAGAGGCAATTGAATTCAAGATGAGCCGGATAGAAGACTCCAGTTTTGCGTAAAATTATGGATCTACTGGATAGAAATGTTCTTAACATAGAACACATCATGTTTTCTGATGAATCAACGTTTATGTTAAATCGTCAAAATTGTCGTTATTGGCAGACAAGAGCCGATACTGGATGAGGAAAGGCCACACTCACTATTCAGAAAAAGTTAATGTTTGGGCGGGGATTGTTGGTGATCGAGTTATAGGACCCATTTTCTTCCCGAAAAATCTCAATGGAGCGGGATATTTACAATTCTTGAAAGAAGAGCTAATTTCGAGTTTCCCCTGCCCTGTAGAAACTGACGTCCCGAATAGAAACACCTGGACAGTGCGCCTCCTCATTTTCCAAGGCATGTCGGTGAGTACCTGGATAATGTATTTCTACGAGAACGGATTGGCAGAAGAGGACCAGTTGAATGGCCACCCAGGTCTCCGGATTTAACACCTATGGACTTTTTCTTATGGGGGGTACTTGAAAAGCAAAAATTTTAAGACCAAACCGGCAAATATTGAGGAGTTGAAAGAACGAATAAGACTGGAGTGTAGGCTACTTTCCCCCGAAGTAATTAGAAATGTTCAAAACGCGTTTCAGTTCCGTTTAAGGGCAGGGAATTCGTACGCTTCTTGAAACTTCATATTGTTCTCCTAAAGTGGATCTTGTAAACAGTTAAGAAACCAAAAATTATAAATAAAATTAAATTGTTTATGTCTTGAACTATGTGTTATTGTAAAAAAAAAACAAATTCTTATTTTTTTTGTCATTAATTAGCGTAAAATTGTTTTATACTAACTTATTTTGAGTTTGATGCATAGATAATTCAATTTAAAGTGACCATACTAAAACTCATCATTATAGATTGCCAATTACTCAACTTCAATAAGAAGTTAGATTTCTTAAAATTGCATAAAAGTTGTATGCGCGCGACGAAATTTAGTTCAACGCATTCCTCACGTGTAGCGCTCATCCCCTTCTCTCCAATCAGGTGAATGCTGATAACGATAATATATTCAAGGGGGCGTGGTTATAGTTCTCGCCTTTGTGTGAGCCACGCATCGTATATAGCAAAAAAAAATGGAAAGGGTAGATACGTGATGTTTCCAAGTCCGCCTCCAGTTTTGTTCTCTCTTTAATATGACTTCTCATAGTCGCTCGTCACAGCTGAATATGATCTTAAGGTATTGTCAGTTAGAAAATGAACAACATTTTGAGCATTTATTGAAGAAAGACTATTAAGTTGAATTAATTTTTCAAATTTGATAATGTTGGTTAAATATCTTCTAAATGACAGGAAATAAAAATTTGAAATTTGGCACACATATGTAACTTGATATACTCTTTAAGAATAGTGATAAAAAAATAGGGTTGCCATTAAAAAAAATAACCAATGACGTCATTTCTGAAATTTGAGACACGCTGTATAAAATGTTATTACATCAAAACGAGCGCAATTTAAAATACTAATTCACCTGTCCGAGCATATTTCCGAAAAATAAACTTTCTTTGATTTACTGAATTTATTCCAAGTTATAACTCTATCCCTATTCCTTACTCTAATATTATAGCACCCCCATAAATATAGTATATTATTAAACGAGTGAGAAAGTTGGCCATTGCCACGAGGGTGAATTGCAAAACTCCACCCTCGTGGCAATGGCCAACTTGTTCACGAGTTTAATACTATACTTTTTCGCATCATATTAAATAATGACCTAAAGTTTTTTCTGTTTGTATTAAATTATAACGAATAATTTTTCTATTTGGAAATTGCGGCAGTTCGCCGACAAAAAACGAATCGTAACTATAGTAACAACTAAACTGTTGGGCAATAAAATTGCTATCATTTGATTGGACGTCACCTCTGGAGAAAATGATTCGGCCGAATAATGGACAACTTTCTCAATCAAAAACGATTTAACAACGTTTATATTATTTAATAAGATGCGAAAAAAATCTTTACAAACGACTAATAATTAGTTATTGCTGAATAACAGTGTTTAATCGCAATAAATTTAAAGTGTATAATAATCATTTTAAGAGTTTAATTATTCATGAGAATGTGCTTAAGGTGAAATGGATTAAACGTATTGTAAATAATGAGTTTACTATGAAATTTATTACGATTTTTTCGCACTGTAATTTGAATAACGTGAGAATCCAGAAGTAATAGATATGCTAACATGAATAAAACCGCCGTAAAAATTAATTGTCAGAAAAAGTATAATAATTAGGGGTATAAATTAATTTTAATAATTCAAGGATAATAAAAACGAAGAACACTTATAACAGTAACACGGTCGTAAATATGACGCCTAATTGTACATTATAAATATAATATGTCAAGTGGGATGCGTAACGCATTTATAAATTCGAGTGGAACGGTTTACATTTTTTTTGCGCTGTGTAAATTGAACACTATTTTAATGCCTTAAGTGCAGGTCCGTCCTGGGATTTTAGGATTGCTTAGGCATATACTTTAATTAATATGTTTTTACTTTCTCCGTTACGAAGTACGAGAAAGTATTGTGATCGTGATATTTTTTTCAAAATTTTTTTTACGGAAATATCCGTTTTGGGGTCCCTAGAAGTCATTTCAACAATTTCTGGAATTTTTTTTTTGTGTCTCTCTGTGTGTGTGTGTGACTGTGCGCACTGTATCTCAAAAACTAAAAGAGCAATTGATATGAAACTTTGAACATCCGTCTTATCTGATAATCTGAAGAACTGAAAAGCTTTTGGTAAAATTTCATACACCGGAAGTGGGCGTTTACCTTAACTGTTTTTTCCCAATATTTTCTTAAATATGAAAAATATCAGAAAAACATTTAAACATATATTGAAGACAACAAAGAAATGAACATCTTTTGCTTGAAAACATTTTTCATAAAATCATTTTTATTCGAGAAAAAAATTTATTATTTTTTTTTCATTTTTGGTTTATAATTATATAACGATAATAGTTACAGCAAATTTATGTTAATAATAATTGTAGAGAATGCTAAAATAAACAACTTATAAATAAAAGTTTTTTTCGAAAACCCTTTAGTTTTTGAGTAAATTTTTGGCATTTTAAACGTCAGTTTTATCCGAGTCTACGAAACATTCGATGTACATCTAAAATAGGATTTAAATTGAAAATAAACTATGAAAGCGTAAATATAAATGATACCATCAAGTCGGAGAAAGGAACATGATGGCCACATCGCCATTTTTTTAAAATTACATAACTGCTGAACGCGTTGTTAGATTTTGATTATTTAAACGTGAAAATGTAGCAAATTTAACACATTTAAAAAAATTATTAGAAAATTTTCATCTTAAATCAATTGCCAAAATCGCAAATTATTAAATCAAAACAAAAAAATCGTATTTAAAAAAAAATCATATAACTGTTGGACGCGTTGTTGGATTTTAAAAATGTAGCGAATTTAACGCTTTTTTGAAAAATCATTGGAAAATTTCTACCTCAAATCAACGTATTTGCCAAAATCTCAATTTTTTTAATAAAAACAAAAAAACGTATTTTTTTATAAATTACGTAACTGTCGAACGCGTCATTAGATTTTGATGATTTAAACTTGAAAATGTAGCAAATTTAACACTTTTTGAAAAATCATTGAAAAATTTCCATGTTAAATCAACACAAACTGCCAAAAACGCAATTTTTTAAATCAAAACAAAAAAATGTTTTAATCAGGTAACTGCTAAACGCATTGTGAGATTTTGATTATTTAAACGTGAAAATGTAGCGAAATTAACACATTTTAAAAAATCATTGGAAAATGTTGATCTTAAATCAATGTAAATTGTCAAAAATCAAAACTAAAACATCCTATTTTTTTAAATCATATAACTGTTGAACGCGTTGTTGGATTTTGATTTTCTAAATTTGAAATTATAGCGAATTTATCACTTTTTGAAAAGTTATTGGAAAATTTCCCCCTTAAATCAATGCAAATTGCCAAAATCGTACATTTTTAAATCAAAACAAGAAATCGTATTTAAATCGGATAAAAAAAATTATATAACTGTTGAACGCGTTGTTAGATTTTTATGATTTGATCGTGAAAATGTAGAGAATTTAATACGTTTTAAAAAATCATTGTAAAATTTCCATCTTAAATCAACGCAAATTGCCAAAAATTCAAATTGCCAAAAAGCGCAAATTTTCAAGTCAAAACAATTTTTTTTTTATTACGTAACTGCTGAATGCGTTCTTAGATTTCATGATTTAAACGTGAACATGTAGCGAATTTAACACATTTTTAAAAATCATCGGAAAATTTCCACCTTAAATCAACGCAAATTGCCAAAATCTCAGTTTTTTTTTAAATCAAAACAAAAAATCGTATTTTCTTATAAATAAATAAAGTAATAAAAGTAAATAAATAATTAAATAAAGGAACTTCGTAAGCGTTCAAATCGGTAATTGGGTGGACTATTTTCATGAAATTTTTCAGAATTTTTCATCAACTTGTTCGTGAGTGTAAAAAAGTGTGAGATTAAAAAACTTTTGGAATTTTTTTAGGGTTTAAATGACCTTGGAAAAAAGGATCAAATATGTAATTGTATGGACTATTTTCATGATTTTTTTCAGAATGTTTCATCCACTCGTTCGTCAGTAAAAAAATAATGTTTGAAAAATCGATTTCAAAAATGTTTGGAATATTTTAGTGTCTAAATGGCATAGAATGACCTTGAAAAATCTTGGTCAAATGGGTAATTATTGGGTAGACTACGTTCATGATTTTTTTCAGAATTTTTCATATACTCGTTCGTCAGTAAAAAAATAATGTTTGAAAAATCGATTTCAAAATTTTTTGGAATATTTCAGTGTCTAAATGGCATAGAATGACCTTGAAAAAGATTGGTCAAATGGTTAATTCGCTGGACTATTTTCCTGATTTCTTTCAGAATTTTTCATCCACTTGTTCGTCAGTATAAAAATAATGATTAAAAAATCGATTTAAAAAGTTATGTTTAAAATCTTTTGAAATTTTTTCAATAACCTTGAATGATCTTGGAAAAAATTGGTTAAATGGTTAATTGGGTGGACTATTTTCATAAATTTTTTCAGAATTTTTCATCCACTCCTTCGTTAGTAAAAAAATAATGTTTATAAAACCAATTAAAAACACTTTTGGATTTCATTTTCATTATGGTCGGTCTATATGACCTTGAATTACTTTGGAAAAAAACTGACCAAATTGAACAATTCATATGAGACTTTGAACATAAGTCTTATTTGATAATCCGAAGAACTGAAAAGCTTTCGGTAAAATTTCGTACACCGGAAATGGGCTTTTTATTTCTTCCAATATTTTTTTAAATATGAAAAATATCACAAAAACATTTAAACAAATATTGAACACAACAAAAAAATGAACAAGTCTTGTTTGAAAATATTTTTCGTAAAATCATTGCTATTCGAGAAATTTGTTTTTTTTTCATTTTTGGTTTATAATTATGAAACGGTAACAGTTACAGCAAATTTATGTTAATAAATAAATAAGTTTCTTTCGAAATCTCTTTGGTTTTTGAGTAAACCGAGTTTTTGAATTTGAAATATAATTTTTCCATCTTTCATAATTTTGACGTTTTGAACATCAGTTTCATCCGAGTTTACACAACACTCGATGTACATTTAAAATATGATTTCAATTGAAAATAAACCATGAAAACGTAAATATAAATGGCTATGATACCATTAAGTCGGTGAACATCACTATTTTTTTAGAATTACACAACCTATGTATAAGAAAGTAATAAACGTAAAAGGGACGAAATCGATTAATCACAAGTAAAATGTATGTTACTGGCATTGCGATCAAACACGAGGAGAACAACTGTCATCGAGTGCGTCCAAGAAAACGTGTCGCATCGCGAACCGATCCGCCACGCATCATTACGAATATTCTTAATGGTCGTTCTTTTCGGCATTTCCCAAATTCAATTTGTCCGCGGAACAACGGCGCAGCAGCGAGAGCAAAAAGCACAACATGCTACTAAATCCTCGGCGGCAACGGCGGCGGCGTTGGCGGAGGACGAGAGAAGTGCCGCAAAAACGCGAACCGTAGTCACAAGAGCTAAATGAAAATGCCGTGTATCGGTGATTATACGAAACGCATTATTAATTAGTACGGAAGGGCGATTGTATGTATACAGAGTGTAAACGTATTATTATTATGCGACAATTGAAATGCGTGTCATGGTAACATTGGCATTCCGGGCCCGGATTTAATACGGCGCGGGTGTAAAACAGTGGCGGTTCCATCTATCACTGTTGGCATTGTTGGCGGCAAACGGGAATTGGCCGTGTCCACAAACAGCAAGTCACCGTGACCGAAAGGACAAACACATGGATCTTGTCACTTCACACCAATAAACTACTCCTACGCTATACACCGCACGCCGCACACTAAAACCTTTAAAGCGTATGATAAACATTCCCTAATGGATTAAAATAAGTGCCCCTTACAAATATCTACAGTATCAAATCATATTTTAGCAGAAAGCTTCAATAAATTCAAATTATTAGAAGGAGGCTGCGGTCAATTCTTTGCCTGTAAAAGTGTCTCAATAAATGTATTAAATTAAAAGGACGATTAAAACGTGTATCAAACTCTGGAAATTTTTGGAATGATTTACGAGGACTTATTGTTATTTCAAGAAAAAATTCCGAGGAAGAGTAAAAGCACGTTCAAAACCACATTACAAGTGTTGTATAAAATTTGAACTATTTTTTTTTATTTGATGATTGAGAATTAAAAAAAAAATACTATACAAATTATATAGCTTTTGAAATTTTTTATATCCTGTATATTTAATCGTTTTCATTCATATACTGTACGTATTACGAGACGAGTAAATAATAAACAATTCTTAATGGCCAGAAATTATTGCTCGTTACCCTTCATTCGATTAATATCCAGAACGTAATTAATTATAACTATATGAGACCAGAAACTATTAACAATTTCCTGCGGGCACGCATTTTTTCGTTCCCGACATGAAAGGAGTCGGAGGATCAATTAATGCCTTCCTACTTATATTATGGACACACTTCAATTATTTGTTACTCTTTTAATTAGCGATATTATTCGAACATAATTACATCTTATCACGATCCGTTTATTCATCCACCCACTTACTAATTTTATTATGTTAATTTCGACCGTACGTTCTATCTGCTTAGTTACTTCAACTTATTGCTCTTGCAACATGTTACTTGCGCAAGAACAAACAACAAAGAAAAAAATTGAAAAAATCAACTTTCTTAATAAACATCGTAGATCTTTATGTAATACCATTTTCTTCATCAGAAGAACGAAATAAATCAATAGGCGTTAAAAAATTTCATCCAGAATTTTTTTTTTTAAAGTTAGCAAGTCACCATGGAAAATTTTGAAAAAGTCGATTTTTTCAGGCTTTGATCGGCCGTAGCGGCTAAACGAAGAATCCGATTTGAACGCGGATTGCAAATCTGTGTTCCTCATGTGTCAATTAGTCGGATTTGATTAAAATTGGCAATTTTTTTTTATTTTTGACCAAAACTTCAAATTCTATCCAAGGGTCCCCCCTTCTTACTTTAACTCAAAAATTACATTAAAAATGATTTCCTGAAGAACCCGACGGCTCGATCCGGGATTTCTTTACGTCACCTGAAAGATCGCTTCAAGACGCTTCAGAAAATGTACTTTTGTAGGAACAAATGTCAATTTGAAGCCCGTGACGCGTCAGCAAAGAAAACTCGAAAATGAAAAAAATCGAAAAAATCAACTTTCTTAATAATTATCGTAGATCTTTATGTAATACCATTTTCTTCATCAGAATAACAAAATAAATCGATCGGCGTTGATAAAATTCATCCAGAAAAAAATGGAAAAAAGTTAGCAAGTCACCGTGAACTTTATGGAAAATTTTGATTTTTTCAGAATTTGAACGGCCGTAGCGGCTAAACGAAAAATCCGATTTGAACGCGGATTGCAAATCTGTGTTCCTCATGTGTCAATTAGTCGGATTTGATTAAAATTGGCGATTTTTTATTTTTGACCAAAACTTCAAATTCTATCCAAGGGTCCCCCCTTCTTACTTTTACTCAAAAATTGCATTAAAATTGATTTCCTCAAGAAACCACTGGTTCGATCGGGGGTTTCTTTACGTCACCTGAAAGATCGCTTTAAGACGCTTCAGAAAATGTACTTTTGTAGGAACAAATGTTAATTTGAAGTCCGTGACACTTCAGCAAAGAAAACTCGAAAATGGAAAAAATCGCAAAAATCCACTTTTGTAATAATCATCGTAGACCTTCATGTAATACCATTTTCTTCATCAGAAGAACGAAATAAATCGATCGGCGTTGATAAAATTCATCCAGAAAAAATTGGAAAAAAGTTAGCAAGTCACCGTGAACTTTATGGAAAATTTTGAAAAAATCGATTTTTTCAGACTTTAAACGGCCGTAGCAGCTAAACGAAGAATCCGATTTGAACGCGGATTTAAAATCCGTGTTCCTCGTGTGCCACTTAGTCGGATTTGATTAAAATTGGAGATTTTTTTATTTTTGACCAAAACTTCAAATTCTATCCAAGGGTCCCCCCTTCTTACTTTTACTCAAAAATTGCATAAAAAATGATTTCCTGAAGAAACCACCGGTTCGATCCGGGATTTCATTACGTCACCTGAAAGATCGCTTCAAGACGCTTCAGAAAATGTACTTTCGTAGGAACAAATGTCAATTTTAAGTCCGTGACACGTCAGCAAAGAAAACTCGAAAATGGAAAAAATCGCAAAAATAAACTTTCTTAATAATCATCGTGGACCTTCATGTAATACCATTTTCTTCATCAGAAGAACGAAATAAATCGATCGGCGTTGATAAAATTCATCCAGAAAAAATTGGAAAAAAGTTAGCAGGTCACCGTGAACTTTATGGAAATTTTTGAAAAAAGTCGATTTTTTCAGACTTCGAACGGCCGCAGCGGCTAAACGAAGAATCCGATTTGTACGCGGATTTCAAATCCGTGTTCCTCGTGTGTCAATTAGTCGGATTTGATTAAAATTGGCGATTTTTTATTTTTGACCAAAACTTCAAATTCTATCCAAGGGTCCCCCCTTCTTACTTTTACTCAAAAATTGCATTAAAAATGATTTCCTGAAGAAACCACCGGTTCGATCCGGGATTTCTTTACGTCACCTGAAAGATCGCTTCAAGACGCTTCAGAAAATGTACTTTCGTAGGAACAAATGTCAATTTGAAGCCCGTGACACTTCAGCAAAGAAAACTCGAAAATGGAAAAAATCGTAAAAATCAACTTTCTTAATAATCATCGTAAGCCTTTATGTAATACCATTTTCTTCATCAGAAGAACGAAATAAATCGATCAGCGTTGATAAAATTCATTCAGAAAAAATTGGAAAAAAGTTAGCAAATCACAGTGAACTTTATGGAAAATTTTGATTTTTTCAGATTTTGAACGGCCGTAGCGGCTAAACGAAGAATCCGATTTGAAGGCGGATTGCAAATCTGTGATTTCCTGAAGAAACCACCGGTTCGATCCGGGGTTTCTTTACGTCACCTGAAAGATCGATTCAAGACGCTTTAGAAAATGCACTTTCGAAGGAACAAATGTCAATTTTAAGCCCGTGACACTTCAGCAAAGAAAACTCGAAAAAATCGAAAAAATCAACTTTCTTAATAATTGTCGTAGATCTTTATGTAATACCATTTTCTTCATCAGAATAACAAAATAAATCGATTGGCGTTAAAAAAATTTAACTGAAAAATATTGCAAAAAAATTAGCCAGTCAGTGGAAAATTTTGAAAAATGTCAATTTTTTCAGACTTTGAACGGCCGTAGCGGCTAAACGAAGAATCCAATTTGAACGCGGATTCAAAATCTATGTTTCTTGTGTGTTAATTAGTCGGATTTAAATTAAAATTGGCGATTCGAAATTTTTGACGAAATCCTGAAAAATCATCCAAGGGTCTCCTTCTTACTTTTACTCAAAAATTGCATTAAAAATGATTTCCTGAAGAAACCACCGGTTCGATCCGAGGTTTCTTTACGTCACCTGAAAGATCGATTCAAGACGCTTCAGAAAATGTACTTTCGTAGGAACAAATGTCATTTTGAATCCCGTGACACGTCAGCAAAGAAAACTCGAAAATGGAAAAAATCGCAAAAATCAACTTTCTTAATAATCATCGTAAGCCTTTATGTAATACCATTTTCTTCATCAGAAGAACGAAATAAATCAATCTGCGTTGATAATATTCATCCAGAAAAAAATGGAAAAAAGTTAACAAGTCACCGTGAATGTCAATTTGAAGTCCGTGACGCGTTCGGAAAAAAAAACTCGAAAATGGAAAAATAATTTTTTTATTAATCATTGTAGTCTATTAGAGTGTAACTTTTTGCACGAGAAAAATTCTTTAAATCATCCGTATTTTCAGTTCATAAACTATTATATTATAACACGCGTTCGAGTACTTAAATACACACTTTGCACTAAATCGCTTAAGAAGTAAAACTGGTTTTCGGAAAACATTTATTTTGCTAATTACACGTAACATCGGCAAAATGTAAGTAATCCCATCGACACATTAATTCGATCGAATTGTTATTTTCGCGCAATTTAAATACGAAACGTGTACGAGGGCCGGCCTTCCAGACATTATGCGGGGATAATTTCCCACAACAAAAAAAAAATAAACCCAAAGTGATGGTGTTTATGAATTAAAGCCCCATTTAAATTCAACTCGGCGGTACGGGAACATTTCGTGTATACAGAGCATTAAAAAAAATGTATCCGATTTTCGTGAATAATTTTGAATAACCGATTAATAATTCATTTGCACATGTGAAATCTTTATTCTACTAATAAATAATCCGGCATCGGGGAATTATGCAAATTTAAAGTAAGATCGACGTGGTCTCTTTCTGCACACGGAGGTTTGAAATAATTAAGTTTATGTATCAATTAATGGAGACGTTCCGGAGAATTTATTGTTATTATATGCGAACTGATTTCGAGGGAGATGAGACGATGAGTTAATGCGCGCTCCCATTTTAATATTCAAATCTTGACTTGTGGCCAGCCAACGGAAAAATCAACGGATCACGGAACAAATAAGTTGACCGTAAAGTATGCAAATTATTATTACTGCTTCGGTTTTCCGGGGAGAGAAGAAAAATTTTCCGTTTTAAAAAGGGAATTATTTTTTTTAATGGACTGACGTAATATTTTTATTTGAGTTAAAGGGAATGAGATGTAAACTAGATATTTTTACGTTTTATAGTGAATAATGCAACTAACGTATTGTAGTTTACGACAACTAAAATATACGCTCATTACATGCTTGTGAATGATTGGTATATGTACTGCAATTCTTTTCTCTGTTTTTCAACTTTTGATGGTTGCCATTTTGTTTCCAGCCACGATGTGTCAAATATTGAAGTGGATTATCAAAGAAAGGTTCATTCTGGATGCATTCTGAAATTTTGAAGGTTACTTTGGCCGAAATGAATTTTTTGCAATTTTTATAAGCGCAGACTGCAATTTTTTCCCAGTTTTTCAACTTTTGATGGTAGCCATTTTGTTTCCAGCCACGCTGTGTCAAATATTGAAGTGGATTATCAAAGTTAGGTTCATTTTGGGTGCATTCTGAAATTTTGAAGATTACTTTGGCCGAAATGAATTTTTTGCAATTTTTATAAGCGCAGACTGCAATTTTTTCTCTGTTTTTCAACTTTTGATGGTAGCGATTTTGTTTTCAGCCACGATGTATCGAATATTAAAGTGGATTATCAAAGTTAGGTTCATTCTGGATGCACTTGCGAACCGTCACTGGATCTAGACAATATCGGGAAAGAAATATTCCCATCCGATTATAAAAATTCATTTCCGGCCGCGAAAATTGCGGCCCCGTTACTTAATTAATTAATTAGTTCCCGTCCATTATTCATATTATAACTTCTTTTTTTCGAAGGGCACATTTTTTCCCCTTCTACGAGATAGGGGATCGGGGTTAAATTAAGAATTCGAAGTGCGTTAAACTTTCCCGAGAGACTTCCCGACAAATAAAATCCCGATTTAAAATGCACATAAAGACGTCTTATAACTGAAACCGTGCGCGCCCTTCCCTTTTTTTTTTGAGTTATTTTTATTTCTTTTCCGCGGATCAAATCGTATTAGCATCGGCCGATGTCGATGCCGACGTCTTCGGGGGGGAAGTGCGCGCGACGGGATTACGCAATCAAAGCATATCGCCCGAGATAATCGCCGCTTTATGGTGACGCTGGTTACTATCTCACAATAATGCTGATGACTACTCAATATCTACTTTTTTTGAAGTTATTAACCGCACACATTTCACATACAGATTACCTTCTAATGGCTAATCTCTGTATATTACTTGTATCTGCTATACTTTCTCTCGTAGGGGGGAGTGTGTCTTCTGTCATTAAGATATGGAAGAATCACATGCATTAGCATAAGATCACATAACCAACCTCAAGATATATTCATATTTGTTAATAAAGTTAAAGGGAAATTTTAATTTAGGATACTTTGAAAACGACTTCTGTGACCAATGTTATTTAAATATTCTTTGTACCATTCGTTTGACCAGCTTGAATCAAACACAGCTTTCTATTACTTTAATTTTTATGGGTTGTTGTGATCTAGTAGTAGTAATACAATTTATTGAAACTCGATTTACAAAGAGCCACAAGAAAGACCGAGAAAGATCTATTTATTCAGATTGTTCCAAAACTGGAATTATCTCAAAATCTAGAGATGGGATGGGGTGTTTCAAGATTTTTACACCATCTTGAAGGATGATCTGTTTTATGTAAATTTGGAAAGTTTTAAAGTCGCAACAATCGTTTTTCAATTTTTTTTAAGTCAACGCAAAATTTCGGAAATTGACTGTTCGGTTCCAATGGAATTATCTCAAAATCTAGAGACGGGGTGTTTCAAGATTTTTACGCCATCTTGAAGAATGAACTGTTTTAAGTAAATTTGGAAAGTTTTAAAGTCGCAACAATTGTTTTTCATTTTTTTTAAGTCAACGCAAAATTTCAGAAATTGACTGTTCGGTTCGTATGGAATTATCTCAAAATCTAGAGATGGAGTGTTTCAAGATTTTTACGCCATCTTGAAGAATGATCTATTTTGAGTAAATTTGGAAAGATTTAAAGTCGCAACAATTGTTTTTCAATTTTTTTTAAGTCAACGCAAAATTTCAGAAATTGACTGTTCGGTTCGTATGGAATTATCTCAAAATCTAGAGACGGGGTGTTTCAAGATTTTTACGCCATCTTGAAGAATGAACTGTTTTAAGTAAATTTGGAAAGTTTTAAAGTCGCAACAATTGTTTTTCATTTTTTTTAAGTCAACGCAAAATTTCAGAAATTGACTGTTCGGTTCCAATGGAATTATCTCAAAATCTAGAGATGGAGTGTTTCAAGATTTTTACGCCATCTTGAAGAATGATCTATTTTGAGTAAATTTGGAAAGTTTTAAAGTCGCAACAATTGTTTTTCAATTTTTTTTTAAGTCAACGCAAAATTTCGGAAATTGACTGTTCGGTTCGTATGGAATTATCTCAAAATCTAGAGGTAGGGTGTTTCCAGATTTTTACACCATCTTGAAGGATGATCTGTTTTATGTAAATTTGGAAAGTTTTAAAGTCGCAACAATCGTTTTTCAATTTTTTTTAAGTCAACGCAAAATTTCGGAAATTGACTGTTCGGTTCCAATGGAATTATCTCAAAATCTAGAGACGGGGTGTTTCAAGATTTTTACGCCATCTTGAAGAATGAACTGTTTTAAGTAAATTTGGAAAGTTTTAAAGTCGCAACAATTGTTTTTCATTTTTTTTAAGTCAACGCAAAATTTCAGAAATTGACTGTTCGGTTCGTATGGAATTATCTCAAAATCTAGAGATGGAGTGTTTCAAGATTTTTACGCCATCTTGAAGAATGATCTATTTTGAGTAAATTTGGAAAGTTTTAAAGTCGCAACAATTGTTTTTCAATTTTTTTTTAAGTCAACGCAAAATTTCGGAAATTGACTGTTCGGTTCGTATGGAATTATCTCAAAATCTAGAGATGGGGTGTTTCCAGATTTTTACGCCATCTTGAAGAATGATCTGTTTTATGTAAATTTGGAAAGTTTTAAAGTCGCAACAATCGTTTTTCAATTTTTTTTAAGTCAACGCAAAATTTCGGAAATTGACTGTTCGGTTCGTATGGAATTATCTCAAAATCTAGAGATGGGGTGTTTCCAGATTTTTACGCCATCTTGAAGAATGATCTGTTTTATGTAAATTTGGAAAGTTTTAAAGTCGCAACAATTGTTTTTCAATTTTTTTAAGTCATCGCAAAATTTCGGAAATTAACTGTTCGGTTCGTATGGAATTATCTCAAAATCTAGAGACGGGGTGTTTCAAGATTTTTACGCCATCTTGAAGAATGAACTGTTTTAAGTAAATTTGGAAAGTTTTAAAGTCGCAACAATTGTTTTTCATTTTTTTTAAGTCAACGCAAAATTTCAGAAATTGACTGTTCGGTTCGTATGGAATTATCTCAAAATCTAGAGATGGAGTGTTTCAAGATTTTTACGCCATCTTGAAGAATGATCTATTTTGAGTAAATTTGGAAAGTTTTAAAGTCGCAACAATTGTTTTTCAATTTTTTTTTAAGTCAACGCAAAATTTCGGAAATTGACTGTTCGGTTCGTATGGAATTATCTCAAAATCTAGAGATGGGGTGTTTCCAGATTTTTACGCCATCTTGAAGAATGATCTGTTTTATGTAAATTTGGAAAGTTTTAAAGTCGCAACAATCGTTTTTCAATTTTTTTTAAGTCAACGCAAAATTTCGGAAATTGACTGTTCGGTTCGTATGGAATTATCTCAAAATCTAGAGATGGGGTGTTTCCAGATTTTTACGCCATCTTGAAGAATGATCTGTTTTATGTAAATTTGGAAAGTTTTAAAGTCGCAACAATTGTTTTTCAATTTTTTTAAGTCATCGCAAAATTTCGGAAATTAACTGTTCGGTTCGTATGGAATTATCTCAAAATCTAGAGATGGGGTGTTTCCAGATTTTTACGCCATCTTGAAGAATGATCTGTTTTAAGTAAATTTGGAAAGTTTTAAAGTCGTAGCAATTGTTTTTCAATTTTTTTTTAAGTCAACGCAAAATTTCGGAAATTGACTGTTCCACTTGTAATTTTTAGATTGTCTCTATGAGACTGGCAACAAGGAGCAAAATTTTCCTTTGCTTAAATTGTAATTTTACATCTCAACTCGTTGCTTTAGGAATAAGCCTTTAAATTTTCAAATCAACTCAGAAATCATGTATTTTTGACATACCGAAAAACAATTGACAACTGGAAACGAAACAGCAACACTCAGAACTTGGATTTCAAAAAGTAAATTTTGCAACTTACAGTTGAAGGAAATTAAAAAAAAAATATTGTTGATCTTGGAATTGTCTTCAAAATTCTCGAAACTACTTAGAACTTATGAGTTTTTGATATACCAAAAAACAATTGACATCCCTACGCCGGAAACAAAATGGCCGTACTCCAAACTTGATTTGGAAGAAGTAAAATTTGCATAGCGCGATTTGAAAAATTCTTAAAAAAATTATCGTTTGCTTAATTGTCTTCAAAATTTATATATTCACCTAAAAATAATGTATTTTTGACATAGTTAAAGACAGTTGATATACCCTGGCTGGAAACAAAATGACGACTCTCAAAACAAGAATTGCAAAAAATAAAATTTGCAGCTGACAATTAAAAGAAATGAAAAGATAATATTGATCTCGGAATTGTCTTCAAAATTCTCGAGTCTACTTAGAAGTGATGTGTTTTTGATTTCTTAAAACAAAAACAATTCACATCCCTTCGCTGGAAACAAAATGGCTGTACTCCGAACTTTATTTGAAAGAAGTATTTGTAATTTTGAAGCGAATTCCTCAAGCAATTAATTTCGCACAATTTTTTAAATTGTTGAATGCAATTTTTTCCTTTGCAAATTCAAATTTTAACTGTTGTGGTTTAGTTTACAGTTGGTACACGTGAACTCTTTTAATGGAAACTCAAAGATGCATCATATCTACAGAGATTTTGCAATTTTGAAGCGAATTCCTCAAGCAATTAATTTTGCACAATTTTTTTAATTGTTGAATGTTTTTTCTCCTTCAAGGTCATCAGCCGTTCTGGAACAAGTACTCGTTTTGCGCGTGCACAGTTGGTTGTGAAAATCTATTTTTATGCTGCGCAGATTGGACTCTAAAGTACTTAAGTGTCAATCAAATGTCAAAAAAATACTTGTCAAATTAAAATGTTAATTTTCAAGAATTCATAACTCACGGAAAAAATGATACATTTTCAAAAATTTTAATTAATTTTAAAGGTGGATATCTTGTGAATATATTAAACATTTTGAGCAATTTTATCATATGAGTATTTTTTTTTTAACGAAGTGTTCGAAAAATTAAAATGTTAATTTTCAAAAATTCATAACTCACGGAAAAATTGATACATTTTCAAAAATTTTAATTAATTTTAAAGGTGGATATCTTGTGAATATATTAAACATTTTGAGCAATTTTATCATACGAGTATTTATTTTTTTTTCGATTTTTTTAACGAAGTGTTCGAAAAATTAAAATGTTAATTTTCAAAAATTCATAACTCACGGAAAAATTGATACGTTTTCAAAAATTTTAATTAATTTTAAAGGTGGATATCTTGTGAATATATTAAACATTTTGAGCAATTTTATCATACGAGTATTTTTTTTTTTCGATTTTTTTAACGAAGTGTTCGAAAAATTACAACGTTAATTTTCAAAAATTCATAACTCACGGAAAAATTGATACGTTTTCAAAAATTTTAATTAATTTTAAAGGTGGATATCTTGTGAATATATTAAACATTTTGAGCAATTTTATCATACGAGTATTTTTTTTTTTTCGATTTTTTTAACGAAGTGTTCGAAAAATTACAACGTTAATTTTCAAAAATTCATAACTCACGGAAAAATTGATACGTTTTCAAAAATTTTAATTAATTTTAAAGGTGGATATCTTGTGAATATATTAAACATTTTGAGCAATTTTATCATATGAGTATTTATTTTTTTTTCGATTTTTTTAACGAAGTGTTCGAAAAATTAAAATGTTAATTTTCAAAAATTCATAACTCACGAAAAAATTGATACCTTTTCAAAAATTTTAATTAATTTTAAAGGTGGATATCTTGTGAATATATTAAATATTTTGAGCAATTTTATCATACGAGTTTTTATTTTTTTTTTCGATTTTTTTATCAAAGTGTACGAAAAATTAAAATGTTAATTTTTAAAAATTCATAACTCACGGAAAAATTGATACGTTTTAAAAAATTTTAATTAATTTTAAAGGTGGATATCTTGTGAATATATTAAACATTTTGAGCAATTTTATCATACGAGTATTTATTTTTACATAGCGCGATTTGAAAAATGCTAAAAAAATTATCGCTTGCTTTATTGACTTCTAAAAAAATTCTAAATTCACTTAAAAACGATGTATTTTTGAAATACTAAAAGACGCTTTTTCTAGATACCAGTGAAATGTTATTTACAACAGACAAGTTACAGCGTGTAATGATGTGCGTCACATCTATCTAGCTGGTGGTCACCGGTGACCCCCATGGCGCTACATGTTCGCAAGATATACTAATTTTGTTGGTCATGCAGATAAAAACATGTTATAACTAAAAAGTAGGTTTCTATTTGAAAAAAAAAATTGTTACCGTAGCGACGAAACAATAAAATTAACGTCATTACTACGTTCTAAATACTAAACAACTTTTGATTGATTCATTCATCATTTTTATTTAATAATAATAATAACTTTATTTACGGATAATATCCTTTTTACAAAAACATTTAGAGAACAAAAGCATAAAAAAGCATAAAAATTATTTGTTGAATTTAGTTCTCGTTTAACACCTGGTAACAGTCCTAAATATATAATTTTTACATCCGGTTTGTAATTAAAAGAAATATGGTCATTACGCGGTACCTTTCCAGATTCAGTTTATACAGAATGTCCCCGCTAAACCGTTCGTTAAAAGTGTACGGAGTTGCCGTTGCACTAAAAATTTGAAAAAAATCCTCTTCACACAGTTGAATCAGTTCTCCTCAACTTTCTATCACTTTCCATCGGAAGTAGCACCAAATTTGTTATTTTAAACAGAACACACTGTATATTATTATATTTTTGGATGCATCGTTTAAATTGCATCATATTTTTTAGGAATGTATGTACATTTATCTCTCTTTTTTTTCAGTCTATGCCCTTGGCTGTAATGCAGTACTTTCCGACTGGGTAAGTAAAATATTATTATTAACCTAATATACAAAACACATAAAAACACATAAAAACACATAAAAAGGTTCTATTTTGATTATTCACCTGATAAAATTGACCCAAACGTAAAAATTAATTTCCCAGAATCGTTGATTTTTTGTGCATACACCGTGTTTCTGACTCATAACTCCTAGGATATTGCAACAGTTGCAATAAACAATTGTTATCTAGATATCTAGATACTAGATGAATGTGTTTAGTGTTATCCGTCAAGAGAATTCTTTAATATTGATTATTTATTTGAAAAAATCGACCCAAACGTAGAAATTGATTTCCATAATCGTTGATTTTTTATGCATACACGGTGATTCTAACTTATAACTCCTAGAATATTGCAACAATTGCAACAAACAATAGTTGTTTAGATACTAGATGAATGTGATTAGCTTCATATCTCAAAATAATTTTTCTATTTTGATTATTTACCTGAAAAAATCGACCCAAACGTAGAAATTTATTTCCCATAATCGTTGATGTTTTATGCATACAGCGTGTTGCAGGCTTATAACTCCTAGGATATTGCAACCATTGCAATAAACAATCGTTGTTGAGATACTATATGAATGTTTTTAGTGTTATCCGTCAAGAGAATTGTACAATTATAATTATTTACTTGAAAAGATCGACCGAAACGTAGAAATCGATTTCCATAATCGTTGATTTTTTATGCATTCACCGTGTTTCTGACTCATAACTCCTATGATATTGCAACAATTGCAATAGGCAATCGCTGTCTAGATATTAGATGACTGTGTTAAGTTTTATCCGTAAAATTAATTCTTCTATTTTGATTATTTACAACATAGGACTGATTGTTAAATGAGATTTTGTTGCGGTCTCGGCAGTAGAGGTACATGCAAAAGTGCGGTAGATGGCGGTGGAAACATTACATTTCTATATGGAGCATAAACGAAAGAAATTGGTAAATAGATTCGATTGAACATCCTGTATAGACGCATAGGTGTATTTGTATAGGGTATTACGGAATTAATATAAGCAGTAATCTAAGACCCTCAAGTTTGTGGTCAACGTTAAGACGTTCCCGGAACCCGGATTAAACTCCGGATCAAATCCGCAGGCCCTCTAACTCAACTAATACTGGGCGATTATTAGAGCTTTGTATTACTAATCGATACATGTATTCGTTATAACACACGCTTAGATCCCGCCGCCAAACAGAACAACTCGCATTAACAATTTGTTCGTGAATTAATTATTTACGTATCCGTCCTTTGAACGCTTCCTGAAGTTTTAAAAACGATATCTGTAATGATTTTAATGCAATAATTATTTATTGAATGAAGCTAAAGCTGTGTCCGCGCTATGCCGTTTTGGCAAGGAAAATTCAGTGTCCGTATTAGTGCTGGCCGTTATTTTCACTAACTGCTACTTTGTAACCGTTAATCTAAAATAATAACGGCAACCGTTATTGCAAAATCCTTCCTCAAAAGTTATTTTATGAAAAGAGAACGGTCCAATAACAAATCACTGCTTAGTAAAAAAAAAAAAAAAAAAAAAAAAAAAGAACCTTTATTGGCATAACCATATATACAAAACAAAAAACACTGCTTAGTAACAGTAACCGATTAATCCATTACATCCCATGATATACAATTTTTTCCAAAAAAATTTAATCTGTTAATCTGTGATTGTCCAAATCAATTTGGAAAAACTGAATAAAATCACCGCTAAATATTGTTCTATCATTAATAAAGAAGAGTTTATATTACAGATACGTTATCTAAAGTAAATAACATTGCCACTAGGTGTCACTAAAGCTCATGATGTTTGTTGCACTTGTAACGGAAGTAATGGGTTAAATAACTAATCACTTCCATATGACAGTAACTTCTAATAACGAGTCCCTTCTTAATAACAATTAACAAATGTCATTGATTCAGTTTTCAACATTCATAATTTGTACCAAAAATCGTATTTCGTAGCTTGATCGTTGAGCAATCAAAAGACAAAATTTGAAATATCTTTCTTAACTAGTTATAATTTTTAACAATTTTTTGACGTTAACGAATGTAAGTTCATGTATATACAAACATCTTTGTTATAGAATTGTTACATACAATTAATTAAACATATAATAACTATTTTTTTTTGTCGCAACTTTTCATCGGCTATCTGTAAGATCATATTTACATTTGTAGACTTATCTCCTAAAGACTACTAATTCATTACATGCATTGCTTAAAACGCACCTTAACTCTGTACAAAAAGAATTAAGTGAATCGTTGGAAGCGGACGGAGGATATGAAAAATTACCGCGCCACCTAAAAAAAAAAATGAAGCACGTCAATTCGGGTGGCGGGTATTATAAATGCATTTAATCAACATTAACTTGTGCGGTTTTAAGTAGTTAGAAAGTGGAAGCAGGCAATGCCTCTTTTGATATTATAAAGTAATTTGGTGATTGAACATAAACACGCTAAGCCGACTCTCTCTTTCTCTCTTTACATACATATATATATATCCGAATGCGTTGTGCTGTTAGGGTGGTTAGGGGGTTATTATGCGGGTAATATAAGACGGAAAGAGGCGCTGATGCAAAGACTGAATACATTACTTGTTCAGACGATCAGAGATACAAGTTTCCATAGCCGTTTCGACTTAGAGACAGATTTGCATGCAAATCTTCTAGCCATCTGTACGTCTGGGGCGGAGCATTGATTTTAACTCAATAAAATATTATGTACAGAGAAGTTTACCATTGCACGGAGAGGAAATTCAATGAAGTTATGAAAATTGTACGCATTTATTTCAAATTCTTATTCTCTTATTTTTTTGGCATATAGGTGAATATCTCGTGAACGGTTGAAGATAACCAAACAATAATCCCAGATTGTTATTCTACGGCTTATCAAGATGCCAATGCAACAAGAAAAAATATTTGTTTTCATTTGTTTTTTGGCATATAGGTGAATTGTTGAAGATAATCAAAAAAATATTTCAAATTCTTATTCTCCGGCTTATCAAGATGCCAACGCAACCAGAAAAAACATTTGTTTTCATTTGTTTTTTTTGACATATAGGTGAATATCTCGTGAACGATTGAAGATAATCAGAAAATTGTTTTAAATTCTTATTCTCCGGCTTATCAAGATGCCAACGCCACCAGAAAAATTATTTGTTTTCATTTGTTTTTTGACATATAGGTGAATATCTCGTCAACGGTTCAAGGTAATCAAAAAATGATTTTGAATTCTTATTCTCCGGCTTATCAAGATGCCAATGTAATAAGAAAAAATATTTCTTTTCACTTGTTTTTTTGGCATATAGGTGAATATCTCGTGAACTGTTGAAGATAATCAAAAAAATATTTCAAATTCTTATTCTCCGGCTTATCAAGATGCCAATGCAGCAAGAAAAAAATATTTGTTTTCATTTGTTTTTTGGCATATAGGTGAATATCTCGTAAACGGTTAAAGATAATCGAAAAATTGTTTTAAATTATTATTCTCCGGTTTATCAAGATGCCAATGCAACAAGAAAAAATATTTGTTTTCATTTGTTTTTTGGCATATAGGTGAATATCTCGTGAACTGTTGAAGATAATCAAAAAATTATTTCAAATTCTTATTCTCCGGCTTATCAAGATGCCAATGCAGCAAGAAAAAAATATTTGTTTTCATTTGTTTTTTGGCATATAGGTGAATATCTCGTAAACGGTTAAAGTAAATCGAAAAATTGTTTTAAATTCTTATTCTCCGGTTTATCAAGATGCTAATGCAACAAGAAAAAATATTTGTTTTCATTTGTTTTTTGGCATATAGATGAATATCTCGTGAACTGTTAAAGATAATCAAAAAATTATTTCAAATTCTTACTCTCCGGCTTATCAAGATGCCAATGCAGCAAGAAAAAATATTTGTTTTCATTTGTTTTTTGGCATATAGGTGAATATCTCGTGAACTGTTGAAGATAATCAAAAAATTATTTCAAATTCTTATTCTTCGGCTTATCAAGATGCCAACGCAACCAGAAAAATATTTGTTTTCATTTGTTTTTTTGGCATATTGGTGAATATCTCGTAAACGGTTAAAGATAATCGAAAAATTGTTTTAAATTCTTATTCTCCGGCTAATCAAGATGCTAATGCAACAAGAAAAAAATATTTGTTTTCATTTGTTTTTTTGGCATATTGGTGAATATCTCGTGAACTGTTGAAGATAATCAAAAAAATATTTCAAATTCTTATTCTCCGGCGTATCGAGATGGTAATTCGATAAGAAAAAAAATTAGGTGTCATTTGTTTTTCGACATATAGGTTAATATCTCGTGAACGGTTGAGAATAATAAAAAAAATGATTTCAAATTCCTATTCTCTGGCGCTACTACTATAGTGCCAATGCAATAAGAAAAACCATTTTGTCTTCATTTGTTTTTTGGCATATAGGTGAATATCGCGTGAATGGTTGAATATAATCAAAAAATGATTTCAAATTCGTATTCTGCGAAGTATAGAAATGCTAATTCGACTAGAAAATAGTATTAGGTGTCATTTGTTTTTTGACATATAGGTGAATATCTCGTGAACGGTTAGAGATAATCAAAAAAATGATATAAAATTTGTAATCTCCGGCTTATCTAGATGCGAATTCTACAAGAAAAACGATTTGTTTTTATTTGTTTTTTAGCATATAGGTGAATATCTCGTGAACGGTTGAAGATAATCAGAAAAGGATTTCAAATTCGTATTCTCCGGCGTATCGAGATGATAATTTGATAAGAAAAAAATTAGGTGTCATTTGTTTTTCGACATATAAGTTAATATCTCGTGAACGGTTGAAAATATTTAAAAAAATGATTTCAAATTCTTATTCTCCTGCGATATTAGATGCCAATGCAATAAGAAAAACCATTTTGTTTTCATTTGTTTTTTGGCATTGTAGAGATGTTTAGATTCATATTGTTGTGGCATTAATAATATATGTTCGTGCGCAAGTGAAAACCGTTATATGCGCATCCGTGCGGACATGGTGATTTTTAGAGAAATAAAGAGTCTTGAGTTAAACCTTAATCCGTCAACATCTTATTAAATATTATTAACCGTGTCAGATTAACCGAACCAAAATTAAAGTAAATACGTTATTAACCCACGTTACAACAGGCATATAGGTGGATATCTCGTGAACTTGTAATCTACGGCTTCCCGAAATGCGAGTTCGACAAGAAAACAGTATTTAGTTTCATTTGTTTTTGTCATATAGGTAAATATCTCGTGAATGGCTGAAGATAATCAGAAAAGGATTTCAAGTTCGTAATCTCCGGGTTACCGATATGCGAATTCGACAAGAAAAATGTATTTGGTTTCATTTGTTTTTGACGTATAGGTGAATAACTCGTGAACGGTTGAAGATAATGAGAAAATTATTTCAAATTCATATTCTCCGGCATATCGAGATGCTAATTCAACAAGAAAAAAATTTTCGGTGTCATTTGTTTTTTGACATATAGGTTAATATCCCGTGAACGGTTGGAAATAATAAAACAATGATTTCAAATTCTTATTCTTCGGCGCTATTTGATGCTAATGCAATTAGAAAAACAATTTTGTTTTCATTTGTTTTTGGCATATAGGTGAATATCTCTGGAACGGTTGAAGATAATCAAAAAATAATTTCAAATTCGTATTCTCCGGGATATTGAGATGCTAATTCAACAAGAAAAAAATTTTCGGTGTCATTTGTTTTTTGACATATAGGTTAATATCCCGTGAACGGTTGGAAATAATAAAACAATGATTTCAAATTCTTATTCTTCGGCGCTATTTGATGCTAATGCAATTAGAAAAACAATTTTGTTTTCATTTGTTTTTTGCATATAGGTGAATATCTCGTGAACGGTTGAAGATAATCAAAAAATAATTTCAAATTCGTATTCTCCGGCATATCGAGATGCTAATTCAGCAAGAAAAAATTTTTAAGTGTCATTTGTTTTTTGACATATAGGTTAATATCCCGTGAACGGTTGGAAATAATAAAAAAATGATTTTAAATTCTTATTCTCCTGCGCTATTTGATGCTAATATAATAAGAAAAACAATTTTGTTTTCATTTGTTTTTTTGCATATAGGTGAATATCGCGTGAACGGTTGAAGATAATCAAAAAATGATTTCAAATTCCCTTCCTCCGGCAATTAGAGATGCTACGTTTACAACGCAATTCGCAATTAAGTATAATTAACCCGATTTTCTATGGAGTTATACTTTGCACCATCAAATATAAAGTATGCAATTGGTAGTTATGAAGTTTACTTAGTACAAAGATTAAAAATAAAACGGTTACTGCATAATATTTAGTATTTATGTTTCATTTTAGTGAGCCGATTTTAATTTGTTGAGGTAGAATACAGCAATTTGCGAAATTACTTTTTCAGGGGGGAGGCCACAGCTTTGGTTGGTCGGTGTATGTGTGTGTGTGTGTGTGTGTATAAACATGGAGTGGAGATGTAGAGTGAGTGAGCTCATATAAAAACAATATGGAAAGTCCTGAAAGTATTTAATAATGAAAACACAGTGGCTGTCGCTGAGCAGTTCGTGTTATGAAAATTAATATGCAAAACGAATTCAGAGTTTCGATATAAAAAGCCTTCACGCCGATGTCATATTCAAATGGGTGGTGCGTCACTAGACATAAGATGTTCCTTCGGCAATTTGTTGTCGACTTTTGATCACTTTTCGAATGGCAGACGTATTTTGTGTGTTCCGCGACCCGTTTTATGTTAATCCCGTCGTCGTCGGCGGTAACTCGTGCGCGCCTTTTCCCATCATTCGACACACAACTCAATTTTAATTACATTTTCTTTAATTAATATGCTAATCATTTTGCATAGTAATTATTGAGAGCAATCTAGTGAGCACTGGATGTCGCTTTGATGTGTCTATCGTTGCGAGACTTTACCGGACGACCACTGTTACATATGATGATGATGATGATGTGCGTCAAGTGTCTTCGTTAAATGTGATTACTACAACGAGAGGCTACCGTGGATGTTTGAATCCTTCGAAAGCTGTTTAACATGTAATAATATGCATGAAACATCATCGAACAAATTATGAAATAAGTTTTCCTGGGGAGTAGACGCTCTAGATTTTGTCACCAATGGACTACATGAAAGTTGTCATTTGGATCATCAAATTTATCACCATTTAATCTTCCATTATAAAAGCACAGTTTTTATAATAAGTATTTTTTTATAGTTTTAGACTTCAAGATAACAATAAGCTAAGATTTTGCGCGATTATCGAAAATTACAGTGATTGGTAGATTTGAGATTTTTATGGAGTAATAAAGTACAATCAATTTTGAGTAAATTTGTAAAATTCTAAGTTCGTGGAAATTGTTTTTATATTTTTTTATTAGCTCGAGCGACTGCACAATTTCGAGAAAACGAGAAGCTACGATTTTATGCGATTGTGAAGAAATCTATTTATAGGATGTTCTGAAATTTTTATTTATTTATTTATTTATTTATTAAACGGAAAACTCCTTTACACATGGAATGATACAAAATAATAATAAAAAAAACTAACTCTAGAATTAACTAATAGGGTTATTAAGTGTAATCGAATTTGAATAAATTTGTAAAGTTTCAAGTTAGTAATAATTGTTTTTATATATTTTTTTAACGGCTCCAGCGAATGCACAAATTTGAGATAACCATAAGCTATGGTTTTGTGCGATTATCAAGAAGTTTAGTGATGGGTTGTCTTAATATTTTTATAAAGTATTGATGTACAATCGATTTTGAGTAAGTTTGTAAAATTTCACGTGTGTAGCAATTGCGTATAATTTTTTTTATAAGTTCGAGCGACTGCACAACTTTATCTAAAGATTATTTTATTTCATTAAACCAATTCCCTATCTCTCTTAATCGAATGTATGATTCTGTGGATATCCTGTGTCGATTCTTTATTAACTTCTATAAAGCACCCTTAGTATTCACATCTGTGGATATATCCATGCGGTTTTTAATTAAAATTTCTACTGTTTTTTTTTTTCAAAGGAAAGCGGATATTCGTTTAGCCTTAATCATCACCGAAACGGTTGACAATTATGCACGTGTACAAACAGGAGAAACTCGCGTGTTTGGACGCACGAGCGAACAAAAGAAATTTATTAAGAGCGGAAAAAAGTGCGGTGTGTTTGCTCCGAAGGAAACTGGCTGAAGACTGGAACTAACGCGTTTTACTGTTCGCCGGGCAACAGATGGCGACGGAGAAGATGTATCGGATCAAATCGACGACGACGGGAAACGGATCAGTTCAATTATTCCTGCTAGGGGCATTTTTTTTTTGGTGTGGGCATTCATTCCTTAATTGGTGTAATTTAGTTCTAAGTGGTCTACCTGTTTCCTTTCTGTTACCAAATTGATATGTTTAATTATAGGAGGTGTGGAGTCCGTTTGATAATTTGATTAGATTAATAATGTCTCATCGGCGAGGAGTAGTTTTAAAATATATGAAGAAAATATATGGGAAGGGTGATAACGGGGAGCCTTGCGGAACGACTTGAAAAATCGGGATCGGTTCGGAAAAGGTTCGTCTTATTCGCATTATACAATATGGTAGTCTTATGACTTTCTAGATCATTGATTTGGATATTGGAGGTTATAATGCACAAAGGAAGTTGTTTTTTGTTTTTTGGGGAGACAGTGAAATTGGTAATCGGGGGTAAGAGAGTACGAGCGCGAAGAATCTGTGTTAGACTTGGCAACGAAACTTTAATGCCTTGTTTTTACTGGGAAGGGAAATATTGCTGACGGTAACAAATATTTAACATTTTTAAAATGAACATGTGAATATTGTGTGGGAGTTTGAAAATTGGAAAATGAATTTCATTAAAGCAGGGAAAAGAGTTTTTACCTGAGTGCAAGAAGCGTGTAGTGATCTGCCCCATCTATTAGTTTTAATTATTTAAAAAAATTAAAATGTTTACTTTTAACTTTTTTCTATAATATAAGTTCGGTGTTTCCAATTAAATTTGTTGAAAAAATAGTTTAATGCATGCTGAATTCATATTTCTTACTAATTTTTTTATGGGAGATGGCGGAAATTGATATATTTTGAGATTTATCTGACAGCGATTTGAGTACTGGAGATGATTTGGATTTTTTTTTTTTCGTTCGGTGTGCCAAATTAAATTTGTTCAAATAGTAGTTTAATGTATCCTGAATTTATATTTCTTGCTAAATTTTTTTATGGGAGATACCGCAAATTGATATATTTTTTAATTTTCTGACAGCGATTTGAGCATTGGAGATGATTTGGAAATAATTTTTTTTCTATGATGTAAGTTCGGTGTTCCGAATTAAATTTGCTTAAAGAGTAGTTTAATGTATGCTAAATCCATATTTGTTGATAACTTTTTATGAGAGACGGCGCAATTTGATATATTTTGAAATTTATCCAACCGCGATTCAAGTACTGGAAATTATTTGGAAATATTTTTTTTCTCTCATAGAAGTTTGGTATTTCGAATTGAATTTATTTAAACAGTATTTTAATGTATGCTAAATCCATATTTGTTACTACCGTTTTATGTGAGATGGCGCAAATTGACATATTTTAAAATTGATCTGACCGCGATTTGAGTATTGGAGATGATTTGGAAATATTTTTTTTTTCTATGATAGAAATTCGGTGTTTCAAATTAAATTTGTTTAAATCGTAGTTTAATGGATGCTGAATCCATATTTGTTGCTAAATTTTTCATAGGAGATGGCGCAAATAAATATTCTTTTAAATTTATCCAACCGCGATTTGAGTATTGGAGTTGATTTGTAAATATTTTTTTTATGATAGAAGTTCAGTGTTACGAATTAAATTTGTTTAAATAGCAGTTTAAAAAAACCCTAAAAAATACAAAAAAAAAATACAACATTCTCTAAACCTTTTCAAAATTAATTAAAACAGATTGCGTTTCATATTTCTGCAAAAATCTATCAACACCCTTACGCAATTTTTTTAAATATTTACACTATTACACTCGATTCAATTTTGAGGTTAGATGTTATCCTTAAAAATGAAAAAAACAATTGCAAAAAAATCCAGACTTTTCAAATTTACGGAAAACGGATTAGTAATAAAATCTGCAAACATTCTTCTCCCAAACTTTGAAATAATCACACGTGAACATCCTCTGTTTTAATTGCCAACAAAACAATATATAAACGAAATCAATTATTACGGGATTAAATTGTATAATTCACTTCGGGAACATATCAGAAAGCTGAATGTTAAACATTTCAAAAAATATGTAAAAAATTTCCTTTTATTTAACTGCCCGTTTACTATAGATGAGTGTATAAATCACACTTATGTGTAATTCCTATTTCTTTGACGAGTGTAAATATTTTGTAAATATTTTAGCACAATAAAAAATTTAAAAAAAAATTAAAAAATCAACAAATTCTATTTTTTTTAAATTTATTCTAAACGGATAAACATTAATTTTTATGTATATATCTGCAAACACCCACGGCATAAATTTTAAAATAATTGCACTTGAACATCCTTCGCTTCAATTATGAGGTTGGACATTTTTCAAGTAATCAAAAAAAAATAATAGAAAAACAATTGAAACAAACTTTAAACTTTTCAAATTCACTAAAAATGGATTGTGCTTTGTATTTCTAGATAAATTTGCAAACACCCCTAAACCAGATTTCGAAATAATCACACTCGGGTGTTTAATTCCGAGGTCGACGAATTTACAAAAAAAAAACTAAAAAATATAAAAACAATTTCAGCAACATTTTCTAACCTTTTCGAAGTCAATCAAAAACTTGAATACCCTCCGGTTCAATTTCAAATAATTTACAAAAAAAAAAAACCTAAAAAATTCAAAAACAATTTCATCAACATTAATAATAATACATTTATTAACGGGACATCGCCCTTGAAAAATACAAAATAACTAAAATGTACATTTCTATGAAGTAAAGTAATCTTAAACATTCTCTAACGTTTTCGAAATCAATCAAAATAAATTGCGTTTCATGATTCTGTAAAAATCTATCAACACTGTTTCGGTAAATTTTGAAATATTCACGCTGCCCGACACAATTTTGAGCTTAGACGTTGCCGGTCGATTATTTGAATAATCGATTATTTTGATTAAATGATGTAATCGATTATTCATTTCCATAACCATAACAGGGCAGTGAAAAACAAACGATTAATCGATAAATATTCGATTAAACGATTGTTTGATTATTACTCGAAAAATAATTAATTAACGGATAATTTAAGTAACCGATTATTTGATTATTTCATCGATTGGGAGAATACGCGACTTAGAGATGCAATTCGCCGTCTCTCCTGTAAATATTTCAAAATCCAGCAAAATGATTTTTCGGATTATTTCTAAATTATAAAGAACAATCTATTCTTAGTTGATTTGTAAAGTTTCAAATTGTTGGCAATTGTTTTTGTATTTTTTTTCTCTGATCGGAAGAATGGGTGACTTGGAAATGCAATTCGCCGTCTCTCCTGTGAATATTTCGAAATCCAACAAAAGGATTTTTCGGATTATTTCTAAATTATAAAGAACAATCTATTCTTAGTTGATTTGTAAAGTTTCAAATTGTTGGCAATTGTTTTTGTATTTTTTTTCTCTGATCGGAAGAATGGGTGACTTGGAAATGCAATTCGCCGTCTCTCCTGTAAATATTTCAAAATCCAGCAAAATGATTTTTTGGATTATTTCTAAATTATAAAGAACAATCTATTCTTAGTTGATTTGTAAAGTTTCAAATTGTTGGCAATTGTTTATGTATTTTTTTTCTCTGATCGGAAGAATGGGTGACTTGGAAATGCAATTCGCCGTCTCTCCTGTAAATATTTCAAAATCGAGCAAAATGATTTTTTGGATTATTTCTAAATTATAAAGAACAATCTATTCTTAGTTGATTTGTAAAGTTTCAAATTGTTGGCAATTGTTTTTGTATTTTTTTTCTCTGATCGGAAGAATGGGTGACTTGGAAATGCAATTCGCCGTCTCTCCTGTGAATATTTCGAAATCCAACAAAAGGATTTTTTGGATTATTTCTAAATTATAAAGAACAATCTATTCTTAGTTGATTTGTAAAGTTTCAAATTGTTGGCAATTGTTTTTGTATTTTTTTTCTCTGATCGGAAGAATGCGTGTCTTGGAAATGCAATTCGCCGTCTCTCCTGTAAATATTTCAAAATCCAGCAAAATGATTTTTTGGATTATTTCTAAATTATAAAGAACAATTTATTCTTAGTTGATTTGTAAAGTTTCAAATTGTTGGCAATTGTTTTTGTATTTTTTTTCTCTGATCGGAAGAATGCGTGTCTTGGAAATGCAATTCGCCGTCTCTCCTGTAAATATTTCAAAATCCAGCAAAATGATTTTTTGGATTATTTCTAAATTATAAAGAACAATCTATTCTTTGTTGATTTGTAAAGTTTCAAATTGTTGGCAATTGTTTTTGTATTTTTTTTCTCTGATCGGAAGAATGGGTGACTTGGAAATGCAATTCGCCGTCTCTCCTGTAAATATTTCAAAATCCAGCAAAATGATTTTTTGGATTATTTCTAAATTATAAAGAACAATCTATTCTTTGTTGATTTGTAAAGTTTCAAATTGTTGGCAATTGTTTTTGTATTTTTTTTCTCTGATCGGAAGAATGCGTGTCTTGGAAATGCAATTCGCCGTCTCTCCTGTAAATATTTCAAAATCCAGCAAAATGATTTTTTGGATTATTTCTAAATTATAAAGAACAATTTATTCTTAGTTGATTTGTAAAGTTTCAAATTGTTGGCAATTGTTTTTGTATTTTTTTTCTCTGATCGGAAGAATGCGTGTCTTGGAAATGCAATTCGCCGTCTCTCCTGTAAATATTTCAAAATCCAGCAAAATGATTTTTTGGATTATTTCTAAATTATAAAGAACAATCTATTCTTTGTTGATTTGTAAAGTTTCAAATTGTTGGCAATTGTTTTTGTATTTTTTTTCTCTGATCGGAAGAATGCGTGTCTTGGAAATGCAATTCGCCGTCTCTCCTGTAAATATTTCAAAATCCAGCAAAATGATTTTTTGGATTATTTCTAAATTATAAAGAACAATTTATTCTTAGTTGATTTGTAAAGTTTCAAATTGTTGGCAATTGTTTTTGTATTTTTTTTCTCTGATCGGAAGAATGGGTGACTTGGAAATGCAATTCGCCGTCTCTCCTGTAAATATTTCAAAATCCAGCAAAATGATTTTTTGGATTATTTCTAAATTATAAAGAACAATCTATTCTTAGTTGATTTGTAAAGTTTCAAATTGTTGGCAATTGTTTTTGTATTTTTTTTCTCTGATCGGAAGAATGGGTGACTTGGAAATGCAATTCGCCGTCTCTCCTGTAAATATTTCAAAATCGAGCAAAATGATTTTTTGGATTATTTCTAAATTATAAAGAACAATCTATTCTTAGTTGATTTGTAAAGTTTCAAATTGTTGGCAATTGTTTTTGTATTTTTTTTCTCTGATCGGAAGAATGGGTGACTTGGAAATGCAATTCGCCGTCTCTCCTGTAAATATTTCAAAATCCAGCAAAATGATTTTTTGGATTATTTCTAAATTATAAAGAACAATCTATTCTTAGTTGATTTGTAAAGTTTCAAGTTTCTGGCAATTGTTTTTGAATTTTTTTTTATCGATGGGGAGAATGCGTGACTTGGAAATGCAATTCACCGTCTCTCCTGTGAATATTTCGAAATCCAACAAAAGGATTTTTCGGATTATTTATAAATTATGAAGAACAATCGATTTTAAGTTGATTTGTAAAGTTTCAAGCTTTTGGCAATTGTTTTTGTATTTTTTTTTATCGATCGGAAGAATGCGTGTCTTGGAAATGCAATTCGCCGTCTCTCCTGAAAATATTTCAAAATCCAGCAACTGAGTTTTTCGGATTATTTCCAAATTATGAATAACAATCGATTTAAAGTTGGTTTGTAAAGTTTCAAGATCTGGCAATTGTTTTGTAATTTTTTTTCCATGATGGAAGTTTGTTATTCCGATTAATTAAATTTGGTTATTCGAAACAGTGGATTTATATTTTTTTAATGGATTTTAATAGCTTTCTAGTTTAACCATGAGCATAATTACAACAGGCTGCTTCATGCAGATGCGCGAATTATTCAAAACGTTACAAACTTACAAGACATATTTTTTTAACGGGACATCAATAACGATTTGATTATTTTCAGCTGTTTTTTTTATTCAACCGCGCCTTTCTTAATTTAAACAATAATAGGGCCCCCTAATTTCTCATTTTTTGCAAATAATTAAAATTGTATTATACTTACACGGTAATTTCATAATAATGCGATTCATAATTTATGTACAAAGTATATCACCGCCTCACTTGGGACAGTTTCTTTGCTTGATAAAAAAAAACAAACTGAGGAAGTTATAAATCTACGCAAACTGGTGTGAAAAGTTGTACTATAAGTACTTATATACTCGTTTATTCTTGTCGACTGGATAAGCTGAATAATTTAAAATATAAATGATTTTAGCATAATTTACTGGATGGTATTAAAATATTTCATCATTTACAACATGGGTTTTGTAAAGACTGCAGAAACTATTTTTTTTAACTAATATTAAAGTACTAACTCTAACTTATGTAAATTTTATGTACGGCTATAAGAAATAAATATTATTATTATTATTATTTACTGTTTATGAAAATTGATGATTTGCAATTATTTTTAAAGCAGGAATAATGATATTAACAAACGAACTTAAGTAGCAATTTTAAAATTTTAATACGTAAATATGTAAACAATCGTCGTTTATTTAGATTAATCATATTTTATAAAACCACTTCGCTTACAAGCTTATGCACTAGAACACTCATTGTTGGCTACAAAAGCTCCCGCGATTGCGATTGGTTCCGATGTTTATGGCAATTAATTCCGTACTATTTATATTTAAAAAATAACGAAAATCGAACGATACGCGAACAAAACTGTACTCGGAATATGCAATTAACTTTAGAATTTATCTCACGACGAAAACACAATATATATATAGCATTTACGTGAGTCATGGCTTACTACTTATTGCTGCGTTATTTACATTTTTTTCCGTTCTTCCTTCAATGCACCAACAGCTACGATATATTTATAAAAATTGCGTTGTCCGTGTAACGATACCATTAAGCCGGGGAATTATTATTAAATCGAATTACAATCATAGGAGTAGAAAACGTGGATGATTCGTAATTGTGATGATTACGTAGTTGTTGGAACAAAACGCGGGTCTATAATGTGCCGTAAAAATGCTCCTATTACTATCATTAAATTCCGGTACCTGTGTATTAAAGCTGAATTGGTTAGAGCCTTGTTAATTTCTAATAATATTAGCGGTAAACTGATGATATAAACGTTGTGAGATAATTGTAATTCTTTAAATAAAAAACTTGTAACTATCCTTTGGCCCTTGGGCGCATAATCACGTGAACAACTGGTGAATGAATATCGCAATGGTACGACCACTTCGACGTGTGCGGTGTGTATTAGATGATTGTGGGTCGTTAATTAGCACGCACTTGATATACGAGAGCCCCATTACAATTTGCATCAGGTGCCCAATCACAATGGGAAACGAGTTAGTGGCTGTCGATCATGCGACGCGGTCGGGGAAACACGTTAACCCTGTGCGGTCTCGAAGGGGTAGGTAAAAATTACCGCCCCTCGATGATAAGCATCTCGAACCAACCTCATTTGACTCGCGAAAAAAAAAACAGGAGTCGAGGGGACAATACGAGGAAAATTGCGCGAAAAAATAACGCCTCCTCGTGACTGACCAAATGCCCGCCATTTCCCCCGATGGGTTTTATTATAATTGCGACTGGATTCTACCTGTGTACAGAGTGACGCAATTAACCTGCTCCAACAATAATAAAATAATACATTGGAAGCACAACGGCAACAATCTAAACTTGGGTACTTGGGAACCGGGAAAATGAAAATTGCAATCGAAAGAAAGGCGAGATTCCAAACTTAACTGGAAAAACCAAATATGCATTTGGCATTTTGTTTCCAATTTCGATACGTCTAGTATTTGTTCAAAATGTCAAAAATAGACTCATCCTAGATTATTTGTGAAATTTTGAACGCAATTCCAACAGAGATTAATTTTTTACAATTTTTTAAATCACAGCATGCAATTTTCGCTTTTTCTAGTTTTAAGTTTCAAGGGTTGGTATTTTGTTTTCAACTTCTTTGCGTCTAGTATTTTTACAAAATGTCAAAAATAGACTCATCCTAGATTATTTGTGAAATTTTGAACGCAATTCCAATAGAGATTAATTTTTTACAATTTTTTTAAATCACAGCATGCAATTTTCGCTTTGTCTAGTTTTAAGTTTCCAGGATTGGTATTTTGTTTTCAACTTCAATGCGTCTAGTATTTTTACAAAATGTCAAAAATGGACTCATTCTTGATTAATTGTGAAATTTTGAACGCAATTCCAACAGAGATTAATTTTTTACAATTTTTTAATTCACAGCATGCAATTTTCGCTTTGTCTAGTTTTACGTTTCAAGGGTTGGTATTTTGTTTTCAACTTCGATGCGTCTAGTATTTTTACAAAATGTCAAAAATATACTCATCCTAGATTATTTGTGAAATTTTTAACGCAATTCCAACAGAGATTAATTTTTTGCAATTTTTTAAATCACAGCATGCAATTTTCGCTTTTTCAAGTTTTAAGTTTCAAGGGTTGGTATTTTGTTTTCAACTTCGATGCGTCTAGTATTTTTACAAAATGTCAAAAATAGACTCATTCTAGATTATTTGTAAAATTTTGAACGCAATTCCAACAGAGATTAATTTTTTACAATTTTTTAATTCACAGCATGCAATTTTCGCTTTTTCTAGTTTTACGTTTCAAGGGTTGGTATTTTGTTTTCAACTGCAATGCGTCTAGTATTTTTACAAAATGTCAAAAATATACTCATCCTAGATTATTTGTGAAATTTTTAACGCAATTCCAACAGAGATTAATTTTTTGCAATTTTTTAAATCACAGCATGCAATTTTCGCTTTTTCAAGTTTTAAGTTTCAAGGGTTGGTATTTTGTTTTCAACTTCTATGCGTCTAGTATTTTTACAAAATGTCAAAAATAGACTCATTCTAGATTATTTGTAAAATTTTGAACGCAATTCCAACAGAGATTAATTTTTTACAATTTTTTAATTCACAGCATGCAATTTTCGCTTTTTCTAGTTTTACGTTTCAAGGGTTGGTATTTTGTTTTCAACTGCAATGCGTCTAGTATTTTTACAAAATGTCAAAAATATACTCATCCTAGATTATTTGTGAAATTTTTAACGCAATTCCAACAGAGATTAATTTTTTGCAATTTTTTAAATCACAGCATGCAATTTGCGTTTTTTCTAGTTTTACGTTTCAAGGGTTGGTATTTTGTTTTCAACTTAGATGCGTCTAGTATTTTTACAAAATGTTAAAAATAGACTCATCTTAGATTATTTGTCAAATCTTGAACGCAATTTCAACAGAGATTAATTTTTTACAATTTTTTAAATCACAGCATGCAATTTTCGCTTTTTCTAGTTTTAAGTTTCAAGGGTTGGTATTTTGTTTTCAACTTCGATGCGTCTAGTATTTTTACAAAATGTCAAAAATAGACTCATCCTGGATTATTTGTGAAATTTTGAACGCAATTCCAACAGAGATTAATTTTTTACGATTTTTTAAATCACAGCATGCAATTTTCGCTTTTTCTAGTTTTACGTTTCAAGGGTTGGTATTTTGTTTTCAACTTCAATGCGTCTAGTATTTTTACAAAATGTCAAAAATAGACTCATCCTAGATTATTTGTGAAATTTTGAACGCAATTCCAACAGAGATTAATTTTTTACAATTTTTTAAATCACAGCATGCAATTTTCGCTTTGTCTAGTTTTAAGTTTCAAGGGTTGGTATTTTGTTTTCAACTTCGATGCGTCCAGTATTTTTACAAAATGTCAAAAATAGACTCATCCTAGATTATTTATGAAATTTTGAACGCAATTCCAACAGAGATTAATTTTTTACAATTTTTTAATTCACAGCATGCAATTTTCGCTTTTTCTAGTTTTACGTTTCAAGGGTTGGTATTTTGTTTTCAACTTCGATGCGTCTAGTATTTTTACAAAATGTCAAAAATAGACTCATCCTAGATTATTTATGAAATTTTGAACGCAATTCCAATAGAGATTAATTTTTTACAATTTTTTTAAATCACAGCATGCAATTTTCGCTTTGTCTAGTTTTAAGTTTCCAGGATTGGTATTTTGTTTTCAACTTCAATGCTTCTAGTATTTTTACAAAATGTCAAAAATAGACTCATCCTAGATTATTTATGAAATTTTGAACGCAATTCCAACAGAGATTAATTTTTTACAATTTTTAAATCACAGCATGCAATTTTCGCTTTTTCTAGTTTTAAGTTTCAAGGGTTGGTATTTTGTTTTCAACTTCGATGCGTCTAGTATTTTTACAAAATGTCAAAAATAGACTCATCCTGGATTATTTGTGAAATTTTGAACGCAATTCCAACAGAGATTAATTTTTTACAATTTTTTAAATCACAGCATGCAATTTTCGCTTTGTCTAGTTTTAAGTTTCAAGGGTTGGTATTTTGTTTTCAACTTCGATGCGTCCAGTATTTTTACAAAATGTCAAAAATAGACTCATCATAGATTATTTGTGAAATTTTGAACGCAATTCCAACAGAGATTAATTTTTTACGATTTTTTAAATCACAGCATGCAATTTGCGTTTTTTCTAGTTTTACGTTTCAAGGGTTGGTATTTTGTTTTCAACTTCGATGCGTCTTGTATTTTTACAAAATGTCAAAAATAGACTCATCATAGATTATTTGTGAAATTTTGAACGCAATTCCAACAGAGATTAATTTTTTACAATTTTTTAAATCACAGCATGCAATTTGCGTTTTTTCTAGTTTTACGTTTCAAGGGTTGGTATTTTGTTTTCAACTTCAATGCATCAAGTATTTTTACAAAATGTCAAAAAGAGACTCATCATAGATTATTTGTGAAATTTTGAACGCAATTCCAAAAGAGATTAATATTTTACAATTTTTTAAATCACAGCATCACAGAACGAAACACATTTATTTGGAGTGACATCGTAAACCTTATCGGAATAAATTTTGATATTGTTAATATCAGAGAGTTGAATATAAGTAGATAATTTCCTGTATTGTTGAAACATAAACTTATCACTCTCCCATTACTTTCGGAGAGCATTATATAGACGTAAATAACAAGTTAATATTTCCTTATTTCTAATTTAGTTAATGCGCCTCCTATTAATAATCCGAAATAGCCCAAACCGTATTAATCGAAATTTATTAGGGCGTTATTTATTATTGGCCAATATACCGCTTTCGTATATGAATCGAGTCGTCCGCATCTTGATTATACGAAGATATAATTCTTCCCCTACCTTTTCCTTCCTGGGGGATTCGTATACACATTGTGTTGTAAATTGAGATGTATTCGCAAATACATATAGATGTTATAGATTTATCTATATATAGATATAGGACGGTATTGAGGAGGGACTGACCAGTGGTGGTTGTTCTGTGCTATCTTCGGACGATGTATCGTTCCCAAGCGGCTCTCATTTTTCAATATCCTAAAATGTTCCGGATATGAAATTGACCGAAGAGGATATGACGTAGATAAAGGCGTCTACCAAGGCGAGTATTCACTAGCCGAAAGATTTATATTTGCCAGAATGGAAACGGAAATAAATTCATACTGCTTTCACTTGGAAATAATTCATTTCCTCTGTATAGTGTGTTTAAAGAGGAAATTCTCAACAGACTACGAAAAGTTTGTCGTAAAGTAGGAAAGCATTCCACACCAATTTCAAACTGCTGATTATTAGTATAACTCAAATATTTGCGATTTATAATATTCTCGTCGTCGATTATTATGAAAATCTCGTGTACGATTGAAGATAATCAAAAAAATGATTTCAAACACTTATTCTCCGGTTTATCAGGATGCTAATTCAACAAAAAATGTACGTTTCATCCGCGAAAAGAAAGCAAAAAACTCAGTCGAAATCTGCCACACGTCAGATTGACTTTAGACGGATAAAGTGTGATGTATTGTACGGAGGGAATTTAGTTTTCCCATTGTTTAAAGTGTTATCGGACACAGCGCGCGAGGTGAAAATTATAATAATTTTTTTTTTTTGGCACAGGAGGAACACACAGAATGAGTGATGTAGTGCAGTATTTTTTGGGGGCTAGTGTTGGCGTGTAGTAAAAAATCCATCCATCTCTCAGTCAAGTCCCTTCGGTGCAGAGAAAGTGTATCGATAACTGAATTGCAGACAATAAAGAAACAATGGAGATAAGCATTCCTGACAGCTGACAGGCGGTGAGAGATTGGCTACTAGATCTCAGTAAGTGTAAAAAGAAATACGTATTGACCAACCGACCACAGCAATTCCGAGTACTTGGAAATAAATTGCAATAAAGTTTCTGTAATAATTTACACAGAGAATGATGAAAGCAAATACTGCCTTTAATTTAAAAAGACTGTGAAATGAATTTACTAAATAATTATTTAGAGATCTAGAGAATTTATTTGCAGCATATGAGAGCGTATAAATTTTAAATCAATATCATGAATTAACTAATTTTATTATTTAAATTAATATCTCTTAGATATTACGATTAACATCTCTTAATTCCAAATGTTAAATACAAACTGTTGTTAATTTCATCGTTGCTTTAGAGTTGCCTAACACATCACCAACGGTAATGAGTTTCTAATAATGAGAAAACGTGCAGACATCGCCGCTTATGGAGAGACAATTTATTTGATATTTGATAATTGAGCGAACGAAATCTGCATCCGAAAACTGCTAACGACTTTCGTGTTATAAAGAGCCGGGAGTGGTAGAGAACGAGAGGCATACAGACAGCGTGTTATTATAAAAATGCTGTCATAAAAACTGATTAGAATTTCACCCCTCCAATGCCAAATTGCTATTCAAATGTATAACGCTATTGGCAACCGATTTATTCTGATGTCGTTTGCTCAGAACAAGAACAACTCGCTCGTGTAACGAGATTGCCCGACGATTTTTTACGGCCCAACCACTCAACGTAAACACGCGTTAATATGTTTTGCGTACACGCGAAAAAAAAAATTGTCTTTACAGGAAACCTTTTCCGTTTATTCCTATATATTTTTAGTGGATGTTTTTATTATTTATACAGAGTAAAGCTCGTAAGAAATATTCATCCGAGATCGTTCAAAATTGTCGATTTTTACGTTTTCCCAAAAATTGCATTTGAAATAAATTCCTGAAGAAACCACTGGTTCGATTCGGGGTTTCTGTACATCACCATAAAGATCCCTTCAAGACCCTTCAGAAAATGTACTTGCGCAAAAACAAATGTCAATTTTAAGGCCGTGAGGCGCCAGCAAAAAAAATCGAAAATGGAAAAAATCGAAAAAATCAACTTTCTTAATAATCATGGTAGACGCTTGTGTTTTACCTTTTTTTTCATCAGAAGAACGAGATAAAGCGATTGCCGTTAAAAAATTTCATCCAGAGAAAATTGCAAAAAAGTTAGCTTGTCACCATGAGATTTTTTGAAAAAAGTCGATTTTTCAACTTTTGAACAGCTGTAGCGGCCGAACGAAGAATACAATTTGATCGCGGATTGCAAATCCGTGTTCCTCGTGTCCTAATTAGTCGGATTTCATTAAAATTGGCGATTTTTTATTTTTGACAAAAACCCGAAATTTTATCCAAGGGTCCCCCCTTCTTACTTTTTATGAAAAATTGCATTAAAAATTATTTCCTGAAGAAACCACTGGTTGGATCCGGGGTTTCTTGACGTCACTCGAAAGATCGCTTCAAGACGCTTCAGAAAATGTACTTTCGCAAGAACAAATGTCAATTTTAAGGCCGTGAGGCGCCAGCAAAAAAAATCGAAAATTGAAAAAATCGAAAAAATCAACTTTCTTAATAATCATCGTAGACGCTTGTGTTTTACCTTTTTTTTCATCAGAAGAACGAGATAAAACGATTGCCGTTAAAACATTTCATCCAGAGAAAATTGCAAAAAAGTTAGCTAGTCACCATGAGATTTTTTGAAAAAAGTCGATTTTTTCAGACTTTGAACAGCTGTAGCGGCCGAACGAAGAATCCAATTTGATCGCGGATTGCAAATCCGTGTTCCTCGTGTCCTAATTAGTCGGATTTCATTAAAATTGGCGATTTTTTATTTTTGACAAAAACCCGAAATTTTATCCAAGGGTCCCCCCTTCTTACTTTTTATGAAAAATTGCATTAAAAATTATTTCCTGAAGAAACCACTGGTTGGATCCGGGGTTTCTTGACGTCACTCGAAAGATCGCTTCAAGACGCTTCAGAAAATGTACTTTCGCAAGAACAAATGTCAATTTTAAGGCCGTGAGGCGCCAGCAAAAAAAATCGAAAATTGAAAAAATCGAAAAAATCAACTTTCTTAATAATCATCGTAGACGCTTGTGTTTTACCTTTTTTTTCATCAGAAGAACGAGATAAAACGATTGCCGTTAAAACATTTCATCCAGAGAAAATTGCAAAAAAGTTAGCTAGTCACCATTAGATTTTTTGAAAAAAGTCGATTTTTTCAGACTTTGAACAGCTGTAGCGGCCGAACGAAGAATCCAATTTGATCGCGGATTGCAAATCCGTGTTCCTCGTGTCCAAATTAGTCGGATTTCATTAAAATTGGCGATTTTTTATTTTTGACAAAATCCGAAATTTTATCCAAGGGTCCCCCCTTCTTACTTTTTATGAAAAATTGCATTAAAAATGATTTCCTGAAGAAACCACTGGTTGGATCCGGGGTTTCTTGACGTCACTCGAAAGATCGCTTCAAGACGCTTCAGAAAATGTACTTTCGCAAGAACAAATGTCAATTTTAAGGCCGTGAGGCGCCAGCAAAAAAAATCGAAAATTGAAAAAATCGAAAAAATCAACTTTCTTAATAATCATCGTAGACGCTTGTGTTTTACCTTTTTTTTCATCAGAAGAACGAGATAAAACGATTGCCGTTAAAAAATTTCATCCAGAGAAAATTGCAAAAAAGTTAGCTAGTAACCATGAGATTTTTTGAAAAAAGTCGATTTTTTCAGACTTTGAACAGCTGTAGCGGCCGAACGAAGAATCCAATTTGATCGCGGATTGCAAATCCGTGTTCCTCGTGTCCTAATTAGTCGGATTTCATTAAAATTGGCGATTTTTTATTTTTGACAAAAACCCGAAATTTTATCCAAGGGTCCCCCCTTCTTACTTTTTATGAAAAATTGCATTAAAAATGATTTCCTGAAGAAACCACTGGTTGGATCCGGGGTTTCTTGACGTCACTCGAAAGATCGCTTCAAGACGCTTCAGAAAATGTACTTTCGCAAGAACAAATGTCAATTTTAAGGCCGTGAGGCGCCAGCAAAAAAAATCGAAAATTGGAAAAAACTAAAAAATCAACTTTCTTAATAATCATCGTAGACGCTTGTGTTTTACCTTTTTTTTCATCAGAAGAACGAGATAAAACGATTGCCGTTAAAAAATTTCATCCAGAGAAAATTGCAAAAAAGTTAGCTAGTCACCATGAGATTTTTTGAAAAAAGTCGATTTTTTCAGACTTTGAACAGCTGTAGCGGCCGAACGAAGAATCCAATTTGATCACGGATTGCAAATCCGTGTTCCTCGTGTCCAAATTAGTCGGATTTCATTAAAATTGGCGATTTTTTATTTTTGACAAAATCCGAAATTTTATCCAAGGGTCCCCCCTTCTTACTTTTTATGAAAAATTGCATTAAAAATGATTTCCTGAAGAAACCACTGGTTGGATCCGGGGTTTCTTGACGTCACTCGAAAGATCGCTTCAAGACGCTTCAGAAAATGTACTTTCGCAAGAACAAATGTCAATTTTAAGGCCGTGAGGCGCCAGCAAAAAAAATCGAAAATTGAAAAAATCGAAAAAATCAACTTTCTTAATAATCATCGTAGACGCTTGTGTTTTACCTTTTTTTTCATCAGAAGAACGAGATAAAACGATTGCCGTTAAAAAATTTCATCCAGAGAAAATTGCAAAAAAGTTAGCTAGTCACCATGAGATTTTTTGAAAAAAGTCGATTTTTTCAGACTTTGAACAGCTGTAGCGGCCGAACGAAGAATCCAATTTGATCGCGGATTGCAAATCCGTGTTCCTCGTGTCCTAATTAGTCGGATTTCATTAAAATTGGCGATTTTTTATTTTTGACAAAAACCCGAAATTTTATCCAAGGGTCCCCCCTTCTTACTTTTTATGAAAAATTGCATTAAAAATGATTTCCTGAAGAAACCACTGGTTGGATCCGGGGTTTCTTGACGTCACTCGAAAGATCGCTTCAAGACGCTTCAGAAAATGTACTTTCGCAAGAACAAATGTCAATTTTAAGGCCGTGAGGCGCCAGCAAAAAAAATCGAAAATTGAAAAAATCGAAAAAATCAACTTTCTTAATAATCATCGTAGACGCTTGTGTTTTACCTTTTTTTTCATCAGAAGAACGAGATAAAACGATTGCCGTTAAAAAATTTCATCCAGAGAAAATTGCAAAAAAGTTAGCTAGTCACCATGAGATTTTTTGAAAAAAGTCGATTTTTTCAGACTTTGAACAGCTGTAGCGGCCGAACGAAGAATCCAATTTGATCGCGGATTGCAAATCCGTGTTCCTCGTGTCCAAATTAGTCGGATTTCATTAAAATTGGCGATTTTTTATTTTTGACAAAATCCGAAATTTTATCCAAGGGTCCCCCCTTCTTACTTTTTATGAAAAATTGCATTAAAAATGATTTCCTGAAGAAACCACTGGTTGGATCCGGGGTTTCTTGACGTCACTCGAAAGATCGCTTTAAGACGCTTCAGAAAATGTACTTTCGCAAGAACAAATGTCAATTTTAAGGCCGTGAGGCGCCAGCAAAAAAAATCGAAAATTGAAAAAATCGAAAAAATCAACTATCTTAATAATCATCGTAGACGCTTGTGTTTTACCTTTTTTTTCATCAGAAGAACGAGATAAAACGATTGCCGTTAAAAAATTTCATCCAGAGAAAATTGCAAAAAAGTTAGCTAGTCACCATGAGATTTTTTGAAAAAAGTCGATTTTTTCAGACTTTGAACAGCTGTAGCGGCCGAACGAAGAATCCAATTTGATCGCGGATTGCAAATCAAAATTTTTTTTGACAAAAACCCGAAATTTTATCCAAGGGTCCCCCCTTCTTACTTTTTATGAAAAATTGCATTAAAAATGATTTCCTGAAGAAACCACTGGTTGGATCCGGGGTTTCTTGACGTCACTCGAAAGATCGCTTCAAGACGCTTCAGAAAATGTACTTTCACAAGAACAAATGTCAATTTTAAGGCCGTGAGGCGCCAGCAAAAAAAATCGAAAATTGAAAAAATCGAAAAAATCAACTTTCTTAATAATCATCGTAGACGCTTGTGTTTTACCTTTTTTTTCATCAGAAGAACGAGATAAAACGATTGCCGTTAAAAAATTTCATCCAGAGAAAATTGCAAAAAAGTTAGCTAGTCACCATGAGATTTTTTGAAAAAAGTCGATTTTTTCAGACTTTGAACAGCTGTAGCGGCCGAACGAAGAATCCAATTTGATCGCGGATTGCAAATCCGTGTTCCTCGTGTCCTAATTAGTCGGATTTCATTAAAATTGGCGATTTTTTATTTTTGACAAAAACCCGAAATTTTATCCAAGGGTCCCCCCTTCTTACTTTTTATGAAAAATTGCATTAAAAATGATTTCCTGAAGAAACCACTGGTTGGATCCGGGGTTTCTTGACGTCACTCGAAAGATCGCTTCAAGACGCTTCAGAAAATGTACTTTCACAAGAACAAATGTCAGCTTTAAGGCCGTGAGGCGCCAGCAAAAAAAATCGAAAATTGAAAAAATCGAAAAAATCAACTTTCTTAATAATCATCGTAGACGCTTGTGTTTTACCTTTTTTTTCATCAGAAGAACGAGATAAAACGATTGCCGTTAAAAAATTTCATCCAGAGAAAATTGCAAAAAAGTTAGCTAGTCACCATGAGATTTTTTGAAAAAAGTCGATTTTTTCAGACTTTGAACAGCTGTAGCGGCCGAACGAAGAATCCAATTTGATCGCGGATTGCAAATCCGTGTTCCTCGTGTCCTAATTAGTCGGATTTCATTAAAATTGGCGATTTTTTATTTTTGACAAAAACCCGAAATTTTATCCAAGGGTCCCCCCTTCTTACTTTTTATGAAAAATTGCATTAAAAATGATTTCCTGAAGAAACCACTGGTTGGATCCGGGGTTTCTTGACGTCACTCGAAAGATCGCTTCAATACGCTTCAGAAAATGTACTTTCACAAGAACAAATGTCAATTTTAAGGCCGTGAGGCGCCAGCAAAAAAAATCGAAAATTGAAAAAATCGAAAAAATCAACTTTCTTAATAATCATCGTAGACGCTTGTGTTTTACCTTTTTTTTCATCAGAAGAACGAGATAAAACGATTGCCGTTAAAAAATTTCATCCAGAGAAAATTGCAAAAAAGTTAGCTAGTCACCATGAGATTTTTTGAAAAAAGTCGATTTTTTCAGACTTTGAACAGCTGTAGCGGCCGAACGAAGAATCCAATTTGATCGCGGATTGCAAATCCGTGTTCCTCGTGTCCTAATTAGTCGGATTTCATTAAAATTGGCGATTTTTTATTTTTGACAAAAACCCGAAATTTTATCCAAGGGTCCCCCCTTCTTACTTTTTATGAAAAATTGCATTAAAAATGATTTCCTGAAGAAACCACTGGTTGGATCCGGGGTTTCTTGACGTCACTCGAAAGATCGCTTCAAGACGCTTCAGAAAATGTACTTTCACAAGAACAAATGTCAGCTTTAAGGCCGTGAGGCGCCAGCAAAAAAAATCGAAAATTGAAAAAATCGAAAAAATCAACTTTCTTAATAATCATCGTAGACGCTTGTGTTTTACCTTTTTTTTCATCAGAAGAACGAGATAAAACGATTGCCGTTAAAAAATTTCATCCAGAGAAAATTGCAAAAAAGTTAGCTAGTCACCATGAGATTTTTTGAAAAAAGTCGATTTTTTCAGACTTTGAACAGCTGTAGCGGCCGAACGAAGAATCCAATTTGATCGCGGATTGCAAATCCGTGTTCCTCGTGTCCTAATTAGTCGGATTTCATTAAAATTGGCGATTTTTTATTTTTGACAAAAACCCGAAATTTTATCCAACCCTTCCTACCCCCCCTTCTTACTTTTTATGAAAAATTGCATTAAAAATGATTTCCTGAAGAAACCACTGGTTGGATCCGGGGTTTCTTGACGTCACTCGAAAGATCGCTTCAAGACGCTTCAGAAAATGTACTTTCACAAGAACAAATGTCAGCTTTAAGGCCGTGAGGCGCCAGCAAAAAAAATCGAAAATTGAAAAAATCGAAAAAATCAACTTTCTTAATAATCATCGTAGACGCTTGTGTTTTACCTTTTTTTTCATCAGAAGAACGAGATAAAACGATTGCCGTTAAAAAATTTCATCCAGAGAAAATTGCAAAAAAGTTAGCTAGTCACCATGAGATTTTTTGAAAAAAGTCGATTTTTTCAGACTTTGAACAGCTGTAGCGGCCGAACGAAGAATCCAATTTGATCGCGGATTGCAAATCCGTGTTCCTCGTGTCCTAATTAGTCGGATTTCATTAAAATTGGCGATTTTTTATTTTTGACAAAAACCCGAAATTTTATCCAAGGGTCCCCCCTTCTTACTTTTTATGAAAAATTGCATTAAAAATGATTTCCTGAAGAAACCACTGGTTGGATCCGGGGTTTCTTGACGTCACTCGAAAGATCGCTTCAAGACCCTTCAGAAAATGTACTTTCGCAAGAACAAATGTCAATTTTAAGGCCGTGAGGCGCCAGCAAAAAAAATCGAAAATTGAAAAAATCGAAAAAATCAACTTTCTTAATAATCATCGTAGACGCTTGTGTTTTACCTTTTTTTTCATCAGAAGAACGAGATAAAACGATTGCCGTTAAAAAATTTCATCCAGAGAAAATTGCAAAAAAGTTAGCTAGTCACCATGAGATTTTTTGAAAAAAGTCGATTTTTTCAGACTTTGAACAGCTGTAGCGGCCGAACGAAGAATCCAATTTGATCGCGGATTGCAAATCCGTGTTCCTCGTGTCCTAATTAGTCGGATTTCATTAAAATTGGCGATTTTTTATTTTTGACAAAAACCCGAAATTTTATCCAAGGGTCCCCCCTTCTTACTTTTTATGAAAAATTGCATTAAAAATGATTTCCTGAAGAAACCACTGGTTGGATCCGGGGTTTCTTGACGTCACTCGAAAGATCGCTTCAAGACGCTTCAGAAAATGTACTTTCACAAGAACAAATGTCAATTTTAAGGCCGTGAGGCGCCAGCAAAAAAAATCGAAAATTGAAAAAATCGAAAAAATCAACTTTCTTAATAATCATCGTAGACGCTTGTGTTTTACCTTTTTTTTCATCAGAAGAATGAGATAAAACGATTGCCGTTAAAAAATTTCATCCAGAGAAAATTGCAAAAAAGTTAGCTAGTCACCATGAGATTTTTTGAAAAAAGTCGATTTTTTCAGACTTTGAACAGCTGTAGCGGCCGAACGAAGAATCCAATTTGATCGCGGATTGCAAATCCGTGTTCCTCGTGTCCTAATTAGTCGGATTTCATTAAAATTGGCGATTTTTTATTTTTGACAAAAACCCGAAATTTTATCCAAGGGTCCCCCCTTCTTACTTTTTATGAAAAATTGCATTAAAAATGATTTCCTGAAGAAACCACTGGTTGGATCCGGGGTTTCTTGACGTCACTCGAAAGATCGCTTCAAGACGCTTCAGAAAATGTACTTTCGCAAGAACAAATGTCAATTTTAAGGCCGTGAGGCGCCAGCAAAAAAAATCGAAAATTGAAAAAATCGAAAAAATCAACTTTCTTAATAATCATCGTAGACGCTTGTGTTTTACCTTTTTTTTCATCAGAAGAACGAGATAAAACGATTGCCGTTAAAAAATTTCATCCAGAGAAAATTGCAAAAAAGTTAGCTAGTCACCATGAGATTTTTTGAAAAAAGTCGATTTTTTCAGATTTTGAACAGCTGTAGCGGCCGAACGAAGAATCCAATTTGATCGCGGATTGCAAATCCGTGTTCCTCGTGTCCTAATTAGTCGGATTTCATTAAAATTGGCGATTTTTTATTTTTGACAAAAACCCGAAATTTTATCCAAGGGTCCCCCCTTCTTACTTTTTATGAAAAATTGCATTAAAAATGATTTCCTGAAGAAACCACTGGTTGGATCCGGGGTTTCTTGACGTCACTCGAAAGATCGCTTCAAGACGCTTCAGAAAATGTACTTTCGCAAGAACAAATGTCAATTTTAAGGCCGTGAGGCGCCAGCAAAAAAAATCGAAAATTGAAAAAATCGAAAAAATCAACTTTCTTAATAATCATCGTAGACACTTGTGTTTTACCTTTTTTTTCATCAGAAGAACGAGATAAAACGATTGCCGTTAAAAAATTTCATCCAGAGAAAATTGCAAAAAAGTTAGCTAGTCACCATGAGATTTTTTGAAAAAAGTCGATTTTTTCAGACTTTGAACAGCTGTAGCGGCCGAACGAAGAATCCAATTTGATCGCGGATTGCAAATCCGTGTTCCTCGTGTCCAAATTAGTCGGATTTCATTAAAATTGGCGATTTTTTATTTTTGACAAAATCCGAAATTTTATCCAAGGGTCCCCCCTTCTTACTTTTTATGAAAAATTGCATTAAAAATGATTTCCTGAAGAAACCACTGGTTGGATCCGGGGTTTCTTGACGTCACTCGAAAGATCGCTTCAAGACGCTTCAGAAAATGTACTTTCGCAAGAACAAATGTCAATTTTAAGGCCGTGAGGCGCCAGCAAAAAAAATCGAAAATTGAAAAAATCGAAAAAATCAACTTTCTTAATAATCATCGTAGACACTTGTGTTTTACCTTTTTTTTCATCAGAAGAACGAGATAAAACGATTGCCGTTAAAAATTTCATCCAGAGAAAATTGCAAAAAAGTTAGCTAGTCACCATGAGATTTTTTGAAAAAAGTCGATTTTTTCAGACTTTGAACAGCTGTAGCGGCCGAACGAAGAATCCAATTTGATCGCGGATTGCAAATCCGTGTTCCTCGTGTCCAAATTAGTCGGATTTCATTAAAATTGGCGATTTTTTATTTTTGACAAAATCCGAAATTTTATCCAAGGGTCCCCCCTTCTTACTTTTTATGAAAAATTGCATTAAAAATGATTTCCTGAAGAAACCACTGGTTGGATCCGGGGTTTCTTGACGTCACTCGAAAGATCGATTCAAGACGCTTCAGAAAATGTACTTTCGCAAGAACAAATGTCAATTTTAAGGCCGTGAGGCGCCAGCAAAAAAAATCGAAAATTGAAAAAATCGAAAAAATCAACTTTCTTAATAATCATCGTAGACGCTTGTGTTTTACCTTTTTTTTCATCAGAAGAACGAGATAAAACGATTGCCGTTAAAAAATTTCATCCAGAGAAAATTGCAAAAAAGTTAGCTAGTCACCATGAGATTTTTTGAAAAAAGTCGATTTTTTCAGACTTTGAACAGCTGTAGCGGCCGAACGAAGAATCCAATTTGATCGCGGATTGCAAATCCGTGTTCCTCGTGTCCTAATTAGTCGGATTTCATTAAAATTGGCGATTTTTTATTTTTGACAAAAACCCGAAATTTTATCCAAGGGTCCCCCCTTCTTACTTTTTATGAAAAATTGCATTAAAAATGATTTCCTGAAGAAACCACTGGTTGGATCCGGGGTTTCTTGACGTCACTCGAAAGATCGCTTCAAGACGCTTCAGAAAATGTACTTTCGCAAGAACAAATGTCAATTTTAAGGCCGTGAGGCGCCAGCAAAAAAAATCGAAAATTGAAAAAATCGAAAAAATCAACTTTCTTAATAATCATCGTAGACGCTTGTGTTTTACCTTTTTTTTCATCAGAAGAATGAGATAAAACGATTGCCGTTAAAAAATTTCATCCAGAGAAAATTGCAAAAAAGTTAGCTAGTCACCATGAGATTTTTTGAAAAAAGTCGATTTTTTCAGACTTTGAACAGCTGTAGCGGCCGAACGAAGAATCCAATTTGATCGCGGATTGCAAATCCGTGTTCCTCGTGTCCTAATTAGTCGGATTTCATTAAAATTGGCGATTTTTTATTTTTGACAAAAACCCGAAATTTTATCCAAGGGTCCCCCCTTCTTACTTTTTATGAAAAATTGCATTAAAAATGATTTCCTGAAGAAACCACTGGTTGGATCCGGGGTTTCTTGACGTCACTCGAAAGATCGCTTCAAGACGCTTCAGAAAATGTACTTTCGCAAGAACAAATGTCAATTTTAAGGCCGTGAGGCGCCAGCAAAAAAAATCGAAAATTGAAAAAATCGAAAAAATCAACTTTCTTAATAATCATCGTAGACGCTTGTGTTTTACCTTTTTTTTCATCAGAAGAACGAGATAAAACGATTGCCGTTAAAAAATTTCATCCAGAGAAAATTGCAAAAAAGTTAGCTAGTCACCATGAGATTTTTTGAAAAAAGTCGATTTTTTCAGACTTTGAACAGCTGTAGCGGCCGAACGAAGAATCCAATTTGATCGCGGATTGCAAATCCGTGTTCCTCGTGTCCTAATTAGTCGGATTTCATTAAAATTGGCGATTTTTTATTTTTGACAAAAACCCGAAATTTTATCCAAGGGTCCCCCCTTCTTACTTTTTATGAAAAATTGCATTAAAAATGATTTCCTGAAGAAACCACTGGTTGGATCCGGGGTTTCTTGACGTCACTCGAAAGATCGCTTCAAGACGCTTCAGAAAATGTACTTTCGCAAGAACAAATGTCAATTTTAAGGCCGTGAGGCGCCAGCAAAAAAAATCGAAAATTGAAAAAATCGAAAAAATCAACTTTCTTAATAATCATCGTAGACACTTGTGTTTTACCTTTTTTTTCATCAGAAGAACGAGATAAAACGATTGCCGTTAAAAAATTTCATCCAGAGAAAATTGCAAAAAAGTTAACTAGTCACCATGAGATTTTTTGAAAAAAGTCGATTTTTTCAGATTTTGAACAGCTGTAGCGGCCGAACGAAGAATCCAATTTGATCGCGGATTGCAAATCCGTGTTCCTCGTGTCCTAATTAGTCGGATTTCATTAAAATTGGCGATTTTTTATTTTTGACAAAAACCCGAAATTTTATCCAAGGGTCCCCCCTTCTTACTTTTTATGAAAAATTGCATTAAAAATGATTTCCTGAAGAAACCACTGGTTGGATCCGGGGTTTCTTGACGTCACTCGAAAGATCGCTTCAAGACGCTTCAGAAAATGTACTTTCGCAAGAACAAATGTCAATTTTAAGGCCGTGAGGCGCCAGCAAAAAAAATCGAAAATTGAAAAAATCGAAAAAATCAACTTTCTTAATAATCATCGTAGACGCTTGTGTTTTACCTTTTTTTTCATCAGAAGAACGAGATAAAACGATTGCCGTTAAAAAATTTCATCCAGAGAAAATTGCAAAAAAGTTAGCTAGTCACCATGAGATTTTTTGAAAAAAGTCGATTTTTTCAGATTTTGAACAGCTGTAGCGGCCGAACGAAGAATCCAATTTGATCGCGGATTGCAAATCCGTGTTCCTCGTGTCCTAATTAGTCGGATTTCATTAAAATTGGCGATTTTTTATTTTTGACAAAAACCCGAAATTTTATCCAAGGGTCCCCCCTTCTTACTTTTTATGAAAAATTGCATTAAAAATGATTTCCTGAAGAAACCACTGGTTGGATCCGGGGTTTCTTGACGTCACTCGAAAGATCGCTTCAAGACGCTTCAGAAAATGTACTTTCGCAAGAACAAATGTCAATTTTAAGGCCGTGAGGCGCCAGCAAAAAAAATCGAAAATTGAAAAAATCGAAAAAATCAACTTTCTTAATAATCATCGTAGACGCTTGTGTTTTACCTTTTTTTTCATCAGAAGAACGAGATAAAACGATTGCCGTTAAAAAATTTCATCCAGAGAAAATTGCAAAAAAGTTAGCTAGTCACCATGAGATTTTTTGAAAAAAGTCGATTTTTTCAGACTTTGAACAGCTGTAGCGGCCGAACGAAGAATCCAATTTGATCGCGGATTGCAAATCCGTGTTCCTCGTGTCCTAATTAGTCGGATTTCATTAAAATTGGCGATTTTTTATTTTTGACAAAAACCCGAAATTTTATCCAAGGGTCCCCCCTTCTTACTTTTTATGAAAAATTGCATTAAAAATGATTTCCTGAAGAAACCACTGGTTGGATCCGGGGTTTCTTGACGTCACTCGAAAGATCGCTTCAAGACGCTTCAGAAAATGTACTTTCGCAAGAACAAATGTCAATTTTAAGGCCGTGAGGCGCCAGCAAAAAAAATCGAAAATTGAAAAAATCGAAAAAATCAACTTTCTTAATAATCATCGTAGACGCTTGTGTTTTACCTTTTTTTTCATCAGAAGAACGAGATAAAACGATTGCCGTTAAAAAATTTCATCCAGAGAAAATTGCAAAAAAGTTAGCTAGTCACCATGAGATTTTTTGAAAAAAGTCGATTTTTTCAGATTTTGAACAGCTGTAGCGGCCGAACGAAGAATCCAATTTGATCGCGGATTGCAAATCCGTGTTCCTCGTGTCCTAATTAGTCGGATTTCATTAAAATTGGCGATTTTTTATTTTTGACAAAAACCCGAAATTTTATCCAAGGGTCCCCCCTTTTTACTTTTTATGAAAAATTGCATTAAAAATGATTTCCTGAAGAAACCACTGGTTGGATCCGGGGTTTCTTGACGTCACTCGAAAGATCGCTTCAAGACGCTTCAGAAAATGTACTTTCGCAAGAACAAATGTCAATTTTAAGGCCGTGAGGCGCCAGCAAAAAAAATCGAAAATTGAAAAAATCGAAAAAATCAACTTTCTTAATAATCATCGTAGACGCTTGTGTTTTACCTTTTTTTTCATCAGAAGAACGAGATAAAACGATTGCCGTTAAAAAATTTCATCCAGAGAAAATTGCAAAAAAGTTAGCTAGTCACCATGAGATTTTTTGAAAAAAGTCGATTTTTTCAGATTTTGAACAGCTGTAGCGGCCGAACGAAGAATCCAATTTGATCGCGGATTGCAAATCCGTGTTCCTCGTGTCCTAATTAGTCGGATTTCATTAAAATTGGCGATTTTTTATTTTTGACAAAAACCCGAAATTTTATCCAAGGGTCCCCCCTTCTTACTTTTTATGAAAAATTGCATTAAAAATGATTTCCTGAAGAAACCACTGGTTGGATCCGGGGTTTATTGACGTCACTCGAAAGATCGCTTCAAGACGCTTCAGAAAATGTACTTTCGCAAGAACAAATGTCAATTTTAAGGCCGTGAGGCGCCAGCAAAAAAAATCGAAAATTGAAAAAATCGAAAAAATCAACTTTCTTAATAATCATCGTAGACGCTTGTGTTTTACCTTTTTTTTCATCAGAAGAACGAGATAAAACGATTGCCGTTAAAAAATTTCATCCAGAGAAAATTGCAAAAAAGTTAGCTAGTCACCATGAGATTTTTTGAAAAAAGTCGATTTTTTCAGATTTTGAACAGCTGTAGCGGCCGAACGAAGAATCCAATTTGATCGCGGATTGCAAATCCGTGTTCCTCGTGTCCAAATTAGTCGATTTTTTATTTTTGACAAAATCCGAAATTTTATCCAAGGGTCCCCCCTTCTTACTTTTTATGAAAAATTGCATTAAAAATGATTTCCTGAAGAAACCACTGGTTGGATCCGGGGTTTATTGACGTCACTCGAAAGATCGCTTCAAGACGCTTCAGAAAATGTACTTTCGCAAGAACAAATGTCAATTTTAAGGCCGTGAGGCGCCAGCAAAAAAAATCGAAAATTGAAAAAATCGAAAAAATCAACTTTCTTAATAATCATCGTAGACGCTTGTGTTTTACCTTTTTTTTCATCAGAAGAACGAGATAAAACGATTGCCGTTAAAAAATTTCATCCAGAGAAAATTGCAAAAAAGTTAGCTAGTCACCATGAGATTTTTTGAAAAAAGTCGATTTTTTCAGATTTTGAACAGCTGTAGCGGCCGAACGAAGAATCCAATTTGATCGCGGATTGCAAATCCGTGTTCCTCGTGTCCAAATTAGTCGATTTTTTATTTTTGACAAAATCCGAAATTTTATCCAAGGGTCCCCCCTTCTTACTTTTTATGAAAAATTGCATTAAAAATGATTTCCTGAAGAAACCACTGGTTGGATCCGGGGTTTATTGACGTCACTCGAAAGATCGCTTCAAGACGCTTCAGAAAATGTACTTTCGCAAGAACAAATGTCAATTTTAAGGCCGTGAGGCGCCAGCAAAAAAAATCGAAAATTGAAAAAATCGAAAAAATCAACTTTCTTAATAATCATCGTAGACGCTTGTGTTTTACCTTTTTTTTCATCAGAAGAACGAGATAAAACGATTGCCGTTAAAAAATTTCATCCAGAGAAAATTGCAAAAAAGTTAGCTAGTCACCATGAGATTTTTTGAAAAAAGTCGATTTTTTCAGATTTTGAACAGCTGTAGCGGCCGAACGAAGAATCCAATTTGATCGCGGATTGCAAATCCGTGTTCCTCGTGTCCAAATTAGTCGATTTTTTATTTTTGACAAAATCCGAAATTTTATCCAAGGGTCCCCCCTTCTTACTTTTTATGAAAAATTGCATTAAAAATGATTTCCTGAAGAAACCACTGGTTGGATCCGGGGTTTATTGACGTCACTCGAAAGATCGCTTCAAGACGCTTCAGAAAATGTACTTTCGCAAGAACAAATGTCAATTTTAAGGCCGTGAGGCGCCAGCAAAAAAAATCGAAAATTGAAAAAATCGAAAAAATCAACTTTCTTAATAATCATCGTAGACGCTTGTGTTTTACCTTTTTTTTCATCAGAAGAACGAGATAAAACGATTGCCGTTAAAAAATTTCATCCAGAGAAAATTGCAAAAAAGTTAGCTAGTCACCATGAGATTTTTTGAAAAAAGTCGATTTTTTCAGATTTTGAACAGCTGTAGCGGCCGAACGAAGAATCCAATTTGATCGCGGATTGCAAATCCGTGTTCCTCGTGTCCTAATTAGTCGGATTTCATTAAAATTGGCGATTTTTTATTTTTGACAAAAACCCGAAATTTTATCCAAGGGTCCCCCCTTCTTACTTTTTATGAAAAATTGCATTAAAAATGATTTCCTGAAGAAACCACTGGTTGGATCCGGGGTTTATTGACGTCACTCGAAAGATCCCTTCAAGACGCTTCAGAAAATGTACTTTCGCAAGAATAAATGTCAATTTGAAGCCCGTGACACGTCAGCAAAGAAAACTCGAAAATGGAAAAAATCGAAAAAATCAACTTTTTTTAATAATCAACATCCTGTATCTTTATCGTTTTTTTCTCTATTTTAGACGTATTAAAGTAATTATTTAGTAATAGTAAAATAAGATTTTTCTATATAAAAAAAGTATTTATTTATACCGGATTAATTTAAATCGGAAAGGGAACCCCCGCCCTGTTTTCCTGTCCGCTTCAGCGGCGTGACGTGTTTTCCTCCGCCGGCAAATGACATAATTAAACATAAATATGAAACATTCCCTTTAATCATAAAAATGTAAATTTAAAAGTGACAAATTTTAATCGAATTAAAGGGAGCATAAACGCTCTCTCCGCCTCCGAAAGGAAGAAAAAATAGACCGTTGGGGTCCGTCCGACTGCCGTGTTTACTTTTCACACAATAATTAGATTCATTAAGTGCCGGGCGATGGTGACATCTCTTCAATTAATCATGCTGATTTAATAATAACACAGCCATTCAAAAATGTTTCAAATCACGTTTACAATTTTTCGCCTGAAATAATAACTATTCAGAAATAAAATTAGTGAAATGTAAATTAACGTAATCATTGAACTTTTTTTTTATTCAAAGCCGTTACGAAATTATTTAGACGTACTATAATATATAGATAGTTTTCGTCAGGAATAATAACTGTTCAGTTTTTTTTTTTAATATAATTAATATTTCCATTATTTTTTATTTTGACATAGGTTGTTGTACATCGTTGAAAAGAGAAAAAAAAAGTCTATTTATGCGTGTAAAAATCAAATATGGCGGCCATTTGAAATAAGAAAGTTGGTATTAATATCTCGGAAACCGCCATCTTGAATTTTATTCTGACTTGATTTCTATGTTTGCCTAATTAAACTTTTATTTAAAACTTTTTTCGCATCTTTAATAATAATTGAGATATTTGATTTTTTTGAAAATCGCGATTTTCAGTTTTTTTTAAATATTTTCTAAACTGCTTGGAATTTTGAAAATTTCTCAACATAATCTGAGTCAGCATAGAAAACTGCACAACATTGCCCTTTTAACCAGATCTCTAGCTTTAAGAATAAGAAAGATACCCATGCAATCCTACTCTATTTAGGACACCCTGTGTAGATAGTTTTCGTCAGGAATAATGACTGTTAAGTTTTTTTTTTTTGCTTACATGTGCCATTCAGTCACATCGAACATTTTATAACTGTTTGGTAAATTGGAAATTAACAACAACAAAACGTAATAATTGAACTTTTTTTCTTTAGACATAGTATATAAATAATCAGAGGCGGATATTCCACAAAAGAATAATCAATTTTTTTTTATGTTAGCGGAATCGTATCAAAACATATTCCGACGACCCCCGAGGAATCCATTACAGAGTTGAATCAACGTCAACTTGAAAAGAATTAAACGAATGGAATTAATTATAAGATTGATGGTTTTCACTAATCTTAAAACGGCATTCAGTGCGGAATTCCATTTAAAATGAAATTCCCACTTTTTTCTTTCCCTTTCCCGATTAATAAGCATTGATTATAATTTTTAATTGTCCATCTTTCCCCTCCACCCCTCTCGGGCGATTGATGGTTAAACATTATCTCTCTCTCGCTCTCTCACGTTCATGTTTTAATTTCAATTAAAGATTTGTTGTTATTGTTAGAACGAATACAAAGAGATGATTATTTTCAAAATAAGTCAACTGTCACACGTAATTGTATTCAGAGAAAAATATGCATTTAAAAACTCATATGAAAAAATTAAGCTCATGACAAATGCGTCGGCAGATTTGAATTTTTTCGTAAATAAGTGCCACAAAAATCAATTTTAAATTTGTAACATAAAATTTAAAACAAACACTTTTCGTTTTTATTTTATTTATTCAAGAATAAGTTATATTTCTGATTAAGATTGGCGGCACTTACTTCGTGATACATTTTTAATTAAATACAACACACTTTTACTTAGTTAATAACAATGTGATATTAACTAAGTAAAAGTGTCTTTTATTTAAGTTATATTTCATTTTAGCATAAAAATTGTCTACTTTGACCTTATTTAACCAATTTCATATCTATTTGGATAACTGAGATCCTCATCGTTAGACTTGTATTTTTAAACTTTATTTCATGTAAAAATTTACAAGATGCACATAAAATTCCGAAAATATTCAGTGAGGACATTTAAGAAATGTGAGCAATGCAACAAAAAAATGTAAATAGATTTTATTGATCAAAGCCCTCGGAAGGAGGAGGGACGAGCAATGTTACCGGCAATGTGTACCTTAAAGTGTTTAAGTAATGTATAAAAATGCACAGTGTGGTACTTCTGCCGCGCTTCAGTATTTCCTTTGATTTTTATAACCCTTTAACACCTCGCCTTTATAAAGGAGGTTTTTCTGCGAAAAAGCGCCAACTTTGCTGAAATACTGACGCTTCTGAAGATCTCTCGTAACTACTTTGAAGTTGAAAAAAAAAAATTACCGGCCACACCTACGTATGAATACCGGACCGACAAACTGTCGCCTATATTAAATCGTTACTAAATTATGAATACTAATAATAAAAATAATAAACAAAAAGTGAATTAAGAGAAACGAAATTTACATCTCGCGATTATAAAAATTCTAAAAAAATCATCACTTGCGGAATTGCTTTAAAAACTTCCTAAATCTACTTGGAAATAGTGGATTTTCCACACACTGTAAAACAATTGAAATCCCCAAACTGGAAACAAAATGGCGACACTCTAAACGTGAATTAGGAGAAACGAAATTTGCATCTCGCGATTACAAAAATTCTAAAAAAATCATCACTTGCGGAATTGCTTTGAAAACTTCCTGAATCTACTTGGAAATAGTGGATTTTCCACACACTGCAAAACAATTGAAATCCCCAAACTGGAAACAAAATGGCGACACTCTAAACGTGAATTAAGAGAAACGAAATTTACATCTCGCGATTACAAAAATTCTAAAAAAATCATCACTTGCGGAATTGCTTTGAAAACTTCCTGAATCTACTTGGAAATAGTGGATTTTCCACACACTGCAAAACAATTGAAATCCCCAAACTGGAAACAAAATGGCGACACTCTAAACGTGAATTAGGAGAAACGAAATTTGCATCTCGCGATTACAAAAATTCTAAAAAAATCATCACTTGCGGAATTGCTTTGAAAACTTCCTGAATCTACTTGGAAATAGTGGATTTTCCACACACTGCAAAACAATTGAAATCCCCAAACTGGAAACAAAATGGCGACACTCTAAACGTGAATTAGGAGAAACGAAATTTGCATCTCGCGATTACAAAAATTCTAAAAAAATCATCACTTGCGGAATTGCTTTGAAAACTTCCTGAATCTACTTGGAAATAGTGGATTTTCCACACACTGCAAAACAATTGAAATCCCCAAACTGGAAACAAAATGGCGACACTCTAAACGTGAATTAGGAGAAACGAAATTTGCATCTCGCGATTACAAAAATTCTAAAAAAATCATCACTTGCGGAATTGCTTTGAAAACTTCCTGAATCTACTTGGAAATAGTGGATTTTCCACACACTGCAAAACAATTGAAATCCCCAAACTGGAAACAAAATGGCGACACTCTAAACGTGAATTAGGAGAAACGAAATTTGCATCTCGCGATTACAAAAATTCTAAAAAAATCATCACTTGCGGAATTGCTTTAAAAACTTCCTAAATCTACTTGGAAATAGTGGATTTTCCTCACACTGCAAAACAATTAATATCCCCAAACTGGAAACAAAATGGCGACACTCTAAACATGAATTAGGAAAAACGAAATTTACATCTCGCGATTACAAAAATTCTAAAAAAATCATCACTTGCGGAATTGCTTTAAAAACTTCCTGAATCTACTTGGAAATAGTAGATGTTCCATACACTGCAAAACAATTGATATCCCCAAACTGGAAACAAAATGACGACACTCTAAACGTGAATTAAGAGAAACGAAATATGCATCTCGCGATTAAAAACATTCTAAAAAAAATATCCTTTGCAGAATTGCTTTAAAAACTTGTTAAATCTTCTTGGAAATAATACTGGGATAAATCAGTAAAAATTTTCAATTGTTTACTTATTTAAATATTGAAAGTATACGGTAGTGTTCTGTTACAAATATATGGGTTTTATGTTCATAACAGGCGAATTAAGTGTGAAAGAATGGCTCAAACGTGCCATTCGATAATATCTCTTTGATATAGCAAAACCGCAAGCCATAAGCGATTATCGATGTCGAACACAATTTGTGGATTAATGTTCGTGTCTGCATTATATATTCTAATATAGCCGAGTCCCTTTTTCATCTGTTAAAAGTTTATTTGAATACGATTATCGTCTGTAAAACACACACACACACAGCCGGAATGAAAGTGCTTTCGGGGCCTCAGTCGGAGAAAACTATTAAAATGCAAATATTATAGCCGTGAATTCATATCGAGAGGGTGTCCTAATACCCCTCGCCCCCAAAAACAGCCAAGAAACGCACCTACGAGTGTATAACTGCCCTTGCGGAACGCTGCAATCTAATTCTGGTATAAATTTGGGTATAAATGGCCAATAAAAAATGAAACATATTCATGATTTTTCCGGACCGGAAAACCGATTATTAACCCCGAACGAATGTTCGCGGTCTCATTGTGCGCTTGTTCTTGCATTTGCTTTATGGCCTTTTGATAAAATATGGTACACTTATCAGAATTTAATGGGGAATATCACAAAGCAACCGTAATATATTTAATATTAACGTTGTAAATGTTGCTTTAGATAAAAGTTCATATTTTACAGAAGTTTTATCGTTCTTCCTGCAACGATATTGCATATTTTGCATATTGATTACTAATTATCTCAATTCGATACATTAGATGTTGGTTCGAGTCTGTTGATTTCCATTTGAATTCTTTTATCGTATTAACTGCATTACTATTTCTGTATGTAAATTCATTAATTTATTTTATGTAAATGTATTTTTATAAAAAGGAAATTCCGTATATAAATTCAAATTCAAGATATTTAAAAATAGCCATTGTTTGATACCATTTTTTCTCATTGTATTACAATATATAAACGTTTAATATCTACACTCAGGAAGCTGAATTTTAAATTGTAGCACGCAAATATATTCATACCTACTATTTCTTTTTAAATATTACTAATAACATTTTCTTGCAAATACTTTTTATCTAATGGACTATATTCCGTTCCGTTTAAAGTCGAATTTTCATTCCACGGTCTACGCTGATGAAATAAACTCCCCCTCTTGTAGCTTTTAAAAGAGAATATGAATACAAATAACAAATAACATCGTTTCGAACTCAAAGAGATACGTTTTCTATCGGTTCGCTCGAGCATAGCACGAGCTTTTATATATGAAATTGCTCCTGGAAATATTTGTCCGATTGGAATGCCGATATTATTCCGAAATATTGACATGAAAATAATAACCCCCTCTATACCCCTCGTGTAATTAAGGGTAAATCGTGAAGTCGATTGACTCTAAGAAGACAATAACGCGCGCCACTGACTCTAAACGCCGTCCCTCGACGACTCGAATATGCTAATTATTCGTTTATATCGGATCAAAGTGGGATTCGGACAGTCGGTGGACAACAACGTCATATTGGTTCCTGTTTGTTGGACATACGTTCGATACGAATCATTTGTATGTAGATGAGAAGGCCGAGAAGGGACCTGAATATTGCATTAATACCATTGCCGCAATTATCAACATCATCACAAGATTGATTCTCCGACTAATTGGACTAATTTCATGGATTGTTTTCTAATCCGTGCTAATATTTGATGCACCTTTAGATTTCTAATTATTCTCGATTAAAAAAAAATTAAAACAATTGCTACGATTGTCAAACTTTCCAAATTTACTCAAAATCTAATTTACTATAACCTCTGATAAAAATCAGAAAACACTCCTTTGGCAGATTTTGAAATAATGGCACCAGAACCGAGTTGATTGCAATTCTGAAGTTTACCATTTTCTCGATCAATTAAACAAATATTAAAACAATTGCTACGATTGTAAAACTTTCCAAATTTACTCAAAATCTATTTTACTATAACCTCTGATAAAAATCAGAAAACACTCCTTTCGCAGATTTTGAAATAATGGCACCAGAACTGAGTTGATTGCAATTCTGAAGTTTACCATTTTCTCGATTAATTAAAAAATATTAAAACAATTGCTACGATTGTGAAACTTTCCAAATTTACTCAAAATCTATTTTACTATAACCTCTGATAAAAATCAGAAAACACTCCTTTGGCAGATTTTGAAATAATGGCACCAGAACCGAGTTGATTGCAATTCTGAAGTTTACCATTTTCTCGAGCATTTAAAAAATATTAAAACAATTGCTACGATTGTGAAACTTTCCAAATTTACTCAAAATCTATTTTACTATAACCTCTGATAAAAATCAGAAAACACTCCTTTGGCAGATTTTGAAATAATGGCACCAGAACCGAGTTGATTGCAATTCTGAAGTTTACCATTTTCTCGATTAATTAAAAAATATTAAAACAATTGCTACGATTGTGAAACTTTCCAAATTTACTCAAAATCTATTTTACTATAACCTCTGATAAAAATCAGAAAACACTCCTTTGGCAGATTTTGAAATAATGGCACCAGAACCGAGTTGATTGCAATTCTGAAGTTTACCATTTTCTCGATTAATTAAAAAATATTAAAACAATTGCTACGATTGTGAAACTTTCCAAATTTACTCAAAATCTAATTTACTATAACCTCTGATAAAAATCAGAAAACACTCCTTTGGCAGATTTTGAAATAATGGCACCAGAACTGAGTTGATTGCAATTCTGAAGTTTACCATTTTCTCGAGCATTTAAAAAATATTAAAACAATTGCTACGATTGTGAAACTTTCCAAATTTACTCAAAATCTATTTTACTATAACCTGTGATAAAAATCAGGAAACACTCCATTGGCATATTTTGAGATAATGGCACCAGAACCGATGATTTTTCAAATTTTCTCGATCGGTTAGAACATTTCAAAACCAGGAAAATTTACATTTATTTATACGAAAATATTACATATTACATTACGTCCATCGCAACATTGATTAACTGCCTCGACTAATTTGAAAGCCGACGCTGAAGATTGTTTTCTAATCTATGCTAATATTTGATCAGGTCAAGGCTTCATTCATGCACCTTAACGAAGGGTCCGTGAACGACGATCAATAGGGATTCATTACAATAACATACTAATACTTATTGACAGGTCAAAAAATGGATTTGTATTAAAAAAAAAAGATATTTTATTGACATTCGTTTTTTTTTTTATTTTTACATTGGCCCACGGAAGAGTGTATTTTTTATACGATATATTGAGAGAACGAAAGGGGTTGTTTGGAAGGGTGGGTATGTCTACACGTTCGCAGGGCCCTCCTGGAAAATGAAAGGGTGCACCGTCCTTTCTGTATTATTAAGTGTGGATTGTGTTTCAATTTAAAATGCGTATTTGTTTTATCAACTGTGTCGGATATTGAATAATGTGAGCTTAAGAATGCAAATATATCTTGAATTTCAATGGAATGCTCCGGTGCGTTTAATTAGGTCCATGGTTTAATTAAATAATTGCAAAGGCAAAATCCGCAATAATCTCAAGCCAGAAGGTGTTAAAACTGGTTGAAATTAACACAAAATGTAAAAATTGCATTTTTTAAAGTTTGATTTTTTGCACAAGTTCCAAACGTGCTGTTCGATTTTGATGATTTAAACTAAACCTTAAAATCTGTAGAATTTAGTGAAATTAGAAAAATAAAAGGGGCCCAAGATTGGAACCCTGCGGGATACCACTGGAATAGATAACCGATGAGATTTTATAAATCTGCATTCTACACGTGGCATTTTTCCGTGTAAAATAAGAGAAATTAGATTATTGTCTAGTCTATGGTTATGCAATGTATTAATAAATTGTTCATGAAACTTATGTTATAAATTGGTGACGTTATTATATATAGCGCTACCGAGCATTGAATTTTTTGTAAATATCATGTGTGTAGATAAATAATAAATAAATATACTACACGAGACGATATTATCCCGCATTCGGTTCGACGCAAAACGAATGAATATTTATCAACTGGGGGAATGCGCAAATTAAAAGATTTGGGTGTAGCGTTAATTTGGATGTTAATTGGATCCGGAGTATTTATTTACAAGTTTGCGCGGACCCGCTTTAAACGGCGAAATGTCATTGATATTCAACAGGGGTTATTCGTATTTCAGCATTTCGGAGGGCGTTGGCCATCCTCCGGGGAGATCGGTTTCAAGACCAGACGGACGTATTTTTCGATTAAATGATCAAAAGTTTATTATTACTCAAAGGAATATCTTGATCTTAATTTTGCGAATTAATATTCTAATGGGAGTAAGTACTTGAATAATAATTGTTGCATACAGTTATACAATGTGTATTTTCAAAACTGTAATCAGCGATAAAAATTAAAAAAAAAATCGCAGTTGCTGTTGCTATTACAAAAAAAAAATGGTGATATGGCCATCATGTTACTTTCTCCTTGTATCATTTATATTTACGCTTCCATGGTTTATTTTCAATTTAAATAATATTTTAAATGTACATCGAGTGGATGAAACTGACGTTTAAAACGTCAAAATTATGAAAGATGGATAAATTATACTTCAAATTCAAAAACTCAGTTTACTCAAAAACTAAAGGGATTTCGAAAAAAACGTATTCTTTATAAGTTGTTCATTTAGGCATTCTCTACAATTATTATTAATACAAATTTGCTGTAACTATTATCGTTTTATAATTATAAACGAAAATTAAAAAAATAATAATAATTTTTTTCTTCGAATAAAAATGATTTTATGAAAAATATTTTCAAGCAAAAGATGTTCATTTCTTTGTTGTCTTCAAAGTTTGTTTAAATGTTTTTGTGATATTTTTCATATTTAAGAAAATATTGGCAAAAAACAAAAAACAGTTAAGGTAAACACCCACTTCCGGTGTACGAAATTTTACCAAAAGCTTTTCAGTTCTTCGTATTATCAAATAAGACTTATGTGCAAAATTTCATATCAATTGCTGTATTATTTTTTGAGATACATCTCGCACAAACACGTACACACAATTTTTTTTTGCAGAAATCTTTAAAATCGCTTCTAGGGACCTCAAAACAGAAAAAATTTTCACGATCGCAATACTTTGGAGAAAGTCCTAAATGCGATCGATATCGAACCAGCGAGGTTAGTAATTAAATAACGCACGTCCGCGGTTATTTTTCTTTTCTCGATTTTCAATCTAATTAAAGCGGTATTGTTCGGGGGGAAAAAAATTAAATTTTAAGTTTTCTGATTAGAGAAACTAAAAACGCCGCGCCTTTGTAATTTTAATCTGTGCATCCCTTCGTTTTCGTCTTGTGTTAATGAGTTTTATACCTCTAAAGAAGAGATTCTTATTACATTTTAATTGAGGTGATGTGTACCAATATTGATGCTCATCACAATAGCAGCAGCCCTTTGTGTCGGCCATTGTATCAAACTTTTAATAGATATTTCTTTTAGCATTCATTATCAGTCTTTGGCAGAGTGTAGACCCACCCCGGCCCGCCGTTAATCAACCAAATTTAGATTTTATATATTTTCGTTTGTGAAACTTTCCGTTTAATGTAAAATGAATAAATAAGGTGGAAGAAGACGGCATTTTAATTATCACCCTCCTTCCCCCCACCCCTTCGCTCGGTTATAATTGTATCCCTGGTAGATACATAATAAAACGACTTTTGCGAGGGGGTGGATAATACATTTTCTTAGTATTACCCTCTCCTATTATTAATAATTCTGTTTTAATCGTATGCATGCATTCGTTGGTTCCTTAAAGTGAGGCGATAAGGTAATAGGCGCGATTAGTCCGGGGCTATCGCGTAGAAATATCTGTACATTTCAAATGTGTGTGGTAATTACAGTGGTCCAATTGTCCGATTCGGGGCTTATCTGGCGATCGGGGATTTGCATTTGATTAATTTCGGGCTAACACACAAGGTCGCCATAAAACACTCGGATATCACAATCGCCCATTTCACTGCATCGCGACAAGTATTGATGGAGTCACACAATTATTTTCCATTTCACTCGTTTGACCATCATTTACAGGGATGCGTTAAAACTAGAGAGTCGAACCGGAACCGAAATTCATAACCCTAACTAACGTAAAATTGCTCAAATTTAAAAACCGAAACCGAAAACGCAATTCTTAAATTCACGTTTGGAGTGTCGCCATTTTGTTTCCAGTTTGGGGATAACAATTATTTTGCAGTGTGTGGAAAATCCACTATTTCCAAGTAGATTTGGGAAGTTTTCAAAGCAATTCCGCAAATGATGATTTTTTTAGGATTTTAATAATCGCGAGATGCAAATTTCGTTTCTCCTAATTCACGTTTAGAGTGTCGCCATTTTGTTTCCAGTTTGGGAATATCAATTATTTTGCAGTGTGTGGAAAATCCACTATTTCCAAGTAGATTTAGGAAGTTTTCAAAGCAATTCCGCAAGTGATGATTTTTTTAGAATTTTTGTAATCGCGAGATGCAAATTTCGTTTCTCCTAATTCACGTTTAGAGTGTCGCCATTTTGTTTCCAGTTTGGCGATATCAATTATTTTGCTGTGTGTGGAAAATCCACTATTTCCAAGTAGATTCAGGAAGTTTTCAAAGCAATTCCGCAAGTGATGATTTTTTTAGAATTTTTGTAATCGCGAGATGCAAATTTCGTTTCTCCTAATTCACGTTTAGAGTGTCACCATTTTGTTTCCAGTTTGGGAATATCAATTATTTTGCAGTGTGTGGAAAATCCACTATTTCCAAGTAGATTCAGGAAGTTTTCAAAGCAATTCCGCAAGTGATGATTTTTTTAGAATTTTTGTAATCGCGAGATGCAAATTTCGTTTCTCCTAATTCACGTTTAGAGTGTCGCCATTTTGTTTCCAGTTTGGCGATATCAATTATTTTGCTGTGTGTGGAAAATCCACTATTTCCAAGTAGATTCAGGAAGTTTTCAAAGCAATTCCGCAAGTGATGATTTTTTTAGAATTTTTGTAATCGCGAGATGCAAATTTCGTTTCTCCTAATTCACGTTTAGAGTGTCACCATTTTGTTTCCAGTTTGGGAATATCAATTATTTTGCAGTGTGTGGAAAATCCACTATTTCCAAGTAGATTCAGGAAGTTTTCAAAGCAATTCCGCAAGTGATGATTTTTTTAGAATTTTTGTAATCGCGAGATGCAAATTTCGTTTCTCCTAATTCACGTTTAGAGTGTCACCATTTTGTTTCCAGTTTGGGGATAACAATTATTTTGCAGTGTGTGGAAAATCCACTATTTCCAAGTAGATTTGGGAAGTTTTCAAAGCAATTCCGCAAATGATGATTTTTTTAGGATTTTAATAATCGCGAGATGCAAATTTCGTTTCTCCTAATTCACGTTTAGAGTGTCGCCATTTTGTTTCCAGTTTGGGAATATCAATTATTTTGCAGTGTGTGGAAAATCCACTATTTCCAAGTAGATTTAGGAAGTTTTCAAAGCAATTCCGCAAGTGATGATTTTTTTAGAATTTTTGTAATCGCGAGATGCAAATTTCGTTTCTCCTAATTCACGTTTAGAGTGTCGCCATTTTGTTTCCAGTTTGGCGATATCAATTATTTTGCAGTGTGTGGAAAATCCACTATTTCCAAGTAGATTTGGGAAGTTTTCAAAGCAATTCCGCAAATGATGATTTTTTTAGGATTTTAATAATCGCGAGATGCAAATTTCGTTTCTCCTAATTCACGTTTAGAGTGTCGCCATTTTGTTTCCAGTTTGGGAATATCAATTATTTTGCAGTGTGTGGAAAATCCACTATTTCCAAGTAGATTTAGGAAGTTTTTAAAGCAATTCCGCAAGTGATGATTTTTTTAGAATTTTTGTAATCGCGAGATGCAAATTTCGTTTCTCCTAATTCACGTTTAGAGTGTCGCCATTTTGTTTCCAGTTTGGCGATATCAATTATTTTGCTGTGTGTGGAAAATCCACTATTTCCAAGTAGATTCAGGAAGTTTTCAAAGCAATTCCGCAAGTGATGATTTTTTTAGAATTTTTGTAATCGCGAGATGCAAATTTCGTTTCTCCTAATTCACGTTTAGAGTGTCACCATTTTGTTTCCAGTTTGGGAATATCAATTATTTTGCAGTGTGTGGAAAATCCACTATTTCCAAGTAGATTCAGGAAGTTTTCAAAGCAATTCCGCAAGTGATGATTTTTTTAGAATTTTTGTAATCGCGAGATGCAAATTTCGTTTCTCCTAATTCACGTTTAGAGTGTCGCCATTTTGTTTCCAATTTGGCGATATCAATTATTTTGCAGTGTGTGGAAAATCCACTATTTCCAAGTAGATTTAGGAAGTTTTCAAAGCAATTCCGCAAGTGATGATTTTTTTAGAATTTTTGTAATCGCGAGATGCAAATTTCGTTTCTCCTAATTCACGTTTAGAGTGTCGCCATTTTGTTTCCAGTTTGGCGATATCAATTATTTTGCAGTGTGTGGAAAATCCACTATTTCCAAGTAGATTTAGGAAGTTTTCAAAGCAATTCCGCAAGTGATGATTTTTTTAGAATTTTTGTAATCGCGAGATGCAAATTTCGTTTCTCCTAATTCACGTTCAGAGTGTCGCCATTTTGTTTCCAGTTTGTGGATATCAATTGTTTTACAGTGTGTGGAAAATCCACTATTTCCAAGTAGATTCAGGAAGTTTTCAAAGCAATTCCGCAAGTGATGATTTTTTTAGAATTTTTGTAATCGCGAGATGCAAATTTCGTTTCTCCTAATTCACGTTCAGAGTGTCGCCATTTTGTTTCCAGTTTGTGGATATCAATTGTTTTACAGTGTGTGGAAAATCCACTATTTCCAAGTAGATTCAGGAAGTTTTCAAAGCAATTCCGCAAGTGATGATTTTTTTAGAATTTTTGTAATCGCGAGATGCAAATTTCGTTTCTCCTAATTCACGTTCAGAGTGTCGCCATTTTGTTTCCAGTTTGTGGATATCAATTATTTTGCAGTGTGTGGAAAATCCACTATTTCCAAGTAGATTCAGGAAGTTTTCAAAGCAATTCCGCAAGTGATGATTTTTTTAGAATTTTTGTAATCGCGAGATGCAAATTTCGTTTCTCCTAATTCACGTTCAGAGTGTCGCCATTTTGTTTCCAGTTTGTGGATATCAATTGTTTTACAGTGTGTGGAAAATCCACTATTTCCAAGTAGATTCAGGAAGTTTTCAAAGCAATTCCGCAAGTGATGATTTTTTTAGAATTTTTGTAATCGCGAGATGCAAACTTCGTTTCTCCTAATTCACGTTCAGAGTGTCGCCATTTTGTTTCCAGTTTGGGGATATCAATTATTTTACAGTGTGTGGAAAATCTACTATTTCCAAGTAGATTCAGGAAGTTTTCAAAGCAATTCCGCAAGTGATGATTTTTTTAGAATTTTATTAATCGCGAGATGCAAATTTCGTTTTTTCTAATTCACGTTTAGAGTGCCGCCATTTTGTTTCCAGTTTGGAGATATCAATTGTTTTGCAGTGTGTGGAAAACCCACTATCTCCAAGTAGATTTAGGAAGTTTTCAAAGCAATTCCGCAAGTGATGATTTTTTTAGAATTTTAATAATCGCGAGGTGTAAATTTCCCTAAAAAAGCCAAATATCCATTTATAATAAAAGCGTTTAAATGCTCGGTGCAAAAATACATTGCCACTTACATAATTCACCGATACGAATCTTTTGGGCAGAAACTATTAATTCACGGCGCGTTCAGAGAGCTATTCAATTAACTTTTTAAGCGTTCACTCTTGCAATACGTAAACGCCGAGAAATTTGTATTTTTCACGATAACATCTCCAACTACTTAAAGTAATTAATATTAATAATTAAGCTCGTTTAGCTTTTAAGTATAGCACTTAATTGATTGCACTCGCGAGATTAAATAGTGCGCTTCAACCTATCAACGCCGACTGGATGATGAAATATAACAGTTGGGATTGTTCGAATTGAATGAAAGGTATACTAATATAATATATAATTCGATTAGTGTGAAGACATTAAGGAGAAAATCGATTTGTCTCGTGTGTTTTAAATAAATTAATTACGATGCAGTGATGGTTGTAATATACTAGTGGGAAAAAAATGAAACACTTTTTTTTCAAACATCCATAACTCGGTGTCAAATCGTCGTAGGAACTTCGTTTTTTGAGTCCTGCATAGGGAATTGATCAAATTTTAAAACCTTTATGGTGGATCGAGTCGACAATTTTTTTCCAACTCCGTACACATCGCCAAAGTTGGACATGGTTTCCTGAAAAAAACATTTTTTTCACAGGGGTGGTAGAGGGGGGCGGAAGGAGTTACGCTTAAGTTCGTATGCAGGACTTTAAAGAAGACACTTCAAATTTTTTCATTCTCAAAAATTCATCAAAATCGATTGAAAATACGCCGAGTTACAGCGGTTTGAAAATGGTCGAAATTTTACGAATTTCAAGTGTTTCATTTTTTTTCCACCAGTGTATAAAAGTATACTTATCTTTAAATTTTTCAGCTTGTCTTTCAATCCATTTGTTTCGAACTAAAATACATAATGTAGTGCATAAAGTACGATAAACCACAACTTCTCCAAATTACTGTTTTGGTCCGATGCATGCCTAAATAAATTCTGCGTCCGTCCCTTAAAAAAAAAAAGAAGAGGGAGGCGATGCATTTTTATTTCGACCGCGAAATTTCCAATTGAAATTTAACGAATCATAATACGCAATAACGTGAATGTCCAGTTCGAAAATTTCCTGCGTAATGGAATTTCGTACTCGAGACGGGGAATTCCTAATATAAAAAAGGGGGAGATTGTTACACACACACACAACCAACATACACAGCATGTACGCGATATTTTCATTCCCTTAACTTTTTTTTCCGTGCAACTCCGCAGAAGAAGAAAAAAGTAATCGTGCGTTTATTAATTAAAAATCCCGGAGCATGTTTAATGGAAAATAATAAACAATGTTACACACGGTATGGGCTTTACAGGTTCAGAATCCAATCACCGGGGAAGTTTTACATTATCACCCTAAATAGTAGAGTAATTTGATATTGCTCAAATTTTTTGTACGAGAAAATATTGTGATTTTGAAAAAAAAATTTTTTTCGGAAATATCCGTTTCAAGGTCCCTAGAGATGATTAACAAATATTCATGTGTGTGTGACTGTATGTGTGGCGTGTGTGTGTGTGTGTGTGTCTGTTGTGTGCGCTGTATCTCAAAAACTAATTAAGCAATTGATACGAAACTTTGAATACAGGTCTTATTTAATAATCCGAAGAACTGAAAAGCTTTTGGTAAAATTTCGTACACCGGAAGTGGGTGTTTACCTTAACTGTTTTTTGTTTTTTTCCAATATTTTCTTAAATATGAAAAATATCACAAAAATATTTAATCAAATATTGAAGACAACAAAGAAATGAACATCTTTGGTTTAAAAATATTTTTCATAAAATCATTGTTATTCGAGAAAAAAAAATATTATTTTTTTTTCATTTTTGGTATACAATTATGAAACGCTGATAGTTACAGCAAATTTATGTTAATAATAATTGTAGAGAATGCCAAAATGAACAATTTATGAAGAATAAATTTTTTTCGAAATCTCTTTAGTTTTTTAGTAAACTGAGTTTTTGAATTTGAAGTACATTTTTCCATCTTTCATAATTTTGACGTTTTAAACGTCAGTTTTATCCGAGTCTACGAAACGTTCGATGCACACTTAAAATATGATTTAAATAGAAAATAAACCATGGAGGCGTAAATATAAATGATACCATCAAGTCGGAGAAAGTAACATGATGGCCACATCACCATTTTTTTCAAAGAAAGTTTGAAGCGTTGCAATTCTCTTTCTGATTGTAATTCGGCAATTGTTTCCACGGGATTTCAAAAATGTGTTTATTGTGGACGGATTTTAAAATTTTGAAACAAATTCCTCGTGTGATTATTTTTTTGGAAATTTTCGAATCGTTCAATGCAATTTCCAATTTTTTTTCAAAGAAAGTTTCGAGTGTTGCAATTCTGTTTCTGGTTGTAATTTGGCAATTGTTTCTACGGGATTTCAAAAATGTGTTTATTGTGGATGGATTTAGAAATTTTGAAATAAATTCCTCGTGTGATTATTTTTTTGGAAATTTTCGAAACGCTCAATGCAATTTCCAATTTTTTTTCAAAGAAAGTTTCGAGTGTTGCAATTCTGTTTCTGGTTGTAATTTGGCAATTGTTTCTACGGGATTTCAAAAATGTGTTTATTGTGGATGGATTTAGAAATTTTGAAATAAATTCCTCGTGTGATTATTTTTTTGGAAATTTTCGAAACGCTCAATGCAATTTCCAATTTTTTTTCAAAGAAAGTTTCGAGTGTTGCAATTCTGTTTCTGGTTGTAATTTGGCAATTGTTTCCACGGGATTTCAAAAATGTGTTTAATTGTGGATGGATTTTGAAATGTTGAAACAAATTCTTTACGAGATGAATTTGTTGGAAATTTTCGAATCGTTCAATGCAATTTTCAATTTTTTAAAAAGAAAGTTTCGAGTGTTGCAATTCTGTTTCTGGTTGTAAATTATCAATTGTGTCTACGGGATTTTAAAAATGTGTTATCTGTGGATGGATTTTGAAATTTTGAGACAAATTCTTTACGAGATGAATTTTTTGGAAATTTTCGAATCGTTCAATGCAATTTTCAATTTTTTTCAAAGAAAGTTTCGAGTGTTGCAATTCTGTTTCTGGTTGTAAATTATCAATTGTGTCTACGGGATTTTAAAAATGTGTTATCTGTGGATGGATTCTGAAATTTTGAGACAAATTCTTTACGAGATTAATTTTTTAGAAATTTTCGAATCGTTCAATGCAATTTTCAATTTTTTTCAAAGAAAGTTTCGAGTGTTGCAATTCTGTTTCTGGTTGTAAATTATCAATTGTGTCTACGGGATTTTAAAAATGTGTTATCTGTGGATGGATTTTGAAATTTTGAGACAAATTTTTTACGAGATGAATTTTTTGGAAATTTTCGAATCGTTCAATGCAATTTTCAATTTTTTTAAAAGAAAGTTTCGAGTGTTGCAACTCTGTTTCTGGTTGTAAATTATCAATTGTGTCTACGGGATTTTAAAAATGTGTTTAATTGTGGATGGATTTTGAAATGTTGAGACAAATTCTTTACGAGATGAATTTTTTGGAAATTTTCGAATCGTTCAATGCAATTTTCAATTTTTTTCAAAGAAAGTTTTGAGTGTTGCAATTCTGTTTCTGGTTGTAAATTATCAATTGTGTCTACGGGATTTTAAAAATGTGTTATCTGTGGATGGATTTTGAAATTTTGAGACAAATTCTTTACGAGATGAATTTTTTGGAAATTTTCGAATCGTTCAATGCAATTTTCAATTTTTTTAAAAGAAAGTTTCGAGTGTTGCAATTCTGTTTCTGGTTGTAAATTATCAATTGTGTCTACGGGATTTTAAAAATGTGTTATCTGTGGATGGATTTTGAAATTTTGAGACAAATTCTTTACGAGATTATTTTTTTGGAAATTTTCGAATCGTTCAATGCAATTTTCAATTTTTTTCAAAGAAAGTTTCGAGTGTTGCAATTCTGTTTCTGGTTGTAAATTATCAATTGTGTCTACGGGATTTTAAAAATGTGTTATCTGTGGATGGATTTTGAAATTTTGAGACAAATTCTTTACGAGATTATTTTTTTGGAAATTTTCGAATCGTTCAATGCAATTTTCAATTTTTTTCAAAGAAAGTTTCGAGTGTTGCAATTCTGTTTCTGGTTGTAAATTATCAATTGTGTCTACGGGATTTTAAAAATGTGTTATCTGTGGATGAATTTTGAAATTTTGAGACAAATTCTTTACGAGATGAATTTTTTGGAAATTTTCGAATCGTTCAATGCAATTTTCAATTTTTTTCAAAGAAAGTTTCGAGTGTTGCAATTCTGTTTCTGGTTGTAAATTATCAATTGTGTCTACGGGATTTTAAAAATGTGTTATCTGTGGATGGATTTTGAAATTTTGAGACAAATTCTTTACGAGATTATTTTTTTGGAAATTTTCGAATCGTTCAATGCAATTTTCAATTTTTTTCAAAGAAAGTTTCGAGTGTTGCAATTCTGTTTCTGGTTGTAAATTATCAATTGTGTCTACGGGATTTTAAAAATGTGTTATCTGTGGATGGATTTTGAAATTTTGAGACAAATTCTTTACGAGATTATTTTTTTGGAAATTTTCGAATCGTTCAATGCAATTTTCAATTTTTTTCAAAGAAAGTTTCGAGTGTTGCAATTCTGTTTCTGGTTGTAAATTATCAATTGTGTCTACGGGATTTTAAAAATGTGTTATCTGTGGATGGATTTTGAAATTTTGAGACAAATTTTTTACGAGATGAATTTGTTGGAAATTTTCGAATCGTTCAATGCAATTTTCAATTTTTTAAAAAGAAAGTTTCGAGTGTTGCAATTCTGTTTCTGGTTGTAAATTATCAATTGTGTCTACGGGATTTTAAAAATGTGTTATCTGTGGATGGATTTTGAAATTTTGAGACAAATTCTTTACGAGATGAATTTTTTGGAAATTTTCGAATCGTTCAATGCAATTTTCAATTTTTTTCAAAGAAAGTTTCGAGTGTTGCAATTCTGTTTCTGGTTGTAAATTATCAATTGTGTCTACGGGATTTTAAAAATGTGTTATCTGTGGATGGATTTTGAAATTTTGAGACAAATTCTTTACGAGATTATTTTTTTGGAAATTTTCGAATCGTTCAATGCAATTTTCAATTTTTTTCAAAGAAAGTTTCGAGTGTTGCAATTCTGTTTCTGGTTGTAAATTATCAATTGTGTCTACGGGATTTTAAAAATGTGTTATCTGTGGATGGATTTTGAAATTTTGAGACAAATTCTTTACGAGATGAATTTTTTGGAAATTTTCGAATCGTTCAATGCAATTTTCAATTTTTTTCAAAGAAAGTTTCGAGTGTTGCAATTCTGTTTCTGGTTGTAAATTATCAATTGTGTCTACGGGATTTTAAAAATGTGTTATCTGTGGATGGATTTTGAAATTTTGAGACAAATTCTTTACGAGATGAATTTTTTGGAAATTTTCGAATCGTTCAATGCAATTTTCAATTTTTTTAAAAGAAAGTTTCGAGTGTTGCAATTCTGTTTCTGGTTGTAAATTATCAATTGTGTCTACGGGATTTTAAAAATGTGTTATCTGTGGATGGATTTTGAAATTTTGAGACAAATTCTTTACGAGATGAATTTTTTGGAAATTTTCGAATCGTTCAATGCAATTTTCAATTTTTTAAAAAGAAAGTTTTGAGTGTTGCAATTCTGTTTTTGGTTGTAAATTATCAATTGTGTCTATGGGATTTTAAAAATGTGTTATCTGTGGATGGATTTTGAAATTTTGAGACAAATTCTTTACGAGATGAATTTTTTGGAAATTTTCGAATCGATCAATGCAATTTCCAATTTTTTTTTTAAAGAAAGTTTCAATTGTTGCAATTCTGATTCTGGTTGTAATTTGTCAATTGTTTTACGGGATTTCAAAAATGTGTTTAATTGTGGATGAATTTTGAAATTTTGAAGCGAATTCCTTGCGAGATTAATTTTTTTGAAAATTTTAAATCGTTCAATGTATTTTTTAACTTTTTAAGTTTCAAATGTTGAAATTCTGTTTCTAGTTGTAATTTGGCAATCTACAAAACGCTCGATGTACATTTAAAATATTATTTAAATTAAAAATAAACCATGAAAGCGTAAATATAAATGATACGATCAAATCGCAGAAAGTTACATGATGGCCACATCACCATTTTTTTTTTCTAAATTTTTGGTTTATAATTATAAAACGATACTAGTTACAGCAAATTTATGTTAATAATAATTGTAGAGAATGCTAATATGAACAACTTATAAAGAATTCGTTTTTTTGCGAAATCTCTTTGATTTTTGAGTAAACTGAGTTTTTGAATTTGAAGTATAATTTTTACATCTTTCATAATTTTGACGTTCAAACGTCAGTCTCGTCAGATATATACATTTAAGATATGATTGAAATTAAAAATAAACCATTAAAGTGTAAAAATAAATAACTACACCGTCTAATCGGAGAAAGTAACACGATGGCCACAACATCATCAAACCAATAGCTTTGAAATACAAATATACGTTCTGCACTAAGTATTAACAAAGTGAGTAAATGATCAATTACCACAACATTAATCATAATCGTAATTTATATGTAACACTGTGTATAACTTTTTTTACTCATACTTATTTCATTTTCATTTTCTTTTCTTATTATCTGGATTTAACCGTACGTTTTTTTTTTTTATTTAAAATCATCCTGGGCGTGCTTTTGCACGTTTTGCAATTAAGGACGTTATGCAAATCTCGGGGCCGTTCGGGAAAATATCAGATGAATTAATTGATTAAATTGCGTAATTTGTTCGCATGTTTACGTTTAATTGATATTAGCTTTTTTTTTTTACTTCAATTTATAATCGTGGCTTTCAATGGCGCGAACATCCTCTTCTTTTACACACGTTTACGACCGCTCTGTATACTTTATATATTTTAATAAAACATTTCCTGAATATACCGGATCCAGCAATTGCCGTAATAACGATACATTGTTGCGCGTCGGGGGAGGGTGGATGGATTGTGGGAATGAAAACAAAGACTTATAAAGGAGTGTTTTATTTCCTTTTTTGCCTAAAAGGTATACGCAGGCACGTAAATATTTACTTTGGATGCATTCAATTCTTGTTAGTGATATTTTAAGCTTTATATTGTATTTATCCCTTACGAGCATAATGCAGTTAGTTATGTGGAATAGTGGAATGGTTTGCTACGCCATCTAGTGTCTAATGCATATGTTTTTACTTTCTCCGTTACGAAGTACGAGAAAGTATTGTGATCGTGATTTTGTTTTCAAAATTTTTTTCTACGGAAATATCCGTTTTGGGGTCCCTAGATGCCATTTCAATAATTTCTGGAAAAAATGGAGATGTGGCCATCATGTTACTTTCTCCGACTTGATGCTGATATTTGTATTTACGTTATCATGGTTTATTTTAAATTTAAATCGTATATCTGGAAAAAATGCAATTTCGGTTTTCAAAATTTGTCCTTAAACGCTGCCTATTTTGTCACCGCAAAATTTGGATAATTTTATTTCGACGATTCTAAAGATATTTTATTTAGGATGTATCTGTCAAAATTTTAGCATCTGTCAATAAAAGTGTGGAACTTACAGGACGATTTCTGGAAAAAGTGCATTTTCAGTCTTAAAAAATTGTCTTTAAGCGCTGCCATTTTCATCACAGAAAAGTTCGGATAATTTTCTTTAGACGATTCTAAAGATACATTATTTAGGATGTATCTATTAAAATTTCAAGCATTTGCCGACAAAATTGTGGAATTTAAAGGGCGATTTCTGGAAAAAGTGCAATTTTTGTCTTCAAAATTTGTCTTCCAGATTTGTTAGAGCAAAATTCGAATAATTTTCCTTAAACAGTTTTAAACATATGCTATTTAGGATGTGTCTGCCAAAATTTCAAATATCTCTCAACAAAAATCTGGAATTTACAGGACGATTTCTGGAAAAACTGCATGTTCTTTATCTTCAAGCGCTGCCATTTTTGTCACCGCAAACTTTGGATAATTTTATTTCGATAATTCTAAAGATGTTTTATTTGGAATGTATCTGTCAAAATTTCAAGCATCTGTCTACAAAATTGTGGAATTTACAGGGCGATTTCTGGAAAAAGTGCAATTTTGTCTTAAAAATTTTGTTTTCCAGTTTTGTTAGAGCGAAGTTCGGATAATTTTTTTTGGACAGTTTTAAAGATATTTTACTTTGAATGTATCTGTCAACATTTCGAGCATCTGTCAACAAACGTCTGAAATTTACAAGACGATTTCTCGAAAAAGTGAATTTTCGGTCTTCAAAATTTGCCTTTAAACGCTGCCATTTTTGTCACCGCAAAGTTTGGATAATTTTATTTAGGCGGTATTTGTCAAAATTTCAAGCATCTATCGACAAAATTGTGGAAATTAAAGGGACATTTCTGGAAAAAGTGCAAGTTTTGTCTTCAGAATTTGTCTTCCAGATTTATTAGAGCAAAATTCGGATAATTTTCTTTGAACAGTTTTAAACATATGTTATTTAGGATGTATCTGTCAAAATTTGAAACATCTGTCAACAAAAATCTGGAATTTACAGGACGATTTCTGAAAAAAATGCATTTTCGGTCTTCAAAATTTGTCTTCTAGTGCTGCCATTTTTGTTAGAAGAAAGTTCGGATGATTTTTCAAAACGTATCTAAAGATACATTATTTAAGATGTATTTGTCAAAATTTCAAGCATCTGTCGATAAAATTGTGGAAGTTACAGGACGATTTCTGGAAAAAGTGCAATTTTGTCTTCAAAATTTGTCTTTCAGTTTTGTTCGGATAATTTTCTTTAAGCACATCTAAAGATATGTTATTAAGGATGTGTCTGTCGAAATGTCGAGCATCTGTCGATGAAAGTGTGGAATTAACAGGGCTATTTCTGTTATCATGTTACTTTCTCCGACTTGATGGTATCATGGCCATTTATATATACGTTTTCATGGTTTATTTTCAATTGAAATCTTATTTTAAATTTACATCGAGCGTTGTGTAAACTCGGATGAAACTGACGTTTAAAACGTAAAATTATGAAAGATGGAAAAATTAAACTTCAAATTCAAAAACTAAGGGTATTTCGAAAAAAACTTATTCTTTATAAGTTGTTCATTTTAACAATCTATACAATTATTATTAACATAAATTTGCTGTAACTATTATCGTTTTATAATTATAAACCAAGAATTAAAAAAATAATAATAAATTTTTTCCTCGAATAAAAATGATTTTATGAAAAATGTTTTTAAGCAAAAGATGTTCATTACATTTTTAAATTGGAGGGTTAATTAAAAAAAAAAATACCATTTTAACATTATTATGTCGTCACGAACATTTGTTTATTGTATAAGAAGATTTTTATTAAATTCAAATGTAAGCACAAAAATTAGCATTTTGATTTGGATTTATTGAGTTTTGCTTGAACAGTGTGGACCTATTAAGTTTTGATCGGATAATGAAATGGACAAAACAAGTTTTGTTTGAAAATTTTATTTATATAAGCACAAAAACTTTTAAACTTAAAAATTGTCAGATATGAAAAGTTATAATGAAACACTTTTAACTTTGTTTTGTATAACTTATATGTTTATTTTTGTGACTTAAGTTTCGGTAATACAATTACCATTTTCAAACAAGATATGAAAAGCTATTTCTTCGGTTAGGCATTCACAAGCTTCTACCATATTTGTACTATCACCAAGATTTTCATTTGAAAGATTCAATGTTGGTATCTCTTTGTTTATGATATGTTTGTACCATTCCAGATCTGGGTCGGTGACCCAATCTTCATTAAATTCGGCTCGCAGTAGAGATTGAAGATTTTCAATTTTCTTTGGCGGTAGTAGTCTTCCTACTTTGATATGTGTCAGGTTCAGATTTCCGTATATTGTTCCTCTTTTGCATAAGTTTTGTGGCATTTCATATCTATAATTTTGTAGTCCTCGAAATAATATTTGTGTTTTTCCTTTGTTAATTGTCTTTTCTAACACTATTCGTTTCATTTCGCTAATTCCTGTGACTTTCTTAAAGAATTTTTAATATCAAATAATTTCTAGTCTGTATCTAATAGTTTTAAATTTCCAACTTGTTTATACAGGTCATGGTACTTTTCCTTTTTCTTGATAAAGGGTTCCCTTCTCAAAATTTTTTCTACTCTTCCGAATACTCGGTCTGCAGATAAGAAACTATGCCCACGAACAGGAAAAATAATCGTGATGTTGCTGATGGAAGTAGTTCATATGGATAGCCAATGAATGAGCATAAGGATGATGTGTGAATTTTTATTCTGGCCACCACATCATAAAATAGTCGTAGCATTGTTACATCTTCTGGCATTTCCAGAGTTCCTAAAAAATGTAGGAGAGCTGACCCTATTTCTGTGCACCCCCTTCCTACTTCATCCTCAGTCCAAGTACCAAGAATCTGTACCTACTACGCAAAATGTATAGTAGCTAACTTGACGCAAATAAAAAGCATCAGATACTGGGGTTTTTGGCAGTGGTTGTACCTGCTGCAAATCAAAACAGTACGTCTTTCTTCCTGGTGGATTCTCTTTCATTAATTGATAAAATGCGTTGGCCCGAAGCTTGTGAATTCTTTTCTCTGTTTGTAGCTGTATTTTGTTTGTTGCCTCTTTTTCTCTGCTATTCTTTAAACGTTCACAAAGGCTACAGATATCAGAAGGTGGAGAATTAAATCCGATATTAAATTCCCCACAAAAAATTCTTTTGAATGTTGAAGATGAGACTATTTCGTAAACATTATCTTTGTTTTTATAAAGTCTATATAATTTAGAAATATTTAAGTTGCAGTGTAAATAAATTCTTCTTGATTTATTTCAAACCGCGTAAAAATCTTTTCGCTATCTTTTAATTTTTGTGACACTTTACCTCCATCACGTTTTTCTTTTGGAATACCGCCTTCCTGTACATTTTTTGCCAGTCTTACTATTCTAGCACGAGACAACTTGAATCGAGAAATGATAAATTTCGAACACACTGTTTTGTATCCTCTTCGGGACGGTAACACATAATTAACAGCTATCAAGTGAGAATTTCGATTTACCCTTGATCTTTTTCTTGAAGGCGGTGTTACAGTGATCCTGTTCTATTTTATTTTTCGTCTGATCATATATTTGATCTCTCCAGCGTTCTATTTCTTCCAACGTTACTTGATTGCACTCATAATGCTTTTTAGAATGATTACACGTTTGGTATGCAGCAAAATAAAATATTGATATAAAACATTATATTAAAAATCTAACCTAAAAAGTAATTCTAACCTCTTAGTTTTCTCATTTGCCCTTTTTGACTTATTTTTTTGTTTCTTCCGTGATCCAGAGCTACCTTCTCTTATGGTAACTTCACTTTCATTATTGTCCATTTTTTTTAAGTAAAAATAATATTAATTGTTATAATTACATGCAAAAACATACAAATATGTAATATAACCACAAAATAATTCACAAAATGACACTTTAATGGAGGTTACATGCGTTAAACAAAATCTCACGAAAAAAATTTCTGCATTATCAGCAAGCTAAATAATATCTCCTTTAAATAGTAATTTGATTATTTGATCAGAGATGTCGCAAGGAAACACCAAAAAAGAAATGTCGTCCGAAACATGAGCACTGTGCTTATTCAGTTTTGCTTGAATAATGTGGTTCTTGCATATATACTAGTATTCTACTAATTCAGGCTTTTGGCGTATCGGTAAAATCCCCGATTCGTAGTCGGAAGGTCGAAGGATCGAACCCCATTGTTGAAGTTTGGGTTCGTTCATTTTTTTTTTATAGTTTTTAAAATCCATGTGTATTTAAATATCATAATTTTAGAATCAATTATTTTAATTTCATGTTTGGGAATTTTTAAACAAATTGAACGGGAGATTGAAAAATCAAAAATTGTGTTTCCAGATTATTTTTTATTAATCCTTGTTCGATATTATTTTCTATATGCTATTGGGGTGTTTTTTCGGCCAATGAAGGACTGCAAAAACTAGGATAATTAATTTAGAACAAAATACTGGAAATAAAAATATTGATTTTTCAAATTGCTGTTTAATTAACAATCCTTCTCCTAAAAATGAAATTAATATAAATAAAATAGAAACAACCTTACTTATTGCAGAAAGTATTAAATAAATTCAAATTTCGTTTTTTGAAATTAATATAATTTATTCTAACATTGAATTAAAATTTTAAAATACTCACGGATATACAGGGTGAGTTTTTTTTTTCATTATCACTATGGGGATCTCTGGAACGGTAAGAGATACAGATTCGGTTAAATGGGAAAAAAATTGCGGTTTTAGAAGGTTTCGTAATCGCAAGGTCGATGGTTCGAATCCTTTAACCAAGGTCTTAATAGTTTTCTCTTTTCTTAGTTTTTTTTATACAGGGTGAGTTTTTTTTCATTATCACTATGGGGATTTCGGGAACGGTAAGAGATACAGATTTAGTTAAATGAGGAAAGATTTGCAGTTTTAGAAGCTTACTCAAAATCCGTTTTTGTTTTTTAGAAAAAATGCATGGTTTACTTGATAAACGCAAAAAAAAATAAATTTTGGCAGTTTCTGTAATACGAAATATATCGTATACCGATATAGTTACAAAAAAAAAGTCAAAGGAAAAACTTTTAGGTGTTAATGAATTCTTCAATAATAATTTATTTTGATGATTGTCATTTGTTTCGTTGTGTGGATGTAATACAATCTTACATTTTTTCAATGGGAGTCATAGTCGGCGATGACAGCAAATTAATTCTGACAGATACTGACACAAAGCAAAATGCTTATTTATTTAAATACAAGAAAACGAAATGTTCGTTAATCTGCAAGCAAAAAATTAAGTCTTACTAAGACAATAAACAAATAACTTATTGAAACAACTACTTCCCTGGCTGATGCCACGCCGGATATTGAATGATACAAAAGAAATTTGCATGTTATTACTAGTACTACTAGATAATAACATTGGTTTAAGATCGTTTATTTCTACATACTTGTTTATTTACTTGCTTCTTTTATTTTCCATGGCTACATTTGATTTTGGCAGCTTACATAATTGTAAGAATACGATAATTTGTGCTAGCTTTATTTATGAAAATAAATATATCATTGTAACCAGAAAAAAATATACTTTTCAAAAATGTCATGGCCGACTAGTAAGTAAGTAAGTAAGTAAGTAAGTAAGTAATTTATTATTGTTAATACCCAATGGTTTACAAACGTCATGTAGATAGTGAAAGAAAATATACAAGAAATGAAGCAAAATTGGTAATAAATACAGCATGCAAACATGAACAATTTAAATATTCATAAATAAAAAATAACATATAAATGATATGATTCCCATTAAAAAAAATGTATGTTTGTGTTATATCTACACAACGAAACAAATGACAATCATCAAAATAAATTATTATCGAAGTATTCATGAACACCTAAAAGTTTTTTCTCTGACTTTTGTTTGTAACTATATCGGTATACGATATTTTTCATATTACATAAACTGTCAAAATTTAGTTTTTTTGCGTTTATCAAGTAAGCCATGCTTTTTTTCTGAAAAACAAAAACGGATTTTGAGTAAGCTTCTAAAACCGCAAATCTTTCCCCATTTAACCAAATCTGTATCTCTTACCGTTTCCGAGATCCCCATAGTGATAATGAAGAAAAAAACTCACCCTGTATAAAAAAACTAAGAAAAGAGAAAACTATTAATAATAATAATAATACTTTTATTAATCCACAGTTATACATAAAAGTATATAGGACAAGTCACAAATACACATGAATATAAGAAATATAATTAAATTAAAAATTCAGTAACGGAATAAATAAGACCTTGGCTAAAGGATTCGAACCATCGACCTTGCGATTACGAAACGGAGATCTTACCAATACGCCAAAACCCGTTTTTTTCTCAAAAACGGCTGAATAGTGCGCCCTATTACTATCAAATTATTACCAGATATACAGGGTGTCTCATAAAAAAGATCCACCTCGAAGTTATGTTTTTTTTTTAATTTTAACACCCTGTACTCTTTGTCATTTTTGAATTCTTTGATTCTAATTTATGATCACTAAATTAGAATCAATTATTTTTATTACTTGCAGGGAAGTACTTTAACCAGTGACGGTTCGTGGGTTTTTTTCTGGTACGGCCGAGGAACAAGAGGTGGTGATACAGATAGGTAGGGTCAGTTGCAGAGACCGCACCTATCTGTATTACCATCTCTTCTTCCTCGGCCGTACCAGAAAAAAACCCGCGAACCGTCACTGACTTTAACAATTTTATTGTTACACAAAAACGACACCGTTTCAATCCCCACAACCTAGGCCATTTTAAACCCCACATAATATGGAATTTAAAAATGCTAAAATATACAGTGTTTGATTAAAAAAAAAAGTTTGGTCTGTAACTTAAATTTAAATATTTTTAGAACGTGCAGTTCATTAATTTGCACAACTTTTGCATGAAATATTATTGGAAATTTTGACAAATAAGCGCGTGGTTGACCGTTCCCACAGCTTTGAAACACCTTGTATATACAAACATCTTTATTATGCAAATATGGTACAAAAGCAAACGTTATAATATACATATAATTACAAAAATACGTTTCTAATAAATGACCATCGACGTGGGATCTTTCAGCCTATTTGATCAACTTTTGTTGCTCGGATGTTCTTCATTATTATTGATGAAAAAATGAGGTGAATTGATGAATAGTAATGTTGGGTTTTGGAATAATATTTGGGTTACGGCAAATGCATAGGTGATTGATGATTTGAAGATTACGGATATTATTGAAGAATTTTTGTGAAAGGTGTTTTAAGCTACGCGCACACTTATCGGAATCGGACGGACCGCACGCAACGGATAAAATTGCTTAACACAGTTGCAAAGGAGTCACCGATAAATGTGCGTTGACTCGTTTACAACTGTGTTAAGCAATTTTTACCGATGCGTGCCGTCCGTACGATTCCGATAAGTGTGCGCGTAGCTTTAGACCAGTGATTCCCAAAGTGGGCGCCAACGCCCCCTGGTGGGTGCTGCAGCGATTCAGGGGGGCGCTGATGGCCACAGATGCATTTAAGGGGGGATGAATAACTGTGAGAGGGTGGTGATAGTATAAAAAAAGAAGAGAAGATTCAGTGGAACGTGGGTTCAGTGAGGTAACCAATTTATAAAAAAAAGAAACATTAATACATATATATTTCCTAAGATAATTCCAGGGGGCGCTAAGTAATATTTTTTCTGGAAAGGGGGCGGTAGGACAAAACTGCTTTACAGTTACATTAGTTTTTTTTAGGTATAGGAGTGTGTCAGAGGGTTTGTTTGACGTGTAAGGTTTTCCAATCGAAAAAAACATGTACTGGTATCATTTATTTGATTCTTGCTAAAAGGCACACACACATACATAAATATTTACAATAAATACATTCACCCTCTAATAGTGTACTTCCTATAACACTAAATTCATATCAAGCGATTCCAAATAAATGTTTTTTTTTTTACTTACATATTTATATATAAAGTTATATAATTTGACGATCGCTCAGATTCTCCCCCTCAATTCACTAATCGATAATTATAATGATGATGATGATAATACTAACACGCTAATATTGCACACGCTGCACTTTTCATATTCGGCGCGGCGTTCACACGTGCGCACGCTTGGACCGGCACGTTCCAATCCCACGCGATTGAACGTGCGTGTGAATGCAATTTCTAAAAACGTCCTACGCTCAGCGCACATGATTAGAGTTGGATAAAGCAGCGGCAGCTCGTGGATTTCCGTAGGGAGGGTAAAGACAAAGATGTCGCTCGTGCCCCACTTGCACCATTTTTTCGTTAAGTCTAACTTTGTAAAGTAGGACTTATATTTTAAGTCATGCTTAAATGGAAGCGTCATGCACCATTGGTATTAATACAATTGCTGTAGTAAGCAAGCTCAACGTGTTGCAATATCGTAAAATCTTATTTTCACTTTTTAACGTTGGCGACATAGGTGTCCTTTTCTCAGCTGATTTTGACATAAAGTTCGTGCGAGTCTTTCTACGTGAACAGCGTTGCTGTACGAACAGGGAAATAGTGAAACTCGCCATAATTATTAAGAATTCAATGCTCAATTAAATATTTTTGAAGGCAAATGCACGCGTAAAGAAATCTCGGTGCGTAAAAAAGAGAGGTTATGTCATTATTAGCCAGTATTTTGAGTCAGGCCAAGTAATTTTAACAAAGTTTATTTGCGGACACGAAAACACCGAAAGAACGACAATTCGTCCAATTCATGAGAATGATCAGATCTCTTCTAAACTAGTGGATAAATGAAATTAATAATATCCATCTCCGTCTTCAAAAATATAGTCCACTCCAAAGTTTAATTCTTCAAGTGCCATTTTAAATATAATAGGAGCTTTGTTATTGAAAATAATTTATTGTGCATAAGGGACCACTGACGGAACGAATTGAAGGTTATGTATGCAGACTTAAATTTTAAGCGGTCCTTGACGACGGTTTATTTAAAATCTTGCTTAAGCTGTGCTTAAAGTATGGTGCAAGCAAAATACACACTTAAATGTTGCTTAAATTTTAAGAATGCTTTAAGCATGGCTTAATTACAATGGTACAAGTGGGCCTAAAGGAAACAAATATTTCGTTACCGTTTCGGTCAAATTTTCTTCCGTTGCCCCGCCGACGAACATCCACGAGCCGGTACTGGTATCAGGCACTCGAGACGTGTTGCGCAGTGACCATGTTGAATTTAATTGGCTCCAGAGATTAGTTCTCTCGGGTTATCTCGCATTCTCCGAATACTTTCTCACTCTTCGTAAACTTTACCCCCCCCCCCCCCCACACACGTCTCGAGTACTCGGTAATACTCTAGTTGCAGCGTTAACTTATTACCCCGTACAGGCGATAAAATTGTGTCCACTTTTACTCAACACTATTGGAACGCCACGTTCCCGTTCCGTGTTCCGTGCGCGATGGAACGTTGCGTTCCAAAAAATGCGCGCGAAAGAGTGTACGTGTGAACGCCGCTATTAACTATCGAACGGATGAATATATACGTTTCTTGTTTAATTTAATTTTTTTCTTCAATTTGGGTCTTTCGATAGAAATTAATATGTAATTCACATTCTGACACTGATTGTCAAAAAGGCGTATACAGTTTTCGTTCGGTACATACTATTCAATTACTAAGGATAAGTAGTTGCTATTTTTTTTAGGTATAATTTTACAAAATTTTTACAGGATTAGCCACACGGATTTCATATAAAATAGAATCAATACAGTACGCGTATGTTAATCTTAAGTATAATTACAGGATATGATTTTTTTGTGTATGTGTGTGAAATGGATACGGGGGGTGTTGCATAAAAATGATTTGTCAGGAAAACAAAAATACAATTCACTGTGTCATTATAAAATTCTGGCATTGTTCATATCATTCAAATATTTGAGAATAATAGTACAATGAAATAACAACTTTATTACCAAATTAGAAATCGAGAAATAAAGTCATTTAATAAAAAAAAAACGTATTGATTTGTAAAATATGACTATTATTGTAAGTATTTACTACTACTTGATCTTTATTCTTAGTTATTTTTACATACAGAATTATATGAGGCTGTGAACGCAAAAGTGGCCAAACCTACAAAACCATGAAAACTGCATTCTGTTGCCCTTAGATTAATTTAAAAAAACATGACAAGAAAACAATTTTTTTTACTATCAAGTCTTTTTACCAAGAAACATGTGTATACAATATTATGGAAAACAGAATTCTATTTATGGGCTGTCCGTTGGTGTAGTGGGTACAGGCGAGCGCTTGTGTCGGTTGCACCGCGTGCCGTGTGGGTTCGATTCCCAGCTCGGCCTAAAATTTTTTCGGGGATCGAGAAGTATTCGCTCGGGTCCGTGGTTGTTGTATATACGTCGGACATTATTCATTTGTTCATTTATTCATTTAATTTATAACTTAAAATACATATTTAAAAATTGATGATGGCTAATGGTCATAGCACCAAGACCAGGCATAACGCCGAAAACGAAACAAAAAAAGAATTCTATTTATCCCCAATAAATATGCTGATGGGTTAGGTCACTTTTGCTCTCATAGCCTCATATATAGGTATACAAATAGCATTCATTTGATTTGAAAAGGCTATCGATCAGCGGTCTTTCTGCCTGTAAGTATTTATTTGTCAAGAGATTAATACACAATTTAAAAGAACATTCATCACAAACGTTTTTATTTTGCAGATATGCATTTTCGATTTTTAACGAATATTTGCTGCTAAAAATGAAACAATTACGTTTTTTCTATTTAATACAATAATCTATTTTTTTCCGTGTTAACTAACGATCTAAGAATTAAAGTTATGCATTTTCGATCTTTAACATACGTTTGCTGTTACAAATGAAACAATTAACATTTTTATTCATTTGTATTTGGAAATGATTTGGATATGTTAAATAAAAATGTAAAAATTGAAGCTGTGATTACGCAGGAAATACAATACAAAATTAGATCATTTTATATGCAACACCCGCTGATTATGATCGTGAATCCCCCATGAAACTAAGTAACTATATACAGGTAAGTATTAAACTAATCAGTACACATGTCGCTCTGTTAGAGACCTAAAAAAATAATTTTGTCGTAAAACTATATTCAGTCTTAAAAAAACAAAAAAAACACGGAAAAGCAGACGAAAACACAAGACACACGAGACCTTGATAACCATAATAGATCTGTAAATAATATATAATTATATTTTATAAAAATAATCGAAATAAATTAAACACGATTGATCATTATGGTTTTCAGTGCCTAGTATATAAAGTGACGTGTAAAAGCGGCACTCGCAGCACGAATATCGAGTCAATGATACGAAATCAGCTCGAAGCACAATTTAACCACTAATGTATACTATAAACACAGTTTTATACACAGTATGTCCAAATAAATTTCTTAACAGAGTCTTCTTTGCATAAAAAAAATTAACGCCTTTTTACGTAAAATTCGAATTCAGCTTGTATAAAAATATGCTGGTAATCATTTAAACTATGTTTATGTGATGATAGATGGTCTAAATTTTCAGACCTACTCCATCTCACAATAGTGAAGTAAAAATATCCTAAATCAAGTGTTAATTTCACAATCTGTTCTTGGATTGTTTATCCCCTGTATTTATAAGAGATTTGTGTGTACATATATGAATGCACGAAATAAATAATATAAGGAGAAAATATCACTTTTAAAGACAATTTCACTCGACTTTTTTTTAATCATTCACGATGGATTATAAAAACCAATTAATTATATTAAATCAATGATCCATCTGTAAATTGGCAAGTTGTTGAAATTTTCTGATCACCCTGTATACTGTGTGTTCGTTCTCAAACGCGAACATAGGGTTTTAACATGGTATTAGACGGTTTTGCTGATTCCTGCTCGCCACCTTATTTTACAGAAGACCTAATGGTATTAAGAGAAAGAGAACATTATTACGCATCCAACGACACTAATAACAAGATTTAAAAAAAATATTTTTTACCGTAAAATACTAATTTCAAATTTGATTGTTTTTAAAATATGAGTTGCTTTGCTTTTAAAATGCTATTGCATTTTGATGTTTAATATTACGTCAAGGTTTATTTATCCAAAAATGAATAATTATACTAACGAAGAAATAGTTATATGCAGTGGTGTATTGGTAAAATAAGAAGTAAGAGAACGCATGGTGAGAGCAAAAAAAAATAATCCGCGACTTTTCACAAGCAGCTTGCTGAAAGTTTTTCGGAGATCATCTTCTTTTAAGCAAACTATTGTTTTCCTTGTAAGTTTTTTTATTTTTTTATTCTTACTATACAAAATATTAACAAACACAAACGCGTCCTGTTTCTGAAAAAAGGTGGGGAAACGTCGTTCCTCCACATTCCCCCTCCAATACACCACTGGTTATATGGTAAATAATATATTGTACAACGAGCATATAATGATGGCTATTAATCACAAGAACGATGTTTGCGGAACAAGTTTTAGGCGATTGGAGCAAATCGTTCAAGTGATTAATAGCCATTATATGCGAGTTGTACACTATACTTTTTCAACTAAAATTATTAATAAACGCATTTACATGTTGTACAAAAAATTTCGAAATTCTAAGAAATTGTGTCATTATTCACGTAATTGTTTTTCGAATTGAAATCAAAAAGCAGTCAAAATGACTTCCTTGGGCAATCTAGTGTTAATAAAAATCATATGACGCCCTTATTACTTAATATTTATATATTGCTATATTATAAATAATTGTCAAAAGCTTAAGAATTGAATACACATGCTAATTTCCTATGTTCGATTTTAAGAGTGGACACGCGGTATGTTTTCTATATTTTTAAACTTCACCAAAGTTTCCGTTTTCCTTGGATCTTTCATTTTGAAAAATCATAATTTTCTTAAAATGTGATTCAAATTGAGGAAACAAATAAATTGTGTTAAATAAACGATACTGTAAATCGAAAATTTCTGTCCACCCTATATTTTTCCACATAGTTAAACCTTAACCGAGTTTTTGTATTTTTGCATCTTTAATTTTAAAAAATCACAACTTTCTTAAAAAGTGATTCGCATTAGAAAAACAAATTCATTGTATGTATATATATAGGTACTAAAAACGAAAAATATTTCTTTCGTTTCTGATCGAAAAATTTTGTTTTCGACGAAGTTACTTTTTTTAAAGTCGGTTAACGACAATTGAAAAACAATGACAACGAGTAAAAAACTTTCTAAAATTACTTAGAATAGATGTTACTACGTGGTTTCATAAAATTCCAAAAATATATTTTCTCCCAATTGTAAGATAAACCTACTGGAACGCCCTGGTGTTAATTTCAAAGTTACATTTTTTTTAATTCGTCTAAAAAAATTGAAAATTACTTGCTTGAAGAATAAAATGTTCTGAAGTTACTTCAAATAGATGCTATTACATGATTTCATAAAAATCCCAAAATATCCCTTCCTCTAATTACAAGATAATCCCACTGGAACATAATTTCAAAGTTACATTTTTTTTAATTCGCATAAAAAAATTGAAAATTACTTTCTAGAAGAATAAAATTTTCTGAAGTTACTTCACATAGATGCTACTACATGATTTCATAAAAATCCCAAAATACCACTTCCTCTAATTACAAGATAATCCCACTGGAACATAATTTCAAAGTTACATTTTTTTTAATTCGCATAAAAAAATTGAAAATTACTTTCTAGAAGAATAAAATTTTCTGAAGTTACTTCACATAGATGCTACTACATGATTGCATAAAAATCCCAAAATACCACTGCCTCTAATTACAAGATAATCCCACTGGAACATCCTTTTGTTAATTTCAAAGTTAAACTTTTTTTTAAATCGTCTAAAAAAATTGAAAATTACTTGCTAGAAGAATAAAATGTTCTGAAGATACTTCAAATAGATGCTACTGCATGATTGCATTAAAATCCCAAAATACCCCTTCCTCTAATTACAAGTTAATCCCACTGGAACATCCTTGAGTTAATTTCAAAGTTAAATTTTTTTTAATTCGTCTAAAAAAATTGAAAATTACTTGCTGGAAGAATAAAATTTTCTGGAGTTACTTCAAATAGATGCTACTACATGATTGCATAAAAATCCCAAATTACCACTTCCTCTAATTACAAGATATTCCTACTGGAACATCCTTGTTCATTGCAAAGTTAATTTTTTAAATTCATCTAAAAAAATTGACAAAAATGAAACTTTCTGAAGTCACTTAAAATAGATGCTACTACGTGATCCATAAAAATCTCAAAACACTCCAACCCCAAATCACAAGACAATCCCACTGAAACGTCCGTAATTACATTTTTTTTAATTCCGTTAATAAAAAAAAAATGAAAAACAATTATGACAAGCCAATAGTGACTTAGACTAGATGCTACTACGTGATTTCTTTCACTTTCAGTTTTCGATATAAACTTCGAGGTGTTTGTGTTTAACGGAAACACTTTTAAAAATTGCTAAGAACGGTGAAAACCGGAATTGGAAAATTATTTATTTCGTTTTCGATCTTGAAGGGAAAATTCCGTTTCCATTTTCCATTAATATTAAACTTTGAACATACGTCTTATTTGATAATTTGAAGAACTGAAAAACTTTTGGTAATATTTCGTACACCGGAAATGGGCGTTTACCTTAACTGTTTTTTGTTTTTTTTATTTTCTTAAATATCAAAAATATCACAAAAAAAATTAAACAAACTTTGAATAAAACGAAGAAATGAACATCTTTTACTTGAAAACATTTTTCATAAAATCATTTTTATTCGAGAAAAAAATTTATTATTTTTTTTTTAATTTTTGGTTTATATTTATAAAACGATAATAGTTACAGCAAATTTATATTAATAACAATTGTAGAGAACGCCAAAATGAACAACTTATAAGGAATACGTTTTTTTTCAAAATCCCTTTAGTTTTTGAGTAAATTGAGTTTATAAATTTGCTGTACAATTTTTCCATCTTTTATAATTTTAACGTTTTAAACGTCAGTTTCATCCGAGTTTACACAACGCTCGATGTACATTTAAAATATGATTTGAATTGAAAATAAACCATGAAAACGTAAATATAAGTGGCTATGATGCCATCAAGTCGGAGAAAGTAACATGAGGGCCACATCACCATTTTTTTTTAGATCTGCGAGTCGTCTCGAAAGCCTAAATTTTCAATAATTTAGAAAAAGCAAAATTACTTTTGAAATATTGATGAGCACTATTTTGGGAAACTTGATTGATGTTCAGCGAGTTGAATTTTATTTGTATAGCATTTAATTCCCACAGTTTATATTTTTTTTTAGATATTTTTTGTTTCAGTGTTTGATATCAAAAATTCACAACTTGGATTATCAAAAATCAGGGTTATTTTAAATAAAACGTTAATATAATTTTGGTTAAATGTCCACTCCTGCTTTGCCTTTGTTTGCGATGTGTTTTACGCTCTGGGCTTCGACATTTGAATAACAAAGTTTTCAATAATTCACAGCTCTCTTAGATATTGATATGGTTTCAAAATTTAAGTTTAATTAATTTAAAGAAAACATTTACCAAAATCAAATAAGTCACTTAAAAATTGGTATAATTTCAAAATTTAAGTTTAAAAAAGAAAAATGTTATTAGAACTCCCCCATTTAAACGGCCCTTATTACCTGAATTTAAATGTAGTAATTCTTGTATAAATACCAGTCCCTATCAATTGTATGTACATATCTCCTTGAGAATGACCAAAGGTCGAAACTAGACAAATAAAAATAGTGAAATAAAACCAAGTGTTTTAATTAATTAAAAAAAGTTATTAGAATCAATTTTTTACAAAATATCCTCGCATTACACATTATCAACTGCTTCTAACTTCAAAAATTATGTGGAAACTTAGAAGGGATGATTCGTAAAAGTTCGTCAGAGGAACTTACCGAAATGAAAAAAAAATGACGGTTCAATTCTTACTTCTTCTACAAGAGCGAGTAATGCAACAAGACTGCAAACTACCGCTGACTACCAATTGCTGGTAAACGAGTAAAATTTCTTTCTGAGCTTCCATGAATTTTCATATACCGACAGTACATCTTTGAAGCATCACCTTTCGAAGTTAAGTCGAATTGGTGCCTTTTAGTCTTTGACCAAAAAGAGAAATTCAAAAGTTACCCTGAAGTGTGTCATGTGTGATTGTTAATGTTGTAAAAGGAAACATATTTTATTAATACATTAATTGATGAGGCTTTTATTCGTTAAAAATTCAAATCACTTTTTAAGTATTAAAGTAAAAACGCTTTTTTTACACTTTCAAAAATTTTTATTTTTGAATTTGTACGTAACAATTGTTTCGCCACACTGTGTCTTCTTCAGGTGAAGAAATAGCAATAATGATAATACTATTTCTCCATTTTGTTTGGGCTCAATCCAAATTTCTATATTTTTATTATTCCATATTTTCATTTGGTAAGTTCTCTTATCAAATAAAAAACACTTTTTACTTCTTATTTTATCCTATAATGTTATCATGCCAATAACTCCTTAGCAACGAGTAACGTTAAGGTACCTTTAACAACACTAGTGTTGTTAAAAATTCTTAACAACACTAGTGTTGTTATATTTATCTTAACGCAACTCGTTGCTATGGAGATATTGGCATGTAAACATTATTTCGCCTATGGCGTTTTGCATCGAACATTTTTTTTATTAAAAAAATAGAAATAGGATAAAATAAACCGTGTTACGTCACATGTAACGTTATTTGTTTTTACATTACTCGAGAATTTAAAAGCACTCGCTCCTATGTCGCTCGTGCTTTCAAACTTTTCTCTCGTAATGTAAAAACCTTCATAACGTTACTTGTATCGTAAATTACTATTGTATAACACTTTGATCAAACATCATCATCAAAGTGTTATCCAAAGTAAAGTGTTTGATTCTTTATAAAAGCATGTATAACGAAGTAGAAGCTTCCTTCATAACAAATATCTACATCATTTGCAACCATTTTCTGGTGGAATGAGAATATTTTATATCTATAAGTTTTCAAAAATTTATGGGTTTCCAATCACGCCGAATTATTGTTGTAAAAGATTATGTTTTCATATGAGCTTCGTTTGTGAAATATATATATATATATAATAATGTATATTTAACGGATATCCTTTTACAACCAAAAATTTATACATAGTTTAACTTAAAAAATCAAACTTAAAAATAGAAATAAACTCTGCAATTAAAATACGTGTTATAGCATAAATAATAAATTCGCTCCTAATATGGATAAATGACTGAATTTAAATGAATTTATTTAAACTTTCTATTTGACCAGAATGATACCATCAGGTATTATTTCTAAAATTAAGATGTTTTTTTTCACTTACAAAAATCCTAAAATTTTATCTATTTCAATTTTTTTCAAAAGAATTAAAAATAATTGAAATATTTGAGTTTACCGATGCTAAACTTAAGTCAAATAACTGACTCATAAAAAAAATATGTGACTCCATTAATTCATTTATTTGGACATACTCAATGATCGCAATTTTTTTTTTTAAATAACTATACCTTACTAAAAATTTACATAACTATCCGTAAAACAACTACCCCTATTTTTTCTTTAATATATGTATATATGTATAAGTCTTTTTTCATTCATGATCCGCATTCTACTCGCCCGTCACATACCATACCATATAGTTTATGTGGCGCTACTCGTGAAGAGAACGGAATTTTTGTAATAACCAGATCTGTCTTGCAGCGGCGATTTGACGTCCCTCTCTACCTGCTGTTGTCTTGATTTTCTCTCCAATTCCAACTCCTGGGCCAACGATTCTGAAACAATAAAGAAATGCGCCTTTTAACGGGTACGAATTAATCGGTCGGCGGGGGCCATTTTTAGGGGCAATTTTCGTATTACGGCCCGTGCCATAAATCATTCTGACGTAAAAAATGGCGTAATTGTGCCCCCGATTATAAGCAATAATCGGGGGGACGGTTAACAATTTATTTGTGAAAATTTTAAAGGAGTTAAGGTTTAGATTAAATGGTGTAATTACAATTTTCGAGTAGAACGATTAGAATAAAATTCACTGTAATTTGCAGAAAAAATACCATACTAGATATTCGAATTAGAGATGGGAGAAATGATTCTTTTTTGTGAGCTGCTTCACTGAAAAGAAAAAAAGAGGTCCTCACTTCTAATAGTACATTGTACTAAATTTAGTGTTCACCATTAAGTTTTTTTCCAAAAAAGAGATCGAGGATGTGCCATCCGTTTTTCCCTATGTATTATAGTTATCGAGATCCCCCATACAAACGTCGAATTTTGCCCACCCTGTACAGCGAGCATGGAATGTCTTAGTTAATAAAATAGAAACAACCTTACTTGTTGCAGAAAGTATTAAATAAATTCAAAAAATTTAGTTGTCGTAGGTAAAGTATAGTGTACAACTTACGTGGAATAACCATTTCTCGCACTTCATACTCACGAGAAATATGTGTCATCCCATGCTTGTTGTACAATATACTATTTCATGACTTTTTGACTCAGCGACTCAATTCTTAAAGTTACTCATCTTTAATCCGAACTATTTTTGCTCATCGTTATGATTTCTATTTTCACTCAATTTATTCTTGGTTAACCGTTGCTTTCGGCACCCTTTCCCTTTCATGCAAAATTTGAATTGGAGGTATATAATAGAAGAAGTTTAATTATAAATGTGTTTGTTATCGCGGAATATATGAATGCCCTCATGTATGTATGTATGTATGTACGTGTATATATTTGATGTGAAGAGATGGGGTAGTTATATGTGTATACTGTATGCATGTAGGTATGTGTATGTGGACCGAACAGACAGACAAACCGCTTAGCAGGGAGTTAATCTACTCCGCAGAATGCCATTATCCCAAACGGGGATTCTAACCGGCGGCTATTTAACACGATGTTATCTTTGCTGTTTGCAATTTCTCGGCTCGTTATGCCGCCGTGTCACTTAACAGCTATAAGCTACGACTGTCTAAATTCCATTTACACGGATTTGAATACACAAATGCGTCGGCGGCGGCGACGACGGGGCCAGTTTTAATTAAACAGCCCAAGAACCACCGTGAACCGAACTCTGTGTTCATTTAAATTAAGTTGCTTTAGGTATTATATTAATCAAAGGTATTACCGTAATCTTCCGTAACCGTGGAAACGTATCAACAATCATGGGCGTAAGATGGGAGGCTGATAAACAGACTCCAAATTTACATGGTTAACTATTATTCAATTCACACTCTACGACAGCGTTTCCCAAAATGTTTTGACCGCGGCCCGGTACAAGGTTTTAACATTTTTCGCGACCCACCTTACATTTATTTACGAAACAAATTTTAGTTATTTGTTTGTTTATTTCATACACAAAAATTGCAAAATAATTATATGTATAAGAAAAATATAAGTAATTAAAAAATTAATCATTATATTCATTTAAAACTTTAGTAAATGAAGTAAACTTTTTTTTAATAAAAGGAAGGATGTTTAACTCAATAGCGGACTGATTAAGGGAATTGGCGTAAGTGATTAGCTGATTCTGAATTTGAAAATTAATTTTTATAATTAATGGGACAAATACTGAACAACCAGGGACCCGAACGATAACTTCTCATTAATAAAAGCCATCGCCCGAGCGTGGGACTCGAACCCACGACGCCTCGCACCGAAAGCGGGAGCCAAACCGCTCCGCCACGGAGCGCCCCGAAGTAAATTTTGTCCTTAGTGCGAAGGATGATGTTGTTTGTCATCAAATAACAATTTCAAATCAGGAGGTAATGATATTAATTTTATTGCCAAATTATCAATCTATTTCAATAAGTTTTTTTAAGTACACCAAGGCTGTGAATGCAGCTTCAGACGTATAAGTGGTGACAGAAGGCATTAAAAATTCTATCGCTTTTTCGCTTACGCTTGGATACTCCTTTTGACACCGCAACCAAAAAGAAATTAGTGATACAGTTTCAACCACTTTTTTTAAGATCGGTGTCGCATAAAATTTCAATTAAATTATCAACTTCTTGTTCACTAAGATTAAATATTTCCGACAGAAAAACAATCTTTAAACCACATTTAAATACTAAAAACTTACATGCAAATTCAACGCAACTTGGCAAATATGCAAGTTTTTTTGATTTTAGAAAAGTTGAATAACATTTGGTTCTAATTTCGAAAGACATAATCTCGATCAATTTTTTAGGCGATGTAAGCCATCTCTGCAGACGGGTATTCAAAATGCATTCGCCCCCACAAAATGACCATCGGTCCCCAAACACGGATTGTCAGATAAACGACCAATTTAGACGTTGATCGCAGCGGCGGCTCGTGGATTTCCGCAGGGAGGGCAAAGACAAAGATGTCGCTCGTGCCGCACTACTTAAATAAATAAATAAATAAATAACTTTATTGACGGAAACTCCATTTCAAACTTTACATAAAACACAATTGAATACATTTTAACTGGCACATATAATAAAATTTAACCTATTACAACTAAAATATATACACGAACATTATTAGTTACTAGTGACAATATTACTTTAAAATTTGACATTGATGAATTAAATAAATCAAACCAGGACATGTTATTAAGCTTATTTAGGAAACAAATATTTCGTTCGCAGTTTCGATCAAATTTTCTTCCGCTGCCTTCCAGCCGAACATCCACGAGCCGCCACTGGTCGATCGTCCACGTTGAGAAACACTAATCTAGCCGAATGCGTATTTTCCACTTTCAAAATTGTTTGAGTTAAAATTTCAATAAAACTAGCCCAAATGATTTTTTTTTTATTATTTACTTGTTTTATTACTGGAAGTCTACAGAGCGTACCTTTAAAGTTTGAAGATAATTCACTAAGGGACTTTCTTGGAAATAAAGAAAAACTAGGTGAATGCATAATTTTACACTTTCAAAAATGTTCGAGTTGAAATTTCGGAAAAACTAGCTCACATTATTTTTTGATTATTTACTTGTTTTATTACCACGGATCTATAGAATGTGGTTGTAAAATTTAAAGGTGTTTTCTAGAAAACTAAAAAAATCTAGGCGAATGCATGATTTTGCATTTTCAAAAATTTTGTAAAAACTAGCCCAAATTATTTTTTGATTATTTCTTTATTTATTTATTTGTTACAAAAACCCAACAAACATTATGTCCAATTAAAGGATCTACAAATATATACAATGTAATGTGTAATTTAAAACTAAACATATTATTACTGATAACAATAACAATGATGATGATGATGATTATGGTATTATAAAACTAACAAAAATTTATTCTACTATAATTAATGATTTTAAAATTTTCAAAAGATCGCTTTTAAATTTAGGGAATGATGTGCCAAATATATCTATTATTTACTTGTTTTATTACTAGAACTATACAGAGTGTGCTTTAAAGTTTAAAGATAATCCATTAAGGGACTTTTTTGGAAAATAAGAAAATGTAGAAAAATGCATATTTTTTACTTTCAAAAATGTTTTGGAAAAATTACCTTAAACTATTTTGGGATTATTTACTTGCTTTAATACTAGAAGTCTATAGAGTGTGCTTTTACAATTTGAAGATAATTCAATTCAAAGGATTTTCTAGAAAATTAAGAACATCTATAGTAGGTGGATGCATAATTTTGCTCTTTCAAAAATATTTGAGTTGAAATTTCACATTTTTTTTTTTGTTATTTACTTGTTTTATTACTACGAATCTATAGAATGTGCTTGTAAAATTTGAAGATAATCCACTAAGTTGTTTTCTAGGAAAGAAATTAAGAAAATCTAAGCGAATCATGCATTGATTTTTCAAAAATGTTTGAGTTGAAATTTCGGTTGAAACCGAAAATTAATATTATAATAAAACACTTTCAACTTTGTTTTGTATAACTTATATTTTTATTTTTGTGATTCAAGTTTCGGTAATACAATTACCATTTTCAAACAAACACTTCTTGTTTGAAAATGGTAATTGTATTACCGAAATTTGAGTCACAAAAATAAATATATATGTAAGTTATACAAAACAAAGTTGAAAGTGTTTTATTATAATATTTAAAATGTATAACGAAGTAGAAGCCTCCAGTATAAACGAAATTTAATATGTTTTCAGTAAATTTAAGTGAAAAAATGCTTTTTTAATGCACGTGTCGTTATTTTAAAGTTTGGGATTTTATTATAGAAATGAAAATTAATCCGTTTTGAGTAAATTTGAAAGTCTGGAATTTTTTGCAATTGGTTTTTATTTTCAAGGCAACTTGAAAATGTCCAACCTCAAAATTGAATTCAGTGTTTCAAGGGTAAATATTTCAAAATTGTGGCTAAGAGCGTTGATAGATTTTAACAGAATCCATTTTGATTAAATAGGAAAAGGTTCGAGAATGCTGCAACTGTTTTTGTGTCTTTTTTTTGTGGCTTGTAAAATGTTCGACATCAAAATTGAACAGGAGTGTGATTATTTCTAAATCTAAGGTAGGAATGTTTGCAAATTTCTTATAGAAAAGTGAAGTTGCAATGCATTTTGAGTGAATTTTAAAAATTTCAATTGGCTTTATATTTTTTTGGCGATTTAAAAAATGCTTGACTTTAGGGTGTTCAAGTGTGATTATTTCGAAATCTAGCTTAATAACGTATGCATTTTTTGCAGAAAAAATAAGTGCAATATAGATTGGAATAAAACACTTTAACTTTTTTATACCACTATAATTAATTTATGTGACTAGTTTCGACCATTCACTGGTCATTTTCAAACATGAGTGACTTAAATTAATTAATTAATTAATTAAGTTACTCATGTTTGAAAATGACTTAAATTAATGAATTAATTAATTAAGTTACTCATGAAAATGACCAGTGAATGGTTGAAACTAGTCACATAAATGAAATATAGTGGTATAAAAAAGTTAAAGTGTTTTATTCCAATCTACAATCAAGATTTACCACGAAGTAAACGCCGCCAGCATTAAACATTTAAAGTGCAATATATTTTAAGTGAATTTAAAAAAAAAATTGAGAGGTTATTTTTTTTCATTTTTTGGCGGTTTCGAAAATGTTCGACCTCAGAATGTTGAAATGTGATTATTTTAAATGTTTCCAAAATTAAGTAGATATTTAAAGTGGAATTTATTTTCGAGGAAAAGTCGAAGTTTATGGTTTGTTTAAATTGTTTTTTTTTGCGGTTTGTAAAAAGTTCATCGCAATTGAACCGGGAGTTGTTCAAGAGTGATTAATTTAAAATCTAAGGTAGGAATATTTTCCAATTTTTATAGAACTGTAGAGTGGAATCTATATCTAGCTCAGATGTTTTAAAACGTTTCTCTTTGAAAGCCATCGTGAATTACAATACAAAAGGAGGTGTTTATGATCACATAATTTGGTAAAAAGTCTGTTATACGAAAAACTACAAATACACACTTTGCCACCGTTCCTAGTGACTAACTGTTATAAAACAAATAATATGTCAAAAACATTTTTTTTTGCGTTTTTACAATATTTTTTCGCGACCCTGCAAAATTCTTCCCACACTTTGAGAAACGCTGCTCTACGAATTATACATCTGTTTTGTAGATTTATGAGATTGTATATATAAAAATCAAATAATTTGCGTAATAAATAAATTTTAATCAAATGTTTTCATTCTTTTCAGTAAGTGGTAGCGGCCCTAGAACAGAACCTTGGGGGATATCGCCTGTCAGTACATGTGTATCTTGGTGCACACTATTGCTCCTATCGGCCAGGTAATTTCTCGCCATCCTCATTAGTTATAATAGGTTGTGATAAAATTCGAGTTTTTTTTTTAATGCGCCAGTTACTAAAATACGACGCTAGGTATAATTATTGGTTGAAAACCCGCTGAGTAGAACAATCGTTGACAATGTTATAAATTATCTACGTGACAGTTACCAATTGTTACAAAAAAAATTTGCCATACAATATTTCATCATAACCGTAGAAACCTATATTCGTTCCACAAGTTGCTATGGTAATCAAATTTTCTGATAGATTAGCAGTTGAAACTATATAAAGGTATACAGGGTGTATTTGAAGTAACGAACAGGCATTTAAGGGCACATACACAAAATATTTGTGAACCCATTTCCGTCAAAATTTTGAATTTTCCTAAATTTTCGATGTTTTTTAAACATTTTGAGAACCGATGCTTTTCTCATTTAATTAGGTCTGCATGGAATGTGTATTTGTTTATTTAAAACGCGAGATACGATTTCTTGCCTCCGAAATTTGAAGTGTTATCGCAACGTTTTTTTTGTAAAAGATAAACAGTCTTCAAGTTCATTGACGCTTAAAGAGCCGAACTCAGATATTTCCTACGCGCTTGTTGTAATTCGATATCTAAAGCCGATGCCGTTTAAAAATTAGGTCACATTACCACTGCGTATTTTCACTCATTAACTTTAATAATTAATTGCGGGGTTTTTGTTACAGTTATAAACAAAATAATTGCGAATATTGTTTAAAAATAATATAATCTCTTTGTGGTTACGAGGCTGTTCGTTATTTCAAATACACCCTGTATACAATATACCTATATCAATCTGCGAAAAAAGGTTTTATTTACAAATCATTTATTGAAATAAATGCTGTAAAATGCATTCCTAATAAGCATTAAACTGATGTGTGGAAGACATTTGTCGAAACAATAATAAACTTTATTTTATTTTACTATTATATACCCCTCATGTTCCGGCTATGACTATTCATTCGGTAACATTGCTGGCAAAATTCCAGCATTCATAATAATATTCTGAAGTTACTGATCGCCATGTAGAACTCACCAGGTATAATAATAATTAAAATAATGTACAGTGCAATATAATTAAAGTATCGATTCGCCACACGTGTACAGATGGTAATACCGCCTTAAAAAACACACAACAAACTCATACATATATAAAAACGTAAAACAAAGAATATTTAAAGCTGAGTAATGGAAACGATATTAAGGGAGAGGCGGTGGGGCGGAGGGAAGACGTCGGAAAAGCGACTTGAAGAGTTTAAATATAAAATACTAATACTGGGGAGACGATGCGTGAAATTGAATAAAGTTTAGCAAAGACACGTGTATATGTACGCGTTCCTAATATCGCGAGATTAAAACGCGAGGGAGTGACTTTGAGAGAGAGACAACAGTTGGATTATTACCTTTTCTCTTTGGGGAGGCATTATCTAATTTCTTTCCTTATTTCAATTTTCAGCTTGTACGGTAATTAAAATACATGTATGAATAAGTAATAATTTAGATGATGACTTAAAAATAATTTAAGGTATCCTACGATCGAAAAAAATCAACTTTTTTTAATAATCATGGTAGACCACTAAAGTGTGACCCCTTTTTATGAGAAAAACGAGAGAAATAGATTGGCATTAAAAAATTTCAACTATCTTAAATAGCAAAAAAGTTGGTTTGAAAATTTTAGAATAAAAAAAAAGTCGATTTTTTGGGCCGTAGAATCCAAATCGAAAGCGGTTTACAAATCTGTGCTTCTTCTGTGCAAATTAGTCAGTTTCAATTAAAATTGACGATTTAATTTTTTTTATGAAAACTATTCAAGGGTCCTCCCTTACTTACTTTTTCTCAAAAATTGCATTTGAAATGATTTCCTGAAGAAACCACTGGTTCGATTCGGGGTTTCTGTACATCACCGTAAAGATCCCTTCAATACCCTTCAGAAAATGTACGTGCGCAACAACAAATGTCAATTTTTACAAAAAAACAAATTTCTCATTTTTTGAGATAGAAATCGTTAAGGTGCATGCCGTTTTTTTCACTATTTCATAAAAGTTGATTAACGTTACCTCTGACAGGAACTTTTAATACATTTCGAGCGGTGCGTCATCCCTAAAAATCCAATTTTCCCCAATGTTTTTCGATTTTTTCAATTTTACAGGTAAGAGTTGAGGTTTAGCCAAAACACTAACAAATACTTTTTTGTAGTATTTTGCAATACAAAAATTTTGGTTTTATTATTTTTTTTCTATCTTTAATAGTAAAAAAGTTATAACCAATTTAAATTTTTTTCCTACTTGATTTTTCAATTTTTATTGATAATAATTGAGGAGTTGAACTGCAAAACTCAACTAATCCAATTTTGGGCCAAAATGAGATTGGTATCGATTCTTACTGTCCAAACATAGATAAATCCGAAAATGTGTGAATTACCTTTCAAAACGCAACAAATCATTTTTAAAAATGCGGCTAAACATTTATTTTTTTCAAGCAACAAATAGACTTTCTGAACGTTTTTCGCGGTTTCTGAACAAATTATAAAAGTGGATTTGTTGAGTTTTGCAGTTCAACTCCTCAATTCACTTTACAATAATCACAAATAAAGAAAAACAATTTTTCTACATTAGTAACTTTTAGAAATTTATAAATAGATTTACATCATTTTTTGTATTAGGGCTAAAAATATAAAACTAAAATTTTCATCTTGAAAATGCTACAAAACATTAAGTTTTTCTGCTGAATATCCACCTGTGCTCTTATAATTGGTAAATACCGACAAAAATTGACAACTCAAGTAGGAAAAAAAATTAAATTAGTTATAAACTTTTTTACTATTAGAGATAGAAAAAAAATGAAAAAACCAAAATTTTTGTCTTACAAAATGCTACAAAAAAGTTTTAATTTGTTTTTTTCGCTAAACCTCAATCCTTACCTGTAAAATTGAAAAAATCGAAAAAAAAAAGATGAAAATTAGATTTTTAGAGATAACGCACCACTCGAAATGTGTTAAGAGTTCCTGTCAGACTTTAATAAAATAGTAAAAAAAAACGGCGTGCACCTTAACGATTTCTGCCTCAAAAAATGAAAAATTTGTGTTTTTATTTTTTTGAAAAACCAAATGAACTTGGATGACTTTGAAAAAAATTCTATTGATAGGTCTCTTGGTAACCTACCTTGATGATTTTTTTCAGAATTTTGAATTAAACACATGGTCACATAAAAAATTAATACAAAAAATAACCCCTGGGGGTGAGGGGAGGGGTGGGGATCATATAAACCATGTCCGCCGATAATTATTACCTCAAGATACAACGTTGTTTGATTAATTAGGAATTCCGAATCTGGGGGCATTTCACCTATCTTATCCGGGGGGACGCTTTTGAAAAAAGTCGATTTTTGCAGACTTTGAACGGCCGGAGCGGCAGAACGAAGAATCCAATTTGAACGCGGATTTCAAATCTTTGTTCCTTGTACGTCAATTAGTCGGATTTAATTAAAATTGGCGATTTAAAATTTTTGACGAAAACCTGAAATTTTATCCAAGGGTCCCCCCTTCTTACTTTTTCCCAAAAATTGCATTTGAAATGATTTCCTGAAGAAACCACTGGTTCGATTCAGGGTTTCTTTACGTCATCTGAAAGATCGATTCAAGACGCTTCAGAAAATGCATCTTCGTAGGAACAAATGTCAATTTGAAGCACATTGCGCGTTCGCAAAGAAAACTCGAAAATTGAAAAAAAAATCAACTTTTGTAATAATCATCGTGAGTGTGTCATAAATGTGTAATAAATACCTAGTGAATCTAAAAATGTACTTTCTTTATGAACTAATCTCCAAGATAATAAATAATCTTAGTGGTATTATCCCCAAAGATTCTGTACAGACTTGAGGGTAACGCCTGTATTGTTGTATACAATATTAATATCGGGTGGGTGATGAAATGGTATCCGCCAGCAGTCGTCTGTGTGTGTGTGTGTGTGTGTGTATGTTAATAATACCGGATAACTTTTCTTGAATAGATCAATTAGCCATGGCGAGGAGGGAGAGTGCAGGGACGGGAAGGAGTTAGTTCTCAAAGTATAAACTATTATCCAGGATGACCGTCTTATGAGTTTCCAATGATGAATAAACTTAGTTAACTATGATCAATTCCGGAACCGATCAATCCTAATATAGTTAGTCGGGCGCGTCCATTAGAGGGTCTTCCTTCCGGACTCTGCGTCTTACCTCAGTTCCGGAACTCCGGGCAAGGGGCTCCGGGAACCGGGAATAATTCAGAGCCAACTTGCCACTTTAAGCCGTAATGAATAGGTAATTAGTTGATATTGTGTGTGGATGGGTAATTCTCTCCTCTGTATGCGCGTGTGTGTGTTCGTGTGTTTTGGGGGCTTCCCGTTGTCCACGCGTCGCCCAAAGGGACCGAGGGGCTAAGGTCTTGCCTTCTTGCGACGTACACGTAACCCTTCTCCGCGGAGGGCCATTAACCCACGCCGCCCGTTCGCATACTGAGGATTTCGCAGAATTAACTCCGATTACAAGAGATCGGTCTACTTCGAAACTATAGGTAAACTATGTAGTTAAAGTTGTACCTGAAGACAGACATATCTATCTAACTTAACTACAGCCAGCGCTGATCCGCAACAGCCCTTAACTATTTCCCTTGTGAAGAAAATTGAACGTCTAATCCGACAATGAAAACGTGACATACTTTGTTGAGTGTGATTTATTAAAAGGGATTAAGAAGTAATTTATTTCACTACAGACAATTCAAGAGTGAAATGTTGAACTCTCAAAAATGTTCAGTTGTGCCCATCAACACGAAACACGAACGAATATCCAAGTGTGCGATTAATGGACAACAATTCAAGATCTGCAGAGCAAAAGCTTTGTCTCTGAAATGTTTGTGAACACGAAAAACGAACGATTTCCAAGTGTGCGGATAATCGGACTGTATTTTAGACAAACGTACGTGGCAAAGATAAATCACGACTTACCGAAAAATCCTTCTGTTCAACTATTGCCGGCAGCAGCGAACACACGACGAAACTGACACACGCGGACATATTTATTTGTTGATTTTGTTGATTTCGATTGTTCATTTTTTTTTTAAACGCCTCCGCTTTTTCGCAATGACGAATATTGCCACACAAAAACGCGGTAAATTTAAACCAATAAATTAAGGCGAATAATTCTAAACAACAAGTCTCCGTAATATTAACCCACGTTTACCCGAGATTTAAATAAAAGTAAATGTTACATTTCTCTAAATCAAGTAATTAAGATTTAGGTTATTTTTCGCTTCCTGTCATTACTGAATAATTACTGAACGTACTTATTGCAATAAAAAATTATCGATGGCGCTGACGATATTCTAGATATAATTTGAAGCTTATTTTACGCTTCCTGTCAAATGTCAATGAATAACCAACGAATGTACTTATTGGAATAGTAATAGTATTTATTGGTGCTAACACATATGTTTACACAGGTCATAAATAGAGAATAATAAATTACACAAAGTTACTAAAAGTAAATAAGTGCTGGCAACAGTTCACGTAAAATTATGTGGTAAATATTCTTACCATGAATAAAAAGCGAACTTAATTAGGAATGACTTAATTTTTATTTTATATGTTTTTGGAGACATAAAAAATGATAGATGGCGCTGACGATATTCTAGATCAGACATGTCAAACAAGCGGCCCGCGGGCCGCATGCGGCCCGCTTACAAGTTGCCTGCGGCCCGGCAAGGTTGGTATCAAATATTTAAAAAAAAAATTATTTTTTGTTTAGTTTCAATTGTAGTTTTTTTTTTGGTAATGCGGCCCGCGACTTGTGCGTAATACTTGATGTGGCCCTTGGTGGTAAACGTGTTTGACATGCCTGCTCTAGAGACTTCAAAAGGGACATTTCCTTAAAAAAAAAATGAAAAAATTTTCACAATCACAATAGACACACACACACAATTTTTTTTTCCCAAAAATATTTGAAATGGATTTTAGGGACCGCAAAACGGATGTTTCCGTTAAAAAAATTTTGGAAAAATTTTCGTGGTCACAATACAAAAACACCCATAATTATTTTTCCAGAAATATCTGAAATAGACTAGAGAGCTCAAAACGTACATTTCCCTTAAAAAAAAAATTTTCACGATTACAATACAGACACACATAATGTTTCTTTTCAATAAATATTTGAAATCAAAAACGGATACTTTCGTAAAAATTTTCACGGTTACAATACAGACACGCATAATTTTTTTTCTAGAAATATTTGAAATGGACTACTCTAATGACCTCAAAACGGATATTTCCGTTAAAAAATTTTTTGGAAAAACTTTCACGCTCACAGTATGTACACACACAGACACGTACACACTACATTTTTTTTCCAGAAATATTTCAAATGTACTCTAGGGACCTCAAAACAGATATTCCCGTTAAAAAAATTTTTGCAAAAATTTCACGGTTAGTACAGACACACAATTTTTTTCCCAGAAATATTTAAAATGTACGCCAGGGACCTCAAAACAGTAAAAAAAAATTGAAAGAATTTTCACAATCACAATACAGACACACACACAATTTTTCTTTTCCAGAAATATTTGAAATGGACTCTAGAGACGTTAAAACAGATATTTTTGTAAAAAAATTTGAAAAATTTTTCACAATCACAATGGAGACACTCACACACAATTTTTTTTTCCCAGAAATATTTGAAATGGACTCTAGAGAGCTCAAAACGAATATTTCCGTTAGAAAAATGTTTGGAAAAAATTTCACAGTAACAATACAGACACACAAACAATTTTTACAGACACACATACAATTTTTCTTTTGCAGAAACATTTGAAATAGACTCTAGAGACCCGAAAACGGATGTTTCCGTGAAAAAAAATTTGAAAATATTTTTGCGATTACAATACAGATACACACACTATTTTTCTTTTCCCGAAATATTTGAAGTGGACTCTAGGGACCTCAAAACGGATATTTCCGTGAAAAAAATTTTGAAAAATTTTTTTCGATCACAATACAGGCACACACACAATTATTCTTTTTCAGAAATATTTGAAATGGACTCTAAAGACATCAAAACGGATATTTCCGACAAAAAAATGTTTAAAAAAATTTTCACGATCACAATACAGACCCACACACAATTTTTCTTTTCCCGAAATATTTGAAATGGACTCTAGAGACCTCAAAACAAATATTTCCGTGAAAAAAAATTTGCAAAAATTTTCTCAATCACATTAGAGACACAGAGAAACACACAAACACATACATTTTTTTCCCCAGAAATATTTGAAATAGACTGTAGGGAACTCAAAACGGATGTTTCCGTAAAAAAAATTACGGTCACAATACAGACACACATAATTTTTTTTCCAGAAATGTTTGAAATGGACTCTAGGGACCTCAAAACGAATATTTCCGTTAAAAAATTTTTGAAAAAGTTTTATGACCACAATACAGACACATTTTTTTTCCAGAAATATTTGAAATGGACTCTATAGACCTCAAAACGGATATTTCCGTTAAAAAAAAAATTGACAAAATTTTCACGGTCACAATACAGACACATAATTTTTTTTCCAGTAATATTTGAAATGGACTCTTAGAGACGTCAAAACGGATATTTCCATTAAAAAAATTTCACGATCACAATACAGACACACAAATTTTTTCTTTTACAGAAATATTTGAAATGGGCTCTAGAGCAGGCATGTCAAACACGCGGCCCGACAAGGTTGATATCAAATATAAAAAAAAAATTATGTACAAGGTAAAACTAATTATTTTTTGTTTGGTTTCAATTTTTTTGGTAATGCGGCCCGCGGCTTGTGTGTAATACTTGATGTGGCTCTTGGTGGTAAATGAGTTTGACATGCCTGTTCTAGATATAATTTTAAGGTTATTTTTCACTTCCTAACAAATGTCAATGAATAATCGTACTGATTTGAATAAAAAATGATAGATGGCGCTGACCTAGATATAATTTTAAGGTTATTTTTCACTTCCCGTCAAATGTCAAGGAATAATCATTGAACGTACTTGATAGATGGCGCTGACGATATTTTAGATATACTTTTAAGAGCAACTTTAAAATAATCATCCTACGCATAAAACTGTAGGTGTTTCTGGGTTAAGAGAAACAATTGTTCAAAGTGTCACTTTTGACACATTTTAGTCAGCCATTTCAGGTGAATAAATTATTCACGCCAGCACAACAAATAACTATTACGCTAATAAAAATTACAATTTAGGGGTGGTTTTTTTTGTTGTGTTGTTTCTAATTGACAGATCGAAAAGTGCTTGGGCGACAGTAATTCCTGCGCGCTCTTTCGGTACGTTTCATCCCGTAATATCTGATGCCCTCTCTCGATGGGATAATGCGTTTTATTTCGGAATATAATTTGTGTTATGATGGAGGATTGAAGAGAGAGTGAGAGAGAGAGGGCGTGAATGCACGGTTGTCACCCTCCGTTATGGAGAGGAGCCCAAGGCGACGCGATTTAAATATTATTGTCGTTGTGTGAAATCAGAGATTGAGTTGTGTCGCAGCACAAAGCGAAGTCGCTTTAGTGGAACTAAATAAATGGAAAATTGTCGTCGGGTTACGGGGGGGGGCTTTGTATATGTGTGGGCGGGTGGTTTCATCATCATCGTCATCCTGCCGAACGTGGTATGTCTTCTGCTGCGGAAGACGCCCTCTGTATTTTACCGGAGGTAATTGAAAAATAAAAAATAGTAGCGAGTTTGAAATTTGGGTATTATTCTTTGTGGAAGCACTATAATTTGTAATTGTGTAGAAAAAAAATGATGACTTTCTCCGACTTGATGGCATCTATCGCCTGATTGTTGTACTAATCCCAATTAATTGTGTTAGTCCAACAATTAGGCGATAGATTGCACCACTTGGGTATTTCTACCTTTAACGGTGTTTGGAATATTTATATATTCCAATAGTAATTTCCGTTTCGTCATTAGCTACTAATAGTAGCTGCGCTTGTGAGACCTGATGGCCCGAAACCGGTCTGTAGATGTACGGATGGGGAACAATATTTAAAGTTTACACTAATTAAATTGTTCAGCAAAAATTTCTCGCACACAAAGTGTAGGTTAGTTTAATAAATTATTGAAAATAATTTTACTCACTTAATGGTATGAGATAAATATCACACACTTATAATCAACACCTTTTATTTAGAAACACTGAATAAAACACTTACTATGTTTTTTTACCACTTGATAATGACAGTAAAACGTCGAAACTTAAGTCGTGATATGTGTGCATATGTAATATTTGTACATACATCAAATAAATTGTGGTAAAAAACACAGTAAGTGTTTTATTCAGTGTTTCTGTAATGAATTACCACGTAGTAACGGTCGCAACCATCACCACGACCTTTTATTTAATTGTAGTTTTTGAGAAAACTGAGATTATAATGTGAAAGGGACCAAGTAGTGTTTAAATCACTTTCATTTAAATAATCGAGACTGATCAGAGTTGATCATGCAAGTGATACAGATTATGCATGTTACAAAAAAACAAACAAAAATGTGAAACATTCGTACTACAATGTATAGGTTACGGTGTAACGTATTCAGCGTAAGTAAAAAAAAAAAAAAAAAACTAATGGACGATAGCGCGCTTTTGCGCGTTCCGCTCGGGCCCGATTAAGTTCTTGAAATGCACGACAAAAAAATGTTTACGCAGATTAATTGATGCTCGAGTGCGGATTCGGTAAGAAAATCGTAGCTACACAAAAGTTATTAATAATAATAATACATACAGTTTATTGAAGCGCCTAAAGTATGGAATATAGTCAGTAAAATCGAAATAAAATATTTTTGGAAAAAATCCTCGAACACGTGCATTTTCTTTTATAAAATACACATTTTTGCATGAAAGTCGATTTTCAGTCGTCATTTGTTTTTGAGTAATGACGTCAGCCGTTTTGTTTTTAAATGGCAACCCCCTATTTTTGTTCTTGATTTCGAGAGATCTTTTTATTGTCGAACTGGCAGTATAAAAATATTACCATCTTATTACCTTACCATAGAGTTTTTGCAAAATGAACTTGTTCCAGCGTTTTTTTTAAAGAAAAATGATCTTGACCTTCCGTACATACAATATGGTTTCAGCAAGACGGCGCAACCATGCACTATGCGCGTTTTTTGACAATTGCATTACGAATAGGTGGATTGGCAGGTGAGGACCGATAGAATAGCCCAGGAAAGAGATAAATACGCAAAATTAGCCTGGAAAATATTCAAAATATTCAAGAAGAATTTCTACATGTTCGAAAACAAAAAAAAACAAAATAAAAAAAACAAAACAAAAAACAAAAAAAACGCGCATAGTAGGGGCATGCGCCGTCTTGCTGAAACCATATTGTATTATGTGGAAGGTCAAGATCAATATTGTTTGAAAAAATTGCTACAAGCGCTGGAATAAGGTCATTTTGAAAAAATTCTAAATATCCGGTTCTCACCTTCAATTGTCATTTTCTCGAAACATTTCTTATGTAAGATGGCAACATTTTTATACTTTCAGTTCGACAATGAAAAAATCTCTCAAAATCAAGAATAAAAATAGGGGGTTGCCATTTAAAAACAAAACGGATGACGTCATTACTCAAAAACAAATGACGACTGAAAATTGACTTTCATGCAAAAATGTGTATTTTTATAAAAGAAAATCGACGTGTTCCAGGATTTTTTCCAAAAATATTTTATTTCGATTTTACTGACTATATTCCATACTTTAGGCGCGCACTGTATAAGAGCTACAAATGGCCATCGACCATTAGTTGTTTATATTTTGCTTGAAATAATCAAGTTGCATTAAGAATATATACGAAAAAACAATTTTGTAAAATTTGAGAAATGTCACATTTCGGGAAAGACTCTCTACAAAAAATTGATAAATTGATGGAAAATACAGAAGAAGCAAAACATCGGTCTGGGAACAATTTATAAGTTTTTGCCAGGAATATCATAATATTACCCAATATTATTCAAACTCAAAATTTGTTCTTAATTATGTAGGTTTGGATGGAAGAACAGTTGGAAATCTATTTGGATCTCAACTGAATCCCGCCTACGGATTCACGTATAATAATTTTTCCCTTAAATTATAACTAAATTGTATATATGTGAATGAAGACATTATTATTATTATTAAAAACAATATGAATTGGTTGAGTCTACCTCCAGAGACAAATTGTGAGGTATATTGAACAATTGGGGTTTTAACATGAAACGCGTAAAAGGTGAGAAATATAAAGAATCAGTTAAAAAAATTATGTCGAATTCTACTACAACTGCAAGATATCCACTGCAAAAACTTCAATATCTTTGATATAAAAATGTTCGTTTATTAACTTTGTTTAGGAAGATCTAAGCATAAGAAATTAAAAAAAAAAGAATAGGGTTACCGTAGTTAATTGCGCTCTAATTAATGTTTTTATTGATGTTTATTAGTAGAGAGAGGATTTTATGCAAAATGTATATTTTTTGCAAATTTTGCATATTTATCCCAATAATGCATATTTGAACATATAATAGTAACATTTTGTTACACGGCACATTTCAACATGTGCAATTTTCGATTCAAAGTCATTTAAAGAAATACCGGCCAAATGTAAATAATTTCAAAATCGTCCTGCGATAAATGAGATACAATTTTTTTAATTTTTGATTTTCGAACAACTAATTCTTGGACATTGAGAAAAAAGTAGGAAACGTGTAAAAGAAATTTTACATAAATTAAACCTAATTAAGAAAACATCACTCTTCTAAAACAACTTTGTTTTTTTTTTAATCCATATATTTTTAAAAAAGTTGGAAATTTTTTGAACTCTTATACTTGGACGTTAGAAAATAAAAAAAATTAAAAAATAGGAAACGTACAGAAAAGAAAATTGCAAAAATTAAACCTAATTGACTCTTCTAAAACAACTTTAGTTTTTGAAAGTCCATGTTTATAAATCTGTCAACTTGACTGACGTTATATTTCCCAAGTTGGGATAAAATGCCAGAATTTAAGACCAAAACAAACGAAGAAAATATTTTATTCGCTGGAAGAAAGTTCCTGTGCATCGCGAATAGCCATAGAAGTGTTTGGGTACATGTGGAAGATCATCTAAGATGAATGCTGCCCAATTCAAGTGCGATATAAATTAATTGTGAATTGTTTGTATGTATTTAGATTTTTATTTTTGTAAGCACTTTGAATGAAACCAATAAATACAAATACAAATACATTTATTCTTAAACGAGTAACGAATTTTTGATTTTTTTAATTTTCGAACAACTAGTACTTGGACGTTGCAAAAGAAAAAGAAAAAATATGAAACATTTTACAAAAACTAAGTCTAATTAAAAAAAAACGTATATTCTTCTAAAATGAGTTGGGGTTTTGAAAATCCACCTCTTCCCAAGATAGTTACAGATTTTTGAAGATTTTGTTTTTGAAACGTGCGGACAAAAAATTGGAAACGGGTAATTTTTTTTTTTTCAAAAATTATTCTTATTTAAAAAACCTCGCTCTTCTAAAATATGTTTGGTGTTTGAAAATTTGCCAATTTTCAAGCGAGTTGCAGATGTTTCAAATATTTGATTTTCGAGTTGTCTAACATTTGGACATTGAAAGAAAAAAATAGGAAACGTGCAGAAACAATTTTACAAAAAGTAAACCTTATTAAATATAATAAATTTACATAATTTCAATACGTGCATGTTTTTCAACTAAGTTTTTGTATATATATATATATATATATATATATATATATATATATATATCATGTATTTTAGTTAATTTCATGTAAAAGATGTTTACCGTAATAAATATTATTATTGTTTTTATTAAGAAAATATCACTCTTCTCAAAACAGTTTGGTTTTATCCACTTATTTTTAAATGAATGACATTTTTTAATTTTTAATTTTCGAACAAATAATACTTGGACGTTGGAAAATAAAATAATATTAAAAAAAAATAGGAAGCGTGTAGGAAAAATTTCACAAAAATTAAATGTAATCAACAAAACTTTCTTCTTTTAAGATTACTTGAGATTTTGAAAATCCACCTCTTTCCAAGAGAGTTACAAATTTTTAATTTTTGAACAACTAATACTTGGACGTTGGAAAATAAAGAAAAATACAAATATAGGAAACTTGTAGAAAATAAGTTGGGGCATTGAAAACCCCTCTCTTTTCAAAAGAGTTTTAAGAGATTTTTGAAACTTTTGATTTTCGATATTCGGCAAAAAAATTGGAAACGTGTAAAAATGTTTTTTTTCCAAACATTATTCCTATTTAAAATAAAATGGCTCTTCTAAGACACCTTTTTTCACCAATTTTCAAGCGAGTTGCAGATGTTTCATATGTTTCATGTTGATTTTCGATACGTCGAACATTTAGACATCGAAAGAGCAAAAGGAAATGTATAGAAAAAAAAATTCACAAAAAATACACCTAATTAAGAAAATATCACTCTTTGACTTTGGTTTTTGAAAATCCATTTATTTTTAAACGAGTTTTTTTTAATCTTAAACTTCTTATTATTGAACGTTGGAAAAGGAAAAAAAATCAGGAAACATGTAGGAAGTTCACATATTTTTGTCGGTTTAGATTAAAATATGCGTAACGCGGCAGAGGTAGAATAAGAAAGAAATTGTTTAGGGCGTCCAGGAAATTCTCATATTTATCAGGTCTCTCCATAAAAAGAAATTTGAAGAATAAAATTGAAGAAAAGCAAATCTTCCCAAAATATAATTTTCGATGTTTGTATAATTCAATTATTCGTCGTGGCATTAGCCGGGAAAGTAGTTGTTTGAAAAGGTGATTTGTTAACTGTAGTCTTATTAATAAGACTACTAATTACAACAAGTTTGGCATATTATTAACATTAACATTAACACACTTTGAGCGGGAGCGTCTATTTGTAGACACTTTGCGAACTGTGTGCTATAGGCGGGTCGTCTATTTTTAGACGCAAACATGCAGAATGGGTTGCATACAGTTCATCATACACGGCGGCGCGCGCAATATTTTATTTAAAAAAAGGAAACCGAATACCACTTAAAAAAATATGAATAATAAACAATTTACAAGAGATGTTCCTTTTTGTTCTAAACAATAACCCAGACAATTCCGAGAAGCTTCGTCACAGTTTCTTAGAAAAGTAGGATTTATTTTATTACAGGTTTAAGTTTCTTGTCTTAAAAATAGACAAAATCGGCAGATATAAACACAAAACCATTTTTAAAACAAGTAACCTTAAAAAATCACAAGATGTCAAAATAAATAAAATGCAATGCACTGGAGAATTCCAGATAGTCAACATAATATTACTTGAATTATTAAATGTGCTGCCAACTATTTTCGATTTTTTCATCTCGCAGTACATTTCATCGTTAAAATCAAAATATATAAGGTTGGGATAAAGTATGGAACCAAGTAAATATCTTTAAAACAAAAAGGGCTAAATTTATGAAACTTTGCAGGCAAGTATAATGACACGTAACGCATCTGATGCCATATTTTTTGTTACTACTGTATTTCCGGTTTCACGAAAACTTTTTTAATTTAAATGGGACACCCTGTATATTTTTACATTTTCAAATAGACACCTTTTCAGCAATTACAATGATAAAGGGTTTGGACTCGTGTTTTTTTAAATAATAAATAAAAAAATAAAAAATGAAATTTGTGAATTTCATAACAATTTCGTTCAATCCTTGAAAATTTTGATTTATAAATATTAGAATTGCTCTCAGGGAATGTTGTATTAAAAATATTGCATGCATCTTGTGGAGATCTCTATCAATCTCCAAAACTAACCATCATTAACAAAGTAATTTTTTCACGTTCAGTTAGTTCACCCAAAATTGAACAGCAATGTTAATATTTCACATGGATACTATCTGTCAGTTACAGAAAACGTAAAAAACACGAAATTGTTTTATCAGAAAACAGTGTAAAAAGATGTAAAAAGCCAACTCGATAAAGAATTATTTTATTTAATATTTAAACTACAAGTCACACACCCACCGAACCATACATCATTGCAATTGTTGGAAAATAATCTATTCGAAAATGTAAAAATATACAGGGTGCTCCATTTAAATTAAAAAAGTTGACGGTATTTCCGTTGAAACCGGAAGTGCAGTAGTAAGAAAAAATATGGCATCAGATGCGTTACGTGTCATTATACTTGCCTGCAAAGTTTCAAAAATTTAGCCCTTTTTGTTTTAAAGATATTTACTTGGTTCCATACTTTATCCCAACCCTGTATACTTTAATTACGCGACATTGATAAGCTGTTATGTGAATCCTAGCAAGATCACATTATTATTATTCTGTGAATCCACTGAATTGGGTAGCACTGATAGCACCGGAGGTTTTCACAAAAGACTGTATTTAAACTGTCGGTTCCACCTGCAATACCAACGTTATTACCCGATGACAAAATAGAAGTAATAATATTCGTTGCCCGTGTCTAATGATACCATTATAACATATATGAAGCATTTCAGTGAGGAGTCGCTTAATTAGTTACGTGGCCGTGCTGTCGAAATCCGCCAAGTCATACTCTGCCCATTACGACCGGCCATCATTACAAATACCATACCTTACCACGTTTCAATTAAAATTTCTCAAATTTCAATTATTAACGCGGATCTTTATCCACAGATTGCTGGCCATTGTTGATCATTCCTCGAAAAAAACAAACGATATACAATAAGCAAAATTAACTTCAAGTAAATAAACATCGGATAACGGTTATTATACAGGGTCTTTTTTTAACTCAGAACATATGATTGTTAATGTTCTATGTCATAATAATCACCTCAACGCATTGAAATGTAGGCAAACATACTTACACTCAGTTTTATTTAATTGTCCACATTGTGTTATTAATAAAAATATATTACACCACCGAAGAAAGAATACAGATAATTAATTGGTACAAGAGTGGGAACAGCATTCGACGTGTTAGAGATTTATTTTCGGTTGAGTATCCGAGCAGACAAGTTCCATCCATCTCAACAATTTGTAATATTGTCCATAATTTTGACAACACTGGCTGCGTGAGTAATTTTCACATTAAAAGGGCTAAAGGAAATCACATTTTAACGGAAGAGATGAAACTCAACATTTTATGTTACGTAGAGAAGAACCCTATATCATCGTTAAGAGTTATCGCAGCACAGTTTCAAATAAGTTCAGCTTCCGTTTACAAGACATTCAAAGAATGTAACTTACAAGTTTTCAAATCATCAGCAACTATCAAATGAGGACAAAGGCAAACGAACAGAATTCTGTGAAACCGTATTCAATTTAATTAATAATGATCAAGAAATTTTACACAGAATAATATTTACTGATCATCATCAGGCATCATTTTCCTTAAATGGTGAAGTTAATCCCCAAAATTATAGGTTAGTATTCTTCATTCCTTATCGATACCCATTCCTTACACCCATTCCTTCACCTTTTAGATTTTGGGCGTGCAATAATCCTCGCTTACAAAATTTGATATTGACGCACACAGAATACAATGCGAGAGTTAATGTGTGGGCTGGACTAATTAATGACACCCTTATTGGTCCCCTTTTTATTAATTTTTATTAATGGAAATCTAAACAGTAATGTTTACTTAGATCTTCTGCGAACCCAATTAAAGTAGCATGGAATCTCACTTTATTCGTAATAATTTTAAGCTTTCACTATACTGTGACAGGTCGACGGGACCTTTGTGTACTTGGTTGCCTACATTGTCAATACATTATAATGCGTTGAGGTGATTATTATAACATAGAACATAGACCTTAACAATCATAAGTTCTGAGTTAAAAAAAGACCCTGTATACATATTTACTTATACAACTTTTATATAAATCATTTTTTTCTATCTTCAATATTTGTGACCAAAAATTACTTTGCCGCTTCAGTGAGATACTCGGTATATGTGGAAATGGTTATTATCTGTAATTAAATTAAGATGAAAGACCTCTGGCCAATTGCTTTCTAAAAGTGCCTCAATAAATGCATTTTCTCTATAATTAAATTTGCACGAATCACATGAGTTGATTGTTTTTAACTAAAATGAATATAAACTAATTGATAAGGCTCTGAGTTTAAAATACACATTAATTAGGAATAATAACATTTTATTTTAATATTGTAAAAATTAAGCTGAATATTTATTAAACCACAAAATAAATAATTTTATTTTTTTCACTAACAGTTCAATTAATATCATCTTCTTGAATAAGTCTTCAATCTCTCGGACTGCACATTCTGGTAACGGAATTTAAAACAAAACCATTTTAATTATTATTGTTTGTGCGCGGAACTTTCGTTAAATTCGACTCGATGCAAATATTTATATGATAAGTATTTATCAGTACACAATTCAGCCCATTGTTAAAATATACCCGCGAACAATAAGAACATGTTTAGGGCCAGAGAACGCAAACTATAGACGCCGAAACTTAACTACGAGTTAGTTAATATTTAAATGGCTTCTGCGAACTAAAATATACCTCTTCGTTACTCGTTACCATTAGTACAGAACAAGTTTATGGAAATTTCGTGGTATTAATTTAAAGTTAGCATTACTTCACGTGGAAATATGAATTTGTGTGCTCCGCCACAATTATATACTAGTTTTCCTATGTAAATATCGAGACGCGAAATTATATGTGGTTGTATGTATTATTTATTCCTCGGTGTAACGATTGGTCAGGTACAAAACGAAACAAATCTACTCTTAGAGTAAGATGAATTGTTATAGCATTTTAAATATAGAATCTAAGATTAAAGACTCTAAATGTATGTAATAAAATGATTATAATTTTGTTTATGCTGGAGGCTTCTACTTCGTTATACATTTTAAATATTATAATAAAACACTTTTTAAAAGTGTTTTATTATATTATTATAATTTGTTTTCTCGGTTCATTCACTGGGGAGGATTTGTGTCCACACAATTTTTTTTATTTAAAAATGATTGAAAAATTTTCAGGTTAATATTATTATTGTTATTATTATTATTATAGTTTATATTGACTCTAAAGGGGTTTCCTCATTCAAACCTCAAGACAGTAACATTATTGTAAAAAAAACTTGTTTCTCTTATTATTTATTATGTGAGATTTTTTTGATATAAATGAATGAACTTATTGAGTTACAAAAAAAAATCACCTGCAATCAAATAAAAGTTCATTATTTTATATATTTATACATAACTATTCTTTTACAATAAATAACCTCAACAGACAATTCAGCTTTATTCTTTTATTTTAATTTCACAGGCTATTCAAATTCAAATTCAAATTCAAATTCAAAATATCTTTAATTTTCGAAAAATATGTAAACATAATAGAAATGTAAATAATACATATTAGTGAAAACATGTCAGGAATACAATTAAAATTATCTAAGTCTATCAATATTACATTACTACAAATAATTTTAACCCAGTGGCGGCTCGTGGAACATGTTGATGGTAGAGCCATTTATACAATATCCCCCCCTCCTTTTTTGAAGAAACAAAGAACCATTTATATTCCAAGACCAATCGAATATTTTGGCCAAAAGAGCCGAAAATCTAAAATATCGGCTAAAAAATCAAAAATCCTGGTTTAAAAATGCAGACAAGCAAAAGAAAAATAATTTGCCATTTTCAGCCCCAAAAATAACTCTTTTTAGCTTAAAATAAGTTCCAACGAGAAATTCGAAAATAATAACAAAAATAAAATATTGTTTATGCTGGAGGCTTCTACTTCGTTATACATTTTAAATATTATAATAAAACACATTTAACTTTGTTTTGTATAACTTATATATTTATTTTTGTGACTTAGTGTTTTATTATAATACAAAAATAAAAATTTCAAAAAAAAATTCGCACAATAAAATCAATAATTCAAGTTAAGAAAATCTAAAATATGGAACAAAAATAAAAAATTAAGACCAAAAATCTTAAATTTGTACCCAAAAATCAAAGTGGTAGACCAAAAAATCAAATTTTTTAACAAACGAATCGAAAATTTAAGTCGAAATAAAGAAAATTTAAGTCGAAATAAAGAAAATTTCGGCCAAAATAATCGAAAATACAAAATTTAGACCAAAAAAGTAAGAATTTACAATAGGGCCTAAAAAGGTAAAAAATTAGATAAAACATCGAGAGCTTAAGCGCAAAGATAAAAAATGCAGACAAAAAATCCAAGATTTCTAAAAACCAATCGAATATTTTCGTCAAAATAAAGAATATTTAGACCACAAAATAAAAAAGTCTACAATATAGCCTAAAACGGTGAAAATTTAGACAAAACATAGAAAACGAGCGTAAAAGTAAAATTGCAGATAAAAAAAATTTGGTCAAAATAAAAAAAAATAAAAAAAATAAATATATAAAATACAAAAATCTAAAATATGGGCCAAAGAATCAAGAATCCTGATCTGAATATAAAAAACGCAGACAAAAATTAAAAAACCTAGGTAGAAGCAAAATAATTTGCCACTAATAGCTGCCAAAAATAAGTTTCTGGCCAGAAATTCTAAAATAATAGCAAAAAATAAAAAAAACTCACGAAATAAAATCAATAGTCCAAGTTAAAAAATCTAAAATATACGATAAAAACATTGAGATCAAAAATCTAAAATTCTGGCCTAAAAATAAAAATTGTGGACCAAGGAAAGAAAAATTTTAACAGACAAATAAAAAAAACAAAGAAAAATTTAGGGCAAAAGATTTAAAAAAAATCCACAATGTTGGTCAAAAAATCGAAAACTCGGGCCTAAAGATAACAAATTTATTTATTTATTTCCCAACAGAAAAACAGGTTAACCATTTACAGGGAAAAGTTACAAAATAACAAACATGAGACACAAAAGTAATCTTACAAATTAATTCAAATGCAGACTAAACGAAAAATCAAAAATGGGGGTCACAAAAATCGAAAATTTTAACAATAAGTTAAGAAAGTTAGGTCAAAATAAAGAAAAAGTTAAGTCAAAAAATTAAAAAAACAATAACAAAAATCGGCAATGTTGGCCAGAAATTTTAGACAGTACGTCGAAAATTTGTGTGTAAAGATAATAAATGCAGACTAAAAAATCGAAAATTTCAAAAGGTCAAAATAAAGAATATTTAGAACAAAAGACAAAAAAATTTAGAGCGACAAAAATCGAAAATACAGGCCAAAAATCTTCAAATCGAAAAATCAAAAATACGGACCAACAACATTTTTGACAATTAAATCAAAAATTGATGTCAAAATAAAGAATATTCAGGTCAACAGATCAAGAATTTAGACCCAAATTAATCGAAAATACAGGCCAAAAATATAAAAACTAAATTTGGCGGGAAAATCCAAAATGCGGACCAAAAAGTCGAAAATTTTAAACAATTAAATCCCAAATTTAGGTCAAAATAAAGGTTATTTAGGCAAAAAATTAAAATATTTTGACCAAAAATATCGAAAATTCAGGTCAAAAAATTAGAATTTAAAAATTTGTCGGGAAAAATAAAAAATGCGAATTATGAAATCGAAAATTTAGGTCAAAATAAAGAATATTTACGCCAAATGATCAAAAATTTAGACAGAAAAAAATCGAAAATACTGGCTTAATAATAAAAAATGCAGAATATTCTAGTAAGAAAATGGTTTAAATTTGTCTCAAAAATCACTCTATTGTTCAAAATAATTTTCCAATTTTTTTTTTTTGATAGGAAATATTTTTATTTAATTTTTGATTAAATTGTCCAAGAAAGTGAAACTAATTTAAAAAAGAATTTAAATAAAACCATTAATTTTGTTGGGATCACCGTTTGTGCCGGAAGTTTCGACAACTTTATTATTATTATTATTATTATTATTAGCTTTATTAGTGCTTTTGGTCACAGAAATGATGTACATTTAGATTTAGTAGATACATTTTGAATAATTCAAATAAAACAATTCATTTGGTTCGTATGACTCTCAGTAGCGGCTCGTGGATCATGTTGATGGTACTTTTATAATATGTATGGGGAGGCCCTGGTCTCTTTTTTTTTAAGAAAGAAAGGACGATTAATTTGATTAATTAAGATTATTTTGAGTTGTAAAGTAAAGGTTCATAATTTCAAATTAAAACAAGCTGAAAATATGATTTATGTGTACTTTCGATTTATCGTGCGTTTAAATTTGGTCCCAGACATCAAAACAATACACACGGAAAACAAAAAGAATTTTAAGAATTAATTAAAAATTCTGGCTGACCTTAAAACTACAGGTCCTTGGCTCTATATAACGAGCCGCCCCTTCAATCACTTCACTATGGATATTTGGGCGAAGAACTATTACTTCTTAATTTGTTTCAAATAAAATAAATTTATAATTTACAGCTGGAAAAAGCTTCAATTTGATGATTATTATTATCAAAAATGAGTTTAAGACAGTGGAATAATATTTCGTAGAAAACCGTAACAACAACAAAATAGTATATTATTAAACGAGTGAACAAGTTGGCCATTGCCTACGGCTCGTGTTGCAATTTATTTATTTTTAATTATAGTTTAATACTATACTTTTTCGCATCATTTTAAATAATTACCTAAAGAGTTTTCTGTTTGTATTAAATTATAACGAATAATTTTTCTATTTGGAAATTGCGGCAATTCGCTGACAAAAAACGAATCGTAACCATAGTAACAAGTAAACTGTTGGGCAATGAAACCGCTATCATTTGATTGGACGTCACCTGTGGAGAAAATGATTCGGCCGTATAATGGACAATTTTCTCAATCAAAAACGATTTAACAACGTTTATATTATTTAATAAGATGCGAAAAAGGTATTTTTTCAATAAACCCTGGAAATGCTATAACCCAATTAAAGTAGCATGGGCGCGGAGTGGTTAAATCTGTCAGAATAAATTTGTATTTATTTTGTTTTCCATAGCACTCATTGATAATAAAAGTTAAAATCTCTCGGTGACACTGATAAGAAACGTATTTGATATAGAGCCTTTAATGACGACGAGGAAAAGGGCCCGGAACATTAACCATGTGTGCCGTAATTATATTATCTAGTCGTGTATGACCGGCGGAGGCGAAGGTGTTGTGCAGAAGCCGTAAGCCGTAAGCCGAAAGGAAAGATATACATACTTGTTTCGTACCGTAAACATATTATGTAAGCAACGGAGCTCAGGGGAAATTATTCTGCAGCGTAGTAAGTTAGCGGGGAACAATATCTCAGGAGTGTCGCAGGAATATTTCTCACCCAGAGAGAGAGAGAGAAGAGGAGATCGACTCGGTACACACAGATACACGCGGGCATTAGAATTCATAGAGTTGCAATATTAAGGGCCGAGAAATAGCTATTACCCGACAAACGTCGAGAACCTTCTGGGCACTTTACACGTAAATATGGGCGGAGGAGGCTCTCTTTACTTTTCAAACAACTGCAATATGGATATTAATTATTTCGCAATCCGGTATGTACTATACTTTACCTACGACATCACAAAAGACAAAGTAAGAGTAAATCTTGTCGGGGTGACGTTTAAATTTTCAAAGCTCTACTTAATTACTGTAGTAAGAGACTGCAATTCGTATTTAATTTGCTGCAAGTTATTGAATATTTAATTAACTAGCGATTGTCCATGAAAAATCATGGCCAAGATTTAATAAAACATTTTTTCTACTTTGGTTTAACAATCGATCTTTTGACAATCGACATAAGTTAACTACGTACGTGTTACATTTTACAGTTCTATGAACTCTATGAATTTGTAATTGGTTGTAATTGGTGAAAACAGCAGGTAATTTATCAATTACAAAGTGGGAGTAGGTAAAGCCGAGCTTGCAATATATGACGTAGGTAACGCCTAACTTAAAAAAAAAACGTATGTAATATAAATATTTTTGGTTCTCACCACTCGCTCTCACCGTAAACTTATTAAGCTAAAATATTAAACGTGTCGATTCATTCTTGGAGGCAATCTGTCTGTTAAACGGTTATTTATTGACAATACTGTCGCCTTCGAGCATAGAAGGCGACCTCTATACGTATGCTGAAAGGATTCAATTTACAAGTTGGTCTCTGACAATCGATAACGTAAGTTCCTTGAAATGAAACTCGTACATATTTGAATGGCGTACCGAATGTTGTGTGTGGAACAATTTAAATTAAACCGAGTCACAAAGCCTTTCAAATTTCCAGAAACAGCTGTAAGGCCGAAGGAAGAACTGCCGCGCGGTCATTTTCACATCTATTAATCAAGTGATTAGGTAAGGTTTTTTTGTACTTTTTTTTTAATGGAATCTTGACTAACGAAACGGTGCTGTTCATCTCTAATGACGGATGTTAAATTGTATACGTTTCAACAGTGCTTATGTACAAATTATTATTAATTAAAATATCTATGTAATCAAGAAGATGGTTGCAAAACCCTCTCAATGTTGGTGAATGTGTCATTTTATATAAATGTTAAAAATATTAAACCTATTAAACGTTAAAAATTAGTATTGCTAAGACAACAAAATAATTAGCTAGAGTAAGTAATGAAGGCAGTTGGAAAATTTTAGAAAAAAATCGATTTTTCAGATTTTGCACATCCGTAGCTGCTAAACGAAGAATCCAAATCGAACGCGAATTTCAAATCTGTTCTCCTCGGGTGCAAGTTAGTCGGATTCAATTAAAATTGGCGATTTTTAATTTTTGCCGAAAACGTGAAAAACTATAGAAGGGTCCCCCCTTCTTACTTTTGCTCAAAAATTGGCTATGAAATGATTTCCTGAAGAAACCACTGATTCGATTCGAGGTTTCTATACATCACCGGAAAGAACCCCTCAAGACTCTTCAGAACATGTACTTTCGCAAGAATAAATGTCAATTTGAAGCCCGTGACGCGTTCGCAAAGAAAACTCGAAAATGCAAAAAATCGAAAAAATCAACTTTAAAGAAGGAGAAAAAAATGTATTCCTTAAAATTAAAAATATTTATCAAGGTAATAATTACCTTGAGTTGTAGCGTGTATGCTCTTACCGGAATAGTTTTGCCAGAACGCAGCTCCCGAGTTAATTAAATCTATACCAGAATATCCCCAGGGCTTGCTTTCTGGAGTAGGTTGTTCACGAACGGCTTGGGTCGAAAAATTCGTCGGAGAATTATCATCCATGCACTCTCTTTCTTGACGTTCCGGACGCTCGACGCGATCCCTGTCCGAGTGGACACTCTGGCTCGCCATCGAATTGTTGTTGTTCTTCTGGTTGCTCATCTTCTGTTCCGTTTCTATTGTAAATTTTTCTGAAAGAGATAAACACAATTACAATAATGCTCTAATATACGCTTAAGATTCAAAGCACATTTTAAATAGTACCCGAGTGAAACCATTTGATAATTATTTTCTTGTAAAGAATACACGTAATGTGACAGCGACTGTCACTTTTTACAACAAAATGAAATATCGGCCATTATGATTCCATGGCAAACCTTTGTTTTTAAATCAAAATAATTGCAAATATCTCGGTAAATACTCTGCAGAAACCATTGAGTAAGGCACCAAATCATTCACCTTAAAAAGTTTTAAGAGCGGTCCGTTGGTGTAGTGGGCAGGGGCGGTTCGTTATATAAAGCCAAGGAGCCATGGCACTACCAGTAGTTTCAAGCTCAGCAAGAATTTTTCATTAATTCTTAAAACACTTACTTTGGGCTAGGAAGGTAAATAGTCATTTTTATTCAAAAAAGGAGGGGTGGTCGGGAGCTTTATTGTATAAGTGGCGTTACCATCAACATGTTCCACGAGCCGCCATTGAAATTAAGTAGTTTTTAAAAAATTTAAATTTTAAATTGTGTAATACTCGAGCAAAAATTAAAAAAAAAATATAAAACGTGTCGACTAAATTCTACAAAAATTAAACAAGATTTGCAAATCATCGTTTTATCAAACTAAATGGAGTATTTGAAAATCCACTGATTATTTCGCGAGTTGTGAATTTTTGAAAATTTTAGTTTTCGAAATGTGTAATACTCGAGCAAAAAATAAAAAAAAAATATAAAACGTGTCGACTAAATTCTACAAAAATTAAACAGGATTTGCAAATCATCGTTTTATCAAACTGAATGGAGTATTTGAAAATCCACCAATTATTTTGCGAGTTGTGATTTTTTGAAAATTTTAGTTTTCGAATTGTGTAATACCCGAGCAAAAATTAAAAAAAAAAATATAAAACGTGTCGACTAAATTCTACAAAAATTAAACAGGATTTGCAAATCATCGTTTTATCAAACTAAATGGAGTATTTGAAAATCCACCGATTATTTCGCGAGTTGTGAATTTTTGAAAATTTTAGTTTTCGAATTGTGTAATACTCGAGCAAAAAAAAAAAAAAATATAAAACGTGTCGACTAAATTCTACAAAAATTAAACAAGATTTGCAAATCATTGTTTTATCAAACTAAATGGAGTATTTGAAAATCCACTGATTATTTCGCGAGTTGTGAATTTTTGAAAATTTTAGTTTTCGAATTGTGTAATACCCGAGCAAAAAATAAGAAAAAAAATATAAAACGTGTCGACTAAATTTTACAAAAATTAAACAGGATTTGCAAATCATCGTTTTATCAAACTAAATGGAGTATTTGAAAATCCACCGATTATTTCGCGAGTTGTGAATTTTTGAAAATTTTAGTTTTCGAATTGTGTAATACTCGAGCAAAAAATTTAAAAAAATATATAAAACGTGTCGACTAAATTCTAAAAAAATTAAACAGGATTTGCAAATCATAGTTTTATCAAACTAAATGGAGTTTTTGAAAATGCACCGATTATTTCGCGAGTTGTGAATTTTTGAAAATTTCAGTTTTCGAATTGTGTAATACTCGAGCAAAAAATTTAAAAAAATATATAAAACGTGTCGACTAAATTCTAAAAAAATTAAACAGGATTTGCAAATCATAGTTTTATCAAACTAAATGGAGTTTTTGAAAATGCACCGATTATTTCGCGAGTTGTGAATTTTTGAAAATTTTTGGTTTCGAATTGTGTACTACTCAAGTGAAAATTTAAAATAAAATATATAAAGGGGTGAGGGGTATATTGTATAAGTGGCTCTACCATCAACATGTTCCACGAGCCGCCACTGGTAGTGGGTACTGTCTTACATTATTAATTTGTTCATTTATTTCCGTTTATTCATATAAATATACGATTATAAAATAACAGCCGTGTGTAACTGAATGGCTCAGCCTAAGTAAAAAAAAAAGTTTTAAAACAGTGTACGAAGACTGATACTGTCAAATAATTAGGGTAGCCAATATTAACACATTTTAAATTTCACATGTAAATCCCTATATAACTAAAAATTAAATACGTCTTTATTCAGACCATTTGTTTGAGTGTATAATAAATTTGGTTAGGGTCTTTCTGCCCTGTAATTGATTCCATTTTCTAGTAATTTTTCGTAAATTGAAAACGACTGTATAAATCCGATATCAAAGAGAAAGAAAAAAAATGCTCAAGCGTACGAATGTAATTGATACACACGTAGACGTGTAAATGACGGAAGGGGTCTTAAAGGCTTGTCAATCAAAAGGCGGGGAATCGAACCCCCGTATTTAAACCCCGCGGGGTATCAACTCCAGATTGATTTTAACTTATTACAAGACGTTCTCCTCCCATCAACGCGCCCATTAAGAACTCACTCTCCGAATGCTGAGGGTTCTACATGATGTATTATTATTGATCACTGCCTATTTGTATATTTACACTAATAACCAATTTCACAATAACACACTACTGATAATAATCTGGATGCGCATACGTTACCCCCACAGCGCGCGAATATTAAACTGGAATTTTCGATTTTCCGACACGTTATTTATAAATATAAGTCTATACTTTTTAATTTACAGTTTTTGCTCATTATTAAACTGTTTGTGGTAACATTTTAGTTGTCGCGATTGGCAGTACTTAAACGTGACATATGTCGACATCAAAATGTAAAATTGCCGTTAATTCATAGGATAGTTGGAACGTTCCAATGCGTTACACACTGAATATGTTCGAATGCATATTCGGGAGTTCGCCACCAATACCACTAGAGTTAAAGATAACGGAGGCGTCATATTGTTCAGTTTTTACCCGCGTGGAAAATGTAGGAACTCGGTGACAATGGCCGGACGCATGAATTCACTTGGCTCTCGGTGACGACGTTTAGGCAACACAACATACACAGAGGAAAGCTTGTAATTTATTATATGTATTATCACTTTGTTTGCAAAACGAATATCACGGAAGAAACAGCGAGAGTATAATGCATGTTTCATTCGCGGCGAAAAAGAGCCGCTTGAGTCGGAGTATTAATTCGTCGTAGATTTTTAATTAGCGTCGATCGATGCCTGACACGAGGAACGAGAAACAAATGTAAACATAACCTTAAATTTCGATTATCATTTAGGCGTTGGATTATTTTATAGGCTTAAATTGGTTACAACTTACGTGGAAATAGTTTGTTTATCGCACCCTTGGCAACCTCCCTTATATTTGGAGGTGTGTAAGTAATATTCTTGATATAATATGTTTTAAAATTAACTATTGAAATCGCCGTGGAAATACGTATGTCAAATATTAAATTCGTTCGAAAGGATCAAATGTTTTTAGTGCTGCCAAATGTTAAAAGATAAAACTCACTAGGTTTAAGTATATATTTTATTTTAGAAATAAATCCTTAACTAAAACCAAAGTGGAAAAAATAGTATATTATACTTGTTTAATAAGAGGCATTGTGGGGCACTCGTTCCCAACTCGTGCCACAATATACCTTCTTAATAAACTTGTATAATAATGTACTAATCTCTACTCATTATATGTGCTGTAATGGGATTCATTATGAAAGCCATTATTGATCAAAAACTATTAAAATTAATAATTTGACTTTTAATACGAATTTTTGTAGATAATGTCTGATAATACGTGTGCAACTTGTATATTTATAATAATTTTTAAGACGCATACAAATTGAGACGTTAATCGAAATAGTTAGAGGTCCGTCCGAGAAGTGTGTGTGTGTGCACCATTAATGGATTTCTTGAGGTATCCATCTAAAGTGGGGGAGGCGGTGTTTCGTCTCTTTTTTTTTCTTCTCCTCAAACTCTCATTATTGCACTCAATCATATGTCAAATAGTTTGAAATACTTCGACGTTCTCACACTTATCATAAAGAATAATCAATCGTTATTTTCTAGTCTCGGCGCGCGGAATCAATAAATGCCGCCGTGATTTACATTCACACATTAAGTTTGCACTTAAAATCCCATTCGTGCGATTAGGAATTATCGTCCGCACGTCGTACAATCCGTTCAAATTTATTTCATTTGGAGATGATAATAATGGGTTGGTCTCTTCCATGCGGAGAGCGAATTATGATCATGGGTATTGGAATAATTGGATCAATACTCAATACATATTGTGAAGTTTGTTCCAAACATACAGGCTAAGTGGAAGAGCAGCATAAGTTGATCTCAACTGAGCTGAACTGCGCCTGTCCTTAAATGCACTATTTTATGTATTGTGTTTGCAACAATAAAGACAATTTATTATTATTATTATTATATTGGAATGAAATAAAATAAAAAATGTTAGGTTAGAAAAACTGTTGTAATAGAGTTAAAATGTTTGGTTAGAAAGACTATGTTATAATAGAGCAATGAACCAAAAACTGGAAGAAAACCGATATTTGGTTTTTTTTTTGTCAGATTTTATTTACCCGTTTGTAATTGTTCTAAAGGGTCTCTTGAAATTTTTTAATAATTCGACCAATAGTCCTTTCAGATGGACGATTATGTAAACCATAAAATTCACGTAATTTTCCAAAAACACTTTTCACAGAACGCTGATTTTCATAAAATAATTCAACAATTTGAACGCGTTGTTGTATCGTGTACGAAGCCATTTTTATAAATGTCATACATCACACTCTATATTTAATTTATTCTTTAAGAAGCCGTGCAATTTGAAACACCGTTTACTTACTTATGTATTGGGTTCCCCATAATAGGCTACCTATTTTAATATTTGAATTTTTTTTTTTCAGTTAACAAAACAAACTTTTTATTATACTAAATTACAGCTAACTCTTTGGGATTTATGACAACATAAATATTTGGCTAATTTAATTCTAACTTTTAAAAATCACGTCTTCTAAATGACCTCCACCAACTTCAATACATTTTTCAATATTAGATAAAAAGTGGTTCATTACACGGCGTAGCAAACCTTCAACTTCTTCACGAATTTTAACTTTGAGTTCCTCGATTGTACCTGGACGACTCGCAAACACTTTGGCTTTTAAATATCCCCACAGGAAAAAATCGGGGGACCTCGAAGGCAAATTTCCGAATCGAGAAATGAGTCATCGGCCATTAAACGTTTCTCGCAGAACTCGCATTGAGTTTCTGGCGGTATGAGCTGTTGCCCCATCTTGCTGGAATAGTAAGGCATTGTTTAGTAATCCTCGTCTATTTAATTCTGGAATGAGGAATGTCTCTGGCATGTTTACGTAGCGCTCGGATGTTACTGTTACAGCGCGGTTATTTTCATCCTCAAAAAAAATATGGACCAATAATACCAAAAGATCCTACTCCACACCACACAACAACTTTTAGATTATGGAGGTTCTGTGTAAAGATTTCACGAGGATTTTCATTTGACCAGTATCTAAAATTCTGTTTATTAACCATGCCGTTCGAATAAAAATTTGCTTCGTCGCTCATTAAGAGACTGTGAATGTAAATTCAAAATTTCTTGACAAAATGCTAACCTTGCATCTTTATCTTGATTTATAAGTTGCTGTGCCATTTGGTATTTATAGGGATGAAATTTTAAATCTCTTTGAAGAATTCGATCTAAGCTTCCCTTTGATATTCCTAGGATAAGGGTTTGTCGATTAGCAGACCTTTTAAGACTTCTCGTAAACGCAATTCTAACTCGTTCAATATTTTCTGGTGTACGAACTGTTCTTCTTCAAATTTTGTACAGAACCATTTTCACGCCAATGACGAACCCATAACTTAACAGTTTTAGGATTTGGCGCGTGACCTCTATTGTTGTTATTAAACTGACGCCGGAATGCACGCCTAACTTCTTCTATCGAATTGCTTCTTATGTAAGTTTCTACACAAAACACACGTTGTTGGACTGAGGAATCCATGAAAGTTAAATAATTATGATGAAAACTAACAAACTTCTCGTAGAAAAATAACGTTCCACAAAATTATTAATATAAAACTTATTTGTGACAGGTGCCTACTTGATCAATAATTAACTTAAATCCCAAAGACTACAGAATATAATCTCACAGAGATAAACTTGTTTAGTTATCTCGTAGGGAATTAATTAATAAAATAAAATGGGTAGTCTATTATGGGGAACCCTGTATAAAGTACCCACCGTTTATTATTCGTATTTGATCCCCGGCACCGGCCGCCCTGAGTGCTTCCTCCAGTTGCATCCTCCTTTTGACCTCCGTTTCCAGCTGCTCTTGAATTTGCCGCCTGTCCCTCCGTTCCCTCCGCAGCCGCTTCTGGACGAGGGCTGAAAATCAAAATAATTTATGAAAATTTATTAGCCGATAAGGAAATTCTTATGGACGCGGGGACGTGTAAAACTTGCTATTCAAAGTGATTTTCATGGGGTAATCGCACCACTACCGGTGGCAATTACAACGGGCTGAAGAACACGACGGTACATGTATATATTGAGGCAAAAAAAAAAACATAATTATCAAGATATAATCGATACTGTGGCGCATATTATACAGTATCCCGTTAACTTCGACAGTTGGACAAAATCTGATATGTAAGAACGGATCTCTTTTTTTACCGACTTATATGTCGTTTTTGAAAAGTTTAAAACACCCCTTTATCTCTGAGAGGTATTTGTGTTGTTTTGTCCATAGAAATCAGTGCTGTGCTTAGATTTTCAATCAACGGAGTCACTGACTCGATTCTTCGAGTCGGCTCACTTAAGAGTTACCCATCTCTACTCTCGATACCAGTGACGGTTCGCGGGTTTTTTTCTGGTACGGCTGAGGTAGCAGAGGTGGTAATACAGATATGTAGGGTCAGTTGCAGAGACGGCTGGCTGCGTGACCGCACCTATCTGTATTACCACCTCTTGTTCCTCGGCCGTACCAGAAAAAAATCCGCGAACCGTTACTGCTCGATACATATGTTTTCCTGCACTTTTAACGTAACTGAAACCGAGACCAACATAACTAGGTGTCAAGAGATCAGTTTCCAGTTCCTGAATACCAAAAATTTGGACGTAGTATTCACAGGATGGGTTAATAATAATTGTTCACGAGGCAATGGAACATGGCTATGAAGTCATGATACCACTTATATGCGCGCGTGTGTGTGTGTGTACGCGTCTATCTCTCAAAGAGCAAAGAGCAGTGTGTATAATGATTTTCAATCTGAAGATAGTATGGCCCCCCGCAGAGGGCAGAAGCATTAGGGCCGGTGCACGGCGGGAGATCGCGACCCGACCCCTACTCTATCTCGCTCTCTCTCTCTCTCGGCCTAGCAGCAACTAATTATAACACTCATTACCGAAGTTTATTAATCAATGTTCAATAGCAATCATAGCCATTGGCCCGACGTATTGTTCTCTCTGCGGCCGCCTTGTTTACGACCTCTTCTCTCGTACTCATCTCATCTCATCTCATCTATTCGTGATGGCCTCAAACACGATACGTACCGCGAGATTGCTATCCCTGCACTCTATGGGGACGTTCTTGACCTAAACACCATTCAATATTTCAATTGAATCAATATCAACTTTGGATAATCCTAAATGTTTTATTTTACACACACACACACACAGGTATTAAGAAATATTATAATTGAATTATCAACAAGGCTGAAAGACCTCTGGTCAATTGCCTGTTGAAGTCATTTATAAAAGTGTCTCAATAAATGTATTGTCTCTCTCTCTCTCAATATCAACTTTAGATAAAATGAACTATTAAATACAAGTATAATTATTCGGAATTAACAAATATTATATTGTTTTTTTTTTTAATTATAAGTAATGTACGACGGACTGTTCCTCGAGTGACATCTGATCTCCCTCTAGAAATATTATAATCGCACTATTATTTACTGGAATTAATCTTCTAATATTTCCCCAAATAGCCCCTGTATCTACGCCACTGAAGGGAACATCAATTTTATCACCTACACACTCGACTCTTCGGCCATACACCAAGGGCGAGGGAAATAAAATATTTCATGGCGAACATCCAATCAACATTTATAGATATTCCTTTATGATATTGATACATAAATTGTTGAATTGTGTGCGGCAAATATTGTCCGACACAGATACTAGCTGACTCGTACAAGATTGTCGCCGCCCGACAATAAAAGAGTTACGACAATAATAATAATCGATCATCATCGTCGTCATCATCCCACGCGGAGTTGCTCTCTCGCTCTCTTTCCCTCTGCAGTGATACGCATTTGATAATTGATCTGTACATTGTGATGTGTTGTGTTTAAACGCGTGTAATGTATGGTCAATTAAATTGTGATTGATTGATGATGATTGTTGTTGCTCTCGGTTGTATATTTGTTTTTAGCGGATCGGCCGGACAGGGGTGCGTGTGTGTGTTGTGTGGAGACGCCAGCAGTGGGTCTCGGTATATCGGTTTCAACTTCGAAATTAATAAAGACAATGAAACGCGCACCTGCGAGAGGCTTGTTTAATCCGACGATGTTTACTTAGCAGGTCGGGGACCTGGGATGAGGTTGGTTTTCAGTAATTTTACGTAATTAAATTCTCAGCAAGTATCAGGGTACAACATATAGGTATTATTTAAAAAAAAATATATACAGGGTGTCCTAAATAGAGTAGGATTGCATGGGTATCTTTCTTATTTTTAAAGCTAGAGATCTGGTTAAAAGGGCAATGTTGTGTAGTTTTCTATGCTGATTCAGATTATGTTGAGAAATTTTCAAAATCCCGAGCAGTTTAGAAAATATTTAAAAAAAACTGAAAATCGCGATTTTCAAAAAAATCAAATATCTCAATAATTATTAAAGATGCGAAAAAAAGTTCTAAATAAAAGTTACTTGGTTTAATTAGGCAAACATAGAAATCAAGTCAAAATAAAATTCAAGATGGCGGTTTCCGAGATATTAATACCAACTTTCTTATTTCAAATGGCCGCCATATTTGATTTTTACACGCATAAATAGACTTTTTTTTCTCCTTTCAACGATGTATAACAACCTATGTCAAAATAAAAAATAATGGAAATATTAATTGTTTAAATTTTAATTTTAATTTTTTAAATTATTTTTAAAGCAAATGTAACAAAACAAAAAGAGGTAATACAACCAAGTAGTAAAATAACAATAAATTATAAAAAATGCTCAAAATGTTGACCGTTATTGGCCAAACACAATTGACAGCGTTTTACAACACTGTCAGTTACTTTTCGCAATGTGTTGCGATTAATGCCGTTTATTGCCTCTGTCACTGCTTCGCGAAGTTGTTTCTTTTTCCAAATCCTTTGGGATGGAAGTATTCTTCGATTGTTTTTTTTTGGGAAAGCGTCGATCTTCGAATTTTTGATTTAACGCGCCTTCGAGTATTTCGGTAGGAAATTTGTCTTCACTTTTTCCAAATTCTTTGGGATGGATGTAAGCTTCGATTGTTTTAGGAAAGCGTTCGAATTTTTATTTAATGCTTTGCCCTACAGTATTGAAAGAAATTTGTCTTCGCTAGTTTTGGGAATGACAGGTTCTATTCTTTGAGTGAAAAGTGTGTCCACATTTCCATTCTTCATTCCATTCTGTCCATCAACACTATTTTGGGAGGTTGGCTTCCTGGTCGTCAATTTTTTTCTTCGGTTTTATCAGAAACAAGTGGATTTTCACTAATTTTGGGAATATGTTTTATTGTAATATTCGTAGCAAGAGGTGTGTTTTCAATTGTTTCCGACAGAGACCTGTCTTTACATTTGTTATCTTCGCTATTTTTTGCAATAAGTTTGATATTTATTTTCTTCGTGGAGGATGTATTGTTAATTGGTTTAGGTGGTTGATCTTCACTATTTTTGGGTTCACTTTTTTTGTTTTCCCTACTTTTAGTGAGAAGTCCGTCTTCACCACTTGCAGAAAAAAATTGTCATCGTGCTTATTTGGAACAAGAATATCTTCAATGGGTTTTCGAAGAAGAATATCTTCAATAGGTTTCGCAAGAAATCTGTCAACACTTCTTCCAGGAAGAAATCTATCGTCACTTCTTCCTGCAACTGTTCTATTTAGAAGATTTTCTCTTTCAACTTCTATTTTCTCGGTTGCAAGAACTGTATCCGCAATTGTTTCAGGAATTACGGAATTTTCAACCACCAGTTTGTCGTTGTTTTTTCTTCTTCTTGGTTTTCCTTTTCGGCGCAATCGCGACATCTAGCAGCGGTTTGTGCTCCATGAATGGATACGAAAAAAGTTATTATATACTTTTTTCGCGGGTTGATATAAAATGTAAAAATTTTCGGACTGCTTTTAGGCCGTGAAATATCACTTTTGCGGACTGGGCTTTAAAAATGCTTATTTATGCCTAGGCTGTAAAAGCAATGAGTCAATCAGGTGAGACTGCGTCATGTTATTTCGCCAATCAGATGAGACATCGCGTGAAATTCTCCTCGAGGTCATGGTGGTTTTTTTAGCTTACCTTTCTTTTTGCACTTCTTTTTCTCTTTTTGCCGGGGCCTGGTCGTTACCAAATCTGCAGCGGAATTATTATCGATTACTGGCTCGGCGGCATTTGTAAACAAACTTCGACCGTTTTGTTTTATGAAATCGGCAAACGATTGGATGATGTCCTTCTCGGAAACTAGGCTTTGGTCTTTGGGCGTTAATTCGACGCCCGAGTCCTCGTTTCTGTTCTTTCCGGGCATCGATTTGACGACGGAAGGAATTTGCAGCACGATGTTGAGTTTGTTTTCCTTCGTTTTAACCGTTGGAATTTGAAGCACTGTGTTGACGACTTCCTTTTGTGGAGTGTTCGGTTTGGGGATTTGAAGGACGTCTTTGGCTAGAACGGCCAGCGGGATTTCATCTTCCGAGTCGGAGGTGTGTTTCTGCTTGGTGAAACTCTTGTTCTCCAAAACGTCCGGTTCGTCTAAATTGAGGGTTTAAGGGTTTCTCGGTTTGCTCAGACCGTTAATTTTCTGCAGTGGGTTGAAGAGTTTGGCGATCATCGGCGGTTCGGGGAAACCGAAGACATCTTTCAAAATTGGGGTTTTAATCAAGTTAGGCTGTGTTTCGCCGGTGAAACTGAAGATGTCCTTCATTACGGGTTACTCTCAATTAAGCGAATAATACGTTGTAATGTCAAACAAATTTCCGGGCGACTTCTATTGGTCGACGCGGCGTCTCATCTGATTGGCGAAATAACATGACGTAGTCTCACCTGATTGGCTCATTGCTTTTACAGCCTAGGCATAAATAAGCATTTTTAAAGCCCAGTCCGCAAAAGTGATATTTCACGGCCTAAAAGCAGTCCGAAAAATTTTACATTTTATATCAATCCGCGAAAAAAGTATACAATAACTTTTTTCGTATCCGTAACGGTTTACGATATTTTTGAGTTCAAAATAAAAGTGTACTAAAAGTTTATATTGTTATAACTTTTGACACAATGATTTTCTGAGCCTCTAGTAAAGACCAAAAGCCATGTCTTGATAGCCTTTATAATTAAATAAATTCAGAGTTACGAACAGGTTGAATATTCATTTATTCAGGCTATATTTCGTTTTGAATTTATTTAATGCTTTCTGCAACAAGTAAGGTTGTTTCTAATTTACTTTATAATTAATGTGAAATTCGCTAAAATCCCTGATGAAAATATTCTTATTTTTATGGAATCTTGAAGTGAAATTAATTTTAACTAAATCTGAAAAATATCAAGTTTGTATCAATTATTTCTGTATTTTTTTTTGAGTTCTGGGAAAATGCACAACTTCAGAATTTCATCAAGTTCTGTTCTCGTGCAATTATTTCAAACTCCTGTGATTTTTATGGAATCTTGAAGTGGAATTGATTTTGAGTAAATCTGGAAATTATCAAGTTTATATCAATTGTTTTTGTATTTTTTTTTTCTGGTGAAATAAAGACGCAACTTAAGGATCATAATTTGCTCCATTCTCGTGCGATTATCTGGGAATCTACTAAAACGGTGTTTTTAGATTTTGCTTGTAAGATGTAATACAATCGATTTTGTGCAAATTTTGAAAGTTCCAAACTTGGAAATTGTTTTCGTATTTTTCCCCAGCAAGGAAAAAGACGCAACATCAGGATTACAATTAGCTCCGTTCTCGTGTGATTATTTGGAATCTAACAAAGGGGTGTTTTTAAATTTTAATATTCATACAGTATATTTAATTTTAAGTTTACGGGGTGCGCCAATGGTGTCTGTGTTTTTTTTTACTTCCTCCGTTACGAAGTACGAGAAAGTATTGTGATCGTGATTTTTTGTTCAAATTTTTTTTTTACGGAAATATCCGTTTTGGGGTCCCTAGATGCCATTTCAACAATTTCGGGAAAAAAAAAATTTCGTGTCTGTGTGTGTGTCTGTGCGCGCTGTATCTCAAAAACTAATACAACAATTAACATGAAACTTTGAACATAAGCTTTATTTGATAATCTGAAGAACTGAAAAGCTTTTGGTAAAATTTCGTGCACCGGAAGTGAGTGTTTACCTTAACTGTTTTTTGTTTTTTGCCAATATTTTCTTAAATATGAAAAATATCACAAAAACATTTTAACAAATTTTGAAGACAACAAAGAACAAATGAACATATTTTACTTGAAAATATTTTTCATAAAATCATTGCTATTCGAGAAAGAAAAACATTTTTTTTTTTTAATTTTTGGTTTTTAATTATGAAACGATAATAGTTACAGCAAATTTATGTTAATAATAATTGTAGAGAATGCTAAAATGAACAACTTATAGAGAATAAGTTTTTTTCGAAATCCCTTTAGTTTTTGAGTAAACTGAGTTTTTGAATTTAAGTATTATTTTTCCATATTTCATAATTTTGACGTTTTAAACGTCAGTTTCGTCCGAGATTACACAACGCTCGATGTACATTTAAAATATGATTTCAATTAAAAATAAACCATGAAAACGTAAATATAAATGATACGATCAAGTCGGAGAAAGTAACATGGATGGCCACATCACAATTTTTTCGATTAAAAAAGGCGTAACTTCAGATACACAACCAATTTTGTTCTCGTGTGATTATCTAGTAATCTAGTGAAAGAGTTTTTTTAGCCTATAACATATAATACAATCGAATTTGGGTAATTTTTTCAAGTTTCGAGGGTGCAACAGTTGCTTTTGTATTTTTATTACTGATCAAGCAAGGTCCAACTTCAGGATTAGAATTTGCTCTGTTCTCGTGTGACTATCTGGGAATCTAGTGAAAGGGTGTTTTAAGATTTTGTCTACAGCACGAAGTACAATTAATTTTGAATACATCTTTAGAGGCTGCAGCAATTGTTTTTATATTTTTATTTTTAGATCAGGGAAAGGCACAATTTTAGGATTATAATTTACACTGTTGTCGTTGTTTTGTATTTAAATAATAGACGTAATGTAATTTTAATTAATAAATAAATTCGAGACAACCCCACTTGTTGCAGAAGCATTGAATAAATTTAAGTAATTTTAATTGTTAAAAAAAAAATATCGAATATCAAACCGTGGAAAACTTTTTTTCACTCTCTCCCAATTAGTTTGGTGCTATCGTGTTTTCTGATGGATTAAATTTGTAATTTCCCGAAATCCTCGAGCAGAAAAAGGAAGGTATTAGATGTCGGTCGGTCGGCCACGGAGGAGGTCAGTAAATCTGATACCTGTATCAGTGAGAGGGGGCGAAGGCAGAAATGAAATAGAATTGTTATCGTGTTGTGTTCAGTCGGGGATCATAAATAGGGGCGCTTTTAGCGGAGAGGAGAATCTTCGAATCAAGTTTTATTGGCCGAAAAGCCAAAGATATGTGTACATGTGTGTGTCTGACTGTGTGTGTGTGTTCCTCCTCGACACACGGTGACGCTTTCACTGTGACTGATAGTTTTTATATTGCCCCGCTTTGGTCCAGTTCGTTACTCACCCCCTCGAAAAGGAAACGCATGGGCGTAGTCGGATGTTATTTCTGTGGAGGGATTTTAATTTCTGTGTTTGGTATAATTGATATAATTATTAATCAATAGAGTACATGGATATTTGATGAAAGCAAGAATAGTTTAAGATATGTTAGGCTTTTGCAAATAAATATTGAATTGAGAATAGTATATTTTGTAATAAGGTTAGAATGGAAATTTGATGCGAGTGGAAACCACGAGCATCAGAATTTTCATTTTTACCGAGTAGCAGACTATACTTTCTCCTCGACCAGATAAAATAGACTAATAAATTAATGAACACAAAGAACTTACGTTTTATCACGTTTGTGGTTATGTTTATGGTATTTTGACAATTGTGATATCCAAGGCTAATTGTTTTATTCGGAACGGTGGGAGAATATTCATTCCATTAGTTGTTATGGAATGAATTACATGCAAAACGCATAAGCGTATAGTGTTGAGAGAGAATGTGTACGTTCTACGATCAAAATTTATTTCAGAATACTTAAATTCTACAGTGGTCGTGGAGAACAGATATTATCATTAGCACTTACTCTTCCGATGCTTTGGTTACTATCCTTCCGTTGCATTTTATTTATTCAACTTTCTGTGCACACTTTAAGTTTATTTTGTTCCATTTTCACTAAACTTTAAGAAAACGTAAAAGAATCATTCAACTGGTTCTCCATTATTATGTGTCCTGACCTTCACAATTTTTTTTATTTGTCTTTTTTATATGCGAATATTTCCGTCACTTAATCGTGCCAGGGAAGTTTCCCAGATGACCGTTTTCGATTCACGCTCTGTCCTGAAATGTTGTAAGTGATGCCAATAAGACATTCTGAAAATTATAGTGTTAAAAAAATGGCGATGTGATAATCGTACGATTTAAGATGTCATACGACCATGGACACCGGCGATAACTTTTCCTTAATGAAATTTATCCCCCGAGCGTGGGACTCGAACCCACGACGCCTCGCACCGAAAGCGGGAGCTACACCGCTTCGTCACGGACCGCAAGCATATTGTATCATTGGTATAAAAACATTTGCAGTTAACTGTTTGTGTACAAATGAAGATTAAAAATAAAATCTCTGCTATGATCTTGATTAATACCATCTGACATCATTTGCTCTGCAATACGAATACAAATTTTGTATTGTCGGAAAAAAATACGCCCTTCTGTTGACAGGATCTTGTTGTATCAGTGGTATAGTTTATTGGCAGTCTTTAATTAAAGTTCAATGAAAGAATTTATTCTTATTAGTTCTAATGTAACGATTTGTGACGATTTTCATATTTAATGTCTGGTCTTATGTAGTTATCGCATCTGTTATAATTATGTGCACTGTAAACATTATTTTTTGAAGGAATAATAGTATATTATTAAACGAGTGAGAAAGTTGGCCATTGCCACGAGGGTGAAGTTTGCAACACTCGCCTACGGCTCGTGTTGCAATTTACCCGGTCAAAACTGACCATTTTTAACTGCGAAAAATGGAAATTTTCAAGTGTGAAAACTGACAATTTTCAACTGCCAAAATCGACAATTTTCAAGTATCCGAAAGATAATTTTCAAGTCCTAAACAGACATTTTTTAACTGCAAAAATTGCAATTTTTAACAGTTAAAAATTGAGAATTTTCAATTGAAAACGACTATTTTCAACTGTCAAAAAGGACCTGTTAACTGCTAAAAACGAAAATTTTCAAGTGTGAAAACTGACCATTTTCAATTACCAAAAATAATCGTTTTCAATTGATAAAGAGACAATTTTCACTTGTCAAAAATGACCAATTTTAACTGCTAAAAATTACAATTTCCAACTGTCAAAAATGACCATTTTCAAGTGTCCGAATGACAATTTTTAAGTACTGAACCAGACAATTTTTAACTGCAAAAATTGCAATTTCCAACTGCCAAAATAAAAAAATTTCAAGTGCGAAAAATCACAATTTTCAAAGGTGACTATTTTTAACTGCTAAAAATTATAATTTCCAGCTGTCAAAAATGTACATTTTTAAGTGCTAAAAATAAAAAAATTTCAAGTGTGAAAACTGACCATTTTCAATTACCAAAAATAATCGTTATCAACTGATAGACAATTTTCAAATGTCAAAAATGACCATTTTCAACTGTCCAAATTGATAATTTTTAATTACTAAAAATTACAATTTCCAAATGTCAAAAATGACCATTTTTAACTGCTAAATATAAAAATTTTCAGTTGTGAAAAGCGACCATTTTCAACTGCCAAAAATGACAATTTTCAACTGCCAACACTTTCTCACTCGTTTAATAATATACTTTTTCGCATCATATTAAATAATTACCAGAGTTTTCTGTTTGTATTAAATTATAACGAATAATTTTTCTATTTGGAAATTGCGACAGTTCGCTGACAAAAAACGAATCGTAACCATAGTAACAACTAAACTGTTGGGCAATGAAACCGCTATCATTTGATTGGACGTCACCTGTGGAGAAAATGATTCGGCCGAATAATGGACAACTTTCTCAATCAAAAACGATTTAACAACGTTTATATTATTTAATAAGATGCGAAAAAAATTATTATTATTATTATTATTAATGACTTTATCTATTTCAAAATCATTTGAGACAAAATAGTGCAAAAAAACTCCTATTTTACTGTTTCTTCCAATACACAGTATTCCTAGCCTAGATTGTTAAAAATTCGCACTTTGATTCGCCGCAATTTAATTTGAAAACTCCACTTCCCCAAAGTTGCTTAAAAAATATAAAAACAATCTGCAAATATTGCAAATTTACTTCAAATAAATTCTGCTATCATTTTTCTAGCGAAACTATAAGTATTTCCAGCCTAGATTGTTAAAACCTTACACTCACAATTCGTCGCAATTTAATTTGAAAATTTCATTTCCTCGAAGTTGCTTGAAAAAAAAATATATAAAAATGGTGATGTGGCCATCGTGTTACTTTCTCCGACTTGATGGTGTCATTTATATTTACATTTTCATGGTTTATTTTCAATTTAAATCATATTTTAAATGTACACCGAGTGAATGAAACTGACGTTTAAAACGTCAAAATTATGAAAGATGGAAAAATTACACTTCAAATTAAAAAACTCGATTTACTCAAAAACTAACGAGATTTCGAAAAAAACTTATTCTTTAGAAGTTGTTCATAAGTTTTTTTCGAAATCCCTTTAGTTTTTGAGTAAACTTAGTTTTGAATTTGAAGTATAATTTTTCCATGTTTCATAATTTTGACGTTTTAAACGTCAGTTTTATCCGAATCTACAAAACGCTCGGTGTACATTTAAAATACGATTTAAATTGAAACTAAACCACAATAGCGTAAATATAAATGATACCATCAAGTCGGAGAAAGTAACATGATGGCCACATCACCATTTTTTACCTATTAAGAATGATAAATATAAATGATTTGAATTGCCTTGGGCAAAAGTGCGTGCCGGTAATCTATCTATTTATTGATGAGATGGCGGTGGTGAGTGTCTGGTGACGATTATGCCATAAAATAAACAGTATTATAAATGGGCAACGGTATCGATAGTATTGGTGGAAATGAGATTGAGAGTTATTTATGTGTGGACCACCAGCAGGCAGCAGTGCAGGTTGAACAAGCGGCGCCTCCTTCGCCTCTTTGAGACGCACCGGACCGAACAGGCTCCTTATTACCTTCCTTTGTGCAACTGTCATATCCACTCATCCTCACCAATGATTAATACCATTCCCAATATCTACAGGTAATTAAATATACGTATATATGTCCGTATACAGGTCCGACAGAAAATTGGAAACGTATGTTTTATCATTAACTTCTCGGAAAATTTCACCCTTGCAAAAACTTTTTGTTTTATTTCTAACCTAAAAAAGTTAAATTATGTGCCTGTTTATTTCAAAACGTAATGAATCTCGAATATTACTTGCACACCTCCGGAAATAAACAAACGATTTCGTAATTATGAAGCCAATTTATGCTTCGTACTTGCTTAAATATTTATATAAACTTAAGGTTATGTTTACGTTTGTTTCTGATTGGATGACCGATGAATTTGTTGATTACAAATTACTACTTGATTATTAATTAATATTTGACTATTCGATTGTTGCGTCGCGTGGTAATTGTACGGAGCCGAGCCGATTCTAAGATCGAGGAACCCCTCCGCGCACGCTGCTTAAGCAGGTCAGCATTGTTGTTGAGTTCAGAAATTTTGGGTGTTATAACTCGTGTAAGACCGATCGACGCCAATTAAAACCACCGACAAAAGCGACTCTATTTCGCCGCGAATAAAACATACATTGTACTCTCGCTGTTTCTTCCGTGATATTCGTTTTGCAAACAAAGTGATAATATAATAAATCACAACCTTTTCGTCAGCGTATGTTATGTTGCCGATTTTATGTCACCGAGTTCCTACGTTTTCCACGTCGGTAAAATGTGGACAATATTACGCCTCCATTTTTTTAACATTGGTGGTACAGGTGGCGAACTTCCCAATATGCATTATTGAACATTTTCAATATGTAACGCATTGGAGGGTTCCAATCAGTGTTGCCAACCCTGGATCTACCGACATATCGGCATACCTTTCTACGATATTCTACCGATCTACCGATTTTGTCTCAGATATATTGACAAATCAACCGGAAATGTTGATTGGTAAAATTTGAATTTGCTTTCACATACTTATCACTAGAGAGAGGATTTTATGCAAAGTGCATATTTTTGCATATTTTGCATATTTACCCCTATAATGCACATTTCGTCTTTTAATGCATATCTTACATTTTCTTACGCGGCACACATTGCAAGTGTAATTTTCGATTTCGGACATGAACCAACATCTAGTCATTCAAAGAAATACCGGCCAAATATCAGAATAATTGCCAATTCGTCCTGCGATAAACGAGTTACAAATTTTTGACATTTTTGACAACTAATACTTGGACATCGGAAAAAAATAGGAAACGTGTAAAAGAAATTTTACATAAATTGAACCTAATTCAAAAAATATCGCTCTTTTAAACAAACTTTGGTTTTTTGAAAATCTATTTGTTTTTAAGCGAGTTAGAAATTATTAATTTTCAAACTTGGACGTTTGAAAATAAAAAAAAATGAAAATAACAGGAAACGCATAGAAAAAAAAATTCCAAAAAATAAACCTAATTGACTCTTCTAAAACAACTTTGGTTTTTGAAAATCCATTTATTTTTAAACGAGTTACAATTTTTTTAAATTTTTGATAACTAGTACTTGAACGTTGGAAAATAAAGATAAAAAGAAAAATAAAAAGAAGAAAAAGCAAACCAAGTCTAATTTAAAAAAAACGTATATTCTTCTAAAATTAACAAATTAGAAACAACTTTACTTGTTGCAGAAAGCATTAGATAAATACAATAAAACGAAATGTAGCCTGATATGAATATTCAACCTGTTCGTTAGGTTGAATATTCATATATTCAGGCTACATTTCGTTTTCTTGTATTCTTCTAAAATTAGTTGGGGTTTTGAAAATCTACCTCTTCTCAAGACAGTTACAGATTTTTGAAGATTTTGATTTCTGAAACGTTGAAAAATTGAAAACGTGTAAAAATGTTTTTCTTTTCAAAAATGATTCTCGCTTTTCTAAATACCTTTGGTGTTTAGAAAATTCACCAATTTTCAAGCGAGTTGCAGATGTTTCAAATTTTTGATTTTCGAGTTGTCTAACATTCGGACATTCAAAGAGAAAAAAATAGGAAACGTGTAGAAACAGTTTCACTAAAATTAAACCTAATTAGGAAAATATCACTTTTCTCAAAAAGTTCGGTTTTATCCACTTTTTTTTTTTAATTTTTAATTTTCGAACAAATAATACTTGTTGAGACTGAGACATTGAGAGGTTGGAAAAGAAAATAATATTAAAAAAAATAATAGGAAACGTGTAGGAAAAATTTAGTCTAATTAACAAAACATTATTCTTCTAAAATAAGTTGAGATTTTGAAGATACGCCTCTTTTCAAGAGAGTTGCAAATTTTTGAAATTTTTGATTTAATACTTGGAAAATGAAGAAAAATTAAAATATTATAATAAAACACTTTCAACTTTGTTTTGTATAACTTATATATTTATTTTTGTGACTCAAGTTTCGGTAATACAATTACCATTTTCAAACAAGAACAAGAAACACTTCTTGTTTAAAAATGGTAATTGTATTACCGAAATTTAAGCAACAAAAATAAATATATAAGTTATACAAAACAAAGTTGAAAGTGTTTTTATTATAATATTTAAAATCTATAACGATGTAGAAGCCTCCAGCATAAACAAAAATTAAAATATAAGAAACATGTGGAAACATTTTTACAAAAATTAATTCTAATTAACAAAATTGTGATCTTCTAAAATAAGGTGGGGTTTCGAAAAACCGTCTCTTTTATGTTTTTTTTTTCCAAAAATTATTCTCACTCTTCTAATATACTTTTGGTGTTTAAAAATTCACCAATTTTCAAACGAGTTGCTGACGTTTCTAATGTTTGATTTTTGAGACGACGAACATTCGGATATCGAAAGAGAAAAGGTAGGAACATGTAGAAACAAAAATTATACATAATTAAGAAAATATCACTCTTCTAATTATAAAATAACTTGCGTTTTTGAAAATCTATTTATTTTTAAACGAATTGTGAATTTTTTAAAATTTCGATTTTCAAACTTCGTATAATTGGACATTGGAAAAGGAAAAAAAATAGGTAACATAGAACGTTCACATATTTTTGTCGGTTTAGTTTGAAATATGCGTAACGCAGCAGAGGTAGAACGAGAAAGAAATAGTTTAGGGCGTCCAGGAAATTCTTATACAGGGTAGGGTGTATTTGAAATAACGAACAGGCATTTAAGGGCACATACACAAAATATTTGTGAATCCATTTCCGTCAAAATTTATTCGAAATTTTTTTTTTGAATTTTCCTAATTTTTCGAGGTTTTTTTAAACATTTTGAGAACCGATGCTTTTCTCATTTAATTAGGTCTGCATGGAATGTGTGTTTGTTTATTTAAAACGCGAGATACGATTTCTTGCCTTCGAAATTTGAAGTGTTATCGCAACGTTTTTTTTTTTTTGTAAAAGATAAACCGTCCTCAAGTTCATTGACGCTTAAAGAGCCGAACTCAGATATTTCCTACGCGCTTGTTGTAATTCGATATCTAAATCCGATGCCGTTTAAAAATTAGGTCACATTACCACTGCTTATTTTCACTCATTAACTTTAATAATTAATTCCGGGCTTTTTGTTAGTTATAAACAAAATAATTGCGAATATTGTTTAAAAATTATATAATCTCTTTATGGTTACGAGCCTGTTCATTATTTTAAATACACCCTGTATTTATCAGGTCTCTCCATAAAAAGAAATTTGAAGAAAACCAAATTTTCGTAAAATATGCGATTTTTGTATAATTCAATATTCGTCGTGGCATCGGCGAGGAAAATGGTTGTTTCAAAAAGTGATTTGTTAACTGTAGTCTTATTAATAAGATTACTAATCACAACAAGTATGGCAAATTATTGAGATTAATAAAAAATGTTTTTCTTAAAAATGTTTATAAATAAACTTATGTATTTTTTTAATGACATATTTCAATTTATTGCTTGCTAATTTGCAAATAATAATTGCATATTTTCGGGGTTTAAGTGCATATATATATACAGGGTGTATTTGAAATAACGAACAGGCTCGTAACCACAAAGAGATTATTTTATTTTTAAACAATATTCGCAATTATTTTGTTTATAACTGTAACAAAAAGCCCGCAATTAATTATTAAAGTTAATGAGTGAAAATACGCAACATGTTTGGGGGCAGTGGTAATGTGACCTAATTTTTAAACGGCATCGGCTTTTGATATCGAATTACAACAAGCGCGTAGGAAATATCTGAGTGCTCTTTAAGCGTCAATAAATTTGAGGACTGTTTATCTTTTACAAAAAAAAAACGTTGCGATAACACTTTAAATTTCGGAGGCAAGAAATCGTATCTCGCGTTTTAAATAAACAAACACACATTCCATGCAGACCTAATTAAATGAGAAAAGCATCGGTTCTCAAAATGTTTAAAAAACCTCGAAAAATTAGGAAAATTAAAAAAAAAAATTTCGAATAAATTTTGATGGGTTCACAAATATTTTGTGAATACCTGTTCGTTATTTCAAATACACCCTGTATATATGCACATATTTCAGCATTTTACAATGCATAAAATCCTCTCTCTACTCATCACCAATTGAAACAAAATCGCAAATCCGTAAGTCGGTGAATCCCCTCGTTCTCAGGGGATTCCCATCGGTACCATACGGATGGGACCTGCGGCCTCGCGTCGAAGAATTTCCCTATCTGTCAATTTAAAAAACTAAGGATATCTACCGACATTTCGTTGGAATTTAGACCGACAATTACTAAACACAGGTTGGCGACACTGGTTCCAATTATCCTATGAATTAATGGCAATTTTGATATCGACAACTGTCACCTTTGAGTACTGCCAATTTCGACAACTAAAATTTCACCAAAAAATAGTTACATAATGAGAAAAAATTGTAAAAATAAAAAACGTCATCGTTTTTCTATTTTTGATATAACAATTATCTCTACATCCGATGGGTAGAAGAGGAATGGATTATGAATGAATTAATGAATGATATAACAATAAGTTGATTATTAATCTAAAGTAGAAAAAGAATATTATACGGTAGACGCGATTTAAAATATTTAAATTGCATTTTGTTGTTTATAAATGTCTATCAGAAGTATATGCATTGGATGTATGAAGAAATTCATGCAACGTCCACACACACACACACACATGCAGACATACATATACATACATATCGAAGTCTAGAAACGTATCGATCATATATCGGCAGCCTTCCATCTTGAGAATAATCGTGCCGCGGGAGAGAGAGGCCGCCATACGTCTGGCCGGCGATCCGAAGGAGACGGCCGTATATATGCACATTATGCATTATAACCTGGTATTACCTTTCAAACGCGATTGGCTGCCACGACAATCATTGTATAAAGTCTAAGCCACTCCCTGGCTCATTTTCACAGTTGGACATGTAAAAATTACGGGTGGAATTCAGTCCGGTGCGGTGCGACTACGCGGCTGACCGACTGTGACTAATACATACATATGTAAATGTGTCCCGTGGTCATTATGGTACACTTTGTAATTATTTACACTCGTTTTATTTTTTTCTTTCTTTTTTACCGTGCTCGAATTATGCACATTTCGCCGTCGTGTTTTTCTTAGGATACGCGATTCTGATTATTCCATCCAAATTTCGACACCCACATGCACAAATAGATTTGCAAATTATCCACATAAAAATATTGCAGTAATCCCATTATTCAAAAGTCGTAAAAGTTGAGATTGTTATCTTAAATGATTACCTAATTTGTCCACATCATTTATGAGACAATACGAAATTATTTATGATTGATAATAATAGTTTCGATTTCAATGACAAATATATTAATTTTTGAACTGCCCCGAAATCTATATTTTACGAGCTCTATGCATAACCAGGAAACAGTGTTTCCCAATCTAGTACATCGGGAAACATTGTTTCCTGGTCTTCTACATCGGGAAACGCTCAAAAATTGATTGTACCATATTTACACGTTCAATGGCTTTGTAACTTTTACCTTGAGATGATGGAGGCTCTGATACTGATCGCATCAATTATAGTATTCACGGCGTCCCTAATTTGTGGCCGAGTACACGGTATTTCTAAGTTTTCACGTTATCAAACCTTTAGAAACGTCATCTGTCAAATTGTTTCGCTACGCAGTCATGACTTGCTTCGTTTCATATTTTGAAATTGAATTGGAAATATTCAATTCAATTCAATTCAATTCAATTTATCGGTGTTCTAACAGAGTTTTACACAAGTCACTTGATTACATGTAATAAAATATATAACTAAACCTAAGAGCATATAAATAAAAGTAATGATACTCCTATTTCTATTTGATGTTTATTGTTCGTTTCAAAAAATATCGTACAAAACTCATACGTAAACAATTATGCCGCGTTCGCTCAAAAGAAGGCACTCGCTCCTTCGTCCCTTTGTGCTTCAAAAATGCGTTCACGCGGGAACATTGTCTTCCCGCACTTAATTCTTAAATAATTATTATATCGAGCGTACAACAAAAATAGATTAGGATATATTAGTTCTCCAACCAACCCTTTTTCGTAAATAGTAGTTCCAGTAGCCTGTAGGATAAACGTCTTAATTTTTAATATTCGACAACATTCCTAATTTATCTCTCGGCCAACTCCGTATCAAAATCTTGAACGATTGAACATAAAATGAATTTGTGTAATGTTATGCATGCCCAAGAGAGGGCGCCACCGTGCATATGCGCAGAGTTTTTTTAATGAACAAGCGAATTTCTTTTATATTACATAATTCAGTGGTCTCAGTTGCTTAAATAATTGACTTATTTTATAGTTTTAACGTATCAATAAGATTTGATCTGTCATTGTTTTATACTTGTTGTGTTATCCCAAACGCTCACGAAAGGATGGCCAACTTTGAAAATGTATTCTACCAATAGATTGCAACTACCTATAAACAAATTGGGAATAACTTTACTTGTTACAGAAAGCATTAGATAAATACAATAAAACGAAATGTTTGTATTTTTATCAGCTTCTCAAGAGGGTTCAAAATAAACTGTAAAATATAGGGTGTTCCATTTAAAAAAAAACATAACTTTGTTCTGTTATGTATATTGGGACACCCTATACAAAAACATACACATTTTTAAAATATGTAGAATAAGTGTGGGTACCAGGTTATGAAAACTAAAAGTCGATATCTCAAATAGCAAATAAGTTATGGGGCTTTTACAGATCCCTGGGTCACCCGGTATGTCTAAAATTGTAGAAATTGACATTTTTGCGCCATCTGGTAGAGTGTTTTGCAAGCTATCCGATGCTGGACGTAGTTTATTTAAAAACCACAAACGTACACAGTTACAACGCTTTAAATTCGATTTATTTTATTGTTTATTGCAACATTGCTCATCTCCAGTTGCTTTTCTTTGTTTTTTTTTTCTTAAAACAACAAGTAAATGGACTGAATGATTAGTCACTTAATACCATCAGTTATCTATGATAAGTAATAAGAATAATTGTGAAAATAGAAGTTGTCGCGGTTGCTAAGATAAACAGTTTTTCGATTTTCTCAAAACATAATTTTTGGGCAAATGCTATTTACGAATTGTTTTGAATTGTTTTTACGATAACTGTTGAAAGGGTGGCCAGATTTGAAAAATTCTTCCACTAACAGATTGCAACTATCAAATACGTGTCGATAAGGTGAAAAACAAAAGTCCGATCTTCAATTGTGTCGCATTGCTTTTACGATAACTTGCATAATTTTAAAAATAGTTCCACCGGCAGATTACCAGTGACGTAGCGTAGAGGCCGCAGCAGAGAAGGGGTTCGACCCAAAAACAATATTTAATTTTTTTTTATTAAAAAATATTAAAATTATTTTTACTTTCTCCGTTACGAAGTACGAGAAAGTATTGTGATCGTGATTTTTTTTCAAATTTTTTTTACCGTAATATCCGTTTTGGGGTCCCTAGATACCATTTCATCAATATCTGGAAAAAAAAATTGTCTGTGTGTGTGTGTCTCTCGTTGTGCGCTGTATCTCAAAAACTAATAAATCAATTGATATGAAACTTTGAACATACGTCTTATTTGATAATCCGAAGAACTGAAAAGTTTTTGGTAAAATTTCGTATACCGGAAGTGGGTGTTTACCTTAACTGTTTTTTGTTTTTCGGCAATATTTTCTTAAATATGAAAAATATCACAAAAACATTTAAACAAACATTAAAGACAACAAAGAAATGAACATCTTTTATTTGAAAATATTTTTCATAAAATCATTGCTATTCGAGAAAAAATGTATTTTTTTTTTTTTCAATTTTTGTTTTATAATTATGAAACGTTAATAGTTACAGCAAATTTATGACAATAATAATCGTAGAGAATACCAAAATAAACAACTTCTAAAGAATAAGTTTTTTTCGAAATCTCGTTAGTTTTGGAGTAAACTGACTATTAGAATTTGAAGTATAATTTTTCCATCTTTAATAATTTTGACGTTTTAAACGTCAGTTTCATCCGAGTTTACGCAACGCTCGATGTTCATTTAAAATATGATTTCAATTGAAAATAAACCCCATGAAAACGTGAATATAAAGTTGGAGAAAGTAACATGATGGCCACATCACCATTTTTTGTTCTACTTTCAAGATTTTATCATTGCTTTTACTTGATTCACATAATTATCAGCAGAGTTGTAAATGTATGTGGTGCAAATAAATACTGTTAATACTTTAATACGTATATTCTAAACTGCATTAATTATATATTTCATGCACTATTTCAACTCTATGCGATATTTATTTTTATTTCACTTCCTCTTCGCGTTTAGCTTTTAGTCGAGTACAATCATCTCTCTTTGTTTTGTTCAACGGTTCTTAAGTGTAAAGTTAAATGAAAATATCCATTGTACTTTTTGATATATTACGCACCCAGTCACCTACACACACAGAGAAACATTTACCCCAAAAATTAACGGAATAAAAAATAAATAAAACAATAAATTCAAAAAACGAAATATAGCCTGAATATATAAATATTCCACCTGTTCGTAACTCTGCAAGCAAAATTAAGTCTTACTAAGAGTGGCACTAGCCAGGGAAGTAGTTGTTTCAATTAGTTATTTGTTTATAGTCTTAGTAAGACTTAATTTTTTGCTTGCAGATTAACGAACAGGTGGAATATTTATATATTCAGGCTATATTTCGTTTTTTGAATTTATTTAATACTTTCTGCAATAAGTAAGGTTGTTTCTATTTTAAATAAAACAATGTTTAAAACAATATATTCCCGAAATTATATTGGTGAAGGTTTAATTTAAGCTTAATTTCCGTGACGGGGCACAAGATTTGGCGCTACGCAACTGCAGATTGCAATTATCAAATAAGGAGAAAAACTAAAAGTCGACCATTATTTTTTTTTTGCTTCTTTCGCTTTTGCTTTTTCGAGATAACTAATAAAGAACGGCCAGATTTTTCACCGTAGTTATTTTTACTTTCTCCTTTACGTATTGTGATCGTGATTTTTTTTTTTTAATTTTTTTTACGGAAATATCCGTTTTGGGGTCCCTAGATGCCATTTCAACAATTTCTGAAAAAAAAAAAATGATTTGTAAAGTAGGACTAGATCACCTTCTTTAAATGAACATGTCCTATTATTAGTTTTGTTAAAATATTCCTTAGATTCCCTTTGTGCTTGTATTTGCTGTTCGTGTGACGTTTCTCTAATGATTTTTAATTTGTTTTTGTTATATCTTTTGCTAGGTCTGTATAATTTTATTTAAGTGTTGGTTTATTAATTAAATTTGGAATTTTCGGTTTTTATCAGAATATTAACATTTAGGCTATTTTTCATAAGTAAAACCACAAGAGGTTGATTTTTTCCGGAAAAACTTCACGATATTTTTCACGATAACTTTGTTGTTTATTAATTTCACGAGAGCAGAATCACGTCTTAAATCGCGAGACCGCAGGTTGAGCGATTTGGTGATTTTGCTCGAGTTAAATTTAACAAAACAACAAAGTTTGAGTGAAAAATTATGAAGTTTTTCCTGGATAAAAATAAAACTTGAGTGGTTTTTGGCATGATTATTTCATGAAAAGCAATTTCCTTACACACTTTTTACAAGTAAATATTTCTTAAACGGTTTTATTAATTGGTTTTATTAGTATTTGAAAAATTTGATAGATGGAACAGTTTCCAATGTTAAACACTATTTGTTCATCAATCATTTTTGAAGATTATGTGTTTTTGAAGTTTTTTTAGGTACGGTACCTGCTATTATATCGTCGATTTCACTATTCCTTTTTGCATCGAAACCCGAAATCTTGAATTACCTTAATTAATTTCACTGATCCACAAGATAATAAATTGAAAAGTTGGTGGGTTAATTTGACGTTTATATGTTTGTATTCCTAGTTTGCGTTACCAACGAGACACAGGAAAAACTTTTACTGTGCCTGTTCGGACTTGCCCAATCTGTCAGAAAATCGTCTCATTTGGCAGTCGATCAGAGAGAATTTCCGCCGCTGGAATCGAAGCATATTTTCTTCGTTAATGATTAATTATTATCACTGTATATATTACTATATGCGTTCAGTTATTAAACATTTTTGATAACAGAAACGTGACTGAGTCCAACTCTGCCTAGCATGGTGAAGTTTTTCCGGAAAAAATTCGTGGTACGATCCGGTATTTCCGTTTATTAAAACAAGTCACCTGGTACAATTTGGGAGTTCTGATTGGTTCTAAATGATTTGAATGAAATAATCAGCTTTATTACATGATAAAAATAAATTTATCACCGAATAAACTCTTCGCGACTATAAATGTATTCGATTTTTACAGTTACAAAGATCTACATATTGTAGAATGAATCCAATTTCATCTCAGATATGGACTAGAGAAACCCCAACTGCCCCGACCAGAAATTTCTCTCATTCGTTTTTTTTTCCTTTCCCCCGGAAAATTAAAATTTATATTGCTCCGCTCCCTCTCGCTTTCTCTCTCTCTCTCTCGTCGTATAGTATATGTAAATCAAATTTTCCGTATTATTTCTGTTAAAAAAGAGAAGCTATTCATATTCCTTTTTATTGTATTCAGCGAACAATGGCACATTTCTTAGAGGTTTTTGTGCAACTTTTCCCAAAGTCGAATGATGAAAAGGCTCCAGATAATTATTTCTCGGTCCCCGTGTTCCGTAAAATACAAAGTAATGTCATATATTTACTCAATTTTCTATGAAATCTCAAATTTTCAAAAGAAATTATTATAATCTCCCCTCCGGACATTTTATATATACGGGACGAGACGCGCGCGCCCGTTTTACGAACGCAAATAATTACCTTTTTTTATATTCGCATTGTCAGTCTCGTCGACATCAGCGTCGAGCGTTATTTCATATTCAAAAATTTATTTAATGAGAGAAAGAGAGAGAGAGAGAGAGAGAGAGAGAGAGATAATACATTTACTGAGACACTTTTACAAATGAACTTAACAGGCAATTGATTTGCCTTCAAGCCTACTTAAAAAAAATATTGGCATTGACAGCTTGGTCATCAGCAACAACCGATTTGTTATTATTTATTTCTATACATTTGGAGACGTTTAGTTTAAGCCTGTTATTTAATGATTTTTTTAGATTTTTTTAGGCCCGCGGTGGTCTAGTGGTATAGGTCCAGCCTCTGGGCCCCGTTGGTGCGGGTTCGAGTCCCGTCCGGACGGTCACTTTTTCAACACATAAAATGGACGTACGGGTCTCTGGGTGTCTAGTGTTTGTCCCCATTTCATTTAAATATGAATATTATTAATATAAATTGGTTGTGGCTGAATGCCCTAGCTGGCTAAGCCAATTCCCTATCATCCTCGATTCCCTAACCCGAACTCCTGTCAATCATCTTTCCTTAAAAAAAAAATAGATTTTTTTAGCTTATTAATGCATAAAAAAATTTGAGTGGATATTACTACTATTACCACTACTATTATTACACGAGTCGTGTATTGTCAATACATTTATTTCTTCCACGATATTCATAAAAATGCGTTGTCCTTGTCGGTCCGTATCTGAGGTGGAATATCAGAGAGATATAAATGTATGAATCTAAGGGTGGGCCCGGCGCCACCCTCGGAGTACATAAACATTCAATCAGCCGACAGAATCTATAATACCTATAAATACGATATCAATAAGCTACTCTCGTGGGGATTTCGGGGGGTGGGGTGGAAAAGCCACTGTTTTATCGTGAAATGTACCGAAAAAAGTTATTCGGGCAACTCGGAGCTTTGATATCGACATATAAAAACAGTGGGGTAGGTTTTCATAAAATATGCTTTTTTCTTTCGACGCACCCCCTCCCCCGCCCCTCCCGATATATTAAAGCCGGCGTAAATCATCTCCGGGACGTCGAGTGGAAATGCACACGGGCAGAAACTTAACTTGACATCAAATATTTTTTTACCATCAGAACACCTACAGATCAGTTTCGACGTTTCAGGTCTCATTAGGAAACTACTATTGGAATATGAATATTTCAAACAACGTTGAAGGTAGAAAACCGAAGGTGGCGGAATATATCGCCTGGTTTATACTGGATTCCCCATAATAGGCTACCCATTTTAATATTTTAATTAAATTTTTTTTTCAGTTAACAAAACAAACTTTTTATTACACTAAATTACAGCTAACTCTTTGGGATTTATGATAACATAAATATTTGGCTAATTTAATTCTAACTTTTAAAAATCACGTCCTCCACCAACTTCAACACATTTTTCAATATTAGATAAAAAGTGGTTCATTACACGGCGTAGCAAACCTTCAACTTCTTCACGAATTTTGACTATGAGTTCCTCGATTGTACCTGGACGACTCGCAAACACTTTGGCTTTTAAATATCCCCACAGGAAAAAATCGGGGGACCTCGAAGGCCAAGGCAAATTTCCGAATCGAGAAATGAGTCGTCGGCCATTAAACGTTTCTCGCAGAACCCGCATTGAGTTTCTAGCGGTATGAGCTGTTGCCCCATCTTGTTGGAATAGTAAGGCATTGTTTAGTAATCCTCGTCTATTTAATTTTGGAATGAGAAATGTCTCTAGCATGTTTACGTTGCGCTCGGATGTTACTGTTACAGCGCGGTTATTTTCATCCTCAAAAAAATATGGACCAATAATACCAAAAGATCCTACTCCACACCACACAAGAACTTTTGGATTATGGAGGTTCTGTGTAAAGATTTCACGAGGATTTTCATTTGACCAGTATCTAAAATTCTGTTTATTAACCATGCCGTTCAAATAAAAATTTGCTTCGTCGCTCATCAAGAGACTGTGAATTGCTCCTTGATGTAAATTCAAACATTCTTGACAAAATGCTAACCTTTCTTCTTTATCTTGATTTATAAGTTGCTGTGCCATTTGGTATTTATAGGGATGAAATTTTAAATCTCTTTGAAGAATTCGATCTAAGCTTCCCTTTGATATTCCTAGGATAAGGGTTTGTCGATTAGCAGACCTTTTAGGACTTCTCGTAAACGCAATTCTAACTCGTTCAATATTTTCTGGTGTACGAACTGTTCTTCTTCAAACTTCGTACAGAACCATTTTCACGCCAATGACGAACCCATAACTTAACAGTTTTAGGATTTGGCGCGTGACCTCTATTGTTGTTATTAAACTGACGCCGGAATGCACGCCTAACTTCTTCTATCGAATTGCTTCTTATGTAAGTTTCTACACAAAACACACGTTGTTGGACTCAGGAATCCATGAAAGTTAAATAATTATGATGAAAACTAACAAACTTCTCGTAGAAAAATAACGTTCCACAAAATTATTAATATAAAACTTATTTGTGACAGGTGCCTACTTGATCAATAATTAGCTTAAATCCCAAAGACTACAGAATATAATCTCACAGAGATAAACTTATTTAGTTATCTCGTAGGGAATTAATTATTAAAATAAAATGGGTAGTCTATTATGGGGAACCCTGTACAATTAATTGGGATTAGTACAAGAATCAGGCGATAGATGCCGCCACTAACGGTGTTTGGAATATTTATAACCACCGACAGCTATAGGAATATGCCAACGGCTGCAAATATAACAATAATAATGCAAACGTTAAATGATTAAAAGACTGGTTTCGTCCTTTCAGACCTGACGAAACTGGTACCTGTCGGTGGAGAATTCCGCTCAGATTGGATTTAATAATAATATTCTTCTTTATTCACAAAATAATGCACTAAAAACATAAGTATTAACACATTATAAAGAATAACGTCAAATAAAAAACAGAAAGAATGACTACTGCACATTGCAATTAAACTAAACTAAACTTAGTACCAATTAAAATTCTATTATCTATCAATATGCGGTTGTCTGTCGGTTTTGATTTGCAAATAATATTATTTACTATAGACCATGTAGTCTTCATTTTGTTTTGACTTGACAAGAGAGTATGTTCGATTCTATCACGTTCAGCGCTTTGTAATAACATATTATATTTTTTATTTAATACATTGTACTGATGTTTAGCATCATCGCTAAAATATTTAATGACTAGTAAGCAATAAAGCATCCGCTTGCATTCAGATATTTCAGGAGATCTTACTATATTGAGATTTTTTTTTAATTTGCAGTTTCTCATAATTTTAGGGCAACTTTCATCCAAACATTTGTTTATAGTTTGCATGAATTTTTTCCAACTACATTCTAAGTCATCAATTGCATAGATTTCATCCCATGTACAATCATATTTGAGCAAATTTACAAACTGTGAAATATTAGCTTTGTTGTAAGCTCTCATTGAGGTGTTTGTTGTTTTGGAGAGTGTTTCATATAAAGAAAATGATAACTTTTGAGCAAGATGATCTGACATGTGTGTTTCGAATACCAATGTTTTGTACTCTCTGTCCATATTAGTCATAATATTATCTATTACAGATGACTTGGCACTTGAAATTCGCGTAGGGATTTAGTACAACATTCGGGCAATAGATTCCGCCACTTTGGCGATTGTAACTTGACATCATCACGAATATCATTGTGCGATGTATTCGTTTGCACAATGATATATCCGTTGTAAACATTGAAACTGTGAGATATATCGTTATGTTTTTCTTGGTAGATTTGCTTTGTGATACTTTTTCACTGTTATTTTTAACGAAATTGTGATATCCTAGTATGTTTTATTGTAAAATTGTCCAATGGTTAAATATTATAGTTATATTTTTAAATTTAAGAACAATGTTTTAAGTTTACTGTAATAACAGTTGACTTGTGAAAGACTCTAATGTAGTTATTGTCACCAATAAATATTCTTTTCTATTCTATTCTATTCTCCGAGAAAACATTTTTTCATGTGAAATATCCGTTTAATCGAGATTTCGACATTTAAAAAAAAAAAATGTAAAAATCGTAATGTAATATGGATTTATACTTTCATCAGAGTAGAAACAGCAGACAATACAGTGGAGCAGCAATTTACATCTCTTATCGTTTGGCGGCAGCACCAATTAACACGTCTGACAATATTTATAAAACCGAACTTTTGGGACGTCGTAAAAATTGCGTTTATACAGAATCACAGACCCGATCCTAATAATTTAATTTTGACACACTTACTGTTATTTTTTCAATTATTTGTTTGACAATAACAGGTTCTTTAATATTACTGGCGTTTTTAATTTCAACGTACGAAATATGATAAAGATTGTAATACTTTTTTTAAATCTTATAAATTTACACAAGAATCATCAGGATGTCCTCATCTTGTCCAAATAATTTCATTTCAAACTGAAATAATATTAATCGAACTTCCGCATTAGCTGCACGAATTTCTGGTCAATAATAAGGTTACAGATTCGATGTGCACTGACATATACAGTATGAAATATACCATACAGCTCAGTAAATATCCACTTTTGAGAAAAAAGTTTGAAATAGAAGCTATTTTATTTATGTACCATCTTATGGATATCGATTTTATTATTATTTTTTTTCTATAAACAAAAGCGCAACGAATAACCCTTCCATTTTTTAATTTTTTAAATGGCAAACACGGCTTTATTTTACTCGTTTGATGGAGTTTTTGTTTCTCTTTTCAACCGCATGGACCTTGAATACCTTTATATAATTTGTTTTTAAGAAAAACAAGAAAATGTTTAGGAAATTTATTTTATTGTGCAGTATTAATCAAATACGTACATGTAGTATGGAAACACTGACAAAGTTTGATCAATACTTGCTTGCAATGGTCCAGTTATCTAAGAAACAAAGAGTTGAAATTGAAATGATTCTGAGATATGGAGATAGAAATCCGGGACGAAGTATGTAATTTATTTAATAATAATAATAATAATATTTATTGTGCTAGATATTTACAGAAAATATTTACACTCGTCCAGACTTACAATATATTAGTGACAAAAATTAAAATGTGTAATTGAAAAAATCTTCAATGCTAAATGGGCAGCTGCCTAATAACATATTTTTGAGGTACACTTTGTATTTGCTGCTATTTAAGTTTCTTATTTCTGCGGGAAGACAGTTATAAAATTTCAATCCGTAATAGTTGACACCGCAACGGGTTCTGTTTAGTCTTGTAAATTTAATAACTTGTATCCAGAATTAAACATTTCGCGGGTTTTTGGTAAGCGGAAATTTCAGGAGACATTTTTTTTTCTCTCAAGTGTATATTAAGCATATTCCATGCTTTTCGGACACACTATATTCGCGTATACAAAATTACCATATAAAATATTTCTACTGCAGATATATCTTTTAAATATTGTATATATTAATCAAGATGTATCAAACTTAGTAAATACATGTATTTTATACGATAAATATTTTCCATTAAAATAAGTAAATAATGAATGTAAGATGTGCAATTACAAGTTCGCATCAAAGGAAATACCCGACAATAAAAATCTATTAAACTGGTTGGAAGCTGTATCAGTTCATGAACTAAAATTGCGGGATGTTCTGCAGACAATCAAATCGAAATTTAATACTTTACTGTGCTATTGAGCTAAATAAATGGTTCTGTAAATATCCCAGAAATGTTGCAACACAACAAATTAGTTTATAATAGTAGGTAATATTGCTTCACAGACAACTAAAATGAGCTTATTTGTTAATTCATCTTCTGGTGGATGCGCCGGGAACTTAAAATTTACATCATGCGCTGAATCATACGAGAATATTTTTGTTGCCGCAGATATAGCGGTATCCGTTACGGCTACTAGTTTATATTATTTCAGCAATCCAGCTTTGTTTTTATCGAGGAAAATTAAGATATTTTTGTCATTCATACGGACTATAAACACAGTTACGGTTTAATTATTATTAATATTATTTATTATTTATTTTAACTTTGTCCTCCTTTCCTACAAAATACAATTCACAGTATTGCAAAAGAACAAAAAACATATTCAAAATTTCATGTTATTATTTTGATATTCAAGCCCACTATGTGATACAATCAACACTTTTCCCACTGAGATACATTCTTCGAATATTAAGTTTGTAACAGTAAACCACTTTCTAAAAGGGGCTACCTTATCAACTATGGAAATTGTGTTTACATTCAATAATATACAGTATGTTTTTTTTATCGTGGGCCATAGGATTTTACATTCTAAAAATTATACCTTGTGTTAATGTATATTTTGAAGGAAATTTTAGTTTTTGTGCTGCATTAGAATAACTTAAACATGTTTTATTCCTTAAAAAAATGGAATTATTTAATATAAATAACTGAGCAAAAATAATCAAAGTACCTTGAATTTCCGTAATGTCAGATTGATTAGTGAGGCAAGAAATCAAACGAATTTCTACTAGAAAATGTCTGTTTATACTGTTGAAGAACGGGTGGAATTGGTAACGGCAATTGTAAGAGGTTTGTTCAGCACGGAAATAGTTGTATTTTTTTACAAGAAGTCAGGGAATTTTTATTTCATAGAAATTAACCTCGATGATCTTTAAATCCTTGGTTTTTCTCTTGTTGTCACCTCCTCCATCCCAACATTTCTGTTCATACTATACTTAACTCGGCTCCAGTGGCGGCTCGTCAACTTTTGGTTTGGTGAGGCATAGATTTATTATCTACACACCTTTTTAAAACCTCCCTATTTTCCTTCACGTTCTTATTATAGTTTCGATTTCAATTTCCCGAGCCGTACTTAAAACATTACGTATATTATAAATTTTTAAAAATGAATGCTTTAAGTTGTCGAGCAATTGAACAAATCTAAAAAAAACTTATATGATGGAATTGCTCAGAATTTTTAATATATTCACAGGATATCTACCTTTAATATAAATTTTGATTTTTGAAAATGAGTAAATTTCCCCGTGAGTTATGAATTTTTAAAAATAAATTTTTTAAGTGGTCGAATATTTGAACAAAGAAAAACTAAAAAAAATCATATCGATGTGATTGAATTCCTTAAAAACTCTGATGCAATCATAATACATTTACCTTTAAAATCAACCTAGATTTTTGAAACTGAGTCAATTTTTACGTGAGTTATGAATTTTTGAAAATTAATATTTTCAGTTGTTAAAGACAAACAAAATAAATCTAAAAAAATAAATAGTGATATAATAGAATTTCACAACATTTTTTTTAAATCGTTACTACCTTTAAAACTAACTTAATTTTTTTAAAGTCTGCCAATTTCTCTGAGTTATGAATTTTTGAAAATTAATGTTTTGAGTTTTCGAACAAGTGAATAAACAAAATCTAAAGAAAATAAATTCTTATGTGATGGAATTGCTCAATTTTTAGTATATTCACAAGATATCCTAACCTTTAACTTAAACTTTGATTTTTTTAAATGTGAGATAAATTTTTAAAAATGATTTTTTAACTGGTCGAATATTTGACCAAAGAAAAAATAGAAAAAAAATATCGATATGATTGAATTCTTTAAAAACTCTGATGCAATCATAATGCATTTATTTACCTTAAAAAATAGCTTTGATTTTTTTAAATGAATCGATTTCTGCTCGAGTTATGAATTTTTGAAAATGAATATTTTAAATTGTTGAAGACTTGAACAAAAAAATCTATTTTTTTAACATATTCACAAAACATCTCCCTTTAAAACTAACTTTAGTTTTTTTAAGAATGTGTCACTTTTTCCTTAATTTATGAATTTTGAAGGTTTTAACTTGTTGAACACTTAAACAAAACAAAAATTGAGTTCCACAAATATTTTAATAAATCGACAGAACGAATGACTATCTCTAAAACTTTGATTTTTGAAAATGAGTTCATTTTTGGGTGTTATGAATTTTTGAAAATTATCGTTTTAAGTTGTCGAACGAAAAAAATTCTGGTATGATAGGATTTATCAAAAATTCTAGTATATTCACAAAACATCTGCCTTTAGAATTACCTTTGATTTTTAAATAATAAATAAATGTGTCTATTTTTGTGCGAGTTATAAATTTTATAACCATAATAAAGCGTCTGTTTTAAGTTAGATTAAAAATACGAACACTTTGCAATTTAAAATGTTTACAAAATTCTAAATAATATGTCAACCATTTTGTGATTGGTTTATTGATTTTGCAATAATTTAAGAATTCGAAAACCCGCTCGCACGGAAACACGTTCGGAAGTTCGCAATTAGTTCAGTCATTCGATTCTTCGACGGCTTCCTTCTTTTTGCAACAATACCACCCAGATGGAACAAAGAAAGGACTCGAGCGAGTAAAATATGATATTTATAAACATGTTTATTGAGGTGGCAAATGAACAAAGGCTCGGCCGCGACTGACGGCTTTCCACACTTTTGAGCAGTGACACTGCACGGCCGTTTTGACAGCAGACTGGTACACAATTTCCAGCGGCAGCAGCAGCAGCAGCAGCGGAATATACCTTTGCTGCGCGAGTATTAAATAACGAAGAATCAATCAATTTAATAAATCGGCGGAAATTTTACCGTCTCTATAGAAACGAGCATTTGTTAGTTTGTACAGGACGTCCGAATATGTTCATTGCACAATCTAATACTCTTTGGTTAGCGTAAGTTAATGGATCTTAAAAATCAATTTTTGAACGCGTCGCGTCGTTAGTTTGTAGCACAAAAGCATTTCAACGCAATTTTTTCATTTTGTGTTAATGTCAAGAGAAAATTTCGTAACCCGTAATAAAATTACATAAAATTTGCCATATTTTGAATTGAACAATGCGTGCGGCAGTAGTGCAATTTAAAAAAAAATCAAAATCTTGGAAATTTAAAAACAGCAATTTTGCATTTCGTGTTAATTTCACGAGAAAATATTGTAATCCGTTTTAAAATAACAGTAAATTTGCCATATTTTAACGTTTAAATAATTAAAATCGGATTACGCATTCGGCAGATGTACAATTCCAAAAATTAAACCGCTTTTTTTAAATTCTGGAAATGTAAAAAATTGCAATTTTTTACATTTTGGGCCAATTTCGCGAGAAAATATATGAATCCATTTTAAACTAACACTAACTTCGACATATTTTGAAGTTTAAATAATTATAATCGGACAACGCCTTCGGCAGGTGTGCAATTTCAAAAATCGAAATTTTGATTTTAAAAAAGTGAGATTTTTGCATTTTGTGTTAATTTCACGAAAATGTTTTGTAATCCGTTTTAACATTACACTGAATTTGCCACATTTTGACGTGTTTAAATCATCAAACGACGCATTGTACAAGGTGTACAATTTCAAATATCAAAATCGCGACAAAAATTACAAATTTAACGATGGCTACTTTTAACTGTCAAACATAATAATTTTGAGCTACAAAAAATGATAATTTTCAACCTCCAAAAACTACAATCTTGAAATGCCAAAATTGATCATTTTCAACAACCGAAAACTTATATTTTCAACTGCTAAAAATGGCAATTTTCAACTGCCAAAAACCACAATTTCCAACTGTCAAAATGACACTTTTCTGAAAGAATTTTTAATATCTGCCATTTTGTTCAAGAGTCATGCTTTCAAAACCGCAAAAAATGAACGACGAATTTAATGTTTTATCTTATCTGCATCAATTCAGCGAGCACAATACTTTTGAATTTTCAAAATCAGATTATCCGTTACACGAGTTATCCTCAAAAAAAGAACGACGGGAAACACTTTGCTGGATGAATTTTTAAAATGTGGCCATCCTTTCAAACAATAGAACGACGAATTTATTTTTTTGTTTTTATCTGCATCTATTAGATGAGTGAACAACACATTGCACCAAGAATTTTCAAAATCTGGTGATGGGTTCAAGAGTTTTTTTTTTGCATATAAGCTCTAGAGATGTTAGCCGAAAATGACGACTTTCATCGCAAAATCATCTTCAATCATGAAGCGAATTTTTGGTTGAATGGCTTTGTCAACAAACAAAACATGCACTATTGGAGTGCTGAAAACCCTCATGTGCTTCATGAAACATCACTTCGCCCGCAAAAAGTGACTGTATGGTGCGGTTTCCATGTCGGTGACGTCATTGGGACATTTTTCTTCGTTGATGAAAATAACCGTCACGTTAGTCAATGGTGAACGTTACAGAGACATGTTGCAGAGTTATTTCTTCAATCAATTGCATGGGATGGACACCAGTGATATGTGGTTTCAGCAAGACGGTGCCACATCCCACACAGCTGGAGAAACAATCGAATTATTGAAGTCCAAGTTCGGTGAATGTGTTATATCGAGAAGAGGTCCTGTCGATTGGTCGCCAAGATCTTGTGATTTAACACCTCTAGACTTTTTTCTGTGGGGCTACGTTGAATCGAAGGTCTACGCCAACAAGCCTGGCGGCGTTAGAGGACCTAAGAGCCAACATCGAACGAGAAATAGCGGCCATTTCCGTCGAGTCATCGAAAATTGGCTTCAACGAATCGACCGCTGCAATCGTGCCCTTGGTGGACATATGACCGAAGTTGAGTTCCATTCATAATTGCATTGATTGTACTTTAAACCAATAATAAAAGTTTTGATATATCCCAAATGGTTTGCGAGGTATTTAAAAAAAAAGTTGTCAAGTTCTTATTGAAAAACCCATTATAAACATAATTATTTTATATGTTATTTTATTTCATGGTCGTGGAGAAAGTATAGTCTGCTACTATTAAAATTTCCATTCTAACCTTATTACAGAATATTTCCTGAAATATTACATCACTACTCGAAGGAAAACGCAACAAGTGCTGACCAAACTTTCAATGCAATTGTTTATTATAAGCAAGTCTCCATAATCGTGTCGGCGTCAAATGATCACTTCACGGTTTTGGATTAACTCGAGAGCAAAATCCGCGCAACTCCTTATCTTCATGCATAAATACGTACGTAAATAACAATGGGGGGTGGCTCTCTCTTTATACGCACGCACCCTCAGCTATAGAATTGCACCCGCGCCGATAACCAATAATCCAATATTTCAGAGTTATTTGGGTCACAGATGTTCCCCGCCCGCCCGACGTACACTTTGCGGTTTATATTTTGAGGAAGTGCACATAATTTCGCTTCAAAACACACACACAGGGAGAGAGAGAGAGCGAATGAAATTAATATACGAAGACTTATAACTTATCTCGATATTCCGCACATGTGCTGTTAAATAATGCTACCAGACTGAAGGAAACGACCAATACTAAATAGTGCTTCATCCTCACGAGATTAGAATAAAAGTCGGTTATAGATTATAGTTATTAATACTTCAATTTGTTGTTCATAAATACAAAATTAATATTTTGTGTGCAAATTAATCGAATTGGCGGTTTTTTAAATTTTGACAAAAACCTGAAAAACTATCCAAGGGTAGTTTTACTTTTGTTCAAAAATTGGCTTTGAAATGATTTCCTAAAGAAACCACTGGTTCGATTCGGAGTTTCTATACATTACTGGAAAGATCCCTTCAAGACGCCTCGGAAAATGTACTTTCGCAAGAACAAATGTCAATTTAAAGCCCGTGACGCGTCAGCAAAGAGAACTCGAAAATGGAAAAAATCGAAAAAATCAACTTTTTTAATAATCATCGTAGACCCTTACGTAACCTTTTTCTTCACCAGAAGAATGAGAGAAATCGATTGGCGTTAAAAAATTTCAGCCATCGTAAATAGCAAAAAAGTTGGCGTCAGTTGGAAAATTTTAGAAATTTTCGATTTTTTCAGACTTTTAACGGCCGTAGCGGCTAAAAGAAGAATCCAAATCGAACGCGGTTCGAAAATCTGTGCTCCTTGTGTGCTAATTAGTCGGACTTAATTAATATTGGCGATTTTTAATTTTTGACGAAAACTTGAAAACTATCCAAGGGTCCCCCCTTCTTACTTTCTCCCAAAAATTGCATTTAAAATGATTTCCTGAAGAATCCACTGGTTCGATCCTGAATTTCTATACATCACTGGAAAGATCCCTTCAAGACGCTTCAGAAAATGTTCTTTCGCAAGACAAAATGTCAATTTGTAGCCCGTGGTACGTTCGCAAAGAAAACTCGAAAATGGAAAAAATTGAAAAAATCAACTTTTTTTTAATGATCATCGTAGACCATTAAAGTATACATTTTTTTTCAACAGAAGTACGAGGTAAATCGATTGGAGTTACAAAAAACAGCTATCTTAAATAGCAAACAACTTTTTACTTTCTCCGTTACGAAATACGAGAAAGTATTGTGATCGTGATTTTTTTTCCAAAATTTTTTTTTACGGAAATATCCGTTTTGGGGTCCCTAGATGCCATTCCAACAATTTCTGGAAAAAATTTTTTGTGTCTGTGTGTGTGTCTGTCTGTGTGTGTGTCTGTCTGTGTGTGTGTATGTGTGTGTCTATCTGTCTGTGCGCGCTGTATCTCAAAAACTAATAAAGCAATTGATATGAAACTTTGAACATACGTCTTATTTGATAATCCGGAGAACTGAAAAGCTTTTGGTAAAATTTTGTACACCGGAAGTGGGCGTTTACCTTAACTGTTTTTTGTTTTTTGTCAATATTTTGTTAAATATGAAAAATAACACAAAAACATTTAAACAAATTTTGAAGACAACAAAGAAGTGAACATCTTTTGCTTGAAAACATTTTTCATAAAATCCGTTTTATTCGAGAAAAAAATGTATTATTATTTGTTTAATTTTTGGCTTATAATTATAAAACGATAATAGTTACAGCAAATTTATGTTAATAATAATTGTAGAGAATGCTAAAATGAACAACTTATAAAGAATAAGTTTTTTTCGAAATCCCTTTAGTTTTTGAGTAAACTGAGTTTTTGAATTTGAAGTATAATTTTTCCATCTTTTATAATTTTGACGTTTAAAACGTCAGTTTCATCCGAGTTCACACAACGCTGATGGACTTTTAAAATACGATTTCGTATTGAAAATAAGCCACGAAAGCGTAAATATAAATGATACCATCAAGTCGGAGAAAGTAACATGATGGCCACATCACCATTTTTTTTGGATTTTTTTGCTGGACTTTTTATCAGGACTTTTTAATCAGAGTTTTTTAGGACTGTTTTATTCAAGACTTTTTTCAGGTATTCTCTTTGGAACATTATAACCAGAACTCTTTCAGGGCTTTTTTCGAAATCGTTTTTAGGATTTATCAAGACTTTAGAATTTTTTGAGTTTTCTAATAAACTAATTTAAATAAATTAGAAACAACCTTACATGTTGCAAAAAGCATTAAAAAATACAAAAAACGAAATATAGCCCGAATAAATGAATATTCAACCTGTTCGTAACTCTGCAAGCAAATTAAGTCTTTACTAACACTATAATCAAATAACTTATTGAAACAACTACTTCCCTTTTTTAAACTAATTTAAGATTGTTTAAATAAACTTTGACGTTTTAAACGTCAGTATCATCTGATCTAAAATGAAAATAAACCATGGTAGTATTAATATAAATAACTGTTATGTAATCAAGATCGGAGAAAGTAACATGATGGCCACATCACCATTTTTTTATTCAAATGATCGGTTATTCAAAATTCTTTCATTAATGGATTACAATTATCGTATACGTGCAAGTAAGATCGTTGTTATTATTATTATAAGGAACATTAATTGCCGTGTAACCGCCGAAAATGAGTTAATATTTTAATTATTCAAGAACCGACGAGTAGAGCCATTGACTTTCTAATTAAAGCCCACAAAAATAATGAACTTCTGTTTTGATTGATTTTTCAAGGGCACACACACACGACTATTACACGCACTCTCATGAGAAATTAAACAAAAGTGAATAATGAAACGTGACGTGAATTCCTCCGGAAGGATTAAACCGAATTCATTTTTCTATTAATAACAGCAATAACAATGCCCCCCTACACATTATTTGTCATATGTATACAGAGTGTCTCTGAATTGTTGTGAAATATTTTGAAGGGTAATTTTTCAGCATAAATTAAGGGAGGTCTTTCATATAATTTTTTGTTCAAAATCCCTTCCTCTCCAAGTTACAGATTTCTACAAAGAGGGCATTGAAAAGCTTGTAAAACGTTATGATAAATGCCTTAATTTATATGGCGATTACGTCGAAAAATAGCCTAAACATTTACCTTCAAAATGTATATAATAAAAATTAGTTTTTTCACTTTGTTTATTTTTTATTTCAAGACGTCCGTCACTTTGTGGATTGCCCTCGTATATATCGTCAACAATAAAGGAGCATTAATGGCGTTTGAAATCTCTTACCGGAACAGTAAAAATCGTGACGAGTCGAACAGTCACAGTGAGTTGCTATCGGAGATAACACTCCGGGACATAAAAATAAATGGGTTTCGGTCGGGGCGGGTGTCGGGGGTGTCGGGGGTGACCCCGGAAAGAAATGTAATCGCGCGGCCGGAGCGCCCCCCGAACATTTAGAGTTTCCCATAAAAACAATATTGCATTCGCATTGTGGAAGAAACGTATTATGATATATCGTAAAAAAATATAAAGACCCCGGAACGCGGCGCGGGGTAGATTTGCGAACAAATCTGAGGGATATCTGACCCTGATAAAATACTTTCACTTTTACTCCCCTGCATCGATATTATTATTATTATATACGCAGAGGAGGAAACTATCCAATCATTACAAATATTTGCTACTTAAATTTACATCTAACATTAAATTAAATGAAATTTAAATGTTAACATTGCGTTACGGGACATATGTGTCCCGTATTTGTCGGAATAGGATTTAATCAAACTACAGGCGGAGGTTGTAACTTCGTCGCACTTTGACGGAATTAAAAGATTTTTTAGTACCGATCACAGATTAATATTAATCTGTGGTATCGATTGACTCCATTCGGTTTACTGTAACACAATGTTCAAAAAAACTGTACGGGGTTTATATGACCTATTATGAAGTTGCACAAAAATCATAGCCGCAGTGAACTTGTTAAAACTTTAATATTTTGAATGAAAATGTTTCAATTTAGAGAAATAAAAATCGAATTTATTAATTATTTATTTAAAAAAAAATTATTTTTTATTTTGAGATAGGTTGTTGTATCATCGTTGAAAAGAGAAAAAAAAGTCTATTTATGCGTGTAAAAATCAAATATGGCGGCCATTTGAAATAAGAAAGTTGCTATTAATATCTCGTAAACCGCCATCTTGAATTTTATTTTGACTTGATTTCAATGTTTGCCTAATTAAACCAAGTAACTTTTATTTAAAACTTTTTTTCGCATCTTTAATAATTATTGAGATATTTGTTTTTTTAGAAAATCGCGATTTTCAGTTTTTTTTTAAATATCTTCTAAACTGCTCGGAATTTTGAAAATTTCTCAACATAATCTGAATCAGCATAGAAAACTGCACAACATTGCCCATTTAACCAGATCTCTAGCTTTAAGAATAAGAAAAATACCCATGCAATCCTACTCTATTTAGGACACCCTGTATATGAGCAAAAGAAACGAAACGAATAAGTGTACTATTTAAAATGTCATTTGAAATAATTTTATTTAGCATTTAAAAAATACATGTACATTATATCTAACATGCAAGTTGCATAACATTACATTTATATAATAATCCATCCATTTATTATTAAGTCCACAGATCACAATACAATAATTATAATAATCATCGAAATTATTTTCAATGCCAACCCGTGTGTACACAATTTGCAATAATAATAATGATGGATTTAATGGGTGTCGTGAGGTCATCGAAAATTAAAAATCCCATACGTCATTCGGCTTGAACAAATACCACACGACGTATTAGAAAGTGTTTGATAATAATGTGAAGCAGCCGGGATAATATCAATATATATAATTCACTGGATTTCTTAAATAAATTATAGGCAAGTGGGAAATTATGGGTTCGGTTAGTTTTGAAATTCAATTCTATTGCGAGCGTAAATTGGTTGATTATAATTATTGTTATTGTTTATAAAATTATTGTGTAAATCCGTTATTAAATCTCGCATGCTAGATCGTGATATTATGCATATTTGCTCTCTCAACGAAATTTGTTGTAAATTATTATTTACACACAACTAATTAATACACGAATTGCTGTCAACATACTACAACAAATAACTGAAGTTAAGGAAAGACCACAGGTCAATAAAAAAATGTAAACTTTAAATAAAACAGTTTCTTTGTTAATATCACACTTTATTTTTTAGTGACTCGAGTTTCGATCATAAGCTGATCATTTTCAAACTGGTTTATTTAAAGTTCCAAAATGTATCACAAAGTTAACGCCTCAATTATCAATCAATTTTATTGCAATTGACTTGAAATTTGACAAATATATTCAAAATTTATTGGGAATTATGACTTTATACACCTAAATTTCAATATAATCCCATTCGAATAAAGTGTGAAATTGTAGAAAAAAAAGCAATAATTTTGGCGTGCTAATAAAATATGAAAGCTATAACGATTTTCAATGATTAAATGGAGATTTCATTTGAATGCATCGCAGATTAGCACTGATATCAGGCGACGAAAGAATGTTGTTATCCCGGATGTTAATTGCCTCCGGGGCAAAGGTCAAATGATTCGGCGGTTCGCACCTGATAATATTATCCAATTGTGTTTTAGTTTTCCATCGGTGAGTGTGGTGTTTTTGATTTTAACAGTGCGGTAGAGTGTTGTGCCCTAAATTTTAATTTTTAAGTCAAATTTGAAAGATGGACTGAGGGGCTGTTGTCGTCTTATAGACATAATTTCACTAAGATTAGTGTTTAGAGCTGATGAATTATAAATTTATCATTTACTGGAACACGTTTTTATTTTCTCAAACGATTAATATTCGATTGTGTTAGACGATTTTAATAATTCAAACAGCAAAATGCATTGCGGATTAAAGAAACAATTCCTGCAACCATTGTTAACTGTTTTAAAATTTGATTACTGTGAGTGATTTTTCTAAAGTGATGATTTTTTGTTTTAATTGGCAGCTCGAAAATTGAATTATGTTTAAAAATCTAACTGATTGTTCAAGGTGTTTTTAACGTAATTAAATTAATAATTCTTTCCGCACACACAAATGTACATATAGCCTTTAATTTATTTAATTTATACAACAATTCTATACACCACCGTAAAGGTCCCTGCAAGACCCTTCAGAAAATGCACCTACGCAATAACAAATGTCAATTTGAAGCTCGTGACACGTCAGCAAAGAAAACTCGAAAATGGAAAAAATCGAAAAAATCAACTTTCTTAATAATCATCGTAGACCTTTATGTAATACTATTTTCTTCATCAGGAAAACGAAATTAATCGATTGGCGTTAAAAAATTCCATCCAGAAAAAATTGGAAAAAAGTTAGCAAGTCACCATGAACTTTATGGAGAAATTTTGAAAAAAGTCGATTTTTTTAGAATTTAAACAGCTGTAGCGGCCGAACGAAGAATCCAATTTGAACGCGGATTGCAAATCTGTAATCCTTGGGTGTCAATTAGTCGGATATAATTAAAATTGGCAATTCAACATTTTTGACGAAAACCTGAAAAATCGTCCTAGGGTCCCCCCTTCTTACTTTTTCGCAAAAATTGCATTTGAAATGATTTTCTGAAGAAACCGCTGGTTCGATTCGGGGTTTCTATACATCGCCTTAAAGAGCACTTCAAGACCCTTCAGAAAATGCACTTTCGCAAGAACAAATGTCAATTTGAAGCCCGTGACCCGTCAGCAAAGAAAACTGGAAAATAGAAAAAATCGAAAAAATGAACTTTCTTAATAACCATCGTAGACCTTCATGTAATACCATTTTCTTGATCAGAAGAATGAAAAAAATTAATTGGTGTTGAAAAATTTTATCCTGAAAAAATTGTAAAAAAGCTAGCTAGTCACCAGGGAAAATTTTGAAAAAAGTCGATTTTTCAGACTTTGAACGGCCACAGCGGCTAAACGCAGAACCAAATTTGAACGCGGATTTCAAATCTCTGTGCCTTGTGTGTCAATTAGTCGATTTAATTAAAAGTTTTAATTGTACTCAAACGAAAAATGCGCAATTTTGGAAGTACGATGAGTTTTGTTCGTGTGCGATTATCTAGGAATTTGGTGAAGGAGTATTTTCAAATTTTCATTGAATCATACAGTAGAATATATTTTGAATGAATCTGGAATGTTTTAATTGTGTTGCAATTGTTTTTATATTTTTTTTATCCAAACAAAAAATGCCCAATTTTGAAATTACAATGAATTTTGTTCGTGTGCGATTATTTGGGAATTTGGTGAAGGAGTATTTTCAAATTTTTATTGAATCATACAGTAGAATCAGTTTTGAGTAAATTTGGAAAGTTTTGGCAATTGTTTTTATATTTGTTTTGTCCATACGAAAAATGCGCAATTTTGAAATTATCTGGGAATGTTTATTGAATCAGATAGTAAAATAACCTTTGATTCAATCTGAAAAGTTTAAATTTTGTGGCATTGTCTGGAAATGTAGTGAAGAGGGACTGAAACATAAATGAGAATAATTTTTTTGTTAATTTTTTTTATGATTATGAAATTAATAATTGCTGTTTTTAAGGCAAGTAAAATTTATGCTTTAAAGTTTTCAGATCCAGTATTAATCAGATTAAATTGAAGATATAAAAATGTACGAAGAATTTAATTCGTCATGAAATGGGAAGGAATTCAAATTAATAATGATTTATTTTCTCTTACAGTTTCGCTACCAGGCGTGGTTGGTTATCGAGGTTCGAGGTAAGTTCATTATTTAAATAATCGTAACACGTTTTAGATTCTGATTTACTAAAATAACGCAATTTTCAACAAATACAGAGGCAATAAATAATGCAAATTGGTCGTTTAGTGTTCTTTGTTTCAATAGGAAGTGAAATTTCGTTTTGACATTTCTTATTGCCCAGTTTAGTGTTTTATGTTTCAATAGGATTTAGTCATCCATTTCGGTTTAACACTTCTTATTCCGCAAGTGTATTTTCTGATGGGTCTCACTGAGAGATCTTTCCAATAATAATAATAATCAACATAGAATATACGTAAGGTAAAGTATATAAAATTTGTGGATGCAAACGTCAAATATATTGATTAGTCAAATCTGATGTATGATGAATCAGTTTATAATAGTGTCATACTTTGATTTTGTAGTTAGTTATATATTATGATATTGTAATTAGTTAAGTTGAATGTTTATTTTATTTGTTTATATTTCTTTACCATGCGCTTTTTATGCTTTTGTATAAAGGATATTATCCGTAAATAAAGTTATTATTATTACTATTATTATTACAGTTGTGAACATTATTGTTCTTAAATAATTCGATTATAAAATAGTTATAGAGTTTAAAAGGAAAGTAATTATATAATGAAACATTATAAACAATGAAGGTAGAAATTTATTTTGTATAGATTTTTATTTCTATTTTCCAACTGGTTTACCAACTTTCTTACAATTTTTGCTTGCTGAAATTTTAAAACGGCTTTCGATTGCTCTAGTTCTCGTGATGAAAACATGTACTTATGTTTGTCCATTTGACGGTTATTATTTTTTTAAGTACCACTTATTATGCCATTAAATCGGAGAAAGTAACATGATGGCCACATCACCATTTTTCACATTTACTTTCTTATACGAAATTCAGTGTCGTATTTGTCCCGTATAATAAGATTATTTGAGATTTTATCTTAGTTATTGGTAAATATCTTCAGATCTGCGATATCTCTTATGCATCCCAATTAATCATATCCAGTGCCTGTTTCACTTGAACTGAATTTCTTTTCATTACCGCAATAGTAAGCCACTAACGACATTTTTGAGCATGTTACCAAATAAAGAATCTAAGCAACCAATTTGTTTAACTTTTCATTTAAGCAAGTTTTAGTATTTCATTTGTTACGTACTTGAAGGATGTCATCATAGATGACAGACTTGTGTCAACATGCCACTGGTTGAAATGTGAAGAGAAAACGCGCATTCAATTAGTATAATGTATGATAATTGAGTATCCGAATAGACAAATAGTATACATAGACAATATTATTAGTCCGTTTGAGCACCCCGATATGTGTGTACACAGTCGTGCATGTATGCTATGTATATGTATATGTATATGTATATATTGCCGGGGCTCAATTACGAGGGCTTTCCAACAATCGAACCTTTTTCATGCTAATTGGCCATATGAAGCTCGTAATTATATTGTCTGAATTCAACACCAATGTTAAATTATTACTTCGCATACATTGTCAGTAATAAATGTACATATGCATTAATAACATTCAACGTTAACCACATATAATCAAGAGATTCATTTTTAATAAATCTTTCTATAATTTTACATAATGTATACGTTATTAATATTTTCGATGTTCAAATCTTTATTTGAATAAAGAATAAACCTGTTTCTGACATCCTTCCTCAACAATTGATATATCACAACTATGAACAAAATGGCGACTCTACAAACTTGAATTGTAGTAAAGAAAACTGCACGCGGCGATTTGAAAAATCGTAAAAAATTAATTTCAACTAAAAGGTTTTCCAATAAGAGTGATATGATTTCTTAAAAAAAAACACACTTATTGTTAAGGAAATTCAAATGTTTTTTATTTAATGTGAAGTACAATCGATACAATTAAGTTCTAAATAAAACGTCATTCAAATGGCCTCCACGACTTCTTCTGTAGGAACGAATTCGATGAACCCAATTTTCGAGCACTTTTTCCACTAAATCATGAATGGCACGTTCAATATTGACTTGTAAAGCTTGAAGAGAGTCTGGTTTATTTCGAAAGACCAATGACTTCAAATAACCCCACAAGAAATAGTCTAATGGTGTTAAATCACAACTTCTTGGAGGCCATTCAATATCACAATTTCTTGAAATAATCGAATCTCCAAACTTTTCTCGCAATAATTCAATTGTTGCATTTGCTGTGTGGCACGTAGCCCCGTCTTGTTGGAACCAAATGCAGTCAAGATCAACTTCTTCCAATTTCGGCCATAAAAAGTTGGTTAGCATCGATCTATACCGCTCTCCATTGACAGTAACGGTGTTACCAGCTTCATTTCGAAGGAAGTACGGACCGATGATTCCACCAGACCAAACTGTCAATTTAGGTGAATGTAATGGTTTTTCTTGAATAATTTGTAGATTTTCTTCGCACCAGAATCGACAGTTTTGTTTATTTACCGCACCACTCAGATGAAAGTGAGCCTCATCGGAGAAGATGATTTTCTTAAAAAAATCGTTATCGTTTTCAAGTTGTTCCAAGGCAAAATCAGCAAATTCACGACGTTTACGGTGGTCCAATGGCTTCAGTTCTTGAGTGAGAATAATTTTACACGGATGCAAACCCAAATCCTTTTTCAAAATCCGCCAGGTTGTGGTTTGAGACCGTTCCAATTGTTGAGAACGTCTTGGAATCGACAAATTGCGGTCTTCAGCAACACTTTCCTGAACGGCAGCAATATTTGCATTACTTCGAGCGGTTCTTTGTCTTATTCGCACTTAAACATTATGTAAAGAAAATGTACGCTCAAAATGTTCAACAATTCGACGAATAGCGAGCACACTATTGCAATTGGAGAACGATTATTTTGATAATAAAACTGAATAATGTGTAAACGTTGTTCTTGCGTATATCTCTCCATGATGAAATTGTAAACACTACTGAATACAATGAAAAATAAATGACAGATCATGACATATTACAAATGGCCGAAACGTCACTTCAAAATCATATCATCCCTATTGGAAAACCTTTTAGAAGTTCAAAACTTTAAAATACTTACAAAATAAACCTGTTTTTGACATCCTTCCTTTATAATTGTGACGTCTTAAACGTCAGTTTCATTCACTCGATGTACATATGATTCCAAATAGAAAATAAACCGTGAAAGCGTAAATACAAAGGATACCATCAAATCGGAGAAAGTAACATGGTGGCCACATCAACATTTTTTCTTTTAAATTTAATTGATTAGGTATATATTTATTAATATTAATTTAATATTAAATTTATTTAATGCTTCTGCAACAAGTGAAGTTGCCTCAAATTTATTTATTTTTTTTCTTTAAAAATTGCTGTGTAACTGCAATTCTGCCAAATGATTGAAAAATAAAACAGAATAATTATTAAATAATTGAAAATAATTTAATTTCAAGACTCTTATTATCAGTAATTACATTACATTATTATTACAGGAATATTATTTTCACCGCCAATTATAGTAGTAATTCCTATTTAATTTCACGCTTCCCAAGATAAAAATCGCCAATCTCACACACTTCTTAATTTAAATTATAAAATACGTTGGGTGTGCGCTTCGATGTAGCAGTTAATTTTACAACTTTTCTGTTATGTTCTAATTAGACTTCACACAATTGTACATCGTGGTGGTATCTAAAAGGTGGTAATTAGATTTTGCTCGATAGTTTTAATTATAACCTTCACACCATTGTTTGCATTCGTTGTATGGTGGTGACATTTGATTATCTCGTCTGGTGCGGTGGGATTTTTTTTTTCTTCTCTCTTTTATTCCAATTGTTGCAGCTACCATTGAGATTCAAGCAGTTAAAGTCAGGATTATGTGTTGTTTATGACTTGTAATGTGTTTATTATTGTGGATCACGATTCTAGTTAATTATCTAGATGGCTTTGTTTTGAAGATGGAATTTTTCCTGATGGTTTAATTAACGTAGAGACTAGATATTTTATTGAGACAAATAATTTAGTATGTGTTCGTATGTTGTCCGAGGTGAGAAAACTCAGTCTTTGGTAATGACGCACATCCATTGATAAAACTATATAATCTATTCATATCAGCAAGAGCCTTCAATTCACATTTAATTTGCCGCAAGTAATTAACATTTAATGAAATGTTTTTTAAATATGAAAAATTAATTCGCTTACTATTTACTAAATTTATTATTGGTTAAACTTTAACGACCTCCTCAATTATCGCCGTAAATCTTTCTCTCCTCAACGTCAAGTCGCAGTAAAACTTAAGCTTAAAATTCCGTCTTTTAAATCGAACCACGCAAAAAAACAACAATGTTTATACGTATTTACCGAGGCAATTAACGTCCGACATGAATAACAATCATAATTATTTCATTTCTCGCTAATGACATAAATTACCATTCGCTCCATCGTGATTCTCTCCGATGGCAGATGTTGAAGGTAAACCGTCGAAACGCTAATGTTATTGAATGATTAAGTGGGGGTGTTGTTTGTTCTCCTAGGAGTGGATGAATAATTAGTGTAGGTGGGGAATTTATCCCATCGTAGATGAATGTAATTTAAATATTATTAAAACGAATTTGGTACAATAGTTGTTTGCGTCGTCGTGTTATTATTATGCGACGCTTAATCACATAATATCTTACTTAATGCGGCAACAAATTAAGCCCCACCTTAAATAAATAAGGAGGTGGAAAAATATTGGAATTATGATATGCACAATAAATAATTTTATGTATTCAATGAGCCGGAGTCTTATTGGAATCTGGTTAGCGCAACGCATGGGTGTTCTTATGGGTTCAAAGTTTAAGCCAATAATTTGTATACGTTTAGATATATCATGGTACTCAAAACAGATTCTAGTTCATAATTTAATCAAAATTGAATAACGCCTTATAAGATCTAGATTAAAAATGATATTTTAAATATATAGTTTATGTTTTAAATACGTTTGCCATCGGTAAAGTGCGGCGACCAAATTATACTGCAATATTATAAAACTGAGCGAACTGATGTAATAAAATAGTTAAACTACAAACATTTGTAAAGCGTTATGCGCTTAAGAAAACCAGGTATTTTATTAGCTTTTGGTATCACTGTTTCCATGAGATACGCGAATAAAAGTTGTTTTTATCAAAGTAAGTATTTACAATACCTAGACGACTATTGTCTAAATTATAAATTATTCACTTTTCTGGAGGATAGTATTACAGGACGGCAAATGTAAGTTGGCCAGACGCGCAGAGAGCAAGCGAGAGCTCTCTCTCTCCCTACAGTCGGCCGAGTACAGTCTCTGTAATAAGCAAGCACATATTCTTCGCGTGCGCTATTCATTTACAACTCTATCGGGCGCTCTCCTCCATATAATTGAATGTACAAGGCGCCCGAACTCTTCACGAAATCTATCGAGAGCGCCCTTCGAAGGTTCCGCCCACAATTTTACCACTGCGCAACGGCAAGTTACGTTTGCCGTCCTGTACATGGCATTTGTCTGTGTTAAGCGTCAAATCACTTACAGCACACCAAGTATTGATTGTATGCTATTCGTTCGACGAAATGTTCCTAAATATTTTAACATCATCTACAAATGGTAATATTGAGAAACTCACACATATTAAGGAGATTTAGAAGAGGGCCCAAATGAAACCCTTGTGGGACATCGGACGTTGCATAAAAACTTAGGATATGGCAATTGTTTTTACAGGTAAATTTATATGTGTTGTATTTTAATGTATCTTGAGATTTTTAAACAAATTCTTTGACTGGTAATTTTTTTTACAATTTTAATTTCACAGTTCAAGTTTGCAGCGTTGCTGTTTTGTTTCTATTTAGGATATGGCAATTGTTTTTACAGGAAATCATATATGTGTTGTATTTTAATGGATCTAGAGCTTTTTAAGTAAATTCTTTGACTGGTAATTTTTTTACAATTTTTCAAATGCAATTTTAATTTCACAGATCAAGGTTGCAGCCTTGCTGTTTTGTTTCTACTTAGGATATGGCAATTGTTTTTATGGAAAATCATGTTTGAAAGCTTAAGTCACAAAAATAATATAAAAAATATATAAAATATCCAAGTTATACAAAACAAAGTTAAAAGTGTTTTATTACAATTTTTTTTTGGTCTTATCTGTGTCTATTTGATGGAGAGAGTTCAAGAGTTACCCTCAAAAAACAAACAAAAAAAACAATTTAAAACAAAATAATTGTTTGGTTCTATCTACATTTATTCAATTAGTACAATACTTCTCTGGAAGAATTTTTAAAATCTGCTATTTTGTTCAAGAGTTTTTTTTTTCAAAACCACAAAACAATTAAACGACACATTTAATTTTCTATTCGATGGGTTTTGCTTTTGCAGAAGGAATTTTTAAAATCTGGTCATCCGTTCAATCAATTGAACAACGAATTATTTTTGTTTGTTTTTATCTACATCTATTCAATGAAAACAACACTTTAAGAGTTTTAAAAATTTGCCCGCTCGTTCAAGAGTTATCCTTAAAACAATTAAAATTCGAATTTCCGTTTTTTGCAAAATTGACATGTATTTGATTAGCAAATTTTAATTTGTACTTTTTTCTCAATAATGCATGACCAAGAAGGTTTATTCGGCAATGAACTAAGTTTATACATCGTGTGTTATTGTCGTCGCATACACGAGGTGTATTGTTTAAACATTTTAAATGACGCATCAGTGTTTTCTGAATTAATAAAAAAATCTTTCAGAGCTTGAAATTAGAAGTAGTGCCATGGCTCTTTGGCATAACGAGCCGCCCCTGATCCATATGTTCAATATTTTAAATTAAATTGTTTTCTGGCGTTTATAATTTACTTTACCGACATTTACTAGAATGCAAATGCATAACAGAAAATACAAAGTACATGCCTGCAGGGGCGGCTCGTTATATAGAGCCAAGGAGCCATGGCACTACCACTAGTTTTAAGCTCAGCAAGAATTTTTCATTAAATCTTAAAACACTTTTTCGCCGGTCTAGGAAGATAAATTGTTCATTCTTCAAAAAAAAAGGGGGGGGGGTGTATATTGTATAAATGGCTTTACCATCAACATGTTCCACGAGCCGCCATTGAAATTTAGTACAGTTTTTGAAAATCCACGAGTTTAAATTTTCGAATTGTGAAATACTGGAGCAAAAAAATAAAAAAAAAATATAAAACGTGTCGACTAAATTCTAAAAAAATTAAATTAGATTTGCAAATCATCCTTTTATTAAATTAAGTGCAGTTTTTGAAAATCCGCCGATTATTTCGCGAGTTGTCAATTTTTGAAAATTTTAGTTTTGGAATTGTGCAATACTCGAGCAAACAAATTTAAAAAAAATATAAAACGTGTGTCCACGAAATTCTACAAAAATCAAATTAGATTTGCAAATCATCCTTTCATCAAATTAAATGGAGTTTTTGAAAATCCACTTATTATTTCGCGAGTTGTGAATTTTTGAAAATTTCAGTTTTCGAATTGTTTAATACTCGAGCAAAAGAAATTAAAAAAAAAACATATAAAACGTGTCCACTAAATTCTACAAACATTAAATTTGATTCGCAAATCATCGTTTTATCAAATTAGGCAGGGGCGGCTCGTTATGTAGAGCCAAGGAGCCATGGCACTACCTGTAGTTTCAAGCTCAGCAAGAATTTTTAATGAATTCTTAAAACACTTTTTCGTCAATTACTTCGGTCTAGGAAGATACATCGCTCTTTCTTTCTTTCTTTAAAAAAGAAGGTATTGTATAAGTGGCTCTATCATCAACTTGTTCCACGAGTCGCCACTGCATGGCTGAAGGACTCGATCGATGGCCCTTTCTAAATAAAATTCATGTATATACAAAATACAAGATTTATTTCTTTAGCTCATCAGACATACTTTTTAATCACGAGTCACTTCAAGAATCGACTCTTTTCAGTCGACTCACAAAACCGTATTGTGACGACTGCATCACTTGTCTCATTCTCATATACACACACAACTGTACAGATAATAAATTGATTATTATAAAACTCATTATCAATTTACAATGGAAAACGAGATTAGCAACACCCACCGATAAATACAACGTTCGCCACGATAAAATGATAAAATATCTCCTGAGGTCTGTTGCTAATATCATAGTTAAATGGTAATCGCCATTAGTGGTTGCACACGTGTAAATTAATTTCAAAACGGACGGCGACGTAATCGGTGGACACGTACCCTTGAAATCCCGCAGCAATAGATAATGCCAAGTCGGAGGAGTATTGGAATAATAATCCAAGTAGTGTACGGCACGGGCGCAAGAGGTGGAGAAGAAGCTATTAAACTATTATATAGCTCCACGCAATGGCCATGCAGCAATAAATACGGCCCATATGGCAACACTGTAATTACCGCACAATAGCCATAATCTATTTCAAACACGTAATATGACAGCATTAAGACTTCTTTTCTAGGAGGCCATTTACGTTGTGCGTATCTACATAAACCATCTTCTATAACAGCGCGCACAGCTGTTCGAGGGCCGAGGGCCGAGGGCCGTGTCGGAAACTCGGCCCTATATACAGTCCAAACGCGGAGGGTACACCCCGCCGCACTCTACATACTAACTATCTAATCGACCCTTTTGTCTTACTCTGAACCCTCACCGTGCGCCGTCTCGCTCCTTCTCTCTGGCGCGACAAATTCTAATAAGATGTTCTTTATCTGGACATTGCCGTTACGCTCCAACTAATCTATTTAGTGCAATATGTCACACTGAACTTGCTGTATATCTAAATAGGTTAACTGGCGTTAATTGAAATGGATGAAATTTAAATTTTAAGTATTTTGGCATCCTATTAAATATTGCTTTAACTGAATATGGATAAATTACTATGCTATACACGTATTGATGAATAACGAGCGTACGACAAAAATGGCGTTGGAAATCCAAAGTCATGTCTGAACTAAGATCACACACGCACGCGTAAAGTACTGGTTGTGATGTTGACATGTCAGATGCAGTGACGGCTCGCGTATTTTTTGGTACTGTCGAGGTAGCAGAGGTGGTAATACAGATACCTCTGCAACCGACCTGTTTTGTAGGATCGGTTGATAATGACGTCTAAAACGTCAAATCATGAAAGATGAAAATGATAAATCACACTGCAAATTATAATAGTTAATTTACTCAAAAACTAAAAAGAAATTGAAAGAAAACGTTGTCTATTTTGACATTCTCTACAATTTTTTATATAAATAAATTTGATGTAACTATTACAGTTTCATAATTATAAACCAAAACTGAAAACGACCAAAAAATAAAAGAAATCAATAATTCAAGTTAAAAAATCTAAAAAATATGACAGAAAGTCATAAAGGACCCCTCACAAATCAAATGGAAATTGGGTTTCGGTGAAATTGACCAAATTTTGGATATATTGTTCCTTTCGGTGTCTCTAACCTTCGGAGCTGGGTACTGCTCGCAGGGAAGATTTTCGAGCTTTGCGCCCGTGGAGACTTTTGATCTGGACACCGAAAGGAACAACATATCCAAAATTTGGTCAATTTCACCGAAAGCCAATTTCTATTTGATTTGTGAGGGGTCCTTTAGATCAAAAATCGAAAATTCTGGACTGAAAATCAAAAACTCATATTAAAAAAATTGAACAAATTTTGGCAAAAAAAAAAATTAGGACAGAAGATCGAAAATTTAGTCCGCAAAAGTAGGATTGCTTTAATTATAAGTTAAAAACTCTCAGTTACATTATATTTTCTCTTTTATTTTAAGCTACTTAGTTTGTATATATTTTTCCCTGTAATAAGATGTAAGATGTGTTGGGAAATAAACATATTATTATTATTATTAAAATTCGAAAATGTAAGGAACAACTCTAAAATATAGGCCAAAAAATGAAAAATCAAGAATCGTTGTCAAAAAATCAAATATTTTGACCCAAAATCGTAAACTCGGGAATAGAAATTAAAAAAAAAAAAACGCAGACCAAAAAAAATTGAAAATTTCAACAAACAAATCGAAAATTTCTGTCAAAATAAAGGAAATGTACGACAGAAGATCAAAAATCTAAAATATATACTAAAAAAATCCACAATTGGAACCAAGAAATCAAAAATTTTGACGAAAAATCGAAAACTCTGGTTTAAAAATACAAAATGCAGACACAATAATCAAACCATTCGGGTTAAAATTTCAAAATATAGCGTCAAAAATTAGAAATTCGAGCTAAAAAATTAAAAATACGAACCAAAAAATCAAAAATCCAAAAAAAAAATAAAAAATTTAGGCCAAAAAATTAGTCAAAAATCGAAAAAAAAAACAGGCTACAGATCTTAAATATGAGCCAAAAACTCAAAAATGCCGTTCTAGAAATAAAAAAAATGAAAAATCAAGAATCGTTGTCAAAAAATCAAATATTTTGACCCAAAATCGTAAACTCGGGAATAGAAATAAAAAAAAAACGCAGACCAAAAAAAAATTGAAAATTTCAACAAACAAATCGAAAATTTCTGTCAAAATAAAGGAAATGTACGACAGAAGATCAAAAATCTAAAATATATACTAAAAAAATCCACAATTGGAACCAAGAAATCAAAAATTTTGACGAAAAATCGAAAACTCTGGTTTAAAAATACAAAATGCAGACACAATAATCAAACCATTCAGGTTAAAATTTCAAAATATAGCGTCAAAAATTAGAAATTCGAGCTGAAAAATTAAAAATACGCACCAAAAAACCGAAAATCCAAAAAAAAAAATTAGGCCAAAAAATTAGTCAAAAATCGAAAAAAAAACAGGCTACAGATCTTAAATATGAGCCAAAAACTCAAAAATGCCGTTCTAGAAATAAAAAATTCTGACCAAAAAATCGAAAATTCAAGTGAAAAAAAAATGTTTAGCCCCAAAAATAACTCTTTAGTCTAAAATAAGTTATCGACCCGATAATGGTCACAAAATAAAAAAAAAATATAAAGAAAGAATAGTAATAGTAATAGTAATAGTATTTATTGGTGCTAACACATATGTTTACACAGATCTTAAATAGAAAAAAATAAATTACACAAAGTTACTAAAAGTAAATAAGTGTTGGCGCATAATCGACAGTTCACGTAAAATTATGTGCTAAATATTCTTCCCATGAATAAAAAGCGAACTTAATTAGGAATGACTTAATTTTTATTTTATATGTTTTTAATTTTCAGTTTACAAAATCTAAAATAAAGGGCAAAAAAACAAAAATATAGACCAAAAAACTCGCAAAAAAAATTAAAAATACGTGCATAATAATCAATAATTTAGGTTAAAAAATCAAAAATATAAGGTCAAAAATCAGAAATTTGAGCAAAAGGAGCAAAAAAATCGAAAATTTTTACAAACAAATCGAAAATAAAGAATATTTGAAATACAGACCAAACATCTTAAATATGAGCGAAAAAAACAAAAAACCCGGTCTAGCAATAAAAAATACAGACCAAAAAATTGAAAATTCAATTAAAAGAAAAATTTGTAGCCCCAAAAATAACTCTTTAGACCAAAATAAGTTTTCTGCCCGACACACGAAAATAATGGCCACAAAATAAAAAAAATAAAAAATACGAAGAAAGAACAGGTTACAAAATCTAAAATAAATGTCAAAACCAAGACCAAAAAAATCGGAAAAACCGGCAAAAAATAGAAAAATACGCGCATAATAATTAATCATTCAGGTTAAAAAATCCAAAATATAAACCCAAAAATCAGAAATTTGAGTCCAAACATCAAACGGAGCGAAAAATCTACAATTTTAAGAAACAAATCGAAAATAAAGAATATTTAGGCCAAAACAATTAGTAAAAAATGGTGATGTGGCCATCATGTTACTTTCTCCGACTTTATATTTACGTTTTCATGGGTTTATTTTCAATTGAATCATATTTTAAATGTACATCGAGCGTTTTGTAGATTTGGATGAAACTGACATTTAAAATGTCAAAATTATACTTCCAATTCTTCACTTGAATGAATTATATATATATATATATATATATATATATATATATATATATATATATATATATATATTGTATTTATATGTAAAATGGTGAATCCGTTAATAAATAACTAAACTAATAACTAAAAACTAGGTTTACTCGAAAACTAAAGGGGATTTCGAAAAAAACTTATTCTTTAGAAATTGTTCATTTTGGCATTCTGTACAATTATTATTAACTTAAAATTGCTGTAACTATTATCGTTTCATAATTATAAACCAAAAATGAAAAAAAATAATAAATTTTTTTCTCGAATAACAATGATTTTATGAAAAATATTTCTTATATTTTATTAAAATATACTCTTCGATGTTTATTTAAATGTTTTTGTGATATTTTTTATATTTAAGAAAATATTGGCAAAAAACAAAAAACAGTTAAGGTAAACGCCCACTTCCGGTGTACGAAATTTTACCAAAAGTTTTTCAGTTCTTCGGATTATCAAATAAGACGTATGTTGAAAGTTTCATATTAATCTCTCTATTAGTTTTTGAGATACAGCGTGTACAGACAGACAGACACAGACACACACACACACAGCCACAAATTTTTTTTTTCCAGAAATTGTTGAAATGGCATCTAGGGACCCCAAAACGGATATTTCCGTAAAAAAAAAATTTGAAAAAAAAAATCACGATCACAATACTTTCTCGTACTTCGTAACGGAGAAAGTAAAAAACCTGGGAACGACAAGTTACATGCTAACCCATATCTGCCCGAGATTTAAACTGAAGGAAAGGAAATTATGTGTTTCACTAAATCAAGTAATTAAGATTTAAACACACATAGAGGTTATATTTCGCTTACTGTCAATGATTATTGAATGGGTGAAGGCTCAGTTGCGCCCAAAACACTTGCGCCCACGTCAAAAATCGGAACATTTGCGTCCAGAAGGGTGTTGAGGCAGTTGCACCCGGGACACTTGCGCCCTCTTCAAAATTAGGGACACTTGCACCCAGAAACTGTCCATTACATGTCATGAATACATAGCTAGCTATGATCGATGGCGGAGCGAAGCGGAACCATCGATCGTCATTACTTAAAAATTAATGGTTGCAAATGGTAGGTGCTTATGCTTAGCTTAGGGTTAGTTTAAGTCCCCAGCCCCTTTTGGACCGCCCAGTAGTTTTACCCGCTGTAGATCAGCCATCGATCGTCATTACTTTCCGGTGAATGGCCATGTTTAATTAAATTTAAAAAATGACAAAAGTGACAGGTGACATTCCCGTGTGGGCGTTGGGTGCAAGTGATCAGCCGGATGTGGATCTGGGCGTAAGTGTCCCGATTTTTGACGGCGGCGTAAGTGTTTTGGGCGCAAGTGACATTGAATGTACTTATTGGAATAAAAAAATGATAGATGGCGCTGACGATATTCTAGATATAATTTTAAGAGGAACTTTAAGATAGTCGTCCTACATATAAAACTATGGACATATCTGGGTTAATAACCCTTAATTAAAATATCTGAAATGTCAACCAGCATTTCATGCGTGTGTGCGTCTGTGCCAACTTCGTCGTCGATTTTTGTTGTACACTCGATATAGATAATGCATATTTCCTCTTAGCAACATCGACCGTATAAACTTCTCGGTAATCCTCAGAATCATAATTAAATTCGCAAATATAAATCGACACGAAACAATGGTAACGCTCCGGCAATAATAATATCTCAAATGATTTCGCCTATTCGCTCTCCCCTCGCGAGATAAATTAGAATTAGGCAGGGCGTATCAAGGTAATACAGTAAATCTTGTTGTAATTCGAACGGCTAACTAAGACGTAGAATCAGCATAAATTTAATAATTACCCGACCCCATGGGAGGAATCTTCTGTGCCACGGTGTGTCTGCAGCAGGGAAACGTTCCGCGGATACGTCACCGATAGGATTTTCCGCCCCTCCGAGAACACTCGTCAAAAACTTCGTCGATTTGTTAACTTATTTCTTCGGATCGCCCGATATTGAAGTGATAACGGCGGAGGAATGTTCGGGGGACGAGATGACATGTGCTGGTCGCCGGTTCCGATTTCTCGGCACGTATTCATCCTCATCAAAATTATTGATTAATCCACATATTTCTCGCGTGTCGGTGGTGCGCGAATTCCTACAGGGTGGACCAGTTTATACAGGGTGTTGAATTGCAAAGCGGGCCATAAGGATTTACATGTAAAATTTTAAATGTATTAATATTGGCTCCCCTAATTATTTGACACTATCGGTCTCCTTACACTATTTTTAAAGTTTAATTAATTAATGATTTGGTACCTTACTCAATGGTTTCTGCAAAGTATTTACCGAGATATTTGCAAAAAACTTTACAACTATTTTGAATTAAAAACAAAGGTTTGCCATGGAATCATAATGGCCGATATTTCATTTTGTTCTAAAAAGTGACGGTAGATGTCACATTACGATTTACAATCGGTCGTGTATTTTACATAAGAAAAAGCATTTTTGATTTAAAGGTTTTACTCGGGTACTATTTAAGAACTGTACGTGAATTTCCGGAAAAGGCAAGTACAATTTAAAATGTGTTACAATTGGCTCCCTTAATGATTTTATAATATCGGTCTACTTACATTATTTTTAATACTCATTGACTTAGTACTTTTGCTTGCCTTCTTCGGCAATTCAACACTAAACAAATCACACACTTCTTAAATAGTACCCGAGTAAAACCATTTACTTATAAATACTTTTTCTTGTGTAGAATACACGGCCGGTTGTAAATCGTAATGTGACAGCGACTGTCACTTTTTACAGCAAAATGAAATGTCGGCCATTATGATTTCATGGCAAACCTTTGTTTTTAATTCAAAATGATAGTAAAGTTTTTTGGAAATATCTCGTTAATACTCTGCAGAAACCATTGAGTAAGGTACCAAAACATTCAGCTTAAAAAGCTTTAAAAAGACCGGTGCTGTCAAATAATTAGGGGAGCCAACCAATATTAACACATCTCAAATTTTATATGTAATTTCCTCTCGCCCGATTCGCAATTCAACACCCTGCAAATGCTGATGGCATATAAATTTCAGTATTATTGTCCAAACCAGAAGGAATGTACCAGTTTTTGTTCCAGTTAATAGATGCTAATGGCATATCCTAAATTGTTATTGCGAATGATTTTTATAAAATTGCAGCATTATTGCCCAAATCAGAAGAGGTAATAACTTTTTTACTATTTAAAATAGTTAACACCAATCAATTTCTCCCGTTCTTCTGATGAAACAGAATGTGCACTTTAATGGTCCAGGATCTAGGATGAATATTAAAAATAAAGTTGAAAAATTGTCGTATCGTAACTCAGTGGCGGCTCGTGGAACATGTTGATGGTAGAGACACTTATACAATATACCCCCTCCTAATTTTTAGAAGAAACAAAGAACGATTTATCTTCCTATACCAAAGTAAGTGTTTTAAGAATTAATTAAAAATTCTTGCTGAGCTTGAAACCACAAGTACAATTGACTCCCATCATTTCCACACTTCAATTGTCTTTTGTTTTTTAGAAGCTAATTCTTGAATGGATAACTAGATTTCGAAAAATTTTCAGGTTTAGTGTTGATAAATTTTTTTTTTTAAATTGCCCTTTAGTTGTTTTTCAATTTTGTTTTACGCGGATAACCCTTGAACCAGCGGTGGCTCGTGGATGTCCGGCGAGGAGGCTGCAGAGAAAATTTTTACCAAAACAGCAGCATATTTTCTTCCTCTATAGGAGAAAGTAGTACAGCACGAGCGTCATTTCTGTCGTAGCCTACAAGATCCACGAGCGGCCGCTGCCTTGAACGAATGATGAATGAAGTCTACTATTGTACTGGCAAATAAGTTTAGAACAGACGAAAAACCGAAATTAGACATTAAATTTGACGCAAAAAAATCAAAAAATTTTACAAATGTTTGAAAATTAAATAATTCCTTAAACATAAATCCCGCAGACTATATTTTCCAGATAAATATCAAAGTAAATTAATTTTATCTAAAAATAAACCCCATATTTAAATTAAAACTCACTAAAACAAAGAATATAATATATAAATAATCTAAAATTAATATAAAACCCTTGAAAATACAGGTCAAAAAATTCAAAAATATCGGTTGCAAAATCTAAAATAAAGGGCACAAATTAAAAACTTCCGCAAAAAATCAATAATTCAGGTTAAAAAATCTAAAATGTAGGACATAAAATCTAAAATTTTGACCAGAAAATCGAAAATGCTGAAATATCGAAAATATCAACAAACCAATAAAAAAATGTAGGCCAAAATAAATAATGATTGATTTATATGGGAGAATTTTTTTTCGGGTATTTTCGAGTTTTGTTTGTTGAAATTTTAGATTTTTTGGTCTGCATATTTTTATCTTTGGGTTGATGTTTTATCTAAATTCTCAGGTCTAAAAATAAAAAAAGGCAGACCAAGAAATCCAAAATTTCAAGAAACTAATCGAATATTTTGGCCAAAAGAATCAAACATTTGGAACAAACCTAAAATATCAGCAAAAAAATAAAAAAATCCTAGTCCAAAAATAAAAATGCAGACCAAATATTTGAAAATAGAAGTAAAAGAAAAATAATTTATCATTTTCAGCCGGAAAAATAACTCTTTTTAGCTTAAAATAAGTTCCGACGAGAAATTCGAAAATAATAGTAAAATATAAAAAAAAACGCACAATAAAATAAATAAGAAAATCTAAAATATGGAACGAAAAATACAAAATTAGGACTAAAAAAAAAATTCGTACCTAGAAATCAAAGTGGACCAAATAATTTTTAACAAACAAATCGAAAATTTCAACAAACAAATCGGAAATTTAAGTCAAAGAAAATTTTGGCTGAAAGACCAAAAATTTAAAACTGAAAATACAAAATATAGACTAAAAAAGTAAAAATCTGCATATGGCCTAAAAAGGTGAAAATTTAGACAAAACATCGAGAACTCGGGCGTAAAGATAAAAATGTAAACAACAAAATCGAATATTTTGATCGAAATAAAGAATATTTAGGCCAAAAATAAAAAAAAAAATCGAAAATACAAAAATCGAAAATATGGGCCAAAGAATCAATAATCCTAATCTAAAAATAAAAAACGCAGTCGAAAAAAAAATCGAAAATTTAGGTAGAATCAAAATAATTTACCACTTTCAGCCCCCAAAAATAAGTTTCTAACCAGAAATTTTTAAATAATAGCCAAAAAGTACAAAAAATTCGCACTATAAAATCAATCGTTAAAATTAAAAAATCTAAAATATAGGACAAAAAATAAAAAAATTAGACAAAAAATAAAAATGGTGGTCCAAGAGGACAAAATTTTTAACAAACACAAAACAAAATAATAATAAATTCGGAGTAAAAGATCGAAAATTTCAACAAATAAAACTCGAAAAAGTTCTCGCATCAATAATTCAGGTTAAAATATCTAAGAAATCAAAAATTCGGCCCGAAAAATCAAAAAATGCGGACCAAAAAGTCGAAAATTTTAACAATTGAATCGAACATTTTGGTCAAAATAATATTCTTTAGGCCAAATGATCAAAAATCTAAATAACAAATACAGGCAAAACATCAAAAAATTAAAAATTCGGCCCAAAAAATAAAAAAAATGCGTACCAAAAAGTCGAAAATTTTAACAATTAAATCGAAAATTCATGTCAAAATAATATTCTTTAGACCAAATGATCAAAAATTTAAATCCAAAAAAATCGAAAATATAGACTTAATAATAAAAATTGCAGAATATTCTAGTAAGAAAATTGTTTAAATTAGTCTCAAAAATCACTGTATTGCTCAAAATATTTTTTCTAATAGCAAAACAATTTTGATCAAAAAAACGAAACTGCTTTTAAAAAGAATTCAAATAAAACAATTCACTTGGTTAGTATCACCGTCAGTAGCGACTTGTGGAACATGTCCCCGCCTCTTTTTTTGAAAAAAGAAAGAACAGTTATTTTGAGTTGTAAAGGTTCATAATTTCAAAACAAGCTGAAAATATGATTCATGTGAACTTTAGATTTATCGTATGTTTACATTTTGTCTCAGACGTGACACCATTCTTCGTAACCTCCCCACTAAACATTACACTCGGAAAACTAAAACAAATATTTTTTTTAATCCGCACAGCCAGTTGTTTTTTTAAACTATACCTCCCGATGAAACTTTCTCGTTAGGTCTTTACTAGTTTCGAAATCGATGCACTCGAGCAGAAAGCCGACACCACAGTCTTTATTTCGATAATCAAATCAGGCAGTAGTCTAGAAACTATTTTCTCAACAGTGCATGAGCAAAAAGACCATGCTGTCCAATTTAATTCATTGTGTAATGCTAAATATGACCAACAAATGCACGTCGTCGTCGCGCGTACGATATGAGCCAGAATTTATTTGGCACTAAATGCACGTTCAGAGAGCGACCTTTCCTGCACCCCTCCAACCGCGGTAGCCTATATCCTGACGAAATGCCGTGCCAGATGGAATTATATAAGAATTCTTGTTGAGCTTGAAACTACAGGTAGTGGTGCCATGGCTCCTTGGCTCTATATTACGAGCCGCCCCTGCCGTAACTCAATTTATTCAAAAAATCGGTAGTGGCAGATGACCAAGTAGACGACGTCACAAAAAAATGATTTAAAAAAAAAACAGTAACTCTATAAAATGGAATTTATAAGTTCATTGAAAATAGCAAAACGACCAAGAATGTGTTCATAAACAGATACCTCAGTGTGGGGTTAATTCTTTTTTGCGTAGGCGTGACCACTCGACACCCTCGCACCGTATAAAGTGTCATATAAATGCATGATATCAGAATGTAAACATTTTTGCAATCTTTAGGCGCGCGCTGGGAATCAAAGCACCGATCTTAAAGGAGGATGCCGACACAGGGCGTTAATTAAACTTGCCCACGTGCACGTGTGTGTGTGTGCACGTTGTCCGGCAAGCAGCTAGTGTAGCGCCAAGCGGACTACTAGTGTGTCAAAGGACCTCTTTGACAGTGGAGACTGACCACCGGACTTTGATCTCGCATGTCTTAGTGTTACATGCCGACGACGACTATTTGAAGGTGTTGTGGCGTTTACCTATGTATGATGCGACCCTTTGTTTGTCTAGAAACAACAACTATTCAATGTATCCGCAACAACACCGTGTGTCCACCACAGTCCCCTTGGATCCCCTTGCGACGACGGCGACGTGTGCGGTTTCAAAAGACTCGGCCCTGTTTTCACTTAATTGTTTCATGGAATCAGAGGACCCCTACCAAGTTTCCACTCGATGATGAAATTAAATTACGATCAAACATACTGTCCAATGGTATAACTACTGATTTTTAATCAATGAACCAAAACATTTTTTGATAGAAAATAGTTATTTATTATACGAATGTGGAATGTACGTAATTAGTCCAGCAAGAAAAAGTTTACTCGTGAGGTCGAAGGGCGAACGAGTAATTGTCTCAAAGGACTAATGAGTAATTCCACATGAGTATAACTTTTTATCCAAAATCGTATGTATGGCATTAAATATTGAAATAATGTTTAAATTCGATAAAAAAGTAGCCTGAATATATGAGTCTGCAAAATTAAGTCTTAAATTCGATAAAAACAAAAGTAGCCTGAATATATAAATATTCAACCTGTTTGTAAACCAACAAAAATTAAGTCTTGTTAGGACTACTAATAAATAAATGTTTATAAAATTTTGACGTAAGTGGTGTCAATTTGAATTATTTAAAAAATCTTATGAAGGATCTATGGATTAGTGATCAGCGTTATTTTTACTAACTGCTACTTTGTAACCGTTATTATGAAATAATAACAGTAACTGTTATCTAAAAAAATCCATTAACCGTGATTTTCCTCAAAGGTTATCTTATAAAAGAACGATTTAGTAACAAATCACTTCTTAGTAACAATAACCGAATCAATAATGAATCACTTCTTGGTAACAGTAACCGTCATTCATAATAACAGTAATTCTTTCAAACACTAATGGAAAAAAAACATGTGATGCTACTATCGAAGCGATTCAATAACCCCTGTTACTAAAATGTAAGTGTTCCAAATTTTAGAGTTTTTGCCCGGAATATTCTTTATTTTGGTTAAACTTTTTGATTTTTTTTGTTGTTGAAATTTTCGAATTTTTGGTCTATATTTTTTTAACCGCGAATTTTGGATATTTGTGTATATTTTCGATTTGTTCTTAATTAAGAGCTAATTCTGCAAGTGATAAATTTTTTACAATTTTTCAAAACATTTTCGTTCCCTCCAGTGCAGCTTTGAGTCAATTTCTGTTATTTTTCTGTAGCAATATTGCAATTATTTTTACAAGTAATCAAAAGTACACTCTTTCTGTATAGTTTTCGTAATTTTGGAGGTAATTCTACAAGTGATTAATTTTTTACAATATTTCAAAACATCGAGTGCAAATTTCCTACAGAGCAAATTTGATTTTATTCCCTTGTTTTCTGCAGGAGCATGTCGTTATTTTCAGGAAATTATAAGTACACTATTTTTGAATAATTGAAGTTTATTTGAAGCGAAACCTTCACGTAATAAATTTTTAAATTTTTTCAAATCGTCGAGTGCAAATTTCCTTCGCTACAGAACAAATTTTGAGTTTTTTCTTTTGTTTTCTGGGGCTAATCACCCCGATTGCTGAAATTTTTTAATCTTCTTGTTTTAATTTCTTATCGTTAAGGCGGGATTTTGATATTTTGGTCTAAATTTTTAATCTTTTAGCCTAATTTTTTTTCTAGATTTGATGATATAAACAAGTTAAGATAATGGCCTGTCAGACGTTCTGACTCTGAATCAGAACGCAAATGCCATCTATGGGTGATTCGCTTATATTCAGAATATATTAGACAAAAAAAGACAAAAATTCTAGATTTTTAGAAATTGAACGCACTTTTGCATTATGGTGATTTATAAGTCAAAATGTAAAGAATTTATTGTATTTTAAGAAAGTGACAAGAAATTATCTTGTTGAGTCAAAGAAATTTGCCAAAATCCGAAATTTTCCAAAGTCGATGAAATCGCGTTTTCGATTATTAGAAATTGCCGAGGTGTTGAAAGCATTTGTTAATTATGATGATTTATTGGTCAAATTGTAGATAATTTATTGTATTTTAAGAAAGTAACGAGAAATTATCTTGTTGAGTCAAAGAAATTTACCAAAATCAAAAATTTTCCAAAGTCGATGAAATCGCGTTTTCGATTTTTAGTAATTGCCGAGGTGTTGAAAGCATGTTGATTATGATGATTTATAAGTCAAATTGTAGAGAATTTATTGTATTCTAAGCCAATGATAAGAAATTTACCAAGTTGAAAGACAAAAAAATATCGCGTTTTTGAATTTTAAAAATTACTTAACATCCGAAGGAGTTATTTGATTTTGATGATTTAAATTCCAAAGTATAGCGAATTTAGTGTATTTTAAAAAAGTATAAAGGATTATTTATGTCCGGAAGGTTTTGTATGAGGAAGAGCACTTGAAAACTATATTCAAAGGAATTTGATGACAAATTGTATTCAGGGCCGGATCCATGGGACTTTTAAGGGGGCAAAACACTAAAAAAAGTGTTCAAAATAATTTGATGAAAAATTGACAAAAGCAAAAGAAACGGCAGAAACGCCAAAGTGGCGGAATCTATTGCCTGAATGCTGTACTGAATGCAACTTCAAAAATCAAAATCGCGCTTTTAAAATCTTGGAATCCTAAGAAATGCATTTTTTTTTCATTTTAAGAGAAATTTTCATAAACCGTTTGAAAATGACGCTACATTTTCTACATTTTGAAGTCATCAAAATCGGATAAAGTGTTCGGCGTTTCGGATTTTCAAAAAGAGCTATTTTGGGATTTTGCATTGAATTGAATGAACAATAACATTAAACCAGATTTTAAATTATTATTATTTGAAATATCGAACAACTTCTTTGGCAGTTATGCAATTAAAAAAAATCAAAATCACAATTTTAAATTTTTGAAATCGTGCAATTTTGACGTTCTGCGTTGGTTTCATAAAAAAATAATAAACAGCTTTTAAATTGCACTAAATTCGCCACATTTTGATGTTAGAAATATTAATTTCGTGGATCGCGTGTTGGCAGATGTGCTATTTAAAAAAAATCAAAACCACAATTTAAAATCTTCGGCCTTTTTTTGCGTTAATTTCACAAAAAAAACATTTAATTAACCAGTTTTTAAATTGCATTAAATTCTCCATATTTTTAAGTAAGAATAACAGCGGCGGCTCGTGGATTTTCGCAGGGGAGGCAAAGACAAAGATGCCGCGCATGCTGCACTACTTACTTCAGTAGAGGAAGCAAATATTTTGTTGCTGTTTTGGTCAAATTTTCTTCCGTTGCCCCACCGCCGAACATCCACGAGCCGCCACTGAAGAATAATTCATATGGGACATCGTGTTTGTCAGTTGTAATGTATCATAAAAAACCTAAATCACAATTTTTAATTTTCGCACTTCGTAAACGTGCAATTTTGACGTTTTGCGTTAATTACACACAAAAAAAAAATAAGAACCAGTTTCTTAATTGCACTAGATTCTCCAGATTTTGACGTTAGAATAATCAAAATCGGACAATGCGTTTAGCAGTTGTGCAATTTCAAAAATCAAAATTGCGATTTTAAAATATTGAAACTTCATAAAAATCTTTTTTTCTTTAATTGCAAGAGAAAGTTTCGCAACCCGTTTTAAAATTACACTAAATTTTCCAAATTTTGACGTTAGAATCATTCGAAGGAGTTATTCGATTTTGATGATTTAAATTCCAAAGTATAGCGTATTTTAAAAAAGTATAATGGATTATTATAGTATTCAAAAGAGTCGGAAAAAAGCGTTCGGCCATTGTGCAATTTCAAGAATCAACATAGTGATTTTCTATTTTCAGCCTTTCCACATCATCATTTTTTACTTAACTTATCGAGTCATATAGTATGCAACTTAAGTTACAAGTTTATCTACTAGGCACCTTAAATTATAACTGCATATACCGGGTGTTCGATAAAAAAACGCCCAAAGCCATAACTCTGTTCAGACTTTGTGCGATTTTGGTATTTGGCGCGGGTTTCGTGAAATAGAAAATCAGAACAGATTTTGAATTGCACTAAATTTGTCACATTTTGATGTTGGAATCATCATTATCAGACAACACGTGTGTAGGTGTGTAATAGGTGCATACAAGGGCCTACACTCCCTTTATCTGAACCTGATATACTTACTATACAAATTTGTTAATTGGATAATAAAAATATTTCTTAATTTGATTTACGTAACAAATATATACAATAAAAAGATTAATTTAGAATCGGGAACAATTCTACTAGGAACTAATATTCAATTTCTTCCAAATTGTGACTCAGTAAAATTTTCTGAGGTTACTTTAAATAACGGTTACTAAATAACCGTTTAAATAACCAGTTATTTTGTAATAACAGTAACCATTACTGGAAAATACCGTTTAACTCATCACTACTATGTATTCCATGAGTCCGATTTATTCTCTTACTCAGTAACATTACTCCCCTCAAATAATCTCAGTAATTCTCTTATTATTAGATTTTGGATAAGAATAGTTATTACGTTACGGTTTATTTCCTGAACCGATTGTTACTATTATTCATTTTGAGGGTACATCATCAAGTGACGTGAAAAACACAACAAGCACGTGCAATCCATAAAAAGACAATAACTTTTCACAAACGATCATCCTGTATACCCGCCAATTTTTATACGGTTCTCGATCTTTTTCCTCGTGCCGTATGGGTCAAAGCCCGCAGTATTTCAACGTTTTTTTTTTTTACTTTTTTACCTTTTTGAATTGCAAACGCCGATATTTCAGATTCCAGCATGAAATTAGCATACATTTCGGACAGAAGACGCAACGAAATCCACGGATTCGCAGAACTATACCGAAACTCGGGGCTCAGGGGCACACACACGTGAATCGGCCGTTTAATTCGTGCAACCATCAATTTAGATTTTTTTGATATACCGCAGTGGGAATATATATTTTCGCATCATCGGGGCCTCCTCATCCTTTTGATTGGCACCTTATAATCATTTCTTTTATTTTGATCCGAGGTGCACGTATAATTTTCGGATTTAAATCTTCGTTCGACGGAGATGCCAAAAAGTTGTCAAATAGTCATTTTTGGTTTATAATTATGAAACGATAGTTACGGCAAATTTATGTGAATAATAATTGTAGAGAATGCCATAATAAACAACGTATAGAGAAAAAGTTTTTTCGAAATCTCTTTAGTTTTTGAGTAAACTCAGTTTTTAAATTTTTTCATCTTTAATAATTTTGACGTTTTAAACGTCAGTTTCATCCGAGTCTACGAAACGCTCGATGTACATTTAAAATATTATTTAAATTGAAAATAAATCATGAAAGCGTAAATATAAATGATACCATCAAGTCGGAGAAAGTAATATGATGGCCACACATCACCATCTTTTATTAAATGAATGTTTCTCGATGCAGGTATTTTTTTTTAATGTTGCTGTAATAGTATTCGAAAATTCTCTTAAAAACTGCTCCGATAAGGCAAAATAAGTTTCGATTACAAATTGATGAATGATTGAATTTACCTACTGATGTATAGTCCGAATTGGGATAATATGGCATGTGAGCGAAGGGTCTCTCTCCTTGGTCGCTTAAAATTCATTGGTGCTAGGTTTATCGGCTAGCAATAATATTTATATGTGCTATCAACCTTCGTTGTTGCTTTACTTGAGACTATGCTCCGCCCACCGCTTCAGTCTTTGATCGCGTTTTATAATTACGCCACTTTAAGTCATGCTTGCCTGCAGTGGCGGCTCGTGGAACATGTTGATGGTAGAGCCACTTATATAATACATCCCTCTCCCCTCCTTTTTTGAAGAAAGTCTTCCTAGACCAAAGTAACTGGCGAAAAAGTGTTTTGAGAATTATTCAAAAATTTTTGCTGAGCTTCAAACTACCCCTGGTTATAACCCATTAAAAAAATATTGGAATTTAAGAAGTTGCTTATATTCTTAAAATATAATAATTAGGGAGTTGTATAGAATTATTTCAGAATTTTTAAAGAATTTCTACTATTTTTTTAAATTTATTTTAAAAAATGCTTAATTTTGAACGCATTTCAAAAATGCATGTTTAACTATGAATAGTCATAACCTATTAAAAAATTGTTGGAATTTAAGAAGTTGATTATATTCTCAAAATATAATAGTTTGGGAATTGTATGGAATTATTTCAGAATTTTTAAACAATTTCTAGTATTTTTTTTATTTATTTTAGAAAATGCTTCATTTTGAACGCAATTAAAAAATGCATGTTTAACTATGAATAGTCATAACCTATTAAAAAATTGTTAGAATTTAAGAAGTTGATTATATTCTTAAAATATAATAATTTGGGAGTTGTATAGAATTATTTCAGAATTTTCAAACAATTTTTACTATTTTTTATTTATTTTCGAAAATGCTCAATTTTGAACACAAAAAATGCAAGTTTAACAAATAACAGTTATAACCCATTAAAAAATTATTTGAATTGAAGAAGTTGATTATATTCTTAAAATATAATAATTTGGGAGTTGTATAGAATTATTTCAGAATTTTTAAACAATTTCTACTATTTTTAAAAAAATTTTTTAATTGTTTCATTTTGACGCAATTAAAAAATTCAAGTTTAACAACGAACAGTTATAACCCATTAAAAAATTATTTGAATTTAAGAAGTTGATTATATTCTTAAAATATAATAATTTGGGAGTTGTATAGAATTATTTCAGAATTTTTAAAGAATTTCTATTAAAAAAAAAAAATTAAATGCTTCATTTTAACGCAATTAAAAAATTAAAGTTTAACAACGAACAGTTATAATACATTTAAAAAATATTAAAATTTAAAAAGTTGTATAGAATTATTTTAAAATTTTTAAACAATTTCTACTGCTTTTTATTTATTTTAGAAAATACTCAATTTTAACACTTGAAATTTCCTAAAACTACTGAAACAATACTTTATTTCACTTTCGGTGAAAGAAATAAATGCAAGAAAATCAAAACTTACAAAAAAGGAAAATCCTTTCGAGGCGTTTTGGCGGTTAGGATGTAACCTAGATGATGATTCTTTGCTTTCCTCAGATTGATGGAAAAACAGAAACACCAACACACACACACATAAATCCTGAAGATGTATCACAACACAACGGGCACTAAGACTTTCGAATCAGAACACACACATTCTTCGCGTTCGCGAACTGCAGACTGAATTGTTATCAACAGATACGCCGCGAATTGGTGATACGAATTTAGTCTCGTGAGAAAAAAAAAACAATATTTTGATTATCTTCAATCGCCTGGGGCAGATTAAAAACTGGTCGAATTTTAACACGGAGGCCAAGATAAGGTGTGTTGCTAATTATATACTTCACGAGGATCTTAAGAAGTTGATTATATTCTTAAAATATAAAAATTTGGGAGTTGTGTAGAATGATTTCAGAATTTTTGAACAATTTTCAATATTTTTTATTTATTTCAGAAAATGGTCAATTTTGAACGCAATTAAAACATGCAGATTTAACAACGAGCAGTTATAACCAGTGGTAGCTCACGGAACATGTTGATGGTAGAGTCACTTATACAATATATCCCCCCATCCCTAATTAAAAAAAAAAGAAAGAACGATTTATCATCCCAGGCCAAAGTAACTGTTGAAAAAGTGTTTTAGGAATTAATTAAAAATTCTTACTGAGCTTGAAACTACAGGTAGTGGTGCCATGGCTCCTTGGCTCTATATAACGAGCCGCCCCTGTTTGCCTGTACAGTGTTTCAACACTTCGGGAACGGTTAACCACGGAGCTAATAACGAAAATTTCAAACGATTTTTTGTATAATAATGCGTTGAACAAAGTTACCGACTAGAGGTGAGCGAAATGACCATTTTTCGACTCATCGTGAGTCAATTCTTTAAGTGACTCATGACTTTTTTGAAAAATCATGGTGATAGTTGTGACCGTTACTACGTGGTAATTCATTATAAAATCACTGAATAAAACACTTACTATGTTTTTTACCACAATTTATTTGCTGTATGTACAAATATTTCACATACATACACTTGATAATGACAGTAAAACGTCGAAACTTAAGTCGTGATATGTATGTATGTGAAATAGAAGTGTTTTATTCAGTGATTTTTTTTGAAAAAGTTAAAAAGCATATCTGAAAAAAACAATGTTGATTTCTTAACGGAAGTTTTTTCGTCCTTAGAAATGTCGAAAAAATACATTTTTTAAATATTAAAAATGTCAATTTCTTACCGTCAAAAATGTCATTTCTGATCAGAAATGTTCATTACGTAATGTCAAAAATATCGTTTTATCATTACACTGATGTCTGAAATGTCAGTTTTCTCCTGTTAAAAATGGCAAAATTGTAGTGTCTGAAATATAATTTTTTTCCTTGCAAAAATTCAATTTCCTGGCGTCCGAAATGTAATTTTGAGTCAATTTCTTAACGTCAATAATAACAATTTTTTACGCTACTAAAAATGTTATTTTTTACATCAAAAATAACAGTCTTCTACTCTTAGGAATGACAATTTCCAAGCGTCAAAAATGTCATTGGATCATTTGGCCTAAATATTCTTTATTTTGACCTAAATTTTCGATTTCATTGTCAAAATTTTCGACTATTTAGTCCGCATTTTTTATTTCTGGTTTTTTAAATGTTGACCCGTATTTTCGATATTTTTGGTCAAAATATTATAACTTTTAGCCTAAATATCCTTTATTTTGACCTTTTGCGATTTAATTGTTTAAATTTTCGACTTTTTGATTTTCCCGCCGAATTTTTAATTTTTAGATTTTTGACCTGTATTTTCAATTTTTGATCTGTCAACCTAAATATTCTTTATTATGGCATAAATTTTCGGTTTAATTATTAAAAATTTTGATTTTTTGGTCCGCATTTTTGATTTTTCGGGCCGAATTTTTAATTCTAGTTCCAAATTTTTGATTTGATTTTGGTTAAAATATCTATAACCTGAATTATTAATTTATATGCGAATTTATTTTAATTTTTATCCGGTATTTTTGAGTTTTGTTTGTTGAAATTTTCGATTGTTTAGTCTGCATTTATTATCCTCAGGCCCGAGTTTTCGATATACTGTCTAAATGTTCGACTTTCTGGCCAACATTGCATTTATTTATAATTTTTTTAAATCTTTCGACCTAAATTTTTCTTTACTTTGACCCAACTTTTCGATTTTTTTGGCCCCCATTTTTGATTTTTCATTTAGTTTGCATTTATTATCTTTAGGTCCGAGTTTTCCATGTTTTGTCTAAATTTTCGACGTTTTGATCAACATTGTGGATCTTTTAAAATCATTTGCCCTAAATTTTTCTTTATTTTTTTTTATTTGTCTGTTCAAATTTTTCTCTCCTTGGTCCACTATTTTTATTTTTAGACCAGAATTTTAGATATTTGGTCTGAATTTTTTAACGTAGGTATATACTTTTTTTGATTTTTGGTCTATTTTCTATCCTATATTTTACATTTGGATTATTGATTTTATTTCGTGATTTTTTTTATTTTTTACTATTATTTTCGAATTTCTGATCTGAAACTTATTTTTTTGCGGCTTAAAGTGGCAAATTATTTTGTTTCTGCCTAAGTTTTAGATTTTTGTCTGCTTTTTTTATTGTTAGATCAGGATTCTTGATTCCTTGGCCCATATTTTAGATTTCTGTATTCCGATTTTTTTATTTATGTATTTATTTATTATTAAACGGGTAATCCCAATAATACAAAATTAGAAACAAAAACTAACATACAAATTAAATTAAATTTAAATCGCAAGAAAACAAATTAGCCATAAATTTAATCTTATTTATTTTTTTTTTTTCTTTATTTTGACCAAAATATTCGATTGGTTTGTAGAAATTTTTGATTTTTTTTGTCTGCAATTTTTATCTTTACACTCGTTTTCGATGTTTTGTCTACATTTTCACCGTTTTAGGCTATATTGTAGATTTTTTTTATTTTTTAGTCTAAATATTTATTATTTTGACGATAAAATTCGATTGGTTTGTAGAAATTTTGGATTTTTGTCTGCATTTTTTATATTTATGGCCGGGTTTTCGATGTTTTTTCTAAATTTTCACCTTTTTAGGCCCTATTGTAGGTTTTTACTTTTTTGGCCTATGTTTTGTATTTTCGTTTATTTTGGTTTCAATATTTGGTCTTTTGGCCCAAACTTTCTTTATTTCGACTTAAATTTTCGATTCGTTTGTTAAAAATTTTGATTTTTTGGTCTACCGCTTTGATTTTTGGGTACAAATTTTAAATTTTTGGTCTTAATTTTTTATTTTTTGTCCCATATTTTAGATTTTCTTGCGAATTTTTTTTAATTTTTACATATACAAACATCTTTATTCACAGAAATAACATTTAAATACATTATGTTAAAAACTTGAAATCCGCTTTCCGTTGTCTGTGAAAGGGCTGTCGATTTTTACTTTTGCCATTATTTTCGAATTTCTCGTTGGAACTTATTTTAAGCTAAAAAGAGTTATTTTTGGGGTTGAAAATGGCAAATTATTTTTCTTTTGTTTGTATTTTCAATTTTTTTGTCTGCATTTTTATTTTTAAACCAGGTTTTTTGATTTTTTGGTCGATATTTTAGATCTTCTTCCAAATTTTTGATTTTTTGGCCAAAATATTCGATAAATGGTTCTTTGTTTCTTCAAAAAAGGAGGGGGGATATTGTATAAGTGGCTCTACCATCAACATGTTCTACGAGCCGCCACTTCGTAAGAGTCAGCAATACTATTCCAAGCGTTGAAAATGATCATGTCTTCCTTCTATAGGTCAATCAAAGCAGAGTAAGATGTAATTTTTTTCTTACCAATTTTTTTTTTTAATGAAAATATTATTGCGCCTTCCGTGGATATTTGTGCCAGAGCCGCATGCGGCTCTGGAGCCGCACTTTGCCGACCACTGGGCTAGTGGGCCGGCCATATTACAATTATTATCATAAATTATCAACGCAAAATTCATATGTAAAAAATAACCCAAATGTATTATTATTAAATACTGTCCATGTCAATGAAAACCACCCCCCAAATCCCTTAACCTCGCCACTTAACTAAACCCCCTACATTCTTCCGCACTCACCCCCAAACTGCATGCATATACATATTTCTTTTTCGCTGATGTGTACTTTCACGCGTGATGTTTCCCCATCAAATGAAAATATAAATTGACATCACTATCTCTCCGGAGCAGACCCGCACACCGCCGCCCCCCCGAACGCACTCCGGAAAAAAACCCCGTATTCTTATATGCAGAAAGAAAACATATCCACCGCGGCCATACGTTTGTGACAAATTTAAAAATAATATATGGCGCATCTTCCCCTCGGTTCCCTCTCCGGTGCTTTCGTCGATACGTAAATTCGAAAAGCTCTCCGCCATATCAAAGTCGTAAATTCAATTTCGATGACCTGCACGCGTTCACGGCTCTGCGGACCCCATATTTTTAAAACCACTTCAATTCTTTACAACCACCACCACACACACACACACACGAGGTATTCGAGCTTTTATACGGAAATGACGTACGGGGCTTTAATGGTTTAGATTAAGTGCAAATCGATTATCAACTTGAAATATTATTCGATTAACAATATTACTCAAAGTGGCTATTTCGAATTATCAGTATCTGTTGTGATTACCTCAACAAATACTAACATAATTCATAATAAAAAGATGTGGCCATTATGTCACTTTCTCCAATTTGATGATATTAATTATAATTTTCCGCTATCGACAACGTAAATAAGCATTGCATCCACAGTTACAGGTACCGTAAGTGGCTGATAACATTCGTAGTGTTTGTTGTCCTTGGCGACGGAACTTAATTTTTACTTACGGAAAATAATAGACAGAAACGTAACGCTCCAACATATAGGCGAGCAACACATTTTCGTCTACACCGCTAGCATCGGCATCCTTTTTACATAACCACTGTTTAAAAGAGTCGTAACAGGACACATACCTTTTTAGATTTTGTCGCCAACAGGTTCTAACACGCAATATTCGCAGCTTCGTTCGCACCCATGCCCCCAACAACTGTCACTGGATTGACACAAACAAACAAAATTCGACATTGTTTTCTCGGTTGCTGAGTTACCATAGGACGCATGGGTGACTATAAAAATTTGAATTCCAAATGTTACAAGCCGTATTTTAGAATATTTTCTGATCTTTTTTCAGTATTATCTTTCCGATAGCGGAAAAAAATTAATAAGCAACACGGAACGTAATGACAATTAACATTTTCGGCAGGCGATGAGCCTCTGCTCGTATTCGCCTACCTCAAATGTTAATACATCGTTACGTTCCTTGTTGCTTAAATAACTATTATACTTTTATCATTTATTTTCAATTTAAATTAAAAAAGTGGTTGCAGCCATTAAGATTCGTTCGAAATATTGCAATTTACCATCTTCAACATTTTGCTATTACGTAAATAAACGTCCACATTTACGTTTACATTTCAGTAAAGTTTTGCAATAAAAATTAAAACAACATGATAAAATATTAAAATAAATATAATGGAATTTCTAATACGAGGAGGCGGGGTGATGAAAAAACAAAAGAGGTGAAATGAGATACGTTTATAATGCTCGCGTAAATTTTTAATGGATAACGTGCGGTAGAAAAATAGAATACCTTTTTTCTTCGTTACGTGTATTTTAATATTGCATTGCGAAAGTAGTTTTTAATAAGTAATGTACACACACAGGGATGGGAGGAAAGAGGGGGAGAGAGGGAGGGAGGTAGGGCATAAAAATGACCAGCACAGATTAGAGATTAGAGATATATTGTAAAAGAATATATAGGGGATTATGAAGAGTAAAGTCTTTATGAACCCGCGAGCGAGGGGTTTGTAATTAAGGAGGGTGGAAATTCATCAGGACGGATTTTAAAATAAAGTGGTTTCAGTTTTCAGATCTGTGTGATATAATATACATAGATGGGAGGACGAGGAAGAAGCAGGTAGGAAAGTACAAAGCAAACATAATGGTATTAATGTCCAATTTTTCACTTTAAATATTAAAAGAGGAATTCCATTTTGTGCTGGACGGGAAAAAAAATTGTGGCTCCGAGTTGCATTGTTTACACGGACGAAAATTAATTAGAATTCCGAATTTGATTATATCATAATATTTATTGTGGGCGAGTCTTGGGTTACCTGAAACCGCTCGCATGGATTTGCGTTGTATACTTGAAACAGTATAGATTCGATTTCGATTCACAGGTTTTCACTAGAACAACATAAAAAATCCCCACTACATGCGGGAAGTTTGCTGTATAACAAAATACCGGATCATTTGAAACAACTAGGCTTAAATAGATTTAAAAAAGAAATAAAGAATCTGCTAATCCTAAATTCTCCATATTCTATTCAAGAATTTACTTCATTATTGTAAACCTTAATTTAAATGTTTACCTTCTTTTTCTTTTTCTTTTTATATTATGCGACATAATACTGTAATAACGTTAAGTAATTTTTTATATATTTATATGACGAATGTATCTATACTTTGTATGGTTAACACATAATAAAGATCAATATCAATATCAATATCAATACACTCGGCGTCAAAAAAAAGTGCGAAAAAACTCGATTTTTCAAACCGTCGTAACTTGGTTCAATTTGGTCGAAAATCGATTAATCTTTCAGTTTGGGAAAGATTCCAGTTTTATCTTTAAGAATGTGTAGTTGATTTTCACCCCAAGTCCAACCCACCTCCCGTAACAACGCGATGGAAAAAAACAGTTTTTCATGTAAAAAATTGTCCACTGTACCGTGCGCAAAAAAAATCGGCGGGAAATTTCACCACAATGGCAGAAAAATTTAATCAATTTCCTTCGAATGCCTTAAAAATTCGAGTGGTTTCGATGATTTGGAGCAAAGTTATGAATTTTTGAAAAAAAAAATAAATTTTTCACTTTTTTTGCCATAACTTGAGTAATTTTGCACCAAAATCGATGAACTTTTGCAGTCTGAACAGTTTCAAATTTTCTCTTCAACGTCATGTGAATTGTTTTGCTTCTAAAACGATTCCACACCCTGCCACCCCCTAAAGGAAAAACAAAATGTTTTTGAAGTTAAAATGTGCAAATTTGGTTTCTTGTACCGTGTACAAAAAAAACAGTCAGCATGGCAATAAAGTTCAATAATTTTCCTCCAATTTCCTCCAAAATTCAAGTCGATGCGATGATTTGGCGCGAAGTTATGCAGTTTTGAAAAAAAAAAAAAATTTTGCGCCTTTTTTTTTGGCCATAACTTGGTGAATTTCGCACGAAACTCGTTGGAATTTTGCGATCTAAGAAGTTTTCGACTGTCGTGACCCCCTGAAAACCCCTACAAAAAGTGTTTTGGATTGACAAAAAATGTTAAATTTTTACAACTTGTTTTCAATTTCAATGTCATTTTTTTTTCAAAAATTCATAACTTTGCTCCAAATCATCGAAACGACTCGAATTTTTAAGGCATTTGAAGGAAATTGATTAAATTTTTCTGTAATTGTGGTGAAATTTCCCGGCGATTTTTTTTGCGCACGGTACAGCTTGTCAAAGTTGGACAATTTTTTAGATAAAAAACATTTTTTTTTCATCGCGTTGTTACGGGGGTTGGGTTGGACTTGGGGTTAAAATCAACTACACATTCTTAACGATAAAACTTGAATCTTTCCCAAACTGAAAGATTCATCGATTTTCGACCAAATTGAACCAAGTTACGACGGTTTGAAAAACCGAGTTTTTTCGCGATTTTTCGAGTGGCGCTTTTTTTTTTACGCCGAGTGTATTTTTAATTAATCAATCGAGTGCAAAGAATGCCAATTCGAAACATGTGTCAAAAAGTTCAATCATTTTCCTCCAATTTCCTTCAAAATTTAAATCGATGCGATGATTTGGCGCGAAGTTATGCAGTTTTGAAAAAAAAAATACATTTTGCGCTTTAAATGAAAATGAACAAATTTTATCACCCTGTCAAAAACCTTTTTTTGCACTAGGAGTGACAGAGGGTAGAATTTAACCTATGCTTTTCAGATCGCAAAGAATCATCGGCTTCTGAGCAAAATTGACCGAGTTATGACCGAAATGGAATTTTTCAAGTTGTTAAAATTTAAATTTTTTTGTCAATCGAAAATTTTCACGAAAGTCGAAAACTTCTTAGATGGCAAAATTCCATCGAGTTTCGTGCGAAATTCGCCTAGTTATGGCCAAAAAGGCGCAAAATTTAATTTTTTTTTGAAAACTGCATAACTTCGCGCCAAATCACCGCATCGACTTGAATTTTGGAGGAAATTGGAGGAAAATTATTGAACTTTATTGCTGACCGATTGAATCCATGATTTTTTTTTTGCACACGGTACAAGAAACCAAATTTGCACATTTAAACTTCAAAAACATTTGTTTTCCTTTAGGGGGTGGCAGGGGGTGGAATCGTTTTAGCAACAAAACAATTCACATGACGTTGAAGAGAAAATTTTAAACTGTTAAGGCTGCAAAAGTTCATCGATTTTGGTGCAAAATTACTCAAGTTATGTCCAAAAAAGTGATAAATGAATTTTTTTTTAAATTCACAACTTTGCTCCAAATCATCGAAACGACTCGAATTTTTAAGGCATTTGAAGGAAATTGATTACATTTTTCTGCCATTGTTGTGAAATTTTCCGCAGATTTTTTTGCGCACGGTACAGCTTGTCAATTTTTTTCCAAAAAAAAAAAAATTTTTTCCATCGCGTTGTTACGGGGGTGAGTGGGACTTGGGTTCAAAATCAACTACACATTCTTAAAGATAAAACTTGAATCTTTCCCAAACTGAAAGATTCATCGATTTTCTACCAAATTGAACCAAGTTACGACGGTTTGAAAAATCGAGTTTTTCGCGATTTTTCGAGTGGCGTTTTTTTATAATAATAATAATAATAATAAATAATAATAATAATAAATAATAATAATAATAAATAATAAATAATAATAATAATAATAATAATAATAATAATGACGCCGAGTATAGTATGAAGGAATAATGTATGGAAACTTTAGAACTTTATTTACATGTAACTTCATATGAGTTGCGCAGATTTCACCACGTACTAAAATCACAGACACAGAAATCCCCATGAATAATGAATAATGAATAATAACTAATGCGTGTTCTTCGCCGTTTGTTCAGCTCAGCTCAATAATGAATTCCATGTAGTGATTGTTTCGGCTCGAAATCAAATAGAGTACATTCATGAATAGCGTTTTATGTTACGTGTACGTACGCACGCAATATCCTTGTAACTTAAAACATAAAATATAATTAATTGATATAAAATCAGTGCATGATTATGTATTATATAATATTTATATAAAACTTTTTTTAATGCATATTTAATTATTTTTAGTAACAAAATGTCTAAACATGAACAATTTAATCTGATTAAAGTTTGCCAACAAACATAAACATAATGTGGAAAATTACACATTCTACTGTTGCAGAAAATATGTAATTTGTTGGAGGGGAGAGGGATAAATAAGTGCTCACTTAAATTAACAAAAAAAAAAAAACGCCATTAAAGTTTTATCATCACGATTGCCTATTACTGTTTAATTAAAATTGGTAATTACTTTCTTTAGTTAGTGCACTTTACTTTCCCCAGATACACCGATGCTCATACTCTACACGTGTCCAAGATAAGAATGCACAGCATGAGGATCTTGAAAATGGTAAAAGATACAGGAAAAAATATTCAGAGTATGTTTACATGCCGATCGCAAAAATTAATTTATCTTTTTCGAAATTTTCAAAAAATTCAATTTTTCTGATTTTTAATTTTTCCAATTTTTGTATTTATTTGAAAAGATATTAAAAAAACTAATGCCACTTTTTAAGATCTTCAAATTTTTTATTCGATGTTTCATCTCCGAGAAATCATCATCAACTTCATTTTTTTATATGGCCATAATAATAATAATAATAATAATCCTTTATTGGTGCTAGAACATTTGTTTTACACAGGTCAGTTAGAATCTATTGCAAAGTAAGGTTTTTACACAAGGTTGTTACAATGGCATAATTAATAGTACAAAGCTGGTTATACAGTTTAACATTTAAATAGTTTGTATAAATAAAACTTAATATTAGAAGTAACAACATACACTATATTTCGTTTATATGGATAAAACTTAGAGATAAATTAAATGATAATGTAAAGATAAAATCATTTGTATGACATAAAAAACACAACAATAAAAAACATAAAATTTACGTGAAAAAAAATTAAAATATATAATTAATATTAGATGGTGTTGTTAGGTGACTAAAGTTTTATAATCATTGGCTAGACCTTCACTCAATGTATAGAACGCTTTTCCTATAAGGTATTTTTTTATAGTAGCTTTAAATAGCTTGATATCTAGACATTTAATTGATTCCGGAAGTAGATTGAATATTTTAGGTCCATAATAATTGGTACCATTTCTTGATTTATTCAATCGCATTTGTTTTAGACAAATATTTGCTGCTGTTCTTGTATTATGATCATGCCTATCTGTGTGAATGTTATAGGACGCTATGTTGTTCCGAACATATACGAGGCATTCCAACATATATAGGGACGGTAGTGTTAGGATACCTAGTTCCATAAATTTACGCTTACACTCCTCCTGATACTTCAAGTCTGATATAACTCGTATTGCGCGTCTCTGAATACCAAATAGACGTTTCATTATAGTAGAGTGACCCCAAGCTAGTATTCCATAAGCTAGATGAGATTGGCATACGGCAAAATATGCAGTACGTAAAGCAGTTAATGGGAGACAGTAAAAATATGGAACGACGTAATTTTAATGCTACAACCTCCTTATGGCCATGTCATGTTAATTTGTGATCGAGGCAAACACCTAAAAAATTTGTTGTAGTTTCTCTGGACATGTCCGATCGAAGGGAAAATGTAAGGTTGACTGTCTTGGTTGCATTCAAGGATAGCCTGTTCACGATATCAGTTTGACATCTTTTGTGTTCATCGGTTGCATCCTTGAGTTTAAATGACTTGTTTATAAATGTGGTGTCATCGGTAAACTGAAAGAACGTGGGGGATACTGATACTGAACTTAGATCGTTGATGTATATTGAGAAGAGTATCGGTCCCAGTATAGATCCCTGGGGCACACCATATTTCAAATAAATTTAATCCGATTGTTCATGATTAATGATAACTATTTGCTGTCTTTGATTTAAATAAGATCTGATTAAACGGCAGCTGCTCGGGTGAAAATTATAAAAATATAGTTTTCGCAATAGAATATAAACACCTTACTGAGGTCCAAGAATGAAGAGACAGTGTGTGTGCATACCTGACTCAAAACCTTGAATAATTTCCTCAGTAAGGCCAATGATCGCACCAGTTGTAGACCTTCCCTTGCGAAAACCATGCTGGGTATCAGTAAGAAGATTAAAGGCCTCAAGGTGTTCAGTTATTTGAATTAATAAAAAAAAATCAAATATTTTTGCTACAATTGGTAGTATGGCAATCGGCCTATAGTTGTTAACATCTTCCTGATTTCCCTTTTTAAAAATAGGTGTAACACGTGCCTTTTTTTAGCGAACTCGGAAATATACCATCCCTGATGCAACAGATTTGTGTATAACAAATACACAAATCTAATTGAGTCAATTCAAAAGCGTTTTTTTAAGTATTTGTATCTTAAAAAGTATGGATTCTATCCAAATGATTCCATTTCATATGAGACTCTGTTAAATACTTTTATCTACGACCACTACTGTAAATGCCCATTATCGTACAATGCGCGTACTGCGTAAATACACCAAAACACCCACGTATGTTAGAGCCCGCTTGTAAATTAAAGGTACTAGTGAGTTTCGTTTACGAACTTTTGATTGGTTGAGAGTTGCGCGTTTGTTCGTTTTTATTAAATATAGTAGTCCGCGATTGTTAAACGTCACATCACGCACCCCGAAGCTGTCACTTCGCTATTCCGCACATTCTCTTATATAAATTAAGGTGAGAGTGGTCGTAGATAAAGTATACTACATAACGCGAGTTGTAAAGCAATTACGCGCTCGTGAAATTGCGTTACTCGCCGCTACGCGGCTCGTACGCAATTTTTTCACTTGCGCGTAATTTGCTATTTACAACTCTTGTTACGTAATATACTATTAATATTCAAACTCTTGAAAGTCGCCGTAAAGCACATCAAGTTACAGTACTTTTTAAGATATTAAATAACTTTATTGATAGTCCAGACATTATCGTTCAATTAAAATTTCAAGTTCCTAATCGCCTTAGACAAGAACGTTTCTTTAACGTTTCTTTAACATTCAATTTAAATGCGAAGCTGCACTAATGAGAGATAAATCTCGAAACGCGTCTGCAGATGGCTATTTACTTAATTCTTACATATTTTTTTGGATTCAGTTTTATAATTTAAAGTTTTCAAATTCAATTTAGTTTTATTTTTCAAGTTAGTCCTGTGGGTAGAAATAAGGGATCTTAAACCAATGTTATTTCACTTAGTACTTAGTACTAGTAATAACGCAAATTTCTTTTGTATCATTCAATATCCGGCGTGGCTCTAGCCAGGGAAGTAGTTGTTTCAATAAGTTATTTGTTTATAGTCTTAGTAAGACTTAATTTTGCTTGCAGAGTTACGAACAGGTTGAATAGTTATATATTCAGGCTATATTTCGTTTTTTGAATTTATTTAACGTTTCTTTCATTTACCTATTCCTAAAACAAATTTATGAATCAAATCTCCTCTCTTTTCAATGTGCTCTATTTATAATAAATTAGTTGAATTGGATTTTTCCATAGATATATTTAATTTTAAGTGCGCTAAACTATGTTTTAATGTTATATTAAATATAGGTTTACTTATAAGTACGAATTCTTATTTTGGTTGTTTTTTCTTAAGCAATTGTATTTTGATTTATATAACCTGTGATTGGAAATTTGTTCCGTTGGTTGTATTATAAATAAATAAATAAAAAAAATAAACAGTTTATTAGTCTCGTTAATGATATGACAATAATATCGACTACACTCTTGAGGAAGCCAGTTGTAATATTAAAGATATCTTTAGAGTGGGAGTTTTTTAATCCTAGTATTATGTTCCTAACTTCTATAAATGTTGTTTCCCTGAACTTAAAGTATTGTGAGCAATTGATGGGAACATTGAGCATAAGATTTATAGGTGTTCGTACAGAATCTGGAAGATCACCCGCCAGGTCATCGGCAATATTGGCAAAATATGTGTTAAAAGAATTGGGATTGATACTGGTATTACAGTTTAAATCACATGATGTTTTATTATTGATCAATGACCAAAGTGCTTTCGGACTATTTTTCGAATTTTTAATAAAAGTTTCATTAGCAGATATTTTTGCGTTTTCAATGGCCGTGCGATACTGTTTTTTTATATTTGCGGTAATTATCTTTTAGGGCTGGGTTTTGGTCGCTTGCCGCCTTTATTAATAAAAGAGTTTCACGCATGTTGTACAGATCGGTGTTGAACCATTTAACTCGATTATTCCTTGTTGACACCTTTTTGTCCCGAAAAGAACGGAGACTATATTCATATAAAGTATGTCATATACTTGTTTCTCATTGATCACTTGGTGAAACATTATGTTAATATACGTTTATAAATTAAAATTCACTTGGTTTGTTTCACGATTAAATTGAAAATGGCACTAAGCCGAAACTAGTTGATAATAAAACAATTTAATCGTGAAACAAACCAAGTGAATTTTAATTTATAAACCGCTATTCATATAAAGTATTTATAAATGAATTAAATTTATTTTCAGATGGAATATTATGGTTATTGATGAAGATTCAAGTAGGCTATAGAATAGTATATAGAGTGATCAATGGCCATTATATGCGAGTTGTACACTATACTTTGTCCACGACAAAAAACTTTCTACTGATTCTTGTCTTTGTATTGGGCACATTTACTAAAAAAAACTGATATTGCAAATAATTCATTTTTATGCAATACATTTCATTAGTCCGACAAGCAGCCATTACTCACATTATTAATGCAACCTTTAAAGAAAGAAATGAATGATTTTTGGAGAGAAAATTATTGAAATCTTACCTTTGCTGCCAGGTATTTATCATCAGAGGCTTTAATAATAAAATCATTGACATTTTCTGAAGAAAAAGTGATGGCTTTTTTGGGTTGAAAACCTTCAGATTTTCGTTTTAGCAATGCTCGCAATTTCATATAATTCTCTATATGTATTCCATGATAAATGTTGATCGTACTCCTAAGCATTGAATAATTGGATCATAATGTTGAGGGTTTATATTTTATGGATAGTTCTGTAAAACACCAATAAAACAGCTTCCGAGGAGGAAATGGTTTTCTTTTCCCTTCTTCTTTCCAAAAATGATTCATACGCCGCAAAATATATTTTTCTTGATTTTTCGGGCAATAAGTTTAATGATGCTATTTCTGCAGCTTCTTTTATATTTGGCGGTGTTAAAGAAATCTCGTTATCACTGTCGTTCTCTATTTATCTTCTAATTTTTTATATTAAACCACTTCAAAACTCTCTTATAATGTAAATGATTTTGACGTTTCAATTTAATTATATGACACTGCGGACTACTAGATAAAATTTTGAAAATGATAGTAAGCAGTGAATAATGATTAATCACTGACTGTAGTGAATAATGAATATACTTATAATTGAAGAAACACAAATACAATGAGTATTATTATAAGATAGTCATGGACAAAATATTTATGCCAACTTGCGTAATAGGTTTTGTGATTGTATACGCTTGGGGATTCGAGATGTTGTATAATTTAGCCTTAACCTTAATGCCAATATGGTCCGAAAGACCTGGATCACTTGGATCCACCGATATATCGGAAGAATGCATGTTAGAAAAAAACATTATCTAAACAGTTGTTTTTACGTGTACAAAAATCGACTGTACTTACCAAACCATAAGTCGCTAAAACATCACACAAGTTAGCAGTTTGAGTGTCGCTGGTGTTGAATTTGACGTTAAAATCTCCGCCAAGGATTATTGTCCGATGGAAATCAACACCATCTAACATTTTACATAAGACTGATAAAAACATATTAAAATCGCCATCGGGCGATCTGTACATACAAATAACGATGGTAGAGGGCAAGAATGATGCATCTATCTTACAGTGTTTATCTAAAGATAAGCTATTAAGTTTTGCTAATGTTTTTGACAAGATATTATTTTGAGATAGCTGCATCACTCCTCCGTGCAGAAACTTACGTCGGGTATAACTAGATGCTACCGAAAATTTCTCCAGTCGCTTATACATAACATACTTATGTTATGTTAGTCAAGGAAAGATGGGACCAATTTGACATTGTTCAGTGATTGGTTGAAATTGTGGGAAAACTCACACCGGACACATTTTATTCTCCATCTTTATTTTGTCTAGTGATCTTTGTCATTTTGATAGTTGGCATAAGTGTAACATTCTGTCTGTCTGCGTCCGTCATTATATCCGTTCACGTGTTGCTGTTTTGTGTTGTTTCGTGTTTTTTCTTATTGTTCTGTGTTGTTTCTTGACTTTTACATTTGTACCATGTCCGAGCGAAAGTTATTAAAAACCCGTAGGGAAAATCTATTCGAAGTGGGCAGCGATTAGTGGTCTACGACATTTATTTAAAATATAAAACTGAAGCCATACTACTTGCCTCTGCAGACGTAGGAATTTCAGAGAAAACCATGTTTCAAATTGTTTCTAAGATGGATAAGACGGGAACTTTGAAATCACACAATTTGTTTGGGAGAAAAGGGGCAGAGGTAAAAATAGTATGCTAATAGAAAAGGATGAAATTATTGATTGGAGAAGAAAGTATTTAACTAAAATAAAACAATTTAGACAAAAGGGACGCATATCTATTATTTAGACGAGACTTGGGTGAATGCAGGCCATACAATAAATAACATTTGGAAGGATACTACAGTATATAGCACACGTCAGGAATTTGTGGAAAATTTATCTGTAGGATTAAAAAATACCTCAGCAAAGTCGTCTAATAATTTGCCACATCGCGAATGAAAATGGGTTTGTAGAAGGTGGGTTATTATTATTTCAATCTAAAAACACAGGCGACTACCACGATGAAATGAATTTAACACAATTCGACGAATGGCTAATAAATATTTTGCCACGTTTAGAGGATAATGCGGTTATTGTAATGTTAAATTTGAAAAGGTTCCAACAAGTGCTTGGACCAAAAATAATATAAAAATATATTTGCTGGAAAAAAAGGTCGAAATAGATGATGACATGTTAAAAATTCAAATATGTTAGTAACCATCCTGTGCCCTATAGAATTGATGAAATTGTTAAAAACACAAACCGACAAATTTTACGATTGCCACCCTACCACTGCCAATTAAATGAGCTTGAGCTCGTATGGGCACAAGTAAAAGGGTATGTGGCAAAAAATAATCAAACTTTTAAATTGCCAGATCTACAAAATCTTTTTCATGAAGGTTTGCGGCAAGTAACACTAGAAAAATGGGGTAAATGTGTTGAACACATAAAAAAAGAAGAGATATAATTGTATAAATTAGACAATATTGTTGAAGAAATGCAATTACAATTCAATGTAAACACCGGCTCATCTAATGAAGAACATTTTTCTGATACAGAATAAAAAAAATTGTGTAGTAAATATATATTTAAAATGTGTATTATTTTCATTAAATTCCAAAATTAAACATCACTGCATTTTTTATTACCATTTCGTCAAAGTACACAGTATAGGAAGTATAACATACTTGAAAAACACTTTCATTAAATGAAATTTTAAAAGGTAAGTACGTTTTTGCTGTTATCATGTCAACACAACTCATATCACTGTAAATTAATTTGATATTCACACATGTGTAGGACATGAAATTAGTGTTGCATTTTCTTAATCAAATTTATCAACTTCAAAACAAATAATTTTTTGTATATCCGTTATAAAATTCATAGTTTTTACATTATACATGTAATCCCCTAAATTTGAATTTGGCACCAATATTCGTCACCAGATTCACATATTTTAATGGTGTAAATCAGTCTTCTAGTTACTGTAATCTTAAAAAAAATAGACTATAGTTCACTAATTTTCGATCTTATACTCTGTAAAGTAGAAACACCTTGTATACGGTGGCATTTTTTATTACAAATTTAACGATGTATCACACATGCTTCTAAAGCCAAAAAACAGAGAAACATAAATTTTAATATTTTGTAGATTCTTAATCTAGTAGGCGTTTAAATAGTTTGCATTGGAACAATTGCAATATTTCTATTTGATCAGTCACATTATTGTTAAAATCGTTCTAACGTATTTTAAAGTTTTTTATTTTGTTTATAAGAAGTTAAAGTGTGAACATTTATTTGTAAGTGTTACGATGGAAAGAGGAAATTTCACTAACGTTGCATCTTGTGCCACAGAAATTGTGTAGCTGCTGATCAAATGTATTCTGATAAATTTAATTTCTCAAATTTTCGAATCTCGTAACTCGTAATATTTTTAAAGCAATTATTAGCGTCTGGATTACTCTTGATCGTTGCTTCTAGAAAATACATTCTAGTAGACAACGAGTTGCTTACTGTGGGATTCTTTCAGTTTAGATCCGTACAAATGTCAAATTTTAGAAACATTGTATAATCAATCAGCGTTAGAAAATAGTACATTATTATACAAGTTTAATAAGAGGGTATATTGTGGCACGAGTGGGATTGGAGCACGACTCGCGCAATGTAACGAGTGCCCCACAATGCCTCTTATTAAACAAGTATATTATACTATTTTTTCTACTTTGGTTTTGCTTAAGGAATTATTTCTAAAATAAAATATATACTTAACCCTAGTGAGTTTTATCTTTTAACATTTGGCAGCACTAAAAACATTTGATCCTTTCGAACGAATTTAATATTTGACATACGTATTTCTACGGCGATTTCAACAGTTAATTTTAAAACATATTAAATCAAGAATATTACTTACACACCTCCAAAAATAAGGGAGGTTGCCAAGGGTGCGATAAACAAACTATTTCCACGTAAGTTGTAACCAATTTAAGCTTATAAAATAATGTAATAATTGAAATTTAAGGTTATGTTTACATTTGTTTCTCGTTCCTCGTGTCAGGCATCGATCGACGCTAATTAAAAATCTACGACGAATTAATACTCCGACTCAAGCGGCTCTTTTTCGCCGCGAATGAAACATGCATTATACTCTCGCTGTTTCTTCCGTGATATTCGTTTTGCAAACAAAGTGATAATACATGTAATAAATTACAACCATTCCTCTGTGTATGTTGTGTTGCCTAAACGTCGTCACCGAGAGCCAATTCATGCGTCCGGCCATTGTCACCGAGTTCCTACATTTTCCACGCGGATAAAAAGTGAACAATATGACGCCTCCGTTTTCTTTAATTTAAGTGGTACTGGTGGCGAACTCCCCAATATGCATTCGAACACATTCAGTGTGTAACGCATTGGAACGTTCCAATTATCCTATGAATTACCGGCAATTTTACATTTTGATATCGACATATGTCACGTTTAAGTACTGCCAATCGCAACAACTAAAATGTTACCACAAATACTTTAATAATGAGCTAAACTGTAAAATGAAAAATCTCATTATTAAACTATTTTTGATATAACAAAAGGTCGATTGTTAAGTTAATAAATAAACTTCTAAGAGATATATTTTCTGGTACAGTGTATTTTGCACCTACACATATACTTGGAGATTTACGTTTGTCGACGACCACCCTGAATTTATTTTAGTACACGAACGCCGCCGCCGCCGTCGAGTTTATTCCGGCGAGATGAGCAATTACACGTAAAAGTCTCTATATCTTTGGGTTTCAACTGAGATGTGTAATATCGGTGCAGGAGGGTGTAAATCACGTCGGGTTATGGCCACTAAACCAGGTGATTGTGTTGAACTGTGCAGGGACCTGTAATTATGCCACCCTCCATAAACGTGTCAAAGACAGGACAGGAGACGGGTTCCAACTGGACTATCACCCCCCGCTCTCCTCCCCCTCAAGCCTCCAAAACCGGCATCCTTTCACCTCTCTCTCTCAGCGGCGTTGGAGCGGAACAACATCAAGCAAAAATATTTTGACATGTACAATGTCAGTAATTGTAATAAAAACGGTGATGTGGCCATCATTTGATGGTAAAATAGTTATTTCATGGTTTATTTACAATTTAGATCATATTTTAATGGTACATCGAGCGTTTTATAGAATCGGATGGAACTGACGTTTAAAACGTCAAAATTGTGTAATTTCAAATTCTACCAGTTTACTTAAAAATCAAAGTGATTTCGAAAAAATGGTGATGTGGCGGCCATCATGTTACTTTCTCCGATTTGATAGTATCATTTATATTTACGCTTTCATGGTTTATTTTCAATTGAAATCATATTTTAAATGTACATCGAGCGGATGACACTGACGTTTAAAACGTCAAAATGGAAAAATTATACTTCAAATTCAAAAACTCAGTTTACTCAAAAACTAGAGCGATTTCGAAAAAAACTTATTCCTTATAAGTTGTTCATTTCGGCATTCTCTATAATTGTTATTGGCATAAATTTGCTGTAACTATTATCGTTTTATAATTATAAACCAAAAATTAAAAAAATAATAATACATTTTTTTCACGAATAAAAATGATTTTATGAAAAATGTTTTCAAGCAAAAGATGTTCATTTCTTTGTTGTCTTCAATGTTTGTTTAAATGTTTTTGTGATATTTTTCATATTTAAAAAAATATTGGCAAAAAAACAAAAAACAGTTAAGGTAAACGCCCACTTCCGATGTACGAAATTTTACCAAAAGCTTTTCAGTTCTTCGGATTAACAAATAAGACTAATGTTCAAAGTTTCATATCAATTGCTTAATTAGTTTTTGAGATACAGGTTAAATTATATTGGCTCTCTGGAATTGTCCAATGCAGTGTTAATTTTGACATCTTGCTGCTTATTTTAAAAATAGTTTTACATGTTTCTATCTGCCAATTTTGCACATTTTAAACATTAAAACTGATCATCATTATTAATAACACAATTAGTATCCATAATCAAGCTGTTTTATTTAACTTTCAGGGTTTTCCATGCCAAAATCTCCGTTCTCAGTAACGCCACTTGGGTTATGTCATGCTGCCAACTATTTTCGACTCTTTGATCTAATGGTAAGTCATCGCTTATTATAAAATTACATCTGATACGCCACTGTCCTTTATGTACGAGGGCGGTTTACTCGTGACCCAACATGACAATAGATGTCGGCCGTGTCGACGGGATTAGTAATAATTCAAGATTGGCGAACGAAGAGACAATTCACATTTAATATTGCACGGACCTTAACTCGTTACCGTGTGAATATACATGCGGCATTAAATCGAAAACGAATCGGTCTTAGAGGGGCGATGCTGATGCTGCTGATGGGGCAGCGAGGGGGATGGGATGGGGCGTTCTCGGCATTAATTAAATGTCAGATGCGGCAAATATTTGCTTTGTTTAATTGTTATTCATCGGCACAGCAAGTGCTATAATTGTAATTATTAAATACGCCACTAATATAATACAATAATCGATTCTTTAAAGCCGAATTAAATATTCAAATTAATAATTAAATAAATAATGGACGAAGATTCTCCGTATATAGCTGAATCAAAAGTGTGAACACGCCTCTGGAGGTTGTAGGTTCGATCCCTGTCGGAGGCATGTTCACACTTTTAATTCAGCTATATACGCAGAATCTTCGTCCATTATTTATTTAATTATATTAATACTCCGTAATTCGGAAAACCATCGAATATTCAAAATAATGCTTTACTACTCTTTTTTTTATATAATGGACTTATTCTTACATCAAAAACAACTAGATAAAATCCCTGTACTTAAGACTAAATTTTGCAGAGTTACGTTTAATTTTATTTATTCAAGTTACTTTTCGTCTTTCTTTAAATAGATATTGAAGATAATAAAAAAGCTGAACGCATTGTAATTGAAATTAGAAACGGGTACGACGCCGACGCCAGGAGGTCTTTTCGAATAACCGGAAGTAAAAGTGGCGACGATGTACCTGCAAAATGTCTACCAACCTAAAAAATCTAAAAAAAAAATTCAAATCTGTGGAATTTTCAAGTCAAAATAACTGCCATATGTCAAAATCTGGGCGGAAAATTTAAATATGGGGAGTTAAAATGACAACAGCGGAGCTTGAAAGTTGCCAATAATTGCAAATAACCTCCAAATTTAAGCGTTTTCGAGATATTTGACTTTTTTTTTAATTCTCTTCCATAATTCACTTTAAAATTATATGGACTTCTAATTAATGCATTGTAATGAGATTTTTAGAATCGACATAATCGAGTGTGCTCTTTACAATGAAAATATTTTCAAGATTATACGACATTCTGTTATACCAGAAATCAACACCAACATCCTTATTTTAAATGAAAAACTACATTTTTTATTGCAAACTTGAATTGTACATAAAATTCTGTGAAATAAATGATTACGAAACATTTCAAAATATTTGATATTTATCTTGTTCCAGCTATCATCATTTCATGACAAGTGATTTCGGGCAAAAGTCAATTTTGTAATTCGATGCCGGCGCACAGTGGTGCAAATGGGGCAAAAAATCGTATTTTGAGAAATATGGAATATATGAAAAAATGTTTTAGACATCACATCAAGGGACCCATATGATATTTATTTGACCTTGAAATGGCCTTGAAGCCCACTATCAAGGTTATCTTTTAATTTTTGTGCGGGAACAGATACTTTTTATTACATATTTTTGTAGCTGACATAAAAAGTTAAAAAAAGCAAAATTTATGCCATTTTCAAAAACACTAACAATTAAATTTCTATGCGTAAAATTTAACAATTCAACATTAATTCGTTTTCATAGTTACGCAATCAAACCTATTAGGAATTTCAAGGCAGCATTTATTTACAAATGAAATTATTTTTTGCCAAAATCTGTCAAGATCTTAATTTCCATCGAATTTTAAACGATCTGCGGAAAAATACTAAGTAAGATGGAGAAAAATTCGTGGCGGAATTATTTTTTTTTTGTAGAGTCGGGGTGTTAGGGGATATTGGTTTGTAATTTAAAACTTTTAGACTTTACGAATAAATTGTGTAAACTTTTAATTTGCTTTCAAATTCCCCTACAAAGGTTTATGTTTCCTTGAAATGCGTACGCCACTGGCAACAGGCAACCTGGGGATCTTCTCTATATAAACGACCTGTAAATCGACGTGCATAGCAATTGTTTTTATATTTTTTTCGAGACAACAAAATTATTTCAATTATTCCCTAATTTGCATGAAATATCGCAAAAGCGTTTCACGGAATTTATTCTAATTTTTTACTAAATCATTCGTAAATTAATATTGAGTGATTTTGAGAAGTTGCAAGTGAATAACAATTATTTTTATATTTTTTTCGAGACAATTTTTCAATTTTTCATAAATTTACATCGTGTTTGCATGAAATATCTCAAAAGCCATTTACGGAATGTATTGTAATTTTTCACAAAATTAATCTTAAAAGAATTTTGAGTGATATTGAGAAGTTTCAAGTGGATAGCAATTGTTTTTATATTTTTTTCCAGACAATAAAATTATTTTTTTTTTTTTAATTTTGCATAAAATATCGCAAAAGTTTTTGATGGAATTTATTCTAGTTTTTCACAAGATCAATCTTAAATGAATTTTAAATAATATCGAGAAGTTTCAAGCAGATAGAAATTATCTTTATTTTTTTTCGAGACAACAAGATTATTTAAATTTTTCTTAAATTTGCATGAAAAATAGTCAAAGCTATTTACGGAATGTATTGCAATTTTTCACAAAATCAATATTAAAGGGCAGAAAGACCTTCGGTCGATAGCCCATACAGACTAACAACCTCATTTTGTATATTTCGAATTACTCTACTTTTGTTAATTTATGTTTTTATTGTCTGAATAAAGATTCTCTCTCTCTCTCAATATTAAAAGAATTTTGAGTGATATTGAGAAGTTTCAAGTGCATAGCAATTCTTTTTATATTTTTTTCGAGACAACAAAATTATTCCAATTTTTTATAAATTTTCATTTTGTTCACATAAAATATCGCGAAAGCTATTGATGGAATGTATTGTAATTTTTCACAAAACCAATCTTGAATTAATATTGAGTGATTTTGAGAAGTTTCAAGTGGATGACAATTGTTTTTATTTTTATTTTTTCGAGACAACAAAATTATTTCAATTTTCTTTAATTTGCATGAAATATCGCAAAAGCTTTAAAGGAATTTATTCTAATTTTTTACTAAATCATTCATAAATTAATATTGAGTGATATTGAGAAGTTTCAAGTGGATAGCAATTGGTTTTATATTTTTTTCGAGACAACAAAATTATTTCAATTTTTCATAAATTTACATCATGTTTGCATGAAATATCTCAAAAGCCATTGACGGAATGTATTGTAATTTTTTACAAAATCAATCTTATATGAATTTTAAATGATATCGAGAAGTTTCAAGCAGATAGCAATTATCTTTATATTTTTTTCGAGACAACAAAAATTATTCCAATTTTTTATAAATTTTCATTTTGTTTACATAAAATATCGCGAAAGCTATTGATGCAAAGTATTATCATTTTTCACAAAACCAATCTTGAATTAATACTGAGTGATTATGAGAAGTTTCAAGTGGATGACAATTGTTCTTACATTTTTTTTTGCGAGACAACAAAATTATTTAAATTTTCTTTAATTTGCATGAAATATCGCAAAAGCTTTAAAGGAATTTATTCTAATTTTTTACTAAATCATTCCTAAATTAATATTGAGTGATATTGAGAAGTTTCAAGTCGATAGCAATTGTTTTTATATTTTTTTCGAGTCAAGAAAATTATTCCAATTTTTCATAAATTTTAATTTTGTTTACATAAAATATCGCCTAAGCTTTTGACGGAATGTATTGTAATTTTTCACAAAACCAATCATGAATTAATATTGAGTGATTTTAAGAAGTTTCAAGTGGATGACAATTGTTTTTATATTTTTTTCGAGACAACAAAATGATTTCAATTTCCTTTAATTTGCATGAAATATCGCAAAAGTTTTTTAACGGAATTTATTCTATTTTTTCACTAAATCATTCGTAAATTAATATTAAGTTATTTTGAGAAATTTCAAGTGAATAGCAATTGTTTTTATATATTTTTCGAGACAACAAAATTATTTCAATTTTTCATAAATTTACATCGTGTTTGCATGAAATATCTCAAAAACCATTAACGGAATGTATTGTAATTTTCCACTAAATTAATCTTAGAAGAATTTTGAGTGATTTTGAAAAGTTTCAAGTGGATAGCAATTGTTTTTATATTTTTTTGGAGACAACAAAATTATTTCAATTTTTCATAAATTTACATTGTGTTTGCATGAAATATCTCAAAAACCATTAACGGAATGTATTGTAATTTTTCACTAAATTAATCTTAGAAGAATTTTGAGTGATTTTGAAAAGTTTCAAGTGGATAGCAATTGTTTTTATATTTTTTTGGAGACAACAAAATTATTTCAATTTTTCATAAATTTACATCGTGTTTGCATGAAATATCTCAAAAGCCACTGACGGAATGTATTGTAATTTTTCACAAAATCAATCTTAACAGAATTTTGAGTGATTTTGAGAAGTTTCAACTGAATAACAATAGTTTTTATATTTTTTCTTAAATTTACATCGTCTTTACATAAAATATCGCAAAAGATATTGACGGAATTTATTCCTTTTTTTCACAAAATCAATCCTAAATGAGTTTTAAATGATATCGAGAAGTTTCAAGCAGATAGCAATTGTCTTTATATTTTTTTCGAGACATCAAAAATCATTTTCAATTATTCTTTAATTTGCTTGAAATATCTCAAAAGCCATTGACGCAATGTATTGCAATTTTACACAAAATCAATCTTAAATGAATTTTGAGTGATATTTAGAAGTTTTGAGTGGATAGCAGTATTTTTTCGAGTCAATGGAATTATTAAAAATTTTCATATATTTACACCATGTTTGCGTTAAATATTGCGGAATGTGTTGTAATTTTTCATAAAATCAAGTTTAAACTTGAATAAATATTTGTTCATATTGAGAAGTTTCAAGTGAAGAGTAATAATTATAATAATAATAATAATAATAATACTTTATTAGTGTCATTACAAAAGTTTACACAGGTCAAAAAATACGTTACATCCACTGGAGAATAATGCTCACATTTTAATAGATAACGCTTTAAAACATGTTGTCTCTAAAATCTCAAATCAAAATTATTTAAACTTAAGTTACTTAAAAAATTCTAAAACATCTAAAAATAAATAAAAGAGGTTTAAATTATTTGTTTAATCGCGCGAGAAATGCTCACATTTTAATAAATAACGTTTTAAAACAGGTTTTTTTTTAAATCTCAAATCAAAATTATTTAAACATAAGTTACTTAAAAAATTCCAAAACATCTAAAATTAAATAAAAGAGGTTTAAATTAATTTTTTTACCCGCGCGAAAAATGTACATCTTTGGAATGGTACTACCCTTCAACCTTTTGCAATTATCTCGCAATTTTTACAGGTTTTTTTTTAGATTCTTACAGTCTCATAAAGTAGATTCAATTTTAAGTCAATTTGGAAAGTCTCAAGTTTGTGGTAATTGTTTTAATTTTTTTTTTCAATGGCCCGAGAAAATGTGTAAATTTAAAATTGTAAAGCTTCATTTTCGTGGAATTTGCTGCAGGAATGTTTTTATATTTTTACAGAATCATAAAGTGGAATCAATTTTGAGTTAATCTGGAAAGTTTCGAGTCTCTGGCAATTGTTTAAATATTTTTTTACAGCGCCAGAAAATGTGTATCTTTACGATGGTTGTACCCTTCATTCTTGTGCGATTATCTCGCAATTTTCTGCAGGTTTTTTTTCTGGATTTTTACAGTCTCATAAAGTTGATTCAATTTTGAGCTAATCTGGAAGGTTTCGAGTCTGTGGCAATTGTTTTAATATTTTTTCAATCGTGCGAGAAAATATATAACTTTACAATGGCACTACGCTTCATTCTTGTGCAATTATTTCGGAATCTATTGCAGGTGTCTTTTTAGATTTTTACAATGTCATAAAGTAGATTCAATTCTAAGTTAATTTGGAAAATTTCAATTGTTTAGAATTAAATTAATCACTTCATCGGTTCAATCGTGCTCGTTTTCGTCAGCAGTATTAATTAATGGGGTCCCGCATTAGTAGTGCATAGTACGAATCTATCAGGTAGAAATATGTCATAAACAGGGAAGGATGGCGCATTCCTGAGCTGCTGCAGCAGGCTCAGAACACACACACACACGTATATTCCTGCATTCCTCGGCGGCCCTTAAGGGAGTTTAGTAAGACGTTTGCGAGTGACGCTTAGAAGATGAGTAACATTCTCCAAGTTCCACACATCAAAACCCCATACAACATAACTTCCAGTTTCCATCATCTGTACACACACACCAACACACACCAACAGCCAGCAACCCTTTTCCTCCACCTGCCGCCGTTCCTGCGAATCGTAAGCGATCGCGCGCGGTTTCATTATATCTTTCCGGTTGTCAAAATTCTTGAAATATATCCCTCCTGGCGGTAATTTACAAAAATAAGAATCTAGATTACTTCGCAGTATGAAGATTATAAATTACCATACGTTGTGTCGGTGCGTTTTTTTTTGTTATTCGGTTTTCGTTATTACATCTGGATTTTTTGGGTATTCTACAAATTAAACTAATTTGAGTACAACAAATATCACACATTTTTACGAATACAACAAAATAATATATGTAACGGGCTGAAAGACTTTAGTCAATTGCCCTTTAAAACCCTGTATGGAACCAGGTTTAGTAACTAACTAAAATAAATACGCTACTTATTTCAACTGAATTTTGAATTAATTTTGTAAATTTAATTAAAATTTTTCCTTTGACGCTGGACCACCATTATTGTATTTATGTTGTAAATATTGATGGAGGAATAAAGACTCTTATTATTATTATTATTATTACTAATATATGAAAAACTATCTATGAATTCATCTCATCTTTTCATGATCATTCATGATCATTTCAGGACGTATAAAAGACTATGATAAACTACCATACACAGGCTGAAAGATTTCTGGTCGATAACCAGTTAATAACTGTGATATGTCAAATTATTTTAATGTGTCTTAACCCTTTGGCCTACTTTCCTTACGTCCGAATGCAGCAGCAGAAACCAGTTCGACTGAGGCACGCCTGGCGTACCCAATTGTATGCGCACAAATTCATGCTTTTTCATGACACAACTGAAAACGTAAAATATGGACTTCAAAAAATTCTGTTTTGCAAGAAAATGCAATCATTGTGCAGCACTACTAACGCAAGCGCTGCGCCAGGAGTTGAGTTTGTACTCGATTTGAATGGCTCAAGCGGCTCGCCACGAGTTGAGCTCGTGCTCGATGTGATTGGCCCAAGCGGCGCTCCACGAGATATGCTCGTGGTCGTTGTGTTTGGCCCGAACATTTAAACACGAGGAGTACTCGTGGTTGTAGGTCAAAGGGTTAAAATGTATAAATTACTGTTAATAAAGATATTTGATAGGTGTGAGCCACATAATTGTGTTGCTGAGTTGGCCATGCTTGAGAGAGAGAAAGAGAAACATAGCAGTCATGTCTGAGATTGATAATATTGTTTTATTGTTTTAAGTTACTTTTTTGTTGTATTAGTAGGATTGCTTTAATTATAAGTTAAAAACTCTCAATTACATTATATTTTCTCTTTTATTTTAAGCTACTTAGTTTTTATATATTTTTTCCCTGTAATAAGATGTAAGATCTGTTGGGAAATAAACATATTATTATTATTGATTCATTTTTTAAATCTAATTCTATTGAACTAATCTAGTCTCATGACGTACCTCATTTATCTCATAGCCAACTCTGAAACAAAATTTTGTGGTTCACACGATATAATATATGTAATGCAATTATTTTCGATTTCATCTTCATGTCTTCGGACACGTTTTTAACAAAAATAATTTTATTACCGAATTCATCCACCGATGTAAAAAAAATTGGAATCGCCCGTATCAATCACCATTATTTATTTACATCCAACTAATTAGTCTCCTATCTTAATCCGTCGACCCAATTCATTTCTTGAAACTCGTTTGGATTCGTTCCGTGGAGGCACTAATGCCCTCTCAATCTACACAAACATCTCTCGGTCCTCTCCGATTCATTTTGATCGGCATTAATTCCAACACATTATTTGATAATGTTGTCTCTTAAAAAGTTGTCCCCCGATCGGAGATTATTTATATAATCCATCATTTCGTCGTCGGCAAAAGGACAAACGGATATATACGTATCGGGGGTTTGAGACAAATGGACTGATTTTATCGATTATATAAGTGGAGGGACACGACTTGTTCGATTTCGGTTTTAGATCCCTTTATAGTCGAGTTGGTTTCGAGTATTTACGTCGGATGGTCCTGGCGATTTATCGGCGATTTCTGGACTTGTCGCACCCGGTTAACTTATCTCGATTTATCTTCAGGTAATTCAACACCGGCACCGGCCTTCGAGACAACAACGCATGCACATTTTATTTATTATGCTTTACATGATCCAATTGGTTCAATTATAGGGTGTTGAATTGCAAACTTGTAAAATTTGAAATGTATTCATACTGGCTCCCCTAATTATTTGTACATTATTTTTAAAGCTTTTTAAGTTGAATCATTTGGTACCGTACTCAATAGTATCTGCAGAGTATTTACCGAGATATTATAACTTTCCAATAATATTGAATTAAAAATAAAGGTTTGCCATGAAATCATAATGGCCGATATTTCATTTTTCACTAAAAAGTGACAGTCGCTGTCATATTACGTGTTTTCTACATGAGAAAAAGTATTTATAATTAAATGATTTTACTCGGGCACTATTTGAGAACTGTACGTGAATTTCCGCAGAAGTACTATTCAATGAGTATTAAAAATAATGTAAGTAGACCGATACTATTAAATAATTAAGGGAGCCAACTATGAACACATTTCAAATTTAGAAAGCAAAGATGTTCTGACGAGGAAACCATGATTTTCGCCTGCCTCTACCGACACCATATATTTCGGCCATAAAAATCGGCCCGAAAATACGATTTAGCGTATCTAGGGCCGAAAAATAATATACATAGGTAATCACACAACCTTCCGCGGAATATGAGTGAGCCATGCAAAAATCTGACAGTGACAGTTCAATAGTGCGCGATATAAAATTTCCTGAAACACTGTTTTTACTTAAGGCAGGCGAAAGAATATCGAGTGTAACTCATGCCGAAATGCTTTAGTAACCCTTCACTTTTAGCAACACGAGCGAGCAGCACTTGATACACTATATACTATTACATTATTATTATTATTATATTTGTCGCCGTTGGATTGAAATATTCCTATATCTGTCGGTGGTTATGCTAGTACAATATTCAGGCAATAGATTCCGCCACATTGTCGTTACAGTTGTATTTACTCATTGAACATTATTAGCCTTTTATCTATAAATTAACAAATATAGGTATTTAATTCGAACGTCGTACAAAATATTTCGGAAGCCGTATGATGTGCGTTCGACACGGTTTCCTTAATTTGTTTGCGTTTCGTTGAAAACTATCGTATAATCTAATTATCCATAATTTTCTCGAAAATAGACTCCGCCAAGTAAACATACGTCAACGCACACACAGTACCGCCCCCAATCATGTAATGCTCGTAAGGGGCCCCCGGAGCTGCATAACTAGGACGCGTAAGACCTTGACTGGGGCGCCACCGCCGCGCTTGCACTTTCACCATTCATGAAATGTGTACACCTATATTTAATCTCAAGAATGGTGATGTGACACCGACAAGTTGCTTTCTCCGATTTGTCGGTATAATAGTTATTCATATTCTTTCTTTTACTTTTATTTTCAATTTAAAAGATGTTTTTAATGTCTTATGAGGCGCCGCGGTGGTCCAGTGGGTAGAGGTCCGGCCTCTGGACCCCGTTGGTGCGGGTTCGAGTCCCGTCCGGACGGTCACTTTTTCAGCACGAAAAATGGCCGTACGGGTCCCTGGGTGTCTAGTGTTTGTCCCAATTTCATTTAAATATGAATTATTACTATAAATCGGTTGTGGCTGAATGCCCTAGTTGGCTACGTCAATTCGCAAATCATCCTCGATTCCCTAACCCGAATTCCTGTCAATCATCTTTCCTTAAAAAAAAAAAAAAAAAAAAAATGTCATGAATATTTTTTACAATATTCTAGTTGTGTAATTCGGGTCTCCAACTTTTTCAATAAATGATAAAACACCCTAACTAACGGGTGCTGGGTGGACCCGATCCCACCCTCCAACCCTTTGAACACGCCCTACGGATTCTTGAAATGATAACGTTTATCAAATGTCCAAAAAACTGTTAGATTATTTTCTTATTAATTAATTTACACATAACAAAACCCTCGCTTATGTGTGAGATACTGCCCTTCATTTCCACTTAAACCTAACCTAGAAAAAAATTGTTTAACCAAACTAATTTCTTAGTCAGATACCGAGAAATGTAATTATTTCATTAATTCGTTTTATTTTTATTCAAAAAACAATAGTAGATTACATATCACGAGAGAGAAATGCGTGATTTTTCCCCCGAGGTGTAAATTTGTATCCCAAGGGCGAAAACCCAAGGGATACAACGCACCGAGCGAAAAATAGCATTCTCTCCCGAGGGATATATACTATTTTTTCACAAACGGGATATTTTAAGAGTTAAACGTTCGTTTCTAAAACCTAACCTGGAAAAAGACAGCCGTGATAGTTGAAATAAATAATGGAGAAAAATGTTATTTCTTCACTTTCAACTTTCTCTCCCGTTTGTGAAAAAAAAAACTGATTTGTCTGAAATTCTCCAATGCAGAACAGTGTACATTTTGTTAATTTTGACATCTTAAGATACTTATTTAAAAAAAAGACATGACTATTGAATTTAACTTTTTTTTCATCAGAAAAAGGAGAGAAATTGATTGCTGTTAAATTTTTTTAGCTATCTTTATTAGCAAACAAATTAGTCAGTCACCGTGAACATTTTAGAAAATTTACAAAAATAATTGATTTTTCAGAGTTTGATCGGCCGTAGCGGCCAAACGAAAACTCCAAATTGAACGCGGTTTTGAAATATGTGCTCCTCGTACGTCAATTAGCAGGATCCAATTAAAATTAGAGATTTTTAATTTTTGACACAAACTTGAAAATCTACCCAAGGGTAACTTTTTCTCAAAAATTGGCTTTGAAATAATTTCCTGAAGAAACCACTGGTTCGATTCCGGGCTTCTACACACCACTGGAAAGATCCGTTCAAGACGCCTCGGAAACTGTACTTTCGCAAGAACAAATGTCAAATTGTGGCCCGTGACGCGTCAGCAAAGAAAACTCGAAAATGAGAAAAATCGAAAAAATCAACTTTCTTAATAATCATCGTAGACTATTGAAGTATACCTTTTTCATCATAAAGATGAGAGAAATTGATTGCCGTTAAAAAATTTCAGCTATCTTTATTAGCTAAAAAATTAGTCAGTCACAGTGAACATTTTAGAAAATTTACAAAAATAATTGATTTTTTAGACTTTGATCGGCCATAGCGGCCAAACGAAAACTCCAAATTGAACGCGGATTGCAAATCTGAGCTCCTCGTACGTCAATTAGTCGGATTAGAGATTTTTAATTTTTGACGAAAACACGAAAAAAATGGTGATGTGGCCATAATGTTACTTTCTCCGACTTGATGGTATCATTTATATTTACGCTTCCATGGTTTATTTTCAATTTAAATCGTATTTTAAGTGTACATCGAACGTTTCGTAGACTCGGATAAAACTGACGTTTAAAACGTCAAAATTATGAAAGATGGTAAAATGTACTTCAAATTCAAAAACTCAGTTTATTCAAAAACTAAAGAGATTTCGAAAAAAACTTATTCTTCATAAATTGTTCATTTTGGCATTCTCTATAATTATCATTCACATAAATTTGCTGTAACTATTAGCGTTTTACAATTGTATATCAAAAATTAAAAAAAAAATAATAAATTTTTTTCTTGTGTGTCTGTGCGCGCTGTATGTCAAACTAACAGAGCAATTGATACGACACTTTGAACATACGTCTTATTTGATAATCTGAAGAACTGAAAAGCTTTTGGTAAAATTTCGTACACCGGAAGTTGGCGTTTACCTTAACTGTTTTTTGTTTTTTACCAATATTTTCTAAAATATGAAAAATATCATAAAAACATTTAAATAAACTTTAAAGACAACAAAGAAATAAACATCTTTCGCTTGAAAACATTTTTCATAAAATCATTTTTATTCGAGAATTTTTTTTCTTTTAATTTTTGGTTTATAATTATAAAACGATAATAGTTACACCAAGTTCATGTAGAAAATGCCAAAATGAACAACTTATAAAGAATAAATTTTTGTCGAAATCCCTTTAGTTTTTGAGTAAACTGAGTTTTTGAATTTGAAGTATAATTTTTCCATCTTTCATAATTTTGACGTTTTAAACGTCAGTTTCATCCGAGTTTACACAACGCTCGATGTACATTTAAAATATGATCCCAATTGAAAATAAACCATGAAAACGTAAATATAAAAGGCTATGATACCATCAAGTCGGAGAAAGTAACATGATGGCCACATCAGCATTTTTTTCTGGTCCCTACGGATTATATAGTTTTCCATGGCATGCTTGAATAATTTATAGTAAATCTAACGTAATATTAACCCTTATTATATTTGCAACAAAATATATTTCCGGGGGTATGACGTGCATTGTGAGTTCCCGGCGCATCCATCATTTTGATTGCTAAGTGAGCTAATTTAGTTGTATTTTAAGTTCCCCGCGCATGCACCAAGAAATCAACTGATAAATGAATTCATTTTAGTTGTCTGTAAAGCGATGGTTGCGACTTTTATTAATTAGTTCGTTAGCTAATAATAATAATCAAAATATCGAAAAGCTTTGATGTGTTTTAACTTAAAAAAAAATATTTATAGATGATTGAGCTATCATATATCAGAAACATCCAAGTGCTTCAATAATACAGTTTTCTCTCAATAACCAACAACAAACCCGATAACAACCATTTTAGCGCTCAAATATGGAAAGAGCTTTATATTCTTTTTTAAATCAAAAACAAATTAAAACTTCCTAACTTTAAAAACATTATTCACGGATTATTGGGCTATGATATTTCAGAAAAATTTAAGTACTTTAATAATACAATTTTGTAAATAATCCCCATCAAACTCAAGCCATTTCCAGCGCTCATTTATCAAAAAAGCGTTGATTGTCTCTGAATCTGAAAAAAGTGCAGACTTCCAATATTTACAATTTTTTTTTTAATAATTGACTTCTCATTTTACAAAAAAAATCACAGCACTTGAATCACATATATTTTTTGAAATCCCTATCAAACCCAATAACAGCCACTTTTAGCGCTCAAATATCGAAAAAGCTTTTTTTTAATTAAAAGCAAGTGAAAACCCATAAGTTTAAAAAAATATATTAACAGATGACTGTGCTACCATATTAAAAAAATTACTTTAATGATACAGTTTTCTAAATAATTACCCCTCAAACTCAAGAACGGCTATTTCCAGCGATCGTTTATCAAAAAAGCGTTGATTTTTTTTTTATAAATCTGAGACAAGTACAGACACATAGTATTTACAAAATCTTTTAGAAATGATTAAGCTCCTAAATCACAGAAAAATTTCACCACATTATTCATATATTTTTTTAAATAATCACCATCAAACCCAATAATAGCCATTTTCACCGCTTAAATATCGGAAAAGCTTTATTTTTATTTTTTTTATTTTGAAATACTTCTAACTAGGGATGGGCAATATTTCACGTATCTGTGATTTTTCACTGGTATTGAAAAATCACAGGTCGTTACTGTTACTAATGGGCAAATTTCACTGCTACTTAAAATCACTGCTACTTAAAATCACTGCTACTTCATATCACTGTTACTTAAAATCACTGCTACTTAAAATCACTGCTACTTTAAACCACTGCTACTTAAAATCACTGCTATTTAAACTGTGATTGCTACTTAAACTGTGACTGTTACATGATTGTAAGAAGACAGTACAAGGTGGCATTTCTAAATGTTATTTAATATTCATTACTTTATTCTCCCATTTTTGCAGGGTATTGTATTTAAATTTGGAATAAATTTTTAATAAAAAAGGTGCTCAAAAAATGAAAACTAAAATTTTCAAAAATCCATATCTCCATTAAAAACTGTGGAATTTACAAAAACCAAATTGATTTTGAATAAGCGATACTTCGACCATTGAGAATATTTCTTATGGAATTTTGTCGGCGTGTTTTATATTTTTTTCTGCGATGTTTTCATTCAAGTGCTCAAAAAAATAAAATTAAAATTTTCAAAAATGTATATCTCCGTTAAAAATTGTTGAATTTACAAAAACCAAATTAATTTTAAATAAACGATTCTTCGACCATTGAAGATATTGTTTTAAGGATTTTTTTCTACGCATTTTACATTTTTTCCTGCGATGTTTTCATTCAAGTGCTCAAAAAATTAAAACGAAAATCCATATCTCTATTGAAAATTGTTGAATTTACAAAAACCAAATTGATTTTGAATTAGCTATACTTCGGCCATTGAGGATGATTTTTTATGGAATTTTGTCTGCGCGTTTTATATTTTTTCTGCGATGTTTTTATTCAAGTGCTCAAAACATTAAAACGAAAATCTTCAAAAATCCATATCTCTATTGAAAATTGTCGAATTTACAAAAACCAAATTGATTTTGAATAAGCGATACTTCGACCATTGCGGATATTTTTTAAGGATTTTTTTCTACGCGTTTTATATTTTTTCTTCTGCGATGTTTTCATTCGTGCTCAAAGAATTAAAACGAAAATATTCAAAAATCCATATCTCTATTGAAAATTGTTGGATTTACAAAAACTGCATCGATTTTGAATAAGCGATACTTCGACCATTGAGGATGAGTTCATATGGAATTTTGCCTGCATTTTTATATTTTTTTCTGCGATGTTTTTGTTAAAAAATTTAAACGAAAATCTTCAAAAGGATTTTTGAGGATTTTCTGTATTGAAAATTGTTGAATTTACAAAAAACCAAATTGATTTCGAATAAGCGGTACTTCGGCCATTCAAGATAATTTTTTATGGAATTTTGCCAGCACGTTTTATATTTTTTTCTGCGATGTTTTTGGCCGTGCTCAAAAGTTTTAAAAGGAAAATTTTCAAAAATCCGTATCTCTATTGATTAATGCTTTTATTTCAAAATAATCCTTCGAGCAAATAATCTTTCGAAAGATGCGTTTTTTTCAGAGGTAAAACCAAAATAGGAAAACATTTGCAACTTTTCAAATTTACTGGACAAACATTATGTTTTTCTGCAAAAATCTGCAAATACTTCTCGAATTTTGTATATCAAGGTTAGTGGCATATTTATTTGGTATAGTAGATAATATAGCCAAAATATGACCTTCAGTCACAGGTATAATATCAAAAGGAACACTATTTACGTGACCGGGTGGACAAATATTAGCAAAATCATATCGAAAACATTTTTGAGAAATCATTAACAATTTTAGAAGGTGTTACGACGTTTACTAACCGTGATCACAGTCACAGTTTGAAATCACTGATATTAGAAAGTAGCAATCACGGGTAGCAAAGTGATTTAAAAGTAACAGTTTTGCCCATCTCTACTTCTAACGCAAGAAAAAAATCATTTGCTGGGCTATCATAATTCAGAAAAAATTTAAATATTTTAATAATATAGTTTTTTTTTTAAATAATCACTATCAAACTCGAGAACGGCCATTTATCAAAAAAAAAAATTATTAAATTTTTGAATGGATATACAAGTGATTTATTGGTGTGATATAATTGACTTTCGGCTTTCGGCGACCCACTCCTACGATTTTATTGAATCTTGATAGGTGTATTAGTGTGTCAACATAGTGGTAAATTAATTTTTAATTGTTTTTGTGATATGTAATACTCTGTAGGATTTTTATATATGTACTTTCATTACATGTAATAAAATACTACTACTACTCATGATAGAAAAAAGAAAAGGTACCCTTAAGGGTACAGTTTACTTTGTAGGCCTGAAAAAAGGTGATTTTCGGTATTTTTTTTTTTGTGGGACGACTAATAAAGTTTTTAACTTGAATGTTTTTCCCAGATATTTATTAAGCCTTGAAGTACAAATTGTGATTTTTTTGATAGTTTTATATAAAAATTAATTATGTTGTCACATCGTCGAAGTTGGGATGTCACACGGGCATGCCTCACTGGTGGAAGTTGCGCCAGGGGCCTCTCAAGTGTTAAATCCGCCACTGTCTATATGTCAAAAAACAAATGGAATCAAATACTGTTTTCTTGTTGAATTATCATCTCGATAAGTCTGAGAATAAGAATCTGAACCCAATTTTAGATTATTTTCAACCGTTCACGAGATATTCATCTATATGTCAAAAACAAATAATTAATATATTATTATCGTATGCTAAAGCAAAAAAAAGTAATATCCCATTGTCAAAAACGTTCTGCTCAAAAAATATCCGCACCTTTTGCATTTTAAACGAAAGACATTTACCATGCTCCGCTATGCAAATCGCCTTCCCCGACTCAAATTTGTTAAGGCCTATTAAAAATTACATATCAAGATTTCCAAACATTGGAAATGCAAATCCGCTTAATCGAGATGCAGACCGGAATTCATTTGCATTCACCTCATTATTCGCATTCAAAACTCGAACTAATTTATAACTTGAGCAAATTACAGTCGTTTATTTCGCGGAATGATAGTCACCTCGAGGAAGAAAAAAAAATACAATTAAATAAGATATCTCGAGTGGGTAAACTACGCTCTCGCTAACTCTGTAATTAAGTCTTGTTGCAAACTTAACGGTTTCTATTATTCATATAGCTTTAAGTATGGACGATTTTGATCTCGCTTTATTTTATTTATTACGTTATGGAAATTTTGTGTAAATGTGTGTGTTATTACATTTAAACAATGATCACGCTGTGTTGATATAAATACATTTATTCACACATGCAATTTGAACATTAAGTTGTTTTTCTTTTTTTTTAATTCTATTATTAAAGCAGAACTATTTCTAATTTATAAAAATGGGGTAATTAAATTAATTATTACGTTAATTATATACTTCTTTTTATTAACCATTTTCTTATTTGTTACGTATTTATGAAGTGCACGTGTGAATCAATAGCATAATTTCTTGTAAATTTGCTCCAATTATAAATTGGCGTTCTGGCCAGTGGTCTCTTGTGCTTTCGGGATACAAAGTCCCCCGCTGAAAGGAGCCAATTAATCCAGAACACGTTATTAATTTTCAAAACGACCACTACTTTGCATAAAGAATCGTGTGTGTGTGTGTGTGTATGTGTGCGCTCATCGTCAAGAACAACAAGGATACGTTTTCCATGTGAATAATCTCACCACGAAAATTACAAGCGATTTCCTATTAAAAAGTAAATCGTTAATTAGCGTCAATATTATAAATTAACGTGCTGGGATATTGCAGCGCCTTGTAAATTAATCACTCCAAATTATATGCATTAATCTACTTATATATATAAAAATATGCTAATTCGCTTTTTGTAAGGTAATTAATTGATTATTTGCACGATGCAATTTCGTGTGTACCCTTTTGCAATTTTATGGTCTGGTTAAATTAAATTAATAAGACATTTTCTAATAAACGGCAGACGAATGCAGGTGCTTTCATTGGATAGGTTAATTATGCTTTTGTCGGTAATTAATTCGTGGTAATTTATACGAAATTATCATCATCATTGATTGCGACCCCTGCGTTTGACGCCGTCGGTGTGGAAATTTCGATTATGTAATTATTTTTGGTGCTTCGCAGTTTTGCGACACGCAATGATGCCGACGGCGATGTCACCCGAAAGTACGTTTTACGTTTCGATTTCATGTCTGCTCTAAATATAATCCTTGCAGCGATTTGGTGCTATTAGTCACATAATAGTGTCACCAGAAGAGCTCAACAATGTGTATAAATGAATGTAAGACAAACACAACCGATATTTGAAATGAACAACTTATAAAGAATAAGTTTTTCTTCGAAATCTCTTTAGTTTTTGAGTAAATTGGGTTTTTAAATTTGAAGTATAATATTTCCATCTTTTATAATTTTGACGTTTTAAACGTCAGTTTCATCCGAGTTTGCACAACGCTCGATGTACATTTAAAATATGATTTAAATTGAAAATAAACCATGAAAGCGTAAATATAAATGGCTATGATACCATCAAGTCGGAAAAAGTAACATGATGGCCACATCACCATTTTTACATCTTTTATAATTTTGACGTTTTAAACGTCAGTTTCATGCGAGTCTACAAAACGCTCGATGTACAGTCAGAGAAAGTACAAATACGAAACTTGCTCAGCGAGGGAATGCTGCCGCATGTCGGTGCTTTGTTCGCTCGAAATATAGAATTATGAGGTAATAAAATTTACAAGCCTAGTTCCCTTCTCGCCCCTAAGTAATCGAGTGACGGACTCCATATCTGTGATTTTTTTCATCTTCCAATTTTTGGTGCATCTTCAAAAATTTGAATAACTAAAATTTTTACATTATATTGATATTTTTTATATATTTATCAATTGAAGAGTAATTTTATTTAAAATTATTGGTAATATTTTGGTATTAATAATTTTATTTCAGTTTCCTATAAATAATCCCACTTTTGCCAAGATATGACCTTGAAACCCTCGAAAAATAAGATTTTATTTTTTTAACCACTAAAAATTATTATAATAATCTGAAAAATTCACATATATTTTTTACCCAAATAAAAGGTTATTTAGGGTATTCATGTTTTTATTAGGTTTACCCATTTTTTTCGCCCCGAACCGATCAAGTGACGGAAAATTTTATTTAGTCAATGTTCTTTCAATGTTTGGTGCATCATCTTGAAAAATTTGAATAACTAATCTTTTTACGATATTTTGTATATATTTATCAACAATTGAGCAGCAAATTTTTATCAAATTAATAATAGAGTAACAGTATGTTTATGTTGAGTTTAGATTCTTTTTTTTTTCATTTCAAATACCTTATATCTTTACCGGTGACAGCTCGTGGAACATGTTGATGGTAGAGCCACTTATACAATATACCCCCCCCCCCCTTTTTTTTGAAGAAACAAAGAACCATTTATCTTCCAAGACCAATGGAATATTTTGGCCAAAAAATCAAAAATTTGGTACAAAACCGCCTAAGATCTAATATATCGGCCGACAAAATAAAAAATCCTGGTTTAAAAATAAAAATGCAGACCAAAAAATTGAAAATACAAGCAAAAGAAAAATCATTTGCCATTTTCAGCACCAAATATAACTCTTTTTAGCTTAAAATAAGTTCCAACGAGAAATTCGAAAATAATGGCAAAAATTAAAATTAAAAAAAAAAATCGCACAATAAACTCAATAATTCAAGTTAAGAAAATCTAAAATATGGGACAAAAAAATACAAAATTAAGAGCTAAAATCTAAAATTCGTACCCAAAAATCAAAGTGGTAGACCAAAAAATCAAGATTTTTAACAAACGAATCGAAAATTTAAGTCGACTAAAATTGAAACCAAAACAATCGAAAAGACAAAATATAGGCCAAAAAAGTAGGGCCTAATAAAATGAAAATGAAGACAAAACATCGAAAACTCGGGCGTATGCAGACAAAAAATCGATAATTTCTACAAACCAATCGAATATTTTGGTCAAAATAATGAAAAATAAAAAGAATTGGAACAAAAAAATCGAAAATACAGAAATATAAAATATGGGTCAAAGAATCAAGAATCCTGATCTAAAAATAAAAAACGCAGACAAAAAATTAAAAACTTAAGTAGAAGCAAAATAATTTGCCAAAAATTAGTTTCTGATCAGAAATTCGAAAATAATAGCCAAAAAATAAAAAAAATCAAGAAATAAAATCAATAATCCAAGTTAAAAAATCTAAAATAATGGATAAAAAACAGACTTTAAATCTAAAATATTCGATACAAAATTACCAAATATCTAAAATTCTGACATAAAAATAAAAATGGTGGACCAAGGAAAGAAAAATTTTAACAGGCAAATAAAGAAAATTTTAAGGCAAAAGAAAAAAGAAAATAAAAATCTATAATGTTGGCCAAAAAGTCGAAAATTTAGACAAAACATCGAAAACTCGGACCTAAAGATAATAAACGCAGACTAAACGAAAAATCAAAAATGCGGACCCAAAAATCGAAAATTTTGACAATAAAATCCAGAAGTTAGTAAAGAAAAATTTAGGTCAAAAGATTAAAAAAATAATAATACAAATTTGTAATGTAGGCCAGAAAGTCGAAAATTTAGACATTGCATAGAAAATTCGCCCCTAAAGATAACAAATGCAGGCTAAAAAATCGAAAATTTCATCAAATAAAACTCGAAAATACCGGAAATATTAAAAAAATCTCGCATATAAATCAATAATTCAGGTTTTAGATATTTTAATCAAAATCAAATCTAGCATTAAAATTTCGGCCTGAAAAATAAAAAATGGGGACCAAAGAATCAAAAATTTGAACAATTAAATCGAAAATTTAGGTCAAAATAAAGAATATTTAGAATATTTTAAAAAAATCAAAAATACAAAGATAAAATATTTTGACCAAAAATATCGAAAATACGAGTCAAAAATTTAAAAATCAAAAATTCGTCTGGAAAAATAAAAAATGCGGACCAAACAGTCACCAAACCAATTAAATTTAGGCCAAAATAAATCATGTTAGGGCCTAATAATCAAAAATTTAAACAAAAAAAATAGAATATACAGGTCAACAATCTAAACAAAAAATCTATTTGCTGAGTACAATACTTTGTACTGATTCTGGATTCTAATCCAAGAATTTCATGAAAATTCTCCAATTTGAACCACGGTTTTGGATCTTAAACGCATAATTTGTGACCAAAAAATATAAATTTGGATTTTAATTTGATAATTATATGTAAAATCCAAAATTTGAAATATTCAATCCAAGTTTTTGGCCCCTGAACGCAGAATTTGAGACTTAAAATTAAAAATTTGGATTCTAATACAAGAATTTCAATAAACATCTTGAATTTGGACCATAGAATCCATGGTTTTTAAACGCAAACTTTGTGTTGAAAAATCCAAAGTTTGTATTTTAATTAGATAATTATATGTAAAATCTCTAATTTGAAACTTTAAATCCAAGTTTCTGGTCCCTAAACGCAGAACTTGAGACCCAAAATCCAATATTTGGATTCAATTGATCAATTGCATTTAAAATCAGGCATTTGGAACATAAAATCCAAGTTTTTGACCCTTAAACGCAGAATTTGAGTCCTAAAATAAAAAAATTGGATTATAATCTAGGAATGTCATGTAAAATCTCAAATTTGGACCATAGAATTCATGGTTTTGGACCTTAAACACAAAATTTTTGCAATAAAATCCAAGATTTTATTAAAGGTTTTATTAAAATACAGGGTGTTGCATTAAAAAAAAACACAACTTTGATGTTTTAGGGCGTTTGGAACACCCTGTATAAAATGAAATTAATTTTAAAGAGTAATAATAATAATAATAATAATACTTTATTCGTGCTAGAAATTATTGAAAATTTTTACACAAGTCAATATTTAAAGTGAAATAAAATAGTTGATAAAATGTTTACAGTTCGTTTACAATACATATAAATAATTACAATATATACTATATACGTTACAAGAGTAACCATAATAGACCCCTACATATCCTAAAAGTCAAACTTTTTGAAAGTCACGTATTTTGGCCACAATATTCCGTGCCGTATAGCGTGAATAACCCTATATATTTCAATCTATCCTAAATTTATTTCAATTGTTGATAAATTTATAAAAATATAAAATGACCTTGAAAAATTCATCTAATTTGGTATTTTGATCAATAATATATGTGTTTTTTTCAGTTTTTTTTAGTGGTTGAAAAAATTATATTTGAAAAAATCGTGTTTTCGGGCTTCCCGGGTCATGTCGGGATTTTTTTGATATACGGCTTACGACTATTTTGGTTAAGGTCACAACTAATGATATTTTCATATTTATTTAAAAATCCGTGCCGGGTGGCATTTTGACCATCTTATCTCGGGATACCCTTTTATTACCTCATAAATGGATTTTAAGCTGGTTTCGTCCGAACTAAGCACCGACATGCGGCAGCATTCCCTCGCTGAGCAAGTTTCGCATTTGTATTTTCTCTGACTGTGCATTTTTTTTTTTTTTGGCCTGGGATGCATGTCCATGTGGCCAGCTCTAGGACTGTACATTTAAAATATGTTTTCAATTGAAAATAAACCATGAAAACGTAAATATAAATGGCTATGATACCATCAAGTCGGAGAAAGTAACATGATGGCCACATTAAAAATTTTTGAGATTATTTTTAGGGCACTTACTAAAAATATAATTTCGAACAATTACAACAATATAAAAGCATAGTTAATTAATTCAAGTTAAAACACAATTAAAACCGTTAGCGTAGTTAATTAATTTAAGTTAATAACGCGAAGGGAATGCATTAAGACCGAAATTATTATTCATCTAAAACATTTTAGTCGCCGATGTAACGTAACTACGTTACTCGTTACTCCACGTTACCACCTGTGCCAATTTTAATTGAAGCCCGCTTATAGTTCTGCAGGGACTTGCCTACACACACGTTGGAAAGGGTTTAAGTTTTCGGGGGGATAACACATGCGAGCGCACTACACGTCTGAGGATTCTCATATTAATTTCCACTCAAACATTTAATCTAATGCTCACCGGAGAATTACTTCTTTCGCCGCCAATTTAATTAAATAATATAAAGAAAAACACGAGCCACTTTAGCGGCTTTTCTTTGTTTTCGAGCCTCAAGTGGAACTTCTTTCACACTCGAATGCACCTAATTTAAAATTTCACGCAAAAAGTATAATTTTTGTACTTGATATATATACTGTCACATCCTGTCACGAACAATTTGGTTCTCGTCGAGAGTTCATGAATATCAATTAAGTGTTAAGTTATTGTCGTGTTATACCTTGAAATATCGAATGGGTCTATTACATAATTTTATGGATGTTATGCATGGTGTTCAGGAAGTGTTATTAATAATGTGCTTCTAAATATGGATATTGTTGCACGTACCGTATTCGTACATCTGTTTCAGTTAGTTTTTGTTTTGTTATTTAAACGATCTGTGCAATAATTTTACGGGCTATTATATCTGAAAATAAATTATGATTCTGATGACAGAAATCTGATTCATTGATTAGTTTATCGATGTGAAATACAGGGAAATATTGGCATCGTGAAAAGTTTCAAACAAGAAATTTGAAATAGTAAAATGGTTAACTTCGTTATCTAGTAGTCAAACACATGGTAGATATTTCTAGAAACATTAAAACATTCTTTACTTTGTATAACACTTTGTTATGTTTTATTCCATATAAAGGGTGTTGAATTGCAAAACGGGCCATAGGGATTTAGATGTAAAATTTTAAATGTGTTAATATTGCCTCCCCTAATTATTTGACAGTCTCGGTCTTCACATTACTTTTAAAGCTTTTTAAGCTGAATGATTTGGTAACTTACTCAATAGTTTCTGTAAAGTATTTACCGAGATATTTGCAAAAAACTTTACTATTATTTTGAATTGAAAAAAAAGGTTTGCCATGAAATCATAATGGCGGATATTTCATTTTGTTGTTGTTTGATAAAAGTGACAGTCGCCGTCACATTACGATTTACAATCGGCCGTGTATTTTACATAAGAAAAAGTATTTATGATTAAAACGTGTTACTCAGGTATTATTTAAGAACTGTACGCGAATTTCCGGAGAAGGCAAGTACAATTTAAAATGTATTACAATTGGCTCCCTTAATCTAATATATAAAATTTTCGTGTCACAGTGTTTGTAACAAAACTCCTTCGAAACGGCTTGACCGATTCTTATGAAATTTTGTGTGTATATTGAGTGGGTCTGAGAATAGGACGTAAACTATTTTTAATACCTCTAAATGATAGGGGTGGTCCACAGCAAATTTTTAATTTTTAATTTTTGGACAACATTTTTTATTTTTATTTTTTTATGATTTGGCATTAAAAAATACATACACCCCTAAATTTTCACCCTTCTACCACCAACCCCTATTTTTTAATAGCGATTTTAGTACTTTAATAATTTTCTACTCTCGGCGATCGACCGCTCGATCAGTTATTCCTTTTCCATTGTTTGCGCCGACGGTTATTAATGGGTTTTAATGGGCTTACCCTGTAGATTCGTATCGATAAATGTAAATAAATAAGTAGCTGAAATTATAAAAAAAAAATATAAACAAAATATTAACAGCAAATGCTGCACTGAGCTCAATTGCAACACTTGCATCCAATGAACAATTAAGTCGGCTTTAAATACATAAATTGGTGATAACGATTGATTTATAATACGCGCGCCATCTCTTGGTGGTTGGAATATCGCTCGCGGTGGTGTTACGAATTAAAATATTCTGCGGAAGATTCTGTGCGCGGTTGAGACTTTTTTTAATAATTTTGCCATTTAGTTCAAATTCGTTGATTATTAAAAAAAATTATGAATTTTTGAAGCAATAATTGCATGTTAGAGCGATCATGAATTTCAAAAATTAAAAAAAAATATTTCGACTGGCGATACATGTTTTTATTAGTAACAATACACTTCTTACATTCTTTAACTTTAATAATTTTGTTATTTAGTTCAAATCCGTTGATTATTAAAAAAGTTATGAATTTTTTAAGCAATAATTGCACGTTAAAGCGATTATGAATTTCAAAAATTCTAAAAAAAAATTTCAACTCGCGATACATGTTTTTATTAGTAACAATACACTTCTTACATTCTTTAACTTTAATAATTTTGTTATTTAGTTCAAATCCGTTGATTATTAAAAAAGTTATGAATTTTTGAAGCAATAATTGCACGTTAAAGCGATCATGAATTTTAAAAATTCTAAAAAAAATATTTCAACTAGCGATACATGTTTTTATTAGTAATAATACACTTCTTACATTCTTTAGCTTTAATAATTTTGTTATTTAGTTCAAATCCGTTGATTATTAAAAAAGTTATGAATTTTTAAAGCAATAATTGCACGTTAAAGCGATCATGAATTTTAAAAATTCTAAAAAAAATATTTCAACTGGCGATACATGTTTTTATTAGTAACAATACACTTCTTACATTCTTTAGCTTTAATAATTTTGTTATTTAGTTCAAATCCGTTGATTATTAAAAAAATTATGAATTTTTGAAGCAATAATTGCATGTTAGAGCGATCATGAATTTCAAAAATTTTAAAAAAATATTTCAACTGGCGATACATGTTTTTATTAGTTACAATACACTTCTTACATTCTTTAGCTTTAATAATTTTGTTATTTAGTTCAAATCCGTTGATTATTAAAAAAATTATGAATTTTTGAAGCAATAATTGCATGTTAGAGCGATCATGAATTTCAAAAATTAAAAAAAAATATTTCAACTGGCGATACATGTTTTTATTAGTAACAATACACTTCTTACATTCTTTAGCTTTAATAATTTTGTTATTTAGTTCAAATCCGTTGATTATTAAAAAAGTTATGAATTTTTTAAGCAATAATTGCACGTTAAAGCGATTATGAATTTCAAAAATTCTAAAAAAAAATTTCAACTCGCGATACATGTTTTTATTAGTAACAATACACTTCTTACATTCTTTAACTTTAATAATTTTGTTATTTAGTTCAAATCCGTTGATTATTAAAAAAGTTATGAATTTTTGAAGCAATAATTGCACGTTAAAGCGATCATGAATTTTAAAAATTCTAAAAAAAATATTTCAACTGGCGATACATGTTTTTATTAGTAACAATACACTTCTTACATTCTTTAGCTTTAATAATTTTGTTATTTAGTTCAAATCCGTTGATTATTAAAAAAGTTATGAATTTTTAAAGCAATAATTGCACGTTAAAGCGATCATGAATTTTAAAAATTCTAAAAAAAATATTTCAACTGGCGATACATGTTTTTATTAGTAACAATACACTTCTTACATTCTTTAGCTTTAATAATTTTGTTATTTAGTTCAAATCCGTTGATTATTAAAAAAATTATGAATTTTTGAAGCAATAATTGCATGTTAGAGCGATCATGAATTTCAAAAATTTTAAAAAAATATTTCAACTGGCGATACATGTTTTTATTAGTTACAATACACTTCTTACATTCTTTAGCTTTAATAATTTTGTTATTTAGTTCAAATCCGTTGATTATTAAAAAAATTATGAATTTTTGAAGCAATAATTGCATGTTAGAGCGATCATGAATTTCAAAAATTAAAAAAAAATATTTCAACTGGCGATACATGTTTTTATTAGTAACAATACACTTCTTACATTCTTTAGCTTTAATAATTTTGTTATTTAGTTCAAATCCGTTGATTATTAAAAAAATTATGAATTTTTGAAGCAATAATTGCATGTTAGAGCGATCATGAATTTCAAAAATTTAAAAAAAATATTTCAACTGGCGATACATGTTTTTATTAGTAACAATACACTTCTTACATTCTTTAACTTTAATAATTTTGTTATTTAGTTCAAATCCGTTGATTATTAAAAAAGTTATGAATTTTTGAAGCAATAATTGCACGTTAAAGCGATCATGAATTTTAAAAATTCTAAAAAAAATATTTCAACTGGCGATACATGTTTTTATTAGTAACAATACACTTCTTACATTCTTTAGCTTTAATAATTTTGTTATTTAGTTCAAATCCGTTGATTATTAAAAAAGTTATGAATTTTTGAAGCAATAATTGCACGTTAAAGCGATCATGAATTTCAAAAATTCGAAAAAAAATATTTCAACTGGCGATACATGTTTTTATTATTAACAATACACTTCTTACATTCTTAAGCTGTAATAATTTTGTTATTTAGTTCAAATCCGTTGATTATTAAAAAAATTATGAATTTTTGAAGCAATAATTGCACGTTAAAGCGATCATGAATTTTAAAAATTCTAAAAAAAATATTTCAACTCGCGATACATGTTTTTATTAGTAACAATACACTTCTTACATTCTTTAACTTTAATGATTTTGTTATTTAGTTCAAATCCGTTGATTAATAAAAAAGTTATGAATTTTTGAAGCAATAATTGCACGTTAAAGCGATCATGAATTTCAAAAATTCGAAAAAAAATATTTCAACTGGCGATACATGTTTTTATTATTAACAATACACTTCTTACATTCTTAAGCTGTAATAATTTTGTTATTTAGTTCAAATCCGTTGATTATTAAAAAAATTATGAATTTTTGAAGCAATAATTGCACGTTAAAGCGATCGTGAATTTCAAAAATTAGAGCCTAAACCGTTTTCGGCCATTATCGTCACCACTTTATTTGCTTAATTTCAATGGGCCACACACGGACGACGGCGCAGCGCAGTGGAACCGTCGTTCGTCACCAGTAATAAGCCACGTATTGACGACGACGCAGCGCAGCGGAGCCGTCGTTCGTCACCAGTTACCTTGCTTCTGTTACCAGTTATCTGCCTTAATATATATGGACCATTCGCGGTCGACGGCGCAGTGTAGCGGAGCCGTCGTTCGTCACCCTTGCTTAATTTTTAAGGTCTACGCACCAGTTTATTTGCTTAATTTTAATGGGCCACACACGGACGTCGTCAGTCACCAGTTATCTGCCTTAATATATATAAATATATATGGACCATGCACGGACGACAGCGCAGCGCAGCGGAGCCGTCGTTCGTCACCTGTTACCTTACTTGATCTTAAAGGACTACGCACCGACGACGGCGCAGTGAATGTTGTGTATTATAGAGCATTACAATAATAAACACTATGTTTTTGAATATTTTCTTTTTATGAATTATACCAATTCGAATTCAATATTCATAGTTAAGACAGGACAACGTCTGTCGGGTCAGCTAGTTATTTTATAATATCGGTCTACTTACATTATTTTTAATACTCATTGACTTAGTACTTTTGCTTGCCTTCTTCGGCAATTCAACACTAAACAAATCACACACTTCTTAAATAGTACCCGAGTAAAACCATTTACTTATAAATACTTTTTGTTGTGTAGAATACACGCCCGGTAAAATCGCAATGTGACAGCGACTGTCACTTTTTATAGCAAAATGAATTATCCGCCATTATGATTTCATGGCAAACCTTTTTTTTCAATTCAAAATAATAGTAAAGTTTTTTGCAAATATCTCCGCAGAAACTATTGAGTAAGATACCAAATCATTAATTTGCCTATTTTTTTACTCTTGTACTTTTCAAATAAAGCAGTAATAAATGCGGTTTTACAAATTAAATTCTTGTGTATCAAACTAATATAATAAATTAAAAACATTTTAATTGAAATATTAACTCAATGCTCCGAGGTAATATCGCTTTGGATCGATGGGAGGACGAATTACCAACATTAAGATTAATTTCGTTGCATATATATATATATATATATATATATATATATTATAGTATATTAATGCAGCCCTGTAGATAGATAGATAGATGGATGGATAGATGGTAGGGAAGGAATCTTAAAACGTGATATTTGATCCATTCCGGTAACAGAGAGAAAGAGACGGAGAGAGAGAGAGTGGGAGACGGGTTTAGACAATCGATTAGTTATGTGGTATGTTCGGAGTAATTACCAAGTTATTACCGCCTTGAACGAGAGGCTCGAGTGTGGCTGCACCACTCAGACAATTTATCAATCCCAGCAATCAAAATTCATCTTAAATTAAATAGTTTCCACATACACCTATACATTATAGCTGCGAGTCGACGAAAATAAAACCGATCGCCCCGAGAATTTATTGCGTTTTACCAACTCGCGATTTTATAAACAATTTTTTTCAGTAATTATTATAATTGAAATGTTACAAACGTTCACAATATAACCCATATCAAATATTGTATTTCATTTTGCAACTTTAATCTTGTTTATTGGCCCTCATCGGCGAGCATAAAGTGCCGTTTACAGCCCTTGGGTCTGTAAAGTGATAATGAGCAACAATAATCAACATTCACACCGATGGTGATATTTTTTTTATGAATACTCACAGTTTTGCAATAACAAGTCTTTGGAGCTGGCAGCACTTAAGGGGGCAGGATGGTTTCGCAACTTCGAAAAATCACTTTTTTCTATAATTTTTTATATGAAAGTACAACATCTCGGGAATATCCTGTGAAAATTTCAAGTCGATCGGAGTGAAACTCGCTGACAAGAGGAGGATCAGATGTGTGACTCACCGATTTCTTCCATCTTTGGCACACGTGTAGGTTATAACTAGGAGTGTAACAGGTGCAAGTAATAGGACGCACTATGCAGGCATTTTCGAGAAAAAAATATTTTTTAAATTTGTTATTCATTCGTATGTTTATACACCTTTTGCGTTAACAAATATATACCGACTTTTTGGCGCATCGATAAAACCTCCGATTCGTAGTCGGAAGGTCTAAGGATCGAACCCCATTGTTGAAGTTGGGTTCATTTTCTTTTTATAGTTTTTATAAATCCATGTGTATTTAAATATCTTAATTTTAGAATCAATTAATTTTTTTCTCGAAAACGGCTGAATAGTGCACCCTATTACTTGCACCTGTTACACTCCTAGTTATGACCTACAAGCATGCCAAAGGTGGATCAAATCGGTGAGTAACACATCTGATCCTCTCCTTGTGAGATATCGGTTATTTCATAATCGTGTTCGGAGGCCGTCGAAAGCGCTCGACGCAGGTGTCTAAAGCGTTTTTCTCAAAACTACTTTTTCGAAGTCGGTGCGTAACATAACTCAAAAAATAATGCACCGATCTTAATGAACTTTTGCAGACATCTTTTATATGATAAATACTGGCGGATGAACGAACGTTTTTATTAAAAAAAAATTTACAATTTTTTACGGGCAGTAATACGCTAATTTTTTTTAATGTGAAAATGGTACCTCTAAATTCAAAACTGCGCCAAAAATCGAAAATCGCATATTTTTCAATATAATTTCGTTCATTCGCCCAGAAAACTAATATATTAAATAAATCACTTCGACTTTTTTATTTCAAGTAACTCCACGAGGCCAAGAATTACGCACCGCACGACGCCTTTTTTTTTGCAGCGCCTCCGACGAACCGCCACCACGGGAAAAATAATGAATATCTTTTTACAAAAAAATTCAAAAGATAGTTCTTTAATGTACAAAAAGAATTAAATCATTATAATCACTCAGAACTGAGAAAAAAAAATCGCAAACATCTGCCCTTTTTCGGCCTCTGAAACCATCCTGCCCCCTTAAGGGTACCGCCTACTTTGTTAGATTAAAAAATATATATATACACACACCGGCAAAATTAAAGGAACGAATACAATATTTAATTTTACTCATTAAATTTCTTGTTTTTACTGCGTCGCATTTCCTACTACCATATGTCATTTTTTTAAACATTTGTCAAAACTTGCGACTTGTAATGTTGACATCTCTTTAAGTTGTATTGTATTGTGTTAAGTGTTGCCTTACATTTGAAACGCGTATTTTCTCTGGACAAAAGTTCGTATTTTTAATGTTATCATTCGAATTTGTTTTTTTTTTTAATTTACCAACGTCAATTTTTCTTATTTATTACATGTTTAAAACAAGTCAAAGTGTATCAGCGGCGGCTCGTGAATGTTCGGCGGTGAGGCAACGGAAGAAAATTCGACCGAAAAGGCAACGGAATATTTGCTTCCTCTATTAGAGTAAGTAGTGCAGCACGAACGGCATCATTGTCTTTGCCTCACCTACGGAAATCCACGAGCCGCCGCTGAAGTGTATAATTCTTCTATTGCTAAAACGCTACTTTTTGTTTTATTTTCTTAAGAGGCTTCACAATTGCACATAGCTTTGCAAATGGAACTGCAATTAGTTAGTTTAACTTGGTTGTACGAGATGCCGCTGAAATTGATACAAAAAAAGTTGCACGGAGAAAAAAATATCGAATTTATTTGCGTTCCTTTAATTTCGCCGGTGTGTATATTTTACATTTTTTGGAAGCTGTGTCCAAACGGCAAGTTGATATTTCGAATGGAAATGCTTACAAACAAAGCAGCACCGCGTGGCGGGAATTTTCAAACGCGTTTTTCTCAAAACGGTGTTTTTTTTTAATTGGTAGAAGTGACTGCGCGCAGACGGATGCAGTAATCGATCTGAAATTTTTCCCAACTACTCCAAGGACACACCCGCAAGGTTAAGTAGCATGAATTAAAAAAAAATACATTTATGGATTTTATATTGCAAAAAAACGAGCCGCAAAAAAGTCAAAAAATGAACTTTTTTTCCTAACAAGTGCCATTTTGTTGTTTTTCCGAATTTTAAAATTCCATGCTACGTAACATTGGCAAATGTAATTAACTTTAACACGTTGTGTCGTTTTTTGATTTCACACTATTTTTGTGAACCGAGAAACTTCCACCAGTGTGACATCCCAACTTCGACGATGTGACAACATAATTAATTTTTATATAAAACTATCCAAAAAAATTGTGGTAACTCGGAGTGGTTTTAATTTACGTTTGGGAAGGTTTGAATAATTCGCTAGGAAGTCTGAACTATGACTGACTTTATTTTCACCTTCAGTCCCGTACCTCACATTTTACAATGTTGCCAAAAATACATAAATTAATATAATATAAAATAACCAAATATACAACAAAAATCACAATTTGTACTTAAAGGCCTATTAAATTTCTGGGAAAAACATTCAAGTTAAAAACTTTATTAGTCGTCTCAAAAAAAAAAAAAATACCGAAAATCACCTTTTTCTCAGGCCTGCAAAATAGATCCCTTAAGATGGCTCAAAAAATCGTTTTCCATTTTCTATCATGAATCATTTGTATATCCATTCAAAAATATTAGTGAATTTTTTTTTTGGTAAATGGCCATTCTCGAGTTTGATAGTGATTATTTGAAAAATATATGAATAAGTGGTGAATTTTTTCTGTGATTTAAGAGCTTAATCATTTCTGAAAGATTTTGTAAATACTAGGTGCCTGTACTTGTCTCAGATTTAAAAAATCAACGTTTTTTACTTTCTCCGTTACGAAGTACGAGAAAGTATTGTGATCGTATTTTTTTTTTCAAATTTTTTTTTTACGGAAATATTCGTTTCGGTGTCCATAGAGTCCATTTCAACAATTTCTGGAAAATTTTTGTCTGTATGTGTGTGTGTGTGCGCTGTATCTCAAAAACTAATATAGCAATTGATATGAAATTTTAAACACACGTCTTATTTGATAATCCGAAGAACTGAAAAGCTTTTGGTAAAATTTCGTACACCGGAAGTGGGTGTTTACCTTAACTGTTTTTTGTTTTTTGCCAATATTTTTTTTTAAATATGAAAAATATCACAAAAACATTTAAACAAATATTGAAGACAAGAAAGAAGTGAGATTATTTTGTTTGAAAACATTTTTCATAAAATCATTGGTATTCGAGAAAAATTTTTTTTTTTCATTTTTGGTTTATAATTATGAAACAATAATAGTTACAGCAAATTTGTGTGAATAATAATTGTAGAAAATGCCAAAATGAACAACTTATTCAGAATAAGTTTTTTTTCGCATCTTATTAAATAATATAATCGTTGTTAAATCGTTTTTGATTGAGAAAGTTATTCATTATTCGGCCGAATCATTTTCTCCACAGGTGACGTCCAATCAGATGATAGCAATTTCATTGCCCAACAGGTGACATCCAATCAAATAATAGTGGTTTCATTACCCAACAGGTGACGTCCAATCAAATGATAGCGGTTTCATTGCCCAACAGTTTAGTTGTTACTATGGTTACGATTCGTTTTTTGTCAGCGAACTGCCGTAATTTCCAAATAGAAAAATTATTTGTTATAATTTAATACAAACAGAAAAATCTTTAGGTAATTATTTAATATGATGCGAAAAAGTATAATAATATTAAACTCGTGTGTTTACGGCTCGTGTTGTAAACTTCACCCTCGTGGCAATGGCCAACTTTCTCACTCGTTTAATAATATACTATTATAAATCGCTTTAGTTTTTGAGTAAACTGAGTTTTTGAATTTGAAGTAAAATTTTTCCATCTTTCATGATTTTGACTTTAAACGTCAATTTCATCCGAGTTTACACAACGCTTGATTTATATTTAAACTAGGATTATAATTGAAAATAAACCATGAGAACGTAAATTTAAATGGCTATGATACCATCAAGTCGGAGAAAGTAACATGATGGACACATCACCATTTTTAATATGAATATTTGAAATTATAAACACTGATAAAATTTCGTAACCTTGACCGTTTTTTTTGTTTTCTTCCAATATATTTTTTTTAAATACCCTTTAAAATATACATTTAGGGAAAATCAAACAATTTATAATAAAAGGAACAAATCCGGAATTTATTTAAATATTCGTTCGTCATTATAATGTAGAAAATATGAATATGAATGAAGAAACGTAATCGATTTAAAATCAATTTCTGTGAAATCCAATTCAATATTGGAATTACATAATTGCCACCTTTAGCATTTGGAAATTTCTAAATGAAACTTTTACAGCTATACAGTTTTATATAATTGGAGTATAAATCACTTAAGCGGCGATAAATCTCGGTAATGCCGAATTAACATTTGAAAGTAGTTCACCGGGCAAGTAATAATCATTCATGTATTAAGCAGTAATTTTTGTTGTAATTTATTTGAGAACGGTAAAAGTTCCGAAATGAATCCGACAGAAATATCTGCAATCAGAGTGGACAGCTGAAGTAATTACTATTTTTATATCAATACTGGATGCTATTTTTTTAGATACATGTTAGTCACGGCTCGCGGGGTGGCTTATGGTACGGCCGAGGTAGCAGAGGTGGTAGAGTAAAATCGACTAAACAACATGAAATAATTTCATATCATATTTAAAGACTAAATCAAAATAAATTATTCGCAGTAATCCATTTAGATAATGGCTGAAAGATGGATTTACTGGAAGTACTCAAAGTTCATAAAGCCAAAGCTAAACCGAAAATTTCGCTCGATGTAATGTATATACGTATTTATTCGAAAGGATGTATGTAATATTAAAGATGTTCCGTCGTAATTTAATTTACTTATTGTTTTAAAATGGCAAATGAAACTATAGCCACGAATTATAAATATAGCGGTATAACAAAGTATAACAACGTTTCTATTTCAAATGTTGCAAAAGGAATTTATGAGGCGATTAATTAATTAACTAACTGACTAATTAATTACAACATAAATTACATACTTATCATAAATTTTATGTATATCATATTACTACTGCATTAATTTAAAGTGTCTACATTGTATTGTAAATAAGACAAATTTAGCTAATATGCTTCTAATTAAGTATTTTTCTAATACTTATTTGCTGATATATTTTGTACAATTTAATAATAATTTACAGTTAATCACAGTAAAACAAAAATAATTTTTTTTTTAAATTATCGTCGGGCATAAACAGCCTAAACTAAGTGAATAATTTTCGATACAATACCGAAAATAAATTATACTGCGACATCACACCGAAGATTTATACGGTATCGATGCAATATGAATAATTTCACCCAACCGTATAATTATGATAATTGTTACATATCAAAAACGGTTTCTTTGACTCCTTTAACATGCCTCCGCATACCAAAAATTGGACAATTAAATTGGTGTAAAACAATTTAGAGGCGCATATAAATAAAGAAAAAGAGAACACAAACCACACGAGAACTCTTTCGGAACGGTCTGATATTTATTGCGAATAAATGGTTATCTTATAATTTTTAATTGTTTCTACTATGCGTATTCAGATTACCTTAATTATGTTAATGCGCATATTTATTACCACTTCTAATTCTAACAGTGGGCGCAATTAAAGTGAGGGCAATAAATAAAGCGGGGCCGTCAAAATATTGTGATCGCCGAAACACAAAAATGTATTATTTATGATGATATAATTCGTGGGAATCGTTGTTTTTGCATACGGTAATTAGTTTGTGCAAATTTCACTGGTGAATTTCATCAAATCGCCAACTAATTATTCTTTTGAATTCGGAATGGAATTGGGAACGTGTTTAACGCGCGCTCACTCGAACAAAACGCGTAATTAGTTTTTGTTCGGCAGATATGGAAATTGCGCTCTATTACTACAATTATCATATCATTATTTGTAGAACTGGGTTTCTTTACGTGTGCACCATCGAAATTGTGTCAATGAACTTATGCTCGAATATGTGAAAGCCTTGTGAAACTTAAAGGGAAAAATGTGATGGTATAAAATCGGAGAAACTTACATGATAATCGCATCAATATTTTCTTCCATAAATTCGGGGGGCCTCAAAACTTTGCTTTCAAATTGAATAAATGGTGATGTGGCCATCATGTTACTTTCTCCGACTCGATGGTATCATAGCCATTTATATTTACGTTTTCATGGTTTATTGAAATCATATTTTAAATGTACATCGAGCGGATGAAACTGACGTTTAAAACGTCAAAATTATGAAAGATGGAAAAATTATACTTCAAATTCAAAAACTCAGTTTACTCAAAAACTAAACGGATTTCGAAAAAAACTTATTCTTTATAAGTTGTTAATTTTAGCATTCTCTGCAATTATTATTAATTTAAATTTGCTGTAACTATTATCGTTTTATAATTATAAACCAAAAATTTAAAAAAAAATTCTAAATTTTTTTCTCGAATAAAAATGATTTTATGAAAAATGTTTTCAAGCAAAAGATGTTCATTTCTTTGTTGTCTTCAATGTTTGTTTTTGTGATGTTTTTCATATTTAAGAAAATATTGGCAAAAAACAAAAAATAGTTAAGGTAAACGCCCACTTCCGGTGTAGGAAATTTTACCAAAAGCTTTTCAGTTCTTTGGATTATCAAATAAGACGTATGTTCAAAGTTTCATATCAATTGCTGTATTAGTTTTTGAGATACAGCGCACACAAACAGACACACACACAGACACATTTTTTTTTTTTTCCAAAAATTGTTGAAATGACATCTAGGGACCCCAAAACGGATATTTCCGTAAAAAACATTAATTTTGAAAACAAAATCACGATCACAATACTTTCTCGTACTTCGTAACGGAGAAAGTAAAAAACGGTTAAGGTTACGAAATTTTATCAGTGTTTACAATTTCAAATATTTATAATAAAAAAATGGATTATGGTATCAAAAAATCCTTCAAATAAAATAGATGGGAAATTTCATTGCCTACAAAATGGTCTTAGACGTACATATTCAACAACTTCTAACATCGAGATATTGAATTGTTTCCATCGCTACATTGAAAATACACTTTAAGAAATTCAAATACTTTTGATACAAAATGGATAATGAGATCAAAAAATTCTTCGAGTAAAGTAGATGGGTAATTTAATTACCTACAAAATGGTTCTAGGTGCACATTTCTAACAACCTCCAACGTCGAGATATTCAATTGTTTCCATCACTACATTGAAAACTTTTAGAAATTCAAATATTTTTAACTAATGTGGAGGGTCCCGGGTTCGAATCCCGGCGAGTGCATGGCTGTTTGTGGATGCCTATTTCAAATAATTGTTACCTAATTCATGCATAAAATTATTTGTAGAAATGTAATATTGATAGACTTAGTTAATTTTAATTGTTCCTGACATGTTTTCACTAATATGTATTACTAACATTTCTGTTATGTTTACATATTTTTCGAAAATTAAAGATATTTTGAATTTTGAATTTTGAATTTAATATGAATAATATATAATCGATGTGACTGAAGGGTACCTGTCAAAGTAAAAATAAAAAAAATAAAAAATATTTTTAATACAAAAATTGATAATGTGATAAAAATTAGATGGGGGGTTCTCAATACACATTTCTTACAACATCCAACATAAAGGTATTCAATTGCTTCCATTAATAGGTTAAAAATGCGCTTTTACAATTTCAAATATTTTTAATGCAAAAATTTGTAATGTGATAAAAATACTTTTTGAATAAAATAGATGGGGAATTTAATTGCCTACAAAATGATTCTCAGTGCAGATTTCTTACAACCTCCAACATCCAGATATTCAATTGTTTCCATCACTACATTGAAGATGCGGTTTTACAATTTCAAATCCTTTTAATACAAAAATCGATAATGGGATCAAAATATCCTTTGAATAGAATAGATGGTGAATTTAATTACCCACAAAATGGTTCTAGATGGACATCGAGATGTTCAATTGTTTCCAATGCGCGTTTACAATTTCAAATACACTCGGCATCAAAAAAAAGCGCCACTCGAAAAGTCGCGAAAAAACTCGATTTTTCAAACCATCGTAAATTGGTTCAATTTGGTCGAAAATCGATGAATCTTTCAATTTGTGAAAGATTCAAGTTTTATCTTTAAGAATGTGTAGTTGATTTTGACCCCAAGTCCAACCCACCCCCCCGTAACAACGCGATGGAAAAAAATGTCGAAGTGGCAGTATAAAAATATTGCCATCTTACATCAGAAATTTTTCGAGTAAATGACAATTGAAGGTGAGAACTTAATATTTAGATTTTTAGCAAAATGAAAAATTTGTTATGTAAGATGGCAACATTTTTATACTGCCACTTCGACAATCAAAAGATCTCTCAAAATCAAAAACACAAATAGGGGGTTGTCAATTAAAAAACAAAATAGATGACGTCATTACTGAAAAACAAATGAGGACTGAAAATCGACTTTCATGCAAAAATGTCTATTTTTATAAAAGAAAATATTTTATTTCGGTTGTACTGAATATATTCCATACTTAAGGCGCGCACTGTATAATAATAAATTTAAAAATCGACATTACAGAACTTTTAAAAGATTTCCAATGATAATTTTGAGAGCGACTTTGTTTTAAACGTGCTAAAAATTGTTCCGAACAAAACAATTGAAAAGCAAATTCTCAAAATCAGTGACTTTTATGAGAACATTTAATTATGTTAAACAACAAGAAAATATAATTTTTTTCCCGAATTTGAGGGAGTTAATATTTCAAGCTGAAATTACTTAAAACAAACTAACGCTAAAAGCGTACAAAAATATTTCTAAAAGAGCATTTTCACCTTAAACTTACAAAAAATATATACTGAAAGCTATTTTATCTAAGATGCACTAAAAGTTAATTATAAACAGAACAATTTCACAGCAACTTTTTAAAAAGAGTAGATTTTGAGAAAATGTTTAATTGTGTTTAAAAAAAAACGACTTAGAAAATATTTTTGAAGAAATCATTTGGATGTAAATTTTTAATAATTTTAGAGTTAATTTTGTTAAAAAAAAAAAACAAGAAAATATTTTATTGAGAAAAATAATTTGAGAGTGATTTTTACGGAATTTAAGGGTAGCTTTATTGAATACTGAAAGCACAAAAAAAAAAATTTAGAAAATAACATTATTTTCTCAAACTTACAAAAAATCGATTTTGAAAAGTATTTTATCCAAGACGTGCTAAAAATAATTTAAAACAAAACAAAGCAGCTTTTAAATATAACAGACAGACTTTGAGAAAATGTCTTAACTAGAATGAGCGTCGATAATCCGGACGTCAAAAATCCGAATTCATTTCCAATTTAAAAAATCATTAACAGTTTTTTTTAAGAGCTTTGACAATGTATAAACCGTACAGTATTATAAATTATAAGTTATAATTAAATTAAATTATATTGATCCCTCAATATTTAAAAACGAGCAGAAACATAGAGTGCTTCAAAAGAAACCTCAAAAAAATTTTAATCGATAAATGTTATTATACGTTCAACGAATTTTTAGAGGATATGTAACTAGTTTGCTTTTAATTTGTAAATCATGCAATAACATTTGAATGTTTTTACGTGATTTTTTATATATTTATGTATTTATTTTTAATGATTTGACGTCTCATATCCGCTCGAATGTTTACCCATTTGTAAATGTTTTTATGTAGTGGCTGTAGTGAATAAAGATTACTTACTTACTTACTTACATATTAATTATTGGTTTTATTTATCTGCTGCAATTATTTAACCACTAAAGAGAATTATTAACGGCTTTAGCAAGTTTTCTTTTGTTATGAACTCAAACGACCTCTTTTTGTCTTTTTGGCCCTTTTCGAAAATCCGGGCATATTGATAATCCGGACAGGATCCGGTCACAATTAATCCGGATTATCGACGCACTAAAAAAAATGACAAAGGAAATATCTCTGAAGGATTCATTAGAAAGCAAATTTGAGAGTTAATTGTGTTTAAGAAAAAAAGAAAATATTTCGAATAAAAAATAATTGAAAGGGATTTTCTTTCGAAATTTGAGGTTAATGTTAAATGCCGAATTTTTTTTTAACCAACGCCGTACACAAATATTTTTGAAAGAATATTTTGTGTGTTATAGTGTATCGTTTTATTAGGAGGAGTGACAATTTTTTTGGCGGGTCAGTATGTTTGGTTGCCGAGCTTGCGAGTTGACTATCAAATAATATTTGTTAAAACACGGTTTTTATAGCTTCGGGGAGTATCCGACTTCTAAATATTAAACAGGACATATACGCACTTCCCTACCTTAAAAATAGAAACATAAAAGTGGCGGAATCTATTGTCTCAAATGTTGAACTAAACTGTACTTATTAAATTATAGCCACTAATCAATTATTAATTATAAAATAACGCACACAACAAAGTACTCTGTATTTATAATATTCTTAACACAAAAGGTAATTTGTGGTGAATTCGCTTCGTCTACTCAATTTTCAAATATAATACCGTGTAAATGGAGCTGGAAATATTTTTCGATCAGTTACTTTGAGCGTAATTTCCAAACTCTTTTTTCACCCTCTGAGCAGCCTTTTTGTACACACGTATTACTTTTAACACACACACGTCGGCCGTGTTGATCGAGTGACAAGTGCAGCGCGCGATTCCTAAATGAATAATTTAACAATTTCAATGTGAAATACGAATGTTAAAAGCTGGTAAACGGGGGGGATAGAGAAAGCTTTTGTGTATGTGTATGTGTATGTGTGTGTGTGTGTGAGCTTTGATCTCGGCCACTGCTTCTAATTTCATTCAGTGTCCGCTAACTCATTTATTCAACACAAATGACCATTGGTCTCGGCAAATTACTTGTCAATTGCTTTTAACTCCACGAGCGAGCTTTTGATATTCCGAAACACTCGTCCTAACTCCTTTTTACACGCACGCATTCCAATTTGGCGTCCCTCCAAGGCGCCAATTTATTTCCGTTTATATCCGGAGAGTGCATTATTAATTTTTAATCGCATGCCCACAGTTTCGATAAAAATTATTTGCGCGTATTATGAATTTGTTAATCCTGGAGTTTTATGGGCCTCAAGATCGAGATCTTAGTTTTTACTAAAAATATCATTTGCTGTAGATCTTCGTTGTATCCTAAAATATATACATCTTCAATGTATCGTAAAAGTTTACGTTTAAAGTTGCACCAAAATTCACCTACTTAAATTTGCTTAATAACGAACAGCTAGGTTAATGCAAGTGAAGTTAATAGTTCCCAAAGTATACTCTTGATGGAACAAATGTAAATAATAGATTTGTTTAATTGTGTTCTACATTTTTATTTTGAGTTCTGACACGTATTTCGAATCTTTCGATTAATCAGCATTCTTTGTACTCGATTGATTACTCTCAAGAAACATTAATTTCTGCTTACAATTTTAACGAATGAAACTGTACTAAGCAATCTTGCAGACTAAAAACTACAAAGAAGATTGTATTTGTGTTCATTTAATATTTTTTCTGCAGCCGCCCCGAAAATAAAACTTTACATAAATCGTACCGAAAGTAGTTATTTTCGGGACGATTTTGTTTCACTTTCGGAACGGTTTCTTTACTTTGGGGACGCTTTTTGTTACTTTCGATACGATTTTGCGTATATATGTAGGCGGCCTTGACAAAAACAGGAACATCGTATTTAATTATGACAGCGCTTGTCATATTACATTCATGTGTGTTTCTGCTTTTTTAACATAAAAAAAAACCTATGTTTGGCAGCTGCTAATTTTTTATCGTTGAATTTGGTGGCAAAAATGCATAATTTTTGACAATTCGAAATAGTCATTTTTGACGGTTATTTATTCTAAATTTCTGTATGAAAGTTTGCCCCCCCCTGAAAAAATTTCTTCGGACGCCCATGATAATAATATAAAGTTTCACAATTCTATTGAGTTTTTTCTCAATAGAATTGTCCCCCGCAAATGAAATAAAACAAATTATTTTAAATAAAAATTTACACCTAACGCACTCCCCCTTATACTCGCGCAAAATCCCATCATCCCCAATATATTTCCGATTCGAAATTAATCCCTTCACGCGATGCGTGAACGGACCCGAGTGCGCTTTTTGCACGCTTTCCTGATTCTGGAGAATAATTGCTTTCACATAAACACAAATATAAAAATATTTGCCACCACCTTAAATATAATTTGAATTATGCATTAATTTACTCACGCCCCATTGAAAACTGATTGCTTAGGGTCATAGATTTATTTTTTCCCTCTCTCTCTCTCTCTTTCGTTCGTTCGTTTGCAATAAAAGGGCTATCGTGGGTGGCGTGAGATACTTTCACCGGTACAAGCATTTTTCCAAAGGGTGGTAAACCCGTGTTCCTGGAGCGTTGTGTTTTAATTAAATAGATTTTTTTTACATATCGTATACAAGTATTTGAATTTATTAATTTCGAGTATACGGGAGGAAGTATTTATGTTATGAAATTAGAAATCGTCCGAGAGATCTGTTTTTATTTTAAGTGTAATGGCAATATTGGGAAATGCATCCAGTGGATATTGTTGTCTTTACATTAAGGATTTTTTTTTTAAATTAATTGTTGGAGTGTTAATTAAAAATAAAATACAAATATTTGAAATAACGAACAGGCATTTAAGGGCATTTGTGAACCCATTTCCGTCAAAATTTATTCGAATTTTTTTTTTTTTATTTTCCTAAATTTTCGAGGTTTTTTATTTTAAACATTTTGAGAACCGATGCTTTTCTCCTTTAATTAGGTCCGCATGGAATGTGTGTTTGTTTATTTAAAACGCGAGATACGATTTCTTGCCTCCGAAATTTGAAGTGTTATCGCAACGTTTTTTTTTTTGTAAAAGATAAACAGTCCTCAAGTTCATTGACGCTTAAAGAGCCGAACTCAGATATTTCCTACGCGCTTGTTGTAATTCGATATCTAAAGCCGATGCCGTTTAAAAATTAGGTCACATTACCACCGCCTCCAAACATGTTGCGTATTTTCACTCATTAACTTTAATAATTAATTGCGAACTTTTTGTTACAGTTATAAACAAAATAATTGCGAATATTGTTTAAAAATAATATAATCTCTTTGTGGTTGCGAGCCTGTTCGTTATTTTAAATACACCCTGTATACTCATTTAATACAGGGCGATGTGAAATAGGTGACCGCGTGCGGCTTCATACTTATGGACATGTGCCGCTCTATAGACATGGTCGTCCAAGTGGATAGAATAATATAGTCGGGCCGCTGAGAGCTGCCTGTGACTCATCGCTTAAAATCGCATGAATCAAAATTTAAGTAAACGTATGTCCGTAAGAAAATTTGATGCCGCGCTGATTTTCATTGGCGGGATATTTAAAAATTCTCGCGCAAACTTTTTACGGTTATGTTATTTGACGTGGCGCTCGCGTGTTTTGTGTGTTTATATGAAGCGTGTCATGCGTGAGCTTAGACCTACGTTCACGCTGCCCTATTCTTTAACACGCAGACACACGTTTCGTCTTTTATTTCATACTGTTTCGTACATGATAGAAAAAGATAGATATAAAATGCAAAGCAATTCTTAGTACGAAAATGCATGAGTCACCGTCAGCTCTCAACGGATGAACTATATCTGTGTGTGTGTGTGTGTGAATAATAAGTTGCCTAACTCGATATACAAGGTGTTTCAGAGCTCTGGGAACGATCAACCACGTGCTTATTTATTAAAATTTCGAAAAATGTTTTATACAAAATTTGTGCAGAATAATGAGCTGCACGCCTTAAAAAATATTTAAATTTACACAGGGTGTCTCATAAGAAAGTTACAGACCAAACTTATGTTTTTTTTTTAAATGGAACACCCTGTATATTTTAGCATTATTGGATTTCTTGTTACTTGGAGATTAAAATGACTTAGGTTTCGGCGATTGAAACCGGGCCGTTTTCGTGTTATTCAGTTATTTATACAAAAATTTGAACAAAATTGTTAAAGTCCTCCCCTGAAACTGATAAAGATAATTTAGTGGAAAAATTTAGTTGAACTTTAGTCTTCAAAATTACTCTATCAACCAAAACATAACTCATCGTATTATACAGGGTGATGGCCATTCGCAAACTGTACAATTTCTTCATTTTTTTTAAATGGAACTCCCTATAAATTATTTCATAATTTAAAAGTCCATTAAGTAGGCCTCCATTTTATGTAAGGTTTTGGATATCTGAAGCTGATGGTGATTTTAGTATCTAGAAAATGAAAATCATATCAACTAATTCCTCTTCGGAAAAATTCATAATTATGAACTGAGATCATAACTTAAATGGTGAAATCAATGTTTTTGAAACTGATGTAATGATTATTGTCATCTGTCTTTTCTTATTTGTTTATTTAAAATGATTGATACCTAGATTTTTAAAAATAATAATAAAAACATGCAAATTACCGACGAATTTTGAAATATTAGAGTAACCATCACCTGCAGATATATGAAACAAAAGCTTACTTCACCCGCCAATGGTGAGTCTACTGGTCTGTGAGACCGGGTGTGTCAAATAACTTTATTCTCCGTTATTGTTTTTTGTTGCAATTTCGAGTTTAATTTTGTTTTATTGTCAACGAGCATTAATTTAAAAAAAACATGAACTATAAGTAACACGTTTCGAAAAATCTTTAGTTGAAAACCCCGGTGCGTGAGATCGGCGTCACCATTAAATTTGCGTCACCAATGGCGAGTTAATGGACTTTTAAATTATGAATTGGAATCAATTAAATTAATGTGTACATGTACAAACATTATTTTGAAAACGAATTTTTTTTATTCTCTTCGTATTTGATTTATGATAATTGGCCAACTTCATTAAACCGCACTCAATCAGTAACAAAAATTACGAATACAAGATAAACTGTAAACTGTTTCCAGTGCTTCTTAACCAAAACGGTCAGTATTTTTAGGAATGATACGCTGTGATGGCAAAGTGATAAAATAAAAAATTATAAATTCTTTCTTCATTCCAAAATTGGAGCAATTAGACCTTTTTTTTCATTTAATGGTTTTGTAATATGGAAGTAAATTAAGTGTGTAAAATGCAATTAAAGTAACGATCTGTGTAAATACTGAAATAATTTTCGAACACAAGATGAAGATAAATTGAGGAAAAATGTAAATTTAATCGGTTCGGGATCGGGAAGACATAATTGTATCGCTGTATGTGTGTGTGTCTGTGTGTGTGTGTTGGGAATTACTAATGTATATTTGTAAACGAAATGCCGAAGTTGTTTAGTTCCGTTGGGAATTCGATATACAGTATGCCGTTCCACCCCTTAACAAACAACACTGGCATGAACGGAACAATCATGTCTAACATAACCAGGGACGGTCTCAGGAAGACTTTCGTCGTCGCGATATTCGATTAGTTTTCCACAATCATTCGTTTCTGTTAATTAATTAATTTGATTAATATAAATTGTTGTCTTAATTTGCAGATTTTTCCACCTTCTTGAGAGACATCGAAATGTTCATCTGTTGAAATTTCAATTTCGAGAAAAATACGGAGAAAGTAAAAAAAAAATCTGCAAATTATTTTACCTGAAGAAATCTAAACTCTATACAGGGTGTCCTAAATAGAGTAGGATTGCATGGGTATCTTTCCTATTCTTAAAGCTAGAGATCTGGTTAAAAGGGCAATGTTGTGCAGTTTTCTATGCTGATTCAGATTATGTTGAGAAATTTTCAAAATTCCGAGCAGTTTAGAAAATATTTAAAAAAAACGCGATTTTCAAAAAAATCAAACATCTCAATAATTATTAAAGATGCGAAAAAAAGTTTGAAATAAAAGTTACTTGGTTTAATTAGGCAAACATAGAAATCAAGCCAAAATAAAATTCAAGATGGCGGTTTCCGAGATATTAATACCAACTTTCTTATTTCAAATGGCCGCCATGTTTGATTTTTACACGCATAAATAGACTTTTTTTTCTCTTTTCAACGATGTACAACAACCTATGTCAAAATAAAAAATAACGGAAATATTAATTGTTGTAAGTAAGGCAACTTATTGTTTACATAGACAATGAGATAGGCAACTTATTGTTTATATTTGCCATAATAAATCAAAACTCTATTAATGGTATTTCATGAATAATAATATAGGAAAAAATTAACATAATTAAGTGTAAATGTGTGCTAGTGATTTTTCTTAAAATCTCAAGTTAGAAAACAGCATTTAATTACCAAAATAATTCATTGTAAACTTTTAAATCAAAGATAAAAGAAACTGAGTTTACCATAGATATATCTTTAAAATAAACAACATTCAGTACAAAACTTTCCAACATATTTTTTCTTTACATTTTTGTAGAGAGGGAGAGAGCAGTGGCGGTTTCAAAGGGGGGTAATCGGGTAATTACCCCCCTATGAATTTTTCACTTAACAATTTTTATTGTTAAAAATTACCGATATTCCATATTCCAAACAAATAATATAACCGGTAAATTTTTCCAACGCTTTGAAACATTGGAAAAGGATAGGGAGATTTAACGGAACAGGTTTATGAGAGCGGAAGCAACAGTTTATTTATCTTTTTTTTAATTAACCCCCCCCCCCCTAGACTAGTTGGTTGGAAACGCCCTTGGGAGAGAGAGACAATACATTTATTGAGACACTTTTACATTTACAAATGACCTCACCTCAACAGGCAATTCAACCTCAACTTTTGTAGATTTGAACATTAAATATTGTTCCCCCATCAGAACACGTACAGACCGGTTTCGACCTTTCAGGTCTCATCAGTGTAGTTAGTTGCTGATGGGGAAACGGAAATTAGTTTTGTAATATAAATACTCCAAACACGGTGTTAAAGCCACCCGGATTTGGTTCAGTACAGCATTCAGGCAATAGATTCCGCCACTTTGGCGTTTCTACCTTTTGTAGATTTATTTTGTTATTTGTAAGACGTAAAAATAATTGATAGATAGATAGATAGATATATAGATAGATAGATAGATAGATAGATAGATAGATAAAACTTTATTCACATTAGCCACTACATACAGATATATTTACACATAAGGAAATATTTGGCTAGATTACGTTTTCAGTGTAAAACTCCATAAATCCGGCCCTGGCCTCCCCGCATAACCGGCAATCAACCCTTCACCCCCCGCATCATCATCATCATCCCTTTCTTGTGAATGTCTAATGTGCCGAACTGAAATCTTACCCCGAACTTCGTATTATATGTATATGCCGCCGCATAAACCGCCTCTTACAGAAACAGTCGCTGAACTCTCGATAACTTCAACGTCAAATTGATCAATTCATTACTCACTACACAATGCCCCCCTTTTACTCGCAATAATTCATAAATGGAATACCTTTCCATCATTTCCACACCCCCTCTCACTCACTCACTCGTTCGGTGAATTAATAAATTTCGAACACGTGCACAAGATACGTGTGTGCGTATTTTTTAGAGAAAGTTTTATTTAATTCAAATACAATTTTCCAAGAAGAAAATTAACTTCTGCAGGACGTATACTTATATGTAATTACATACTGGGTCGCTTGAAAAAATGAATGCAGTTAAACATTTAGAAAATGTCTTGATTTGATCAAGAAGCTATTTTTTTGCATTGGCGTTAATCATTCAGCCACTATGGGTTGGTGAGAATAACATGGAACATCGCCTATTTTATCAGAATTTAATGTTAATGTAGTTTCCTCACAAAATTGTAGATATTTTTCAAAGGATAATCCAAATTTTAGAAACCTGTGATATCAAAAAGTTTGGTGCGGAATGTTGTTTAACAGAATCATTGACCCTATTTCTTTAATGGAAATTTAAATCAACATAACTACTAATGCTTCAGATTTTTTAAGTCTACTTCCAACAAGATAAGTGTCCAGCTCATGGTACTTTGATTGTTATTTGGTTCTTAAATTTACATTTAGATCGATTGGACGACATGGACCAATACATTGGCCTGCTCGGCCACTGGATGTCTTTCTTTGGGGTTACTTAAAGCAAAATGTATACAGAAAACCAATGGGACATGATGTAAATTATCTAAAATTGCGGATTGCGGAGGCTGTTCGAGAAATGAATGTTGAAATATCGAACAGCATTTACAAACAATTTAGAAAAACTATTAAACATTGCGGAGAGTAGTTATTAACAATTTACCCTGTTGAAATCACAGAGTACGCGAAAATCAGTGTTGCCAATCGATCACTAGACCCCACTAGAATTCCGCTAGAAAATTTGAAAATTCAATTCAATTTATTTATTTCCAAGAAGAACATTTGATACATTCATGAGTTGGTCGGTTCACTTAAAATTAAGGAAATATAAATATATAAAATCATCATGACTTAAAACATATTAAAATATACATATATACAAATGCATTCATACACATCTAAAAACTTACTAACTAGGTTGGATAAATAATTAAAAATTTACTTACAAGACACATAATTTAAATAAGACTGACAAATTTGGCAACTGGTTCATTAAGGAGATTCACAGAAACTCGCATATTCATCCATGCTGTAGAAACATTTTTCCTTTAACATTTGTTTTATTTTTATGATAAACATTTATAAAATACGAATTACGAAATAAATCTATCTTTTATCGTAACATAACGTTTATCAGTTTAATTTAATGTTTTGCCTAGGAATTAGGTTTGAATATTAGGTGGATCAACGAAAAAATTGAAAGAAAAATAAATTAATTTGAAGACTTGAACAAAAATTTCTAAGAATTTATAATAATAATAATAATAATAATAATAATTTATTTGTGTTAGGAATATATAATTTTACACAGGTCAGAATTGGATAAAATTAAGTAAAACATTTACAATATGAATAAATGACAATGGATTACATAATAATAATAATAATAATAATTGTAAACTGATTACATAATAATAATAATAATACTCATTTATTGCCCTAGGGGAAGACGATTACAGGGATATAAAGATAATCATATTACAAATGAACAGATTAACGACTAAAAACTTAATAAATACAAAAATAAACGAAAAGAAAAACACAGAAAAAAAAAGAAATCAAAACGAAATACATGAAAGTATAATAATAATAATTAATAATTAGTATATCACTAAACTACACTGATATAATAGAATTCCGCAATAATCAAAAAATCTACCTTTGAAATTAACTTAAATTAAAAAAAAAACTACCAATTTCGAACGCGGATTTCAAAGATGTGTTCCTTTGAAAAAAATCAACTTTCTTATAATCATCATAGACCCTTGTGTAATACCTTTTTCTTCATCAGAAGTACCAGAAAAATGGATTGGCGGTAAAAGTTTTCATCCAGAAAAAATTGCAAAAAAGTTAGCAAGTCGCCATGAACTTTATGGAAAATTTTGAAAAAATTCGATTTTTTCAGATTTTGAACGGCCGTAGCGGCTAAACGAAGAATCCAATTTGAACGCGGATTTCAAATACGCGTTGCTTGTGTATCAGTTAGTCGAATTTAAATAGAATTGGCGATTTAAATTTTTTGACGAAAACCTGAAAAATCATCCAAGGGTCCCCCCTTCTTACTTTTTCCTAAAAATTGCATTTGAAATGATTTTCTGAAGAAACCACTGGTTCGATTCAAGATTTCTATACGTCATTCGAAGGATCCCTTCAAGACCCTTCAGAAAATATAATTTCGCAAGAACAAATGTCAATTTGAAGCCCGTGACGCGTCCGCAAAGAAAACGCAAAAATGGAAAAAATCGAAAAAATCAACTTTCTTAATAATTATCGCAGACCTTTATGTAATACCTTTTTCTTCATCAGAAGAACGAGACAAATTGATTCGCGTTAAAAAATTTCACCATCAAAAAATTGGAAAAAAGTTAGCAAGTCACCATTAAAATTTAAAAAAAAATCGATTTTTTCAAAATTTGAACGGCCGTAGCAGCTAAACGAAGAATCCAAATTGAACGCGGATTTCAAAAATGTGTTTCTTAAAAACGAAAACTTGAAAACGGAAAAAATCGAAAAAATCAACTTTTTTAATAATCATCGTAGACCTTTTTGTAATACCATTTTCTTCATCAGAAGAACGAAATAAATCCGTTGGCGTTAAAAAATTTCATCTAGAAAAAAATGGAAAAAAGTTAGCAAGTAACCATGGAAAATTTTGAAAAACTCGATTTTTTCAGATTTTGAATGGGTGTAGCGGCTAAACGAAGAATCCAATTTGACCGCGGATTTCCAATCTGTGTTCCCTGTGTGTCAGTTAGTCGAATTTAATTAAAATTGGCAATTTAAAATTTTTGACGAAAACCTGAAAAATCATCCAAGGGTCCCCCCTTCTTACTTTTTCCTAAAAATTGCATTAAAAATGATTTTCTGAAGAAACCACTGGTTCGATTCGGGTTTTTTTATACATCAACGTAAAGATCCCTTCAAGACTCTTCAGAAAGTGTACTTTCGCAAGAACAAATGTCAATTTGAAGTCCGTGACACGTCAGAAAAGAAAACTCGAAAATGGAAAAAATCGAAAAAATCAACTTTCTTAATAATCATTGTAGACCTTTATGTAATACCTTTTTCTTCATCAGAAGAACCAGAAAAATGGAATGGTGGTAATAGTTTTCATCCAGAAAAATTTGCAAAAAAGTTAGCAAGTCACCATGAACTTTATGGAAAATTTTGAAAAAATTCGATTTTTTCAGACTTCAACCGGCCGTAGCGGCTAAACGAAGAATCCAATTTGAACGCGGATTTCAAATCTGTGATCCTTGGGTGTCAATTAGTCGGATTTAATTAAAATTGGCGATTCAAAATTTTTGACGAAAACTTGAAAAATCATCCAAGGGTCCCCCCTTCTTACTTTTTCATAAAAATTGCATTTAAAATTATTTTCTGAAGAAACCACTGGTTCGATTCGGGATTTCTATACTTCATTCGAACGATCCCTTCAAGGCCCCTCAGAAAATGTACTTTCGCAAGCACAAATGTTAATTTGAAGCACGTGACACGTCAGAAAAGAAAACTTGAAAATGGAAAAAATCGAAAAAATCAACTTTTTTTAATAATCATCGTAGACCTTTTTGTAATACCATTTTCTTCATCAGAAGAACGAAATAAATCAATTGGTGTTAAAAAATTTCATCTGAAAAAAATTGGAAAAAAGTTAGCAAGTCACCCTGGAAAATTAAAAAAAAATCGATTTTTTTCAGACTTTGAACTGCCGCAGCGGCTGAACGAAATATCCAATTTGAACGCGGATTTCAAATCTGTGCTCCTTCTGTGTCAGTTAGTCGGATTTCATTAAAATTGGCGATTCAAAATTTTTGACGAAAACCTGAAAAATCATCCAAGTGACATTTCAAAGTGTCATTACAAGAATATACAAGTTGAAATAGTGTAATATCTTCTAATTGTAGATTCTAGATATACTTAGGCTAACTTAATTATTATTACGATAAATCATGTAATATTGAACTAATAAGTAACCATATTTATTGTTATAATAATAATTTGTAATTTATAATAATAATATTGTTTGTCGTATTTCCACAAGAATGTCTAATACTATAACATACTGTTTTTGCTTTTTATATAATTTATTGGTTGTCCGAGTCATAAACTATTATATACGTAATATTTCATTTGAGCTAATTCAATTAATGCCCGTGTAAAATATTGGAGGAAATTACAGTATAATAATTCAATGTATTAATATTGCATCCAGTCCAGATGCAAACACTGAACCTGATGCATGTCATAAATCCTGCTGCTGGAATCAAAAGTAATTAAACTTTATAGTTAAGTTATCAACTAGTTAATTAGTACTCGGAATCTGCTTGCAATCATTCATATCCATTAAGTTATACAACACGCAATACATGTTAAAATCTTGAGAAATATTAAAATACCCGGCAGGTACATGTATTTATTTTTTTGGTTATGAAGTCTTGTTATAATAAAGGTTTCTATATTTCAGTGTAATCGAGTGTGATTCCGACGTACCATTAACCGTGTTTAAGTTAGTTATTGTTTTTTAAAAACAAGTTGAAGTCCCGCATGCCATTTACAGCAGAGATTCCTGGTCAGAAATGGTTAAATTTGTATCAAATGCTGTTAAAAAAAATACAGATTTTTAACGGCTAGTGACTGTACATTGATACAGATTAGAAAGATGCAAAAAACAGGCATGGAAATTAATATACCTTGCTTGCAATCATTCACCGAACGAAGGAAACGCAGGAGACGCAGTCGGAGCGACTCGGAATAAGAGTGGAGGTCCCATTGCGGCTCGGCTGCTCGAATAGCGATTCTAATTGGATACTAATGTCTTACGGCACCGAAACGGTCGTTTTACCGAATCGGTTATTTTGCCGTCTTCTATAGTGGCGAATATATTTTAATATACGTGTTCACACGATACCGAATACGTATATTAAAATATATGCGTCACTACAGAAGACGGCAAAATAATCGAATCGGTAAAACGACCGTTTCGGCGCCGTAAGACGTTAGTATCCAATTAGAATCGCTATTCGAGCAGCCGAGCCGCAATGGGACCTCCACTCTTATTCCGAGTCGCTCCGACTGCGTCTCCTGCGTTCCCTATGTTCGGTGAATTATTGAAAGCACGGTATATGCAGAAAGCTATTTCTTTATTAATTTATAAGCAACGCGTAATTCTGACGAATATTTTCGTGATTTAAAGGCATGGATTAGATTTTGTACTTATTAGGATTGATCTTGCCTACTATATCCAATCTCTTCTGTCACGCATACATTTCCACCGATTAAATATTGAGTAGATAATTCAGTTGTTATTGCATGGTCTGTATGGTTTATTACTGTACTATTGTTGAAGTGGTGAATGGAGTTAAGAGTTTAAAACATTGCAATGTTGCTCGTGGCAGTGCATACGTACATTCCGTGTAGTTATTGTGTTTTGACGAATGCTGCAATTAGACTGAAAAGTCAGGCATTCCGTGTTTACCTGTGATAGCAATCATTTATTCCATGCATACAAATTCAGAGAGCAAACAGGACTGTAATAATTGGCGATACGCTGTGTATGAATGTGTGTGTGTGTGCAGCAACAGCAACAGCAACAGCAACAGCAACACTGGTCCGGGTTTACTCCGGGCGAAGACCGCCCGCATTCAACTGTCATCCCATTTTCATGCTAATTCACTTTAATATGGCATTTAAAAGGATTTCTATCTACGGATTTTTAATATTTTCATATTAGGCTCTCTCTTACTGAATGCGACCGAGTGACAGATTTTAAAATATTCCCATTGATAAGTTTCGTAGAGGCTTACGTGCGCATCCGTTTGTCTGACACGGGGGATTTAAATATATTTCATTTCATTTCGTCTCGTTCAATCACATTAAATCCCGATGCCCATATATATATATTCAGTAATCCATTATAGGGAAAACAAACAAAAAATCCGATGCGCCGAGAAAAATAAAGTGATTATTTTTTGAGAAATCAAACAAGTTAATGCGGTGAGATACGCAAAAATTAATAGCAACTTATATGAAGAAAAGCGGGGTGGTGTAGTTGGTAAGAGCGCGAGCGTCCATCAAGCAGATGTCAAGTCTTGTGGGTTCGATTCCCCGCTCCTGGTGGAATTTTTTTTTAAATCGAGAACATTTGTCCGGGTGGACTTTGTGTTTGTCTTTCATTATTATTTTATTAATTTAATCATTTAATTTCAACTATTTATTTATAGGGTGAGTTTTCTTCGATGTTTAGTATGGGTATACTCAGGCCGCGCTATGAAGGCGTCTGAGGTGATTAACTAGCCGGAAGGGTCGCCCTCATCAGAAGTGATTGGATATTTTGTTACTTCACACTCACATATGTTTACAGTTTACTTTCTAGCTATTGGTGCCACTATCCGATTCTCTTCATACATCAGTGGTTTTTAAAAGGTTACAGATAGCACATCAGATGCCTTCATAGCGCGGCTAGACTTTATCTCATATGTATAGCATCTACTCATGTAGCTTTAAGACAAACAAATAATATAATTACAAATACGCGGTAGTGGCAGATGACCAAGCAGTCAACGTTAATAGTCACAATTTATAAATTGCGAACAAAATAAAAACGCAAACAAGTTTATAAAATGAATTGTTTGCAACTATTCCTAGTCTTCTGGTATACATTGTGAAAAATTACCCTCAAAATATCTCTTTTCGTTCCTACTCTTAGAATTATTTTGTATAATTGTTTTAATTATATGGAGGATAAGACAGCACGAATAAATTTAAACAGCCCATATACATATAATAACCGGAAATCGTGAACAATTACATTTGTTTTAAATTTTAATTCTACCCATGTTAATCGCCGCGGGTTTTTTGAAGTGTATTCGTGATTCGGGACTGATAACCTTTTTTGTGCAGATTTCGAAATCTTATCAGCGCGTCCTCTCTAATCAGAAGATTTTCGGACCAGTCCGCACGTTGCGATGAACGTGCGATTATTTATTTCCAAAATTGTTTATTGAACATTTTCACCACGGAAAAACCAATGGTTTCCTCAAACTTAATGTGTAAGAGCTATAATTCACGGGTTTACAACCGAAAGCTGTGATTTGATTGATTTTTTCGAGCGTTAACGACTGCTACAGTTTCAATTTTGGGATTTTCCGATCCGGGAAGAAGGTAAATTGTCTTAGCGGGATCTTCAGAACACATCTTGAGCAAATCTAAAAACAGGCAGTTTTCTGTGTAAATGGCAGACATTTTGACGCCTCGGTGAGTAACTTTTCTTTAGTTCCTTCCACGGTGTCTTCGTTTTGCGTAGAAAATGTGTCGCCCGTTTGTCCTACTAGAGCAACTGGGTTAAACCAGTAAGTTAAAAAGATTTTAATTTTTTGAGCACCTGAACAAAAACATCGCAGAAAAAAATATAAAACGCGCAGACAAAATTCCATAAAAAATCATCTTCAATGGCCGAAGGATCGCTTATTCAAAATCATTTAGGTTTTTGTAAATTAAACACTTTTCAAAAGAGATCTGGATTTTTGAAAATTTTTGTTTTAATTTTTTTGAGCACCTGAACGAAAACATTGCAGAACAAAATATAAAACGCGCAGATAAAATTCCATAAAAAATCATCCTCAATGGCTGAAGTATCGCTTATTCTAAATCAATTTGGTTTTTGCAAATTCAACCATTTTCAATAAAGATATGGATTTTTTAACATTTATGTTTTCATTTTTTTGAGCGCCTGAACGAAAACATTACAGAAAAAAAAAATAAAACGCGCAGAAAAAATTCCATAAAAAATCATCCTCAATGGCCGAAGTATCGCTTATTCAAAATCAGTTAGGTTTTTGTAAATTCAATAATTTTCTATAGAGATATGGATTTTTGAACATTTTTGTTTTCATTTTTTTGAGCGCCTGAACGAAAACATTGAAGAAAAACATATAAAACGCGCAGACAAAATTATATAAAAAATCATCTTCAATGGCCGAAGTATCGCTTATTTAAAATTAATTTAGTTTTTGCAAATTCAACAATTTTTAATAAAGATATGGATTTTTTAACATTTTTGTTTTAATTTTTTTGCGCACCTGAACGAAAACATTGCAGAAAAACATATAAAACGCGCAGACAAAATTCCATAAAAAATCGTCCTCAATGGCCGAAGGATCGCTTATTCAAAATCATTTAGGTTTTTGTAAATTAAACAATTTTCAAAAGAGATCTGGATTTTTGAAAATTTTTGTTTTAATTTTTTTGAGCACCTGAACGAAAACATTGCAGAACAAAATATAAAACGCGCAGATAAAATTCCATAAAAAATCATCCTCAATGGCTGAAGTATCGCTTATTCTAAATCAGTTAGGTTTTTGTAAATTAAACAATTTTCAATAGAGATAGGGATTTTTGAACATTTTTGTTTTTATTTTTTTTGAGCGCCTGGACGAAAACATTGAAGAAAAAATATAAAACGCGCAGACAAAATTCCATAAAAAATCATTTTCAATGGCCGAAGGATCGCTTATTCAAAATCAGTTAGGTTTTTGTAAATACAACAATTTTCAATAGAGATAGGGATTTTTGAACATTTTTGTTTTTATTTTTTTTGAGCGCCTGGACGAAAACATTGAAGAAAAAATATAAAACGCGCAGACAAAATTCCATAAAAAATCATCCTCAATGGCCGAAGGATCGCTTATTCAAAATCATTTAGGTTTTTGTAAATTAAACAATTTTCAAAAGAGATCTGGATTTTTGAAAATTTTTGTTTTAATTTTCTGAGCACCTGAACGAAAACAACACAGAAAAAAATATAAAACGCGTAGACAAAATTCCATTAAAAATCATCCTCAATGGCCGAAGTATCTCTTATTTAAAATCAATTTGGCTTTTGAAAATTTAACAACTTTTAATAGAGATATGGATTTTTGAAAATTTTAGTTTTAGTTTTGTTGAGTATCCGAACGAAAACATCGCAGAAAAAAAAATATAAAACATGCAGACAAAATTCTATACAAAATCATTATCGCTTATTCAAAATAAATTTGGCATTTGTCAATTCAACAATTTTCAATAGAAATATGGATTTTTGAAGATTTTTGTTTTAATTTTTTGAGCACTTGAACAAAAACATCGCAGAAAAAAAAAACGGTACGGAAAAATTCCATAAAAAATTGTTCCTAATGGCCGAAGTATCGCTTATTTAAAATTAATTTAGTTTTGAAAAATTCAACCATTTTCAATAGAGATATGAATTTTTGAAATTTTTTATTAAGCAGAAGTATCGCTTATTTAGAATAAATTTAGTTTCAATTTAACTTTCGATAGAGATATGGATTTTTGAATTTTTTGAACACCAGAGCTCAGCAATGTTTATAAGTGAATGGAAGATAATTTGAACACATCTGATATGTTTTAATTATCATTTGAAATGCGAACTTTTAAAATAAGTTAGCCATGAAAAATTGAAATTTAATAACTTTCATCAGATATTATTTTAAATGGGTGGCAGTAACAAAATTATGTTTCCTATAAAATTTGTTTGTTTTTTAAAGACCTTTTAAACGATGCGAGTTCTTGACAAGCTCTCAATTGATTGTTCAATATGGCATTTGTAATAAAAAAAATTGTCCCAACTCTCTACGACTAGCCGTTTTCTCAAAAAAGCCTGATTCTAGTGGTCTGGATCTGGAATATTTATAATAGAATCTTTGTAAAACTGATTCTTAATTCTTGAGATTGTTTAATCTTGAGCAAATAAATTCAATATGATTATTACATTGGAGATGTTGATCTAAAACTATGACCCAAATATTTAGTGTTATCTCAGTTTTTATTTTATCATTTATAAAATTAAATGTCAATTGTATTTTTTATTTTAAGCGCCGTTTAACATTAAACGGCGCTAAAATAAAGTTAACAATTTAGTAGTATTATCTGCGTACATAAAAACACCTCCTTCGGTAATATGTAAAGGCATTAGCATACAACAAAAATATTAATGGTCCTAAATTACTTAAATACCTAAGTTTTAGTAGGTCGTCTAGTTATCCCCTTCTCATAACAACGTCCTTATGGAGAATTGCTTGTTTCATCAAAACATCACAAAAAGCATCCAAAACGGGTTTTTACTCGATAAGTGTATTAAACAGGATACACGGATGTATATTTATTTCTTTACAAAATTAATCGATGGCCGCACATTTTAATACGTACGAAAAACAACTTTTCAAACGACGAAATCTCGACGAAGAATCTTTCTTTCAGCGCTACGAATTTACCGCATTTGCATATTATACAAAAAATTAATATCGAATTCATTTTATATGCAAAATAAAATTGCGACCACCATTAACATTTCAACGGGGGTGTTAACCCGACCATTATTTAAGCGAAAACAACCTGCGAGATGTAATCTTTCGGAAAAAGAGGAAAATAAAACTAACATGTCGGTAGTTCATAAATCTCGGTGATTTCGCGGTTTAATTATCTGCATTTATTAAAAATAAATAAACACACACAAGAGGAACAATAATATAGAATCCTAATTTATCAGGTCATAAATTGCTCAAATTAAAGATATTTTGAACTGAATATAAACTTATTGCAGGCATTTTATTATATTGATTTTTATCATAATACCACAAGAGATTAGAATTTGTCCGGACAATTTTTTTTTTGCACGAGTCATTGAATCGACACAAATTAATTGAGATGGACAAAAAAAATCTTAACAACTACCACTAGCGGATGTAATTTCGGCAAGATGAATTTAATTTTAAGCACTCGTCATTTCATCGCAAATTTCTCGAATGAATTGCGAAATAACGCCTCCATCAGATTTAATTCCTTCGTATAAGCGGGCCCGCACACGGCCAATTATTAGTTGAGCGATAGTTTAGTCGAGGTCTATAATGGCATTACCGTAAATGCAAGTGCGCACACGCACCAACTATCGTCCAGCCCGATTTTTTAGTCAAAAGCAGTTGGGGAGCCCTTGTGATTAAATAATCGTTCTACTATCGTACAACTGGCATAGTTCCACAGTTCCAATGGGAGTGCGCACGCGATCGATAGTTTAGTTGGTCATCGATCGTAAAAAGCCCGCGATAAGATATATAAATGCATATTCTTAGATATTGATATGCTGACAATATCCCTTTGGATCTATCCGCATCTGGTAAAATGCAATTAAATGGTGATGATTAAATTTTTCATATTTTGCATATCTAAGCCCTTCGTGCATATTTTAGTTACATCGAGCATATGTAATCATATTTTAGCTTATTTGAGCATGTTTAATAATATTTAAGCAACATTTTTATTACATGAATTAATAATAATAAGTAATACTCTACTAAACTGTGTACACGCTCCGCATAAATTGAGTTGTGTCGGCGTCGTACTGTCTGCGCACTCCACACGATTTCTCCTCGACTAAATAGTTTAGTTGGTGGAGAATCGTAACATGTATCCAACTCAACTAAATAGTTTAGTCGTTGAACAATTGTCCGTGTGCGGGGCCCCTAAAACTGCAGAGAGAATTAAAAAATACCTACAGCGTGGTACTTCATAAATCTCGGCAATTTCACGGTTTCATTATTTACAGGACCGTGCATTTAAGCCTTTCACAGATAATAACAATATTGAAGCGACTGTTATTATGGTGCGATGGTGCCTGTTTTTTTTTTTTTGGAATGCGTACATGCATATTACATGTGTCATTAAAGTTGATTGCAAATTGAATGATAAAAAGCACGAGCAATTTATGCAAAAGGCGACCAATAAACCGCTCCGCGCGCACACACACACACAGATATCATCTTCGCGCAGTAATACAAGAGATTTTCGAGGTACCCTCCAAAAATTCTCCATACATATTTAATCCGTGAAATTGTGTCGCTTTTACGTTCCGATTTGCAATTTTGCCGGCCATTTATCAATGCCGGGGAATTTTATAGTTGTAATTTTTGAAATTTCGCTTTCGGCTTTAACAGATTGGTCGGTTATTATGCGCGCGGTCGCAAAAAATGCAGATTTCGATTGTTATTTTATGCACACTAGGACCAATAAAATTTTAACAGTTTCAACGATATTGATTCCAATTATTGTTTTTTTCAAAAATATATTTGTGTGACGATGGCTGAACCGCCGATGATTGCGATTACCGCCAAATTAAAATGTAAAAATCCAGTAATAAGTTGATGCAGTATTTCCTTCTGAATCAAATACAATTATTAGTCAAATACATACAAACTCTAAAGGTAAAACAGTTGTAAGGGCAATTATTATTAGTATAATAATTTTCGAGCATAACTCTCTAACAACTCAGCCATGACTGAAACGTGGTTTTTGATATTTGTTAATTCTTTCTAATGATTGTTATTAGAGGTTGTTATAAATCGAACGGTGGATTTCACAAACATTTATTTAAGCCAGGATTTTCGTAGCCGGTATTATATTTTCAGCTGTGTAAACGTTCTTTATGCGCCATTGACTGCCACCGAATACATTTTTGAATCGTTACTTTTAAATTGGAAATGGAGCGTCAGAAGAGAATGTAAGGTAAAAAATACATCGTAATAGAAAATATTTTAATAATAATCATTGTGACGAAGTAAATATCAATAAAAATATGTGTAATGTAATCGCAGAACCTAACCTTAAATTATGTATTCCGTTTGCCATTTGAAAGATCGTTTACACAGCCGAAAATATAACACCAGCGTTATGTCAAGCCAGAGATATATTTATGAAATCCACTGTAGATAAATTATAGTAAATATTTATAATAGCGATTTAATTATCAAGCCCAAATTGATTACAGTCACAAACATAATCTTTAGCGACGCGATTCACTTAGTAAATTAGTGTTGATATTTCATTCATTACACTAAAAAAAAAAAACAATTTGAATAAAAGTGTTTTCTCGTGACGACACTGATCGTTCCCATAATTTTATTGTACTAATGCGGCCGTACAATAAAATATTGTACGTGTGTATGTGTGTTTGTGGGGAGCTAATGGATCTGTGTTTGACTCCGGTTAGATTTCCGGCGCGTGACGTCCGGACTTTACAGAAACATTAGTACGACTGAAATTACACACCTTTTGTGCCGTAGACGAACTTACATATATAAATATTATTCCATTGTCACCACCAACCCCGACGACACCGCCTTGCACAAAATATATTTACACCCTTCTGCCCACCACCACCCTCCACCGCCAACACACACACACACACACCATCTTATGACCCTATTGATTTTGGCATTATTGATAAATGAAGGAAAGTAAACATTCCCATCACGAATCCACCCACACCGATCGTCGTGCAAGTCATCGTGGAATTAAAACATTTTTACTATAATAATAATAATAATAATAATAATTTTATTGAATATCAGTACTTAAAAGTTTACACGTGCCATGGTTAAATAAATTAGAGATACACAAGACATACAATTCAAAACAAAATTCAGAACTTAAAATTGAATTTAAAATGAACTCAGATTTGTATATCTTATCGCATAATGACTACGTTATATACAAATTATTTTTTCGCATCTTATTAAATAATATAAATGTTGTTAAATCGTTTTTGATTAAGAAAGTTGTCCATTATTCGGCCGAATCATTTTCTCCACTGGTGACGTCCAATCAAATGATGGCAATTTCATTGCCCAACAGTTTGGTTGTTACTATGGTTACGATTCGTTTTTTGTCAGCGAACTGCCGTAATTTCCAAATAGAAAAAATATTCGTTATAATTTAATACAAACAGAAAAATCTTTAGGTAATTATCTAATATGATGCGAAAAAGTATCGTATTAAACTCGTGAGCAAGTTGGCCATTGCTACTCTGGTGAATTACTTCACCCCACCCTCGTGGCAATGGCCAACTTTCTCACTCGTTTAATAATACAGGGTGTATTTGAAATAACGAACAGGTATTTAAGGGCACGTACACAAAATATTTGTGAACCCATTTCCGTCAAAATTTATTCGAAAAAATTAAATTTTCCTAATTTTTCGAGGTTTTTTAAACATTTTGAGAACCGATGCTTTTCTCATTTAATTAGGTCTGCGTGGAATGTGTGTTTGTTTATTTAAAACGCGAGATACGATTTCTTGCCTCCGAAATTTGAAGTGTTATCGCAACGTTTTTTTTTTTTTGTAAAAGATAAACAATCCTCAAGTTCATTGACGCTTAAAGAGCCGAACTCAGATATTTCCTACGCGCTTGTTGTAATTCGATATCTAAAACCAATGCCGTTTAAAAAAAATTACCACTGCGTATTTTCACTCATTAACTTTAATAATTAATTGCGGTCTTTTTGTTACAGTTATAAACAAAATAATTGCGAATATTGTTTAAAAATAATATAATCTCTTTGTGGTTACGAGCCTGTTCGTTATTTCAAATACACCCTGTATACTATACTTGATCTAAAAATGTTCTTAACAAATGTTGGGTGTCGGTCCGCAAATTATGGCAAATAATTTTTTAGAAAAATTATTTTTATATCATGAGAATTTTTCTGATTTTTCAAAAACAATACCAAACGCGAGTATAAAATATTGAAAATTTTGAAACAACTAAGAAGTCCTTATTATTTAAAAATTAATTTTTATTTTTGGAAGTACATCTACTTTTTAATGAGTTATAAATGTTTAAAAATTTTTGATTTGACTTGGGGAAGCGTTGACTAAAAAAATCTAAAAAATATATGAAAGGCCGAAATAAAATCATGAAAAAATCAGAAGCAACATAGAAGGCTGTATTTGATCTAATTAATTTCGGTTTTTGAAAATAGTCCAAATATTCAAGCAAGTTATGTATGTTTAAAACATATTACAGTTGTGGAACCGAAAAAAGTAAAAATAATTTAAAAAAATATGAAACGCCAAAATAAAATTATGCAAAAATCAGAAGCAACTTAGAAGGCTACATTCAATCTAAATCATTTTGGTTTTTGAAAATATTTCAAATTTTTAAGTAAGTTGTGAATGTTTAAAAAAATATTTCAGTTGTGGAAGCTATTAAAGTGAATAAAAAATGAAAAAAAAATCTGAAACGCCGAAATAAAATTATGCAAAAATCTGAAGTAACTTAGAAGGCTACATTCGATCTAAATCATTTTGGGTTTTGAAAATATTCCAAATTTTCAAGTAAGTTGTGAATGTTTAAAAAATATTTCAATTATGCAAGCTAAAAAAGTAAAAAAAATAATTCAAAAAAGTTGGAAATGCCGAAATATAATTATGCAAAAATCAAAAGCAACATAGAAGGCTACATACAACAAAAATTTTGTTTTTTGCAATATCTCAAATTTTCAAACAAGTTACGAAGGTTTAAGAAAAATATTTCAGTTGTAGAAGCTATACAAGTTAAAAAAATGTAAGAAAAATTAAACGCCAAAATAAAATTATACAAAAATCAGAAGCAACTTAGAAGGCTACATAAGATCAAAACCATTTTGGTTTTTTAAAACATTTTAAATTTTCAAGTATGTTATGAATGTTAAAAACAAATATTTCAGCTATGGAAGTTAAAAAAGTAAAAAAAAAATAAAAAATATAAAGCGGCGATATAAAATTATGCAAAAAGCAGAAGCAACTTAGAAGGCTACATAAGATCAAAATCATTTTGGTTTTTGAAAACATTTTAAATTTTCAAGTATGTTATGAATGTTAAAAACAAATATTTCAGTTATGGAAGTTAAAAAATTAAAAAAAAATTAAAAAATATAAAGCGGCGATATAAAATTATACAAAAATCAGAAGCAACTTAGAAGGCTATAGCTAAACCGATTTTGAGTAATTTTTTGGCGTTTGTTTTTAAATTTTTTTACCCACATTAAAAGAAAACAATTTAACGAATGAGAAACTGTGCGATTATTTCGAAAATTATGGATAACGTGTTGTCATATTTTTGGCGAAACATGAAGCTCAAAGGGTTCTGAGTGAAGTTTGAAAGTTTCAAGTTTATAGTATTTGTTTTTGAATTTTTCACATCGACTTGAAAAATGTATAATTAATCGATTAAAAAATGGTGATGTGGCCATGTTACTTTCTTGGATTTGATGGTTTAATAGTTATTTATATTAACACTTTATTTTCAATTGAAATCATATTTTAAATGTACATCGAGCGGACGAAACTGACGTTTAAAACGCCAAAATTATGAAACATGGAAAAATTATACTTCAAATTCAAAAACTGAGTTTACTCAAAAACTAACGAGATTTCGAAAAAAACGTATTCTTTAGAAGTTGTTCATTTTGGCATTCTTTACAATTATTATTCACATAAATTTGCTGTAACTATTAACGTTTCATAATTATAAACCAAAAATTAAAAAAAAAAAAATTCTCGAATAGCAATGATTTTATGAAAAATATTTTCAAGCAAAAGATGTTCATTTCTTTGTTGCCTTCAATTATTGTTTAAATGTTTTTGTGATATTTTTCATATTTAAGAAAATATTGGCAAAAAACAAAAAAACTGTTAAGGTAAACGCCCACTTCCGGTGTACGAAATTTTACCAAAAGCTTTTCAGTTCTTGGGATTATCAAATTAGGGGGATGTTCAAAGTTTCATATTAATGGCTCTATTAGTTTCTGAGATACAGCGTACACAGCCAGACAAACACACACACACACCCACAGACACAATTTTTTTTTTCTCCAGAAATTGTTGAAATGGCATCTAGGGACCCCAAAACGGATATTTCTGTAAAAAAATTATTGAAAAAAAAAATCACGATCACTATACTTTCTCGTACTTCGTAACGGAAAAAGTAATAATCTTCAAATTATAATACGCTTGGGTTTCGGGTGATTATCTCTATCTCTAGTCATAAAAAAATTTAAAACTTGGCCTGAACTATAAAGTGCAATCAATTTTGAGTGTATTTAGAAAATTATTTAGTTCCGGCAATTATTTTATATTTGTTTAGGCTAATTGTAAAAAAAATAACTTCAAATTATATTACGCTCGGGTTTCGGGCAATTATCTCTAATTCTAGTGTCTGGTAATTTGAAAATTTTGTTAAAATTATAAAGTAACATCAATTTTGAGTATATTTAGAAAGTTACCCAGTTGTGGCAACTGTTTTTAATTTTTTTTGGCCGATGGAAAAAAATAACTTTAAATTATAATTCGCTCGGGATTCGGGTGGTTATCTCTAATTCTCGTAAAGGAAAATTTTCAAATTTTATCAGAACTGTAAAGTATCATCAATTTTAAGTATATTTAGAAAGTTACCTGGTTGTGGCAACTGTTTTTATATATTTTTTTGGCCCATGCAAAAAAAAAAATTCAAATTATAATTCGCTTGGGATTCGGGTGATTATCTCTAATTCTCGTAAAGGGACATTTTCGTCAATTTTATCAGAACTTTTTGAGTGTATTTTGAAAGTTATTATATTATTTTTTTCGGTGAAAGGAAATTTAAATTTTAAATTATAATAAGCTCGATTTTGCAGTGATTAGTTCTAAATCAGGAGAAGGGATATTTTAAGATTTTCGTAGAATTATAATGTATAATCAATTTGGAACGTATTTGGAAAATTAGCGAGTTGTGGCAATTGATTTCATATTTTTTTAGGCCATTAGAACAAAATTGTAACTTCAAATGAAAATACGCTCGGGTTTCGGATGGTTATTGCAGTGAAGGGACATTTTATGTTTTTTTCAGAATTACAAAGTACATTAAATTTTGAGTATATTTCGGAAATTACCCAGTTGTGGCAATCGTCTTTATTTTTTTTTTTTTTGCTAATGGAACAAAATTGAAGCTTCGGTTTTCGAGTGGTTATCTCTAACTTTAGTGAAGGGAAATTTTCAAATTTGATCAGAATTATAAATTATGATCAATTTTGAGTATTCTTAAAAAAATACCTAGTTATGACAATTATTTTTATTTTTTTTTTGTTCACAGAAAAAAAAAACTTTAAATTATAATACGCTCGTGTTTCGCGTAGGTATCTCCAATTCCAGTGAAGGAAAGTTGTCAAATTTTATCAAAATTATAAAATATAATCAATTTTGAGTATATTTCAAAAGTCACCTAGTTGTGCTAATTCTTTTAATATTTGTTTAGGCCAATGGAAAAAAAAAACTTTCTATTATAATACGCTCGGGATTCGGGTGATTATCTCCAAGTCTAGTCAAAGGTGATTTTAATATTTTATCAGAATTATAATCTATAATCAATTTAGAATATATTTCGAAAGATACGTAGCTGTGGCAATTGCTTTTATATTTTTTAATGTCAATCAAAAAAAAAACTTCAAATTAGAATACGCTCGGGTTTCCAGATGACCATCTATAACTCTAGGGAAGGGACATTTTAAAATTTTATCAGAATTATAATGTACAATCAATTTAGATTATATTAAAAAAAATTGTAGGCAATTATTTTTTAATTTTTTTAGGCCATGGGAAAAAAATCGTAACTTCAAATTATAATACGCTCGTGTTTCGGGCGATTATCTCTAATTCTAATGAAGGGAAATTTTCTCAGAATTATAAATTATGATTAATTTTGAATATATTTTGAAAGTTACCTAGTTGTGGCAATTGTTTTTATACTTTTTTAGTTCAATGAAAATAATTTTTAACTTTTTTAATTATAATACGCTCGGATTCCGTATTATCTCTAACTCCAGTAAAGGGAAATTTTCAAATTTTATTAGTATTACAATGTGTAATCAATTTTGAGCATATTTGAAAATAACCTAGTTGTGGAAATATTATTTTTTTTAGGCCATGGGAAAAAAATCGAAACTTCAAATTATAATACGCTCGTGTTTCTGGCGATTATCTCTAATTCTAGCGAGGGTACATTTTAAAATCCTGTCAAAATTAAAAAGTACAATCAATTTTGAGTGTATTTCGAAAGTTACCTGGTTGTGGCAATTGTTTATTTATTTGTTAACCAACGAAGAAGAGCGAGCACAAACAAACACACACCCAAAGACACATTTTGTGCTACCGGAAATCATTGGGACCTCAAAACGGTTATCGCCTCACAGAGTATTTTTTTTATTAGTATTAATTATTTCAAACAAAACATTTTGAACCAAATATTAATTTATTGCCATCAAATTGAAATTTTTCACAAAACTGTTCAAATAACGATCCCCATTCCAAAATTTCGAGATAATTTTATTCGAACGGAGCGTGAAATTGTCGGAACATATCCGAGTCTTGGAAAAAATATAAGAACAGTTGCTATCGACTTTGAAAAAATTTTTTCGAAATAATCTCATTCGAACGGAACGTCGGAAAATACAAAAATTTCCGAGTCTTGAAAAAAAATACAAAAACAGTTGCCATCGACTTGAAATTTTGCAAATTTATTCAAAAAACATTCGGAATTAAAATTCCATCAAAATATCTGAACACCCCATCCCAAAATTTCTAAATAATTTCATTCGAACCGAGCTTGCAATTCTCAGAAAAAACAAAAAATACCTTAACTTGAAAAAATATAAAAAAAACAATTGTCATCGATTTGAAATTTCATAAATTTGTTAAAAAAAAAACATTCTGGATTACAATTCCATACAAATCTGTAAACACGCCATCCCAAAATTTTGAAATAATCTCATTCGGACGGAGCGTGAAATTGTCGGAAAATACAAACATTTCCGCGACTTGAAAAAAAATACAAAAACAGTTGCCATCGACTTGAAATTTCACAAATCTTTAAAAAAAACAATATAAAATGTATTTTGATAAATAAAAATTGACCTGTCCAAGAAGTATTTTAAATAATCAATTGTTAATAAATTGATTAATTAATTTATTCCGTACTTCTGGCGTGCACTGTATATTTACATTATTGTAAGACAAAACATTAAATTCTGTACTATATCTAAAAGGGCTATCGACCAGATGGTACTTCTACTCATCTCGTTATTTGCGTTGAGGGATATTAAAAATTGCGAACTGAAAATTGCATTCAATAAAATAAAACCAATTTCATTTAATCACTTACAACTATTTTTGTTAATCCAATTTTCCACATTTTGCACGTTAAAACACGTTACACGTTAACACTCACTCGCCGGAAGATAAACTCACCGATTAAACGACTTTCAATGATTAAAAATAGGCGTTATCAGTGTATCTTTGTCTATCTTGTGTGCAGATTGAAATTAATTTGATTCGAATCGGAGCTGCATTGATAAACACTGATAACAGGTGAAGAAAGAATGCGGTCTCGCGATATCTCCGCCGGACGCGAAATGCCCCCGGGGCAAAATTCAGACGATAAGGCTGTTAGCACCTGACGAAATTTTCCAGTTGAGTGCGCGAGTTCGGTGTTAAAAGAGTTCAATATTGTGGTGGAGTGTTGTTTTTGGATTATAATTTAATTTGGAGTCAAAGGATGGATGAAGGACAGTTGTCGTATTATGGACATTATTTGATGAAGGTTAGTGCATAGAGCTGAGTAATTGGAAATGTTCTCAAACAATTATTAATCTTCATTAATAAAACTTAAAAAAATGAAAAATATTTTCGAACAAAAGATGTTCATTTCTTGGTTGTCTGTAATATTTGTTTAATTTTTTTTTGTAATATTTTGCATATTTAAAAAAAATATTGGAAAAAACATAAAAAACAGTTAAACAAAACAAAAGGTAAACATCCACTTCCGGTGAACGAAATTTTGTCATTATTTTCAGATTTTTAAAATAATTTTTTGGTGGTTAAAAAATAACATCATATTTTTTTAGGGGGTTTCAAGGTAATATCTTGGTGAAAAATTGGGTTATACATACATAGCTCAAATAGAAATGATTGTCACTGAAATATTTACAATAATTTTACAAAATATTGCCGATCAGTTATTGCTTGTTATATGCAAAATGTCAAAACCTCGTATAAATAACAGACTTATGAGATATTTAAAGGTATCGCACCAAACATTAGAAGATGAAAAGAATCATGTATATAGTATTTACTTCTGGCAATTTCCGAGATACCCATACTAAACATCGAAAGAATCTCTCTCTAACCCTGTATATACGATTTTCATTCCAATAGATCGGCACGGTCTATTTAAGAATTAAACGCAATAATCAGAAACACAATTCAATTGCATTGTGAGATTATTGCCCCAATTAAATTTACAAACTGGTTACAATGCAAACAGCAATATTTCAATTTTCAAGTTGATGATACGGAATGAATCGCAGTTACGTGTTAACAATATTTTCTTATTGTCGGCGAAATGTGCCGTTATGAAGCGTAACATTTTCCATAACTATATTTCAATGTAATACGTTTCTGGAATTCAATTTCATATACACATTAAATATTTAAATGATAACAGAATTTCTTCGCAAAAATATCAAAAAGAAATATAGCAAGTTGTAAAATTAAAGTATTGAGTTTTTTTTATATAAATTCTTATGGATATTCAATTTTCCTAGATTTGCATATCTCAGTTCCTAGAAGTCCAACTGAATATGTTCGAATGCATATTGGGGAGTTCGTCATCAGTACCACTAATGTTAAAGAAAACGGAGGCGTCATATTGTTCAGTTTTTATCCGCGTGGAAAATGTAGGAACTCGGTGACAATAGAACGGGCGGACGCATGAAATCACTTGGCTCTCAGTGACGACGTTTAGGCAACACAACATACACGAGGAAAGCTTATAATTTATTATATGTATTATCACTTTGTTTGCAAAACGAATATCACGGAAGAAACAGCGAGAGTATAATGCATGTTTCATTTGCGGCGAAAAAGAGAGGCTTGAGTCGGTGTGTTAATTCGGTGTGAATTTTTAATTGGCGTCGATCGATGCCTGACACGAGGAACAAATGTAAACATAACCTTAAATTTCGATTCTCATTTAGGCGTTGCATTATTTTATAAGCTTAAATTGGTTACAACTTACGTGGAAATAGTTTGTTTATCGCACCCTTGGCAACCTCCCTTATTTCTGGAGGTGCAAGTAGTTGTTTACCTTAACTGTTTTTCGCTTTTTTCCAATATTTTTTTAAAATATTACAAAAAATTTTAAACAAATATTAAAGACAACAAATAAATTAATATCTTTTGTTTGAAAATATTTTAACTTTCTACGTTACGAAGTACGAGAAAGTATTGTGATCGTGATTTTTTTTCAAAAATTTTTTTTACGGAAATATCCGTTTTGGGGTCCCTAGATGCCATTTCAACAATTTCTGGAAAAAAAATGTTTGTGTTTGTGTCTGTGTGTGTGTGTGGTGTGTGTCTGTGTGTCTGTGGGTCTGTGGGTCTGTGTGCTGTGCGCGCTGTATCTCAAAAACCAATAGAGCAATTGATATGAAACTTTATACATCCGTTTTATTTGATAATCTGAAGAGCTAAAAAGCTGTTGGTAAAATTTCGTACACCGGAAGTGGGTGTTTACCTTAACTGTTTTTTGTTTATTGCCAATATTTTCTTAAATATGAAAAAATATCACAAAAACATTTAAACAAAAGTTGAAGACAACAAACAAATGAACATCTTTTATAAGAAAATATTCTTCATAAAATCATTTTTAATCGAGAGAAAAATTTATTATTTCTTTCTTATTTTTAGTTTATAATTATAAAACGAAAATAGTTACAGCAAATTTATGTTACTAATAATTGTTAAGAATACCAAAATGAACAACTCATAAAGAATACGTTTTTTTTCGAAATCGCTTTAGTTTTTGAGTGTACTGAGTTTTTGAATTTGCTGGATTGAATTTTTCCATCTTTCATAATTTTGACGTTTTAAACGTCAGTTTCATCCAAGTTTACACAACGCTTAAAATATGATTTAAATAGAAAATAAACCATGAAAGTGTAAAAATAAATAACAATGATTCTATCAAATCGGAGAAAGTAATATGATGGCCACATCACCATTTTTTCAGAATTATTTTTTAGGACATTTATAGGATGAATTTTCAGGACTTCTTGTTCGGGACTCTTTTTTCAGGACAATTTCTTCAGATTTTTTTCAGTTATTTTTACAGAAATGTTTTATTTTTGGCATTTTTTTACGATAATATTTTCATAACTCTTTTTCAAGACCGTAATTACAGGACATTTTTGAAGGATATTTTATCGCGAATTTCTGCTGGACTTTTTCTAGGACATTCCTTCGGAACTTTTTTAGGACTATTTTTCTAGGATTTTCTGAAGGACTTTTATTTCAGGTGTTTTGTATGAAAACTTAATTTTTCAGGACTCTTTTCGCTGTACTTTTTCACGATTTTTTCAAGACTTTATTTCCAAAACTGTTCCTCCAGGATTATTTTTCAAGAAATTTTTTTGTCAGAACTCTTTTTTCAGGACTTTATTTCTGGTCTTTTCGAAGAACCTGTTTTTCAAGAGATTTTTTTTCGGGACATTTTATCAGAACTTTTCATAACGATTTTTTCAAGACTTTCTTGTTCAGGACTTTTATTAGTTTTTTTTAGGACTTTTAGAATCAGGACTATTTTTAAAAATAATAATAATAATAAACGTTTATTGTAATTAGTTTAGTTTAGTTATTTATTAACGGATTCACCATTTTACATATAAATACAAAAAAAATATATATATACTTCATTCAAGTGAAGAAGACGAAATTATAAAAAAAACAAAGAATCTACAAGGTAACTTACAGTTTTAGAACTTACTTTGATACACGTAATGCCTTAAAAATATCGATATAGTTGTATAGAATTTAATTGTTGTTTGAAGTTAAGTAAGGTACTACCAATAATATTGAAATTAGGAAGATGATTCAAACAGTTAACAAATTCCATACATCTATACAATGGACTATTAACGCTGTAATTTGTCCTAGCGCACAGTAATCGAAATAAAAATTTACTTCTAGTGGTGACAGTAGCACGATTGACATAAAAAATTAGAGAACTGACAATATCATTACTGCATATACGTCCTGAAATAATTTTGTGTAACAAAATGAGGTCATTTTTGACTCTCCGAATTTTTAAAGTATCCATACATAACGTTTGGCACATATCATCGTACGACACATTACTACAATTTTGTAATCTGAAAGCAGCAACATACTAACTACATAATAAATACAATGGCCATCGACTGAAGTTCTTCAGTCAAAAATTACACAGTATAACGGAATATAATGAATTATGTAAACGAATAATGAGTTTGGAACAAAAAGTGTTTTAGCGGGACGAAAGATTTTCGCGAATTAGTAATTTTAGAAATATTTTTTACCATTATTTTTAGTTTTTCAGTAAACTTACGGTAAATATTATTAGAATTTGAAACATAATTAACAAATTAGAAACAACTTTACTTGTTGCAGAAAGCATTAGATAAATACAAGAAAACGAAATGTAGCCTGAATATATATAGTCTTAGTAAGACTTAATTGTTTGCTTGCAGGTTGTATTTATGAAACATAATTTGTCATTTTTACCTTTCATAATTTTCATCATGTGAAAGGCTCGATTTAAAATATGATTTAATTGAAAATAGAAAAAAAGTAGTCGGGATATTTTAAATTTCTTTTTAAAAAATTATTCAGCATTAAAATACGCAACTTTACTTCAAGTTAACCAACTCTCTGTCTCTTATAGTTACCGAGATAGCAATGCTTATGTTTCCAATTTGTATACATATTCTAGTATTTGTCAATTTTTCGCTTTTTTCGAATATTTCCGGAAGTAGTCGGAATATTTTTTAATATCTTTTCAACAAATTATTTAGCAATAAAATGCGCAACCTTGCCTCCATTTAACAAACTTAATTCAATTCAATTCTTTATTTCACGTAGCCACCATACACAAAATACAAGAAGCCAAAGCAAAATGCGTTTGCAGTGGATGTGAGCGTCAAGATATATAGTCTACATAAGATAAAATAATTAAATACAACATATTAAAATCAAAAATAAAATTAACGATAACATTGTTTCATTCTCCATTTCTTATAGTTACCTAGATATCAATACTAATATAACGAATTTGTATACATTTTCCAATATTTGTCAAACAAAAGCTCTGCACAAAAGAGACAAATATTAAACCGAAATAAAAAATAAATGTGCAGTTCTCGTTATGAAGTAATTAGCCTGTTTGATGATTATAAACGGAGAGATACCTACAAAATGAGTTTTAATGCCGCGATGTGTTTTTATAGCGGCAATAATAATTAAATATCTGCAAATGCATTTCAACATAATAAATTAACGAATAAAACAGTTTATATTCGCATTTATGCATTATTAAAACCTTTTATTGGCATGCGAAAGCTGGAAACAATTTCAACAAATAAAATATCAGATTACGCACGTAATATACTTTATAGTCTGGATTGAGTGTATGGTTTTGTTTTTTATAGTTTGTTATTAAGCAGTAAATCACAATAAAAGTAAACTACAGTAATTGGAACTTTCAACAATTTTAAATGATCTATTATGTTCATATTATGTTGTTAATTATTAGAAAGCACTTAACTTTTTTAAACCACTTTTATTTAACTTTACATTACTAGTTAAGTGTTTTCTTCAAATCGAAATTAAAAATGTACCACGAAGTGAACGCCTCCAAGATTCATATATTATAATTGTTTTAACTATTGAAATCGCCGTAGAAATACGTATGTCAAATATTAAATTCGTTCGAAAGGATCAAATGTTTTTAGTGCTGCCAAATGTTAAAAGATAAAACTCACTAGGTTTAAGTATATATTTTATTTTAGAAATAATTCCTTAACTAAAACCAAAGTAGAAAAAATAGTGATATTATACTTGTTTAATAAGAGGCATTGTGGGGCACTTGTTACAGTGCGACTCGCGCAGCCACAATATACCCTCTTATTAAACTTGTATAATAATGTACTATTTCGTCAGTAATATTGGTAAAACTAAAATATAAAATAAAAGAACATTGATACAGTTTAAAAGACATAACAAAGTTGCTTTGAGAGAATCAGGTATCAATTTTACTCAACATCTTAGGGTTAACATCAATATTATTTCAAGTTTAAAAAAATAATTTTTAATGAAATAATAAATTAACACGTTACTTTGTAAGCAAATAAGAATTAAACTATAAGATATAAACAAACAAACCCACAATGTGCAATTATATTCAATGGTAATAAATAATATATTGAAGATTGACCATTGTAATATAAATTAATATAAAGTCATTTTTAATTGTAACCAACGACCGCACACGTTGCCCATTAACATTTAAACTAAACCATTTACCGCAATGAAAAGGCAAATCTATTAAAAAAATATATATAATAATTACACGCAACCAACTTTTCTCGGTGGTTTATAATATTTTTCTCGGGGGGTATAGTATCCGCCGCAAGAGCAATATTTTAAAGAAAGTCCTTATTTCATACATGACTGCTGTTAATTAACCGAAGCCCGCTTTTTACGCGACAATGTCTGCTTAAGTACATTTCCAAGATGATTAAGCGTATTTATTTTTTGATGTGAAATCGATTCGATAGGAATAAACGGCGTATTAGTGAAAACAAACTTGAGACAATGAATTCCGACTTGACATTTCGCCGGAAAGGTCATTCGGAATGATGATCGGACTATAAAACAACTAACCCCCATGCACTTCTCAGGCTTGAGTAGTTCAAGAAGGGTGAAGACCCACGTATAAATAAATTGGAACTTTAAATGTTTCCATCTTGACGCCATAGGTTCGCGCACTTCCTCATTCATGATATTAATTATTACTCCATCTATGGGAATTTCATCATTGAACTTTTACAATGGGATTGTGTACGTTTTATTCTAATAATCAGCTAAATCAGCTCGTGGATCGTTCTGAAATCGGCTGGAAATCGGATGAACATTTTAGAAAAAAAAAAAAGATTTTTCAGACTTTTAACGGCCGTAGGACGCCTCGGTGACCCAGTGAGTAGAGCTCCTGCTTACGGGCCCATGGTCGTGGGTTCGAATCCCATCCGCGCGGTCACTTTTTCGGAACGAAAAATGGTCGTGCGGGTCAATGGATGTCTAGTGTATGTCCCCTTTAATCATTATAAATGATTATTATACAAATTATCGGTTGTGGCAGAATTCCCTAGTTGGCTACGCCAATTCCCAAATTATCCGCGCTTCCTCAACCCGAATTTCCGTCAACCATTTTTCCTTAAAAAAAAACGGCCGTAGAGACTAAACGAAAACTCCAAATTGAACGCGGTTTGCAAATTCGTGCTCCTTGTGTGAAAATTAATCGGATTCAATTAAAATTGACGATTTTAATTTTTTGTTGAAAACATGAAAAACTATAGAAGGGTCCCCCCTTCTTACTTTTTCCCAAAAATTGCATTTGAAATGATTTCTTGAAGAAACCACTTGTTCGATTCCGGGAAAGATCTCATTAAGGAGCTTCAAAAAATGTCCTTTCGCAAGAACAAATGTCAATTTGAAGCCCGTGATGCGTCAGCGAAGAAAACTCGAAAATGGAAAAAATCGAAAAAATCAACTTTTTTAATAATCATCATGGACCTTTATGTAGTACCTTTTTTTTATCAGAAGAATGAGATAAACCGACTGGCGTTAAAAAATTTCATCCAGAAAAAAATGCAAAAAAGTTAGCATGTCACCATGAACTTTATGGAAGATTTTGAGAAAAGTCGATTTTTTTCAAACTTTGAACGGCTGTAGCGGCCGAACAAAGAATCCAATTTGAACGCGGTTTTAAATTCTGTGGTCCTTGAGCGCATATGAGTCGGATTGGCGATTTTTAATTTTTGACGAAAATTTGAAATTCTATCCCCCTTCTTATTTTTGCTCAAAAATTGCACTAAAAATGATTTCCTGGAAAAACCACTGGTTCGATTCGGTGTTTCTATACATCACCGGAAAGATCTCATTAAGACGCTTCAGAAACTGTACTTTCGTAACAATAAATGTCAATTTGAAGCTCGTGGCGCGTTCGCAAAGAAAACTCGAAAATGGAAAAAATTGAAAAAATTAAGTTTTTAAAAACATCGGATTGTTCTCAATCGACCCTGTAGTTTTACCTCCAGTATCTCGCCGTTCCCGCCCGGATAAATAATTCCAGAACTAAATCAACTTAAATGTTTCCATTTTGACGGTGCGTTCACACAGCGTCCGATTACAAATAAAGCGATACCACGATTAAAAATTAAACACTTGAAATGAATCCGCCAATTAAAAAGATTAGGATTGAGCGAGGTTTTATGTAAAACATTATTGTTAACAGCAATGTTTAATATACATATTCATTCGTTCAAAAGGGGCGCGAGCATTACCCGGATAATTCATCATCATCTTTACGATTGCCAAGATAAAACTAATTATAGTTTGTGGCGTTTTATTATTTTAATTTTAGCCGGACGTCCGGAAAACGTAAATCCTCCTCACTAAACAATAATAATAATAATGATAGTTTTTAATTTGAACGGGGGGCATGTACGTGCGTTTGTTGTTATCACAAAGCATTTTCACGGGTCGTTAGATATCTTTGAATTGCAAATTTTCCCGATCTTTGTTGCGTCGCGACCTTTACATACAACCCCCTAAACGCGAAATAACCCTCTTGAGATTCTCTCATCTTCTGATGTACGCCCGCGCGGTGTGTGTGTGGGTGTGCGTATCAGTACAAATATTTAAGACAACCACGAGGTTAGTAACAATTATTATTAATATATTCATGAAATTATAATGTTAATAGAGATTGTGCTGTATTTTACAAGTTTAGCACTGCGTGTATTGTTGTTAATCACTGGAAAATATTAATTATTTTGGAGTAATCATATTAAAATTCTTAACATCTGTCCGTAGCAATTCTTGTAATGCTCAATATTTATTACAAAAAAGTTCTGTTTATTTGAAATAATTATAAAACGGATATTCAAGAACTTACAATAATTAAATAAATCTATCTCTTATTTTAACATAATGTTCAGCAATACGTTTTGCGTACGAATTGCCTAATATTCAAAGGAAAAACAATGAACAAATTCAAAGAAAAATAAATACAGATATGATTGAATTCCTAAAAATTTGAATGAATTTTTGAAAATTAATATTTTTGGTAGTAGAAAAAAAAATAGTGATATTAAAACCTTTAAAACAAACTTACATTTTTTTTTTAGTTTGCCAATTTCTTATGAATTTTTGAAAAGTTGTCGGACAGTTTGACAAATAAAAATAAAGACTTAAATAATGGAATTACCTTAATATACAATTGGATTTTTGAAAATATGTCAATTTCTGTTTGAGCCATAATTTTTTAAAAACGAATTTTTAAGTAGTCGAATATTTAAACAAGGAAAAACTAGAAAAAAAATCATATCCCTATGATAGAATTCCATAAAAAAAACTCTGATGCCATTTACCTTTAAAATTAACCATGATTTCTGAAACTGAGTCAATTTTTGTGTTAGTTATGAATTTTTGAAAATTAATATTTTTAGTTGTTGAAGTCGAACAAAAAAATCTAAAACAATTAAATAGTAATATAACTGAACTCCACAAACATTTTAAAATAGTTCTACTTTACAACTAACTAATTTTTTTGCAAATTCGCCAATTTCTCCCTGATTTTTTGAAAATTATTTTTTGTAAGTTGTCGAACAATTGAACAAATTTAGAGAAAATAAATACTGAAATGCTGGAAATTTTTAATATATCCACAAGATTTAACATAAATTTTGATTTTTGAGTTATAATTTTTTTTAATGAATTGGTCAAAAGTGGTCAAATATTTTTACAAGGAAAAACTAGAAAAAAAACCATATCGATATGATTGAATTCCTGAAAAACTCTGATGAAACCATAATGCATTAACCTTGATTTTTGAAATTGAGTCGATTTTTGCGCGAGTTATGAATTTTTGAAAATTAATATTTCGGCTAAAAAATAAATACTGATATAATACTAATTCCTCAAAAATTTTTGATATTTTTACAAAACATTTACCGGTAAAACTAACTAACTCTGCCAATTTGAAATTGAGTCGATTTTTGCGTCAGTTATGAATTTTTGAAAATGTGTCGAAATATTTGAACAAAGAAAAAATAAAAAAATAAAATAATATCGATTTGATTAATTTCTTTAAAAATTCCGATGCTATCATAACACATTTAGGTACCTTCAAAAAAACTTTAATTTTGAAAATGTGTTCATTTTTGGGTTTTAAATTGTCGTTTTTGGCAGGTGAAATTGTCATTTTTGGCGGTTAAAAATTGTCATTTTTGCCAGTTAAAAATGGTTGTTGCCGACACTTGAAAATTGGCCTTTTTTGCAGTTGAAAATAGTCACTTTTGGCAGCTTAAAATGATCGTTTCGGACACTTGAAAATTGGCCTTTTTGGCAGTAAAAAATTGTTATTTTTGGCAGTTGAAAATAGTCATTTTTTGGCAGTTAAAAATGGTCGTTTCCGACACCTGAAAATTGGCCTTTTTGGCAGTTGAAAATTGTCATTTTTGGCAGTTGAAAATAGTCATTTTTTTGGCAATTAAAAATGGTCGTTTCCGACACTTGAAAATTGGCCTTTTTGGCAGTTGAAAATTGGCCTTTTTGGCAGTTAACAATTGTCATTTTTGGCAGTTGAGAATTGGCCTTTTTAGCAATTGAAAATTGTCATTTTTGGCAGTTGAAAATAGCCATTTTTGGCACTTGAAAATAGTCATTTTTTGGCAGGTAAAAATGGTCGTTTCCGACACCTGAAAATTGGCCTTTTTGGCAGTTGAAAATTGTCGTTTTTGGCACTTGAAAATAGTCATTTTTTGGCAGGTAAAAATGGTCGTTTCCGACACCTGAAAATTGGCCTTTTTGGCAGTTGAAAATTGTCATTTTTGGCAGTTGAAAATAGTCATTTTTTGGCAGGTAAAAATGGTCGTTTCCGACACCTGAAAATTGGCCTTTTTGGCAGTTGAAAATTGTCATTTTTGGCAGTTGAAAATAGTCATTTTTTGGCAGTTAAAAATGGTCGTTTCCGACACCTGAAAATTGGCCTTTTTGGCAGTTGAAAATTGGCCTTTTTGGCAGTTAACAATTGTCATTTTTGGCAGTTGAGAATTGGCCTTTTTAGCAATTGAAAATTGTCATTTTTGGCAGTTGAAAATAGCCATTTTTGGCACTTGAAAATAGTCATTTTTTGGCAGGTAAAAATGGTCGTTTCCGACACCTGAAAATTGGCCTTTTTGGCAGTTGAAAATTGTCGTTTTTGGCAGTTGAAAATAGTCATTTTTTGGCAGGTAAAAATGGTCGTTTCCGACACCTGAAAATTGGCCTTTTTGGCAGTTGAAAATTGTCATTTTTGGCAGTTGAAAATAGCCATTTTTTGGCAGTTAAAAATGGTCGTTTCCGACACCTGAAAATTGGCCTTTTTGGCAGTTGAAAATTGGCCTTTTTGGCAGTTGAAAATTGTCATTTTTGGCAGTTGAAAATAGTCATTTTTTTGCAGTTAAAAATGGTCGTTTCCGACACTTGAAAATTGGCCTTTTTGGCAGTTGAAAATTGGCCTTTTTGGCAGTTAACAATTGTCATTTTTGGCAGTTGAGAATTGGCCTTTTTAGCAATTGAAAATTGTCATTTTTGGCAGTTGAAAATAGCCATTTTTGGCACTTGAAAATAGTCATTTTTTGGCAGGTAAAAATGGTCGTTTCCGACACTTGAAAATTGGCCTTTTTGGCAGTTAACAATTGTCATTTTTGGCAGTTGAGAATTGGCCTCTTTAGCAATGGAAAATTGTCATTTTTGGCAGTTGAAAATAGCCATTTTTGGCACTTGAAAATAGTCATTTTTTGGCAGGTAAAAATGGTCGTTTCCGACACCTGAAAATTGGCCTTTTTGGCAGTTGAAAATTGTCATTTTTGGCAGTTGAAAGTAGTCATTTTTTGGCAGTTAAAAATGGTCGTTTCCGACACTTGAAAATTGGCCTTTTTGGCAGTTGAAAATTGGCCTTTTTGGCAGTTAACAATTGTCATTTTTGGCAGTTGAGAATTGGCCTTTTTAGCAATGGAAAATTGTCATTTTTGGCAGTTGAAAATAGCCATTTTTGGCACTTGAAAATAGTCATTTTTTGGCAGGTAAAAATGGTCGTTTCCGACACCTGAAAATTGGCCTTTTTGGCAGTTGAAAATTGTCATTTTTGGCAGTTGAAAGTAGTCATTTTTTGGCAGTTAAAAATGGTCGTTTCCGACACTTGAAAATTGGCCTTTTTGGCAGTTGAAAATTGGCCTTTTTGGCAATTGAAAATTGTCATTTTTGGCAGTTGAAAATAGCCATTTTTGGCACTTGAAAATAGTCATTTTTTGGCAGTTAAAAATGGTCGTTTCCGACACTTGAGAATTGACATTTCAGAAATTCAAGGTACTTGAAAATTGAAAATTTTTATTTTTTCGCGATTTTTTTAAAACAAAAAAAGGCAACTCAAATTTCTCAACAGATTATTAATCAACGTAATAATACACAACTTTGCCCTAATTTAACCAACCTCGTATCTCTTAGGATAACTGAAATCCCCGTGGTGCCGCTCGAAAAACAGGCACCCTGTATATATACTTTTAAGAATCCTTCCATTTATCAATATCAGATCTGTGATCTAATCAGTTTTAGCTCACTTACGTTTAAGTAATCATTGCAAATATGGGAATGCATGACCATATCTATGAGTAAAACGATTTAATAACAAATTAAGTGGTAAACAGAGGAAGCTAAATGGGTGATTATGAAGATTATGAGTGCATGACACATTTAAAATACGTACAAAACCCGTTCGGAGTTGAAAATGGTTGCGGCACTCTCTGCACTCGGCTAAAATTAATTTTCCGTGGGAAAATGATTTGATGGACTCATGCGAACCCGAATGAAGAGTAATTGAGGTATATCGAATGAAATGTAATTGATTCCATACTCGGACGCAAATAAAACGCACAATATAATAAATTAGTTATGATTAGCCAGCGTAATATCCGATCAATTCCGACCGGATGTGGACGGAATGAATGGTGGCGTGACGCTTCCTTTCCTGTCTCGAAACTCTCCAGAGAGATCCGACGATGGTTCGTAAATGTAATTGATTTTTTTATGATGCTAATACCGGTCATATTTGCTATACAGGGTGTATTTGAAATAACGAACAGGCTCGTAACCACAAAGAGATTATAATAATAATAATAATAATAATACTTCTTTATTGTCCAACAGATAAACCAAAAAGGACAAAATACATAATACAAAAATATACATAATAATAATGATTATAGAACAAAAATTACCTAATTACTAAAAACAAAACATTATTATATTATTTTTAAACAATATTCGCAATTATTTTGTTTATAACTGTAACAAAAAGCCCGCAATTAATTATTAAAGTTAATGAGTGAAAATACGCAGTGGTAATGTGACCTAATTTTTAAACGGCATCGGCTTTAGATATCGAATTACAACAAGCGCGTAGGAAATATCTGAGTTCGGCTCTTTAAGCGTCAATGAACTTGAAGACTGTTTATCTTTTACAAAAAAAAAACGTTGCGATAACACTTCAAATTTCGGAGGCAAGAAATCGTATCTCGCGTTTTAAATAAACAAACACACATTCCATGCAGACCTAATTAAATGAGAAAAGCATCGGTTCTCAAAATGTTTAAAAAATCTCGAAAAATTAGGAAAATTCAAAAAAAATTTTGTTGAATAAATTTTGACGGAATTGAGTTCACAAATATTTTGTGTATATGCCTTTAAATACCTGTTCGTTATTTAAAATACACCCTGTATATTTATTAACTGAATTAATTAAATACAGATTATATTTCTGCAATTGTTTCTACTCTATGATTCTATAAAAATCTACAAACACTCCTGCAGCTTATTCTGAGATAATTGCACGTAAATGAAGCTTAGTACCATTCCAAAGTTAAACATTTTTTCGCGCTATTAAAAAACAATTGCCACAAATTTAAAACTTTCCAAATTGACTTAAAATTGAATTTATTTGATGACACTGTAAAAATCTAGAAAAAAAAACTGCACAGGAATGAATCGTAGTGCCATTGCAAAATTTCATATTTAAACAATTTCCACAAACTTGAAAATTTCCAGATTGATTCGAATTTAATGTTACGAAACCAATTCATAAAAAAAAATGCAGACATTTATGTACACCGTGATGCGGTGACTATCACAGCCTACTCGATATTACTCGTGTTAGAATCATTTCTCATTGAAATTCCGGACGAGATAAAGTTTGCGAAAAAAGTGGGCATTGTCGACGCGCGGCGGTGTTGTATGATTTATCTTGCAAGTGTGGATTCGACACTCGGCACCATCAATCTAAACTCGGCTTCCCTCAGATAGAGAACTGATGACAGACGACTCTTTGTGTCAATCGATGTGGCTTGCGGTCGTGAGGGATCATCCAATATATATGGGAAAAGAATTGCATTTTTTTTTTACACAGTCCCCGAAAGTTTAAAGAGTAATGCAAATTTGTAGTATATAATTTGAGATGAATTAAAATACGTTAAGCTATAATTCAATCTATAATTTAATTAGGATATGTTAGTGTAAAATCAACTTTGTTGGTAACGTAATCCAAAGTTATTGAAATGTGCTTTTTACATATTACTAAAATTGTTAGGTGAGTAGTAGCAGGGACGGCTCGTTATGTAGAGCCAAGGAGCCATGACACTACCTGTAGACTCAAGCTCAACAAGAATTTTTAACTGATTCTTAAAAAAACTTTTAAAATGTTAAACAACACCTGTAACACCGCGTGGAAGTTCCACATTAATTTCAACAGATGCTTAAAATTTTGAGATACTATTTCTGAATGATGTGTTTTTACCAGTTTCCAAAGAAAGCAATCGCAAGTTTACCACAACAAAAATGGTTGCACTAAAAAGAACATTTTGATGACCAAAAAGGCGCATTTTTCAAAATACAAGTAGGGATTGCACATTTATTTTAACAGAAGGTTTAAACTTTGACTCACTAATTCTGAATAATGCGTCTTTGCAAATTTTCAAAGAAAATCATCGCCAGTTTACCACAACAAAAATAGTTTCACTAAAAGGCAAATTTTGATCACCAAAAAGGCAAATTTTTCAGAAATTCACTTGAGAATTCCATATTTCTTTCGAGAGATGGTTGACATTTTCACAGACCAATTTTGAATAATGTCCTTCTTCAAAAAAGAATCACAAGTTTACCACAACAAAAATGGTTGTACTGAAAAGCAAATTTTGATGACCAATAAGGCGCATTTTTTAGAAATTTACATGGGAATTCCACATTTATAGCAACAGATGGTTGAAATTTTGACAGACTAATTTTGAATAATTTCCTTCTAAATTTTCAATTTTTTTGTTAAAATTTTCGGATTTTGATTTTTAGGATCGAATTTTTGGTCAAAGTTTTTAATTTTTTATCCTATATTTTAGATTTTTTTTAACCTAAGTGATTACTTTTTATACGCAACTTTTTTTAATTTTTTGCCGATATTTTCAAGTACAATTTCTGACTTCTAGTCCTTCATTTTAGATTTTCTAACTTAAATTACTATTTTTTATGGGCGATTTTTTTTTACTTTTTGACTACCGTTTTCGAGTTTCTGGTCGGCAACTAATTTTGAGCTAAAGAGTTATTTTAGGAGCTGAAAATTGCAAATTAATTTTGTTTTTCTTGATTTTTCAATTTATTTGGTTTGCATTTTTTATTTTTAGACCAGCATTTTTGATTCTTTTGGCTTATATTGTAGATAGTTGACCTGTATTTTTCATTTCTTCGTTCCAAATTTTAGAGTTTTTGCCCGAAATATTCTTTATTTTGGTTAAACTTTTTGATTTTTTGTTTGTTGAAATTTTCGGATTTTTGGTCTACATTTTTTTAACCGCGAATTTTTTTTACCTTATTTAAGAGCTAATTCTGCAAGTGATTATTTTTTTACGATTTTTCAAAACATACAATTTCCGCTCCCTCAAGTGCAGTTTTGAGTCAATTCCTGTTGTTTTCAGTAGCAATATTGCAAAAATTTTTACAAGTAATGAAAAGTACACTCTTTCTGCATAGTTTTAGTAATTTTGGAGCAAATTCTACAAGTGATTAATTTTTTTACAATTTTTCAAAACATTGAGTGCAAATTTTCTTCACTACAGAGCAAATTTTGAGTTTATTCCTTTTTTTTCTGCAGCAGCATGTCGTTGTTTTCAGGAAATTAAAAATAGATTATTCTTTAATAATTAAAGTTTAATTGAAGCGAAACCTGCAAGTAATAGATTTTTTAAATTTTTCAAATCATCGAGTGCACATTTACTTCGCTACAAAGCAAATTTTGAGTTTTTTTCTATGTTTTCTGTGGCTAATCACCCCGAGTGCTATGGCAATTTTCGTAATTGAATTTTTGATATTCTTGTTTTAATTTTTTTTCGTTAAGCCCGGATTTTGATGTTTTGGTTTAGATTTTTAATCTTTTAGCGTTATTTTTTTTTTCTAAATTTTCGATTTTTTTGGTCCGCAATTTAGACTTTTAGGATCGAAGTTTTGAATTTTTTATACTGTTTTAGATTTTTTTTTTAACCTAAATGATTGATATTTATACGTGACTTTTTTTTATTTTTTTTGCCGATATTTTTAAGTTTTTTTTTATGGTTTCTGATTTCTTGCTCTTGATTTTTGATTTTTCAACTTGAATTATTATTTTTTATGGGCGTTTTTTTTACTTTTTGGTTACTTTTTGACTAAAATCGATTAAATTTAATTTTTCTTCAAAAATTTGTTTTTTGATTTATTTGTCCATAAAATTTTGTTGTGGGACTTCCAGGAACTGAGGTTTTCGAGTTCGACAACTTATTTTGAGCTAAAGAGTTATTTTGGGGGCTGAAAATGTCGAATTATTTTTGTTTTCCTTGATTTTTCAATTTTTTGGCTTGAATTTTTTATTTTTAAACCAGCATTTTTGATTTTTTTGGTCTATATTTTAGATCTATGGCCTGCATTTTTCATTTCTTCGTTCCAATTTTCTTTTTTTTTTTTTTTGGTGAAATTTTCTGCATTTTTTTAATCGCGAATTTTCGAAATTTGTCTAAATTTTCGATCTTTTGGGCGTATATTTTAGTTTTTTACTTTAATTAAGTGTATTTGACACTCTCGCACGCAAGGTACCAACATTGCAATATGAAAAACAACGCGCCAAATTCAAATGCCTATCAAACAATGTTGAACGCAGGGCATTAACTGCTTATTGAAGTAAGCCGCAGAAACTGAACCAATACCTTTTATTATTCCCAACCAATTAAAATTTCCTTCGAAATGATGGCAAACACTTGCAAACCGCAATATTCTATAATTACATCACCAGTAGATTATAAAACCGAATCAATAATTAATTCATTATAAGTAAATAATGCGGCGAGATATTACCTTGCATTAATTTTGAGACATCAATAAAACCCGTTTACGGCGAGCCGCGCCATCTTTCACAAAAAGCAAAAGGCCGACACAGAAAGGGGACCGCTGGTAAAATAATAAGCTGGAAATCAATTATTGATTATCATCCGAATAAAAAGTGTAATAATTTTCCGGTGTGCGTTCGTTCTTCAGAACCTTTTATACGTGAGTGTGTGTGTGTGTGCGCGCGCGCAATAAACAAATTATATACATTTTCTCTCTGCACTGGTTAGTATTTTTTCAATTAATTATTAATAGGAACGGTTTGCATACAACAATTAATGCAAAATGTGGTTTATTATGATTAAGCATATATAATTAGAAATAATAAACGGATTGATTTAATTGACGAGTTTCTCCTTTAAGCGCGATTCTTGGTCTGGAATTTACGACGACTTTAAAAACGTCAAGTTGACGATATAATTTAAATATTGATTTAATTATGAGAATACAAATAATTACTTTAGTATGTATATAATTAGCGTGCCTTGGAAAAAAGTGACAAATGTCATTTGTTGTAAGGTTATGTCAAACATGAATAATAAGTACCTATGTTACAACTCAATGTATAATAGAATAAATAAGTAGTGCAAGTATTAATTCACTTGCGATTTAGATATTCTGTGATTATTGTAAACGCTAAATAGAACTTCTAACTTTGCAAATTCACGAAATTCGCTCTCTTCGGCTTTTTAAAGGCTCCATATCCGTCTTAAATTTCCTTCTAACCTAAATTTAGTGTTTACCGCTCTGAAACAGTAAATGATACATTCATATATTTTTTTCACAAAATTCCCGTAATGAATAAAATTCGTTATTTTTCTGAAAATCTTTATATTTTTGATGAACACAGAATTCTACCAGAATAAAGTCGTTTGGTTGGTCACACCTCATAAAATAGCAATCAGTTTATAAATTCTAATTAAGCCCAATAAACTACACACATTATCATCCGTCCGAATGCTCATATTTACCACATAAATAGCCGAATTAACACTTCTTATAGATTAATTAACCTTTACCACCTGCCCATCGCCGACAATAAAAAAGCCAAAATACATTTCATCGATCCACCTCATTAACTATCAATGTCCTAATACCGAAACATAAAGAGCCGTTTTATTGCGAGTACCCGTTACAATATTTGTTGTGCCACATAATGACATATACTTAATGTGATGGGGAGAGAGATCGTTATCACGGAGTAATTTATTTAAATGAAGGCACTCATGAACACAGCTGCGAATTAAGTAATGAAATAACACAATTAAAAGTTGCTTTCGAATCTATGCTACGGTGGAAATAAAATAATAACTAAAGGTCCTCTCTCACTCTCTTTCTCTCTCTCTCTCGCTCGGTTTTAGAGTTTTAATTCGATTCCGATAAGGGCGCTTTTATTGTTATGACAGGAGGGAGCAGGTGCTCCGATATGTTGCGGGTTAGTTTTATTGGACACTTTATTTACATTTCGTGAAGTGTTTTAGTCCGAGTAGTCAAATTAGTATATCTTTTATGTACCAACAATACAAAAAAAATCAGGTGCTGACTTTTTCATGTTGAATTATGAAATAAAGAGGATATTGGTCCTCGATACCAGCGGATAATTCGTGGTGCTAATAAAATACTCCGCTTTAAGTTTTTATGGGTAAAATAAAGTCAAAACGGCCACTTAACATTTTTTTTATTTTTATATACACAAACATCTTTATTGAAAAAAATTTCATTTAATTCGTGATTTCTTCTTCCTTTTTGTATTAAATTCAATAAATTGTACTTTTTGTATTCATAATAATAATAATAATAAACTTCATTCTCGCATAAAAATTATAAGTTAAAATAAAATAAGAAAAATATAAATCATTATAAGATATCATACAATACATAAGAAATTAAAGATACAATAATTGCAACGGAGAACCGTAAGGCGGGATTCAGTATGGAGTGAGACACTCCTGCTGTTCTACCATCCAAACCCTCCTAATTTAAACAAAGAATTATATTTCTACCAAATTTACTTAATCAAATCTAGGACGCACATATAATATTCATACTTGAGAATTCTTCTATTGTCTGTCTTAAATCTAAATTACCTAAATTTCGTGTTCTATGGCAACAGTGATAAGTTGCTCAATCAGTGCTGGTCCATGTTTGATCTCAAATATTTTTTTTATAATCTTAAGTTGTGAAAATGACCTTTCACCAGACGCAACTGATACTGGTAACGTAAGTAATATTCTTAGTGCTATAGCAATGTTTGGATACGTTCAAATCAAATCATTTGAAAAAAAAATACTGTAAAAGATTTTATGTTCGACTGTACGAAAATAGTAACTTTGGCGGTTTATTTTTAGACCTTGAAGATCGAAGTACAAATGCCACAGCAAATGTCCCACAAGGTATGTTAATTAGGACACTAATAGTAAATGATATTTCAAAACTTGCATCGAACATAATGGTTCACAGTTCGAACACTTTTTGTGATTTTTTGTGCTATTTATATTATTAATCAGTAAATTGGCTAGTTTTTAGTTTTACATTTCATGGTACACCATTTATTGTAATTTAATTTCTTTTTGATGTCAACAATCAAAATATCAAAGAAAAAACATTGTAAATACTAAATAAAAAGACAGAAATATTGTATCGTCTGCCGGCTCACTTGAACTACAAAAGCAAATTGACGCCCGTGATACGTCAGCAAAGAAAACTCGAAAATGGAAAAAATTGAAAAAATCAACTTTCTTAATAATCATCGTAGACCCTTATGTAATACCATTTTCTTCATCAGAAGAATTAAATTAATTGATTGGAGTTGAAAAATTTCATCTAGAAAAAATTGGAAAAAAATTAGCAAGTCACTGTGGAAATTTTTTGAAAAAAGTTGATTTTTTCAGATTTTAAATGGCCGTAGCGGCTAAACGAAGAATCCAATTTAAACGCGGATTTCAAATCTGTGTTCCTTGTGTATCAATTAGTCTGATTTAATTAAAATTGGCGATTCAAAATTTTTGACAAAAACCTGAAAAATCGTCTTACTTTTTCCCAAAAATTGCATTTGAATTGATTTCCTGAAAAAACCACTGGTTCGATTAGTGGTTTCTATACATCACCGTAAAGATCCCTTCAAGACCCTTCAGAAAATGTACTTGCGCAACAACAAATGTCAATTTGAAGCCCGTGACACGTCAGCAAAGAAAACTCCAAAATGGAAAAAATCGAAAAAATCAACTTTCTTAATAATCATCGTAGACCTTTATGTAACACCATTTTCTTCATTGGAAAAACAAAATAAATCTGTTGGCGTTATAAAATTTCATCTGGAAAAAAATTGAAAAAACTTGACTAGTCACCACGGAAATTTTTTGTAAAAGTCTTTTTTTTCCAACTTTGAACGGCCGTAGCGGCTAATCGAAGAATCCAATTCGAACGCGGATTTCAAATCTGTGTTCCGTGTGTGTCGATTGGTCGGATTTAATTAAAATTGGCGATTCAAAATTTTTGACGAAAACCTGAAAAATCATCCAAGGGTCCCCCCTTCTTACTTTTTCCCAAAAATTGCATTTGAATTGATTTCCTGAAGAAACCACTGGTTCGATTCGGGGTTTCTATACATCATTGTAAAGATCTCTTTAAGACCCTTCAGAAAATGTACTTGCGCAAGAACAAATGTTAATTTGAAGCCCGTGACACGTCAGCAAATAAAACTGGAAAATGGAAAAAAATCGAAAAAATCAATTTTCTTAATAATTATCGTAGACTTTTATGTAATACCATTTTCTTCATCAGAAGAACGAAATTAATTGATTGGAGTTAAAAAATTTCATCTAGATAAAATTGCAAAAAAGTTAGCAAGTCACCATGGAAATTTTTTTAAAAAGTTGATTTTTAATTTTTTAAAATTTTTTTTTTTGGCTAAACGAAGAATCCAATTCGCGGATTTCAAATCTGTGTTCCTTATCTGTCTTTTAATCGGATTTAATTAAAATTGGCGATACAAAATTTTTGACGAAAACCTGAAAAATCATCCAAGGGTCCCCCCTTCTTACTTTTTCCCAAAAATTGCATTTGAAATGATTTCCTGAAGAAACCACTGGTTCGATTCGGGGTTTCTATGCATCACCGTAAAGATCTCTTTAAGACCCTTCAGAAAATGTACTTGACCAAGAACAAATGTTAATTTGAAGCCCGTGACACGTCAGCAAATAAAACTGGAAAATGGAAAAAAATCGAAAAAATCAATTTTCTTAATAATCATCGTAGACTTTTATGTAATACCACTTTCTTCATCAGAAGAACGAAATAAATCAATTGGTGTTAGAAAATTTTATGTAAAAAAAATTGGAAAAAAGTTAGCAAATCACCATGAAAATTTTTGAAAAAGTCGTTTTTTTCAAACTTTGAACGATCGTAGCGGCTAAACAAAGAATCCAATTTGAACGCGGATTTCAAATCTGTGTTCCTTATGTGTCAATTAGTCGGATTTGATTGAAAATGGCTGTTCAAAATTTTTGAGGAAAACCTGAAAAATCATCCAAGGGTGCCCTCTTCTTACTTTTTCCCAAAAATTGCATTTGAAATGATTTCCTGAAGAAACCACTCGTTCGATTCGGGGTTTCTTTGCATCACCGTAAAGATCTTTTCAAGACCCTTCAGAAAATGTACTTGCGCAACAAGAAATGTCAATTTAAAGCTCGTGACACGTCAGCAAAGAAAACACGAAAATGAAAAAAATCGAAAAAATCAACTTTCTTAAAAATCATCGTAGACCTTTATGTAATACCATTTTCTTCATCAGAAATTAATTGATTGGAGTTAAAAAATTTCATCTAGATAAAATTGCAAAAAAGTTAGCAAGTCACCATGGAAATTTTTTAAAAAAGTTTATTTTTAATTTTTTTTAATTTTTTTTTTTTGGCTAAACGAAGAATCCAATTCGAACGCGGATTTCAAATCTGTGTTCCTTATCTGTCTTTTAATCGGATTTAATTAAAATTGGCGATATAAAATTTTTGACGAAAACCTGAAAAATCATCCAAGGGTCCCCCCTTATTACTTTTTTCCAAAAATTGCATTTGAAATGATTTCCTGAAGAAACCACTGGTTCGATTCAGGATTTCTATACATCACTGTAAAGATCCCTTCAAGACCCGTAAAAAATGTACTTTCGCAAGAACAACTGTCAATTTGAAGCCCGTGACGCGTCAGCAAAAAAACTCGAAAATGGAAAAAATCGAAAAAATCAACTTTCTTAATAATCATCGTGGACCTTTATGTGGTACCTTTTTTGCATCAGAAGAACGAGATAAATCGATTGGCGTTAAAAAATTTTATCTAGAAAAAAATTGAAAAAACTAGGCAAGTCACCATGGAAAATTTTGAAAAAGTCGTTTTTTTCTAACTTTGAACGACCGTAGCGGCTAAACGAAGAATTCAATTTGAACGCGGATTTCAAATCTGTATTCCTGGTGTATCTATTAGTCTGAATTGGCGATTCAAAATTTTTGATAAAAACCTGAAAACTCATCCAAGGGTCCTCCCTTCTTACTTTTTCCCAAAAATTGCATTTGAAATGATTTCCTGGGTAAACCACTGGTTCGATTCAGGGTTTCTATACATCACTGTAAAGATCCCTTCAAGACCCGTAAAAAAATGTACTTGCGCAACAACAAATGTTAATTTGAAGCCCGTGACATGTCAGCAAAGAAAATTCGAAAATGGAAAAAATTGAAAAAATCAACTTTCTTAATAATCATCGTAGACCCTTATGTAATACCATTTTTTTCATCAGAAGAACGAACCAAATCGTTTGGTGTTAAAACATTTCATCTGGAGTAAATTGCAAAAAAGTTAGCAAGTCAATATGAACTTTTTGAAAATTTTGAAAAAAGTCGATTTTTTCAGACTTTAAAAGGCTAAACGCAGAATTTAATAATACCGGCTAACCGGTTATCGGTAATGTAAACCTTAGGCACAACAGCACTTTGTTATTCAAAGGGACGCGCTAAAAAAATTACGTGAAGAGTATGGGACGGTCCGGACGTGCGGCATTATAATAATAATAATAATAATAATAATAATTATAATTTATTTATGCTATTACACAAGGCTTACATACGTCAAATTTAGTTTGGCAACGAGCATACAAGAGTCTTAATTAGAATACATATATAATATAATCACAGAAGGAAATTTAGACTAAGGTTAATACGACTTAGAGTAGAACATATTAAAATTATTGTAAGGATAAAATGAGAATAAAATCGTAAATGACAATTGCTCCTTCGGACAATTTTTTTTTTGAAAGTGCGGGCCTTAAGGTATAGCTTGGGTAGCTTATACGTAAATCCTGCACTGTGTATCACAAGTACTACTTTGCTTCGCCAGACACACACACACAGACATTTTTCAAAAATCATCTTAATCTACTTAAAACTTCGAAACTAATATAAAATTTTTGAATCGAAAATTTTCACAAAAATAATACTTTCCCTATGTACTACATAAGGGGAAAGTAAAAATAAACCTACTTTTTTTTCAAAAAAATTGATAGGCCATGGAAAAATGTTGTTTATGCCATTTTGTAGAGTAGGTTAAATCTTCAATATTTACGGAGATATTTGCTGCACAGTAAAAAATCAACAACCCTGTCAATACATATCTCATATTTTTATAAGTTTTATATTTCTCATATTTCTGAATCCTGCTTTTATGTGGTCTAATTCAGAAAGATCACCTAAGATAATCTGTCCTTTCATAATCATAATAAAGAGCTCACTTGGTACATACTTATTCACAAACACCTTTTATTTTACCACCAGGCAGGCAGTGTGAATATTATCATGAGGAATTATTGTATAAAGTGAACAGCATCTGTACTTATCTACCATTGTCTGGTCCAAAAATATTTACCCAGAAAACGAAATTCCAGTCACTTACTTGCTCAATATAAATTGAGGAGTTGAACTGCAAAACTCAACTAATCCAATTTTGGGCCAAAATGAGCTTGGTATCGATTCTTACTGTCCAAACATAGATAAATCCGAATATGTGTGAATTACCTTTCAAAACGCAACAAATCATATTTAAAAATGCGGCTAAACATTTATTTTTTTAAAGCAACAAATAGACTTTTGACGGTTTTGCGGTTTCTGAACAAATTATAAAAGTGGATTTGTTGAGTTTTGCAGTTCAACTCCTCAATTATGGTAACTTTTTTATGAACTATTTTATTGCCCAATCTAGCGCGTGAAACGATGTCAAAGGGAGTAATATTTAATTGAATAATCAAAGGTGGAAAATGAGATGTTACGGGGAGTACTCTATCTAATTCTTACTGCTCGGGGAAGTCGCGGATATCTCTGGACGGCTCTTATTGGATTTCATTTATTTAAAAAAAAGGGGGAAATCCCATCGATTGCTTAACATAGCGCCTTTGCTGGACAATTAATGTTGTAAGTTGTCGCCCGCGTACAAAGCGCACCTTGCACGTCCCGTTACAGAGGCTCTGCTCTTAGAAATCACAAGAAATGATGTCAACCATAAAAAATTTAAATTCTTCTGTGAGTGTGCATGTCCTTAAGCCATTTAATCTTAACAGATTCATGCATCAAACACCTTGCTTGTGTAATGGAATACTGACGTACTTTTGACTGATATCCATCATCCCATTACACTTGTTGTGGTGCCGAAATATAATCAAAAACATTCAGAAAAATTTAATTTTTATTATAAATCCTCTCGAATTTATAACCCCAAAAATCCTCCAAATCCGCAATCAACTTACTGCACGTATCTTCCGGAGGATAATTATTCAGAAACTTCAAGGTTCTATTCACGTAATACATATGAACCTCGTGGCACAACTTCTGTGTATGCACGAACTTCTTTCTCATCGCGTCCGTATCGATATTCCCGTACTTGGTGATCATCCTTCCGAAGAAGGAGTCCAGCATCAGCGTGCAGTAGATGATGATGTTCACCTTGCAGATCTCCGCCTCGAACAGCTTCGCCTGCTTGATGTGTATGGGAAATCCGACGAATATGAATCCCTTCGTCGTGGCGTAGTTGAGGAAAATGTGCTCCTTGATCAGGGTTATGATAATTTCGTCGGGTACGAGGCGGTCCTTCTTGATGCACTCTTCGATCACCTTCGCCCGGGCCTTGCCCCTGCCCATCTCCTCCTTGACCAGGTCGGGCGTTCGCACTACGGTGTACTTGCAGGCCTTCTCCAGCATGCAGGCCATCGTGTACTTTCCGCAGCCGTAGGGGCCCATTATCCAGAAGATCGGAAGTTTGCGCATCACGAACGGGGTAAGGTCGAAACGGTCCTTCACCCTGGGCTTTCCGCACGAGAAACTTATACCCATATTTTTGGATTTTGAATACGCTATGCTAAAAAGAGACTAGATACGTTTTGACATTGCCGGTGGATTGCACTGACGTAATGTCAAAGTTTGAAACCAGATTTTAAGGTTGAATTTTTGAATTGCAAAGCGGGCCATAGGGATTTACACGTAAAATGTGAAATGAGCTTCCCTAATTATTTGACAGTAGGTATCGGTCTTCATACATTATTTTTAAAGCTTTTTATGCTGAATGATTTGGTATCTTACTCAATAGTTTCTGCGGAGATATTTGCAAAAAACTTTACTATTATTTTGAATGAGAAACAAAGGTTTGCTATGAAATCATAATGGCCGATATTTCATTTTGCTGTAAAAAGTGACAGTCGCTGTCACATTACGATTTACAACCGGCCGTGTATTCTACACGAAGGTACATTTTGAAGGAAAGTCGCTGAACATGGAAATGAAGTATACTTTGATCAATGGATCTTTGTGTGCACGTCATTGATAACATCTTCATGCGTTTACTCTCTCTCTACGGTAAGTTGAATTAGATGTAATCATGTGTGTACCAGTGACGGTTCGCGGGTTTTTTTTCTGGTACGGCCGAGGAACAAGAGGCGGTAATACAGATAGGTGCGGTCTCTGCAACTGACCCTACCTATCTGTATGACCACCTCTTGTTCCTCGTCCGTACCAGAAAAAAACCCCGCGAACCGTCACTGGTGTGTACGTATGTCGTCCAAGGCGAGAAAACTTAGTCTTCGGTAATGACGCACACGTAAAGATCCATGGATTAACTACACCTCGTTTCACGTATCAAATTGTTCTTGTAAAAAAAGCGTCGTAATTTAACGTGCAAAACTGGAAAGTAAGAAATTTCAATTTCGAAGTGCCGTTTTACTGTTTTAAGTGTGCGTCAATTGCGTTCGCGCTTTAGAATACTTAAGTTTATTAGTGGCTGGTTAAGAGTCTGATACGATTACCATTATAATTAGCAGCCCACGTCAACGGGAGTCCGTTCTTTTCTCTTAGCCATTTTTTTTTATTTTACTAATAATTGCAAATTATCGTCGTAAAGACGCAGGTGTAATTGAAAAGTGATTTTACGGCGATGAATAAATAATTCATTTTAAAACCGGCAATAACACGATCGACGGGGTTCGAGATGTGTTTCGTTTATATTAAGATGTGTTCGAGTATAAAATTTATTAATTAGTACGTAATTTGTAAAACGCTGGTGCAGCAAGCAGATGTGTTTTATCTCCGCACGTCGTCGTCGAGAGATTAGTGTTAAGAAATGCGTGCATGTTAATTAATGGGAAATCGAATTAATTAAACTCAATTATTTTATATTGCTCGTTCTTATTTATTAGGGTTAAGTATTTTTAATAATAATAATAATAATACATTTATTTCTGTAGATACGAGAATACACAAAATAGTGGATGTTTGGTTACAGAAACAAGTCAAAGCACAATGGACAAAATTATAGAAGCTAAGTTAATCTAACATCGAAAAATTCAGTTATAGTGTATGGTTCAACTTCACATATCAAGTTATAATATACAATAGTTTTAAATTCAGGATAATTTTTAATAGATTTAACTCTACTCGGAAGATGATTGATTATTTTTAAGCATGAATAATATGCACCTTTTTCCAATTTATTTAACCTATGGTTTGGGTAATTATAACTACAATTTCTTGTTAAATGAAGTGATGTTAAGGGGAATCGGTAGACCTCTTTGGTGTGTTTCTGGCTCAGTAGATGGCACCGCTTTATATGGGACTTATAATGTAAAAGTTTTACAGTTTTTTCTCGACAACTGTGGTTTCTAGAGGAAAACAAAAAACGGAAACGTGTTTAGTGCAGTCAGGAAATTCCCGGAAGTTTAAGATTTTTTTCCTAAAAATTAGTATTTATTAGAAAATAATTAAACAAAGTGTAGGCTAAACTCCCGCTTGGGTTTGTATTCAACGTGAAATGGGCGTTAACATACTTCTTGCCTTAGTCAAATAAACACAAACGTGAAACGGTCCGAATATATTTTTATGTGCAAAGAAAGAGGATAGATAAATGAAACGTCGTCGTAATTTTTCAACTTGTAATTTATCGCACTCCGTCGTCTCCGATTGGCGATTGACGCCGCGACATGCATCTTTCCAGTCCACATGGACTCGAAATGATCTACATAATACAAACAAACATAACAAGAAATTCGATACTCGAGTTTCTGAGCCGACAGTCGGGAACACATACTGATCTGATCGACTTTCAAGAAATATTTTCGTGGCGAAATTTTATTTCCGACAAAATTATAATTTGTATTTTCTCCGTTACGAGGTACGGGAAAGTATTGTGATCGTGAAATTATTTCAAAAATTACAACAACAAGCAACATCGAACACGTGCTTTACTTGACAATTACAACCTTTTGGTAAAAATTCGTACACCGGAAGTGGGTGTTTACCTAACCTTTCTTTTTTTTATCGTTTTTTTGTGAATATGCAAAATATTACAAAAACATGTAAACAAATATTAAAGACAATAAAAGAAATCTTTTGTTTGAAAATATTTATCAGAAAATAACATGATGTTCATATCTCATTTTTAACCTTTACAATAATAATAGTGGGTTTGTTGCATTATTTGAGTCATAAAAAAAATTACCGTTTCAGTAAACGTCAATGTTACGTGTGCCAATATTTTCATTTCGTGACTGAATTTTGAAAATGCTAAAAAAGGCGTGTTCATTTAGTACAATGCAATGGAATTCGATATTTATGTTATCAATACGCAAAAGGAGAGAGGGTTGAGAGGCAGATAAAGTCAGATTGGCGCGAAATCCTTTTCGCTGTTATTTACACAAAGTGCAATATACTGGACACAAATGACATAATAACATGTTCAATCGGAAAACATTTACACTAAAAAGGTCACAAGAAAAATAAATATGGAAGAGTCACAAAAGAAATCACAGATGCGTCACTATAGTTCAGACAAAGTTCGGAAGGAAATCATTTTGTTTCCCAAAAATTGTCGTCGTCTCTGCTAACTCTCTCAATCGACAGGTCTTGTTTCGTCCATATGACAAAATGAGAAAAGTCGACTTTTGCAATATGCATCTGGCCCTGGATTTGATAGTAATAATTGTGATTACGTTTTAATTTTAAATCCGTATCCAAAACGAATTTTTTTTTTTCGATTGCTGCTTTTGCTGTTGTTATTTTTTCTATCGATTTTGGGCACTTCACCTCGATAATTCCGCGACCATTTTCTATCAACCCATTTGGAGATGCTACCAAAAAAACCATACGTCTCATCCTCAAAAAAACCGCACGGTGTCACCGAAGTTTTTGTCATGTCTTCGTACTTTCGTAAGGCATTTTTTACTTTCTCCGTTACGAAGTATGAGAAAGTATTGTGACATGTTTTTTTTTCAAATTTTTTTTACGGAAATATCCGTTTTGGGGCCCCTAGATGCCATTTCAACAATTTCTGGATTTTTTTTTGTGTCTATATGTGTGTGTGTGTGTCTGCTGTGCGCGCTGTATCTCAAAAAATAATTAAACAATTGATATGAAACTTTGAACATACGTCTTATATGATAATCTGAAGAACTGAAAAGTGTTTGGTAAAATTTCGTACACCGAAAGTGGGTGTTTACCTTAACTGTTTTTTGTTTTTTGCCAATATTTTCTTGAATATTAAAAATATCACAAAAACAATTAAACAAACATTGAAGACAACAAAGAAATGAACATCTTTTCCTTGAAAACATTTTTCATAAAATCATTTTTATTCGAGAAAAAAAAAATATTTTTTATTTTTGGTTTATAATTATAAAACGATAATAGTTACAGCAAATTTATGTTAATAATAATTGTAGAGAATGCTAAAATGAACAACAACAAAGAATAAGTTGTTTTTTAGTTTTTGAGCAAACTGAGTTTTTTTAATTTGAAGTATAATTTTTCCATCTTTCATAATTTTGAAGTTTTAAACGTCAGTTTCATCCGAGTTTACACAACGCTCGATATAGATTTAAAATATGATTTCAATGGAAAATAATCCATGAAAACGTAAATATAAATGGCTATGATACCATCAAGTCGGAGAAAGTAACATGATGGCCACATCACCATTTTTTCATTTATTTGTCCGTAGACCGTGGCTTCATTTGAAAATGGCTCCTTATAAAGTAGATTTGATACTAGAGGAGCACATTTTGTTTTTAGTCGCCTTTTGCAGATTGTGCCAAATTTAGATGCTGTCAATCGGTATTTCTGGAACTTTTAGTATGTTATACTACAGCAGACACCAACGAACAACTTTGCCGAAAAATATCAAATTTCCGGGATTTATTTCACTCGATCACCTTTTTATGGTACAATTTCACTGGGCTATAATATAAATAATACGATTACATTGCTAAATTATCTAACTGTTGTTTATAAAAGCCGAGAGGGCAAGGGCACCTGACTCTCACGAATAGACTGAGCCAGTCACATAAATCACGTAGCGCGGCTCCTTTATCGCCCAAAAATATGCGTAATTATTTAGGTATTTTTGAAATTTAACAAATTACAAAAAGTACTAAACTATCGGTAAGCTCCTGAATTTTCTGAATTCATTGCAATTTTTCTTTTTTTAATATGACCTATAGTGTTCGAGATGTGCCGGTATTACTTTTCATTCGAAACCGTGGGTATGGAGATTCCCCTTAAGGCGCATTTCTCAAATTTATGTTTGTTGTTAAACCAAAATTTGGCACACTCGTGTACATATACACCCATCAAAGTTAAACGTTTGTTCATCTTAAATACTCCTCTGCATGAATCGCGAGAACTGATCTTAGTAATAATTCTTAGAGCCCTTTTCTGGATGATAAATGCCCGATCCGCATTAGTAGAAAGACCCCAAAATAGTATTCCATACCTGAGAAGTGAACAAAAGTTTGCTGCGTAAACCAGATTGGTCACGTTGCTCTCAACCGTCCTAGACAATACTCTTAATGCATAACAGACTTTGCTTAGTTTGCTGCATAGATATTCTAAGTGTTCTTTAAAATTTAGTGTTTCATCAAGGATTATTCCGAGAAATTTTGTGCTGTTGCTGAAATACCATTTATGCCCACCAAAATTTGATGTAGATGGGGTTTGGAACACTTGGTTTGCCTTAAACAATATAGTTTTAGTTTTATTTTTCGTTTAGAACTAATTTATTAATTATCAGCCACTCTTTGACCTTATCTAAAGTAGTGCCTGCTTTTTTCAGTATTTCAGGTAGGTTTGGACCTTTGAAAAACAAATTCGTATCATCGGCATAACTGATGATTCTATTATCACCTACTGTAAATGCAAGATCAATAGCAAACAATAATGCACCTAGAATACTACCCTGCGGGAGGCCCATACCCACAGGCAGAACCCCTGACCGAACATCCACGCCATCACGACGAATTTTAACAGCATGGCTCCGTCCCGAAAGATAGGAGCGGAACCACTGCTGTGCAACACCGCAATGATGTAATTTAGTTAATAATATTTCATGTTCTACGCAGTCAAAAGCTCTGGTTAAATCCAGAAAAATTCCACAGGCAAGATTTCTTTCATCAAACGCTGAAAGGATAGAAGTGGTATAATCAAAGACAGCTGTGTCTACGCTCTTTCCGGATCGAAAACCATGTTGACTAGCAGAAAATAAATTGTTACACTAGAAGAAATTTACCAATCTTCGGTACATTACTGCTTCCAATATTTTAGAGAACGAGCTTAATAGGCTTATTGGCCGATAGTTTTCGATCTCATCTTAATCACCGCATTTATATATTGGTTTAATAAGGGCAAATTTAAAATTATCAGGAAAGATGCCAGTTTCAAGTGAGCAATTTATTATATCATAAAGGGTAAGCACTATTTGGTTCATACATTTTTTAATAATATACATGGGTATTTCGTCGTAACCATAACTTTTCTTACCCTCCATGGAGTTTGTAATTTAAATCAATTCCGCACTATCGCAGACGTTTAGGAAAAGTGAAGGCGCATTAAGAGGAATATTACAGGTGTACGGTATATCAGGCAAACAAGCGACTAGTTCAGGTGCTTTTTCATTAAAAAGTTTGTTGATTTTATTTGAAGAATTTAGTAAATTTTCATCATTAGGTAAGATATTTGAGTTTTTTGGTCCGGTTATATCATTCACAATTTGCCACATTGTTTTTGATTTGCATTGAGATTCACGCAGCTGAGATTCATGGTGGTCACTTCTAGACTGCTTTAATAGTTGACTATATTCACGATTTTTCAATTTAAGTTGTTCACCAAATTCTGGCCTGCACTGTGAGATAGTTTGCAACAGCATGACTTCATTTTTACATGAAACAATATTCGGCGAATTGAAATTGTAGCTATTCTTCTTAGAGTACTCTTTTTTGTTTACTAAAGAAAAGTGTTTATTAAAATAAGTTAAAAATGTGTTTGCAAAGTTTTCATATTTTTTGTTAACATCTGAAGACTCGTAGACATTTGAAAACCTGTCATCACTTAGGTCGTTAATGAAGCTCTGTATAGATTCATCCGAATAAGTTCTAACTTTGTAAATACTTTTATTAATAGGTGTTAAAATAAAATTTTATATGTTAAACATTGTGCTGTATGATCCGAGATACCTGAGGATATAATTTGAGTTTGATATTCCCAGTGTAAATTAGAAATCATATGATCAATGCATGTTTTCGACTTATCCGTGATTCTGGTTGGGGTGTTTATCAAGAAATTAAGATTAAAAGAATTTACAAGATCTCTTAGTTGATTGCTCTGTGTATTGGTTTTTAAGATATCCACATTTAAATCGCCCACTATAAAAAATGTCTTACCAGATTCGGCTAATATAACCATAGCAGCATTTAATTTCTCTAGGAATAAATTGAAATTAATATAATCTGGCGGCCTATAGATGCATAAGATTAAAACTGAATTTTTATCGAGTTTTTGCCGAGTTTAATTTCGGCACTCTAGCGCAAGCCAAGCGATTTAGTTTTTTTATGGGCTTTCCATAAAAGTTCGATGAGACATATATTGCACTTCCATCATATTCTCTAGGAGGGCGACAGTATTTCGAAACCAGATTGAAGTTCTTCAAATTTATCACATCCAATTGATCATTCATTTGCCAATGTTCAGTTAGGCATAAAACAGAAATATTTCTAATTTCTTCTATTAAACAGATTAATTGATTTACACAATTTGATAGGCATTGAACGTTCTGGTGCAAAATATTGTAAATAACGGTGTTACTAATTATGCCTCGGTTTTTTAGGCAAATATACTCCGGCCAAATTTGTGGCTCTTTGATTCTCTCCAGGTCTGTTATGGGGACTGATACATTAAAAGAGGAGTATTCTTCGGGAAATCATCTTAATGCATTTAACATGTATGAAATCTCTGGATTTTAAATAACCTGTAAGATCTTCTTCAGATAAATTGGGTTCAAGCCTATAAACATGCAAGTGTTAATATTTTGTGGCACCTTTAATTGGAACGTCCATCCTGTTATTTCTTTTTCTTGTTCTTGGGAATTGCCATTCATTCATTTGAGTTTCCGTATTTTCGGTGTTATTTTGGCTGTTAATATTTCTATATTTATTCCGGTCCTGTATAGAGTTATCTGCGACCGGCTTTTTATTTTTATTCGAGTTGCTGAGCCGACTTCTGCACAACCTTGTGCGAGTTCGATGCGTGTTTGCCACAATTAGATTCATTATTAGACAAATTATTAGCATCCGTATCGTTTTTATCCGATAGAAATTGATTTTTGTTTGAAAATAATGTAATCAAATCTTTATTCGACTCGCGGAGTACACGTACTTCATTTTTTAGCTCTGAAATTGCCTTGTTTAACTGTTTAACTTCTTCATTCACTACTGTTTTAATTATCTCCGAAAATTCCGCACTTTTCAAGAAATTTAATATAGTCTCGTCTGTCCCTTTCGACCTTAGATCGGGCATTGTTGTTTTTAATTTTAATAGTTCTAATTTAATCACTTATTTTTACGTTTTAGTACGAGCGGCACACTACACATCCGTACTCTTCGATCGCAAAAATTTATGTTGAAATGGAATATAATATAACTAGATGGTATAATCGTTGCCCTCACTTTTAAAATCGAATAAAGTTGAGGACATTATCCAATAAAATTCTAATTACGATACGAAACAGGGTACATGTTATGCATGGGAGTACAGCCTGGGCATCATGTGACTCACACCCTATTTTGTATAATAAAAAAAATAATCCAAACAATATTTTTTATTTTTTACCAATGCGAGTCTTCGTCCTCCGGTAGTAGGAAAGTAACAACTAACAATTGTAGCACGACAATAGAGCATAACAGCCGATCATGGGAAATGCTCTCTGCACCGTAATAAGCACTCAAATGAAAATAAGTGCTCTAATACGATTTCCTCGTATTTATAAAGCGAGGTTTCTTCCTATTTAGTTTTATAAGAGAGGAAATTGTATATAATTTCGTTATCGACTCTCGGGTTTCTCCGATTGCGCCTCGATAAATAATTAATTGCGGCGAGCAATTACGATATTTGAATTTTAAATGAAGTCCACAACGAGAATCGCTTTTGAACGTGTAACAGAGCCCCGTTTAATGCCGGAAAAATTATGCTTTATTTGATGGATTTTTCCTCGATCTCAAATGTGAAACAATTTCGTTTGTAATGGTGTTATAAGTGCGTTTTATTTCATTAACCTCTTCAGGGACAAATTAATTTTGAACTTTCAAATCCTTTAAGAAACAATTGATATCTCGCCAGTAGAACCGGACAGGAGGTATCTGCAACTGTAGCAGCTTTCAGAGCTTGACATGAGATGGCAGTATTGAGGTAAATCAATTTTGTTTGAAGTTTGATTAATTAAATTAATTATGTTTCACCACGGGTTAAGTGAGAAATTAATTAATCGTATTTGTTTGAAGTGTTCGTCATTTTTTAAAACGTACACAAATGTGTTTCTGTCCCTGAATAGGTAAAGATAGATACACCGTAAAGGCGACATATATTGTCGAAACGTTGCAACTGTACAAGCAAAAATCTTCTAATCCAAAGTTCCCATGATCTGCTATACCCTATTGTTTTATAACGGTGTTAGCTGTTATAAATGTTTTGTCTGTTTCCGAAGTGCCCCCCAGGAGTGGCGCGCCGCATTCGATATTGTCAGGAAAGAGTACCCCTATGTAAACATATACATGGAACAAGTGGCTCGTTTAAAAAATACACAATGGTGTCTGTGGGACAACAATAAACCGCGATGTTTGTGTGCTGAAGATTGTGCATTGTCTGCACGTTTTCTAGTTTTTTTTTTTTTTTTAATTAAGTGCACGAAATAGAATGTATCGCTTACCTCTCAGTTTTTGTTCGTCGCCCAGTTGTCTCTCCAGACTATCCTTCACTTCCCTCTCGCGCAACACGTCCATCTTCAATTCAGCTGTAACAAGGTATTGATTCGATAACTATTCAGATTTAAATCAGACGAATACGTATTGTTCGATTCAATTAAAAAAAGCGTACGAGTACTCAACCCAAACAATATTTCGCTAATGTGATTCGGGATTTTTCTAACTTCTTTTTGAAAGATCAATTTTGCAATCATACGACTAACTGCTTTGATTAATTAATTAACCATCCTCTAGTTTCGTCACAATACGAGATTTTGTCACTTCAGATACTTGATTGAGGATTGTTAATTAATAAAATATCGCAGTTAGTTGTACCGTTGACAGTGACAGTGACAGATGTAGAAGTCACATTTACAATGTAAACTGGTAAGTGTAGGCTTTTTTTTATTGAATTGATCAGTACATTTATAAAATACAGGGAGTTGAATTGCAAAGCGGGCCATAGGGACTTCTGTAAAAACCAGTAAATGTACGCTTTTTAATAATCTTATTTTGTAATTTGTAAAAAAGGTGTTATCCGTTAAATGAATAAATAAAATAAAATAAAATAAATAAAATAAATAAATCAGTACACCAGTGACGGTTCACCGGTTTTTTTTTTTTCTGATACGGCCGAGGAACAAGAGGTGGTAATACAGATAGGTAGGGTCACGCAGCCAGCCGTCTCTGCAACTGACCCTACCTATCTGTATTACCACCTCTTGTACCAGAAAAAATCCCGCGAAACATCACTGCAGTACACTTATAATATACAGGGAATTGAATTGCAAAACGGGACATAGGGATTTACATGTAAAATTTTAAATGTATTAATATTCGCTCCCCTAATTATTTGACAGTATCGGCCTCCTTACATTATTTTTAAAGCTTTTTAAGCTGAATAATTTGGTACCTTACTCAATAGTTTCTGCAGAATATTTACCGAGATATTTGCAAAAAACTTTACAACTATTTTGAATTAAAAACAAAGGTTTGCCATGAAATCATAATGGCCGACATTTCATTTTGTTGTAAAAAGTGACAGTCGCTGTCACATTGCGATTTATTCTATACAAGAAAAAGTGTTCATAATTAAATGGTTTTACTCGGGCACTATTCAAGAACTATACGTGAATTTCCGCAGAAGTACTATTCATTGAGTGCTAAAAATAATGTAAGTAGACCGATACTATAAAATATTCAAGGGAGCCAGTTGTAACACATTTCCAATTTAGAAAGTAAAGAAGTAATCATTCAATTAAATAACTGGATAACCGTCAACTCGAGTTAGTAAATCATCCGCACTGTCGGTGTTATGATTCCCCACGAAATGCTAAGTAAATTCTAAGGCATTTCCGGAAATAATATTTTTCTTCCATCGACTCCGCGTAGTATAGTACTCTCGAGGGGTGGAGATAAAACTCCGTCCGTTTAAATTCTCCGAGGGTCTGAATAGTAAAACGCAGACTGCCGCAAATATACCTGTGTAAATTTCATTTTAATGGAATAATCGTTTGTGTAAATATTTGAATGTTTTTTTGATATTGAAATGCAAAGCCCACTCCTTATTTCCATCCTTTGTGTGAACAGCATTCGCGGAAATTTAATCAAAAAAATTAGAAAAACACCGGCGGCGACGGCGGCGGCGGCGAAATGCGCTTATTTTTCGAATCGATACGCTGAAGACGACGGCGAGGAGGAAGGGAAAACCCTCTCTTTTCAGCGCTGCTGAATGTGCACAATGTAAATAAAAGAATTATGATCGTTACGGAATGTTTTCCCTGATTTTTATGCCTTATTAAAATTTGGCTCTCGCGGGAAAAAATATGACTTCTTGTTAAACATTTTTTTCCACCTCCCCTCCTCCAGCTTTCTTATTGTATTTTAATTTTATAATACAGGAAGGAGGGGAGTTTATTTCGATTACCGAAGCCTTTATATCATTTTATTTAATAAAAGTTGTGGCAATTCTCCTTCTGGCTACTCATTTATTATGTTTCCTACCCTGCAGCAACGTCACATTATTAACTCGCCTAATTGGAAGGAGCGTCTCGCGGTTAACATCCATCGCAGATCTTCCATTCCCGTACGCCGATGGTGTTTAATTCGAAATTAATTATTTAATGCGCAATCAAAATATTAGTTTATCGAATGACGTTTGGTCTGAACTCGCAACTAAATTTAATTAAAACAATATTATCCGCAAATGTCATGTTATTACATATAATAATTGATTAAACTGTAATATGCTAGGTTGTTGATATTATTCACAAGTTTTATAATATTTATTCACAATCACTATAATAATATACAAATTTCTAACCTCATAAAAGTTCGGAAATTTGCATATCCCTGTAAAGACACACCTTTTGGTCGGCAAAAACATTTTGCGAACCTTTATTTCGAAGTGTAGAAATTGTCATATAATCGCACGATAAATGCAACACTTCAAAATGACACTAAGCTCCGTTCTCGTGCAATTATTTTAAAATCTAGTGAAGGGGATTCTTACAGTGAAATTGTTCAAATTTACTCAAAACCCATACAGAATTATAATTCCATGAAAAACCGGAAACACCCCATCCATAGATTTTGAGATAAATTCATGTGAACCGGAGCGCAATTTCTTAAATATCAGGAATTTGCATTGGTGACTCAAAAAAATATAAAAACAATTGCCATCGACTTAAAACTTTTCATATTTACTCAAAACCCATTCAGGATTATAATTCCATGAAAAACCGGAAACACCCCATCCATAGATTTTGAGATAAATTCATGTGAACCGGAGCGCAATTTCTTAAATATCAGGAATTTGCATCGGTGGCTCAAAAAAATATAAAAACAATTGCCATCGACTTAAAACTTTTCATATTTACTCAAAACCCATTCAGGCTTATAATTCCATGAAAAACTGGAAACACCCCATCCATAGATTTTGAGATAAATTCATGTGAACCGGAGCGCAATTTCTTAAATATCAGGAATTTGCATTGGTGACTCAAAAAAATATAAAAACAATTGCCATCGACTTAAAACTTTCCAGATTTACTCAAAACCCATTCAGGATTATAATTCCATGAAAAACCGGAAACACCCCATCCATAGATTTTGAGATAAATTCATGTGAACCGGAGCGCAATTTCTTAAATATCAGGAATTTGCATTGGTGACTCAAAAAAATATAAAAACAATTACCATCGACTTAAAACTTTCCAGATTTACTCAAAACCCATTCAGGATTATAATTCCAAGAAAAACCGGAAACACCCCATCCATAGATTTTGAGATAAATTCATGTGAACCGGAGCGCAATTTCTTAAATATCAGGAATTTGCATCGGTGGCTCAAAAATATATAAAAACAATTGCCATCGACTTAAAACTTTCCAGATTTACTCAAAACCCATTCAGGATTATAATTCCAAGAAAAACCGGAAACACCCCATCCATAGATTTTGAGATAAATTCATGTGAACCGGAGCGCAATTTCTTAAATATCAGGAATTTGCATCGGTGGCTCAAAAAAATATAAAAACAATTGCCATCGACTTAAAACTTTCCAGATTTACTCAAAACCCATTCAGGATTATAATTCCATGAAAAACCGGAAACACCCCATCCATAGATTTTGAGATAAATTCATGTGAACCGGAGCGCAATTTCTTAAATATCAGGAATTTGCATCGGTGGCTCAAAAAAATATAAAAACAATTGCCATCGACTTAAAACTTTCCAGATTTACTCAAAACCCATTCAGGATTATAATTCCATGAAAAACCGGAAACACCCCATCCATAGATTTTGAGATAAATTCATGTGAACCGGAGCGCAATTTCTTAAATATCAGGAATTTGCATTGGTGACTCAAAAAAATATAAAAACAATTACCATCGACTTAAAACTTTCCAGATTTACTCAAAACCCATTCAGGATTATAATTCCAAGAAAAACCGGAAACACCCCATCCATAGATTTTGAGATAAATTCATGTGAACCGGAGCGCAATTTCTTAAATATCAGGAATTTGCATTGGTGACTCAAAAAAATATAAAAACAATTGCCATCGACTTAAAACTTTTCATATTTACTCAAAACCCATTCAGGATTATAATTCCATGAAAAACCGGAAACACCCCATCCATAGATTTTGAGATAAATTCATGTGAACCGGAGCGCAATTTCTTAAATATCAGGAATTTGCATCGGTGGCTCAAAAAAATATAAAAACAATTGCCATCGACTTAAAACTTTTCATATTTACTCAAAACCCATTCAGGCTTATAATTCCATGAAAAACTGGAAACACCCCATCCATAGATTTTGAGATAAATTCATGTGAACCGGAGCGCAATTTCTTAAATATCAGGAATTTGCATTGGTGACTCAAAAAAATATAAAAACAATTGCCATCGACTTAAAACTTTTCATATTTACTCAAAACCCATTCAGGATTATAATTCCATGAAAAACCGGAAACACCCCATCCATAGATTTTGAGATAAATTCATGTGAACCGGAGCGCAATTTCTTAAATATCAGGAATTTGCATCGGTGGCTCAAAAAAATATAAAAACAATTGCCATCGACTTAAAACTTTCCAGATTTACTCAAAACCCATTCAGGATTATAATTCCATGAAAAACCGGAAACACCCCATCCATAGATTTTGAGATAAATTCATGTGAACCGGAGCGCAATTTCTTAAATATCAGGAATTTGCATTGGTGACTCAAAAAAATATAAAAACAATTACCATCGACTTAAAACTTTCCAGATTTACTCAAAACCCATTCAGGATTATAATTCCAAGAAAAACCGGAAACACCCCATCCATAGATTTTGAGATAAATTCATGTGAACCGGAGCGCAATTTCTTAAATATCAGGAATTTGCATCGGTGGCTCAAAAAAATATAAAAACAATTGCCATCGACTTAAAACTTTCCAGATTTACTCAAAACCCATTCAGGATTATAATTCCAAGAAAAACCGGAAACACCCCATCCATAGATTTTGAGATAAATTCATGTGAACCGGAGCGCAATTTCTTAAATATCAGGAATTTGCATCGGTGGCTCAAAAAAATATAAAAACAATTGCCATCGACTTAAAACTTTCCAGATTTACTCAAAACCCATTCAGGATTATAATTCCATGAAAAACCGGAAACACCCCATCCATAGATTTTGAGATAAATTCATGTGAACCGGAGCGCAATTTCTTAAATATCAGGAATTTGCATCGGTGGCTCAAAAAAATATAAAAACAATTGCCATCGACTTAAAACTTTCCAGATTTACTCAAAACCCATTCAGGATTATAATTCCATGAAAAACCGGAAACACCCCATCCATAGATTTTGAGATAAATTCATGTGAACCGGAGCGCAATTTCTTAAATATCAGGAATTTGCATTGGTGACTCAAAAAAATATAAAAACAATTACCATCGACTTAAAACTTTCCAGATTTACTCAAAACCCATTCAGGATTATAATTCCAAGAAAAACCGGAAACACCCCATCCATAGATTTTGAGATAAATTCATGTGAACCGGAGCGCAATTTCTTAAATATCAGGAATTTGCATTGGTGGCTCAAAAAAATATAAAAACAATTGCCATCGACTTAAAACTTTCCAGATTTACTCAAAACCCATTCAGGATTATAATTCCATGAAAAACTGGAAACACCCCATCCATAGATTTTGAGATAAATTCATGTGAACCGGAGCGCAATTTCTTAAATATCAGGAATTTGCATCGGTGGCTCAAAAAAATATAAAAACAATTGCCATCGACTTAAAACTTTCCAAATTTACTTAAAACCCATTCAGGATTATAATTCCATGAAAAACCGGAAACACGCCATCCATAGATTTTGAGATAAATTCATGTGAACCGGAGCGCAATTTCTTAAATATCAGGAATTTGCATCGGTGGCTCAAAAAAATATAAAAACAATTGCCATCGACTTAAAACTTTCCAGATTTACTCAAAACCCATTCAGGATTATAATTCCAAGAAAAACCGGAAACACCCCATCCATAGATTTTGAGATAAATTCATGTGAACCGGAGCGCAATTTCTTAAATATCAGGAATTTGCATTGGTGGCTCAAAAAAATATAAAAACAATTGCCATCGACTTAAAACTTTCCAGATTTACTCAAAACCCATTCAGGATTATAATTCCAAGAAAAACCGGAAACACCCCATCCATAGATTTTGAGATAAATTCATGTGAACCGGAGCGCAATTTCTTAAATATCAGGAATTTGCATCGGTGGCTCAAAAAAATATAAAAACAATCGCCATCGACTTAAAACTTTCCAGATTTACTCAAAACCCATTCAGGATTATAATTCCATGAAAAACCGGAAACACCCCATCCATAGATTTTGAGATAAATTCATGTGAACCGGAGCGCAATTTCTTAAATATCAGGAATTTGCATCGGTGGCTCAAAAAAATATAAAAACAATTGCCATCGACTTGAAACTTTCCAGATTTACTCAAAACCCATTCAGGATTATAATTCCATGAAAAACCGGAAACACCCCATCCATAGATTTTGAGATAAATTCATGTGAACCGGAGCGCAATTTCTTAAATATCAGGAATTTGCATCGGTGGCTCAAAAAAATATAAAAACAATTGCCATCGACTTGAAACTTTCCAGATTTACTCAAAACCCATTCAGGATTATAATTCCAAGAAAAACCGGAAACACCCCATCCATAGATTTTGAGATAAATTCATGTGAACCGGAGCGCAATTTCTTAAATATCAGGAATTTGCATTGGTGGCTCAAAAAAATATAAAAACAATTGCCATCGACTTGAAACTTTCCAGATTTACTCAAAACCCATTCAGGATTATAATTCCAAGAAAAACCGGAAACACCCCATCCATAGATTTTGAGATAAATTCATGTGAACCGGAGCGCAATTTCTTAAATATCAGGAATTTGCATCGGTGGCTCAAAAAAATATAAAAACAATTGCCATCGACTTGAAACTTTCCAGATTTACTCAAAACCCATTCAGGATTATAATTCCATGAAAAACCGGAAACACCCCATCCATAGATTTTGAGATAAATTCATGTGAACCGGAGCGCAATTTCTTAAATATCAGGAATTTGCATTGGTGGCTCAAAAAAATATAAAAACAATTGCCATCGACTTGAAACTTTCCAGATTTACTCAAAACCCATTCAGGATTATAATTCCATGAAAAACCGGAAACACCCCATCCATAGATTTTGAGATAAATTCATGTGAACCGGAGCGCAATTTCTTAAATATCAGGAATTTGCATCGGTGGCTCAAAAAAATATAAAAACAATTGCCATCGACTTAAAACTTTCCAAATTTACTTAAAACCCATTCAGGATTATAATTCCATGAAAAACCGGAAACACGCCATCCATAGATTTTGAGATAAATTCATGTGAACCGGAGCGCAATTTCTTAAATATCAGGAATTTGCATTGGTGGCTCAAAAAAATATAAAAACAATTGCCATCGACTTGAAACTTTCCAGATTTACTCAAAACCCATTCAGGATTATAATTCCAAGAAAAACCGGAAACACCCCATCCATAGATTTTGAGATAAATTCATGTGAACCGGAGCGCAATTTCTTAAATATCAGGAATTTGCATCGGTGGCTCAAAAAAATATAAAAACAATTGCCATCGACTTGAAACTTTCCAGATTTACTCAAAACCCATTCAGGATTATAATTCCATGAAAAACCGGAAACACCCCATCCATAGATTTTGAGATAAATTCATGTGAACCGGAGCGCAATTTCTTAAATATCAGGAATTTGCATCGGTGGCTCAAAAAAATATAAAAACAATTGCCATCGACTTAAAACTTTCCAAATTTACTTAAAACCCATTCAGGATTATAATTCCATGAAAAACCGGAAACACGCCATCCATAGATTTTGAGATAAATTCATGTGAACCGGAGCGCAATTTCTTAAATATCAGGAATTTGCATTGGTGGCTCAAAAAAATATAAAAACAATTGCCATCGACTTGAAACTTTCCAGATTTACTCAAAACCCATTCAGGATTATAATTCCAAGAAAAACCGGAAACACCCCATCCATAGATTTTGAGATAAATTCATGTGAACCGGAGCGCAATTTCTTAAATATCAGGAATTTGCATTGGTGACTCAAAAAAATATAAAAACAATTGCCATCGACTTGAAACTTTCCAGATTTACTCAAAACCCATTCAGGATTATAATTCCATGAAAAACCGGAAACACCCCATCCATAGATTTTGAGATAAATTCATGTGAACCGGAGCGCAATTTCTTAAATATCAGGAATTTGCATTGGTGGCTCAAAAAAATATAAAAACAATTGCCATCGACTTGAAACTTTCCAGATTTACTCAAAACCCATTCAGGATTATAATTCCATGAAAAACCGGAAACACCCCATCCATAGATTTTGAGATAAATTCATGTGAACCGGAGCGCAATTTCTTAAATATCAGGAATTTGCATTGGTGGCTCAAAAAAATATAAAAACAATTGCCATCGACTTGAAACTTTCCAGATTTACTCAAAACCCATTCAGGATTATAATTCCAAGAAAAACCGGAAACACCCCATCCATAGATTTTGAGATAAATTCATGTGAACCGGAGCGCAATTTCTTAAATATCAGGAATTTGCATCGGTGGCTCAAAAAAATATAAAAACAATTGCCATCGACTTGAAACTTTCCAGATTTACTCAAAACCCATTCAGGATTATAATTCCAAGAAAAACCGGAAACACCCCATCCATAGATTTTGAGATAAATTCATGTGAACCGGAGCGCAATTTCTTAAATATCAGGAATTTGCATCGGTGGCTCAAAAAAATATAAAAACAATTGCCATCGACTTAAAACTTTCCAAATTTACTTAAAACCCATTCAGGATTATAATTCCATGAAAAACCGGAAACACGCCATCCATAGATTTTGAGATAAATTCATGTGAATCGGAGCGCAATTTCTTAAATATCAGGAATTTGCATTGGTGGCTCAAAAAAATATAAAAACAATTGCCATCGACTTGAAACTTTCCAGATTTACTCAAAACCCATTCAGGATTATAATTCCAAGAAAAACCGGAAACACCCCATCCATAGATTTTGAGATAAATTCATGTGAACCGGAGCGCAATTTCTTAAATATCAGGAATTTGCATCGGTGGCTCAAAAAAATATAAAAACAATTGCCATCGACTTGAAACTTTCCAGATTTACTCAAAACCCATTCAGGATTATAATTCCATGAAAAACCGGAAACACCCCATCCATAGATTTTGAGATAAATTCATGTGAACCGGAGCGCAATTTCTTAAATATCAGGAATTTGCATCGGTGGCTCAAAAAAATATAAAAACAATTGCCATCGACTTAAAACTTTCCAAATTTACTTAAAACCCATTCAGGATTATAATTCCATGAAAAACCGGAAACACGCCATCCATAGATTTTGAGATAAATTCATGTGAATCGGAGCGCAATTTCTTAAATATCAGGAATTTGCATTGGTGGCTCAAAAAAATATAAAAACAATTGCCATCGACTTGAAACTTTCCAGATTTACTCAAAACCCATTCAGGATTATAATTCCAAGAAAAACCGGAAACACCCCATCCATAGATTTTGAGATAAATTCATGTGAATCGGAGCGCAATTTCTTAAATATCAGGAATTTGCATTGGTGGCTCAAAAAAATATAAAAACAATTGCCATCGACTTGAAACTTTCCAGATTTACTCAAAACCCATTCAGGATTATAATTCCAAGAAAAACCGGAAACACCCCATCCATAGATTTTGAGATAAATTCATGTGAATCGGAGCGCAATTTCTTAAATATCAGGAATTTGCATCGGTGGCTCAAAAAAATATAAAAACAATCGCCATCGACTTAAAACTTTCCAGATTTACTCAAAACCCATTCAGGATTATAATTCCAAGAAAAACCGGAAACACCCCATCCATAGATTTTGAGATAAATTCATGTGAACCGGAGCGCAATTTCTTAAATATCAGGAATTTGCATTGGTGGCTCAAAAAAATATAAAAACAATTGCCATCGACTTGAAACTTTCCAGATTTACTCAAAACCCATTCAGGATTATAATTCCATGAAAAACCGGAAACACCCCATCCATAGATTTTGAGATAAATTCATGTGAACCGGAGCGCAATTTCTTAAATATCAGGAATTTGCATTGGTGGCTCAAAAAAATATAAAAACAATTGCCATCGACTTGAAACTTTCCAGATTTACTCAAAACCCATTCAGGATTATAATTCCATGAAAAACCGGAAACACCCCATCCATAGATTTTGAGATAAATTCATGTGAACCGGAGCGCAATTTCTTAAATATCAGGAATTTGCATTGGTGGCTCAAAAAAATATAAAAACAATTGCCATCGACTTGAAACTTTCCAGATTTACTCAAAACCCATTCAGGATTATAATTCCAAGAAAAACCGGAAACACCCCATCCATAGATTTTGAGATAAATTCATGTGAACCGGAGCGCAATTTCTTAAATATCAGGAATTTGCATCGGTGGCTCAAAAAAATATAAAAACAATTGCCATCGACTTGAAACTTTCCAGATTTACTCAAAACCCATTCAGGATTATAATTCCATGAAAAACCGGAAACACCCCATCCATAGATTTTGAGATAAATTCATGTGAACCGGAGCGCAATTTCTTAAATATCAGGAATTTGCATCGGTGGCTCAAAAAAATATAAAAACAATTGCCATCGACTTAAAACTTTCCAAATTTACTTAAAACCCATTCAGGATTATAATTCCATGAAAAACCGGAAACACGCCATCCATAGATTTTGAGATAAATTCATGTGAACCGGAGCGCAATTTCTTAAATATCAGGAATTTGCATTGGTGGCTCAAAAAAATATAAAAACAATTGCCATCGACTTGAAACTTTCCAGATTTACTCAAAACCCATTCAGGATTATAATTCCAAGAAAAACCGGAAACACCCCATCCATAGATTTTGAGATAAATTCATGTGAACCGGAGCGCAATTTCTTAAATATCAGGAATTTGCATCGGTGGCTCAAAAAAATATAAAAACAATTGCCATCGACTTGAAACTTTCCAGATTTACTCAAAACCCATTCAGGATTATAATTCCATGAAAAACCGGAAACACCCCATCCATAGATTTTGAGATAAATTCATGTGAACCGGAGCGCAATTTCTTAAATATCAGGAATTTGCATCGGTGGCTCAAAAAAATATAAAAACAATTGCCATCGACTTAAAACTTTCCAAATTTACTTAAAACCCATTCAGGATTATAATTCCATGAAAAACCGGAAACACCCCATCCATAGATTTTGAGATAAATTCATGTGAATCGGAGCGCAATTTCTTAAATATCAGGAATTTGCATTGGTGGCTCAAAAAAATATAAAAACAATTGCCATCGACTTGAAACTTTCCAGATTTACTCAAAACCCATTCAGGATTATAATTCCAAGAAAAACCGGAAACACCCCATCCATAGATTTTGAGATAAATTCATGTGAACCGGAGCGCAATTTCTTAAATATCAGGAATTTGCATCGGTGGCTCAAAAAAATATAAAAACAATTGCCATCGACTTAAAACTTTCCAAATTTACTTAAAACCCATTCAGGATTATAATTCCATGAAAAACCGGAAACACCCCATCCATAGATTTTGAGATAAATTCATGTGAACCGGAGCGCAATTTCTTAAATATCAGGAATTTGCATCGGTGGCTCAAAAAAATATAAAAACAATTGCCATCGACTTGAAACTTTCCAGATTTACTCAAAACCCATTCAGGATTATAATTCCATGAAAAACCGGAAACACCCCATCCATAGATTTTGAGATAAATTCATGTGAACCGGAGCGCAATTTCTTAAATATCAGGAATTTGCATCGGTGGCTCAAAAAAATATAAAAACAATTGCCATCGACTTGAAACTTTCCAGATTTACTCAAAACCCATTCAGGATTATAATTCCAAGAAAAACCGGAAACACCCCATCCATAGATTTTGAGATAAATTCATGTGAACCGGAGCGCAATTTCTTAAATATCAGGAATTTGCATCGGTGGCTCAAAAAAATATAAAAACAATTGCCATCGACTTAAAACTTTCCAGATTTACTCAAAACCCATTCAGGATTATAATTCCATGAAAAACCGGAAACACCCCATCCATAGATTTTGAGATAAATTCATGTGAACCGGAGCGCAATTTCTTAAATATCAGGAATTTGCATCGGTGGCTCAAAAAAATATAAAAACAATTGCCATCGACTTAAAACTTTCCAAATTTACTTAAAACCCATTCAGGATTATAATTCCATGAAAAACCGGAAACACGCCATCCATAGATTTTGAGATAAATTCATGTGAATCGGAGCGCAATTTCTTAAATATCAGGAATTTGCATTGGTGGCTCAAAAAAATATAAAAACAATTGCCATCGACTTGAAACTTTCCAGATTTACTCAAAACCCATTCAGGATTATAATTCCAAGAAAAACCGGAAACACCCCATCCATAGATTTTGAGATAAATTCATGTGAACCGGAGCGCAATTTCTTAAATATCAGGAATTTGCATCGGTGGCTCAAAAAAATATAAAAACAATTGCCATCGACTTAAAACTTTCCAAATTTACTTAAAACCCATTCAGGATTATAATTCCATGAAAAACCGGAAACACGCCATCCATAGATTTTGAGATAAATTCATGTGAACCGGAGCGCAATTTCTTAAATATCAGGAATTTGCATCGGTGGCTCAAAAAAATATAAAAACAATTGCCATCGACTTAAAACTTTTCATATTTACTCAAAACCCATTCAGCATTATAATTCCATGAAAAACCGGAAACACCCCATCCATAGATTTTGAGATAAATTCATGTGAACCGGAGCGCAATTTCTTAAATATCAGGAATTTGCATCGGTGGCTCAAAAAAATATAAAAACAATTGCCATCGACTTAAAACTTTCCAAATTTACTTAAAACCCATTCAGGATTATAATTCCATGAAAAACCGGAAACACGCCATCCATAGATTTTGAGATAAATTCATGTGAACCGGAGCGCAATTTCTTAAATATCAGGAATTTGCATCGGTGGCTCAAAAAAATATAAAAACAATTGCCATCGACTTAAAACTTTTCATATTTACTCAAAACCCATTCAGCATTATAATTCCATGAAAAACCGGAAACACCCCATCCATAGATTTTGAGATAAATTCATGTGAACCGGAGCGCAATTTCTTAAATATCAGGAATTTGCATCGGTGGCTCAAAAAAATATAAAAACAATTGCCATCGACTTAAAACTTTCCAAATTTACTTAAAACCCATTCAGGATTATAATTCCATGAAAAACCGGAAACACGCCATCCATAGATTTTGAGATAAATTCATGTGAACCGGAGCGCAATTTCTTAAATATCAGGAATTTGCATTGGTGGCTCAAAAAAATATAAAAACAATTGCCATCGACTTGAAACTTTCCAGATTTACTCAAAACCCATTCAGGATTATAATTCCATGAAAAACCGGAAACACCCCATCCATAGATTTTGAGATAAATTCATGTGAACCGGAGCGCAATTTCTTAAATATCAGGAATTTGCATCGGTGGCTCAAAAAAATATAAAAACAATTGCCATCGACTTAAAACTTTCCAAATTTACTTAAAACCCATTCAGGATTATAATTCCATGAAAAACCGGAAACACGCCATCCATAGATTTTGAGATAAATTCATGTGAACCGGAGCGCAATTTCTTAAATATCAGGAATTTGCATCGGTGGCTCAAAAAAATATAAAAACAATTGCCATCGACTTAAAACTTTCCAGATTTACTCAAAACCCATTCAGGATTATAATTCCAAGAAAAACCGGAAACACCCCATCCATAGATTTTGAGATAAATTCATGTGAACCGGAGCGCAATTTCTTAAATATCAGGAATTTGCATTGGTGGCTCAAAAAAATATAAAAACAATTGCCATCGACTTAAAACTTTCCAGATTTACTCAAAACCCATTCAGGATTATAATTCCAAGAAAAACCGGAAACAACCCATCCATAGATTTTGAGATAAATTCATGTGAACCGGAGCGCAATTTCTTAAATATCAGGAATTTGCATCGGTGGCTCAAAAAAATATAAAAACAATCGCCATCGACTTAAAACTTTCCAGATTTACTCAAAACCCATTCAGGATTATAATTCCATGAAAAACCGGAAACACCCCATCCATAGATTTTGAGATAAATTCATGTGAACCGGAGCGCAATTTCTTAAATATCAGGAATTTGCATCGGTGGCTCAAAAAAATATAAAAACAATTGCCATCGACTTAAAACTTTTCATATTTACTCAAAACCCATTCAGCATTATAATTCCATGAAAAACCGGAAACACCCCATCCATAGATTTTGAGATAAATTCATGTGAACCGGAGCGCAATTTCTTAAATATCAGGAATTTGCATTGGTGACTCAAAAAAATATAAAAACAATTGCCATCGACTTAAAACTTTCCAGATTTACTCAAAACCCATTCAGGATTATAATTTTATGAAAAACCGCAAACACCTCATCCATAGATTTTGAGATTGTAATAAAATAAGAAGGAAGACTAGGCATTAAAACGTAACGATTTTATAATTTCAAAATTGACGGTGCGTATAAAAAAAATAAACTTTAAAGATAATTAAATAAAAGCGAAGGGCATTAAATATTTGGCGCGTTTTAAGGAGCGGTGGTGGAGGGGGGTTGGAAGAGATCCATTAAAAAACCGTTTCATTTATCATTTCCATTCTTTCTCCTTCGGGTTATTGTGCATGTTCGCGTTTCGATAACAAGTTTATTTCGGCGAGAGGAGGAGACGCGCCGCTGAAAAGAAAACAAATGCTAAAAGAATGATAATCTAAAATTTCCCTCTCCGAATTAGCGGAGTGAGTGCGGAGCGAAGCTAAATCTTTATCAACCACTGAAACGGGATGATTTATGGTCCGCGCATTCAGGGAAGAAGAAAGCAGTCAGCGGATTCGCGGTGTTTCGCGCGCGGTGCGGCCACAATGAATCAATTTCTTTCTATTACCAGAGGACGTCTTCATGGCATTCCGGGGAGTTGTAATTATATCGGTATAAATCTTTCCATCTTTCCGACCACCTGACAGTAGCGACGCGGGAGCCATTCGGATTAAGAAGGCGCCCTCCCGCCGCCGACTAATACACACGGGAAAACAGGATAACAATACCGAACACAAACACCCCCCATCCACATCTACCAGCACGCATTACCTTTTACAAACAGTTCGTTCATTCATGCATTGTGGAGAAAAAGAAAAACACCATTAGTTACTAATGTACGGGCATGCCTACAATATAAATATAAATTTACAGGCGCACGTCCAAATATTTTTTCTTCCTCCCTCGCCAGTTTATCGATTCCACTATAGCAATAATATTTTGATAGGAAATCATACAAACAATATTTTCAACAAATATAATGATGAAATATCAATTCTAGTTATAACTATCGTATGTTCATTAAAAAGAACCTCAAGTGTGCTATGATTTTTTTATTTAAAAAAATTTAAGTTGGCACCATATTAGGAATTGACATACAAAACGTCAGATCGTTCTAAAAGTCACAATTATTCCGTGGTCACAATGTTTTTAGTTGAAAGTTATTTCCGAAATGAGACTATTGAGTGTATTCATTCCACGCACCTTTGGCTGAGTTTCAGGAAGAATTTCCTAATGTTCCATTATTTAAGATGAATTTAAAAATACCGTAAACCGGTCAAACGTACTCAGGATGCTATTAACACAGCCCATAGAATTTTGGAAGGTGAACCTACGTCTTCTCTGCGTCGTTTATCACAGTAAATGAATTTATCGGTAGAGACACGCCGCAAGTAACATAACCTCAATATGTGTTACCAACTTAAATTTTTAAAAATAAAAATTCATGGCACACTTGAGGTTTTTTTTTAATGAACATATTTTATACTCAGAAGCGCAGAAGTTAGGTGTCGTGGAAAACTTCCAATATCATAATTGAAGCGAAGGATCTGCATGTGTGATTATTTCAAAATTTGGGCCTAGGATGTTTACAAATGAAAATTAGTAAATTTGTAAAGCCTGGACTTTTTTGCAATTGGTTTTCATTTTTAAGGTAACTTGGAAAATGTCCAACCTCAAAATTGAATCCAGTGTTTAAACCTAGATAGATTTCAATAGAATCATGAAACGTAATATATTTTCATTAAATTGGAAAAGGATCGAGAATGCTGCAACTGTTTTTGTATTTTTTTTTTTTGGGATTTGTAAATGTTCGACCTCAGAAGTGAACAAGAGTGAGATTATATGACGAATATAGGGTAATAATGTTTTTTTTAGATATTTCAAGTGTATTCTATTTTAGGGAAGTTTCAAAAGTTTCTGTTTTTAATTTTCTTAGTTGCTTAAGTGTGATTATTTTTAAATCTAAAGTAGGGATGTTTTCCTTTTTTTATAGATCTATAAAGTGGAATATATTTTAAGTGATTTTAAGAGTTTGGAGTTTGTTTCAATTGTTTTTATATATTTTTTTTTTGTGGCGAAAATGTTCAACCTCAAGTGTGATTATTTTATAGGTTTTTGATGAAGCTCTGTTCTTAGTAAATATGAAAAAGTTTTGAGGTTTTTTACGATTATTTTTCTATATAAAAAAAGGCGTGGAGTAAGATGCCATCGCGTTTGGACGAAGAAAGTGTACAGTTTTGAGGACTCTTTCAGAATCTGGGGCTACGGGCGCCCACTATTAAATCCGCCTCTGATTGTACTGAAGGAAGGCTTAAGTGTTAAAATTATTCAAAGTAACAAAATGTATTATACAAGGCTGGTGACCCAAAAAAATAATAACATTCTTTTTCCGCCTACCTTTTCTGAAAATTCATTTTTCGGCCCTAAAATGCGAGAGGAAAAAAGTGAAGAGTTAATCACAATCCCCAAACTGTCAAACCCTCCACAGAGTTTCTGTTAACAGGGGCGGCTCGTTATATAGAACCACGGAGCCATGGCACTACCTGAGACTCAAGCTCAGCAAGAATTTTTAACTGTTTCTTAAAAAAAAACTTTTTAAATGTTAAACAACACCTGTACACCGCGTGGAAGTTCCACATTAATTTCAATAGATGGTTAAAATTTTGACAAACTATTTCTGAATAATGTGTTTTTACAAATTTCCAAAGAAAGCAATCGCAAGTTTACCACAACAAAATTGGTTGCACTAAATATTTGATAAGCGAAAAGCGCTTTTTTTTTAGAAATTCCCATGTGAATTGCACATTTCTTGCAACAGGTGGTTGGAATTTTGACAGACTAATTTTGAATAATGTGTCTACGAATTTCCAAAGAAAATTATCGCAAGTTCACCACAACAAAAATGTTTGCACTAGAAAGCAAATTTTGATGACAAAAAAAGCGCATTTTTCAGAAATTCAAATGCAAATTCTACATTTATTGCACCACATGGTTGAATTTTTGACAGACTAAATTTGAATAATGTGTCTACGAATTTCCAAAGAAAATTATCGCAAGTTTACCACAACAAAAATGGTTGCATTAAAAAGCAAATTTTGATGACCAAAAAAGCGCATTTTTCAGATATTCAAATGCAAATTCTACATTTATTGCAACAGATAGTTGAAATTTTGACAGACTAATTTTGAATAATGTGCTTTCTTCCAAAGAAAATAATTTTCTTCTAAATTTTCGATTTTTTGGTCCGCAATTTTGATTTTTAGGATCGAATTTTTGGTCAAAGTCTTTAAATTTTTAATCCTATATTTTAGATTTTTTTAACATAAATAATAGCTTTTTATACGCAACTTTTTTAATTTATTTGCCGATATTTTCAAGTACAGTTTCTGATTTCTTGCCCTTCATTTTAGTTTTTTTTAACTTGAATTATTCTTTTTTAAGGCCGACTTTTTTTACTTTTTGGTTACTTTTTGACTACCGTTTTCGAGTTTCTGGTCGGCAACTTATTTTGGGCTAAAGAGTTATTTTGGGAGCTGAAAATGGCAAATTATTTTCATTTTCCTTGATTTTTCAATTTTTGTGTTTATATTTTGACCAGCATTTTTTATTTTTTTGGCCTATATTTTAGATATTTGACCTGTATTTTTCATTTTTTCGTTCCAAATTTTAGAGTTTTTGCCCGAAATATTCTTTATTTTGGTTAAACTTTTTGATTTTTTTTTTGTTGAAATTTTCAGATTTTTTGTCTGCATTTTTTTTAACTGCGAATTTTTGATATTTGTGTAAATTTTCAAATTTTTGTGCTTATATTTCAGTTTTTAACCTTAATTAAGAGCAAATAGTGATTAATTTTTTACAATTTTTCAAAACATTGAGCGCAAATTTCATTCACTAAAGAGCAAATTTTCAGTTTTTTCCTTTGTTTTCTGGGGCTAATCACCCAGAATTTTCAATCTTTTTGTTTTAATTTGTTATTGTTAAGCCCGGATTTTGATATACTGGTCTGAATTTTTGATGTTTTAGCCTAAATTTTCTTCTAAATTTTCGATTTGTTTGTTAGAATTTTCGATTTTTTTGGTCCGCAATTTTCAGGATCGAAAATTTTTAATTTTTTATCCTATATTTTAGATTTTTTTAACCTACATTATTGATATTGATTTTTATACGCGACTTTTTTTATTTTTTTGCCGATATTTTCAAGTTTTTTTTTATGGTTTTTGATTTCCTACCCTTCATTTTAGATTTTTTAACTTGAATTATTATTTTTTATGGGCGATTTTTTTTTACTTTTAGGTTACTTTTTGACTAAAATCAATTAAATTTAATTTTTTCTAGAAAAATTTTTTTTTTGTTGTTTTTCAAGTCTGAATCCATTCTATATATTTATATTCTATAAAATTTTGTTGTGGGACTTCCAGGAACTGAGGTTTTCGAGTTTCTGGTCGCCAACTTATTTTGAGCTAATGAGTAATTTTGGGGGCTGAAAATGGCAAATTATTTTTGTTTTCCTTGATGTTTCAATATTTTGGTTTGCATTTTTTATTTTTAGAACAGCATTTTTTAATTTTTTGCCTATATTTTAAATCTATTTTAGACCAGTTTTTTCATTTCTTCGTTTCAAATTTTAGAGTTTTTTTAACGTGATTGGGTTTCATGTGCAAATTTTGGATTTTTTTGCCGGTATTTAATTAGTATAATTTGTCATTTCCATCTTTCATAATTTTGACGTTTCTAACACCAGTATCATACGATACAATACATTGCAAAAGTGGCTCTACTATTAACGTATTCCACGAGCCGCCACTGTCTGTTAATACATATATTTTTAGAGGCGGCAGAAAACAATTGTAAAACACTCGTTTTTGTTCCAATAATTGGAGGGTAGAATAGGGTCCACCTACAGCCTCACTGGTCTTTCCCGCAAAAATTAAGTCAGGCTTTTTTCCAAATTGTTAAATCTCACCAAAAGTTTTTATATTTTTGCTTCTTTAATTAAAAAAAATTATAACTTTTTTAAAAAGTTATTCAAATCAAAAATATAAATGAATTGTGTTAAATCAATCATACATCTATAAATTTGAAAGTTTTTGGAATTTTCTGAGCACCCTGTATATTTTTTCCACATTGTTAAATCTGACTTTTTGCTTCTTTAATTAGAAAGAATCACAACTTTTTTAAAAAGTGATTCAAATTGAAAATATAAATGGATTGTGTTAAATCAATGATACATCTATAAATTGGAGAGTTTTTGGAATTTTCTAAGCACCCTGTATATTTTTTAAACCTCACCAAAACAATTCATATTTTAGTATCTTTAATTTAAAAAAATCACAACTTTCTTAAAAAGTGATTCAAATTGAAAATATAAATGAATTTTGTTAAATCAATCATAAATCTATAAATTATAAAGTTTCTGGAATTTTCTGAGGACCCTGTATATTTTTTCCACATTGTTAAATCTCACCAAAAGTTTTTAAACTTTTGCATCTTTAATTTAAAAAAATCACAACTTTCTTAAAAAGTGATGCAAATTGAAAATATAAATGAATTTTGTTAAATCAATCATAAATCTATAAATTATAAAGTTTCTGGAGTTTTCTGAGGACCCTGTATATTTTTTCCACATTGTTAAATCTCACCAAAAGTTTTTAAACTTTTGCATCTTTAATTTAAAAAAATCACAACTTTCTTAAAAAGTGATTCAAATTGAAAATTAAGTCAGGAGGTTATATTTTCTATTAATGGCAATAAAAAGATCGCAATTGAACATTTGAAGGATACCGAGAGCTATTTCCGGTGTTTTGGGTGATTATTTCTCGTTGCATCCGTTTGGAAAAAATATATATTCATTCGGAGGCAAAAAATGGTTTTACGGCGGAGTTTGGCGAAACGACTCTCTTTTGTAAGTTGACTCTTTGAATCGACTCATTCCTGAGTTATCGATCTCTAGTTGTCATGGTGCAGGACTAGAATTAAGGGGGTAAGTGCCTCGCGCCAAAGTTAGACCAGAATGGTCTAATAGAAAATGATAATCGCCACAATCCTGGGCCTGAAATTTTACCGAATACGTAAATGTGTTTGTGCACGCCTCCAGGGTTGATACAATATGTTTCATGCAGGTGGCGTTCATTACAACGGCGAAAATGAAGCAAATTCGTGTTTGTAGAGGTGCAGCTCTTACGTTTTTGCGACTTTATTTGATAACTAATGACAATTTGATTACGTACATATTGTTTTCAAAGGTATAAACTATTTTTCTATAGCATTACATTTTTAATTCTTTTCAGAGAAAAGCTCCAGATATCCATCCAATATTGGTAATTTTCAGGATAAATTATACAGTTTGTCTGATGATTAAAAAAAAATCAAATTCTATAGACGAATCGTTTAACCCTTTCTCTCCAAGTGTGCAAAATATCATTTTTTTAATATTTGATATTAACTTCAGAATTATGTATATGCTGACCATCAAAAATGCATCGATTTTCTACGCGGCACTTACCCCCTTAAGAAGAATTTTAATTTCAACAATTTAACCCGTCCCCAGAATTACATAACACGAATATAAATAATAAAGATAAAAGCCGTTGGCCAACTTGATACAATATTAATAATTTTTCCGGCGTGTGCGTGCCCCTCGATGATGTGCCTCGTGTGTACAATAACACAACTTTATATGAGGCGCGTTCCGGAATGACGCGACGACAAAGAATATAAAATCATATTAGATCTCTTAGCTTTACGAGAGATATCCACAATAAGTTAGAGTTCCAATTTGCATATGTAACTACGTGTGTCGTGCAATCTTCCTAAACAAAACCCACTTCGCCCCTCCGACGACAACGAGAACAACGTCTTTTTATCTCTGTGTTTATGCACGGCATATTTTATTGCCTAACTGGAATTGATGGAAATTATAATCCGCCGCAAGAAGTACATGTCGAAAGGGAGGCGGCGCGCGGTTGAATTTTAAACAGTTGATGTGTGAAAGTTTTCGTGCAAAACTTTTATGAATAAGTAAATTGCAATTTCATCTCCGAGTGCAGTTATAAATATGACCGTAATAAGATTTGGAATCTAAAACTTTGGCATTAAAAAAAAATCTAATTAGGCACGTCGCGGAGAGATATCAATTACACCTAATGTCACCATTAACTAAATTATTCACATTTAATTGGATCCACTCATCAAAAAAGTTGCGGGCGACTTCTGTTACGAATTATTAAATATTCAGAAATTCCTTGCGGCCGAGGTCTCATTTTGTTTTAGTGTTATGGCCTCCGGTGCATATTGTATCTTTCTCCTTAAGCAGCGCCGATATTCGTCTTTAAAAACCGTGAGTTATAAAAGCCAAGGGGTGGCGGGGGACGGGGGGTGAGACCCGAGATTAGCTATTGTTCTCAGGTCGGAGGGTGATAAGAGACAGGGTGAATAAAAAATCGGCTTATTGCTAATATCTAAGCCACAATTATAGCGGCTTCCGGGCGGGAAAGAGAGAGGATACGCCTCGGATTTTTTAAAACCCCTACCAATTTAATGCCCTCTCTCCCCCCAAATTGCCGTATTCCGTTATTATTTTTTATTTTATTGCTAATTGCCGCTGGAAATTTTTACATGCGCCATTTAAGCTCGGCCGGCGTATTAAAGTGCCCACAGAGGATGAAAATGCGTCTGCACGTTTCAATTTTTAAAAGGAACGGTTTTGCTGTAAAATCACTCAAAAAGTAGAAATGATGGAATTTCAGACTTTGACGTCATCTGAAAGGGTGATTTGTTTACTGTGTATACAACAAGTTTGGTGGTAATCTTTTGAGGAAATTTGAAATAATTGTGTATTTGAAGGAAAATCACCAAAATGAATTTCAGTCAAAATAACTCAAAAACTATAAATGAAATAATTTTAGATTTTGACGTCATTTGGAATAAGGGCTTGTTTGCTATACAATAAATTTGGTGGCAATGTCTTGAAGAAATTTAAAGTAATTAAATTAAATATGAATTTGAAGAAAAATCAAAGTCAAAATAACTGAAAATCAGAAATAATCCTTTTCCAAATTCTGAAACAATCACACTTGAACGCAACACAACGTTTCATTTTTAGGAGTCAATATGAATTTTAGTTTATTAATGTACATGTTATGAAAATAAAGGTCCATTATTATTATGAAATTACAAAATAATTGCACTTAAACACAACGAATCTCACTTTTAAGTTGCACAACTTTAAAGTCGGTATGAAAATTTATAAAATAACTGCCACAAAGTTTAGAGTCAATGAGATGAAGTTATAGATATATTAATACGAAGAAAATTCGAAAATTATCAAATAATAATCATTTCAAAATATTATAGAGTTAACTCCGTATCCATTCTATTTTATGATTTTATAAAAATTAGCAATAATTATTAATATATAAACGCGTAAGCCCTACAATCACGTTTTTTTACAATATTTTCGAAACGCTTATAGATAGCGATTTGAAATTTTCATTAAAAATAATTCAAGAAATATACCATTTAAATTTCAACCCTCTAAAACCACCCATTAAAAAAGGGTTGCCAACCCATCAAAAGAATAAAAATGATAAATTTTATTCTTTTTCCCGAAAGCCGGAAATATCCTCTAAAGGCCCGTGAAAACCGCGATTTTCCAACTCATGGTGAATTTTTGAAAATCGATTTTTCGCGATGCAGATGTTCGCGCTATACCTATCTCCTCCAAGGATTTTTGAGTTGGAGGATTCAAATACGGCTCAAAAAATCCCCAATGCATCGAGACACAACGTTTGCTGTCGCACGTTCCCGTAAAAAAAATTCGTTACAACCCCTCAAGCGTTTTTCTAAAAAATCACATTTCGGACGCTTCCGGAAAAAAGGGCGCGCTTCCCATTATGGTCACGACTCCGAATTTCATAGAGTTCTGTAGAACTAACTCCCCTCTACATTTTTTGTCTCTTACGAATTTTTGCACCCCCGAGGAGTTATTCAAAGAAAACCACCTCCGATTTCAATAAAAAAATTCTATAGCGGCCATTTTTAGAAATTTAACCATTCGGAATTGCATTTTGCGCCGAAAAGGTAAGGGCTATATTTTTCGTGGGGCGCAGTTTAATTGCTTAATTTTAATAGGCCACGCACCGGTTTTTTTGCTCAATTTTAATGGACTACGCACGGACGATGGCGCAGCGCAGCGGAGCCGTCGTACGTCATCAGTTACTTTGGTTAATTTTAATAGGCTACCCATAGACGACGGCGCAGCGCAGCGGAGCCGTCGTTCGTCACCGGTTTTGTGCTCAAATTTAATAGGTCACCAGTTAATTTTCTTAATTTTATATTTCACTATTTCACACAAAGAACACAATTTCACATACAGCAACTTAAGCTTGAAAAACTAGTTACTATCTAATCGCACTAGAACACAAGTTGTCTCATTTTCGGGTTGTACCTATTTCAAGTTATTCAATAAAGTGGTGCCAAAAACTTCAAAATTTACTCAAAATTAATTCTACTTTATATTTCAATAAAAATTGGCAATTGAATTTTTCCGGAATTACGAAATAATCGTACTTTAACACAATGTGTCATATTTGCAAATTGCACAACTTTCAGGATGGTGAAAAAAAAAATGAAAAACCAATTGCCACAATCTTCAAACTTTCAAAATTACCTCTCCATTAATGCTACTAAATGATTTTGTATCAATCTGCCATGATTCCTTTCTAAAATTCCGAAATATTCGCGATTGAACACTGTGTCTCGTTTTCACGTTGCACAACTTTCAAGCTGATCAAAAAATAAGAAAGCACCTTGCACAAATTTGAACCTTCAAAATAATATCTTTAATAATAAACATTTGAAATTACCAATTTCTGAAATTATCACATATTTCAAGTTGGGTCAAAAAATGGCTCTTAAAAGTTTGTGCCATTTTTGGCACATTCGCTCTAAAATATTTACTTTAAATAATTTCATGAAAACATAAAATTACTGTAATTTCGAAATAATCAAAATAGTTGATCAGTTGATAAAAAAAAAAAATTAAAACAACTGCCACAAATTTAGAACTTTTATAATTACCTCCCAATTAATTGTACATTATAATTATGTAAATATCTGGAATTAATCTTTCCTAAAATTCCGAAATAATCGCACTTGAAGATTGAATTTTAAAATTTTTTGACCAACTTGAAAGTTGCGGATTTCGAGTTGATCAAAAAATAAAAAAATAACTGCCGCCAATTTAAAACTTTTAGAATTACCTCCCCAATATTTGTACATTATGATTATGTAAAAATTTGGAATAAATCTTTTCTGAAACTTCAAAATAATTGCTGTTTTATTAGGAACATCATCAATTATTGAAGGATATATTATTTATCGATCAATAAAGTTGATTACCGTGATTGAATTATCTCTTACGGTTAAGCAAAATTTTCGTTATGCGAGATTGAGTACAATCAGTGACGACTCTCTAGGTGACTCATGGTACGGCCGAGGTAGCAGATAGGTATCGGTTGCAGAGATCTGTATTACCACCTCTGCTACCTCGGCCGTACCATAAGTCACCCCGTGAGCCGTGACTGATTGTACTTGATCTCGCATGACGAAAATTTTGCTTAACCTTAAACCTATAGTTTGATTAAATTGTCTTTACAATTATGGCAATCGATTAATAATAATAATAATATTTATTTGTGCTACTAACATAGTTTTACACACGTCAGAATAAATAATAATAATAATAAAATTATTTAAAGTTCGATTTTTTTAATCCGATTGCATAAAAATTATTACAAATTTGAACTTAAATATTTTTGTTATTAGGCAAAACAAAGTTACCAAATTTTGTAATGGTATTGCTTCCGGATAGAAGCATTGGTAGTATAAATTTCAGATTTTTACTGTGTACCCCACTGGAGATACAGCTTTAGAAAAATACGGATTTTGTTGAAAATGCCTATTTTCACCAGCGAAAAAAAAAATATAAGGGTTTAAAACACTTCAGATTTTTTGCCACAGGTAAAATCTATTGTTACTATTGTACTTGCAAACTAAATTTGGCAGGATCGAATGATGAAAAAAAAAATGAAAATCTCGATGGTAAATTTGAGGGCCAATAAATTTGAAAAACATATCAAATAATGAAAATTCAACCAAAATATTCACCACTTAAATCTGGGTTGGGAGATTTTCAAATTTTGAAATTTGCTCAATTCGAAAAATTGTTATACCACTTTGCGCAAATGCTTGTAATCACAAAAATGTACATATTTCAAGCTCCATCTGGGGACATATCTGCCACGCGGCAACTTTTTTTTTCTTTCTAAAATTAGTTTTGTACTCTAGATACATGTGTAAATATCTGTGCAAAATATAAAACAAAATAAAAATGGGGCAGCACAACCTTTTGTTTTCAAATGTTTACAGTGGGCCGATTTCTATGCACGCAAGTTTATATCCTTCAAGAACTGTTGCTGAGCCGTCATTGAGTACAATACTAATAATATGCAGGTTTGCCCGTTATTCGCCCATCTTTCATTGAAAATTTTTAAGCCACGTTAAAACTTTGAAATTGAGTTGTAAACTCGAAACACGTGTCCGGCAAACTGTTAATGATAAAAAAACATGGAAATAAACAACTGCTTTAATTCTAATAACCGTGTGAAATACCAGTTCCATTAAGAAAGCAGCGTGTGAAGAATTTATTTCATTGTTTATATGTATGACGATGAATATTAGTAAAATATGTAAATGTGTATAAATTCAATACAAAAATTGAAAACTTTTCTTAATTTTTCAAGTTGCTCTTTTCAACAAGAACTATCATGAGTTCGTCATAATAATAAATAAATATATAAATAATCAAGGTTAATTAAAATAATGCACGAAAGTAGTATTTTGTTGTTTTTTAGAATATTTTAAGCAATGTTAAAGATAACGAAATGTTCAACACTTTTCATTTTTAAATGTTGTTGCTAAATAATTAATTACAAAATTTAAAAATTTTGTCTATAATTATAATAACTCTAAGATGTACATAAAATTTGTAGAAAAGGCCAAAATGAACAACCTCTAGTTTTTCGAAATCTTTTGAAAATAAATCCAACACAGGTTGGAAGAACACGTGATACGTAATAATAAATAAATAATTAAGAAAATTAAAATAATGCACAAGCAGTCGGCAAGAAAAACAATGTTAAAACATGCGAATAAATCAATAAATTAAATACACGCTACATATAAAAATATACATAATAAACAAAAATATTTAATAAGTATACAAAACAAATCAATATTACAACTGTAAGCCATTATGCCATATTTCTATCTTCAATACAAAAAAATTAAAAAGGCATGATATAATTTCTTTAGCAGAAAAGTACTTCAAAGTGAGTCGAAACCAATTGATGCTTATAGTATGCTACGCGCTTGTTTAAACGCTTATAAAAAAAATTATAGGTTATGTTTACACTTCACACCCGTTGCAACAGGTAGATGTATTACATATTAACCTCAATTCGTGATCCGGTACATATCGAAGATTTTTAGTATACAATAAGGCATTGGAGCGTTTCAGTTGTCCCATGAATTTTCGCATTTGCCATGTTCCAAGTACAGTCAGCATCCTGCTGCGAAGTTCTTTTATTTGGATTCAAGTAACTGTCAATTGTACATTTTCATTTGCTTTTTGGCCTGTAGATGCATAACTCGTGAACGGTTGAAGATAATGAAAAAAATGGTGATGTGGCCATCATGTTACTTTCTCCGACTTGATGGTATCATTTATATTTACGCTTTCATGGTTTATTTTCAATTTTAATCATATTTTAAATGTACATCGAGCGGATGAAACTGACGTTTAAAACGTCAAAATTATGAAAGATGGAAAAATTATACTTCAAATTCAAAAACTCAGTTTACTCAAAAACTAAAGGGATTTCGAAAAAAACTTATTCTTTATAAGTTGTTCATTTCAGCATTCTCTACAATTATTATTAACAAAAATTTGCTGTAACTATTATCGTTTTATAATTATAAACCAAAAATTTAAAACAAATTATATTTTTTTTTCTCGAATAAAAATGATTTTATGAAAAATGTTTTGAAGAAAAAGATGTTCATTTCTTTGTTGTCTTCGATTTTTGTGATATTTTTCATACAAAAAACAAAAAACAGTTAAGGTAAACACCCACTTCCGGTGTACGAAATTTTACCAAAAGCTTTTCAGTTCTTCAGATTATCAAATAAAACGTATGTTCAAAGTTTCATATCAATTACTCTATTAGTTTTTGAGATACAGACACACACACACACACACACAGACACAATTTTTTTTTTTCAAGAAATTGTTGAAATGGCATCTAGGGACCCCAAAACGGATATTTCCGCAAAAAAAAATTTTTGGAAAAAAAATCACGATCACAATAGTTTCTCGTACTTTGTAACGGAGAAAGTAAAAATGATTTCAAATTCTTATTCTCTGGCTTATCTCAATGCCAATTCGATAAGAAAACAGTATTTGGTTTCATTTGTTTTTGACATACAGGTGATTATTTCGTGAACGGTTGCAGATAGTTGATCATTCCGGTACTCAGATTGTCAAATAAAGCTTCGGTTAAAAGTTTTGTTTAAAAATTTCTATTAATTTTTGAGGTATGATGCCCACAGGCAGAGAGACTCTTTTCAAGAACATAAGAGTTGTGGCGTTGGGCGGTTTTTATCCAACACCCCATATATTGTTGCTTTATTCATTAAATTATCTGAACAAATACAATTCGTGGTTAAATTTCTGCAGGCACTCGTTATTTCATCCCAGATTTCTCGCATGAATTGCTAAAGCGTTCGTGGATTTTTCCATATGAATTCATTTTCCAAATTTCTATCGATTCTACAACTCTTGCAAAATAAATTTCGACTAAATTATTGTATATTAGTTCCGAAAAAAAATCTGTTTTTAAAATATATGTTAAATCGCCCCAGGGTTTTTAAACTTGAAACTGCGCGACGGGATTTTGATTCGGCTCCCGAAGGTAACTTTTTTATGCGGATTTCGAAATCTTATCAACGCGCCTTCTACGCTTGACCGATTGATAACGATACCGGAACAGTCTGCAAGTCGCTGTCGCGACGAATGTGCGGTTTGCGTTGATAGATTTTTTCCAAAAAGATTGTAGAAAAATCAAAAGTGTTTAAGTCGCGAGTTCTCGTTGCTTTTATCGAACTAAGTGAGCTGTGTTTGTGCGGTACTATTTGTGACGGGTTTACAGGATTTAATAATCATTTAATTGTAACTGCTACAGTTTCCATTTTGTGTTTTGCTTTTATATAAAAAAAAACGAAGATGTTAAACCCTGGAAATTTGTGTGTTATCGGGATTTTCGGTTCCATTCCGTTCCATCCATCCCGAAGGAAGAAGGTGGAATTTCTTCACGGGATGTTCAAAGCATATTTTTAGCAAGTCTCAAGAAGAGTAAAGGTATGTTCCTTTAAGCCGAGAGAAAGTGCGTTTTCTTTATTTATTCCGCGCGTCGGGTTCGGTAGAGAAAATGGGTTCGAGTAGTATAGGACGTATACAGGGTGTCTCGTTCCGACTGTGCCAAACAAAAACAAAATATAGATAATGTTATTCTGAGCAGAAAAATTCAAATAAACATATATCCGATTTCTTACCGTTATCGAGATAAATAATTTTCAAAATTTCAAAATCCATCCAAAATTAATTGACATACTTTTAAAACAATTAACATATCGCAACTGGAAAGAAAATAGCAACACTAAAAATTTAAATAGAGGAAATTAAAAGTGCATTTGATGATAATACAGTTTTCTGTAAGTCTCACAAATAATTTTCATGAACAAAATTAAATTAAATTTAATCGTTTTTCGGCATTTGTAGTCGATGTGAGAGCTATCCACGTCAAAAGAAATTTTGCTTGCCTCAGTTTCTGTAAGTCTCACAAATAATTTTTATGAACAAATAGTGTTTAGAATGAGATTCTAGACTTGAAAATATACAAAAATACATTTTTGAAGAGAAATTAAATTTAATCGTTTTTCGGCGTTTCCAGCAGTTGTACGAACGATTTACATCAAAAGAAATTTTGCTTGTCTCAGTTTCTGTAAGTCTTACAAATAATTTTTATAACCAAATAGTGTTCAGAATGCGATTCTGGACTTGAAAATATACAAAAATAAATTTTTGAAGAGAATTTAAATTTAATCGCTTTTCGGCATTTCATCTCCACTGGAATTAGCTTGACAATTTTAAAATCCATCCATTATTACAAGCTGTCTTAATATCTTTTAAATTATTAGGTATATTATTTCTTCTTTTGGTGATAACGTCATTAGATTTTAAACATTTCCAAATATTTGCTTTATTACTGTTAATAACAAATTCAAAGTATGCTTTCTTCTCTCTTGTTCTAGCAGATTTTTCACTGTTACGTAATTGTTTATAATAATAATAATACGCAAAAGTCAGCTGGACTCTTGGATTTTCTAAAATATTTATAGCTAATGTCACGTGTATTCATCATGTCTTTAATAGTAGTAGTCAGTGGCGGCTCGTGGAACATATTGATGGTAGAGCTATTTATACAATACACCCCTTCCCCCCCTTTTTTTGAAGAAACAAAGAACCATTTATCTTCCTAGACCAATCGAATATTTTGGCCAAAAAATCCAAAATTTGGAACAAAACTAAAATATCGGCCAAAAAATCAAAAATCCTGGTTTAAAAATAAAAATGCTGACCAAAAAATTGAAAATACAAGCAAAAGAAAAATAATTTGCCATTTTCAGCCCCAAAAATAACTGTTTTAGCTTAAAAAAAGTTCGAAAGTTATAGCAAAAATCAAAATAATAAAAAAAATCGCATAATAAAATCAATAATTCAAGTTAAAAAAATCTAAAATACAGGACAAAAAAATAAAAAACCAAGACCAAAAATCTAAAATTCGTACCCAAAAATCAAAGGGGTAGACCAAAAAATCAAAATTTTTAACAAACGAATCGAAATTTTAAGTCGAAATAAAGAAAATTTCAGCCAAAAGACCAAAAATTAAAACCAAATCAATCGAAAATACAAAATAAAGGTCAAAAAAGTAGGGCCTGAAAACGTGAAAATTTAGACAAAATATCGAAAACTCGGGCGTAAAGATAAAAAATGCAGACAAAAATCTAAAATTTCTACAAACCAATCGAAATAAAAAATATTTAGACCAAAAAATAAAGAGATCTAGAATATAGCGTAAAACAGTAAACATTTAAACAAAACATCGAAAACTGATAAAAATTGCAGACAAAAAAAAATCAAAAATTTCTACAAACCAATCGAATATTTTGGTCAAAATAAATAAAAATAAAAGGAATTGGAACAAAAAAATCGAAAATACAGAAATCTCAAATATAGGCCAAAGAATCAAAAATCCCGATCTAAAAATAAAAAACGCAGACAATAAATTATAAACTTAGGTAGAAGCAAAATAATTTGCCAAAAAATAGTTTTTGAGCAGAAATTCGAAAATAATAGCCAAAAAATAAAAATATTCACGAAATAAAATAAATAATCCAAGTTAATATACGATACAAAATTTAGACCAAATATCTAAAATTCTGACATAAAAATAAAAATGTTGGACCAGGAAAAGAACAATTTTAACAGGCAAATAAAGAAAATTTTAGAGCAAAAGATAAAAGAAAATAAAAATCTATAATGTTGGCCAAAAATTCGAAAACTTAGACAAAACATCGAAAACTCGGGCATAAAGATAATAAATGCAGACTAAACGAAAGATCAAAAATGCGGACAAAAAAATCGAAAATATTGATAATAAAAGCGAAAAGTTATCTCAAAATAAAGAAAAGTTTAGGTTAAAAGATTTAAAAAAAATAAATAAAAATTTGTAATGTTGGCCAGAAAGTCGAAAATTTAGACATTGTATAGAAAATTCGGTCCTAAAGATAATAAATGCAGGCTAAAAAATTGAAAATTTCAACAAACGAAACTCGAAAATACCGGAAAAAATATAAATCAATAATTCAGGTTATAGATATTTTAATCAAAATCAAATCAAAAATTTGAAACTAGAATTAAAATTTCGGCCCGAAAAATCAAAAATGCGGACCAAAGAATCAAAAATGTTATCAATTAAATCGAAAATTAAGGTCAAAATAAATAATATTTAGAATATTTTAAAGAAAATCGAAAATACAAAGATAAAATATTTTGACCAAAAATAACGAAAATACAGGTCAAAAATAAAAAAAAAATGCGGACCAAACAGTCGAAAATTTTACCAATTAAATCGAAAATTTAGGTCAAAATATATAATTTTTGGGCCAAATAATCAAAAATTTAGACAAAAAAAATCAGTATATTGGTCAAAAATCTAACAATTAAAAATTCGTCTCGAAAAATCAAAAAATACGGACCAAAGAAATAGAAAATTTTAACAATTAAAACGAAAATTTATGTCAAAATAAAGAATATTTAGATCAAAAGTTCCTCTAAGGAGGGCAATAAACGATTATTATTATTATTATTATTATTATTAAATTTAATTTTTGCAATGATCCTAACAGCTTGCACCTAAGTGCGACATATGTTTTTGGCATGGTTTTTTTTTTTTTTTTTTAAAGAATACTTATGCGTCTATACTATTTTGTTTGTATAATATACCATGTAAACAATTTATATTTTTTGTTAAATCTGGCTGAAAGACTTAGGTCGCTGGCCCATTGTATTCCTCTAAGGAGGGCAATAAACGATTATTATTATTATTATTAGATCAAAAGATCAAAAATTTAGAGCCAAAAGAATAGAAAATCTAAAACATAAAAATTCGGCGGAAAAATAAAAAATGTGGGCCAAATAGTCGAAAATTTAAACAATTAAATCGAAAATTTAGGCCAAATGATCAAAAATTTAGACAAAAAAATACAGGCTTAATAATAAAAAATGCAAAATATATATAGTAAAAAATGGTTTAAATTAGTCTCAAAAATCACTTCAAAGTAATTTTCCAATTTTTTTTTTTTAATAGCAAAACATATTTGTTTCGCTTTAATTGTTCTAAAATGAGAAACTGATCTGAAAAAGAATTCAAATAAAACCATTAACTTTGCTTCACCTTTTGTGCCGGCAGTTTCGACAACTTTAGATTTAGTGGATACATTTTGAATAATTCAAATGAAACAAATCATTTGGTTAGTATGACTTTCAGTAGCGGCTCGTGGAACATGTTGATGGTACTTATGCAATATGGAGAACACAAGAACGATTCATCTTCATGGTCCAAGGTTTTTTTTTTATTTTTTATTTAAAAATATATACGGGAAACCCCTTTTTACAAAGAAAATACAATTTGTAAGTGCGAAAAAAAGAAAAACTACAAAATTCTAGCGCTATTAATCTAAGGTTATTAGATATTAAAAAATATTATTTTGAGTTGTAAAGTAAAGGTTCATAATTTCAAACAAACTGAAAATATGATTCATGTGTACTTTCGATTTATCGTGCGTTTACATTTTGTCCCAGACATGCACTAAATCTGTAGCACCATTCTTCGCCCACGTAACCTCACCATCAAACAATACACACGGAAAACAAAAAAAAAAGTTTCATTAAAGTTATGCAAGCGTTGTTTGACATTTAAACTGGCGAAAAAGTGTTTTAGGAATTAATTAAAAATTCTTGTCGAGCTTGAAACTACAGGTAGTGCCATGGCTCCTTGGCTCTATATAACGAGCCGCCCCTGGTAGTAGTTAGCCATGGGTAAACCCTGGAAATTGTTATCGAAGCATGTAAGTCAAATATTTGATGCAGGCAATTATTTAAATGTTTAATTTTAACTTCAATACTAGACATTAGTAAATATTAAATGAGTAAATAAAAAATTGAAGAAAAATTTAATTTAATCGTTTTTTAGGCGTTTCTAAGTTCTAAGTCATCATTAAAAGCGTTAATATCAATATAGTTAAATCTACAGTATGCAATAAATTTTCCTGGATAGCTTATATTACATGAAAGCTTACAAAAAGTTAAATCAATTGTTGTGTACAAGTTAAAATTATTAAAAGATTATTAAGAAAACTAAAATACTTATATGTATAGTTTACCTGTTACTATTCTATAAGCAAGGGAATTATAAACTTGCTCCACTTAACATGTGCACTTACAAATAATGATTATAACATTAACCGAAATATATTAATGAAGTGCCCGATGAGTAAAAATAAAAATAAAAATTATAAAGATCGCCCGATAGCACGCATTATCTTGAGTAGTGTCATCCAGTAACATTCGGTTATCCGGCGGGCTTAACCTCGTTTACAAATGAAATATATACCTCGGTGTAAATCTAATTAATATTATGCAAAATATTCTTCCTCGTTTGTAGATTATCCGCGAATCCCATTGATAACAAAAAAAAAACCATTTGCGTTTCAGCGAAAATTATAATAATAATTTCCACTAATTTAAAAGGCGTACTCACGCCTAATTTCGCTAATTCGAAACGAGAGTGCACCATTTAAAATTTAAAACAGTCGAGAGATTAAATCGGACATCGCATTTTTGAGTTATGGTAATGAATGCGCCACGTTTTATTATTGCAATTATTGTTATTGTTTCGGTTGGGTTTTTTTGCTTTTTGTTTTTTATTGCAATTAAAGCCCGTGAAATCTCGCCGGTGTTTGTGCTTCGTGCATCGGGGTTGTGCATCTGCATCGGGTGATAAAAGTCCGGTATATTTCGGGCAGATGTTCCTAATTGTAGATTTAATGTTATGCACCGTTGTGCAAGTGCTTATTAAATTTAACTAAATTACATGTATTAATGGCCTTTATACCTTTTTTCCTTTAAATCGAATTAACGCTCTTCCATGAACCCGAAACCGGCGACCGCGAACATTTACATAATTCAAACTTTTGACTGCATTAAAATTGACACCCGTAACAACAAACTTGAATATTATTCAATAAATAAATAATAGTTTTCCTTATGGGCAAATAAGTCGGTTTCAATTAAAATTGGTGATTTTTTATTTTTGACGAAAATCTGAAAAACCACCCGTCTTCTTACTTTTTCCTAAAAATTTCATTTGAAGTGATTTCCTGAAGAAACCACTGGTTCGATTCGGGGTTTCTACGTCATTCGAAAGATCTCATTAAGTCGCATCAGAAAATGTGCTTTTGCAAAAACAAATGTCAACTTGAAGCCCGTGACGCGTCAGCAAAGAAAACTCGAAAATGGAAAATATTCTAATAATCATCCTAGTCCTTCATGTTGTGCCATTTTTTCATCAGCAGAACGAGCTTAATCGATTGGCATTAAAAAATTTCATCCAGAAAAAATTGCAAACAAGTTAGCAAGTCACCATGAACTTGTAAGAAAATTTTGAAAAAAGTCGATTTTTTCAGAATTTGAACGGCCGTAGCGGCTAAACGAAGAATCCAAATCGAACGCGATTTTCAATTCTGTACTCCTTGGGTACAAATTCTATTAAAATTGGCGATTTTTAATTTTTGACCAAAACCTGAAAAATCATCCAAGGGTCCCCCCTTCTTACTTTTTCCCAAAAATTGCATTCGAATTGATTTCCTGAAGAAACCACTGGTTCGATTCGGGGTTTCTACACATCACTGGAAAGATCCCCTCAAGACGCTTTAGAAAATGTACAAACGCTAATAAAATAATTTTTGCAGATACCATTGCGAGATAGAGAAATCAATGGAATCGTATAAAAGTGGCACTTGTTGCACGATTATGGAAATGCAGAGAGCGAGAGGAGTAACAGATGGTTGGGAGATATGCGGGATGGCGTTACGTTTTGTAAATTGGAGGCTTCACACTTTGCCGCGTTATCTGTCATTTTTGATTGTTTGTTTTGTAAATAGAGCAGAATCCGTTTACGGATATCAATTAGCGCGCACATACATAACGCACGGCTAATGCCTGCGTAAATACTCCAACACTGATTCGCGGACAATGCGACTAAAATAAATATACGCAAAAGGGCTTTTATCTGCCAAATGAATTGTTCTGTATGTTGATATATAAATGATAAATGATAAATGATAAAGGACATCGGCGTGGCATCTGGACGAGCGCTCGATTCCATTAGCATCAAACTGCTTTTAATGTCAAGTATCGAGTATTGACAATGCTGTTTTCTTATCTTGCTTCATATGTTACGGCGTCTGCTACATTGATTTAGTGTTAGTAAATATCTGCGTATGGCCTTAATGCCACTTATAAATAACATGGAAATGCACGAATTATGTACCTTTGCGAACAAATGCTCCGACACTAATCTCGCCTCGATCTGGAGAACATTCCTTTTCATCGCGCGTGCATACAACACAAAGAGGTATCTCTACTTAAATTATTTTAATAGCCAAATAACTCGGGACGAATGGTTTTCGATATTTTATTGAAAACTGGACTTATTGCAGGCTTCAAAATATATCACTGCAGATTGTTTAACTTCGCTATGGTGACCAAGATGTATGACAATAGGAGTTCGTAACATTTGAAAAATCTGTCCAAAAGGAATATAATGCATAACGTAATCAAAATTCATACAAAAAAATGGTGATGTGGCCATCATGTTACTTTCTCCGACTTGATGGTATCATTCATATTTACGATTTCATGGTTTATTTTCAATTTAAATCATATTTTAAATGTACATCGAGCGTTGTGTAGACTCGGATGAAACTGACGTTTAAAACGTCAAAATTATGAAATATGGAAAAATTATACTCCAAATTCAAACACTCAATTTACTCAAAAACTAAAGGGATTTCGAAAAAAACTTATTCTTTATAACTTGTTTATTTTAGCATTCTCTATAATTATTATTAACATAAATTTGCTGTAACTATCATCGTTTTATAATTATAAACCAAAAATTTAAAAAATAATAATAAATTTTTTTCTCGAATAAAAATGATTTTATGAAAAATGTTTTCAAGCAAAAGATGTTTATTTCTTTATTGTCTTCAAAGTTTGTTTAAATGTTTTTGTGATATTTTTCATATTTAAGAAAATATCGGCAAAAAACAAAAAACGGTTAAGGTAAACGCCCACTTCCGGTGTACGAAATTTTACCAAAAGCTTTTCAGTTCTTCAGATTATCAAATAAGACAGTTGTTCAAAGTTTCATATCAATTGCTTTATTAATTTTTGAGATCTGTACACAGCAGACAAAAAAAAAATTCCAGAAATTGTTGAAATGTCCGTAAAAAAAAATTTGAAAAAAAAATCACGATCACAATACTTTCTCGTACTTCGTAACGGAGAAAGTAAAAAACCGTCCCTCCAATTTACGGATGACAAACAAGAGTTTACGTGCCGAAATTATGAACAACACAAGAATAAGAAAGACATTGAAGACTTTATGTTTTTATGATTCACTTATTTATTGGTGGAAATATCCAACCGTGGGTAACAGGTTGGATTGTAAGATAGGGACCACCCACCATCCGCTATATCAACTTTATTTTAACCTACAAATCCTGTTGGGTTAAAGGAACTTCTTTGGTAAATAATTGGAAAAGTTGAAAGTTTACAAAACACGGTTTTTAGTTTAACTCTTAAATGCATGATTTTTTTATCTTTGTATGAAAAAAAAATATGCAGACAAAAAGGAAAAAAGAATCAAAAATGTTTTTGCCTCAAAAAAAATATTTTATTTAATAAAAATCTGTTGTTGCAACATTAAACCTAAAATGATTCTCCTAATTTGAAAATAATTGTTTTTTTTTTGTTTAAACATAAAACAACCACACAATTAGTAGTTTTTTTTCACACTTACAAGTTGTATTTTCTTTGTAAAAAGGGGTTTCCCGTATATATTTTAAATAAAATAAATAAAAAAAAAAAATTTGCACGTTATATCAGAGTACCCTTTACATTTAGGAAGTTTACATCTATTCCTTTTATCTGTAAATATTGGCAAATGCCTTACGTTGTCAGTGTGCACATCTTTTGGTGGAACATGTTGAGCGTTAGTTCTAAGTAGATTTGAGAATTTTTAAGAAACGTCTAACAAGGAGAGGATCAGATGTGTGACTCACCGATTTGATCCATCTTTGGTACACGTGTAGGTCATGACTAGGAGTGTAACAGGTACAAGTAATAGGGCGCACTATTCAGCCGTTTTCGAGAAAAAAATTGATTGATTCTAAAATTAAGATATTTAAATACACATGAATTTATAAAAATTAAAAAAGAAAATGAATGAACCCAACTTCAACAATGCGGTTCGATCCTTCGACCTTCCGACTACGAATCGGAGGTTTTATCGATGCGCCAAAAGGTCGGTATATGTTTGTTAACGCGCAAAAGGTATATAAACACACGAATGAATAAAAAAATTAAAAAACATTTTTTCTCGAAAACGGCTGAATAGTGCGCCCTATTACTTGCACCTGTTACACTCCTAGTTACGACCTACACGTGTGCCAAAGATGGATGAAATCGGTGAGTCACACATCTGATCCTCCCCTTGTAAGATACTTTTTTGAATGTATTTTAATTGTGAGATGCAAATTTTACATTTTGCAATTCAAGTTTTGAGTTTCGCCAATTCGTTTACAGTCGTCAATTGTTTTTAGTATGTCAAACGTACTTGATTCCTTAGTAGATTTGAAAATTTTGAAGACAATTTCAAGAGGTACAATTTTTTGAATTTTTTTCTAATTGTAAGATGGAAATTTCAGTATTTGCAAGTCAATTTTAGAGTATCGTCATCTTGCTTCCGGCGAAGGTATGCCAATTGTTTTTTGCTATGTCAAAATTACATTACTTTTAAAGGAATTTAGAAACTTTTAAGGCAATGAAGCAAGCGATATTTTTTTCAGAATCTTCCTAATCGCTCTACGCAAATATTACTTCAAATCAATTTTGGAGTTACGCCATTTTGTTTCCAGTAAAGGGATGTCAATTGTATTTTAAAAAGTTAAAAAACATGATTTCTAATGAGATTTGAGAATTTTGAAGAAACGTCCAAGATCAATATTCTTTTTTTAAATTTATTTTAATTGCGAGATACAAATTGTACCTTTCGCAATTCAAGTTTCGAGTGTCGCCGATTATAATAATAAATAATAATAATAATACATTTATTGACGTATTCAACTTTTTACAAGAAATGCTCTAAAAATAATATAAACAAAATTATACCAGTTTACAAAATATCATGTAATCAAAGTGTAATAACCCTAAAATAAAGTCAGTTGTCAATTGGTTTCTGTATGTCAAAAATACATGATTTCTAAGTGGATTTGAGAATTTTGGAGACAATCGCGAGAAGTAAAATTTTGTAAATTTTTGTTGTCCCCCTTAACATATCTCGATTTTTCAAAAAACGACCAATTTTTTTTTAAGTTACCCCCCTCTTTTTCGGGGTCGTATTTTTTTCTCAACTCAAATGTCAAATTTTTTGATAACTATTGAAACAAAATCGAAAACATATACAAAATTCTTACATAAAGTGCATATTTTTTAAAATATTGATTTTCTCCAATTTCCAAACTGCCCAAAACGATTAAAAATCACGTTTTATTTTTTTTACCCTCTTCAGTACTGCCGATGGAGATGACCCGTTTAAGCAATATGGCAGCTATTAAGAGGTATGTATTCAGCAAATTTGATCGTCCCAATAATCCAATGAATTTTTGCAGTTCATGTTTCGAGTGTCGCCATTTCGTTTTTTCGTCGTCAATTGTTTTACAGTATGCCAAAAATACATAATTTGAAAATTTAGCAATATTTTTTTAAGAATCCTTCTAATTATAAAACTGTAAATTTCTCTTATTGCAATTCAAATTCCGGGTATTAATATTTTGTATCCTGATCGGGGATATCATTTGTTTTTTAGTATGTCAAAACTAGGTGATTTCTAAGTCGACTTTTGAATTTTTACTTTCTCCGTTACGAAGTACGAGAAAGTATTTTGATCGTGATTTTTTCTTCAAAATTTTTTTTTACGGAAATATCCGTTTTGGGGTCCCTAGATGCCATTTCAACAATTTCTGGAATTTTTTTTGTGTCTCTCTCTCTGTGTGTGGCTATGTGTGTGTGTGTGTGTCTGTGCGCGCTGTATCTCCAAAACTAATAAAGCAATTGATATGAAACTTTGAACATACGTCTTATTTGATAATAGGAAGAATTGAAAAGCTTTTGGTAAAATTTCGTACACCGGAAGTGGGCGTTTACCTTAACTGTTTTTTGTTTTTTGCCAATATTTTCTTAAGTATGAAAAATATCACAAAAACATTTAAACAAACATTAAAGACAACAAAGAAATGAACATTTTTTGCTTGAAATTTTTTTTTATAAAATCATTTTTATTCGAGAAAAAAATTTATTATTATTTTTTTAATTTTTGGTTTATAATAAAACGATAAAAGTTACAGCAAATTTATATTATTAATAGAGAATGGTAAAATGAACAACTTATAAAGAATAAGTTTTTTTCGAAATCCCTTTAGTTTTTGAGTAAACTGAGTTTTTTTAATTTAAATGATAATTTTTCGATGTTTTATAATTTTGACGTTTTAAACGTCAGTTTCATCCGCTCGATGTACATTTAAAATATGATTCAAACTAAAAATAAATCATAAATAACAATGATACCATCAAGTCGGAGAAAGTAACATGATGGCCACCATTTTTTTAGGAATGATATACATTCTTAAAAATTGCGAGTTGCAAATTATTCTCTTTGCAATTCAAGTTTCGAGTGGCGCTATTTTGTTTTGCAACTAAGGGGTAACGATCGGATTTTAGTATGTCAAAAATACCTAAATTATTAGCGATTGGTGGATTTATAAGTTTTTAAGACAATTCCGATGGTAATAATGTGGAAACCGATTAAAAGGTCCTGCGACAACGAACGTCTCGCAAAAGAAGAACCAACATGAGTAATTACGGCGGCAATCGTGCATCCGGCATGATTTTCATCGTAATCAGAATTTTATTGGCTTATATTAATAATAATAATAATAAACTTTTATTGCCCAGCAGATTAAAAATAATCTTATTACAGGGAAAATTTACAACTTGTATTATAGAATTAGTGTAAAATACATAAATAAATAAAATATATAATCAAGATTTGACAACGTTATTTGGCGTACAGGTACATAATAAATGTGATTTAAAGAAGACAAGGAAAAATATGAGAGGCAGTATCCAACTTGATGTACATTGAAAATATACTAAGAATAACTATTATGTCATCAAAGCGGAGAAAGTAACAAGATGGCAACATCACCATTTTTTTAATCAAATACAGGGCTCCATCTGTGTATAAAGCTATAAACTATCTTGATCTTTATGATATTACGAATCTGCAACAACTGCATTTGAACATGTAAAATAATTCTAAGGTTTTAAATCCAAATAAAAAGAGGTGTTGCAAATTTGCAACGATATGCGTTTAAGGGTTAAATCTAAGTGGAATGATAAGACCCAGTGGCGGCTCGTGGAACATGTTGATGGTAGAGCCACTTATACAATATACCCCCACATCCCTAATTTTTTGACGAAAGAAAGAACGATTTATCTTCCTAGACCAAAGTAATTGGCGAAAGTGTTTTAAAAATTCTTGCTGAGCATAAAACTACAGACAGTGCCACGGCTTCTTGGCTCTATATAACGAGCTGTCCCCGCTTAATTTTATAAAACGATGATTTTCAAATCTAATGTAATTTTTATAGAATTTTGTCGACACGTTTTATATTTATTTTTTATTTTTTGCTCGAGTATTAAACAACTCGAAAACTCAAATTTTCAAAAATTCACAACTTGCGAAATAATTGGCGGATTTTCAAAAACTCTATTTAATTTCATAAAACGATAATTTTGCAAATCTAGTTTAATTTTTGTAGAATTTAGTCGACACGTTTAATTTTTTTTTTGCTCGAGTATTCCACATTTCGAAAATTATAATTAAAAAAAAATCACAACACGCGAAATAATCGGTGAATTTTCAAACACTCCATTTAGTTTGATAAAACGATGATTTGTAAATCTAGATAAATGTAGAATTTAGTCGACACGTTTTATATATTTTTTTTTTATTTTTTTTCGCTCGAGAACTACACAATTCAAAAACTGAAATTTTCAAAAATTCACAACTCGCGAAATAATTGACGGATTTTCAAATTCTCCATTTAGTTTGATAAAACGGTGATTCGCAAATCTAATGTAATTTTTGTAGAATTTCGTCGACACGTTTTATACATATTTTTTTTTAATTTCACTCGAGTATTGCACAATTGGAAATCTAAGATTTTCAAAAATTCACAACTCGCGAAATAATCGCTGGATTTTCAAAAGCTGCACTTAATTTGATAAAACGATGATTTTCAAATGTACTTTAATTTTTGCGGAATTTTGCCGACACGTTTTATATTTTCTTTTATTTTCTTTTACGAGTATTGTACAATTGGAAATCTAGGATTTTCAAAAATTCACAACTCGCGAAATAATCGATGGATTTTCTAAAACTGCACTTAATTTGATAAAACGATGATTTTCAAATGTACTTTAATTTTTGCGGAATTTTGCCGACACGTTTTATATTTTCTTTTATTTTTTCTGCGAGTATTACACAATTCGAAAATTAAAATTTTCAAAAATTCACAACTCGTGGATTTTCAAAAACTGTACTTAATTTCAGTGGTGGCTCGTGGAACATGTTGATGGTAGCGCCAATTATACAATATACCCCCACCCCTCTTATTTTGAAGAAAAAAAGAACGATTTATTTGAGCTTGAAATTAGTGGTAGTGCCATGGCTCCGTGGCTCTATATAACGAGCCGCCCCTGATAAGACCCATCTACCACCCGCTGTATCAACTTTATTTTAACCTATCAACCCTGTCAGGTTGAAGAAACTTCTTCAACAATTCATTGGAGAAGTTGAAAAATTTTTGGACCATAGATTTGAAATATATATACAAACATCTTTATTTAAGAATTGATACAAATATATATACATACATATAAAAATTTATGGTTTTCCGCAATTCTTAATTGGCTATCGAGATTTTAAATATTTTACTCTGTTTTAATTATAATTATGTCTTACACAGTCCTTACCACTTTTTATTCAAGTGTGTCCCCTTTAAGTGTTTGTTATATACCTAATTTTAAATTTTAAATTTTATTGTCTGAAACTGACTGTGATACTTTTTTAATTATATCAGTGTAATTTTCATAATTTGATTTATAATTATATATGACCTATATAAAACATTAATGTTGGTAGCATCAATAAACTATTATTATTATTATACAAATTACGGTTTTGTAGTTTAAATTGGTGGATTAATGGGCCTGCCGGTGGGTCTTCATTTTTTTTTTTCGAAAAAACGTATTCTTTATAAGTTGTTTACTTTGGCATTCTCTACAATTATTATTAACATAAATTTGCTGTAATTATTATCGTTTTATAATTATAAACCAAAAATGAAAAAAAACAAATTTCTGGAAGTTACAATAATTGTCTGAAAAATACTGTAAAAGAAAAGATGTTCATTAATATTCTTCAATATTTGTTAATATTTTTGTGATATTTTTAATATTCAAAAAATTATTGGAAAAATACAAAAAACCCACTTCCGATGTACGAAATTTTACCGAAAACTTTTCAGTTCTTCGGATTATCAAATAAGACGTATTTTCAAAGTTTCATATGAATTGCTCTATTAGTTTTTGAGGTACAGCGCACACACACACACACACACAACCACAAAAAAAAATCCAGAAAACTGTGTAATGGCCTCCAGGGGCCTCAAAACGGATATTTTCGCAATAAACATTTTTGAAAATTTTTTCACTATCACAATACTTTTTCGTACTTCCTAACGGAGAAAGTAAAAACATTGCGTGTTAGTTTTTCCAGCCCTCAAAAAGTGTCAGAAAAACCTTAACTTTCGCGTCTTTGCGCACAAATCACCATTAAAAACTTTTACAAAGGAATACATTTTAATTAGCGGTTGCCATTCTTTCGCTAATTTATGTGTTGGGGAACTTATTGCACCGACAGTCTATCTGATGGGCTTTATTGCTTCTAAATTTTGGGCAGGCCGTATAATTTGCGGCAGGTGAATAATTTTTGCTTTCGTATGGTAGCTGCTCCATCATCTTTGATTAGATTTAAATTGTAGTATTTATATGATTAAAATGGTCAAAATGATTTTTTTTTAAATCACACAGCTCAGTGCAATAATTACCGACACAAATATTTATTAACTTATACTTAAACATTGGAATGCTTTAGTATTTCCAGATTAACGCCTAGAAGCAAACTTGTGTCAATTCCAAAATTGCGTACATTTTGGTTGGTTAAAAAAAAATAATAGAACAATTAACACAAATTTGAATCTTTAAAGTTTTTCAAGTTTCAATTAAAATCTAAACGGATATTATCACAAAAATTCCGGAGAATTACATACTATAAATGTAATTTATGTTTGTACCATGTACTACATTTGTATATATACTTTTAGCCCTGTTAATGGACTTTGAGTCTGTTGGGTTTATGAACAATAAATAAATAAATAAATAAATAACAATGCGATTATTCAGATTTAATTTAAAAAAAAAAAAAAGTAATTTCCACAAACTTGAAACTTTTAAAATTCATTCAAAACCCATTCTACGTCAAAATTCAAGATCTACAAGGACTTTGTTATTACATTTTCAGAGAATCACGAGAACATTGCAATACTGAAAAAATGCGAATATTTAGATGAAATTTAAAAAAATGATACAGGGTGTATTTAAAATGACGAACAGGCATTTAAGGGCACATACACAAAATATTTGTGAACCCATTTCCGTCAAAATTTATTCGAAATTTTTTTTTTTTAATTTTCCTAATTTTTCGAGGTTTTTTAAACATTTTGAGAACCGATGCTTTTCTCATTCAATTAGGTCTGCATGGAATGTGTGTTTGTTTATTTAAAACGCGAGATACGATTTCTTGCCTTCGAAATTTGAAGTGTTATCGCAACGTTTTTTTCTTTTTTTGTAAAAGATAAACAGTCTTCAAGTTCATTGACGCTTAAAGAGCCGAACTCAGATATTTCCTACTCGCTTGTTGTAATCCGATATCTAAAGCCGATGCCGTTTAAAAATTAGGTCACATTACACCTGCGTATTTTCACTCATTAACTTTAATAATTAATTGCGGGCTTTTTGTTACAGTTATAAACAAAATAATTGCGAATATTGTTTAAAAATAATACAATCTCTTTGTGGTTACGGGCCTGTTCGTTATTTCAAATACACCCAGTATAAAACCAATAGACACAAACTTAAAACTTCTAGAATTAACTTGAAATTAATTTTACTTTCTGGTTCAATAAAAATCTGGAAGCACCAATTTTTTTCAGATAAACGCAAAAGAATCCTAATAGCAATTTTAACACTTATCACGATTCAGTTGGTGCGAAAAAAATTACCACAAACCTTAAAACTTTCCAAATTTACTCAAAAATTATACTACTTTATGATTCAGTAAAAATCTTCATCACCGATTTTGATCTTTCAAATCTCATCAGATGAGATCTGAAAGATCGAAACCGGTCCGTAGGTGTTTTGATTTGGAAACGATAATTTATGTTAAATGAGTTTATTAGCGTTACTAATAATTTAAACCGGTCTGTAGGTGTTCTGATTGGGGAAACGATATTTAACGTTAAACGAGTTTATTAGGTTACTAAAAATTGAAAGAATTCCCATTCTTGACCCGCGCAAAACAATTAAAATTATCCCGCCAGTAAATTCAGTATTAACCATCTGAAACTGCTTTAATGGCCAAATACGGCCGCAACATGTGCGCTCGATGCTTATTATCATTCCGAAATAGCAGTAATACATGCTCGAAAGTGTATTAATCAAATTAAACGCCATTATTGGTTTCCGTAGCTCCAGGTGCCACGATAATAAAATGCCAGATCTGTGGCGCTGCCATATAACTTCGGTATAAATTTCAAGCGCGGCGTTGCTGCCTGCTGCATGGGTGCGAAAGAGACGGGCCGATCGAATTAAACCGATTATTATTTTTAAAGTCGACCAATCAATCGAAACGTGTTATTATGTATACATCCTAGAAATTGGTTTCACATTTAATAAAATCGAAGAGATACAACGAAGAGTGAAAAAAAAATATAACGTCATAACAAAGCTCGGCGAGGGCATTAGGACATTATAAAATTTAATTTTCTGTACCATTATGTTTTATACGTTTTTTTTTTTTAAGTGGTGCATTTGATCGATTACGAGTTTCAGTGCCGTTTTATTAATTTAATGGGCCCGAGGCCGTAGGACAGGAAGTATTCCAGGGATTTTAATCGCTTTTGCCAGTCTAGGTCAGCGTTTCTCAACCTATTGAGTAGTAGGGGTCGTTTTAACGGTGACCGAAAATAGAGTCCACCAGAAAAAAAAATAGTGCAGAAAAAGCGCCCGTGGGGACATATATTAAAAATTACGACATTCTAATATTCGATTTGAAACTGTGTACAAATAAATTATTATTCTCATTATTATTATTAATAAGCCCTCTAAGATGTGCGAATGCGCCCTCTGTTGCCAGTCGCGTGAAAAGCGTTTTCTGTTTCATACCAGCCTCGCCGAGTAAATAAATCGTCCCCGTCCTGAAACTTTCGCATAGAGTAGGATACAAATAATTATTTCCAGTAAATTGTCACATCAATATTGAAAATGTAACTGCTCCCAGGGCCGATTCTACCGGAGGGCTAGAGAGTGCATGGCACGTGGGCGGCGATTAGAGGGACGGCGAAACCGGCGAAGCCCGCGGAACGAAAGACAAAGCTGCGGATTTTGTTTCCCATGTAAATTATTTAGAAAAGGAAATATTAGAATTATAACTACGGGTTTTAAAGACTTACGCCATTGTGCTGACCAATTTGTAAAACATGAGAACAGTGCAAAGTATATTAAGTGTCTCCAAAACTGGCGGGAGTTAAAAATCCGCTTGAATAAATAAAAATCATAGACAAAGAGCAACAACAACAATTTGAATTCGAGAAAAAACGATGGAGGGCTATTGTAGAAAGAATAATTGCTATTGTGTACTTTTTAACAAGTCAATGTCTTGTTTTTAGACGAAGTAGTTCCAATCTCTATAGGAGAAATAACGATTTTTTTAAAGGCAGCAGAAATGCTAGCTAAATTTCACCCCTTATTGTCAGATCATTTAAATAAAATTGAAAAATCTAAAGAGAAGTCGAAGAAGACATCCTGCACTGTAAGCAGGGGAGGCTCGTTATGTAGAGCCAATGAGCCATGACACTACCTGCATATAAATATTTCTTTATATTTTTTTTAAATCCACCATTAATCAATTTAAAATACACCAAATTTTCTGAATTTTGGCCCCTTATAAACCAATTAAGTAACCGTCAGGATAGAAAAACAATTAGGGCGACATCTATCGCCGATATATTATTATTTCAGAACGTTGTAACATTTTCGGGGATAGATGTCGACCTAATTGTTTTTCTATTCTAACGGTTACTTGATTGGTTTATAAGAGCATAGTCGAATTATGTTTCTCCATCAACGACGATCGTACTGTCCTGATGTGAGACTAATGTAGGTTCAAATCGGTCCCCAGTTATTATCGACGGTGAAATATAATCGTAATTACACAAATGATTATGTATAGAAATAAATTAATACACGATAACACTTTTAAATATAATTAGAAATGGGCAAAACTGCTACTTTTGAATCACGTTGATACCTGTGATTGCTACTTTTTAATATCTCTGATTTTCAACCGTGATCACGGTTAGTAAACATCGTAACACCTTTTGAAATTGTGATTATTTCAAAATTAGTGACTGTTGCGGAAACGTAAAGTGGAATGTATTTTGAGTAAAGTATGTTGCAAATGTTTTTCCATGTCTCTGAAAAAGCTCATCTTCAAAATAACGATTTGTTTTAAAATCTAGACGAGAAGCATTTAAAAATTTTTGCAGAATTGTAAAATGGAATGAATTTTTAGTCATTTTGTAAAGTTTCAATTCCAATACTTGATAATCGTTTTTTTAAGTTTTGTTTCTGAGAAAGCGCATATTTAGAATGATGATTTGCTCTGTTCTCGAGGGATTATTTTTAAATGAAATAATTAACGTCGAATCGTCCAGTATATTTTGAAATTTGAGAGAATTTTTATATTTTTTTTTAGTTCGTGAAATTTGTAATTTGAAAATTGTTATAGTGCAGATTCCGCGGTATTATTTCAAAAATTATAATAAAGGAATGTCTAGTTGTTCGCTCCGAATATTAAACTTAAATGAATTTTGAGTACGTTTGGGAGGTTCAGCATTTGTTTTTATTTTTATTTTTTCAGTTCATGAAAATAGTCATTTGAACACGAGAGCAGAGAAAAATGGAGTATAAAGTAATTAATAAAGCGTTTTAGATTTACAAAATACGTTTCGCATTATTTTTAAACTTTCATTTCTTCACATTTCTTCAACCATACAGAATTTTAGGTTAGAATATTTTACGTGGTGAGTGGGTCATATCTTGTTGCCCACGCACCTAGTTTTTCATCAATTAATAAATTAATCAAAAGATAATAAAATGTTGATTTTGATCATTTGATTTCAAGTCGAAATAAAAAAAAAATTAGAAAAGGTTAGTAAAATACCTATAAAATCTTGATTATGATCATTCATAAGCAGAATAGTGTCAAATTTACTATTTTCAAAAAATTTCTCTACAAAGAAAAGATTAGAAAATCAAGATTTTCAAGTCTAGTCGTTATATGTTTTAAAAATCGAATCCTCAATGTTTGGTAATTTAAAACGTATAGCGAGCAAATGTGTTAAACACTGCAAATCTTGTTTATGCTGGAGGCTTCTACTTCGTTATACATTTTAAATATTATAATAAAACACTTTTAACTTTGTTTTGTATAACTTATATATTTATTTTTGTGACTTAAGTTTCGGTAATACAATTACCATTTTCAAACAAGAAGTGACTTCTTGTTTGAAAATGGTAATTGTATTACCGAAACTTAAGTCACAAAAATAAATATATAAGTTATACAAAACAAAGTTGAAAGTGTTTTATTATAACTGCAAATCTTGTTTTTTTACCATTTTTTTCTCGTTTTAGAGAATTTTTTTTGATCATTGAAACCTCAAAATCGAGATATTTGTGTGTTAAATTTTTGCAAAAGGTGTTTGTCCATTTTTAGAAGTAGCACTTCCAAATATGTTGGTCAATTTTAGTAATGCAAGCTTTTAAATGTGAAAAAAATCATTCAAGTAAAATATAAATGATTTTTATATTATTTTTTTTGTTATTAGATAGTTTTTGCCGGTGATTTTTTCGAAGTTTATAACTTGCAAACGCGTTGGATGATCTCCATTGATTGAAAACTAAAATATCTACAAAAAATTGTTAAGAAACTTGTTTGTAAAATGTGTAAAAAAATGTCCAAAAACAAGGTCCAAGTCCAGAAGTTTAGAAACGTATATTAAGTAACTTTTTAAAGATTTATAATACCCAAACGTGTCAGATGATCTCGATTATTTGAAAACCAAAATGTGCCAAAATTTACGGGCTTTGAAAAATGGTTAAGAAAACTTTCTATAAAATTGGTGAAAAATGTAAAAAAAATAGGATCACAGTTTGGGTATCAATTACAATTTTACGTAGGAATCACGTTTGAAGTAGCAATCACTGTTTAATTAGCAGTCACAGTTTGGCTAACAGTCGCAATCACAGTCACGGTGAAGTTCAGTAACGGCCTGTGATTTTTTACTATCAGTGAAAAATCACAGGTACGTGAAATATCACCCATCCTTAAATATAATGAATTTATCAACAATTATCAGCCACAAAACTATTCAATTATCAATAAGTTTAGTGCTGAGGACAGGGGCGGCTCGTTATGTAGAGTCAAGAAGAACCTGCAGTTTCAAGCTTAGCAAGAATTTTTAATTAACTCTTAAAATACTTTTTCGCCATTTATTTTGGTCTAGGAAGATAAATAGTTCTTTCTTTGTGAACATTAAATATTGTTCCCCCATCAGAACACCTACAGACCGGTTTCGACCTTTCAGGTCTCATCAGTGTAGTTAGTTGCTGATGGGGAAACGGAGATTACTATTGGAATATAAATATTCCAAACACCGTTAAAGGTAGAAACGCCGCTAGCAATGTCCATATCTTGTCGGTGTTAAAGCCACCCGGATTTGGTTCAAGTACAGCATTCAGGCAATAGATTCCGCCACTGTGGCGTTTCTACCTTTAACAGTTCTTTCTTTCTTTAAAAAAATGATGGGGGGGGGGAGGATATATTGTATAAGTGGCTCTACCATCAACATGTTCCGGTGGCACTGTGTTATTTACTTGAATGTAAATAATTAAAATTTCAAACCGTAATAGCTAGATACACCATCAGGGCAACATCTATTATCTTAACATTGGACAATTTCCTTGACTGAGTGGAGAAATCCACAGACAATAAGAAACCATAAACTAGCGACAATTATAACAATATCATTGAGAAACATTGAAATATTGTTTGCCCGTGCGACAACCGAGCACCAGTTTCAATCCTTTTATATCTCATCAGGTCAATATAGACGCTGACAGACAAACGGTTTTTGAAATGATACATATTCTTGATAATAAGTTACTTTTTGGTGTCTTATTACTAAAATAGTAAACACGCAACCCCCAAGGTATGCAATTGAGGGGGCGGCCAACTCATCATTTGCACGCGGGCGGCCAAGGGTACAGGATCGACCCTGACTGCTCCAATGACAGATGTACGAATGCGCCATCTAGTGCCGTGAACCGCTGAACTTATTTTCCCTCCTCGCCTCTTTTGTGGTTATTGTCAGTTTCGCCGGGAAAATGCACACTTGTTTTATCAAACAATATCGCGTTATTCGCAAACTCAAGATGACACAAGTGCAGTTCTTGTGCGATTATTTCGAAAACTGGTGAAGCGTTGGTTTGAAATTTTAACTCAGATATGAAGTAGTATCGATGTTGTATAACTTTAGAATTTTTTTAGTTTGTGGCGATTATTTTAAAAAAAATTTTAACCGCACGTCGCCATTCGCAAACTTAAAATGACGTAGGTGCAGATCTCGCGCGATTATTTCGAAAACGAATGGCAGGGCCAGACGAAGCGGGCAGCGATAGAGGCGCGGTGCGCGCGAATACACGCCAACGATTGAATTGAAATATTTTGTAATTCAATAGCAAGAAAAATATTGTTTGAATAATTTAATGACGCTTTTTGATGTTAGAGTCTAGGTGTTTTCTGCAAAATCATGTAGCCAATTAAAACCGGCGATCAATCAGTGGGTTAGACACTGAACGAATTTTAAGAGGGTCCGCTGATGAGGATCAAATGTTCGCGTGATTCCCCATAATTTCTGGTATTCGTGTCGGTGGTGGTGGTGTTTCGCAGTTAGCGTTTCGAGTGTTTGTTGTGAATGATCAGGGCGACTGTGAAGAGTTATTATAGAACCCCCTCCGTACATTACAAGATTAATTTCTTTTCGGTCCAATAATTCAATTAATTCAGGGCCGGGGCAATGTTATGTTAAGTAAACTCGCGCGCTCTCGGAGCTTACTCTAACTAACTAGTTACGGTATTAGCACTCCTACTCGTGGTTATGTAAAGTATTATACGCACTTCCTTCCGAAAATGTACAACTGGATATACACAATCGTTTAGTTTGGATTAAGTATCAATGAAATATTCATGAGTTTAATTTAATCATTTATCAACAATCAATGCAAAGCGCTATTTCTACTTACTACTTTCTAAAAACTGATCCATTATTCTCGTATTAAAGTAACGTGTACGATCCGTGCCGAAGCACTGATCCATTATTCTTGTATTAAAAAGTAACGTGTACGATTCTTGAAAAAAAAAAACTCGTGCCGAAGAAGGCAGTGTAACACGTACGATGGATTGTAGCAGCAAAGAGCTTAGCCAGGTACCAACACACTTTATGACTCAGATAGTGAGAGCTTAGTGTAATTTTCTGTTTGCGTAGACGTCGGGTCATCGCGCGGGTCATTCGCCAAATGATAGGCTGCGCGCGGCCAAAAAAAGACCGCCATAAATTGTTTACTATCGCCAATGCACGGCCGCGAATCTGAATCCTTATTTATATTATTGAGGAGTAATTGTGCAATTTCAGTAATTTATAATGCGCCTCACAAACGGACGAATGGGAGAGAGAGACCGATTACCTTTAAATGGTCGTTCGGGGTCGAGAGCGCGGAATTATCGAAAATTGCTCGACTCGTTTTATTTAACCAATAATCGATCAAATGCACCACCATAAAGTAAAAAAAAAACATGACGGTATAGAAAATTAAATTTTATAATTTAATGTTCAAATGCCTCGGCGGAGCTTTGTTATTGCGCCGTGTTTCATTCTTGGTATCGGAGATAATTAAATGCGAAACCAATTTCTGGAATGTATGCATAATAACATGTTCAGATTGATTGGTCCGCGGTTTGTTTATTTTTCTTTAAAATTATTGGTCGTCAGGAATTCGGAAGGTGAAGTGAAGATGACAAGTGAATGTTATGTGCTACAAAAATTAATAAGGGCAGCAACATAGAAATAATGATAGCAGTAAGTAGAATCGTGGGAAATGAAACGGGAAATAATGAAAGCCAAAACTAAGCTAAACGGCAAGAAATTATACCGTGTCCAAGATAAGAATGCACTGCATGGGGATCTTGAAAATGGTAAAAGATACAGGAAAAAATTGCACTATTCAGAGTATGTTTAATTCATGATTGTTTATCATGTTATTCATGTATCGAAAAGATCGAAAAGCTTAAAGAACTAAGAAATATCATACAGTACCTAACGAGACAAACAACTTATGTAAGCAACGAAGGATGGGAAAAGTAAGTTAACTCTTAGCGAACGAGCTAGTAGCAAGCACCGCTTTACAAACAACTAAAATCGCACGAGAACTGCACTTCGGTTAAGAAAATGTGGTTAAAAAAAATATTAAAACAATTGCCACAAACTGAACAATTTCCAAAATTACACAAAATCGATTCTACTTCATACCAGTGGCAGCTCGTGAAACATTTTGATGGTAGAGCCACTTAGCATATAATATACTTTTTGAGAAAAAAAAAACTACGATTATTGTTACAAGAAAAGTGGCCTTCATATACAAATATTCAATCAGTTCGTAATTCTACTAAATTAAGTCTTACAAAGGTTAACAAACAAATAACTAGAAAAAAAATGTTTAGTGTTATCTGTATCTATTCGATGGACTTTTCTGGAAGAATTTGACTTTGGTCACCCTTTATCTTCTGTAAACCAAAAACTCAATTCTTTGGTCCTCTATATATCATTCGGATGAATGAAAGACTTTGCTGAAAATGTCTTAGAAATCCGATCGTAACTTCAAAAGTTAAAAAAAAATAATTTAACAATTTTATTTGTTTAACCTACGTCTATAATGTAAGAACAATGCTTTGCGTTTAAGAGTTATCCTCAATAATAATAAAATATTTTTTGATCTTATCTGTCCAATGAGCACAACACTTTGCTGAAAGAATTTTCAAAATCTCTCCTCGCGTTCATAAATTGAATTGTAAATTACATGTTTTGGGTCTTATCTGCGTCTATTCGGTTTAAAAAAATTGCCAAATTAGGTCATTCGTTGAAGAGTTATCCTTAAACAACGAAAAAGCAATTAAAGACGAATTAATTTTTTGGTAGTATTGTACTTTATTGACTCGAAAAAAATATAAAAACAATTGCCATCCACTTGAAACTTCACAAAATCACTCAATATTAATTCAAGAGTGATTTGGTAGAAAATTCCAATACATTCCGTCTATTGCTTCAGGATTTTTCATGTAAATTTATGAAAAAATTATAATCATTTTTTTTTGACGCGAAAAAAACATAAAAACAATTGCCATCGACTTGAAATTTTCCGAAACAACTGACAACACATATGATTCTACATTTCCATTAAAATTAGAAATGCATTGCTTCTAAATTTTAGAATATTTCAATGTGAACGGAGATGAAATTTAGAAAAAAATTGCAGCAAATTCGTCGACGCGAAAAAAATATGAAAACAATTGCCATCGACTTGAAATTTTCCAAAACAACTGAGAACACATGTGATTCTACATTTCCGTAAAAATTAGAAATGCATTGTTTCTAAATTTTAGAATATTTCAAAGTGAACGGAGATGAAATTTAGAAAAAAATTGCAGCAAATTCGTCGACGCGAAAAAAATTTAAAAACAATTGCCATCGACTTGAAACTTTCCGAAACAACTGACAACACATGTGATTCTACATTTCCGTAAAAATAAGAAATGCATTGTTTCTAAATTTTAGAATATTTCAAAGTGAACGGAGATGAAATTTATAAAAAAATTGCAGCAAATTCGTCGACGCGAAAAAAATTTAAAAACAATTGCCATCGACTTGAAACTTTCCGAAACAACTGACAACACATGTGATTCTACATTTCCGTAAAAATAAGAAATGCATTGTTTCTAAATTTTAGAATATTTCAAAGTGAACGGAGATGAAATTTATAAAAAAATTGCAGCAAATTCGTCGACGCGAAAAAAATTTAAAAACAATTGCCATCGACTTGAAACTTTTCAAAACAACTGACAACACATATGATTCTACATTTCCATTAAAATTAGAAATGCATTGCTTCTAAATTTTAGAATATTTCAATGTGAACGGAGATGAAATTTAGAAAAAAATTGCAGCAAATTCGTCGACGCGAAAAAAATATGAAAACAATTGCCATCGACTTGAAATTTTCCAAAACAACTGAGAACATATGTGATTCTACATTTCCGTAAAAATAAGAAATGCATTGTTTCTAAATTTTAGAATATTTCAATGTGAACGGAGATGAAGTTTAGAAAAAAATTGCAATAAATTCGTCGACGCGAAAAAAATATGAAAACAATTGCCATCGACTTGAAATTTTCCAAAACAACTGAGAACACATGTGATTCTACATTTCCGTAAAAATTAGGAATGCATTGTTTCTAAATTTTAGAATATTTCAATGTGAACGGAGATGAAGTTTAGAAAAAAATTGCAATAAATTCGTCGACGCGAAAAAAATATGAAAACAATTGCCATCGACTTGAAATTTTCCAAAACAACTGACAACATATGTGATTCTACATTTCCGTAAAAATAAGAAATGCATTGTTTCTAAATTTTAGAATATTTCAATGTGAACGGAGATGAAGTTTAGAAAAAAATTGCAATAAATTCGTCGACGCGAAAAAAATATGAAAACAATTGCCATCGACTTGAAATTTTCCAAAACAACTGACAACACATGTGATTCTACATTTCCGTAAAATTTAGAAATGCGTTGTTTCTAAATTTTAGAATATTTTAATGTGAACGGAGATGAAGTTTAGAAAAAAATTGCAATAAATTCGTCGACGCGAAAAAAATATGAAAACAATTGCCATCGACTTGAAACTTCACAAAATCATTCAATATTAATTTAAGAGTGATTTGGTAGAAAATTCAAATACATTCCGTCGATTGCTTTTGCGATTTTTCGTGTAAAGTTATGAAAAATTATAATCATTTCTTGCTGACGCGAAAAAGACATAAAAATAGCTGTAAAATACTTGAAACTTTATAAATTTACTTAAAATGCAATAATCCTAATAATCTTCTCCCATCACAGGTTTTCAAGATAACCGACTGACAACAGCGCTTCAGATTTTTTTTTAACTTGCACTTCTTCCGAGTGAAAAATAATTATAAAAACAACTGCAACACACACTTGAAATTTTCCAAATTTACTCAAAATACACTAATCTTAACAATCCTCCAAAAAACTCAAAAAACCCCATCACTGGTTTTCAAGATTAAGTTTCACTTCTTCGGAGTGAAAAAAAATACAAAAACAACTGTAACACACTTGAAACTTTTCAAATTTACTCAAAATACATTGATCTTAATAAATCTCCAAAAAAACTCAAAATCACTGGTTTTCAAGATAACAACACAAAACACAATTCTGGAAGAATTTTTCAAATCTGGTAATTTGTTCAAGAGATATATTCTCAAATAAATGCGTTGCCATTTTTCTCGTCTCATGAAACTTTCGCAGGCATCGAGTTAATATTTAAAATGACAAATCAGCGTTTTTAGAATTAATTAAAAAAATCTTGTTTCGTTTGAAACTGTGAGTAGTGCCACGGCTCATTGGCTCTGCATAACGAGCCGCCCCTGCTTCACACCAATCACCCCTTCGCCAGTTTTCAAAATAACCGCTCGAGAACTGCACTTATTGTATTTTGAGTTTGCGAATTGCGCCGTGCGGTTGAAAAAATATAAAAACAGTTGTCACTAACTGAAAAATTTCCAAAATTACACAAAATTGTTTCAACTGCATATCCGAGTTAAAATCTGAAACCACTCCTTCCTAGTTTTTGAAATATTCGAAAAAATTTAAATGCTGATCATTTCTTTTTGCATAGAAACTAAGCTTTGGAAACCAAATGAACACATTTTGTTTCAAATATTTATTTTGAGAGTTCTCATAATATTTAAGATTTTTGTGACAAGTTTAAGTTGTTCACTACGTCCTTTAATGTTTACATTTTTTCTTCTCCAGTTGATAATAGATATAAATGGAATTTTATAGATTTTTAAATTCTGAACACATTTCTACTTCTTTACTCTAATGTTAAATCTATTTTAAAGTTTGATTGATCCTTTCAAGTATTTAGTATGTTTGTGTCATGTAATAAGTTTTAAGAAAACAACGTATAGACCATATATGGGCAACCTCCGGCCCCCGGGCCGCATCCGGCCCTCAACCAGCTTCAATCCAGCCCGCGAGAGAAATTTCAAATAACGCGCAAAAAAATAAAGATCCAGTGTTTTCCGCAAAGTCGGTGCGCACCGCAAATCTAAATTACGCCCTCGGCTAAGCAAAGGTTGCCCATACCCGGTACAGACTGTCGTACTGTATATCTTTCTTTTCTTGAAATTGCGAATTTTAAGAAAATAACTTATGCACTATATCACAGTAATCTTTATTTTCTAGAAAATATGAATATTATAATCATGTTAAGCAGCGAGTTGGGCAACTAACAGAGAGTGTAGCATTGGAATCACATTGCCGGGGGTTGTTTAGATTACTCAGTCTCAAAACCCGAACGGGAAAATCAGTTGTTGCTCTTATCCCGACCGCCGGAGGCGCTTACTCGCTTACTTAGGTCCTGGCTCACTCAAAACACAAACATACTAAATACTTGAATGGATGGAAGGGCCCACTTTACACCATTCACATATAAACGTCCGCAATCTAATCAGATTTCGATTCGAAAGGGGACGGATTGTCGGATTGTGGGGATTTACATTTATCAGAAGGGTCTCTCTCACTCTCTCTCTCTCTCTCTCGCCATTACCTCAATTCAATCTTACAATTAAAACTACCCTTAGTTGTTGTGTGTACTTGCTCGTCTCCATAAACTTTACATAGTATAATGTAAACTGAATTGAAAAATTCACTGTATATTCCATAATCATCAGTTTAATCGCGGAGGCTGAAATCTAAGAGCTTTAGTTGATATAAGATTTGTCTTTATTATATATTTAATGCATCTGCAAGTCAGGTTGTTTCAAATTTATTTGTCAATGCAGAAATATTAAAGCTGTTCGTCCTACAAAGAATATTTTCTCCTGCGGGGCAACGGTAGGACTCATCTGTTAACGATCCTATCGCAGAAAAAATAATTATTTTCTACAGAAGTGACGACTTTACGCCAACTAAAATATCTCGTGGAAGGGTCTAGCTCATACGTAATTGCGTCCTTATTTTTCAGATAAAACTAATTTGACTTAATTAATTTTATTACTAAAGAATCAATCTGTGCCTCTATAGCAAAACATTTTAAATTTTCAGCGTTTATTTAAATTTTATTTAATGTTGAAAATACCTATTTTTTAACACTAAATTACACCTTATTACAAATACTTATAAAAATTGTAATTCTTTAGAAACCAGCATTCGTCCTTTATGTAACCCTGTGTAAAATATTATTACATAACTCTTATCGATCAAGCCACAATCAGTTGCCAAAACGCTTCATGTTTCTAACAGTTTTAATAATTAATAGTGCAAACTTATTAGAGAGTACCATTTCTTATAAAACTGTATTGCCGAAAGACGGCGATCTAGTAAGGAGTCCATATTTTCTTAACAAATTTAAACAATACCATGACACAAAGTTAATCATGCGGATCGTGAAACCCATTTGTAGAAAAAAAAACGCAAGACATGTATCGAAATCGTACACTGAGATTACGGTGAGATATCCACCACCGACCGCAAAAAGGAAACGCAACCCGAGTTTAATAATTCATTCGTAAATCGTTTTAATTGTGGCGGGAACCGGATTCCTCGAAAGTGCGCATTCAACGGGTAGGCGGTTCTTCGCGAAGACGAAGAGGAGACGTAATAATAATTAAAGAAACGGGACCCGATGCGTTACGAATGTGGAACTATGCTCTCCGGTCCATTATACATATCCAGCATCGATATTTGAATGACTTATGGTCGGCCGACCGTGTGATTATGCCCGATTTGTAATGACAACATAATTATTTAATTGATACACATCGGGCCCGAAACGTGCGGTTTCAAATAAAATTGGAATTGCCGACGATTATAATTCTCTTTTTTTTATAATGAAACAAAAAAAATACAAGAAAGAAGGAGATGGAGAGCGTGTACTGCTGAGAACTGTACTGAGGTGGCCAAAAAAATAAAATTGATAGCAATTGAGAACATAAGAAATAGTTATTTGTTAAATTATTCAATAATAATTTTGCACAATTTTTACTTTACGAAGTACGAGAAGGTATTGTGATCGTGATTTTTTTTTCAAAATTTTTATTTAACGGAAATATCCGTTTTTGGGTCCCTAGATGCCATTTCAACAATTTCTGGAAAAAAAGTGGTGATGTGGCCATCATGTCACTTTCTCCGACTTGATGGTATCATTTATATTTACGTTTTCAGGGTTTATTTTCAATTGGAATCATATTTTAAATGTACAACGAGCGTTTTGTAGACTCGGATGAAACTGACGTTTAAAACGTCAAAATCATGAAAGATGGAAAAATTATACTTCAAATTCAAAAACTCAGTTTACTCAAAAACTAAAGGGATTTCGAAAAAAACTTATTCTTTATAAGTTGTTTATTTTGGCATTCTCTACAATTATTATTAACATAAATTTGCTGTAACTATTATCGTTTTATAAGTATAAACCAAAAATTAAACAATGGTGATGTGGTCATCATGTTACATTCTCCGATTTGATAGTATAATAGTTATTTATTTTTATGGATTCATTCATTATTTTCAATTTAAATCATATTTTAAATCGAACGTTTCACATGATCGAGTGGTAATGGCGTTTAAAACGACAAATTTATGAAACTTAAAAATGACAAATTATTTTTCAAATTCTAATAATCTTTACCGTAAGTTTACTGAAAAAGATGCTAAAAAAAGAGTCCTGAAAAAGATTTATAAAAATAGTCCTGATTAAAAAGTCCTAAAAAAAAACCAATAAAAGTCCTGAACAAGAAAGTCTTTAAAATATTTCTAAAAATAGTCCTTATTAAAATAATATTTTAAATCGAACGTTTCACATGATCGAGTGGTAATGGCGTTTAAAACGAAAAAAAAAAAGTTTACTGAAAAAGATGCTAAAAAAGGAGTCCTGAAAAAGATTTATAAAAATAGTCCAGATTAAAAAGTCCCAAAAAAAACCAAATAAAAGCCCTGAACAAGAAAGTCCTGGAAGAGATTTCTAAAAATAGTCCCAATTAAAAAGTCCTAAAAACTCCTGAACACGAAAATCTTGAAAAAAGTCCCGAAAAAAAATGTCCTGAAAAACAGTTCCTTCAAACAGACCTGAAAGAAAGTCCTGAAAAAAGGCAAAAAAGGTCCTGAAAAATGTCCCGGAGAAACAGTTTTGAGAATAAATTATAATTTCAAATTAAATTTGAAATAATTCAAAAGAGTCATGTTAAATGGTTGTGAAAAAGAGTCGTAAAAAATTCCAGAAAAAAGTACTGCGAGAAGAGTCCTGAAAAATTAGGTCTTCATATAAAACACCAGAAATAAATGTCCTCAAAAAAATCCTGAAAGAAGTCCGAAAAAGTGTCATGAAAAAAAGTCCGGAACAAGAATTAATCCTACAAAAAATGTCCTGAAATATAGTAGTGAAAAAAGTCCTGTAAAGAAAGCTTGAAAAAAAATTCCCAAAAAAATAATTCTGAAAAATGTACTAAAGAAAATTCAGAAAAGAATCCTGAAAAGAAGTCTTGATCAAGAGGTTCTTAATAAATTCTCGAAAAAGTCTCGAAAAAAAGTCATGGAGGAAAGTCTTGAAAAAAGAGTCCTAATAAAAGCCGCGAAGAAAAGTCTTGAAAAATAGTATCCATACAAATAAATGTCCCAAAAAATGCCTCCAAAATCCGGAAAGAAAGTTAAAATAAATCCTGAAGAAAGTTCAGAAAAAGAGTCCCGATAAAATATCATCAAAAAAATTGTCCTAATAATAACATGTTTAAAAAATAAACAAAAAAATTTCTGAAAAAAAAAGCATCGTAAAAAGTCTTTAAAAAGATCTGAAGAAATTATCCTGAAAAAGAAATCCCAAAGTGTCTTGAAAAAGAATACTGCAAAAAGGCCTAAAATACGTTCTCAGCAAAATTCCGGAAATAAAAAGTTTTGAAAATAGTCATAAAAAGTAGAAATTCTAAAAAATGTCATGAAGAAAATTCCGAAAAAAATCCCGAAATATAAAAAAAAATGGTGATGTGGCCATCATGTTACTTTCTCCGACTTCATGGTATCATTTATATTTACGCTTCCATCGTTTATTTTCAATTTAAATCATATTTTAAGTGTGCATCGAACGTTTCGTAGACTCGGATAAAACTGACGTTTAAAACGTCAAAATTATGAAAGATTGAAAAATTATACTTCAAATTTAAAAACTCAATTTACCCAAAAACTAAAGGGATTTTGAAAAAAACTTATTCTTTGTTTATTTTAGTATTATCTACAATTATTATTAACATAAATTTGCTGTAACTATTATCGTTTCATAATTATAAACCAAAAATTAAAAAAAAATAATAAATTTGTTTCTCGAATAGCAATAATTTTATGAAAAATGTTTTCAAGCAAAAGATGTTCATTTCTTTGTTGTCTTCAAAGTTTGTTTAAATGTTTTTGTGATATTTTTCATATTTAAGAAAATATTGGCAAAAAACAAAAAACAGTTAAGGTAATATAATTTTTCTATCTTTAATAATTTTGACGTTTTAAACGTCAGTTTCATCCGAGTTTGCACAACGCTCGATGTACATTTAAAATATGATCCCAATTGAAAATAAACCATGAAAACGTAAATATAAATGATATTATCAAATCGGAGAAAGGTACATGATGGCAACATCACCATTTTTTTTAATTACATAGCTGCTGAACGCGTTGTTAGATTTTAATGATTTAAATTTGAACATGTAGCGAATTTAACACTTTTTGAAAAATCATTGAAAAATTTCCATGTTAAATCAACGCAAATTGCCAAAAACGCAATCTTTTAAGTCAAAACAAACAAAAAATTTAATTAGGTAACTGCTAAACGCATTGTGAGATTTTGATTATTGAAACGTGAAAATGTAGCGAAATTAATACATTTTAAAAAATCATTGGAAAATGTTGATCTTAAATCAATGTAAATTGTCAAAAATCAAAACTAAAACATCGTATTTTTTAAATCATATAACTGTTTAACGCGTTGTTGGATTTTGATTTTTTAAATTTGAAATTATAGTGAATTTATCACTTTTTGAAAAGTTATTGGAAAATTTCCCCTTTAAATCAATGCAAATTGCCAAAATCGTAAATTTTTAAATGAAAACAAGAAATCCTATTTAAAAAAAATTATATAACTGTTGAACGCGTTGTTAGATTTTAATGATTTACTCGTGAAAATGTAGCGAATTTAACACGTTTTGAAAAATCATTGTAAAATTTACATCTTAAATCAACGCAAATTGCCAAAAATTCAAATTGTCAAAAAACGCAAATTCTCAAGTCAAAACAATTTTTTTTGCTGAACGCGTTCTTAGATTTGATGATTTAAATGTGAACATGTAGCGAATTTAACACATTTTTGAAAATCATTGGAAAATTTCCACTTTAAATCAACGCAAATTGCCAAAATCTCATTTTTTTTTAAATCAAAACAAAAAATCGTATTTTTTTATAAATAAATAAAGTTATAAAAGTAAATAAATAATTAAATAAAGGAACTTCGTAAGCGTTCAAATCGGTAATTGGGTGGACTGTTTTCATGAAATTTTTCAGAATTTTTCATCAACTTGTTCGTCAGTGTAAAAATGGTGATGTGGCCATCATGTTACTTTCTCCGACTTTATATTTACGTTTTCATGGGTTTATTTTCAATTGAAATCATATTTTAAATGTACATCGAGCGTTGCGTAAATTCGGATGAAACTGACGTTTAAAACGTCAAAATCATGAAAGATGGAAAAATTATACTTCAAATTCAAAAACTCGGTTTACTCAAAAACTAACGAGATTTCGAAAAAAACCTATTCTTTAGAAGTTGTTCATTTTGGTATTCTCTACAATTATTATTCACATAAATTTGCTGTAACTATTATCGTTTCATAATTATAAACCAAAAATTAAAAAATAATAATAAATTTTTTTCTCGAATAGCAATGATTTTATGAAAAATGTTTTTAAGCAAAAGATGTTCATTTCTTTGTTGTCTTCAATATTTGTTTAAATGTTTTTGTGATATTTCTCATATTTAAGAAAATATCGGCAAAAAACAAAAAACAGTTAAGGTAAACACCCACTTCCGGTGTACAAAATTTTACCAAAAGCTTTTCAGTTCTTCAGATTATCAAATAAGACGTATGTTCAAAGTTTCATATCAATTGCTCTATTAGTTTTTGAGATACAGCGCACACAGACAGACACACACACACACACACACACACACAGACACACACACAGACACACACACACACACACAGACACAAATTTTTTTTTTCCAGAAATTGTTGAAATGGCATCTAGGGACCCCAAAACGGATATTTCCGTAAAAAAAATTTTTGAAAAAAAAATCACGATCACAATACTTTCTCGTACTTCGTAACGGAGAAAGTAAAAAAAGTGTTTAAAAAATCGATTAAAAAACTTTTGGAAATTTTTTAGGGTTTAAATGACTTTTGAAAAAAGAATCAAATATGTAATTGTATGGACTATTTTCATGATTTTTTCAGAATTTTTCATCCACTCGTTCGTCAGTAAAAAAATAATGTTTGAAAAATCGATTTCAAAAACTTTTGGAATATTTTAGTGTCTAAATGGCCTGGAATGACCTTGAAAAAGATTGGTCAAATGTGTAATTTGGTAGACTATTTTCATGATTTTTTTCAGAATTTTTCATCAACTTGTTCGTCAGTAAAAAAATAATTAAAAAAAAATCGATTTACAAACTTTTTGAATTTTTCCAGTAACTAAATGACCTTGAATGACTTTGGGAAAAATTGGTCAAATGGGTAATTAGGTGGACTATTTTAATGGTTTTTTCAGAATTTTTCATCCACTTGTTCGTCAGGATAAAAATAATGATTAAAAAATCGATTTGAAAAAGTTATGTTTAAAATCTTTTGAATTTTTTTTTGTGTCGAAATAACCTTGAATGACCTTGGAAAAAATTGGTCAAATGGTTAATTGAGTGGACTATTTTCATATTTTTTTTCAGAATTTTTCATCCACTCGTTCGTCAGTAAAAAGTAATGTTTATAAAACCCGAGTCTACAAAACGCTCGATGTACATTTGAAATATGATTTAAATTTAAAATAAACTATGAAAGCGTAAGTTTAAATGATACCATCAAGTCGAAGAAAGTAATAATTTTTTCAATCATCGAATGCAGTTTTTATCTACACCAGCTTTGAGCTTTGTGGTCTTGTTTACAATTGGGCTGCATTACTTGTTTTAATGGAAAATCAAAAATACACCATTTTTAGATAGATTTTGCAATTTTGATGATAATTCTTCGAGCGATTAATTTTGCACAATTTTTTTCAATCATCATCGAATGCAGTTTCTGTCTACAAATTTTGAGCGTTGTGGTTTTGTTCAGTTGGGATGCAACAATTGTGTTAATGAGAAATCAAAAATGCATAATTTTATAAATTTTACAATTTTGAAACCAATTCCTTGGGCGATTAATTTTGCACAATTTCTTTTTTGGACGAGTTAATTTTGGTTTTAAATAATATCAGTTCGGTTTGCCTGGTTGTGTACACGCAAATCACCGCCAACTACACTAATTGATTCTTAGAGGTAACAAAGTAAGTTCGCCGGGTTTTTTTTTTTTGAGAAGGCATCGGCAGAAGAGAGACCGAAATCGAAAACGGACCCGAACCGCGCCCATAAATAACCCGGTCGGCACGAACCACGGACATTTAAAGTTTAAATTCGGCTCATTAAAAGCCACGAGTACACGTGTAAATCGACTGATAAGAATTTCCACGATCTGCCGCGCTTAAATAAGTTGTAAAGATAAGTACCGATAGCCGTTTCTCGGGTGCCCCTTTTTGCAGGTGCTGCTTTCGCGGGCGAGATAAGATGGTGGTCAATACTCTGGATCTATATCTGTTGCTGTTGTGTGCAGAAGCAGCAAGCAGCAAGCAGCAGCAACGAGCTCATTAGAGGGTGTCACATTTACATATAATGGCGGATCCATATAAAGCCATACGAATCCACGTTTTGTGTACAATATAACAGCACCACTGCATATACCTGTTGGTCGCATTCACCGACGTTATTAGCATAATTTAATTAAAGAGAATTTCTTATATTGTCCACCACGCCATGGTACCATATAACACCGGCGGGCTTGATGAAGGTGGTATTGCCATGATTCGAGCACCGGCGATACTTTCGTTTAAGCATTCTGTAATAGACCAACGGGATCGCAGTCAATTTGAATTTTCTGCTGTTGGTTCATTATCTTCTAAGCGGGCCCGCACACGGCCAATTATTAGTTGAGCGATAGTTTAGTCGAGGTCTATAAAGGCATTACCGTAAATGCTAAAACTATCGTCCATCCCAATTTTTTAGTCAAAAGCAGTTGGTGAGCCCTTACGATTAAGTAATCGTTCAACTATCGTACAACTGGCATAGTTCCACAGTTCCAATGGGAGTGCGCACACGATCGATAGTTTAGTTGGTCATCGATCGTAAAAAGCCCGCGATAAGATATTAAATGCATATTCTTAAATATTGATATGCTGACAATATCCCTTTGGATCAATCCGCATCCAGTAAAATGCAATTAAATGGTGATAATTAAATTTTTCATATTTTGCATATCTAAGCCCTCTCGTGCATATTTTAGTTACATCGAGCATATGTATAGCTTATTTGAGCATGTTTAATAATATTTAAGCAACATTTTTATTACATGAATTAATAATAATAAGTAATACTCTACTAAACTGTCTACACGCTCCGCATAAATTGAGTTGTGTCGGCGTCGTACTGTGTGCGCAGGACACACGATTTCTCCCCGACTGAATAGTTTAGTTGGTGAAAAATCGTAACGTGTATCCAACTCAACTAAATAGTTTAGTCGTTGAACAATTGTCTGTGTGCGGGGCCCCTAAATTGGATTCATAATAGTCGAAAGCAAAGTGAATGAAATATTGGTAAATTAAGTCAAAGTCAGTTTTATATACTAGACCTCCTAATATTCCTATCAATCTAATCAACTAACTAAAATCTGGAAATTTAAACTTAAAATAAATTTTTTATTCAAGTTTTAAAATACAGAATTTTATCAGTATATACTGCAAACTTTAATTTCATTTGCCATGAATATGTCATATACTTGTTTCTCATTGATCACTTGGTGAAATATATATATATATATATATATATATATATATATATATATATATATATATATATACATTATCTTTATTGACAGAGTATTACATTTATACATCATCTATATTTACAATTTAGAATTATTCTGTCTCATGGGCTATCGACATATAATGTCTTTCGGCCCGTCTTTCTCAGTCTATATAAAGTGGGTTAATCGCTAGATGATGAAGGATGAAATGAAGAAATGTATTGAAGTAATGTTTGGGTAGGGAAATTGGTGAAATATTATCTAATATATAAAATTTTCGTGTCACAGTGTTTGTAACAAAACTCCTTCGAAACGGCTTGACCGATTCTTATGAAATTTTGTGTGTATATTGAGCAGGTCTGAGAATAGGACGTAAACTATTTTTATTACCCCTAAATGATAAGGGTGGTCCACCGCAAATTTTTTATTTTTATTTTTTGGACAAAATTTTTTATTTTTATTTTTTTATGATTCAGCATTAAAAATACATACAACCCTAAATTTTCACCCTTCTACTACCAACCCCTATTTTTTAATAGCGATTTTAGTACTTTAATAATTTTCTACTCTCGGCGATCGACCGCTCGATCAGTTATTCCTTTTCCATTGTTTGCGCTGATGGTTATTAATGGGTTTTAATGGGCTTACCCTGTAGATTCGTATCGATAAATGTAAATAAATAAGTAGCTGAAATTATTTTAAAAAAATATAAACAAAATATTAACAGCAAATGCTGCACTGAGCTCAATTGCAACACTTGCATCCGATGAACAGTTAAGTCGGCTTTAAATACATAAATTGGTGATAACGATTGATTTATAATACGCGCGCCATCTCTTGGTGGTTGGAATGTCGCTCGCGGTGGTGTTACGAATTAAAATATTCTGCGGAAGATTCTGTGCGCGGTTGAGAATTTTTTTAATAATTTTGCCATTTAGTTCAAATTCGTTGATTATTAAAAAAAATTATGAATTTTTGAAGCAATAATTGCATGTTAGAGCGATGAATTTCAAAAATTAAAAAAAAAATATTTCAACTGGCGATACATGTTTTTATTAGTAACAATACACTTCTTACATTCTTTAGCTTTAATAATTTTGTTATTTAGTTCAAATCCGTTGATTATTAAAAAAGTTATGAATTTTTGAAGCAATAATTGCACGTTAAAGCGATCATGAATTTTAAAAATTCTAAAAAAAATATTTCAACTGCCGATACATGTTTTTATTAGTAACAATACACTTCTTACATTCTTTAGCTTTAATAATTTTGTTATTTAGTTCAAATCCGTTGATTATTAAAAAAGTTATGAATTTTTTAAGCAATAGCACGTTAAAGCGATTATGAAATTCAAAAATTCAAAAAAATTATTTCAACTCGCGATACATGTTTTTATTAGTAACAATACACTTCTTACATTCTTTAACTTTAATGATTTTGTTATTTAGTTCAAATCCGTTGATTATTAAAAAAGTTATGAATTTTTGAAGCAATAATTGCACGTTAAAGCGATCATGAATTTCAAAAATTCTAAAAAAAATATTTCAACTGGCGATACATGTTTTTATTAGTAACAATACACTTCTTACATTCTTTAACTTTAATAATTTTGTTATTTAGTTCAAATCCGTTGATTATTAAAAAAGTTATGAATTTTTGAAGCAATAATTGCACGTTAAAGCGATCATGAATTTTAAAAATTCTAAAAAAAATATTTCAACTGCCGATACATGTTTTTATTAGTAACAATACACTTCTTACATTCTTTAACTTTAATAATTTTGTTATTTAGTTCAAATCCGTTGATTATTAAAAAAGTTATGATTTTTTTAAGCAATAGCACGTTAAAGCGATTATGAAATTCAAAAATTCAAAAAAATTATTTCAACTCGCGATACATGTTTTTATTAGTAACAATACACTTCTTACATTCTTTAACTTTAATGATTTTGTTATTTAGTTCAAATCCGTTGATTATTAAAAAAGTTATGAATTTTTGAAGCAATAATTGCACGTTAAAGCGATCATGAATTTCAAAAATTCGAAAAAAAATATTTCAACTGGCGATACATGTTTTTATTAGTAACAATACACTTCTTACATTCTTTAACTTTAATGATTTTGTTATTTAGTTCAAATCCGTTGATTATTAAAAAAGTTATGAATTTTTTAAGCAATAGCACGTTAAAGCGATTATGAAATTCAAAAATTCAAAAAAATTATTTCAACTCGCGATACATGTTTTTATTAGTAACAATACACTTCTTACATTCTTTAACTTTAATGATTTTGTTATTTAGTTCAAATCCGTTGATTATTAAAAAAGTTATGAATTTTTGAAGCAATAATTGCACGTTAAAGCGATCATGAATTTCAAAAATTCGAAAAAAAATATTTCAACTGGCGATACATGTTTTTATTAGTAACAATACACTTCTTACATTCTTTAACTTTAATGATTTTGTTATTTAGTTCAAATCCGTTGATTATTAAAAAAGTTATGAATTTTTAAAGCAATAGCACGTTAAAGCGATTATGAAATTCAAAAATTCAAAAAAATTATTTCAACTCGCGATACATGTTTTTATTAGTAACAATACACTTCTTACATTCTTTAACTTTAATAATGTGAAAATCAACGGTACAAACCGGAAACTTATTCGTATAGATAAAAAACTTATGACTGTAAATTTTGGGCTGTATCGATCATGGCCTAACCGAGCCCTAGGCGTCTAAAATTTGAAAAAAATCGTCTTTTTTCCCTTTTTTCACTTTAGCCCCCCTAATATTAAACGGTCCACCCTAATGGTCAAATGATATACTGTGCCGACAGAGGATGTTAATACGAATTCAAAACGAATTTATTTGTTAATAAAATCTGACTAAAATTTACAGAGTTGTGAATGTTTCAGTTATATCATACTTTTGTGTGACTTAATCCTTCATCGACGGTAATTAGAAGATGCGCGGCATTTCTGTCACTTATTTTACACTTGTCTAAAACAGATGAGATCCCTTCACTGATAAATGCAATGCTTGTGGTTATGGTTCTATTTCCAAAATTACTCAAAATTCAATCGAGATTAAGTTTTCCTGAAAAGGTAGATCCATACCAACGTCAAATTTTACATACATTTTATTTCAATAGCGCGCGAAACTATGAAAAATTGTAGTAATTTTAATGGTTTCAAATAAATACAAAAATAATTGCCATCGATTTCAAACTTTCTAAAATAACTCAAAATACATTAGAAATTATGATTTCGGAATAATCTGGATACACACCAAAATCAAATTTTGTCTACTTTTATTTGAACAGCGCACGAAATTATTTTAATGCTCTCAAACAAATATAAAAACAATTGTTGTCGACTTAAAATTTTCTAAAATTACTTAGAAATCATTCAAAATTATTATTATTCTGTGAAAAATCAGCAGATTTTATGTAATCAGTTATCACGAAAAATTGTGAAAAATTGTTATAATTTTGGTGGCTTTAAATAAATATAAAGACAATTGCCATCAATTCGAAAGTTCCCAAAATTACTCAAAAATCATTCGAAATTACGATTTTGGGAAAATCTGGATACACACCTGAACCAAATTTTGTGATACTTCTATTTGAACAGCGCGTGAAATTATGAAAATTGTAATAATTTTAATGCTCTCAAAAACAATTGTTGTGGACTCAAAATTTTCGAAAATTACTCAAAAATCATAGAGATTATTATTACGTAAACAAATACTTACACACCATCACCAGATTTTGTGATAATTTCTTGTAATCAGTGCGAATAATCGGAAAAAGATTGTTATAATTTTGGTGGCTTGAAATAAATATAAAAACGACTGCCAACGATTTAAGACCTTCCAAAATAACTCAAAATTTATTCGAAATTATGATTTTGGGAAAATCTGGATAAATATCAAAACCAATTTTTTACTTGAACAGCACGCGAACTTGTGAAAATTTTTAATCATTTTATTGCTCTCAAGAAAATACAAAAACAATTGTCAAACAAAAACTTAAAATTTTCCGAAGGTAATCAAAAATCATTTGAGATTATTATTATGCGGAAAACTGCTTATACACCATCACCAGATTTTGTCATCATTTCATGTAATCACTGCGAAAAATCGCAAAAAATTGTTATAATTTTGGTGGCTTGAAATAAATATAAAAATCGATTTGAAACTTTCATAAAAAAACTCAAAATTCTTTCGACATGAAGATTTTGGAAAAAGCTGGACACACACCTTGATCAAATTGTGTGATACAATTTTTTGAACAAAGCGCGAAATTATGAAAAATTATATTAATTCTATTAATATAAAAATATATAAGAACAATTGTTTTTCTTTTACTTGCATTTTAAATTTTTTGGTCACCATTTTTTATTTCCAGACCGGGATTTTTGATTTTTTGGCTCATATTTAAGATCTTTGGCCCGTTTTTTTCGATTTTTGACTAATTTTTTTGGTCTTTTGTGATCATTCAGTCGAAATATTCTTTATTTTGGCCTGAATTTTCAATTTTCAGGTCCGTATTTTTTATTTTTAGGCTCGAATTTCTTATTTTTGGCCGTATAGTTTGAATTTGTAACCTGAATGATTGATTAGTGTGTCTACATTTTTTTATTTTTAAACCAGAGTTTTCGAGTTTTGGTCAACATTTTTGATTTTTTGGTCCCGATTGTGGATTTTTTTAGTATATATTTCTGATTTTTGACCTGTATTTTCGATTTTGTAGTCTAAATTCAAGATCTTCTATCCTACATTTCCTTCATTTTGGCAGAAAATTTTGATTTGTTTGGTCTGCATTTTTTATTTTTAGGCCCGAATCAAAATGTTTGATTTTTGGCCACGATTGTTGATTTTGGATTTTTTGGCCTCTATTTTAGATTTTTTACTTGCATTTTCGACTTTGCGGTATAAATTTTTCCTTATTTTAGCCGAAATTTTGTTCAATTTTTTTAATCTGCGTTTTTGAATTTTCGACTTTGGTCTAAATTTATGATTTTCTTCATATTTTTTAGATTTTTTAACTTGAATGATTGATTTTGTTGGGTGATTTTATTTTTTATTTTCTGGCTATTATTTCCGAGTTTCTGGCCAGAAATTTACTTTGAGCTTAAGAATGATTTTGGGGGTGAATATGGCAAATTAATTTTCCTTTACTTGAATTCTCAAGTTTTCAGTCTGCATTTTTTACTTTTAGTCCATGGTTTTTGATTTTCCGGCCGATATTTTGGATCTTTGGCTTGTAGTTTCGTAAAACATTAATAACTTCGTCAATTTTAGTCCAATTTCAACAAATAAACACGTTTTGGATTCACATTGACGTCCTCTATCGACATAATATATAATTTGGCCATTCGGGTGAATCAAAATGAAAAAAAATGGAATAAACCCACTTTTTTTAAATTTTAGAGGGCTAGAGCTCGGTTACGCAATGTTCGATATGGCTCAAAATTTACAGTTATTAGTCATCTATACGAACAAGTTTCCGGGTTGTCCCGTTGATTTTAATATACTTCTAAAATAAGAACCACTCTAATATACCTGTTTTGTCACCCTATTATTTTCAATTGTTATCTTATTTTAAACAAGTTAGCAAGTATTTATCTTTCACCCTTTAATATAAATATTCATTTACCCGTGCAGTAAACACTTCTATTTATAAATATAAGGCACACAATCAATTTTCTTTTTAATTATAACACAACGAACACGTACAAACAATAGGTTCTGACGATAAACCCGCAACAGAATAACTTATTTTTACACCTATTCAACGCAAGGTAATCAAATGTAACGCAAATATTTGCATAATTTACATTAATTTTCGAATATTTCGCGTTTCGGTGTTTATACAGTCAAAACGTCGGTTGTTAGTTGCGAGTTCATTCTATACAAACAATACTACATTATTACGTTATTGTAATACCGGTTTCTATTGACTGTGATATATGCAAAATCATACGATTTTTAGAAGTAAAGTAAAACGAGAGAAATCGATTGCCGTTAAAAAATTTCATTAAAAAAAATTACAAATAAATTAGCAAGTCACCAGGGAAAATTTTGAAAAAAGTCGATTTTTTCAAACTTCTTCAGCTTGCTAAAATAATACCATATCATCGTTAGTGGCTGAATGGTCAAACCTATGCCAAAAAAAACAAAACAAAAAAAAATAATAATAACAAGTTGGAAATTTGAAATTATATCCAAGGGTGCTCATAAAATGCATTAAAAATGATTTCCTGAAAAAACCACTGGTTCGATTCAGGGTTTCCATACATCACCGTAAAAATCCTTTCAAGACCTTTCAGAAAATTCACTTGCACAATAACAAATGTTAATTTGAAACCCGTGGCACGTCAGCAAAGAAAACTTGAAAATGGAAAAATTGAAAAAATCAACTTTCTTAATTATAATCGTAGACTTTTTTTATGTGATACCATCTTTTTCATCGCAAGAACGAAATAAATCGATTGGCGTCAAAAAAATTGATCTGAAAAAAATTGCATAAAAGTTAGCAAGTCAGCATTGACAATTTTGAAAAAAGTCAATTTTTTTCAAAATTTGAACGGCTGTAGCGGCCGAACGAAGAATCCAATTTGAACGCGGATTGCAAATCTGTGTTCCTTGTGTGTTAATTAGTCGGATTTAATTAAAATTGGCGATTCAAAATTTTTGACAAAATCCAAATTTTAAGCATCTTACAGTTTACATTGCAATAAGTGAATTTTCGGACATCAACAAATATTTTCTGGCATTGCAATTGTTGCTATTGCAAAGTTCGGATAATTTATTTTAAGAAATTATAATATATTACAATTTAACATCAATCTACAAAAATTTAAAGCATTTGTGTGGAAGAAATTGTGGTATTTACAATTCAATTTCTGTAAAATGAGCATTTTTGATCATCAAAAATTGTTTTCTAGCGCTTCAATTTTTGCCATTGCAAAGTTCGGAGTATTTATTTTGAGGAATTATAAAGACACTTTATTCAAGATCAAACTGCCAGAATTTCAAGCATTTATGGAAAAAATTGTGAAATTTACAATCCAGTTTCTGTAAAAAGTGCATTTTTGGTCATCAAAATTTGTTTTCTAGCGCTTCAATTTTTGCTATTGCTAAGTTTAGATAATTAATTTTGAGAAATTAAAAAGACACATCACTCGAGTTTGGTTTGCCAAAATTGTAAGCATTTGTAGGAAGATTTGTGGAATTTACAGCGCAATTTTTGCATTTTTGGTCATTAAAAATTATCGCTTCAATTTTTGCTATTGCAAAGTTCGTATAATTTTTAGAAATTATAATATATTATAATTCAAGATCAATCTGCGAAAATTTCAAGCATTTGTGGAAAAAAAAATGTGGAATTTACAATGCAATTTCTGAAAAATGAGCATTCCTTGGTCATCAAAAATGGTTTTCTAGCGCTTCAATTTTTACCATTGCAAAGTTCGGAGTATTTATTTTGAGGAATTATAAAGACACTTTATTCAAGATCAAACTGCCAGGATTTCAAGAATTTATGGAAAATATTGTGAAATTTACAATCCAGTTTCTGTAAAAAGTGCATTTTTGGTCATCAAAATTTGTTTTCTAGGGCTTCAATTTTTGCTATTGCAAAGTTTGGATAATTAATATTGAGATATTGTAAAGACACATTACTTAAGATTGGTCTGCCAAAATTTTCAGCATTTGCGGGAAGGTTTGTGAAATTTACTGAGCAATTTCTGTAAAAAGTGCATTTTCGGTCATCAAATTGTTTTCTTTTCTAACGCAAATGATTTCCTGAAGAAACCACTGGTTCGATTCGGGGTTTCTATACATCACCGTAAAGATCCCTTCAAGACCCTTCAGAAAATTACTTGCGCAACAACAAATGTCAATTTAAAACCCGTGACGCGTCAGCAAAAAAAATTCGAAAATGGAAAAAATCGAAAAAATCTACTTTCTTAATAATCATCGTAGACTTTTATGTGATACCATTTTCTTCATCGGAAGAACGAAATAAATTGGAGGTAAAAAATTTCATCTGGAAAAAATTGCAAAAAAGTTAACAAGTCAGCATTGACAGTTTTGAAAAAAGTCGATTTTTTTCCAAATTTGAACGGCCGTAGCGGCTAAACGAAGAATCCAATTTGAACGCGGATTTCAAATCTGTGCTCCTCGTGTGTTAATTGGCGATTAAATTTTTTGACAAAATCCAAATTTTAAGCATCTTACAGTTTACATTGCAATAACTGAATTTTCGGACATCAACAAATATTTTCTGGCGTTTCAATTGTTGCTATTGCAAAATTCGGATAATTTATTTTAAGAAATCATAATATATTACAATTTAAGATCAATCTGCAAAAATTTCAAGCATTTGTGTGGAAGAAATTGTGGTATTTACAATTCAATTTCTGTAAAAAGAGCATTTTTTGGTCATTAAAAATTGTTTTCTAGCGCTTCTACTTTTGCTATTGCAAAGATCGGATAATTTATTTTAGGAAATTATAACGACACATCACTCAAGATTGTTCTGCCAAAACTTCAAGCATCTGTAGAGAAAAATGTGAAATCTACATTGCAATTTCTGCAAAAAGAGCATTTTTGGTCATCAAAAATTGTTTTCTAGCGCTTCAATTTTTGCCATTGCAAAGTTCGGAGTATTTATTTTGAGGAATTATAAAGACACTTTATTCAAGATCAAACTGCCAGAATTTCAAGAATTTATGGAAAAAATTGTGAAATTTACAATCCAGTTTCTGTAAAAAGTGCATTTTTGGTCATCAAAATTTGTTTTCTAGCGCTTCAATTTTTGCTATTGCTAAGTTTAGATAATTAATTTTGAGAAATTAAAAAGACACATCACTCGAGTTTGGTTTGCCAAAATTGTAAGCATTTGTAGGAAGATTTGTGGAATTTACAGCGCAATTTTTGCATTTTTGGTCATTAAAAATTATCGCTTCAATTTTTGCTATTGCAAAGTTCGCATAATTTTTTTAAAGAAATTATAATATATTATAATTCCAGATCAATCTGCGAAAATTTTAAGCATTTGTGGAAAAAAAAATGTGAAATTTACAATGTAATTTCTGAAAACAGAGCATTTTTTGGTCATCAAAAATTACTATGCTTTTATTAACGGTAGGCCATGTGCAATTAAACAAGTACAGTAAAATAGATTCTTACAAACCAAAAATAAACGTCAGAATAAATAAAATACTAAGACTCTTAAGACGAATTTAAATATACACATACTTAAAACACATAATTTACATGCAAATGGTTTTCTAGCGCTTCAATTTTTGCCATTGCAAAGTTTGGAGTATTTATTTTGAGGAATTATAAAGACACTTTATTCAAGATCAAACTGCCAGAATTTCAAGAATTTATGGAAAATATTGTGAAATTTACAATCCAGTTTCTGTAAAAAATGCATTTTTGGTCATCAAAATTTGTTTTCTAGGGCTTCAATTTTTGCTATTGCAAAGTTTGGATAATTAATATTGAGATATTGTAAAGACACATTACTTAAGATTGGCCTGCCAAAATTTTCAGCATTTGCGGGAAGGTTTGTGAAATTTACTGAGCAATTTCTGTAAAAAGTGCATTTTCGGTCATCAAATTGTTTTCTTTTCTAACGCAAATGATTTCCTGAAGAAACCACTGGTTCGATTCGGGGTTTCTATACATCACCGTAAAGATCCCTTCAAGACCCTTCAGAAAATTACTTGCGCAACAACAAATGTCAATTTTAAGGCCGTGACGCGTCAGCAAAAAAAATTCGAAAATGGAAAAAATCGAAAAAAACAACTTTCTTAATAATCATTGCAGAACTTTATGTAATACCATTTTCTTCACCAGAAGAACAAAATAAATCAATTGGCGTTAAAAAATTTTATCTTGAAAAAATTGGAAAAAAGTTAGTAAGTCATCATGGAAAATTTTGAAAAAAGTCGTTTTTTTCAGAGTTTGAAGCGCCGTAGCGGCTAAACGAAGAATCCAATTTGAACGCGGATTTCAAATCTGTGTTCCTTGTGTGTTAATTAGCCGGATTTAATTAAAATTGGCGATTCAATTTTTTTAATGAAAATCTGAAAAATCATCCAAGGGTCCCCCCTTCTAACTTTTTCCCAAAAATTGCATTTGAAATGATTTCCTGAAAAAACCACTGGTTCGATTCGGGGTTTCTATACATCACCGTAAAGATCCCTTCAAGACCCTTTAGAAAATGTACTTGCGCAAGAACAAATGTCAATTTGAAGACCGTGACGCGTCAGCAAAGAAAATTCGAAAATGGAAAAAATGGAAAAAATCAACTTTCTTAATAATCATCATATATCTTCATGTAATACATTTTCTTCATCAGAAGAACGAAATAAATCGATTCGCGTTAAAAAATTTCATCTAGAAAAAAGTGGGAAAAAGTTAGCAAGTCACCATGCACTTTAGTGGAAATTTTGAAAAAAGTCGATTTTTTCAGACTTTGAATGGCCGTAGCGGCTAAACAAAGAATCCAATTTGAACGCGGATTTCAAATCTGTGTTTCTCGTGTGTCAATTAGTCGGATTTAATTAAAATTGATGATTCAAAATTTTTGACGAAATCCTGAAAAAACATCCAAGGGTCCCCCCTTCTTACTTTTTCCCAAAAATTGCATTTGAAATGATTTTCTGAAGAAACCACTGGTTCAATTCGGGGTTTCTATACATCACTGGAAAGATCTTATTAAGGCGCTCCAGAAAATGTACTTTCGCAAGAACAAATGTCAATTTAAAGCCCGTGACGCGTCAGCAAAAGAAAATCGAAAATGGAGAAAATCGAAAAAATCAACTTTCTTAATAATAATTGCAGAACTTTATGTAATACTATTTTCTTCATCAGAAGAACGAAATAAATTGATTGGCGTTAAAAAATTTCATCTGGAAAAAATTGGAAAAAAGTTAGCAAGTAACTATTGAAATTTTTGAAAAAAGGCGATTTTTTCAGACTCTGAACGGCCGTAGCGGCTAAACGAAAAATCCAATTTGAACGCGGATTTCAAAAATGTGTTCCTTGTGTATTAATTATTTGGATTTAATTAAAATTGGCGATTCAAAATTTTTGACGAAAACCTGATAAATCATCCAAGGGTCCCCCCTTCTTACTTTTTCCCAAAAATCGTATTTGAAATGATTTCCTGAAGAGACCACTGGTTCAATTTAGGATTTATAAACGTCATTCGAAAGATCGCATTAAGACGCATCATAAAAAGTACTTGCGCAAGAATAATTGTCAATTTTAAGCGCGTGAGGCGCTCGCAAGGAAAACTTGAAAAATAAAAAAAATCGAAAAAATTAACTTTTTTAATAATCATCGTAGACCATTAAAGTGCACCTTTTTCTCATCAGAAAAACGAAAGAAATTAGTTGGTTGTCTTAAATAGCAAGTCAGTAAAGCATGTTAAATATAACTGTAAAAAATTATGTCATGTATTTTATTCAGAGCCGTCCGAGACAAGCAATTTATTTAGAAACACACTGTAATAACAAGACTGCCGTCGAGAAATGATTTTATTCTTATTTTTCCATTATTCGATGCACAATGAATATTTAACATACCGTTTCTCTCTGCATATAATGAATTGAAATTTTACAAATAACAAAGTTGGCTGGCGCTCTCGAGATATAAATCCAAGACGGACGGATCGGTAGCGAAATAATTTCAAGTAGCCATCGGCATCAGAAACAGTAGACTAGTTAAGCCCTGTCCACCCACATTCACAACTTATTCACGATATTACGCCATAAATTATACAGAAGAATATGCATCGCCTCCTCTCTCCGTGCATTCCGCCAACAATTATAAATCGGCGATGTCTTAGATTTGTATGCAGAGAGAGGTTCATTGTTGCATCTCAATTTGAATTGTATTTCGTATTGCTATTGTGATGGATGAAATGTACTGTATTATTATATCCCATTTGATTTCCTTCTGTCTTTAAATTGCGTATCGGGATTTGTGGGCAGCGCTGAATGTATCGTATGTTTAATAGGGAGTAAACAGTAGGCAGGTTTGATGATGGAAAGAAAACTTACTGGTTAGATCGCAACATAAAGCAACATAATTTAAACTTTCATACAATTGCATATTTTCATCCAATCTTTTAAATACCTTAATGTCCGGCTGCCTTCTTTCAGGAAAGTTTGCTTGGTATGTTTGTGCTGCAAGATGGGGGTTTTTGTAACACTTGATGTAATTACAAAACATATCGTATTGTTCAGATATTGAATAATTCGCCATTTCAAGTAATTAATATTTATCGATATTACAACAACTTAAGACAATACACATGTATGAATGATTAATACAACTGATAAACTAATGTAAGATGACAGTTAGTCGTTATAACAAATTTTGTTTTATTTTTATTTATACCTACTTGTTTTAAACTTACAACAATTAATATTTCCATTATTTTTTATTTTGACATAGGTTGTTGTACATCGTTGAAAAGAGAAAAAAAATGCGTGTAAAAATCAAATATGGCGGCCATTTGAAATAAGAAAGTTGGTATTAATATCTCGGAAACCGCCATCTTGAATTTTATTTTGACTTGATTTCTATGTTTGCCTAATTAAACCAATTAACTTTTATTTAAAACTTTTTTCCGCATCTTTAATAATTATTGAGATATTTGATTTTTTTGAAAATCGCGATTTTCAGTTTTTTTGAAATATTTTCTAAACTGCTCGGAATTTTGAAAATGTCTCAACATAATCTGAATCAGCATAGAAAACTGCACAACATTGACCATTTAACCAGATCTCTAGCTTTAAGAATAAGAAAGATACCCATGCAATCCTACTCTATTTAGGACATATAAATTAAATTAAATTTTTGTAACTATATATTATAAACTTTGATTTTTGTCCATATTTGCATAATAAAGATGTTTGTATATATGTGTAATACTATTGAGCATGTATGTATTAATATATTCTACACATGTGTAGAATAAAATATCATGGAAAATTACCAGTGATCATTAATATAAATTAAAAACGAAAAAAAATAAATATTATTATAGTGGCCCGAAGGGCTCAGGGCATCAGCCCCGCAGATTTGAATAAAACGTAATTTATGCAACTATAATCTCCCCAAGATTGCCGCACATAATTCGATCAAATCTTCTAGTGCATTGAAAATGATTCTATCTGCGGCATTGTGTACCGCCCCGGGCGGTAATTATAAACGTTTCGGGTTAGTTGACCAGCAGGTTAAAAGAACAAAAAAAAAATCGACCCTCTCTCGGAAAAGCAAAGCGTTCAAAAATTCAGTTTAGGCCTACTAATGTATGAAAAATCGAACAAAACAATATAAAACCATAAAGTTTTATGGGCACGTCTGTGCATGCGCATCAAGTCAGCACCGTTTTATCATCATCACATAATCGAACGAGATTATAGTGTACGCGTTTTTCTTTGGGCTGCATATGAATAATTTGATTGTTCAATCGTAGATATTTAGATTTATTGAAAGACCTTGTTTTTATACTCTCAAACTTAATTGTCACAAATTAAAAAATTAGGAACAACCTTACTTATTGCAGAAAGCATTAAATAAATTCAATAAAACGAAATGTAGCCTTAATTATTTTCAAAATGTTTCACCAAGTGATACGTGAGAAAATCATTCAAGAAATATTAATTGTCTTAAGTCAGAAAAACGAGCTCATGACTCTCAAAAAGTTTCAACTCGTTTAATTGCCAGGCAACTGTGCTTTAGTTTAGCCTTTCATTTGTATTGGAGCCATTACAAATTTTATTCCAACGCTGTACGTAATATAAGTCCCAGAAAAATGATTACAATTCTAGGCAATATTTTAAATTTAAACTTAACGTATGGAAAATGAACAAAATAACAACAACATTTGTGTGTGTGTGTGTGTTTCAGTACGGTCAGTTTAAGCCCCGTTGTATATCAGCAAATCGTCTCTTTTAAAGTATTATTATTATTATTTTACGTCCATATTTAATGGTTGCAATAAATTAAGTAGCCCCGAGTTCGCGGTATTTATTAATACTCGATAGTATGGTATGCAGACGCAAAACGTAGAAGTATTAAAAGCGCGGATGGATCCGTCATAAAGATCCGCAAAACTAAATTGGTTATAAAAATTCGAATAGGCTATAATAATGTTACATTGTAACGCCCGTACTAATTAAGATCTAAAAATCTTCGAGACTAGTTACAATACAATATCTATTATTGGCGTATACAATGGTACTGTAAAAACTATAATTATGTTAATTCCTTCCATCCGAAATACTTATATTAGTGACATTATGTATAACGGGTGCGCCATCTGTAATCACATAATTCACGCTTTAATTTAAAAATAAAATAAAAACTCAATCGTTTCCGAACAATTTCCTAAAAATTTGAAATCTGTACTTGTTACATCGTTCACGTATGCAATCGATTGTTGCCGAATAATTTCTGCGCATTCCGTAGCATTGATACGAAAATTGCTTCTCCGTTATGTCGTGAGCTCAAAGGACTTAACTAAATGTGGTGATCGTGTGCGGTGACCATTAAGTATCCACTTTACCATATAAACTTATATCCAGATACGATCTATGAACGTTATCGTACGATATCGACAATATAATGCCTTGTAAACGAGAGGAGAGGTATACATACATACGGATGCGTCGTCGTGCCCTTTATGTACTTCTTAAATATTTATACTCGCATCGCCATCATTTGCAGGACAACTTTCATCTCTATCATACCGTACTGTAACTTAATTTTTCGCCAGCCTCTACCGAAACCACTTATTTCGGCCATGAAAATCGGGCCGAAACTACGATTTAGCGTATCTAGGGCTGAAAAAATCCATAATCTAGATATGAATAGGCTATGTAAAAATCTGACAGTGACAGTTCAATGGTGCGCGATATAAAATTTCCCGAAACACTGTTTTTACTTAGAAGAGCGGCACTAATTGTATTTTTGGATCACTTTTTTCAAGTGAATAAAAAAAATATAAAAACAATCGCCACGAACTTGAAACTTTCCAAATTTACTTCAAATGGATTGTTCTTCTTAATCCATTAAAGATCTGTAATCATCCCTTCACTGGATTTCAAGAAAACTGCAGGAGAACGGCGCAAATTGTATTTTTGAATCACTTTTTTCGAGTGAATAAAAAAAATATAAAAACAATCGCCACGAACTTGAAACTTCCCAAATTTACGTAAAATGGATTGTTCTTCATAATCCATTAAAGATCTGTAATCATCCCTTCACTGGATTTCAAAAAAACTGCAGGAGAACGGCGCAAATTGAATTTTTGGATCACTTTTTTTCGAGCGAATAAAAAAAATATAAAAACAATCGCCACGAACTTGAAACTTTCCAAATTTACGTAAAATGGATTGTTCTTCATAATCCATTAAAGATCTGTAATCATCCCTTCACTGGATTTCAAAAAAACTGCAGGAGAACGGCGCAAATTGTATGTTTGGATCACTTTTTTCGAGTGAATAAAAAAAAATATAAAAACAATCGCCACGAACTTGAAACTTTCCAAATTTACTTAAAATGGATTGATCTTCATAATCCATCAAAGATCTGTAATCATTCCTTCACTGGATTTCAAAAAAACTGCAGGAGAACGGCGCAAATTGAATTTTTGGATCACTTTTTTCGAGTGAATAAAAAAAATATAAAAACAATCGCCACGAACTTGAAACTTTCCAAATTTACGTAAAATGGATTGTTCTTCATAATCCATTAAAGATCTGTAATCATCCCTTCACTGGATTTCAAAAAAACTGCAGGAGAACGGCGCAAATTGAATTTTTGGATCACTTTTTTTCGAGCGAATAAAAAAAATATAAAAACAATCGCCACGAACTTGAAACTTTCCAAATTTACTTAAAATGGATTGATCTTCATAATCCATCAAAGATCTGTAATCATTCCTTCACTGGATTTCAAAAAAACTGCAGGAGAACGGCGCAAATTGAATTTTTGGATCACTTTTTTCGAGTGAATAAAAAAAATATAAAAACAATCGCCACGAACTTGAAACTTTCCAAATTTACGTAAAATGGATTGTTCTTCATAATCCATTAAAGATCTGTAATCATCCCTTCACTGGATTTCAAAAAAACTGCAGGAGAACGGCGCAAATTGAATTTTTGGATCACTTTTTTTCGAGCGAATAAAAAAAATATAAAAACAATCGCCACGAACTTGAAACTTTCCAAATTTACGTAAAATGGATTGTTCTTCATAATCCATTAAAGACCTGTAATCATCCCTTCACTGGATTTCAAAAAAACTGCAGGAGAACGGCGCTAATTGTATTTTTGGATCACTTTTTTCGAATGAATAAAAAAAATATAAAAACAATCTCCACGAACTTGAAACTTTCCAAATTTACTTAAAATGGATTGTTCTTCATAATCCATTAAAGATCTGTAATCATCCCTTCACTGGATTTCAAAAAAACTGCAGGAGAACGGCGCTAATTGTATTTTTGAATCACTTTTTTCGAGTGAATAAAAAAAATATAAAAACAATCTCCACGAACTTGAAACTTTCCAAATTTACTTAAAATGGATTGTTCTTCTTAATCCATTAAAGATCTGTAATCATCCCTTCGCTGGATTTCAAGAAAACTGCAGGAGAACGGCGCAAATTGTATTTTTGAATCACTTTTTTCGAGCGAATAAAAAAAATATAAAAACAATCGCCACGAACTTGAAACTTTCCAAATTTACTTAAAATGGATTGTTCTTCATAATCCATTAAAGATCTGTAATCATCCCTTCACTGGATTTCAAAAAAACTGCAGGAGAACGGCGCAAATTGAATTTTTGGATCACTTTTTTTCGAGCGAATAAAAAAAATATAAAAACAATCGCCACGAACTTGAAACTTTCCAAATTTACTTAAAATGGATTGTTCTTCATAATCCATTAAAGATCTGTAATCATCCCTTCACTGGATTTCAAAAAAACTGCAGGAGAACGGCGCAAATTGTATTTTTGGGTCACTTTTTTCGAGCGAATAAAAAAAATATAAAAACAATCGCCACGAACTTGAAACTTTCCAAATTTACGTAAAATGGATTGTTCTTCATAATCCATTAAAGATCTGTAATCATCCCTTCACTGGATTTCAAAAAAACTGCAGGAGAACGGCGCAAATTGTATTTTTGGGTCACTTTTTTCGAGCGAATAAAAAAAATATAAAAACAATCGCCACGAACTTGAAACTTTCCAAATTTACGTAAAATGGATTGTTCTTCATAATTCATTAAAGATCTGTAATCATCCCTTCACTGGATTTCAAAAAAACTGCAGGAGAACGGCGCAAATTGTATTTTTGGGTCACTTTTTTCGAGCGAATAAAAAAAATATAAAAACAATCGCCACGAACTTGAAACTTTCCAAATTTACGTAAAATGGATTGTTCTTCATAATCCATTAAAGATCTGTAATCATCCCTTCACTGGATTTCAAAAAAACTGCAGGAGAACGGCGCAAATTGTATGTTTGGATCACTTTTTTCGAGTGAATAAAAAAAAATATAAAAACAATCGCCACGAACTTGAAACTTTCCAAATTTACTTAAAATGGATTGTTCTTCATAATCCATTAAAGATCTGTAATCATCCCTTCACTGGATTTCAAAAAAACTGCAGGAGAACGGCGCAAATTGTATGTTTGGATCACTTTTTTCGAGTGAATAAAAAAAAATATAAAAACAATCGCCACGAACTTGAAACTTTCCAAATTTACTTAAAATGGATTGATCTTCATAATCCATTAAAGATCTGTAATCATCCCTTCACTGGATTTCAAAAAAACTGCAGGAGAACGGCGCAAATTGTATGTTTGGATCACTTTTTTCGAGTGAATAAAAAAAAATATAAAAACAATCGCCACGAACTTGAAACTTTCCAAATTTACTTAAAATGGATTGTTCTTCATAATCCATTAAAGATCTGTAATCATCCCTTCACTGGATTTCAAAAAAACTGCAGGAGAACGGCGCAAATTGTATGTTTGGATCACTTTTTTCGAGTGAATAAAAAAAATATAAAAACAATCGCCACGAACTTGAAACTTTCCAAATTTACTTAAAATGGATTGTTCTTCATAATCCATTAAAGATCTGTAATCATCCCTTCACTGGATTTCAAAAAAACTGCAGGAGCACGGCGCAAATTGTATGTTTGGATCACTTTTTTCGAGTGAATAAAAAAAATATAAAAACAATCGCCACGAACTTGAAACTTTCCAAATTTACTTAAAATGGATTGTTCTTCATAATCCATTAAAGATCTGTAATCATCCCTTCACTGGATTTCAAAAAAACTGCAGGAGAACGGCGCAAATTGTATGTTTGGATCACTTTTTTCGAGTGAATAAAAAAAAATATAAAAACAATCGCCACGAACTTGAAACTTTCCAAATTTACGTAAAATGGATTGTTCTTCATAATCCATTAAAGATCTGTAATCATCCCTTCACTGGATTTCAAAAAAACTGCAGGAGAACGGCGCAAATTGTATTTTTGAATCACTTTTTTCGAGCGAATAAAAAAAATATAAAAACAATCGCCACGAACTTGAAACTTTCCAAATTTACTTAAAATGGATTGTTCTTCATAATCCATTAAAGATCTGTAATCATCCCTTCACTGGATTTCAAAAAAACTGCAGGAGAACGGCGCAAATTGAATTTTTGGATCACTTTTTTTCGAGCGAATAAAAAAAATATAAAAACAATCGCCACGAACTTGAAACTTTCCAAATTTACTTAAAATGGATTGTTCTTCATAATCCATTAAAGATCTGTAATCATCCCTTCACTGGATTTCAAAAAAACTGCAGGAGAACGGCGCAAATTGTATTTTTGGGTCACTTTTTTCGAGCGAATAAAAAAAATATAAAAACAATCGCCACGAACTTGAAACTTTCCAAATTTACGTAAAATGGATTGTTCTTCATAATCCATTAAAGATCTGTAATCATCCCTTCACTGGATTTCAAAAAAACTGCAGGAGAACGGCGCAAATTGTATGTTTGGATCACTTTTTTCGAGTGAATAAAAAAAAATATAAAAACAATCGCCACGAACTTGAAACTTTCCAAATTTACTTAAAATGGATTGATCTTCATAATCCATCAAAGATCTGTAATCATTCCTTCACTGGATTTCAAAAAAACTGCAGGAGAACGGCGCAAATTGTATTTTTGAATCACTTTTTTCGAGTGAATAAAAAATATATAAAAACAATCGCCACAAACTTGAAACTTTCCAAATTTACTTAAAATGGATTGTTCTTCATAATCCATTAAAGATCTGTAATCATCCCTTCACTGGATTTCAAAAAAACTGCAGGAGAACGGCGCAAATTGTATGTTTGGATCACTTTTTTCGAGTGAATAAAAAAAAATATAAAAACAATCGCCACGAACTTGAAACTTTCCAAATTTACTTAAAATGGATTGATCTTCATAATCCATTAAAGATCTGTAATCATCCCTTCACTGGATTTCAAAAAAACTGCAGGAGAACGGCGCAAATTGTATTTTTGGATCACTTTTTTCAAGTGAATAAAAAAAATATAAAAACAATCGCCACGAACTTGAAACTTTCCAAATTTACTTAAAATGGATTGTTCTTCATAATTCATTAAAGATCTGTAATCATCCCTTCACTGGATTTCAAAAAAACTGCAGGAGAACGGCGCAAATTGAATTTTTGGATCACTTTTTTCAAGTGAATAAAAAAAATATAAAAACAATCGCCACGAACTTGAAACTTTCCAAATTTACTTAAAATGGATTGTTCTTCATAATCCATTAAAGATCTGTAATCATCCCTTCACTGGATTTCAAGAAAACTGCAGGAGAACGGCGCAAATTGTATTTTGGAATCACTTTTTTCGAGTGAATAAAAAAAATATAAAAACAATCGCCACGAACTTGAAACTTTCCAAATTTACTTAAAATGGATTGTTCTTCATAATTCATTAAAGATCTGTAATCATCCCTTCACTGGATTTCAAAAAAACTGCAGGAGAACGGCGCAAATTGAATTTTTGGATCACTTTTTTCAAGTGAATAAAAAAAATATAAAAACAATCGCCACGAACTTGAAACTTTCCAAATTTACTTAAAATGGATTGTTCTTCATAATCCATTAAAGATCTGTAATCATCCCTTCACTGGATTTCAAAAAAACTGCAGGAGAACGGCGCAAATTGTATTTTTGGATCACTTTTTTCGAGCGAATAAATAAAATATAAAAACAATCGCCACGAACTTGAAACTTTCCAAATTTACGTAAAATGGATTGTTCTTCATAATCCATTAAAGATCTGTAATCATCCCTTCACTGGATTTCAAAAAAACTGCAGGAGAACGGCGCAAATTGAATTTTTGGATCACTTTTTTTCCAGCGAATAAATAAAATATAAAAACAATCGCCACGAACTTGAAACTTTCCAAATTAACTTAAAATGGATTGTTCTTCATAATCCATTAAAGATCTGTAATCATCCCTTCACTGGATTTCAAAAAAACTGCAGGAGAACGGCGCAAATTGAATTTTTGGATCACTTTTTTTCGAGCGAATAAATAAAATATAAAAACAATCGCCACGAACTTGAAACTTTCCAAATTAACTTAAAATGGATTGTTCTTCATAATCCATTAAAGATCTGTAATCATCCCTTCACTGGATTTCAAAAAAACTGCAGGAGAACGGCGCAAATTGTATTTTTGGATCACTTTTTTCGAGCGAATAAATAAAATATAAAAACAATCGCCACGAACTTGAAACTTTCCAAATTTACTTAAAATGGATTGTTCTTCATAACCCATTAAAAATCTGTAATCATCCCTTCACTGGATTTCAAAAAAAAACTGCAGGAGAACGGCGCAAATTGTATTTTTGAATCACTTTTTTCGAGTGAATAAAAAAAATATAAAAACAATCGCCACGAACTTGAAACTTTCCAAATTTACTTTAAATGGATTGTTCTTCATAATCCATTAAAGATCTGTAATCATCCCTTCACTGGATTTCAAGAAAACTGCAGGAGAACGGCGCAAATTGTATTTTTGGATCACTTTTTTCGAGCGAATAAATAAAATATAAAAACAATCGCCACGAACTTGAAACTTTCCAAAATAGCTTAAAATTATTGTTGTTGTGTATTTGTTGTTTCTAATATGTCAATTTGACACTCACATCCACCGCAATATTATATTTGTTGTAATATGGTGGCGAAAGTGAAAATGAATAAATAAAATAACGTGCGTTTTTCAGGGTTGATAAAAAAATATAAAAACAATTGCTTTCGAATTTCGAACTTTTCAATATCACTCAAAATCATTTTTTTCATAAAACAGTAAGATTTGCGTTAAAAGTTTTTATAAATATATTCAAAACAATCATCGAAACAAGACAATAAAGCAGATTTACTGCCTTCGCTGGTTCGCTTGCTTCGCTGTGAAACTCCAGCCACGTCAGTAAATCTGTCACTTTATTGCCTAATTAAACAAATAGTTATTAGTGCCCCGTGCAGCAGTAGTAGAAATATTTTAGCCAATAAGATATGTCAATTAAAAAGCTATGCTACATTCATTTCATCAAATTATTATATTTACGATTAGTTGATTGCGTGACAATTCAATGAGGCTGTGTCGCCTGTACAACCTTTAAAAAAGTAATACAGCCTAAGCAAACATACGTTTTATGTTTGTTCAAAAATTGTGTGTCAATTTATGTCTTGAAACGTTTCATATTTTTTTTTATATTTGATTTGTATTAGAACAATAAAATAAAAATTCCCTGGCTTCTTGTAGAAAAATTGTAGTCTCTTAAAGACTTTTAAATTGTAGAAGATGAAAAGGATTGTATTTCTCATTGTATTAGAACAATTTGAGAATAATTTACATTCTGCTAAAAATTTCCGGTTGAGTTTTGTTAAATATTGCTGAGCGTAGTATATGCTAGATCATTCTGCATATTGTTCCTATGAGAGAAATAGATAATACGTGGTCTTGTAATATTAATAAAAAAATACATGTATGAATCCGCACTACTCCAAATCATTTTGCTTTGCTTCCACTCGCTGTCCGGATATTTATTGCGCCTACTGTACATACGTGAACGCAACCGGGGAAACAGCGGTGCTGTTGGAATTTCAGATTCTGTTACTAGAAGGTAATAATAAATCATAATAATAAAAATATAAAAATAAAACTGCCACCTACCTATTTATAAGGCACCTTCCCCTCTTTAGTTTTCAAAAGAAAAAGTTTGCCAATTATCATTTTTTTTTTGTTCTGCACACAAAATACCCACCCGCATGTTTGATTGGACATGGAACGAAACAGAAACGAGAGTTTGTTTTTATTTAATTTAGTTTATTTTCAATTTTGAATATAACATGTACATCACACATAAGTAAACCTAAATCTAAACAGATCGAGAAGAATTTCATCGTAATGTTTCTTTTGTATAGAAATTCTACTTTAATTTTTGGTGCTAGGAAAATCTTGGTAGATCCAACGTACTCAGAGTAGTTGCGAGCTGATAATAATAATAATAATAATATAAACAAACAGTCGTCGGATAATACCAAAATTTTCGGTTTAAATTTTTTAGATAAATATTTATATATAAGTTAAATTAACTAGGTAATATTTTTTTATTTAAATAAACAACTATCCTAATAGTATTAACACTTGGTGCGATGGCACGAAAAATATAAATAATGATTATAATGTTTACTAGCAGACAGAATCGTAGAATTCCATCATCACTGTTATTACACCGGGTATTGTTACACATACACACAGTCGCTTGTAAAAAAAGCAAAAAATCTCGTTCTAATCGTAGAATTACACTCCTGACAAAAACATCTTCTAAACCTATCAGCTAACAAAATTATAAATTCAGCTATAAAATACTAGTCATAATCTATCACACCTAATGCAAGTTAATATATACATTGATTATTCATGAAAAAGATGAACAGAAGACATGTTTTAACTGGCGATACTATACAAGAGGATTTTGTTGCTAAAGTTACCGGAAATCCAAATATTCACATTGCGGCAGCTTCAGCAAGAAAATGATATGTTCAACGGGCGATCTCGTGAGAAAATCAAAGAATATTATTTTATACATTGTCGAAAAAATGGAAGCTAAATATTTACACACGGTTCGTTTCTTACGCGATCTCTTTTGATGAAGACGTCGACGATTAACATTTTTGTGTTGCTGCTAAGTACATGTAATACTGGGCGAGAGAGAGGAGATACACCATGTTACTATTTGTACCTTTTTCGTAATTTATTTGTCTCTCTTGCTGGCGCGCATTATCAGCTGCTACTTTCAGGAGACCTTGGATGTTGCGGAGGAGCGTTTCCGTCGAGGAGATGCTCGGGTCTTGGCCGGGACCATTGGCGTTCGCCACCGCACTGGCAAGCGTGGAGTAGTTCAGAGCTGCTTGCTGCGAATCGCTGTGAGGTGCTGTTGACATTGGTAAGTCACTATCATCTAAATCTGTAACAAAGAAACGGAAACTGTTATAATAGATCATATTGCCTTACATCAAGAAAAGTACTAAAGTTTTCGTCGAAAGTGTGTACTTTACTAATTTGATTCAGTTCTGTCGTTGCTGTGTGTAAAAAAAAAACCCAACGTACAGTTAGCAATAGAAATACATTAGCGCACTTAACAAAATGTTACTCCGTTATTTATAAACATTACTTATTTTGAATTGATGCCCAGGATGCCCTCATCAAGAACACCGAGCCGCATAGAACATAGAACCTCAAGAAGGCATCTACATTCGCAAACCACCTACAATAAGAAGAAGGACACTGGTTCAATGACGAATTCAAAATACTCCACCGACAACGAAAAGGAAGAAAACTAAATTATCTTGAAAATTTAGAAATAAACAAGAGGAAAGACACCTGACTCCTCCTAAAGCACCAAACGGATTTTTATAGGTCGCCCTTATTTAATATGTTTAATTTAAAAAAAAAACTTAAAATCCTCCAACCCCCTACCCCCTGAAAAAGCCACAAACAATATAGCGAAACAAATTGTTGTATGTAATTTCAACAATAAAAGTTTTTGAAAATTAAAAAAGTGTTTTTTTTTTACTTTAAAACTTCAACAAAAAACAGCCTTATCTAGTATTCAAACGATTATTTAAGGCAATTGTTGCAATATCCTAGAAGTTATGAGTCAGCAACACGCCGAATGCATTATAAAATCAACGATTATGGAATTCAATTACCACGTTTGAATCGATTTTATCAGGTAAGTAAAAAAATTCATTTAAAAAAAATACAATTTGTATTCTCACTTCTGCTAAAAAATTGCATTCAAATTGATTTATTTAAAAAACCACCGGTCCGATTCAGGATTTCTATACGTCATTCGAAAGATCTCATCAAGACGCTTCAGAAAAAGTGTTCGCAGAAGAACAAATGTCAATATTAACCGCGTGAGGCGCTCGCAAAAAAAAAAATTTTAATGAAAAAAAACGGACGAACTTTTTTAATAACCATCCCTGATCATCAAAAAACACTTTTTCTTCATCAGAACGACGAGACAAATCGATTGGAGTAATCAAATTTCAGCTAGCTATAAAAATAAAAAAGTTGAAAATTTGAAAAAATCATTGAACTTTTTTAATAACCATCCCTGATCATCAAAAAAACACTTTTTCTTCATCAGAACGACGAGACAAATCGATTGGAGTAATCAAATTTCAGCTAGCTATTAAAATAAAAAAGTTGAAAATTTGAAAAACGACCAAAGGGGGGGACCCTTGGCACTTTTGCTAAAAAATTGCATTCAAATTGATTTATTTAAAAAACCACCGGTCCGATTCGGGATTTCTATACGTCATTCGAAAGATCGCATTAAGACGCTTCAGAAAAAGTTCTCGCAGAAGAACAAATGCCAATATTAACCGCGTGAGGCGCTCGCAAAGAAAATTTTAAAATGAAAAAAAACGGACGAACTTTTTTAATAACCCTCCCTGATCATCAAAAAGCACTTTTTCTTCATCAGAACGACGAGACAAATCGATTGGAGTAATCAAATTTCAGCTAGCTATAAAAATAAAAAAGTTGAAAATTTGAAAAAATCATTGAACTTTTTTAATAACCATCCCTGATCATCAAAAAAACACTTTTTCTTCATCAGAACGACGAGACAAATCGATTGGAGTAATCAAATTTCAGCTAGCTATAAAAATAAAAAAGTTGAAAATTTGAAAAACGACCAAAGGGGGGACCCTTGGCACTTTTGCTAAATTTGAAAAAATAATTGAACTTTTTTAATAATCATCCCTGATCAACAAAAAGCACTTTTTCTTCATCAGAACGACGAGACAAATCGATTGGAGTAATCAAATTTCAGCTAGCTATAAAAATAAAAAAGTTGAAAATTTGAAAAACGACCAAAGGGGGGACCCTTGGCACTTTTGCTAAAAAATTGCATTCAAATTGATTTATTTAAAAAACCACCGGTCCGATTCGGGATTTCTATACGTCATTCGAAAGATCGCATTAAGACGCTTCAGAAAAAGTTCTCGCAGAAGAACAAATGCCAATATTAACCGCGTGAGGCGCTCGCAAAGAAAATTTTAAAATGAAAAAAAACGGACGAACTTTTTTAATAACCGTCCCTGATCATCAAAAAGCACTTTTTCTTCATCAGAACGACGAGACAAATCGATTGGAGTAATCAAATTTCAGCTAGCTATAAAAATAAAAAAGTTGAAAATTTGAAAAAATAATTGAACTTTTTTAATAATCATCCCTGATCAACAAAAAACACTTTTTCTTCATCAGAACGACGAGACAAATCGATTGGAGTAATCAAATTTCAGCTAGCTATAAAAATAAAAAAGTTGAAAATTTGAAAAACGACCAAAGGGGGGACCCTTGGCACTTTTGCTAAAAAATTGCATTCAAATTGATTTATTTAAAAAACCACCGGTCCGATTCGGGATTTCTATACGTCATTCGAAAGATCGCATTAAGACGCTTCAGAAAAAGTTCTCGCAGAAGAACAAATGCCAATATTAACCGCGTGAGGCGCTCGCAAAGAAAATTTTAAAATGAAAAAAAACGGACGAACTTTTTTAATAACCATCCCTGATCATCAAAAAGCACTTTTTCTTCATCAGAACGACGAGACAAATCGATTGGAGTAATCAAATTTCAGCTAGCTATAAAAATAAAAAAGTTGAAAATTTGAAAAAATAATTGAACTTTTTTAATAATCATCCCTGATCAACAAAAAACACTTTTTCTTCATCAGAACGACGAGACAAATCGATTGGAGTAATCAAATTTCAGCTAGCTATAAAAATAAAAAAGTTGAAAATTTGAAAAACGACCAAAGGGGGGACCCTTGGCACTTTTGCTAAAAAATTGCATTCAAATTGATTTATTTAAAAAACCACCGGTCCGATTCGGGATTTCTATACGTCATTCGAAAGATCGCATTAAGACGCTTCAGAAAAAGTTCTCGCAGAAGAACAAATGCCAATATTAACCGCATGAGGCGCTCGCAAAGAAAATTTTAAAATGAAAAAAAACGGACGAACTTTTTTAATAACCATCCCTGATCATCAAAAAGCACTTTTTCTTCATCAGAACGACGAGACAAATCGATTGGAGTAATCAAATTTCAGCTAGCTATAAAAATAAAAAAGTTGAAAATTTGAAAAAATAATTGAACTTTTTTAATAATCATCCCTGATCAACAAAAAACACTTTTACTTCATCAGAACGACGAGACAAATCGATTGGAGTAATCAAATTTCAGCTAGCTATAAAAATAAAAAAGTTGAAAATTTGAAAAAATAATTGAACTTTTTTAATAATCATCCCTGATCAACAAAAAACACTTTTACTTCATCAGAACGACGAGACAAATCGATTGGAGTAATCAAATTTCAGCTAGCTATAAAAATAAAAAAGTTGAAAATTTGAAAAACGACCAAAGGGGGGACCCTTGGCACTTTTGCTAAAAAATTGCATTCAAATTGATTTATTTAAAAAACCACCGGTCCGATTCGGGATTTCTATACGTCATTCGAAAGATCGCATTAAGACGCTTCAGAAAAAGTTCTCGCAGAAGAACAAATGCCAATATTAACCGCGTGAGGCGCTCGCAAAGAAAATTTTAAAATGAAAAAAAACGGACGAACTTTTTTAATAACCATCCCTGATCATCAAAAAGCACTTTTTCTTCATCAGAACGACGAGACAAATCGATTGGAGTAATCAAATTTCAGCTAGCTATAAAAATAAAAAAGTTGAAAATTTGAAAAAATAATTGAACTTTTTTAATAATCATCCCTGATCAACAAAAAACACTTTTTCTTCATCAGAACGACGAGACAAATCGATTGGAGTAATCAAATTTCAGCTAGCTATAAAAATAAAAAAGTTGAAAATTTGAAAAACGACCAAAGGGGGGACCCTTGGCACTTTTGCTAAAAAATTGCATTCAAATTGATTTATTTAAAAAACCACCGGTCCGATTCGGGATTTCTATACGTCATTCGAAAGATCGCATTAAGACGCTTCAGAAAAAGTTCTCGCAGAAGAACAAATGCCAATATTAACCGCGTGAGGCGCTCGCAAAGAAAATTTTAAAATGAAAAAAAACGGACGAACTTTTTTAATAACCGTCCCTGATCATCAAAAAGCACTTTTTCTTCATCAGAACGACGAGACAAATCGATTGGAGTAATCAAATTTCAGCTAGCTATAAAAATAAAAAAGTTGAAATTTTGAAAAACGACCAAAGGGGGGACCCTTGGCACTTTTGCTAAAAAATTGCATTCAAATTTATTTATTTAAAAAACCACCGGTCCGATTCGGGATTTCTATACGTCATTCGAAAGATCGCATTAATACGCTTCAGAAAAAGTTCTCGCAGAAGAACAAATGCCAATATTAACCGCATGAGGCGCTCGCAAAGAAAATTTTAAAATGAAAAAAAACGGACGAACTTTTTTAATAACCATCCCTGATCATCAAAAAGCACTTTTTCTTCATCAGAACGACGAGACAAATCGATTGGAGTAATCAAATTTTAGCTAGCTATTAAAATAAAAAAGTTGAAAATTTGAAAAAATAATTGAACTTTTTTAATAATCATCCCTGATCAACAAAAAACACTTTTTCTTCATCAGAACGACGAGACAAATCGATTGGAGTAATCAAATTTCAGCTAGCTATAAAAATAAAAAAGTTGAAAATTTGAAAAACGACCAAAGGGGGGGACCCTTGGCACTTTTGCTAAAAAATTGCATTCAAATTGATTTATTTAAAAAACCACCGGTCCGATTCGGGATTTCTATACGTCATTCGAAAGATCGCATTAAGACGCTTCAGAAAAAGTTCTCGCAGAAGAACAAAAGATAATATTAACCGCGTGAGGCGCTCGCAAAGAAAATTTTTAAATGAAAAAAAACGGACGAACTTTTTTAATAACCATCCCTGATCATCAAAAAACACTTTTTCTTCATCAGAACGACGAGACAAATCGATTGGAGTAATCAAATTTCAGCTAGCTATTAAAATAAAAAAGTTGAACATTTGAAAAACGACCAAAGGGGGGACCCTTGGCACTTTTGCTAAAAAATTGCATTCAAATTGATTTATTTAAAAAACCACCGGTCCGATTCGGGATTTCTATACGTCATTCGAAAGATCGCATTAAGACGCTTCAGAAAAAGTTCTCGCAGAAGAACAAAAGATAATATTAACCGCGTGAGGCGCTCGCAAAGAAAATTTTTAAATGAAAAAAAACGGACGAACTTTTTTAATAACCATCCCTGATCATCAAAAAACACTTTTTCTTCATCAGAACGACGAGACAAATCGATTGGAGTAATCAAATTTCAGCTAGCTATAAAAATAAAAAAGTTGAAAATTTGAAAAACGACCAAAGGGGGGACCCTTGGCACTTTTGCTAAAAAATTGCATTCAAATTGATTTATTTAAAAAACCACCGGTCCGATTCGGGATTTCTATACGTCATTCGAAAGATCGCATTAAGACGCTTCAGAAAAAGTTCTCGCAGAAGAACAAATGCCAATATTAACCGCGTGAGGCGCTCGCAAAGAAAATTTTAAAATGAAAAAAAACGGACGAACTTTTTTAATAACCATCCCTGATCATCAAAAAGCACTTTTTCTTCATCAGAACGACGAGACAAATCGATTGGAGTAATCAAATTTCAGCTAGCTATAAAAATAAAAAAGTTGAAAATTTGAAAAACGACCAAAGGGGGGACCCTTGGCACTTTTGCTAAAAAATTGCATTCAAATTGATTTTTTTAAAAAACCACCGGTCCGATTCGGGATTTCTATATGTCATTCGAAAGATCGCATTAAGACGCTTCAGAAAAAGTTCTCGCAGAAGAACAAATGCCAATATTAACCGCGTAAGGCGCTCGCAAAGAAAATTTTAAAATGAAAAAAAACGGACGAACTTTTTTAATAACCATCCCTGATCATCAAAAAGCACTTTTTCTTCATCAGAACGACGAGACAAATCGATTGGAGTAATCAAATTTCAGCTAGCTATAAAAATAAAAAAGTTGAAAATTTGAAAAAATAATTGAACTTTTTTAATAATCATCCCTGATCAACAAAAAACACTTTTTCTTCATCAGAACGACGAGACAAATCGATTGGAGTAATCAAATTTCAGCTAGCTATAAAAATAAAAAAGTTGAAAATTTGAAAAACGACCAAAGGGGGGACCCTTGGCACTTTTGCTAAAAAATTGCATTCAAATTGATTTATTTAAAAAACCACCGGTCCGATTCGGGATTTCTATACGTCATTCGAAAGATCGCATTAAGACGCTTCAGAAAAAGTTCTCGCAGAAGAACAAATGCCAATATTAACCGCGTGAGGCGCTCGCAAAGAAAATTTTAAAATGAAAAAAAACGGACGAACTTTTTTAATAACCCTCCCTGATCATCAAAAAGCACTTTTTCTTCATCAGAACGACGAGACAAATGGATTGGAGTAATCAAATGTCAGCTAGCTATTAAAATAAAAAAGTTGAAAATTTGAAAAAATAATTGAACTTTTTTAATAATCATCCCTGATCAACAAAAAACACTTTTTCTTCATCAGAACGACGAGACAAATCGATTGGAGTAATCAAATTTCAGCTAGCTATAAAAATAAAAAAGTTGAAAATTTGAAAAACGACCAAAGGGGGGACCCTTGGCACTTTTGCTAAAAAATTGCATTCAAATTGATTTATTTAAAAAACCACCGGTCCGATTCGGGATTTCTATACGTCATTCGAAAGATCGCATTAAGACGCTTCAGAAAAAGTTCTCGCAGAAGAACAAAAGATAATATTAACCGCGTGAGGCGCTCGCAAAGAAAATTTTAAAATGAAAAAAAACGGACGAACTTTTTTAATAACCATCCCTGATCATCAAAAAACACTTTTTCTTCATCAGAACGACGAGACAAATCGATTGGAGTAATCAAATTTCAGCTAGCTATAAAAATAAAAAAGTTGAAAATTTGAAAAACGACCAAAGGGGGGACCCTTGGCACTTTTGCTAAAAAATTGCATTCAAATTGATTTATTTAAAAAACCACCGGTCCGATTCGGGATTTCTATACGTCATTCGAAAGATCGCATTAAGACGCTTCAGAAAAAGTTCTCGCAGAAGAACAAAAGATAATATTAACCGCGTGAGGCGCTCGCAAAGAAAATTTTAAAATGAAAAAAAACGGACGAACTTTTTTAATAACCATCCCTGATCATCAAAAAACACTTTTTCTTCATCAGAACGACGAGACAAATCGATTGGAGTAATCAAATTTCAGCTAGCTATAAAAATAAAAAAGTTGAAAATTTGAAAAACGACCAAAGGGGGGACCCTTGGCACTTTTGCTAAAAAATTGCATTCAAATTGATTTATTTAAAAAACCACCGGTCCGATTCGGGATTTCTATACGTCATTCGAAAGATCGCATTAAGACGCTTCAGAAAAAGTTCTCGCAGAAGAACAAAAGATAATATTAACCGCGTGAGGCGCTCGCAAAGAAAATTTTAAAATTAAAAAAAACGGACGAACTTTTTTAATAACCATCCCTGATCATCAAAAAACACTTTTTCTTCATCAGAACGACGAGACAAATCGATTGGAGTAATCAAATTTCAGCTAGCTATAAAAATAAAAAAGTTGAAAATTTGAAAAACGACCAAAGGGGGGACCCTTGGCACTTTTGCTAAAAAATTGCATTCAAATTGATTTATTTAAAAAACCACCGGTCCGATTCGGGATTTCTATACGTCATTCGAAAGATCGCATTAAGACGCTTCAGAAAAAGTTCTCGCAGAAGAACAAAAGATAATATTAACCGCGTGAGGCGCTCGCAAAGAAAATTTTAAAATTAAAAAAAACGGACGAACTTTTTTAATAACCATCCCTGATCATCAAAAAACACTTTTTCTTCATCAGAACGACGAGACAAATCGATTGGAGTAATCAAATTTCAGCTAGCTATAAAAATAAAAAAGTTGAAAATTTGAAAAAATAATTGAACTTTTTTAATAACCATCCCTGATCATCAAAAAACACTTTTTCTTCATCAGAACGACGAGACAAATCGATTGGAGTAATCAAATTTCAGCTAGCTATTAAAATAAAAAAGTTGAAAATTTGAAAAACGACCAAAGGGGGGACCCTTGGCACTTTTGCTAAAAAATTGCATTCAAATTGATTTATTTAAAAAAACACCGGTCCGATTCGGGATTTCTATACGTCATTCGAAAGATCGCATTAAGACGCTTCAGAAAAAGTTCTCGCAGAAGAACAAAAGATAATATTAACCGCGTGAGGCGCTCGCAAAGAAAATTTTAAAATGAAAAAAAACGGACGAACTTTTTTAATAACCATCCCAGATCATCAAAAAACACTTTTTCTTCATCAGAACGACGAGACAAATCGATTGGAGTAATCAAATTTCAGCTAGCTATAAAAATAAAAAAGTTGAAAATTTGAAAAACGACCAAAGGGGGGACCCTTGGCACTTTTGCTAAAAAATTGCATTCAAATTGATTTATTTAAAAAACCACCGGTCCGATTCGGGATTTCTATACGTCATTCGAAAGATCGCATTAAGACGCTTCAGAAAAAGTTCTCGCAGAAGAACAAAAGATAATATTAACCGCGTGAGGCGCTCGCAAAGAAAATTTTAAAATGAAAAAAAACGGACGAACTTTTTTAATAACCATCCCTGATCATCAAAAAACACTTTTTCTTCATCAGAACGACGAGACAAATCGATTGGAGTAATCAAATTTCAGCTAGCTATAAAAATAAAAAAGTTGAAAATTTGAAAAACGACCAAAGGGGGGACCCTTGGCACTTTTGCTAAAAAATTGCATTCAAATTGATTTATTTAAAAAAACACCAGTCCGATTCGGGATTTCTATACGTCATTCGAAAGATCGCATTAAGACGCTTCAGAAAAAGTTCTCGCAGAAGAACAAATGCCAATATTAACCGCGTGAGGCGCTCGCAAAGAAAATTTTAAAATGAAAAAAAACGGACGAACTTTTTTAATAACCATCCCTGATCATCAAAAAGCACTTTTTCTTCATCAGAACGACGAGACAAATCGATTGGAGTAATCAAATTTGAGCTAGCCATTAAAATAAAAAAGTTGAAAATTTGAAAAACGACCAAAGGGGGGACCCTTGGCACTTTTGCTAAAAAATTGCATTCAAATTGATTTATTTAAAAAACCACCGGTCCGATTCGGGATTTCTATACGTCATTCGAAAGATCGCATTAAGACGCTTCAGAAAAAGTTCTCGCAGAAGAACAAATGCCAATATTAACCGCGTGAGGCGCTCGCAAAAAGCACTTTTTCTTCATCAGAACGACGAGACAAATCGATTGGAGTAATCAAATTTGAGCTAGCCATTAAAATAAAAAAGTTGAAAATTTGAAAAACGACCAAAGGGGGGACCCTTGGCACTTTTGCTAAAAAATTGCATTCAAATTGATTTATTTAAAAAACCACCAGTTCGATTCGGGATTTCTATACGTCATTCGAAAGATCGCATTAAGACGCTTCAGAAAAAGTTCTCGCAGAAGAACAAATGCCAATATTAACCGCGTGAGGCGCTCGCAAAGAAAATTTTAAAATGAAAAAAAACGGACGAACTTTTTTAATAACCATCCCTGATCATCAAAAAGCACTTTTTCTTCATCAGAACGACGAGACAAATCGATTGGAGTAATCAAATTTGAGCTAGCCATTAAAATAAAAAAGTTGAAAATTTGAAAAACGACCAAAGGGGGGACCCTTGGCACTTTTGCTAAAAAATTGCATTCAAATTGATTTATTTAAAAAACCACCGGTCCGATTCGGGATTTCTATACGTCATTCGAAAGATCGCATTAAGACGCTTCAGAAAAAGTTCTCGCAGAAGAACAAAAGATAATATTAACCGCGTGAGGCGCTCGCAAAGAAAATTTTAAAATGAAAAAAAACGGACGAACTTTTTTAATAACCATCCCTGATCATCAAAAAGCACTTTTTCTTCATCAGAACGACGAGACAAATCGATTGGAGTAATCAAATTTCAGCTAGCTATTAAAATAAAAAAGTTGAAAATTTGAAAAAATAATTGAACTTTTTTAATAATCATCCCTGATCAACAAAAAAAAATTTTTCTTCATCAGAACGACGAGACAAATCGATTGGAGTAATCAAATTTCAGCTAGCTATAAAAATAAAAAAGTTGAAAATTTGAAAAACGACCAAAGGGGGGACCCTTGGCACTTTTGCTAAAAAATTGCATTCAAATTGATTTATTTAAAAAACCACCAGTTCGATTCGGGATTTCTATACGTCATTCGAAAGATCGCATTAAGACGCTTCAGAAAAAGTTCTCGCAGAAGAACAAATGCCAATATTAACCGCGTGAGGCGCTCGCAAAGAAAATTTTAAAATGAAAAAAAACGGACGAACTTTTTTAATAACCATCCCTGATCATCAAAAAGCACTTTTTCTTCATCAGAACGACGAGACAAATCGATTGGAGTAATCAAATTTGAGCTAGCCATTAAAATAAAAAAGTTGAAAATTTGAAAAACGACCAAAGGGGGGACCCTTGGCACTTTTGCTAAAAAATTGCATTCAAATTGATTTATTTAAAAAACCACCGGTCCGATTCGGGATTTCTATACGTCATTCGAAAGATCGCATTAAGACGCTTCAGAAAAAGTTCTCGCAGAAGAACAAAAGATAATATTAACCGCGTGAGGCGCTCGCAAAGAAAATTTTAAAATGAAAAAAAACGGACGAACTTTTTTAATAACCATCCCTGATCATCAAAAAGCACTTTTTCTTCATCAGAACGACGAGACAAATCGATTGGAGTAATCAAATTTGAGCTAGCCATTAAAATAAAAAAGTTGAAAATTTGAAAAACGACCAAAGGGGGGACCCTTGGCACTTTTGCTAAAAAATTGCATTCAAATTGATTTATTTAAAAAACCACCGGTCCGATTCGGGATTTCTATAAGACATTCGAAAGATCGCATTAAGACGCTTCAGAAAAAGTTCTCGCAGAAGAACAAAATATAATATTAACCGCGTGAGGCGCTCGCAAAGAAAATTTTAAAATGAAAAAAAAACGGACGAACTTTTTTAATAACCATCCCTGATCATCAAAAAACACTTTTTCTTCATCAGAACGACGAGACAAATCGATTGGAGTAATCAAATTTCAGCTAGCTATTAAAATAAAAAAGTTGAAAATTTGAAAAACGACCAAAGGGGGGACCCTTGGCACTTTTGCTAAAAAATTGCATTCAAATTGATTTATTTAAAAAACCACCAGTTCGATTCGGGATTTCTATACGTCATTCGAAAGATCGCATTAAGACGCTTCAGAAAAAGTTCTCGCAGAAGAACAAATGCCAATATTAACCGCGTGAGGCGCTCGCAAAGAAAATTTTAAAATGAAAAAAAACGGACGAACTTTTTTAATAACCATCCCTGATCATCAAAAAGCACTTTTTCTTCATCAGAACGACGAGACAAATCGATTGGAGTAATCAAATTTCAGCTAGCTATTAAAATAAAAAAGTTGAAAATTTGAAAAAATAATTGAACTTTTTTAATAATCATCCCTGATCAACAAAAAACACTTTTTCTTCATCAGAACGACGAGACAAATCGATTGGAGTAATCAAATTTCAGCTAGCTATAAAAATAAAAAAGTTGAAAATTTGAAAAACGACCAAAGGGGGGACCCTTGGCACTTTTGCTAAAAAATTGCATTCAAATTGATTTATTTAAAAAACCACCGGTCCGATTCGGGATTTCTATACGTCATTCGAAAGATCGCATTAAGACGCTTCAGAAAAAGTTCTCGCAGAAGAACAAATGCCAATATTAACCGCGTGAGGCGCTCGCAAAGAAAATTTTAAAATGAAAAAAAACGGACGAACTTTTTTAATAACCATCCCTGATCATCAAAAAGCACTTTTTCTTCATCAGAACGACGAGACAAATCGATTGGAGTAATCAAATATCAGCTAGCTATAAAAATAAAAAAGTTGAAAATTTGAAAAAATAATTGAACTTTTTTAATAATCATCCCTGATCAACAAAAAACAATTTTTCTTCATCAGAACGACGAGACAAATCGATTGGAGTAATCAAATTTCAGCTAGCTATAAAAATAAAAAAGTTGAAAATTTGAAAAACGACCAAAGGGGGGACCCTTGGCACTTTTGCTAAAAAATTGCATTCAAATTGATTTATTTAAAAAACCACCAGTTCGATTCGGGATTTCTATACGTCATTCGAAAGATCGCATTAAGACGCTTCAGAAAAAGTTCTCGCAGAAGAACAAATGCCAATATTAACCGCGTGAGGCGCTCGCAAAGAAAATTTTAAAATGAAAAAAAACGGACGAACTTTTTTAATAACCATCCCTGATCATCAAAAAGCACTTTTTCTTCATCAGAACGACGAGACAAATCGATTGGAGTAATCAAATTTCAGCTAGCTATTAAAATAAAAAAGTTGAAAATTTGAAAAAATAATTGAACTTTTTTAATAATCATCCCTGATCAACAAAAAACACTTTTTGAGCTAGCTATTAGAATAAAAAAGTTGAAAATTTGAAAAACGACCAAAGGGGGGACCCTTGGCACTTTTGCTAAAAAATTGCATTCAAATTGATTTATTTAAAAAACCACCAGTTCGATTCGGGATTTCTATACGTCATTCGAAAGATCGCATTAAGACGCTTCAGAAAAAGTTCTCGCAGAAGAACAAATGCCAATATTAACCGCGTGAGGCGCTCGCAAAGAAAATTTTAAAATGAAAAAAAAACGGACGAACTTTTTTAATAACCATCCCTGATCATCAAAAAGCACTTTTTCTTCATCAGAACGACGAGACAAATCGATTGGAGTAATCAAATTTGAGCTAGCCATTAAAATAAAAAAGTTGAAAATTTGAAAAACGACCAAAGGGGGGACCCTTGGCACTTTTGCTAAAAAATTGCATTCAAATTGATTTATTTAAAAAACCACCGGTCCGATTCGGGATTTCTATACGTCATTCGAAAGATCGCATTAAGACGCTTCAGAAAAAGTTCTCGCAGAAGAACAAAAGATAATATTAACCGCGTGAGGCGCTCGCAAAGAAAATTTTAAAATGAAAAAAAACGGACGAACTTTTTTAATAACCATCCCTGATCATCAAAAAGCACTTTTTCTTCATCAGAACGACGAGACAAATCGATTGGAGTAATCAAATTTCAGCTAGCTATTAAAATAAAAAAGTTGAAAATTTGAAAAAATAATTGAACTTTTTTAATAATCATCCCTGATCAACAAAAAAAAATTTTTCTTCATCAGAACGACGAGACAAATCGATTGGAGTAATCAAATTTCAGCTAGCTATAAAAATAAAAAAGTTGAAAATTTGAAAAACGACCAAAGGGGGGACCCTTGGCACTTTTGCTAAAAAATTGCATTCAAATTGATTTATTTAAAAAACCACCAGTTCGATTCGGGATTTCTATACGTCATTCGAAAGATCGCATTAAGACGCTTCAGAAAAAGTTCTCGCAGAAGAACAAATGCCAATATTAACCGCGTGAGGCGCTCGCAAAGAAAATTTTAAAATGAAAAAAAACGGACGAACTTTTTTAATAACCATCCCTGATCATCAAAAAGCACTTTTTCTTCATCAGAACGACGAGACAAATCGATTGGAGTAATCAAATTTGAGCTAGCTATTAAAATAAAAAAGTTGAAAATTTGAAAAACGACCAAAGGGGGGACCCTTGGCACTTTTGCTAAAAAATTGCATTCAAATTGATTTATTTAAAAAACCACCGGTCCGATTCGGGATTTCTATACGTCATTCGAAAGATCGCATTAAGACGCTTCAGAAAAAGTTCTCGCAGAAGAACAAAAGATAATATTAACCGCGTGAGGCGCTCGCAAAGAAAATTTTAAAATGAAAAAAAACGGACGAACTTTTTTAATAACCATCCCTGATCATCAAAAAGCACTTTTTCTTCATCAGAACGACGAGACAAATCGATTGGAGTAATCAAATTTGAGCTAGCCATTAAAATAAAAAAGTTGAAAATTTGAAAAACGACCAAAGGGGGGACCCTTGGCACTTTTGCTAAAAAATTGCATTCAAATTGATTTATTTAAAAAACCACCGGTCCGATTCGGGATTTCTATAAGACATTCGAAAGATCGCATTAAGACGCTTCAGAAAAAGTTCTCGCAGAAGAACAAAATATAATATTAACCGCGTGAGGCGCTCGCAAAGAAAATTTTAAAATGAAAAAAAAACGGACGAACTTTTTTAATAACCATCCCTGATCATCAAAAAACACTTTTTCTTCATCAGAACGACGAGACAAATCGATTGGAGTAATCAAATTTCAGCTAGCTATTAAAATAAAAAAGTTGAAAATTTGAAAAACGACCAAAGGGGGGACCCTTGGCACTTTTGCTAAAAAATTGCATTCAAATTGATTTATTTAAAAAACCACCAGTTCGATTCGGGATTTCTATACGTCATTCGAAAGATCGCATTAAGACGCTTCAGAAAAAGTTCTCGCAGAAGAACAAATGCCAATATTAACCGCGTGAGGCGCTCGCAAAGAAAATTTTAAAATGAAAAAAAACGGACGAACTTTTTTAATAACCATCCCTGATCATCAAAAAGCACTTTTTCTTCATCAGAACGACGAGACAAATCGATTGGAGTAATCAAATTTCAGCTAGCTATTAAAATAAAAAAGTTGAAAATTTGAAAAAATAATTGAACTTTTTTAATAATCATCCCTGATCAACAAAAAACACTTTTTCTTCATCAGAACGACGAGACAAATCGATTGGAGTAATCAAATTTCAGCTAGCTATAAAAATAAAAAAGTTGAAAATTTGAAAAACGACCAAAGGGGGGACCCTTGGCACTTTTGCTAAAAAATTGCATTCAAATTGATTTATTTAAAAAACCACCGGTCCGATTCGGGATTTCTATACGTCATTCGAAAGATCGCATTAAGACGCTTCAGAAAAAGTTCTCGCAGAAGAACAAATGCCAATATTAACCGCGTGAGGCGCTCGCAAAGAAAATTTTAAAATGAAAAAAAACGGACGAACTTTTTTAATAACCATCCCTGATCATCAAAAAGCACTTTTTCTTCATCAGAACGACGAGACAAATCGATTGGAGTAATCAAATATCAGCTAGCTATAAAAATAAAAAAGTTGAAAATTTGAAAAAATAATTGAACTTTTTTAATAATCATCCCTGATCAACAAAAAACAATTTTTCTTCATCAGAACGACGAGACAAATCGATTGGAGTAATCAAATTTCAGCTAGCTATAAAAATAAAAAAGTTGAAAATTTGAAAAACGACCAAAGGGGGGACCCTTGGCACTTTTGCTAAAAAATTGCATTCAAATTGATTTATTTAAAAAACCACCAGTTCGATTCGGGATTTCTATACGTCATTCGAAAGATCGCATTAAGACGCTTCAGAAAAAGTTCTCGCAGAAGAACAAATGCCAATATTAACCGCGTGAGGCGCTCGCAAAGAAAATTTTAAAATGAAAAAAAACGGACGAACTTTTTTAATAACCATCCCTGATCATCAAAAAGCACTTTTTCTTCATCAGAACGACGAGACAAATCGATTGGAGTAATCAAATTTCAGCTAGCTATTAAAATAAAAAAGTTGAAAATTTGAAAAAATAATTGAACTTTTTTAATAATCATCCCTGATCAACAAAAAACACTTTTTGAGCTAGCTATTAGAATAAAAAAGTTGAAAATTTGAAAAACGACCAAAGGGGGGACCCTTGGCACTTTTGCTAAAAAATTGCATTCAAATTGATTTATTTAAAAAACCACCAGTTCGATTCGGGATTTCTATACGTCATTCGAAAGATCGCATTAAGACGCTTCAGAAAAAGTTCTCGCAGAAGAACAAATGCCAATATTAACCGCGTGAGGCGCTCGCAAAGAAAATTTTAAAATGAAAAAAAACGGACGAACTTTTTTAATAACCATCCCTGATCATCAAAAAGCACTTTTTCTTCATCAGAACGACGAGACAAATCGATTGGAGTAATCAAATTTGAGCTAGCCATTAAAATAAAAAAGTTGAAAATTTGAAAAACGACCAAAGGGGGGACCCTTGGCACTTTTGCTAAAAAATTGCATTCAAATTGATTTATTTAAAAAACCACCGGTCCGATTCGGGATTTCTATAAGACATTCGAAAGATCGCATTAAGACGCTTCAGAAAAAGTTCTCGCAGAAGAACAAAATATAATATTAACCGCGTGAGGCGCTCGCAAAGAAAATTTTAAAATGAAAAAAAAACGGACGAACTTTTTTAATAACCATCCCTGATCATCAAAAAACACTTTTTCTTCATCAGAACGACGAGACAAATCGATTGGAGTAATCAAATATCAGCTAGCTATAAAAATAAAAAAGTTGAAAATTTGAAAAAATAATTGAACTTTTTTAATAATCATCCCTGATCAACAAAAAACAATTTTTCTTCATCAGAACGACGAGACAAATCGATTGGAGTAATCAAATTTCAGCTAGCTATAAAAATAAAAAAGTTGAAAATTTGAAAAACGACCAAAGGGGGGACCCTTGGCACTTTTGCTAAAAAATTGCATTCAAATTGATTTATTTAAAAAACCACCGGTCCTATTCGGGATTTCTATACGTCATTCGAAAGATCGCATTAAGACGCTTCAGAAAAAGTTCTCGCAGAAGAACAAAAGATAATATTAACCGCGTGAGGCGCTCGCAAAGAAAATTTTAAAATGAAAAAAAACGGACGAACTTTTTTAATAACCATCCCTGATCATCAAAAAGCACTTTTTCTTCATCAGAACGACGAGACAAATCGATTGGAGTAATCAAATTTCAGCTAGCTATAAAAATAAAAAAGTTGAAAATTTGAAAAAATAATTGAACTTTTTTAATAATCATCCCTGATCAACAAAAAACACTTTTTCTTCATCAGAACGACGAGACAAATCGATTGGAGTAATCAAATTTCAGCTAGCTATAAAAATAAAAAAGTTGAAAATTTGAAAAACGACCAAAGGGGGGACCCTTGGCACTTTTGCTAAAAAATTGCATTCAAATTGATTTATTTAAAAAACCACCGGTCCGATTCGGGATTTCTATACGTCATTCGAAAGATCGCATTAAGACGCTTCAGAAAAAGTTCTCGCAGAAGAACAAAAGATAATATTAACCGCGTGAGGCGCTCGCAAAGAAAATTTTAAAATGAAAAAAAACGGACGAACTTTTTTAATAACCATCCCTGATCATCAAAAAACACTTTTTCTTCATCAGAACGACGAGACAAATCGATTGGAGTAATCAAATTTCAGCTAGCTATAAAAATAAAAAAGTTGAAAATTTGAAAAAATAATTGAACTTTTTTAATAATCATCCCTGATCAACAAAAAACAATTTTTCTTCATCAGAACGACGAGACAAATCGATTGGAGTAATCAAATTTCAGCTAGCTATTAAAATAAAAAAGTTGAAAATTTGAAAAACGACCAAAGGGGGGACCCTTGGCACTTTTGCTAAAAAATTGCATTCAAATTGATTTATTTAAAAAAACACCGGTCCGATTCGGGATTTCTATACGTCATTCGAAAGATCGCATTAAGACGCTTCAGAAAAAGTTCTCGCAGAAGAACAAAAGATAATATCAACCGCGTGAGGCGCTCGCAAAGAAAATTTTAAAATGAAAAAAAACGGACGAACTTTTTTAATAACCATCCCTGATCATCAAAAAACACTTTTTCTTCATCAGAACGACGAGACAAATCGATTGGAGTAATCAAATTTCAGCTAGCTATAAAAATAAAAAAGTTGAAAATTTGAAAAACGACCAAAGGGGGGACCCTTGGCACTTTTGCTAAAAAATTGCATTCAAATTGATTTATTTAAAAAACCACCGGTCCGATTCGGGATTTCTATACGTCATTCGAAAGATCGCATTAAGACGCTTCAGAAAAAGTTCTCGCAGAAGAACAAAAGATAATATTAACCGCGTGAGGCGCTCGCAAAGAAAATTTTAAAATGAAAAAAAACGGACGAACTTTTTTAATAACCATCCCTGATCATCAAAAAGCACTTTTTCTTCATCAGAACGACGAGACAAATCGATTGGAGTAATCAAATTTCAGCTAGCTATAAAAATAAAAAAGTTGAAAATTTGAAAAAATAATTGAACTTTTTTAATAATCATCCCTGATCAACAAAAAACAATTTTTCTTCATCAGAACGACGAGACAAATCGATTGGAGTAATCAAATTTCAGCTAGCTATAAAAATAAAAAAGTTGAAAATTTGAAAAACGACCAAAGGGGGGACCCTTGGCACTTTTGCTAAAAAATTGCATTCAAATTGATTTATTTAAAAAACCACCGGTCCGATTCGGGATTTCTATACGTCATTCGAAAGATCGCATTAAGACGCTTCAGAAAAAGTTCTCGCAGAAGAACAAATGCCAATATTAACCGCGTGAGGCGCTCGCAAAGAAAATTTTAAAATGAAAAAAAACGGACGAACTTTTTTAATAACCATCCCTGATCATCAAAAAGCACTTTTTCTTCATCAGAACGACGAGACAAATCGATTGGAGTAATCAAATTTCAGCTAGCTATTAAAATAAAAAAGTTGAAAATTTGAAAAAATAATTGAACTTTTTTAATAATCATCCCTGATCAACAAAAAACAATTTTTCTTCATCAGAACGACGAGACAAATCGATTGGAGTAATCAAATTTCAGCTAGCTATTAAAATAAAAAAGTTGAAAATTTGAAAAACGACCAAAGGGGGGACCCTTGGCACTTTTGCTAAAAAATTGCATTCAAATTGATTTATTTAAAAAACCACCGGTCCGATTCGGGATTTCTATAAGACATTCGAAAGATCGCATCAAGACGCTTCAGAAAAAGTTCTCGCAGAAGAACAAAAGATAATATTAATCGCGTGAGGCGCTCGTAAAGAAAATTTTAAAATGAAAAAAAACGGACGAACTTTTTTAATAACCATCCCTGATCATCAAAAAGCACTTTTTCTTCATCAGAACGACGAGACAAATCGATTGGAGTAATCAAATTTCAGCTAGCTATAAAAATAAAAAAGTTGAAAATTTGAAAAAATAATTGAACTTTTTTAATAATCATCCCTGATCAACAAAAAACACTTTTTCTTCATCAGAACGACGAGACAAATCGATTGGAGTAATCAAATTTGAGCTAGCTATAAAAATAAAAAAGTTGAAAATTTGAAAAAATAATTGAACTTTTTTAATAATCATCCCTGATCAACAAAAAACACTTTTTCTTCATCAGAACGACGAGACAAATCGATTGGAGTAATCAAATTTGAGCTAGCTATAAAAATAAAAAAGTTGAAAATTTGAAAAAATAATTGAACTTTTTTAATAATCATCCCTGATCAACAAAAAACACTTTTTCTTCATCAGAACGACGAGACAAATCGATTGGAGTAATCAAATTTGAGCTAGCTATAAAAATAAAAAAGTTGAAAATTTGAAAAAATAATTGAACTTTTTTAATAATCATCCCTGATCAACAAAAAACACTTTTTCTTCATCAGAACGACGAGACAAATCGATTGGAGTAATCAAATTTGAGCTAGCTATAAAAATAAAAAAGTTGAAAATTTGAAAAAATAATTGAACTTTTTTAATAATCATCCCTGATCAACAAAAAACACTTTTTCTTCATCAGAACGACGAGACAAATCGATTGGAGTAATCAAATTTCAGCTAGCTATAAAAATAAAAAAGTTGAAAATTTGAAAAAATAATTGAACTTTTTTAATAATCATCCCTGATCAACAAAAAACACTTTTTCTTCATCAGAACGACGAGACAAATCGATTGGAGTAATCAAATTTGAGCTAGCTATAAAAATAAAAAAGTTGAAAATTTGAAAAAATAATTGAACTTTTTTAATAATCATCCCTGATCAACAAAAAACACTTTTTCTTCATCAGAACGACGAGACAAATCGATTGGAGTAATCAAATTTGAGCTAGCTATAAAAATAAAAAAGTTGAAAATTTGAAAAAATAATTGAACTTTTTTAATAATCATCCCTGATCAACAAAAAACACTTTTTCTTCATCAGAACGACGAGACAAATCGATTGGAGTAATCAAATTTGAGCTAGCTATAAAAATAAAAAAGTTGAAAATTTGAAAAAATAATTGAACTTTTTTAATAATCATCCCTGATCAACAAAAAACACTTTTTCTTCATCAGAACGACGAGACAAATCGATTGGAGTAATCAAATTTCAGCTAGCTATAAAAATAAAAAAGTTGAAAATTTGAAAAAATAATTGAACTTTTTTAATAATCATCCCTGATCAACAAAAAACACTTTTTCTTCATCAGAACGACGAGACAAATCGATTGGAGTAATCAAATTTCAGCTAGCTATAAAAATAAAAAAGTTGAAAATTTGAAAAAATAATTGAACTTTTTTAATAATCATCCCTGATCAACAAAAAACACTTTTTCTTCATCAGAACGACGAGACAAATCGATTGGAGTAATCAAATTTGAGCTAGCTATAAAAATAAAAAAGTTGAAAATTTGAAAAAATAATTGAACTTTTTTAATAATCATCCCTGATCAACAAAAAACACTTTTTCTTCATCAGAACGACGAGACAAATCGATTGGAGTAATCAAATTTGAGCTAGCTATAAAAATAAAAAAGTTGAAAATTTGAAAAAATAATTGAACTTTTTTAATAATCATCCCTGATCAACAAAAAACACTTTTTCTTCATCAGAACGACGAGACAAATCGATTGGAGTAATCAAATTTCAGCTAGCTATAAAAATAAAAAAGTTGAAAATTTGAAAAAATAATTGAACTTTTTTAATAATCATCCCTGATCAACAAAAAACACTTTTTCTTCATCAGAACGACGAGACAAATCGATTGGAGTAATCAAATTTGAGCTAGCTATAAAAATAAAAAAGTTGAAAATTTGAAAAAATAATTGAACTTTTTTAATAATCATCCCTGATCAACAAAAAACACTTTTTCTTCATCAGAACGACGAGACAAATCGATTGGAGTAATCAAATTTGAGCTAGCTATAAAAATAAAAAAGTTGAAAATTTGAAAAAATAATTGAACTTTTTTAATAATCATCCCTGATCAACAAAAAACACTTTTTCTTCATCAGAACGACGAGACAAATCGATTGGAGTAATCAAATTTGAGCTAGCTATAAAAATAAAAAAGTTGAAAATTTGAAAAAATAATTGAACTTTTTTAATAATCATCCCTGATCAACAAAAAACACTTTTTCTTCATCAGAACGACGAGACAAATCGATTGGAGTAATCAAATTTCAGCTAGCTATTAAAATAAAAAAGTTGAAAATTTGAAAAACGACCAAAGGGGGGACCCTTGGCACTTTTGCTAAAAAATTGCATTCAAATTGATTTATTTAAAAAACCACCGGTCCGATTCGGGATTTCTATACGTCATTCGAAAGATCGCATTAAGACGCTTCAGAAAAAGTTCTCGCAGAAGAACAAATGCCAATATTAACCGCGTGAGGCGCTCGCAAAGAAAATTTTAAAATGAAAAAAAACGGACGAACTTTTTTAATAACCATCCCTGATCATCAAAAAGCACTTTTTCTTCATCAGAACGACGAGACAAATCGATTGGAGTAATCAAATTTGAGCTAGCCATTAAAATAAAAAAGTTGAAAATTTGAAAAACGACCAAAGGGGGGACCCTTGGCACTTTTGCTAAAAAATTGCATTCAAATTGATTTATTTAAAAAACCACCGGTCCGATTCGGGATTTCTATACGTCATTCGAAAGATCGCATTAAGACGCTTCAGAAAAAGTTCTCGCAGAAGAACAGATGCCAATATTAACCGCGTGAGGCGCTCGCAAAGAAAATTTTAAAATGAAAAAAAACGGACGAACTTTTTTAATAACCATCCCTGATCATCAAAAAGCACTTTTTCTTCATCAGAACGACGAGACAAATCGATTGGAGTAATCAAATTTGAGCTAGCTATAAAAATAAAAAAGTTGAAAATTTGAAAAAATAATTGAACTTTTTTAATAATCATCCCTGATCAACAAAAAACACTTTTTCTTCATCAGAACGACGAGACAAATCGATTGGAGTAATCAAATTTGAGCTAGCTATAAAAATAAAAAAGTTGAAAATTTGAAAAAATAATTGAACTTTTTTAATAATCATCCCTGATCAACAAAAAACACTTTTTCTTCATCAGAACGACGAGACAAATCGATTGGAGTAATCAAATTTCAGCTAGCTATAAAAATAAAAAAGTTGAAAATTTGAAAAAATAATTGAACTTTTTTAATAATCATCCCTGATCAACAAAAAACACTTTTTCTTCATCAGAACGACGAGACAAATCGATTGGAGTAATCAAATTTGAGCTAGCTATAAAAATAAAAAAGTTGAAAATTTGAAAAAATAATTGAACTTTTTTAATAATCATCCCTGATCAACAAAAAACACTTTTTCTTCATCAGAACGACGAGACAAATCGATTGGAGTAATCAAATTTGAGCTAGCTATAAAAATAAAAAAGTTGAAAATTTGAAAAAATAATTGAACTTTTTTAATAATCATCCCTGATCAACAAAAAACACTTTTTCTTCATCAGAACGACGAGACAAATCGATTGGAGTAATCAAATTTCAGCTAGCTATAAAAATAAAAAAGTTGAAAATTTGAAAAAATAATTGAACTTTTTTAATAATCATCCCTGATCAACAAAAAACACTTTTTCTTCATCAGAACGACGAGACAAATCGATTGGAGTAATCAAATTTGAGCTAGCTATAAAAATAAAAAAGTTGAAAATTTGAAAAAATAATTGAACTTTTTTAATAATCATCCCTGATCAACAAAAAACACTTTTTCTTCATCAGAACGACGAGACAAATCGATTGGAGTAATCAAATTTGAGCTAGCTATAAAAATAAAAAAGTTGAAAATTTGAAAAAATAATTGAACTTTTTTAATAATCATCCCTGATCAACAAAAAACACTTTTTCTTCATCAGAACGACGAGACAAATCGATTGGAGTAATCAAATTTGAGCTAGCTATAAAAATAAAAAAGTTGAAAATTTGAAAAAATAATTGAACTTTTTTAATAATCATCCCTGATCAACAAAAAACACTTTTTCTTCATCAGAACGACGAGACAAATCGATTGGAGTAATCAAATTTGAGCTAGCTATAAAAATAAAAAAGTTGAAAATTTGAAAAAATAATTGAACTTTTTTAATAATCATCCCTGATCAACAAAAAACACTTTTTCTTCATCAGAACGACGAGACAAATCGATTGGAGTAATCAAATTTCAGCTAGCTATAAAAATAAAAAAGTTGAAAATTTGAAAAAATAATTGAACTTTTTTAATAATCATCCCTGATCAACAAAAAACACTTTTTCTTCATCAGAACGACGAGACAAATCGATTGGAGTAATCAAATTTGAGCTAGCTATAAAAATAAAAAAGTTGAAAATTTGAAAAAATAATTGAACTTTTTTAATAATCATCCCTGATCAACAAAAAACACTTTTTCTTCATCAGAACGACGAGACAAATCGATTGGAGTAATCAAATTTGAGCTAGCTATAAAAATAAAAAAGTTGAAAATTTGAAAAAATAATTGAACTTTTTTAATAATCATCCCTGATCAACAAAAAACACTTTTTCTTCATCAGAACGACGAGACAAATCGATTGGAGTAATCAAATTTGAGCTAGCTATAAAAATAAAAAAGTTGAAAATTTGAAAAAATAATTGAACTTTTTTAATAATCATCCCTGATCAACAAAAAACACTTTTTCTTCATCAGAACGACGAGACAAATCGATTGGAGTAATCAAATTTCAGCTAGCTATAAAAATAAAAAAGTTGAAAATTTGAAAAAATAATTGAACTTTTTTAATAATCATCCCTGATCAACAAAAAACACTTTTTCTTCATCAGAACGACGAGACAAATCGATTGGAGTAATCAAATTTCAGCTAGCTATAAAAATAAAAAAGTTGAAAATTTGAAAAAATAATTGAACTTTTTTAATAATCATCCCTGATCAACAAAAAACACTTTTTCTTCATCAGAACGACGAGACAAATCGATTGGAGTAATCAAATTTGAGCTAGCTATAAAAATAAAAAAGTTGAAAATTTGAAAAAATAATTGAACTTTTTTAATAATCATCCCTGATCAACAAAAAACACTTTTTCTTCATCAGAACGACGAGACAAATCGATTGGAGTAATCAAATTTGAGCTAGCTATAAAAATAAAAAAGTTGAAAATTTGAAAAAATAATTGAACTTTTTTAATAATCATCCCTGATCAACAAAAAACACTTTTTCTTCATCAGAACGACGAGACAAATCGATTGGAGTAATCAAATTTCAGCTAGCTATAAAAATAAAAAAGTTGAAAATTTGAAAAAATAATTGAACTTTTTTAATAATCATCCCTGATCAACAAAAAACACTTTTTCTTCATCAGAACGACGAGACAAATCGATTGGAGTAATCAAATTTGAGCTAGCTATAAAAATAAAAAAGTTGAAAATTTGAAAAAATAATTGAACTTTTTTAATAATCATCCCTGATCAACAAAAAACACTTTTTCTTCATCAGAACGACGAGACAAATCGATTGGAGTAATCAAATTTGAGCTAGCTATAAAAATAAAAAAGTTGAAAATTTGAAAAAATAATTGAACTTTTTTAATAATCATCCCTGATCAACAAAAAACACTTTTTCTTCATCAGAACGACGAGACAAATCGATTGGAGTAATCAAATTTGAGCTAGCTATAAAAATAAAAAAGTTGAAAATTTGAAAAAATAATTGAACTTTTTTAATAATCATCCCTGATCAACAAAAAACACTTTTTCTTCATCAGAACGACGAGACAAATCGATTGGAGTAATCAAATTTCAGCTAGCTATTAAAATAAAAAAGTTGAAAATTTGAAAAACGACCAAAGGGGGGACCCTTGGCACTTTTGCTAAAAAATTGCATTCAAATTGATTTATTTAAAAAACCACCGGTCCGATTCGGGATTTCTATACGTCATTCGAAAGATCGCATTAAGACGCTTCAGAAAAAGTTCTCGCAGAAGAACAAATGCCAATATTAACCGCGTGAGGCGCTCGCAAAGAAAATTTTAAAATGAAAAAAAACGGACGAACTTTTTTAATAACCATCCCTGATCATCAAAAAGCACTTTTTCTTCATCAGAACGACGAGACAAATCGATTGGAGTAATCAAATTTGAGCTAGCTATAAAAATAAAAAAGTTGAAAATTTGAAAAAATAATTGAACTTTTTTAATAATCATCCCTGATCAACAAAAAACACTTTTTCTTCATCAGAACGACGAGACAAATCGATTGGAGTAATCAAATTTCAGCTAGCTATTAAAATAAAAAAGTTGAAAATTTGAAAAACGACCAAAGGGGGGACCCTTGGCACTTTTGCTAAAAAATTGCATTCAAATTGATTTATTTAAAAAACCACCGGTCCGATTCGGGATTTCTATACGTCATTCGAAAGATCGCATTAAGACGCTTCAGAAAAAGTTCTCGCAGAAGAACAAATGCCAATATTAACCGCGTGAGGCGCTCGCAAAGAAAATTTTAAAATGAAAAAAAACGGACGAACTTTTTTAATAACCATCCCTGATCATCAAAAAGCACTTTTTCTTCATCAGAACGACGAGACAAATCGATTGGAGTAATCAAATTTGAGCTAGCTATAAAAATAAAAAAGTTGAAAATTTGAAAAAATAATTGAACTTTTTTAATAATCATCCCTGATCAACAAAAAACACTTTTTCTTCATCAGAACGACGAGACAAATCGATTGGAGTAATCAAATTTGAGCTAGCTATAAAAATAAAAAAGTTGAAAATTTGAAAAAATAATTGAACTTTTTTAATAATCATCCCTGATCAACAAAAAACACTTTTTCTTCATCAGAACGACGAGACAAATCGATTGGAGTAATCAAATTTCAGCTAGCTATAAAAATAAAAAAGTTGAAAATTTGAAAAAATAATTGAACTTTTTTAATAATCATCCCTGATCAACAAAAAACACTTTTTCTTCATCAGAACGACGAGACAAATCGATTGGAGTAATCAAATTTGAGCTAGCTATAAAAATAAAAAAGTTGAAAATTTGAAAAAATAATTGAACTTTTTTAATAATCATCCCTGATCAACAAAAAACACTTTTTCTTCATCAGAACGACGAGACAAATCGATTGGAGTAATCAAATTTGAGCTAGCTATAAAAATAAAAAAGTTGAAAATTTGAAAAAATAATTGAACTTTTTTAATAATCATCCCTGATCAACAAAAAACACTTTTTCTTCATCAGAACGACGAGACAAATCGATTGGAGTAATCAAATTTCAGCTAGCTATAAAAATAAAAAAGTTGAAAATTTGAAAAAATAATTGAACTTTTTTAATAATCATCCCTGATCAACAAAAAACACTTTTTCTTCATCAGAACGACGAGACAAATCGATTGGAGTAATCAAATTTGAGCTAGCTATAAAAATAAAAAAGTTGAAAATTTGAAAAAATAATTGAACTTTTTTAATAATCATCCCTGATCAACAAAAAACACTTTTTCTTCATCAGAACGACGAGACAAATCGATTGGAGTAATCAAATTTGAGCTAGCTATAAAAATAAAAAAGTTGAAAATTTGAAAAAATAATTGAACTTTTTTAATAATCATCCCTGATCAACAAAAAACACTTTTTCTTCATCAGAACGACGAGACAAATCGATTGGAGTAATCAAATTTGAGCTAGCTATAAAAATAAAAAAGTTGAAAATTTGAAAAAATAATTGAACTTTTTTAATAATCATCCCTGATCAACAAAAAACACTTTTTCTTCATCAGAACGACGAGACAAATCGATTGGAGTAATCAAATTTGAGCTAGCTATAAAAATAAAAAAGTTGAAAATTTGAAAAAATAATTGAACTTTTTTAATAATCATCCCTGATCAACAAAAAACACTTTTTCTTCATCAGAACGACGAGACAAATCGATTGGAGTAATCAAATTTCAGCTAGCTATAAAAATAAAAAAGTTGAAAATTTGAAAAAATAATTGAACTTTTTTAATAATCATCCCTGATCAACAAAAAACACTTTTTCTTCATCAGAACGACGAGACAAATCGATTGGAGTAATCAAATTTGAGCTAGCTATAAAAATAAAAAAGTTGAAAATTTGAAAAAATAATTGAACTTTTTTAATAATCATCCCTGATCAACAAAAAACACTTTTTCTTCATCAGAACGACGAGACAAATCGATTGGAGTAATCAAATTTGAGCTAGCTATAAAAATAAAAAAGTTGAAAATTTGAAAAAATAATTGAACTTTTTTAATAATCATCCCTGATCAACAAAAAACACTTTTTCTTCATCAGAACGACGAGACAAATCGATTGGAGTAATCAAATTTGAGCTAGCTATAAAAATAAAAAAGTTGAAAATTTGAAAAAATAATTGAACTTTTTTAATAATCATCCCTGATCAACAAAAAACACTTTTTCTTCATCAGAACGACGAGACAAATCGATTGGAGTAATCAAATTTGAGCTAGCTATAAAAATAAAAAAGTTGAAAATTTGAAAAAATAATTGAACTTTTTTAATAATCATCCCTGATCAACAAAAAACACTTTTTCTTCATCAGAACGACGAGACAAATCGATTGGAGTAATCAAATTTGAGCTAGCTATAAAAATAAAAAAGTTGAAAATTTGAAAAAATAATTGAACTTTTTTAATAATCATCCCTGATCAACAAAAAACACTTTTTCTTCATCAGAACGACGAGACAAATCGATTGGAGTAATCAAATTTGAGCTAGCTATAAAAATAAAAAAGTTGAAAATTTGAAAAAATAATTGAACTTTTTTAATAATCATCCCTGATCAACAAAAAACACTTTTTCTTCATCAGAACGACGAGACAAATCGATTGGAGTAATCAAATTTGAGCTAGCTATAAAAATAAAAAAGTTGAAAATTTGAAAAAATAATTGAACTTTTTTAATAATCATCCCTGATCAACAAAAAACACTTTTTCTTCATCAGAACGACGAGACAAATCGATTGGAGTAATCAAATTTCAGCTAGCTATAAAAATAAAAAAGTTGAAAATTTGAAAAAATAATTGAACTTTTTTAATAATCATCCCTGATCAACAAAAAACACTTTTTCTTCATCAGAACGACGAGACAAATCGATTGGAGTAATCAAATTTGAGCTAGCTATAAAAATAAAAAAGTTGAAAATTTGAAAAAATAATTGAACTTTTTTAATAATCATCCCTGATCAACAAAAAACACTTTTTCTTCATCAGAACGACGAGACAAATCGATTGGAGTAATCAAATTTGAGCTAGCTATAAAAATAAATAAGTTGAAAATTTGAAAAAATAATTGAACTTTTTTAATAATCATCCCTGATCAACAAAAAACACTTTTTCTTCATCAGAACGACGAGACAAATCGATTGGAGTAATCAAATTTGAGCTAGCTATAAAAATAAAAAAGTTGAAAATTTGAAAAAATAATTGAACTTTTTTAATAATCATCCCTGATCAACAAAAAACACTTTTTCTTCATCAGAACGACGAGACAAATCGATTGGAGTAATCAAATTTCAGCTAGCTATTAAAATAAAAAAGTTGAAAATTTGAAAAACGACCAAAGGGGGGACCCTTGGCACTTTTGCTAAAAAATTGCATTCAAATTGATTTATTTAAAAAACCACCGGTCCGATTCGGGATTTCTATACGTCATTCGAAAGATCGCATTAAGACGCTTCAGAAAAAGTTCTCGCAGAAGAACAAATGCCAATATTAACCGCGTGAGGCGCTCGCAAAGAAAATTTTAAAATGAAAAAAAACGGACGAACTTTTTTAATAACCATCCCTGATCATCAAAAAGCACTTTTTCTTCATCAGAACGACGAGACAAATCGATTGGAGTAATCAAATTTCAGCTAGCTGTTAAAATAAAAAAGTTGAAAATTTGAAAAACTACCTCACTTTTGCTAAAAAATTGCATTCAAATTAATTTTTCAGTTCTTCAGATTATTAAATAAGACGGATGTTGAAAGTTTCATATAATAATATATTTATTTGCGTTAATGACAATAGTTTTACACACGTCAGATACAGTAAAGGAAGCAAAAATGTTCAATAATATAAAACCGCTATCTTAGGTCTAACACAGTAATGAAATAAATATAATAAATAAAAATTAGATACAGTGTAAATACAAAATCATATTTCAGCTGAGTACATAACACAATGGGCGCGCATTAAAGGTAAAAATGATTAGACAAACTTACACATTAAAATAAACCGTAATAAATACAGAAAGCAATACACACATATTAAAAACATATCGTACTTCGTAACGGAGAAAGTAAAAATCAATGTATTTTTTTATGAGAAAAACGGGAGAAATCTATTGGCGTTAGAGAATTGTATTATAGACACAAATGAATTCGTTCTTCGTTACGTAAACAATATTTGAACCGGTAATAGATAAGACATTTCGCGCGCGGTCGGTCAAAGCGGTAACCCGATTCCGTATTTCTGTAATGGAATACCTCCTGGGCGAGTCGGTGAGGCAGGTTCTGCATACGTGAATAAACAACTCGTTCGACTATATATAAATGTGCGTGAGCGACCGCTAGATACCACACCGACCAGCCTCGAGGTATGGAAGGCTAGACTTCGTCCAGACCGGTCTGCAAAAATATAAATTGGAGTTTAATGTAAGCTTAACGTCTTGATGCAGGAGAGTTTGTTAACGACGGCGAAGAGAAGGTGGAATAGAGAGGCGCGCGCCCGCGAGAGTACAAATGGACTCGTACGGTGAGGTTTTAGCCGGTTGCCAAAACAAGACCTGAGTTATGTCGAGTCGTAAATCTCTTCTTCGAGACACAAGAAACCCGATCCAATATACCTGTCAACAGTGTAAATAACAACCGGGCCGTGTCCACCCAGTACGGCTCCATGTACCATCCGTGTACCAATGATATAAGTTTTCAATAATGAGATATAAATCAACTTTGATTGCTTATGCGTGTTTCTGTTACCATGTTTGCGTCTTGTGGTTAATTTGTTGGTTTATGTCTTGGGAAAAATGTTTTTAAAAAAATGATGGGTTGTGCACATGCTCGACTTGATGACTTACTTTCGGTTTATTGATCTATTGTCGGTACCATAAGAATTTATTATCATTACTTTACTTTTTGTTGGAATTGTCTCCAAAAATGGATTTAATTGCAAACACATTTCGAATTGTCTGCATATCATATTCAGATATTAGCCTGGTTTGGTGTGGCTAAGTAGTCGTTGGTTATAAAATCGATTAATATTCGGAAATGAGAATTTATTTTCATCACAAAACCACAATCTTCATTATTACAAGATGAACAATCCATATTTGTCCATCAAAACCGCTCATCAGACCATAACCGATGTATCATTATATAAACCAAAATCGGCGCCGTAGAATTCTTTTGTTGGATTCAACCTAATTAACCATAAATAATTTCGAGAACCGTGATAATTAAAAAGCGAAATAAAAAAAAAGAAAGGAACGAACGAACGAACTTATAATACGAAATTGCCTTTACTAGAATCTGTCGTCGCCGCTTTAATAAATCGTTTTCGGACACACCTTCGACCCTCCGTATTCTACACAGATATTCGATTTTTAATTGGATCCCGTCGATGACATCGGAAAAAATCTATAAATACGCACCTTGATCCTTTTCGTCCTCCTCCTCCGGATCCGATATATTGTCGTCTTCCTCTTCGTCAGCGGCCGAATGCGGCGACCTGGGCGATGGTGGCGCATCCGGACCGTCGACTTCGCTACCTGAGTGGTCGTTATCGCCCAAAGAGCCGGCGCTACCGCCGCCGCTTTTTGACAGGTTCAGCACTGGACTGTGGTCGGTGGGGGAGGCTGCAACAAAGGAATCTGAAATTAAATCAAAAATGTAATGACACGCACAAATTAATGAAATTCGTTTAAGTCCACTTTTCTTCATAAGAAGAACGAGACAAATCGATTGGAGTTAACAAATTGCAGCTAGCTATTAAAATAAAAAAGTTGAAAATTTGAAAAACTACCAAAGGGGGGACCCTTCTCACTTTTACTAAAAAATTGCATTCAAATTGATTTATTAAAAAGACCACCGGTCCGATTCGGGATTTCTATACGTCATTCGAAAGATCTCATTAAGACGCGTCAGAAAAAGTGTTCGCAGAAAAACAAATGTCAATATCAACCGCGTGAGGCGCTCACAAAGAAAATTTTAAAATGGAAAAAACCGATTGAACTTTTTTAATAACCATCCCTGATCATCAAAGAGCACTTTTTCTTCATCAAAAGAACGAGACAAATCGATTGGAGTAATCAAATTTCAGCTAGCTGTTAAAATAAAAAAGTTGAAAATTTGAAAAACTTATCAACATTGAAATTTCTTTAAAAGCTTAAATTTTTTGTATATTAAATTCAATTTTATATTAAATTATTATCATGTGATGTTTATTATTGACAACATTCAACTTTTACAATGACATTTTTCAAATTAAAGTAAATATCAATTACCCAAATAAAATGCTATCTAAACTTTAAATAAAAAAAATATAGTCTTAATTCAATGATCAAAATTTCATCTTGAATGTCCTTTATGATTGAAACAAATACAATTTTATGGCTTTTTGAAAAAAAAAATAATAACACCCGGGTGTGTACACACATGCATATGCATAGATATAATAAAAGTGTGCGGGACGCGTCCGGGAAAGGAAATAAAAAGTTAACTATCACTCTAGGGTTAATTAATGGCTGTAAAATGGGGGATTTCGAGCTCGAAACGTATAACACACGAAACAACGAACCAATCTGGCCGGGCGATAAATAACGACACGGGGGGATCACAATTAAACACGCATATGCAGAAATTGAAACGAAAGGCCCTCTCGGACCTTTCGACTCCGCCGAATTCGGGAGGTAGGGGGGTGGGGGGAAACGGCCAGATGTATTGCGACTATTAATCCATCTCCACCGTACCATTTTATATCATTTACTGGACGCCCATAAATCTTCCGAATTAACGGCTCGGTGTTTATTTCAGAGGATCAGCGAGAGGAATGTTTTCCTTTTTTGCCAATGGTTAAATTAACTAACTTAAATTGACATTATAGTTCAAGATTTAAAATAACAAATTTGTCACGTTGCAGATAATGCAATGATCTGCAATGTTACAAATTTGTTATTTTGGAAATAGGTCTTGGTTATTAAAGTCAAAATAATTGTTTGTTATATTCTTATAAACAGGGCTTTTATTTTATCTCTGAATATAGGATTGTTAATGCCTATTTTTATATGTTCAATCGTAAAATAATCACATCAAGGCATTAATAGGTAGGCAACAATAATTACTCAGTTAATAATAATACTAATAATATTTATTGTGCTAGATATTTACAGAAAATATTTACACTCGTCCGGACTTACTATATATTAAAGTTTTATTTAATTGTCAAAATTGTGATAATAAAAATGAATTACACCAGAAAGAATACAAATAATTAATTGGTATAAGAGCGGGAACAGTATTCGAAGTGTTTGTGGTTGCATACCGAGCAGACAACTTCCGTCCATCGAAACAATTTTTAATATTGTCCATAATTTTGACAATACTGGATGCGTGAGTAATTTTCATAGTAAAAGGGCTAAAAGAACGAAAGAGATGAAACTCAACATTTTATGTTACGCAGAACAGAACCCCGTATCATCGTTAGAGTTATTGCAGCACAGTTTCAAATAAGTTCAGCTTCCGTTTATAAGACATTAAAAGAATTTAAATACAATAGTTACAAGTTTACAAATCATCTGCAATTATCAAATGAAGACAAAGGTAAACAAGCGAAATTCCGTGATGCCGTATTTAATTTAATTAACCTAACTTTATTCGCAATGCGTTAAGCTGTGTCAATGTTACCTTTGTATATTTGGTTGCATAAAATTTTAATTAAACACCATGCGTTGATGTGATTATTTTTCGATTGAACATTGGCTTTTATGATAGTACTAGCGTTACCCGGCATGCGTTGCACTGCCACTCAAATATAGATAAAGATTAAATTTGTTTATTGGAGTGCTTTAGGATACACAATATTTTTAGTTTTTCCGTCTGGTGCGCACACGAATAAATCTGATGGTTTTCCAACACGTATGTAGTTGTCCATGTGAGAAGCATGGATTCTCCAAATTTAGTCCACACACTTGTAGCGATTGGCCTTGTGCTTTGTTGATTCTCATTGCAAATGCGAGTGGCACAGGAAACTGTAAACGTTTAAATTGAAATGGCATATCTGTCGGAATCATTGGGATGCGTGGCAATAGTACATCTTCCCCTTTAAATTTTCCATTCAAAATGGCAGCTTTGATGATTGTTCATCATTTTTTTCACTGAAAGCCTGGTACCGTTGCAAAGTTGTGGTGAATTGATGTTGCGAAGAAGGATTATAGGCACGCCAAGTTCCAATGTTAAAATATGCGGTGGCATGCCTGGCGAATCAAGTGAATTCAAAAATTCAGTTGGATAGTTGATAACTGCGTCTTGATCCATTACAGTATCCACGGACTTGTACGTTGTAGCTTCACCTGGTATTTCATTTTGAAAGCTGTAATTGATCGCATTCACATCGTTATTTTTGGCTGCTAATAATATAGCACGTGAACTCAGCCACTGATGATTTTTTATAATTCTGGCCGATATTTGGGAAAACTTTGCAAACCAATATTTCTGTGGTTGCAGTGATTTCACAGAGAGATACATTGTGTAGATTCTTCGATTGGCATTTTCCCATTCCCAATATCCAACAATTGTTTTGCGAAACGTTCAGCAAATGCATCATGTTGTAGTTGTACACGCTGTCAACTTTTGTACGTGTCGCCATAAAACTGACGATTTGAGACATGCATTAAGTTCATCGGCGGATGTTGAACGTGGTATAACAGGGAGAGTTTGTCGAAAATCGCCAGACAAAAAAATGAGTGCGCCACCGAAGAGCTGTTCATTTCTTCTCAAATCTGTTAGTATACGATGAAGCGCTTCCAATGCGTTTTTATGGGCCATAGTACACTCGTCCCTTATAATCAGTTGACATGTTTGGAGTACTTTACCCATTCCAGAATCTTTGCTGATATTGCATGTTGGGGTCTCAGTAATTTGAATATTCAACGGCAATTTAAGTGCTGAATACGCTGTTCGGCCACCATCCAAAAGAGTTGCAGCAATCCCAGATGAAGTGATCGCCACTGCAATATTTTTTTGAGATCGTATAGTTTCCAAAAGTTTTGCCTGTGCCACCGGGCGCATCAAGGAAATACAAACCGCCACTATGGCTTGTAGTTGCATGGATAATTTGGTCATAGGCTATGCGCTGTTCTGGGAGTAATTTCAGAAGATTCGTTTGAACGAATCTATCCAATTCGTCGACATTAAAGTGTGTTTCTCGTTGTAAATCACGATCTAAAATGTCATTTGTAGTTCGATTGGGCGTAGCTATTCCCAATTGTATAAGTCTTTTATTAGCAATTGCCAAACATATGTCCTCAATCAGAACCAATGCCTCATTATACACATGTAAATTGAATGTCTTGATTTTCATTCGTTGCACGCAGACGATATAGAATGTCTTCACTCATGTAGTCTTTATATTTCTTCCAAAGACCTTTGGGATTGGATGGGAAGCACGTTGTTAATATAACGTGCATATTTGCGATGGTTGAGCTGTATTCAATGCATCTCCGAGTGTGTCGTTTTCAAGAAGATTTAATTCTTGGCAAGCTTCACGATAAGTGGCAGAAACTTGACCGTTTACTAATCTTAAGCCTTCAAAGGATGTCGGGCCTCATATGTTTATTAAAAGTAATCGCAAGTAAAAACATTCTGCATTGTTTGGATGAACAGTGTACAGTCGTCCTAACGCGTCGGTCGGATATAAATTTGTTTGTCTTTCAACTGGTTTACCTCGTTTGCGACGTTGAAACTTTTTCGTAGATGCATTCCAGGTGTAGTATGCAGGTACTTCAGAGTAAAGTAACGTCTTTGCAAATATATCCTCTCCGCACAATGTGAAAAATGCAGCTAACGTGGTTGGCGGTGGTGACAATACTCTTGCGCGAACATTTTCTGTTGTGAAGTACACTCGTTGTCCATTTTCAAGATGCACTGCCAAATCCAACAGTTGGGATGACGTTCATGGATTGGAAATGATAAAATGCGCCATATTGCTTCATTGCTACTCCCAGTTGATATTGGTTGATCTCATTGATGGATGCATTTGCATTTTCTACTCCAAATACTGCCATATCGCTTCCTTTGTTGACATATTTGCAAATATACTTGATAGATTTCACCGAATTGCAATACTCGACATTAATGTGGGCTTTGTATGTTTTCGAGAGTAACGGAGAATACGGTACAACCCAACGATTATCTACGCCAATGTCATTGTTTCTTATTTTTAAATTGAAAGATTTTCCGCCATCTTCAGTTGATCGTCGACGGTAGAGTGGATATCCATCATTGCCAGTAATAGTTTCAGCAAGTAAGTTTCTTGCATTTTCCATTGGACATGCATGGTGAATTCTAGTTGAGTAAGCCACATGGACCACGAATCATGTTTTTAGTGACTACTTCAAATAATTGTGGATCATTTTCGATATCTGGTATTTCTGCTGAGATAATTTCGTCAATTTGATTTGGGGTTATTGTTCCGATCAACCAAATCAATATGTGTGCATATGGCAAACCTCTCTTTTGCCATTCAATGGAATACATCCAACAGCGTGTCTCTCCAAAAACATTATGCTTGACAATGAAGTCCATTAAAGATTTTAATTTTTGTTTGAACACACGTGTGGAAATATCATTGCGATCCGATGATGATTGCCCAGTTAACAAAAGTTCTTTTATTTCATCCCACGTTGGATTGCAAGTGAACGTAATAAACAAATCTGGGCAGCCAAATGCACGAACATATGTCTTTGCATCTTGAGCGAATTCATGCATGTGCCGTGTACTCCCAGTAAAATGATCATTTTACCCAAGTAATTCGCCATCATTAACTAATGCACCACATAAATGAATGTACTCTTCGGAACGCAAACTGCTTTGATTTAATCGAATGTAGAGAAGTCTTTTGGTTTCGATTTTCCATGTATTGATGGAACAATTGTCGACATTTCAAAATATGATTTTCAGCGTTTCTTCGAATCATCAATCTATACGAATAGAAATTCAATGCACTGACTTTCTTATTCGTTTCCTCATTTGTTTGTGGATTTCTCAATTTTATGTTGAAATGATATCCATCTTCTCCATGGCAAAATAAAATTGGATATTGTAATCCGTCGTATGAGCGATGAGTTTCCGTCACTCGTTGAATATGGCCATTCCTTCGATGAAGAATTATATCACGCGTGTTAAATTCTTCTCCAATTATAACGACGGCCACTTCATCAATTGTTGGTGCGTATTGTATTGTATTGTCTTTCGTGTTGGCCGATTGGTGTTTTGTCTGCTCTAATTACAAGTTGGCATTTGTTCAATTGCTCTTCCGAATTAGTTCGTTATGTTGATCGAATAAATTTTGTAATGCAGCCATAATTTCTCTTTTAGTACTCGTATTGTACCGACAACGTTGATCTATTTGTTCGTTAGTGTTTTCCACGAAATATATTTGAAGAAATTTGTGATCTGCGTTTGGCAATGGTAGTAGTGATCCTGCACGATGATAGATTTGCCCTTGCACTTTGAATGTTGGCATGTAATTCTCGCGCACTATATTTGTTGCACCAAACGAAGTCATTTGGAAACATGAGTTGTATTTACGTATATTTGCCAAGAAATGTTTCGATTGGCTTGTGTCACCTGATACCAACGTTGATAAAGCTTCAGGTGGAAAATGTAATTCTGGCAATTTCACTTTTCCACCCGCGCAGCACATTCCAGGTGTTTCTTTGTTAAATTTGAGAGCGTAACAATACATGCATTATTTGTCCACTTTTCCAATAAGCACACTTGGATGAAGACTGTAGTCGTAATGGAATGCACGAAGATTTAAATCAGCGTACAGTATTCGTCGGGCTTGAGCAGTTCCTTGTCGCTGGATTCTCAGTCGTTCTTCCCGTTGATTTTCTGTTTCAGATGATCGGCCTTGAGCAGTACGTACACGTTCTATTTCCTTGCTTCCCGATGCTCATCTGATTCTGAAGCTCGTAACATCTTTCGCTTCTGAGTTTGAGGTGTAGATCGACCAATCGCTTTTCGCTTGGGTGGCATAATTTATTTTACAACAAATGTATTCCTTTTGAATAATTTTTTAAGGTTTCAAAAGTGCTACGACCTGCAGGCGGGTAGTCAGCGGTAACAGGAACACTGGCAGAATTCCTCAGCGATGCAAACGACTGAGGTAGAAGTAACCGCAATCGTCACAAATTTACAAATTTAGTTCTTCACGCAAAGAAAACTCTTTTGATACTATACAAACGGAGCGGGTCACTGGTTAATTGTTTTGTTGTATTTACAACTTATTGACGTCTATGGCTACGCCCAATTATAGGTTATCTCATTGTTTAATGTTATTTTAATTTCAGTTGGTAACGTTTGACACAAACATTTATAAAGGCAGGTCGCACCAATTTCAGTTGGTAACGCCTGTGCGTACATTATTCCATCCTCCTGACATTCCCTAATTACAACAAATACTACTACTTAGGTTATGTACATTGAAAACCAAGAAATGGTAGACAAACATATTCTATAGTTTACACAGAAACCTTCTCCCGCATGATTACATTAACCCCTGAAAATTTCATCCAAATCCGACGAATGGTTTAGGTGTCCATAAACGACAAACAAACAAACATTCATTATATATATATATATATATATATATATATATATATATATATATATATATATATATATATATAAGAGATATAGATAGATGTTCAGTGTTAAAATAAAAGCCTTGTATATCTGTTATGTCATAAGGAATAGAGAGAGAGAGATAGATATTAATGAAACATACCAGGTCTGGGACTGAGATCTCGAACTTTTTGGTCGAGCGGCAGCGGCCTGTCGGGGTCTCCCCTTTCTTCCCTTAACCTGCAACAACAAATAAAAATGCAAATTAACCGCACACACACACTCAAAAATGCTGACAAAACGTGCGTAAGTGATGAATCGACTTCGGTTGCAATTTTAGCAGATTCATTAAATATGCATTACGTTCCCGAACCGCACGCGGCATGCAATCTGTTCATTTCATCTTTTTCCAGAAATTCAAAGCGGACAACATGTACAGCTGCTCAATTAGAAAAACGCATCCGCTTTAATTAGACCATCGTCAAGACTTTGGGGAAATTTAGGCGGGACCCTCGCTAATAGATTTCGTCACGGGGGGCCGAAAGATATAGATTATAGGGGGTGCCTAAAAAAACGCAGATATCAAAGGCGACTCGATTTACACATTGTGTTGAAATCTATTTATTCGACGTTCGCTGAATAATTATGAATTTTCGACGTCCGCTTTCTTAAAATTTAAGATGATCACTGCGCAATGTAACACTATATATTTAGAGGCCTATACCAACAACAATGCCACACTTACTTGGCTTACTCTGTGTATATAATCATGAATTAACTATTACATTCCATCTAGGGCATTTTTTTGCCTCGGCTAGACAGAAGACAGGGGCACAATTCTTCACGTTAAGGGGTCTTTCATAACGACTTCAACGTAACACACAAAATTCGACCACCAAAAGTATGTCATACGCAACAAAGGAAGGATAATCGTTATATTTTGTTTATGTGTAAATACATTTTGTAAATCGTATTCTTATTCTATTTATATCAAGAGATAATTGCACTCGCAGATTTCTACACCACGTGAGTTCCTTTGTGCCGGTTGTCAAATGAATGAATCTGAATGTCAGTCGTTGGGTTGTATTATGCCGGCGGCGGAGGAGGAGAGGAGGATAAGAATCTATTTAGTGCCCTAAGTGCTAATATAGTTCTGAATCCAATTAACCAGTGTGACTCGCCACTGTTCTGTTAAATTAGGTGCCATTTCTAAGCTAATTCACCTTACTCGGAATTAAACGCCATGTCTTCTTGCCGTATTAAATTACCAAGGGATATAATTATTCGAGCTGGAGGATTCGGGAGGGGTCAGATGACCTTTTTATTGTGATTCCCTCTCCTGCAAGAAAGTGAATCATTTCTTGACGTAATCATTAACCCCCCATACGTTAAAAGGGGTTTTGTACACACAATTTAAATCTTATTACTCGATAATTAGACTGTCGAATGGAAACAATTTATTGATGGACTTAAAAATTCACTCACTAAAGTAATCCACCGCTTTGCACTCTTAATTAATAGCTGCGTTCACACGTACACTCTTTCGCGCGTTCTTGGAACGCGCTCCGTTCTACCGCGCGTTCCGTAACGCAGGACGGCAACATGGCGTTCCAATCGTGTTGAGTAAAAATTGACACAATTTTAAAACCTTCGTTCTCGCTCCAAGTACGTAGTAAGAAGTTAACGAAAGAACTACTCCAGTGCACCAAGAATAGGACGAAAAATGTGCATTTTTAGAATGTATGATAATGACAGTTACATTTTCTCAGCTAGAATTTTTAAAATTCTAAAACAAAAACTTAGACTTTCCACAGATATTGTTAGTGATGGGCAAGATCGAGTATCTCAAAGATCGATCAATCGGTGATCGATCAATCGGTGATCGATCAGTTGATGTATCGAGCCGTTCGATCTGTTGCTTGATCTACTCGAGCAAAAGATCGAACGGCTCGATACATCAGCTGATCTACCTTGTAGATTCTTTGTTTTTTTCATAATTTCGTCTCCTTCACTTGAATGAAGTATATATATATTTCTTTTGTATTTATATGTAAAATGGTGAATCCGTTAATAAATAACTAAACAAAACTAAACTTGTGAAGATCGAGCGGCTCGTAAAGATCGAGCAGCTTGGATCGATCAAAAGATCGAGCGGCATAAGAAGATCGAGCCGCGTAGATCGATCAAAAGATCGAGCGGCGGTGACCGATCAAATGATCGAGCGGTGTTGATCGATCAAATAATCGAGCAACTTGAAAAGATCGAGCCACTCAATCATTTGCAAAGATCGAGTACTCGATTTTTTTTTTATCGATCTTACCCATCACTAAATATTTTAACGATTTTTGCAGAATGTTACAGATTAATCATTTCTTAAACGATTTTAACAACTAGAGACAATTACAATTATGACTACAATTTTCTTAAGCTAAAAAAACAATTTTTCGCAATTTTCAATCGCAAATGTTGACTTTCAACCGACGCCATTTTATCTCCACCGGAGATTTTGACATAATTTCTTCAGAATATTACAGACCAATCATTTCTTATCCGATATTGATAGTTACAGACAGCTGCATTGACAGTTACAATTTTCTTCAACTAGAAAACCAATTTTGTGCAATTTTGAATAAAAAAATTTGACTTTCTATGGACGCCATTTTGTCTCCACCGGAGATTTTTTCATGATTTTTGTAGAATATTACAGACTGATTATTTCTTAAACGATTGTAACACTCAGAGATAATTGCAATGACAGTTACATTTTTCTTCAGCTTGAAAACCAATTTTGTCCAATTTTAAATAAAAAAAAAATTGACGCCATTTTGTCTCCACCGAAGATTCTTTTGTGATTTTAGCAGAATATTACAGACTAATCATTGCTTAATTGATTTTAACATCTAAAGACAGTTGTAATGACAGTTACATTTTCTTTCGACCAAAAAAACAATTTTGTGAATTTTGATTCAAACATTTTTTTAATTTCAACCGACGCCATTTTGTCTCCACCGGAAATTTTTGCATAATATTACAGACCAATTATTTCTTAAGCGATTTTGACAGTTATAACTCGCTATAATGAGAGATACATTTGTTATTTCAGGTAGAAACCAATTTTGTGCAATTTTAAATGAAAAAAAATTGACGCCATTTTGTCTTCACGGGAGATTCTTTTACGATTTTAGCAGAATATCGCAGACTAATAATTTCTTAAACGATTTTAATATCTAAACACAGTTGCATTGACAGTTACATTTTCTTTCGACCAAAAAAACAATTTTGTGAATTTTGATTCAAACGTTTTTTTAATTTCAACCGACGCCATTTTGTCTCCACCAGAGATTTTCGCATATTACAGACCTATTATTTCTTAAGCAATTTTGACAGTTATAACTCGCTATAATGAGAGATACATTTGTTATTTCAGGTAGAAACCAATTTTGTGCAATTTTAAATGAAAAAAAATTGACGCCATTTTGTCTCCACCGGAGATTCTTTTATGATTTTAACAGAATATTACAAACTAATCATTTCTTAAACGATTTTGACATCTAAAGACAGTTGCAATGACAGTTACATTTTCTTTCGACCAAAAAAACAATTTTGTGAATTTTGATTCAAACATTTTTTTAATTTCAACCGACGCCATTTTGTCTCCACCGGAAATTTTTGCATAATATTACAGACCAATCATTTCTTAAGTGATTTTGACAGTTATAACTCGCTTTAATGAGAGATACATTTATTATTTCAGGTAGAAACCAATTTTGTGCAATTTTAAATAAAAAAAAATGACGCCATTTTGTCTCCACCGGAGATTCTTTTGTGATTTTAGCAGAATATTACAGACTAATCAATTCTTAAACGATTTTGACATCTAAAGACAGTTGCAATGACAGTTACATTTTCTTTTGATCAAAAAAACAATTCTGTGCAATTTTGATTCAAACATTTTTTAATTTCAGCCGACGACATTTTGTCTCCACCAGAGATTTTTGCATAATATTACTTACCAATTATTTCTTAAACGATTTTGATAGTTATAACTCGCTATAATGAGAGACGCATTTGTTATTCCAAGTAGAAACCAGTTTTGTGCAATTTTAAATTTAAAAAATTGACGCCATTTTGTCTCCACCGGAGATTCTTTTATGATTTTAGCAAAATATTACAGACTAATCATTTCTTAAACAATTTTGACATCTAAAGACAGTTGCATTCGACCAAAAAAACAATTTTGTGAATTTTGATTCAAACATTTTTTTCATTTCAACCGACGCCATTTTGTCTCCATCAGAGATTTTTGCATAATATTACAGACCAATTATTTCTTAAGCAATTTTGACAGTTATAGCTCGCTATAATGAGAGATACATTTGTTATTCCAAGTAGAAACCAGTTTTGTGCAATTTTAAATTAAAAAAATTGACACCATTTTGTCTCCACCGGAGATTCTTTTGTGATTTTAGCAAAATATTACAAATTAATCAATTCTTAAACGATTTTGATATCAAAGACAGTTACAATGACAGTTACATTTTCTTTCGACCAAAAAAACAAATTTGTGAATTTTGATTCAAACTTTTTTTTAATTTCAACCGACGCCATTTTGTCCCCGCCAGAGATTTTTGCAGAATATTACAGACCAATTATTTCTTAAGCGATTTTGACAGTTATAACTCGCTATAGTGAGAGATACATTTGTTATTTCAGGTAGAAACCAATTTTGTGCAATTTTAAATTTAAAAAATTAACGCCATTTTGTCTCCACCGGAGATTCTTTTATGATTTTAGCAGAATATTACAGACTAATCAATTCTTAAACGATTTTGACATCTAAAGACAGTTGCAATGACAGTTACATTTTCTTTCGACCAAAAAAAAAAAATTTGTGCAATTTTGATTCAAACATTTTTTTTAAATTTCAACCGACGCCATTTTGTCTCCATCAGAGATTTTTGCATAATATTACAGACCGATCATTTCTTAAGCGACTTTGACAGTTATAACTCGCTATAATGAGAGATACATTTGTTATTTCAGGCAGAAGCCAATTTTGTGCAATTTTAAATTTAAAAAAAATGACGCCATTTTGTCTCCACCGGAGATTCTTTTATCATTTTAGCAGAATATTACAGACTAATGATTTCTTAAACGATTTTGACATTTAAAGACAGTTGCAATGACAGTTACATTTTCTTCGGTCAAAAAAACAATTTTGTGAATTTTGATTCAAACATTTTTTTAATTTCAACCGACGCCATTTTGTCTCCACCAGAGATTTCTTTATAATTCTTACAAAATATTACAGACTGATTTATTCTTAAAAGATTTTGACAGTTAGAACTCGCTGCAATGGCAGATATTTTTTTTTTCAACTAGAAAACGAATTTTGTGCAAATTGAAATCATGTTTTTTTTTATAATTTTCAAACGACGCCATTTTGTTACCGCCATAGATTTTTTTATGATTTCTATGATTCTCAGAATATCACACACTAATCATTTTTTAAACGATTTTGACAGAGACAGTTGTAATGACAGATAAAGTTTCTTTTTCAGCTAGAAAATCAATTTTGTGCAATTGCGAAGAGCGCATTGAATTAATTTTGAACTTTAAAAATCTATAAAAAATTAAAAACATTAAGTAAAACTTTGTAAAAGCCTAAAATTATTTTTCCAACCTTTAGCTTTTCACATAAGTTTATTTTGTTAAGATATCTTCACTAAAAAAAGATATTGCGGTAAGAAGACCAAGATGTGTTACAACGTTAGACCTGCAACTCTTAAAAGGTTTGACAAAAAAAAAATGATAATTCCGATTTTAATTCTAAAAACGAAGTTTTATTCGCAACACAATTTACTACAAATATTATAAATATAACCTATTGAACCCCTCCTATAATTAACCTAAATAACCTTAAAATGCAAATAGCGTCTGGAACCAATGTTGAATTTCTAAAATCGGTAAAAAATTTAAACTTTAAAATAAAATTCTGCAAAAATCTAATTATTTATACGACTATTAGCTTTGAAAATAAATTAAATTCGTTTAGATATTTTCACTTAAATTCACTTAAATTCATTATCTTATTATTCATGAAAAATATATTGCGCTTAGAACATCAAGAGGTGTTAACACGTTACTCTTATAAAGTTATGTTCGACTAAAAAAAATCAAAACTCAAAAATGGTAATTCCAATTTTAATTCTGCAAACGGGGTTTTTCGTACGCCGCCATTAAAAATATAAGCACATTGGTAGATTCTACATTAACTACACTCGGCGCCAAAAAAAAGCGCCACTCGAAAAATCGCGATTTTTCAAACCGTCGTAACTTGGTTCAATTTGGTAGAAAATCGATTAATCTTTCAGTTTGGGAAAGATTCAAGTTTGATCTTTAAAAATGTGTAGTTGATTTTGACCCCAAGTCCAACCCATCCCCGTAACAACGCGATGGAAAAAAAATGTTTTTTCATGTAAAAATTTGTCCAACTTTGACAAGCTGTACCGTGCGCAAAAAAAATCGGCGGGAAATTTCATAACAATGGCAGAAAAATTTAATCAATTTCCTTCAAATGCCCTAAAAATTCGAGTCGTTTCGATGATTTGGAGTAAAGTTATGAATTTTTGAAAAAAAAATGACATTGAAAATGAAAACAACTTGTAAAAATTCAACATTTTTTGTCAATCCTAAACACTTTTTGTAGGGGTTCTCAGGGGGTCACGAAAGTCGAAATTTTTTTGGATCGCAAAATTCCATCGAGTAATAATTCATTTCCACCCTCGCTCAACGAGTACAAGCAGTATTAAAAAAAGTTAATACTTTGCCATAAAAAATAGACTGGTAAAAAAAAACACTTGAAATTCATCAAATTTCGACCATTTTCAAACCGCCATAACTTGGCGTATTTTCAATCGATTGTGATGAATATTTGAGGGCGAAAAACTTTCAAGTGTCTTCTTTAAAGTCATGCATGTGAACTTAAGTGTAACCCCTTCCGCCCCCCTCTAGCATCCCTGTGAAACCATGTCCAACTTGTGTACGGAGTTGAAAAAAAAATCCACCATAAAGGCATAAAAATTTGATCAATTCCCTATGCAGGACTCAAAGAACAAAGTTCCTACGACGATTTGGCATGAAGTTATGGGTGTTATGGTGATTATCAATTACGAAAAATTTCCCGAATTTATTAACCGATAATGAAATACATTACAAAACTTGAATAATAAACAGATGTCAATTTACGAATTTGACCGTTGTGTATTTGTGGGGACGTGTGTTGACGGTTTAACGTAATGACTGTGCAAGAAAATTTCATGTGAGGTGGTTATTATTTAAGGGACGGGGAAGGTACGAATGTGTTTGTTAAGTGAAATTATTATTTACATAGAAGAGGTTGATGCTACATGTCAGTTATTTGCGTTGCTGACCCACGGTTTTCATACATCCTTAATGTTAAGTCAACATTGTTATGTGTACATTCTCCTGTCCATTTCTGTGCGAGGAATCCTATAGAATGTGTGTGTGTACAACATGCATTTATAACTGTTTTATGAAATGCAAATAACCTACTTTTAATTACATGGCTCGGGTTCGAACCAATATATGAATTAAGCCACTTTAAAATTGTGTTATAAGGAAGAGGAAGGACGAGGTCGCTCATTTTGCAACAATAAAACATTGCGATTGATTTATAGAGTGGCTGAGAGTCGTGGACGTTTTGATTGATAGGAAAATCGGGCGTTATAGACTCCCTCCGGTGCGATACACAGTGGGTGGATAAAATGGGGTGCGATGTAGTCTACTTACATGGGAAATTTAGGAAACGAGAGCGGGGTCGTCCCCTCTTTTGATAAATGCGAGCACAACTAGTAATTGACTTAAATTCGACACATTACACGTCGAAGTCTACAAGATCAACACACACACACACGAACAAGGATGTAGATGTGGAAGAAGGTGAATGATTGAGTTCCCGAAAAGAAAGATTTAAATTAAAGACAAGTGAATCGTAAGCGAGCAATTAAAATTTAATTACATCTTCAGGCAATTAACAGTCAATCAGCGTGGATTTTCAGCCGGGGTTGAGTTATTAAACGAATAATTAGCAGAACCTACTGTAGTTATATTAGCCTGAGGGAAACACAATTGATATTAATATTCATGGCAGTCGTCGATTCGTTGCTCCCCGAGTTATTTATATTAAAAGCCCGAGTGTTTCGAAACGCAAATAATCATGTTAATTCCAATTAGGAAACGAAATTTTAATAAACGCGGAGGCGGTTTTTCTCTTTTTTTTTGCTCCGGGAGGGCGGTAATCATCTTGTAAGGTAGAATTTATTGTGGAAGTGAATTAGGGTTCCTTTTCGTCGAATCCCCCGGTGGCTTAATCATCCGAAAATCTCGGGTTACGGTGATTAGGAAGGACGCAGTCGGTTTCGGATCGCATTATTAGTCAAAATGTTTTATTTGGCCGTCCATATGATAATAAGAATCCATACAAATAAATTCATTAGAGAATGTAGCACTAGTAGTATTAACTGGTGTTGAATCATATAATTCAAAGAATTCATTATCTTAAGCTTTTAAATTTTCAAACTGTTGAGTACATTTTTTCATCCCATAATTCAAGTTTGGAGTGTTGTCGTTTTGTTTCCACCTAGGATATGGCAATTGTTTTAAGGTGAAATCGTAAATGCATTATTTTTCTTCAAATCTTGAGCTTTTTAAGCCAATTCCTTGATTGGTGAATTTTTTATTATTTTCCAAACCGTTGATTGCATTTTTCATCCCATAATTCAAGTTTAGAGTGTTGTCGTTTTGTTTCCACCTAGGATATGGCAATTGTTTAAAGGTGAAATTGTAAACGCATTGTTTTTCTGCGAATCTTGAGCTTTTTAAGCCAATTCCTTGATTGGTGAATTTTTTATTATTTTCCAAACCGTTGATTGCATTTTTCATCCCATAATTCAAGTTTGGAGTGTTGTCGTTTTGTTTCCACCTAGGATATGGCAATTGTTTAAAGGTGAAATTGTAAACGCATTGTTTTTCTGCGAATCTTGAGCTTTTTAAGCCAATTCCTTGATTGGTGAATTTTTTATTATTTTCCAAACCGTTGATTGCATTTTTCATCCCATAATTCAAGTTTGGAGTGTTGTCGTTTTGTTTCCACCTAGGATATGGCAATTGTTTAAAGGTGAAATTGTAAACGCATTGTTTTTCTGCGAATCTTGAGCTTTTTAAGCCAATTCCTTGATTGGTGAATTTTTTATTATTTTCCAAACCGTTGATTGCATTTTTCATCCCATAATTCAAGTTTGGAGTGTTGTCGTTTTGTTTCCACCTAGGATATGGCAATTGTTTAAAGGTGAAATTGTAAACGCATTGTTTTTCTGCGAATCTTGAGCTTTTTAAGCCAATTCCTTGATTGGTGAATTTTTTATTATTTTCCAAACCGTTGATTGCATTTTTCATCCCATAATTCAAGTTTGGAGTGTTGTCGTTTTGTTTCCACCTAGGATATGGCAATTGTTTAAAGGTGAAATTGTAAACGCATTGTTTTTCTGCGAATCTTGAGCTTTTTAAGCCAATTCCTTGATTGGTGAATTTTTTATTATTTTCCAAACCGTTGATTGCATTTTTCATCCCATAATTCAAGTTTGGAGTGTTGTCGTTTTGTTTCCACCTAGGATATGGCAATTGTTTAAAGGTGAAATTGTAAACGCATTGTTTTTCTGCGAATCTTGAGCTTTTTAAGCCAATTCCTTGATTGGTGAATTTTTTATTATTTTCCAAACCGTTGATTGCATTTTTCATCCCATAATTCAAGTTTGGAGTGTTGTCGTTTTGTTTCCACCTAGGATATGGCAATTGTTTTAAGGTGAAATCGTAAATGCATTGCTTTTCTGCAAATCTTGAGCTTTTTAAGCCAATTCCTTGATTGATGAATTTTTTATTATTTTCCAAACCGTTGATTGCATTTTTCATCCCATAATTCAAGTTTGGAGTGTTGTCGTTTTGTTTCCACCTAGGATATGGCAATTGTTTTAAGGTGAAATCGTAAATGCATTGCTTTTCTGCAAATCTTGAGCTTTTTAAGCCAATTCCTTGATTGATGAATTTTTTATTATTTTCCAAACCGTTGATTGCATTTTTCATCCCATAATTCAAGTTTGGAGTGTTGTCGTTTTGTTTCCACCTAGGATATGGCAATTGTTTTAAGGTGAAATCGTAAATGCATTGCTTTTCTTCAAATCTTAAGCTTTTAAAGCCATTTCCTTGATTGGTGAATTTTTTATTATTTTCCAAACCGTTGATTGCATTTTTCATCCCACAATTCAAGTTTGGAGTGTTGTCGTTTTGTTTCCACCTAGGATACGGCAATTGTTTTAAGGTGAAATCGTAAATGCATTGCTTTTCTGCAAATCTTGAGCTTTTTAAGCCAATTCCTTGATTGTTGAATTTTTTATTATTTTCCAAACCGTTGATTGCATTTTTCATCCCATAATTCAAGTTTGGAGTGTTGTCGTTTTGTTTCCACCTAGGATATAGCAATTGTTTTAAGGTGAAATCGTAAATGCAATGCTTTTCTTCAAATCTTAAGCTTTTAAAGCCATTTCCTTGATTGGTGAATTTTTTATTATTTTCCAAACCGTTGATTGCATTTTTCATCCCAAAATTTAAGTTTGGAGTGTTGTCGTTTTGTTTCCACCTAGGATATGGCAATTGTTTTAAGGTGAAATCGTAAATGCATTGCTTTTCTTCAAATCTTAAGCTTTTAAAGCCATTTCCTTGATTGGTGAATTTTTTATTATTTTCCAAACCGTTGATTGCATTTTTCATCCCAAAATTTAAGTTTGGAGTGTTGTCGTTTTGTTTCCACCTAGGATATGGCAATTGTTTTAAGGTGAAATCGTAAATGCATTGCTTTTCTTCAAATCTTAAGCTTTTTAAGCCATTTCCTTGATTGGTGAATTTTTTATTATTTTCCAAACCGTTGATTGCATTTTTCATCCCAAAATTTAAGTTTGGAGTGTTGTCGTTTTGTTTCCACCTAGGATATGGCAATTGTTTTAAGGTGAAATCGTAAATGCATTGCTTTTCTTCAAATCTTAAGCTTTTAAAGCCATTTCCTTGATTGGTGAATTTTTTATTATTTTCCAAACCGTTGATTGCATTTTTCATCCCAAAATTTAAGTTTGGAGTGTTGTCGTTTTGTTTCCACCTAGGATATGGCAATTGTTTTAAGGTGAAATCGTAAATGCATTGCTTTTCTTCAAATCTTAAGCTTTTAAAGCCATTTCCTTGATTGGTGAATTTTTTATTATTTTCCAAACCGTTGATTGCATTTTTCATCCCAAAATTTAAGTTTGGAGTGTTGTCGTTTTGTTTCCACCTAGGATATGGCAATTGTTTTAAGGTGAAATCGTAAATGCATTGCTTTTCTTCAAATCTTAAGCTTTTTAAGCCATTTCCTTGATTGGTGAATTTTTTATTATTTTCCAAACCGTTGATTGCATTTTTCATCCCACAATTCAAGTTTGGAGTGTTGTCGTTTTGTTTCCACCTAGGATGTGGCAATTGTTTTAAGGTGAAATCGTTTCTACAAATATTGAGCTTTTGACGCTAATTCCTTGATTGATGAATTCTCGAAGCCGTTAAGTTTTTCGATCTCTTGATAAAGAGAAAAGTTAACAATAAACCGTTGGATTTAAAAAAGTCATCGGCAGAATCACACACATATGTAGAGCAAAAATCCGATTTATCGCCTCGCATGTTTTATGTAGGAGCATGCAAATCTGCAATAATTGCACGTTGATCCCCGGCCATATATCAAGAACATTATGACATGTGCAGGGTGTCTTTCGGTTAACTGGATATAAGGGCGCGAACGGCGCAAAAGTAAACTTTGAAGGGCCGTTTTCCACTCAAAAAGGTGCTGACTCGCTCCACCGATCCATCGTTTGCCTTCGAGTGGACGATTCCTGTTGGAATATGTAAATTTTTCCGGAGCGGAAGAACCCGGGGATCGTATATCACCCGCAGACGTCATTTCGATTTTAAATTCGAATCACTTTTTTTTTCTTCCCGTTTTAATCCGATTACCATATTTACATTGTAATCGATGATGGTCGTTTTGGCTGCCGTACGCAATTCCTCAAGAGAGGGGATCAAATGAATTAGTTAAAAATAATGGTGTTGAATGCATTAGCGTATCGTATTCTGCGCGCGGAGGGATTCCTCCGACACTAACGACCCTCCGCTGGCTATTGTTTCTAAAATATGATTTCGCTAATTACACGTAATTACACTTCGACACTAACAAATCATCAGCGTCCCCTCCGCATCGTCGTATCGATCCGTTCAGATCATTTTTCGTATGCGTTCTTGTGATCCGCATAAAAACGTGAAGTACATATCCGGTTCGCGTAAGTCGAAAGTAGATATCGGTATTGTGGTAGGGAAACGCTGCGGGCGAAAGCATTCATCGATCTCTTCTTTGCGTACTTTGGCCGCGGGCGTTGTTTATTTGAAAAGCAGTTTTCGTATCGGTGAAATATGAATGGGAAATGAACTATTCCCGAGTTCCCCTTTCGGGTGTGCACCTTGAGGATTGCTATAATACCCAACTCCAGTTGAAGCGATCGAAGAAGATTGTTTGTAATGATTTGAAATATTTTAGGATCATCACTCAAAGTTATTCATACTAAAATATTTCCTGTTTTCTTGCGATGTAATATTTTTTTTCTTCAAATCAATACTGTCGCATTGTAAACGTTGTAAGCATCCTCTTGATTAACATTCATTTTATTAGATCAATAAATCACTTTATTTTAAGAATAAATTTATATAATTTCAATACGTGCATGTTTTTCAACTTTATGTTTTTGTATATATATCATGTATTTAAGTTAATTATTATTATTAATTTCATGTAAAAGGTGTTTACCGTAATAAATATTATTATTATTATTATTAATGATAATAATTACAAAATTTCGCAAGTTCGCACATAGTAAAATTGCGATTTCTTGCAATTTTTGTTGACTCGATATAAATGTGTTTTTTATATTTTTCAAAAATACTTTAAATTCGCCACGTTTTGGCATTTAAATCATCAAAATCAAATAAAGCCTTCGAAAGTTAAGCAATTTTTCAAAATCAAGAACTGAGTTTCAACTTGAAATATTTCGGATTTTGGCTATTTTCAACGACTCAACATGAGAATTTCTGGATACTTTTTGCAATACAATAAATACTTTATTTTTTAAAGCACAAATCATCGTAATCAACAAACGAATTCAACACCCCGGCAATTCTCTAAAAAATCGAAAACGCTATTTCGTTGTTTTTGACCTTGTAAAATTCCCAATTTTGGAAATATTCCTTTATACTTTTCTAAAATACACTAAATTCGCAACATTTTGCCATTTGTCCATTTCCGCATTCTCCACAATTACTATTACTGATATAAATTTGATAAACAATTTTGTGGTCTTTAAAAATTAAAAAATGGTGATGTGGCCATCATGTTACTTTCTCCAACTTGATGGTATCAATGTTTTCATGGTTTATTTTCAATTTGAATCATATTTTAAATTTACATCGAGCGCTTTATAAACTCGGAGGAAACTGACATTTAAAACGTCAAAATTATGAAAGATGGAAAAATTATACTTCAAATATAAAACCTCAATTTATTAAAAAACTAAAGGGATTTCGAAAAAAACTTATTCCTTGTAAGTTGTTCATTTTAGCATTCTCTATAATTATTATTAACATACATTTGCTGTAACTATTATCGTTTTATAATTATAAACCAAAAATTAGAAAAATTATAATAAATTTTTTTCTCGAATAAAAATGATTTTATGAAAAATGTTTTCAGGCAAAAGATGTTCATTTCTTTGTTGTCTTCAAAGTTTGTCTAAATGTTTTTGTGATATTTTTTATATTTAAGAAAATATTGGCAAAAAACAAAAAACAGTTAAGGTAAACGCCCACTTCCGGTGTACGAAATTTTACCAAAAGCTTTTCAGTTCTTCAGATTATCAAATAAGACAGATGTTCAAAGTTTCATATCAATTGGTCTATTAGTTTTTGAGATACAGCGCGCACAGACACACACACACACAGACACAAAAAAACATTTTCCAGAAATTGTTGAAATGGCATCTAGGGACCCCAAAACAGATATTTCCGTAAAAAAAAATTTTGGAAAAAAAATCACGATCACAATACTTTCTCGTACTTCGTAACGGAGAAAGTAAAAAGAAAACAATTACAAACACAAACTTCAAACTATAAAATCTGATTTAAAATAGATTATTCCTCACAAATCTATATAAATCTGCACACAATCCTTCTAAATATTTCAAAGTAATCACACTTTGCTTCAATTTTCGGGTTGCACAATATTAAAGTCGGCAAAAAAAATTATAGAAAACAATTCCCATAAACTGCTTACTTTGAAAATTGCTTCAAAATAATTTCTTCTTTCTGCAAACATCCCCTGCCTACTTATTTTTCCAATTAATCATACTTAAACATCTTTGCTTTACTTCGCAACTTATGTAATTTCGACGTCGGAATAAAATGATTATTAACAATTACCACACACTGTAATAATAATAATAATAACCAAACTTTGTTGTTAACAAAACAAACAATGTTATTGGGAACATATATGAAACTGTGTCAGAAAAATAATAACAAATTGTAAAAAAATGAACACAAACTTTCATTATTTACTTAACAGATGAAATAAAATGCACAGTTAATCTAAATTTATTAAAAAAAAAACACAAATCAAGTTTTGGTCTTACAAGCACGTTAGGATTGGCTCGATTTTGTTATAAAATCAGTTTTAAAAAAATAGTAATAAAATTCTCATCAGTTATTATCTTTAGATTAGCTATCTAAATAACTCTACAAAATTGCAAGTCAATCGGATGTTTCAGAGAAAAAGGAACATGAAAAGCATGATTTTCAATGTGAAACGGTCGCTGTAGTGGCCCCCTTAAATAATATTGTACACAAACTAAAGATCTTGGAATTATTTTTTATTGTAAATTGACATCATATTTTTCATGGAACAATTTTAATTTGTTTGTTTGCACGTAATTACTCATCGTATGGTATCTCATAAACTTCGACAATTTGGCAGAAACCAAGGACTGCAGTCGCAGTTTTTTGATTAAGCCAAGAAGACAACGAAGGAAGAAAAAATAATGCATTATTGTATTTTTCTTGTTTGATTGGCTTTAATAAATTGTCGTTTATCGAAAGCTCTGTTAGCCCACGTGAATATCCGAACGAGATTTATAATTCCAGCAACATTTGAAGTTCAAACAGCTTGCTCCATGCCAGTGAAGTCAATAACAATTTAGGATAGTTGATGATGGAAGTCATGATACCAACAAAGTGTATTTTATTGAAAAGTTCCTGGACAACTTTTTGGCAAAATGTATTACTTTGAGATTCATCAAAAGTTATGTTCCTTATTTATTTAAATCTGTAAAAACAAAGTCTGTTATATAGATGTATAAACGCAAGTGATTGTGTTATTTTTATCGTAAAATAATTGTTTCACCGAATTAATAGGTATAACACTTTATTTTAAATACCATTAAATAATTACGGCTTTATACATTTCTTTAAATGTAAATATTTTAAATTTAGACGCGATCCATATATTTGCGCGCCCCCTCATTTCAACTGCTCCTCCTCGCCGTCGTCATCGCCGGCGGTAATTCCATATCCCGATTTCCCCGCAATTTGGCCCGAGCAAAGTACGCATAAAATAATAATATAAAATACGAAAAGCCACCGCTTAATTTTTTAATGGGCAAATGCTTTTAGAGACGTCCTGACGCGCGCGGGGGGAGGCGCTGAATATTTAAAAGTAATGCGAACTTCTAAGAGCATCGGGAACATTAACAGAAGGCAATCGGGGGTCGCCCATCAAGACAATGTATGGCCGCAATATCGCACCCGAGTTATTAAGACATGAATTAGCATCATCCAGTGTGAGGATGGCGAAGAGAAGAGAAGGAGGGGGGCGGAAGAGCACCTGGTTTCAATTTTGTTTGGTTGGAGAGCACCGGGAGATTTTAATGTTACTGTAAAATGCATTCACAAGTAGTTAGATGACATAAATTGCGTTTATTCATCAAAAGTCACTCTGGGCTTAAAGATTATTGTTATTATTTTTGTTGAAAAATTCATTTCTATACCTCATTTAATAACCAGGCGGACTAAATCAAATTATAGCCGCGAAAATACGTTGTTGTGATTGGCTAAACGGGCGCCGTTTTTCATAGGCCAAAATTACTAAAACGGCAATGGCCGCTGTTATGATCAGCTGATCTATCACCGTTTACTTGGTTCGCCCTATTTTCACGTGTTTTTGAGTTTTTAGCCAGTTATTCCTTTCGTTAATAGTGTAAGAATCGGTTCTTTTAAGTACTTTTAAGTATGGTTATATATCCAATACTAGTTCGGCGTGATTTTCGAGCCCCCTCCCCAATTCTTATTCCATATAAAGGCATCTATAACGAAGTAGAAGCCTATATAACAAATATTTTTTTATATATTTGACTGATTATTCTAAAGAAGAAATGGTGAAAATAACATTGATGACAAATTTGGTCGATTAAACAGATCCGTGTCATTACGTCATACGTTAGTATTACCGATGAGCACTTCAGGCGCAGGTGCCCTCCCGGCCCAATTTAATTTAGTTAAGGAGCGAAGAGAGCTTTTATTATTACCGGGAAAAACGCATTCATATAAATATTAATATGCTCGCCGGGTCGGTAAAATGTAACATGATACATGTACGCACACAATAATTTGAGAGATAGGGAACATCTTTTATTAGACGGTGCGCAGCAGCTGCGAACGGTTCCTGCAAATTGAAAAACATTGCGTGAACATAACGAAGAATATATGAAAAGTCATAAACAGACTCGTCGACTTGTCAGTGGGTGAAACCTTCCAACGTTATTAACTTGCATTGTTTTATTTGACGAGGCAATCATCTTTACAGCCCGATAATTTATTGCCCTTATTACCCCGCGTTTATATGTTGCAATTTCTTTTTAAAACCTCAGCTTTGTGTTGCCTCCCGCCACTAAACGCACATATCACGTGAAAGTTCCGGAAGAATCCGTCCCGGGCATAATCTCCTATTCTTGTCTCAAAATTATTGCGGCCGCATTCATTTCACAAAAGGCCTCGCCATCCGAGCCAATTCGGAATTCCTCGTCTTTTCAACTCTCCTTCCAGGCATATATTGGGCTTACTTTACATCCCCGCAAGGATAATATAAGCACAACGAAGGAGGCCCAGTGTATTTCATACACACACACACCAAGGGAGAAAAAGAGGGAAATAGTTTCGAATTTCATTTAAGATTTAATTTGTGTTGTAGATATGTGGACCCTCTGTAAGATTAGCGGCCGTGGATGGAAATGATGGGGAAGGGCGAACTCTTGCAATTAAAGCTACGCTTTTGTTAAGCTTCCCGGCAAACAATGCGGAGAGCAAGAGGGAAACTGTACGCATCCTTATTTATAATATGTTTGTGTGTGCTCGTGATATATACGTGGAGATGTAATCGGGGGTGCCACTTTGATTTATAATACCTGTGCACTTTCGGTTTGGCTCTATCTTCTTGTAATTGTGGTTTTTGGTTATAACGTCGCAACTATTTCTCGACATATAGGTGAATATCTTGTGAACGGTTAAAGATAATTGAAAAATTATTTCAAACTCTTATTCTCCGGCTCATCGACATGCAAATTCAATCAAAAACATAATTTTATTTAATTTGTTTTTTTGACATATAGGTAAATATCTCATGAACGGTTGAATATATTCAAAAACTGATTTCAAATTCTTATTCACCGGCTTATCGAGATAATAATTCAGCAAGAAAACAGTATTTGGTTTCATTTGTTTTTTGACATATAGGTAAATATCTCGTAAACGGTTGAATATATTCAAAAACCGATTTCAAATTCTTATTCACCGGCTTATCGAGATAATAATTCAGCAAGAAAACAGTATTTGGTTTCATTTGTTTTTTGACATATAGGTAAATATCTCGTGAACGGTTGAATATATTCAAAAACTGATTTCGAATTCTTATTCACCGGCTTATCGAGATAATAATTCAGCAAGAAAACAGTATTTGGTTTCATTTGTTTTTTGACATATAGGTAAATATCTCGTGAACGGTTGAATATATTCAAAAACTGATTTCGAATTCTTATTCACCGGCTTATCGAGATAATAATTCAGCAAGAAAACAGTATTTGGTTTCATTTGTTTTTTGACATATAGGTAAATATCTCGTGAACGGTTGAATATATTCAAAAATTGATTTCAAATTCTTATTCACCCGCTTATCAAGATGGTAATTCAGCAAGAAAACAGTATTTGGTTTCATTTGTTTTTGACATATAGGAGCATATCTCGTGAACGGTTGAATATAATCAAACAAATATCTCAAAATCCTAATCTCCGGCTTATAAAGATGCCAATTGAACAAAAAAACAGTAATTGGTTTCATTTGTTTTTTGACATATAGGAACATATCTCGTGAACCGTTGAAGATAATCAAACAAATATCTCAAATTCCTAATCTCCGACTTATAAAGATGCCAACTGAACAAAAAAACAGTAATTGGTTTCATTTGTTTTTTGACATATAAGTGAATATCTCGTGAACAGTTGAATATATTCAAAAACTGATTTCAAATTCTTATTCACCGGCTTGTCGAGATGGTAATTCAGCAAGAAAACAGTATTTGGTTTCATTTGTTTTTGACATATAGGAGCATATCTCGTGAACGGTTGAAGATAATTAAATAAATATCTCAAATTCCTAATCTCCGGCTTATAAAGATGCCAACTGAACAAAAAAACAGTAATTGGTTTCATTTGTTTTTTGACATATAGGTAAATATCTCGTGAACGGTTGAATATATTCAAAAACTGATTTCAAATTCTTATTCGCCGACTTATCGAGATGGTAATTCAGCAAGAAAACAGTGTTTGGTTTCATTTGTTTTTGACATATAGGAGCATATCTCGTGAACGGTTGAAGATAATTAAATAAATATCTCAAATTCCTAATCTCCGGCTTATAAAGACGCCAATTGAAGAAAAAACAGTAATTGGTTTCATTTGTTTTTTGACATATAGGAACATATCTCGTGAACGGTTGATGATAATCAAACAAATATCTCAAATTCCTAATCTCCGGCTTATAAAGATGCCAATTGAAGAAAAAAACAGTATTTGGTTTCAGTTGTTTTTTGACATATAAGTGAATATCTCGTGAACGGTTGAATATATTAAAAAACTGATTTCAAGTTCTTATTCACCGGCTTATCGAGATGGTAATTCAGCAAGAAAACAGTATTTGGTTTCATTTGTTTTTGACATATAGGAGCATATCTCGTGAACGGATGATGATAATCAAACAAATATCTCAAATTCCTAATCTCCGGCTTATAAAGATGCCAACTGAACAATAAAACAGTAATTGGTTTCATTTGTTTTTTGACATATAAGTGAATATCTCGTGAACGGTTGAATATATTCAAAAACTGATCTCAAATTCTTATTCACCGGCTTATCGAGATGGTAATTCAGCAAGAAAACAGTATTTGGTTTCATTTGTTTTTGACATATACGAGCATATCTCGTGAACGGTTGAAGATAATCAAACAAATATCTCAAATACCTAATCTCCGGCTTATAAAGACGCCAATTGAAGAAAAAAACAGTAATTGGTTTCATTTGTTTTTTGACATATAGGAACATATCTCGTGAACAGTTGAAGATAATCAAACAAATATCTCAAATTCCTAATCTCCGACTTATAAAGATACCAACTGAACAAAAAAACAGTAATTGGTTTCATTTGTTTTTTGACATATAGGTAAATATCTCGTGAACGGTTGAATATATTCAAAAACTGATTTCAAATTCTTATTCACCGGCTTGCTGAGATGGTAATTCAGCAAGAAAACAGTATTTGGTTTCATTTGTTTCTGACATATACGAGCGTATCTCGTGAACGGTTGAAGATAATCAAAAAAATATCTCAAAATCCTAATCACCGGCTTATAAAGATGCCAACTGAACAAAAAAACAGTAATTGGTTTCATTTGTTTTTTTACATATAGGTAAATATCTCGTGAACGGTTGAATATATTCAATAATTGATTTCAAATTCTTATTCACCGGCTTATCGAAATGGTAATTCAAGAAATTTCAAGAAGTGGCCGTTTACCTGTTTTTTTGTTTTTTGCCAATATTTTCTTAAATATGAAAAATATCACAAAAACATTTAAACAAACTTTGAAGACAACAAATAAATAAACATCTTTTCCTTGAAAACATTTTTCATAAAATCATTTTTATTCGAGAAAAAAAATTATTATTACTTGTTTAATTTTTGGTTTATAATTATAAAACGATAATAGTTACAACAAATTTATGTTAATAATAATTGTAGAGAATGCTAAAACGAACAACTTCTAAAGAATAAGTTTTTTTCGAAATCCCTTTAGTTTTCGAGTAAACTGAGTTTTTGAATTAGAAGTATAATTTTTCCGTTTCATAATTTTGACGTTTTAAACGTCAGTTTCATCCACTCGATGTACATTTAAAATATGATTTAAATTGAAAATAAACCATGAAAACGTAAATATAAATGGATATGATCATTAAGTCGGAGAAAGTAACATGATGGCCACATCACAATTTTTATTATCAATTTTGAGGAAATAGCTTAATTTAATATATTCTGATATGTATTATCCATTTTAATAGGTGTATATGATGTAAAAATAATGGTAGTACATCCTATTATGTTAAATATTTTATTTTTCAGACTAATTTCGGTTGAATTGATCAACCATCTTCAGTGAAAAAACGTCTTAAATAACTACGTGTTGCCGGTCATATATAATCTTGATCGATTTGTAAAATGTTGTGTAGAAAACCATTAATTCGGATTATAGTTTATAATAAATTTTAGCTTGATTATGAAAAAACGTAAAACACTCACAACATTTTACAAATCGATCAAGATTATGTATGACCGGCAACACGTAGTTATTTAAGACGTTTTTTCACTGAAGATGGTTGATCAATTCAACCGAAATTAGTCTGAAAAATAAAATATTTAACATAATAGGAAGTACTACCATTATTTCTACATTAATTTAATATCTTTGATAACTTTACACCCGCATAATAATGTTCTTAATGTATTCATTTTTATATTAACAGATTTCTAGATGTTTGAAAAAATCTAAAACAAAACACAAATAATTTGAAGTGCAAAGCCAAAAAAATGAATACATTAAAAAATCTACAATAAATCGTGCAGTTTCTCTCTACACCATGTATTATTATCCATTTGAATTTTTTTTTATTCGCTTGCAAAATGGGTTTTTTGACCGTTCTAAATACACATTTTTATACTTAATTCATGTTCAAAAATTATCGACGTTACTTTAAATCAAGCACGGAGAACGATTGCGTGGCAACGATCAAAATATCATCAATAATTAATAGTAAAAGGAATAATATTTAGTGAGAGAATGTATTGAATACAATTTTATAATCTTGCGGATACAACTCATGGCCTACTAGAATGTATTTTGAGCCAATCAGATGCAAGGAAATGCATAGCAGCATGTAACCGCTGTAGCTAATTCAGTTAATAATGTATAGTCCGAACCGAGATAATATGACATGTGAGCGTGCCTGCTTAGTCGCCTAAAATTAATTGGTGCGAGGTTTATCGACTAATAATAATATTTACATGCGTTGACGCGGTTTCCATTACTTTGCTTGAGACTATGCTCCGCCCACCGCTTCAGTCTTCTATCTCCCTTTATAATTACCAGACTTGCCACTTTAAGTTAAGTTTGCCTATAACTGGTCTATCAGATATGCCACTTTAAGTCAAGTTTGCCTATACATCATATATCAATTAAATTTATTTAATAAAAGGTTTTCCAATAGGGATGATATGATTTTGAAGTGACGTTTCGGCCATTTGTAATATGTCATTTATTTTTCATTGTATTCAGTAGTGTTTACAATTTCATCATGGAGAGATATACGCAAGAACAACGTTTACAAATTATTCAGTTTTATTATCAAAATGATCGTTCTCCAATTGCAACTTTTCGTGCGCTTTTGCCATTTTATGGTCGTAATAATCGTTCAAGTGTGCTCGCTATTCGTCGAATTGTTGAACATTTTGAGCGTACATTTTCTTTACATAATGTTAAAGTGCCAATAAGACAAAGAACCGCTCGAAGTAATGCAAATATTGCTGCCGTTCAGGCAAGTGTTGCTGAAGACCGCAATTTGTCGTTCTCAACAATTGAGACTGTCTCAAACCACAACCTGACGGATTTTGAAAAAGGATTTGGGTTTGCATCCGTGTAAAATTATTCTCACTCAAGAACTGAAGCCATTGGACCACCGTAAACGTCGTGAATTTGCTGATTTTGCCTTGGAACAACTTGAAAACGATAACGATTTTTTTAAGAAAATCATCTTCTCCGATGAGGCTCACTTTCATCTAAGTGGTGCGGTAAATAAACAAAACTGTCGATTCTGGTGCGAAGAAAATCCACAAATTATTCAAGAAAAACCATTACATTCACCTAAATTGACAGTTTGGTCTGGTGGAATCATCGGTCCGTACTTCTTTCGAAATGAAGCTGGTAACACCGTTACTGCCAATGGCGAGCGGTATAGATCGATGCTAACCAACTTTTTACGGCCGAAATTGGAAGAAGTTGATCTTGACAACACTTGGTTCCAACAAGACTGGGCTACGTGCCACACAGCAAATGCAACAATTGAATTATTGCGAGGAAAGTTTGGAGATTCGATTATTTCAAGAAATTGTGACATTGAATGGCCTCCAAGAAGTTGTGATTTAACACCATTGGACTATTTCTTGTGGGGTTATTTGAAGTCATTGGTCTTTCGAAATAAACCAGACTCTCTTCAAGCTTTACAAGTCAATATTGAAATCATTCATGATTTAGTGGAAAAAGTGCTCGAAAATTGGGTTCATCGAATCCGTTCCTGCAGAAGAAGTCGTGGAGGCCATTTGAATGACGTTTTATTTAGAACTTAATTGTATCGATTGTACTTCACATTAAATAAAAAACATTTGAATTTTCTTAACAATAAGTGTGAAATCATATCACTCTTAAATACAAGAAAACGAAATGAAGCCTGAATATATGAATATTCAACCTGCTCGTTAATCTGCAAGCAAAAAATTTTTTAAGTCTTACTAAGACTAGACTTAAAAAATGTTTTGCTTGCATAGTCACTAACAGGTTGAATATTCATATATTCAGGCTACATTTCGTTTTCTTGTATTTATCTAATGCTTTCTGCAACAAGTAAAGTTGTTTCTAATTTGTTCATATCACTCTTATTGGAAAACCTTTTACTTATTATATCTGTGGTTTAAATATTATTTGAAGGAAAATCGAAAGCCTTGTTTTGATACCTTTAAACCAACAAAAGCCTATCTATAATAAGATTTGAGTTTTAAAAAATAAACCAACAAATTTGTTGCCGGTTTGATAATCCCCGAGTGAAGACGCGGAATGTAAGTATCGCCATCATTTTTAATCATCCCTCTCGCAGAATCGAAGGCAAACAGATCCGCACCCCCCCTAAAACAAATGAACGGCGAACGATAGCCGTAACATTTCTTATCTCCGGGGCCGCCGCTCCTCGCCTTTTCCAAAACGCAAATACGTATCGAATGTATTCCCGGACACGTTTCGTTTATAATTTCCGAATGAATGTATTTATTTAGGACTTCGAGATAAATTATCCGACCGGCGCGGCGCGGCGCGCAAAGACTAATTTAACGCCTAGTCATAATGAACCTCGGGGAACTTGTGTATCAATTTATTACAATCAAATTTCAATCGCGGCCTCCGCGCTACTGTTTTACATTTAGATTTGTATCTCCATTAAACTCCGGAGTTAAATTGTCTCTATGACTAATCAAAATCCGTTGAAAGCTGCTGCTACACTCGCCCAGACGAATCCTGATCGGGATCGGACGCCCGAATCGGGGACTCTAATCTCGATGCCCCGCCATATTCTTGCCAGCAGTTTAACCCTTTTCTTTGATATAATCATTACCCCGTCTCTTATGCCTGTTTCATTATTATTTAATTATTTTCATTTCTGCGCCAGACATGTTATAGTGGGGTGCGGAATTTTAGATTGATCATTCCAGGTAAAATGGAGGATGGGTTCTTTAATTATTAACTTATTTCCTGATCATCCCTCTCTTTCTCCCTCATTTATATATTTACATCCGTACTTTGAGAGATGTTATTAATTAATCGCTGCTAATTTCATCATGGCTTTCAGGAATCAATCTTAAAATTACGTAGAGAACAATAATATTTTTTATCCAAAATCAAGTCGATCATTTGAGCGATGTAATATTGTACATCCCTCACTGAGTGAGAGAATAACTCGGATTCACGTATCCTTTATAAGATTTTTGAAATAATTCAAATTTCAAAATTTTTTAAAAATTATTTCAATATATAATGGAATTACAGACGATTTTGGATAATATGTTATATTGTACTTATGTGGAAACACGGGCAAACTTTTTCTTGCGGGACTAATTACGTACAGTCTGCTTAAAATAGAATTATGAGGTAATAAAATTTACAAGCCTAGTTCCCTTCTCGCCCCTAAGTGATCGAGTGACGGACTCCATATCTGTGATTTTTTTCATCTTCCAATTTTTGGTGCGTCATCTTCAAAAATTTGAATAACTAAAATGTTTACGTTATATTGATATTTTTTATATATTTATCAATTGAAGAGTAATTTTATTTAAAATTATTGGTAATATTTTGGTATTAATAATTTTATTTCAGTTTCGTATAAATAATCCCATTTTTTGCCAAGATATGACCTTGAAACCCTCGAAAAATAAGATTTAATTTTTATAACCACTAAAAATTATTATAATAATCTGAAAAATTCACATATATTTTTTACTCAAAGAAAAGGTTATTTTTAGGGTATTCATGTTTTTATTTTTTTTCGCCCCGAACCGATCAAATGACGGAAAATTTTATTTAGTCAATGTTCTTTCAATGTTTGCGTCATGTTGAAAAATTTGAATAACTAATCTTTTTACGATATTTTGTATACAGTGTGTTTTTTTTACATGCTAAATTACATGCTAAAAATTATACCTTATATTAATGTATATTTTAACATATAATTTTAAAGCAAATTTTAGTTAATAATAAATCAATTAAATTTCCACATGAGGCGCTTAATTTGATTAACTTAAACATGTTTTATCCCATTAAAAATGAAATTAATTCACTAATAATAATAATAATAATAATAATAATAATATGTTTATTCACGGTATAACACCTTTTACATGAAATTAACAACAATTCAAATAGATTACTTAAACAAAAAAAAAATAAAAAATACAACATAAATTAAAATTAAATCTGACATTTAAGAAATTCAAGGTACTTTGATTATTTTTGCTCAGTTATTTATTTTAAATAATTTCATTTTTTAATGGAATAAAACATGTTTAAATTATTCTGACTAGCGCATCATGTAGAAAAATAATTGATTTATATTACTAACTAAAATTTCCTTCAAAATTTTATGATAAAATATACATTATCGCAAGGTATAATTTTTAGTATGTAAAATCATATGGCCCACGATAAAAAAAATACCCTGTATATTAATCAACAATTGAGCAGCAAAATTTTATCAAATTAATAATAGAGTAACAGTATGTTTATGATGAGTTTAGATTCTTTTTTTTTAATTTCAAATATCTTATATCTTTACCAGTGGCGGCTTGTGGAAAATGTTGATGGTAGAGCCACTTATATAATACCCCCCCCCCCCCTCTTTTTTTCGAAGAAACAAAGAAGAATTTATCTTCCAAGACCAATCGAATATTTTGGCCAAAAAATCAAAAATTTGGAACAAAACCGCCTAAGATCTAAAATATCGGCCGAAAAAATAAAAAATCCTGGTTTAAAAATAAAAATGCAGACCAAAAAAATTGAAAATACAAGCAAAAGAAAAATCATTAGCCATTTTCAGCACCAAATATAACTCTTTTTAGCTTAAAATAAGTTCCAACGAGAAATTCGAAAATAATGGCAACAATTAAAATTAAAAAAAATCGCACAATAAACTCAATAACTCAAGTTAAGAAAATCTAAAATATAGGACAAAAAAATAAAAAATTAAGAGCTAAAATCTAAAATTCGTACCCAAAAATCAAAGTGGTAGATTTTTAACAAACGAATCGAAAATTTAAGTCGACTAAAATTGAAACCAAAACAATCGAAAATACAAAATATAGGGCCTAATAAGGTGAAAATTTAGACAAAACATCGAAAACTCGGGCGTATGCAGACAAAAAATCGAAAATTTCTACAAACCAATCGAATATTTTGGTCAAAATAATGAAAAATAAAAATAAATGGAACAAAAAAATCGAAAATACAGAAATGTAAAATACGGGCCAAAGAATCAAGAATCTTGATCTAAAAATAAAAAACGCAGACAAAAAATTCAAAACTTAGGTTGAAGCAAAATAATTTGCCAAAAATAAGTTTCTGATCAGAAATTCAAAAATAATAGCCACAAAATAAAAAAAAAATCACGAAATGAAATCAATAATCCAAGTTAAAAAATCTAAAATATTGGATAAAAAATGGTGATGTGGCCATCATGTTACTTTCTCCGACTTGATGGTATCATTTATATTTACGTTTTCATGGTTCATTGTCAATTGAAATCATATTTTAAATGTACATCGAGCGTTGCGTAAACTTGGATGAAACTGACGTTTAAAACGTCAAAATTATGAAACGGAAAAAATATACTTCAAATTCAAAAACTCGGTTTACTCAAAAACTAACGAGATTTCGAAAAAAACTTATTCTTTAGAAGTTGTTCATTTTGTTATTCTCTATAATTATTATTCACACAAATTTGCTGTAACTATCATCGTTTCATAATTATAAACCAAAAGTTAAAAAAAATTAATAAATTTTTTTCTCGAATAGCAATGATTTTATGAAAAATATTTTCAAGCAAAAGATGTTCATTTCTTTGTTGTCTTCAATGTTTGTTTAAATGTTTTTGTGATATTTTTCATATTTAAGAAAATATTGGCAAAAAACAAAAAACAGTTAAGGTAAACACCCACTTCCGGTGTACGAAATTTTACCAAAAGCTTTTCAGTTCTTCAGATTATCAAATAAGACGTATGTTGAAAGTTTCATATCAATTGCTCTATTAGTTTTTGAGATACAGCGCACACAGACAGACACACACACACACACACACACAGACAGACAGACAGACACACACACACACACACACACAGACACAAAAAATTTTTTTCCAGAAATTGTTGAAATGGCATCTAGGGACCCCAAAACGGATATTTCCGTAAAAAAAATTTTTGAAAAAAAAATCACGATCACAATACTTTCTCGTACTTCGTAACGGAGAAAGTAAAAACAGACTTTAAATCTAAAATATTCGATACAAAATTACCAAATATCTAAAATTCTGGCATAAAAATAGAAACGGTGGACCAAGAAAAGAAAAATTTTAACAAGGCAAATAAAAAAAAATTTAGGGCAAAAGATAAAAGAAAATAAAAATCTACAATGTTGGCCAAAAAGTCGACAATTTAGAAAACATCGAAAACTTGTGCCTAAAGATAATAAACGCAGACTAAACGAAAAATCAAAAATGCGGACCAAAAAATCGAAAATTTTGATAATAAAATCCAGAAGTTAGTAAAGAAAAATTTAGGTCAAAAGATTAAAAAAATAATAATACAAATTTGTAATGTTGCCCCGAATGTCGGAAATTTAGACATTGCATAGAAAATTCGCCCCTAAAGATAACAAATGCAGGCTAAAAAATCGAAAATTTCAACAAATAAAACTCGAAAATACCGGAAAAAATAAAAAGAAATCTCGCATATAAATCAATAATTCAGGTTATAGATATTTTAATCAAAATCAAATCGAAAATTTGGAACTAGAATTAAAATTTCGGCCCGAAAAATAAACAAATGGGGACCAAAGAATCAAAAATTTGAACAATTAAATTGAAAATTTAGGTCAAAATAAAGAATATTTAGAATATTAAAAAAAAATCAAAAATACAAAGATAAAATATTTTGACCAAAAATATCGAAAATACGGGTCAAAAATTTAAAAATTAAAAATTCGCCTGGAAAAATAAAAAATGCGGACCAAATTTTACCAATTAAATTTAGGCCAAAATAAATAATGTTTATGCCTAATAATCAAAAATTTAGACAAAAAAAAATCGAATATACAGGTCAACTGTATTGTTCTATCCAAATATATAACAAAATTCCACAATTAATAAAAGATAGCAACAATATAGATAGATTTAAATTAAATCTAAGGGCGTATCTTTCAAAAAAGCCATCCTACACATTAAGTGAATTTTTAACAGACATTTGAAATCTACGTATAATTTTTTTTATATTGTATGCGTACTTAAATATCTTACATTTTATATTATAACTATATTTATTATTTTACCAACATTGACTTGTGTACAACTTTGTATAAGTTCTTAACATAAATAAAAATTACATTACAACAATCTAAAAAAAAATCTATTTGCTGAGTACAATACTTTGTACTGATTCTGGATTCTAATCCAAGAATTTCATGAAAATTCTCCAATTTGAACCACGGTTTTGGATCTTAAACGCATAATTTGTGACCAAAAATTATAAATTTGGATTTTAATTTGATAATTATATGTAAAATCCGAAATTTGAAATATTCAATCCAAGTTTTTGGCCCCTAAACGCAGAATTTGAGACTTAAAATTAAAAATTTGGATTCTAATACAAGAATTTCAATAAACATCTTGAATTTGGACCATAGAATCCATGGTTTTTAAACGCAAACTTTGTGTTGAAAAATCCAAAGTTTGGATTTTAATTTGATAATTATATGTAAAATCTCTAACTTTAAATCCAAGTTTCTGGTTCTTAAACGCAGAACTTGAGATCCAAAATCCAATATTTGGATTCAATTGATCAATTGCATTTAAAATCAGGCATTTGGAACATAAAATCCAAGTTTTTGACCCTTAAACGCGGAATTTGAGTCCTAAAATCAAAAATTTGGATTATAAACTAGGAACGTCACGTAAAATCTCAAATTTGGACCATAGAATTCATGGTTTTGGACCTTAAACACAAAATTTTTGCAATAAAATCCAAGATTTTGATTTTAATCCGATAATTTTATTAAAGGTTTTATTAAAATACAGGGTGTTGCATTAAAAAAAAACAACTTTAATATTTTAGGACGTTTGTAACACCCTGTATAATATGAAATTAATTTTAAAAAGTAACCATAGTAGACCCCTATATATCCTAAAAGTCAAACTTTTTGAAAGTCACGTATTTTGGCCACAATATTCCGTGCCGTATAGCGTGAATAACCCTATATATTTCAATCTATCCTAAATTTATTTCAATTGTTGATAAATTTATAAAAATATAACATGACCTTGAAAAATTCATCTAATTTGGTATTTCGATTAATAATTTATGTGATTTTTTCAGATTTTTTTTAGTGGTTAAAAAATTTTTATTTGAAAAAATCGTATTTTGGGGCTTCCCGGGTCATGTCGGGTTTTTTTTTATATACGGCTTACGATTATTTTGGTTTAAGGTCACAACTAATGATATTCTCATATTTATTTAAAAATCCGTGTCGGGTGGCATTTTGACCATCTTATCTCGGGATGCATTTTTATTACCTCATAAATGGATTTTAAGCAGAGATGGGATTCGATCGAACTAATCACCGACATGCGGCAGCATCCCTCGCCGAGTGGGTTTCGCATTTGTATTTTCTCTGACTGTACATTCCACATTCGTATAATAAATAACCATTTGTATCAATTTTCATCTTCAGAAAAGTGGCATTAAAATGTATTTTTCGCATCTTATTAAATAATATAAACGTTGTTAAATCGTTTTTGATTGAGAAAGTTGTCCATTATTCGACCGAATAATTTTCTCCACAGGTGACGTCCAATCAAATGATAGCAATTTCATTGCCCAACAGGTGAGGTCCAATCAAATGATAGCGGTTTCATTACCCAACTGGTGACGTCCAATCAAATGATAGCGGTTTCATTTCCCAACAGTTTAGTTGTTACTATGGTTACGATTTGTATTTTGTCAGCGAACTTCCGCAATTTCCAAATAGAAAAATTATTCGTTATAATTTAATACAAACAGAAAACTCTTTAGGTAATTATTTAATATGATGCGAAAAAGTATAGTATTAAACTCGTGAACAAGTTGGCCATTGCCAATTTTCTCACTCGTTTAATAATATACTAGTATATGTTACGAAATAGATCCATAAATCATTCCATAAGATCAAAGATATATTCCCCGAATTACTTCCATCCATACTTTGCACCTTTACAGCTCCCTCCCCTTTGATGACGTCTCACTAATTAAACACAAATTATTTCATCTCGACTCGTATCAAGGTCCAAAATCATAATGTAATGTGAGCCAATGCATTAAACAATATTACGATATCTTGATGAAGTTTGGAGGCTGAATTCACTTAGCAACCTCGTCCTCTTCCTCCTCCACCTCCTCCTCCTCCCTCCACCCCGTTCTCCTCCGCCGTTCGGGATCTTATCCCTAATCTAATATTCTAATTGTATTCTGCGAAATGCTACATTCAGTTAACAGATTCCATGTTAACTGTTGCTGGCTGGAGGACGGATCCGACCCTTATGTGAGCCGTGCATAGGGATTTTCCTTTTCCGGGCGGAGGAGTTCGGAAAAGCTCCTCCGGGAAACATCGAAATCTCATTTCCGGAGCTCGAGTTATGACTGTAATTAGTAAAAGAAGCTACTACGGAGTATTGTTCTTAGTACCTTAACAAAGTTTATGTCTGCAGGATAAGTGGATGCATTATGCAAGCGGGGAAACGTACATCTCTGCAATTTTCACTCTATACAACTTGATTTGTCTGTGTGTGTGTGTGTGTGTGTGTGTGTGAATTTTTGAGAAATGATATAAACATTCATTACTGTATAATGAAAATAAAAACTACAAATTAGTCAGCGTAAAGTAAAATAGCTGAGTCACAAAAATAAATATATAAGTTATACAAAACAAAGTTGAAAGTGTTTTATTATAATATTTAAAATGTATAACGAAGTAGAAGCCTCCAGCATAAACAATAAAATAGTTTGTTAATTGATGCAAAATCATTTTTTAAATTTCAAATGTGGCACTTCGTAATGAAATTTCTTTAGATCAGTATGACGGCATAACAATTAGTGGAGTTACAGGCTAAGTTACATCACCAATTACTTTGCTTAATCCATTATTTCACTATTTCATATAAAACCACTATTTCACATAAAACTTTATTTTGCAAATCCCATTACTACACGTATAGTCTGGCCGCGCTATGAAGGCATTCGAGGTGAATAACGAAGGGTCGAAAAGACCGCCCTCATCAGAAGTGATTGGATACACTCGCAGATGTTTACGCTTTACCTGTTAGCTATTGGTGCAATACTGGCTTCTAACTATTCACGCAAATGAGGACGATCCAAGCCAATCACTTCAGATGCCTTCATAGCGCGGCCAGTCTATATCAAATAAAGCAAATAAGTTTGACGAGCAAAACGCAAAAAGGGGAAAATTGGGGTAAAAATACACGGTCCCTAATGAGGTGTCACATCACTCCACGTGCCCTCCTCTAACGAAATTATATAATTTATTTGTTCAAACTTGGCGCGCGTCGCGTCGTTCTCTTCGAACAGGAGGAGGAGAGATATTATTGATGGGCGACACATTAGCTTGACTAATGAACTTCCTGCATGGAGGAGAGCAATCCCCCGTATATAAATATTCCCACTAATTATTTTTTATCTATATACATTTTGGCGAATATTTACGTTACAAATGAGCAGAAGGTGATGACACCCTTGGTTATACTGGGAGGACCGGCGGCGGGAGGGTGGCGGCGATGAGGGCTCCCCGTCAGAGAGATGTCACCGTTTGATTAATGATCTAATTTTAATAATAACTTGTCTGTAATGCAGTAGCTACAATATCACCTTTATTAAAGAAATGCGCGCCGCCTGTTTGCTGAAAGACTGAAAGACACGTGAAACCAACGTTTATTATCTCTGCGCACACACACTCGCCGAACTCGCCCTTTATTAATTAGCATCTATTTGTTAAAAGCGAATTTAATTTTGTAGAATTCATTTGTCTTCTTATTCACTCCGTCCACTTCGAAGAAATTATTAATTTCTTGCGACTCAATAAATCATCTTTAAGGACTTGCGTTGCCATTTTGTTGTAATCAGCTGGGATAAATCAATTGTTTTTAATGGGAAATCAAAACTACACTATTTCTGTATGGAATTGCAATTATGGAAGCGAATATCACGAGTAGTTAATTTTTTAAATTATTTTTAATCTTGAAAGCAATTTTTTCCCATCCAGTGCAAACTTCGAGGGTTGCCATTTTGTAACCAGCTAGGATAAATCAATTGTTTTTGTGGAAAATTAAAATTACACTATTTCTGAATGCAATTGCAATTTTGGAAGCGAACGCCACGAGTGGCTAATTTTTTATATTATTTCTAATCTTGAGTGCATTTTTTTTTCCATCAAGAGCAAATTTCAAGCGTTGCCATTTTGCAACCAGCTGGTATAAATCAATTGTTTTTATGGAAAATCAAAATTACACTATTATTGTAATCTTGGAAGTGAATGCCACGAAGGGTAAATTTTTTTTTTTATACATTATTTCTAATCTAAAATGCCAATTTTTCCCCATCGAGCGCTGCCAATTTTTTTAAAGCAGCCAAGTCAACATTTACTTCTTTGGTTTTCTGGAGTTTTACGTGGCTGACCATTGTTTTTGGTTCTACTGATTGGATTGTAGGGATCACCCACCACCCTCAGGCCCCCGCGATTTATATTTTTAGAGAATTGTTTTCACTGGTAGGACCCAAATGTGCAACAACGCAAAAATCAAAAGTTTCAAACATCGGTATCTCGTTCGAAAATGTATGAATCTTTAAAGACATAAGTGCTTTTGGAAGATTGATATTTTAACAAATTAAATATATTTTTTTTAGAATTTATTCTTCACGGTACAATTTTTTAGATTTTTTTTTCTCAAGAATAAAATTTTCAAAAATTCGTAACTTGTTTGGGAACTGGTGGATTTAAAAAGAAGTAAAAATTAATTGTAAAAAGTAATGTTCCAATAATGTAATGCAATTTTTTTAGAATTTATTGTTTTCAGTACATATTTTTCAAAATTTATTCTTTACGGTACATTTTTTGAATTTTTTTCTCAAATGTTCAACAAATGCAATTTTTAAAAATTCGTAACTCGTTCGAAAATTGGTGGATTTAATTAAAAAAAAAATTAATTGCAAAAGGTAATGTTTAGTAATTTAATGCAATTTTTTTAGAATTTATTGTTTTCAGTACATATTTTTTTAAATTTTTTTCTCAAATGTTCAACAATGGAAAAAAGAAATTTTTAAAAATTCGTAACTCGTTTGAAAATTGGTGGATTAAAAAAAACAAAAATGAATTGTAAAAAGTAATATTTTAGTAATTTAATGCAATGTTTTAGAATTTATTGTCAACGGTACAAATTTTTTTGAATTTTTTTTCTCAATTGTTCAACAAATGAAAAAAAGAAATTTTTAAAAATCTGTAACTCGTTTGAAAATTGGTGGATTTAAACAAATAAAAATGAATTGTAAAAAGTAATATTTTAGTAATTTAATGCAATTTTTTAGGATTTATTGTCTACGGTGGATATTTTTTTGGAATTTTTTCTCAATTGTTCAGCAAATGAAAAAAAGAAATTTTTAAAAATTCGTTACTCGTTTGAAAATTGGTGGATTTAAATAAACAAAAATGAATTGTAAAAAGTAATATTTTACTAATTTAATGCAATGTTTTAGAATTTATTGTCAACGGTACATATTTTTTTGAATTTTTTTTTCTCAATTGTTCAACAAATGAAAAAAAGAAATTTTTAAAAATCTGTAACTCGTTTGAAAATTGGTGGATTTAAGTAAATAAAAATGAATTGTAAAAAGTAATATTTTAGTAATTTAATGCAATTTTTTAGGATTTATTGTCTACGGTGGATATTTTTTTGGAATTTTTTCTCAATTGTTCAACAAATGAAAAAAAGAAATTTTTAAAAATTCGTTACTCGTTTGAAAATGAGTGGATTTTAAGAAACAACAATGGATTTTAAAGAGGAATATTTTGGTCATTTAAAATAATATATTTTTGATATACTAAAAAATAATTGGGATCCTTAACCTGGAAACAAAATGGCGACACTCTAAACATGAATTAAGAGAAACGAAATTTACATAAAATTCTAAAAAAATAACCACTTGCGGAATTGCCTTCAAAATCTTCAAATCCACTTAGAAATAATGTATTTTTAACATACTACAAAACAATTGGTATCCCCGAACTGGAAACAAAATGGCGACACTCTAAACTTGAATTAGGAGAAATAAATTTTTCATCTCGCAATCAATAAAATTCTAAAAAAATAACCAATTGCGGAATTGCCTTCAAAATCTCCAAATCTACTTAGAAATAATGTATTTTTGACATACTACAAAACAATTGGTATCCCCGAACTGGAAAGAAAATGGCGACACTCTAAACTTGAATTTGGAATAATAAATTTTTCATCGCTCAATCAATAAAATTCTAAAAAAATAACCACTTGCGGAATTGCCTTCAAAATCTCCAAATCCACTTAGAAATAATGTATTATTAACATACTACAAAACAATTGATATCCCCGAACTGGTAACAAAATGGCGACACTCTAAACTTGAATTAGGAGAAATAAATTTTTCATCGCTCAATCAATAGAATTCTAAAAAAATACCACTTGCGGAATTGTCTTCAAAATCTCCAAATCCACTTAGAAATAATGTATTTTTGACATACTACAAAACGATTAATATCCCCGAACTGCAAACAAAATGGCAACACTCTAAACTTGAATTGGGAGAAATAAATTTTTCATTGCTCAATCAATAAAATTCTAAAAAAATTACCACTTGCGGAATTGTCTTCAAAATCTCCAAATCCACTTAGAAATAATGTATTATTGACATACTGCAAACCAATTGGTATCCCCGAACTGGAAAGACAATGGCGACACTCCAAACTTGAATTAGGAGAAATAAATTTTTCATCGCTCAATCAATAAAATTCTAGAAAAAGTATCACATGTTGAATTGTCTTCAAAATCTCCAAATCCACTTAGAAATAATGTATTTTTGATATACTACAAAACAATTAATACCCCCGAACTGGAAAGAAAATGGCGACAATCTAAACTTGAATTAGGAAAAATAAATTTTTCATCGTTCAATCAATAGAATTCTAAAAAAAATATCACATGCTGAATTGTCTTCAAAATCTCCAAATCCACTTAGAAATAATGTATTTTTGACATACTACAAAACAATTGGTATCCCCGAACTGGAAAGAAAATGGCGACACTCTAAACTTGAATTCGGAATAATAAATTTTTCATCGCTCAATCAATAAAATTCTAAAAAAATAACCAATTGCGGAATTGCCTTCAAAATCTCCAAATCCACTTAGAAATAATGTATTTTTGACATACTGCAAAACAATTGGTATCCCCGAACTGGTAACAAAATGGCGACACTCTAAACTTGAATTCGGAATAATAAATTTTTCATCGCTCAATCAATAAAATTCTAAAAAAATAACCACTTGCGGAATTGCCTTCAAAATCTCCAAATCCACGTAGAAATAATGTATTATTGACATACTACAAAACAATTGATATCCCCGAACTGGTAACAAAATGGCGACACTCTAAACTTGAATTAGGAGAAATAAATTTTTCATCGCTCAATCAATAAAATTCTAAAAAAATAACCAATTGCGGAATTGCCTTCAAAATCTCCAAATCTACTTAGAAATAATGTATTTTTGACATACTACAAAACAATTGGTATCCCCGAACTGGTAACAAAATGGCGACACTCTAAACTTGAATTCGGAATAATACATTTTTCATCGCTCAATCAATAAAATTCTAAAAAAATAACCACTTGCGGAATTGCCTTCAAAATCTCCAAATCCACTTAGAAATAATGTATTTTTAACATACTTCAAAACAATTGATATCCCCGAACTGGTAACAAAATGGCGACACTCTAAACTTGAATAAGGAGAAATAAATTTTTCATCTCGCCATCAATAAAATTCTAAAAAAATAACCAATTGCGGAATTGCCTTCAAAATCTCCAAATCTACTTAGAAATAATGTATTTTTGACATACTACAAAACAATTGATATCCCCGAACTGGTAACAAAATGGCGACACTCTAAACTTGAATTAGGAGAAATAAATTTTTCATCGCTCAATCAATAAAATTCTAAAAAAATAACCAATTGCGGAATTGCCTTCAAAATCTCCAAATCTACTTAGAAATAATGTATTTTTGACATACTACAAAACAATTGGTATCCCCGAACTGGTAACAAAATGGCGACACTCTAAACTTGAATTCGGAATAATACATTTTTCATCGCTCAATCAATAAAATTCTAAAAAAATAACCACTTGCGGAATTGCCTTCAAAATCTCCAAATCCACTTAGAAATAATGTATTTTTAACATACTTCAAAACAATTGATATCCCCGAACTGGTAACAAAATGGCGACACTCTAAACTTGAATAAGGAGAAATAAATTTTTCATCTCGCCATCAATAAAATTCTAAAAAAATAACCAATTGCGGAATTGCCTTCAAAATCTCCAAATCTACTTAGAAATAATGTATTTTTGACATACTACAAAACAATTGATATCCCCGAACTGGTAACAAAATGGCGACACTCTAAACTTGAATTAGGAGAAATAAATTTTTCATCGCTCAATCAATAAAATTCTAAAAAAAGTATCACATGCTGAATTGTTTTCAAAATCTCCAAATCTACTTAGAAATAATGTATTTTTGACATACTACAAAACAATTAATATTCCCGAACTGGTAACAAAATGGCGACACTCTAAACTTGAATTAGGAGAAATAAATTTTTCATCTCGCAATCAATAAAATTCTAAAAAAATAACCAATTGCGGAATTGCCTTCAAAATCTCCAAATCTACTTAGAAATAATGTATTTTTGATATACTACAAAACAATTAATATCCCCGGACTGGAAAGAAAATGGCGACACTCTAAACTTGAATTAGGAGTAATAAATTTTTCATCGCTCCATCAATAAAATTCTAAAAAAAATATCTCATGCTGAATTGTCTTCAAAATCTCCAAATCCACTTAGAAATAATGTATTTTTAACATACTGCAAAACAATTGATATCCCCGAACTGGAAACAAAATGGCGACACTCTAAACTTGAATTAGGAGAAATAAATTTTTCATCGCTCAATCAATAAAATTCTAAAAAAAGTATCACATGCTGAATTGTTTTCAAAATCTCCAAATCTACTTAGAAATAATGTATTTTTGACATACTACAAAACAATTAATATTCCCGAACTGGTAACAAAATGGCGACACTCTAAACTTGAATTAGGAGAAATAAATTTTTCATCTCGCAATCAATAAAATTCTAAAAAAATAACCAATTGCGGAATTGCCTTCAAAATCTCCAAATCTACTTAGAAATAATGTATTTTTGATATACTACAAAACAATTAATATCCCCGGACTGGAAAGAAAATGGCGACACTCTAAACTTGAATTAGGAGTAATAAATTTTTCATCGCTCCATCAATAAAATTCTAAAAAAAATATCTCATGCTGAATTGTCTTCAAAATCTCCAAATCCACTTAGAAATAATGTATTTTTAACATACTGCAAAACAATTGATATCCCCGAACTGGAAACAAAATGGCGACACTCTAAACTTGAATTAGGAGAAATAAATTTTTCATCGCTCAATCAATAAAATTCTGAAAAAAGTATCACATGCTGAATTGCCTTCAAAATCTCCAAATCCACTTAGAAATAATGTATTTTTAACATACTGCAAAACAATTGATATCCCCGAACTGGAAACAAAATGGCGACACTCTAAACTTGAATTAGGAATAATAAATTTTTCATCGCTCAATCAATAAAATTCTAAAAAAAGTATCACATGCTGAATTGTCTTCAAAATCTCCAAATCCACTTAGAAATAATTTATTTTTGACATACTACAAAACAATTGATATCCCCGAACTGGAAACAAAATGGCGACACTCTAAACTTGAATTGGGAGAAATTAATTTTTCATCTCGCAATCACTAACATTCGAAAAAAATTATCACTTGCGAAATTGCCTCCAAAATCTCCAAATCGACTTTCCAAAAATTGTAAATAAAATGTGTTCGAAACAATCCGATTAAATCAAAATTGCTGGAAATAATTCATTTTACAGAAGAGCAATAATTGCGTCTATATGGAACATCCTTTCATCGCCGTGTACCGTTCGATAATGTTTGTTTTTGCACGAATATTATTAATGGGTTCCATTTGTTGGGAACATAGTGAGATCGAGTTTGTAATTATGATGTACACGACGGTAAATATCTTATGGTTCAGGATACAACCATAGAGACAGTAATTTACATCCATATCCACGCACATAAATACGGCCTTCTAACAAATGGCCGCGTTATGTTTTATTATACGCGGGGTATTGTATTTATATACCTCGAATAACAATTAGACCGCGATTTATGAATGCGCAAATCAATAATTATTTTACATGATAAAAAAAGTACAAAAAGGGAGACCTCATAATATATATTTTCTTTAAAATCTCTAACGGAAGAAGCTTAAAAGTTTTTCTTTATTTCACATACACATTTCTATCTTGTTTCAGAGTTGGTTGTGAGATAAATGAGTATGTCGCATATTATTATTAGTCATGAGACTAGAATTAGATTTAAAAAATGAATTAATCTTGGCCAACTCAGAAAGTTAAACCCTGCGTTCAACATTGTTTGATAGGCATTTGAATTTGGCGCGTTGTTTTTCATATTGCAATGTTGGTACCTTGCGTGCGAGAGTGTCAAATCGATCATTAGCGCCCGCAGAATTAACTGTCAGTGCGATCGTGTGTGCGTGTGCTTTATAGATATTTAGTTTTACATTTACGTTTTATACCGTCTCATCTTACTGCAGATATTTTATTGGTAAGTTAAAAAATAACCACATTAACACGTGCAAATCTTAATTATGAAATGTGATTTTAGGTTAAGAATGCCGTTCGAAGATCGCCACAACAGGTTTATCCTTGAAGCATATTTTCGAACAGGGACAAGCAACGCAGAAGGGAGTTGGAATTATTCTTATAATTATTACATCTTGGTTGAATCAAAGCCCATGTTACTTTTATCATCTAGAAGATTTCTAATGTATAAAAGTAATAAAGACGAAAAATAGCCTGAGTATGTGAATATTTTTCGTCTTTATTACTTTTATTCAATAAAATCTGCAATAAGTGAGGTTGTCTCAAGTTAACTACTAATGTGGATTCAACGAGTTGCAAATAGGTTAAGCTTTACCGCAGATCATTTTCAAGGACAAACCTGTGACCATTTATAAGAGATCAAGATTGTTGCGATTGAATCGCATGCATTTTTGTTATTAGCTAATGACGGCCTTCGGATTTATGTGTTTAAAGAATGGTTATTAATTTAATGTGTAAATGATTTGCAAGTATGGGCTAGTACCCAGCAGACAGACACCCGTGGTTTGCCACCGCGTTGTTCAACATACATATTTATGGACGGACGGTGCGATAAATGCATGCACGCGAATTATCAATAACAATAATTAACTAATTGATGCATTTGCATATTTACATAAATAATTTTTTTGCATAACCAATTATCAGTTGGGTCATAGTAAACTACAGATTAACAAGTTCAATGGAGAACGGTTCTCAGTCTGCAGTAGTTATTATTACACTCAAAAAATATGGAGAAAAAAGGCATACACGATCATCAAATAGTACGAAAAATCCCTTACGAAATGAACTGTACCAGAAAGTAGAAGTAATTAAATATTGTTTGATAATGTCCGAATAGGATGAAACTAGTCACAATCAACTGGAAAATTCGTGATATCAGCAAAGTTAGTACTTAGTAATTCACAAAGTAACGGCTTTAGCAATCAATCATAATTACGGAATTAAATTGAAGATGTACACTTCTGTGCAATAAAATTAAGCGCAAGTCATGAGTATTTTTTACAATATTCTAGTTGTGTAATTCAGGTCTGCAACATTTTAAATAAATGATAAAACACCCTAACCTAAAAATAACACCTTTATTAAAAAACCAAAACCAAGACTAAGACTAGAAACCATCCTCCACTTTAGTTATAATTCGAATTTTTAAATTGTTATTTAAATGACGAGGCATTTTAACATTAAGGAAATTGACAGATTTACATATTTTCGTAACCAGGAAGTCCGCTTTAAACGATAACATATTTTGTATGCTTCATTTTATCGCACAGAAGTGTACAGAAAGTAGATTAATTTGCTGTGATTTCAATTCATTTTTTTTATTAACTCATTAGTACGTTTAAGCATAGATATTAATATCTGTGTGTTGCCGATTCGCACAATGAATCAAAATGTGGAAAGTCGACCAGAAATTCAGTTTCGGTATTGTCGGCGTGCCGCTGTATATATATTGTGTGTCCAAGAGGAAGTGCGGTGTTTAGTTGACAGGTGTAAAATATATAATCCAATCAAGTGGCCACAATGGAGACAATAGAGAATCAGAAGTTGCGACAGATTTATATCCGCAAGGCGTTTTCTATTAGAGCAGCGGGTGTTAGAATTAATAACTTGGGACAGGATTTTATGGGCGCGTGGCACGCTCTATCTTATGTTACACACACACACACACACTAGAATATCACATACTCAATACGAGATTGCTGTAATTCCATCATCTATAAAAATCGAATTAATGAACGATAACGAATAATAATAATGTAACATATTTATAATTATAAGAAAATAGATGCAAATTCAACAAAAAACAGGAAATGGAGTCATTTGTTTTTTGACATATAGGTGTATATCTCGTGAACGGTTGAAGATAATCAAAAATTGATTTCAAATTCGTATTCTACAACCTATAGAGATGCTAATTCGACAAAAAACAGAATTTGGTTTCATTTGTTTTTTAACATATAGGTGAATATCTCGTGAACGGTTGAAGATAATCAAAAATTGATTTCAAATTCGTATCCTCCGACCTGTCGAGATGCTAGTTCGACAAAAAACAGAATTTGGTTTCATTTGTTTTTTAACATATAGGTGTATATCTCGTGAACGGTTGAAGATAATCAAAAATTGATTCCAAATTCGTATCCTCCTACCTATCAAGATGCTAATTCAACAAAAAACAGAATTTGGTTTCATTTGTTTTTTGACATATAGGTGTATATCTCGTGAACGGTTGAAGATAATCAAAAAGTGATTCCAAATTCGTATTCTCTAACCTATCGAGATGTCAATTCAACAAAAAAACAGAAATTGGTTTCATTTGTTTTTTGACATATAGGTGTATATCTCGTGAACAGTTAAAGATAATAAAAAAATGATTCCAAATTCGTATCCTCCAACCTGTCGAGATGCTAATTCGACAAGAAACAGAAATTGGTTTCATTTGTTTTTTGACATATAGGTGAATATCTCGTGAACGGTTAAAGAAAATCAAAAAATGATTCCAAATTCGTATTCTCCAACCTAACGAGATGTTAATTCGACAAAAAACAGGAATTGGTTTCATTTGTTTTTTGACATATAGGTGTATATCTCGTGAACGGTTGAAGATAATCAAAAAATGATTTCAAATTCGTATCCTCTAACCAGTTGAGATGTTAATTCAATAAACAACAGAATTTCGTTTCATTTTTTTTTGACATATAGGTGTATATCTCGTGAACGGTTGAGAATAATCAAAAATTGATTTCAAATTCGTATTCTCCAACCTGTCGAGATGCCAATTCAACAAAAAAACAGAAATTGGATTCATTTATTTTTTGACATATAGGTGAATATCTCGTGAACGGTTAAAGATAATCAAAAAATGATTCCAAATTCGTATCCTTCAACCTGTCGAGATGCTAATTCAACAAAAAAAACATAAACTGGTTTCATTTGTTTTTTGACATATAGGTGTATATCTCGTGAACGGTTGAAAATAATCAAAAAATGATTCTAAATTCGTATCCTCCAACCTGTCGAGCTGCTAATTCGACAAAAAACAGAATTTGCTTTCATTTGTTTTTTGACAGATAGGTGTATATCTCATGAATGGTTGAAGATAATAAAAAAATGATTTCAAATTCGTATCCTCTAACCAGTTGAGATGCTAATTCAACAAACAACAGAATTTTGTTTCATTTTTTTTTGACATATAGGTGTATATCTCGTGAACGGTTGAGAATAATCAAAAATTGATTTCAAATTCGTATTCTCCAACCTGTCGAGATGCCAATTCAACAAAAAAAATACAGAAATTGGTTTCATTTATTTTTTGACATATAGGTGAATATCTTGTGAACGGTTAAAGATAATCAAAAAATAATTCTAAATTCGTATTCTCCAACCTGTCGAGATGCCAATTCAACAAAAAAACAGGAAATGGTTTCATTTGTTTTTTGGCATATATGTGAATATCTCGTGAACGGTTAAAGATAATCAAAAATTGATTTCAAATTCGTATTCTCCAACCAGTCGAGATGCTAATTCGACAAAAAACAGAATTTGGTTTCATTTGTTTTTTGACATATAGGTGTATATCTCGTGAATGGTTGAAGATAATAAAAAAATGATTTCAAATTCGTATTCTCCAACCTATCGAGATGCTAATTCAACAAAAAACCAGGAATTGGTTTCATTTGTTTTTGACATATAGGTGAATATCTCGTAAATACTTAAAGATAATCAAAAAATGATTCCAAATTCGTCTTCTCTAATCTATCGAGATGATAATTCAACAAACAACAGAAATTGGTTTCATTGGTTTTTTGACATATAGATAAATATCTCGTGAACGGTTTAAGATAATCAAAAAATGATTCCAAATTCGTATCCTCCAACCTATCGAGATGCTAATTCAACAAAAAAACAGAAATTGGTTTCACTTGTTTTTTGACATATAGGTGAATATCTCGTGAACGGTTGAAGGTAATCAAAAATTGATTCCAAATTCGTATCCTCCTACCTGTCGAGATGCAAATTCAACAAAAAACAGGAATTGGTTTCATTTGTTTTTTGACATATAAGTGAATATCTCATGAACGGTTAAAGATAATTAAAAATTGATTCCAAATTCGTATTCTTCAACCTATCGAGATGCAAATTCAACAAAAAACAGAAATTCGTTCAATTTGTTTTTTGACATATTGGTGAATATCTCGTGAACGGTTAAGGATAATCAAAAAATAATTCCAAATTCGTATCCTCCAACCTGCCGAGATGCTAATTCAACAAACAACAGAATTTGGTTTCATTTGTTTTTTGACATATAGGTGAATATCTCGTGAACGGTTAAATATAATCAAAAAATGATTTCAAATTCGTATCCTGCAACCTGTCGAGATACTAATTCAACAAACAACAGCATTTTTTTTCATTTGTTTTTTGACATATAGGTGTATATCTCGTGAACGGTTAAAGATAATCAAAAATTGATTCTAAATTCGTATTCTCTAACCCATCGAGATGCCAATTCAACAAAAAAACAGAAATTGGTTTCATTTGTTTTTTGTCATATAGGTGAATATCTCGTAAACGGTTAAAGATAATCAAAAAATGATTCCAAATTCGTATCCTCTAACCTATCGAGATACTAATTCGACAAAAAAAACAGAATTTGGTTTCATTTGTTTTTTGACATATAGGTGAATATCTCGTGAACGGTTAAAGATAATAAAAAAATAATTCCAAATTCTTATCCTCCAACCTGCCGAGATGCTAATTCAACAAAAAACAGGAATTGGTTTCATTTGTTTTTTGATACATAGGTGTATATCTCGTGAACGGTAGAAGATAATCAAAAATTGATTTCAAATTCGTATTCTCCAACCTGTCGAGATGCTAATTTAAAAAGAAAAAATATTTCGTTTCATTTGTTTTTGACATGTAGGCATTCTGTAGGGTCATTCAGCTACTATGACGGATGCTTTTAGAATGCAGAGAAGAGCCGTACGCATCGTAGCAAATTTGAAGTACAGGAAAGACAGTAGAGAGTCTTTTTAGCGTTTGAAAATTTTAACTGCACCGTGTGCCTGCTGCATATCCACAAAAATTTTGAACTATAGAAATGAAACAATTCGAATCATGACTACGGCACAAGGAAGAATAATGATATCCGTATAGTGCTCATCGTTTGACTAAATCTAAGACCGACACAAGATACTACTGCATATATTTATTATTTGTAAAATGGATGTACCGTTAAATAAATAAATATGTTTTTTTTTAATATGTCACCTTATGTCGTTCAAATTTTACCGTTCAAGGAATTTAAGAAGCATTTGTTGCTGAACGCATTCTATAGTATTGATGAGTTTATTAAGATTGTTTATAACACATACATTTAAATTTTGATCTTATATTATCTCCAGATTCAATGTTTACTGTTACTATTATCTCTTATCTTTTAAACTTAATTTTAACATGTTGTATCACATATGTTTGTAATTTTAAATAATGATGCTTTAAATGTTCTTTACACCAGTAATCCTTTTGAGCAGCTTTCGCTCAGGTCTCAGGAAGATAGGTAAATATCTCGCGGACGATTGAAGATACAAGTAAATGAAATAGCCCCCAACGAAAGCGTTATATATCGACGGGCACGAGCTGTTGAACATTTTCAAGCTGGTTCCCAGCCGCGCAAAAAAGATAGATGATATTTCATTCGTCATTAGGCAGCTGATGTGTTTTATAAAACGTAAAACGAAATTTCTTATCACCGTTACTCACGGTTCGGGAATATTATTAATATTCATAAACACAGCGCACAGCTGATGTATAAGAATAAGGGTTCGCGCGTTCGTTGCCGGCAACTAGACTAATTGCCAAAGTCTGCGATGTGACGAGTATTAATTAATTTCGGGCCTTAATTCGAATTTAAATCGGGCTAGTGTTTTGTTAAATCCCCGCTCTGTTAATTGTGTGGACAGCTACCAGGAGCGTAAAATGCTACGCCAGATTTGCATCCAGTCATTTATAAACGGTTTCACTGTTTTCCCAGTTCATTTAAATACCCTCCGATACACACACACACACACATATTATACGTGAAAGGATTTTGAAACATCATCCCTCTATATCAGCGGTACGAAAACTTTTTGATGCCAAGGGGCGTATTATACATTCACAATCATTTTTCTTAAACAAAGTTCACGGCGATTTTATTATAGGTGCGAGAAAACTTTTCATTGACTTTAAGTGTTTGGAGTGCGTGTTAACAATGCTACCAAATGAATTTGTATCCTTTAATCACTGTAAAACATTTAATTGGTAAAACGTCCACATTTTATAACCTATTACTTTCTGTGTGGAAACGTTTCAACCTCTCAGCGCAGTTGGTATTCGATGGGGAAACGGAATTTACCATTGGAATATAGGCATTCCACTGCAACATTTAGGCAATAGATGTCGCGACTTTGGACGTTCTACCTTTAACGGTGTTTAGAATACTTATATTTCAATTATAAATTTCGTTTCCCCATCACCAACCAACTGTGCTGATGAGACCTGCAAGGTCGAAACCTTTCCGCAGTTGTGCTGAATGGGGAAATAATATTTAATGTTTATTTCTTTCTAGTTATGATAAAGGTATCAACAAAAATGTCACCATCGTCAACTTGGATTATATGTATTTGAAAGAATTTTACGTATAAATTTGAATAAAATTAGTCTGGTTTCGGGTTGTAGACCCCTCGGGCTCTAGATGGGTGTCATTAAGACAATACTTCTACCATAAATAGAGGATGCAAATTAATGTGAACTGATTGTTGCGTTAACGATGTAATAATACCTAATAAAAATCTGAATTTGAGCGACTCTGGGTTATAATTATAAATCCAATTTTCCGGGTTATTGTAATCAGAAGCATAGTTACGTAGAAATAGAAACAAACTAGAAACGGACGCACGTTGTGATCTTATTACGAGATAAGGCGGGTAAATTAATTTTTACGTACGGCCGTTCGGGTTCAATTTGAATAAATAATTAAGTCGACTAACCGTATATTATGTGGCAATAGTATAATAAAAATATTTGCTAATTGACATGGAATTATATTAATTATTTTTATAGCCGGCCGATGTATTTATGAGGTGGGCGTGATTTAGTAATTAAGTTTTCGAAAAAATCTAACGAGCCTAACACGTCCATAATTTATCGGTTGGCAATTATAATCCTTTAATTATTTTTATATCAACACGAAACATAAACAAAGCGAATGATGCGTTCGGATTTACACGCGACGTGTTTGTATTTCTTTCCCTTTGAAACGACGGTAATCAGATTAGATATTCCTCATTAGCGACTTATAATTCGATATTATTCTTGTAGGCTGTCAGAATCGAAATGATGAAAGAGGTCGTTTGTGTTTTCGTCCTTTAATTAAGAAATGCGCGCCCCGCCGTCGACCCTTATCTAAAACATTCAAAAATTAAGTTTTAACGCAACACTTTTGAAATGTAAATTCCGGCACCGGTGACAAATTGCGTCTCTTCGGCGTTACGTATTCCAAGAAGTACTACATAAAACCCAATTTAAGGGCTTTCGGGCTGTGTGTAGCCGAGAGGGAAACTAATCGGGCACACCTTAAAAATAAAAGCCAGGCAAGTCGCGAAATCGCATTTCCGTTCACGTTTCCATTATTAACTTTCGTGAATGCTATTTTTTATATTCAAATCATCGACCCTCGGAAAGTCCCCCCTCCCCCCTCGTCTTCTACGCTTCTTGTTCCTCGCCGTTGGTGTCACTGCGGAATCATTTGTCATCTCGCGCGGCGTCGCCCGGATTACGGTTACCGGCGGCGCCCCGGAAATTTAATGAGACGATGAAAATCCGAAGACGAATTTCTGATTACGCTGAAAACATCTGCTAATGGTACATTAAAATATGGGGAGGATTGTATTCGAAATTCGTTGATTTACGAGGCTATCAATTCTGATTACTATTTATTGAAGAACGGAATCGTTCAAATTAATCGGCTCAGGAACCGTTTCAAAGAAAAAGGACTTCGGGTCACCGGCTCAGTAATTCTTTAGCTCACTTTGATAGTATCCCGAATAAACTAGACGTGAAGGAAATTCGTGCCGTTATCGTTTTCGGCTACAGTATTACCGTGCACTCGAGACGCGTGGAGGTAAAGTTTGCTCGGAGTGAGAAAGTATTCGGAAAACGCGGAAAATGCGAGAGAACGCGACAACAAATCTTCGAAACCAATTAATAATCATCGGAGACCTTTATGTAATACAATTTTCTTCATCAGAAGAACGAAATAAATCGATTGGCGTTAAAAAATTTCCTCCAGAGAAAATTGCAAAAAAGTTAGCAAGCCACCATGAACTTTATGGAGAAATTTAAAAAAAAAGTCGATTTTTTCAAACTTTGAACGGCTGTAGCGGCCGAACGAAGGATCCAATTTGAACGCGGATTGCAAATCTGTGTTCCACGTGTGTCAATTAGTCGGATTTGATTAAAATTGGCGATTTTTTATTTTTGACAAAAACCCGAAATTCTATCCAAGGGTCCCCCCTTCTTACTTTTTAACAAAAATTGCACTAAAAATGATTTCCTGACGAAACCACTGGTTGGATCCGGGGTTTCTTGACGTCACTCGAAAGATCGCTTCAAGACGCTTCAGAAAACGTACTTTCGCAGAAACAAATGTCAATTTAAAGCCCGTGACACGTCAGGAAAGAAAACTCGAAAATGGAAAAAATCGAAAAAATCAACTTTCTTAAAAATCATCGTAAACCTTTATGTAATACCTTTTTTTCATCAGAACTGCGAGATAAAACGATTGGCGTTAAAAAATGTAATCAAGAGAAAATTGCAAAAAAGTTGGCCAGTCACCATGAACTTTATGGAGAAATTTTGAAAAAAGTAGATTTTTTCAAACTTTGAACGGCGGTAGCGGCCGAACGAAGGATCCAATTTGAACGCGGATTGCAAATCTGTGTTCCTCGTGTGTCAGTTAGTCGGATTTGATTAAAATTGGAATTTTTTTATTTTTGACAAAAACCCGAAATTCTATCCAAGGGTCCCCCCTTCTTACTTTTTAACAAAAATTGCATAAAAATTGATTTCCTGAAGAAACCACTGGTTGGATCCGGGGTTTCTTGGCGTCACTCGAAAGATCGCTTCAAGACGCTTCAGAAAATGTACTTTCGCAGGAACAAATGTCAATTTGAAGCCCGTGACACGTCAGCAAAGAAAACCCGAAAATGGAAAAAATCGAAAAAATCAACTTTGTTAAAAATCATCGTAGACCTTTATGTAATACCATTTTTCTCACCAGAAGAACGAGATAAAACGATTGGCGTTAAAAAATTTCATCCAGAGAAAATTGCAAAAAAGTTAGCAAGTCACCATGAACTTTATGGAAGATTTTGAAAAAAGTTGATTTTTTCAAACTTTGAACGGCTGTAGCGGCCGAACGAAGAATCCAATTTGAACGCGGATTGCAAATCTGTGTTCCTCGTGTGTCAGTTAGTCGGATTTGATTAAAATTGGAATTTTTTTATTTTTGACAAAAACCCGAAATTCTATCCAAGGGTCCCCCCTTCTTACTTTTTAACAAAAATTGCATAAAAATTGATTTCCTGAAGAAACCACTGGTTGGATCCGGGGTTTCTTGGCGTCACTCGAAAGATCGCTTCAAGACGCTTCAGAAAATGTACTTTCGCAGGAACAAATGTCAATTTGAAGCCCGTGACACGTCAGCAAAGAAAACCCGAAAATGGAAAAAATCGAAAAAATCAACTTTGTTAAAAATCATCGTAGACCTTTATGTAATACCATTTTTCTCACCAGAAGAACGAGATAAAACGATTGGCGTTAAAAAATTTCATCCAGAGAAAATTGCAAAAAAGTTAGCAAGTCACCATGAACTTTATGGAAGATTTTGAAAAAAGTTGATTTTTTCAAACTTTGAACGGCTGTAGCGGCCGAACGAAGAATCCAATTTGAAAGCGGATTGCAAATCTGTGTTCCTCGTGTGTCAGTTAGTCGGATTTGATTAAAATTGGAATTTTTTTATTTTTGACAAAAACCCGAAATTCTATCCAAGGGTCCCCCCTTCTTACTTTTTAACAAAAATTGCATAAAAATTGATTTCCTGAAGAAACCACTGGTTGGATCCGGGGTTTCTTGGCGTCACTCGAAAGATCGCTTCAAGACGCTTCAGAAAATGTACTTTCGCAGGAACAAATGTCAATTTGAAGCCCGTGACACGTCAGCAAAGAAAACCCGAAAATGGAAAAAATCGAAAAAATCAACTTTGTTAAAAATCATCGTAGACCTTTATGTAATACCATTTTTCTCACCAGAAGAACGAGATAAAACGATTGGCGTTAAAAAATTTCATCCAGAGAAAATTGCAAAAAAGTTAGCAAGTCACCATGAACTTTATGGAAGATTTTGAAAAAAGTTGATTTTTTCAAACTTTGAACGGCTGTAGCGGCCGAACGAAGAATCCAATTTGAACGCGGATTGCAAATCTGTGTTCCTCGTGTGTCAGTTAGTCGGATTTGATTAAAATTGGAATTTTTTTATTTTTGACAAAAACCCGAAATTCTATCCAAGGGTCCCCCCTTCTTACTTTTTAACAAAAATTGCATAAAAATTGATTTCCTGAAGAAACCACTGGTTGGATCCGGGGTTTCTTGGCGTCACTCGAAAGATCGCTTCAAGACGCTTCAGAAAATGTACTTTCGCAGGAACAAATGTCAATTTGAAGCCCGTGACACGTCAGCAAAGAAAACTAGAAAATGAAAAAAATCGAAAAAATCAACTTTGTTAAAAATCATCGTAGACCTTTATGTAATACCATTTTTCTCACCAGAAGAACGAGATAAAACGATTGGCGTTAAAAAATTTCATCCAGAGAAAATTGCAAAAAAGTTAGCAAGTTACCATGAACTTTATGGAAGATTTTGAAAAAAGTTGATTTTTTCAAACTTTGAACGGCTGTAGCGGCCGAACGAAGAATCCAATTTGAACGCGGATTGCAAATCTGTGTTCCTCGTGTGTCAGTTAGTCGGATTTGATTAAAATTGGAATTTTTTTATTTTTGACAAAAACCCGAAATTCTATCCAAGGGTCCCCCCTTCTTACTTTTTAACAAAAATTGCATAAAAATTGATTTCCTGAAGAAACCACTGGTTGGATCCGGGGTTTCTTGGCGTCACTCGAAAGATCGCTTCAAGACGCTTCAGAAAATGTACTTTCGCAGGAACAAATGTCAATTTGAAGCCCGTGACACGTCAGCAAAGAAAACCCGAAAATGGAAAAAATCGAAAAAATCAACTTTGTTAAAAATCATCGTAGACCTTTATGTAATACCATTTTTCTCACCAGAAGAACGAGATAAAACGATTGGCGTTAAAAAATTTCATCCAGAGAAAATTGCAAAAAAGTTAGCAAGTCACCATGAACTTTATGGAAGATTTTGAAAAAAGTTGATTTTTTCAAACTTTGAACGGCTGTAGCGGCCGAACGAAGAATCCAATTTGAACGCGGATTGCAAATCTGTGTTCCTCGTGTGTCAGTTAGTCGGATTTGATTAAAATTGGAATTTTTTTATTTTTGACAAAAACCCGAAATTCTATCCAAGGGTCCCCCCTTCTTACTTTTTAACAAAAATTGCATAAAAATTGATTTCCTGAAGAAACCACTGGTTGGATCCGGGGTTTCTTGGCGTCACTCGAAAGATCGCTTCAAGACGCTTCAGAAAATGTACTTTCGCAGGAACAAATGTCAATTTGAAGCCCGTGACACGTCAGCAAAGAAAACCCGAAAATGGAAAAAATCGAAAAAATCAACTTTGTTAAAAATCATCGTAGACCTTTATGTAATACCATTTTTCTCACCAGAAGAACGAGATAAAACGATTGGCGTTAAAAAATTTCATCCAGAGAAAATTGCAAAAAAGTTAGCAAGTCACCATGAACTTTATGGAAGATTTTGAAAAAAGTTGATTTTTTCAAACTTTGAACGGCTGTAGCGGCCGAACGAAGAATCCAATTTGAACGCGGATTGCAAATCTGTGTTCCTCGTGTGTCAGTTAGTCGGATTTGATTAAAATTGGATTTTTTTTATTTTTGACAAAAACCCGAAATTCTATCCAAGGGTCCCCCCTTCTTACTTTTTAACAAAAATTGCATAAAAATTGATTTCCTGAAGAAACCACTGGTTGGATCCGGGGTTTCTTGGCGTCACTCGAAAGATCGCTTCAAGACGCTTCAGAAAATGTACTTTCGCAGGAACAAATGTCAATTTGAAGCCCGTGACACGTCAGCAAAGAAAACTAGAAAATGGAAAAAATCGAAAAAATCAACTTTGTTAAAAATCATCGTAGACCTTTATGTAATACCATTTTTCTCACCAGAAGAACGAGATAAAACGATTGGCGTTAAAAAATTTCATCCAGAGAAAATTGCAAAAAAGTTAGCAAGTCACCATGAACTTTATGGAAGATTTTGAAAAAAGTTGATTTTTTCAAACTTTGAACGGCTGTAGCGGCCGAACGAAGAATCCAATTTGAACGCGGATTGCAAATCTGTGTTCCTCGTGTGTCAGTTAGTCGGATTTGATTAAAATTGGAATTTTTTTATTTTTGACAAAAACCCGAAATTCTATCCAAGGGTCCCCCCTTCTTACTTTTTAACAAAAATTGCATAAAAATTGATTTCCTGAAGAAACCACTGGTTGGATCCGGGGTTTCTTGGCGTCACTCGAAAGATCGCTTCAAGACGCTTCAGAAAATGTACTTTCGCAGGAACAAATGTCAATTTGAAGCCCGTGACACGTCAGCAAAGAAAACCCGAAAATGGAAAAAATCGAAAAAATCAACTTTGTTAAAAATCATCGTAGACCTTTATGTAATACCATTTTTCTCACCAGAAGAACGAGATAAAACGATTGGCGTTAAAAAATTTCATCCAGAGAAAATTGCAAAAAAGTTAGCAAGTCACCATGAACTTTATGGAAGATTTTGAAAAAAGTTGATTTTTTCAAACTTTGAACGGCTGTAGCGGCCGAACGAAGAATCCAATTTGAAAGCGGATTGCAAATCTGTGTTCCTCGTGTGTCAGTTAGTCGGATTTGATTAAAATTGGAATTTTTTTATTTTTGACAAAAACCCGAAATTCTATCCAAGGGTCCCCCCTTCTTACTTTTTAACAAAAATTGCATAAAAATTGATTTCCTGAAGAAACCACTGGTTGGATCCGGGGTTTCTTGGCGTCACTCGAAAGATCGCTTCAAGACGCTTCAGAAAATGTACTTTCGCAGGAACAAATGTCAATTTGAAGCCCGTGACACGTCAGCAAAGAAAACCCGAAAATGGAAAAAATCGAAAAAATCAACTTTGTTAAAAATCATCGTAGACCTTTATGTAATACCATTTTTCTCACCAGAAGAACGAGATAAAACGATTGGCGTTAAAAAATTTCATCCAGAGAAAATTGCAAAAAAGTTAGCAAGTCACCATGAACTTTATGGAAGATTTTGAAAAAAGTTGATTTTTTCAAACTTTGAACGGCTGTAGCGGCCGAACGAAGAATCCAATTTGAACGCGGATTGCAAATCTGTGTTCCTCGTGTGTCAGTTAGTCGGATTTGATTAAAATTGGAATTTTTTTATTTTTGACAAAAACCCGAAATTCTATCCAAGGGTCCCCCCTTCTTACTTTTTAACAAAAATTGCATAAAAATTGATTTCCTGAAGAAACCACTGGTTGGATCCGGGGTTTCTTGACGTCACTCGAAAGATCGCTTCAAGACGCTTCAGAAAATGTACTTTCGCAGGAACAAATGTCAATTTGAAGCCCGTGACACGTCAGCAAAGAAAACCCGAAAATGGAAAAAATCGAAAAAATCAACTTTGTTAAAAATCATCGTAGACCTTTATGTAATACCATTTTTCTCACCAGAAGAACGAGATAAAACGATTGGCGTTAAAAAATTTCATCCAGAGAAAATTGCAAAAAAGTTAGCAAGTCACCATGAACTTTATGGAAGATTTTGAAAAAAGTTGATTTTTTCAAACTTTGAACGGCTGTAGCGGCCGAACGAACAATCCAATTTGAACGCGGATTGCAAATCTGTGTTCCTCGTGTGTCAGTTAGTCGGATTTGATTAAAATTGGAATTTTTTTATTTTTGACAAAAACCCGAAATTCTATCCAAGGGTCCCCCCTTCTTACTTTTTAACAAAAATTGCATTAAAAATGATTTCCTGAAGAAACCACTGGTTGGATCTGGGGTTTCTTCGCGTCACTCGAAAGATCGCTTCAAGACGCTTCAGAAAATGTACTTTCGCAGAAACAAATGTCAATTTAAAGCCCGTGACACGTCAGGAAAGAAAACTCGAAAATGGAAAAAATCGAAAAAATCAACTTTCTTAAAAATCATCGTAGACCTTTATGTAATACCATTTTTCTCACCAGAAGAACGAGATAAAACGATTGGCGTTAAAAAATTTCATCCAGAGAAAATTGCAAAAAAGTTAGCAAGTCACCATGAACTTTATGGAAGATTTTGAAAAAAGTTGATTTTTTCAAACTTTGAACGGCTGTAGCGGCCGAACGAAGAATCCAATTTGAACGCGGATTGCAAATCTGTGTTCCTCGTGTGTCAGTTAGTCGGATTTGATTAAAATTGGATTTTTTTTATTTTTGACAAAAACCCGAAATTCTATCCAAGGGTCCCCCCTTCTTACTTTTTAACAAAAATTGCATAAAAATTGATTTCCTGAAGAAACCACTGGTTGGATCCGGGGTTTCTTGGCGTCACTCGAAAGATCGCTTCAAGACGCTTCAGAAAATGTACTTTCGCAGGAACAAATGTCAATTTGAAGCCCGTGACACGTCAGCAAAGAAAACCCGAAAATGGAAAAAATCGAAAAAATCAACTTTGTTAAAAATCATCGTAGACCTTTATGTAATACCATTTTTCTCACCAGAAGAACGAGATAAAACGATTGGCGTTAAAAAATTTCATCCAGAGAAAATTGCAAAAAAGTTAGCAAGTCACCATGAACTTTATGGAAGATTTTGAAAAAAGTTGATTTTTTCAAACTTTGAACGGCTGTAGCGGCCGAACGAAGAATCCAATTTGAACGCGGATTGCAAATCTGTGTTCCTCGTGTGTCAGTTAGTCGGATTTGATTAAAATTGGATTTTTTTTATTTTTGACAAAAACCCGAAATTCTATCCAAGGGTCCCCCCTTCTTACTTTTTAACAAAAATTGCATAAAAATTGATTTCCTGAAGAAACCACTGGTTGGATCTGGGGTTTCTTCGCGTCACTCGAAAGATCGCTTCAAGACGCTTCAGAAAATGTACTTTCGCAGAAACAAATGTCAATTTAAAGCCCGTGACACGTCAGGAAAGAAAACTCGAAAATGGAAAAAATCGAAAAAATCAACTTTCTTAAAAATCATCGTAGACCTTTATGTAATACCATTTTTCTCACCAGAAGAACGAGATAAAACGATTGGCGTTAAAAAATTTCATCCAGAGAAAATTGCAAAAAAGTTAGCAAGTTACCATGAACTTTATGGAAGATTTTGAAAAAAGTTGATTTTTTCAAACTTTGAACGGCTGTAGCGGCCGAACGAAGAATCCAATTTGAACGCGGATTGCAAATCTGTGTTCCTCGTGTGTCAGTTAGTCGGATTTGATTAAAATTGGAATTTTTTTATTTTTGACAAAAACCCGAAATTCTATCCAAGGGTCCCCCCTTCTTACTTTTTAACAAAAATTGCATTAAAAATGATTTCCTGAAGAAACCACTGGTTGGATCTGGGGTTTCTTCGCGTCACTCGAAAGATCGCTTCAAGACGCTTCAGAAAATGTACTTTCGCAGGAACAAATGCCAATTTGAAGCCCGTGACACGTCAGCAAAAAAACTCGAAAATGGAAAAAATCGAAAAAATCAACTTTCTAAATAATCATCATAGACGCTTGTGTTATACCTTTTTTTTCATCAGAAGAACGAGATAAAACGATTGCCGTTAAAAAATTTCATCCAGAGAAAATTGCAAAAAATTTAGCTAGTCACCATGAAAAAAGTCGATTTTTTCAAACTTTGAACGGCTGTAGCGGCCGAACGAAGAATCCAATTTGAACGCGGATTGCAAATCTGTGTTCCTCGTGTGTCAGTTAGTCGGATTTGATTAAAATTGGATTTTTTTTTATTTTTGACAAAAACCCGAAATTCTATCCAAGGGTCCCCCCTTCTTACTTTTTAACAAAAATTGCATTAAAAATGATTTCCTGAAGAAACCACTGGTTGGATCCGGGGTTTCTTGACGTCACTCGAAAGATCGCTTCAAGACGCTTCAGAAAATGTACTTTCGCAGGAACAAATGCCAATTTGAAGCCCGTGACACGTCAGCAAAAAAACTCGAAAATGGAAAAAATCGAAAAAATCAACTTTCTAAATAATCATCATAGACGCTTGTGTTATACCTTTTTTTTCATCAGAAGAACGAGATAAAACGATTGCCGTTAAAAAATTTCATCCCGAGAAAATTGCAAAAAATTTAGCTAGTCACCATGAAAAAAGTCGATTTTTTCAAACTTTGAACGGCTGTAGCGGCCGAACGAAGAATCCAATTTGAACGCGGATTGCAAATCTGTGTTCCTCGTGTGTCAATTAGTCGGATTTGATTAAAATTGGGGATTTTTTATTTTTGACCAAAACCCGAAATTCTATCCAAGGGTCCCCCCTTCTTACTTTTTAACAAAAATTGCATTAAAATTGATTTCCTGAAGAAACCACTGGTTGGATCCGGGGTTTCTTGACGTCACTCGAAAGATCGCTTCAAGACGCTTCAGAAAATCTACTTTCGCAGAAACAAATGTCAATTTTAAGCCCGTGACACGTCAGCAAAGAAAACTCGAAAATGGAAAAAATCGAAAAAATCAACTTTCTTAAAAAACATAGTAGACCTTTATGTAATACCATTTTCTTCTTCAGAAAAACGAAATAAATCGGTTGGCGTCAAAAAATTTCATCTAGAAAAAATTCCTCAAACAACACTTTACTTTCCTTTCGATTAAAGTGGCAGTATGCAAGAAAATTCAAACTTACAAAAAAGGAAAATCCCTCGGAGGCATCTAGGCGGTTAAAATGTAACGAATTGATAGGGCGGAATGGAGCCGAAAAACACAAACACCAATACATAACACACATACACACACACACAAATCCTGAAGATGTATCACAACACAACGGGCGCTAAAACTTTCGAAAAATAAATATTCCGAAGCAGAACGTACATTCAACGCGACCGCGATCTGCAGATTGAGTTGTTATCAACAGGTACGTTCACGCGGGCAGGTGATAAGAATTTAATCTCGTGCCGGGCGAAAGAAACAAAAAACGAATATTTTTATTATCTTCAATCGCCCGGGGCAAATTAAGAACTGGTCGAGTTTCGACACGGGAGGTCGAGATAAGGCGATAGACACTGCTAATGATATCGTCAGCCAAAATCTAAACAGGGTCAAAGATATTTTTTTATGGGATTATAACCTTAAATTAATTTTAAGTAATTTTGTTTAGTTTCAAGTCGATAGAAATTGTTTTTATATTTTTTTCGGATCAGCAAATTTATTACAATTTTTCTCGTCTTTACTCCCTATTCACCTGAAATTATCTCAAAATCTGGAGAGGGGATGTATAATACAAGGTTTTTCATGTAACTATAATCTCTAATGAATTCTAAGTAATTTTGGAATTGTTTTCATTTTCTTTTTTTTTTTTTAGAAATCACCAAGATAATAAATTTATTCGTCTTTCACCTACATAAAAACTTCAAACCGCGTAAATCGAGAATAATTATCCTACAAACTTTATCACGTTAAAGTTTTATAAATAAATACATGCATTATGTATTTTGTCGTAATCGGTATAACATACGACAATCTAAATAATAAAAAAAAGTTGTTAAGAAAATAAACAAATCAAAACAAAACGCCTCATATGGTTTAGTCACTTACAACGAACGGCCGAACACCGATGGCCAATGAGAATCTGGAACTGGAACCTTCTGGTGGGAAGGAAACGTGGTAGGCCTCCTAGAAATTGGGAACAAGATGTCAAAGAAGTAAGCCTCCAAAATTTTGACTACGGGAAATCGATGGGCGTGCCCATATGGGAAAGCGATATATACGGCGACAGCCGTAGCACAGGTGGCCAAAATAAAATAATTATAAATAATAAATCCATGCAATGAAAAAGTTACGAGAAATCAAATCAATTCATGGCTTATATAAAATTATAGTCATGATAATTGCATTGAAGGTGGTTAATTTTTTTTTTGATAATATTTGGTCTTTCATTTTAACAAACCAGCGGCGCGATTTCAGTTGAAAAATCTTTATACAAGAAAGACTGCTTTTTCTTGATCAGGATTGCTAAAGTGAGGCACAATTCTAATAATCCTAAATATTAAAAATGTTTCACCACGTGTTAAAGAGGACCACATTTAAATGAATCAGTATGAAGTTGGGATAATCTTAACACACAAGCATTACTCTCTTTGTTTTCATTAATTCGCAGTCTTGCATAAATCATCCGCCCAAGTGATGGGTAAAAAATTGGATCGCCTCCTCGGAAATTAAATCCCAGATAAATATGTATATATATACGGCATTCAATAAGACGTGGAAATTTAATAAACAAACAGGTTATTGATAAAAACTGATTAGTTACCTCCATCCCTTTCTATCTCTCTCTCTCTCTCTCTCTCACACTCTTTCTCTCAACGGCTAGCGAATGCACACAGATATCAATAAATCAATGTGAAAATAAATTGGATGCATTGTGGGACTGTAATTCAATATTGACATATAGTGAGTTTTAACCTGCATAGTTAATTAACAGATATATTACACGCGATAAGCGGCCAATCCGAGAATGCTATATTAAGATTAATTATCGTCGGGAAAGCGAGAGAGGCAGAGAGGTGGACGCGAAAGAGCGAGGAAGAAAAGGAGAGGAGCAGCAGCGCGAACGGGCGCGAAACTGGTCTTATCAGTTCGGATGCGAGGGCCCAGTCCTGTCCTGTTTAAACATGCTAGTCACCCCGTGTGTAAGCCACCCCTCCTTTCCTCTCGCCGATCTTAACGTGCGTCCGCGTAATCATTAATTATAATCCGTATCTTTGGACGTCACACCTAAAACCTTCAACTAATTCACCCCGAACATCTTTAAAAATGGCGATCTGATTTGATGGTATCATTTATATTTACGCTTCCATAGTTTATTTTTAATTTAAATCGTATTTTAAATGTACATCGAGCGGATGAAACTGACGTTTAAAACGTCAAAATTATGAAAGATGGAAAAATTATACTTCAAATTCAAAAACTCAGTTTACTCAAAAACTAAAGGGATTTCGAAAAAAACTTATTCTTTATAAGTTGTTCATTTTTGCATTCTCTACAATTATTATTCACATAAATTTGCTGTAACTATTATCGTTTTATAATTATAAACCAAAAATTTAAAAAAAATGAATAAATTTTTTTCTCGAATAAAAATGATTTTATGAAAAATGTTTTCAAGCAAAAGATGTTACTTTCTTTGTTGTCTTCAAGGTTTGTCTAAATGTTTTTGTGATATTTTTCATATTTAAGAAAATATTGGCAAAAAACAAAAAACAGTTAAGGTAAACGCCCACTTCCGGTGTACGAAATTTTACCAAAAGCTTTGCAATTCTTCAGATTATCAAATAAAACAGATGTTCAAAGTTTCATATCAATTACTCTATTAGTTTTTGAGATACAGCGCGCACTGACACACACACACAATTTTTTTTTTCCAGAAATTGTTGAATTGGCATCTGAGGACCCCAAAACGGATATTTTCGTAAAAAAAAATTGAAAAAAATCACGATCACAATACTTTCTCGTACTTCATAACGGAGAAAATAAAAATTAAGCTCTTTCGTTTCAGTCAAGGGCGTTTCCAGCCAACTAGTATAGGGGGGAGGGGGGATAATTAAAAAAAAAGATAAATAAGCTGGTGCTTCCACTCTCATATACCACACCTGTGAAATCTCCCTATCCTTTTCCAACGTTTTAAAGCGTTGAAAAAATTTACCGGTTATATTATTTGTTTGGAATATGGAATACCGGTAATTTTTAACAATAAAAATTGATAAGCGAAAAATTCTTAGGGGGGGTAATTACCCGATTATCCCCCCTTTGATACCGCCACTGCAAAATATACCAAAAATTAAAAAAAAAAAAAAAAAAGTGGACCAAGGAAACAAACATTTGAACAGACAAATAAAAATAAATAAAGAAAAATTCAGGGCAAAAGATTAACAAAAAATCTACAATGTTGGTCAAAAAGTCGAAAATTCAGACAAAACATGGAAAATTCGGACCTAAACATAATAAATGCAGACTAAACGAAAAACCAAAAATGGGAGCCAAAAAACCGAAAAATTTTAACAATAAAATCGAAAAGAAAAATTTAGGTCAAAAGATTTAAAAAAAATAATCAATATTTATAATATTGGCCAGAAAGTCGAAAATTTAGGCAGTATATCGAAAACTCGGGCCTGAAGATAATAATTGCAGACTAAAATATCGAAAATTTCAACAAACAAAACTCGAAAATACCGAAAAAAATAAAAAGAAATCTCGCATAAAAATTAATCATTTAGGTTATAGATATTTTAACCAAAATTAACTCAAAATTTTGGAACTAGAATTAAAAAATCGGCCGGAAAAATCAAAAAATGCGGACAAAAAAATCAAAAATTTTAACAATTAAAACGAAAATTTATGTCACAATAAAGAATATTTAGGTCAGCAGATCAAAACTTTACACCAAAAATAATCGAAAATACAGGTAAAAAATCTAAAAATTTGGGCCAAAAAGTCGAAAATTTAAAAAATTAAATCGCAAAAGGTCTAAATAAGGGATATTGAGGCTAAAAGTTAAAATATTTTGACCAAAAATATCGAATATACAGGTCAAAAATTTAAAAACCAAAAATTCGTCAGGAGAAATAAAAAATGCGGACCAAATAGTCGAACATTTTAACAATGAAATCGAAAATTTAGGTAAAAATAAAGAATATTTAGACCAAATGATCAAAAATTTAGCCAAAAAACAAATCGGGAATACAGGCTTAATAATAAAAAATAGGGCAGAAAGACCGATGGTCGGTAGCCCTTTATCAAATAAAAATAACATTTACTGTAGGTAAAATAATTTAGTGTAACATAAACATGATAATAAAGATTTACTACTATTAATAAAAAATGCAGAATATTCTAAGAAAAGGGTTTAAATTAGTCTCAAAAATCACTCTATTGTTCAAAATCATTTTCCAATTTTTTTTTTAACAGGAAAATATTTTTCTTTAATTTTCGCTTTAATTAGCTTTAAAAGTTGAGACAAGGCACTTTTCTACTAAATGAAATCAGTGGCGGCTCGTGGAACATGTTGATGGTAGAGCCACAATATCCGTCCTCCTTTTTTGAAGAAACAAAGAACCATTTATCTTGCTAGAAAAATCGAATATTTTGGCCAAAAAATCAAAAATTTGGAACAAAACAGCCGAAGATCTAAATTATCGGCCAAAAAATCAAAAACCTGGTTTAAAAATAAAAATGCACACCAAAAAATTGAAAATACAAGCAAAAGAAAAATAATTTGTCATTTTTAGCCCCAAAATAACTCTTTTTAGCTTAAAATAAGTTCCAAAAAGAAATTTGAAAATAATAGCAAAAATAAAAATCGATAGCTCTTTCACAGACAACGGAAAGCGGATTTAAAGTTTTCAACATAATGTATTTAGATGTTATTTCTGTGAATAAAGATGTTTGTATATATAAAAATAAAAAATAAATTCGCAAGAAAATCTAACATATGGGACAAAAAATAAAAAAATTACAAATCTAAAATTCGTACTAAAAAATCAAAATTTTTAACAAACGAATCGAAAATATAAGTCGAAAGAAAGAAAATTTCGGCCGAAAGACCAAAAATTGAAACAAAATATAGGCCAAAAGAGTAAAAACCTAAAAAGGTGAAAATTTAGACTAAACAACAAAACTTCGGACGTAAAGATAAAAAATGCAGACAAAAAATCCAAAATTTCTACAAACCAATCGATTTTTTTCGTCAAAATAAAGAATATTTAGACCAAAAAATAATAAAATTTACAATATAGCCTAAAACGGTGAAAATTTAAACAAAACATCGAAAACATCAAATATGGGCCAAGGAATCAAGAATCCTGATCTAAAAATAAAAAAGCAGACCAAAAAATCGAAAGGTAGAAGCAAAATAATTTGCCACCAAAAATAAGTTTCTGACCAGAAATTCGAAAATATTAGCAAAAAATTAAAAAATCACGAAATAAAATCAATAATCCAAGTTAAATAATGTAAAATATATTATATTATTTGTTTGGAATATGGAATACCGGTAATTTTTAACAATAAAAATTGATAAGCGAAAAATTCTTAGGGGGGTAATTACCCGATTACCCCCCCTTTGAAACCGCCACTGGTCTCAGTGATTTATTCGTACATGGATAGTGGACAAGCGAGTAAACAATTTCAATTTTAATTATATAAATCATTACGTAATAATTGTTGTAACAATTTTCATGATTTAATTATGAAATCTCATCTGAATATCACAATTGCGATGGAGAAATTAATTAACGAAATTTAAAAGAAAGCGTTCTTTAAAAATGCACAACAAAACTATTGGCATAATTTTAATGCGGAACAAATAAATTAAAAAAAAAGGTAAACCAATGACTTGGTGCAATTTTATAATTGGATTGCCGACAAAAACTTTGATTGAATAATAAGAATGTATAAATGTTGCCTTTTTGCGATTGCAAATTTTGAAGCCGATTCGCAAATATTTGTTAGATCACCACGAGAAAAAAAACCTTTGATGAAAATGGCTTGTAATTGCTTAGAATGTGATTTATATTTGCTAACTCAGTATAGACCATATAATGATTAGATTCGATCTAATAAGTATAATATAATAAATATTTTTTTCTACTTTGGTTTAACAATCGACCTTTTGTTATATCAAAAATTTAAGATTTCGTGGCACATTGGAAAAATTCTTCATTATTTGAGGTGATACTCGTATTTAAAAAGCAAAACGGTAAAGATGTTCTTTTAGTTTAATTCTCTCGCTGTTTGGAAGTTAAACGAATTAAATCTTCTATTAACATTGTGTCTGAACATTAATTCAGAAGTAGTAACATCAGTTATAGAATGTATGGAGTTTCTGTAGTCAAATGAATAGTTACAAAGTATTAATTTCAAATTATTTTTTTCTACTTTGGTTTAACAATCGACCTTTTGTTATATCAAAAATAGTTTAATATGAGATTTTTTATTTTACAGTTTTTGCTCATTATTAAACTATTTGTGGTAACATTTTAGTTGTTGCGGTTGGCAGTACTTAAACGTGACATATGTCGACATCAAAATGTAAAATTGCCGTTAATTCATAGGATAATTGGAATCGTCCAATGCGTTACATACTGAATATGTTCGATAATGCAGATTGGGGAGTTCACCACCAGTACCACCAATGTTAAAGAGAACGGAAGCATCTTGTTGTTTACTTTTTATCCGCGTGGAAAATGTAGGAACTCGGTGACAATGGCCGGACGCATGAATTCACTTGGCTCTCGGTGACGACGTTTAGGCAACACAACATACACAGAGGAAAGCTTGTAATTTATTATATGTATTATCACTTTGTTTGCAAAACGAATATCACGGAAGAAACAGCGAGAGTATAATGCATGTTTCATTCGCGGCGAAAAAGAGCCGCTTGAGTCGGTGTGTTAATTCGGTGTGGATTTTTAATTAGCGTCGATCGATGCCTGACACGAGGAACGAGAAACAAATGTAAACATAACCTTAAATTTCGATTATCATTTAGGCGTTGCATTATTTTATAAGCTTAAATTGGTTACAACTTACGTGGAAATAGTTTGTTTATCGCACCCTTGGCAACCTCCCTTATTTCTGGAGGTGTGCAAGTAATATTCTTGATTTAATATGTTTTAAAATTAACTATTGAAATCGCCGTAGAAATACGTATGTCAAATATTAAATTCGTTCGAAAGGATCAAATGTTTTCAGTGCTGCCACATGTTAAAAGATAAAACTCACTAGGTTTAAGAATATATTTTATTTTAGAAATAATTCCTTATCTAAAACCAAAGTAGAAAAAATAGTATATTATACTTGTTTAATAAGAGGCATTGTGGGCCAGAAGTAAATGTATTAGAACGATTAATGATCCGCAAAAAATAATGTTAAGCCATTCTAACAGCGGTACTAATTTGGAATAAAATTAATTAAAACAAGACATCCTTAGTTCGTGGTAGTGGCAAAGCTAAACCTTCAAATGTGTGAAAGTAGTTATAGTTTTTATAAAAGAAAATTTGACACGTATTAAATGGTTAGCAACACAGTAGATGGAGAGCATTTTGATAAAATAATAAGATACAGCACTTACAGCATTAATTTTAAAACTTTTTAAGCTAAATGATTTGATACCTTACTCAATGATTTCTGCAGAGTATTTACCGAGATATTTGCAAAAAACTTTACAATAATTTTGAATTAAAAACAAAGGTTTGCCATGAAATCATAATGGCGGATATTTCATTTTGTTCTAAAAAGTGACGTTTGCTGTCGAATTACGATTTACAATCGGTCGTGTATTTTACATAAGAAAAAGTATTTATGATTTAAACATTTTACTCGGGTACTATTTTAGAAGTGTACGTGATTTGTTCAGTGTTGAAATTACGGGGAAGGCAATACCCAGGAAAAGTACTATTTAATTACCATAAAAATACTGTGAAAAATGGTGATGTGGCCATCATGTTACTTTCTCCGATTTGATGGTTTAATAGTTATTTATATTTATAGATTCATTCATTATTTTCAATTTAAATCATATTTTAAATCGAACGTTTCACATGATCGAATTGTAATGACGTTTGAAACGTCAAAATTATGAAAGGTAAAAATGACAAATTATGTTACAAATTCTAATAATTTTTACCGTAAGTTTACTGAACGTCTAAAAAAAGTCCTGAAAAAGATTTCTAAAAATGGTCCCGATTAAAAAGTCCTAAAAAAATCTCTTAAAAGTCCTGAACAAGAAAGTCTCGAAAAGGATTTCTAAAAATAGTCCTTAAAAACCGAATAAAAGCCCTGAACAAGAAAATCCTGAAAAAGATTTCTTAAAATAGTCCTGATTTAAAAGCCCTAAAAAAACCGAATAAAAGTCCTGAACAAGAAAGTCCTGTAAAAGATTTCCAAAAATAGATCTAATTAAAAAGTCCTAAAAAATCCAACAAAAGTCCTGAACAAGAAAGCCCTGAAAAGAGTCCTGACAAAAAATGTCTTGACAAACAGGTCCTTCAAAAAGACCAGAAATAAAGTCCTGACAAAAGAGTTCTTACAAAAAAAAAATGTCCTGAAACAAAGTCCTGGAAAAACAGTTTTGGAAATAAAATCTTGAAAAAAGATTCCTGTTAAAAGGTTTTAAAAAAGAGCCGTGAAAAAAGTACTGCAAAAAAAAATCCTGAAAAATTAAGTCTTCGTATAAAACACCAGAAATAAATGTCGTTTAAAAAATCCTGAAAGACGTCCTAAAAGAGTCCTAAAATCTCCCGAAGGATAGTCCTAAAATAAGTCATGCCAAAGTTAATAATAATAATAATAATAATAATTTATTTACGGGTAACCCCTTTTACATAAATAAACACAAAATACAGCAATACAAAACCAAAAATAAATATTTAAATTAAGAAAAAATAGTAAAAGTAAAAAATAGTTCTGTCTGTAATAATGTCTTGGAAAAATTCAAAAAATTAGTCCTGATAAAATATCCAGAAACAATGTCCAGTAATAAAAGTTTTGAAAAAGAATTATGGAGATAACATTTTTGAAAAAAAAACTGTAAAAAGGTTATTAAAAAAGACCTGAAAAATAGTCTTAAAAAAAACGGAACAAGAAGTCCTGAAAATTAATCCCATAAAAAATATCCTGAATTATAGTACTGAAAAAAGTCCAGTAAAGAAGGTTTGAAAAAAAATTCCCGAAAAAATAACACTGAAAAAATGCAATGAAGAAAATTCTGAAAAGAATCCCAAAACGAAGTCCCGAACAAGAGGTTCTTAAGAAAGACCTGGAGGAAACAGATTTGAAAACTTCTTCCACAATCGTAGACAACGCTAACAAATATTAGATTTAAATATAAACTAAAATCATTTCTCCAGCAGCAGGCATTTTATAATATCAGAGATTTCAAAAACTGTACGATACCGGTTAACTTTTAATTTTGAATTTTGAATTTATACTTTTGCATCCTTTTCTGTTAGATTACTGACTTGTTTTTAAAATGTTTATGATTTTTTTGTAACAATGTGTTTTTGCATTTTGTATTTGTTATAATGTATTTTTGTATTTTTTATTGTGTATTTATATTTACTTGACTTGTCTAATGTTGTAAATCTATAATGTGATGGACCAATAAACAATTCTATTCTATTCTATTCTAAAAACAGTTCTGATAAAAGCCGTGAAAAAAACTCCCGAAAAATAGTCTGCATACAAAATACCAGAAATAAATGTCCCGAAAAAGAGACCTAAAAAGTCCTAAAATAAATCCTGAAGAAGTTTCAGAAAAAGAGCCCTGATAAAATATCATAAAAAAAAATTAAAAATTACCCCGAAAATAGCATCTTTTAAAAATAAACAAAAAAAAAATCTGAAAACAAAGCATTGTAAAAAGTCCTTAAAATGGTTCCTAAAAGGATCTGAAGAAATTGCCCTGAAAAAATGCCTAAAATAAGTCCTTAACAAAATTCCTGAAATAAAAAGTTTAGAAAGTAGTCTTAAAAAAAATGCCAAAAATATCTAAAAAAATCCTTACAAAAGTCCAAAAATGCTTATGAAAAGAAAAATTCTAGAAAATGTTATGAAGAAAATTCAGAAAAATTTTTTCTGAAAAAAATCCCGAAATTAAGTCCTCAACAAAGAATTCTTAAGAAAGTCCCAAAAAACGTCCCGAGAAAAAAAATTCCTGAAAAAAAAAATCCTGTTAATAAAATTTTGAAATGAAATTGAAAATAAAGGTCCTAAAAAATAAGTCTTAAAAAAAATTTCTTAACATATTCTGAAAAAGAATCCTCGAGGAAAGGTCTTTTAAAAATGTCCTTCAAAAAGTTCTGAAAACTTTGTCCTGAAGTCCCCAAAAAGGCGAAAAGAAGAAAAAACTGTTGAGGTAAATATTCGGAAATACGAAATTTTACCAAAAGTTTTACAGTTTTTCGGATCCTGTTAATAAAATTTTGAAATGGAATTGGAAATAAAGGTCCTAAAAAATAAGTCTTAAAAAAAATTTCTTAACATATTCTGAAAAAGAATCCTCGAGGAAAGGTCTTTTAAAAATGTCCTTCAAAAAGTTCTGAAAACTTTGTCCTGAAGTCCCCAAAAAGGCGAAAAGAAGAAAAAACTGTTGAGGTAAATATTCGGAAATACGAAATTTTACCAAAAGTTTTACAGTTTTTTTGGATTCTCAAATAACACTTATGTTCAAGTTTCATGATCATTTCTGTATTAGTTTTTGAGATACAGCGCTCAAAGCAGACAGTTATGTAGAGAAAAAAATGGTGATGTGGCCATCATGTTACTTTCTCCGACTTGATGGTATCATAGCCATTTATATTTACGTTTTCATTGTTTATTTTCAATTGCAATCATATTTTAAATGTACATCGAGCGTTGCGTAAACTCGGATGATACTGACGTTTAAAACGTCAAAATTGTGAAAGACGGAAAAATTATACTTCAAATTCAAAAACTCGGTTTACTCAAAAACTAACGAGATTTCGGAAAAAACTTATTCTTTACAAGTTGTTCATTTTGGCATTCTCTACAATTATTATTCATATAAATTTGCTGTAACTATTATCGTTTCATAATTAAATTCCAAAATTTAAAAAAAAATTAATAAATTTTTTTCTCGAATAGCAATGATTTTATGAAAAATATTTTCAATATAAAAAATATCACAAAAATATTTAAACAAACATTGAAGACAAGAAATAAATGAACATCTTTTACTTGAAAGCATTTTTCATAAAATCATTTTTATTCGAGAAAAAAATTTATTATTATTTTTTTAATTTTTGGTTTATAATTATAAAACGATAATAGTTACAGCAAATTTATGTTAACAATAATTGCAGAGAATACTAAAATGAACAACCTATGAAGAATACGTTTTTTTCGAAATCGCTTTAATTTTTGAGTTAAATGAGTTTTTGAATTTGAAGTATAATTTTTCCATCTTTCACAATTTTGACGTTTTAAACGTCAGTGACATCCGCTCGAAGTACATTTAAAATATGATTTCAATTGAAAATAAACCATGAAACCGTAAATAGAAATGGTTTCTAACATGATGGCCACATCACCATTTTTAATATTAAGTGTCGTGTGTTATTTCCTATGAAATTATTTGTTGAGTTGTATATTAAACGTTATCATTGCAAATGTTTAGTATGATTATGAGTATTTATTGTATCAAATTCATGGATTCTTGCTATTATTTCTATTTTCATTCATAAAAACCAAACAGATCAACTGCGTATCATTTTTTTTTTACTTTCATGGCAACCATTATTTTGGTGAAAATAAATAACAGTTTGATTACATACAGAAATTTTTATTCCTCAAGAAATTAATTTGCATGTTTTTTTTATAAAATGATCGGGAAAGATAATATTCCAATATAAAAAATTACATTGAAAATCCTATATTCCGTTTTGTTCCACTACGCCCTGTATACGGTCGTATAGAAACTGCTACGAATAATTTGTACTTAAATGATGAATTACGTTAACACTTGAAGCAAACAATTCTTCAGTCACATTTGAAGAATTCAATCGTGATAAATTACTACCAGTACAAAGAAGTTGTACTTGTATGCCTGGATAATGATTCGGCTATTATTATTTTCAAAATCTATACAAGAAATATGAAATAAAAGGGTTTATTGTAATAATAAATGTAATTGTGAATTATGAAGAAAAAAAGGTTATGAAAACTTGTCCTATTATGAACTAAATAGGTTTAGAATAGAAAATGGAGTATGAGATGAAAGTGATGTTTGAATTTTCCAGTCTGGAGTTATTATAAAAAGTGTACATATATTCCAGTTATTTGCTGCAAAATATTCAGAATATATGTGTATAGTTCTAATGGCAAATACTTATAGTAAAATAGTGGACCTTTTCTCTGCCATGATTGGGACGAAATTTTGGATCTATTCAAATTTTTAGATTTTGCCTGCAAGGCCCGGTATATTGACCTCCAACTAAACTGTCTGTTAGTCTTACTTGCATATTCACTCCACGGTAACCTTACTTACCTAGAGGATGACTTATTCGTATGGAATACCACGTCAAAAGAAATTTTGCTTGTGTCAGTTCCTGTAAGTCTTACAAATAAGTTTTATGAGCAAATAGTGTTCAAAATGGGATTCTAAACTTGAAAAAATACAAAAATACATTTTTGAAGAAAATATAAATTTAATCGTTTTTCGGCATTTCCAGCAGTTGTACGAACGATTTACGTCAAAAGAAATGTTTCTTGTCTCAGTTTCTGTAAGTCTCACAAATTATTTTTATGAACAAAAAATATTACTTGATTCAAGGTTATGAATACGTGTTCTGTAGTTCTATTTACATTTCAAATTAAAGATTTTGTAGATGATTTTGTAATAGAAGGACGAGACGTGGATCAGCATCTAGAGCAAGAGAGGCGTCTATATATTCCGGCCGCCATAAGTAAAAGAACACGAAGAATTCGTCGCTCAATTTTTATAAAAATTTCAGATAATACGTAAATAATCCGCACTGGCGGCCAGTATATAACATTATCAAAGTTGTTCAAATAAAATCCATTAAAAACAAACTGCTTTTTAAATGGGCAGCAAGAAATTTGACAAGTGTGGTATGATTTCTTGTCGCACAGGATTTTGAATCATTTTTTTTTTTTTGATATTTCGACATTTTGATACAACATTTCCATATATTTAATAGTTTATGTCATTATTTGTAATTGTGATTTACGAATTGATTATTTAATCCGCTTAAGGAATGTTCAGTGTCGTAGAAAGACGAGCAAGAACTTTTATTACGACCATTACGCGAATTTTAAACGTAAGTGAATTTTCGCGATGATTTGTAGCTTTCAATAACTAATTTCAAACGTCACGTTAAATCTTCCGGGGATTCGAAGAACGCGCCCGGAAAACCGTTGTCGGATGGATCCGCGCGCCCTAATAATAATAATGTAATTTTTCATGTAAATGCACGGAGCAAATGGTGTGCGGTGTTGTTATTGCTTCGAGGGGTGAGAGACGACGACACTCTCCTCTCCTCCCGCGGTCTGTCTGCACGACGCTGATGATTTTTAAAACGTCTCCGAAAAAATATGTTCGAATAACTGAATTAAAAAGGCGCACGTCTCGCAACTTTCAGCTGGGACTCCGCCCGCTGACAAATGACTAACTAACTCAGTTTACGTTTCGACTGTACGTTTACAAAGGATCTGCCACGTCTTAAGAGGGCAAGGGGAGCTTTTATGAGCCGGCAAGCGCTACAATGGGAAAAAATGTTTAAACCCCTATTTAGTATGCTATTGATGGTTTTATTAACATAGGTGCAATACGGATGGCATAATCCGTTTACAGATTACGCTATGTTAGGGTGGCAATTGCCTTATTTTTTTTAACCAATGCAATCGAATAATGTCGATGACGTTATCCAATGAAATTCTAATTACGTTGCGAATCAGACCTGAGTGCACGTTATTCATGGCAATCGCACCTAGGTGGGTGTTATTCATGGCAATCACCAGAGGGCTAGAGCGTGCATGGCACGTGGGCGGCGATTAGAGAGGCGACGAAACCGGCGAAGCCCGCGGAACGAAAGACAAAGCTGCGGATTTTGTTTCCCATGTAAATTATTTAGAAAAGGAAATATTAGAATTATAACTACGGGTTTTAAACACTTACGCCATTGTGCTGACCAATTTGTAAAACATGAGAACAGTGCAAAGTATGTGTCTCCAAAAATGGCGGGAGTTAAAAATCCGTTTAAATAAATGAAAATCATAGACAAAGAGCAACAACAACAATTTGAATTCGAGAAAAAACGATGGAGGGCTATTGTAGAAGGAATGTTTGTTGAATTTGGTTCTCGTTTATCACGTGGTGAAACATTTTTAATATTACTGGTTGTTGAAATTAGGCACTTGGTAGGTTTCACAAATTTTATACTTTTTATTCCGACTAGTTTCGATTGTTACATCATTATCTAGGAATCCTAGATAATGATGTAACAATCGAAACTAGTCGGAATAAAAAGTATAAAATTTGTGAAACCTACCAAGTGCCTAATTTCAACAACCAGTAGTAGAAGGAATGATTGCTATTGTGCACTTTTTAACAAGTCAATGTCTTGCTTTTAGACGAAGTAGTTCCAATCTCAATAGGAGAAATAATGATTTTTTTAAAGGCAGCAGAAATGCTAGCTAAATTTCACCCCTTATTGTCAGATCATTTAAATAAAATTGAAAGAAAAATCTAAAGAGAAGTCGAAGAAGAAATACTGCACTGCGTGCAGGGGAGGCTCGTTATGTAGAGCCAATGAGCCATGACACTACCAGCATATAAATATTTCTTTATATATTTTTTAAATACACCATTAATCAATTTAAAATACACCAAATTTTCTGAATTTCGGCCCTTTATAAACCAATCAAGTAACCGTCAGGATAGAAAAACAATTAGGGCGACATCTATCGCCGATATATTATAATTTCAGAACGTTGTAACATTTTCGACAATAGATGCCGATGTTTTTCTATTCTAACGGTTACTTGATTGGTTTATAAGGGCGGAGTCAAATTCTGTTTCTCCATCAACGACGATCGTACTGTCCTAATGTGAGACTAATGTAGGTCCAAATCGGTCCTCAGATATTATCGACGGTGAAATATAATCGAAATTACACAAATGATTATGTACAGAAATAAATTAATACACGATAACACTTTTAAATATAATTAGAGATAGGAAAAACTGCTACTTTTGAATCACGTTGCTACCTGCGATTGCTACTTTTTAATATCAGTGATTTTAAACCGTGATCACTGTTAGTAAACATCGTAACACCTTTTGAAATTGTGATTATTTCAAAATTAGTGAAGAAGCATTTCTAGACTGTGGAATGTATTTTGAGTAAAGTAAATGTTTGCAAATGTTTTTCTATGTCTCTGAAAAAGCTCATCTTCAAAATAACGATTTGCTCTGTTCTCGGGGAGTTGTTTTAAAATATAGACGAGAAGCATTTAAAGATTTTTGCAGAATCGTAAAATGGAATGAATTTTTAGTCATTTTGTAAAGTTTCAATTCTAATACTTGATAATCGTTTTTTTTTTTAAATTTGTGTTTTGCTTAATAATATTTATTATGCTAGATATTTACAGAAAATATTTACACTCGTCCAGACTTACAATATATTAGTGACAAAAATTAAAATGTGTAATTGAAGAAATCTTCAATGCTAAATGGGCAGCTGCCTAATAACATATTTTTGAGGTACACTTTGTATTTGCTGCTATTTAAGTTTCTTATTTCTGCGGGAAGACAGTTATAAAATTTCAATCCGTAATAGTTGACACCGCAACGGGTTTAGTCTTGTAAATGGGATCCGTAGATTATGACTAGATCTTGTTGTATGGTTGTGAATTTGACGTACTGATTCATATTTGTCTAGATTTTGTTTTACATACAGCTGATTTAGAAAGCGCATATTTAGAATGATGACTTGCTCTGTTCTCGAGGGATTATTTTTAAATGAAATAATTAACGTCGAATCGTCCAGTATATTTTGAAATTTGAGAGAATTTTTATATTTTTTTTTTTAGTTCGTGAAATTTGTAATTTGAAAATTGTTATAGTGCTGGTTCCGTGGTATTATTTCAAAACTTATAATAAAGGAATGTCTAGTTGTTCGCACCGAATATTAAACTTAAATGAATTTTGAGTAGGTTGGGAAGTTCAGCATTTGTTTTTATTTTTATTTTTTCAGTTCATGAAAATAGTCATTTGAACACGATAGTAGAGAAAAATGGAGTATAAAGTAATTAATAAAGCGTTTTAGATTTACAAAATACGTTTCGCATTATTTTTAAACTTTCATTTCTTCACATTTCTTTAACCATACAGAATTTTAGGTTAGAATATTTTACGTGGTGAGTGGGCCATATCTTGCTGCCCACGCACCTAGTTTTTCACCAATGAATAAATTAATCAAAAGATAATAAAATGTTGATTTTGATCATTCGATTTCAAGTCGAAATAAAAAAAATGAGAAAAGGTTATTAAAATACCTATAAAATCTTGATTATGATCATTCATAAGCAGAATAGTGCCAAATTTACGATTTTCAAAAAATTTCTCTACAAACGATTAAACGATTAGAAAATCAAGATTTTCAAGTCTAGTCGTTATATGTTTTAAAAATCGAATCCTCAATGTTTGGTTCTTTAAAACGTATAGCGACCAAATGTGTTAAACACTGCAAATCTTGTTTTTTTACCTTTTTTTCTTGTTTTAGAGAATTTTTTTGATCATTGAAACGTCAAAATCGAGACATTTGTGTGTTAAATTTTTGCAAAAGGTGTTTGTCCATTTTTAAAAATAACACTTCCAAATATGTTGGACAATTTTAGTAATGCAAGCTTTAAAATGTGAAAAAAATCATTCAAGAAAAATATAAATGATTTTTATATTATTTTTTTTGTTATTAGATAGTTTTTGCCGGTGATTTTTTCGAAGTTTATAACTTGCAAACACGTTGGATGATCTCCATTGATTGAAAACTAAAATATCTACAAAAAATTGTTAAGAAATGTGTAAAAAAATGTTCAAAAACAAGGTCCAAGTCCAGAAGTTTAGAAACGTATATTAAGTAACTTTTTAAAGATTTATAATACCCAAACGTGTCAGATGATCTCGATTATTTGAAAACCAAAATGTGCCAAAATTTACGGGCTTTGAAAAATGGTTAAGAAAATTTTCTATAAAATTGGTGAAAATTGTAAAAAAATTAGGATCACAGTTTGGGTATCAATTAAAATTTTACGTAGCAATCACGTTTTCTTAAAAAAAATGATGGGGGGAGGGTATATTGTATAAGTGGCTCTACCATCAACATGTTCCGGTGGCACTGTGTCAACTTGAATGTAAATAATCAAAATTTCAAACCTAGCTGGATACACACATCTATTATCTTAACATTCGACAATTTCCTTGACTGAGTAGAGAAATCTACAGACAATAAGAAACCATAAACTAGCGACAATTATAACAATATCATTGATAAACATTGAAATATTGTTTCCCCGTGCGACAACCAAGCACCAGTTTCAATCTTATTAGATCTCATCAGGTCAATATAGACGCTGACAGAGAAACGGTTTTTTACTATGAAATTGCAACCCCAAGTATTCGTAATATACAGTACGTTTTTTTTATCGTGGGCCATAGGATTTTACATGTTCAAAATTATACTTTGTTTTAATGCATATTTCAACATATAATTTTAAAGCAAATTTTAGTTAGTAATAAATCAATTACTTTTCCACATGATGCGCTTAATTAGATTACCTTAAACATGTTTTATTCCATTAAAAAATGAAATTAATTCACTAATTAATCTGAAATTTCAGAAATTCAAGGTACTTTGATTATGTTTGCTCAGTTATTTATTTGAAATAATTTCATTTTTTAATGGAATAAAACATGTTTAAGTTAATCTAATTAAGCGCATCATGTGGAAAAGTAATTGATTTATTACTAACTAAAATTTGCTTTAAAATTATATGTTGAAATATGCATTAAAACAAGGTATAATTTTTAGCATATAATATCCTATGGCCCACGATAAAAAAAATACCCTGTATAGATACACCATTAGGGCGACTTCTATTGTCGTAACGTTGCGCAATTTATTTAATTGAAACAATATTTAAAAAAATCGTAAATACAAAACATCGCGAATATTTCGTTTTGTAGCAAAAAATTACGAATTATATGTAATTGAAATTATACATAAGTTACTTTTTGGTGTCTTATTACTAAAATAGTAAACACGCAACCCCCAAGGTATGCAATTGAGGGGGCGGCCAACTTCAAAACAAGAAACATTACTGTTTTTAAAGAATATTTTCACAGATCAAATTTTGCTAGAAATAATGCATTGTGCAGAATGTTCAGACTATGCAATCTGGTTTGTGTTTCCCCTAATTTTTTCCTGTACGATACATCTTACAATAAATTTAAACGCCATCTAAAATATATTGATGTATCACCATATGTTGTTCGAGACATTTGTGTGTTAAATTTTTGCAAAAAGTGTTTGTCCATTTTTTTAAATAGCACTTCCAAATATGTTGGACAATTTTAGTAATGCTAGCTTTAAAATGTAAAAAAATCATTCAAGAAAAATATAAATGATTTTTATATAATGTTTTTATTAATTATTGATCTGTATAATTTATATAATGGTAATTCTACTTTTGTAATATATCGTTATTGTTATGTAATAGTTATATTGTGCAATATTTTATTTTGATTTCTTTATTTTAAATTTTTCTTGTAAAAAGGTTCGTCCGTAAATAAACAAATAAATAAATAAATAAACTCAACATTTGCACGCGGGCAGCCAAGGGTACAGGATCGGCCCTGGCAATCGCTCGCCTAGCAACGCGTTACATTTAGTTTAGTTTAGTTTATTTATCTTTGTTGGCATTGTTTACAAAATAAGTATAAAATAATTTGCAAATACATATAAATTCATATACAAACAATTTCGCAAGCCTAACAGGCGGAGTTCACTCTTCAGAATGGCCTTCCACTCGGACCCAATCTTCATTGGCAGTGACTTGATAATTTGTCCCAGCTTCATGTACCATATTTAGGTATTTTTTTGCCTTTATGGCGTTTTCTTTATATCGAAATTTACTATTCGGTTATGATGTTTTCATTTTGCAGTTATAATTTTTGACCAGTGACGGCTCGTCAGGGGCGGCAGGGTCGGCCGGGCCGTACCGTTAAATTCAATTAAAACAAATATTATAAATGTTTATTTTCTGAGAAAATAAATATTGCGAATTTTTTATAATAAATACATAATATGCTTATAGCTAGTAATATTAATAAGCACTCAGTATAAGGCCGATAAATGCGGATGTTTATTTTCATTTAATATATGTCTACTACGTAAGTTCGTATCCGCAAAATCGGCCAGTCGTTGATTTTCAGAGTATTAAGATTAATGCAAGCGCTACGTCCGCACGAGTGTCAGTGCAGATTCTGTGGTCTCATTTCGCCTGCAGCGTGAACGTACGTCCACAAATGGTTTACTCCAGTACGGCAAATTCACCGGTGCCGTACTCCGTACGCAATACTCCGATGACTCGATGCACACTTTAATTCGCTTGCGTTACAGGTCACAGATATTTATTTTAGAACTTGTAAATTTATTCATTAACGTATTTCTGATTATTTTCATATTGTTCGATTTAAAAGTAATATATGTACTTACTTTAATACAAATTGGTCATTAAGGCCAACAATTGACCGGTATTAGAAAACACATTATTCCTTAAAAAAATATTTCAGAAATCAGAATATATTTCGCATTTTTTTAATATAAGTAAATATCATAAACAATAGATGTAATTTAAAATGCAAACAATAATTAAATGGTGACCTAATTGTAATTTACAAAATAATTGCCATTCTAGGTAAATTTAAGGTAGTTTATGTGAAATATATCAGTGTATAATTAACCGTATTATGTATATAACATGTTTAAAGATGTGATTGCTACTCCGACAACATTCTCTCACTGTTAAAAGTCGGGCGAAATTATTTAATGTGTATCGTTCTAACGGATGAGTATGGGTACGGCTGGCCGTTTATCCACAGTGCGCGTGTGCCAGCATAGAAATGATCAGATGACAGAATCACTTTGTCTTTTCCTTGGTCCCGTCCACATGGTGCTCGTGTATGCGATTATTAATTATTGTATTATTTGTTGAAACTACGATGGCTAGTGTAAGGGATATTGTAAGTACTAACGCTGATTTGGTTCATTATTTTTTACACAATAAAATTAAACGATTGTCGTACGATGATAAAGTTTTCATTAAAAATGTGCCAGTTCCACACCCGTTGTTGACTAATCTCGTTCAAAGAAAACAAGATCACAATCGCACTTTTTCTGCAACACTCTACACAAAGTTTATTTGGCTAACTGGTAGTGAGATTTGTAACAAATTATTTTGTTGGTATCGTTTGTTGTTTTGTGAAAGCAAAAACCCTTTTAATTCATGCGGTTACGACAATTTAAAAGAAGTTTATCGCACTTTAGCGAAACATCTTCATCTTCAAAAGATCATACGTATTCTGCCTTAAAATATAAATTATTCGCGAAACATAATATTGTAAATGCACTCGATACCGCTAGACGAGAACTTATAAATAAACATAATGAAAACGTTCGGGAAAATCGGAAAATGGTCAAACATTTAATAAACATGGTCATTTATTTATCATATCAACTCAAGAACTTGCATTCCGAGGTAACGACGAAACAACAAATTCAGACAATCAAGGGAATTTCAAAGAATTAGCTCATTTTGAATCTAGTTTGGATGAAAATTTTAACTCATTGATCCATCCATATTTTAAGTGTTTACCGGACTGTCAAAAATGATTCAAAACGATTTTGATTTTGATTCCATAACTACGGTTTTAAAGCAGAATATTTACGACGAAATTAATAGAGCTTCTTGTTTTTCATGGGAAATAGACGAGAGTACAGATATACGCTGTTTTTCTCAGATGTCAGTGATTTTTCGTTACGTTTGTGAGGGGAAAGTAATAGAACGATTTTTGGGTTTCTTCAACCTTAGTGAAGGTCGAACTGCAAACGATATTTTTAATGTACTCCAACAAAACTTCAATCATTTCAATATCGAACAAAAATTAATCGGCCAAACGTATGATGGTGCTGCTGTAATGGCGGGAGAACTAAATGGATTGCAGCAAAAAGTTAAGGCAATTGCTCCTCAAGCACTGTTACGCGCACAAAATAAATTTAGTTTTACAAGATTCATGTAAAAAAATTAAAGAATGTAGGATATTTTTCTCAAATCTCTCGGGCTTTTCATATTTTTTCACAAAATCTACTAAACGCACTAATCTTCTGGATACAATTTGTCAAAAAAGAGTTCCGAGTAACTCAGAAACCCGCTGCATTGTGAACACTATATATAATAATAGAATTAATTTGATTGAAGTTTTCGATCATATCATCGCAGATTTGGATCAATGGGATGATATTTCAATACGAGAATCGACCGGGTTAAAAAGAATATTAACCGATTTTGATTTCCTGTTTCTTTTATATACTTTTCAGTTAATTTTTACACATACGGTTCCTATTTTTTCTATAATTCAACATAAATTATCTGACATCACGTATTGTAACGAAAGAATTATATCACTTTTATCCACATTAAAAAAATTCCGAAATGACAATTATTTTCTTAAATTATATTCTGATGTTAATCAAATTTTAGATGTTCAGCCTCCATGCGCTAAACGACGTAAAACGCACAGTAATAATGATGATTCGATATCTACGAAACGAATCTTTTTTGAAATTTTAGATATGTTTATAAATCAAATTGAAATACGTTTTAAAGATATTTTCTTACTTAACTTTCTGGAATTAACCAATCAAAATAAATTCGACATATTTAATAAAAAATTTCCAGAAAAACAATTTCAATCTTTGATTAATAACTACAAAACATTTTTTAATAATGAACAATTAAAAAGAGAATTGCAAGTTTTGTATGCTGACAAATTTATTTTCGGTAATTCCCCAACAGTAGGTGATATGACAGAATTTATTTATAATAATGATATTATTACAGACGTTCCGGAATTATATAAATTATTTTGTTTAATATTGTCTCTCCCAACAACATCTGCATCGATAAAAAAAAGCTTTTCAGCATTGAAAAGAATAAAATCCTACAGTAGGAATACAATATCCCAATCGCGCTTAAGTAATGTATCTATTTTAGCAATAGAAAGAGGGTTGGTTAAAAGTTTAGTTAAGAATGATAGTTTTTATAATAAAATTATTGACGATTTCGCTACAAAAAAATCCCGGCGAATCGATTTAATATTTAAAAATGATTGAAATAATTCCAATATAATATATTTAATTTTTTCACATACACGGACACCACTGTTGTTTCCTGGCAAAATCCCTTTAGTTTTGAGAGTTTATATTTATTTTCCTGACATTAAAAAGAATTGACTTTTTTTTGTTGAGTGATTTGTTTTATTTTATATTTTATTTATTTATTTATTTTTTAAGAGCAAATATTTTATTTTTCATTTCTGCCATTTTTATATTCTCTTCAAAATTCGGTTTTAGTTTTATTGATTTTAGTTTTCGTGTTGAGAGTTTATTTAATTTAATATTTTATAGGTAAATATTTATTTATTCCTGACGCCTATCTTTGAAGTTATTCACATTTGTAAGAGTGTTATTCTTTTTTTTATATCCGCCACCTCAAACGTACTTCACTTCTGTCAAATCCAACTCCCATTCCATATCCTGACAAGAGTGCTGTAGACCTTCCCGTGGTCTTGTCGGACGATTTAATTTTTTGGTACGCTTACTCTCCTACAGTTAGGTTTTACTTACATTTGCTTAATTATGTCGCGTTAGCAATATGTTTTTTTACTATATACTGCACAAACAACCATATTGTTACATATAGCAAATGATTGATTAATATTTACCATTGTAAATAATACGCTTCTACGAAGATACAGTATATAAATGATACTTAATAACTACCAAAAAATTAAGTTGACTAACTGCAGCTTGCCTACATTCGGCCGACCCACTTCCGTAGGTCACGAGCCGTCACTGTTTTTGACGTCGAGTACTTTTGCTATTAAAATGTTTGACTGTGATGTTAGGATAGTTGAAGCTCAATTATAAAAAGCACTCCAATAAAAATTTCTGATAGATTTTATTAGTACAGTTTCAACTCCTTTGAGAATTTACATGTTTCAGCAATCCTATTTATTGTATTTATTATTTTTTATATTGTGAAATAATCCGTTCGTTTAAGATTCACGGAAACGTGCCCAACCCGTCTGCATTCGCAATGTACATGTGCGGTTTTCCGATGCGAGAAAATGAGGACTGACACCAGATTATTCAGTGTGATCCGCGCGCGGTGCGGAACTATCGCGCGTCACACAAATCATGGCGCGCTAAGCCTGGGGTTCGAACCCCGGACTAAATCTCCCTGACACTTGACAAATACTGACATCGTACTGTTTGCCGCTTGTACCGTTTAATTTTGATTTGTGGCGCGGACTTAAACTGTCGCCGTATATTAATTAACATCGGGAAAATGTGAAATGTGCGACGACAAGAACTTACCTCTCTAGGTGCTTGACGATGTCCTCGTACGCCGCCCGGCAGTTTTCCCATATGCCGGACCTGAAACAACGAAAAAAAAGGATGTATTTTAATGACCGGTGTGTTATCGACTCAAATTGGATTGCACACAGTCGTTAACTTGTACAGTTAGAGGCCAACTAAATACACGGCTAAGCCGCTTATGGAATTGCCGAAGTCCCACACGTTCGCCGCTGTTTCAACTCGCAGCAGAAGTTCAGGAGGGTTAAATGTCAACTTGAAGGTGATCTCACCACTGACACCGATAAATGGGCGTTTTTTTTTTCTATGTAACTATTACAAATTTGAACTGTTTATGATTGAATGTTCAATGTTGGCGGCGTTTACTTCGTGGTACATCTTGATTGTAGATTGGAATAATACACAAATTAGAAACAACTTTACTTGTTGCAGAAAGCATTTTCTTGTATTTATGGAATAATACACTTTAACTTTAATTAATATAGTGGTATAAAAAAGTTAAAGTGTTTGTTTAGGATTGATAGGTTTAAACACGGCCAGAATGTTAATCTAGCGGGACAAAATTCGATTTTTGTAAGTCAAAAAAAAAATCATTAGTGTTGATAACTTTATAGTAGACATCCTAATTAAGGGTAAAAATACATTTTTCAACAAAACAATCGCATATAAACATTAAATCGGTAAGCAATAAGCACAAATATAACATTTAATTTCAACGAAATACGTCTATGCGCGCTTGGTTTAATTTTTTAATAATTTCATGTTGCAAGTTAATAATGGAGCGGTTTAATAATTTACTTACTTTAAGAAATACCTCAGTTACAAATAAGTGTATTAAATAAAACCATTTAGTTATTAGTTCACATAATAAAAAATTTAAATGTCAAGTAAGTATGAAATTTTAATCGATTTGATGATATATTAGGGCATTCCTAAAAATTACTCAATTTTACCCTTATTCGACTATGATGAAAATGTAGTGCATATATATCTCTGTCGTATAAAAAAAAATTCGTTTGCCTTTATGCGCCTTTGTGACTTCTGTGACGTGTTTTATACGCACGCGCACGCCACGCAGCCATCAGTATTTCGTGGATATTGCGTGCGAATCGATGAAAATTTTCCGTTAGTACTGATTTTGCATTTTCTATCGCAAATATCTTCAAGTCGTATATTCTCTCTCGTGAAAAAAATCATACTCGACAAAGTATTTGCCGAGACAACATTCTCGCATTTCTGTTCTGGCATCGAATGGAAAACACGGGTACCATGAACAGTGGCGGCTCGTGGAATATGTTGATGGTAGAGCCACTTCCTCAATACCCCCTCCTTTTTTCAAGAAACAAAGTACCATTTATCTTCCTAGATCAAAGTAAGTGTTTTCAGAATTAATTAAAAATTCTTGCCGTGCATGAAACCACAGGTAGTGCCATGGCTCCTTGGCTCTATATAACGAGCCGCCCCTGACTGCGATTACTATTTGAAATACATTGTATAAACTAATCAATAATAAAGCTTACAATAAACTCCCATCAATTGTTTTTTTTTTCTGTTTTTTAGAGGATAATTCTTGAATGGATGACTAGATTTCGAAAAAATTTCAGGTTTGGTGTGGATAAGATACAAAAATTAAATTCGCCCTTCAGTTGTTTTCAATTGTTTGTTTTTCTCGGATAACCCTTGAACCAGCGGCGGCTCGTTGATGTTCAGCGAGGAGGCAACGGAAGGAAATTTGACCAAAACAGCAGCAAAATATTTGCTTCCTATTAAGAGTAAGTAGTACAGGACGATCGGCATCTCTGTCGTAGCCTCCTCTATAAAGATCCACGAGCCGCCGCTGCCTTGAACGTATAATGAATGAAGTCTAATATTGTATAAGTTTAGATCGGATAAAAAAACCTAAATTAGACATTTCATTGTTTGATGCAAAAAATCCAAAATTCCCACAAATATTTAAAAATTAAATTCCCTAACATAAATCCCGAAGACTATATTTTTCAGATAAAGATCAAAGTAAATTAATTTTATCTAAAAATAAACCCCATTTTTAAATTAAAACCTACGAAAACAAAAAATATAAAATTAAATAAATAACCTGAAATGAATACAAAACCCTTAAAAATGAAGGTCAAAAAAATCAAAAATGTATGTGGCAAAATCTAAAATAAAGGACAAAAATCAAAAACTTTGGCTCCCAAAAAAATAATCCGCAAAAAATAAATAATTCAGGTTAAAAAATATATATCTTTTTTTCGCACTTACAAATTGTATTTTCTTTGTAAAAAGGGGTTTCCCGTATATATTTTAAATAAATAAATAAATAAATAAATAAATAAAATAAAGGACAAAAAATTGACCAAAACGAAAAACCGAAAATACGGAAATATCGAAAATTTCAACAAACCAATTCAAAACGTGGGCCAAAATAAAGAATTATTGATTTATATGCGAGATTCTTTTTTCGGTATTTTCGAGTTTTGTTTGTTGAAATTTTCGATTTTTAGTCTGCATTTTTCATCTCAGGCCTGAGTTTTCGATATTTTGCCTAAATTTAGGACAAAAGGTCAAAAACCTGATCGAAAAATAAAAATCCAGACCAAAAAAATTGAAAATACAAGCAAAAGAAAAGTGATTTGCCACTTTCAGCCGCCAAAAATAAGTTTCAGACCAGAACAGCGGCGGCTCGTTGATGTTCGGCGGTTACGCAACAGAAGAAAATTTGACCAAAAAAGGAACGGAATATTTGCTTCCTCTATTAGAGTAAGTAGTGCAGCGCAACCGACATCTTTGTCTTTGCCTCCCCTACGTAAATAAATCCACGAGCCGCCGCTGGACCAGAAGTTCGAAAATAATAGCCAAAAAATAAAATAAAAATACGAAATTAAATCAACAATCCAAGTTAAAAAATGTAAAATACAGGTTAAAAAAGTAGATCAAAAATGTAAAATATACGATGAAAAATTTTGACCAAAAATCTAAAATTCTGGCCTAAAAATAAAAATGGTGGACCAAGAAAAGAAAAATTTTAACAAACAAATAAAAGAAAATTATAAATAAAATACTTTCTTTGTTAATATCACACGATTTAACAAAGAAAGTGTTTTATTTATAACTAAAAATTTATCACGAAGTAAACGCCTCCAATGTCAATCAATTAAACGAAAATTAATAAAAATTTAAGGGAAAAGATAAAAAAAAATAAAAATCAACAATGTTGGCCAAAAATTTGAAAACATCGAAACTCGGGCATAAAGATAATAAATGTGGACTAAACGAAAAATGCGGACGAAAAAATCAAACATTTTAAAAATAAAATCGAAAAGTTAGGTCAAAATAAAGAAAAATTTAGGTCAAAAGATTAAAAAAAAAATAATAAAAATCTGTCATGCCGGTCAGAAAGTCGGAAAATTTAGACAGTACATGAAAACTTGGGCGTAAAGATAATAAATGCAGACTAAAAAAATTGAAAATTTCAACAAATAAAACTCGAGAATACCGGAAAAAATAAAATGGTGATGTGGGCATCATGTTACTTTCTCCGACTTTATATTTATGTGTTCATGGGTTTATTTTCAATTCAAATCATATTTTAAATGTACATCGAGCGTTGCGTAAACTCGGATGAAACTGACGTTTAAAACGTCAAAATCATGAAAGATGGAAAAATTATACTTCAAATTAAAAAACTAGGTTTACTCAAAAACTAACGAGATTTCGAAAAAAACTTATTCTTTAGAAGTTGTTCATTTTGGTATTCTCTACAATTATTATTCAAATAAATTTGCTGTAACTATTATCGTTATATAATTATAAACCAAAAATTTAAAAAATATTAATAAATTTTTTTTTCGAATAGCAATGATTTTATGAAAAATATTTTCAAGCAAAAGATGTTCATTTCTTTGTCGTCTTTAAAGTTTGTTTAAATGTTTTTGTGATATTTTTCATATATAAGAAAATATTGGCAAAAAACAAAAAACAGTTAAGGTAAACACCCACTTCTGGTGTACGAAATTTTACCAAAAGCTTTTCAGTTCTTCAGATTATCAAATAAGACGTATGTTCAAAGTTTCGTATCAATCGCTCTATTAGTTTTTGAGATACAGCGCACACAGACAGACACACACACACACACACAGACACAAATTTTTTTTTTCCAGAAATTGTTGAAATGGCATCTAGGGACCCCAAAACGGATATTTCCGTAAAAAAAATTTTTGGAAAAAAAATTACGATCACAATACTTTTTCGTACTTCGTAACGGAGAAAGTAAAAAAAATCTCGCACATAAATCAATAATTCATTTTTTTTTTTTTTTCATAAATTAGATTCAAGACAGGGCAGAAAGACCGATGGTCGATAGCCCAGACGGACATACTAACACTTAAATGTTTCTCTTTTTAATATCTGTAAATATCCAATGTTTTGTCTGAATAAAGATGTTCGCTCTCTCTCAATAATTCAGATTATAGATATTTTAACCTAAATCAATTCAAAAATTTGGAACTGGAATCAAAAATTTGGCCCGTAAAATCAAAAATGCGGACCAAAAAATCGAAAATTTTAAGAATTAATTCGAAAATTTAGGTCAAAATAAAGAATGGTTGGGGCAGAAGATCAAACAATTAAAATACACGTTAAAAATCTAAAAATTAAAAATTCGGCGGGAAAAATAAAAAAATGCGGACCAAAACGTAGAAAATTTTAACAATGAAATCGAAAATTTAGGTCAAAATAAAGAATATTTAGGCCAAACGATCAAAAATTTACCTCCAAAAAATACAGGCTTAATAATAAAATATGCAGAATTTTTTAGTAAGAAAATTGTAAATTAGTCTCAAAAATCACTATATTGCTCAAAATAATTTTCTAATTTTTTTAATTGCAAAATATTTTTGAGTTTGAAACTACAGGTAGTGCTATGGCTCCGTGGCTCTATATAACGAGCCGCCCCTGACCATGAATGAGCTGGCATATATGAATATATTTGACAAATTGAGAAATGAAGAATCATTGAAACCAATTTCGGCGAAATCGCGAAGTTGCATTAAAATCTAAATATTTAATCAAATCAAATGGAATAATTTATTTCATGATGAATATAAACATTCACGTGAAAGATATCAATACAATCCTAAATGTATAAATAAACTTAAAATCTAAACACATTAAAATAACATCAGTTACAAGTACTTTAAAATTTAAAGTTTAATTTAAAAATATTATTGGCCATATTGGATCCGCCATTTAGAATTTAGAATTTTTTATTCCAAACTTGGATTCAGAGATTTCAAAAACTGAACGTTATTAATTTTGAATGAAAACTGAATATTTTTTACAAAAAAAATCCGCCATATTGGATCCGCCATTTTGAATTTTGAAATTTTTATTGAAAGTTTGGATTCAGAGGTATTAATTTTCATTAAAAACCGAACATTTTTACAAAAAAAATCCGCCATATTGGATCCGCCATTTTGAATTTAATAAATTTGATTACAGATTCGGACTCAGCGACCTCAAAAATAATACTAATCTACAAATTCGTCTTTAAAAGTGAAAGGATTAAGACGTTATTAATTTTGGCCCGCTAAATTAGCATTCTGGCCCACTACACTGTGCGGCGTGTTAAACGAGAACCAAATTCAACAAATAAACTAACTGTACTAGATGTATGATACAGTAGCTTGAATTTAAAGTGCGAGTTGCATGAATTTTGTAAGTGTGTATGTAATTTTAAGATCGCAGAACGAACCAGTGCCAGCGCACACTAATCCCGTCGAGGCATGGCGAGCACTCGTCTACTTGTTTACACCGTTGTTCAAGTCATCATTATCATTTCAACGCTCTTTCGTAATTAAAATGCAAATCCGGGCCTCTGGATGCGTGTACACGTCACGAAGCGCCATGATTAATTCTCCAGGTATACCCCGGTATGTATATACTGGTCCGGTCCGCAATCGACCAAGCCAGACAAGACCGGACAGATAATCCGAAACTGTATCAACATACAGATTGTCTTAAGTGCGAATAATGATAACAAACGTGAACTGTGAAATTACCAAAAAAAAAACTACAGTCTCAAGATTTGCATTTATCGGTGATTGTCTGTTTGAAAAGTGCACGTAAACTGTGAAATAAAAAAAAATATATATCGACACACTTTTCAGTCTCAAGTATTTGCACCTATAGGTGGTGGTGTGTTTGAAAAATGCACACCCCGTTTCCTCCTTCACGGCGCGCGTAATCCCGGTTAACTCCCTCGGAGATTTAGTCCAGAGGAGTTCAAAGATTGTGACTGAAATTTCAAAGTTGAGCGAAGAGTGTGCAATATTTAATGCTGCCTCTCTAGGATTACGTATGTATATGTAAAATGCAGCGCGCGGGTTTAACTTTGAGTGTGCGCCAACTGCTCTGTGTGTACATAGATGATAGATGGATTACACACCTAGATTTTTTTCGTGTTTTACCAGAATGTCTGCAAGAATGTTTTAAAACAGTTTTAACCCTTTGCACTCGTATTAATGTTTGACTTGACATTTTTTTGCAAAAATTTGGATTTGAATGAAATCAATTTGTATTTCTGTTAAGTTTAAACTTTACTCTGTGGAAACACTAATTGATGTCGCTTTTGGTCCTCCATTATTCGCAAATTGTGTCTTGAAATGCTCTTGGGCAGAGTGTTGAAAGTATCTACCAAGAAATTGATTATTAAAAAGTTATGAATTTTTGAAGCAATCATTGCACGTTAAAGCGATCATGAATTTGAAAAATTCGAAAAAAAATATTTTAACTGGTGATACATGTTTTTATAAATAACAGTACACTTCTTACATTGTTTAGCTTTAATAATTTTGTTATTTAGTTCAAATGCGTTAATTATTGAAAAAGTTATAATTTTTAAATTTCACAGGGATGTATTAATTGTCCGTTAAAGTGAGCTTGAAGTTCAAAAATAAAACAAAAATATGTAAACTGGTAATACATTTTATTAATAATACCAGTTAAATTCTTACATTCAGTTCAAATACACTAATTAACAAGAAAAATGAATTTTTGAAGTTGATGCGGACGTAACCCAACTAAGATTTTCAAAAATTGCAAAAAAATATTTAGACAAGTGATACATTTTTTTTATTAACAACAGCCAACTTCTCGCACTCTTTCGCTTTACAAATATTCTTATTTCGTTAAAATTCGTTAATTAATAAAAAAGATATGAATTTTTGAAGTTGATCCGGACGCAACCCGACCAGGATTTTCAAAAATTGCAAAAAAATATTTATACTGGTGTTGCATTTTTTATTAACAACAGCCAACTTCTCGCACTCTTTCGCTTTAAAAATATTCTTATTTCGTTAAAATTCGTTAATTAATAAAAAAGATATGAATTTTTGAAGTTGATGCGGACGCAACCCGACTAGGATTTTCAAAAATTGCAAAAAAATATTTAGACAAGTGATACATTTTTTTATTAACAACAGCCAACTTCTCGCACTCGTTCGCTTTAAAAATATTCTTATTTCGTTAAAATTCGTTAATTAATAAAAAAGATATGAATTTTTGAAGTTGATGCGGACGCAACCCGACCAGGATTTTCAAAAATTGCAAAAAAATATTTAGACAAGTGATACATTTTTTTAGATGAAATATTTGTTACGTGGTGCCCCTTTAGGCGAAAGGTATCTTTGGTGAAAATTTCAGCCGAATCCGTGTCATGCGATTTTCACTCAAATTTCCGATGGTTTGGTGCCGTGACAATAAAAAAATTCATAACTCGCCAACTATTAGAAAAATAAAAAAATAATGAGAATAACTGTTGTAAAGGGGTCTTTTGCGGAGTGGATAAAATGGTTTTAAATTGTCGAGGATGTACAGGAAAGGTTTTGAGAAATCAAATTTCAGATCGGAGAAAAAAAATGTTGTGCCCCGCTGCTCAATTTCGCTTCTCCCTACCGTATACATCGTCATTAAACTAAAAATCGGATCGAAAAACTTTATTGGGATCTTTGATACGGATTACATCGACGACTGATTTGCCGTCGTCAGATTTTTAATTTTCGAAAAAAAAAACGCAAAATTCTTGGAAAAATTCCCGGAAAACAATCGAAAATTGGATGTAGATCGTGAACGGTGCGCCCCACGAAAAATATGGCTTCTACCTTTTCGACGCAAAATAAAATTCCAAATGACATGCCGTTTAAATTTTTCACGTGGGATTAAAAATGGCCGCTCTAGAATTTTTTAATTGAAGTTAGGGGTGGTTTTCTCTGAATAAATCTTCAAGGGTTGGAGATATCAAAAATTCGTAGGAGACATAAACTATAGAGGAACCTTCGTTCTATAAAATTCTATAAAAATTAAAGTCGCTTCTGTAAAGGGGGCGTGGCCCCGCTCGCTGAAGCACGAAAAAAGCGACCTCTGCAGAGAAAGGGTTGCAGTTCGCGAACGGAGAGGAGCACTTCCAACACAGAAGTGGCCGTTGTGCCCCCATGTGTTTGGGATTTTTTGAGCCGTATCCGAACGTTCCAACTCGAAAACCCAAAAAGCCTTAGCATTTGGCGTAAACCTCTGCATCGCTAAACAACGATTTTCAAAAATTCACCCCCGAGTCTAGGGGTTAGTTGAAAAATTGCGGTTTTCACGGAACCCCAGAGGACGTTTTCGGCTTTCAGGAAAAAAATTGATATTGCAAAAAAAAAAATTTTGTGGAGTTGGCAACACTTTTTTTGAGGGATTGAAATTTTAATAGTATTTGTCTTGAATTATTTTTGATTTTTCATAAAAATTTCAAATCGATATCTATAAGGGTTTAGAAAATATTTGAAAAAAAAAACGTGATTTTGGCGTATTAATAATTTTGCGATTCTTACCTTGCGATCGCTTCCATGGTGGGCATTCCTTGATTTTTGATGACCGATCCGTCCGGCCGGCCCAGATTGTGTGGCATGGCCGGCGACAGGAGGGCAGAGTGGGCGGCCGCTGGATGTGGTAACTGCATGAACTGCATGTGACCCAAATGCGGAGGGTGATTATATCCGTTCGCCAGAAGGGGAGACTTTTCCATCCGCGACATATCTGTAACAAACACGAATACCATTCAGTTAAATTATAGATAAACAGACGGCTCTATAGACACGAAACAGAGACGCGCACGTTGTTAATCTAGTCAAATGCAGATAAACATACACACACACATAGTGAGAGGAAGACGGAAAATAAAATGACATGGGTTTGATTGATGAGGTAGTGGTCCTAATCACTCTGTATCTTTAACGGTCTTTCTCTGCGCCAGCGGTCTTCAAAGTGGGGTTGAATGCTAATTCGTAAATTTATCAGGATCAATATTTTTATTAGGATAAATAATGCCTGAAAACTGTAGAATGAGTGAATCGCGTATTAATCAATTTTCTCCGCAGCGAGAACGATTTCCATAAATATCACATGTATAAGCACATTTTCCTCGGAAGACTAATTGCGTATTCTCACATTTCATATACCTAGGTATATTAATAGGAGGCATGCGATGTGCGTATGTATACCCCATGAATAATTACACTTATACGTCTGCACCTACACTGGTTCGCAGCAATTATGAGTATTTCTTACAAAATATTAATGCTCACGCTCATAATCGTGCAGCGAGATCAGAGAGCAGGAAATGCACGGCCCGACTCTCGTAATCTCTCGCTCAGATCTCCGGATATAGACGATTAATAACAATAAAAAAAAAAAAAATTAAAAAAAAATGCACATCGGACAGATGAAGAACGAGAACCAGTTTCTGCAACGCGAATGTGTTTAATGGAATTGGGGCAGCGGCGTGATAAAGTTGCGAGCGTTTTGTTTACAATTGGGCGGGGTGGCGATAAACAACAACATATATTGGAACAATAATTCGTGTATAATTAAGCTTGCGGTAATTATTTCTGTTAATGAGGGTGGTGTGGGAACGAGCGGACCCCCCAGGGGGGCGCGACCCCCGCCGCGCTCCAAATCGCCTCTCACAAATACACATAAATATCGACCGTGACTAATGAGCTGCCTATGTATATTTGTTTTTACACTTATCGCTTTTCATTTGTTAATTTCCGTAATTTGCCATGTTGCGGGCGTTAATAAGTCGATTTGTATGTGGATGTGTAAAGCGGCGGTTAACTTTTTTTTCTCTCTCTCTCTCGTGTCCAGTCTTCCCCATCAAAATCACGCTCGCCCAGAAAATTATGTTATAACTATTATTTTAACAGGAATTTGCCATTCATTACTTAGTAGAGCCATCTTAAAATGCCGCGACATCTAGGAGTAAAGTTTGCGCAGAGTGAGAGAACGCGATGACGAATAAACGCGCGGCCGGATAACCGAATTGAAGATGAATCATCATTCCGCGAACGATTCTGTATATTGCGTAAATGTAGACACAAAGAGGCGTCCCCTCTCTTGAAATTTAAGATGATCAGGAGGACAGGAGGACCTGATCTTGATGGTGAAATCCAGGTGTGATAAATGGCTGTTGTTAACAATGCCCGTGCATTGAGTTGAGCGATGCTGTTAAGGGAGAAATGATACCAGAGGAGATAAAAGAGGTCATAATTGCTATAAAAAAAAAACGCTATAAGTACTTGGGATTCCTACTTCTGGTGGAGAACATCGAATCAAAGGAAGATCTGAAGTACCTTTCATGCACGAGGAGAAGCACTGAAGAGAGTCAAATTAAAAGAAAAGAAGATGGTGCAAAGAATTACGGGTGTGAAGTTAGCAGACTTTAAAATTCACTGTTTTGCCATAATGTTGCAAAATATTCAAAACCTTTTATTAACAGGGAGTTTATTAACAGGAGTACTATTAAAGAATACACAAGAATCAGCTCCACTCCACAAATTGCTACTCCTCAAATAATTGAAAAAAAAACTGACAAATCTAATCAATCTACATACAAAGGCCTACTAATACAAACATTTAATACAACAGTCCGAGTACTAAATTACTTTGAAAAAATGGTGATGTGGCCATCATGTTACTTTCTCCGACTTTATATTTACATTTTCATGGGTTTATTTTCAATTGAAATCATATTTTAAATGTACACCGAGCGTTGTGTAAACTCGGATGAAACTGACGTTTAAAACGTCAAAATTATGAAAGATGGAAAAATTATACTTCAAATTCAAAAACTCGGTTTACTCAAAAACTAACGAGATTTCGAAAAAAACTTATTCTTTAGAAGTTGTTCATTTTGGCATTATCTACAATTATTATTCACATAAATTTGCTGTAACTATTATCGTTTTATAATTATAAACCAAAAACTAAAAAAAATTAATAATATTTTTTCTCGAATAGTAATGATTTTATGATTTTTTTTTTCAAACAAGAGATGTTCATTTATTTGTTGTCTTCAATATTTGTTTAAATGTTTTTGTGATATTTTTCATATTTAGGAAGATATTGGCAAAAAACAAAAAACGGTTAAGGTAAACACCCACTTCCGGTGTACGAAATTTTACCAAAAGCTTTTCAGTTCTTCAGATTATTAAATAAGACGTATGTTGAAAGTTTCATATCAATTGCTCTATTAGTTTTTGAGATACAGCGCACACAGACAGACACACACACACAGACACAAAAAATTTTTTCCAGAAATTGTTGAAATGGCATCTAGGGACCCCAAAACGGATATTTCCGTAAAAAAAAATTTTGAAAAAAAAATCACGATCACAATACTTTCTCGTACTTCGTAACGGAGAAAGTAAAAAAAATTGTCTGCGCCATGACGAGGGTCACATTTACTATTTTTTTTTAAATGTTCAATGTTCATATAAAAAAAAAAATTAAACAATCCACATTCCAAACAGGGGCGGCTCGTTATGTAGAGCCAAGGAGCCATGGCACTACCTCCAATTTCAAACGAAAAAAGATTTTTTTTTATTAATTCTAAAAACACTGATTTGTCATTTTAAATGTTAAAACGATGCCTGTGAAAGTTTCATGAGACGAGAAAAATGGCAATGCATTCATTTGAGAATATATCTCTTGAACAAATTAGCAGATTTGAAAAATTCTTCTAGAATTGTGTTTTGTGTTGTTATCTTGAAAACCAGTGATGGGGTATTTTGAGTTTTCTGGAGGTTTATTAAAATCAATATATTTTGAGCAAATTTGAAAAGTTTCAAGTGTGTCACAGTTGTTTTTGTATTTATTTTTTTCACTCCGAAGAAATGAAACTTAAAAAAAATTAAGGGCTGTTCTCGGTCGGTTATCTTGAAAACTTGTGATGGAGTATTATGGTTTTTGTAGAGGCTTATTATGATTAATGTATTTTAAGTAAATTTGGAGAGTTTCAAGTGTGTTGCACTTGTTTTGTTCATTCTGAAGAAGTGAAACTTAAAATCTTGAAAACCAGTGATTGCGATTTTTGAGTTTTTTGGAGGATTCTTAAGATTAGTGTATTTTGAGTAAATTTGGACAATTTCAAGTGTGATTCAGTTTTTTTTATAATTTTTTTTTCACTCGCGCAAATTAAAAACATCTGAAGCGCTGTTCTCGGTCGGTTATGTTGAAAACCTGTGATGGGGTTTTTTGAGTTTTTGGAGGATTGTTAAGATTATTGTTAAGTAAATTTAAAAAGTTTCAGGTATTTACAGCTGCTTTTAAATTTTTTTCGCGTCAACAAAAAATGATTATAATTTTTCATTAATTTACACGAAACATCGCAAAAGCAATCGACGGAATGTATTTGAATTTTCTACGAAATCACTCTTGAATTAATATTGAGTGATTTTGTAAAGTTTCAAGTGGATGACAATTGTTTTTATATTCTTTTTCGCGTCGACAAATTTATTGTATTTTTTTTTAAATTTCATCTCCGTTCACATTGAAATATTCTAAAATTTAGAAACAATGCATTTCTAATTTTTACGAAAATGTAGAATCACATGTGTTGTCAGTTGTTTCGGAAAGTTTCAAGTCGATGGCAATTGTTTTTATATTTTTTTCGCGTCGACGAATTTACTGCATTTTTTTTAAATTTCATCTCCGTTCACATTGAAATATTCTAAAATTTAGAAACAATGCATTTCTAATTTATATGGAAATGTAGAACCACATGTGTTGTCAGTTGTTTCGGAAAGTTTCAAGTCGATGGCAATTGTTTTTATATTTTTATCGCGTCGACGAATTTACTGCATCTTTTTTTAAATTTCATCTCCGTTCACATTGAAATATTCTAAAATTTAGAAACAATGCATTTCTAATTTTTACGAAAATGTAGAATCACATGTGTTGTCAGTTGTTTCGGAAAGTTTCAAGTCGATGGCAATTGTTTTTATATTTTTATCGCGTCGACGAATTTACTGCATTTTTTTTAAATTTCATCTCCGTTCACATTGAAATATTTTAAAATTTAGAAACAATGCACTTCTATTTTTTACGGAAATGTAGATTTACATATATTGTCAGTTGTTTTGGAAAGCTTCAAGTCGATGGCAATTGTTTTTATATTTTTTTGCGTCGACGAATTTACTGAATTTTTTTTTCTACTGACTTGTTTCAATAAGTTATTTGTTTGTTAGCCTATGTAAAACTTATTTTTTGTGGAATTACGAACTGCTTGAATATTTATATATGAAGGCTACTTTTCTCTTTATTTAATTTACTGAATAATTTTGCAACAATAAACGTTTTCTTTTTCTCAAAAATTATATTATATGCTAAGTGGCTCTTCCATTAAAATGTCCCACGAGCCGCCACTGATTCCAAAACTTGACCATCGAATCACTTTGAAAAAAATAATTACCTGTCCCATGTACCCAGAACAAGTGCGCAGGCACATTAACTGAAGTTTTTTTCAAAGTTCGGTGACTGCCATAATAAAGTTAAAAAATTGTGATGTGGCCATGATGTTACTTTCTCCGACCATATGATATTATTTATATATGTATCATATTTCATATATCATATTTTAAATGTACATCGAGTGTTGTGTAAACTCGGCTGAAACTGAGGTTTAAAACGTCAAAATTATTAAAGATGGAAAAATTACACTTCAAATTCAAAAACTAAAGAGATTTAGAAAAACACTTATTCTTCATAAATTGTTCATTTTGGCATTCTCTACAATTATTGTTAACATAAATTTGCTGTAACTATTAGCGTTTCATAATTATAAACCAAAAATTAAAAAAATTATAATAAATTTTTTTCTCGAATAGCAATGATTTTATGAAAAATATTTTCAAGCAAAAGATGTGCATTTCTTTATTGTCTTCAATGTTTGTTTAAATATTTTTGTGATATTTAAGAAAATATTGGCAAAAAACAAAAAAACAGTTAAGGTAAACACCCACTTCCTGTGTACGAAATTTTACCAAAAGCTTTTCAATTCTTCCGATTATCAAATAAGACGTATGTTCAAAGTTTCATATCAATTGGTCTATTAGTTTTTGAGATATAGCGCACACAGACAGACACACACACAGACAGATAAACACACACACACACAATTTCTTTTTTCCAGAAATTGTTGAAATGGCATCTAGGGACCCCAAAACGGATATTTCCGTAAAAAAAAAATTGAAAAAAAATCACCAATACTTTCTCGTACTTCGTAACGGAGAAAGTAAAAATATTATTTTCGTTTTATTTATTTCTGACTAAGATCATTTCTACATTTATTTAGTTGAAGTGGAAGTTGGTAACTTATGAGCGAGAGGCAACTCCTCGAAGTGAGTCACGGATTCAATTGACTCCTGTGGACATTGGCAGCTCAATATGACTTCTGAAAGTTTTTTTTTTGGTTCGTCAAGAGAAAATGTTCAGTTTTTAAAAAATTTTGTGAATCAGCATGTTTGCCGGCCCTTTGAAGGTGAGGACGTTTTTTTGTTCATGACTTTTTTCCCGACATACTTTTCACTTTCTACGAGAGTCATGAGCCGAACCCGAAGTAAAAATGTCTAATTTTTTAACGTAAAAACTATAATTTTCCTCCCATTACTTCAACCCCAATATTTCGCAATACTCACTGTACTTCAAATAGAACAGAACTTTCCCTAAGGATTAACGAAATATTGGTCATTTTACTTCATTTTGTCATACGGTTTCTTCGGACGTCGAAACCCGATCCGCTGTCAATTCGCGTGGAAAAATATAAAATTTTATATTTGAACAGTTCCATTATGGCTTCGTATTAAATAAACCATAGGGTGGGTGGTTTCGGCGTGTGTGTTCATATAGATACAAATATACATTCAGGGTGTCCAGACGGCATTGTCTGTGTGCCCTATGATGATGATGTGACGTGACGGCTTTGTTACCAGACGCTGCCGCTGCTCCCTCTCTCTTCCCTATAGTCGACCAAGAAAAACAAAAACAAAACAAAAAGAACCAAAAAAAAAACAACGAAAAAAAAAGTCGCACACACTGTTTCGTCTTGATCGCTTTACATAAGACATTGGCCAAGATTGTGCCGCGAAAAAGGCTTAAATTGCAACTCGCTCGTATATGTTTCCCTCTTTCCCTCTTGCAGATGAATACTTGTCTGGTCCACACGTACCAGTATATGCACTCGCTTTGTGCATTCGAATATGAAAAGTAAACAGAATGATATGAAGTATGATATCATATTACAATTGCAAGGGATGTTTGTTGGCTGGGTGGCCCAGCGTGCACATAATAGAAAACGGCGCAACGTAATTACCTCCAGTTAATACTTGATTGAGTTTCACGTTCCTCTTTTTCCTTTTTTTTGTAGTCATCGAGTTTCAATATTTAGAACATTGTGTGCATAATGCCGTGTGTATAGGTGGCTTAATCTTTTTCAATTTTAAAGATAATGAGTAATTCATTGACGGGAAGAAAAAACAAGTGTAAAAAAAATATATATTGAGTTATAAACCTCAGTTTTCGTATTTTCCGCTAGTAAACACGATTTTTAAATTGCAAACTTCATTAACTGAAAATCAAAAATAAAAACAATTCACAAAACTGCGGAAATCTCCAAATCCTCCTCCTTGTTCAGGTGCTCAAAACAATTAAAACAAAAATCTTCAAAAATCCATATCTCTCTTGAAAATCGTTGAATTTACAAAAACCAAATTGATTTTGTATAAGCGGTACTTCGACCATTGAAGGATTATTTTTTATGGAATTTTCCTGCGTTTTTTATATTTTTTTTTCTGCGATGTTTTTCTGGGGTGCTCAAAAAAATAAAATAACAATTTTCAAAAATCCATACCTCTGTTCAAAATGATTGAATTTACAAAAACCAAATTGATTTTGAATAAGCGATGCTTCGGCCATTGAGGATGATTTTTTATGGAATTTTTCCTGCGTTTTTTATATTTTTTTTCTACGATGTTTTTGTTAAGGTGCTCAGAAAATTTAAACAAAAATTTTCAAAAATCCATATCTCTATTAAAAATTATTGAATTTACAAAAAACAAATTGATTTTGAGTAAGCGATACTTTGGCCATTGAGGATGTTTTTTTATGGAATTTTTCCTGCGTTTTTTATATATTTCTGCGATGTTTTTGTTAAGGTGCTCAGAAAATTAAAACAAAATTTTTGAAAAATCCATATCTCTATTGAAAATTATTGAATTTACAAAAACAAAATTGATTCTGAATAAGTGATACTTCGACCATTGAGGATGGTTTTTTTATGGAATTTTTCCTGCGTTTTTTATATTTTTTTATGTGATGTTTTTGTTAAGGTGCTCAGAAAATTAAAACAAAATTTTTGAAAAATCCATATCTCTATTGAAAATGATTGAATTTACAAAAACCAAATTGATTTTGAATAAGCGATGCTTCGGCCATTGAGGATGTTTTTTTATGGAATTTTCCTACGTTTTTTATATTTTTTTCTGCGATGTTTTTGTAATCATAGTCAAAGTTTAAAATCACTGATATTAAAAAGTAGCAATCACAGGTAGCAACGTGATTTAAAAGTAGCAGTTGTCCATCTCTAATAGTTTTATTTTTTTTTATTTTGTATTAACTGTAAATTATTTTTATGGGGGTCGATGGAGATTTCGAAAAATTATATAGGGGTCGATGATCAAAAAAGTTTGGCGACCCCTGGCTTAGATAATCAAAACCTAGCGCAAGAAACAATTATCCGATCCGTACCTCTTCTAAACAACATAAAATTGGTCTTGGCGCTTTTTTAAAATTGATGTCCCATTTTTGAAAAGAGCCGGCCATTACCTCCCCAAATCAATTTATTAGTTCGTCACGTGGTCGAGAGGGACTCTCGGGCTCGGTGTTAAACGATAAATTTTATAAACAACAATTTGGCGCGGCCCCCAAAAAATAATAGCTTGAATTACTCGAAATTGCTATAATCAAACGTTTAAACCGTTTTGTGTGTGTGTGAGTGTGAGTGCGCGGAGAGAGATTTAAACTGAAAACAAATCTCGAACGAAAAGGGATCATTGTAAATTATATGGATCCGAACGAAGAAGAGTGTTCTTTTTTTTTCGTTTCTGTGGGTGCCCGAGGTGGTCGAATTTTTCGGCCCGGGACGGGAAAAAGAACGGAACGGAACGGAATGGTGCATGTCATTCCCATAACAATTTTGTGACTATTCATTAATAATTAGTTGGATTGCTATCATTTGCGTTGGGCCGAGTATGAGTTAAGTGTAGGGTTTGTGGTTTTTGGTCACTGGGTTAACCAGCCATTAGTGTAATTTATATCACGCCAGGCCCTGGCCCGAGAGAACACTCGGATGGATACCTTCCACATTCCGTTTATATTCGTCTCTCTCTCTCTCTCGCACATAATGCATTTAATATTATTTAATTTAGTTACATTTGCTCCATTTTAGTTGAACGCTTAACTACCCCCAGTTGATCTGTAAAGTAAAACTAGCATTTGTAAAAATTGCACGTTTCTGTTTTATGAATTGTGATTGGAAATTTTTCGTCCATATTAAAACACTTTAAAGCAAAAGTATTGTTGATTCTGAAATTGTAAAAAACAATCATTCTCATATTGCGCAATTTTTCAAAACCACGCTCTGTTCTCATTAAATTATTCCAAAATTTAGGAATGCAGTGTTAATAATTTTAACAGAAACATAATTTGGCATTCATTTTAAGCAAATTTGAGAAGTTTCAAGTCGATGGCAATTGTTTTTATATTTTTTCCAAGTCGCTAAAATTATTACATTTTTTTCAAAATTCCACACTCTGTTCTCATTAAATTATTCCAAAATTTAGGAATGCAGTGTTAATAATTTTAACAGAAACATAATTTGGCATTCATTTTAAGCAAATTTGAGAAGTTTCAAGTCGATGACAATTGTTTTTATATTTTTTCCAAGTCGCTAAAATTATTACATTTTTTTCAAAATTCCACACTCTGTTCTCATTAAATTATTCCAAAATTTAGGAACGAAGTGTTAATAATTTTTGCAAAAACATAATTTGGCATTCATTTTAAGCGAATTTGAGAAGTTTCGAGTCGATGGCAATTGTTTTTATATTTTTTCCAAGTCGCTAAAATTATTACATTTTTTTCAAAATTCCACACTCTGTTCTCATTAAATTATTCCAAAATTTAGGAACGAAGTGTTAATAATTTTAACAGAAACATAATTTGGCATTCATTTTAAGCAAATTTGAGAAGTTTCAAGTCGATGGCAATTGTTTTTATATTTTTTCCAAGTCGCTAAAATTATTACATTTTTTTCAAAATTCCACACTCTGTTCTCATTAAATTATTCCAAAATTTAGGAACGAAGTGTTAATAATTTTTGCAAAAATATAATTTGGCATTCATTTTAAGCGAATTTGAGAAGTTTCGAGTCGATGGCAATTGTTTTTATATTTTTTCCAAGTCGCTAAAATTATTACATTTTTTTCAAAATTCCACACTCTGTTCTCATTAAATTATTCCAAAATTTAGGAACGAAGTGTTTATAATTTTTGCAAAAACATAATTTGGCATTCATTTTAAGCGAATTTGAGAAGTTTCGAGTCGATGGCAATTGTTTTTATATTTTTTCCAAGTCGCTAAAATTATTACATTTTTTCAAAATTCCACACTCTGTTCTCATTAAATTATTCTAAAATTTAGGAACGAAGTGTTAATAATTTTCACAGAAACATAATTTGGCATTCATTCTAAGCAAATTTGAGAAGTTTCAAGTTGATGACAATTGTTTTTATATTTTTTCCAAGTCGCTAAAATTATTACATTTTTTCAAAATTCAACACTCTGTTCTCATTAAATTATTCCAAAATTTAGGAACGAAGTGTTAATAATTTTTGCAAAAACATAATTTGGCATTCATTTTAAGCGAATTTGAGAAGTTTCGAGTCGATGGCAATTGTTTTTATATTTTTTCCAAGTCGCTAAAATTATTACATTTTTTCAAAATTCCACACTCTGTTCTCATTAAATTATTCTAAAATTTAGGAACGAAGTGTTAATAATTTTCACAGAAACATAATTTTGCATTCATTCTAAGCAAATTTGAGAAGTTTCAAGTCGATAGCAATTGTTTTTATATTTTTTCCAAGTCGCTAAAATTATTACATTTTTTCAAAATTCCACACTCTGTTCTCATTAAATTATTCTAAAATTTAGGAACGAAGTGTTAATAATTTTCACAGAAACATAATTTTGCATTCATTCTAAGCAAATTTGAGAAGTTTCAAGTCGATAGCAATTGTTTTTATATTTTTTCCAAGTCGCTAAAATTATTACATTTTTTCAAAATTCCACACTCTGTTCTCATTAAATTATTCTAAAATTTAGGAACGAAGTGTTAATAATTTTCACAGAAACATAATTTTGCATTCATTCTAAGCAAATTTGAGAAGTTTCAAGTTGATGACAATTGTTTTTATATTTTTTCCAAGTCGCTAAAATTATTACATTTTTGCAAAATTCCACTCTGTTCTCATTAAATTATTCCAAAATTTAGGAACGAAGTGTTAATAATTTTCACAGAAACATAATTTAGCATTCATTTTAAGCAAATTTGAGAAGTTTCGAGTCGATGGCAATTGTTCTTATATTTTTTCCAAGTCGCTAAAATTATTACATTTTTTCAAAATTCCACACTCTGTTCTCATTAAATTATTCTAAAATTTAGGAACGAAGTGTTAATAATTTTCGCAGAAACATAATTTAGCATTCATTCTAAGCAAATTTGAGAAGTTTCGAGTCGATGGCAATTGTTCTTATATTTTTTCCAAGTCGCTAAAATTATTACATTTTTTCAAAATTCCACACTCTGTTCTCATTAAATTATTCCAAAATTTAGGAACGAAGTGTTAATAATTTTCACAGAAGCATAATTTTGCATTCATTTTAAGCAAATCTGAGAAGTTTCAAGTCGATGGCAATTGTTTTTATATTTTTTCCAAGTCGCTAAAATTATTACATTTTTTCAAAATTCCACACTCTGTTCTCATTAAATTATTCCAAAATTTAGGAACGAAGTGTTAATAATTTTCACAGAAGCATAATTTTGCATTCATTTTAAGCAAATCTGAGAAGTTTCAAGTCGATGGCAATTGTTTTTATATTTTTTCCAAGTCGCTAAAATTATTACATTTTTTCAAAATTCCACACTCTGTTCTCATTAAATTATTCCAAAATTTAGGAACGAAGTGTTAATAATTTTCACAGAAGCATAATTTTGCATTCATTTTAAGCAAATCTGAGAAGTTTCAAGTCGATGGCAATTGTTTTTATATTTTTTCCAAGTCGCTAAAATTATTACATTTTTTCAAAATTCCACACTCTGTTCTCATTAAATTATTCCAAAATTTAGGAACGAAGTGTTAATAATTTTCACAGAAACATAATTTTGCATTCATTTTAAGCAAATTTGAGAAGTTTCAAGTCGATGGCAATTGTTTTTATATTTTTTCCAAGTCGCTAAAATTATTACATTTTTTCAAAATTCCACACTCTGTTCTCATTAAATTATTCCAAAATTTAGGAACGAAGTGTTAATAATTTTCACAAAAACATAATTTTGCATTCATTTTAAGCAAATTTGAGAAGTTTCAAGTCGATGGCAATTGTTTTTATATTTTTTCCAAGTCGCTAAAATTATTACATTTTTTCAAAATTCAACACTCTGTTCTCATTAAATTATTCCAAAATTTAGGAACGAAGAGTTAATAATTTCCACAGAAACATAATTTAGCATTCATTCTAAGCAAATTTGAGAAGTTTCAAGTTGATGACAATTATTTTTATATTTTTTCCAAGTCGCTAAAATTATTACATTTTTTCAAAATTCAACACTCTGTTCTCATTAAATTATTCCAAAATTTAGGAACGAAGAGTTAATAATTTCCACAGAAACATAATTTAGCATTCATTCTAAGCAAATTTGAGAAGTTTCAAGTCGATGGCAATTGTTTTTATATTTTTTCCAAGTCGCTAAAATTATTACATTTTTTCAATATTCCACACTCTGTTCTCATTAAATTATTCCAAAATTTAGGAACGAAGTGTTAATAATTTTCACAGAAACATAATTTTGCATTCATTCTAAGCAAATTTGAGAAGTTTCAAGTCGATAGCAATTGTTTTTATATTTTTTCCAAGTCGCTAAAATTATTACATTTTTTCAATATTCCACACTCTGTTCTCATTAAATTATTCCAAAATTTAGGAACGAAGTGTTAATAATTTTCACAGAAACATAATTTTGTATTCATTCTAAGCAAATTTGAGAAGTTTCAAGTCGATAGCAATTGTTTTTATATTTTTTCCAAGTCGCTAAAATTATTACATTTTTTCAAAATTCAACACTCTGTTCTCATTAAATTATTCCAAAATTTAGGAACGAAGAGTTAATAATTTCCACAGAAACATAATTTAGCATTCATTCTAAGCAAATTTGAGAAGTTTCAAGTCGATGGCAATTGTTTTTATATTTTTTCCAAGTCGCTAAAATTATTACATTTTTTCAATATTCCACACTCTGTTCTCATTAAATTATTCCAAAATTTAGGAACGAAGTGTTAATAATTTTCACAGAAACATAATTTTGTATTCATTCTAAGCAAATTTGAGAAGTTTCAAGTCGATAGCAATTGTTTTTATATTTTTTCCAAGTCGCTAAAATTATTACATTTTTTCAAAATTCAACACTCTGTTCTCATTGAATTATTCCAAAATTTAGGAACGAAGAGTTAATAATTTCCACAGAAACATAATTTAGCATTCATTCTAAGCAAATTTGAGAAGTTTCAAGTCGATGGCAATTGTTTTTATATTTTTTCCAAGTCGCTAAAATTATTACATTTTTTCAAAATTCAACACTCTGTTCTCATTAAATTATTCCAAAATTTAGGAACGAAGTGTTAATAATTTTCACAGAAACATAATTTTGCATTCATTTTAAGCAAATTTGAGAAGTTTTAAAAAATTACTTTGTAGAGCAAGTTACTCTATTTCGATATTTTAAAACTGCCAACATTTTTAAATGGCAACGATAAGGAAATTGGCAATTGCGAAAGGCACCACAATTATTTACAAACATAAATATTTAATTGTTTACAAGTGCTTTGTGAAATATAAATGTAGATATTTACGTATAAATTATGAGGCAAATGAATACGTGCGCTTTAAGGTAGGTGTTAAAAGTAATTAGTACATATCTTATCTCATGACTGCCGTAATTACCGATAATTATGTACACGTACACATAATGGCACATATACGTACACAGAGAGAGATATATCATTCAATGTAAAATGTGAAATGCGTCAATTTTTTTTTTTATATTGGGATTAATTCATGCGTTCGTTCATTTCTTTAATTAAAGGTTAATGGAACGGTGTTGAGATTGTTTTCTCGCCTGATCCTCTTGTATCTGATGTGAATTGAGTGTTTTCGAATGCGCAATTATTAGCCGCTCTTCGCGATAGTTCACACGTTGTAACTTATAAAAAAATCCAGTTGGTGTGAACGCATTATTTATTGAATCATCATTTTCGACGTCTAATAGTTAATAAATTAATGCAAATAAAATTCTTGATCGCAGTTGCCTTATTTGTACGGAACAGAAGTTCAACATTGTTTGATAGGCATTTGAATTTGGCGCGTTGTTTTTTATATTGCAATGTTGGTACCTTGCGTGCGAGAGTGTCGAATCGATCATTAACTGTCGGTGCGATCGTGTGTGCGTGTGCTTTATAGATTTTTAGTTTTACATTTACATTTTACACCATCTCATCTTACTGCAGATATTTTATTAATAAGTTAAAAAATAACCACATTAGCACATGCAAATCTTAATTATGAAATGTGATTTTAGGCTAAGAATGCCGTTCGAAGATCACCACAACAGATTTATCCTTGGAGCATATTTTCGAACAGGGACACGCAACGCTGAAGGGAGTTGGAATTATTCCTATCAAAATTGCGAGGAACAATTTCATGAGCAGTTTCCTGATGTTGAGTTTGGTCACAATTACTTTCTGCAACATGTTCGCCGTATTGTTACCAAATTCCATGAAACCGGCAGCGTTTCCGAAGGAAAATCTGCAGGTCGACCTACTGTCCTTACGGAAGCAGTCGTTGAAGATATTCAACAAAGACTAGATGTGAGTCGGAAGAAATCGCTCCGATGTTTGTCTGCTCAGACAAATTTATCGCTCGGTACATGTCAGAAGGCTTGCAAAGAAAGTTTTACATTTACATCCGTACAAAGTAACTGCAACTCAACAGTTGCTGCCGCCTGATTATCCTCGCCGAGTGCAGTATTGCAATTGGTTTAACGAGTTCCTGAATGAAGACGATTTGTACAGTGTCACCTTAGCGGCTATGTGAACTCGCAAAACCATAGAGTGTGGGCTGCAGAAAACCCCCATAAATTTGTTGAGGATCCGTTACATCCTCAGAAGGTTGGTGTATGGCCGGCAATGTCCCGAAGGAGAATCTATGGCCCTATTTTTTTTAATGACAATATTAACGCAGCTCGCCATCGGGAATTACTATTGAATCCTTTTATCGAACAATTTCATGATGATGAATTGCAGCAAGGATACTTTCAGCAGGACGGAGCTACTGCGCATATTGCAAATACAACGTTAAATCACCTGCGGCAATTCTTCCTCCTCCTTCCTATGGTCACCTCGCTCACCAGATTTGACACCGCTGGACTATTTTATGTTCGGATATTTAAAAAATAAAGTGTACACTGATCGACTCCACACTTTACAAGAACTGCGCAATACAATAACATAAGCGGTGCACAATGTTACACCTGAAATTCTACAAAATGTCTTCAACAACATGAAACGCCGGGTAAATTTGTGTTTGGATCAAAATGGGTAATACTTTGAACATCTGTTATAGTTTAGTTCAAAATAAACTCCCTAATAGTCCTGCCACTGGTAAGTACCAACATTAAAAGTTTTTCTAGGAGCGGGAAATTCAAACAGCTATCAAACAATAACGAACACACGGTATATTCATTCAGGCAAAATAATAGTGAAATTGACATTTAAAATTTGGAACATTTAACACATTTAATTACTATAATTACTCATCGTTGTTTTGGCGCGAATGACCTTAGCTGTCACTGCGCCTTTAAAATGAACAACTTATATAGAATAAGTTTTTTTCAAAATCCCTTCAGTTTTTGAGCAAACTGAGTTTTTGAATTTGAAGTATAATTTTTCCATGTTTCATAATTCTGACGTTTTAAACGTCAGTTTCATCCGCTCGATGTATATTTAAAATATGATTTAAATTGAAAATAAACCATGAAAGCGTAAAAATAAACGATACCATCAACCGCCTTTATTCACAATAGTTCTTCCTTTTTAAGAAGTGTGATGTAAGGCACATAAAGTAAAAATACGCCGACTTTTGTACTCCGAGATTGTAAAAGACGAAAACTATCGTATTTCTCATGTTTATAAAGCATATACTCCATATTTTTTAAATACAATACAAGAAAACGAAATGTAGCCTGAATATATGAATATTCAACCTGTTCGTTAATCTGTCCATATTTTTTTATTTTCCTGTTCTTAAAGACTTAATTCTTTTGTGGTAACTGATAATACACGTTTACAAATTTGTTTTTTTTTTAATTTTAATAACGATGTAGACCAACATAGGAGCACCGTCCTCGGGGTGAGTCATCAAATCGGCAAAATATATTCCGCGCATTTATGTGTTTGTGTGTGTGTGTACGATTCGAGAACCAATCAGAAAAATACCCACTTTACAGCCGTTTATGACACGATAAATAAAAGGGATGAAATAAAACGATGACACCGAAATATGCGCGCGGCTGTAAAAACGGATACTGTTGAGGCCGAAGAGTCCGCAGAGACCCAATAATAATTAAAAGCCGATCGTTAAAAACAAAACGTCGGCTTTGATAATGTATGTCCCTTAATAAATAAAATTTCAAATTGAAAAGAATCCACACACACACACACACACACAACGAAATGTGGAATTAAATAAAGTGAGAACGAGTTGCGACGGAATGAAGCGGACAATTGTTAAACGTTGGGTTAGTGGTGTGTTTTTTTGGTACCGCTCGCTATCCACAAGAGGATGGCTTTATATCCTAATGCTCAGGTTCTAATTACCGGTTGTCACTGTTTGAAGAGCGGTCCCAGATTTTTATTATTCGTGCGTCTGTTTCTCTGTCGGTCAAGTCTGGGCGGCTTTTCGTGCCATCAAGTGCACCGTAAATAATGTATTAAGAGTCATTTTAATCTTCCATTTCATTTGCTCGTGTGCAGGGTGTACAATTAGAAGAGAACGTCATTTAAAAACTGCTTATTATTTAAATAAAATATGTTTCTAAAGTAAATTAAAATTTTTGTGATCAAAATCGCCGCCCCTAGATCAAACTTTTTACTTTCAATAGTAACGCTGGCGGCTAAGGCGAATCAGTGCAAAATGTGTTCAATCATAGTTAAAAAATTTGTGACGTGCAGTGTATGTAACAGTGATTACCATGCTAACTGTCTTCTAAAGAGACCAGGACAAATTACAATTGATAAACATGGTAACTTGCAATGCTGCGAAAACATAACCACAAACAGCCCAGGCGACGATTACAGTGACGAAATAACAATTGAAGAAAATACAAAAAGTTTTGAGGTAACATATTATAAGGACACTATTAAACATAAAGACGATATTATCGGTGAATTAAAAGACAAAATAAATGTGCTAAAATATAATATTAAACTATTAGAAATTATTAATAACAAAGTGCCATTTATCGACAAATGGATTAATGCCGATTCAAATCAATCTCCAGCCAACAAAATAGGAATCTGCAGAGTGAATCTCGTGCTATGATACTCGCAAACAAAAACCTATGCTGCAGAGAATACACGAAAATCAACAATTACAATATCGAAATGGAAATAGAATGTGCAGCTTGTACAATAATGTTAAAAAATAATAAAATCGGCATCTTAACAAAATATCGTCCACCTAACGGAAATGTAAGAATATTCTTAGACCAACTTATTCTTATTTTAAACGATTTGCACTCAATCTGCAAATTTATGTGGCGACGTTAACATAAACTTACTTAATAACTCGAAAACGGAAACTAAATTAATAACCGATCTATTTCATTCGTTCAAACTAATTAACAAATTGAATGAACCAAATCAAACGACATAAAATGTTCATTCAATTCATTTATAAACGAATTTCTACATTGTTTTAACTTATCTTATGTCAACTATTCCTCTATTGCAACGATCCAAAGGTTCATTCATAAATTGAAAACGAATGGCTCAGTATTACGGAATTCCAAGAAATTCACGAAAACTGCTACCAGCTTAGCACCAGTTCACAATTTGCACTTTTTCTTGAATAGAATATATTTTTCATAAAAACAACTTGTAACAGTTATGAAGTATTCAATAAATTTGACAGAAGCCAACGAATCAACAGCGCACCGTTTTTGTTTAATTTCATGGCAACCATTATTTTCGTGAAAATGATCATTTTTATTTTATCATTTTTACTTTCTCCGTTACGAAGTACGAGAAAGTATTGTGATCGTGATTTTTGTTTCAAAAATTTTTTTTACGGAAATATCCATTTTGGGATCCCTAGATGCCATTTCAATAATTTCTGGAAAAAAATTGTTTGTGTCTGTGTGTGTCTGTGCCTGTGTGCGCTGTATCTCAAAAACTAATAGAGCAATTGATATGAAACTTTGAACATACGTCTTATTTGATAATCTGATAAACTGAAAAGCTTTTGGTAACATTTCGTACACCGGAAGTGGGTGTTTACCTTAACTGTTTTTTGTTTTTTGCCAATATTTTCTTAAATATGAAAAATATCACAAAAACATTTAAACAAACATTAAAGACAACAAAGAAATGAACACCTTTTGCTTGAAAATATTTTTTTTTTAATTTTTGGTTGATAATTATAAAACGATAATAGCTACAGTAAATTTATGTTAATAATAATTGCAGATAATGCTAAAATAAACAACTTATAAAGAATAAGTTTTTTTCGAAATCCCTTTAATTTTTGAGTAAACTGAGTTTTTGTATTTGAAGTATAATTTTCCATCTTTCATAATTTTGACGTTTTAAACGTCAGTTTCATCTGCTCGATGTACATTTAAAATATGATTTGAATTGAAAATAAACCTCGAAAGCGTAAATATAAATGATACGATCAAGTAGGAGAAAGTAACATGATGGCCACATCACCATTTTTTAAAGTTTTTATGAATGCTAAAAAATAAATAATAGCAGGACTGCATGCAGGAATCTTTACTCTCCAAAACATTTATTTACATGTTTCTTCCAAAATAATCAAAGAAGATAATATTCCAGTATAAAGAAATTGACATTGAAAATCCCATGTTCCGTTTTGTCCTACTACACCCTGTATAGTTAGTTAATACAGACATTGTTAACGCTCTTTCTTCTTTTTTCTAGGAATTCTTGTATTGTATTATGATGTGTGTAAGACCTTTTGTCCTGAACATAAATAATCTTACTATTAATTTATCTATAAGGTGTTTTTAACAAGGCAATTTTGAAATCTTATGTAGGAACTTATTTTCTCCACGACCACCATAGAATTTAAGCATTCTGAAATCAATTTTGAATATAGAACGTACACATTCTCACTCTTGTTATGGAACAAAACACTATGCGCTTATGCGTTTTGCATGTAATTCATTCCATAACAAGGGATAGAATGAATATTCTCACATCGTTCCGAATAAAACAATTAGCCTTGGATATCACAATTGTCAAAATACTATCAACATAACCACAAACGTGATAATAAAACGTAAGTTCTTTGTGTTCATTATTTTATTAGTCTATTTGATCTGGTCGAGGAGAAAGTATAGTCTGATACTCGGTAAGAATGGAAATTCAGATGCTCGTGGTTCCTCGCGCTCGCCTCACGGCTCGCGCTCGAAATATTCCACTCGCATCGAATTTCCATTCTAACCTTGTTACAGAATATACTATTTTATTGAAGATTTGGATTCTAAAATATACTAAATTTGATACATTTTGACAGTTCAAATAACGCATTCGAAAATTGGACAGTTTTCTAAAAATCAAAATTTATTTTGTTGAGTGTGGAAAATTTTAGCATTGGCAATTTTTGCTCGCTCGATGTGAATATTTCTTAACGCTGTTTTAAAATATACTGATTTGAATGAAAAATGCAACACCAAGAAAAACAGCCAGAATTTATTTAATTTTTGTACAATTGATGGCTTTCGGTATAAAAAGTAACTCATTAAAATTTCAATAAAAAACTCCTTCGTCAAACCTCTTTTTAGGATGATTTTATATACGAAAAATAGCAATATCAAATGGTGTTTTTATAAACATGGAACAATTTGGATTAGTTTTCTCGTGATAATAGTGCGAAGAACATCATTTAAAATGCTCAGAGTTCGTAACCGTCGAAATTTTGTACAACTAAGTGATTTCGAACGAGGTCGTATTATTGGCATGAGAGAGGGTGGTCTTTCGTTTAGAGAAATTGCCAATCGAATGGAAGGTGATGCAACCACAATAATGAGGTGCTGGCGAAGATGGTCTGAGGAAGGTTTTCATGGACGTCGGAAAACACAGCGATGAACGACAGACCGCGAAGAACGCATGTTGAGACTTTTGGCGATAAGAGAAAGATTATCCACTACGCGGGCCATTGGAAACACTTGGAGGGATACATTAAATGTTAGAATCTCAATGGCATCGATATATCATCGAATACGGAGTTTTGGAATGCGTAGTTATCGTCCTTTTTGTTGCCTTCCCCTGACTCCACGCCATAGAGCTTCTAGGTTGGAATGGTGTAGAGAACGGGTAAATTGGAGACAAGAATAGTAACAAATTGTGTTCACTGACGAATCCACATTTTGTTTGTGGGCCAAGATGGACGTAGACGTGTCAGACGTTTCCGAAATATGGACTTCGCTCTTCCTCGGCATACTGCTCTCACGCAGGGATGATGATTTGGGGTGCCATCGCGTATGGTGGTACGTCCCCTCTAGTTTTTATTCCTGGCACTCTAAATGCTTGGCGCTACTTACAGACTATTCTAGAGACCGTTGCACTGCCGTACTTACAAGGGTTGCAAAAAAAAGATAAAGCTCGCCCACGTACAGCAAGGGTAACAATAGAGTGTTTAGAAGAAGCTAACATTGTTCTTCTCGTTCACCAGACCTTTCGCCCATCGAACATGTTTGGGATATGATAGGCGTCAGACTAGGAAATATACCCCGTGCCCCAGACACTTTGGACGAACTTCGTTTGCGGATTCAGGAAGTTTAGGATGAGCTACCCCAAGAAGATATTGATCACCTCATTCAAAGCATGCCGAACCGCGTGAATGAGTGCATTAGAAACAACGGAGGACCGACTCATTATTAAAAAAAATGCTTGTGTAAGTTTTTCAACTGAAATTTGGATCGTTTACTTGAGACATTCAAACACGACTTCTGTGAAATTTTTATTAAAATCTGACCATAACTTCTTGGTGTTGCATTTTTCATTAAAACCAGTATATATTAAATTTGATACATTTCGAAATTTAATTTATTGGAATCAAAAGACGCTTTCGTTGTGTTAAGCAACTTTTCAAAATAAGCTTTTGTTGACTTTCAACTTCGAAAATTTAGGATTTTGAAAATTCTCGTTTACTTAATACGAATATTTCTTAATTGTGTATTAAAATAAACAATATTCGATACATTTAGGCATTTAATTCGAATCCAAGAATTTGGATTATGTGCGGAAATTCATTAAGTCAACAGCATTCCGAGAAAATGGGCAATGGAATGGGCAATTTTGCGAGCAACCAGCTTTCAAAACCCCGCGCGCGCTCTATGTTATTTGCTGTTGTAAAAACTCCAGTCTTCGCCTCGTGTCAGCTGCGGAAGATCATATCAGAAATAAAATTGCAATTTAATACACAACTCGAAAACGAATGTAAATGCACATCGCGTTAGTTGAATGGGGCCGACGCGACGCGTGTATGTGTGTGCGCTTCGAGCTTTTGCCCATTTTAATTGCCCGCGATCACGCATTTCAACTGTTTTTTTTTTCACCGTCCCGAAATCCGGCATCATCGGCGTCAAAATTCCAATTGTGGAAAAATGCGTTCGGGTTGTGTGTGTGTATTTTTATGGGTGAAATAAAACCGGACCCTATTAACACACTCGCTCGCTCACACTCGCACGGCGAGAGCAATAAAGGAATAAAATCAAAAAATAATTTAATTATATTTATCGCGTTTTATGGCCGCCTATAAATGGCAGAGAGACTCTCTTCCAATATGATAGTTTTAATTATATTGAAGGCAGTGGTGATATAAAGTTGTGAATCACAGAATCATTAAGTGTAATTGCCATGGCTCCAAAATGAGAACTCTCGCTCGTAAACAGGGCCCAAGGAAGTGTTTATTTTATTTCTGTAATAACACTTGTCACACGGATCGGCCCTTACGTGCGCAAGGAGAAAGACGACCTTACGTAACGATCGCAAGGCGAAGATTAAGTTGTATCTTGGTTTAATACGATCTGGAGGATTCTCTTATAATTGGACTCGTAACATTCCTTATCGCAAGTATGCATTACACTATATATAAATATCATATTTGACAGAGTGACGGACAGATTTGATCAGATGCACTAATGACAAAAGCAACTCGTCGTAATATAAAATTAATTCGCAGTATTGCTTTTTACAAAGTTTTATTTTGTTTTTTTTTACATGGATTTGAGCTATACAGTCACACACGGCTAAGAAAATTTTATCTATTTTAAGGTAGAATCAGACGATCCACTTTCAAAATCTTTATTAAAATCTGTAATTTTTTTTAATGGAAACCATAGTTGGCTATGACCTCATTCGAAAAACTATTTTTTTCTCTTCAGTCCGATATCTCATATAATATAGTTATTTCTAAAAATAAGTGAGTTACAATAATTTTTAAGTTTTATTATAATTCAAAAAATAGAGAGCCATGAAAACGATGAAAGCAAAACAATTCCGGTTGTTTATAACAACAATACAATATTGTTATTATTATTTTTATAGAGAAAACAAAGTTGACAAAAAACAACATAAAGTATAATAATAATAATTTTTGAGAATCTAATCACCCATAACAAAATAAAACTTCTTGATTTTATCACCAATGCATGTAGCTCAAGGGTCAAACTCCGAATATCAACCAATAACAAGGGGGTACCTCAGGGGGGAATATTAGGTCCTATGCTGTTTCTGATATTCATGAATGATTTGCAAGCGGATTATAACACTGTATGCGGTTGGCAGTACTATAATTGAACTGTTTGCAAAAGATCACACTTAAAGTCCGAAGATTTAGATTTGCAATTTTGATTTTTTTCTTAAATTGCACAACTGTCAAATACTTTAACTGATTTTGATGATTCAAACGTCAAAACGAGGAAAATCTAATGTTATTTTAAAATTGATTAAAATTTATTTTCGATAAATTAACAGAAAAATTGTAAAAATCGCACTTTCGAAGATTTCAAAATCGTGATTTTGATTTTTGAAACTACATAACTGCCAAACGCATTGTCCGATTTGGATAATTATAACGACAAAAAGTGGAAAATGTGTGCAATTTGAAAAGGGTTTAATAAATATTACCGTGAAATAAACGCAATACGTCAAAATTGACGTTTTCAAAGTCTGGTGATTTAAAATTCCAATTTTGATTTTTTTTTATTGCACAACTGTCAAATGCTTTGTCTGATTTTGATAACTCGAACGTCAAAATGTGAAAACTTTAATGCAATTTATTTTAAAACTGATTAAAATTTCTTTTCGTGAAATTAACAAAATCGCACTTTTTCAATGTTCGAAGATTTCAAAATCATGAATTTGGTTTCCGAAAATACATAACTGCCAAATTCATTCTTCGATTTTGACGATTCGAACGTCAACATGCGGAGATTTTAGTCTAATTTTAAAATAAAGTACTAAATGTTATTTTGCTGTTACTCTTTTTAAATTTCTAACCTAAACTACAATATTTTAGGGATTATCATGTAACTTTAAGCTGCTGAAAATTAAAGGGGGCGAATAAAGAAACGGACCTAACAAAGTTGTGTCCAAAAAGGTTGAGAAACACTGGTCTAAAGTAATACACGTAGTATTGTGGTCATGAAAATATTCTGAAAACGAATTCTGTTTGACCTTAATATTCACTATTGCATTCAGAGCAGGGGCGGCTCGTCATGTAGAGCCAAGGAGCCATGGCACTACCTCTAATTTCGATGTCGGCAAGAAATTTTTCCGTTCTGGAACTGCATTTGGTGCCAAATAATTTCTGGCTCCGCTCATGCGCACGACGACGGCGTGCACTTGTCAATCGTATTTCCTCGCCATCCACGATGAATAAAATTAGTTCATTACCGAATACGCCTTTTTGCTCATGTAGTATAGAGGGCACTTGAAGATTGTCAATTTATTTATTTATTTGTTTATTTACGGACGAACCTTTTTACAAGAAAAATTTAAAATAAAAAATACAATAAAGAAATCAAAATAAAATATTGCACAATATAACTATTACATAACAATAACGATATAGCACTTTAATAAAAAATAATAATAATACATTTATTGACGTATTCAACTTTTTACAAGAAATACATAAAAATAAGAAATGCTCTAAAAATAATATAAACAGAATTATACCAGTTTACAAAATATCATGTAATCAAAGTGAAAATGTCTTTTTCGGTACATGGTTGAAATCTGTCATTTTTGACACTTAAAAATGGGCATTTTTGACAGATGGTAATTGTATTTGTTGGCAGCTGAAAATTGCCATTTTTGGTAGTTAAAAAATGTCAATGTATCCAACTCGCAATAAAGGGAAATTAGTCCAACAAAAACACATACATGTCTTTTGGGATAAATCACCACAAGGCAGTGGTATTGTGTTATATAATAAATTACCGGACACAATAACACTATTAACGGAGAATAAATTTAAAATGGAATTAAAATCATTCCTAAGCCAGAATGCGTTTTATAATGTGGAGGAATTTATTGAAAAATTAGCAGATTTCAAACGTTGAGTTGTGGTAAGCTATTTTTAAGTTATTTTATTTTAGTTTATTTTATCTAATTGTTAGTTGACGTAAGCTACTTTTTATTTTGACGTGTCTCATATTGTTACTACAATGCACAAGACTAATAAACTCTAAACTCTAAACTCTAAACTCATTTTTGGCACTTGAAAATTGTCGTTTTTGACAGTTGAGAATAGTCATTATTCAAACTTGAAAATTTTAATTTATGACACTCGAAAATGATAATTTTTGGCAGTTGAAATGATCGTTTTTGACAGTTGGAAAATGTTATTTTTTGCACTTAAAATTGTCAATTTTGGTACTTGAAAATGTCTTTTTCGACACTTGAAAATGGTCAGTTTGCACAATTAAAAATTGCCTTTTGGACACTTAAAAATGTCCATTTCACACTTTTGGTAACTGTCTTTTTTAACAGTTGAAAATTGCGACATTTGGCAATTAAATTTTTCATTTTTGGCACTTGAAAATTGTCGTTTTTGGCAGTTAACAATGGTATTTTTTTAACTATTTATGGCATTTGAAAATGATAAATTTTGACAGTTGTAAAATGTCATTTTTGGGCACTTGAAGATTGTCAATTTTGGCACTTGAAAATGTATTTTTTTGCACTTGATGATTGTCAAGTTTGGCACTTGAAAATGTCGTTTTTGGCACTTTGTACAGTTTAAAATTGTCATTCTTGACACTTGAAAGTTGTCTTTTATGACAGTTGAAAATGGTCATTTTTGAACCTAGAAAATTGTCATTTGTGGCACTCGTAAATGATAATTTTTGACAGTTTAAAACTATCGTTCTTGACGCTTGGAAAATGTAATTTTTGGCCCTTGAAAATGATTATTTTGCATAGTTAAAAATGGTCGTTTTTTAAATTTAAAAATTTGAATTTATGGCACTCGAAAATGATAATTTTTGAAAGTTGAAATGATCGCTTTTGACGGTTGGAAAATGTCATTATTTGCACTTGAAAATTGTCAATTTTGTTACTGGAAAATGTATTTTTTGGCACTTGAAAATGGTCGGTTTGTACAGTTAAAAATTGCCGTTTTGACACCTAAAAACGTTCAATTTAGACGGTTGGTAATTGCCCTTTTTAACAGTTAAAAATTGTGACATTTGGTATTTAAAAATGTTCATTTTTGGCACCTGAAAATTGTCGTATTTAGCAGTTGACAATGGTAATATTTGAACCATTTATGGCATTCGAAAATGAGAATTTTTGGCAGTTGGAAAATGTCGTCAATTTTGGCACTTTAAAATGTCTTTTTTGGCACTTAACGATTGTCAAGTTTGGTCTTTTGAAAATGTCTTTTTCGGCACTTTGCACGGATGAAAATTGTTATTTTTTACACTTGAAAATTGTCATTTAATTGTATTTGTTGGCAGCTGAAAATTACCATTTTTTGGTAGTTAAAAATTGTCATTTTTGGCACTTGAAAATTGTCGTTTTTGACAGTTGAGAATAGTCATTATTCAAACTTTAAAATTTTAATTTATGGCACTCGAAAATGATAATTTTTGACAGTTGAAATGATCGTTTTTGACAGTTGGAAAATGTTATTTTTTGCACTTAAAATTGTCAATTTTGGTACTTGAAAATGTCTTTTTCGACACTTGAAAATGGTCAGTTTGCACAATTGAAAATTGCCTTTTGGACACTTAAAAATGTCCATTTCACACTTTTGGTAACTGTCTTTTTTAACAGTTGAAAATTGCGACATTTGGCAATTAAATTTTTCATTTTTGAACCTTGAAAATTATCATTTAAAGCACTCATAAATGAGAATTTTTGACAGTTGACAACTATCGTTTTTGACACTTGGAAAATGCCATTTTTGGGGCTGGAAAATTGTGAATTTTGACTTTTTTTTGCACATGAAAATGGTTATTTTGCACAGTTGAAAATTGTCATTTTTGACAATTGAAAACTGTTTTTTTTGCACTTGAAAATGGGTATTTTTGGCAGTTAAAAATTGTCATTTTTGGCACTTGAAAATTGTCGTTTTTGGCAGTTGAGAATGGTCTTTTTTTAAACTTGAAAATTATCATTTATGACACTCGAAAATGATCATTTTTGACAGTTGAAATGATCGTTTTTGGCAGTTAGAAAATGTCATTTTTTATATTTGAAAATTGTCAATTTTGGTACTTGAAAATGTCTTTTTTGGAACTTGAAAATGGTCGATTTGTAGTTGTTTTTTAGCACTTAAAAATGTTCATTTTAGACTGTTGGTAATTACCTTTTTAACAGTTGAAATTTGGCAATTAAAATTTTTCATTTTTGACTCCTTAAAATTGTCGTTTTTTCGCAGTTGACGATGGTAATATTTTTAACCATTCGAAAATAATAATTTTTGGCAGTTGTCATTGTCAATTTTGGCACTTGAAAATGTCTTGTTTGGTACTTAAAAAGAATACAATTCGTCGTTTAATTGATTTTCGTGGACGAAGAACGATGTTACAGATTAAATGCGGGCCATTTTTCGTCTTTATTTAATTATTTGTGCTTCTGCAACAAGTAAACGTTTTTAACCACTTCGCGCCCATGCTGCTTTGATTTAATCCCAGGTTTGATGAAAAATTACTTCTTTGTTGTTGTTAACTTTTTCTACGAAATATGATTTCAGTGTCACAAACTTTCCCATTTATGCAAAAAAATATGAAAAAATATTCCATAGATAGCGCTAAAGAAGTAATTTTTCTTGTACAATGTTTTTGTTTTCATTTTTTGCTTGTTGCTTGTTGCCTTGTGGCGAACCTGGGCGTGAAGAGGTTAATGGTCGATTTTTCTTTTCTCAAAAAAGAGGCGGTGAGATATCTTGTGTATGCTAAGTGGCTCTACCATCAAAATTTTCCACGAGCCGCCACTGATTCAGAGCATTAAAAAATTTTTTTTATGACTGCGGAATATTATTGATGGGCCTTTCTAACTTTGAAACATCGTGGTTGGAATAAACCTCAATTTTTTTGTTTGTTTTTTTTTCTATAGGCTCTGACCATTCAGCCATTAATGATGATGTGAATTAACAATGGAATAAACCCCATTATTTTCTAATCACTGCCATAGGATCTTCAAAAATAACGTGATTTTGAAAATGTTCACAATCGCAATACTTTCTACCAGGGTAATCATGATTATTGAAATAATTGAAATTTTACAGTATTGTCAAATAATTTAAACAACTCCCCATCAATAGCCGTTTGTGGGGGGCATACCGTATATACATATAAACACACAGGGGTGCAAAAGGGCGCAGCGTGTGCGATAATTAATAAAACCTCAATTGGACGACCCTCCCTTGTATGTGTGTGTGTGTTCACAAACAAAATTGAATATGTAATATATTTCGAAAATATGTCGTCCGTCGGCAGCTCCGCGAATTCCGCAATGTCGCACCTTAATTACCGATTGTGTCCAAACAAAAGGTTTAATAACTGAAATATTTGGCCGCAAACTGGCCATCACACGAACTAAAAGGACCCAAAGAGTGGGTGGGAGAGAGAGAGAGAGGCGCAAATAATTTCCGGTATTTAATAAAATGTAAATGCACCCATTAATCTATTATATAATATTATTGCGGTCTGTGTGCGGATTTGTGTGGAATATTACGCACACAATGAATTCTGCCCGCTGCCCTCTTTGATCCCATTGCTCGCACACAGGTAGATTATTATTTCACCGACAATGGAGTTTCGATACATCTTTCGTTACCTGAGGAATATGGTGGATTCAAAATATCACTTTTCATCTTTTTCTGCACGAATGATTGGTAAATATTTACCGGAAAGGAAAATTGGTATCAACGTCTTGTGGATTAATTAGCCATAGTCTATCTACGACCGTGAGAGTTTGTGTATGTCTTCCATGGATATAATGTATATAATTATTTTTTAGACAAATACCAAATATGATAATGATTATAAAAATGGTGATGTGGCCATCATGTTACTTTCTCCGACTTTATATTTACGTTTTCATGGGTTTATTTTCAATTGAAATCATATTTTAAGTGTACATCGAGTGGATGAAACTGACGTTTAAAACGTCAAAATAATGAAAGATGGAAAAATTATACTTCAAATTCAAAAACTCGGTTTACTCAAAAACTAACGAGATTTCGAAAAAAACTTATTCTTTATAAGTTGTTCATTTTAGTATTCTCTACTATTATTATTCACACAAATTTGTTGTAACTCTTATCGTTTCATAATTATAAACCAAAAATTTGAAAAAAATTTATAATTTTTTTTCTCGAATAGCAATGATTTTATGAAAAATATTTTCAAGCAAAAGATGTTAATTTCTTTGTTGTCTTCAATGTTTGTTTAAATTTTTTTGTGATATTTTTCACATTTAAGAAAATATTGGCAAAAAACCAAAAACAATTAAGGTGAACACCCACTTCCGGTGTACAAAATTTTACCAAAAACTTTTCAGTTCTTCAGGTTATCAAATAAGACGTATGTTCAAAGTTTCATATCAATTGCTCTATTAGATTCCGAGTTTTTGAATTTGAAGTATAATTTTTCCATATTTCATGATTTTGACGTTTTAAACGTCAGTTTCATCCTCTCGATGTACATTGAAAATGTGATTTCAATTGAAAATAAACCCATGAAAACGTAAATATAAAGTCGGAGAAAGTAACATGATGGCCAAATCACCATTTTTTTTAATATACTTCCATCCCTGAAAGGGTTACAGGTTACAGGTTAATAGAATCGCCGAATAAATGTTTGGATAACAACTTGCATACTGTACGAGTTGTTGCAGTACTATTTGTAGGACACAATGAAGTCGCTGACAGCTGTAACGCGTGCATTATTAAGTGGAGAAGACGCGCATTCGAAGGGAGAGAGCTCTGCACAATCAATAAATCACTAAAAGCTGTTACTGACTGACCGACGCGGAGAGAGAACGGAGCTTTGTTTGGGACGAGGGACTCTAAACAGTTCGAAATTACATCATTCCATGTTTCGCTCTATTATACAACGCGGCCGAATAACTAAAGTTGCCAACTGAATTATTAATTCGATTTCGAGATGATGATGATGATGGAGGTGTGTACAGTATGTCTAAACCGATTTTCTTAAGGGGAAATATTACTTACTGAAATTTAAATGTTGGCTCGTTCCATTTTACAATCACAGTATTTTTATTACATGAAGTGAAATTTTAACACGAGAGAGTTGAAGAATGTTGCTGGTCTTATTAATATTTTTTTTTATAAAAAAATAGAATTTTTCCTACACAACTTATATTTATTTCATTTTTTTCGTCGAAGATGCAACAATTCAAAACTAAATTTTTTAAAAAATTCGCAACTCGCAAGAAAATTGTTGGATTTTTAAAAACCAAAGTTATTTTGAAAGAACGATGTTTCCTAAACTAAATACATTTTTTGTAAAATTTTACCTGCACGATTTATATATTATTTCAGTTTTTTCATCGTAGATGCAAAAATTCAAAACTAACATTTTTAAAAAATTCGCAACTCGCAAGAAAATTGTTGGATTTTTAAAAACCAAAGTTATTTTGAAAGAACGATGTTTCCTAAACTAAATACATTTTTTGTAAAATTTTACCTGCACGATTTATATATTATTTCAATTTTTTCATCGTAGATGCAACAATTCAAAACTAAATTTTTTAAAAAATTCGCAACTCGCAAGAAAATTGTTGGATTTTTAAAAACCAAAGTTATTTTGAAAGAACGATGTTTCCTAAACTAAATACATTTTTTGTAAAATTTTACCTGCACGATTTATACATTATTTCAATTTTTTCGTCGGAGATGCAACAATTCAAAACTAAAATTTTTAAAAAATTCGCAACTCGCAAGAAAATTGTTGGATTTTTAAAAACCAAAGTTATTTTGAAAGAACGATGTTTCCTAAACTAAATACATTTTTTGTAAAATTTTACCTGCACGATTTATACATTATTTCAATTTTTTCGTCGGAGATGCAACAATTCAAAACTAAAATTTTTAAAAAATTCGCAACTCGCAAGAAAATTGTTGGATTTTTAAAAACCAAAGTTATTTTGAAAGAACGATGTTTCCTAAACTAAATACATTTTTTGTAGAATTTTACCTGCACGATTTATACATTATTTCAATTTTTTCGTCGGAGATGCAACAATTCAAAACTAAAATTTTTAAAAAATTCGCAACTCGCAAGAAAATTGTTGGATTTTTAAAAACCAAAGTTATTTTGAAAGAATGATGTTTCCTAAACTAAATACATTTTTTGTGAAATTTTACCTGAACGATCTATATATTATTTCAATTTTTTCATCGTAGATGCAACAATTCAAAACTAAATTTTTTAAAAAATTCGCGACTCGCAAGAAAATTGTTGGATTTTTAAAAACCAAAGTTATTTTGAAAGAACGATGTTTCCTAAACTAAATACATTTTTTGTAAAATTTTACCTGCACGATTTGTGTTTATTTCAGTTTTTTCATCGTAGATGCAAAAATTAAAAACTAAAATTTTTAAAAAATTCGCAACTCGCAAGAAAATTATTGGATTTTTAAAAACCAAAGTTATTTTGAAAGAATGATGTTTCATAAACTAAATACATTTTTTCTGAAATTTTACCTGCACGATTTATATTTATTTCAGTTTTTTCATCGTAGATGCAACAATTCAAAACTAAAATTTTTAAAAAATTCGCAACTAGCAAGAAAATTGTTGGATTTTTAAAAACCAAAGTTATTTTGAAAGAACGATGTTTCCTAAACTAAATACATTTTTTGTAAAATTTTACCTGCACGATTTGTGTTTATTTCAGTTTTTTCATCGTAGATGCAACAATTCAAAACTAACATTTTTAAAAAATTCGCAACTCGCAAGAAAATTATTGGATTTTTAAAAACCAAAGTTATTTTGAAAGAACGATGTTTCCTAAACTAAATACATTTTTTGTAAAATTTTACCTGCACGATTTGTGTTTATTTCAGTTTTTTCATCGTAGATGCAACAATTCAAAACTAACATTTTTAAAAAATTCGCAACTCGCAAGAAAATTATTGGATTTTTAAAAACCAAAGTTATTTTGAAAGAATGATGTTTCCTAAACTAAATACATTTTTTCTGAAATTTTACCTGCACGATTTATATATTATTTCAATTTTTTTCATTGTAAATTGAATAATTCAAAATTATAAATGAATGAAGAATGGTTGTGATTCACAAGTTGGGATTATACAATCTCATGTGGGTGCATTTTAAAGAATAGATATATTTCTTTTCTAATAGACTAAAAGATATTTGTGGCTCCAATAATTTTTACCACATGAGTGATGATGTATAGAGAATTTTATTTTGAGAATTATGATTGCGCTCTGACAAAAAAAGTTGAAAATGGATAGTTTATTTAGCGAATTAAAAATAATTATAGACAACAGGGATTACTAGATAGAGGTTAATTAAATGCCTTACCGAACTTATGGTGTAAATTTAAGATGCGAAATCGACGGTGCAAATCTAATTTAAAAAAATGTTGATGTGGTCAACATAATACACAAAAATAAGATTCTATTAGAAAAAAGTGAACTATATAAAGACAAAATCAAATTATTAGAACAAAGATTGCACGAATTAACTGCCAAAAATAAACCAGAATCTAAGAAACTAATAACTAACAATCCGAGGAACATCAAAAACTCAGATCAACAGTCCAAGGTAAAAAATCCGCCAAAAAACAACGAAACAAAAGGACAAATACTAAAATCTATCGCAGCAGTACTGCATATCAAAGATGTCGAAGACGCCAATAAGAAGCAAAAGGTGAAAAAATCAGTAGCCGAGGAAAAGGAGATTAACTGCGATGTCCGGAACACCGAAAAACATTCCAATCAAGAACGTTGGATTAATAATAATAATAAGTCTACTTTATTTCAGAAAATGGTTAACAGAAAAAAACTTAAAAATATTCTGATAACTACTACCCATAATAGGAATAGACGAAACCCTCAAAGGCAAAATGTGATAGAGGGAACTGCGAAAGAAGCAAATGGTCTTATAAAAGGAGCAGTCAGATATGGTTTTGTGCACGCATGTTATCTTGATCCTAATTTAACAACGGCAGATCTGAGCAATTATCTTAATAAGCATGGTTTTAAGCAATTAAAATGCGAGCAACTTAAATCTAAATATCCAGACGAGTATTCCTCTTTTAAAATTGGTGTTCCAACAAACAAATTCCAAGAGCTTAAAAATCCAGAAATTTGGCCTGAAAATGTGAGATTAAATATTTTTTTACATCGTCTCACCTACAATCGCCAAATATCTTAAATGCCCAATCACTAAGAAACAAATTTCTGGAACTTGAAGCCATGATTTGTGATAAAAATGTCTCTTGTATATTAATTAATGAACACTGGTTATCACGTGAGGAATGTTCGTTGTCTAAGGTGGATAAGTTATCGGCGAAAACATTTTATGCTTTATTATGGAGGAACTTTAATTTTTACTCCTGATGATATTATCACCAAAGATTTCAATGGAACTACAGATAACATATCCACTGAGAAATAATGCGAACTGTGTCTATTATTTATTGATAAATTAAACATGTACATAATTAATACATATCGTTCACCTTCTGGTGACTTCAATGTATTTTTACACGGTGTAATATCTTTGTTGGAGGCTGAAAGACTCCAGGTCGATAGCCATTTAAGCAGAAATTTACTTATGTAATTAAATTTATTATATATTATTGCTTTTTTGTAAAATTTTCTGTAAATAAAGATGTTTGTATATATATCTTTGTTGGATAAGTTAAATTATCAAAGTTGTCATGTAGTGTTAGGCGGAGATTTTAATATTCACTTCAATGCAAATGATACTCGTGAGAAATACTTAGTAGATTCTTTGAACACTTATGGTCTCACAAACACCAGAAAACAAAACTGTTTGGATAATTTTTTCACAAACATTAAAAATGAATATTTAAGTATAGAAACCCTAAATACGGCATTTTCAGATCATTTAGGTGTCGTATTAAGTATAGATTTGCCGCAACTTGAAGATAATACCAGCAACATTACATTAAGATCAGTTACTGAATTCGGCAAAAATTCATTTTACAATCTTACTTATAATACTCGATGGGATTTTACTAAAGACAATGCAATAAGTATTCAAAATAAATGGGACATATTGCACCAACTTCTAGTCGAGTATGTAAATATTTCATTTCCCATTAAACAAACAAAACAAAACAAAATAAATAAAAATAAAAATGGCTGAAAGACCTCCGGTCGATAGCCAATTAAGAATTGCGGAAAACCATAAATTTTTATATGTATGTATATATATTTGTATCAATTCTTAAATAAAGATGTTTGTATATAAAAATAAAAATGCCTGGTTTGATGATAACTTATATGACATGCGCGAGAAAATTAGATTTGTTGACGAATGCTATAGGAACCATCCTACACCGAACAACAAAGTATTGAGAGAAGATTATCGCAAAAAATATAGAACTGCAATATCGCAAAATATTATTGATGCGAATAATAAGTTTATAAGTAAATCAAGTAACAAAAATCGCGCGGCGTGGAAAATTTTAAATTCTCATAGACTTAAATCTAAAACACAAGGAGACTGTAAGATAACATGCGATGAGTTCAATGAATTTTTTGTTAATGTAACAGACGACATATTAAAAAATTGCGGCACGCCTTTGCAAAATGCTTCTAATGATGTATTACCAGATACTTTTAAATTCAAAGAAACTACATATATTAAGGTATTGGATGCAATTGACAAAATGAAAAACTCCCGTAGCTCTGATATATATGGCACTACAGTTGAAATGATTAAAAGTATTAATAGTTTCACCTCTAGTTACGCTTATAAATGATATTATAAAATTTGGAATATATCCACAGGCATTCAGGGTGACAAAAATGAAAAAAAAAACAATTATCGACCAATATCATTGCTACCAATAATATCAAAAATCATTGAGTTTATATTAAAAGATCAAATAATCGAACATTTCGAGAGATACCAAATATTTCATCCAAATCAATTTGGATTTCGGTCAGGCATGTGCACTACCGAAGCATTGGTACCAATCACTGAAACAATAATAAAAAGTTTTGAAAACAAAGAATATTGCGTGGGCTCATTCATCGACCTCTCAAAAGCTTTCGACTGTGTGTCACACGAAATATTAATCTCTAAATTAAAAATGTATGGTTTTAATGACCACTTAATGTGCCCGTATTTAAATGAAGGACAGCAAACTGTTATGCTAAAAGAAAATAAATCTGAAATGCTTAATCTAAACGCAGGTGTTCCACAAGGTTCCGTGCTTTTATTATTTACATTAATGACTTACCGCGATATGTGCAGTCAACCAAAACGTTGTTATTTGCTGATGATACCACCATTTTAAATAGCGAATCAGTAATAGATGTTGCTGAAACCAACAACAATCAATCTATGGCATACGTATCAACATGGTGTTCAAATAATAGACTGGTTCTAAATGAATCGAAAAAAAAAATTCACGCTAAAGAGCCATGATGCTCAAACTGACAGCAGCGCAAATTTTCTCGGAATTTGTCTTGATCCCAATTCAAAATGGGACGAGCAGGGTGAAACATTAGCTAAAACTCTCTCAAAAAATATATTTTGTTTACGAGGGATGTCAAAAAGAGTTGGTCACGCCCAACTATTAACTGCATACCATGCACTATTTGAGTCTAGGTTACTGTACGGTGTAATTGTATGGGGACATTCATACATGTTGCCTTGCAACGCCAAGTTGTGAGAATTATTGCTGGTTTGCCTTATACAAACGATTGTAAAGACGCCTTCATAAAAGAAAAAGTGCTTACTTTCCCAGCTCTATATATTCTTGAATGTTTGGTGTATGTACGATCTCAAATTGAGAAATACGATACACATAAATATAAACACCTAACAAGAACTAAAGATGAACTTACTTTCAGCCATCTAAGATTGGAAAAGTCGAGAAATGGCCCCAATTATTACGGAATAAAGTTCTTTAATAAATTAACAGCAAGCACGCGAAATTTAGAAGTTCCATTATTTAAAAATCACGATAAGGAGTATCTTCTGAAGAAAGCTCCATATTTCATCAATGATTTTCTTCAGTACAATGATGTAACCTACTGTTTTAATGCATGTATGCTCAATATGTTCTCATTGTTCTTTTATTTTTTTAGATATTCTTTTAAATTATTACGTAGTATATGTTTAGTATTTATATCTTATTGTGATGACTTGTGTAACATATTTGTGAGAAACAATTATTATTATTAATTATTATACCGGGTGTGGCACTTAAGATGCCTCGGACCATAGCTCCTTTACGATAAAAGCTATCGAAAAAAATCTAAAAACAAAGTTACCGTCGCTATGTTTCAAAAATATTTCTAATCATCAGTGGCGTGCCGTACTCCAGTGGCGTACCAAACTTATGTTTTTTTAAATGGAATGCCCTATTTTTTATTGCAGATTTGGAAAGTGCTCGACGAGTACTTATTTTTTTATCTAACATGTTATACCCTTCACTTTAGCGGTTTCGCTGTTATAACCCGTTCTTTCAAAATTGCGCCCCATTTTTGAGATTTTTTTGTAGAGAAACCAATTGACGCCGGCGCCTAAATTTTGAATTGAGGTACAGGTTAAGACCTCGTATACCTTTACATAATTTTTTTTCGGGAAATTTATGGAAAAAAAATAATTTTTGATTGATCTTCGCATGTTGTCATTTTTTCCGAAAATTTCAAATGGCACCCCCCTAAAAAAATTACGGCGTTGTACAGCCAAAACTCTAAATTTTTCATTGGTGTAAAAAAAATTACACATTGCTTAACAAAATTTCGGAGAAAAAAGGAATTTCATCGCAAATGTCGGGAAACGTTTTCCGTTCCCAAGTGTGCCATGAGAAAACAAAAGATTGGTAATTGTCAAAGTAAATTATTAGACGTCAGTAGCAGCCATAAGTCATTTTTGATAAACGTTCTAAAAATGTTCCGAACTCAAGAGGAAATGGTTGACATGATATTTATTCTTGGAGAATGTAACAAGAATTGTTTCTTGGCATCACGAGTGTACGCTGCGAGATATCCGCACAGGGCACATCCAAATGAACGTGCGTTTCAAAAAGTGTTGGAGAGATTTACTACTACGGGAAGTGTGAAACGGCCAAGGAGAGTTAGAAAGAAGGCAGTTATTACCGAAAATAATGAACTGCAGGTTCTGGAGGCAGTTATTGAAGATCCTCATACCAGTATCCGTGATATTAGTAGGAATCACGATATTTCAACGCGATCCGTACATCGTGTTCTTAAAAAGTACAAATTCCGTCCATTTAAGATTCAACTGCACCAAGAATTGCAACCTCAAGATTTTCATCCGAGGCAAGATTTCTGCATGTGGGCTATCAACAAAATTGAGCAGGAGGAATCATTTCTTATGCGCGTATTATTTTCTGATGAAGCAACGTTCCATAGAAATGGGCATGTCAATCGCCACAACTACCATTATTACGCCGATGAAAACCCACAAGCCATGCGAATGATAAACCACCAGCAAAGATGGTCGCTGAATGTTTGGGGAGGCATACTTGGAGAACACCTTTTGGGTCCTTATTTCATCGAGGGGCACCTGAACGGCAACAGTTATTTGAGGTTCCTTCGCGACGACTTGGATGATCTCTTGGAAAATGTCCCTCTAGCCGCTCTTCGACAGATAGTTTTCCAGCACGATGGAGCTCCTGCACATAATAGCTGTGTCGTTCGGGAATTTCTCGATGAAACGTTTCCGGACTCCTGGATTGGTCGTGGGGGTCCTGTGAGGTGGCCGCCAAGATCACCAGACCTCACTCCCCTTGACTTCTTCCTTTGGGGCCATATCAAAGACGAGGTTTACAGGACGGTACCAACTACTGTCGAGGATATGAGGGAGAGAATCAGCGCGGCTTTCCGCGGTATATCACCAGAAGTCCTTAGGGCAGTGTCTAGAACCTGTGAGTCGAAGTTGTGGTTATGCCTCCGGCAGGAAGGTCGTCATTTCTAACATTTAGTTTAAGTTGTTAAATTTTCTTTATCTGCATTTTTCATATCATGTTGAATAAATAGGTACATACTATTATGTTGACCGTATTTGTGTATTTGTTTTCTCATGGCACACTTGGGAACGGAAAACGTTTCCCGACATTTGCGATGAAATTCCTTTTTTCTCCGAAATTTTGTTATGCAATGTGTAATTTTTTTTACACCAATGAAAAATTTAGAGTTTTGGCTGTACAACGCCGTAATTTTTTTAGGGGGGTGCCATTTGAAATTTTCGGAAAAAATGACAACATGCGAAGATCAATCAAAAATTATTTTTTTTCCATAAATTACCCGAAAAAAAATATGTGAAGGTATACGAGGTCTTAACCTGTACCTCAATTCAAAATTTAGGCGCCGGCGTCAATTAGTTTCTCTACAAAAAAATCTCAAAAATGGGGCGCAATTTTGAAAGAAGGGGTTATAACAGCGAAACCGCTAAAGTGAAGGGTATAATATGTTAAATAAAAAAATAAGTACTCGTCGAGCACTTTCCAAATCTGCAATAAAAAATAGGGCATTCCATTTAAAAAAACATAAGTTTGGTACGCCACTGGAGTACGGCACGCCACTGATGATTAGAAATATTTTTGAAACATAGCGACGGTAACTATGCACCACTTTGTTCTTAGATTTTTTTCGATAGCTTTTATCGTAAAGGAGCTATGGTCCGAGGCATCTTAAGTGCCACACCCGGTAGAGTGTTCGATTTTATATTTCAAAATTGATTTCGGTGAAAAAGGCAGCATGCAAGAAAATTCAAACTTACAAAAAAGGAAAATCACTTCGAGGTGTCTTGGCGGTTAAGGTGCAGCTCAGATAATCCTGTGCAAACATGCTTCTTTGCTTCCCTCTAATTGATGAACACAACTCAAACACTAACACTCGAAAGGGTGTAATTCCGAAATGTATTTTGAAATTAAATCCAGAAAATGTATCACTAAAACCCGCACTTGTTCTTCGCGAACAGCGACCTCAGACTGAGTTGATATCAACTGGTGCGCCGTCGATTAGTGACAAGAATTTAATCGCGTTCCGAGACAAAAAAAAAACGAATATTTTGATTATCGTCAGCCACCTTGTAAAGCATCGGCGCAGATTAAAAACTGTTCGAATACGAGGGTCGAGGTAAGATGTGGAAAGTTAGAAACACCGCTAGTTGCTGTATTCATTAAATTTAAAGATTGCGAACCTATTTATAAATGTTTTCTTAAAATATACAGGGTGTAGTGGAACATAGGATTTTCAATGTTAATTTCTTTATATTGAAATATTATCTTCACTGATCATTTTGGGGGAAACATGTAAACATTTTTATTATAATGTAAGATGTGAATATATTAAATAAAAAAATATAATATATTACTACAAAAAGCTGAGCGTGACAACATTAAACACACTTTGACAAAGAGTGATAATAAAATAAAGACTGCATGGTCAATGGCCAATAACACCTTAGGTAAATAAAAACAGTGCTGATTATCTTTTGATTAATAAAGTTGAGGAATTGAATCTACATTTTGCAAATATTTACATTAGCTTACATCACCCTTCAGATAAAATTTCCAAGAAACATCAACATTTTATTTCTGAAGCCGGTTACACCATCAGAAATATTTAATATAAACCATAACATGAAATATAAGAAGTTCAGGTTTTGACGAAATAAACTGAAATTTAAAAAAATGGCATATGATATTTTGTAAGAGTAGTCAAAATATCATATTTTAAATAAATAATAATTGATTCTAAAACTTGAATTCAAGTCATTCTGCATCACAATGAAAATGAATGCTATAGCATTCACGTCCACAAACGCATTAACACATTTTAAGCGGGTGCTATGACCAAGGTGACTTGCCTGCGTAGCGGGTTGGATTTACAAAGCAAGCGAAAATATTGTGCTGAACTGTATGCAACCCATTCTGCATGTTTGCGTCTAAAAATAGACGACCCGTCCACAGCACACCACAGTTCGCAAAATGTCTACAAATAGACGCTCCCGCTCAAAGTTTGTTAATAAGCTTCAGAAGGTCCATAGGTTCAAAAACAACTTCGTGCAGAAATCCGAGAAAATAGTGACTCGCTACTGATACCTTTTTCATTTTTGAACATGCAAATACTCTTTTTATATTATTATTATTATTAGCACTTACCTATGTGACCGTTTTCGTATGGGTAGTCTCCGTTGTCCAGTCTGTGTTTTTTGATCTGTTGATGCTGGATGTGCGATGCTGCCAAGCTGAGGCCCACTGGTGCTCTCTTGGGTGGTCGCCCTGGTCTGGAGCTGTAAAATAGTAGAGAATTACTGCGGTTAGAGACTTCATTGTGCATGGATTTGCTTAGAGCATGTCCAGCACAATTAGAAATACAAATGTTCTGAATTATAAATGTTTATCAGCTTTTTTCTTAAAGTGAGATTTAAAACCAATTGAGGGTGATTTAATTGTTTCAAATTGCAGGCATGCATAAACATTAAGATATTCCTTAAAAAAAAAAACTTTTATAAGCGTTACTGAACAATAACTTTTGTAATGAAGCTTTACTTAATCATTACCTACATTATTCCTAAATATTTTACCGGTAGTATTCTTATTCTCCTTGCGAAGCTAATGGCTTTGGAATGTAGTTTCTGTCAACGAATCATGATATGACTGGCGCTTCTAGATATTAAATATTATAACCGCAAATTGGAAACAACATATTTCTTTCACTTCTGGTAATTTTTCAACTCTAAGATCCCCTTAGCAAAAGTATATGAATGGATTACATGTGTGTTTGAATGTAAGGTGTGAGCCACAGAATTTTGTTTCTGAGTTGGCCATGCCTGAGAGAGAGAGAAATATAGCAGTCTTGTCTGAGATTAATTAATTTTTTTTCTCATGACGTAATAATATGTGACATAACTCATTTATCTCACAGCCAACTCTGAAACAAAATTTTGTGGCTCACACGATATTATTAAAAGAGTCGATAAATAATTAACGAATGCCTTCTTCGATCTTTATTCTCTCATCTTTTAAAGCTAAATTAATTATAATAATTTTATATCGAACGTGTTTTTGCCTTAATTATTATATTTTAATTATTTATCGGCCGTACAGACGCCCAATAGCGAAGTTAGTGAACTGAGTCTGTCTCGCCTAATATTTGTTGATGAGACTGTCCATTAGTCGGCGTCCGGTGGCAAATATCAGATATCGCACGGCGGTCACTCGACAAATCGACCCTCTTTTGATTTATTAGCTTCATTTCCTTCCAATATAACTCAATATATACCGGCTAAAAGCTATTTGTTTTCCCCCCGTTTGCGCGTCCGTCGCGCCCAAAAACAAAAATGTCATATTCTCCTAAATGGTCATTTATAACTCACGACTCTCCTCTCTCCTCGCTCCTCTCCCGGGCGCAATTTTTATACAATTAACGGATAATCGCGGGTGTATTCTAATTTTACGAATCGTTGTACCGGTTAATCACCAGGCCTTAGGACACAATTCACAATCAATCCCGTTCAATTTGCCGATGCGCTTTCCATCAGGAATGCACCAACGCCACACAACACACGGATTGGCATTAATTGGATCGGTAAACACTTAGTGTGCGTCAAAGAGTTTTTGCCTTACGCATCGGTTCTGCATCTCAAATTAAAAAAAAAATCAATAAAACGAAATGTAGCCTGAATATATAAATATTCAACCTGTTCGTAACTCAGCAAGCAAAATTAAGTCTTACTAAGACTATATAGTCTTAGTAAGACAGGTAAGAACAGGTTGAATATTCATATATTCAGGCTACATTTCGTTTTATTGAATTTATTTAATGCTTTCTGCAACAAGTAAGGTTGTTTCTAATTTGTTTAAAAAAAACTATTCAAATGCATAATCTTCTTTTAAAGAAAGTAGGGTATGTTACGGAGGTCATCCACTGTCGTGCAAGTACGACGGACATCGACGTGCATGCACGTCTTACATGAACGAATGGTGGATGGGTACGTTCGGGCAATACAAACACTTATGTCAAACTGTTTACTCGGCACGATGGAACGACGGACGTGAACGTCGTGCATGTACCACAGTGGATGGCCCGCATTGGAAAGATATTTCCGTTGATATGTAGAAAAAAGAACTAGATGTGGACGAAATGAGTTGTGATATTTTCAATTTAAGGTTTTATTTTTTGACTGGTACAATACAACAAGAACTATTATTTGGTTGTGATATTTCCAATTTAAGGTTATGATTTTTTATGTATAGGCAAACGTGACTTAAAATGGCATGTCTGGTAACTCTAAAGCGAGATCGAAAACTGAATCGGTGGACAGAATACAGTCTCAAGCAAAATAACGAGAACCACTGAAATATTAGCTACGTCAATCAGGTCGTCCACACTTGTAAATATTATTATTAGCCGATAAACCTCGCACAAATGAATTCTAGGCGACTAAGGAGACACGCTCACATTTCATATTATCCCGGTTCGGACTATAGAGCAATTTACTAAACAAAAACAAGAATTATTATTTCACTGTAATATTGGCGACACCCAAGTGAAATACAATATCAATCTATCCGATCATAATTTACAAAAATATAAATAGAAAATATCTGCAAGAGGATACTTTGAAAGTCTATATGTGTGCCTCTCGTCGTTTTTTTTTACTCTTTTCGATAATTGAAAGAGGCCATTAACACAGTTTGTTTTTCTCATGGACGCCTATTCGGTCCGTGCAAAGCCGGCATCGCCATGAATCAGTGGGGCCCTGGGGTCAGTATTGTTTATCAGCTGTCCGGTAGCGGAGTGGTGGACTCACCCCGAGCTCGCGGTTATTGGGGCCGTTTGTATCATTCTGACAACATAATAGCGAAACTGCTGTGCCTAGATTAAGGGCACGGCCGACCCCCCCGCTCCTAAAAACAAATGCCGTTTACGTCTAATGCCGGAAAACCGCAAAAGAGATGAATGCGTTCCAAGAGAAAAAAAAAATGTGATGTGGCCATCATGTTACTTTCTCCGACTTGATGGTATCATTTATATTTACGCTTTCATGGTTTATTTTTAATTGAAATCATATTCTAAATGTACATCGAGAGGATGACACTGACGTTTAAAACGTCAAAATTATGAATTATACTTCAAATTAAAAAACTCAGTTTTCTCAAAAACTAAAGGGATTTAGAAAAAAACTTATTCTTTATAAGTTGTTCATTTTAGCATTCTTTACAATAATTATTAACATAAATTTTATGTTTTATTATCGTTTCATAATAATAAACCAAAAATTAAAAAAAAAATTATAATTTTTTTTCTCGAATAGCAATGATTTTATGAAAAATATTTTCAGACAAAAAGTATTCATTTCTTTGTTGTCTTTAATGTTTGTTTAAATGTTTTTGTGATATTTTTCATATTTAAGAAAATATTGGCAAAAAACAAAAAAACAGTTAAGGTAAACGCCCACTTCCGGTGTACGAAATTTTACCAAAAGCTTTTCAGTTCTTCAGATTATCAAATAAGATGGATGTTTAAAGTTTCATATCAATTGCTTTATTAGTTTTTGACACACACACACAGACACAACATTTTTTTTTTCTAGAAATTGTTGAAATGGCATCTAGGGACCCCAAAACGGATATTTCCGTAAAAAAAAATTTTGAAAAAAAAATCACGATCACAATAGTTTCTCGCACTTCGTTACGGAGAAAGTAAAAAATAAAAAAGTATTAACCGAAAGGTTTTCAACTATTCCGTCAGAACTTTTACCGGAAACTAATGGCAATTTAGCTATCGTGATTTTAAAATTTCTAGAAAATAATATTTCACCAAAGAGTAGAATTGTATTATTATAATAATAACAGTAATTTCGTTTGTCGTAGGTAATCCATGTTTATCAGGTGATTTATTATTAAAAATAGACTGTAGTACTTCCTGATATCAATTTTTATTTTATTAACTGTACTAGTTTCGACTCAGTTGTGTAGTCATCTTCAGCTGTAAACTACAAAAAATTATTAATATTGCTATAGTTAAAGGTACCTTTAACTATAGCAATATTAAATTTAACATTACAATAAATTAACTGTTTAAAAAATAACACATAGATTAAACTTAAAAATACAATAATTTATAATATAAATTGTATAAACTATGTTAAAATTTTTTGTAGTTTACTGCTGAAGATGACTACACAAATGAGTCGAAACTAGTACAGTTAATAAAATAAAAATTGATATCAGGAAGTACTACAGTCTATTTTTAATAACAATAATTTCAGTGGTCTGAAAAAAATATAAAAACAATTGCTACGAACTTGAAATTTCACAAATCTATTCAAAATTTATTTGAGATTACGATTCCTTAAAATTATGGTATCACCTCGCCCTGAATTTCAAGACAATTTTAACAACAGTGCGTGAAATTGTGGAAAAATACAATAATTTTGAAGACTTGAAAGCAATATAAAAACAATTTCCATGGACTTGAAATTTCACAAAATATAACACTATCAATTATAATTATTTATTCCGATTAGGATTTTCTTTTACTTTTTAAAAGGTGTATATCTTACAGTTGTATGAAAATGAAAGAATGATTTAAAAAAAATGTATACGAGGTGCAGTATAAAGATTAAATTATGAATAACAATATTGTTACATAACTGAAAGGTAATGCAATTTTCGCACTCTCTAGAGTGACAATAAAAATTATTCAAAAATTAATTGTTTTATTTAAATTCAATTACAACTGCATTATATTTTAATTATTGTAACCACTATGCTTTGTAGTACCAGGCAGTCTACATGTAATAAATTTATGTGCAAAGAATGTTTTAATATAAAAACAGGTTTGAGTGAAATACGAAATGCTCTGCATATTTTTAAAGTACACTCGGCGTCAAAAAAAAACGCGCCACTCGAAAAATCGCGAAAAAACTCGATTTTTTAAACCGTCGTAACTTGGTTCAATTTGGTCGAAAATCGATGAATCTTTCAGTTTGGAAAAGATTCAGGTTTTATCTTTAAGAATGTGTAGTTGATTTTGACCCCAAGTCCAACCCACCCCCCGTAACAACGTGATGGAAAAAAATGTTTTTTATGTAAAAAAATGTCCAACTTTGACAAGCTGTACCGTGCGCAAAATAAATCGGCGGGAAATTTCACCACAATGGCAGAAAAATTTAATCAATTTCCTTCAAATGCCTTAAAAATTCGAGTCGTTTCGATGGTTTGGAGCAAAGTTATGAATTTTTGAAAAAAAAGACATTTTTCACTTTTTTGGCCATAACTTGAGTAATTTTGCACCAAAATCGATGAACTTTTTCAGTCTGCACAGTTTCAAATGTTCTCTTCAACGTCATGTTAATTGTTTTCTTGCTAAAACGATTCCACCCCCTGCCATCCCCTAAAGGAAAAAAAAATGTTTTTGAAGTTGTGCAAATTTGGTTTCTTATACCGTGTGCAAAAAAACTCAATCGGTCAGCATGGTAATAAAGTTCAATCATTTTCTTCCAATTTCCTCCAAAATTCAAGTCGATGCGATGATTCGGCGCGAAGTTATGCAATTTTGAAAAAAAATTACATTTTGCGCCTTTTTGGCCATAACTAGGCGAATCTCGCACGAAACTCGATGGAATTTTGCGATCTAAGAAGTTTTCGACTTTCGTGATCCCCTGAATAACCCTACAAAACGTGAAAAAATTTTAAATTTTTACAACTTGTTTTGATTTTCAATGTCATTTTTTTTTCAAAAATTCATAACTTTTCTCCAAGTCATCGAAACGACTCGAATTTTTAAGGCATTTGAAGGAAATTGATTAAATTTTTCTGCCATTGTGGTGAAATTTCCCGCCGTTTTTTTCTGCGCACGGTACAGCTTGTCAAAGTTGGACAATTTTTTACATAAAAAACTTTTTTTTTCATCGCGTTGTTACGGAGGGTGGGTTGACCTTGGGGTCAAAATCAACTACACATTCTTAAAGATAAAAATTGAATCTTTCCCAAACTGAAAGATTCATCGATTTTCTACCAAATTGAACCAAGTTACGACGGTTTGAAAAATCGAGATTTTTCGCGATTTTTCGAGCGGCGCTTTTTTTTTGACGTCGAGTGTATTTAATAGAATATACAATTATTTTACAGATATTAAATATAAAATGTTTGATTTACCTATTTAATTTAATCTGTTATAGTATTGCGATTGTCTATTTTATAGATTTTGAGCACAGGCATAATTATGCATGTTTGTAATTAATTATAAAATAAAACAAATGTATTGAGTTGTGAAAACTGTAAAATATTTTTAATAAAGATAGTATTTAAATGAAATTTTAAGTCTATGGTAAGAGTTATTTTTTAGCTAAAAATCTGGTACAAATTCATTCTTTATTCAAAATATGCACAAATGACATTAATAATAATAATATTATCAGTGGTATAATTTCATGAATTTATTTCGAATAATTTTCCACTTATGTGCCCTTCTGTTAGTGCAGACAGGCAATAATATTTTTGAAGATTTTGTCGGTGGTTAACGTGGGCTTGGAATGTCCTTAAGTGTATCAATTCATTTGTTACATTCCCATTCAGCCTCACCAATTACACCTGAATCGGTTGATGGCCCGTTTGGGCCTAACCGCAACAAACACATCTCAAAAATTGTGATCATGGCCATCATGTTACTTTCTCCGACTTGATGGTATCATTTATATTTATGCTTTCATGGTTTATTTTCAATTTAAATCATATTTTAAATGCACATCGAGCGCATGAAACTGACGTTTAAAACGTCAAAATTATGAAAGATGGAAAAATTACACTTCAAATTCAAAAACTCAGTTTACTCAAAAACTAACAAGATTTCGAAAAAAACTTATTCTTTAGAAGTTATTCATTTTGGCATTCTCTACAATTATTATTAACATAAATTTGCTGTAACTGTTATCGTTTCATAATAATTAACCAAAAATTAAAAAATTAATAATATTTTCTTTTCTCGAATAGCAATGATTTTATGAAAAATATTTTCAAGCAAAAGATGTTTTTGTGATATTTTTTATATTTAAGAAAATATTGGCAAAAAACAAAAAAACAGTTAAGGTAAACGCCCACTTCCGGTGTACGAAATTTTACCAAAAGCTTTTCAGTTCTTCAGATTATCAAATAAGACGGATGTTCAAAGTTTCATATCAATTGCTCTATTAGTTTTTGGGATACAGCGTAACGGAGAAAGTAAAAATAAAATCAAACAAAGTGCGAAATATTAGGCTATCCACAATGATAAATCTTGCAAAGACTGAAAAAACAAATTGTTTTTTGAAACTACGAAATAAATTGTTTTTCAGGTATTTTATTTTTTTATTGCAATTCATCTATAATCAAATAAGGGAACTTTACATTAATTTATTTAAACCCATCTCTATTTCTTCGTTGATGAGAAAATACATTTTCTAGGCTGATTTTTCTTCAGCACTTAAAACTCCTTCCCACTCATCCCAATTATCTTTTTTTTTTCTTTTGTTTATCGCCTCTAATATTGTTGCTAGTATTTATGGCCCTTAATGAGTAATAATTACGGAAACTAACCACACACACACACACACAGTATTATTATTATTATTTCATTTTATTATTGTGCGCGCTATTTAAATGTGTATTCTCATTCTAATTTTAATGGCTCATTAAAATTATTCCGTGTTACGGTCGTTATACACAAAATAATTTGCATAAACATAATAACACTAAAAAAACGTACAATCTAATTTCGTATTTAATCCGTTAACATTAGAGGATTGTATTTAAAAATGTACAATGCTTATCTTAAATAATATGATTCTCGGGAAATGTCGTTTGTAAAATAATAATAATAATAAACACCTTTTACATTAAATTAAAATATATGACATACCGTGTGTTCGATAAAAAACGCCCAACGCCATAACCGATTTGAATGAATTAAAAAAGAAATTCAATTGTGGTTTAAATACTAACAAATGGCATCAATATTGATTTTTTTCAATAATAACTTCATTGTCATTTAAAAATTTAAAGTTGACTATCATTTGACAATGAAGTTGAGTTTGAAAAAATATATAATTACCGTTATTTTATAGTATTTAAACCACAATTGAATTTCTTTTTTATTTCATTCAAATCGGTCAATAAATAACAAAGTTATGGCGTTGGGCGTTTTTTATCGAACACACGGTATACAGAAACATGTACGTCTAGGGAATAATTAAATTTACTCTTAAAACGAAGTGATTTATTAAACTATTGGAATTGATTATGAATTAATAACGTGTCCTAATTTTATTTTTATTTTTGCGTAGGCCTTTAGCCGTTCAGCCACTAACGATATTTAAAAAACAAAACATTACCAATTTTAATTTGAATTCGGAGATTGTTTTTTTTAAATCTAGAATTTTTTTTTCAGTGAAAATTGTTTTGTAGATTGTATGAAATTGTATCTGCTGGATAAAACAACTTTACTGTAAAATAAAAAGTTCAAAGTTGTAATATTAAAAATTCTCGTTGCCAAGATGAACGAGACGTAAAGTTCAACTTTGTTATTTATACCCAGAAAAACGAAAATCACTTTTGATTAGGAAAAAAAGCGTTCAACCACAAATGTCGTGGTGTGTGCCCGGAATATCGGAGAATAACGATGTTTATTTATCCCACAAACCACAAACAACTTCCTTGTTTATTTCTTGTCTGCTTGATTGTCGTCGACAGTAAATTACCGTGTAAGATGACACACAGGCCAGAACATCTGGACGGATTCGTTTTAAAAGAGAGAAAAAGAGTTGAAACTCATCAGGCCACAAAGATGACGTTCAGTAAATTGCTTATATATTCAGTGAAATACAACAGACAACATTTATTTATCGCAATGTTGAGCGATTTTCGATCGGTTACATTAAAATTCGAAGAAACAAAAAAAAAATAGTTACTGAAGTTAAAAACGTTAAAGTGGCGGAATCTATTGCCTAAATGTTGTACTAAACCCAACCTGAGCGGAATAACCACCGACAGATATAGGAATATGCCAAAATCGCAACTGTTAGAAAAAGATTTCGTTAAAAAGAAATAAATTCGATTTGACATTTTGAATAATATAATAAAATATTGTCTTTAGTTTTTGTTTGTAATTTTGATTATATGCATTTATCTTTTGTTTTCTTTTGTATCATATCCATCGGTCCATTTTTTGTGTTGTTAATTTGTTAGTCACCGTGACGGCCCTCACTGGTGTGAAGTGTGTACTCCCAAGTAAATCCCTATTTCCATCTGACGGGTGTGAAGTTAGCAATAGATTTTAAAATTCATTTTTGCCATTAAAATGTACATTTTCCAAAAACCCTCTACAATCAGGGCGGGGTTACTACTGAAGAATACACATGAACCTCCCCCACCCCAAAATTTCAACCCCCTACAATTTTTCACACTATATAAAAAAAAAATCTCCTTTTTCACTAACTTCGATGACCGATAAAAAAATGCTGAAAACATGTAATTATTCTACATACTTAGACGTACTAATACAAAAAATAAAAAAAACTTGCCGACCCCTTGATCACTTTGAAAAAAAATAAACAATCCGACACACTCTCCGAAAATGAATGCGCCGTCACATTAACTGAAGTTTTTTTCAAAGTTCGATGACCGCCATAAAAAAGTTAAAAATTTATAAACAATCTAGACACACAGGCCTAACAAATGGAGAAATAAAAAAACGTGCCGGCCCCTTGATCACTTTGAAAAACAATAAACAATCTGACATTCCCTCCGAAAATGTATGCGCCGTCATATTAACTGAAGTTTTTTTCAAAGTTCAATAACCGCCATAAAAAAGTTAAAAATTTGTAAATAATCTAGACACACAGGCCTAACAAATAGAGAAATAAAAAAAACGTGCCGGCCCCTTGATCACTTTGAAAAAAAATAATCAATCCGACACACTCTCCGAAAATGTATGCGCCGTCACATTAACTGAAGTTTTTTTCAAAGTTCGATGGAAGAATTTCCCAAATTCGATCATCCGTTCAAGAGTTATCCCCAAAAACCAGAATTCAATTGAAGGAAACATTTAATTTTTTGGTCTTATCTGCATCCATTCGACGAGTACAACACTTTGCTGGAAGAATTTGCTAAATTTGGTCATATTTTAAAGAGTTATCCTGTGAAACCCGAAAAACAATTGAACAAATTTAATTTTTAAGTTCTTTTTTTAATTTTATTCAAATTTAGATATAGTACATCACAAATTATAACAAAGTACATCACAACAAAATTAAATTCTACAGCTAATTGAATACGTCACAGAAAACAAGAAAAAAAATAATTTGAAATTGATATAATCCTCTACTGAGTAATATTCTTTTTCCATCAGTCGAGACATTTTTTCTACATCTTCCGGATGAATATAAGACTTTACCGAAAGAATTTTACAAATCTCGTCCTCGGTTCAAAAGTTAAAATGTTGAAAATCAAAAAAAAAAAATGCAATTTTTGCATTTTGCGTTAATGTCAAGAGAAAATTTCATAACCCGTAATAAAATTACTTGAAATTTTCCATATTTTGAAGTTTAAATCATCACAATTGAACGATGCGTGCGGCAGTAGTGCAATTTAAAAATCAAAATCTTGGAAATTTAAAAACTGCAATTTTTCATTTCGTGTTAATTTCACGAGAAAATATTGTAATCCGTTTTAAAATAACAGTAAATTCGCCATATTTTGACGTTTAAATAATTAAAATCGGACTACGCATTCGGCAGGTGCACAATTCCAAAAATTAAAATCGCGTTTTTTTTAATTCTGGAAATTTAAAAATTGCAATTTTTTACATTTTGCCTTAATTTCGCGAGAAAATATATGAATCCATTTTAAAATAACACTAAATTCGACATATTTTGAAGTTTAAATAATTATAATCGGACAACGCGTTAGGCAGGTGTGCAATTTCAAATATCAAAATCGCGACAAAAAATACAAGTTTAACGATGGCTACTTTTAACTGTCCAAAATTATATTTTTAAGCTACAAAAAATGACAATTTTCAACCTCCAAAAACTACAATCTTGAAATGCCAAAATTGATCATTTTTAACAACCAAAAGCTTATATTTTCAACTGCTAAAAATGGCAATTTTCAACTGCCAAAAACCACAATTCCCAACTGTCAAAAATGACAAATTTTCAACTGCAATCAATTACCGTTTTAACTGTCAAAAACTGTAATTTTTATCTGCTTACAATGACTATCTGCTTACTGGACAAATGACAATTTTTTGGCTATTTTCAACTGCCAAAAATAATTTGAGCTACCAAAAATGACAATTTCCAACCCCCAAAAACTACAATCTTGAAATGCCAAAATTGATCATTTTCAACAACCAAAAACTTATATTTTCAACTGCTAAAAATGGCAATTTTCAACTGCCAAAAACCACAATTTCCAACTGTAAAAAATGACACTTTTCTGAAAGAATTTTTATTATCTGCCATTTTGTTCAAGAATTATGCTTTCAAAACCGCAAAAAAATGAACGCCGAATTTAATGTTTAATCTTATCAAAATCAGATTCCGTTACATGAGTATCCTTAAAAAAAGAACGACGCGTAACACTTTGCTGGATGAATTTTTAAAATGTGGCCATCCTTTCAAACAATTGGAAGACGAATTTATTTTTTGTTTTTATTTGCATCTATTCGATGAGTGAACAACACATTGCACCAAGAATTTTCAAAATCTGGTGATGCGTTCAAGAGTTTTTTTTTGCATATAACATTTTTTTGTGGGACTACCAGGAACGAAGATATGCTAAATGACTTTAGTCGTAAATGGTGCTTAGATCGACTGGAAACGCCTAAAAAACGAGTAAAAAAATAGTTTTTAGCCACTGAGTGTATGAGAGCGGAAACACCAGTTTATTTATCTTTTTTTTTGTTACCCCCCCAAGACTAGCTGGTTGGAAACGCCCTTGAGCAACACTAACCTGTATTTTTACTCGCCTATAAACAACATGATGCGTTTATATAATAATGTTCAATTTTCGGTTGATATCTTTAACTGTAACATAGCACAATTTGTTAAAGCAATTATGTCCTTACTATAAAATTAAGCTTTTTTTTTTTAGCTTGTTTGCTACATTTTCTTCAATTAATTTGTAAGATTACTTTTGTGTCTCATGTTGCTTATTTTGTAAGTTTTCCCTGTAAATGGTTAACCTGTTTTTCTGTTGGGAAATAAATAAATAAATAAATAAATATATCTCTCATTTCCGGCAAATAAAATTGATGAGGCCTCTGGACAATTGAATAGTGATCTCAATTACATTTAGCAGCAATCACTATCGCATTCTCTGACAGTTCAATATCGCATTCTCTAGTCATAAACCCAACCGAAACAACTAGTATATTATTTGGGCCTACTAAAATAGTGAAGTTGGTACAAGCAAACATGAATATTACTGTGGGAAATCATAAAGTCAACTTTGTGAACTGTGTCAAGAACTTAGGTATTCATCTTGATAATAACCTAAAATTCTGTAACCAAGTATCAAAAATTACGAAATTATCATACTCAACGTTGAAACTTTTATATCCACATAGACATGTGTTAAGCACCAAACTTAAAACTATGTTATGTGAGACCCTTGTGTTATCACATCATAATTTCTGTAATTCCTTATTTGGGCCCTGCTTAAACATCACGGAAAAAAAGCGATTACAAAGGATTCAGAACTCATGGTATTAAAAAATTCGAAAGAATATCACATAAACTTAAAGTAAGTGGTAAGGGTTGGTTTAATATGTATAATCGTAGATTGCTGCATAGCGGAGTTTTATTTTACAAATTAATCGCAACAAAAACGCCACTATATCTATACCGTAAAATATTATTTCAGAGTGATATACACCAACGCAACACAAGATATAAAAAATCGATATGTATTAAGAAACACAAAACTGAAAAATTTAAATCGTCGTTCACGTACCAAATAGCTAACATGTACAATAATCTGCCATTATATTTAAGAAACTGTAATGTAACCAATTTTAAATATTTATATAAGGCGTATTTATTAATATATTATATCAGAATAGTGGTTTACATTAAAATGTATTTTAGGATGACATTATTTTCACTTCAACGATTTAATTTAAAATTTAATATAACCCGCATTATTTAAGATCTAAATGTGTAATATATGTGAGTGTGTATGTATTTTTTAATATATTTTTTGTCTTGAACGATATATCTTTTTTTTTCTTGGTTTATCATTTAATTAATATTACTTATGGAAATAGAAATATGTAACCTTTTAGGTTAGGTGGAAGAACAGTGAATGCCCCTGTTAGGCACTCAAAACTGAACCTCGCCTTTTTCTTGAAAATTGAAAATATGATGTAACTAGGTATAAGCTGTAATGTAAAACAAATTCAAGAAATAAAGTCATTTATTATTAATCATTATTATTATTATATCAATTTAAGCCAGAGATAAATTTATTACCACCTTGTGAAATCCACCGTTACAATAAAATAAATATCCAAGTTATACAAAACAAAGTAAAAAGTGTTTTATTATATTAAATAAATTGGAATATAGAATAAACATGAAATATTTAATTTAATTTGATGTATATTCCATTCCGCATTTATGATTGCATTAATCCCTTCGATTTGAATAAAAAAACCCGAGCCAGAGCCCTCGCATGTCAATTATCCGTGAAATTCGGCATAAAATGCCGAAAATATTCCATTTGGAGCAGAAAAAAAAAATAACGCGTAATGCCTAAATTACGCCCGACTTGTTTGAATTAAAGAGAGCGAAAAAAAGGGTTGGCCCGTGTCCCTTGTGCAAATACTTGGGTAATCTGGGTGCACACAACCGATGTATTATTGTCGGGTACGAGAAAATCACCCTCGCGTTCAGGAGGGGTAGGGAATTTTGGACCGTACAGTTCTTCGGCGTAAGTGTTAATATTATTTTTAGTTTGGCTGGTAATCCAATATGCGAGAGCGTACATTACGGCAAAAATCAAATAGAATAAAAGAAACGTAATACCGAGCCATTGTTGGTTTTCGTTCGTGTAACTAAAGATGTACAAATAAAAAAAAACGAATTATTGATACAGTTGCAATACGAACATCGTGTACATTTTAATCTTCGAATTCGAAGCAGTGATGCTCTGTTACCGGCTTATGAACTTCAGATCATAAATAATTGTCAAATTCTATAATAAAACACTTTTAACTTTGTTTTATATAACTTGGATATTTGTTTCGGTAAGTACAATTTACTTAAGTCGCAAAAATAAATATTCAAGTTAAACAAAACAAAATTTAAAGTGTTTTATTATAGTATTCAAAACGTATAACGAAGTAGAAGTCTTCAGCATAAACAATAATTGTGAAGTTAAGTAATTTTTAATAAGAGGGTGCAAAAATAAGGCCGAGAACTCCCTTGGCTCTGAGGGTAAAAAATCGTAGCGGATGAAAAATTCAGAAAAAAATGGTGATGTGGCCATCATGTTACTTTCTCCGATGGTATCATCATTTATATTCACACTTTCATGGTTTATTTTCAATTGAAATCGTATTTTAAAAGTACATCGAGAGCATGACACTGACGTTTAAAACGTCAAAATTATAAAACATGGAAAAATTATCCTTTAAATTCAAAAACTCAGTTTACTCAAAAACTAACGAGATTTCGAAAGAAACTTATTCTTTATAAGTTGTTCATTTTGGCATTTTCTACAAGTATTGTTAACATAAATTTGCTGTAACTATTATCGTTTCATAATTATAAACCAAAAATGAAAAAAAAAAATTTTTTTTCCTCGAATAACAATGACTTAATGAAAAATGTTTTCAAACAAAACAATCTCATTTCTTTATTGTCTTCAATATTTGTTTAAATGTTTTTATGATATTTTTCATATTTAAGAAAATTTTGGCAAAAAACAAAAAACAGTTAAGGTAAACACCCACTTCCGGTGTACGAAATTTTACCAAAAGCTTTTCAGTTCTTAGGACTATCAAATAAAGAATATGTTCAAAATTTTATATCAATTGCTCTATTAGTTTTTGAGATACAGCGCGCACAAACAGACACATAGAAAGACACACACACACACACAACCACACACAGACACGAAAAAAATTTTTTCCAGAAATTGTTGAAATGGCATCTAAGAACACCAAAACGGATATTTCCGTAAGACAAATTTTGAAAAAAAATCACGATCACAATACTTTCTCGTACTTCGTAACGGAGAAAGTAAAAATTCATGAGAATAGTCGACCCAATGACTTATTTGACCAATTTCTTTCCAAGGTCCCACGAGACTCCCTTGTAAGCCGATTTTTGACATTTGCAACATATTTACCCCGTAAAAAATCTACAAAAATGTGCATGAAGACATATTTATATCAAGCTACGGCATTTTGAAAAATCGAGTATTTTTAAGGGTTTTGGGCATTTTGAATGGAATTGCCCATGAATGTGTCAACATTTTCTGGCAACAAGCGGAAGCTTTTTAAAAAAAGGTCAAAGTTAAAAATTCGCACTTGTTTCAAATCTTGAAACATAACGATTTTTCAATTTTAAAACGCAGAAAATGGTCATTCTTAAGTTTGATAGTGATTTGATAGTGATTTAAAAAAACTACAGGATTAATATGCCTGGATTTTTCTGAAATATGAAAGCTCAATCCTTTATGATCAATTTTGTAAAAGTTAAGAATCCGTACTTGTTCCAAATTTTGAAAAAACAACGATTTTTCGATTTTAGAGCACAGAAAATGGTCATTCTTTAGTTTGATTGTGATTATTTGGAAAACTTCGCGATTAATGTGCCTGGATTTTTCTCAAATATGAAAGCCCAATCCTTTATGATCAATTTTGTAAAAGTTAAGAATCCGTACTTGTTTAAAATTTTGCAAAAACAACGATTTTTCGATTTTAGAAAGCAGAAAATGGTCATTCTTTAGTTTGGTTGTGATTATTTGGAAAACTTCGCGATTAATGTGCCTATATTTTTCTGAAATATGAAAGCCCAATCCTTTATGATCAATTTTGTAAAAGTTAAGAATCCATACTTGTTTCAAATTTTGAAAAAAAAAACGATTTTTCGATTTAAGAGAGCAAAAAATGGTCATTCTTTAGTTTGATTGTGATTATTTGAAAAACTTCGCGATTAATGTGCCTGGATTTTTCTGAAATATGAAAGCCCCATCCTTTATGATCAATTTTGTAAAAGTTAAGAATCCGTACTTGTTTAAAATTTTGCAAAAACAACGATTTTTCGATTTTAGAGCACAGAAAATGGTCATTCTTTAGTTTGATTGTGATTATTTGGAAAACTTCGCTATTAATGTGCCTGGATTTTCCTGAAATATGAAAGCCCAATCCTTTATGATCAATTTTGTAAAAGTTAAGAATCCGTACTTGTTCCAAATTTTGAAAAAACAACGATTTTTCGATTTTATAGAGTAGAAAATGGTCATTCTTTAGTTTGATTGTGATTATTTGGAAAACTTCGCGATTAATGTGCCTGGATTTTCCTGAAATATGAAAGCCCAATCCTTTATGATCAATTTTGTAAAAGTTAAGAATCCGTACTTGTTCCAAATTTTGCAAAAACAACGATTTTTCGATTTTAGAGCACAGAAAATGGTCATTCTTTAGTTTGATTGTGATTATTTGGAAAACTTCGAGATTGATGTGCCTGGATTTTTCTGAAAAATGAAAGCCCCATCCTTTATGATCAATTTTGTAAAAATTAAGAATCCGCACTTGTTTCAAATTTTGAAAAAACAACGATTTTTCGATTTCATAGAGCAGAAAATGGTCATTCTTTAGTTTGATTGTGATTATTTGGAAAACTTCGAGATTGATGTGCCTGGATTTTTCTGAAAAATGAAAGCCCCATCCTTTATGATCAATTTTGTAAAAATTAAGAATCCGCACTTGTTTCAAATTTTGAAAAAACAACGATTTTTCGATTTCATAGAGCAGAAAATGGTCATTCTTTAGTTTGATTGTGATTATTTGGAAAACTTCGCGATTAATGTGCCTGGATTTTTCTCAAATATGAAAGCCCAATCCTTTATGATCAATTTTGTAAAAGTTAAGAATCCGTACTTGTTTAAAATTTTGCAAAAACAACGATTTTTCGATTTTAGAAAGCAGAAAATGGTCATTCTTTAGTTTGGTTGTGATTATTTGGAAAACTTCGCGATTAATGTGCCTATATTTTTCTGAAATATGAAAGCCCAATCCTTTATGATCAATTTTGTAAAAGTTAAGAATCCATACTTATTTCAAATTTTGAAAAAAAAAACGATTTTTCGATTTAAGAGAGCAAAAAATGGTCATTCTTTAGTTTGATTGTGATTATTTGAAAAACTTCGCGATTAATGTGCCTGGATTTTTCTGAAATATGAAAGCCCCATCCTTTATGATCAATTTTGTAAAAGTTAAGAATCCGTACTTGTTTAAAATTTTGCAAAAACAACGATTTTTCGATTTTAGAAAGGAGAAAATGGTCATTCTTTAGTTTGGTTGTGATTATTTGGAAAACTTCGCGATTAATGTGCCTATATTTTTCTGAAATATGAAAGCCCAATCCTTTATGATCAATTTTGTAAAAGTTAAGAATCCATACTTGTTTCAAATTTTGAAAAAACAACGATTTTTCGATTTAAGAGAGCAAAAAATGGTCATTCTTTAGTTTAATAGTGGTTATTTGGAAAACTACGCGATTCATGTGCTTAGATTTTTCAAAAGTATAGGAGCCTAATTCTTTAATAATAATTTTATGAAAATTTAAGAATTTGCACTTATTTAAAAATTTGAATAACAACGATTTTTCGATTTTTGACCGCTGAAAAAAATGGGTGCTAGCAACAAAATTATTTTTCCAAACAAAAGTTGCTTGTATTCTAAAGACCTTTTAAACGATACCACGTTCGACCTACCGTGCCATCTAAAATTCTGGACTTCTTAACAAGCTCTCAGGGATGCAAATCGTTTTTGGGAATACAGCATTCGATTCTTTAATATGATTTTGTAATAAAAAAAAAATTACTACTAGCCGTTTTCTCAAAATAAGCCTGATACGGTTGGTCTGGGACACCCTGTAGATTACTGTTGCTGCCCAAGCTAACTACAACAAATGATCCATCCAGTCGATTTGTACGAACGTTCACCGGCGATGGAATAACATTAGTTTTAAAGACAATCCCCGCTAAAAACCAATAAAAAGGCGCTGCAAGAAAGAGATACAGTGGCGCGGGTTTTATTAGATTTATATTGAAATTAGGCGCAGGTATTGCAAGAAGTGGAAAGTTTTAATTTATATCTATCCGAAAGTTGGAACATCAACTTTTAATTTAGTTTTTTTTTTCTGCAATCTCACCCCAATCTAAATGTAATATTGCGTTTTTACAACCCCGAACGTAATTCCGGGCAACATCTGCTCGGAATATGTGTTTTAAATAAATGTTTGCGCCGCCGCTGCAGGGATGATGATGATGATTTTTCTGTTGTCGGTCGTCGGCCGCCTGGGATCTATATTAAAGTCCAGGTGTAAAAAAGCCGTTTCGCAGTTGACAAGTTTTGATTGATTCGGTCGCCTTTCCGGATTAGTCTGTGCATTTGTTTAAGCAGGCTAATTGTTCCGTCGACGCCCCTTATGTGCGAGGCAGAATAAGATCGGGGCTTTAAAATTCTTTGCGGATTTGATTGATCGGCCGGGACGTATTAACATATTAATCTTTTCGGGGCCAGTGTTTCCCCCTTTGAGAGGTGCCCCACTTGGAAATAAAAAATAATTGGGGGAGAAGGGTATGCATCATCAAACGATATTAGGAAAGGAACGTGTTTCTGGGTGGGCGTATACGCACGGTTAACAAAAATGCTTGCCGAATGATATCGTCAAGAATATGTTAAGAGTTGAGTGACGATGACCGGTGAAACCAAGATTACTAGAAACTATACCTCATTTAATAACCAGGCGGACTAAAGCCGAGAGTTACATTTACACTATAAAAAGTAACCAGAAATGTTTTGGCGGTAAAATTCAAATTATTCAAAATTCGTTTACCCGTAACATTCATTCAATAATTTTAACAATACTTAAATAAATTTTAGGCAAATTTTCTTTCTAATTTTGCAAAACACCGTACTGCTAGCCTGTCCTAAATATTATACATGTTCATGATTTGATTACTTGCACTACCCTTAACTAATGAATCGACAATTTTGTGTACAACGACAGTAGATTTTAAAGCCTCTTGTATTAAAAGTTTATATACGTTAATTTTGGATTGTTCTTAAAGAAGCGTTAATGCTCTCAAATCCAACCTTTTCCGTTTCTTGGGGGTAGAAAATGACTCCGAACTAGTGCTGGGCATCTATCCATAGTTAAAAATTAAATAACTATTTCCTAGAAGATCGCAGGATGAGTTTTTGATAGAACCGATTCTTACACTTTCAACGGGAGGAATGACTGGTTAAAAACACAAAAACTGAGGCGAAACGCGTGGAAACGGTGGAACACAAGGAACGGTTAGAGATCAGCTGATCATAACAACGGCCATTACTGTTTTACGCAATTTGGGCCTATAAAAACGACGCCCGTTTGGCCAATCACAGCAACGTATTTTCGCGGCTATAATTTGATTTAGTCCGTCTGGTTATTAAATGAGGTATAGAGGTGTGTAACTCATAAGTGAGTCATGGAAAAAAAGTTTGTGATGCTTGCAAACAATGCAAAATGTAGCCAGTGCCGGCAACCTGGCATTTATCCGGTGGTCCTGGTGTAAATAACGCACCTGGGGGCGGTCGCATTGTCGAAACTCATAAAGAAATTTTAATTAAAATACGATGACGTTAGCTTAGTTTACAAACTTTTACAGTGTGCCATTTTTATTCAAGTTCTATTTGACTCGAAAATTACGACTTGTCTTGCGGTTCAAATTCTAAACTTCATTTTGTAACATGCTCTTGTCTTTTATATTCGGACACACCTGAATTATCCAAATCGTAAGATTTTATGAATAAAAACCACTGCACGCAGACATGCAATCACAAACACAAGAAACAGTTTCATAATGCAACCGAAACCTGCAAGATAACCGAACACTCATCCCATCATCTGCACCGCAGCAGCCACTTAACCCCTCCAGGCGGTCTCACAAAGAAAAAAAAAACACCAATCTGCTCAGTCTCAATGCGAAACGGGTGCGTTCCGTATCAAAAAAAAAATAAAAAATAAAAACCCACCCCGATCTTTATCACCGCGCACCCCTAGCGTCGATTTCCCTTTTTTATCGAAACATACGTGTTTTAACAGAAATCATATATAACGCCCGGGGGCTATCTTATCTCAATCCAGAAACCAGAAATCCAAATTTCTCCGGCGCACACACATAGCCATAAAATCCATGTTAAATGGCTCATGGCAAGCCGCGCACATAATACGAAATTGATATCTACAAAAGATGCCGCCCGGCTCTCTCTCTCTCTCCGTTCAGATTTATCAAATCAAAATCCACCCCGAATTTTTCGTGAAATTGAAAGGGGTCACGTGTATCGGATTTGCCTCGCATTGTATTTCATGACTTTGTACTTTTATCCCCAAATGACATATCTTATGTCACTCGGCTTATTTTTATTGTACTTTTAGGGTTAAAAAACGCATCAGCGGGGCCGTGATTAATGTCGTGCACGGGGTCCCGACCGACCCGAAAAAATTGAGTTATAACGTACGATCATGTGATGATGTTGCGATTATTTTTTTCTCGCTCCTTCCCTTTTAAATATTTTTCACACATTATGCACAAATATTCCATTTGAATCCCCTACCGTGCGCACAGGATATGATCCCGCAATTAATTATTCTCCTATACAAGACGATAACAGTGATATAATTTCATCAATGACATTTTGATACTATACAATTTTGTATTTTTTTATTACACTATAACAATAGTTAATACCAAGTCGTTCCAAAAACTTTAAAAAATATTAAACTATTATTCTGATGTCATCTTATTTTGTAATATTTAGCGCGGAGGATGCAATGTAATAATTTTTCTATATTGAATACTTGTGCTACTTTCTTGATGGACCCATATTTTCAAGTTAAACTTTGAAAATGATCCTAACCGATCGAAACACGTGTCAGGCAACTGAAAATAAAATTATGGAACAAAAGCGTTTTACTTTACCCAACTTGAATAATTTTTCTATTTGGTCATTACAATTCTCACTTTGTGGCACTGTTTACAGTTGTACAAAGTGATACTTTACAGCTGTCATATGTCAGAAAAATTATTCATCATTAGCTCTACTGGCAAAATCGTTCAGCCGATGTGCGAGTTACATTTCACAAGTCGTTAAGAACAATAACGTTTTAAACTACTCTAAAAGAAAATGCATCTTGACAAGTTGTGCATCGGAATTTATAAAACAACGTTTGCATTTTAATAAGTAAAAGAAATGCGATTTTGTTATTGTCTTATCTCCCCCCCCTCCCCCTTTCAGTAACCGCTCAAGGCCTAAACGCAGAAAGTACTCATTATTTAGAAATTTCAAATGGAATAATAAAAATCCGCGATCGGAGCGCGCCGCCCCGCGGCGCCGTCGGCAACTACCGGAGACTTGTTTTTGAAGTTAGTAACAGTCGACTAGATCTGTTAAAGGAGCGAAAACGTGCTCCCTTGGCTGGAAAATTAAATAATTTGTGTATGCACTACGGTTACAAGATACGAAGACCCCGCCATCGGAAAAGAATGGCTTTAATTTAAACCCCTGCCGATGCATACAGTGCACACAAATACATTTCTTATCCCAGTCACTGAATAAATCGGAAATTATTTCCCTTTGATTTTTTTACAATGTCCAATATAGGCGGTACATTGTTTATTAAGATAATCATACCTAGACTAAATGATGCTTATTAGATAATAATACACAACTTCGACTAGATAAACACTAAACCACCCACAAACTATTAGGGATCGACGATATTTCACGTACCTGTGATTTTTCATTAGTATTAAAAAATCACAGGTCGTTACTGTTACTAAAAGGCGAATTTCACTGCTGCTTAAAATCACTGTTACTTAAAATCACTGATATTTAAACTGTGACTTAAACTGTGATTGCTCCTTAAAATCACAACTGTTACCTAAAAACGTGATTGTGAGAAGACAATGGAGAATAGCATTTCTACATATTATTTTATATTCAATACTGTTTACTCCCATTTACTCTTATGCTATGTTCAAATTACGATTTTCATCAACTGAAAAACAAATATATAAAAACAATTTCTACAAATGGTAAACCCAAAATGACTCAAAATTCATTTTGATTTGAGATTCAGTGCGAATATCTAAACATACATTTTGAAATAATACCACGAAACCTATTTTTAAATTGCAAACTTCATTAACTGAAAATCAAAAATAAAAACAATTCACCAAACTGCGGAAATCTCCAAACGCCCCTCCTTGTTCAGGTGCTCAAAAAATTAAAACAAAAATTTTCAAAAATCCATATCTTTATTGAAAATTATTGAATTTACAAAAACCAAATTGATTTTGAATAAGCGGTACCTCGACCATTGATAATGATTTTTTATGGAATTTTTCCTGCGTTTTTTATATTTTTTTCTGCGATGTTTGTGTTCAGATGCTCAGAAAATTAAAACAAAAATTTTCAAAAATCCATGTCTCTATTGAAAATTATTGAATTTACAAAATCCAAATTGATTTTGAATAAGCGATACTTCGGCCATTGAGGATGATTTTTTATTGAATTTTTCCTGCGTTTTTTATATTTTTATCTGCGATGTTTGTGTTCAGGTGCTGAGAAAATTAAAACAAAAATTTTCAAAAATCCATGTCTCTATTGAAAATTATTGAATTTACAAAATCCAAATTGATTTTGAATAAGCGATACTTCAGCCATTGAGGATGATTTTTTATGGAATTTTTCCTGCGTTTTTTATATTTTTTTCTGCGATGTTTGTGTTCAGATGCTGAGAAAATTAAAACAAAAATTTTCAAAAATCCATATCTCTGTCGAAAATTATTGAATTTACAAAAACCAAATTGATTTTGAATAAGCGATACTTCAGCCATTGAGGATGATTTTTATGGAATTTTTCCTGCGTTTTTTATATTTTTTTCTGCGATGTTTGTGTTCAGATGCTGAGAAAATTAAAACAAAAATTTTCAAAAATCCATATCTCTGTCGAAAATTATTGAATTTACAAAAACCAAATTGATTTTGAATAAGCGATACTTCGGCCATTGATAATGATTTTTTATGGAATTTTTCCTGCGTTTTTTATATTTTTTTCTGCGATGTTTTTGTGATCACAGTCACAGTTTAAAATCACTGATATTAAAAAGTAGCAATCACAGGTAGCAACGTGATTCAAAAGTTGCAATTTTGTCCATCTCTACTAACTATGCCTACGGGGTTGTATTAATCCTGAAAATTATTTATGTACACCGATTGCATTATATAAATTTGCAACCAATTTTTTCTGCCTTGGATCATCATCACCCACTGAAACTATTGACGTTACGGTACGTTTTGTGGCACTTGTACTTAATAAACAAAATGCTAAATTACTAATGGTGCACTATATATTACGTACATCTCTTTAAGTAGGGTAAATATAAATGAGAGGGCAAAAAGACCCACGGTCGATAACCCTTTATCAAATATTGTTCCTAAATATACTGTGGGTAGAATAATTTTTGTTATAATTACTTTTGCAATCGTCGGTACGGCGCTGCAACTATATGTGTTGTTTTAATAGTTATACGCAAAAAAAAAACAATTACAACAATTACAACATTTTTTTTATTCTGAAATTAGCATCATGGCTTATCGTGGAATCTGAACCTAAAAGAATTTTTCAATTATCTCTTACTATGCACGAGATATTCTCCTATATGCAAAAACAACTAAAGCAACATTCTGTTTTTATTTTGAAATCGACATCTTGTCAGATCGTATAATCTGAAATTAAAAGAATTTTTCAATTATCTCAAATGTCAATTTGAAGACAGTGATGCGTCAGCAAAGAAAACTCGAAAATGGAAAAAACCGAAAAAATTAACTTTCTTAAAAATCATCGTAGACGCTTGTGTTTTACCTTTTTTTTCATCAGAAGAACGACAGAAATTGATTGGTGTTAAAAAATTTCATCCAGAAAAAAATGCAAAAAAGTTAGCATGTCACCATGAACTTTATCGAAGATTTTGAGAAAATTCGATTTTTTCAAACTTTAAACGGCTGTAGCGGCCGAACGAAGAATCCAATTTGAACGCGGTTTTAAATTCCATGGGCCTTGAGTGCATATGAGTCGGATTAGACCAAAATTGGCGATTTTTTATTTTTGGCGAAAATTTGAAATTCTATCCAAGAGTCCCCCCTTCTTACTTTTGCTCAAAAATTACACCAAAAATGATTTCCTGAAAAAAACCACTGGTTTCAATCGAGGTTTCTATTCATCACTGAAAAGATCTCATTAGGACGCTTCAGAAAATATATTTTCGCAAGAAAAAATGTCAATTTGAAGCCCGTCATGCGTCAGCAAAGAAAACTGGAAAATGGAAAAAATCGAAAAAATTAACTTTCTTAATAATCATCGTGGACCTTTATGTAGTACCTTTTTTTCATCAGAAGAACGATATAAATCGATTGGCGATAAAAAATTTCATCCAGAAAAAAATGCAAAAAAGTTAGCAAGTCACCATGGAAAATTTAAAAAAAAGTCGATTTTTTCAGACTTTGAACGGTCGTAGAGGCTAAACGAAAAATCCAATTTGAACGCGAATTTAAAATCTGTGTTCCTCATGTGTCAATTAGTCGGATTTAATTAAAATTGGCGATTCGAAATTTTTGTCGAAAACCTGAAAAATCATCCAAGGGTCCCCCCTTCTTACTTTTGCTCAAAAATTGCACCAAAAATGATTTCCTGAAAAAACCACTCGTTTTAATCGGGGTTTCTATACATCATTGAACAGATCTCATTAAGACGCTTCAGAAAATGTACTTTCGGAGGAACAAATGTCAATTTGAAGCCCGTGACGCGTCCGCAAAGAAAACTCGAAAATGGAAAAAATCGAAAAAATCAACTTTCTTAATAATCATCGTGGACCTTTATGTAGTACCTTTTTTTTCATCAGAAGAACGAGATAAAACGATTGGCGTTAAAAAATTTCATCCAGAAAAAAATGCAAAAAAGTTAGCATGTCACCATGAAATTTTGAGAAAATTCGATTTTTTCAAACTTTGAACGGCTGTAGCGGCCGAACGAAGAAACCAATTTGAACGCGGTTTTAAATTCTCTGGTCCTTGAGCACATATGAGTCGGATTAGACCAAAATTTGCGATTTTTTATTTTTGACGAAAATTTGAAATTCTATCCAAGGGTCCCCTCTTCTTATTTTTGCTCAAAAATTGCACTAAAAATGATTTCCTGAAAAAACCACTGGTTTCAATCGGGGTTTCTATACATCACTGAAAAGATCTCATTAAGACGCTTTAGAAAATATACTTTCGCAAGAACAAATGTCAATTTGAAGCCCGTGATGCGTCAGCAAAGAAAACTCGAAAATGGAAAAAATCGAAAAAATCAACTTTCTTAATAAATATCGTGGACCTTCATGTAAAACCTTTTTTTCCATCAGAAAAATGAGATAAAACGATTTGCGTTAAAAAAATTTATCCAGAGAAAATTGCAAAAAAGTTAGCTAGTTACAATGAAAAAAGTCGATTTTTTCAAACTTTGAACGGCTGTAGCGGCCGAACGAAGAATCCAACTGGACATTTTTACATATAAGATAAAACCGATTTGTAGCTACGTTGGATGTTAAATACAGTTATCAGCCAAGATTACAACATAGGAACGAAAATGTTACCTCTGGGCGTGCAGTTATGCATTTTCCACATTTAGAACTTGATATTGTACAAAATGAACATATTCTAATATAATTCCGCAAAATCCAAAGCCAATGGATTAGAACCAGAGCCGTGTTTTTTTTCCAATTCTAATTACTCTTGTTGATTTATTGTGTTGAATTGGAGGTATGCAGATAATATGGAAAATTTATTTGGGCACACTGTAGAGATTCTATTACGGGCCTCTGAACGGTTGAAATGGGCGTTTTTTTTTTAGGTCGATAAATCAAAGGCAAAAGAAGTTACAATGTTTGTACAGTAGTTCGAGAAATGTTAACAGCCCTGTTGCCAGAAGATAAAAGTATAAACCGTTCGACATCCACTCCCGCCCATATATCGGTCACGAAATAAGCCCCGTTCGGGGGCCTGATTCCTTTTTATTACCAGTTTTATTGCCCGACTCTTATTCACTCAAAAACTAATAAAACAAACCCGGCGCGCGATTTAATTCCACTGAAATTGTTAGTGTTAACTTAAGCCGCGCGTAAAGACAGCCACAAGATTTATATTCAGAGTTGGCTGTGAGATAAATTACGAATGTGGTCGAGTATTAAAAATTAGGACATTCAGCCTACAGGCTATTCGAACTAATAACTACGATAAAGTTGGAGAAAATTAAAAATTGTAAGATGGTTTATATGCCCAACATGTTCATGAATAACACAAATTGTTTCGACTTGTCAGTTTGATTTTAAAATGACAATTCACGTCATAGAAGACTAGATTCAATTTATCGGAATCACTCATACCACACCTTCGAATATTCGAATTTCAATAAATATTCGTAACGCAATGCATTGAATTTGTAGGTATCTTAAAATTGTGTTGTTTGATGACCACTTATCAGTAACTGTTTACTTTCATCAATATATTATGCGTTGATAGAATAAAGGTATTCTGCCCAATTCAAGTGATTTTCCGTTTTGTGGTTTTGTGTTAACGTTCGGGTAATTACTAGTTCGGCGGTAAACCAGATTCCAAAAATAATAAGCGGTGTTTGTTTTGAAACCGTCGCGAAGCATCTTTGCCCTAAATATGGAAGGAATGCGTTAATAACATAACGAAAAAAATACTTCCGGCCCGGTTACAACATATGCACTACAATTATACAAATATTTACGGTTTATTATTAACTGCTGAGCGTAAACAGATGTAAGGATTATTAAATTATAACTTCCTCCGCCAGTACAGCGCGATAAGGAAGCGCGCGGCGCGCACTAATTGCTCCTCGTTGGATATCTTTTCGTATTTCGGTGTAACTTTTATATCTATAATGTGACGACGTCTCCATGGAGCAATTGTAATTTTCAAACAAAAGGAACGTTTAGTCAAACGAAATGGCTTTTTTTTTGCTTCGCCTACTTAATCTGGCATTATGAATCTTTTACGTCTCGTCTTCGGGGAATTCCGCTTGCTTGATATACCTGGACGGATAAGAAGGGGGGAGGGGGGGGGGGGGAATCCTAATATGCCTTATAACGTGATATCGTTATAAGATCACTCTATATATCCGCACGAGGTAATCAAATAAAGAGGGCCAATTGTATTCTGCATTTAAATGCGTTTTACGTGATTACGTCGAGCGTGTGTGCATCGCTGCGTTTTTATTTATTGATTGCACGTAGTTAAGTGCCCTCAGAGAGCCCTGACGAAACGAGACTGGGACATGGGTTCAGCATCGATCGTCGGAAGTCAAGGTTATTAAATTATTTTTCATGTGCACATGCGAAACTTTTCGCCTCGACTCCATCAATAACTCGTGGAATAATTTGGATGAAGGGATTTGTAAAAAAAAAACATATGTTTGCACAAAACGGATGTTTTTATTTTTTTAATTGCACGCATAACCGCAAGCTGCGTTGCTTTAGGTGTTCGAAAATGGCAAATAAACAAAATCACTTGAGGTTCATCCAATTAATTTATTTAATAATCAAATAATAATTGAGAACATATACCGCTTAATTTTTTGACCGCGGAACATGAAATATGTATGGGGAACAAAATCTTTCAATTCGTACTTCCATTTTCAATCTACACACAAATGAACCATTATTTTGCTCTACTTATGATACCAAAGTTGCGTTATCGTGTGATTATCTCGAAATCTAGTGAACGTTGTTTAGAGTTTTTTATTCTATTATAAAGCAGGCTCTGTTTTGTGTAATTTTGATTTTTATTGAATTTTTAGATTGGGCAATTAGGTATAAACAATTGGTTTATTCAAATGAAGATAGAGTTTTCATCACAAAAAAAACGTTTTATATCGGCAACCAGTGGCGGCTTGTAGAACATGTTAATGGTAAAGCCACTAATACATTACATCCCCCCACCCCTTTTTTGAAGAAACATTGAACCATTTATCTTCCTAGACCAATCGAATATTTTGGCCAAAAAATCAAAAATTTGAAACAAAACAACCTAAGATCTAAAATATCGGACAAAAAAATAAAAAATCCCGGTTTAAAAATAAAAATGCAGACCAAAAAAATTGAAAATACAAGCAAAAGAAAAATAATGCCATTTTCAGCCCCAAATAAAACTCTTTTTAGCTTAAAATAAGTTCTAACGAGAAATTAGAAAATAATTCGCACAATAAAATCAACTATTCGAGTTATGTATGGGACAAAAAATACAAAATTAAGACCAACAATCTAAAATTCGCACCCAAAAATCAAAGCAGTAGACCAAAAAATCCAAATTTTTAACAAACGAATCGAAAATTCAAGTCGAAATAAAGAAAATTTCGGCCAAAAGACCTAAAATTAAAACCAAAACAATCGAAAATACAAAATATAGGCCAAAAATTAGGGCCTAAAAAGGTGAAAATTGAGACAAAACATCGAAACTGGACGTAAAGATAAAAATTGCAGACAAAAAAAATCGAAAATTTCTACAAACCAATCGAATATTTTGATCAAAATAAAAATTAAAAAAAAATATTGGAACAGAAAAATCGAAAATACAAAAATCTAAGATATGGGCCAAAGAATCAAGAATCCTGATCTAGAAATAAAAAAGCGCAGATTAAAAATTTAAGTAAAAGCAAAATAATTTGCCAAAAATAAGTTTGTGATCAGAAATTCTAAAATAATAGCCAAAAAATAAAAAAAACTCACAAAATGAAAACAATAATCCAAGTTAAAAAATCTGAAATATTGGATAAAAAAATAGACTAAAAATGTAAAATATCCAATACAAAATTTAGGCATAAAAATAAAAATGATGGACCAAGGAAAAAACAATTTTAACAGGCAAATAAAGAAAATTTTAGGGCAAAAGATAAAAGATAATAAAAATCTACAATGAAAATTTTGACAATAAAATCAAAAAGTTAGGTAGGATTGAATAAATGAAATAATATGAAATGAAAAATAAAGAAAAATTTAGGTCAAAAGATTAAAAAAATAATAATAAAAATTTGTAATGTTGGCCAGAAAGTCGAAAATACAAACATTGCATAGAAAATTCGGTCCTAAAGATAATAAATTCCGGCTAAAATATCGAAAATATAAACAAAACTCCGGAAAAAATAAAAAAAAAACAACTTTCATATAAATCAATAATTTAGGTATAGATATTGTAGTCAAAATCAAAACTCGAAAATACCGGAAAAAATTTAAAAAAAACTCTCATATAAATCAATAATTCAGGTTATAGATATTGTAGTCAAAATCAAAACTCAAAAATACCGGAAAAAGTAAAAAAAAACTCTCATATAAATCAATAATTCAGGTTATAGATATTTTAATTAAAATCAAATCCGAAATTTGGAACTATAATTAAATTTTCGGCCAGAAAAATAAAAAATGCGAACCAAAGAATAACAAATTTTAAGAATTAAATCGAAAATTTAGGTCAAAATAAAGAATATTTAGAATATTTAAAAAAAAAATGGAAAATACAAAGATAAAATATTTTGACCAAAAATATCGAAAATACAGGTCAAAATGCGGTCCAAACAGTCGAAAATTTTACCAATTAAATCGAAAATTTAGGCCAAATAATCAAAAATTTAGACCAAAAAAAAATCGAATATACAGGGTCAAAAATCTAAAACTTAAAAATTCGTCTTGAAAAATCAAAAATACGGACCAAAAAAATCGAAAATTTATGATAAAATAAAGAATATTTAGGTCAAAACATCAAAAATTTAGATCCAAAAGAAAAGAAAATATAGGTCAAAAATCTAAAATATAAAAATTCGGCGGGAAAATCAAAAATGCGGGCCATTTCGAAAATTCAAACAATTAAATCGCAAATTTAAACAATTAAATCGCAAATTTAGGTCAAAATGAAGGATATTTAGAAAAATTCGTCAGGAACATACAAAATGCGGATCAAATAGTAGAAAATTTAAAATTTAAAATAAAGAATATTTAGGCCAAATGATCGAAAATACAGGCTTAATAATAAAAAAATGGTTTAAATTAGTCTCAAAAATCACTTTAAAGTAATTTTCCATTTTTTTTTTAATAGCAAAACATTGTTTTTTATTGTTCAAAAATGAGAAACTAATTTGAAGAAGAATTCAAATAAAACCATTAACGTTGTTGGGATCACCTTATTGTTTTACGTTATGCGCCGGCAGTTTCGACAACTTTCGATTTAGTGGATACATTTTGAATAATTCAAATAAAACAATTCACTTGGTTAGTATGACTACAATATGGGGAGGCCCCGTCTCCTTTTTTTTAAGAAAGAAAGAACGATTGATCTTCATGGTCCAAGGTTATTTTGAGTTGCAAAGTAAAGGTCCATAATTTCAAACAAGCTGAAAATATGATTCATGTGTACTTTCGATTTATCGTGCGTTTACATTTTGTCCCAGACAATTAAAACAGTACACACGAAAAACAAAAAATGGTGATGTGGCCATTATGTTACTTTCTCCGACTTGATGGTATCATTTATATTTACGCTTTCGTGGTTTATTTTCAATTAAAATCATATTTTAAATATACATCGAGCGTTGCGTAAACTCGGATAAAACTGACGTTTAAAACGTCAAAATTATGAAAAATGGAAAAATTATACTCAGTTTACTCAAAAACTAACGACATTTCGAAAAAAACTTATTCTTTAGAAGTTGTTCATTTTGGCATTCTCTACAATTATTATTCACATAAATTTGCTGTAACTATTATCGTTTCATAATTATAAACCAAAATTTTAAAAAAATTAATAAATTTTTTTCTCGAATAGCATTGATTTTATGAAAAATATTTTCAAGTAAAAGATGTTCATTTCTTTGTTGCCTTCGATGTTTGTTTAAATATTTTTATGATATTTTTCATATTTAAGAGAATATTGGCAAAAAACAAAAAACGGTTAAGGTAAACGCCCACTTCCGGTGTACGAAATTTTACCAAAAGCTTTTCAGTTCTTCAGATTATCAAATAAGATGGATGTTCAAAGTTTCATATCAATTTCTCTATTAGTTTTTGAGATACAACGCACACAGCAGACACACACACACAGACAATTTTGCTCTCATCGTGCACGTCTTATGAATGAATTAATATCTACACTAAATAATGAACACAGTGTTGAAAATATTAGATTTTGATGTCACGAAAATTTATAAATAAATACCAGAACGCAGTGCCCTGGAAGAATGAGTATTCAGACTAGGATTTTTAATAATACGATGATAATTTAAGTTTGGCGTCATATTCGTAGCTTTTTATAGGTAAGATCGGCCCGGCATTAGAATAGTCGCGGAGTGGATAAAATTAAGGAACTCTACCGTGTGATGTGGAGGCACTGGATTTGCCCTCTCCATGTTTGATCGGCGTCCACTGCTTGTTTCTCGACACCTCACTGCTTACAATCCGTAAGTTTTCACTTAGTTTTCATTAGTTTTCACTAATTACACAAGCCAACCAATTCACTACACTGTTAGTTAATCGTTTGTCGCACGAAACACAATCCCGCGATTGATTTGCACTTTTACACATTAAAATCTACAGGTACAAATTGACGTGTACGCGCACTTCGTTTACATCGCTGTAACTGGCGTGCATTGTTTTCCAGCGGCGCAAGCGCTCTTCGGTTGTTTACGGCGTTGCCGGTCAAACGACCGCAATTCTCGGAATTCGTTCGCGGCGACAATACCATCTATGGTCATATCTGGAAGGCAAGCGTTGATGACGTCACTCGTGGCGGTTTATACGAATTTCGTTATTATGTGATAATTGATTAATTCATTTAATTTAATTAGTGTTGCTGATCTTCTTACTTTCTCCGTTACAAAGTACGGGAAGGATTGTGATCGTGAAAATTTGACGAAATAGTCGGAAACCGGTCTCAATTTTGACTTAATCCAGTAATTTCGATATTTGAGTTAAGCTATTACGTTTCTGGTAATTGTTGATTGTCAATCATCTGACTCGTGAACTGATGAGACGAAATAGTCAGAAACCGGTCTTATGTTTGGCTTAATATTGTAATTTCGATATTTGAATTGAGCAATTACATTCCTGATAATTATAATTGTCGATTGTCGATCATTTGACTCGTGTACATATGAGACTAAATAGTCGGAAACCGGTCTCAACTTTAACTTTTAATCAGGTAATTTCGATATTTGAGTTGAGCTATTACATTCCTGGTAATTGTTGATTGTCAATCATCTGACTCGTGGACTGATGAGACAAAATAGTCGGAAACCGGTCTCATGTTTGATTTAATCCTATATTTTCGATATTTGAATTGAGCAACAACGTTCCTGATAATTATAATTGTCGATTGTCAATCATTTGACTGGTGTACATATGAGACGAAATAGTCGGAAACTGGTCTCAACTTTAACTTAGTCCGGTAATTTTGATATTTAAGTTGAGCTATTACATTCCTGGTAATTGTCAATTGTCAATCATCTGACTCGTGGACTGATGAGACAAAATAGTCGGAAACCGGTCTCAAGTTTGACTTAATCCTATAATTTCAATATTTGAATTGAGCAATTATGTTCCTGATAATTATAATTGTCGATTGTCGATCATTTGACTCGTGTACATATGAGACTAAATAGTCGGAAACCGGTCTCAACTTTAACTTAGTCCGGTAATTTTGATATTTAAGTTGAGCTATTACGTTCCTGGTAATTGTCAATTGTCAATCATCTGACTCGTGGACTGATGAGACAAAATAGTCGGAAACCGGTCTCAAGTTTGACTTAATCCTTTAATTTCGATATTTGAATTGAGCAATTACGTTCCTGATAATTATAATTGTCGATTGTCGATCATTTGACTCGTGTACATATGAGACTAAATGGTCGGAAACCGGTCTCAATTTTGACTTAATCAGGTAATTTCGATATATAAGTTGAGCTATTACGTTCCTGGTAATTGTCGATTGTCAATCATCTGACTCGTGAACTGATGAGACAAAATAGTCGGAAACCGGTCTAAAGTTTGGCTTAATCCTATAATTTCGATTTCTGAATTGAGCAATAACGTTCCTGATAATTGTAATTGTCGATTGTAGATCATTTGACTCGTGTACATATGAGACGAAATAGTCGGAAACCGGTCTCAACTTTAACTTAGTCCGGTAATTTTGATATTTAAGTTGAGCTATTACGTTCCTGGTAATTGTCAATTGTCAATCATCTGACTCGTGGACTGATGAGACAAAATAGTCGGAAACCGGTCTCAAGTTTGACTTAATCCTATAATTTCAATATTTGAATTGAGCAATTACGTTCCTGATAATTATAATTGTCGATTGTAGATCATTTGACTCGTGTACATATGAGACTAAATAGTCGGAAACCGGTCTCAACTTTAACTTAGTCCGGTAATTTCGATATTTAAGTTGAGCTATTACGTTCCTGGTAATTGTCAATTGTCAATCATCTGACTCGTGGACTGATGAGACAAAATAGTCGGAAACCGGTCTCAAGTTTGACTTAATCCTATAATTTCAATATTTGAATTGAGCAATTACGTTCCTGATAATTATAATTGTCGATTGTCAATCATTTGACTCGTGTACATATGAGACGAAATAGTCGGAAACCGGTCTCAACTTTAACTTAGTCCGGTAATTTCGATATTTAAGTTGAGCTATTACGTTCCTGGTAATTGTCAATTGTCAATCGTCTGACTCGTGGACTGATGAGACAAAATAGTCGGAAACCGGTCTCAAGTTTGACTTAATCCTATAATTTCAATATTTGAATTGAGCAATTACGTTCCTGATAATTATAATTGTCGATTGTAGATCATTTGACTCGTGTACATATGAGACTAAATAGTCGGAAACCGGTCTCAACTTTAATTTAGTCCGGTAATTTCGATATTTAAGTTGAGCTATTACATTCCTGGTAATTGTCAATTGTCAATCATCTGACTCGGGGACTGATGAGACAAAATAGTCGGAAACCGGTCTCAAGTTTGACTTAATCCTTTAATTTCGATATTTGAATTGAGCAATTACGTTCCTGATAATTATAATTGTCGATTGTCGATCATTTGACTGGTGTACATATGAGACGAAATAGTCGGAAACCGGTCTCAACTTTAACTTAGTCCGGTAATTTTGATATTTTAGTTGAACTATTACGTTCCTTGTAATTTTCAATTGTCAATCATCTGACTCGTGGATTGATGAGACAAAATAGTCGGAAACCGGTCTCAAGTTTGACTTAATCATATAATTTCGATTTTTGAATTGAGCAATAACGTTCCTGATAATTATAATTGTCGATTGTCGATCATTTGACTGGTGTACATATGAGACGAAATAGTCGGAAACCGGTCTCAACTTTAACTTAGTCCGGTAATTTTGATATTTTAGTTGAACTATTACGTTCCTTGTAATTTTCAATTGTCAATCATCTGACTCGTGGATTGATGAGACAAAATAGTCGGAAACCGGTCTCAAGTTTGACTTAATCCTATAATTTCAATATTTGAATTGAGCAATTACGTTCCTGATAATTATAATTGTCGATTGTCGATCATTTGACTCGTGTACATATGAGACGAAATAGTCGGAAACCGGTCTCAACTTTAACTTAGTCCGGTAATTTCGATATTTGAGTTGAGCTATTACGTTTCTGGTAATTGTCGATTGTCAATCATCTGACTCGTGAACTGATGAGACAAAATAGTCAGAATCCGGTCTAAAGTTTGGCTTAATACGACGCACTGGAGCGATACGCAAGTCCGTACATGCATATACGTTAGCGTTCGTGGCGTGACGAGAGTTAAATAAAGAAACTTGGATGATAAGATTATTAATAATTTTCTGAATATTTATGTAATCATCCGGTTGACATGTTTTTGTAAGTGCGGGATCTGGTTAACATTTTCATTCGAGTGTTCAAGAGGCCCGCACTGCAAGCATGCCCTCTATCTTAATTGGATTTTAATGAATAGGTAGGCTATTTCTATTTACATTTTAAAAAAACCCTTGTGCATTTATACGCGGACAAAAAAACCCCACCTCCCTAATAATTCTTCTTAAACGATTCTTGTTAAAATTATAATACGTCAACAGAATTACCATTCCAGTAATCTTTGTTTTACTCGAAACGCAGCATTTGAATTTAATAATAAGCTCCGTTTTATTAGGTTAATGCAAAATTTGCATTCTGAGTGGCAATAAACGCACATACTACAAATTGGTTACAATGATTTAATTTAAATTAATTTAAAATGGACAAAGCCATGAGTGATTTATTTTCCAGGCCTGCTTTGTATATTATATTTGTAGAAGGAATTACCCATAAATAAATTATTATTATTATTATTTACCTAATAAGATGTTTTAAAATACAATATAAAACTGTATGCAAACACTACGAAACATATATTTTATTTTATCAAATTAATTAAATGAAAATACAATACAAAACATGTATGTGAACACTGAAAAATTTATATATGGGTAATTCCACTAGTTTTCACCGATGCAAAAAAATCGAGGTCCTTGGATTTTTTTCAAACTTTGGGAGATTAATTGTAGTATCGAAAAACTAAGTTTTCTCAAATTTCAGCTTCCCAGATATTAAACTTACAATTTGAGGTGTGAATTACGATTTTTGAAAGATCAGCATTTTCACGAAATCTTATAATTTCCAACTTTTAAACCTACGTAACTTTTTTCGTTCTGAAGATTTTGAGTTGAAATTTTGAGAGTGTACTTCGGAAATGTTTTTACAGATTCTCTGGGAGTTTGATTGAAAAATTTAGAGGTAACAAAAATACAGCGTTATTTTGGGGAAAATAGCCGAAATACCAATTTTTAAACTTACATAACTTTTTTTTGAATGCATATTTTCAGCTGAAATTTAATAGGTATACTCTATGAATGTTTCTGAAAAACTTCTGAAAGTTTGGTGCCAAAAAATTGAGAGTCACTTGAAATAAAATGGTTCAAATATACGTATTTTATCGAAAATGTTCAAAACCACGTAACTTTTTTCTACCTAAATATTTTGAACTGAAATTTGGAGAAACTACTTTTGAAATATTCTGAAAGAACCCCTGAAATTTTTGTGCCAAGGAATTATGGGATACCGGAGATACAGTGATTCAAAGTTTAGCAATTTGCCAAAAACGATAATTGCTAAAAGTTACTAAAATTCCCATGATTAAGCCTACGCAACATTTTTCTATCTGAATGTTTTGATCTGAAATTTAGAGGATATATTTCCCTAGGGTTCCCAAGGAATCCCTGAAAGTTTGGTACCAGGGGTTTTAGAGACGGTAAAGATAGAGCAACGAGAATATCGATTGAATTTTTGCGAAAATAACGTTTCAACATACAATCATTTTTAATTAATTTATGGATGTTTTTTTATTGTTTTCAAATTAATTATACTCGTATATTTAATAAGGTTACACTCTTTCTCTCATCATCCATTGAAGTAATTTTTATATCTAATGTATTTATTTCCTCTTGGTATAAAACAATGGTGTTTCCTGGTTTGTGATATGGTCTTGACATCAGATAATCTTTGGCTCAGTGCTTTTTGGCAACTTTTAACATCTTCATCTGTTACCCAGAGTGATCTATAAATTAATTATTTCTCTCTAAAAAGAACATACTTTAAAAAAATGTTTCTACTCACTGAATAGTTTTCAGCTCTTTTGGTAAATATTCATACATTTCCAGTGGTGTAGTAATTTGATTTTCGGGAGGAGACCTTAGGCAATGGCGCATAACGATCCTTTTTACAGTTCCGGTTTTCCCGTAGCTCGTTGCGAAAAAGTTATATGATTTTACATTAATTCCAAAATCATTTTCATGGCAGCATATATTGGCTAAATGATTCCTTGAGACAAATGAGTGATAATATTTTTAATTCAGTCAAAATCGGGTCAGAAATAAAATTTTGATATCAAAAAAGCAAACTTACTTATTTTTATATTGGGTTGGTGCTCCATCGGATAAATATATAATTTCTCTGATCCACGGATATTAATTCTTCAAAACATTTGTAATTTTTTCTAAAAAAGCATAAACGGTGTAAGCAAAGTGATCTTTGGTATCACTTATAATACAGTAGCTCATGCTCTGTAATTCATTGGAGTTTGTCTTCTTGTAATATATGACGAATGGATGAACTGTTGCTTGCGCGTTGTTGTAATACAATGCTTGGACTGAATTCTGAATGATGAAGGAGTAGTTTTCCGAGAAATCTATGACTATAATACATGTATCGAAGATTAATTTTTTTTGCATTGTTCAAAAAACTTTTCTGTGAATCAGCTATACAATGATGTATACTCAAATTCCATATTTCAGTTACCAATGTCTTTTTTAAATGTTCCAACTTTTCTATGATACTACTAAGACACGGTCTACTACCCTCATTGATCCAGCATTTATAAGTGATATTTTCTTTTTCATAAGTACAGCTATAATTAATTTGTTTTATGATCTCTTGCCCGCGACATTCACTACATCTATGTAGCATACATTTAATATTCTTAGTGCTACAGAACGCGATTTCAAGAAGGTCCCTGTATTTGAAATCCTTATTCCAAGAAGATAGCTTTAATTTTATATTTTCATGTTCTTCGCAAACACAATTTGTATGGCTTCCAGGATCTCCAGCTACAATACACTCACGAGGTCTAAGAGCAGCAAAGTAAGAAAATTTTGGAAGAATATCGAAACGATAATGGTAATCCTCAGTAAAATTAATGTAGAAATCATGAACAGTATAAAATAGTAACTTTTTTTGAACAGATATTTTCTTCCCAGAAGATTCAACAATTTTGACGTATTCCTTTCTTCCAGGGCAAACACGACAATTATTTTCATCCACATAATATTTTTTAATTGAATCTTGAACTTCAGCGGGTATTTTCGTTTTTATATTTGTTGACTTATCACAGCTGTATTTAGCAGCAACGTGAATAAAACTGTATTATTATTATTATTAATATATCCTCTAAATTTCAGATCAAAACATTCAGATAGAAAAATGTTGCGTAGGCTTAATCATGGGAATTTTAGTAAGTTTTAGCAATGATCGTTTTTGGCAAATTGCTAATCTTTGAACCACTGTATCTCCGGTATCCCTTAATTCCCTGGCCCAAAAATTTCAGGGGTTTTTTCAGAACATTTCAAGAGTAGTTTCTCCAAATTTCAATTCAAAATATTCAGGTAGAAAAAAATTACGTGGTTTTGAACATGTCAGTTTTAGCGATTTTCGATAAAATACGTATATTTGAACCATTGTGTTTCAAGTGTCTCTCAATTTTTTGGCACCAAACTTTCAAAAGCTTTTCAGAAACATTCATAGAGTATGTATATAAATTAAATTTCAGCTGAAAATATGCATTCAAGAAAAAGTTATGTAAGTTTAAAATTGGTAGTTCGGCTATTTTCCCCAAAATAATGAACTTTGAACCGCTGTATTTTTGTTACCTCTAAATTTTTCAACATCAAACTCTCAGAGAATCTTTAAAAACATTTCCGAAGTACACTCTCAAAATTTCAACTCAAAATCTTCAGAACGAAAAAAGTTACGTAGGTTTAAAAATTGGAAATTATAAGATTTCGTGAAAATGCTGATCCTTCAAAAATCGTAATTCACACCTCAAATTGTAAGTTTAATATCTGGGAAGCTGAAATTTGAGAAAACTTAGTTTTTCGATACTACAATCAATCTCCTAAAGTTTGAAAAAATCCAAGGACCTCGATTTTTTTGCATCGGTGAAAACTAGTGGAATTAGCCATATATATTTTTTTTAATTTAGTCAATTGATTACATTTGCTAAGCTAAACACGATCAACCAAGAGATCCTTCGGTCTTGTAATTTTGTGCGACTTTTCTTTTTTTGGTATGAAGGCCTCTGATCGATAGCCATTTGGTAAATTAACAAACTCATCATCACTTTATAATATGCCTGTTAATTATATGTAGAATTTTCTCTGGTAATAAAGATGTATTATTTATATTACAATTGGATGTTGAATTTTTGAAAGTCTAAAAATTAGTTAACATACCTGTGGTCCATCGATACACGCTTGTCTATTTCTTAAACAGCTATCCCATTTGTATATTCTCCTTGCTCTTTAAACTTACTTTTGAAGACTTTAAGTTTAAAAGTAATGGACACGTACCTGAAATAAATATACTTTTTTACTTTTGATATTTGGGTATTAGAAGTTCATGTTATATAAAAGAAGTAATTATACGTAAGTATAACTATGCTATTTCATATTAATATTCTTAAAATTATTTGAGGAAATTCATGTTTAAACTCTACAGATTATTTAGTACCTCAATTTTTTGGCACTCATATCACAAATAACCAATCCACTAATAAGAATGTTATTTAAACAAACCGAATGATGTAATCCCTCACTTATTATTAAGTCTATGGAGGACTTCTGTTCATCCTCAATCAACGCAGTTGTTAATATTTCAGTGGAAATATGAGTATTTATATCCATGTCATATGGCCTATCGGTTTATTTTCACGTTCGTACTTTTTAATAGAACCCGAAAAATTATTTATTTTACGAAAATATGTTTCCAGTATCTCTCTCCTACGGAATATTAGCCAGAAACCGTTTTCTCATCAAAGAACGCGCGGTTACACCTAAACACATATGCGTAAATAATTAGTAACCATGTATTCTTTAAGAGTACGGAATATTATTCAATCTGGTTTATGTACTCTTATATAAACCATATTTCCTTTGTTGATGTAATAACTGCGGTGTTTATACGTGAAGTGGGCATGTGGTCTGTTTGTTTTCGCTCGTAATATATTATGAGTATCTCTTGAATCGTTATCCAGAGAAGATATTTCGAGCAAAAAATATTGGTAATAATAATTGAAAACGATAAATTATTCATCGACGAACGGTTTCGTCACATGACCAATTATGGGCGTTTAAGAAAAGCCGAATCATCATCTTCAAGGAATGCAGATTTTTTTTTGATAATATTAAATGATTGACATCCAATGCGAATTGAACAATTATTGTTCCGTATCTGTAGGTATTTTAAAACTCGAACTTAAAAGGAACGAAGTAAAACAACATTTAGTAAATATTATTTGAAGATGATAACCATAAAAGCGACACTTTTAAATATTTAGTATATTTAATAAAAGTATTAAAAAAGTTGTATTTCAAGTTTTCCACATCCAAAGGCAACGAAATCGCGTTTTGAATTTCTAAAATTTCCGAGTTGTTAAAAGCGCTTTTTAATTCTAATTATTTATATTGAAATGTAATAAATTTAGTTTCAAAAAAGTAATAAGAAATATTCACGACGACTCAAGTACACTCGACGTCAAAAAAAGCACCACGAAAAAAATCAATTTTTCTTCAAATCGTCGTAACTTGGTTCAATTTGGTCGAAAATCGATGAATCTTTCAGTTTGGGAAAGATTAAAGTTTTATCTTTAAGAATGTGTTGTTGATTTTGGCCCCAAGTCCAACCCACCCCCCGTAACAACGCGATGGAAAAAAAAAATGTTTTTTATGTAAAAAATTGTCTGACTTTAACAAGCTGTACCGTGCGCAAAAAAATTTCACCACAATGCCAGAAAAATTTAATCAATTTTCTTAAAATGCCTTAAAAATTCAAGTCGTATCGATGATTTGGAGTAAATTTATGAATTTTTGAAAAAAAATATATTTTTCACTTATTTGGCCATAACTTGAGTAATTTTGCACCAAAATCGATGAACTTTTGCAGTCTGAACAGTTTCAAATTTTCTATTCAACGTCATGTAAATTGTTTTGTTGCTAAAACGATTCCACCCCCTATCACCCCCTTAAAGGAAAAAAAATGTTTTTGAAGATGTGCAAATTTGGTTTCTTGTACCGTGTGCAAAAAAAAATCATGGACTCAATCGGACATGGCAATAAAGTTCAATCATTTTCCTCCAATTTCCTCCAAAATTTAAGTCGATGCGATGATTTGGCGCGAAGTTATGCAGTTTTGAAAAAAAAATACATTTTGCGCCTTTTTTCGCACGAAAATCGATGGAATTTTGCGACCTAAGAAGTTTTCGACTTTCGTGACCCCCCTAAAACAAGTGTCTTCGATTGACAAAAAATGTTAAATTTTTACAACTTGTTTTCATTTTCAATGTCATTTTTTTCAAAAATTCATAACTTTGCTCCAAGTCATCGAAACCACTCGAATTTTTAAGGCATTCGAAGGAAATTAATTACATTTTTCTGCCATTGTGGTGAAATTTCCCGCCGATTTTTTTTTGCGCACTGTACAGCTTGTCAAAGTTGGACAATTTTTTACATAAAAAAACATTTTTTTTCAATCGCGTTGTTACGGGGGGTGGGTTGGACTTGGGGACAAAATCAACTACACATTCTTAAAGATAAAACTTGAATCTTTCCCAAACTGAAAGATTCATCGATTTTCGAACAAATTGAACCAAGTTACGACGGTTTGAAAAATCGAGTTTTTTTATTGAAAATCTTTAAAATACGCTAAAAAACAGGAAAAACCGCAAGAAAATTCTGGAAAAATTATCGTCCACTCCTAAATCATCGCAATTTAGGAATAAACTCCGTTTTATAAGAGTTTATGGTTTTTAAACGAATTAGAACTCTTCGAAGCCAAACGTGTATTTTTCCGTTGCGTTAAAAATTGTAAATTTTTAAAATACGCTAAAAAAATAGTAAAAACCGTGAGAAAATTCTGGAAAAATTATCGTCCACTCCTAAATCATCGCAATTTAGGAATAAACTCCGTTTTATAAGAGTTTATGGTTTTTAAATGAATTAGAACTCTTCGAAGCCAAATGTGTATTTTTCCGTTGCGTTAAAAATTGAAAATCTTTAAAATACGCTAAAAAATAGTAAAAACTGTAAGAAAATTCTGGAAAAATTATCGTCCACTCCTAAATCATCGCAATTTAGGAATAAACTCCGTTTTATGGGAGTTTATGGTTTTTAAACGAATTAGAACTCTTCGGAGCCAAACGTGTATTTTTCCGTTGCGTTAAAAATTGAAAATCTATAAAATACGCTAAAAAATAGTAATAACTGTAAGAAAATTTTGGAAAAATCATCGTCCACTCCCAAATCATCGCAATTTAGGAATAAACTTCGTTTTATAGGAGTTTATGGTTTTTAAACGAATTAGAACTCTTCGAAGCCAAACGTGTATTTTTCCGTTGCGTTAAAAATTGAAAATCTTTAAAATACGCTAAAAAAATTGTAAAAACTGTAAGAAAATTCTGGAAAAATCATCGTCCACTCCTAAATCAACGAAATTTAGGAATAAACTCCGTTTTATGGGAGTTTATGGTTTTAAAAGAATTAGAACTCTTCGAAGCCAAACGTGTATTTTTCCGTTGCGTTAAAAATTTAAAATCTTTAAAATACGCTAAAAAATAGTAAAAACTGTAAGAAAATTCTGGAAAAATTTCGTCCACTCCTAAATTATCGTAATTTAGGAATAAACTCCGTTTTAAGGGAGTTTATGGTTTTTAAAAGAATTAGAACTCTTCAAAGCCAAACGTGTATTTTTCCGTTGCGTTAAAAATTGAAAATTTTTAAAATACGCTAAAAAATAATAAAAATTGTAAGAAAAGTCTGGAAAAATTATCGTCCACTCCTAAATCATCGCAATTTAGGAATAAACTCAGTTTTATGGGAGTTTATGGTTTTTAAACGAATTAGAACTCTTCGGAGCCAAACGTGTATTTTTCCGTTGCGTTAGAAATTGAAATTTTTTAAAATACGCTAAAAAATAGTAAAAACCGTAAGAAAATTCTGGAAAAATCATCGTCCACTCCTAAATCATCGTAATTTATGAATAAACTCCGTTTTATGGGAGTTTATGGTTTTTAAACGAATTAGAACTCTTCGAAGCCAAACGTGTATTTTTCCGTTGCGTTAAAAATTTAAAATTTTTAAAATACGCTAAAAAATAGTAAAAACTGAAAGAGAATTCTGGAAAAATCATCGTCCACTCCTGAATCATTGTAATTTAGGAATAAACTCTGTTTTATGAGAGTTTATGGTTTTTAAACGAATTAGAACTCTTTGAAGCCAAACGTGTATTTTTCCGTTGCGTTAAAAATTGAAAATTTTTAAAATACGCTAAAAAATAGTAAAAACTGAAAGAGAATTCTGGAAAAATCATCGTCCACTCCTGAATCATCGTAATTTAGGAATAAACTCTGTTTTATGAGAGTTTATGGTTTTTAAACGAATTAGAACTCTTTGAAGCCAAACGTGAATTTTCCGTTGCGTTAAAAATAATAAAATAATAAAATACGCTAAAGAATAGTAAAAACTGTAAGAAAATTATCGTCCACTCCTGAATCATCGTAATTTAGGAATAAACTCCGTTTTATGGGAGTTTATGGTTTTTAAACAAATTAGAACTCTTCGAAGCCAAACGTGTATTTTTCCGTTGCGTTAAAAATTGAAAATCTTTAAAATACGCTAAAAAAATTGTAAAAACTGTAAGAAAATTCTGGAAAAATTATCGTCCACTCCTAAATCATCGCAATTTAGGAATAAACTCCGTTTTATGGGAGTTTATGGTTTTTAAACGAATTAGAACTCTTCGGAGCCAAACGTGTATTTTTCCGTTGCGTTAAAAATTGAAAATCTTTAAAATACGCTAAAAAATAGTAATAACTGTAAGAAAATTTTGGAAAAATCATCGTCCACTCCCAAATCATCGCAATTTAGGAATAAACTTCGTTTTATAGGAGTTTATGGTTTTTAAACGAATTAGAACTCTTCGAAGCCAAACGTGTATTTTTCCGTTGCGTTAAAAATTGAAAATCTTTAAAATACGCTAAAAAATAGTAAAAACTGTAAGAAAATTCTGGAAAAATTATCGTCCACTCCTAAATCATCGCAATTTAGGAATAAACTCCGTTTTATGGGAGTTTATGGTTTTTAAACGAATTAGAACTCTTCGGAGCCAAACGTGTATTTTTCCGTTGCGTTAAAAATTGAAAATCTTTAAAATACGCTAAAAAATAGTAAAAACTGTAAGAAAATTCTGGAAAAATTATCGTCCACTCCTAAATCATCGCAATTTAGGAATAAACTCCGTTTTATGGGAGTTTATGGTTTTTAAACGAATTAGAACTCTTCGGAGCCAAACGTGTATTTTTCCGTTGCGTTAAAAATTGAAAATCTTTAAAATACGCTAAAAAATAGTAATAACTGTAAGAAAATTTTGGAAAAATCATCGTCCACTCCCAAATCATCGCAATTTAGGAATAAACTTCGTTTTATAGGAGTTTATGGTTTTTAAACGAATTAGAACTCTTCGAAGCCAAACGTGTATTTTTCCGTTGCGTTAAAAATTGAAAATCTTTAAAATACGCTAAAAAATAGTAATAACTGTAAGAAAATTCTGGAAAAATTATCGTCCACTCCTAAATCATCGCAATTTAGGAATAAACTTCGTTTTATAGGAGTTTATGGTTTTTAAACGAATTAGAACTCTTCGAAGCCAAACGTGTATTTTTCCGTTGCGTTAAAAATTGAAAATCTTTAAAATACGCTAAAAAATAGTAAAAACTGTAAGAAAATTCTGGAAAAATTATCGTCCACTCCTAAATTATCGTAATTTAGGAATAAACTCCGTTTTATGGGAGTTTATGGTTTTTAAACGAATTAGAACTCTTCGAAACCAAACGTGTATTTTTCCGTTGCATTAAAAATTGAAATTTTCCCAAAATATTTTATTTCGGTTTTACTGAATTTATTCCATACTTTAGGCTCGCACTGTATTTAATGCGAATGGTAACTGGAATAGGGTGTTCGGCGTTTTGAAATATATGCGTCGCGACGCCGCGTGCCCTATCTAAGCATTCGCACGTGAATAGGAAAAATATCGCCCCAGAAAAATATTAGTCTTTCATTTTCGTTTGAAACGTGTTTTGTGTAAAACAACAAAGCCCCGCATATTAAAACGTTTTTGCTTTTATATAACATATATATAAATATAAATTCATATACAAATACATTATGATTTGTTTTAGTGTTTATTTTGCGTCCGAAAAGAAAATTTATTAAGCGGAAATTCGGCCCCGCCAATCGATTTTGTACAGGGAATCTGTATAATATCCAATTAGAAATTAATTAACTTGAATTAATTAAAATGTACTTTTTCGTTCGTTCGTTCGTTCGCTCGCCGCGCGCCCCCCGGTATTATTTTAAATCCGCTTTGCCGCCGCAAGGAACAATAAGAAATTTTATTCATTTTCGTATTCCAAAAGGCCCATTTCTCATCGTCACTTCTCCTAATTTTGTGCCCTTTTCTTCCGAAACCTCATTAGGGACTTTGTTTTCCGGAATCGGTTATTGATTTTGCGCCGTTTCTTCTGGAGAATGTTTCAGATTTAAAATTGAATTGGGTGTAATTTTAGAAAGGTTTTTGTTATGGAAGCACGTCACATGAAACTGAAAATTGAATGTAAGTGACAATACTTGATTGGCTGTAGACAAGATTCTTATGCCAGGCTCAAATGGGCCAAAAAAAAAAGATTGTAAGTGACGAAACGATTTCTGAGTTTTCGAGTTGTCACAGTGGAAAAAATTGCCAAGAAACTTCTATATGAAGAAGTAAATTATTTAAAGTTTCGCCACCAGCTTTAATTGAGTTAATTGCTTCATTACACAAATGCAAAACATAATGCTGCAAATTGCAAATTGCAATAACGTGCGGATCGCACGCAGAACATTGTCAAATATTTTTTTAGACACGCAAAAACTCCTTGATATTTTTATCAAATAAGTGTTGCCACTGCAAAATGAAGTGTACTGTCAATTTCTTTTTTAAACACCAAAAATCCTAGTGGCTGAATGGTCAAACCTATGCCAAAAAAAATCCTTGATATTTTACAACAATAATACTGGTTAAGGGATTTTGATTTTGTTACATTTAAAATTAAAACAAAGAAATATGAACTCCTGGAATACTATCGACCCTTCAACCACCAAGAGGTCCACGCTGGGAATCTCTGGTTTAAATATTCACCATCAATCACCGCATACCAATAGAAGAAAAAAATAGCAATCGCAAAATTGAAATGCAGCGGATGCAAAGTGCACCTAATTAAATGCCTTTTATACACGAAATAATTAATTAGAATTAACGCTGCAATATATTTAACGTCAGGTTTCAGCCTGTCAAACCAAAGTTAATTAATTAGACGATAAAATTTAATACCTCCTAGTCTTTAGAAGCGCACTTCACGTACAAGAGGTTTCGCTGCTGGTCAATGGCTATTCAAACCGCAAAACCTTTGTGCTTTCGCACTGCGTCTACTTTATCAACAATAAATTATTTCAATTAAATTTTAATTAACAATTATACACTGTTCGGTAATAATGTCGTCTAGTGCGAATAAATAAAATACGTGGGATTATAATTATTTTTTGCTTTTTTTTTTTCGTTTCGTGTATTAATTAAGGCAACAACTTAATTACGATATCCGATGTGCAGAAATTAATAAATGTTCGTGTTAATGTTTTCACATATAATTAATTTCTAAGGTATTAAGATTATATGCTCCAAAAATAAAGATATTGAATTTTGTCAGATTATTATGATAATTACATATTTCCAAATATATTTACTATAACATTAAAAAAATGTGATTTGGTCATCATGTTACTTTCTCCGATTTAATAGTATCATCGTTATTAATATTTACACTTTCATTTAAATCATATTTCAAATGTACACCGAGCCTTTTGTAGATTCAGATGAAACTGACGTTTAAAACGTCAAAATTATGAAAGATGGAAAAATTATACTTCAAATTCTAATAGTCAGTTTACTCAAAAACTAAAGAGATTTCGAAAAAAACTTATTCTTTATAAGTTATTCATTTCGGTATTCTCTACAATTTTTATTAATATAAATTTGATGTAACTATTAGCATTTCATAAATACACTCGGCGTCAAAAAAAAGCGCCACTCGAAAAATCGCGAAAAAACTCGATTTTTCAAACCGTCGTAACTTGGTTCAATTTGGTCGAAAATCGATTAATCTTTCAGTTCTGGAAAGATTCAAGTTTTATCTTTAAGAATGTGAAGTTGATGTTGACCCCAAGTCCAACCCACCCCCTGTAACAAAGCGATGGAAAAAAAAAAGTTTTTTATGTAAAAAATTGTCCAACTTTGACAAGCGGTACCGTGCGCAAAAAAAATCGGCGAGAAATTTCACCACATTGGCAGAAAAATTTAATCGATTTCCTTCAAATGCCTTATAAATTCGAGTCGTTTCGGTGATATGGAGCAAAGTTATGAATTTTTGAAGAAAAATTACATTTTTCACTTTTTTTGCCATAACTCGAGTAATTTTGCACCAAAATCGATGAACTTTTGCATTCTGAACAGTTTCAAATTTTCTTTTCAACGTCATGTGAATTGTTTTGTTGCTAAAACGATTCCACCCCTGCCACCCCCTGAAGGAAAAAAAATATATTTTTGAAGTTTAAATGTGCAAATTTGTGTATCGTGTGCAAAAAAAATAGTGGACTCAATCGGTCAGCATGGCAATAAAGTTCAATCATTTTCCTCCAATTTCCTCCAAAATTCAAGTCGATGCGAAGATTTGGCGGGAAGTTATGCAGTTTTGAAAAAAAAAACATTTTGCGCCTTTTTGGCCATAACTTGGCGAATTTCGCACGAAACTCGATGGAATTTTGCGATCTAAGAAGTTCTCGAGTTTCGTGACCCCCTGAACCCCTACAAAAAGTGTTTTGGATTGACAAAAAATGTTAAATTTTATTTTCAATGTCATTTTTTTTTTCAAAAATTCATAACTTTGCTCCAAATCGTCGAAACCACTCGAATTTTCAAGGCGTTTGAAGGAAATTGATTAAATTTTTCTGCCATTGTAGTGAAATTTCCCGCCGATTTTTTTTGCGCACGGTACAGCTTGTCAAAGTTGGACAATTTTTTACATAAAAAACATTTTTTTTCCATCGCGTTGTTACGGGGGGGGGGGGTTGGACTTGGGGTCAAAATCAACTACACATTCTTAAAGATAAAACTTGAATCTTTCCCAAACTGAAAGATTCATCGATTTTCGACCAAATTGAACCAAGTTACGTCGAGTTTTTTCGCGATTTTTTGAGTGGCGCTTTTTTGACGCCGAGTGTATTTACTGTAACATTAAAAAATTGTGATGTGGTCTTCATGTTACTTTCTCCGACTTGATGGTAACATTTGTATTTACGTTATCATGGGTTATTTTAAATTTAAATCGTATTTCTGGAAAAGGTGCATTTTCGGTTTTCAAAATTTGTCTTTAAACTCTACCTATTTTGTCACAGCAAAATTTTGATAATTTTATTTCGACGATTTTAAAGATATTTTATTTAGGATGTATCTGTCAAAATATTAAGCATCTGTTTGTGCAACTTGCAGGAAGTTTTCTGGAAAAAGTGCATTTTCAGTCTTAAAAATTTGTCTTTAAGCGCTGCAATTTTTGTCACAGAAAAGTTCGGATAATTTTCTTTAAACGATTCTAACGATATATTATTTAGGATGTATTTATTAAAATTTTAAGCATTTTCCGACAAAATTGTGGAATTTAAAGGGCGATTTCTGGAAAAAGTGCAATTTTTGTCTTCAAAATTTGTCTTCCAGATTTGTTAGAGCAAAATTCGAATAATTTTCTTTGAACAGTTTTAAACATATGTTATTTAGGATGTGTCTGCCAAAATTTCAAATATCTCTCAACAAAAATCTGGAATTTACAGGACGATTTCTGGAAAAAGTGCATTTTCGGTCTTCGTCTTCAAGCGCTGCCATTTTTGTCAGCGCAAACTTTGGATAATTTTATTTCGATAATTCTAAAGATGTTTTATTTGGAATGTATGTGTCGAAATTTCAAGCATCTGTCTACAAAATTGTAGAATTTACAGGGTGATTTCTGGAAAAAGTGCAATTTTGTCTTCAAAATTTTGTTTTCCAGTTTTGTTAGAGCAAAGTTCGGATAATTTTTTTTTTGGACAGTTTTAAATATATTTTACTTTGCATGTATCTGTCAACATTTCAAGCATCTGTCAACAAATGTCTGGAATTTACAAGACGATTTCTGGAAAAAGTGAATTTTCGGTCTTCAAAATTTGCCTTTAAACGCTGCCATTTTTGTCGCCGCAAAGTTTGGATAATTTTATTTAGGCGGTTCTAAAGATATTTTATATATGATGTATTTGTCAAAATTTCAAGCATCTGTCGACAAAATTGTGGAATTTTTGTCTTCAGAATTTATCTTCCAGATTTATCAGAGCAAAATTCGGATAATTTTCTTTGAACAGTTTTAAACATATGTTATTTAGGATGTATCTGTCAAAATTTGAAACATCTGTCAACAAAGATCTGGAATTTACAGGACGATTTCTGAAAAAAACTGCATTTTCGGTCTTCAAAATTTGTCTTCTAGTGCTGCCATTTTTGTTAGAAGAAAGTTCGGATGATTTTTCAAAACATATCTAAAAATACATTATTTAAGATGTATTTGTCAAAATTTCAAGCATCTGTCGATAAAATTGTGGAGTTTACAGGACGATTTCTGGAAAAAGTGCAATTTTGTCTTCAAAATTTGTCTTTCAGTTTTGTTCGGATAATTTTCTTTAAGCAGATCTAAAGATATGTTATTAAGGATGTGTCTGTCAAAATGTCGAGCATCTGTCGATGAAAGTGTGGAATTTACAGGACTATTTCTGTTATCATGTTACTTTTTATTTGAAAACATCGGTACAATAAGAATAATATTTAACAACAATTAAAAAAAAAACGCCCACTCTCTAGTTAACTATAGTTGGGAATGGAAGTAATGAATTTTAGAAGAATGCAGTTACAAGTTGATGTCACATCATGAATAACTGTCTCGCGCCAAAAAATTTCTAGACAACTTTCGTGTGACCAATCTGAGAGCCGGGCAGCAAGAACACTACAAGTACGATTTTGCTGAAAATTGAACCAAGTATTCCTCGTTCTTTTGTGAACATTTTGATATACATTAAAAGTCATTCGGTCATTGCATGATTTCCGCCAGCAAACAAGGGGAAAAATGTTGAAAAAAAATGGTGATGTGGCCATCATGTTACTTTCTCCGACTTGATGGTACCATAGTCATTTATATTTACGTTTTCATGGTTTATTTTCAATTGAAATCATATTTTAAATGTACATCGAGCGTTGCGTAAACTCGGATGAAACTGACGTTTAAAACGTCAAAATCATGAAAGATGGAAAAATTATACTTCAAATTCAAAAATGCAGTTTACTCAAAAACTAAAGGGATTTCGAAAAAAACTTATTTCTTATAAGTTGTTCATTTTAACATTCTCTACAATTATTATTCACATAAATTTGCTGTAACTATTATCGTTTTATAATTATAAATCAAAAATAAAAAAAATAATAATTATTATTTTTCTCGAATAAAAATGATTTTATGAAAAATGTTTTCAAGCAAAAGATGTTCATTTCTTTGTTGTCTTCAATGTTTGTTTAAATGTTTTTGTTACATTTTTCATATTTAAGAAAATATTGGCAAAAAACAAAAATGGTGATGTGGCCATCATGTTACTTTCTCCGACTTTATATTTACGTTTTCATGAGTTTATTTTCAATTGAAATCATATTTTAAATGTACATCGAGCGTTGTGTAGACTCAGATAAAACTGACGTTTAAAACGTCAAAATCATGAAAGATGGAAAAATTATACTTCAAATTCAAAACCTAGATTTACTCGAAAACTAACGAGATTTCGAAAAAAACTTATTCTTTAGAAGTTGTTCATTTTGGCATTCTCTACAATTATTATTCACATAACATTGCTGTAACTATTATCGTTTTATAATTATAAACCAAAAATTTAAAAAAATTAATCAATTTTTTTCTCGAATAGCAATGATTTTATGAAAAATATTTTCAAGCAAAAGATGTTCATTTCTTTGTTGTCTTCGATATTTGTTTAAATATTTTTGTGATATTTTTTATATTTAAGAAAATATTGGCAAAAAACAAAAAACAGTTAAGGTAAATACCCACTTCCGGTGTATGAAATTTTACCAAAAGCTTTTCAGTTCTTCGGATTATCAAATAAGACGTATGTTCAAAGTTTCATATCAATTGCTCCATTGATTTTTGAGATACAGCGCACACACACAGACACACACACACAGACACACACACACACACAGACACACAAATTTTTTTTCCAGAAATTATTGAAATGGCATCTAGGGACCCCAAAACGGATATTTCCGTTAAAAAAATTTTTGAAAAAAAAATCACGATCACAATACTTTCTCGTACTTCGTAACGGAGAAAGTAAAAAACAATTAAGGTAAACGCCCACTTCCGGTGTACGAAATTTTACCAAAAGCTTTTCAGTTCTTCAGATTATCAAATAAGACGTGTGTTCAAAGTTTCATATCAATTGCTCTATTAGTTTTTGAGATACAGCACACACACACAACATTTTTTGTTTCAAGTAATTTGAAATCGCCTTTTCGGACCTCAAAACGGATTTTTGAAAAAAAATTCACGATCACAATACTTTCTCGTACTTCATAACGGTGAAAGTAAAAATATTTTGAACATCGTGATGTATACATTAAGATCTTAGTGGAACTAGGTTTTGATGTCATTTTTAATTTTTACTTTAGATTATATTATACGTGGAAAAATTTCTGTAATTAATCCATAGATTCATTTAAAGGTAATACACATAACATTTTAATTACATGAAATACGTGAGAAAACGTAAATGGCGAATTGTGAAAAACAATTATTGCACAAATTGCGCATAAATTTTAATGGCGCCAATTTTGAATCGAGCTCATATCCATTTCCGATTATGGTAATTACTTAATGCGTATAAATAAGCGCCATTGCTTTGTATAAAGCTGGTTATTATGGTTATTACTCATTACAGACCTCCCACTGGTACAAACGGAAAATTTATACGAGAATTTGCCTATTTTACAAAGAATTTATTGCCTGTTTATGATAATTTCCTTGATTATAATTGCGCCGTCTGGATTTCTCATAAAATAAAATACCGAGATGTCATTCCGATTGAAAAATGTGATTTCCATGTATTCAATTACCAAAAAAAAATGAATATTCATATAATTACTATTTACAAACGAAATTTGATTAAAGACTTAATATGTCATATACTTGTTTCTCATTGATCACTTGGTGAAACATTATGTTAATATAGGTTTAAAAATTAAAATTCACTTGGTTTGTTTCACGATTAAATTGAAAATGGCACTTGATTTTCACATATTTCGAAACTCCCCCATATAACCACTCTATTGTCGGTTACACAGATCACCCAAAAATTGCGATTTTGATTCTAAAAAATCGACATCCGAACGTTTTACGGCAAAAACTTTGTTTGCAATTTTATCAAATTGGCTTGAATATAGCTTGAAAGGGTTGATGTGTTTTTAATACTACAACAATCGCAGCAATCCTCATAGTAAATTTCGCAATTTTATAAAACAAATTCGATTTATTAACTTATTGCAGATTTATTGAATAAAACATTTTTTTCGTCTTTATTACTTTTATATCCGATTTAGTTTGGAACAGTTGATCTATTTTTATAACAGTAACAATCGCAGCAAACCTCATTATAACTATTATCTTAAGACCAAGTCAAATACACTATGAACCAAACTGATTGTTAGTGATAATAAAACAGATGTGGTGAAAAAAAAATAACGTAGCCATTTAGCCCGGGCCAGGTGATCGAAAGCCATTAATTACAGAATAAATACTAATTATCGAATTAAAGTCCAACTTCTGGCAGCGCAATCCGTCGTTGAAGATAATTACACATCAGAAAGGCTGCGCTTTTGGCGAGCATTTGTTATTGAGGGATGGCATGCGCTCTTAAATTAACGAGGTGTACAGTGTGATGTAAACGTACCTTATACATTCAGGGATTAAAAAAAGTTAAACGTTTCAATGCAAAACAAGCAAAAATTCTAAATATATCAAGCAGTATGTTTTAATATTAAAAAGTATTGTGGGTATTGTGATCGTGATTTTTTTTCAAAAATTTTTTTTACCGATATATCCGTTTTGGGGTCCCTAGATGCCATTTCAACAATTTCTGGAAAAAAAAATTGTGTCTGTGTGTGTGTGTGTGTGTCTATGCGCGCTGTATCTCAAAAACTAATAGAGCAATTGATATGAAACTTTGAACATCCGTCTTATTTGATAATTTGAAGAACTGAAAAGCTTTTGGTAAAATTTCGTACACCGGAAGTGGGTGTTTACCTTAACTGTTTTTTGTTTTTTGCCAATATTTTCCTAAATATGAACAATATCACAGAAACATTTAAACAAGCATTGAAGACAACAAAGAAATGAACATCTTTTGCTTGAAAACATTTTTCATAAAATCATTTTTATTCGAGAAAAAAATTTATTATTATTTTTTTTAAATTTTTGGTTTATAATTATAAAACGATAATAGTTACAGCAAATTTATGTACACAATAATTGTAGATAATGCTAAAATGAACAACTTATAAAGAATCAGTTTTTTTCGAAATCCCTTTAGTTTTTGAGTAAACCGAGTTTTTGAATTTGAAGTATAATTTTTCCATCTTTCATAATTTTGACGTTTTAAACGTCAGTTTCATCCGAGTTTACGCAACGCTCGATGTACATTTAAAATATGATTTAAATTGAAAATAAACCATGGAAGCGTAAATATAAATGATACTATTAAGTCGGAGAAAGTAACATGATGACCAAATCACCATTTTTTTTAAATTAAATCATGGATGAATGAGAATCAAGTTAAAAATACAGTATGTTTTATTTCGAAAAATATTATCATGATACAGAATTTGTTGCCAGAATGCATTTATTAAATTATTGAATAATATTCAGAGCGTAATTAAATTTTAAATAGACCATTCAACCATCGGTCGTATTGAGAGAAATAAAAATATCCAGTAAAAATATACAGCAAAAATTATTGTATAAATCAGTTTAACCGAAAAAACAATGCACAAGTTTAACAGTAACGAATTCTGTGTAATCAGTGACCTATTTCAATTTTTTTGAAAAATATGACAATTATATTTAAACCGGTACTATAGTATGTGATCAAAGCGTGCGGTTGAAGACATTTGAAAATATTATAATGGCTTGAAAAAAAATATTAAAACAATTGTCACCGTCTTGATTTTTTTCAGAATCACCCAAAATTCATTCAGAATTATGATTCTAGAAAAACCTTTAAACACCACTTTTCTTGTTTTCGGGAAAAATCTCCACAAAGAATGCTGTGGTGTTTAAAAAAACCTTAAAACTTCTAATGGCTTGAAAAAAAATTCAACAACAATTGCTAACGAATTGAAATTTTTAAAATTTACTAATAATACATTTGAATCGCTTATTTTTAAAAGGGACTAAGTCATATTTTGGCCATTTTGAGATTTTACATGTTTTTCATTAAACATTCCAAACCACACTGTTTAGTTATAAAAGGACGTATATCCTGCTAACGTTTATAAGTGTACACGAACGAGTTTGTACAGGTTTATTTTTAAAAGGGTCTAAGCACTGTGACTTAGTTCCTTTTCAAATTACGGGCGTGGCGTGACGCTGGGGTGCCTGCCATGGAAGATTGACAGTTCTTGTAATCTGTAAAAGGTAGTGTGCTGTGTTGAAGTCTGTTGCGTATATTATAAACTGAAGAAGTAATAAGTAATGTCCAGTATTGAAGAAAGTAGTGATATTGTGGAAGCAGAACCTGGAGTCGTGGAAGTTTGTGATTTTGTTAATGGATTTGTAAAACACCATTTCTCTCTAGCTTTACCAAATAAAGCAAGAAATGTATCTTTGCCTAAAGAAAAGGCATACATTGGTGACAAAATTCCTATCCTGGAAACAAAAGTAGAACATATGCGCCGCTAACTTCAATGGATAGAAGAACACAAACCATTTTACCAAGATATTATAGAAAACTAGAAAATCACAACACGAAACCAACATTAACATGTCTGTAATAACTCTTGTAATTTGTATTAAAGCCTAAAAAATATGTTTTTGTAGTTTTATTTTTAAAAGGACTTAAGTCAATCTTTTTTAATTAGGATATCTCAGTTGAGAATGCATTAAAAAATATGAAAGTAACAGTATCTGATGGAGTTATCCTCATATTATCCAATATGATACATAAGTTGCGACAAAAAAAGTTATGCAGTTTTTTTTTAATTTTCTCAAAACTATAAAAAATGACTTGGATTCATTTATAAATAAGATTCTGCAAATAATTACCTAGATTTTGAAATTACCTCACGTGACCAGAGCGTATGGTTGAAAGTACTCGTACATCTTGATGACTAAAAAAAATTTTAAAAGAAACTTGAAACTTTTCAAATTTCTTCAAAGCGCAGTTATAATTATTTTTCTGTAAAAATCTACAAACATCCTATTCCTAGATTTCGAGATAATCCCTTAGAAACGAAGCGCAAGATTGTTGAAATTTTAAAACATTTCTATGGCCCGAAAAAATATAAAAACAATTGTCATCGACTTGAAACTTTTAAAATTTCCTCAAACCGCAGTCATGAGCATTTTTCTGCTAAAATCCACCGGCATATTTCGAAATATTTTGATAGTAGCAATCATATTTCCATAATTTGGAAATATTTAAATAAAAACTGACAAGAAAAAAAAATAATTCAATTCTAAAGGTACTGATATGCCACCATTTGCAATTTGCAGCTTCAGGTCAGTTGGATCATTTAATAATTCTACTATATTCACCAGGAAAGTTCGTGCATAAAAGTTTACATGCATAATAAACAGTGTTTCATGCAATCTTGCATAATCCATGTGATGATAATCTACTAATTAAATTGAGAGAAATAAGTAACCTTTTAAGGCGTAGAAATTTTTTCAAAGTCTCTTGATTGGTTTCGATCATAAAAGTTAATTATGAATCAATAATGAAATATGTAAGTTGTAACTTTCACCATTATTGCGTTCTAAAAATAATAATAACGGAAAATCAATTCGTTCAATATTGTTTGATAGGCATTTGAATTTGGCGCGTTGTTTTTCATATTACAATGTTGGTACCTTCGTGCGAGAGTGTCAAATCGATCATTAACGCCCGCAGAATTAACTGTCAGTGCGATCGTGTGTGTGCGTGTGCTTTATAGATATTTAGTTTTACATTTACGTTTTACACCATCTCATCTTACTGCAGATATTTTATTAGTAAGTTAAAAAATAACCACATTAACACATGCAGGGAGCGGGAAATTCAAACAGCTATCAAACAATAACGAACACACGGTATTTTATGACTTAAGTTTCGACGTTTGACGATCATTACCAAGGACTGACCTCAGCATAAATTAAATGCAGAAACTTCGCCGGTTGATTAGTTACCAATCCAAAAATTTACAATCACCATTTTATGGCGAAATATTTAATTTAATAAACCACTTCACCATCATGCATCCAAGGTTATAAAATTGGCATACTTTTCTGGATCGAGATCATTAATAAAAGAGACCGGATGCACGTTTTAACGTAAATAGAAACATAATTTGCGGGAGGATTCTTGTCTGTGTGGTAAATACATGTGAATTAATTGTATCATTGTAGCAGTTATTGTTCATGCGAGGGGCAATTAAAAATATATAGCCTCTACTCGACTACCTGCTTATTAACTCTTAATTTTAACAGTTGCAATTAATATGATTTACATTTGTACGTTTCCTCATCGTGCGTAGTTTTAATTATATGCAAATATATAATAAGCATGTTCACAGACAATGATTCATAATTATTTAAATGGAACATCGCGGCCATTCACTCGATACAAATAACAATAAGAACAAAAAGTTTTTTTTATCGGAGAGTTTTTCGCTGTAATTTGCGCTCAAAATAATTAAGTTCAGTCGTTAATTCAGCATCCGGATCGTGAAAAATTTAGTCCGAAACAGTGTTTCAGTAGTTGTTCAAGTTGTTTTTGAGATGCTGTAACAAAGAACCATCCCTGGTGTGTATCTTTACTCTTGAATAACTTTCTCACTTATCACTTGGTGAAACATTTTGAAAATAATAAAAAAAAAATTGTGATGTGGCCATCATGTTACTTTCTCCGACTTGATGGTATCATAGCCATTTATATTTACGTTTTTATGGTTTATTTTCAATTGAAATCATATTTTAAATGTACATCGAGCGGATGAAACTGACGTTTAAAACGTCAAAATTATGAATTATACTTCAAATTAAAAAACTCAGTTTTCTCAAAAACTAAAGGGATTTCGAAAAAAACGTATTCTTTATAAGTTGTTCATTTTGGCATTCTCTATAATTATTATTAACATGAATTTGCTGTAACTATTATCGTTTCACAATTATAAACCAAAAATTAAAAAAATAATAATAATTTTTTTTCTCTAATACAAATGATTTTATGAAAAATGTTTTCAAGCAAAAGATGTTCATTTCTTCGTTGTCTTTAAAGTTTGTTTAAATGTGTTTGTGATATTTTTCATATTTAAGAAAATATGGGTAAAAAACAAAAAACAGTTAAGGTAAACGCCCACTTCCGGTGTACGAAATTTTACCAAAAGCTCTTCAGTTCTTCATATTATCAAATAAGACGGACGTTGAAAGTTTCGTATGAATTGCTCTATTAGTTTTTGAGATACAGCGCGCGAATTTGAAAGCAAATCACTATTGAAGTTGCAATTAGGAAGATAATAAAGTGGAATTTTTCAACAACGGTTACTGTTATTATTTCAGTAACGGTTACGTTTATTTCTATTACATTTCCGAGATAAATAAAACAATTTTCCAATGCAAACAAATCACCATCTAAAAGTGACTAGTACAGTACACTTATTTACACTTGCGACTTCGTTTTAATTAGAAAATCGTTCACTTGAATTCGAAATTTCCTCCTTTCCCCTTCCCAAGGGAATCAATAGTTGTGAATAATTATTAATTTCCGCCCGCTTCCACCCGATTACACCGATCCGTGTACAATTAAAGCCTCTTCTTAACCGTAAAGTCACCCCCCGCATTAACGAATCAGTTTGAGTAATAACTATTTGTGCGTTTGGCTGACTTCAAATAATTTTGAGGCATGAGACAAATCATTCTTGTTTGCCAGCCGCCCCGGATCTGTTTATTGTACTGTATCACGTGTTGGTGGAGGGTAAAATTTAAAAATGCACACAAGAAGCCACTTCACCGATTGCCGCTAATGGGCAGAAGTCGTCGATCTAAAAATACTTTTTGTATATTTCTGTGCGTGTTCTCGGATAAGGGATGATTAAAAAGTTGGCCATGTGCGGATCTTTAAGTAACAAGTCATTGAAAGCGATTCTGTTTCGAAAAAACACATGTCATTTTCAGATGGTGATTTCCTGTTACAAATCCTTCAACACCGCAATTATGAATATATTTCTTTATATTAAGCGGTACTTAAGGTGACTTCACCGGCTCCTGTTTCAAAACTTTTTTTATTTAAGGTCCAAAAAATTTGAAATTTTTTGGGCGTATACTAGATTTAATTATAAAACATTGTAAGGATTTTTCTTTTTTTTAGCATTTATAACTTTTGTGTAACACATTTTTATTCCAGACATTTAAATCCAAATTCAAATTCAAATCTTTAGAAGTGTTTACATAAAATTAATAAATATAAATCAACTAAAATCACTACAATATTTGAGTAAACAAAGGAGATTTTGTAATTTAAATGAAGTACAATATTTACTAAAATCTTTACTTGATACGTGGTAAATGTAGGTTCCGCTCCAAACGTAGCAGCCAATAGAATCGAACAGGAGATACGTTGTGTGTGAGAGAGATGAAATTAAAACAAACGTGTGCACATGGTGGTAAATTTCTAGCAGAGAAGGGCGAAATTATTCCTTTTTGTGAACCAACATTATTAGATTTGCCCCGGAAACGTTGTGCACACCAACAAGAAAGTCCTCGCTTCCACAGTTGTTTAACTACTTTCTTATGACTCAAAATGAATTACATATTTTCAACTGGAGTCACTTGACTCCGCGACTCACTTCACGGAGTTAACTCTTTGAGTCAACTCACTCATGAATTACCCATGTTAATGTTGATTAGGGTGATGTTACAATGTTTTCTGTTTGTCTCACCGCGATTATTTCTTCTATCTTCGACAATAGCCTGATGGTCTGGTTAACACATGTTTGACCTTAGTACCTGCTCTGAGAATTCAAAGGGCGCACAAATGTTCGGAGACATAATCCGTGCACAATTCGGTCGGGTCTAATACTAATTTTCTTCGAATTTCATCGTAAAAATATCGGAAAAATCATGTACGTTTTAAAACACCTATGTAGAGCAATTGCAACTAGTTAAAAATCTATCCATGGTGGATGTATGTTTTTTTACTAGGAATAATAATAATAAAATGGAATAAGGCCTCAACAGAAGTAGGAATGAATACTGCATTTATCCGTGATTCAATGTACCAATAACCAATCAACAAATGTTTATTTAGTTAGCATTGAGTTAGCTCTTTGTGATAGCGTTAACAATTAGTCATCTAATTATCTTGTGAGTCGTATTATATTTTTTAAATAACAGTATTCCTGATTTAGTTATAATTAGAGAGCGGATTTTATGCAAAATGCATATTTATGTATATTTTGCACATTTACCCATATAATGCATATTTCGCCTTCTAATGCATATTTTAACATACAGGGTCTTCATTTCAAAAGGAGCCACCCTGAATAACTTTGGATCTGGAGTAGTTACGGTTTTAAGAAAAAATACGTCAGTTTTGTTTTCGAGGGGGAACTTAAAAAAAACTATTTTTAAAATTTTTTTTTTCACCCCCTCACCCCCAGCCACCCCATCTTTATAATTTCAAATGGCACCCCCTATTGTGCGATATCTCATTTTAAAGGGCATAAAAAGTACTATCCAGCAAAGCAAAAATAATTGAAATCGGTTCATTTGTTTTAGAGAGAGAGGGTATTGATTTCAAAATAAGCCACCCTGAATAACCCTGGTTCTGAAGTAGTCACGGTTACAGGAAAAAAATTGTCAATCTTGTTTTTGAGGGGGGACTTGAAAACACTGTTTTTAGAATTTTATCTTTCACCCTCTCACCCCCAGCCACCCTATCTTTATAATTTCAAATAACATCCCCTTTTGTGCGACACCTTATTTTAAAGGGCACACAAAATACTGTCCAACAAATAAAAATTAATTTAAATCAGTTCATTTGTTTCAGAGATATTCATTTCAAAATATGCCACACCAAAGATTGTGTATCTGGGGGTGAAAGAAAAAATTATAGAAACAGTGTTTTTCAAGTTCCCCCCTCTAAAATAAAATTGACGTATTTTTGCTTAAAACAGTAACTACTTCAGATCCAAAGTAATTTAGGGTGGCTTGTTTTGAAACAAAGACCCTCTCTCTCTAAAACAAATGAACTGATTACAAATATTTTTCATTTGCTGGATGGATAATATTTTGTATAGCCTTTAAAATGAGGTATCGCACAATAGGGAGTGCCATTTGAAATTTTAAAGTTGGGATGGTTGGGGGTGAAAGATAGAATTCTAAGAACAGTGTTTTTTAAGTCCCCCTCAAAAACAAAATTGACGTTTTTTTTTGAACCCGTGACTACTTCAGAACCAGAGTTATTCAGGGTGGAGTATTTTGAAACGAATACCCTCTCTCTCTAAAACAAATAAACTGATTCCAATTATTTTTGCATTTCTGGATAGTATTTTTTAAGCTCTTTAAAATAAGGTATCACACAATAGGGGGTGCCATTTGAAATTATAAAGATGGGGTGGCTGGGGGTGAGGGCTTAAAAGATAAAATTCTAAGAACAATATTTTCAAGTTCCACCTCAAAAACAAAATTGACATAGTTTTTCCTGTAACCGTGACTACTTCAGAACCAGGGTTATTCAGGGTGGCGTATTTTGAAATGAATATCCTCTCTCTCTAAAACAAATGAACCGATTTCAATTATTTTTGCTTTGCTGGATAGCATTTTTTATGCCCTTTAAAATAGGGGGTGCCATTTGAAATTATAAAGATGGGCGGCTGGGGGTGAGGGGGTGAAAGATAAAATTTTAAAAACAGTATTTTTTAAGTTCCCCCTCGAAAACAAAATTGACGTATTTTTTTTTAAACCGTAACTACTTCGGATTCAAAGTTATTCAGGGTGGCTCCTTTTGAATTGAAGACCCTGTATAATAGTAATATTTAACATTTTGGCGGACGGCACATTACAACACGTGCAATTTTCGATGAACCAACATCTAGTTATTCAAGGAAATACTGGGCAAATGTTATCAAAACAATTGCCAATTCGTCCTGCGATAAACAGTAATTTATGCATTCACATGTTTTTGTCGGTTTACTTTGAAAAATGTGAAATATATAAAAAGAAATTTGAAGAATTGAAGAAAATTAAATTTTAAATTAAAATTGCAATGATTTGCGATTTTTTAATTTTCTGTTTTAGGAAATATCGTAGAAATGAAATCCATTAGTATTCAGGTTTATATAATTTTATGGTTCAGTGTGAAAGAAAACGGCTCTGTGTTGAGGGTCGCAATTTTCAATAAAGTAAACAAGCTGCGATAAGCCATTCATTCAAGGACCCATTGACACAGATGAAGAATGGATGTGATGCACATGTTCAAGCCGCCACAATTTCATGTGGGTGCATTTAAAGGATAGACATATTTATTTTCCAATGGACTAGATAAAGACAATGCTACTTCTATAAGAGTTCTGGTCTCTGTCGGGTCTCCAGGCCATCGCCGCAGGCCACAGGTATTAAAAATAATAAATTTTGATGGTGGGTTGAGCTTCGAGCATCCAGCATAGATAAGAGATGTAAGTGATCCGCCCATCAAAAATCGCTCTGACGTCATACCGGTGAAACCCCCTTAAGCTTAGCGGTGGCATCGGGGTTTATTCCAATGGAACCGACTCCTTTTTTTGAATGAGTTGCTGCTTTACATATTTTCAATAGCGTTATGAATTCAAAACCTAAACGAGAAAAAGAAAAACAAGTATTGCGCGTGAGAGAAACATTATTTTGATAAATTCAATAAAACGAAATGTAGCCTGAATATATGAATATTTAACCTGTTCGTAACTCTCCAAGCAAAATTAAGTCTTTATTAAGTTTATAGTCTTAGTAAGAATTAATTTTGCTTGCAGAGTTACGAACAGGTTGAATATTTATGGGTAATTCCACTAGTTTTCACCGATGAAAAAAATCGAGGTCCTTGGATTTTTTTCAAACTTTGGGAGATTGATTGTAGTATCGAAAAACTAAGTTTTCTCAAATTTCAGCTTCCCAGATATTAAACTTACAATTTGAGGTGTGAATTACGATTTTTGAAAGATTTTCACGAAATCTTATAATTTCCAATTTTTAAACCTGCGTAACTTTTTTCGTTCTGAAAATTTTGAGTTGAAATTTTGAGAGTGTACTTCGGAAATGTTTTTAAAGATTCTCTGAGAGTTTGATGTTGAAACATTTAGAGGTAACAAAAATACAGCGTTATTTTGGGGAAAATAGCTGAAATACCAAAAGTGCAAATTCATCTTTCACGTGTGTTCAGTTGCTCTACCTGGCTGTAGGTAAGTTGGGAGCGCGTGTGTGTGTGTGTGTGTTATAATATGTGATTTACCTGTTTGTCTATAGCAAGGCAAACGTCTCAGCTGCGTGGCAATAAAACCCTATTCGAACTCGGAAAGCGCTTGGGCAGATTCCCTCACCGCCTCTCCTAACGCTTTGTTACAAAAGGTTGAAAAAGGTAATGAATTTAATTTTATAATAAATTAATTTCAATATAAATCCTTATTGATATTTTTAAACATTTTAGTAAAAGGCCTAAGAATGACTGGAAGAAAAACGAAAAGATTGTCTGGAGCACAGTATAAAAGAAAGCGAGAACAAAAACAACATGTTGCTAAAAAAATCTTTGGTTCACTAACCAAATATTTGGAAAAACCTCCAGAAATGCAAAATGCTTGCAGTAGCCAAGCAAATCCAAGCAGTGAATTTTTTTCCAATGAAAATGAATTATCTGCCGAAAATACAAATGATAATGACAATATTAGTAGTAATGATGAAATAGGAGATATTGCAGTTACAAATATCGACGATATCACTGAAATTGATAAAGAATATTTTGCTATATGTATAGAACTAAATGATCCAGCTTGCTGGCCTTTAACACTTACCAATAAAATGCTGGATATTTTAATTGAAAAAGGCCCTATTCAAAATATACAATCTACATATCCACTAAATGAATTTGGAAGATCATTTTCAAAGGTTTATTTCTATAGAAAACTGCCAAATGGTGAAAAATTTAATCGTGAGTGGTTAATCTATTCAAAAATTGATGCCACATTTTGCTTCTGTTGTAAATTATTTGGCAAACAAGAAATAAAATTAGTTAATGAAGGCTTCAACGATTGCCAACACATATCTGACAACTTATCTCGTCACGAAAAAACATCGCTGCACATCGAAAATTGCACCTGTTGGAAAAAATTGGAATTAAATTTAAAAAGAAAAACTACAATTGATAAGAACATGCAACGGTATTATGACGCCGAGAAAAAACGATGGTGTCAAATTGTCAGGCGCATGATATCTGTGGTACAATTTCTAGCAGGACAGTGTTTCGCTTTTAGAGGTTCTTCCAGCAAATTGTACGAAAAAAATAATGGAAATTTTCTGAAAGCAATTGAAATGATAGGAAAATTTGATGATATAATGGCAGACCACATAAAACGCGTACAAGAACCAATCGCTTTAAAGAACCACATGCCACATTACCTGGGAAATCGCTTTCAAAATGAAATAATCACTATCCTTGCAACCCAAATTCAAAAATATATATTAACATCAATAAAAGAGGCAAAATATTTTTCAGTCATTTTGAACTGTACGCCAGACACTGGACATGTCGAGCAAATTACAGTGATTATTAGGTATGTACATATTAAAAATTATGAAGTTGAAGTAAGAGAAAATTTCATTGGCTTTTATCAAGTTGAAAAATGTACTGGAGAATCTTTTTACGACTTCTTAATTCAAAAGTTAAACTATCTTGAATTAAATATTAACGATATGAGGGGCCAGGGATACGATAATGGGTCTAATATGTCCGGAAAACATAAAGGATTGTAAAAACGAATTTTGGACAATTATCCACGAGCTCTGTTTATGCCATGCAACGCGCATACATTAAATTTGGCCATTAATGATGCAGCTAAAGTTTCGTTTTCAACGGTGGATTTTTTCAGTAATGTATCTGCAATATACAACTTTTTCAGTGAATCACCATTTAGATGGCAAGTTTAAAAAAAAAATGTAAAATCTTTAACATTGAAACAAGTTAGTGAAACTCGATGGGAAGCAAGAATTAAAGCGATTAGACCACTTCGAAATGAATTAGGTGAAATTTATGACAGCCTTATAGAAATAGCTGAGGAATCTTCAATGCCAACAGTTCGACGTGAAGCAGAATGTTTGGCAATGAAACTTAAATCTTATAAATTTATTTCTTTAATAATAATATGGTACGAAATCTTGGAAAAGGTAGATTTTATTAGCAAAATGATGCAGAAAGTTTCTTGGAATATCAGTTCGTGTGCTGAATCAATTAAGGAAGTTTTGAAAATTAGAAATGACGAAAGTTTCGAAAATTATTTGCAGATTTCTATTGAACTTTGTAAAGCACTTGAAACAGAACCGGATTTTCCTGCTGAAATTAGTGTACGTCGCCGACATCACCGAAAACAATTTAGCTATGAAGGAGATGAAGATATTCAATTTACTCCAAAAGAACATTTTCAAATTAATTTTTTCTATGTAATACTAGATACAGCTATTTCATCTCTTACCACCCGTTTTGAAACTTTGTCAAATTTCGAACAATGTTTTGGATTTCTATACAAATTTATTGATATGGAACATGAGGAAATAAAAAAAAGTTGTTTCGATCTCCATAATAAATTTAAAGATGGTGAATCTTGTGATATCAGTGGCGTAGAATTATATCAAGAGTTAATTTCTCTAAAAATTATCATAAAAGACAGAAAGCAGCCCGAAGAACTCATAAAGTTTTTATACAAATACAACTTGGAGACTTCTTTTCCAAATGTCGCCACAAGTTTAAAACTTTTACTGACAGTTCCAGTATCTGTTGCATCTGGAGAGCGAAGTTTTTCAAAATTAAAAATAATCAAAAACCACCTGAGAACTTCAATGACTCAAGAACGTCTCAGTAATATATCAATTATTGCAATTGAAAGTGAAATTGCTGATTCCTTAAATATTGAAGGGGCGATTGAAGAATTTGCCTCTAAAAAATCGCGTAGAGTAAATTTTTGATTGTAATATCATAGATTTATAGATGTGCCAAAACATATTAATGTTTTATATTCAATGGTAATATGTACATGTATGTACATTAGATATATAAGTATAATAATAAACATTAAGAATGAAAATTTAATTTTTTTCTTTGATTTTGATCTCAAAGGGCGGCCATGCATACTGGCACGCAGGCGGCCATATACCCAGGCACGGCCCTGGGTGAAGATAGAGCAACGAGAATATCGATTGAATTTTTGTAAAAATAACATTCTACCTAATTCCCAAGATCCCTCGCAGAGAAAATACATAACGTCTAATAATTGTGTAATTGATATTGAAAAAAGCAAATTCAAACTTGAACAAATAATATTTTTTGATAAAAAAAAGTTCATCTTATTGTCAGATGAGCATTGTAATGTCAACAGTTGCTGCCGCCTGATTATCCTCGCCGAATGTAGTTTAACGAGTTCCTGAATGATGACGATTTGTTAGATTTAACGTTCTACAGTGACGAAGCTTGGTTTCACCTTTTGCGGCTATGTGAACTCGCAAAACCATAGAGTGTGGGCTGCAGAAAACCCCCATATATTTGTTGAGGTTCCGTTACATCCTCAGAAGGTTGGTGTATGGCTGTCAATGTCCCGGAGGAGAATCAATGGCCCTATTTTTTTTTAATGACAATATTAACGCAGCTCGCTATCGGGAATTACTCTTGAATCCTTTTATCGAACAACTTCATGATGATGAATTGTAGCAAGGATACTTTCAGCAGGACGGAGCGACTGCGCATACTGCAAATACAACGTTAAATCACCTGCGGCAGTTCTTCTGAGATCAAAGATCTATGGCCACCTCGCTCACCAGATTTTACACCGCTGGACTATTTTATGTTCGGATATTTAAAAAATAAAGTGTATCGACTCCACACTTTACAAGAACTGCGCAATACAATAACAGAAGCGGCGCACAATGTTACACCTGAAATTTTACAAAATGTCTTCAACAACATGAAACGCCGGGTAAATTTGTGTTTGAATCAAAATGGGCAACACTTTGAACATCTGTTATAGTTTAGTTCAAAATAAATTCCCTAATAGTCCTGCCACTGATAAGTACCAACATTAAAAGTTTTTTTAGGAGCGGGAAATTCAAACAGCTATCAAAATGTATAAAATATGGGGTAGAAACGTATTCAAAGACCATTTACATCTACTTTAGATTGATGCAGTGCTAGAGATAAAAGCCATACAAATTAATTTATAAGAGCATTATTTCGGTAGCCGAGAAAGAGCGAGACGGCAATACATATTCCATTACGCGCGTTTGTCATTTCGGCACATTTATATTGCGGCAGACACAATCAGAAATCATAATTCATTTATGGGGACTAATGAAGTCTTACTAGATTATTATTCGAAATGGCTGGCTCGGCGTGTAATGGACTCGGAATTGTGTTTTCACCCCTTTACCGTCCTTCGTCCCCTTCACAGAAAGAGGACTACCGCCGCAACTACTACAACGCCGCCACATTATTTTCCCACCTCAGCACTACCAGTTCAGATGAACACCGAAAAGATATTCGATTACAATCATACCTCGGTGGAGATTTTATCTGCACAATAGATGCGTGCCTGATATCCAATGGAGACAAGAACATGTTAAAACAATGGACGAGTAGACACTCGATCTGAAGCGCCCCCCCCCGTGCCACTCGAAGCTCTCTCCAAATCTGAATCATGATCAAGTTGCCATCTCGACTCAATCCAATACACCTTTCTTTATGTTACGTTTTCATTTTTAATTCCCTCATCTTTTCGTATCATCAGCTAACATGAGAGTTGAAAGAATGTAAAAAAAATGGTGATGTGACCTCCGATTGATTTATATTTACACTTTCATTGTTTATTTTCAATTTAAATCATATTTTAAATAATAAATTCATTTGAGACAGCCTCACTTATTGCAGATTTATGAAATAAAAGTAATAAAGACGAAAAATAGCCTGAATACATGAATATTTTAAATGTACATCGAGCATGGTGTAAACTCGGATGAATCTGACGTTTAAAACGTCAAAATTATGAAAGATGGAAACGACTATACTTGGTTTATAATTATGAAACGATAATAGTTACACCAAATTTATGTGAATAATAATTGTGGGGAATGCCAAAATAAACAACTTATAAAGAGTAAGTTTTTTTTCCAAATCTCTTTAGTTTCTGAGTAAACTGAGGATTTAAAGTATAATTTTCATCTTTCACAATTTTGACGTTTTAAACGTCAGTTTCAACCGATCTTACAAAACGCCCGATGTACATTTAAAAATGAAAATAAACCATAAAAGTATAAATATAAATCAAATCGGAGAAAACAAAACGCTCGATGTGGATTTAAACTGAAAATAAAGCATGAAAGTGTAAATAAAAATAATTTTGATAACATCAAATCGGCCACAACACCTTTTTTTTATTAGAATGGCCCAGTTCTCAACAGATTATGATTACAATTTGTTACCAATTTCCACTTTCCGATATTATATTAAAACGTGCTCCTCTTGAAGATTCGCATTAATTAATGAATTCACCAAACAGCATTCGGTCTTCACGACGGAAACACAATGGTATCTCACATCTATTTCTTAATAGTTTACGGTGTATTTCCTAGAAGATAACAGGTTTATTGCCCCAGGAGAAAATGTTAATAATGACATTTAAATACGACGCTTACGCGACCGCAACGGTAGCCGGATTTTTACTTTATCTTTAAGCAACAATTTCCTGTGTTTGTGTGTACCATTAAAACGCTCACTTGTAATCCATTAATAATACCGAATCTGGTTTTTGTATCACGCAACACTTGTTTACACGGATATTACATATCCTAAACTGAGTGGGCTGCGTCTTGAGCCATTGACGAGCAATCTTTAACAGCGGGAACCAAAATTTTTAAATTAAACGACCGCAACGTATAAAAAATACCGCAGTTTTATTCCGCAGATGGTTACGCTTGTTAAAATATTAATGAGCGGATGTTGGTGTTTGCGTTACGTTTTAATAAAATGTCAATCTTAATGAAACAGTATTTGGTTTCATTCATTTTTTTGGCATATAGGTGAATATCTCGTGAAAGATTGTAGATATTAAAAAAAAGATTTAAAATTCTTATTCTTCGGTTTATCGAGATGATAATTCAATAAAAAACAGAATTTGATTTCATTTGTTTTTTGACATATAGGTAAATATCTCGTGAGCGGTTGAAGATATTAAAAAAATGATTTCAAATTCTTATTCTTCGGTTTATCGAGATGATAATTCAATAAAAAAACAGAATTTGATTTCATTTGTTTTTTGACATATAGGTAAATATCTCGTGAGCGGTTGAAGATATTAAAAAAATGATTTCAAATTCTTATTCTTCGGTTTATCGAGATGATAATTCAATAAAAAACAGAATTTGATTTCATTTGTTTTTTTTGACATATAGGTAAATATCTCGTGAACGGTTGAAGATATTAGAAAAATGATTTCAAATTCTTATTCTTCGGTTTATCGAGATGATAATTCAATAAAAAACAGAATTTGATTTCATTTGTTTTTTTGTCATATAGGTAAATATCTCGTGAGCGGTTGAAGATATTAAAAAAATGATTTCAAATTCTTATTCTTCGGTTTATCGAGATGATAATTCAATAAAAAAACAGAATTTGATTTCATTTGTTTTTTGACATATAGGTAAATATCTCGTGAACGGTTGAAGATATTAAAAAAATGATTTCAAATTCTTATTCTTCGGTTTATCGAGGTGATAATTCAATAAAAAAACAGAATTTGATTTCATTTGTTTTTTTGTCATATAGGTAAATATCTCGTGAACGGTTGAAGATATTAAAAAAATGATTTCAAATTCTTATTCTTCGGTTTATCGAGATGATAATTCAATAAAAAACAGAATTTTATTTCATTTATTTTTTGACATATAGGTAAATATTTCGTGAACAGTTGAAAATATTAAAAAAATGATTTCAAATTATTATTATTCGGTTTATCGAGATGATAATTCAATGAAAAACAGAATTTTATTTCATTTATTTTTTGACATATAGGTAAATATTTCGTGAACAGTTGAAAATATTAAAAAAATGATTTCAAATTCTTATTCTTCGGTTTATCGAGATGATAATTCAATAAAAAACAGAATTTGATTTAATTTGTTTTTTGACATATAGGTAAATATCTCGTGAGCGGTTGAAGATATTAAAAATAAAAAATGATTTTAAATTCTTATTCTTCGGTTTATCGAGATGATAATTCAATAAAGAACAGAATTTGATTTCATTTATTTTTTGTCATATAGGTAAATATCTCGTGAGCGGTTGAAGATATTAAAAAAATTAATTCAAATTATTATTCTCCGGCTTATCGAGATGCTGATTAAACAAGAAAACAGTTTTTGGTTTCATTTGTTTTTTGGCATATAGGTGAATATCTTGTGAACGGTTGAAGATATTAAAAAAATGATTTCAAATTCTTATTCTTCGGTTTATCGAGATGATAATTCAATAAAAAACAGAATTTGATTTCATTTGTTTTTTTGTCATATAGGTGAATATCTTGTGAACGGTTGAAGATATTAAAAAAATGATTTCAAATTCTTATTCTTCGGTTTATCGAGATGATAATTCAATAAAAAACAGAATTTGATTTCATTTGTTTTTTTGTCATATAGGTAAATATTTAGTGAACGGTTGAAGATATTAAAAAAAAAAAATTTTGAAAAAAAAATCACGATCACAATACTTTCTCGTACTTTGTAACGGAGAAAGTAAAAATGATTTCAAATTCTTATTCTTCGGTTTATCGAGATGATAATTCAATAAAAAAACAGAATTTGATTTCATTTGTTTTTTTGTCATATAGGTAAATATCTCGTGAGCGGTTGAAGATATTAAAAAAATGATTTCAAATTATTATTCTTCGGTTTATCGAGATGATAGTTCAATAAAAAACAGTTTTTGGTTTCATTTGTTTTTTGACATATAGGTAAATATTTCGTGAACGGTTGAAGATATTAAAAAATTGATTTCAAATTCTTATTCTCCGGCTTATCGAGATTCTGATTAAACAAGAAAACAGTTTTTGGTTTCATTTGTTTTTTGACATATAAGTGAATATCTCGTGAACGGTTAAAGATAATCAAAAAATGATTTTAAATTCGTATTCTCTATCGAGATGCCATACATTTTTGTTTCTAAAAATCTTAACAATCCCATCTTCCTATACAATTTAGAGGGTGCCTTAACACATTGTGTAAATAATTTACAACTTCTTAAATATTTGATAAACTACGCATTTAGACATTCTGCATCGCGCAATTATTTCTACATATATTTCAATAACTAATTCCTAATTTCCTTGAAATACACACACTGATTATAGCACAGGACAGCAACGGAGCACATCAATTTGAATATTCAAAATCCTAGAAACGAAACGCATGCAAATTATTTTCTGTACCTTACGGTACTCCAATTATTTAAATATGTGGAACAATTTAGAAACTTGGATGCACGGAAGAAATTACTATAATTATTTTCATTACCAAAATAGAAAAAAAAAACTTAATTAAAATAGTCTTGTATATTCATTAATTATTATTAACAATATCTCGGCGGAACTGGTAATTATTTAGAAATTTGCGGTATTGTTGTCGGCGGTGGTGGTGTCACACATTTTTTCGGAATATTAAGAAATTCTTCCTGTGTGAGTGAACACAGAAATTTATGCTAATGATTTTTACATGCCTATTATGGTAATGTTTGGGAATTGCTAGTTGCCTTTGTAACTATGCTGTGGAATACAATTTATTTTGGATGTGAATGTGAATGGAAACTGTAGCGGTTCGTCAAAACTTGGAAAATAACGAAAAATCCAATTTGAAAGCGGATTTCAAATATGTGTTCCTTGTGTGTCAATTAGTTGAATTTAATTAAAATTGGCGAAATTTTTAACGAAAACCTAAAAAATCATCTAAGGGTCCCCCCTTCTTACTTTTTCGCAAAAACTGCATTTAAAATGATTTTCTGAAGAAACCACTGGTTCGATTCGGGGTTTCTATACGTCATTCGAAAGATCTCATTAAAACGCATCAGAAAATGTTCTTTTTGCAAGAACAAATGCCAGTTTGAAGTCCGTGACACGTCAGCAAAGAAAACTCGAAAATGGAAAAAATAGAAAAAATCAACTTTTTTAATAATCGTTGTAGACCTTTATGTAATACCATTTTCTTCATCAGAAGATCGAGATAAATCGTTAAAAAATTTCATCTAAAAGAAATTGCAAAAAAGATAGCAAGTCACCATGAACTTTTTCTAAAAAGTCGATTTTTCCAGATTTTGAACGGCTGTAGCGGCCGAACGAAGAATCCAATTTGAACGCGGATTTCAAATCTGTGTTCCTCGTGTGTCAATTAGTCGGATTTAATTAAAATTAGCGATTTAAAATTTTTGACGAAAACCTGAAAAATCATTAAGTCCCCTTATTTTTTTCCCAAATTGTAATTTTCAGCAGTTGAAAGACGTCATTTCTGGCAGTTGAAAATTCTAGTTTTTAGCAGTAGGAAGTTGAAAAAAATTCTCGAGACACAATGATGTTCATTTCTTAGTTGTCGTCAATATTTATTTGAATGTTTTAACGTCTCTTGTCACCCACAATACGAAAGGTACACGAAGAAAACAATAGGCTAATTTGAAAATAAAACGAATCTATTTATTTGTTTGGTAAAGTATTAAGGTACTGAATTTATATCAGGAATTTCGCAACATTGTAAACACCATAGATATAAGATGAGTCCTAATTGTGTCGATATCCAGTTGGTTAAATCCCCAACAAATACGTTTCGCTCCTTTATATGTGTAGTTGTTGCGGTGGGCACATGCAAACTTCCAAAGAAACTTTTCCAATTGGCGAAGCTCGAGGAAGCTTCCCTTTTACGTATAGAAGCGCACACATACACACACACACAATGCGCGTTCCCACTTGAAAGTTGAAAATCTTCGAAAACAAATATTGTAATTAACACAAAGAATGCGAACCCACTTTGATATGTAATTAGCTGGGAGTGAGTCCGTTGTAATTGGAATTCTTGGGCCGAGGGGAAAATGAATGAGGCTTCGAACTTAAACAAATCTTAAATCGATATATCCTACATACTTGGGCGCAACAATTTCTTATCGGAAGGCAAAAAAAAAGTGTGCGAACTCGGCGCGCGGGACCGAGGAATAAACATCAATTTCTGGGAGATAATGAAAGCTCCGACCGAAAATTGCGGATGACATCAAAGAGCGCTCTCTTTCATTAATTCGTTTCAATTAAGAAAATAGAGTTAGGCAAACATCTTTCCGGAAGAACGCTGGGGAGATGACGCGACGTTCGCCCTCTCTCGCACTCGATGTCTTTACTTAATCATATTTCAAACGTACCCACTTTCAATTTTGCTCTTCGTAAATAAATAAACGACCCGGAATGATGGTATTAAATATTGCTTCTTAATTTGCATAAGGAATGCGCTTCGTTTCTTAATCTCATTAGCGGGGAAATGTATCTGCCACAGGATTGTGGTGATTTTTTTTTTTATAAATATGATTAAACATTCATTATGTTAAATTTTCACATTTTAAGAAAATGGTTCAATCAAAATCCGGAAGTGAAATTTTTATCTTCTTAACATTTAAAAAAAAATGGTGATGTGGCCATCATGTTACTTTCTCCGATTTTGATGGGATAATAGTTATTTATATTTATACTACCATGGTTTATTTTCATAGATCAGATGATACTGACGTTTAAAACGTCAAAGTTATGAATAACAAATTATACTTCCAATTCAAATACTCTTAAATAAGTATATTCGAAACCTAAAAAAAAACTAATAAATTCTTGAAAAAAGTCCTAAAAATAAGTCTTGATAAATCCTGAAAAAAGTCCTGAAAAGGATTTCTGAAAAAGCCCTGGAAGAGTCCTGGTTGTAAAGTTCTAAAGAGAATACCCGAAAAACGTCTTAAATAAAACAGTCCTAAAAAAACCTGATAAAAAAGTCGTTATAAAAAGTCCAGAAAAGAGTGCTCTTGCAAAGAAAGGTCTTGAAAAACAGGTGATTGAAAAAGTCCAGAAAACAGAGTCGTCACAAAAAAGAGGTCCTGGAAAAAGACCTGATAAAAAAGCCTATAGAAAAGTAATGAAAAAAAAAAGTTCGAAAAAAGGTCTTAAAAAGTACTGAAAGAAAGCTTGAAGAACAGTCTAGAAAAAAAGTCCTAAAAAAAGCCTGCAAAGAGTCCTTACAAAGATCCTAGAAAGACCCGAAAAAAGTCGAGAAAATAGTGCCAGCAGAAGTCATGAAAAAAGCCTTGATAAAAGGTATTAAAAAAATCTTGAAGAATTCATCGTGGAAAACGTCTTGAAAAAATAATCTTGATGAAAAATTCTTGAACATAAGGTCCTAGGAAAACTCCTGATAAAAAGACCAGAAGAAAAGTACTGAAAAAGCCTACAAAAAAAGTTTGAATAAAGACCTTAAAAAGTCCTGTAAAATAGTCCCGAAAAAAAGTCCTAAAAAAAGTTATAAAAAAGAGTCCTGACAGAGATTTCTGAAAAATGTCCTGCAAAGAATCCTTAAGAAGGTCTTAAAAAGACCCAGAAAATAGTCGTTAAAAAAAGGAGTTAAAAAGTCTTGAAAAAATAACCCTGATAAAAAATGCCTAAGAAGGTCCTGAACATAATAGTTTTTAAATAGTCTTGAAAAAAAAGACCCCGAAAAGAATTCGAAAAAGAAAGGTTCTGCAACAAAAGTCCTGAAAAAAGGCCTCAAAAAAGAGTTCTGATTAGAGCGTCTTATTTGATAATCTGAAGACCTGAAAAGCTTTTGGTAAAATTTCGCACACAGGAAGTGGGCGTTTACCTTAACTATTTTTTGTTTTTTGCCAATATTTTCTTAAATATGAAAAATATTACAAAAAAATTTAAACGAACATTGAAGACAACAAAGAAATGAACATCTTTTGCTTGAAAATATTTTTGATAAAATCATTGCTATTCGAGAAAAAAAATTATTTTTTTTTTTTTAATTTTTGGTTTATAATTACGAAACAATAATAGTTACAGCAAATTTATGTGAATAATAATTGTAGAGAATGCCAAAATGAACAACTTCTAAAGAATAAGTTTTTTTCGAAATCTCGTTAGTTTTTGAGTAAACCGTGTTTTTGAATATGAAGTATAATTTTTCCATCTTTCATAATTTTGACGTTTTAAACGTCAGTTTCAGCCGAGTTTATGCAGCGCCCGATATACATTTAAAATATGATTTCCATAAACCATGAAAACGTAAATATAAATGGCTATGATACCATCAAGTCGGAGAAAGTAACATGATGGCCACATCACCATTTTTTATATAACAAAAGGTCGATTGTTAAACCAAAGTAGAAAAACATATTTATAATGGTGTCCATAGAATGAAGCGGTCGCGTCCCTCGGTGCAATAATTCCGTGGTCTCGCCCTTCCTCCCTCCTTCGGAGTCTTAAAAACAAATCCGATGCAAAAGACGCTTTGGCAGTAAAGGGCGTGAAAATATTAAGGGTGATGTATATTTTTGCAGCCCTTTCGCAGCTGATGAATATGTAATGGCATTAATTAAAGATGTGAGCGGCACCTGCGGCCGCCACAGGTATTACGGCGGGAGTAATTACACAAATTTTATAATTTTCTTGGGCGCGAGGGTTGTTTTGGGGGCGAGGGAACGAATGCCCGATCCCGGGAGTCGACTAATTAAAAGTAAAAATGGAATTTTTGTTTGCCCGAATTGTCTAATTAAAAACTTTTATATCTCCTTTCCCGGACGCCGCCGCATGAAAAATTGCACTTTTTTATATTTTATTCATCTTCATTTGTCGGGCGGCTAACCCAAGGATCGATACTCTTTACCCTACACACACACCCTACATCCTACACGAATACATTTTTAAAAGTATAAACATAGTATTGTATCGACAGTGTTTGCTATTTATGATTATATTTTTCTTCGGCAAACCTGAATTGTCCCAATTTTGTCACTTCAGAAATCAGTTCTAATTATGCCCAGGACCCAAAAACCCATCCATAAACCTTCTTGTGAAATAACTTCACACAACTACATAATAGCGAAGTTACAATATTGAACTTTGATGTCTGGAATGGTGAATTTGGAAATGTATGAGTAAATGCAAAACATATTTTATGTCCGAAAATTCTAAGCCAAAATTGTTATTGAAGTGTGCCTTCAAAAGTCCATATCCCATAGAGGAGTGCAGTATGGAAATGTAAAGTATCAGAGGTCCAGGACTAACATTTTTGAAGAATAAAGTAATCGATATTAAAGTGTTCTTCAAATAAGACTTCTGTTAACTGACGTTACTTTAAAACTTTCGTTTCTCAGTATGACGAACATAATGACACCCACCATAAAATATTATTACTGTTATACTCGTAAAGTTTCCAAAGCTCTAGAACGTAGATCTTATTTGAATTAACGCAATATATCCCACAACTTCAAAGTTTAAGCCATAATTCCATTGATTCATTCGATCGAGTATACTCTCCTATCCCTGTAATGAATTTGTTCGGCGCTTTTGAATACGTAGCGGATGAGAAAGGACGAAAAGGGGAATCAATAAGCATCATCTCTTTTCAATTGCACGCATGCAATAAACCGGCTTTATACGGTGGTGATAAACAGTCGTCGTGATATTAAACGGGCCCCACTGAAACAATAACGAGTGCCAATTGTGTGGCGTCGTCCGCAGAGAAGGAATAATTGGTCTTTTGTTGGAGCCGTCGCACGTCGAATTAAAACTCATTTAAATAATATAATCTAAGCGTGGCATTTTGGGTTTTGTAACGCGAGGCAGGTTATTAAAACATTGCTGTGTCGCCCGTAAGCCGCGAACCGAGGAAATTGCGATGTATAAATTCACCTTAAGATGACGTTAATGAAATTTTCTTATTTCCGTATTTATTGCAGGGCGAGTGGCGTCGGCGGTGGTGGCGGTGGTGTGTCTGTTCTTCGGGGATTATGTACATACCCCGAGAGACGCTTTGTTTTTAGACCCGTTTTCATTAGGGGCGGCGGAGGTGCGAAACTTCTGCGTGCCGTCGCGTGGATTATTTGTCGTCCCGCAGATTGGGGGCGAAAAAGAGTATCCACCTGTAACGTCTTTATTAATTTAATTAAATTAAATTATTGCCCTCACCCCCCCGACTTGTATATTCATCAGCAGAAACGCAATCAGCAATTGTCCATGCGGCACGGACGCGCGAGCACATTCATTACAAGTAATTGCGAATATGAACATTCTTCCGCACGAGCCGCGGACTCTTTTATACAGAAATATATTATGCGCATTATTTAATTAACTTTGCTCAAAACGCACGTATTGCATACATATATCATTAGAATCGCAAATTAATTATCTACCATCTCCTGATTCGCATGCGAACAGTTTTCCAACAAAAGGATTCCAATGTGGAATTACTGACTTTCACCATTATTTGAAAAAAAAGGTACAATAAGAATAATATTTAACAACAAAAAAAAATGGTGAATGTTCATATTATTTTCTCCGACTTGATATTATCATAGCTATTTATATTTACGTTTTCATTGTTTATTTTCAATTGAAATCATATTTTAAATGTACATCGAGCGTTGCGTAAACTCCGATGAAACTGACGTTTAAAACGTCAAAATTATGAAAGATGGAAAAATGATACTTCAAATTTAAAATCTCGGTTTACTCAAAAACTAACGAGATTTCGAAAAAACTTATTCTTTAGAAGTTGTTCATTTTAGCATTCTCTACAATTATTATTCACATAAATTTGCTGTAACTATTATCGTTTCATAACTATAAACCAAAAATTACAAAAAAAAAAATATTTTTTTTTCTCGAATAGCAATGATTTTATGAAAAATATTTTCAAGCAAAAGATGTGCATTTCTTTGTTGTCTTCAATGTTTGTCTAAATATTTTTGTGATATTTTTCATATTTAGGAAAATATTGGCAAAAAACAAAAAACAGTTAAGGTACATGCCCACTTCCGGTGTGCGTTTTACCAAAAGCTTTTCAGTTCTTCAGATTATCAAATAAGACGTATGTTCAAAGTTTCATATCAATTGCTCTATTAGTTTTTGAGACACAGCGCGCACAGACAGACACACACAAAGCCACACACACAAACGCACACACAGACACAAAAAAAAATGGTGATGTGGCCATCATGTTACTTTCTCCGACTTGTTGGTATCGTTCATATTTACGTTTTCATGGTTTATTTTCAATGTAAATCATATTTTAAATGTAAATCGAAAGTTTCGTAGACTCGGATGAAACTGACGTTTAAAACATTAAAATTATGAAAGATGGAAAAATTATACTTCAAATTCAAAAACTCAGTTTACTCAAAAACTAAAGAGATTTAGAAAAAAACTTTTTCTTCATAAATTGTTCATTTTGCTATTCTCAACAATTATTATTAACATACATTTGCTGTAACTATTGGCGTTTCATAATTGTATACCAAACATGAAAAAAAAAATTCTCGAATAACAATGATTTTATGAAAAATATTTTCGAACCAAAGATATTCATCTCTTTGTTGTCTTCAATATTTATTTGAATGATTTTTTGATATTTTTCATATTTACAAAAATATTAGAAAAAACAAAAAACAGTTAAGGTAAACACCCACTTCCGGTGTACGAAATTTTACCAAAAGCTTTTCAGTTCATCGGATTGTCAAATAAGTTGTATGTTCAAAGTTTCATATCAATTGTTTGATTACTTTTTGAGATACAGCGCGCACAGACACACAGTCACACACACACACACAGACACATTTTTTTTTCCAGAAATTGTTGAAATGGTATCTAGGGACCCCAAAACGGATATTTCCGTAAAAAAAAAAATTGAAAAAAAATCACGATCACAATACTTTCTCATACTTCGTAACGGAGAAAGTAAAAAGACAACATATTCTACGAGCCACCACTGGTGTTAGGTACGGCCTTTGACAATGTGATTATGATAAAATATTTCTAAAAGATCTGCTCCGTATCGTCGAAAAAAATGTATTAAAGCCCTGATATTGATAAGTGATTTTGAGTGATAGTCCGTTGTGATTTCCTTTGATTTTAACCGAAATTTCACTTTTTTTTCAGTTTATCAACTGATATTTTCGAGTTTTTAGTTGAATAAGTCAAAATCAATCTGCAGAATGTGTTAATCTTCTGCAAAAAATATTGAAGCCCTGATAACGATAAGTGATTTTAAATGACAGATCATTGTGCTTTGCTTTGATTTTAACCGAAATTTCACTTTTCCTCAATATGTCTTACAAAAACTGATATTTTCAAGTTTTTAGTTGAATAACTCTAAAACCAACTTCGGAATGTTTGGATCTATTGTTTGAATAGTAGAGTCTTGATAATGATAAATAATTTTGAGTGACAGTTCGTTGTGATTTGTATCGATTTTAATCGAAATTTTAGCTTTTCCAAACATTTGTTCCAAAAAATTGGCATTTTCGAGTTTTCAGTTGAATAACTTAAAAACCATTTGCAGAATGCTTAAATATTTTGCATAAATATTGAAGCCTTGATATTGATAAGTGATTTCGAGTGACAGTTTATTGTGATTTGCTTTGATTTTAAACAAAATTTCAATTTTTTTCAGGATTTATTAAAAAAAATTAACTTTTTCTGGTCTCTAGTTGAATAACTCAAAATAAATCTGGAGAATATTTTGATATTCTACGTAAATATTAAAGCCCTCATATTGATAAGTGATTTTTAGTAACAGTTCATTGTGATTTGCTTTGATTTTAACCCAAATTTCACTTTTTCCTAATATTTGTTACAAAAATTTATATTTTCGTGTTATTTAGTGAAATAGCTCAAAAACCATCTTCATAATGTTTTGATATTTTGCATAATTATTAAAGTTCTGAGTAGGAGTTCTGAGTATTAGTAGGAAATGTTGAGTTTTGTTTTAATTTTAGCCGAAATTTTACTCTTTCCTAATATTGTTCCAAAAAATAATATTTTCGAGTTTTTGAATAACTCAAAAGCCATCTTCAGAATGTTTAGATATTTTGCTTGAATATTAAAGTCCTGACATTGATAAGTAATGTTAAGTGTAAGTCCGTTGTAATTTGTTTTCGACTTTAGCCGAAATTTAATTTTTTCACAATATTTGTTATAAAAAACTGATATTATCGAGTTTTTAGTTGAATAACTCAAAAACCATCTGCAAAATGTTTTAATCTTTTAAATATTGAAGCCCTGATATTAATAAGTGATTTTGAGTGACAGTTCATGTGATTTGTTTTTTAAACAATTTTTCACTTTTTCTTAAGATTTAATATAAAAAATGAACATTTTCGAGTTTCTAGTTGAAAAAAACATCAATCTGCAGAATATTTTGATCTTCTGCATGAATATTAAAGCCCTGATATTAATTAGTAATTTTGAGTAACAGTTCATTGTGATTTGTTTAATTGTAATCGAAATTTTCACATTTTCCCAATATTTGTTACAAAAAACTGATATTTTCGAGTTTTTAGTTGAATAATTCAAAAAGCGCCTTCAGAATGTTTTGATACTTTGTTTGAATAGTAAAGTCCTGATAATGATAAGTTTTGAGTGATAGTCCGTTGTGATTTCCTTCGGTTTTAACCGAAATTTCAACTTTTGCAAATATTTGATTAAAAAATGGTGATGTGGCCATCATGTTACTTTCTCCAACTTTATATTTACGTTTTCATGGGTTTATTTTCAATTTAAATCACATTTTAAGTGTGCATCGAACGTTTCGTAGACTCGGAAAAACTGACGTTTAAAACGTCAAAATTATGAAAGATCGAAAAATGTACTTCAAATTCAAAAACTCAGTTTACTCAAAAACTAAAGAGATTTCGAAAAAAACTTATTCTTCATAAATTGTTCATTTTGGCATTCTCTACAATTATTATTAACATAAATTTACTGTAACTATTAGCGTTTGATGATTGTATACCAAAAATGAAAAAAAAATTATTAAATTTTTTTCTCGAATAACAATGATTTTATGAAAAATGTTTTCAAACAAAATAATCGCATTTCTTTATTGTCTTCAATATTTGTTTAAATGTTTTTGTGATATTTGTCATATTTAAGAAAATATTGGCAAAAAACAAAAAACAGTTAAGGTAAACACCCACTTCCGGTGTACGAAATTTTACCAAAAGCTTTTCAGTTCTCCGGATTATCAAATAAAACTTATGTTCAAAGTTTCATATCAATTGGTCTATTAGTTTTTGAGATACAGCGCACACAGACAGACACACACACACAGACACAATTTTTTTTTTTCCAGAAATTGTTGAAATGGCATCTAGGGACCCCAAATGGTATCATAGCCATTTATATTTATAATCGCAAGTGAATATTAATTGCACTACTTATTTATTCTATTTTACATTTAGTTGTAGCATAGGTACTTATTAATTGGGTCCTTATTATTCATGTTTGACATAACCTTACAACAAATGACATTCGTCATTTTTTTTCGAAGGCACACTAATTATAATTTTTGAAAAATATAATTTTAAATGGAAGATTTAATTTAATTTTTTCGACCAAAATATTGAACGAAAAACAACATATTGAGCATTATTGGATTCAGAAAAATAATGTCGAATGTAAAAAAATTAAAACATTATATGCTGCCATTTAAAAATTTTTAGTTGGCCATCATTTGACAATGAAGTTATTATTGGAAAAAATCAACATTAATGTCATTTGTTGGTATTTAAACCACCATTGACTTTGGTTTTTAGTTCATTCATATCGGTTAATAAATAACAGAGCTATGGCGTTGGGCATTTTTTATCGAACACGCGGTATATTCATTCTACAAATAGAGTTGTAAAAACGCTCACAATCTACGTATGTTCTGCGCGAAAGTCCGATTTACACTATGTAAATTTATTATTCTTTTCCTGGCACACCTTAAAAATATTAACAATCGATTCCTTAGCGGTCTCTTAAAAATGCCTCGCACGACGACGTTTTGGTCCGACACACTATAATGACGCAATCAGCTGACGAACGCGTCAACCATTTGCATTTGTACTGCGTGATTTGAACGTGCGGATTTCCCGCAATTTTTCGAATCGGCCAGTAAGAATGGCGCATTGGTGATTGTGGGCGTTTTTACAATTCTATCTCTAGAATAAGTAGACTGTAGGCTTTAAATTTATTGATACGCTTCCCAACTGTTTCTTCTTGTTTCCTTTTTAGACATAGACTCTGATAGTGATGAGATGAACAGTTATTTTTTAGTAATGGTTATAACAGTTATTGTTACTACAGACATTACTACTTCATTAATAATATAAATAATTATTAAAAACTTGTGGATGGGAAATTTCTGAATTTATGGTCTAATTTTATGCTAAGAAATATCATACAGTGGCAGTAATTTTCCATTGAACAAAAATTGAAACTGGAAAATTTGCATTTGTCATTAGAGACATTTTTAAGATTAATTTGTCTAGATAGAAGTCTATCGAATAAAAATGATTTTATGAAAAATATTTTCAAGCAAAAGATGTTCATTTCTTTGTTGTCTTCAATGTTTGTTTAAATGTTTTTGTGATATTTATCATATTTAGGAAAACATTGGCAAAAAACAAAAAACAGTTAAGGTGAACACCCACTTCCGGTGTACGAAATTTTACCAAAAGCTTTTCAGTTTCTTTTCAATCTCAAAACTGTAGAAATGTATTGATATTTTTCTAAGGAAGCAATCATAAGTGTTAATTTGAGGGTAATAAGGTTTCTTGCTCAGGCAGTAATTCAAGTAATAAGAAATATCGATTTAGTTCTTCTGTATTTACTCAATTTGAAATGAAGCACCCTAAATTAGCACCGAGCAACACACCCCCAGAGTCATTAACATTAACCCATATTGTGTTCCGATTGTATGAGTTGTTAATGAAGATTTCCTTAAGTCGGTAGCGTAATGTTAATATAGTTATTGGTACACCAAGTTATAATTAGAGTGTATAATTACAAAAGAAAATAACACGGCGGAGCTTGCGAGTGTGTAGTGAGCGTTCCGTGTTAAATTAGTCTTAGTCTGGTATTAGTAGGGCGGGGTATTTCAATTTGCTTTATTTTATGTATTTGCCGGATGGACTGAATTAGATTTTTATGCAGTTTTTTCGTTTAATTTCTGGGAGAGCGGGAGGGGGTTGCAAACGGAGATGAAAAATCCATTAGGAATTTTTAATCAAGCTTATAATTTTTTAAAAAGAAAGTTCGAGTGTATCAATCAATCCGGGCTCTCGGAATGTTTCAATCCATCCGTCTTTTTCAGGCGCGCGGGGGCGAGGAATCACCGATACTCACCCACCGCGCGCCGCCGCCGAGGAAATCGGAGTTTAATAGAAATTGGAATGTTCCGGGCGGGAGGGTGCAAATTCTTTTCAAATTAGCCCGGGGAGAGTTAATGAAACAAGAAATGTTTCTTTTTGTGCTAATTTAAAAAGGGAGCAAAGGGGAACGAGAGGAGGGAGCGAGTCTCGCGACTTTATAATTTTTTTTTCCGCCCGGTTCATGCCCGGCCGACTTAATTAATTCGTCACCGGGGAATTTTTATATAACAATTTTTCTCTCTCGTAGATTTTTCACATTCCGACGCCATGAATGCTAAGTGCGGGGTTCAAACAAAAGGTGGCCGTTTAATTATCCCACCCCCCGGATGTCCACCAATAAATGAATAAACTTCACCCGCTCCTCTTCTGCTATAAGTACGTTTCTACGGGCTCTATATTGAAAGAAACATTTAGTTCAATAAGAAATTTCAACAAACTGTGACAGTTTAATTCTAAAAGAACTATGATAATAGAATGAATCTGTAGCACAGTAATCTTAAAAACAGTTTCTTTACAAATCACAAAATAAAACATTCTCAACTTCAAAGAAAACCAACGGTGGTCAAAACTAAAATTTGGCGATCAAAAACTGACGTTGCTGAAACATGAATGTACATTCAATATACATATAAATTGACAAATGTCTGTAACTTTGACAAATTAATCTTCTTTGTTCCTTTCTCCGTTACGAAGTACGAGAAAGTATTGTGATCGTGATTTTTTTTTTCAAAATTTTGTTTACGGAAATATCCGTTTTGAGGTCCCTAGATGACATTTCAACAATTTCTGGACTTTTTTTGTGTGTGTGTCTGTCTATGCGCGCTGTATCTCAAAAACTAATAGACCAATTGATATGAAACTTTGAACATAAGTTTTATTTGATAATCCGAAGAACTGAAAAGCTTTTGGTAAAATTTCGTACACCGGAAGTGGGCGTTTACCTTAACTGTTTTTTGTTTTTTGCCAATATTTTCTTAAATATGAAAAATATCACAAAAACATTTAAACAAATATTGAAGACAATAAAGAAATGAGATTATTTTGTTTGAAAACATTTTTCATAAAATCATTGTTATTCGAGAAAAAAAATTATTATTATTTTTTTATTTTTGCTTTATAATTATGAAACGATAATAGTTACAGCAAATTTATGTTAATAATAATTGTAGATAATGCTAAAATGAACAACTTATAAGGAATAAGTTTTTTTCGAAATCCCTTTAGTTTTTGAGTAAACCGAATTTTTTAATTTGAAGTATAATTTTTCCATCTTTCATAATTTTAACATTTTAAACGTCAGTTTCATCCGCTCGATGTACATTTAAAATATGATTTCAGTTGAAAATAAACAATGAAAACGTAAATATAAATGGCTATGACACCATCAAGTCGGAGAAAGTAACATGATGGCCACATCACCATTTTTTCTCTACATAACAGTCTGTCTGTGCATGCTGTATCTCAAAAACGAATTGATATGAAACTTTGAACATGTTATTTGAGAATTTGAAGAACTAAAAAGCTTTTGGAAAAATTTCGTATTTCCGAATATTTACCTTAACAGGTTTTTGTTCTTTTAGCCTTTTTGGTACTTCAGGACAATGTTTTCAGAACTCTTTAAAGGCATTTTTAAAAGACCTTTCTTCGAGGATTCTTTTTCAGAACTTCAAAACTTTTTTCTTTCAGGACCTTTATTTTCAGCATTTCTTTTCAAAAACTGGTTTTTTCGCATCGTTATTTATTACCTTTATTTTCAGCATTTCTTTTCAAAAACTGGTTTTTTTCGGAAAAATTTTCAGAATTTTCGTCTTGGCATTTTTTAGAATTTCTCTTTTCGTGACTTTTTTTGGACCTTTTTAATGACTTTTTCAGATATTTTTAGCTTTATTTCCAAAACTTTTTATTTGAGAAATTTTGACTTATTTTAGGCCTTTTTGCAGGACATTTTTTCAAGACTCTTTGGAGTATCTTTTTTAGGACAATTTCTTCAGATCTTTTCAAGGACCATTTTAAGGGCTTTTCACAATGGTTTTTTTTTTAGACATGTTATTTTCAGGGCAATTTTTCAAGGACAATTTTTTTATGAAAATTCGGGTTTTTTCGGAATTTTCTTCATGACATTTTCTAGAATTTTTACTTTTCATGACCTTTTTTGGACCTTTTTAAGGACAGATATTTTTAGCATTTTTTTTCAAGACGATTTTAAACCTTTTTATTTCAGGAATTTTGTTAAGGACTTATTTTAGGCCTTTTTGCGGGACTTTTTTCAAGACTGAGATTTCTTTTTCAGGTCAATTTCTTCAGATCTTTTTAAGGACTTTTTACAATTATTTTTTTCCAGAAATTTGTTTGTTTATTTTCTAAACATGTTATTTTTAGGGCAATTTTCTTATGATATTTCGTCAGGACTCTTTTTCTGAACTTTCTCCAGGACTTATTTTAGCTTTCTTTCAGGATTTTTGGGGCTTTTTTTCCGGAAATTTATTTATGGTATTTTGTATGAAGACTTTTTTCAGGACTTTTCTTCGCGGCTTTCGTCAGGATTCTTTTTTCAAGACTTTATTTTCAGGACTGGGACTTGTTCGAGAATTTCTTAAGAACCTCAGGACTTCTTTTCAGGATTCTTTTCTGAATTTTCTTAATTACATTTTTCGGGAATTTTTTCAAGCCTTCTTTACAGGACTTTTTTCAGTACTATATTTCAAGACATTTTTTATAGGATTAATTTTCAGGACTTCTTGTTCCTGACTTTTTTTCGAGACACTTTTTCTGATTTCTTCCAGGATTTTTTTGAGGACATTTATTTCTGGTGCTTTATATAAAGACTTAATTTTTTCACAAATTTTTAACAGGACTCTTTTTTCAAGACTTTACTCTCAAAACTGTTTCTCCAGGACTTGTTTTCAGACAGAACTCTTTTTTCATGACTTTATTTCTGGTCATTTTGAAGAAAATGTTTTAGAAGACATTTTTTTCTCAGGACTCTTTTTCAGGACTTTTTTATCGGGACTTTTTTCAAGTACTTTTTTTTCAGTACTTTTATTAGGGGTTTTAGGACTTTTTAATAAGGATTATTTTTAGAAATCTTTTTTAAGACTTTCTTGTTCAGGACTTTTATTAGATTTTTTTGGGACTTTTTAATTAGGACTATTTTTAGAAGTCTTTTTCAAGACTTCAATTTTTTTATAATTATGAAACGATAATAGTTACAGCAAATTTATGTAATTGTAGAGAATGCCAAAATTTACAACTTATAAACAATAAGTTTTTTTTGACTGTACTGAGTTTTTGAATTTTTCCATCTTTCCATCTTTCCATCTTTCCATCTTTCATAATTTTGACGTTTCAAACGTCAGTTTCATCCGAGTCTACAAAACGCTCGATGTACATTTAAAATATGATTTAAATTGAAAATAAACCATGAAAGCGTAAATATAAATAGTCGGAGAAAGTAACATGATGGCCACATCACCATTTTTTTTTATTTATAAAAATCCGAAAAAATAATAAAATAAAAATGATAATTTTCAGGAAAATAAAAGATTGCCATGAAATTAAAAAAAAAATGATGCGTTGTTGATTTGATGGCTTCTGTCAAATTGATTGAATACTTCATAACTGTTTACAAGTTGTTTCATTAAAATGTATTGTGTGCAAGAAAATGTGCTCGTTGCTAACATCTTTCAAGAATTGTAACCGATCGCGCATATGGCGAAGATTGTTATTAAACCAATGAACCCTATTTTTATAGTTTTCGTGAAATGTAGGATATCTTCGCCATCAACTTTCCTGATCAACGGTCAAAAGATTAATTACATTTGAAATAACTGGCTCGATATTAGAACATTCTAAGAGGACATCAAATGCAAGTGACGAGTATAAGGTCTTAAATAATGTTTATTATTATTATCATTACCGCAGCCGTAGCTACAAATGGCCAGTTTGTTAAACTTGAATCTCATCACAAACGTTTCCTCTCGACATATTTACATATCATATTTTCCTTTCCTCCTTCCTGAGAGAAAACGTTTTCTTTCATTGCTCTCGCTGATGGTGCTCTCGCCGGGTCTCCCGAGACGCCATCCCCTAATGCTCGACAATTTAACCCAAAATTGGCTGCCAAATAGGCGCGCGTCCCCGCGTGCACACGCGAATTCGTTTTGCTTAACTTATTCGCCTTCTTCTTTTTTGTTTCGGGGGGGAAATTGGAAGAGTGCGCGTTCGGGAGTAATGAAATCACATCCCCGACAAAAATTCGAGACGATTCGAATCGAAAAGGCACACAAAGAATGGTAAATCGGTCTATTAGGTTCATGTTTTCGAGATTTCATTTATAGGTTTTTTTTCTTTCAGAATCCATTAAAATTAATAAAACCCAAATAGGTATACCTTAATTGCACATGTTTATGATTAATTTTATCTCATTTCAACTCGAAGTTTTATTATTAATTATATCGAATAGAATAAAATAGTGAGGTGGTTATCATGTTACTTTCTCCGATTTGATGATACAGTTATTTATATTTAAATATTTAAATTTTCATGGTTTGTTTTCATTCTAAATCATACTTTAAATGTACATCGAGCGTTGGGTAGACTCGGATGAAACTGACGTTTAAAACGTCAAAATTATGAAAGATGGAAAAATTATACTTCAAATTCAAAAATTCGGTTTATTCAAAAACTAACGAGATTTCAAAAAAAACTTATTCTTTAGAAGTTGTTTATTTTGGCATTCTCCACAATTACTATTCACATAAATTTGCTGTAACTATTATCGTTTCATAATTATAAACCAAAAATTTAAAAAAATTCATAAATTTTTTTCTCGAATTGCAACGATTTTATGAAAAATATTTTCAAGCAAAAGATGTTTATTTCTTTGTTGTCTTTGATGTAAATGTCATTTTATTACACAATATATAGCTGAATGCATCTTCTATCAACCCTGCGAAAATTACTTCTCAAATAGTGCGTTTTGATTTATATTTATTCCACAAGGAAGCCCTTTTTCAGAGCGCAGATGTTTAAAAAAAATATAAAAAAATGTAAAACGCTCTAATAGACAAATCATTTTTACAGGGTTATTAGAACACACATTCAGCCACATTTTGGTTGTGGTTGCAACCCTCTGCAATTTGATTTTTTTTTAATATTAACCTTACTAAAGTTAACTTTTATCAAAATGAAATTGTTACTTTGGAAAAATTATAATTATAAATCTGTAGGGTGGCTTTTGTAAATGTCATATTATAATGGATTACTATTTTTACAAATGAAAACGATTCAATATTTAAGTTAGTACATTGGTATAACTGTAAATTATACATAATGCAGCAGAAGTAGAGTGATGGCGTGATGTAGGCTGCCGCACTGAATGAAAAAAATATAAAAAACCCTCGAAAACGCACCGTTGGAGATACGATTTTTTTATTGTAGCTAGAGGATACATTGAGCTATTTTTTGGTGGTAGTCGCTACCCTCTGCGATTTCTTGTTTTTTATATTACCCTTACTAAAGTTGAAATTTATTATAAATTAATTTTATTTTTTGAATAATTATAACCATCGTTCCAAAAGGTCTATTGGTTCAAATATAGCACTATATCATAGAGAATTGTGTTTTTAATAATCCATGAAAAAATTGCATTGATAGTGCACCTGATACTATACAGGATGTCCTAAATAGAGTAGGATTGCATGGGTATCTTTCTTATTCTTAAAGCTAAAGATGTTGTGCAGTTTTCTATGCTGATTCAGATTATGATGAGAAATTTTCAAAATTCCGAGCAGTTTAGAAAATATTTAAAAAAAAACTGAAAATCGCGATTTTCAAAAAAATCAAATATCTCAATAATTATTAAAGATGCGAAAAAAAGTTTTAAATAAAAGTTACTTGGTTTAATCAGACAAACATGGAAATCAAGTCAAAATAAAATTCAAGATGGCGGTTTTTGAGATATTAATACCAACTTTCTTATTTCAAATGGCCGCCATATTTGATTTTTACACGCATAAAGACTTTTTTTTTCTCTTTTCAACGATGTACAACAACCTATGTCAAATAATGGAAATATTAATGGTTGTAAGTTTAAAACAAGTAGGCATAAATAAAAATAAAACAAAATTTGTTATAACGACTAACTGTCATCTTACATTAGTTTATCAGTTGTATTAATTAATCATTCATACATGTCTATTGTCTTAAGTTGTTGTAATATCGATAAATATTAATTACTTGAAATGGCGAATTATTCAATATCTGAACAATACGATATGTTTTGTAATTACATCAAGTGTTACAAAAACCCCCATCTTGCAGCACAAACATACCAAGCAAACTTTCCTGAAAGAAGGCAGCCGGACATTAAGGTATTTAAAAGATTGGATGAAAATATGCAATTGTATGGAAGTTTAAAAAAACCTAAGAGAAATAGAAATATGATCGTTGATGATGAAGAATTAACATTGGCTTGTGTGGCAGCTAATCCGAACATTTAATTTCATGTCGGCAGATAGAAAATGAAGTTAACGTATCTAATTGTAAGTCTAGAGCATCAACAATTTAAAAAAAGCACAATTTTCACGATCTTCTCCTACTTCGTAACGGAGAAAGTAAAAATAGATTTTGATAATATAAATCAGAGATTTGCGTTGGTTTAGAAGCTGAAAAAAAAAATACACAAGTACCATACATATAATGTAACCGACGTCACCTCAGGCGTGATTATGGTGGTATTATGATAAACAGATGTTTGTTGTTTAGTGAACGCGTTGTTGTATCTGTTGGGCATTTAAATGTAAAAGTAAAACGCCCAAATAGTCAGTCACAATGGGACACATTAGGTGCCTAGTGTGTGATAATGGGTCGGTAGCAGTGATGTCAGCGGGGATGCCATCAGTCCATCCGTATAATCAGCGCCACAACGGGGATACCACGGGTGTCGACACGCGGTGCGCTCATGCAGTACGTGTCCTCTTTTCACAGAGGATTACCAAGGGCTAGGTGTGCATTTAGAAGTGTAAAGGATACCTCTCTCGGATGGAGCACTCGCTAGGTGTTGTTACTTACACCTTTTAAGGAGCTCTTTGATCGCGTTTAAAGATTTGTTGCCATTGTGTGCACCCCCACCTTGCATGCAAAAACAAATAGCTATATGTATTCATTAAACGCAAACAGAAACTGTAAATCATATGTTACTGATACTGGAAGTTAGTTCACGCATCCCGGTGAAATATTAAGTAGTTCATTTGTTCAACAATGGCCAGTAGGGTGTTTTACGTCACGCCTATACATGGGTGTCGCCACTCGCTAATGCCTTCGCTGGATCCTTTGATGTCCGCACGGTCAGTTTCAAACGTACATTTTATTCCGTTTCACCCTCATCCCCTTTTAGTAAAGTTACAACCAAGTTATGCAAGTATCGATTCTGAAATGTTTCATTGTTTCCATTCCCAAACATAATTAACAGATAGGAATGTTTTTCTTTTGATAAAATTTATTTATGCAAGTGCTGCGGATGTGGCGGAGTGACATAATTAAAAGTGTACGAGTTCGTTTCCGTAATCTGCGAGGTTCATCGGATTATTTCACTTATATATATAGTTCGTGAGAAAGCGCACATCTGAACAATCGTACAAGCCGAACGGTCGACCTGCATGCGAGAGCATAGCGCGTCGAATGTACGTCCGGACGATTGTACATTAATCTGCTCATATATTTCAAATATACAAAATTAATACTTGAACAAGATAGAATTGTTTATCATTCAGGAACTCCGTCACGAGCAAATATGCGAGTGAGTGTGTGTGTTTTCCTGGCAAACACAAACCGAAAAAAAAAAACGGTAGCTTCTACAAATATGGCATTCGAGATATATACACTATACTCATTTAAAATGGCGATAAACAGAAAACAGAAATATGTTAATGATATTCAGGCGCCATCTCGCGTCCAGCGCCGAAAACTTTTATTTTGCCGTTGATGGCAATGAACGATAATCAATAATAATATGTATTTACGTCTTCTAAATAAAACTACTGCTATTAACTCTGACAAACCCCGACGAGTGCAATCACACATTCCAGAGCAATAATTTTTGACAAGTATAACTTATTCACGATCAACTTTTAGTAAAGTAAACCATGATATTTATTCAGTAGAACATTATGACACATAAAATATAAATAATCTTTAAAAAAAATTACCATCCTATTAGCAAGCGAAGAATATTCAACGGACATGACCTTCATAAATTATAACCTTCAAACAAAATGACTAAATTTTGCCTTCAAGAGTGTCATCCAAAGAAGTCCTACCTTACTAAAGATCGTGATTGGATTATACATAACAATAAGAACTATTTTTAATATCGTTAAGGTCAGGATGTGCTATTTACTTGGTTTAAATCAAGATCTTCATTGCAAACACAATATAAGACGAAATAATTACAGTTTGTATTGTGAAAAATTATGTTAGCACGTCGTCTGCCTGGGCTATCGACTATAGGCGTTTGTGTCCCATTTTACTTTCTCTGTTACAAAGTACGAGAAAGTATTGTGATCAATTTCAAAATTTCTTTTTACGGAAATATCCGTTTTGGGGTCCCTAAATGTCATTTCAACAATTTCTTGAAAAAATGGTGATGTGGCCATCATGTTACTTTCTCCAATTTGACGGTATAATAGTTATTTATATTTATATTTTTATGGTTTATTTTAAATTTAAATCACATTTTAAATGTACATCGAGCGTTTTGTTGAATCGAAAAAACTGACGTTTGAAACGTCAAAATTATTGAAGATGAAAATTTAATTTAATTTAATTTAATTCTCAACAGGCAGTGCCTTATTACAGAGAAATACATTACAATAATCAGCTTAAAAGTAAAACAATATAAAATAAGATAATTATTAGGTATTCCGCAATTAATGTATACAAATTAAATATAATCAGTCTTATCACTAACAAGTTTTATAACAAACAAGACTTTAGATCATTGGCGAATGATCTTAAATTTGCACAAAATATATCCGCACAATATTGAGCGTCGTGATAATTACGGATCATCGTACATAGCGGCGAGAATTCATTATGATTTGTGCGTGGTGTTTTATAGGAAAATGTTCGCTTGTGCCGCACAGAAAGTCTGGGCACATTAAATTCAATTTGATTCAGCATGTTCGAATTATCACTTAAAATGGTTAGTTTACTCAAAAACCAAAGAGATTTCGAAAGAAACTTATTCTTTAGAAGTTGTTCATTTTAGCATTCTCTACAATTATTATTAACATAAATTTGCTGTAACTGTTACCGTTTCATAATTATAAACCAATAATGAAAAAAGGAAATTTCTCGAATAGCAATGATTTTACGAAAAATATTTTCAAACAAGACTTGTTCATGTTTTTGTTGTGTTCAATATTTATTTAAATGTTTTTGTGATATTTTTCATATTTAAAAAAATATTGGAAGAAAACAAAAAGCCCATTTCCGGTGTACGAAATTTTACCGAAAGCTTTCAGTTCTTCGGATTATGAAATAAGACTTATGTTCAAAGTCTCATATGAATTGCTCAATTTGGCCAGTTTTTTCCAAAGCAATTCAAGGTCATATAGACCGACCATAATGAAAATGAAATCCAAAAGGTTTTAAATTGTTTTATAAACATTATTTTTTTACTGACGAAGGAGTGGATGAAAAATTCTGAAAAAAATCATGAAAATAGTCCATACAATTACATATTTGATTCTTTTTCCAAGGTCATTTAAACCTTAAAAAAATTCCAAAAGTTTTTTAATCGATTTTTTAAACATTTTTTTTTACACTGAAGAACAAGTTGATGAAAAATTCTGAAAAATTTCATGAAAATAGTCCACCCAATTACCGATTTGAACGCTTACGAAGTTCCTTTATTTATTTATTTATTTACTTTTATTACTTTATTTATTTATAGAAAAATACGATTTTTTGTTTTGATTTAAAAAAAATGAGATTTTGGCAATTTGCGTTGATTTAAGGTTGGAAATTTCCAATGATTTTTAAAAATGTGTTAAATTCGCTGCATGTTCACATTTAAATCATCAAATCTAAGAACGCATTCAGCAGTTACGTAATTAAAGCAAAAATTGTTTTAACTTGAGAATTTGCGTTTTTTGACAATTTGAATTTTTGGCAATTTGCGTTGATTTAAGATGGAAATTTTACAATGATTTTTTAAAACGTATTAAATTCGCTACATTTTCACGATTAAATCATCAAAATCTAACAACGCGTTCAACAGTTATATAATTTTTTTTAAATACGATTTCTTGTTTTGATTTAAAAATGTACGATTTTGGCAATTTGCATTGATTTAAAGGGGAAATTTTCCAATAACTTTTCAAAAAGTAATAAATTCGCAATAATTTCAAATTAAAAAAATCAAAATCCAACAACGCGTTTAACAGTTATATGATTTAAAAAAATACGATGTTTTAGTTTTGATTTTTGACAATTTACATTGATTTAAGATGAACATTTTCCAGTGATTTTTTAAAATGTGTTAATTTTGCTACATTTTCACGTTTAAATAATCAAAATCTCACAATGCGTTTAGCAGTTACCTAATTAATTTTTTGTTTGTTTTGACTTAAAAAATTGCATTTTTGGCAATTTGCGTTGATTTAACATGGAAATTTTTCAATGATTTTTCAAAAAGTGTTAAATTCGCTACATTTTTAAAATCCAACAACGCGTCCAACAGTTATATGATTTTTTTTAAATACGATTTTTTGTTTTGATTTAAAAATTTGCGATTTTGGCAATTGATTTAAGATGAAAATTTTCTAATAATTTTTTTAAATGTGTTAAATTTGCTATATTTTCACGTTTAAATAATTAAAATCTAACAACGCGTTCAGCAGTTATGTAATTTTAAAAAATGGTGATGTGGCCATCATGTTACTTTCTCCGACTTGATGGTATCATTTATATTTACGCTTTCATGGTTTATTTTCAATTTAAATCATATTTTAAATGTACATCGAGCATTGGATAAACTCGGATAAAACTGACGCCTAAAACGTCAAAATTATGAAAGATTATACTTCAAATTCGAAAACTCAGTTTTCTCAAAAACTAAAGGGATTTAAAAAAAAACTTATTTAAGTTGTTCATTTTAGCATTCTCTGCAATTATTATTAACATAAATTTGCTGTAACTATTATCGTTTTATAATTATAAACTTAAAATTAAAAAAAAAAAATAAATTTTTTTCTGGAATAAAAATGATTTTATGAAAAATATTTTCAAACCAAAGATGTTCATTTCTTTGTTGTCTTCAATATTTGCTTAAATATTTTTGTGATATTTTTCATATTTAAGAAAATATTGGAAAAAAACAAAAAACAGTAATGGTAAACACCCACTTCCGGTCTACAAAATTTTACCAAAAGCTTTTCAGTTCTTCGGATTATCAAATAAAACTTATGTTCAAAGTTTCATATCAATTGGTCTATTCGTTTTTGAGATAATAAAAATTGATTATTTTTTTCGTTTTTCGTTTATAATTATGAAATGATAATAGTTACAGCAAATTCATGTTAATAATAATTATAGAGAATGCTAAAATGAACAACTTATAAAGAATAAGTTTTTTTCGAAATCTCTTTGGTTTCTGAGTAAACTGACTATTAAACTCAACTTACGTGCCACAATTTTAGGTTATGTCGCAGACGAGCGATATAAATTAAAATGCGCAAAAACTACTACATCAATTAACATAAAACTTTGAACATAAGCCTTATTTGATAATCCAAAGAACCGAAAAGCTTTTGGTAAAATTTCGTACACCGGAAGTGGGCGTTTACCTTAACTTTTTTTTTGTTTTTTGCTAATATTTTCTTAAATATGAAAAATATCACAAAAACATTTAAACAAACATTGAAGACAACAAAGAAATGAACATCTTTTGCTTAAAAACATTTTTCATAAAATCATTTTTATTCGAGAAAAAAATTTATTATTTTTTCTACATTTTTGGTTTATAATTATAAAACGATAATAGTTACAGCAAATTCATGTTAATAATAATTGTAGAGAATGCTAAAATGAACAACTTATAAAGAATAAGTTTTTTTCGAAATCCCTTTAATTTTTGAGTAAACTGAGTTTTTGAAATTGAAGTATAATTTTTCCATCTTTCATAATTTTGACGTTTTAAACGTCATTTTCATCCGCTCGATGTACATTTAAAATATGATTTAAATTGAAAATAAACCATGAAAACGTAAATATAAATGGCTATGATACCATCAAATCGGAGAAAGTAACATGATGGCCATATCACCATTTTTTTGTATGGTTAAAATAATTGTTATTTAACTTTTATTCCTTATAATTTCGTTTGGTTTGTCTAACCAACACCATTACCATTTTAAGGTGTTAAAAATGAAAGGGGCGAATTAAGAAGAGGACTTGACAAAGTGGGCGTGACACATGTCTAAACGAAATTCGACAAAAAAACAATTAACGAAAATTCTTTGTAAAAAATTTCAAAAAACCATCAATATCTTTAAAATTTGGTACGTTTGGTTATTTAACAAAAAAAACCTCATAATCATGTTTTATTTATAATGCAAATCCGCAATGATTGATATTTTGGCGTCTTTCAAAAATCGTCGGCAATTTGGCACGTTCGTAATGATAAGTAAGAAAGGAGGAGGAGGAGGAGGAGGATCGGCGCCCAAACGAGAAATAAATGAATAACGGACCGAGCGGACGAAGAAGAGGCGAGTTATTAACTCTGAAAGGTATAATTGCCAAAAAGAAAAGGAACGATTCAAAAGGGGCCAATATTTCACGGAGTTATTTTTCATTCGACGCAATTTTTCATCTTCGAACGAGATCCCTCTACCTCTGTGGCTGTGTGTATACGTTTGTAATTTACACATTTTAATTGTTTCCCTTTTGTCTCGCGATCTTCACCGATTTGTTTTCGGACGGTCTCAGGTAGAAAGGGAACGGAGAGTCGGTGACTGGCGTTTTAATAAAAAAAAAGGATCTCTTCTCAATTTTTCATCAATCGTTATTAGAATCATTTACAGTAGATTTCGCAAATATAACTCTCTTAAGTTGACATAACACTGGTATAGTCTGGCCGCGCTATGAAGGCGTCTGTGGTGATTAACGAAGGGCGCTCGTCAGAAGTGATTCAATATTTTGTTAATTTACAGTCACAGATGTTTACACTTTAATTGCTAGCCATTGGTGCATTATCGGCTTCTATTTATAAATCTGTGGTTCTTGAAAGGTTGCAAATAACAAGCAAATGACCCCATATGCCATCATAGGGCGGCCAGACTTTATTATATTTTCGGCTGTATGAACGATCCTTATGCGCCATTAACTGTCACTGTCAGTCACCGAATACATTAGAAGTGGATTTAAGGTAAAAATACATAGAAATAGAAAAAAATTGTTAATAAACATTGTGAAAGAGTAAATATCAATAAATATAATTGCAGAACCTAACCTCAAATTATGCAATTTGAAAGATCGTTTACACGGCCGAAAATATATAACCAATGTTATGTCAATTTAAGCAAGAGTTATATTTATTACCAACTTTGCAAAATCTACCGTTATTGTAGTTATTAAAAAAGTGATGTCGGTATTAAATGACGTGGAAACTCTAATGGAAAATGCACCGTGTATGTGATGGAGTGTATTCAGAGTGTTAAAATTAAAACCATATGAAATTTTCCGGGATAATCATCAATTGTGATAAAAGACGACGGAGTGGCTGCACTTCAAAAGAGTATATCAAAGCAAACGGAATTCGAGTCGGTGTTTTAATCCGGGGATATCTTCTGCTCGGAATGATCCGTGCGCAACGAGTAATCACCGAAGCGTTTGTCATATTCGTTAGGCCAGTTTAGGACGGGCGCAGACCTCGTTAACTGTTACAAGTTATTTTTACCAGCATCACCGAAACGCCGCGTCATTTCCCTTACCAGATAACACAAAAAGGGCTCGCTTTTTTTCCACCATTCCCACCTAAAACACCTTTCAAACTCCCTCTCTTTTTGTCGACTACTTTTGTCTGCCGTGGACAAAATCATTGCTCTGTTTGAATTGTCCATTGGCCTGTTACATCATCGCAATAATGCGGCGTGGCAGAGTGTCGTCGAGTTGAGAGCATCTGCTCCGGTCTTAATCGCGTTTAACGCGTTCTCGACTCCGAAGTGTCAGATAAAAACACGGTTCCCGCCCTTTGTCACATCAAACTGGCCGTATTCACGACTCATTTGAGGCCTCGGAAAATCAAAGCATTCGTATTTTGCACACACATTCGCACACACTCGTAGCGGATTATGAAATTTCCCCTTTTACCATTTGTGTGTGTGTGCGATTATTATCATTATCACCGCGCGATGAAAACGCGCACGAACGGAGCCAAATTTTTATTTTTAAACATCTCGGAAAAATCGAATTCGAACTGTCAAAAATGTCAAAGTGACGTTTCAATTTTTATGCTTATGGAATGTAATAATTATTTAAAGAAAAGTCCTGATGAGGCGGAATTTAAAGTACGGATTAGATATCGTTATTTTCAAATTGGCTAAAGAACTTGCGATAGAATGCAAATTTTTATGACCAAAAATGCACTTTCTCCAGAAATTGCTGTATAAATTTCTCATTTCTTTGGACAAATACTTGAAATTTAAACAGATTATTCTTGAATAATGTGCCTTTTTATTTGTTTTAAGAAAATTATTCGAAGTTTACACTAACGAAAATGGCTTCGCTGGAAACCAAATATTGACTTCCAAAAATGCACTTTATTCAGAAATTGCTATATAAATTCCACATTTCTTTAGACAAATGCTTGAATTTTTGACAGATTAATCTTGAATGATGTTATTTTCAAATTAGGTAAAGAAAATTATCCGAACTTTCTGGCAACAACAATGACTACGTTAGAATGCAAATGTTGATGACCAAAAATGCACTTTTTTCGGAAATCACTCTATAAATTTCTCATATTTTTAGATAAATGCTTGAAATTTGAATAGATGATTCTTGAATAACGTGTCTTTTTATTCATCTTAAGAAAATTATCCAAACTTTACAGCAACCTAAATGATTTCGCTAGAAACCAAATGTTGATGTCCAAAAATGCATCTTATTCAGAAATTGCTCTATAAATTCCAAATTTCTTTAGACAAATAATTGAAATTTAAACAGATTAATCCTAAAAGACGTTATTTTCAAACTGGCTAAAGAAAGTTATCCGAACTTTGTGGTAACAACAACGACTACGCTGGAATGCAAATTTTCATGATCAAAAATGCACTTTCTCTACAAGTTGCTGTATAAATTTCTCATTTCTTTGGACAAATGTTTGAAATTTGGAAAAAATATTCTTGAAAATGTTCTTTTCAAATTCATTTCATGTATATTGAAATAAATTTACAAAATATTGTTCTTTCAAAGCCACTTATAATCTCACAAGAGCATCAATTATTTCCGAAAATTTAGCTAATGATACTCTAGGTATTCCTTTATATTATATGGTTCTATATCTCTCAATATTTCAAATATGTTACATTTGTAAATTTTGAATTTTGTTTTCATTCTTTAGATACAGGAAAAGTTTTCTGTACAATTTTAAACATGTATATCCAACCCCTTTCTCTGTGAATGCATATTTATGCTTTGGATAAACAAAATCACTGTCCAACAAAAGGAAATATATCCTGTTGCATGAGATTTTCGAACTGATTTTGAGTATTTCGGCAATGCTGATTTCAAATCTCAAATCAGTTTTCTTTCGCAAGCTACGGCTATTATGCAATTTGACATTTTGATTTGTCATTATTTTTGTAGTTGGGTGTTGAATTTATTTAATTGCTCGTCAAAGAATATTGTCATAGTAATGAGGTTCGCCTACTTTTTGAGCTAAATATTTCACAAATGACCTCCCGTTTTTCGTTTTTACTTTCTCCGTTACAAAGTACGAGAAAGTATTGTGATCGTGATTTTTTTTTCCAAAAATTTTTTTTACGGAAATATCCGTTTTGGGGTCCCTAGATGCCATTTCAACAATTTTTGGAGAAAAAAAAAATTGTGTCTGTGTGTGTGTGTCTGTCTGTGTGCGCTGTATCTCAAAAACTAACAGAGCAATTGATATGAAACTTTGAACATACGTCTCATTTGATAATCTGAAGAACTGAAAAGCTTTTGGTAAAATTTCGTACACCGGAAGTGGGCGTTTACCTTAACTGTTTTTTTGTTTTTTGCCAATATTTTCTTAAATATGAAAAATTTCACAAAAACATTTAAACAAACATTGAAGACAACAAAGAAATGAACATCTTTTGCTTGAAAACATTTTTCATAAAATCATTTTTATTCGAGAAAAAAATGTATTATTATTTTTTTAATTTTTGGTATATAATTATGAAACGATAATAGTTACAGCAATTTTATCTGATTAATAATTGTAGAGAATGCCAAAATGAACAACTTATAGAGAATAAGTTTTTTTCGAAATCCCTTTAGTTTTTGAGTAAACTGAGTTTTTGAATTTGAAATATAATTTTTACATCTTTCATAATTTTGACGTTTTAAACGTCAGTTTCATCCGAATTTACGCAACGCTCGATGTACATTTAAAAAAAAATATGATTTAAATTGAAAATAAACCATGAAAGCGTATATATTAATGATACCATCAAGTCGGAGAAAGTAACATGATGGCCACATCACCATTTTTTAAGAACATTTTCAAAAGACTTTTCTTCGAGGATACTTTTTCAGGACTTTTTAAGAAATTTTTTAGGACCTTTATTTTTAGGATTTCTTTTCAAAATTTTATTAACAGGATATTTTTTTCTAGAAATTTTCTCTGACTCTCTCAAGAACCCTTTGTTGAGACTCATTTTCGGGATTTTTTTTAGAACAAATTTTCAGAATGACAATTTATGGAATTTTTTTTATGGCCTTTTTAAGATATTTTTAGCATATTTTTCAAGACTTTTTATTTCAGGAATTTTGTTAAGGACTTATTTTAGGCCTTTTTGCAGGACTTTCTTCGGGACTTTTTTCAGATCTTTTCAAGGAAAATTTTTCAGAAATTGTTTCGTTTATTTTTAAAAGAAATTATTTTTCAAGACTTATGATATTTCATCAGGACTCTTCTGAACTGTCTTCAGGACTTATTTTAGGACTTTTTAGGATTCTTCGGGACATTTGTTTCTGGTATTTTGTATGAAGACTACTTTCTGGACTTTTTTTCACGGCTTTTATCAGGACACTTTTTCAAGGATTGCTCCTCCAGGACTTTTTAAGAACCTTGTTCGGGACTTCTTTACAGGATTATTTGCAGAATTTTTTTCGTTACATTTTTTCAGCATTATTTTTCCGGGAATTTTGTTAAGCCTTTTTGGAAATTTCAGAACATTTTTTAAATTAATTAATTAATTTTCAGCACTTCTTGTTTGGGACTTTTTTTCAAGACTCTTTTTCGGATTTTTTTCAGGATAATTTCTTCAGAACTTTTTCAGGTCCTTTTAAGGATATTTTTACAGTGTTTTTTTTTCAGAAATGTTTTATAAGCATTTTTCACGATGTTATTTCACAACTCTTTTTACTTTGTCCGTTACGAAGTACGAGAAAGTATTGTGATCGTGATTTTTTTTCAAAAATTTTTTTTACGAAAATATCCGTTTTGGGGTCCCTAGATGCCATTTCAACAATTTCTGGAAAAAAAATTTTTGTGTCTGTGTGTGTGTGTGTGTGTGTGTGTGTCTGTGTGTGTGTCTGTGCGCGCTGTATCTCAAAAACTAATAGACCAATTGAAATGAAACTTTGAACATAAGTTTTATTTGATAATCCGAAGAACTGAAAAGTTTTTGGTAAAATTTCGTACACCGGAAGTGGGTGTTTACCTTAACTGTTTTTTGTTTTTTGCCAATATTTTCTTAAATATGAAAAATATCACAAAAACATTTTAACAGATATTGAAGACAATAAAGAAATTCAATTATTTTGTTTGAAAACATTTTTCATAAAATCATTGTTATTCGAGAAAAAAAATTATTTTCTTTTTTTTCATTTTTGGTATACAATTATGAAACGCTAATAGTTACAGCAAACTTATGTTAATAATAATTGTAGAGAATGCTAAAATGAACAATTTATGAAGAATAAGTTTTTTTCGAAATCTCTTTAGTTTTTGAGTAAACTGAGTTTTTGTATTTGAAGCATAATTTTTCCATCTTTCATAATTTTGACGTTTTAAACGTCAGTTTTATCCGAGTCTACGAAACGTTCGATGCACACTTAAAATATGATTTAAATTGAAAATAAACCATGGAAGCGTAATATAAATGATACCATCAAGTCGGAGAAAGTAACATGATGGCCACATCACCATTTTTTAAAACTGTTTTTACAGGATATTTTATCAGGACTCTTTTTAGGGACTTTTTTAGGACTTATTTTAGGACTTTCTTTCGGGACTTTTTCTGACTTCTTTCAGGATTTTTTAAGGACATTTATTTCTGGTGTTTTATATGAAGACTTAATTTTTCAGGTCTCTTTTTTCAGTATCTTTTTCAGGATTTTTATCACGACTCTTTTTCACAACTTTTTAACAGTACTATTTTTCAAGACTTTATTTCCAAAACAGTCTCCAGGACTTTTTTTCAGTACATTTTTTTGTCAACTCTTTTTCAGGACTTTATTTCTGGTCTTTTTAGACCTGTTTTTCAAGACATTTTTTTGTCAGAACTCTTTTTTGGGGACTTTTTATCATTATCGGGACTTTTTTTAAGACTTTCTTGTTCAAGACTTTTATTAGATTTCTTAGGACTTTTTAATCAGGACTATTTTCTGAAATATTTTTCAAGACTTTCTTGCTCAGGGCTTTTATTAGGTTTCTTAGGACTTTTTAATCAGGACTATTTTTCTTTTCAGGACTTTTTTTGAATTATTTTTAATTTTTCAATAAACTTACGGTAAAGATTATTAGAATTTGAAACATAGTTTGTCATTTTTACCTTAATCATTCAATCATGTGAAACGCTCGATTTAAAATATGATTTAAATTGAAAATAAACTATGATTCTATCAAATCAAAGAAAGTAATATGATGGCCACATCACCATTTTTTATATATATATATTTTGCACAATTGCCTAATCAGGCACGTTCGTCAATTTCAACATCTAAAACTTTCCCTTCATGTTTCTGTTTTTTTCTTAAATTTAGTTCACTATACTTTTGTAGCAAAAAACCTCACTAATAACCTACCGTTTTCATTTTATTGATATTTTGAATACGTATCGAGCTAGCGTGTTCGGGCGCATCATTGGTTGCCGCGTAAATATCCCGAAATTCGCAACGAGAACACACATTTCTTCTCGAACGCGCCGAAAGAAAAACAATCATGAGACGTGTGATTAGTGTGAAAACTACGAGCTTCTGGTTACTGGAACATGTTTTTTCGCGAACTGGGGTGCAACATGAGCATCAAGGTCCATTTCTTGAACAGTCGCCTTGATAAATTCGTAGAAAACTTTGAGGGCTGCAAGTGATGAACAAGGTGAGCGCTTCCACCAGGACTTGATGATCATGGAAGAGCTCTATCAAGGGCGATGGGGTAGGAATATAATGGTGTTATACATGTAAACATGTAACGGGTCCGGGACAAAGTGCCGAATGCCCAAAGTGCCGAATTTCATACTACCGACCATGCCCAAAGTGCCGAATCTCATCCGTGACTCGTGCCCAAAGTGCCGAACGACGCTAAGCGACGACGCATCGTTCGGAAATAAGGCGTTGGACCCGAATGCGAATCGGCAGTTTGGGCATTCGGCACTTTGTCCTCGCACCGACATTGGAGTATAGACCAAAATGCCGAACGCATGCCGGTTCGGCACTTTGGTCATTCGCCAAAATGTCCCCGAACGCACCTACGAACAAGGCCCAAAATGCCGAATGCACACCCTCATTTATGTGCGTAATGTGTTAAATTATCAACTAAAAGTTGCCGAAAAAGTGCCCAAAATGGATTTACTAGAATCTCTCGAGGTACACAAAGCAAAACGTAATCCTGGTATTTCCTTACTTAGCGAACAAACTGACCTAGTATATTCCCCACTGTTTCTCGCTGTATAAATGTGTGTGTGTTTTTCGTTTGTTTAAAGTACTTTTAGTTTGATAATGATCAGTACGTGATAGAAACTATAGTCCTTATTAATAAATTGAGTGATATTAACAAAGAAAGTGTTTTATTTATAATTCAAAATGTATATCGACAATATATTTCCCTGGGAACAGGGTAGCATTTAAACGGAATAACAAAACAGTGGTTTATATTTAGAGAAAAATTTTATTGCAAATTATATTGCCACAATTTTGACATATTACTTAATTGGCTCTCTGTCGATCGGGCACCTGGAATAGTCTACGATTGCATCGTACGCTTTATCTTCTGGGCTTGATGTCAAAGATTTAAATAGTTTATTCTCCTCAGAACATTCATCACATAGCCCGAAATGCTTGCAGGGCAACAAAACTGTGGTTGTTGGTGCAGTTTGGCAGAGCATGCTTTTATTTACATTTTAAAAAGGTACCAGTAAAATTAACTGCTTGAGTATATGTGGTATTATAAAAAAAATTCACATTATTTATACTTACAGATTTTCAGATATTTTGTAGCTCAAATAAACAATATTAGTTAATTGCATCTTAACTTTAAGTTATTAAGTCGGACTCATAGAAAAACGTTTTATTAATTTCTCAGAAAATTTTATTTTTGCAAAAAAATTCTACAATATTTCAAACCTACAAATCAATCACTGAAGTAAAATGATCTTCCGTATACGTGGTGTTATAAAACATAGTAAAACGTTTTAAGAGTAAACTGATCGTGTTATTAAAGCGATGAAAAAATATTACTTGGAAAAGTTATTTAGAACTGACAGAAGGTTTAAATTACTGTTAATTGGTTTAAATTGGATTTGTTTAAAATATTGTTATTTGAATCAATCAAATCATTTGAGATTTTGGGCTTTATGCAAATAATTTATCTAAATTATTTACATAAAGCCCAACACTACTTATTATTAAACTATATTTGGCGTAACTATTATAGTTTCATAATTATTAACCAAAAAGGGAAAACGTTTTCAATTTTTTTTCTTTGAAAAAGCCCACAGACAGACATCCCCACATAATAAAAAATCATGTTACTTTCTCCGATTTAGATGGTATAATAGTTATTTATATTTGTACTTTCAATTGAAATCATATTTTAAATGTACATCAAGTGTTTTGCAAGAACGGATGATATTGACGTTTGAAACATCAAAATTATGAAAGATGAAAATAAAAAATTATACATTAAATTCTAAAAATCTTTACCACCAGTTTACTCGAAAACTAAGGGATTTCGTAAAAACTCATTCTTATAAGTTATTTATTTCGGCAATACCTACAATTATTATTAATATAAATTTTATGTAACGATTATCGTTTTATAATTATAAACCAAAAATAACAAACATTTTCGAACAAAAGATTTTTTTGCTGTGAATATTTGTTTCAATGTTTTTGTAATCTTTTCCATATGTAAACAATTATTAGACAAAAAAATAAAAATTCACTTCCGATGCACGAAATTTTGTCAAAAGCTTCGGATTTGCAAAAAAGACAAAGTTTCATGTTAATTCCTTTATTCATTTTTAAGATACAGCGCGCACAGACACACACACAGTAAAGGAGAAAGTAATAGTTATTTATTATACGAATGTGAAATGTACGTAATTAGTCCCGCCTGAAAAAGTTTATCCCTGAGCTTGAAGAGCGAACGGGTAATTTTCTTAAGGGGGCTAATGAGTAATTCCACATGAGTATAATATAACATTTTATCCAAAATCGTCCGTAATTGCATTAAATATTGAAATAATGTTTATAAAATTTTGACAAGAAATTTTGACGTACGTGGTGTCAATTTGAATTATTTCAAAAATTCTACGAAGGATCCATGTATTCCGTGTGTGAGTTTTTTTCTCACTAGTGGGTAATGAATAACATTACTTCTCTTAAATGACTGCAGTAATTCGCTTATTTTTATCCAAAATCGGGTGTAATTTTGGATAAAAATCTATTCGTGTCATGTCAAACATGTTTAAAATAAACACGTTTAAAACATTTATTTAAGAACAAAAAGTTTATTGTTTTTATTTTCAACCCTGGTATCATCTACCTTTTTCGCATCTTATTAAATAATATAAACATTCTTTGTTCAATTAATTAAACATTGACGCAGTATAAGGATTCAAAATGTTTTTTTTTTACATTTTTGGACCTTGTATAAAGTTATCAAAACTTTAATTTCGTCCCAAATACGCAGTTCCATATTTAATAATTAGAATTTGGAATGTTGAAATTCCAGCTAATTGGTCCCTTATATTATATGATCGCAATAATAAATACTTACCACTAATGGCACAAATCCTATTATTACGGCAAAAATCCTCTTATTCTTTGAGGTATGCACAAAGTTATTTACAATTTAACGATCAGTTTTACCAACAAACAGAGGGATTATCAATGGGTAATCCGTTAAGTCCATTGCTCGCTGAAATATTCATGCCACATTTAGAAATCCACAACCGATAGCAGTGTTTATTTAAAAATTGTTTATATTGGTATCGATATGTAGTTGGTATATTGGTCTGCTTCATATGCACCAACAGACTTTTGCAAACTTTTCTAAAATGTATGAACAAAATTCACAAATTCACCTTCGAAGTAGAATAATATTATTCAATAAATATTTTAGATTTAGTCGTACAAGAAATAGGCATAAATTTAATATTTTTCATAAACCTCACAATGTCACAACCATATATATGCAATCCTTTCATCCTTTGCATTTAAAGCCTCAAAAATATGCAACAAATAATTAATTTGAAATATGCAAGTAATTAATTGAAATATGTCATTGAAAAAAAGTTTGTTTATATACATTTTTGTTGTTGTAGATTAAAAAAATGAATTACCGGATATTTAAGAGGACACTTAGATATTGACATTTTAGGAACACTTATTGTCAAAATTGACGGTTTCCATTTTCTTGAAAACTAAAATAGATAAGTGTACAAATGTTCCCACAAAATATATTGAAATTTAAAAGAGAAATCCAAAAATATAATAATGTAGAGGGTGTTCCATTTAAAATTACAAATTTCGTGCTACTTACGGTGGAATCGGAAATGATAAAAAGTTAAAAATATGTCACATGAGGAGAACTGATTCAATGGTGTGATGTTTTTTTTTTTCAAATTTTCAATACAAAGGCAACCCCGTAAACTTTTAATGAACGGTTTAACGAAGACACCCCATATTTGTATATATTCTTCTCTATGTATTTCGTAATCAACATGTTGTATCATATATATTATATTCTGCTTCTAATTTTATATTGTTATTTTTTATATTCTAGAGCGCCGGATCGATGTGCATTCGGCATTTTGGGCCTTGCTCGTAGGTGCGTGCGGAGACGTTCTGGCGAATGACCGGCGTGCGTTCGGCATTTTGGTCCTTACTCCTATGTCGGTGTGAAGACAAAGTGCCGAATGTCCAAACTGCCGATTCGCATTCGGGTCCGACGCCTTGTTTCCGAACGATGCGATGTCGCTTAGCGTCGTTCGGCACTTTGGGCACGAGTAACGGATGAGATTCGGCACTTTGGGCATGGTCGGTAGTATGAAATTCGGCACTTTGGCCAAAATTTCGATTCGGCACTTTGGGCATTCGGCACTTTGGGCAGGCCCCCATGTAACATGTACATGTAACAAATATATAAATTTCGTAAAATATTCATTGTTGAATTGCATAAAAACAGTAGCTTAGGGAGAAAAAATACCGTCATGTTTGGATTCAGCACACCCAAATTAGGTTAGAATATAATAAAACTTTTACTTTGTTGGTATAACACAAATTTGTGTTATACCAATAAAGTAAGTGTTTTATTATATTTACAACATGTATAACCTTCTACTTGTCTCCTCCATAAACAATAGGTTAGATAGAATAAGTTCTTTTATCAATGCAACAAACATTTTGTTTCCCAATGTAAACTAAGTTTCAATACACAGATCCATTCCGAAGCCTACTAACAAAGCGACTATTCACTAGTACCTAGATATCGTATAGGCAACTGTTTCAAGTATAATTGCCCTGATTATAAGTGGCGGTTAAACAACAATCACCACGATTTAACTTTATAACAATAATTTCGGCCCGAGGTCCAATTTAAATTTCGGAAACAGCAGGCGAAATAATAATCGCCCCTCTTTAGGACCGCTCGCCCGTCCATTTCTTATATACGTGGATAATTTCGGGGTCCCGAAGTGGAATCCCAAAACGATAATTATTCCGGCCGGTCAGCTTTTTGTGTATCATTTTACTGACAGACAGCTTTTAGATTGCAACTCGTGTAACCGTATATCTTATTCCATCAGCCATTCTCATCTTTTATTAATAATTCAGAGCCCCAGAAATATCCCATTTTCGCGGAAGTGAATTAACAAAGTCCCGAAACCGCCCTCGCCCGTCTAATCTAACGTTTAATAGTTAATAATATTTAAGACGAACTTACCCCCTACCGATGTGTTTGTAAGAGAAACGAAGAGTCGCGCCGAAACATCTAGGACTATGAAAACTTCATTAGACATTTTGAAATCCGTCAGAAGATTATGATCGTGTCAAAGGCGTCAATTTATAACCGGGACTTTGTTTTCTGTTTTTTTTTTTTATTATTATCCCGGATTATTAATGAGTACAGAGTATCGCATTTAGTGTGGACCTAGCTAATACCTGCGCCCTTAAGTACGAAACAGCCCCCCGTAACTTATAAAAGGATTGAGTATTAAAAATGCGAAACGGAGGGTCGGATGTGCAAGGGCCGCGGCGGCGGTGGGAGGGGAGGAGGGCGAAAACGTTATTAATTATGGATAGGACCGAAATCTTAAAACTCATTTGTTTGTTCCGAGTTAATTAATTTAAAAAAAAAAAAAGAAAGAGAGAGAGAGTGCGGAGAAGAAAGGAAAGAAACGTAGAGTGAGGCCCGCGTGTCTTTTCCACAATGGGAATGTTGCGGTAATTTATAATCCGGAGGAGATGTTTATTAGTTTTAAAATGCATTTGTCTTCCGTTTAATTATATCGTGTCATTCAGACTGGGAGTCATTAAAAGAGGGGGTATTGGACCTAATCTCTTCCACGGCTCTCATTTATTACCGTTATATTGGGTTAAGAACGTAATCTTCTTATTCCGATTTATAAAAATTAAAAAAAAGTGGTGGTTAAAAAATGCCTTCGTTATAGGAGGGTCGTTCGAAATCCTCGCGGCCGCAGATGTCAACATTTTGTTTGCCTTTTCTAGTTGCAGATTAATTAAATCAAAATTAATACATTTCCATTATATTGTTGTTTTTTATTTATCATACTGTGTAATTTTAACCGTGACGTCTTGTCATTAACATCAATAAACATATTATATATAATTATTAATAAATTTTAGGCATCACTAGAACACTATTAAAATGATAAGGCATAGTTATTTTACAGGCCTTGCAGGTCATTATAAGCTGGAGACGGATGGCCAACACAAATACTAGTTATTTTTGCATTAAATGCACGAAACAGGTGTTTCCACAAAATCACTTTTTGTCGACACTCTAAGGTCCAGACAAAACAATCATTCGAATTATCCAAATATTACAAAATTCGCACAGTAAAAAGAATATACCTAAATATTGAAAATTTGGAAAAAATTAAATGGTGAATAAAAGTATAGGCCTTCAAATATCTGGTGTCACGTTGCGTAGTATTAAATGTCAAGAGAGGGGGCGCCGAAAACTTTTAATTATTCAGCGAGCGCCGTCGAGTGAACATAATATAAATATAGACAAAGAATCGTCGCCAAGATTTGTTATCGCTTTCTTTCCGAATACTTTCTCACTCTGTGCAAACTTTACTCCCATGTGACACCAGATATTTGGCGGCCTATGAGTTTGTGGCTCCATACTGAGAGACATCGGCAACTGTAATCCTTCGTATGTCTTTCTATTGTCTAAAAAAAAATGTCTATTTTTTTGTCATATACATGATAATCTCACCTTAAACTCATCTCTTTGGATCTTTGTTCTGTCTAACTCAAATTGAATAGGGTTATCTTTTAGATGTTTATCTTTTGTTACTACATGTTTCACAGTCTCATTATTCTGGAGAACAACTTTTATTGGCCTGGATTTAGTAGTTTTTGATCCAACTCTGAAGATCTTGATTGGAGTAATGACGATTGCCAGTGGATCCAGTATTAAAATAATTACGGAGAGCTTACAAGATGTATCGATTCCAAACAAGGTTTACCAAGCAAGACAAATATTCTGTCCTCGATGTAGAGGAAATTGAGTCGGAATTTCGTGGTAAGAGATGAAATTTCTCAGCGACCGTTTTGATAGGTTTAACATTTTAAATCTGAATCATCCAACATGTCATGACAATTTAGGGTTCCATTACCAAAGAATTACGGTTGTGAATGAGTAAATGAAGAACTTCAAAATATGAGTGCTTCCAGGCGCAGAAATTGATTGGCTTATCAATTATTTCGCAAAATAAATTTGTTTGCCAAAATAATAGATATTCGGCGAATTACTAAAACAATACTTATTTTTGGTTTTGTATTGCTGTATTTTGTGTTTATTTATGTAAAAGGGGTTACCCGTAAATAAATTATTATTAATAAAAAGTCGAAATTATCAATTTGCAATCAGTTTAAAACTAGTTTTTCCAAGCTAAAGTAAAAGTAGGTAAAATTGTGTTCTTTTTATTTTTAATAAAAAATAAAAAAAAATTAAATTTTTATTAATTTTTATTAATTTTTTTCTCATCCTAGAATTTTGAGCTCTTCGATTTAAAGAGAAAAAAATAAGTCCGCGAAAGAAACCTCGGAGAAAGTGGAAAATTAATGGTCGCTTTTTTGAAAAATCACATCTCGTTAAGGGAGCACCAAATCAAAAAGTGTGCCGATATAAATAATATGGGCGGATACTTTGCAAAGAGATCACGCCCCGGGCGGATCCTTCAAGAGCAAAAATAAAGTCAGTGGCGGCGTTTCGGCGAACCCCTGCAATTTCATAAACGAGTCCTTTGCTCCGAAACGGCTCTAAGGATTTTTGTTAAAATTCTCAGGGGTGTTCCGGTCGCCGAGGGGAGTATCTGAAAAAAAAAGTAGAAAAAATCGATGGTAGGATTTTTGAGTTTTAACACTTTGGTTTTTACGGGTTTTTTATTCCCCGGGGGCGGTGGGATGGAGTCAGAGGGGCGGCATCGATAGAGCTCTCGATTGTGCATCGGACCGTGCTGGAAAAATTTCCAAAAAAATTGCCTCCGCCCCCCGGGGGTGATTTTAACGTTCCGTCACGGTGGTCTCAATAACTCCGAAACCGGTCAACGCACGGCGGTCAAATTTGGCGGGAATGCTCGGGCGGGGGAGGAGAACATTTGCTAAAAAAATCAAAGCGATCGGTCTTCATTTGTCGAAATTAACAATTTTTGACAGAAGGGGTTGGTAAAAATTTAGGGGTTAAAGTCAAAAATTTAAAAAAAGTACACCGGTAATTTTTTTAAAATATTTTTTAGGGTGTAAAAAATTTTTCGCCGCCCTCCACCTCCGCCGCCAAACGACTTTTTTCGTCGTTAAAAAATTCGCCCCGGCGGTTGTGCTGGTTCCAGAGGGGTGGGAGTGGTCGGGATTTAGCTACTAAAAAGTTTTCAAGAAACTGGCTGCCTGAACGCAAAAAAACAAAGACTGAAAATTCGATAAATTTTATTCCATTTGAACCAACGTATCATGTTACTAGTGGTCGTCAATAAGCATAAATTCACGGCATAAAAGAACGGCAAAAAATATGTGAATCGCTTATTGACGACAGCCGCAGTTAAAGGGTTAAAGCGCGCCCCCGGGGGTGGGGGGTTGATGGTTAAAATTTGATAGTTTTCCTCATTTAGTGCCCTCTATACGGTGTCAAAATTTCAAGTCTTTACGACTTTAACTTTTGAATTTCTGCACTAGTGCGTATACCTGGAATTTTTGATATTGCACAATCTCCACTAAATAGTAGGCCGATTGGTTGAAACTTCAAAAATTCGACAACCGTATTGACTTAATAATTGTCACGTGGTTAAAGAGTGCGATATTTACAAATATCTGCAACTACTACACCCATCAAATATTTGTTGCCATTTAGATCTTTATATTTTTGTGACTTAGGGTTTTCAAACGAAACAGAAACAGAAGAAAATGATTGGAGCTTTTAGGTAAAGATACTCATGTTTAGTCGTCAACATTTGAAGGGACTTAATATGTTCGTATCAGGTGGTGTTTTCTTTCTTCTGATGTTCAGTCAGGAAAAGCAGCCCTTTCTGGTGGATCCTACCGACTGCGCCGATTAACGTATTGTTGTTTTTAAAAACAATTTACTTTATTTACACAAGATCTTAACAGTTCCAATTACGGATCTAAACTAAAAACGAGTATGAATGCAGACTGATACAGGCATACATTTCCAAATCCACAAAAGAATCTGGCAAGATTTAAGATATGGGTTGAAGCCTGCAATAATAATGATTTAAAGAATTCAATAAAACGAAATGTAGCCTGAATAACAAGTAAGGTTAACCCCAATTTATTTAAAGAATTTAACTCCCGCTAGAATTTATGCAGTGAAAAGAATTTGCCATATTCATTTTTCCAACAAACACCGTGCAGCCAATAACTACCTAACGAATGATGCTGTGCCCACATTATTTTTACCGAAAAATCAGGTAAACATTAACGAAACACGTCATGAAAGTCAAGAAAATTTAATTGTCGAAGCGGATGCAGAACCGGACGAGGTTCCCTGCATTCTTACTGAAGCTACAGACACCGTGACGAAAGAAGATAAACATGAAGAGATGCAATCAATTTCACCGCCTTTATTACAGGGAATTGGTCAAAGTGGAAGACTAACGGTAAAGGCGAGAAAATTATACAAAAGAGCTGCTCGTCTAAAAAGAAAGAATTGGTCACTCAAAAAGAAACAGCGAACCCTAAGGAAACGAAAGTATGTCCAAGGGGGAGATAATAAATATGGCCACATTAGACATTAATCCTGTATTGAAGCAATTTATAATGAGCCAAGTGGATATGGAGGGACAACAGAAGAAGGGAAGAAGATTTTCCCTGAAAGATAAGGTGTTAGGATTATCGCTCTACAAACAAAACCCGAAAATGTACAGGTTGCTTTCCAAAGTTTTTAATATGCCATCAAAGAATACGTTAATGAGAACTTTAAAGCAAGTGCCAGTCAAGCAGTGGTGTATTGGTAAAATAAGAAGTAAGGGAACGCATGGTGAGAGCAAAAAATAGTCCGCGACTTTCCACAAGCAGCTTGCTGAAAGTTTTTCGGAGATCATCTTATTTTAAGCAAACTATTGTTTTCCTTGTAGGCTTTTTTATTTTTTTTATTCTTCCTATACAAAATATTAACAAACTCAAAAGCGTTCCGTTTCTGAAAAAAGGTGCCGGAACGTCGTTCCTCCCCGTTCCCTCTCCAATACACCACTGCAGTTAAGCCAGGATTCAATGAAATCATATTCAATAATGTTGATAAACTGCAAGAGCATGAGAAAAATTGTATATTGGTGTTCGATGAAATGGCGATACAACCCCATTTACAAATGAATATTGACACAGGAAATGTAGCAGGGTATGAAGACTTTGGAGAAAAAAAGTCAAACAAAATTGCTAATACTGTAATAGTTTTCATGATAAAAGGAATAACAAAAAAATGGAAGCAATACATTTACTACGGTTTTTCTGCAAACGGCATGAAAACAATTGATTTGGTACGGACCGTACAAGAAGTCATCAAGAAATGTCAAGAATGTGGATTACGTGTAGTATCTACAGTTTGCGATCAAGGATCATCCAATGTGGCAGCTCTCAATTACCTATACAAAAGGTCAGCAGAAGAAGCTCTCAGAAAAGGAGAAACACTACAAGAATTCACCTTCGATGTAGATGGGAAGAATATTATACCATTGTACGATGCTCCTTATTTAATTAAAGGCATTCGCAACAATCTGTTAACAAGGAATTTGAATTTTTTGAATTTATTTAATGCTTTCTGCAACATGTAAGGTTGTTTCTAATTTATTAAGGAATTTAATCTGGGAGAATGGAAGTAATGAAAAGTTAACATGCAAATGGAATGAGATACAGCAGGCATATAATATTGATAACCACAGTGGAGAACTTCGACTCATGCCGAAGCTGACAGATAAACATATGTTGGAGCATAAAATGTCTAAAATGAAGGTGGCACCTGTCAGTCAGACAGTAGCTTCAGCAATTGCTCTTTTTGCAAAAACGTCACTTCAAGCTGAAGATGGAACTTGCTTGGAAAAGCGAGCAAAGGAAACTTCACAAGTGGTACATTTTTGGGATCAATTATTTGACAGCTGTAACGGGCAAAAATTACATCCAAAACATGGAAAAACATTGCGATGTGCAGTTTCGAAAACCTCACCACACGTTGCATTTTGGAAGGAAGCAAGGAAAAATTTGTCAAGCATGTACTTTCAGAAGGAAGGTTCAACGGAGAAATTTATTCCGCCATCTTTAAAAAATTGGATTATTACTCTCAAACGTCTGGAATTATTGGTGAAAGATTTGCTGCAAGAGGATATGTCTTTTTTTATACCAAGGGATTGTTTGGAAAACTTTTTTGGGCAGATCCGTCAACATTCTGGATCAAACCAACATCCTGGAGCAAATTCGTTCATCAATTCCTGCAGAACTTTGTTAGTGAATAATTTGGTAACTGTACATTCAATTGGAGCTAATTGTAAAGAGGACAACAGTTTTAATATAATTTCAAGAGTCGAAGAATTCATCACACAAGAATGTAAGGACACAACACAAAATCATCAGTGCAGTGAATACGAAGTGCAAGCAATAAGGAGATAATCTCCGGTGGATACAATTTCTGTAGGATATGTCAGTGGATTTGTTACAAAAAAATTAAATTTTGGAAATTTTCGAGTCGATGGCAATTGTTTTTATATTTTTTCGAGTCGTCAAAATGATTGAAATTTTTCACATTTTTACGCTCCATTCACATGAAAATAAGTTAAAATCTGGAGAGGGAAGTTCTATATTTTTTCAGGGATTTTTATTCTTGAATGAATTTTAAGTAATTTTGGAAATTTTCAAGTCGATGGCAATTGTTTTTATATTTTTTTCGAATCGTCAAAATGATTGAAAACTTTCACATTTCTACGCTTCATTCACCTAAGACTAAATTAAAATCCAGAGAGGGAAGTTCTCTATTTTTTCAAGGATTTATAATCTTGAATTAATTTTAAGTAATTTTGGAAATTTTCAAGTCGATGGCAATTGTTTTTATATTTTTTTCGAGTCGTCAAAATGATTGAAAATTTTCACATTTCTACGCTCCATTCACATGAGACTAAAAAAAAATCTTGACAGGGAAGTTCTATGTTTATTCAGAGATTTATAATCTTGAATGTATTTTAATTAATTTTGGAAATTTTCAAGTCGATGGCAATTGTTTTTATATTTTTTTCGAATCGTCAAAATGATTGAAAACTTTCACATTTCTACGCTTCATTCACCTAAGACTAAATTAAAATCCAGAGAGGGAAGTTCTCTATTTTTTCAAGGATTTATAATCTTGAATTAATTTTAAGTAATTTTGGAAATTTTCAAGTCGATGGCAATTGTTTTTATATTTTTTTCGAGTCGTCAAAATGATTGAAAATTTTCACATTTCCACGCTCCATTCACATGACATTAAATTAAAATCTTGACAAGGAAGTTCTATTTTTTTTCAGGGATTTATAATCTTGAATGTATTTTAAGCAATTTTGGAAATTTTCAAGTCGATGGCAATTGTTTTTATATTTTTTTCGAGTCGTCAAAATGATTGAAAATTTTCACATTTCTACGCTCCATTCACATGAGACTAAAAAAAATCTTGACAGGGAAGTTCTATGTTTTTTCAGAGATTTATAATCTTGAATGTATTTTAATTAATTTTGGAAATTTTCAAGTCGATGGCAATTGTTTTTATATTTTTTTCGAATCGTCAAAATGATTGAAAATTTTCACATTTCCACGCTCCATTCACATGACATTAAATTAAAATCTTGACAAGGAAGTTCTATTTTTTTTCAGGGATTTATAATCTTGAATGTATTTTAAGCAATTTTGGAAATTTTCAAGTCGATGGCAATTGTTTTTATATTTTTTTCGAGTCGTCAAAATGATTGAAATTTTTCACATTTCTACGCTCCATTCACATGACATTAAATTAAAATCTTGAGAAGGATGTTCTATAGTTTTTTAGGGATTTATAATCTTGAATATATTTTAAGTAATTTTGGAAATTTTCGAGTCGATGGCAATTGTTTTTATATTTTTTTCGAGTCGTCAAAATGATTAAAAATTTTCACATTTCTACGCTCCATTCACCTGAAACTAAATTAAAATCCAGAGAGGGAAGTTCTATGGTTTTTCAGGGATTTATAATCTTGAATGTATTTTAAATAATTTTGGAAATTTTCAAGTTGATTGCAATTGTTTTTCAATGATAGCATTCCTTACAGATTAAAATACTGTACACCTACATTCTCCATTGCACATTATTTCCCGTACTTTTAACAAACTGTCACACGAATGTGATATATTTTATGACTCTTTAAATTCAATTTGTTCTCAACTTGAGGAACAGTCATAAGATATTTTGAGAAAGTTATCTTAGTATTGTATTTATATTTGTAATTGTATTGTATTATTTTGTATATTGTATGTATGATTGTATGTTGTCTTGTAATTGGGACAAACGTCTATTATTATTATTATTATTATTATTATTTATGGAAGGACTAGCTTATTGCTACAACATTTTCAAGAATTTGTTTCCAAAAATTAGCCACGTCGAAAATTGTTTTAATATATTAATTCAGAGTATTGAGATGCAAAAACCTTTTACCTTTGAACCTTGTGAACACACCAAGGACGTAATCAAGAAAATTATATATAACTTTAGCAAATTATGTTTCTACAATTGGTGCAATCCGATCGAGAAATGTAAACTCTGTTCCATTTTTATTTTTAAGTTGGCTTTGTTGGCCAATGTAAAAAGTCACGAGACTTGTAAAAATGGGTTATATTAAAAAAAGAGGTTATATTTTAACAGTGGGCAATGTTGCCATCAGCACCCTTGAATGATTGAAGCAATAATTAAATTTAATATATGAATTAAGCAACGTTCTTAAAAATCTGACATTTAACATTTTTTTCGCCGGCCCGCAAGCCGCGTGCGTTAGCGCGCTAGAACTAATGCGGAGGGTCCTGGGTTCGAATCCCGACGAGGGCATGGTTGTTTATGGATGTCTATTTTCATTTAATATGAATAATGTATTATAAATAATCGGTTGTGGCTGAATGACCTACGATGTCTAAGCCAATGTCCCATATCATCCCTAATTCCCCAACCCAAATTTCCGTCAATCATCCTTCCTTTTTAAATTTAAAAAAAAATCATTTTTTTCACCCACTTTTTCAGACCACTTTTGTTCGTGTGTAAAACTCTTTATAAAATAAACATCCATCATTAGTCGTCTGCCGCGGTGACCTGACTTCACTCGGGCCTACCCAGGCTTACGCAAGGGGAGGGGGGGTTGCCTTATTCTGAGGGCTTGCGTCGGTGCCACCGATCGAATTGGAAAAAGAAAAAGAGATGCAATTTACGATCAGGCATTTGAATATGCAAAGAAGAGGCAAAAAAAGAGAAAATATAATCACGATGTTTAGATATAGTTTATTATTTTTCAGTGAAGTGACATTTAGAAAGAAAGTGTAAATATAAGTACTTAAGTGCTTACATATAATTTATTATCTTAGAGTGAAGTGAAAACGTGTGATGCAATCAATAAGAATTAACAGTGAAAGTGACTGTGGATTATACCTACGGGGGATACCACAATAAAAAAAAATGAGCCAAAAAACTCGGTCTGACGCACACACAAAGATCCATTGATCAAACTATAATATCGTTTACTCATCAAACTTCAGAATCGGCATGATGTTGACTTGCCTCTTACAATCACTGCACTACATTTAACAGTAATTCAATCGTTACTTCCTTCATTTACTAATGATTGGTAATGTTTGTTTCGGCGTAAATGTTGAGCCATAGATGGCGTTGAATCGAATAACACAACCATCGATTTGCATGCCGTAATTTTACGATTGCATTAGCGGCATCAGCACTCGCGGCACACACACATATACCTATGTGTGTATATATGCAAAACATCAAAATGTTTCAAGGGGCGCATTTACCCAGTGTCAATCAAACCCGAGTGTTCAGATAGCTTGATACAAATCGCGTGTAGACCGTTTAACCTCATCTTGTAATGCCGCATAAGGGTCAGAATCGCGTAATTCCGCGATCTGCACGCAACTGACAACACACGCAACTTGCATAAGTTAAGCCGACCATTGTACACACACACACACACACACACACTAACACACACATAAAAGACCAGACTTAGAAAACAACATTCGAATAGTGGGAAGAAAAAGGCCGCTCCGTAATATCAGTTATTCCATCATCGGGCATAACGAGGCAGCCCTAAAATCGATGCGGGTCGTCGGAAAAATTCACGTTCGAGAGAAGAGTGGATAAAATCAACAATGGCCAAACCCGACGATGCCCACATTCTCAATAATTTCAGTTCAGTGTGCACACGACCTCCAGCCATAATTCCGTCCGGAGGAAATTATACGAATTACAAAAATTGCCGTGGATCCGAGAGCCAATCGAGCAGAGCGATTTTAATTTTAGAACGCGTACATCTGCAAAATGGCGTTTCTTTTCGATTTGAGAAGACCTTTTTTAACGGCCCGCGGGGCTTCCAAGGTATATGACAATAATTTTGGAATCGGAAAAAGGTACGGAACGTGTTTCTGGCAAATGGCGATATTCGATTCTACTACTACTACTACTACTACCGCCGGACGATCGTTGGTAAGGCGCACTCCGATCCCGACGGATGTGTTCATTTTAAATTCGTAAAAAAATCGAAAAAATGGAGATGTGGCCATTATGTTACTTTCTCCGACTTGATGGTATCATTTATATTTACGCTTTCATGGTTTATTTTCAATTGAAATCATATTTTAAATGTACATCGGGCGGATGAAACTGACGTTTAAAACGTCAAAATTATGAAAGATGGAAAAATTATACTTCAAATTCAAAAACTCGGTTTACTCAAAAACTAAAGGGATTTCGAAAAAAACTTATTCCTTATAAGTTGTTCATTTTAGCATTCTCTACAATTATTATTAACATAAATTTGCTGTAACTATTATCGTTTTATAATTATAAATAAAAAATAAAATAAAAATAATACATTTTTTTCTCGAATAAAAATGATTTTATGAAAAATATTTTCAAGCAAAAGATTTTCATTTATTTGTTGTCTTCAATGTTTGTTTAAATGTTTTTGTGATATTTTCCATATTTAAGAAAATATTGGCAAAAAACAAAAAACAGTTAAGGTAAACGCCCACTTCCGGTGTACGAAATTTTACCAAAAGCTTTTAAATTCTTCAGATTATCAAATAAGACGTATGTTCAAAGTTTCATATCAATTGCTCTATTAGTTTTTGGGTGTTTACCTAAACTGTTTTTTTTTGTTTTTTGCCAATATTTTCTTAAATATGAAAAATATCACAAAAACATTTAAACAAACATCGAAGACAACAAAGAAATGCACATCTTTTGCTTGAAAACATTTTTCATAAAATCATTGCTATTCGAGAAAAAATTTTTTTTTTATTTTTGTTTTATAATTATGAAACGATAATAGTTACAGCAAATTCATGTGAATAATAATTGTAGAGAATACCAAAATGAACAACTTCTAAAGAATAAGTTTTTTTCGAAATCTCATTAGTTTTTGAGCAAACCGAGTTTTTGAATTTGAAGTATAATTTTTCCATCTTTCACAATTTTGACGTTTTAAACGTCAGTTTCATCCTCTCGATGTACATTTAAAATATGATTTAAATTGAAAATAAACCCATGAAAACGTAAATATAAAGTCGGAGAAAGTAACATGATGGCCACATCACCATTTTTTTTTAAATTAAAACGATCAAAATTCTACATCCCAAAAAATTCACCAGAACGAAAATCACGGCACACAACTAAGACCCGTAACGGCAACGTATGTGCGCACACATGTGATTTGTTCAAACACCGTTCAACACACAAATTGCACGTTATCTACTTACACTGTACAAATTTTTTTACGGCTATCCTTAATTGCGATATCATTAAATCAATAAAAGCCATTATTTTGCACCGCCGTCGCCGTGGTCGCGTCGCCTCGGCCAATCAGAACCGGATTTTTGAATTGCTTCCATAAAATCACATTGCCGCCCATTAAACAATTATCCCATTTTGAATATATAGCAACAGATCATTGGCGTAGCGAATATTTATTTATTGTGATTAATTGTAATTATAAGAATATTGCAGTTTGACATACAGGTGAATATCTCGCGAACGGTTAAAGATAATCGAGATATGATTTTAAATTCTTATTCTCCGGCTTATCGAGATGCCAATTCAACAAAAAAACAGAAATTGGTTTCATTTGTTTTTAACATATAGGTGAATACCTAGTGAACGATTGAAGATAATCAAAAAATAATTTCAAATTCTTATTCTCCGACTTATCTACATGCCAATTCAACAAGAAAGCAGTTTTTGCTTTCATTTGTTTTTTGACATATAGGTGAATATCTCGTGAGCGGTTGAAGATAATCAAAAAAATATTTCAAATTCTTATTCTCCTGCTTATCGAGATGCCGATTCAACAAGAAAATAGTATTGGGTTTCATTTGTTTTTAACATATAGGTGAATATCTCGTAAACAGTTGAAGATATTAAAAAAATGATTTTAATTTCTTATTCTTCAGCTTGTCGAGATGCGAATTCGCCAAGAAAATAATATTTGGTATCATTTGTTTTTTGACATATAGGTGAATATCTCGTGAACGGTTGATGATAATAAAAAAAATATTGCAAATTCTTATTCTCCGGCTTATGTAGATGGGAATTCAACAAGAAAACAGTATTCGGTTTCGTTTGTTTTTTGACATATAGGTGCATATCTCGTGAACGGTTAAAGATAATCAAAAACATATTGCAAATTCTTATTCCCCGATTCATCGAGATGTTAATTCGTCAAGAAAACCGTATTTGGTTTCATTTGTTTTTTGACATATAGCTGAGTATCTAGTGAACGGTTGAAGATAATAAAAAAATAATTTAAAATTCGTATTTTTTAGCTTATTAAGATGTTAATTCGACAAGAAAAAAAAAATGATGTGATTTGTTTTTTTACATATAGGTGAATAGCTTGCGAACGGTTGAAGATAATCAAAAAATGATTTCAAATTCTTATTCTCTGGCTTATCGAGATGGTAGTTCGACAAGAAAACAGTAATTGGTTTCATTTGTTTTTTGACATATAGGTGAATATCTCGGGAACGGTTGATGATCATAAAAAAAATATTGCAAATTCTTATTCTCCGGCTTATCGAGATGCTAGTTCGACAAGAAAATAGTATTTGGTTTCATTTGTTTTTAACATATAGGTGAATATCTCGTGAACGGTTGAAGATATTAAAAAAATTGATTTCAATTTCTTATTCTTTAGCTTGTCGAGATGCGAATTCGCCAAGAAAATAATATTTGGTATCATTTGTTTTTTGACATATAGGTGAATGTCTCGTGAACGGTTGATGATAATAAAAAAAATATTGCAAATTCTTATTCTCCGGCTTATGTAGATGCGAATTCAACAAGAAAACAGTATTCGGTTTCGTTTGTTTTTTGATATATAGGTGCATATCTCCTAAACGATTAAAGATAATGAAAAACATATTGCAAATTCTTATTCCCTGATTCATCGAGATGTTAATTCAACAAGAAAACCGTATTTGGTTTCATTTGTTTTTTTACATATAGCTGAGTATCTAGTGCACGGTTCAAGATAATAAAAAAATAATTGAAAATTCGTATTTTTTAGCTTATTAAGATGTTAATTCGACAAGAAAAAAATATTTGATGTCATTTGTTTTTTTACATATAGATGAATAGTTTGCGAACGGTTGAAGATAATCAAAAAATGATTTCAAATTCTTATTCTCCGGCTTATCGAGATGCTAGTTCGACAAGAAAACAGTAATTGGTTTCATTTGTTTTTTGACATATAGGTGAATATCTCGGGAACGGTTGATGATCATAAAAAAAATATTGCAAATTCTTATTCTCCGGCTTATGTAGATGCGAATTCAACAAGAAAACAGTATTCGGTTTCGTTTGTTTTTTGACATATAGGTGCATATCTCCTAAACGATTGAAGATAATGAAAAACATATTGCAAATTCTTATTCCCCGATTCATCGAGATATTAATTCGACAAGAAAACCGTATTTGGTTTCATTTGTTTTTTGACATATAGCTGAGTATCTAGTGAACCGTTGAAGATAATAAAAAAATAATTTAAAATTCGTATTTTTTAGCTTATTAAGATGTTAATTCGACAAGAAAAACATGTTTCATGTCATTTGTTTTTTTACATATTGGCGAACAGCTTGCGAACGGTTAAAGATAATCAAAAAATGATTTCAAATTCTTATTCTCTCGCTTATCGAGATGCTAGTTCGACAAGAAAACAGTAATTGGTTTCATTTGTTTTTTGACATATAGGTGATTATCTCGTGAACGGTTGAAAATAATAAAAAAATGATTTCAGTTTCTTATTCTTCAGCTTGTGGAGATGCGAATTCGCCAAGAAAATAATATTTAGTATCATTTGTTTTTTGACATATAGGTGAATATCTCGTGAACGGTTGATGATAATAAAATTTTTTTTGCAAATTCTTATTCTCCGGCTTTTGTAGATGCGAATTCAACAAGAAAACAGTATTCGGTTTCGTTTGTTTTTGACATATAGGTGCATATCTCCTAAACGATTGAAGATAATAAAAAAAATATTGCAAATTCTTATTCCCCGATTCACCGAGGTGTTAATTTGACAAGAAAACCGTATTTGGTTTAATTTGTTTTTTGACATATAGCTGAGTATCTAGTGAACGGTTGAAGATATTAAAAAAATAATTTCAAATTCGTATTTTTTAGCTTATTAAGATGTTAATTCGACAAGAAAAAAATATTTGATGTCATTTGTTTTTTTACATATAGGTGAATAGCTTGCGAACGGTTAAAGATAATCAAAAATTGATTTCAAATTCTTATTCTCCGGCTTATCGAGATGCTAGTCCGGCAAGAAAACAGTATTTGGTTTCATTTGTTTTTAACATATAGGTGAATATTTAGTGAACGGTTGAAGATAATCAAAAAATAATTTCAATTTCTATCATTCCCCATTCCGTACATCAAAGTTAAATCTGTAATTTGATTAATTATGTAAGTCGATAAGGAGTTAATATTCGCGTGTTTTTACGCGCAAATCCATTTCCCGTTTACTCTTGAGACCTGGATGGAAATCAATTGTGGAAATAATTTCGGGTGTGTTGCGTGCGTGTGTGTGTGTGTGTGTGAGTGCATGTGATGTGTTGGCTGAGTATTTCTGAAAGCACGGGCGGCAACGGCAACTATCAGATCCTGACGAGAGAGTGAAGCAATAATTATAGGCCGCCGATTTACTCATTCTCATTGTGCTAAATGCTGTAATATTAGATAATGGAGCCGAATGAAGAGAGGGAGGACGAGATATCCTTTTGGGCCGACGCGTCCGCCCGACATCAGCCACTAAATGCACCATCATCGATACGATAAACCGTATAAAGTATTTTAAACGTATCGATCGCGCTCTTCCTCGTAGCAGTGTGTGCAGTTTGCATTCGTTGAAGTTTCTTGTTATTCTAATTTTTGGGACAAAACGAGTGTAGATGATACGTGGGACAGTTTGCTAATTGCATCAATTCGTAGACTAATACATGAATTGTTTATACCCTGCGTTCAACATTGTTCGATAGGCATTTGAATTTGGCGCGTTGTTTTTCATATTGCAATGTTGGTACCTTGCGTGCGAGAGTGTCAAAACCATCATTGACGACCGCAGAATTAACTGTCGGTGCAATCGTGTGTGCGTGTGCTTTATAGATGTTTAGTTTTACATTTACGTTTTATACTCATCTTACTGCAGATATTTTATTGGTAAGTTAAAAAATAACCACATTAACACATGCAAATCTTAATTATGAAATGTGATTTTAGGTTAAGAATGCCGTTCGAAGATCGCCACAACAGGTTTATCCTTGAAGCATATTTTCGAACAGGGACACGCAACGCAGAAGGGAGTTGGAATTATTCCTATCAAAATTGAGAGGAACAATTTCATGAGCAGTTTCCTGATGTTGAGTTTGGTCACAATTACTTTGTGCAACATGTTCGCTGTATTGTTACCAGATCCCATGAAACCGGAAGGGAAATCTACAGGCCGACCTACTGTCCTTACGGAAGCAGTCGTTGAAGATATTCAACAAAGACTAGATGTGAGTCCGAAGAAATCGCTCCGATGTTTGTCTGCTCAGACAAATTTATCGCTCGGTACATGTCAGAAGGCTTGCAAAAAAATTTTACATTTACATCCGTACAATGTAACTGCAACTCAACAGTTGCTGCCGCCTGATTATCCTCGTCGAATGCAGTATTGCAATTGGTTTAACGAGTTCCTGAATGATGACGATTTGTACAGTGACGAAGCATGGTTTCACCTTAGCGGCTATGTGAACTCGCAAAACCATAGAGTGTGGGCTGCAGAAAAACCCCATATATTTGTTGAGGTTCCGTTACATCCTCAGAAGGTTGGTGTATGGCTGGCAATGTCCCGAAGGAGAATCTATGGCCCTATTTTTTTTAATGACAATATTAATCGGGAATTACTCTTGAATCCTTTTATCGAACAACTTCATGATGATGAATTGCAGCAAGGATACTTTCAGCAGGATGGAGCTACTGCGCATACTGCAAATACAACGTTAAATCAGCTGCGGCAGTTCTTCGGAGAAAGGTTAATTAGCAAAGATCTATAGCCACCTCGCTCACCAGATTTGACTATTTTATGTTCGGATATTTAAAAAATAAAGTGTATACTGATCCACTCCACATTTTACAAGAACTGCGCAATATAATAACAGAAGCGGTGCACAATGTTACACCTGAAATTTTACAAAACGTCTTCAACAACATGAAACGCCGGGTAAATTTGTGTTTGGATCAAAATGGGCAACACTTTGAACATCTGTTATAGTTTAGTTCAAAATAAATTCCCTAATAGTCCTGCCACTGGTCAGTACCAACATCAAAAGTTTTTTTAGGAGCGGGAAATTCAAACAGCTATCAAACAATAACGAACACACGGTATGGACGTGTATGTTCGTCGAAGAGAAAATTTGATTTGATTGTTCCTCTATGAGAGTAAGTAGTGTGGCACGAGCGGCGTCTCTGTCTTAGCCTCCTATGTGAAGATCCACGAGCCGCCGATACCCAGGACTCTTAAGTCTAAGCAGCAATTATGGCCCAACTTATTAGTAAAGATAGAAATTATTCACTTAACCAGTTAGCTGTGGGCTATTGTCATATTGCTATTTCTTCATGATGAGTATACTCATCAAACACAGCCAACTGGTTAATCTAAATATAAGGAATATTTATTAGAGAAAATATGTGGGTAAACTGACATTTGCAAGGATGGGCCAGTTCCAGCGAACCAGACAATGCAATGCACAGCATCGGTAACAAGTGCGGCCCTAATCTAAACCGAGTGTTTATATTGTTGGCGAGTCGGTGTCAATGGCGGTTTGCGGTTGGCCACCGTGACCACTCGAAAAGCAAATTAGCGAAAACGGCCCTTGTGCCATTGGTAAATACGGCCATCGAGCGTACGGTAAATAGGTCGCTATTTGCTCTCCCGAACATGTATCTACTGCAAACTGATGCAGTTAATTGCAGCTTGTGACTATGGCACAGTAAATATACCTACGGTTTACAAATTGCATTGTAAGTATTGATATGCATTGTGTATAGCATGGGTGCACATGTGTGTGTGTAGTATGCACAAACATAACAAGCTTTCGGCCCCGCACACTATACCTTTTCAATTAATAATGTGCATGTGTGTTTATACAGAAATAATTAAATTGTAAGTTGGCTTTTAACTCGAAATCACTTCGTGTTTTGGTTTGCCATATATTAATTTTATTACGGCAAATCAAAGTTGTTTGTCGCATACACACACGTATACCGACGACAACATTTTCACCGCAAATCTAATTAATATAATACAAATTAATTCGCCGTGCGTACACACGTACGCCGGATGGACAATCATGGCTTTGATTGCATTAAGCTCGAATTTGTAAAAAAAAAGTTATAATCCGATTTCATCTCTGACTATATTGAATCACCGTACTAATGCAATGTCAAAAAAAATAGCAAACAAGACTAGATATTTATACGGTCTTATAACAAATTAATTTTAATTAGCTTCAAAATAATTTAATCGTTTATTTTTTGAGGAAAATGATTGATCGAAAAGACGGGTTATGAAAATTGTTCAAGCAAAGAGTTGTATTCATTACATAGAAGACCAAGTGAAAGTTAGGGAGATGGCGTGATGTAAAAAAAATGCGCGAAATTCAAAAAAGATTGGATAGTGCAAGGAGAAGCGTCCCCTCATCCTAACGAAAAAGAATTATATAGAATCGAAGATTATTTTATTTAAAATATTTAAATTAATTACATTACTTTCTATGACGCACATTCTTCCTTATGTATTATTTTTGTTAATTTAAGAGAGAATAAAGTATTTATTATTATTATTATTATTAACGACAGAAATTTCGGCTAGATTTCTCATAAGAATTTCTAGTACATTTTTCACACAATTCACGCAGAACAAAATACGTAAATAATCCAAAATTATGATAGGAACAGTCAGTAGCGGCTCGTGGAACATTTTGATGGTAGAGCCACTTATACAATATATCCCCCTCCCCTCCTCCTTTTTTGAAAAAAAAAACAAAGGACGATTTACCTTCCTATCCCAAAGTAAGTGTTTTAAGAATGAATTAAAAACTCTTGCTGACCTTGAAACTACAGATAGTGTAGAGAAGTAGAAGCTCCTTGGCTCTATGTAACGAGCCGCCCGCGACTGCGATTGCTTTCTTTTTGAAACACATTGTATAAACTAATCAGTAATAAAGACTCCCATCGTGTCGTTACTTTAATTGTTTTTTGTTTTGTTTTTTATTATCAATAATCAATAATCTTTATTATGTTATTTCTATACACTTTATAGATACATTCGTCAATTTCGATAAAATAATATATCAGACTTAAGTATTAAAATAGTGCCTGACTTATAATAAATAAATAATAAAATATACAATATATAAAACAAATTAAAAATAGGTTGTGTCATATGCACAATAAATTATTTTCATTAATAAAAACTAAACACATATAGGATAATTCTTGTATGGACGACTAGATTTTGAAAAATGTTCAGATTTTGTTGATAAAATAAAAAAATGGTGATGTGGCCATCATGTTACTTTCTCCGACTTGATCATAACTATTTATATTTACGTTTTCATGGTTTATTTTCAATTTAAATCATATTTTAAACGTACATCGAGCGTTGTGTAAACTCGGATGAAACTGACGTTTAAAACGTCAAAATTATGAAACGGAAAAATTATACTTGAAATTCAAAAACTCAGTTTATTCAAAAACTAACGAGATTTCGAAAAAAACTTATTCTTTAGAAATTATTCATTTTGGCATTCTCTACACTTATTATTCATATAAATTTGCTGTAACTATTATCGTTTCATAATTATAAACCAAAAATTAAAAAGATAATAATAAAATTTTTCTCGAATAGCAATGGTTTTGTGAAAAATATTTTCAAGCAAAAGATGTGCATTTCTTTGTTGTCTTCAATGTTTGTTTAAATATTTTTGTGATATTTTTTATATTTAAGAAAGTACTGGCAAAAAACAAAAAACAGTTAAGGTAAACTTCAACTTCTGGTGTACGAAATTTTACCAAAAGCTTTTCAGTTCTTCGGATTATCAAATAAGACGTATGTTCAAAGTTTCATATCAATTTCTCTATTAGTTTTTAAGATACAGCGCACACAGACACACACACACACACACACACACACACACACAGACACAAAAAAATTTTTTCCAGAAATTGTTGAAATGGCATCTAGGGACCCCAAAACGGATATTTCCGTAAAAAAAATTTTTGAAAAAAAAATCATGATCACAATACTTTCTCGTACTTCGTAAAAATCTAAAATGTAGGACAAAAAATCAAAAAAAATTGACCAAAACGTCAGGCCTGAAAATGCGAAAATATTGTAAATAGTAACAAACTAATCAAAAATGTAGGCCAAAATAAAGAATTATTGATTTATATGCCAGAATTTTCGAGTTTTGTTTGTTGTAAATTGTGCAAATTATTTTTCTTTTATCTGTATTTTCAAGTCTTTTGGTCTGTATTTTTATTTTTAGACCAGGATTTTTTATTTTTTTACCGTTATTTTAGATCTTTGGCTGTTTTGTTCCAAATTTTTGATTTTTTTGGCTATTAAATTATGCAAATTATTTTTCTTTTGCCTATATTTTCAAGTCTTTGGTCTGCATTTGTATTTTTATACCAGGATTTTTGATTTTTTTCGCAAATATTTTAGATCTTCGGCTATTTTGTTCCAAATTTTTGATTTTTGGCCAAAATATTCGATTTGTTTGTTGAAATTTTGGAGTTTTTAGTCTGCATTTTTCATCTTCAGGCCCGAGTTTTCGATGTTTTGTCTAATTAAAGGTCAAAAGGTCGAAAACTCAGGACCCTAAAATAAAAAATGCAAACCAAGAAATCCAAAATTTCAACAAACGAATCAAATATTTCGGCAAAAAAATCAAAAATTTGGACCAGCGTAGCCGAAGATCTAAAATATCGTCTAAAAAAATCAAAAATCCTGGTCTAAAAATAAAAATACAGACCAAAAAACTTGAAAATACAGATAAAAGAAAAATAATTTATAATATCGTCGAAAAAAATCAAAAATCCTGGTATAAAAATACAAATGCAGACCAAAAACTTGAAAATATACGCAAAAAAAAATAATTTGCATAATTGAATAGCCAAAAAAATCAAAAATTTGGAACAAAACAGCCAAAGATCTAAAATAACGGTAAAAAAATCAAAAATCCTGTTTAAAAATAACTCTTTTCAGCTTAAAATAAGTTCCGACGAGAATAATAACGATTTGTTTTTTTTTTAAATCGCACAATAAAATCATTAATTCAAGTGAAGAAAATCTAAAATTTGGGACAAAAAAAAAAAATCAAGACCAACAATCCAAAATTCGTACCTAAAAATCAAAGTGGTGGACCAAAAAATAAAACATTTCAACAAACAAATCGAAAATGTAAGTCAAAATAAAGAAAATTTCGGCCAATAGACCAAAAATTTAAACCGAAAAAATTGAAAATACAAAATATAGGCCACAAAAGTAAAAATCTACAATAAGGCCTAAAAAGGTAAAAATTTAGGCGAAACAACGAAAACTCGGGCGTAAAGATAAAAAATGCAGTTAAGATTAGTGTATTTTGAGTACATTTGGAAAATTTCAAGCGTGTTGCAGTTGTTTTTATAATTTTTTTTCACTCGTGCAAATTAAAAAAAATCTGAAGCGCTGTTCTCGGTCGGTTGTCTTGAAGACCTGTGATGGAGTTTTTTGAGTTTTTGGAAGATTATTATATTTTAAGTAAATTTAGAAAGTTTCAAATATTTTACAGCTGTTTTTATATTTTTTTCGCGTCAACAAAAAATGATTATATTTTTTCATAAATTTACATGAAAAATTGCCAAAGCAATCGACGGAATGTATTTGAATTTTCTACTAAATCACTCTTGAATTAATATTGAGTGATTTTGCGAAGTTTTAAGTGGATGGCAATTATTTTTATATTTTTTTCGCGTCGTCGAATTTATTGCAATTTTTTTCTAAATTTCATCTCCGTTCACATTGAAATATTCTAAAATTCAGAAACAATGCGTTTCTAATTTTTACAGAAATATAGAATCACAAGTGTTGTCAGTTGTTTTAGAAAGTTTCAAGTCGATGGCAATTGTTTTTATATTTTTTTCGCGTCGACGAATTTGTTGCAATTTTTTTTTAAATTTCATCTCCGTTTACATTGAAATATTCTAAAATTTAGAAACAATGCATTTCTAATTTTTACGGAAATGTAGAATCACATGTGTTGTCAGTTGTTTTGGAAAGTTTCAAGTCGATGGCAATTGTTTTTATATTTTTTTCGCGTCGACGAATTTGTTGCAATTTTTTTTTTAATTTCATCTCCGTTCACATTGAAATATTCTAAATAAAAAATTCTAAAAAAAATCTAACAAGAAGCCGCGAGGTATTTCAAACAAGTAATAGTGGCAGATGATTAAGACAAAAAAGTCAACGAGGTTACCACCAGATATTTGAAGAGTAATGGATTTATATTTTAATTACTAAAAAGTCCAGATGTAATTAATATTATTAATTTAAATTATGAGTAATAATGGTTTAATAATCGTCAGCTACAATATATATAATCATTTCTCCGAATATCATCGAGTGAATAATTAATTTTCCATTTAATTTGCGATGTGCAAATTTTATGTTTTAATCAATTTAAATTTTTGTTTCCATTGACTGTATGAATGGGATGGCCAATACGCGCATTTCCGGGTTATTTGCTGACCGTTCTGTTTGTTCAATAAATTCGATTCCTCTTTGATTTGCACCGCCGACTCGGATGCGATTTTCATTTCATAAAACAACAATTCGACACGCTCCGAATTTCATCAATAATAATTTTTTGAGTTAACAAGTGTTGAAGTTTTCATTATCATTAACTACAAATAGTTAACAGATAAACGAGACGGTTCACAGTATAGACAAGAAAAATATACATTAAATAAAGACAAAGAGTTGGCGAATTTTTTGTCTGAGCCTAACGGAAGCAATAACTGCGATTACGCAAATCATTTTCTTGCAGATTAACAATAATACAGATGAAGAAATTTAAATCGAACACAAGGCTATATCTGCATTTCAGGTAGATATTTAGTTAAATTCAACCGGTTTGTTATTGATACACACACATGCACAATTTGTTGTACTAGTGCAATTGCGTGTTGTTAAGATTGTATGTGTTTAAATGTAATGATTGAGAATTAAATGAAAAACAATGTAATTATATTTAGAACGGTAATAATCTCACACAAGTAAAAATTTCAATTCTTGTGAATTTGGTTTATAATTATGGAGCGATAAAAGTTACAGCAAATTTATGTTAATAATAATTGTAGAGAATGCTAAAATGAACAACTTATAAAGAATAAGTTTTTTTCGAAATCCCTTTAGTTTTTGAGTAAACTGAGTTTTTGAATTTGAAGTATAACTTTTCCATCTTTAATAACTTTGACGTTTTAAACGTCAGTTTCATCCGAGTTTACAAAACGCTCGATGTACATTTAAAATATGATTTCAATTGAAAGTAAACCATGAAAACGTAAATATAAATGATACCATCCAATCGGAGAAACTAACATGATGGCCATATCACCATTTTTAAATTTTGTGTTTATTTTATATTCACTTATAAATAATCCCATGAGTAATCCGAGTTATGTAGAATATTTTTGCAGTGGTGGAACGAATGTCCATTCCGCTTGATTAAGACTAGAACGAGTACATTCGCACATGGACATGAGTGATTGCACTACAAAAATAATCCACATAACTTTGACTTAAAATAGTATTCGATGGACCATTCAATGAACCAATTCAATCAAAAAAAAAATTAATAGTTTACAATGTGAGTACGTACGTACGTATATCTGTCTGTAAATGCCGAAAGCGACATTTAAACGTCAGATTTCAAAAAATGTCGAAAATAAAGCGATAGACAAAACAAAATAAAATTATTATTTCGTATCTCCTACAATTCCGCAGATCGTGCTATCGATTAAAATCCATTACGCAAACTAATCAAACCAATAATTACAATCCGTTCAACACGATCACGTAAGAACGATAAATGGCAATAATTGTGTGTCTGCAATATAATAAATCCAACGTGTGGTAGACATTATATTCTTTAAAGGTGTTGACAAACGCCTTCTGCCTCCATTAATTCTAATTGCGGCGTGCAATCACTACCGTCGATTGTTAATTAAAAGCAAGCAACAGTAATTACCAATCATTCGCATCTAATTCATAATGAAAGTAACATTACAATATAATTTCCTATTCCTCCGCGGATTCGAATTGGAATGCTAATACAAAATTGACATTTAACCCACTTCGGTGTATTGTTCGATGAACAAGATGAAATTTAGAAAGTGGGGTGATTGCGGGAAAAGTATTTGAACTTAACCTTTGCGAATGTTGCTGATTATAAATTTAATCATTTTTACATTTTCACGAATTCAATTACTCGCTTTGCAAATCTGTGCAACTTTTTTAATAATCATCTTAGACCTTTATGTAATACCTCTTTTTTCATCAGAAGAACGAGATAAAACGATTGGCGTTAAAAAATTTGATCCAGAGAAAATTGCAAAAAAGTTAGCTAGTCACCATGAAAAAAGTCGATTTTTTCAAACTTTGAACGGCTGTAGCGGCCGAAAGAAGAATCCAATTTGAACGCGGATTGCAAATCTGTGTTCCTCGTGTGTCAGTTAGTGGGATTTGATTAAAATTGGGGATTTTTAATTTTTGACAAAAACCCGAAATTTTATCCAAGGGTCCCCCCTTCTAACTTTTTAACAAAAATTGCACTAAAAATGATTTCCTGAAGAAACCACTGGTTGGATCCGGAGTTTCTTGACGTCACTCGAAAGATCGCTTCAAGACGCTTCAGAAAATGTACTTTCGCAGGAACAAATGTCAATTTTAAGGCCGTGACGCGTCACCAAAAAAACTCGAAAATGGAAAGAATCGAAAAAATCAACTTTCTTAATAATCATCGTAGACGCTTGTGTTTTACCTTTTTTTTCATCAGAAGAACGAGATAAAACGATTGCCGTTAAAAAATTTCATCCAGAGAAAATTGCAAAAAAGTTAGCCAGTCACCATGAAATTTTTTGAAAAAAGTCGATTTTTTCACACTTTGAACGGCTGTAGCGGCCGAACGAAGAATCCAATTTGAACGCGGATTGAAGATCTGTGTTCCTCGTGTGTCAGTTAGTCGGATTTCATTAAAATTGGGGATTTTTAATTTTTGACAAAAACCCGAAATTTTATCCAAGGGTCCCCCCTTCTAACTTTTTAACAAAAATTGCACTAAAAATGATTTCCTGAAGAAACCACTGGTTGGATCCGGAGTTTCTTGACGTCACTCGAAAGATCGCTTCAAGACGCTTCAGAAAATGTTTTTTCGCAGGAACAAATGTCAATTTTAAGGCCGTGACGCGTCAGCAAAAAAACTCGAAAATAGAAAAAATCGAAAAAATCAACTTTCTTAATAATCATCGTAGACGCTTGTGTTTTACCTTTTTTTTCATCAGAAGAACGAGATAAAACGATTGCCGTTAAAAAATTTCATCCAGAGAAAATTGCAAAAAAGTTAGCCTGTCACCATGAAATTTTTTGAAAAAAGTCGATTTTTTCACACTTTGAACGGCTGTAGCGGCCGAACGAAGAATCCAATTTGAACGCGGATTGAAGATCTGTGTTCCTCGTGTGTCAATTAGTCGGATTTGATTAAAATTGGGGATTTTTAATTTTTGACAAAAACCCGAAATTTTATCCAAGGGTCCCCCCTTCTTACTTTTTAACAAAAATTGCACTAAAAATGATTTCCTGAAGAAACCACTGGTTGGATCCGGAGTTTCTTGACGTCACTCGAAAGATCGCTTCAAGACGCTTCAGAAAATGTTTTTTCGCAGGAACAAATGTCAATTTTAAGGCCGTGACGCGTCAGCAAAAAAACTCGAAAATGGAAAGAATCGAAAAAATCAACTTTCTTAATAATCATCGTAGACGCTTGTGTTTTACCTTTTTTTTCAACAGAAGAACGAGATAAAACGATTGCCGTTAAAAAATTTCATCCAGAGAAAATTGCAAAAAAGTTAGCCAGTCACCATGAAATTTTTTGAAAAAAGTCGATTTTTTCACACTTTGAACGGCTGTAGCGGCCGAACGAAGAATCCAATTTGAACGCGGATTGAAGATCTGTGTTCCTCGTGTGTCAATTAGTCGGATTTGATTAAAATTGGGGATTTTTAATTTTTGACAAAAACCCGAAATTTTATCCAAGGGTCCCAGAGAAAATTGCAAAAAAGTTAGCCAGTCACCATGAAATTTTTTGAAAAAAGTCGATTTTTTCACACTTTGAACGGCTGTAGCGGCCGAACGAAGAATCCAATTTGAACGCGGATTGAAGATCTGTGTTCCTCGTGTGTCAATTAGTCGGATTTAATTAAAATTGGGGATTTTTAATTTTTGACAAAAACCCGAAATTTTATCCAAGGGTCCCAGAGAAAATTGCAAAAAAGTTAGCCAGTCACCATGAAATTTTTTGAAAAAAGTCGATTTTTTCACACTTTGAACGGCTGTAGCGGCCGAACGAAGAATCCAATTTGAACGCGGATTGAAGATCTGTGTTCCTCGTGTGTCAATTAGTCGGATTTGATTAAAATTGGGGATTTTTAATTTTTGACAAAAACCCGAAATTTTATCCAAGGGTCCCCCCTTCTTACTTTTTAACAAAAATTGCACTAAAAATGATTTCCTGAAGAAACCACTGGTTGGATCCGGAGTTTCTTGACGTCACTCGAAAGATCGCTTCAAGACGCTTCAGAAAATGTTTTTTCGCAGGAACAAATGTCAATTTTAAGGCCGTGACGCGTCAGCAAAAAAACTCAAAAATGGAAAAAATCGAAAAAATCAACTTTCTTAATAATCATCGTAGACGCTTGTGTTTTACCTTTTTTTTCATCAGAAGAACGAGATAAAACGATTGCCGTTAAAAAATTTCATCCAGAGAAAATTGCAAAAAAGTTAGCCAGTCACCATGAAATTTTTTGAAAAAAGTCGATTTTTTCACACTTTGAACGGCTGTAGCGGCCGAACGAAGAATCCAATTTGAACGCGGATTGAAGATCTGTGTTCCTCGTGTGTCAATTAGTCGGATTTAATTAAAATTGGGGATTTTTAATTTTTGACAAAAACCCGAAATTTTATCCAAGGGTCCCCCCTTCTTACTTTTTAACAAAAATTGCACTAAAAATGATTTCCTGAAGAAACCACTGGTTGGATCCGGAGTTTCTTGACGTCACTCGAAAGATCGCTTCAAGACGCTTCAGAAAATGTTTTTTCGCAGGAACAAATGTCAATTTTAGGGCCGTGACGCGTCAGCAAAAAAACTCGAAAATGGAAAAAATCGAAAAAATCAACTTTCTTAATAATCATCGTAGACGCTTGTGTTTTACGTTTTTTTTCATCAGAAGAACGAGATAAAACGATAGCCGTTAAAAAATTTCATCCAGAGAAAATTGCAAAAAAGTTAGCCAGTCACCATGAAATTTTTTGAAAAAAGTCGATTTTTTCACACTTTGAACGGCTGTAGCGGCCGAACAAAGAATCCAATTTGAACGCGGATTGAAGATCTGTGTTCCTCGTGTGTCAGTTAGTGGGATTTGATTAAAATTGGGGATTTTTAATTTTTGACAAAAACCCAAAATTTTATCCAAGGGTCCCCCCTTCTAACTTTTTAACAAAAATTGCACTAAAAATGATTTCCTGAAGAAACCACTGGTTGGATCCGGAGTTTCTTGACGTCACTCGAAAGATCGCTTCAAGACGCTTCAGAAAATGTTTTTTCGCAGGAACAAATGTCAATTTTAAGGCCGTGACGCGTCAGCAAAAAAACTCGAAAATGGAAAAAATTGAAAAAATCAACTTTCTTAATAATCATCGTAGACGCTTGTGTTTTACCTTTTTTTTCATCAGAAGAACGAGATAAAACGATTGCCGTTAAAAAATTTCATCCAGAGAAAATTGCAAAAAAGTTAGCCAGTCACCATGAAATTTTTTGAAAAAAGTCGATTTTTTCACACTTTGAACGGCTGTAGCGGCCGAACGAAGAATCCAATTTGAACGCGGATTGAAGATCTGTGTTCCTCGTGTGTCAATTAGTCGGATTTAATTAAAATTGGGGATTTTTAATTTTTGACAAAAACCCGAAATTTTATCCAAGGGTCCCCCCTTCTTACTTTTTAACAAAAATTGCACTAAAAATGATTTCCTGAAGAAACCACTGGTTGGATCCGGAGTTTCTTGACGTCACTCGAAAGATCGCTTCAAGACGCTTCAGAAAATGTTTTTTTGCAGGAACAAATGTCAATTTTAAGGCCGTGACGCGTCAGCAAAAAAACTCGAAAATGGAAAAAATCGAAAAAATCAACTTTCTTAATAATCATCGTAGACGCTTGTGTTTTACCTTTTTTTTCATCAGAAGAACGAGATAAAACGATAGCCGTTAAAAAATTTCATCCAAAGAAAATTGCAAAAAAGTTAGCCAGTCACCATGAAATTTTTTGAAAAAAGTCGATTTTTTCACACTTTGAACGGCTGTAGCGGCCGAACGAAGAATCCAATTTGAACGCGGATTGAAGATCTGTGTTCCTCGTGTGTCAGTTAGTCGGATTTAATTAAAATTGGGGATTTTTAATTTTTGACAAAAACCCGAAATTTTATCCAAGGGTCCCCCCTTCTTACTTTTTAACAAAAATTGCACTAAAAATGATTTCCTGAAGAAACCACTGGTTGGATCCGGAGGTTCTTGACGTCACTCGAAAGATCGCTTCAAGACGCTTCAGAAAATGTTTTTTCGCAGGAACAAATGTCAATTTTAAGGCCGTGACGCGTCAGCAAAAAAACTCGAAAATGGAAAAAATCGAAAAAATCAACTTTCTTAATAATCATCGTAGACGCTTGTGTTTTACCTTTTTTTTCATCAGAAGAACGAGATAAAACGATTGCCGTTAAAAAATTTCATCCAAAGAAAATTGCAAAAAAGTTAGCCAGTCACCATGAATTTTTTTGAAAAAAGTCGATTTTTTCACACTTTGAACGGCTGTAGCGGCCGAACGAAGAATCCAATTTGAACGCGGATTGAAGATCTGTGTTCCTCGTGTGTCAGTTAGTCGGATTTAATTAAAATTGGGGATTTTTAATTTTTGACAAAAACCCGAAATTTTATCCAAGGGTCCCCCCTTCTTACTTTTTAACAAAAATTGCACTAAAAATGATTTCCTGAAGAAACCACTGGTTGGATCCGGAGGTTCTTGACGTCACTCGAAAGATCGCTTCAAGACGCTTCAGAAAATGTTTTTTCGCAGGAACAAATGTCAATTTTAAGGCCGTGACGCGTCAGCAAAAAAACTCGAAAATGGAAAAAATCGAAAAAATCAACTTTCTTAATAATCATCGTAGACGCTTGTGTTTTACCTTTTTTTTCATCAGAAGAACGAGATAAAACGATTGCCGTTAAAAAATTTCATCCAGAGAAAATTGCAAAAAAGTTAGCCAGTCACCATGAAATTTTTTGAAAAAAGTCGATTTTTTCACACTTTGAACGGCTGTAGCGGCCGAACGAAGAATCCAATTTGAACGCGGATTGAAGATCTGTGTTCCTCGTGTGTCAGTTAGTCGGATTTAATTAAAATTGGGGATTTTTAATTTTTGACAAAAACCCGAAATTTTATCCAAGGGTCCCCCCTTCTTACTTTTTAACAAAAATTGCACTAAAAATGATTTCCTGAAGAAACCACTGGTTGGATCCGGAGGTTCTTGACGTCACTCGAAAGATCGCTTCAAGACGCTTCAGAAAATGTTTTTTCGCAGGAACAAATGTCAATTTTAAGGCCGTGACGCGTCAGCAAAAAAACTCGAAAATGGAAAAAATCGAAAAAATCAACTTTCTTAATAATCATCGTAGACGCTTGTGTTTTACCTTTTTTTTCATCAGAAGAACGAGATAAAACGATTGCCGTTAAAAAATTTCATCCAAAGAAAATTGCAAAAAAGTTAGCCAGTCACCATGAAATTTTTTGAAAAAAGTCGATTTTTTCACACTTTGAACGGCTGTAGCGGCCGAACGAAGAATCCAATTTGAACGCGGATTGAAGATCTGTGTTCCTCGTGTGTCAGTTAGTCGGATTTAATTAAAATTGGGGATTTTTAATTTTTGACAAAAACCCGAAATTTTATCCAAGGGTCCCCCCTTCTTACTTTTTAACAAAAATTGCACTAAAAATGATTTCCTGAAGAAACCACTGGTTGGATCCGGAGGTTCTTGACGTCACTCGAAAGATCGCTTCAAGACGCTTCAGAAAATGTTTTTTCGCAGGAACAAATGTCAATTTTAAGGCCGTGACGCGTCAGCAAAAAAACTCGAAAATGGAAAAAATCGAAAAAATCAACTTTCTTAATAATCATCGTAGACGCTTGTGTTTTACCTTTTTTTTCATCAGAAGAACGAGATAAAACGATTGCCGTTAAAAAATTTCATCCAGAGAAAATTGCAAAAAAGTTAGCCAGTCACCATGAAATTTTTTGAAAAAAGTCGATTTTTTCACACTTTGAACGGCTGTAGCGGCCGAACGAAGAATCCAATTTGAACGCGGATTGAAGATCTGTGTTCCTCGTGTGTCAATTAGTCGGATTTAATTAAAATTGGGGATTTTTAATTTTTGACAAAAACCCGAAATTTTATCCAAGGGTCCCCCCTTCTTACTTTTTAACAAAAATTGCACTAAAAATGATTTCCTGAAGAAACCACTGGTTGGATCCGGAGGTTCTTGACGTCACTCGAAAGATCGCTTCAAGACGCTTCAGAAAATGTTTTTTCGCAGGAACAAATGTCAATTTTAAGGCCGTGACGCGTCAGCAAAAAAACTCGAAAATGGAAAAAATCGAAAAAATCAACTTTCTTAATAATCATCGTAGACGCTTGTGTTTTACCTTTTTTTTCATCAGAAGAACGAGATAAAACGATTGCCGTTAAAAAATTTCATCCAGAGAAAATTGCAAAAAAGTTTAGCCAGTCACCATGAAATTTTTTGAAAAAAGTCGATTTTTTCACACTTTGAACGGCTGTAGCGGCCGAACGAAGAATCCAATTTGAACGCGGATTGAAGATCTGTGTTCCTCGTGTGTCAATTAGTCGGATTTAATTAAAATTGGGGATTTTTAATTTTTGACAAAAACCCGAAATTTTATCCAAGGGTCCCCCCTTCTTACTTTTTAACAAAAATTGCACTAAAAATGATTTCCTGAAGAAACCACTGGTTGGATCCGGAGTTTCTTGACGTCACTCGAAAGATCGCTTCAAGACGCTTCAGAAAATGTTTTTTCGCAGGAACAAATGTCAATTTTAAGGCCGTGACGCGTCAGCAAAAAAACTCGAAAATGGAAAGAATCGAAAAAATCAACTTTCTTAATAATCATCGTAGACGCTTGTGTTTTACCTTTTTTTTCATCAGAAGAACGAGATAAAACGATTGCCGTTAAAAAATTTCATCCAGAGAAAATTGCAAAAAAGTTAGCCAGTCACCATGAATTTTTTTGAAAAAAGTCGATTTTTTCACACTTTGAACGGCTGTAGCGGCCGAACGAAGAATCCAATTTGAACGCGGATTGAAGATCTGTGTTCCTCGTGTGTCAATTAGTCGGATTTGATTAAAATTGGGGATTTTTAATTTTTGACAAAAACCCGAAATTTTATCCAAGGGTCCCCCCTTCTTACTTTTTAACAAAAATTGCACTTAAAATGATTTCCTGAAGAAACCACTGGTTGGATCCGGAGTTTCTTGACGTCACTCGAAAGATCGCTTCAAGACGCTTCAGAAAATGTTTTTTCGCAGGAACAAATGTCAATTTTAAGGCCGTGACGCGTCAGCAAAAAAACTCGAAAATGGAAAAAATCGAAAAAATCAACTTTCTTAATAATCATCGTAGACGCTTGTGTTTTACCTTTTTTTTCATCAGAAGAACGAGATAAAACGATTGCCGTTAAAAAATTTCATCCAGAGAAAATTGCAAAAAAGTTAGCCAGTCACCATGAATTTTTTTGAAAAAAGTCGATTTTTTCACACTTTGAACGGCTGTAGCGGCCGAACGAAGAATCCAATTTGAACGCGGATTGAAGATCTGTGTTCCTCGTGTGTCAATTAGTCGGATTTGATTAAAATTGGGGATTTTTAATTTTTGACAAAAACCCGAAATTTTATCCAAGGGTCCCCCCTTCTTACTTTTTAACAAAAATTGCACTTAAAATGATTTCCTGAAGAAACCACTGGTTGGATCCGGAGTTTCTTGACGTCACTCGAAAGATCGCTTCAAGACGCTTCAGAAAATGTTTTTTCGCAGGAACAAATGTCAATTTTAAGGCCGTGACGCGTCAGCAAAAAAACTCGAAAATGGAAAGAATCGAAAAAATCAACTTTCTTAATAATCATCGTAGACGCTTGTGTTTTACCTTTTTTTTCATCAGAAGAACGAGATAAAACGATTGCCGTTAAAAAATTTCATCCAGAGAAAATTGCAAAAAAGTTAGCCAGTCACCATGAAATTTTTTGAAAAAAGTCGATTTTTTCACACTTTGAACGGCTGTAGCGGCCGAACGAAGAATCCAATTTGAACGCGGATTGAAGATCTGTGTTCCTCGTGTGTCAGTTAGTCGGATTTAATTAAAATTGGGGATTTTTAATTTTTGACAAAAACCCGAAATTTTATCCAAGGGTCCCCCCTTCTTACTTTTTAACAAAAATTGCACTAAAAATGATTTCCTGAAGAAACCACTGGTTGGATCCGGAGGTTCTTGACGTCACTCGAAAGATCGCTTCAAGACGCTTCAGAAAATGTTTTTTCGCAGGAACAAATGTCAATTTTAAGGCCGTGACGCGTCAGCAAAAAAACTCGAAAATGGAAAAAATCGAAAAAATCAACTTTCTTAATAATCATCGTAGACGCTTGTGTTTTACCTTTTTTTTCATCAGAAGAACGAGATAAAACGATTGCCGTTAAAAAATTTCATCCAGCGAAAATTGCAAAAAAGTTAGCCAGTCACCATGAAATTTTTTGAAAAAAGTCGATTTTTTCACACTTTGAACGGCTGTAGCGGCCGAACGAAGAATCCAATTTGAACGCGGATTGAAGATCTGTGTTCCTCGTGTGTCAATTAGTCGGATTTGATTAAAATTGGGGATTTTTAATTTTTGACAAAAACCCGAAATTTTATCCAAGGGTCCCCCCTTCTTACTTTTTAACAAAAATTGCACTAAAAATGATTTCCTAAAGAAACCACTGGTTGGATCCGGAGTTTCTTGACGTCACTCGAAAGATCGCTTCAAGACGCTTCAGAAAATGTTTTTTCGCAGGAACAAATGTCAATTTTAAGGCCGTGACGCGTCAGCAAAAAAACTCGAAAATGGAAAAAATCGAAAAAATCAACTTTCTTAATAATCATCGTAGACGCTTGTGTTTTACCTTTTTTTTCATCAGAAGAACGAGATAAAACGATTGCCGTTAAAAAATTTCATCCAGAGAAAATTGCAAAAAAGTTAGCCAGTCACCATGAATTTTTTTGAAAAAAGTCGATTTTTTCACACTTTGAACGGCTGTAGCGGCCGAACGAAGAATCCAATTTGAACGCGAATTGAAGATCCGTGTTCCTCGTGTGTCAATTAGTCGGATTTGATTAAAATTGGGGATTTTTAATTTTTGACAAAAACCCGAAATTTTATCCAAGGGTCCCCCCTTCTTACTTTTTAACAAAAATTACACTAAAAATGATTTCCTGAAGAAACCACTGGTTGGATCCGGAGTTTCTTGACGTCACTCGAAAGATCGCTTCAAGACGCTTCAGAAAATGTTTTTTCGCAGGAACAAATGTCAATTTTAAGGCCGTGACGCGTCAGCAAAAAAACTCGAAAATGGAAAAAATCGAAAAAATCAACTTTCTTAATAATCATCGTAGACGCTTGTGTTTTACCTTTTTTTTCATCAGAAGAACGAGATAAAACGATTGCCGTTAAAAAATTTCATCCAGAGAAAATTGCAAAAAAGTTAGCCAGTCACCATGAAATTTTTTGAAAAAAGTCGATTTTTTCACACTTTGAACGGCTGTAGCGGCCGAACGAAGAATCCAATTTGAACGCGGATTGAAGATCTGTGTTCCTCGTGTGTCAATTAGTCGGATTTGATTAAAATTGGGGATTTTTAATTTTTGACAAAAACCCGAAATTTTATCCAAGGGTCCCCCCTTCTTACTTTTTAACAAAAATTGCACTAAAAATGATTTCCTAAAGAAACCACTGGTTGGATCCGGAGTTTCTTGACGTCACTCGAAAGATCGCTTCAAGACGCTTCAGAAAATGTTTTTTCGCAGGAACAAATGTCAATTTTAAGGCCGTGACGCGTCAGCAAAAAAACTCGAAAATGGAAAAAATTGAAAAAATCAACTTTTTTATGATGATGATTTGTAACTATTTTTTTTAATTTCGATTGTTTATCAAAAACCTAAATCTCGTCTGGCCGGTATATTTCAAGAAACGACCATTGACAAACCTCGTGCTCCTTTTTGTATCAAAAAATGTATTATTATGAAACACTATGTGGATACGCTTTTTTGTTCCATTGTGAAAAATGCACACAATGCAGGCAAAACTGTTTACGTTTCTAATAGATACGTATACTGGATGATGATTGATGCGATATTACAAAAATCCAGCTCAGTCATTCCCCCATGTGTGACCTGTATACCGTTTTTTCAACAATTGTAATCCAACGATAAAAAAGTAGCACCCCGTGGTGCATTCAGCTACGTCCAAGTCAATAATGGATTGTTATTCTTTATTACCATTATACGTGTCATTCCCGGTACGTCTTTTTTCAAACGGGATGAATTCATTTAATTGCAAACCGTAATACACATTTTATTCCGCAGTAGGCTTTTTTGGGATGACAGTAAAAAAAGTTACTAACAATTTGGTTACGTCATTACATTTTTTTGGTTATGTGTAGTGAATCTCTCATTCACATGTAAAAATAGTTTGAATGATTATGGGGATTTTCAGAAAATGTGCTGCCAACTATTATCAACTTTCTGATCTCACTGTATACTTTTGTATTCAGAAATAAAGTCAAAACTAGATTCGATCTGCCATACTATTAATGAATTTGGTTAAATGCTGTATAAAGTACAATTGAAATAAATTTGTGTGGCTGAAATTTTCCAAACCTATTGAAGATCAGTTTTTTTCCTTCTTTCGCATCAATTATACCTTCAATACGATCGTTATATCAATTATGCGATCTTTCACCGCGATCCGTATGTACGTATCGTGAGATGCAGATATTCTAATTAGCCGATTCCAGAGTGTAACAAAACATCTAGCTACTGACGTTACACACTAACAACAACAACGAGAGGAAGAAGCAAATAGTGCATTGTAAGGAATTACACCTTTTTTTTTCTTCGTGCTGCATTTGAATATTCACACCGTCATTAATTTGTTATATTAATACACTCCGGGTGGGTTTATTCTATGGGAAAAAATAACAGCGGCGTTCGTGTCTCGCTGTCGTTACCCCGACGTGCACTACCAATGTTAAACAATAAAAAAACACGTCATTACGGGTCATAATCCGCGCACGGATTTGAATTAATAAGTGCTAGAGTAGATAATGTGATTTATTGCCTATTATCAGAAAGTATAAACTGGTATTTGGAACGGGTACTATTCGGTTCCGGTATTTGGACAGCAGGTTAACGAAGAAATTATTGACAATGTAGAGGTAGAGTAAGCGGGTGATAAATGAAACTATACCAGTTCTATTTATGTATACAATGTATACATAATGTATACTGTGCGCGCCTAAAGTATGGAATAAATTCAGTTCAATAAAATCGATTTTCTTTAATGAAAATACACATTTTTGCATAAAAGTCGATTTTCAACCATCATTTGTTTTTGAGTAATCAAGTCATCCATCCCTCTATTTTTGTTCTTGATTTTGAAACATCTTTTCATTATCAAACTGATTGAATAAAAATGTTACCATCTTACATAAGACATTTTTCGATTTACAGTTACATCGATTACCAGTTGCAGTTGCAGTTGCAGCAAAGTATACGACGAGTATGTAAATAAGACATCGATACATTTCATCACAAACGTTTATAAGTAATGGTATCGTGGACGTCCAACAATGAAAAATCACGTGATCTCGATGGTAAATATTTTGACTGCGGCCGGGGCGCGCACAAGGCGGTTTCCCGTTGTGCAGAAAACGAGCATCCATCCTAATTAAATGCCACCTCACACGAGACCGGCGCCCATTACTTATTACCCATCCGACAAATTTATGGTCTACTGTGGTATCATTGCATGTCTTGATATCTTATTTCAAACCGCCATTAGCGACTCACTCGCTCGCGATCCGACGGAGAGGAGATGAAATATTAGTTACGTTTCCACTAATGAACCAACTTTTGATCCAACAACGGAATTACTACGCTGCTCGCGAATATTATTATTATCAGTAGATACACAACAGAAACGGATGTAATGAATGCGACTTATTGTATTAATTGTTATAATGCCTGCGAGCAATCAGTTCGATACGTATTTTTTGGAGTATTGTATTACGCGTTCACTGACTTGAGCAAATTTCAAATGAAAAATGGTGTGTTACTTGATATCATCATTTATATTTACACTTTCATGGTTTATTTTCAATTGAAATCATATTTTAAATGTACATCGAGCGTTGCGTAGACTCGCGTGAAACTGACGTTTAAAACGTCAAAATTATGAAAGATTATACTTCAAATTCAAAAACTCGGTTTACTCAAAAACTAACGAGATTTCGAAAAAAACTTATTCCTTAGAAGTTGTTCATTTTGGTATTCTCTTTCCAATGAATACAAAAAAAGTGTATAAATTATCAATTAAAACTTTGTCAACTTCACCGAAAGAAAAATGTCGCAACGACAGAAACACGCAAGCATCCGAGTAATTATGTTAGATCAGGCTCGGATCAATAATTTTTTTACAAATAATATGAAAACTAAATTCAATCGATTTAATTGACACCTATTTTTAAATTAAATTAGCGAATAATCACAACAGTATGAAACACAATTTAATTTGAGAAAAAAAATAAAATTTTGTATCATCCATCTTGCGATTGGCTAGGAAAATTGCAGGTGCTTACTTTAATCGTGCAATTAGTAAAATCCGAATAAAAACAACGGCACGTAAGCGATAAAAACACTAACGAGAATCGATTATTCAAAACAATAACGCGACAAATGAAATTGTAACCATAAACTTGCAGTTAAATACTGCAAGGCAGTAAAAAACAAAGAGATTTAACACGACTGCAGAAGCACGTCATCGAAGCGCAAACCGAGAATAAAAACGGTGTGAAACGTTTCGATGGAAATCAAAAACATTAGGGAATTAAGTAATGTTATGCTAATGCAGAAATAAATTAACGGTATTGACCAACATTTTATTGTTGCCTACGAATATCGAGTTAAAATTAAATGATCGATAAGAGTAATAACAATCCTACATTCATAATTATTGTACATGTTTAATAAAGGGGTATATTATGATATGAGTGTGATTGGAGTGCTCCATAATACCTCTTATTAAATAAATATAATATGCTATTTTTTCTTGTTTGAAAATGGTAATTGTATTATCGAAACTTAAGTCACAAAAATAAATATATAAGTTATACAAAACAAAGTTAAAAGTGTTTTATTATACTATTTTTTCTACTTTGGTTTTGGTTAGGGATTTATTTCTAAAATAAAATATATACTTAAAAGTAGTGAATTTTATCTGCAACATGTGGCAGCTCTGAAAAACAATGCTTAGTTTCGAAAGAATTTAATATTTGACGTAAGTATTTCTACGGCGATTTCAACAGTATATTTTAAAACATTAGCCCCTTCAAATTAGACATTTTTTAGGAAAATTTTACCCTCAGCTTAGCGACCTGTATACTTAGGTATATTTGGACTGTCTGAAGAGTTTTTTTCACCTGGCACACGCATGAGAAAAGGTGGATTGGAATAATCACCCAGTATATATTAGTTTTCGCGTTTTTTTTAATGGCTTTTTTGCATTTTTAGCGAAAACTATGCATTTTGGGCAAAAATTACTTGTATTAAAAGTTGTAGAGCGGGAAATTTCCAATCGATATACGTCATTTGAATTTTCCTATAATTTCCCGTCTTTCCGCTAGAGGGCGCGGAAAATAAATTATATATATATGGGGCAGTCCATACCAACCTGGTGCACTAAAAAAAATTTTTGGCGAGAAAACACATGAAATATGTTCTATCAAGACTCCTGAGTATTTCAGATTTTTTGGAGCCATATTGACGGAGCTGTAGACACGTAAAAATCAAAATTTTGCAAAAATTGCATTTTTTGCACTCGTGATTCTGTTAAAACGATACACAGAATCAAAAAACTGAAAGAGACATTTTTTTAATGAAATTTTACGAACTTTCAGTTGATGTAGTGCATTTTTCCTTATTCGGCCTTTTCAGCCCTTATTTTGCCCTTTAAAGGGCAAAAATAGCCCTCTTAAGGCGGGGACACTTTTTATCGTTCTGAAAGTGTGATTAGTCGATTCCTCGTCAAAAATTACATAAAATACCCAAATTTCAGAATGGGCCCATCATTTTAAGGGACGTTACAGAGATATTCCTAAAAAATTATTTTATGAATTATTTTGTGAATACATTAATTGATGTAGCGTTCGTGGCTTTTGCTTTTAAAAGATCCAAATTGTTGGGTTAAAGGATTTCAATGCCTTAATCAATTTATTTTTGCTTTTAAGAGAACTAATTTGTCCGATATTAGAATTCCAATGCCTCAATCAACTTAATACATTAACTGAATTTGAGGCAACCTCAATTTATTTAACTGAAATGTGTTGAGCAACCAACAACCGTTAACAATTGACATCTTTGGTAATCATCCAAAATCAACGCGGTAATTAACACCAACGTACATGAAACATTGTTGCAATTAAGTAATTCCGAGCACACGATTACCAAAAAAAAATGTGTTTATTTTGTACGTTGTAATTAAGACCGAGTGAGCGTCGGAAAAGAAACCGCGCGCCGCGCGTTTGTGGTCGTGATTATTTGGAAAAAGCAATAATTAAATGCAAATTAAAAGTAAAAGTCAGACCGAAGAATGCTGGTCGAAATTTGCACGCAGAAAGTTCGCAATTGAAGCGGAACATAAAAAAAAACAGATCGCCGATATTGTTTCTATCAGGTCAGAAGAGGTCGGATATTTTCGGCTTTAGTTTTTGAGTAAATTAACTATTAAAATTAAAAATATAATTTTTCATTTTCATCATTCATAATTTTGACGTTTTAAACGTCAGTTTCATCCGATCCTACAAACTTTTAAAATACTATTTACATTGATAATAAACCATGAAAATGTAAATATAAATAACTACTATACCATCCAAATCGGAGAAAGTAACATGATGGCTACATCAATAATGCTTTCTCGATTCTCCCATATGAAATTTTATTTTATTCCTATCCAATGATAATACTTTCCACACACCAACCGCACAAATCCCTTCTAAAAATCAAGCAACCCGAAAAAGGGATTTTCGGCATTACTCGGCATTACTCGAAAATCCAAAGAAACCCATCCATCGAGAAAATCCGATCCCTCGAGGCAAGAATTATTATTATTGTTATTATTAAAAAAATCTCAACTGGAAATCGTTGCGTTATTATTTCTTCTTTCTCTTTTTCGAGCACATGCACCCGATGCAACGAGAGGGGTGGTTTTTATTTATATTATAGACACACAGTAACATCTCTTTTGTTTGGCGCGATCGGATTATAACAAGAGAGAGAGAGGGAAAGAGCCCTTCTTTTCAAGGGGCCCAACAATGCACCCTCGGTCTGCACGCGTTTTGCCTCATTGCACCGAAAAAATGTGATAATTTTTAAATAATATGGGCTTTTCTATTAATACATACTTTCGTAACAAAAAGGTAGATACAGTGTGCATCATGCGCCTCGTGAGGTTCGCCGAAACGAGGTTATCGGTTGCGGTCGGTTTGCGTAACAGCTGCAATTTCATATACGTGTGGCATTAATATGCACGGGGTAGGTTATTTATGCCCGTTTTGGAACCACCCCAAAAAATATCATGATGTGTGCAATTATTAAAAATAGAATTTTTATCGAGGGAACAAGTTTTCCAGCACATAAGAAACACAGTTGTGTCATAAACACATGTAATTCTATTTATATTTTGCGATTTTGATGCCGATTTTGAATGATTTTTCCTATAATTTCCTGCTGGAGGGCGCGGAAAATAAAAAATATATATGATGTCATTTTTTTGCAACTATGCATTTTGGTGAAAAATTATCAGAGATCAAAGTTGTAGAGCAAACAATTTCCGATTGATATTGGCCATTTGGCGGGAAACCATGCATGATATCGAAAATTCAAAAGATCCATGTTGTTACAGAATTTGTTACTTTATAACTTTGATTTAAAATTAATATCTCAGCTAAACTTATAATTTTTGGTAAAACATTTGAAAACCGTCATGTTACTTTCTCCGACCTGATGGTATCATTTATATTTACGTTTTCATGGTTTATTTTCAATTGAAATCATATTTTAAATGTACATCGAGCGGATGAAACTGACGTTTAAAACGTCAAAATTATGAAAGATGGAAAAATTATACTTCAAATTCAAACACTCCGTTTACTCAAAAACTAAAGGGATCTCGAAAAAAACTTATTCTTCATAAATTGTTCATTTTGGCATTCTCTACAATTATTATTAACATAAATTTGCTGTAACTATTAGCGTTTCATAATTGTATACCAAAAATGAAAAAAAAAATTATAATTTTTTTTCTCGAATAACAATGATTTTATGATAAATGTTTTCAAATAAAATAATTAAATTTCTTTATCGTCTTCAATATTTGTTAAAATGTTTTTGTGATATTTTTCATATTTAAGAAAATATTGTCAAAAAACAAAAAACAGTTAAGGTAAACACCCACTTCCGGTGTACGAAATTTTACCAAAAACTTTTCATTTCTTCGGATTATCAAATAAAACTTATGTTCAAAGTTTCATTTCAATTGGTCTATTAGTTTTTGAGATACAGCGCGCACAGACAGACACACACACACACAGACACTTTTTTTTCCAAAAATTGTTGAAATGGCATCTAGGGACCCCAAAACGGATATTTCCGTAAAAAAAAAATTTTGAAAAAAAAATCACGATCACAATACTTTCTCGTACTTCGTAACGGAGAAAGTAAAAAATGGTGATATGGTCATCATGTTACTTTCTCCGATTTGATAGTATCATAGTTATTTATATTATATACTTTAATGGTTTATTTTGATACTGACGTTTGAAACGTCAAAATTATGTAACAAATTATACTTCAAATTCTAATAGTCCGTTTACTCAAAAACCATAGAGATATAAAAAAAAAAACTTATTCTATATAAGTTGTTCATTTTGGGTATTCTCTACAATTATTATCAGGGATCATTTTGACAATTCATAACTTTCTGAGCATTTCCAAAACAATTGCTTAACGATTTATTTTTTTTACAGTTTTTTAAGTTTCGGCAAAAATTTTATGATTACAGTAGAGAACGTTTAGAAAAAAAAACTTTTGGCCGAGTTGTAATTATCGAAAATGTCAACTTTTTTGGTTAGTAAATCGATGCCAAAGTTTTTCTGAGCATTTTCAAAACAATTTAGCAACGATTGATTTTTTTTTTTTAATTTCTTTAGTTTCGACTAAAATTTTTACCTTACTATTTTGAAAATTCATAATTTTTGTCTGAGTTAACATTTTTCAAAAATCTCAACTGTATTAGTTAGTAAATCAATGCCGAAGTCTTTCTGAGTATTTCCAAAACAATTGCTTAACGATTTAGTTCTTTACAATTTTTTTAGTTTCGGCAAAAAATTTAACAGACACCCTTTCGAAGTTTAAGTTTTGTTTGAGTTAACATTTTTTAAAAATGTCAACCAATTTAGTTAGTAAATTGATGCCAAAGAATTTTTGAGCATTTTCGAAATAATTTCACGATGATTTATTTTCTTACATTTTTTTTTTAATTTGCAAAAATTTAAAATTTTAACTTTTTTAATTTTAAAATTTTAAAGTTAATATTTTTCAAAAATGTCAACTGCGTTACTTAGTAGATCGATGCCAAAGTCTTTCTCAGTACATTCAAAACAATGATTTTTTTCACAATTTACAACACCTTACAGCAGGAACTGTTTTGAAAATTCATAACTTTTGTCCGGGAAGGAATTTTTCAAAATTTTTAACTGTTTTAGTTAATAAAACGATGCATAAATGTCTCTGAACATTTCCAAAACAATTTCGCAACGATTTATTTTTTTGCAATTTTTTTAGTTTCGGCAAAAATGTTTGAGTGAAAGAGTTAACATTTTTCATAAATGTCAAAGGCTTTAGTCATTAAATCGATGCTAAAGTATCTGTAAGGATTTTCATAACAATTGCGAAACGATTTAATTTCTTAGATTTTTTTATAGTTTTGCCTAAAATTTTAACCTTTTGTTTCGGTCGGAATTTTTCAAAGAAGTAAATTGTTTTAATTAGTTAATTAATGAGAAATAGTCCCGTAAGTATTTGCAAAACAATTTTTCAATCGTTTATATTTTTTATCATTTTTCTAATTCCTGCCAAAATTTTATGATTATTGCAAGGATGATTTTAAAAATTCATAACTTTCGTTTCAGACGGAATTTTAAAATAATGTAAACCTGTCTCTAAGGATTTTGAAAAAAAAAATCGTAACCGTTTCTATTTTTCATCATTTTTCCAATTCCGACTAATATTTTAGGATTATTGCAAGGATGACTTTAAAAATTAATAATTTTCGTTTCAGGATTTATGTTTTCATTTGCAAATGAATACAAAATGAACTCCAGGCATTTGCAAAACAATGTCTCCACTATTTATATTTTTTATCATTTTTCAAATTGCGACCAATATTTTATGATTATTGCAAGGTTGATTTTAACAATTCATAACTTTCGATTCAGTCGTTCCAGTTTTTGAAAAATTGTCATAATTTTGGCGATTCGAAAAAAAAATGGTGATGTGGCCGCCATGTTACTTTCTCCGACTTAATGGTATCATAGCCATTTATATTTACGCTTACATGGTTTATTTTCTATTTAAACCATATTTTAAATGTACATCGAGCGTTTTGCAGACTTGGATGAAACTGACGTTTAAAACGTCAAAATTATTAAAGATGGAAAAATTATACTTCAAATTCAAAAACTCAGTTTTCTCAAAAAACTAAAGGGATATCGAAAAAAACTTATTCTTTATAAGTTGTTCATTTTAGCATTCTCTACAATTATTATTAACATAAATTTGCTGTAACTAGTATCGTTTTATAATTATAAACCAAAAATTAAAAAAAAAAATTCTTTTCTCGAATAAAAATGATTTTATAAAAAAATGTTTTCAAGCAAAAGATGTTCATTTCTTTGTTGTCTTCTTTGTTTAAATGTTTTTGTGATATTTTTCATATTTAAGAAAATATTGGCAAAAAACAAAAAATAGTTAAGGTAACCACCCACTTCCGGTGTACGAAATTTTACCAAAAGCCTTTCAGTACTTCGGATTATTAAATAAGACATATGTTCAAAGTTTCATATCAATTGCTCTATTAGTTTTTGAGATACAGCGCACAGACTGACACACACACACACAGACACAAAAAAATCTTTTCCAGAAATTGTTGAAATGGCATCTAGGGACCCCAAAAAGGAAATTTCCGTAAAAAAAAATTTTGAAAAAAAAATCACGATCACAATACTTTCTCGTACTTCGTAATGGAGAAAGTAAAAAGTAAATAATACAGTAATTAAAAAAAAAGCCGCCTACAAAAACGCCTGATAATTATGCACCAACCTAATAGTAATAACCGTTCATGCTGGTCCTCAATAGAGGAAACAAATATTGAAACATTATTTTTGACAATTTCTTGATAATATTACAACCAAATTTCCATGAAAATTCATAGTATTTGCTGTAGACTCGATGAGAATTTTGTTTACATTTTTGTTTGAATTGTTAATTTGTATATATCAAAATTACGAAGAGGCGCTAGTTGGTGCACGGTCGGCCCTGAAGAAATTTATGGTTGTAATATTTCAAGTGAAACTTAAACACCGTCTCGGGTCCGGTTATTTTGCATTTGAATGGTGAAGAGACAAGAGTATGTGCGTACATATGTAAATTGCTTCATTGTTGCAACCTCGCCAAATCATTACTTTCCTCGTTTGCGGCCGTGTTAATAAATCTTGTCGGTTAATTGCTAAACAGAGTGAAGACACACAAAGATATTTTGATAATATATATATACAGGGTGAGGTTTAGCATGAGTTTCTCGAAAAGTAGCGGAAATAGAGAGATGATTAAATAGGGAAAGAATTGCAGTTTTAAGAGTCGAATAAAATGACATGAAGATTTATAAAAATTCAGTGGTAAAAAATGCTGTTTTTTTTTTTAATCGATTGTAATAAGAGATGGAAAAAAAACTGTAAAGGGTAAAGTTTTAGATAATTTTAGACTAAATAATAAAATTTTATTAGAATACAACACGAGTTTTTCTTATCCGTCAAATTTTGCCACAAATATTGACTATACCTCATTTAATAACCAGGCGGACTAAATGCGAAAGTCACGTTTACACTATAAAAAGTAACCAGAAAAGTAACCAGACATGTTTTGGCGGTAAAAATAAAATGATTTCAATTTCTTTTATCGATAACATTCATTCAACATTTATACTAACATATAAATTAATTCTAGGCATACTTTCTTGATCATATACTCAATGATGTAGTATATAATATTAAAATAATAATTAAAGTAAGTATGAGACCCTCTTAAGAATTTAGGGGCATACTGAACAACTCAAGTTGTACATATATTTATTTACATATTGATTGGATTGAAGTAGTAGGTGTATTTTAAAAATACATATAATTCCGTAAAAGGTTTGAAATATAAATACTAGATTGTCGTGAAATCAAATTTTATTAAATTAAATAAATTTGCTATTTAAAAACGTATAATAACTTACTTAAAATCAATCTCATTCATTAATTTATATAATGTTTAACGGGACGTCAATGGCGGTCATCTCTATCCTTTAATTCAATCAAAATTTAATCCAATGCATCGATTTCATTTTTAAAGAAAAATCTATGTACAATTTTCCACACGCAAAATTTGTAGATATCTTCGGTCGCTGGACGTCCTTCAAGACCTTTAGGACTTGTTACTGCCCCAATCTCCTTTCACCCCCTAATTTTGTGAAACTCCACAATCCTAAATATAATGTATGTTTATGATTCCATATTGCAATAACTTGCGCCACACTTACCTAATGAATCACAATTTTGTATACGATGGCAGTAGGTTTTAAAGCCTCTTGTATTTAAGATTTATATAAGATAATTTTGGATTGTTGAAGCGTTAATGCTCTAAAATCCAACCATTTCCGTTTCTTGGGGGCCGAAAATGACACCAAACTTGTGCTGGGTATTCATCCGTAGTTAAAAATAAAATAACTATTTCCAAGAAAATCGCGGGATGAGAGGAATCGATTCTAACACTATCAACAGTAGAAATAACTGGCTAAAAACACAAAAACTGAGCCGAAACGTGTGGAAACGGTGGGACACAAGGATCGGTTAGAGATCAGCTGATCATAAGAACGGCCATTACTATTTTAAACAATTTGGGCCTATAAAAACGGCGCTCGTTTGGCCAATCACAACAACGTATTTTGGCGGCAATAATTTGATTTAGTCCGCCTGGTTATTAAATGAGGTATAGAAACGATTTTTCACTATTGGCATCGGCCACCGAAATATCTTTATCAGTCGAAAATGCATATCGGCCAATCTCTAGTTTAGTCCTTTTTTCAATAATCAAGTAATCGGGTGTCAAAATATTGTTCTATCGAAGCTTAAAGAATCCTCTGCAAAGTAATTTCGAAGATATAAATGATTTCCCGTGAACACATTCCGAAACCGAAAGAGTCGTGTTTGGAAGCGAGTGCCGAATGCAAGACCATCGACATTCCTCCTCCGAGTTCGTCGCTCGAATGAATGGGACAAATACGCAGTAGGCACACACAGTCGGAACATTCGAATTCAGGAAGCGCATGACGACGACTGCAAGCGAGACGGACCATTCAACAGACGGAGAAACCAACTGGGAATTCCCCCGGGATAAACCAGACGGTTTACAACTGTCGGGCAACCTGTGGATTCCAAATAAATCTCGTCGTCGGCGGTGACTCTCTCTCCTCTCTCGCCGCAACAGTTTCCGCATTTGAATTGCACCTTTTCCGGTTTCCAGACAGACGCGAAAGTGGGGCGGGCGGCCCGCATAGAGAGAGAGAGAGAGTTAAAAAGGGCGCCAAAGATTTATACGCTTTGACCCTTACAACCGCAGCGTATAAATAACGATGGTCGAGTGACCATTTTAATGACGAGGCGTAACTGTCAACGATATTTATTTAAAGATGATTTAAGTTATAGACACACACACCGTGGATTGTAAAAACATTGTTGCTTCGGACCGTAAAAAAGGGTCGTAAAATTCGTGCGAATTAATTGTTTCGATCTTAACGAGCTCCCAGCTACGAATGCCGTCCGCGGATTAATTTGTCTGCGGCACTCGGGTTTATAAATAGTGCATTATATCGAGAGATGTTTAATAAGTCGGACAGGTATGCATTACAAGAAGAGTAATCTCGTGGCGGACAATGCGAACGGGCGCGCGCACAAAAAGCCATTTAACCGCCCCGACAAAAATCCGCCAAGTTTGCGTACATACTCTGATTGCTTTTGAGAAAATAAATGAAATATTAAAAATACTCTTCTTGATGAATACAACTACTCCTCTGCTGCGGTTAGAGTCGTCCAGGTAAACATTCCGGACGAGTGCGCGATTACTTCGGACGCGGATTAATTGGAACGCCGCAGCCACCACGCATGCATTCGAACACACACACACACACACAAGAGACTGAGAAAAGCTGTTGTTGGCGCCTCTTTTTTTTTAATTACTGCCGCCGTTACCGAAGAACAGTTCCCCAGATGCGCGTTTTTATTTTTTTCCGGTGTGTGTGTGCGCGGGGCCAAAAACTCATTTCGGATAAGAATTAGCGGACGAAACCGCTGAATTCTTCATGAAGGTGCAAGTTTAAACTGTTATTGTTATGCCCCGGCGACGACCGCGAGATTAATCCCGCGTAAAGCATAAAACCCGTTTTAAATATTCACGTCCCTTTTATGTGTATATCATTCCGTAAACGGAATAATCTATATGAATGGTGTTGCAAGTTTCACCGCCAAGTATTCATGTTGATACTGTTAAAAAATCTTCAGATTATATCCACTGTTATTTTTTAAATGATAAACAACTTTTGTTTTGTAACCATGGTAGAAATCCCAACAGAAATATATCCTTAAAAACGAGACACGATCGATGTCAAATTTTTTTAAGTTAACTATGGTTATAAATCTAAACTCACCCTGAGAACAAGATTGTGGTTAATACCAGAAATATTTGACGCTCGATGTCAAATTTTTTAAAAATACAGTGATTATGATGAGGTAGCATGGTCGTGTTTCCTTAAAGTGAACAACATATTAACGGTTTTATTTTGATTTAAAAGCAACTTGTTGCTGGTAAACCAATCGTTACATCTATTATTTGCCCTCTCACTCTTAGCAATTGCCTCGTCGAAAGTTATATCTCTATTAACTAGGGTGGTCGTCAGCATAAATGACATTAAAACTATCATTAACGTGGGATGGGATTAGTTATGCGACCAAGAAATTTTGACAAAATCACACACAAACGTCTACAATTTCTGTTCAAGCCCAAGGAGAACACGACCAAGCATATTTACGGATGCATTTAATCATGGGCGGCTCGTTATGTAGAGCCGAGGAGCCATGGCACTACCACTAATTTCAAGCTCAGCAAGGATTTTTAAATTATTCTAAATCCGAAGATTTTCCTTCGCTAAATTTCAAAATAAATGTACAAGAACACAAATTGTTCGCATTATGAAGTTGTTCAACTGCCTAGAGCTTAAAAAATTATAATAACATTTGCAACAAACGTTTTTACATTTTCCAGATTTACTCAAATTTAATTCTACTGTAAGATTCCTCAAAAATCCGAAGACTTCCCTTCACGAGATTTCGATTTATTTCCGCGAGAACACAACTGACTGAAATGCTGAAGTTTTGCATTTTATCAGGGTTTAAAATATATATAAAAAAATTGCAACAAACTTGAAATTTTCTGGATTTGCTTAAAATCAATTCTACTTCAAGATTCCATAAAAATCAAAAGACTGTTGTTTGCGAGATTTCGAAATATTGCTTGCGAAAACAAATTGTTAAAATTCTGAAATTGTTCAATTGCTTGGAACAAAAAATATAAAAACAATTTATTTACTTATTTATATACGGGAATCCCCATTTTACAAAAGAATTAATACATTACAACATATAAAAGTAACCTAAATTTAAACTTAAAACTGAAAACTAAAATAAAATAACTCAATCATACATATGAATTCTAAATGATAATAATAACACAAATCCCAATTTATCTGAAAACTAAGAAATAACAAAATTAAGTCCGAAGCATATTCGTGGAAAGTGATTTCTTAAATGCTTGTTTACTCGAATCAAACAAATGAAACCACTCATATTTGTTCAAATCATTAGCCAACCTCAACATACGACTTAATAAAGCCCATTATCATTATTATTATTATTATTATTATTATTATTATTATTATTCTCGAATTATAATGAGAGTAGTTGGTTGCGTATCTGTCAATACAAAATAAATGTTTATTTCTTAACACCAGTAAGAAACTGCTACAAACGTGAAAATTTCCAAATTTACTCAAAATTAATTCTACTACAATATTCCTCAAAATTCTTTGGCTGAATTTCAAAATATTTGCACTAGAACATAAATAGTTTAAATTTTGAAATATGTAGTTCAATTGCCTAGAGCCCAAAAACTATAAAAACAATTGCCACAAACTTGAAACTTTCCAGATTTGTCTAAGATCAATTCTGCTTCAAGATCCCATCAAAATCCAAACACTTTCCTTCACGAGATTTCGATTTATTTTCACGAAAACACCAACTCCCTGAAATTCTGAAGTTGTGCGCTTTATCAAAGCTCAAAATAATATTTAAAAAAAATGCAACAAAGTTGAAATTTTCTGTATTTGCCTAAGATAAATTCTACTACAACATTCCTCAAAAATAAGACTTTCCTTTACAGGATTTTAAAGTAATTTCACTAGAACACAAATTGTTTAAATTTTGAAATAGTTCAATTGTCTAGAGCTCAAAAAAAAATAAAAACTATTGCCACAAACATAAAACTTTCCAGATTTGCTTAAGATTATGCTTCAAGATTCCATAAAAATCCAAAGATTTTCCTTCACGAGATTTCGATTTATTTCCGTGAGAACACAACTGGCTGAAATTCTAAAGTTGTGCCTATTATCAGAACTCAAAAATATATTTAAAAATTGCAACAAACTTGATTTGCTTAAGATCAATTCTACTTCAAGATTCTATGAAAATCAAAACTATCCTTCGTGAGATTTTAAAATATTCAAACATTTTAAAAGTGTTTAATTGTCTAGAGCTCAAAAACTATAAAAACAATTGCCACAAACGTGAAACTTTCCAGATTCGCTTAAGATCAATCCTGCTTTAAGAATCCATAAAAAACCAAAGACTTTCTTTCACGAACTTTCGATTTATTTCCGTAAGAAAACAAGCGGCTTGTTGTGCCCAAAAAAATATTTAAAAAAATTACAACAAACTTGAAATTTTCTGGATTTGCTTAAGAGCAATTCTACTTTAAAATTCCATAAAAATAAAAAGACTATCCTTCACGAGATTTTAAAATATTTGCGCGAGAACACAAATTGTTGAAATTTTGAAGTTGTTTAATTGTCTAGAGCATAAAAAGGTATAAAAACAATTGCCACAAACGTAAAGTTTTCCAGATTTACTCGAAAACAATTCTACTATAAGATTCCTCAAAAATCCCAATACTTTCCTTCATAGGATTTGAAAATAATTGCAGCAGAACACAAATTGTTAAAATTCTGTCTAGTGCTAAAAAAAATATAAGAACGATTGCCACAAACGTGAAAATTTCCAAATTTACTCAAAATCAATTCTACTACAAGATTCCTTAAAAATCTGGAAACTTTCCTGAACAGAATGTTGGCATAATTGCACTAGAACACAAATTGTTGGCATTCTGAAGTCGTTTAATAGCCCAGAGCTCAAAAAAATTTAAAAACAATTGCCACAAACGTGAAAATTTCCAGAATTATTGAAAATCAATTCTTCTATAAGATTACTCAAAAATCCGAAGACTTGCCTGCACTGGAGAACACAAATTGTTGAAATTCTGAAGTTGTTCATTTGCCCAGAGCTCAAAAAAATATAAAAACAATTGCCAGAAACCTGAAACTTTCCAGATTTGCTTAAGATCAAGATTCCGTTAAGATCCAAAAGACCTTCCTTCACGAGATTTCGATTTATTTTCGTGAAAACACAACCGGCTAAAATTCTGAATTTGTGGGTTTTACCAAAGCTCAAAAAAATATTTACAAAATTGAAACAAACTTGAAATTTTCTGGATTTGCTTAAGATCAATTCTACATCAAGATTCCATGAGAAACAAAAGACTGTCATTCGCGAGATTTCGAAATATTTGCGTAAGAACACAAATTCTTGAAATTCTGAAGTTGATAACTTGTCCAGAGCTCAAAAAATATAAACACAATTGCCACAAACGTAAACATTTCCAGATTTACTCAAAATGTATTCTACTACAATCTACTACAATATCCCTTAAAATCCAAACACTTTCTTTAGCTAAATTTCAAAATAATTGCACGAGTACATAAACTGGTGAAATTCTGAAGTTGCTCTAGGCAAGCTCAAAAAAATATAAAAACAATTGCCACAAACGAAAAACTTTTCCGGATTTGCTTAAGATCAGTTCTGCTTCAAGATTCCATAAAAATCGAAAGACTTTCCTTCACGAGATTTCGATTTATTTCCGCGAGAACACAACTGGACTGAAATTCTGAAGTTTTGCATTTTATCAGAGTTTAAAATATGTATAAAAAAATTGCAACAAACTTGAAATTTTCTGGATTTGCTTAAAATCAATTCTACTTCAAGATTCCATAAAAATCAAAAGAATGTTGTTTGCGAGATTTCGAAATATTTGCGCGAGAACACCAACTGTTGATATTCTGCAATTGCCTAGAGCCCAGAGAACATAAGAAAAACAATTGCCGCAAGCGGGAAAATTTCTAGATTTACTCAAAAATAATTCCTCAAAAATCTGAAAACTTTCCTTGGCTGAATTTATTTATTTATTTATTTAACGAAATCTCTATATAAAAATAATAATACAAAGAAAAATGCATAAATTACATGAAATGAAAAAAAATTAAATTTAGCGTACATACATACATAATAAATGAACAAAATGAATTTCAAAATAATTGCACGAGAAAACAAATTGTTGAAATTCTGAAGTTGTTCAAATTGCCTAGAGCTTTTCGTTTTATTTGATTTATTTAATGCTTCTGTAAAGGTTTTCAATTTCAATTATCCTTAGTTTTTTTCCGTAAAGAGAAGGAATTATATTGTAGGCTAAGTGGCTCTACCATCAAAATGTTCCACCAGCCGTCACTGCATTTAATATGAAAAACTTTATTTTTGCGCGTTATTTGTTTTATTTTAATTAACGACGAAAGACTATCACGTGTGTAGTGATCTGCACAAAAAAAAAATCTGTTATGACCGACAGCATTGTTATTTCCGCCTTAATTTCATTGGATGGATGAGGCTGTTACTTGTTGAAACTCCATGGTATTATTTAATAAAACACTAACACAGTGTATGGTTTCAAATTATCTTTATTGTTCTACAACAATTGTTTCACCACACAGTGGCTTCATCTACCTGATGAAGCCACTGTGTGGTGAAACAATTGTTGTAGAACAATAAAGATAATTTGAAACCATACACTGTGTTAGTGTTTTATTAAATAATTTGTACTTACTGTATATTTTATAAGTAGGGCTGATACCCAACTTGTATTATTATTTTCGACGTGATACCGTTTATCAATACTTACAATTACTGTTTATGCTTGAGGCTTCTACTTCGTTATACAGTTTAAATATTATAATAAAACATTTTTAACTTCAAAAAACGAAATATAGCCTGAATATATAAATATTCAACCTGTTCGTAACTCTGCAAGCAAAATTAAGTCTTACTAAGACTATAAACAAATAACTTTTTTTGAATGTATTTAATACTTTCTGCAATAAGTGAGGTTGTTTCTATTTTATTTATTTTTAACTTTGTTTTGTATAACTTATATATTTATTTTTGTGACTTAAGTTTCGGTAATACACTTCTTGTTTAAAAATGGTAATTGTATTACTGAAACTTAAGTCATAAAAATAAATATCCAAGTTATACAAAACAAAGTTAAAAGTGTTTTATTATAATACTTACAATTACAATTACGACATCTGACGGTGAATTATGCATTTTTACAAATTGGCGTGTGTAAAGGACTTACACCTAAAGTTCAAAATAGTGAGAACAAGGTTATAATAGCAGATTGTATTACTGAGCATTGAAGTGGTACTTTTCATGTTGAATTCAGTGTTTGCGGGCCGAAACTCGAAGCGTTGAGGCCTGCAATCTGAGCGAAACATAAAATGAACACTTCAATGCCGAATGATTAATGCTATTTTTTCTTCAAGCGGTGTTTATTAATAATACATACACGGCATAAATTGTTGTATTTCGTTCCTTCGCACAAGAGATGAATTTGTCATTCGCACCGTCGCGTCGCACAGTGGACGATAAAAATAATGTAAGTAGACCGATATTATAAAATAATTAAGGGAGCCAATTGTAACACATTTTAAATTTAGAAAGTAAAGTAGTAATTATTCATTAAATTGTACTTTTGCAGGATTATGCCTTCTGCGGAAATTCATGTACAGTTAATAAATAAAACGTTTTAATCGTAAATACCTTTTCTTATGTAGAATACACGGCCGATTGTAAATCATAATGTGACATCTACCGTCACTTTTAAGAACCAAATTAAATATCCGCCATTATGATTTCATGGCAAACCTTTGTTTTTAATTCAAAATCATTGTAAAGTTTTTTGTAAATATCTCGGTAAATACTTTGCAGAAACCATTGAGTAAGGTACCTAATCATTCAGCTGAAAAAGCTTTAAAAGTAATGTAAATAGTTCGATGCTGTCAAATAATTAGGGGAGCCAATATTATATATTATGAAAGTAATATATTGTGCTAATAATAACGAAGACATCTGGACCTCACCCATTTCGACGCAAAGATTCCTCTGAATCCGCCAATACCAACTTAACACTCCTAATACACAAACAGTTAGATTAAATGTATTGAATATATTTCCTCATCTCGGAATCACCACAAATACTGATTACGGAATTAATCTGCACACATAATCGCGATAAAACCGACTTGTATTTTATTGTATTATGCCGACAGACTAGAAAAAAAAGCATTAATAAAACACATCAAATAACAATTAAACACCTGTGTTTGTGGCCGTTATCTATTATTATTATTGCTGTGCACAGAGTTTCGCGCGGCGGGACTTATCGATTTTCCCCTCTTGATGATAAAATTTAATTGTGCCTCTCTCCTCTTCCTCGTGGCACAAAACTAGATCACGGAGGGACGACGACGATCCCTCTCCCCCTCTTGTGTTGCAATTGCAATTACAGTCGTAGAAATGTATAAAAGGGGGGGCGGCGGCGGACAAGGCAAGTTAGTATTTATGAAGTATGTATACGCAATTTAATCCGGGGCACGTACGCGTTCCTGAAGGGTGAGTGAGCCAGAGAGATTCTGTGCGAAGGATTTTGAGAGATTGCTTCGCGCGGAAGTTTAAGTCCGCGAAGTACACTTGTGTTTTGTGCACGACAATTTTCGTGAAAAATTGAGTATGCAATAATACCATAGTTAAACAACTACTATACCTCATTTAATAACCAGGCGGACGAAATCAAATTATTGCCGCCAAAATACGTTGTTGTGATTGGCCAAACGTGCGCCGTTTTTATAGGCCCAAACTGCTTAAAATAGTAATGGCCGTTCTTATGATCAGCTGATCTCTAACCGATCCTTGTGTACCACCGTTTCCACGCGTTTCGCCTCAGTTTTTGTGTTTTTAACCAGTTATTTCTACTGTTGATGGTGTAAGAATCGATTCCTCTCATCCCGCGATTTTCGTGGAAATAGTTATTTTATTTTTAACTACGGATGAATACCCAGCACAAGTTTGGTGTCATTTTCGGCCCCCAAGAAACGGAAATGGTTGGATTTTAGAGCATTAACGCTTCAACAATCCAAAATTATCTTATATAAAGCTTTAATACAAGAGGCTTTAAAACCTACTGCCGTCGTATACAAAATTGTGATTCATTAGGTAAGTGTGGCGCAAGTTATTGCAATATGGAATCGAATCATAAACATACATTATATTTAGGATTGTGGAGTTTCACACAATTAGGGGGTGAAAGGAGATTGGGGCAGTAACAAGTCCTAAAGGTCTTGAAGGACGTCCAGCGACCGAAGATATCTACAAATTTTGCGTGTGGAAAATTGTACATAGATTTTTCTTTAAAAATGAAATCGCTACATTGGATTAAATTAAAGGATAGAAATGACCTGCCAATGACGTCTCCAGAATTATGAAACTTTGAACATACGTCTTATTTGATAATATGAAGAACTGAAAAGCTTTTGGTAAAATTTCGTACACCGGAAGTGGGTCTTTACCTTAACTGTTTTTACAATCGTCGGATAAATGATGGTTAACTTATACCCTCTTTAACTAATCCGATCGTTTATCTCTCAGTTAACGCACGCTGACTTTTACAAACGCTTAGATAAATTTTCTCCCGAAACGCCAACGTTGGCAGCATTGCGGATACATGCGGTTGCGCAGTTTATAGAATTGGCATTTTTCGTTTTGCTTGCGGAAAGGTTAGAAAGTTGTGTTTGTAATCATTAATGCGACCCTTGACCCCCTCCAGCTTTTTTTCAATATTCCACCTAGAAATGTGCCAGAATGCATGTTTCTTAGAAACTAGTTTGTCGCCCTCTATCCGCCCCTGTTTGTAATACCGATTGCAGATCGCTATAATGCCGGTATGGTGCGTGTGCTTGCTGTGCGCATTGCCTGCGAGTTAACCGAGACTATTGTAATCATTTTTCTGAAATGTTCGTTGTAAGAAGGGCATAAACATGTTCTAATTCTTTATTTTCGCTTTCAAAGTTGAAATTAATAAAACAAATAATTAAGCCAAAAAATCAACTTGGCGTAAATGTCATAATGTTTGCTGTCAAGTAAATGTTATAAAATCGCACGAAAGTTTTTTAATGTGAATTTTTGAAGAATATGTCTGTTTATAACATTGAAATTGTAACGGCATGCATAAAAGGTGTGTCAAGCCGAGAAATTACGGACAACTTCGCTGCGGCACATCCAAATCGTATAATTCCTAGTGAGACTAGAGTGCTTAAAATGTACGAAAATTTTCGCACAAAAGGTTGCGCATGTAAAACGTGTGAGAAATTCTTTGGTTCTTACAGAAGAGATGAAAATGAATAAATTAGAAACAACCTTACTTGTTGCAGAAAGCATTAAATAGTAGTAGTAGTAGTAGTAGTCCTAATAAGACTTAATTTTGCAGAGATTACAAACAGATTGAATATTCATATATTCAGGCTACATTTCGTTTTATTGAATTTATTGAATGATGAAAATGAATTTGTGTTCGGCAATAGATGACGGTTCAACCACTCTGAATCTACTTGCGGATCAATTTAATCTTTCGAAAAGTGGTTGCTTAAGAGCGTTAAAAATGGAAAAGTATAAATCATACAAAATTAAAAATGTACACAAATTATTACCACGAGATCTCTTGGCAAAAATGAAATTTGGTGAATTTTGGATGGAAAAAGTGAATAATGATCCCAACGTATTAAAGAATAGTATATTATTAAACGAGTGAGAAAGTTGGCAATGGCCAGCTTGCTCACGAGTTTAATACTATACTTTTTCGCATCATATTAAATAATTGCCTAAAGAGTTTTCTGTTTGTATTAAATTGTAAAGAATAATCTTTCTATTTGCAAATTGCGGCAGTTCGCTGACAAAAAACCAATCGTAACCATAGTAACAACTAAACTGTTGGGCAATGAAACCGCTATCATTTGATTGGACGTCACCTATTGGGCAATGAAATTGCTATCATTTGATTGGACGTCACCTGTGGAGAAAATGATTCGGCCGAATAATGGACAACTTTATCAATCAAAAACGATTTAACAACGTTTATATTATTTAATAACATGCGAAAAAATACTATTATCTGATGAGAGTACGTTTATGGTAAATGGAACAGTAAATAAACATAATCGACGCATTTGGGTAAAAGAAAATCCATACAAGATTCAAGTCGGGAGACTCACACACATTGGCCTGAAAAAGTTAATGTTTGGGTTGGAAGTGTCGGTAACAATATCTTGGGGCCATTCTTTATAGACGGGACACTGAATCAAAACAAACACTTGGATCTGCTGCAAATGGAATTGGGACCTAGCTTAGACGATTCGAGATAATGGGCAAATTATTTTTCAACAGGATTGAGCCCCCAATTTTTGTTTTTTTGCCAATATTTTCTTAAATATAAAAAATATCACAAAAACATTTAAACAAACATCGAAGACAATAAAGAAATGAACATCTTTTGCTTGAAAATCTTTTTCATAAAATCATTGCTATTCGAGAAAAAAATTTATTAATTTTTTTTAATTTTTGGTATATAATTATGAAACGATAATAGTTACAGAAAATTTATGTGAATAATAATTGTAGAGAATGCCAAAATGAACAACTTATAAAGAATAAGTTTTTTTCGAAATCTCGTTAGTTTTTGAGTAAACCGAGTTTTTAAATTTGAAGTATAATTTTTCCATCTTTCATAATTTTGACGTTTTAAACGTCAGTGTCATCCTCTCGATGTACATTTAAAATATGATTTCAATTGAAAATAAACGTAAATATTAAGTCGGAGAAAGTAACATGATGGCCACATCACCATTTTTTAGTTTTATTACTTCAACAAATCAACAAACATTAACTGAACATGTTTATGCAAGTTTTAAAAACTTTGCAACTAATTTAGTCAATGTTAATACGTGGTAAAATGTACAACATGTGAATCCCTATGGCCACAGTTATAATTAAAGAAAAACGCTCTGTGCGCATGCCGTAACAATTTACAAATATTTTTTTTTTAACATTTCCTTTAAAAATCACAACACGCTTTACCTTATAACCTTTACTCGTCAGTAAGTATTGTGACATTTTCGCCAAGTTGATCTGTTGGCTTAATTACTTGATATTAATTTCAACTTTGAAAGTGAAAATAAAGAATTCTAACATGTTTATGCCCTTCTTACATCGAACATTTCATAGAAAAATGTTTGATTGATTGATAAAAACAAAAAATTGTTTCAAATTTTGCACAACAAAAGTTAACATGGGGTACTATGTTTACCATGTAAATCCCTATGGTTACACTTAAATAAAACGCACTGTATATTCAATACTTTCTTTCGACTAAATGTGGATTAACTTTTCGGTATTATTAACACATTCTTTATCTCCTAATAATGAACGTTTAATAGAAAAAAAATGTTTGATTTATTGATAAAAACAAAAAATTGTTTCCCCAACAACAAAAGTTAACATGGGTTACAATTTTTACCATATAAATCCTCATGGCCACACTTAAATATAATATACTGTATGATTTCGTTCCTTGTAAACCTAAAGAATAATAAACATTAAATTCCCTTTATTTATTTATTTCTAACTCGGCACACGGGGGATGGCATTTTCTTCTTATGTGGGCAACCAACGTGTTAGAAAAGAATAATATTATCCGGCACTTGTTCCTACAATATTATAATAAAAAACTTTTTAACTTTGTTTTGTACAACTTATATATTTATTTTTGTGACTTAAGTTTCGGTAATACAATTACCATTTTCAAACAAGAAGTGTTCTGGTAATACAATTACCATTTTCAAACAAGAACACTTCTTGTTTGAAAATGGTAATTGTATTACCGAAACTTAAGTCACAAAAATAAATATATAAGTTGTACAAAACAAAGCTAAAAGTGTTTTATTATAATATTTAAAATGTATAACGAAGTATAAGCCTCAAGCATAAACAATATTGTTCTTATAATGTTTTTCGAATGACATAACATCCCGGATGGCTTGATATTAAATTAGCAAAAAGTCTTTCTAAAATTATTTAGCTTCTTTTTCCAAGACAGGATTTATTATTATCAGTAAAATCTTGACACAAATCCACAATTCGTAATTAAGAACAACGGCGTGCATTGTGTTAATGTTTTCTTATCCACGACACATTGAAATTGACAACAATTTTTGGAAAATCAAAAATGTTTTCTTTTTATGAATAACGCTACCATTACAGCTAATTACACGTATTAACAACATTAAATGCTTAGGCGATGCTAATAACATCGACATACATTTTTTTTAATTTCATACCTCAATTCGTGTTAAATAACTCCTTTTAAAAGAAATTCCATACTCCCAAAATAAATTGTCAAGATAGATAGATAGATGTTTATTTATTTACGTTGCCACCAATATAATGTATATTCATGGAATTATTTAACCTAAATATAACATTTAGCGGATGTACACGTTACAAAAATTGGCCTTTTTTTCGGCCGCAAGAAAAAGCCACATTTTCAAAAATTTACGACGGACTTGGAATGTTTTGCTAATGATGACAAAATACACGAAGACTTGAGATGGATAACTTGCAGCTACTCCAAATTATATTTATTTTTTCAACACGACCGAAATTAAGTAATAATATTGTATTCGCATCCTACATTACAAATAAACTCCATGTTTGTAAATTAAAATTACACGTGAATCAATAGGTGAGATTTGGTTAGCTTGCAACCACCAAGTAGTCTTTACATTATTTCACTAGAATGACAACATGCACTCTCTGTCTCTAAACTCTAAAAATGGTGTTACTTTCTCCGACTTGATGGTATCATTTGTATTTACGCTTTCATGGTTTATTTTCAATTTAAATCATATTTTAAATGTACATCGGATGAAACTGACGTTTAAAACGTCAAAATTATGAAAGATGAAAAATTATACTTCAAATACAAAAACTCAGTTTGCTAGAAAACTAAAGAGATTTTGAAAAAAACTTATTCTTTATAAGTTGTTCATTTTGGCATTCTCTAAAATTATTATTAGCATAAATTTGCTGTAACTATTATCGTTTTATAATTATAAACCAAAAATTAAAAAAATAATAATAAATTTTTTTCTCGAATAAAAATGATTTAATGAAAAATGTTTTCAAGTAAAAGATGTTCATTTCTTTGTTGTCTTCAATGTTTGTTTAAATGTTTTTGTGATATTTTTTATATTTAAGAAAATATTGGCAAAAAACAAAAAACAGTTAAGGTAAACAACCACTTCCGGTCTACGAAATTTTACCAAAAGCTTTTCAGTTATTCGGACTATCAAATAAGACGTATGTTCAAAGTTTCATATCAATTGCTCTATTATTTTTTGAGATACAGCGCACACAAGCAGACACACAAACACACATACACACAGCACACACAGACACAATTTTTTTTTCAAGAAATTGTTGAAATGGCATCTAGGGACCTCAAAACGGATCATTCCGTAAAAAAAATTTGAAAAAAAAATCACGATCACAATACACAATTCTCGTACTTCGTAACGGAGAAAGTAAAAATAATTTAATCTGATTCACAAAAGTCTCAAGACACTCATTAACATCAACAACAGTTTGAGTTCAGATTCTAAAATCTTTTTCTCTCTAAATTGCGGTGTGTGTTATTTTACCTAATTCCACGAAGGAATTAAAATTCTTTGATAATGTTACTAAAATCCACCATGGTTTGATTGAATTTGTTTTTTTTTGCCGACTGATTTTCGATGTTTTATCCATTTTTTTTTTCTCTTAAATATATAAAGGAATTAAGATGATTCAGCGAGGACTGTTTTGGTCACAAATTATATTTTTCCGAAGGATTAATTTGTTTGTCACGTTTTTCTTAAATTTGTGCAGGTCTTAAAATGTTCGGGTAACAATCAAGGACGGATTAAGCTGTCTTTGGTGAGATGTTCTGAAAACTATAATTTCTCGTTTCTCCACGCATCGTTCTTTGCCTTTTGCGGGATTGATAACATCTGCGAATGCATTATTTCTCATAAGTTTTCTTATCATATTCACGAAAAGGGGTTTCAAAATTTGTAAATTAAACCGAAAAAATGGTGATGTGGCCATCATGTTACTTTCTCCGACTTTATATTTACGTTTTCATAGGTTTATTTTCAATTGAAATCATATTTTAAATGTACATCGAGAGGATGACACTGACGTTTAAAACGTCAAAATCATGAAAGATGGAAAAATTATACATCAAATTTAACTAAAAAACTAACGAGATTTCGAAAAAAACTTATTCTTAAGAAGTTGTTCATTTTGGCATTCTCTACAATTATTATTCACAAAAAATTGCTGTAACTATTATCGTTTTATAATTTTATAAACCAAAAATTAAAAAATAATAATATTTTTTTTTTCTCAAAAAGCAATGATTTTATGAAAAATATTTTCAAGCAAAAGATGTTTATTTCTTTGTTGTCTTCAATGTTTGTTTAAATGTTTTTGTGATATTTTTCATATTTAGGAAAATATTGGCAAATAACAAAAAACAGTTAAGGTAACCACCCACTTTTGGTGTACGAAATTTTACCAAAAGCTTTTCGGTTCTTCGGATTATCAAATAAGATGTATGTTCAAAGCTTCATTTCAATTACTTTATTAATTTTTGAGATACAGCATACACAGACAGACACACACATGCAGACACACACACACACACACATACAAACTAAATTTTCCAGAAATTGTTGAAATGGCATCTAGGGACCCCAAAACGGATATTTCCGTAAAAAAAATTTTTGAAAAAAAAATCACGATCACAATACTTCCTCGTACTTCGTAACGGAGAAAGTAAAAAAAAACAATTTTGCTTTTATATTTTTCAAGGTATTTAATTACGTTCTCAACATTGTAGAATACTTTCGCGAAACTGTTAACATCTGAGGCATGTTGATGGTAGGGATGGGTAACTCATGAGTTAATAAAAGATTCGACTCTTGGAAATTAGTGGTCAAGTGACTCCTGCGAAAATTAATGACTCATTTTTAGTTATACAATTTGTAGAGATGATGACCTTTTTTTATTTTTTTGTTTTGTTTTGCTCATCAACATTTTCAAGGAGAGAAGAGTTCACAAGACTTTGGAATGTAAGGATTACGTTTTCGATGTAAATTGGAAAATTAAAGTAGGAATTGTAAAATCATTTCTCGTAACTCTTCACGATTGTTACGCGTAGGTGTAAATAAATTATAACGGGCCAAGTTTTTATTAGTTATTTATGTATTAAGGGCTGTTAGAATAGCTGTAATAACCAAGGGAGCCCTAAAGCGACCGCGGTTGTTACGGCCCTAACTGCACGCGGTACCAACAACGTTTTTCGTCGTACTGGTAATTTTATAAGAAATGAAACTTGAATGAGTCTAATTGACAATACCAAAATCGCCGATGACGTCGATTTATTTTGGTTACCGTCAACATAAAAATCGCACATGTCGTTGTTTCCTTAACAACCAATAACAAATAGCATTTTATTTGTCAAAGTGCAGAAAATGGAGAAAGAGGCTTTAGTTCCAGCGAAAATATCAGCCCGAGCTAAGCAAGCAAATGGTAAATTAGTACAAGAAAAATCGAATGATTTTGTATCAGGTAAGCTAAATAGCGCCTATTTTGCAATGTCGAAGCTGTGTCATAAGTTTTCAAGGGATAATTTAATAAATATTTATTATGCGTTGGCTTATCCTCATTTAACTTATAATATAATGGTATGGGGACGAGCTAATCTTAATAGGGTATTTATATGTCAAAAGCGACTAATTAGATTAATATTTAATCTCAAAAGAAGGGACACTTGTCGTAATATATTTATAGCGAATAATATTTTAACTGTAACATCTATCTTTATATATAAATGTGCTTTATACGCCATGGAAATAAAGCAAAATTTGTTAAAAATGGGGACCACCATGTATATGATACAAGGCATAGGGAAAATATATGCTTGCCCATACACAAAACAACCCTATATGAAAAGTCAGCTAAATATTCATGTATCTCGATATATAATAAATTACCACTAAACATAAGACAATGTAAAAATAAAATGAAACGCTTAAACAATTCCTTGTAAACGAATGTTATTACAGCTACTCCGAATTTAAAAATCAGTGATTTTCCAAACGTACATGGGTGTAAATATTCATATTGTATATGTGTATTGTATATAGGAAATTTTAATATGTATGTGCTGTAATATTTTTTTAACCTATATGATATTCCATTTTAATATGTACGTGCTGTAACTACAATAATTTTTTAACCAATTTAACTCATATTCAAGGCTATATTTTAATTTTAATTTTATATTTTTGACAAACACATCCACAAATATGTATTAATATGTTAATTATATACTTTTAACGATATTTATATATGTATTAGGGTGGCAAAAAGTGTAATAAATTGATTTGATTTGATTTTGAAGGATAGGTACCAAAACGAAGGAAATTTATTTAAAAGATGGCAGCAAGAAAATCATCTTGAAAGTGTGTGCGAAAACGTAATAAACGTAATAATGGCCTATATTGATGAACTGGTATGTTAATTTTCATCCCGTGTAGCAAATTGTAACAATTTTTGATTTGATTGCAGAGCGAAATGTGTGCTCCCAATTCTGATCTAAATGAAAATGTTTCAACAAATGTACACGTTGAAAATAGAAATTTGTCTCGAGAAGCCACACCAATTTCTACCCGAGGAAATGTGAGCTTTCACAATTGCGCAATAACAAATTTTTATAACTAAGTAGACTTTTTATAATTTGTATTGTTATTTCGTTCAATTTCCTGTAGCTAACAAAATTTATGTAATTTCATAAGAGTCTAACACTGTTTTCAAATTGATAATTTTGTTTTAATAATTTGTTGATTGAGAGCGGGCTGTTAACAAAAAGCGGGCTGTTAAAAGCTCTTAACAGCGTTTTCGTTGCCAGGGAAATATGAATAGCTTAACGTTTGTCAAAAGTGACATGTTATAAACTACATAACAATATAGTGCGACGAAAAATAAATTAAGCTCATCTATAAAAAAATTACCCTTTAAAACAACTATTAAAAATTTGTTAATAAAACTTGCGCCGTACAAGTACAGCGAATTCTTTGAAAGTGATATTTAGTTAATCGAATGTTCTTTTTTTTTCTGTTTCTAGATTGTAAGTTATCTAATGTATGTATTGTCGACCTGTGTAAAATGAAGGTTGAAACACCAATAATAAATAAATAAATAATTTTTCGCTAAATCCGCGAATTATTGTTTTATTTTTTAAGGGCGCCAAATTTTGGCATCATTATTTTATTTTTAATTCGACTGTGATTGTAAAAAAAAGGTTAACTACGTGACTCGTTTTCAGTCATACAATTTTTACAGGTGAGGACCTTCTTTTTATTTCTTATTTTGTTTTGCTCGTCGATATTTTTAAGGAGGGAAGAGTTCACAACAGTTTTGAATGTGAGGACCACTACGTTTTCGGTGTAAATTGAAAATAGGGATTGCAAAATATATTTCTCGTAACTCTACATTTTCGGTGTAAATTGGAAGATTAAAGCAGAGATTGCAAAATATATTTCTCATAACTCCTCCAACGATCATAAATTAGTTTTCTAAATTCTTTGTTAAATCCGCGAATTATTGTTTTATTTTCTAAAAGCGCCAAGTTTTGGCATCGTCATTTTATTTTTAATTAAACTGTGATTGTAGAAAAGGTTAACTACGCGAATGAGCTTCTTTTACTTAACTCTAATGCCCAATGCACCACAGCCGATTAACTTTAATTAGCGGTTAGTACTTCTTTTAAATACAACAATTTTATTCGCAAATTGTTTGCACAAAATAACATATTGATCAAAGAGACATGCAAATTTGTAACACTTTTCTATTCTCGAATTTTAACGTGTAATCGTGATTAACTTCTTAACTACGAGTGCAAGTGGGTTTAACCCTAAATAACAAAACATTCGTCTAATAGACTACCGACTTCTGACAGTTTTGTGAAGGCAATCATTGAGAGTTAACTTTTTACATCTGATAATTTTGAGCACTTTTTTATATTTTCATTGAAGTATTATGATTTCTCTCTCAAGTTAAGTTAAGTTAAATAAAACACACTTTTACTTAGTTAATATCACACTATTAACAGTGTGATATTAACTAAGTAAAAGTGTGTTTCATTTAATTAAAAATGTATCACGAAGTAAGTGCCGCCAACCTCAATCAGTTAAGTTAAGTTGTTCAAAATAATTCAAGAACATTTAAAAATATAAGCGAACTACAGGTTTTTCCGGTGTGAAAATGTTCAACAAACGGTTTTCTCGAAAAAAATAATAATTCGTAGTCTATGAGTGAAATGAATAGTTACAGAGTAACACTGATTTAAGTTTAGTTATTTTGGGTTAAGTGTATTGTATCCACGGCGCGGCGCACTTTCGCGACTCTCTGTGTATCTCGCGGGGTGTACTGTTGAATTTCTTCCTCTCAATTCGATGAATAAAGGCGGTGACACGTACCTGGCTGTGGTGCAATCCCTGTAGAGGGTGTCAAAGTCCTTACAGGAGAGCAGTTTGCAGCGGTTGACCCCGGGCTGTATAGCCCCCAGTCCGCGGAGGATCCGAACCTGTTCCACGTTGCACACCAGGGGGACGATATCGAGCCGTTTCAACTTTGTGTAGACGGTGTGCAGACCGCCGACGAGGTGTTTCAGGAAGAGCTCGAAGGCCTGCGGCAGGCAGAGCATGGTGTCGCCGGCGATGATGAAGGCGGCCACCTTCTGCCCGCGGTAATCCACCAGCTTGCACTCGTTCGCCGTGGGGTCCGAGGTCGAAATCGGCGGAGGACTGTTGTACGATCGCGGGGGGCCGTGATGGGCCATCAGATCCAGGGGGTTGTGCAGCACCCCGAGGGAGTTTAACAATCCCAGACCCGGAGGATGGAGGTGACCCAGTCCCATGCTCCTGACTAAATTGGCGGTGGAGACCGGCGGCGGACTCAACGGATGACCCATTGACATCGGAGGGCCCAAGGGACTGGCCTGCCGCGGACTGTGCACCTGATTGTGGTTGTTATTTATGTTATTCGCCGGCGAAGACGGCGGCTTGACGGCAACGGCCGGGGAACCCGAAGACGCGTGGCTGCTGTGATCAGAGTCCATTCCCGTATTGTCCATCATATTTCGCGACGCGCACTCGTAATCTTAAGTCTTCAGCAATTCGCCACCACTCGAACAACAACGCAAAACTCAATCACTGCACATAACAACCCCCAGGTTCGAAGAAGATCAAATATGCGGCACACAGTTACAGATACAGTCGTGGCAACTGGAGTGAACAGATAGATCTGTAATAGTCTGGCCGTGAGGGTGATTCCGATTGTTTGATTGTCGGGCGGGGCGGTGCGCGCTCACCAACCAACCTGGAGGAAGCACGGACACAACCGGTACACTCGCAGGATACAAATGTAATAAATAAAAACATTTGGAAAAACTGATGCAAGTGTCTGTGGGCGTGACCGATCTCACGACGCACCGCCGCCATCGGATTGGCCCACACGGACCGTACGCTGTTCGCCATTGGGTCCCCACCACCGGCGCTTCCGTGCCCGTGCCGCCCCTTGCTACTGGAAGAAGTTGGTTTCTTTGTAAGTCCTCGAGGGCGGATGCAGGAGAACTTGAAATATGAGTTGTGACGTATTGATAAAGAATGTCACCGGCCTGTCGTTGCGGAATCAATACATAAGGTGCGGTATGGATGACTTTTTATTCCCTACTTACGGAATCAACATATTTCCATTTCGCGCACACAACAGAAAAAAATTCCCTCTCCCACCACCACCACCACCCCGGACCCGACGCCCATAAATAAAACATTTCCACCGTCTCGTACAAAATGACCAAAATGCGAAACAACGGAAAAAAAATAAATAAGAAAACACATTAACGCGATTATCCTGTTTAAACAAACGCAACTACGGGAAACAATCGATACCGTCTAACACACACACACTTGATAAAATATCTCCGTGTTCTAATTTTCTTAACCCACGGATAAATACGCGATCTTTTACAAGATGCAGTAATCCTTTTCTACTTATTGTTATATCATTTATTCATAAGCCATTCCTCTTTTATCCATCGGGTGCAGAAGTAATTGTTATATCAAAAACATTATAACAATTAATTCAGTGGTATTTTTAGTTATTATCAAATTCGTTTCATCTAGTAACACTAGATAAGTTTAGCACTGTGTGTCCTTGTCAAAATGTTTTTTTTGGTTTTTTCATTTTAATAATAACATTTACAGTTTAAAGTTTCACATTTCATTTTAAAATAATTTTCTTGTATGTAAAAATAAACGATCTTAAACCAATGTTATTATCTAGTACAGTGGTGGGGAAACTTTTTTTAAGACGGGCCATTTGTAATAACTAGACAATCGTAGCGAGCCAAAGAATAATGCTTAATCGTTAACTAATTTATGTGTTCTATAAACATATACATATGAGCCGTTTATTTTGAAAGTGAGGCAAGTCCATTTTTGAAAAAAGTGGAGATAATGATAATTATATATAAAACTTAGTGTAATCTTCTTATCTGTGAACAATTTATGGTAATAAGAAATAAGATTCCCCAATATTTGTGAGGCGGAAGTTTTAGATGTTAAAACTATTGTAAATATGTTTATTTTGAAAGTGGTGCAAGTCCATCTTAGGTTGAAATTATTTTTAACCGAATATATTACGGCCGAATTTATAATAATAATAAGTATTTCATAATGTCAGTGTTTAATATAATATGTTTACTTGCAATACTGGCAAATTCTAGTAATATTGGAAAACTGCGAAAAATTGTAATTTGTTTAATATTGGGCATCGTGCTGTTTAACAGTTTCACTGTTATTTTAATAATCAATAATGAATTGGGGTATATTTTATTTTAAAAAAATGGCTCAGAACGATTTCAACTTTGATGCATCTGAAAGTGAATTTGGTAGGTAACAAAAATGAAATAAAAATACTTTTCTGAGTTATAACGACACTCAAATAAAGTCGTCATTTGCAAGTAATTTCATTATTTTTGTTATGTTTGAAAAAATAAAACCTTTTAGAATCGGCAATAAAAGAAGAATCTTGGAAGCAGGATCTGAATATGAAGACAATTCGTTTCAAAATTTTTAAAAAAATCCAGAAAATAGTTGAAATATTAAGTTCGTCATCAGATGAGAATGATGCTACAGAGGAATACTACGAAGAAAACAAGATTACTTATGACTAAAAAAATAAGAAAAGTCCATCAAAATAGTGGAAAAATATTATAGAATCGGACAAAATAACACGACATTCACATAATAAAAGCCGAATTGGCTTGAAAATCTTTGCAGGAAGACAAATATTTGCCTTTAAATAATCCAAAAAAATATTTTGCATTCTACTTCAACTAAGGCACTATCTTAACCTGAACTAACAGTATCAATTGCATATTATAAACGGAATATGTATGTATTAAATAAAGGCTTCCACAATTTTCATAATGATCAAGTTAATGTGTATGTTTGGGATGAATCTATAGAATCTAGAGGATCAGAAGAAGTAGCATCTTGCCATTTGAAGCACTTAATGTGACCCAAAAGCACATTATAGCTTATAGTGAATGCACATTGGCCAAAATAGAAACAGAAAGTTGGCCTTAATGTGGATGAAAATTATTCAGTGCAGTGACAATGAAGTAAATATCATCGATCACAAATTTTTATTGTTAGGACATTCATTCTTACAAAACGACCGCGATTTTGGTGCGGTAGAAATGTTAGTCTGAAAAAACAATTCTTTGTACATCCCCGAGGATTATTATGAAGTAATACCACATTGTTGAAAACATAATCAATGTTTAGTAGATTAAATTAAACGCAATTTTTTTTCAACACAACCGTTGAAGGAAGCGGCTTTAAAATGAAAGAAAAATACCGATGAACAAACTGTGAATTGGTTAAGTATATGCTAGATCAGATTTACAAAGAAGATATACTATAAAATTATTGATTTATCACCACAACGAGGAAGAAAAATAAAATTATCTTCTGTATATGAAGAAAAGTAGATTTATTACATTTGACAGATACAAGGACACGATGATTTTTGTTAATAATAATAATAAGTTTATTAAAATAAAATACGGCATACAATTTGATATTTTACATATAATAAACAACTATATCCCACAAAAGACAAATATCTTGTACGTGGGAATTAGTACACATTAAATACTCTAAAACTAATCTATTATTACTACATTTACCTCTTGTTCATCATGAATGTTAAAAATGTTAAATCCTAAATAAAATTCAATATAATTATACGTATAAAGTAAATGATTAACAAATATGTATAAACATTTAATGTTGGCGGCGTCTACTTCGTGGTACATCTTGATTGTAGATTGGAATAAAACACTTTGACTTTTTTATACCACTATATTTTATTAATGTGACTAGTTCCGACCATTTACTGGTCATTTTCAAACATAAGTTTGAAACATGTTTGAAAATGACCAGTGAATAGTCGAAACTAGTCACAAATAAAATGTAGTGGTATAAAAATGTGTTTTATTCCAATCTACAAATATGTATAATTTCATTGAATTCTTAATAAAAATTAATCTTATTGTGTTATGTTATATCTTCTACTGTAATATTTAAAAACGCTGATAAATTGAAATATTTTCACTTTAATGAACGATTACAATAATTCATTAATTTTGAGAGTGAGGCAAGTCCATTTAGGTATAATAAAACCTTTATTATTTTAGCCAACACTATAAACACCATTGGATAATAAACTTACATTATCTAATACCACAAAATACAAAAAATATGTCCATTAGTGCTTACCAATATTTTTAAATTTATTAAAATGCAAACCTTTAAATACCTCGCAATAACAAAAACTGGACTTGCCCCACTTTCAAAATAAACGGCTCATATATTATTACATACACTTATTATTTTAATAGTAAAAAAGCAAAAGGTAACAAAATTATAAGCACAAAATATAAAATGAATTTAGTGTAGTTCTTGATGTGAAGTATTATCACTTTATTTTCTGGTGTCTGGTGCATGAGAAAAATGAAAAATTTCATCATAGTCCGGTTCCATTTACGAAGCAAAAATTCTTAAAACTGATGAAAGGTGCTCATCTGTAATTCTGTTTCATAAAGAAGTTTTCCTAAGCTTCATTGTTGAAAAGATTTGTTCGCATATATAAGATGAGCCAAACATTGTCATTATCTTAATTGCATGAGTAATTAGATTTGGGAAATTATCTGGACTTAAATTTTTATAAAATTCTAGTAATGGTACTGTATGAAAAGTTTGTTTCAGGAGAGTATTACAGTTCAGTTCTATTAACTCAAGTTGAAATTTTGCATCAACGTCTTCGTAATTAACATTGAATGGGGTCGCAAAAATACTAAATTCTGGTTCCATTTTTCTAAAGTCCTGAAATCTCTCCTTTCAAATTCTGTAGATAGTTTTCTCAAATTAATTTCGTATTTTTTAATCTTATTGTTTGATATAGTGAATTTTGAAGATTGTATTCTTGGAAAATTAGAAAAATCATATTTAGAGATCTGATTAGCAAATAATAATAACTGTAATTTGAAACTTTTCAGGTATTGCCAAATATCGTGAAGAAACTGATTTTTTCCTTGCAATTTGAGATTAAGTTTATTCATGTGTACGAGGAGGTTTGTGAAAAAAGCGAAATCAGAAAGCCACGTTTCGTTTTCTAAGATGTCAAATTGATTATAAATGTCTTTATCAAGAAGAAAATTCACAATATCGTCTTTTAAATCCCAAATTGTTTCAAATACTTTTCCAGCACTTAACCAACGAACTTTTGAATAATACAGGATATCGGAATGCTCAGCATGTACGGACTCCAAAAACTGTTGAAACTGGCGATGTAATAATCCTCTGGTACGAATCATATTTACTAGTTTTACAACAATATCTAAAGTCGATTTACAGAGAGCATCCTGATGTATAAAGCAATGCAAAAAAACAACATAATTTTCCGGATACTTAGAATTAAATTTCCCAACAAATCCTTGATTGATTCCAACCATATTAGGAGCACCATCTGTAGTTACATTACATAGCTTGTCAATAGATAAACAAAGTTTATCGATGCAATTTTCAAATTCACAAAATATATCGGCACCAGTCGTTGTTCCTTTCATTGACTGCAGCCCTGCAAGTTCTTCTGTAATTTCAAAGTGGGCGTTGATTCCTCTTACAAATATGAGTAACTGCGCAGTATCGCTGATATCTGTACTTTCGTCCATGGTAATTGAATAAAAAATAAATGTTTGAGTTTTTGTAGTCAGTTGTGAAATTAGATTTTTATCAATATTTTCAATTCTCTCGGTGATTGTTCTTCTTGAGAGAGACAGTGACTGAAAATCCTTTTTCTTGTCAGGGCACATAATATCGCACACATCTATCATGCACTGCTTTATAAATTCACCATCTGAAAATGCTTTATTAGATTTAGCAATATTATAAGCCAACACATAACTGGCTTTCGTAGCGCATCTTTGAGAATGATTAGCTCTCTGAAATAATTGTTGTTGACTTGATAATTTTTTTATTAAATCTCGATCTAGGCATATTACTACCGATAATTGTAACCCTTGCGTTATATACTGAAAATGTTCGATAATGAATTTCGGGGAGTTCACCCCAGTACCACCAAGGTTAAAAAACGGAGGCGTAAAATTGTTCAATTTTTACCGGCGCGGAAACGTAGGAATTCGGTGACAATCGAACGGGCGTACGCATGAATTCATCAAAGCGTTCGGCTACGTTTTACGGCTGCTTTCATACTCTGGTGAAAAGTTTGTAATTTATTATATGTATTATGATTTTGTTTGCAAAACGAATATCACGGAAGAAACAGCGAGAGTATAATGCATGTTTCATTCGCGGCGAAAAAGAGCCGCTTGAGTCGGTGTGTTAATTCGGTGTGGATTTTTAATTAGCGTCGATCGATGCCTGACACGAGGAACGAGAAACAAATGTAAACATAACCTTAAGTTAAACTGCCACCACTTCACAATTTGCACTTTTTCTTGAATAGAATATATTTTTAATGAAAAAACTTGTAAGCAGTTATGAAGTGTTCAATACATTTGACAGAAGCCAACAAATCAACAACGCACCGTTTTTGTTTAATTTCATGACAACCATTATTTTCGTGAAAATGATCATTTTTATTTTATCATTTTTTAGAGGTTTTATGAATGCTAAAAAATAAATAATAGCATGACTGCATGCAGAAATTTTTAGTCTCCAAAACATTTATTTACATATCTCCTCTAAAATGATCAGTGAACATAATATTCGAATATAAAGAAATTAACATTGAAAATCCTATGTTCCGTTTTGTTCCACTCAAATTCAAATTCAAATTCAAATTCCTTTATTTCACGTTGCCACTTTAAACAAACTACATAACAAAAATACATTACATTACCATAGGTTGCAGTGGATGCGAGTGTCATATGTATATAAAAAAAATAAATAAAATTAAGTCATAACATATAAAATGGATTGATTAGAACACATTAAAAACAATAATTACTTAGTGACTACAGTGTATAATTTAAAACATATTAAAATCAAATGTAAAAATGTAAAACTACACCCTGTATAAGCTTAAATTGGAAATATTACCGCACCCTTAGCAACTTCCCTTATTTCCAATGTTTGATATTTATTATGTTTTGAAATAAACCATTGAAATCGCCGCAGAAATACTTGTAGAATTTTAAATTCGTTCGAAACGAAAAATTGTTCTTTCAGTGCGGTCAGTGCCGGCTCTGGGGTTCACTCCGCTACAGGCGAAATATATTTTGCCGCTCTAACCAAAATAAAGGTTTGCGAATATGTTTTATAACGTCCTTAACATACTATTTCCGTCTTCCATATTCATAAAGAAACGAAAATATTTTTATTACGCTCAAATTGAAAGTTTGAGACGTTTCTTTTCCGGTATTTTTTAACGCAACATATTTTACAAAAACACTTTTACAATTGTCGAAGATAACGAAGAACTGAACATCTTTTATTAATAAGTATTTTCCATAAACCCCTTTACAAAAGTAAATTTAAATTAAAAAAAAAACATCGGTTTAATGGGCGAGTCTGCACTTGCCATAGTTTTAGCAAAATTCGCAATCTTTTGTTTTCGTGGCAAATAAATGCGTTTTATTAAGTTTACGCTAAAATTTCTCGAAAATTTATTAAAGAAAGTTTTCATTTTTTCAAATAACATAAAAATCGAATCAATTTTGAATAATTTTTATAATGAGCAAATATGCACTTGCCATAGCTTTAGCAAAATTCACAATCTGTTGTTCTCGCTGCAAAAAATGCAATTTCTCATCTTAGCGCACAAATATCTTAAAAATTGATCAATCGACGTTTCTAATTTTTCATGAAACATCAAAATACAACAAATTTTGAATACCTTTTGTAATGGGCAAGTCTGCACTTGTCATAGTTTTGAAAAAATTCGTAATCTTTTCATTTCGTTGCAAAAAATGCGTTTTATTAACCTGGCGCTTAAATTTCTTGAAAATGTATCAAAGAATGTTTTCATTTTTTCAAAGAACTTAAAAATCCAATCAGTTTTGAATAATTTTTGTAATGAGCAAACCTGCATTTGTCATAGTTTTGGCAAAATTCATAATCTTTCGTTCTCGCTGCAAAAAAACGCGGTTTCTCACCTTTTTTCAAAAATTGATTAATCGGCGTTCCTATTTTTTCGTAGAACATCAAAATACAAATAATTTTTAATAATTTTTGTAATAGGCAAGTCTGCACTTGCATAGTTTTGGCAAAATTCGTAATCTGTTATTTTCGTTGCAAAAAATGCGTTATATTAACCTCGCGCTTAAATTTCTCGAAAAATCAAAGAATGTTTTCATTTTTTTAAAGAACATAAAAATCCAATTAATTTGTAATGGGCAAACCTGCACTTGCCATAGTTTTGGCAAAATTCATAAAAAAAATGCTATTTCTCATCTAAGCGCTTAAAATTCACAAAAATTGATCAATCAATGTTTCTATTGTTCCATGGAACATCAAAATTAGGGGCGGCTCGTTAATCAAAGCCAAGGAGCCACTACCTGTAGTTTCAAGCTTAGCAAGAATTTTTAATTATTTCTTAAAACACTTTTTCGCCAGTTACTTTGGTCTAGGAAAATAAATCGTTCTTTGTTTCTTCTGAAAAGGATGGGGGGTATATTGCATAAGTGGCTCCACCATCAACATGTTCCACGAGCCGCCACTGCTTATAATGAGTTTAGTCTACGTTAAATCTAATTGCAAATTTCAGTCAAAGTATAAATGTCCTTCAGAATGTTATTGAATCCGCAAAAACGTGCATTTAAATTTGTTCTTGGTACTGAAAGGTAAAAATTAGACCAGAATTTTAAAAACTGAAGACGAAAAAAGATGTTCGATTACGAATCTGATGAAGAGATGACAAACTAACTCGAGACTATATTCGTTTTTCAATCATTAACACTTTCACTAATTCTTTAAAAGAACGATTCTCATTGTATTGATTTAGAATTTAATATTCGATTGTGTTGGACGATTTGATTTATTCACAGAAATGTATAAATAAAATATTTTTACATGTAAAGTAAGCCAAAGTAGTTTTGGTGTAACCTAAAGTATAAATGATAATTTTTGGGAGAATCCAAACTTTTTGGATGAAGAATATTCATTGCGGCCTTCGAAAAATATCTCACTGTTGAATAGTTTCCGACGAAGAGTTGTTTAATCACTAATGTCACTATAACGATTATTCAATTTAAAAAAAAAATCAATTGTTTCAATAAATAGCATATCCAACTTTCGAATCAATATCTATATATAAACGTAAGGAAAGGTGTTAATACTCGTGTATGAATGTATGTGTGCGGTGAGGGTGAGTTCGGGGTTTGTAGTCGGTCACTAAAAATACTGCTCGTGCCGTAAGGGATGTTACCAGGGACGGAATAACGGGGGCGTTCTTTGTATCACTAACCTACTGACCAAAAACGACCCTCCCTCGCTGGGGTTCGGAGAGCATCTTAATAATAGCCGGAAATCTATACATTCTCTTTTCACATTGTCGTATTTTACTGTTGTTTTTAATTTCACATTTTACATAATTAATTGTCCAATTTGTTCCTACAAAAGTGTTATTTCTGAAGTTCCTTACTGCGAGAGATAGACAATACATTTATTGAGACACTTTTACAAATGATCTCAACAGGTTTTAGCTTTCAGCATTCTTACTACGATTTTCCTGACATTTGGCATTTTCAGACCTCATTAACTAATTATTTAGAAATGTAAAACAAACTTTTTCTGGTACGTGATTATCCTTCAGCTAATTAAATGTTAGTTTTGTGAGTTTCTCGTATTGGTGAAACCTTGTGAAATTCAAATCTGTAGCATCTCTTAAGAACGCCCTGCTATCATCATTGAATCGGATTTTGTAACGCCTATAAATTTGATCAGTGGCGGATCTAGAAGTTTAATAACCCATTTGTACCCACTGTTCCATCGGTGGAACATCAAAAAAAAAATTGTGTCTGTGTGTGTGAGAGAGACACCTCTGTGCGCTATATCTCAAAAACTAACAGAGCAATTGATATGAAAATACGTCTTATTTGATAATCCGAAGAACTGTGTGTGTGTGTGAGTGTCTGTGCGCGCTGTATCTCAGAAACTAACAGAGCAGATGATATAAAACTTTGAACATAAATTTTATTTGATAATCCGAAGAACTGAAAATCTTTTGGTAAAATTTCGTATACCGAAAGTGGGTGTTTACCTTAACTGTTTTTTGTTTTTTGCCAATATTTTCTTAAATATGAAAAATATTACAAAAACATTTAAACAAATATTGAAAACAATAAAGAAATGCGATTATTTTGTTTGAAAATAATTTTCATAAAATCATTGTTATTCGAGAAAAAAATGTATTAATTTTTTTTCATTTTTGGTATACAATTATGAAACGCTAATAGTTACAGCAAATTTATGTTAATAATAATTGTAGAGAATGCCAAAATGAACAATTTATGAAGAATAAGTTTTTCTCGAAATCTCTTTAATTTTTGAGTAAACTGAGTTTTTGAATTTTAAGTACATTTTTCAATCTTTCATAATTTTGACGTTTTAAACGTCAGTTTTATCCGAGTCTACGAAACGTTCGATGCACACTTAAAATACGATTTAAATTGAAAATAAACCATGGAAGCGTAAATATAAATGATACCATGAAGTCGGAGAAAGTAACATGATGGCCACATCACCATTTTTATCTGTTTCATTTCCCTTTCGGGAAGGAAAGGGCAATATCACATTTAAACGTAACTCTTTGTTAGTGGAATGATAAACCTATTTTCACTTCACTCACCTGAATACGTTTCCGCTTATTTCCCGTTGGCAGTGAAAGGCGGACTGGACCACAAGTTAACCAAACGCGGTTTTTCAGCAGCACCTGGAATTAAAAAAAAAATTGCATTATATTGGAGTAAAAAGTCAATTGACATCGTTAGTGTTTATTTCTCCCATGACCAGCGATTAATAAAGACTTGATGTTTTAATCTAGTCTTCTATGAATTATCAGAAATAAAAAAAAAACTGACGAGTTGAGACAATTTATGTTATTCATGAAGATGGTGGGCATATAACACATCTTACAATTTTTGATTTTCTCCAACTAACCCTCTTTCGTAGATATTAGTTCAAATAGCCTGTAGGCATGTCCTAATCTTTAATATTAGACGACATTCCTAATTTGTTTCACAGCCAACTCTGAATCAAAATCTTGAGGCTCACGCGTTATTATTACTCTCATAGCGTATTTAATAACGAAGATACTAAGTACCTTAAAGTACATACAAGAAATGAAATTAAATGATAGTTAGCGAAAATTACACTTAAGACATAAATATCCTGATAAATTATATATAAGAACATAAGTGGTAGATTTTGCAAAAATCCAACCATGGAAATTGGGACATCCTGTGCATTCTTAATAATGACAAAACCCTCTGGCGCGCGTTAGCGCCCCGCTCAATATCCCAATATAACCAATGCTCTCACACACACACACACATCCATCGACCTGATAAAAGGCTGTCAATTTTCCAAAATTAATTGCGTCCTACAGTTTTACAAATTTTATAATTGCTGTTTTCATGTCGCCATTGTTTCCATTAATTCAACACACGCACACACACACACACAGAGGCCGCCATAACTGACGCGATTAATATTTTTCCAAATACAGGTAATTGTCCCTCCCTGCTATCTGTCATCATGGCATTGTCCCATTTCGCCACCGCTCTCCGAAGCCTCCATTCAACACCGCCAGACGAAATAATAGACTCGGATCATATCCGATATATGCATGCTATATGTTCGCCATTATATGCACGCGACAAACTTTCATTTAACGTCATATGCGTTCAAATTAAACAACGCTCGTCCATCTAAATCCATCACATCGACAGAAGAGAGAGATGCACGACTTTCTTGTTTTATTCGAGTCACGTGTAAAACGCGGTGATTGATTGTTAAGATTTTAAAATCAAATACTAGAATTTGTAAGTGCATTTCCAAAAAGTCTAGATATAAATTACACAAAAATTAATCTTTATTGGGAAAATGACACTCTACTCAAATAATTTTGGTTTTTTTAAATCCAATAATTTTAAAGCGAGTTACAGATTTTTGAAATTTTTGATTTTCACAGCGTCAAATTTGTACATTGGAGGAAGAAAACTTAAGAAAAAATAGTAAACGTAACGGAAAAATTACACAAAAATTATTTTTTATTAGCAAAATGACACTCTACTCAAATAATTTTGGTTTTTGAAAATCCAATAATTTTCAAGCGAGTTACAGATTTTTGAAATTTTTGATTTTCACTGCGTCAAATTTGTACATTGGAGGAAGAAAAATTAAGAAAAAAATAGTAAACGTAACGGAAAAATTACACAAAAATTATTTTTTATTAGCAAAATGACACTCTACTCAAATAATTTTGGTTTTTGAAAATCCAATAATTTTCAAGCGAGTTACAGATTTTTGAAATTTTTGATTTTCACGGCGTCAAATTTGTACATTGGAGGAAGAAAAATTAAGAAAAAAATAGTAAACGTAACGGAAAAATTACACAAAAATTATTTTTTATTAGCAAAATGACACTCTACTCAAATAATTTTGGTTTTTGAAAATCCAATAATTTTCAAGCGAGTTACAGATTTTTGAAATTTTTGATTTTCACTGCGTCAAATTTGTACATTGGAGGAAGAAAAATTAAGAAAAAAATAGTAAACGTAACGGAAAAATTACACAAAAATTATTTTTTATTAGCAAAATGACACTCTACTCAAACAATTTTGGTTTTTGAAAATCCAATAATTTTCAAGCGAGTTACAGATTTTTGAAATTTTTGATTTTCACGGCGTCAAATTTGTACATTGGAGGAAGAAAAATTAAGAAAAAAATAGTAAACGTAACGGAAAAATTACACAAAAATTAATTTTTATTCGCAAAATGACACTCTACTCAAATAATTTTGGTTTTTGAAAATCCAATAATTTTCAAGCGAGTTACAGATTTTTGAAATTTTTGATTTTCACGGCGTCAAATTTGTACATTGGAGGAAGAAAAATTAAGAAAAAAATAGTAAACGTATCGAAAAAATTACACAAAAATTAATCTTTATTGGGAAAATGACACTCTACTCAAATAATTTTGGTTTTTTTAAATCCAATAATTTTCAAGCGAGTTACAGATTTTTGAAATTTTTGATTTTCACGGCGTCAAATTTGTACATTGGAGGAAGAAAAATTAAGAAAAAAATAGTAAACGTAACGGAAAAATTACACAAAAATTAATTTTTATTAGCAAAATGACACTCTACTCAAATAATTTTGGTTTTTGAAAATCCAATAATTTTCAAGCGAGTTACAGATTTTTGAAATTTTTGATTTTCACGGCGTCAAATTTGTACATTGGAGGAAGAAAAATTAAGAAAAAAATAGTAAACGTATCGAAAAAATTACACAAAAATTAATCTTTATTGGGAAAATGACACTCTACTCAAATAATTTTGGTTTTTTTAAATCCAATAATTTTCAAGCGAGTTACAGATTTTTGAAATTTTTGATTTTCACGGCGTCAAATTTGTACATTGGAGGAAGAAAAATTAAGAAAAAAATAGTAAACGTATCGGAAAAATTACACAAAAATTATTCTTTATTGGGAAAATGACACTCTACTCAAATAATGTTGGTTTTTGAAAATCCAATAATTTTCAAGCGAGTTACAGATTTTTGAAATTTTTGATTTTCATGGCGTCAAATTTGTACATTGGACGAAGAAAAATTAAGAAAAAAATAGTAAACGTATTGGAAAAATTACACAAAAATTAATCTTTATTAGGAAAATGACACTCTACTCAAATAATTTTGGTTTTCTTAAATCCAATAATTTTCAAGCGAGTTACAGATTTTTGAAATTTTTGATTTTCACGGCGTCAAATTTGTACATTGGAGGAAGAAAAATTAAGAAAAAAATAGTAAACGTATCGAAAAAATTACACAAAAATTAATCTTTATTGGGAAAATGACACTCTACTCAAATAATTTTGTTTTTTTTAAATCCAATAATTTTCAAGCGAGTTACAGATTTTTAAAATTTTTGATTTTCACGGCGTCAAATTTGTACATTGGAGGAAGAAAAATTAAGAAAAAAATAGTAAACGTATCGGAAAAATTACACAAAAATTAATCTTTATTGGGAAAATGACACTCTACTCAAATAATTTTGGTTTTTTTAAATCCAATAATTTTCAAGCGAGTTACAGATTTTTGAAATTTTTGATTTTCACGGCGGCAAACTTTAGTATATTGGAGGAAGAAAAATTAAGAAAAAAACTAAAGGAATGAAAAAAAAAACTTATTCTTTATAAGTTGTTCAGTTCAGCATTCTCTACAATTATTATTAACACAAATTTCCTGTAACTTATCGTTTTATAATTATAAACCAAAAATTAAAAAAAAAATAATTTTTTTTTCTCAAATAAAAATGATTTTATGAAAAATGTTTTCAAGCAAAAGATGTCCATTTGTTTATCGTCTTCAATGTTTGTTTAAATATTTTTGTGATATTTTTCATATTTAAGAAAATATTGGCAAAAAACAAAAAACAGTTAAGGTAAACGTCCACTTCCGGTGTACGAAATTTTACCAAAAGCTTTTCAGTTCTTCAGATTATCAAATAAGACGGATGTATAAAGTTTCATATCAATTGCTCTATTAGTTTTTGAGATACAGCGCGCACAGACACACACATTTAATCATCTCTCTATCTCCACCAGTTTCTGAGATACCCACACTAAACAACGAAAAAACTCACCCTATATATTTATTTTTATTTTACCGATTGCACAAAATAAATTCAATTTGAAATACCAGCGACTGCAATAAGTGGGGTTTGTTTCTTTTGTGCTCACTTTATTTTCTGGAGAGTGACAGAAAATTTCAAATTACTGAAATTAATAATGAAACATTTGCATGTCGCGATTTAATTACTTCGTACGCGATTAACAAAACGCAAAAAGAATTTATACACTAAATCATTTAGAATGAATTACAGACGGAATTAATGCGGGAATTTAATCAAATGGGCTTTCGTTGCGTGCGCTTAAACACGATGATTATTCAACAATGAACCAAAAACGAATTAATCATTCGGAAATTTACAGAACATTGTACATATGTACACGAAGTAAATTTTATCAGAAGTGTAGATTGACGGCGTGATTAATAAAATCGCGGGTCGGAACCGTAACGTAGTTGAAAGCGTGTACTGCTCTGTATTGCCGGTTGCATAAACAAACTCGACACGTTTGCACTTGGTATTAGCAGTGATTATAACATTAATATTGGCGAATATTAGCTAAGGATAAATACGCACGTTCATCTAGCCTATCCTAATTAAAATATTATACAGGTGTCCCAGACCGTAAAGTCGTAAAGAGTTGGGACAAAACAATTATTACAAAAGCCGTATTGAAGAATCGAATGATGATATTGTTATTCTCAAAAACCGTTCACATCCTTGAGAGCTTATCAAAAACTCCAGATTTTTAAGTGGCACGATAGGTCGAAAGTGGTATCGTTTAAAAGATCTTTAAAAAACAAGTAACTTTTGTAGGAAACATAATTTTGTTGCTGGTACCCATGTTGATGAATATCTGATGAAAGTTATTCAATTTCAATTTTTCATGGCTAACTTATTTTAAAAGTTTGCATTTCAAATGATAATTAAAACATATCAGGTGTAAATAAGTAATTCTGGAGGCTTTCACTTCGTGATACATTTTGAATAAATCAAATAAAACGAATAACTTTATTAACTTGGAGTAGTTACTATAGTTTCGACAATTTCAGCTTGTCATTTTCAAACAAATAGTCAAACAAATAGTTTGAAAATGACAAGCTGAAATTGTGATACCAACAAAGTTATTCGTTTTATTTGAAATATCAGATGTGTTGTTGTCTTCCATTCGCACATTGTTAAGCTCTTTTGGTGACACTATCGATGGCAATTACAGTAGATATATTTCCTTGATTGAATTTTGAGAATGTAGCATCAGTGGTTCATATCGTTTGTGAGCATCGATAATGGTCCTCAACTAATTTCTGAGCCAATAATAACCGAAAGCGTTATTTCTTATTGCGGGTCAATAAAAGGTTAAGGTTTCCTCTTATTTTCAATCTGTAATGCGTTTAAATTCGTAGTTTTACAGAGCCGAATGTTTGCCGCGGAGAGATGTTTATATAATGATTAAATTCGAACCGTTGCGGAGAGTCTTAGAGCACCACCATAAAGATAAGCCTTAATTTCACCGCATTGATGGGAGCACACGATTTTTTCGCCAATTAACTCCTAATTGCCTTTGTTTATATCCTCGAATATATTTATTGTGTACTTTTAATAATCTTTATGGATTTATTAATCTGTTTCTGCTTCTTATATATTTAACAGTCTTTAATATCTCAAATTATATTACGTTGGTTAAGATAACTGTTACCTGGGAATTAATTCAGATTGATAAGGTTGGATTGGATAAAAAGGGCTCGCCGGATCGAGTTTTATCTCTGTTTGATTTATTTCGTAGGGGCCAATTTCGAGAGCAAAGTTAATACAAATCAATCGGATTTTTTTTAAGATTTACGATAAGTTATCGTCAATAAGTACCGTTGTTAAGTACGACATAAACAAATTTGAAAGTAAAACAACATTTAGTAAATATTATTTGAAGTTAAATACACTTTTTAAAAGAAAGTTTTAATGAAAATTTTTAGATATTTAGTATATTTAATAAGAGTATTAAAAAATGGTGATGCGGCCATCATGTTACTTTCTCCAACTTGATGGTATAATTTATATTTACGCTTTCATGGTTTATTTTCCATTTAAATCATATTTTAAATATACATCGAGCGGATGACACTGACGTTTAAAACGTCAAAATTATGAAACATGAAAACGACAAATTATATTTCAAATTCTAATAGTCAGTTTACTCAAAAACCAAAGAGATTTTGAAAAAAACTTATTCTTGATAGGTTGTTCATTTTGGCATTCTCTACAATTATTATTAAAATAAATTTGCTGTAACTATTATCGTTTCGTAATTATAAACCAAAAATGAAAAAAAAAATTCTCGAATAACAATGGTCTTATGAAAAATATTTTCAAACAAACGATATTTATTTCTTTGTTGTCTTCAATATTTGTTTAAATGTTTTTGTGATATTTTTTATATTTAATAAAATATTGGAAAAAACAAAAAAAACAGTTAAGGTAAACACCCACTTCCGGTGTAGGAAATTTTACCAAAAGCTTTTCAGTTCTTCGGATTATCAAATAAGACTTATGTTCAAAGTTTTATATAAATTGTTTTTTTCGTTTTTGAGATACAGCGCGTACAGACAGACACACACAAGGACAGTGGCGGCTCGTGGAAAATTTTGACGGTAGAGCCACTTAGCATACACAATATATCACACCGTCTCCTTTTTGAGCAAATCGATCATTAAAAACCTTGAGACATTTTTTCTACATCTTTCGGATGAATTTTACAAATCTCGTCCTCAGTTCAAAAGTTAAAATGTTGGAAATTTAAAAAATGCAATTTTTGCATTTTGTGTTAATGTCAAGAGAAAATTTCGTAACCCGTTCTAAAATTTCATAAAATTTGCCATATTTTGACGTTTGAATCATCAAAATCGAACAATGCTTGCTGCAGTAGTGCAATTTAAAAAATCAAAATCTTGGAAATTTAAAAACTGCAATTTTGCATTTCGTGTTAATTTCACGAGAAAATATTGTAATCCGTTTTAAAATAATACCAAATTCGACATATTTTGACATTTAAATCATCATAATCGGACAACGCGTTCGGCAGGTGTGCAATTTCAAAAATCGAAATTACGATTTTAAAATCTTCAAACTTAAAAAGTGAGATTTTTGCATTTTGTGTTAATTTCACGAAAATATTTTGTAATCCGTTTTAACATTACACCAAATTTGCCACATTTTGACGTATTTAAATCATCAAAATCGGACGACGCATTCGGCAGGTGTGCAATTTCAAATATCAAAATCTTGAAAATTTAAAAATTGCAATTTTTGCATTTCGTGTTAATTTCAAGAGAAAATTTCGTAATTCGTTCTGAACTTACACTAAATTGTCCATATTTTGACGTTTTAATCATAAAAATCGAACAATGCGTTCGGCAGTTGTGCAATTTCAAAAATCGAAATCACGATTTTAAAATTTTCGAACTTGAAAAAGTTTTCAACTGTCAAAAATAAAAAAATAAATAACTTCCAACAATGACCATTTTCAACTGCAACACGAATAATTTTCATCTGCAAAAATGACAATTTTCAACCTCCAAAAACTACAATCTTAAAATGCCAAAATTGATTATTTTTATCTGCTTACAGTGAAATGGTCTGTCATAAATGACAATTTTCAATTGCGAAAAACCACAGTTTTCAACCAAAAAAAATATACATTTAACTGCCAACAATGGCTACTTTCAACTGTCAAAAATAATAACTTTGAGCTACAAAAAATGACAATTTTCAACAACTAAAAACTTATATTTTTAACTGCTAAAAATAACAATTTTCAACTGCCAAAAACCACAATTCTCAATTGTCAAAAATGACAAATTTTCAACTGCAATCAATTACCGTTTTAACTATCAAAAACTGTAATTTTTATTTGCTTGCAATGACCATCTGCAACTGGCAGAAATGACCATTTTTTTTGGCTACTTTCAACTGCCAAAAATAATAATTTTGAGCTACCAAAAATGACAATTTTCAACCCCCAAAAACTACAATCTTGAAATGTCAAAATTGATCATTTCGACAACCAAAAACTTATATTTTCAACTGCCAAAAATGGCAATTTTCAACTGCCAAAAACCACAATTTCCACACTTTTCTGAAAGAATTTTTAATATCTGCCATTTTGTTCAAGAGTTATCTTTTCAAGATCACAAAAAATTTAATGTTTTATTTTATAATAATAATAATAATAATAATAATAAACTTTATTGTCCAACAGGAAGAACCAAAATAGGACATCATCAAATACAAAAAAATATATATACAGTTAGGTATAGGTAATTCAGTGAAAAACTAAAAATGAAATTAACATGGTTAACACTCACAATAATGACAGCTAAAACAAATAAATTATAGCATTTATAAACTAAATAGTAATTTTAAAATAAGGGAAAAACTACAAAAGTTCACAGTCAAGCGTCTATAAATATGTCTTTATAATGCTCATTGGCATTATGCATCTGCATCAATTCAGCGAGAACAATACAAGAATTTTCAAAATCAAATTATCCGTTCATGAAAAAAGAACGACGGGTAATACTTTGCTGGATAAATTTTTAAAATATGGTCATCCTTTTAAACAATCGAACGACGAATTTATTTTTTGTTTTTATCTGCATCTATTAGATGAGTGAACAACACATTGCACCAAGAATTTTCAAAATCTGGTGATGCGCTCAAGAGTTCTTTTTTTGCATATAATTTTTTTTTGTGGAACTTCCAGGAACGGAGATACGCAAAATGAGTTTAGTCGTAAATAGTGCTTAAATCGACTGGAATCGCCTAAAAACGATTAAAAATTTAAAAAAATAAAAAAAAAACAATTGTAAGTTGAATTTCCGTTTTTTCTTCAATTGACATGTATTTAATGAGTACATGACCAGCCTGTAAATTTTCTTAATAGTACGTGAGCAAAAAGGCTTATTCGGCAATGAACTAAGTTTGTTCAACAGATGAGCCAGAAATGATTTGGATTCAACTGCAAGTTCAGAACGCGTCCGCCCGCCGTACCGCGCACCTCCCCCCCCCCCGTGCCAGAAGTAAGTTGGCTCCGATTGCGATGTTTCTCTACTCATTAAACTTTTACAGACCTTTAAGTGTTTTTAGAAATACAAAATTCTTGCCGAGCATGAAATTGGAGGTAGTGCCATGGCTCCTTGGCTCTACGTAACGAGCCGCCCCTGCACACGGACACATGTTTTTTTTCCCAGAAATTGTTGAAGTGGCATCTAGCGACCCCAAAACGGATATTACCGTAAAAAGAATTGAAAAAATTTTCACGATCACAATACTTTCTCGTATTTCGTAACGGAGAAAGTAAAAAGGGTTATTAAATAAATAATTATTTGTTTCATTATATTAATACTCGAGAAATCATCAAATATAAAAAGGGTTAGATGGAGAAAATAAAAAAATCCAAGATGTTTTATATGCCTACCATGTTCATGAATAACACAAATTGTTTTGACTTGTCAGTTTGATTTTAATTTGACAATCCACGTCGTAGAAGACTAGATTAGTTCAGTTGAATAAAAAAGAAATGAATCTCAGACATGACTGCTATGTTTCTCTCTCTCTCTCTCTCTCTCTCTCTCTCAGGCATGGCCATCTCAACAACCAAATTCAGTGGTTATCACCTTATTACATATTTTTTTTGGAATACAGAAATAATCGCTTTATCGTTTATTGGCGTCGTATTAAGCTTATGGTTTATTATCGTTGCCCCGTGAAACAGACACAAACGCGTGATGCGGCGGCCGTATGTATGGGTTCGGTTCATACGTCCATATAGCCGGATAGATTTATTAAGTCAGTGACGCAAAATCTAATTCCCGGTGACTGGTATCAGCATACTAGAGTAGTATTTTAACAGATTATCGAGTTTGATGTTAATGGGACTCATTGTTCTATGAGCTGACCGCCGCACGTACACTGTGCCAACCGATGCAATGCAACAATGATGCTGAAACAATGCAGCGCCGATGTGCATGTTAGATAAACTGGATTACATCAATATGTAGCTCAACTACCGAATGTCATGCGGTCACCGCTTGATGCCGCCGACGAGGCCCCCAACTACCCCCAACAATCCGACACCGATTATGTTCAGTTTTCATATTCCCCGACTGATTATTTAATAATTTGTATACAAATGAAATATATTTCCCGCACAATTTTCTTAAAATTGCAAAGCGGGCCGTAGAGATTTACATATAAGATTTGAAATGTGTTAATATTGGCTCCCCCAATTATTTGATAGTATCGATCTCTTTAAAGGTTAGCTGATTGATTTGGTACCTTACTCAATAGTTTCTGCAGAGTATTTATCGGGGGTAATACCACAAGAGACACAAATTTCGAGAATGAATTGAGATGGAAAAATCCATGAGCGCTTTAGCGGGAGTGGATTTTGCTTAATTAAAAACAAAGGTTTGCCATGGAATCATAATGGCCGAAATTTCATTTTGTTGTTGTTTGAAAAAGTGACAGTCGCTGTCACATTGCGATTTACAACCGGCCGTGTATTCAACACAAGAAAAAGTAATTACTATTAAAGTAAGTACATAATAAATAACCAGCGGCGGTTCGTGGATTTCCGTAGAGGCGGCTAATTGTAAGACAAAGATGCCGCTCGTGCTGGAGGAAGCAAATATTTAGCTGCTGTTTTGGTTAAATTTTCTTCGATAGCCTCCACGCCGAACATCAGCGAGCCGCCGCTATAAATAACTAATATGGTTTGGTCAATGGATCTTTGCATGTCCGTCATTACCGAGGAACGAGTTTTCTCGCCTTGGACGACATGCCTGCACATATGATTACCGTAGAGTAAGTAAACGCATGAAAATGTTGTCGGAGCTAGGTTCAACTATCTATGATGTACACGCAAAGATCCATTGATCAAAGTATAATAATATTAATTCTGGGCAGGAGTTGCACCTCTGCACCCACACTGATGAAATTAAACCACTAAAATACAATTTTTGTTTGTTTATTTTGAAAAATATACATTTTTACAGTTTCAGTTTTTTAAAATTCGGTCTTGGGACGAACTTCCACCCACCGTTTGATGGCCGGAAGTTCCAGTACGTTCTTCTTGACAGCCACCAAGTTCGGATATTTGCCAATTACATCCGTTCCGGTCATGTAATTCAAGTAATCAAGTATCGCGACGAAAAACATATCCGCCCAGGTGAGCTTGCCACAAGCGAAATGACCATTATTATCCTTGGCGATTTTATCTAGACGGGTCAAAAAGTACGGCAAAGTTTCCTCCATTAAAGGTCCCTTGCGAGATTCTTTAATGGTCGCATCTTGTTCATATGAATACAAGGCAATTTCTGAAGAAGAAAAAACACATAAATATTTCCGCCGTTAAATAATCATTTATAATTTCATACTCGCTCTCAAATCATTAATAGTGTCCACGACTGAGTCAATTTCGAGATCTTCCCACGCGTCTTTACCAACTAATTTTACCTGTCTGGCAAAGAACCTGGCCAGGGCAATACTTTGGTGGTATTGTTTGCCATTAGCGGTTAGCAATGGCACTTGTCCAAAAGGCATTTCTAAAAAAAATTAATCAAAAACACTACTGCAACACGATTATCGTTTAGAAAGCTTACTCGGCTTTAACTGTGCCCATTGTTCCACTTCGAAGCGATCATCATCGAACTCAATCCCTCCGTATTTCAGAAGGAACCTTGAGGGTTCGCCAAGGGCTTTTACGTTGAAGTATGTTAGTTTGTAAGATGTAGACATTGTTGATCTAAAATAATTTATCATCCGGAGTTTTATTATTAATGAAATTAATGAAATAGAGAGAAAAATAATACAGTAATTTTATAATATTAAAGGGAGTCAGACAGACGGAAATGTTTTCGTGTAAGTTTTAAACACTAAACATATTACCTACCTGAATAACGAACTTAATAATACCTTATACGAGGTTACGTAAATTTCAATTCATTAATGTTGGTTCATGCTCCTGCTCACATATGAGGTATAACAAGTTGGGGAAGCTCAAGAGATTGGTTTATGATTATTATCAACATCGGTGACGACTCGCGGGGTAACTCATGGTACGTCCAAGGTAACAGAGGTGGCAATACAAATAGAAAGGGTCGGCTGCACCTATCTGTATTACCACCTCTGCTATAGTTTGATCAACGGATCTTTGCGTGTACGTCATTACCTAAGACTGAGTTTTCTTCGTTGGACGACACACGTACACATATGATTGCATACAATTTAAGAGAGTGAACACATGAAAATGTTATTGGAGCAAGGTTCAGCTATAGCCCGTTCTTCGGAATCTGGCGGCTGTGGTCGTAAAAGAGGGTCGGACGTAATATTTTTTTTATCTCAAACCAATCTTTGTTGAGAAGTACTGGTGTAAAAGTGCGTATACCAATAGGAGCGAAGGATAGTAATAAATGTATGGGATGCAATTAGACGAACCACCAATACCTTTTCTTCGAGGGCGGACCGACCGTTTTACGACCTCGGCCGCCAGATTCCACCGAATGGGCTATATCTATGACTTGCACGCAAAGATCCGTTGATCAAAGTATACCTCGGCCGTACCATGAGTCTACTTACTATAGAAAGGAACCGTTTTAAAATGCAGTTGTAGATGTTACATAAAATTAAACCGTAAACTGTCGCACCGGAAATGTTGATTACATCGTAATAATAAATTACTATTGGGAAAAATGCGCCGTAAACTATCGGAAAAAACTCACCAATTTATTGGCGATGTCGAGCGTACGAAGGTCTGAATAAAACTGCGATGAGTTGTGGCACCGCAGGTTGTATATTTATTCTAGATACAAACGGTTATCATAACGCCGCGTCACTACGTTAAATAACGGCAAACAAAGCACTCGACTCGAGGTCAAATGGAAAGCGTAAATTAGTGTTTCTCGCCAATGACAACTGCACACCGGTTTTTAGCCACTACTGGTCGTCATCAGTACAGTGCGTCCGTTGATGAGAACACGCTTTACCATGAGCTAGCTAGAGATGGACGATGGAGATGAAAAAAAAATTGCAAAAATGTATTTATTTACCAAGAGCCGACTTAAACAACGTCGATGACAAAAAAAAGGTAAAACTAAGCAAGTGAGCGGCTTTCAAATAGTACATTGGTTTGCTACTAGATGGCGTATCACGTTGCGCGTTGTATGTTTGCTTCGGCGGGAATTTCGGTTTGATAATTTTTGTACGTCGTATCTGTATTTAAGTTAATAAATCGTTATTTATTTTATCAAATTGCCATGATTTTTGTATGTTAAATCCGTTTAAAACAGAAGATCAAGGGTGCAGGACATTTCTGTCCTTTGAAGAGAACCTTCGTGTAGTGGTGTGTTTGCGTGCACATCAAAAATCCAGTGTCTCTGGCCGTTATAAAAGACAAATATTTGAATTATGAAATTTTTACTTTCTCCGTTACGAAGTACAAGAAAGTATTGTGATCGTGATTTTTTTTTCAAAAATTTTTTTTACGGAAATATCCGTTTTGGGGTCCCCAGATGCCATTTCAACAATTTCTGGAAAAAAATTTATTTCGTAAATTGAAAATGGTTATTAAACTATATTGCGGACACACTTGTGTGTCTGACATGAACTTATAATTGGCTCAAGCAGTAATAATAGTAATTTAGCTCGTTAAAAAAAATCGATGAAAAGCAACACAAAACTCGTATGACTTGAATACATAGTTTTGCGGATTTCCCTTCTTTAATATTGGTATCACAGTTGCCAGTTTTCAGAAATTTAGAAACTAGTTTTATTGATTGATTTATTAAGTTTAGGTGCTAATTCAATGCTGATTTTTTTATTAACGAAATTGGTATATCATCGTGGCCAGTTGTTTTTAAATTTGTGTTTTGTACGAACAGCCTTGTCTACTGTAACAGCTTTAAAACACTGGGACTGAGTAATTTGAGCGGCTTATTTTTTTCTATTGTGGCATTTGTGGAAAAATGTTTTTCGAATTGCTTAGTGTCTGATTCCTAATCATTTACACTAATTTTATCAATGCTACCATTAATGCTATTTGTTTTTCCTTTTTTATTTCTATTTGTTTACTATGTTCCATGTTGTTTTTACTATATTTGAAGATTCAGATATCATATTGGCATACTATTGCTCTTTTGAATAAGTAATTAGCTTTAAGATTTTTATAGTTACAGTTAATCATTTTCGAATTGCCTATTTTACGTAACCAATTCAGATCTTTCAGTTTATTTGATTAGTTTTTAATTTCATTTGTGTAATAGCTTTTTAGTTTTCAGATAACTTTTAATATTTGAAAAAACTTTTCGAAACAGCTTGAAAAAACAGTTCCAGAATTGTTTGTAAATATCATCAATATCCATTTAGTTCGCTATAAATTGATTTAGTGAATTTGATCAGTATCCGTGTGGAGTTATATTTATTCATTGTATCCCAAATAGTTTTCCTCTTCAGTGTATCAAATTTTTGATCAATGTCGGCTTTTTCACATATTATTAGTTTTAATAATGCTTGTAACTTTCTGTCTACTAATTTTAATTTGGGATTCCATTTTCTCTGCTGAAAGAGTGCTCATCATCTGAACTTTGTCTAAATGTTTATACTTTTATCATAGTTACAGTTTTACCTTTGTGTTATTTATACATTATTGTCTCAATCTTTTATTTCCAAATGTTCAAAGAAGTCAGGAATAAAATGCACTTTGTTGTTATCACACACGTTTTTTTTTTTATTTTGCGACTATAGTTTCGGCCCTTACATGGTTACCATCAACCAGTGACGGTTCGCGGGTTTTTTCTGGTACGGCCGAGGTAATACAGATAGGTAGGGTCAGTTGCAGATATGACCGCACCTATCTGTATTACCACCTCTTGTTCCTCGGCCGTATCAGAAAAAAACCCGCGAACCGTCACTGCCATCAACCATAGTTCAAATAAGTAATTTAAAGCATATTAAATAAACTATCAGACTTCCTCCTCACTCAACCCAGGCCTAAGTTGGTTTCAAGGCAGCATTTACTCTGATTAGTTACATATTAGAGCAAATAGTGTTACATTAATTAGTGACGAATATTCCAGTAATTTATCATAATTCCAAAAAATGTTATATCTTGCGCTGTAAGAGTGCTGCTATAACTTGGGGTGTTTTTAATTGAAATATTGAAAAACGCCTAAAGTGACGTCGTGATATAACCGGGTTCCCTTATGTCCATATAAATATAACTTTTCGGATATCGTATGCTTCGACGTTCTCTTTCGCCGCCTTTCTCCGTACGCGTTTAACACACATAACGAATGCGAAGGTCTTTAAACTGATATATTGACACTTATAGGCAATTTTCCAGGCGGCGAGGCCGCTTTTAATACATAATGTGTCATATAAAATTACATCTACCCCGCATATGTATATGTGGCCGGCGCGATAAAGTACCCTCTTTATATTATTATACATCTATAGATCACGACTCTTTTCACTTGAAATCCGCCATAAAAATATTATATATGCCCCACGTCGAATAGAATCACTCCTCCGGCTCTTGTGTTGTATGGGTCGGTTAGCCGATTTATACCAATGTTCGCGCGGTTTTACGTGCTCAACTGCAAAAACCCGATTTTTATTCGTCCCTTTCAATATTTTATTTCGTCGAATACTAATCTTTTTTTTATCTCTTCGGGGAGAATATGCTCCTCGGCAATCTATGCGGAGCAGAATGTATTGGCTCATAAATTGGAGTGGAACTTTCGGGGTCTATTATTTTACAATAATGTGTTTTACAGTAAAATTTCAAAGCAATGGTTAATTATAATTAATTATTAATATAATTTTACTGGTTAACAATGGCTTCAGGTGCAAGAATGGAAAATGGCCCTTTGTGATTATATTTTGAGTTATGCAAGGTTAATGATGTTTTTAATTCAATACGCAGGCAATCTTTTCACGTACAATTAGTAACCTAAAATAAATCCGCCAATAATCCATTAATCAAAAGTGACATTTGTCAGCTTGGTACACAGATTTTTGCTCTCATCAACTATTTTTGCGCTGTTTCTTCCCATTCGATATGACTGCTATGTTTCTCTCTCTCTCGGGCATGACCAATTCAGCAACAAAATTCAGTGGTTAACACCTTATAATCTAAATTGGAAACAATACGTAAATTTGTCGGTGTGTCTTTTGCGTTTTAGTTAATCCGACATGTGTTCGAAATTTAAGTTAATAATCTCAAAGGGCATTCCGAATTAGGTGCGTATCCTCGTGAGCATAAATGAGAATAGCTTAGCCCTTTGAATAGATCGGTAAATACAGTTGATTAAGTTTACCATCGCATATCCATCATGAAAACGTCATCGAACGTAATCTCGAACGACAGTTTTCTTTAATGAGTGCTGCGTATCCTCGATAGAAAATAAAATATTCATTCGGCACAAAGCCGATTTCATCCCCGTTTTATTTAAACTCACGGTTTGCAATTATGCGCGCTCACTACTCTATATATACTTATTGTGAAAACGCAAATCCGATCTGTATGTGTGTGTGTGTGTGTGTACAGCTGATTCTGCACACACCGAAGCGACGTACGCAACAATAACTTGTGACAGTCGTATGATGGATCACTAGACAATATGGCGCTCATTTCAATATAAGGGTGCAAGTTGACCGAAGATGCGTGCCTGTCAAACAATGATTTATATGCAACGCGGCTCATGTGGACAGTTTTTTTTTTATATTTTATTTTGCACGTTCCGACCCATGTCTTCTTGATATTCGATTAGAGAAAGTGGCGACGACGACGCGTCATCAGAGTCCGAGGGTGAGAAATGGTGAGGATGATGGTGACTTATGTTTACAGCTTTCATCCAGTGTGCGATTTCTACAGTAATTGTGTTTATTAATAGAGAGAAATGGAATATTGCAGAAAAACTGTTTCGAATAATAGTAGAGAGACAGGGGGTGGCTATCGAGGTTGAATCATTATCACTATTCAAAATCAGTTTTATTATATCATATGTTTCTCGATCTACAAAAACGAACAAAACACATATACAATAAATGGTGCTCCAAAAGTAATTCACAAAATCATAATTCGCTAATTTTGAAATTTTTTTTTTTTGGCGTCGACTGCGAGGTCATCTGCCACCACCGTTTGTGTTAATATATCATATATCAGAATTATATCAATTGTTATAATTATATTATATTATCTAAATGTTTAATTTGTTCTTTTTTAAAAAGTTTACTATTTCCAGGTTAACTCTTGAATCATTATGAGCCAGCAGATGTGTAATATTTAGTGGCATTTGTATACCAAAATTCTTTAAATTTGCCATAAACAAGTCCCTGTCAATATTAGTTATATCACACTCAAATAATATATGATTCATATCCCCGTGCATGCCACATTCACACCGGGGATCGTCCTTAATCTTAATTTTATTTAAATGTGCCGGAAATGAACCGTGATTTATTTTTAAGCGTGTTATTGAAGTTGAGTAATATCTGCTGACGTGGTCATCGAAAATATGATTGAGGTGTTTTGGTAATACTGGGTGAATTTTAAAGTAGTGACTGCTGTGAATTTTGAAATTCGAAGAAAATATTTCAAACACGTCTTTAAAAGGCATTTATTTACAATGTTTGATCCATTCTTCTTTCAATGGGGCGAAAATGATTGACAAGTATACATGGCCCTCGATATTAAAGTTCCGGTCTTAAGCGAAAGCGGCGATAGTCTACAGCGTGTGCAAAACCTATTGCAACATGACTATAACTTTTGTAAACCTGATTTTTCAAGAAAATTCTCACACGCCGATTTTTGATTTATAAAATTAAAACATTTGATGTTGAATAATGGTCAACGGGCGAATTTATTTATACACTGAAATCCAATTTGTTACTACGGTTTGTGGGGATGAAAAAGGGTACTGTACAAATACGGTATTGTATTCTCATTGGAGATTACGATCGGTGACGTTTCTGTGATGGATATGCGATAAACTCATTAAACTGTATTTACCGATCTGTGCACATCAAATGCAGCAAACCTATTGAGTCCCTTGGCGATTTTCCCATTCATGCACACTACGATCCACCTTTAACCAACTCCCTGTACTCTTTTTCATAGTGCTACCGATGATTACAATATTAATAAAGATACGCTGTGCACTTTCTGCGATTCTAGCCGCTATGGAAGCGCTCCGATCGCATTGATTTTTGCTTCAATAATAGGAAACTTTGGATAGTTGTATCATTTACAAGTATAACCATCAACCGAATGAGACGCACCTTCCGATCTTTTCATATATATTATAAATATATGTATATAAATATACTTCTCCGTTAACATTTCCGTCACCTTTACACCGCACAAGTGATACGTTATAAATTTTGAAAATGGGTACACCGCGCATTGTGCTTGTGTTCATTTAAATTGCAAAAATTGTAGCAGAAATAAGGCAACTAATATAAGCTCCTTCCATTTTCAAATAATAAAATTGTGGTGTGGCCAACAGGTGACTTTCTCCGAATTTATGGTATCATTTATATTTACGCGTTCATGGTTTATTTTCAATTTAAATCCTATTTTAAATGTACATCGAGCGTTTTGTAGACTCGGATGAAACTGACGTTTAAAACGTCAAAATTATGAAAGACGGAAAATTTATACTTCACATTCAAAAACTCGGTTTACTCAAAAACTAATGAGATTTCGAAAAAAAACTTATTCTTTAGAAATTGTACATTTTGGCATTCTCTACAATTCTCTATTATCAACATAAATTTGCTGTAACGTTTAACGTTTCATAATTATAAACCAAAAATTAAAAATAAATTAATAAATTTCTTTCTCGAATAGCAATGATTTTATGAAAAATGTTTTCAAGCAAAAGATGTTCATTTCTTTGTTGTCTTCAATGTTTGTTTAAATGTGAAATTTCCTTACTTAACAGCCGTCGAGTTCGCCGACTTTAAACATACAGTTCTGCATTTCTTGCTCAGTAACCAGTGATCTTTTACGGACGTCGCAATCTATCTCATGTGGCAGCCGTCACTGGCTACGAATCCCTGGTTTGTTTGAATTATTTTTCAATTTTTAGTAACTCGACATAGGCAACTTAATATACACTTTTACAAAATTTACATTTTATACGATATGTATTGTTAGATTGTGCATTTGTTAGCAACTTGATTGTATTTTAAAAATTAAGCTTCGGTTAAACTGAACGGAAACTGTAAATAAAATTAATACTTATGTAGTAATATTAAACAAATTGGGATTAACCTTACTTGTTGCAGAAAGCATTAGATAAATACAATAAAACGAAATGTAGCCTGAATATATGAATATTCCACCTGTTCGTTAATCTGCAAGCTGAATATTCATATATTCAGGCTACATTTCGTTTTATTGTATTTATCTTATGTAGTAATATATTCACTGTATTTAAAACGTTTTATTCCTTATAACTATAGGATTTTAAGCTCTAATCGCAGATAACAGTTAGTTGTAATTTTTATTAACTTCCTATCCACGTTAATAAATATAGCGCCTAATTAGGCCTAATATATTATATTGTAATATAGAATGTTCTTGGAAAACATATTAATATTTATAAATCCGGTAAAAAAATTCCCATATTACCTAGTTTACTTATCAAAAATGTATCAAGTCTATTATTAATATAATCGTAGAATTCTCCACGATATCTGCGTATAAAGGCGGCTTCACAACAACCTGGGAAGGGTAACGAGAACCAGAACGAAAATATACCAAGCTTCTCGTTTCCGTTACCGAAAGTTAGTTATAAGTTGTCAACATGTGAATCATATTTAACCGTTCCTGGGTTCTTGGGAAGCGGCCGTTAATGTGTGTACATTCGTGTGTTCATATTGCCGGTGTGTACATTTGGTTGCCTATGACAATACGTTAAATGACGTTTGTTACATAAGTGAATAAATTTATTATCTATGATTGGGGTACCGTCGAGTATGGTTTGAATAATATTTAATAGATTCTATGAAATTTAGTAACGTTCTTTGAGTGTTTATTATAAAGGTCTAAATGACGTCGTATTATATATGGTATAAGAGACAGAGAGAAACAATACATTTATTGAGACACTTTTACAAATGATCTCAACAGGCAATTAACCCATTACATCCCATGATATACAATTTTTTCCAAAGAATTTCAAATTCTCAGATATCTGTTAAAAATCAATTTGGAAAAACTGAATAGAATCACTGCTAAATTTTGTTCCATTATTAATAAAGAAGAGTTTGTATCACAGAAACATTATCTAAAGTAAATAACACTGCAACTAGATATCTCAAAAGTCCATTATGTTTATTGTACTCGCTCGAGTACAATGGGAAGTAATGGGTTAATCAGAGGACTTTCAGCCTATATGAAATGATTATGCAGGGTGTTGAATTGCAAAGCGGGCCATAGGGATTTACATGTTAAATTTGAAATGTCTTAATATTTGATAGTATCAGTCTTCTGGCACTATTTTTAAAGCTTTTTAAGCTGAATTATTTGATACCTTACTCAATAGTATCTGTAGAGTATTTACCGAGATATTTATAAAAAACTTTACAACTATTTTGAATTAAAAATAAAGGTTTGCCATGAAATCATAATGGCCGATATTTCATTTTGTTCCAAGAAGTGACAGTAGATGTCACATTACGCTAAAAACAATCATAATGGCGGAAATTTAATTTTGTTCTAAAAAGTGACGTTTGCTGTCGCATTATATATGATTTTAAAGAAGACACTTCAAAGTTTTTCGCTTTTAAAGATTCACCAAAATCGATTGAAAATACGCCGAGTTTGAAAATGGTCGAATTTCAAGTGTTTCATTTTTTTTCCACCAGCGTATGTTGTAATGTTGACTTGTAAATAAATAAACAAATTCTCTTTTCATGTTGCGATTAATTGCGCAAACAATTTATTTAGTTTATTTTTATAAGAATATGTGTTTAAATATAGCAAATAGTGTTAATTGCGGTATAGACAAAACCCACCACAATATCCTGTGTTTAATTAATTTGATAAGCTTATCAATTTTAAACGATTTAAAATGTATAAATGAAGCGTTATTTATTCCACACCTTTTATAATACCCCGTTAGTCTTAGTTGTCGGTCGGTGAATTTAGCAAACACTTCAGCATACGCAACATAAGATGGCGACTGTCGAAGAAAAGAAAAGTAATCTCCTGTTACTCTTTGATAGGCCACAAGAACCAGTTTTTATGCCGAAAGGACAGAAGAACGAATCATTTAATGTTCCGAGAAATTATTTGGTAAGTAAAATACTCCAAAAATATTAAATAATTAAACTGTATAATTAATTGCATTAATATTCAATAGTTTATTTTAAAGTATAAATTATTATTATTATTATCCAAAATCCAAAAATGATCCATTCATAAAATATATATTTATACACTGAGTTAAGTTAATGTTTATTTCTTCTAGTGAATAAATATGCCTAACTCACGTAGTTTATACAATATTTTATTCAATTTCGACAGAATAATATTAAAAAATTAATTATAGTTAATTTTAAATATCACCGTCACGACTGACTGATAATTTTATTTTGTTAAAATAAAGTGAAATAAAAACTTTTCAACTCACTAGTGACTTAAAAAAATATTTCACCCTTCCATATAAACAACTATTTAAAGTAAAGTAAGAATTAGATAATGCCAAGTTCTATTTTTACTTTCTTCGTTATAAAGTACGATAAAGTATTGTGATCGTGATTTTTTTTTCAAAAATTTTTTTACGGAAATATCCGTTTTGGGGTCCCTAGACGCCATTTCAACCATTTCTGGAAAAAAAAAAATTGTGTCTGTGTGTGTGTGTGTGCGCTGTATCTCAAAAACTAATAGAGCAATTGCTATAAAACTTTGAACATCAGTCTTATTTGATAATCTGAAGAACTGAAAAGCTTTTGGTAAAATTTCGTACACCGGAAGTGGGTGTTTACCTTAACTGTTTTTTTGTTTTTTGCCAATATTTTCTTAAATATGAAAAATATCACAAAAATATCTAAAGAAACATCGAAGACAACAAAGAAATGAACATCTTTTGCTCGAAAATATTTTTCATAAAATTATTGCTATTCGAGAAAAAAAATTATTAATTTTTTTTAATTTTTGGTTTATAATTATGAAACGATAATAGTTACAGCAAATTTATGTTAATAAAAATTGTAGAGAATGCCAAAATGAACAACTTCTAAAGAATAAGTTTTTTTCGAAATCTCTTTAGTTTTTGAGTAAACCGAGTTTTTGAATTTGAAGTATAATGTTTCCATCTTTCATAATTTTGACGTTTTAAACGTCAGTTTCATCCGAGTTTTCGCAACGCTCGATGTACATTTAAAATGTGATTTCACTTGAAAATAAACCCATGAAAACGTAAATATAAAGTCGGAGAAAGTAACATGATGGCCACATCACCATTTTTTTTTTAATAAAACGAAATATAGAGTTAGAAACAGATTGAATATTCACATATTCAGGCTACTTTCGTCTTTATCGAATTTATTTAATGTTCCTGCAACAAGTGAGGTTGCCTCAAATTTATTAAGTTCTATTTTAATCTATAAAAAATAAATTAAATATGAAAGTATCACAAAAATCCGAGATATCGGGATATCGGGATATCGGGATATGATTTTCGCCAGTCGACTAAGTTTGAAAATCGAGTTCTGGACATCTTAACTACTTCTTGTCTATCTCTTCGGAAAATACGGGAACGTTCGAAAACGTCGAATTTGGAACACCCTGCACACCCACGCGTTCTTTCCTTTGGCCTACCAATACTGATACTCGTTTATATTTTCAGCTTGACAGGTATAAGAATATCGTCGTACAAATCTTTAATCGTTTCGGCGATGAATCCTCGGGAAAGATTACCGTAAACGAAATTCCTCTGCCGGATTTAGGGGAAATTCTGAGTCTCGGAAGGCGCGAAAACTTTTCCCTGTTCATACCGAAACACCGCAGACTGGCCGGGGCACTCATTAAAATGTGCATGGCGATGCCCAACATTGACGACTTAACTTCGTTAGCCGTTTACTCGAGGGATCGAGTCAATTCGTACCTTTTCAACTACGCCTTGTCCGTGGCCATTCTGCACCGTCCCGACACCCAAAATATGGATCTGCCCTCGTTCTTCCAAACCTTTCCGGACAAGTTCGTCGACAGCAAGATCTTCTCCAGAGCCAGAGAGGAGACTGTGGTTCTTGAAGATGCATTAAGGGTAAATATAGATATGTGAATGAAATGTTCTGTACTCGGGTGTCGGTGGAAGGTCTGTAACGAAGTTGACACAACGGCTGCGGTAATGAACAACATTACTTCCCTCAAATGATCGCAGTAATTCGCTTATTACACCCGATTTTGGATAAAATATTTTATTGAATTTCTAGGAACCCATCGAGATTCCCAGAGATTACACTGCCTCTAATTTAGAAGTGGAACATCGTTTGGCCTATTTTCGTGAAGATATTGGCATCAATCTGACTCATTGGCATTGGCACTTGGTTTATCCCTTTGATGGAGATCGCACAATTGTAAACAAGAACAGAAGAGGTGAACTCTTTTACTACATGCATCAACAAATTGTTGCTAGGTGTGTATATTTTTATCAGTATGGGTCATAGGCATCGGTTGAAATGGGCAATTGGGGGCAGGAAAATGTAGTTCGCAATTTTTAAAATCAAAATTAAAAACTATACCTCATTTAATAACCAGGCGGACTAAACGCGAAAGTCATATTTACACTATAGAAAGTAACCAGGAAAGTAACCAGACATGTTTTGGCGGTAAAAATAAAATTATTTCAATTTATTTTATCCATAACATTCATTCAACATTTATACCAACACATAAATTAATTCTAGGCATACTTTCTTGATCATATACTCAATGATGTAGTATATAATATTAAAACAATAATTAAAGTAAGTATGAGACCCTCTTAAGAATTTAGGGGCATACTGAAAAACTCAAGTTGTACATATATTTATTTACATATTGATTGGATTGAAGTAGTAGGTGTATTTTAAAAATACATATAATTCCGTAAAAGGTTTGAAATATAAATACTAGATTGTCGTGAAATAGAATTTTATTAAATTAAATATATTTGCTATTTAAAAACGTATAATAACTTACTTAAAATCAATCTCATTCATTAATTTATATAATGTTTAACGGTAGGTCATTGGCGGTCATCTCTATCCTTTAATTCAATGAAAATTTAATCCAATGTATAGATTTCATTTTTAAAGAAAAATCTATGTACAATTTTCCACACGCAGAATTTGTAGATACCTTCGGTCGCTGGATGTCCTTCAAGACCTTTAGGACTTGTTACTGCCCCAATCTCCTTTCACCCCCTAATTGTGTGAAACTCCACAATCCTAAATATAATGTATGTTTATGATTTGATTCCATATTGCAATAACTTGCACCACGCTTACCTAATGAATCACAATTTTGTATACGATGGCAGTAGGTTTTAAAGCCTCTTGTATTAAAGCTTTATATAAGATAATTTTGGATTGTTGAAGCGTTAATGCTCTAAAATCCAACCATTTCCGTTTCTTGGGGGGCGAAAATGACACCAAACTTGTGTTGGGTATTTAGCGTAGTTAAAAATAAAATAATTATTTCCTCGAAAATCCCGGGATGAGAGGAATCGATTCTTACACTATCAACAGAAGAAATAACTGGCTAAAAACAAAAAAACTGAGGCGAAACGCGTGTAACCGGTGGGACACAAAGAACGGCGAGAGATCAGCTGATCATAAGAACGGCCATTACTGTTTTAAGCAGTTTGGGCCTATAAAAACGGCGCCCGTTTGGCCAATCACAACAACGTATTTTCGCGGCTATAATTTGATTTAGTCCGCCTGGTTATTAAATGAGGTATACCAGTTCATAATTATTTTACAGGTACAACATTGAACGTCTCTGCAACAAAATGAAGCGAGTGGAACGCTGGACCGAGTGGAAGGATCCGATCGAAGAAGCCTACTTTCCAAAATTGGACAGTCTCGTGGCCAGTCGATCTTGGCCAGCGAGAGTAACGAATCAAAGAATTACAAATTTGAATCGCGAAGTCGACCAAATCCAGTTGGACGTCGACGATTTGATCAGATGGAGGGACAGAATTTACGTTGCCATACATTCTGGCGTAGTTAGAAATGTACTGTTGATATCTTATGGTTATAACTGAATGGCCGATGTATTATTTATGTTTCAGGATCGGGGAGAAAATATTGTTCTCACGGAAAATGAAGGGATCGACGTTTTGGGAAATATCGTCGAGGCCAGCATTTTGTCGCCGAATTCAACATTCTACGGGGATTTGCATAATATGGGACACGTTTTTATTTCGTACATCCACGATCCAGATCATAGACATTTGGTATGCAGTTTTATTACCAGTTATAGCGCTTTTGTTCGTTGTTTTGATCTTACGATCTTTTTCTCTGCCAAAATATTGATATTAAATGTACAAGAAGACAGAGAATTTTGACTTCAACATATATTAATGATAAATTTAATAAAGAGGAAATATAGCCTGAATCTGTGAATACATATTCAGGCTATATTTCCTCTTTATTACATTTATTTAATGCTGTTGCAACAAGTGAGGTTTATTTATATTAATGATATTTGATAATTAGGACATTTTTACTTTCTCCGTTACGAAGTACGAGAAAGTATTGTGATCGTGATTTTTTTTTCAAAAAATTTTTTGGGGTCCCTAGAGGCCATTTCAACAATTTCTGGAAAAAAAAATTGTGTCTGTGTGTGTGTGTATGTCTGTGCGCGCTGTATCTCAAAAACTAATAGAGCAATTGATATGAAACTTTGAACATAAGTCTTATTTGATAATCTGAAGAACTGAAAAGCTTTTGGTAAAACTTCGTACACCGGAAGTGGGCGTTTACCTTAACTATTTTTTGTTTTTTGCCAATATTTTCTTAAATTTGAAAAATATCACAAAAACATTTAAACACAATTTGAAGATAACAAATAAATGAACATCTTTTATTAGATAATATTTTTCATAAAATCATTTTTATTCGAGAAAAAAATTGATTTTGTTTTTTTAAATTTTTAGTTTATAATTATAAAACGATAATAGTTACAGCAAATTTATGTTAATAATAATTGTAGAGAATGCAAAAATGAACAACTTATAAAGAATAAGTTTTTCGAAATCTCTTTAGTTTTCGAGTAAACTGAGTTTTTGTATTTGAAGTATAATTTTCGCATCTTTCATAATTTTGACGTATTAAACGTCAGTTTCATCCGAGTCTACGAAACGTTCGGTGTATATTTAAAATATGATTTAAATAGAAAATAAACAATGAAAACGTAAATATAAATGATACCATCAAGTCGGAGAAAGTAACATGATGGCCACATCACCATGTTTTATTTCAGGAAACGTTTGGTGTTATGGGAGATTCCACCACGGCTATGAGAGATCCCATATTCTATCGTTGGCACGCATATATTGATGACTTATTCCAAGAATTTAAAGCCACATTACCCAGATATCCTGTAGCTCAGGTAAATGATACAAGCCGCATTAAAACAAGAAACTGCTTTTTGCTCACGAATATATTATGAGGTGTCAGCCATAGAATTTTGTTGCTGAGTTAGCTATGCCCGAGAGAGAGAAACATAGCAGTCATGTCTGAGATTAATTCATTTTTTTAAATCAAATTCAATTGAACTAATCTAGTCTCATGTATCTCACAGCCAACTCTGGAACAAAATTTAATGGCTCACACGATATAAATTTATATTCAGCTGAACTACCCAGGAATCACAGTATCCAACGTAATAATCGCAACCGAAGGTGAAAAGCCGAATATACTTAAAACATTCTGGCAACAATCTGACGTCGACTTATCTCGAGGATTGGATTTTCAACCGAGAGGAAGCGTCTACGTCAGGTTCACCCATTTACAACACCAGAAATTTACCTACACCGTCACCGTCAATAACCAGGGAAGTCAAAGAATGGGAACTTGCAGAATTTTCATTGCTCCGAAATTCGATGAGAGGGGCAACCCCTGGCTTTTCAGAGAGCAAAAGAACTTGTTCGTTGAATTGGACAAGTTTACAGTTAATTGTAAGTAATATAATTATCATTTTACTTAACGAAAGTTGAAAGCGGCATTAACAGCAAAACAGTCATTACAGTAAAATGAAATGACCACTGTGTATTTCGAAATATTAAAATTAGAATCGAAATTGTATACCTATACAACAAATTTGTATATTTTTAGAAATTGTATACCTATACAACAAATTTGTATATTTTTAGAAATTGATAACATAAAAAAAATTCGCCCCCGGGTGGACTCGAACCACCAACCTTTCGGTTAACAGCCGAACGCGCTAACCAATTGCGCCACGGAGGCTTGTTCACTACGTTTGAAATACACAGTAATAGCTAGTATAAGATAGAAAAGAAATTAATTGTTTTATTTCCACCGTCCGTGTAAATGATACATTACATGCATTTTTGGTTACAGTGTAAATTTGTCTTTATAAGTATGAGACCTGTAATAAATTGAAGCAGGACTCTTAAGTCAACGATCTCTCTCTTTCTTGTTTATTCACATTGGTTGCAGACCTGTTAAACCGCTATCTCTCTCATTAATGTTTATTTTTTAATCTTGTAAATATGGCTGCCAACATGTCATCGGAATTTGTTGGTTATATTGACATATTGACAAACTTCACATTGCTTTTTCGAAACTATCGGTAATATTTCCGCAAGTGCTTGTATACTTACATAAGCTTCAGCCATAATTTCACAAAACTTATGTCAGTTCAAATCTAGCGAACAGCACGTAGCGCCACAATAGCCACTATCGCATTTCACGTGTACTACACCAACAATGAATATATAATAAATTGTGGTAAAAAACATAGTAAGTGTTTTATTCAGTGATTTTTTAATATATAATATATTTATTGGTGTCAGTAACTATAGTTTTACACAAGTCGAGAAATATGCTAGTGACACTAATCGCGTCACCTATTAACGAAAGACCTACTTACACCATAATACAATCGCCTAAATCATAGCGTCCTATTTTTGTTTGTTTGTTATTTATTTTAAAAAAAGCTTTAGAAAGGTGAAAATAAAACTTTATACAAGACACGCTTTGCAATTATTTTTTACTGGGCTTACTTGGTTATGAGGCTCGCTCCTGCGTCAAAAGAATTTACAAAGCTGGTCCCGTAAATATCTATTGTTGGCCACTATATGGCAATTATTTTTACGGGAAACCAGAAATATACGTTTCTTTTATAAATCTTGAGCTTTTGAAGCGGATTCCTCTATAGATTATTTTTTACAATTTTTCAAATCGCAAAGTTATTTTATTGTCAGCTAGAATATGGCAATTGTTTATACAGAAAATTAAAAATTAAAATTTTGTACAGTTTCAAAATGTTGAATGTATTTTTCGTGTTTCCAGTTCAACTTTAGATTGTTGCTGTTTTGTTTCCAGCTATGAAATGGCAACTGTTTTTATTGAGGATTAAAAATGCGTTCTTTTTACTTTCTCCGTTACGAAGTACGAGAAAGTATTGTGATCGTGATTTTTTGTTCAAAAATTTTTTTTGCGGAAATATCCGTTTTGGGGTCACTAGATGCCATTTCAACAATTTCTGGAAAAAAAAATTTTGTATCTGTGTATGTATGTGTGTGTGTGTGTGTGTGTGTGTATGTGTGTCTGTGTGTCCGTGCGCGCTGTATCTTAAAAACGAATAGAACAATTAACATAAAACTTTGAACATAAGCTTTATTTGACAATTCGAAGAACTGAAAAGCTTTTGGTAAAATTTCGAATACCGGAAGTGGGTGTTTACCTTAACTGTTTTTTGTTTTTTGCCAATATTTTGTTAAATATGAAAAATATCAGAAAAACATGTAAACAAACTTTGAAGACAACAAAGAAATGAACATCTTTTGCTTGAAAATATTTTTCATAAAATCATTAGTTTTCGAGAAAAAAATTTATTAATTTTTTTCATATTTTTGGTTTATAATTATGAAACGATAATAGTTACAGCAAATTTATGCTAATAATAATTGTAGAGAATTACAAAATGAACAACTTATAAAGAATAAGTTTTTTTCGAAATCCCTTTAGTTTTTGAGTAAACCGAATTTTTTAATTTGAAGTATAATTTTTCCATCTTTCATAATTTTGACGTTTTAAACGTCAGTTTCATCCGCTCGATGTAGATTTAAAATAGGATTTAAATTGAAAATAAACCATGAACGCGTAAATATAAATGATACCATCAAGTCGGAGAAAGTAACATGATGGCCACATCACCATTTTTTCATGAATATTGAATGTTTCCGAGTCAAAATATGCAGAATATAAAGATGTTAAAACACGTAGGCCAAAGTGTAGAGAATTTGAAGATATTCAAAACAAGTTTCAAAATCAAAATGCACTGAATTAAAAGTGTGCAGAATTTTAAGATAAAAAGAAGAAAATAGTAGATTTTTTCAGAATTTCAACGACTGTAGCGTCTAAACGAAAAATCCAAATCGAACGCGGTTTTCGGATCCGTGCTCCTCGGGTGCAAGTTAGTCGGATTCAATTAAAATTGGCGATTTTTAATTTTTGTCGAAAACGTGAAATTCGATTACTTTTGCTCAAAAATGGACTTTGAAATGATATCCTGAAGAAACGACGGGTTCGATTCGGGGTTTCTATACATCACCGGAAAGACCCTCACAATACACTTAAAAAAATGTACTTTCGCAACCACAAATGTTAATTTTAAGCCCATGACGCGTTCGCAAAGAAAACTCGAAAATAGAAAAAATCGGAAAAATCAACTTTTTACTTTCTCCGTTACGAAGTACGAGAAAGTATTGTGATCGTGATTTTTTTTTCAAAACATTTTTTTACGGAAATATCCGTTTTAGAGCCCCTAGATGCCGTTTCAACAATTTCTTGAAAAAAAAAAATTGTGTCTGTGTGTGTGTGTCTGTCTGTGTGCGCTATATCTTAAAAACTAATAGAGCAATTGATATGAAACTTTGAACATCTCTCTTATTTGATAATCTGAAGAACTGAAAAGCTTTTGGTAAAATTTCGTACACCGGAAGTGGGTGTTTACCTTAACTGTTTTTTTGTTTTTTGCCAATATTTTCTTAAATATGAAAAATATCACAAAAATATTTAAACAAAAATTGAAGACAATAAAAAAATGAGATTATTTTGTTTGAAAACATTTTTCATAAAATCATTGTTATTCGAGAAAAAAATTATTTTTTTTTTTTCATTTTTGGTTTATAATTATGAAACGATAATAGTTACAGCAAATAATAATTGTAGAGAATGCCAAAGTGAACAACTTATAAGGAATAAGTTTTTTGCGAAATCTCGTTAGTTTTTGAGTAAACTGAGTGTTTTTGAATTTAAAGTATAATTTTTCCATCTTTTATAATTTTGACGTTTTAAACGTCAGTTTCATGCGAGTCTACAAAACGCTCGATGTACATTTAAAATAAGATTTAAATAGAAAATAAACCATGAAAGTGTAAATATAAGTGATGATACCATCGGAGAAAGTAACAGAATGGCTACATCACCATTTTTTTAATAATCATCGTGGACTATTAAAGTGTACTTTTCCTTTATCACGAAAACGAGAGAAATCGATAAGGGTTAAAAAAATCTCAGCTATCTTAAATAGCAAAAAAAGTTAGCGTGTCACAAATTAATAAAGGTTATTTCTACAGTGCAACCGGGAATCAATACCATCACAAGAAACTCTTCCGATTCATCGGTGACAATTCCATTTGAACGGACATTCCGCAACCTCGATAGAAACAGGCCAACTGACGGTGAAGCATTGGCTCAATTCAACTTCTGCGGATGCGGATGGCCTCAGCACATGCTGATTCCCAGAGGTTCGCCAGAGGGATATCATTGCCAACTATTCGTTATGATTTCCAATTACGATCATGATAAAGTGAGTATATATCGAGGTAGGGTTTTTATTGAGTATTGATGGTGAAGCACTAGTCTTAGGCCTTCCTAAGCAACTTTTAAGTCACCGAAAACACATTAAAGTAAATGAAGGCCCGCGCAAGGGCGACTTTTAAATTGACGCAACTTTAATGTGTTTAAAGTTGCTTAGGAAAAGTTGACAGTGCGCGCCAGGCCTACGACTTACAATTAGTGAGCTTCCAAACGTCTCAGGCCACGTGCAGCCCCCCCCCCCCACACCGCATTTTCAAATTGAAATGTTAACCTCACTCACATTCCTTCTTAGCTCGTATTAGATTATTACTAAATGTCAACAAATCAATTGCAATTTTACAACTTACAATTACATGTATATGAATGTACCACTAACTCCTATCATCTACAGATTGAACAATCAATGGAGGGCACTTGCAGTGATGCTGCAAGCTATTGTGGGATCAAAAATAAGCTGTATCCTGATAAGCGCTCAATGGGATTCCCCTTCGACCGCATGCCACGCGATGGTGTTGATACTCTGCAACAATTCCTCACACCTAATATGAGAGTGCAAGAGTGCGTAATCACATTAAACGATCAAGTAGTCGGTCCGGTTAACCGACTGTAATATTTTATTGCCTTCTCTATTGGATTACCAAGAAATTTATGGCTAGCATAATTACTTATTTCAATGGCTTTACACTTTTCTAAAAGATTTTATTGCATACATTTTAAAAACATATTTTGTAAGTTATTTTTTTATTTTTATATTATTGATCACATTATACACAAATTTGACTCGTATTAAATGTCGTACTCCTCTCACTTTTATCATGCTTCAATATAAATTTAGTAATCAAATCTGCTGGCATTTCTGGATCATTGAGATGCATGTGATGCGTCCCTATTAGCCTATGCGATTCAAAGAATTTGGAAGCTTCCAAAAAATCCGCAAACGTGTTAATCTTAAACCCCATATAATCCATCTTAGCGTGCATTGACATGATCATCACTGGAAACGTTATAAGATTCGCAGCCGCGCGGTGAGTCTCGGCGCCCCAATTGATCAAATCGAAACACTTCAAACGAGGGTCCATGTTGAAGTAGTAAAAACCGGGTTTATTCCTCGCCGGTAGGATATTTCGTTTCAGGATGTATTTGCACTTGTCCAAATCGATTGAACGATCGGTTCCGGTGTGCAGTTTCTGCTCCATGTCCTCCATCGAATAGTTAGGAGGTTCGGTTTCGCTTGAATTTTGTCGTTCGAATTTTATGAAATCGTCCATGGATTTGCGGATTGGTGCCGCGTCAATGGGATTTCTGTCCATCTGCATTGGGTCCATGCCGATGAGGAAATCAACGGTGTCCGGATGGATGAAGCCGTAACTGTAGGACGTCATGGCGCCGTTCGAGTGGGTTAGAAAGGAAACGGTTTTCCACTTGAAGTATTCTTTAATTAATTTTATGGTGATGATACCATTCATTCCCCCATAGAATGCCCCAGAGGAGAGTCTTGATGAGTGTCCATGTCCGGGCATATCGATCGCTAAATACCCGACGTGTTTTGGGAGTAGTGGGATTAGTCGATCAAAACTTGCGCAATTATCCTACAAGAAAATTTGGTACTATTGTGCAATGACGAAAAAAAAATGATGATGTGGCCATCATGTTACTTTCTCCGACTTGAAGGTATCATTTACATTTACGCTTTCATGGTTTAGTTTCAATTCAAATCGTATTTTAATTGTACATCGAGAGGATGAAACTGACGTTTAAAACGTCAAAATTACAGCGCGCACAGACAGACAGACACAATTATTTTTTTCCAAAAATTGTTGAAATGGCAAATCCGCAAAACGGATATTTTCGAAAAAAAAATCGAAGATTTAATACTTTCTCGTACTTCGTAACGGAGAAAGTAATAATAACCACATAACAAACATATTGTTTTACTCACTTGCCATCCATGAATTGTTAAAATGGGTCTTTTGTCTTGTGGTCCCCACCACTTTCCGGCTATATGCCCCCATGGTACAGGTATCTTAATTTCTTGATATGAATCATTCGACTGAAATCTCACATTGTGCCTCTTGATAACACTTGAAACTTGCCTCAACAAGTTCATTATTGCTGCTAAATCGTTGACATTACAAAAATTCCAAAATTAATTCCTGTATGTTGTAATTTATCAATGATACATAAACTTATATGTTCTTATCACTCTGATAAGGCTTGAACATATTTACACTCCATTACTTTATTTAAATTTCAACATTATAATGCCAAATCTATTCTTGATATACGAGGCATGTTTTTTAAGTAATTACCATTTTAATATTCCGCCGATTCAGCGCTGAGGTCGGTATTCCGCGCATGCACACTGTCAGTGACGGTTCGCGGGGTTTTTTCAGGTACGGCCGAGGAACAAGAGGTGTTGATACAGATAGGTAGGGTCAGTTGCAGAGACCTATCTGTATTACCACCTCTTGTTCCTCGGCCGTACCTGAAAAAACCTCGCGAACCGTCGCTGCACGCTGTGTACCTGCATCTATTGGCAAAGCTGAGACGCCATCACGGCAACAATCGTCCGTGATTACGTGTGTTAGCAAGCATTTAAAATGGCAATGCCGATTGAGAGTCCCACCGACTGTGAAGTACGGTCTGTTATTCGTTTTCTGAATTGCTATTAAGGCTACTATTATACTAAGAATGTATTTTTTTTTTTATTTAAAGCAAATAAGTTGCTAAGAAAATTATTAAATGTGGTTCTAGATGTTTAGTTTGATATGCACACCGAACCATATAAACACACTGTATACACATAGTACAAAAAGAGGTGGTAAAATGTAAATAAAATAAAAATAAATAACGTGCAACAAACATACAAACTATACCTCATTTAATAATCAGGCGGACTAAATCAAATTATAGCCGCGAAAATACGTTGTTGTGATTGGCCAAACGGGCGCCGTTTTTATAGGCCAAAACTGCTTAAAACAGTAATGGCCGTTCTTATGATCAGCTGATCTCTCGCCGTTCTTTGTGTCCCACCGGTTACACGCGTTTCGTCTCAGTTTTTGTGTTTTTAGCCAGTTATTTCTTTCTTTCGGAGTTTCACAGAATTAGGGATTAGAGATTGGGACAGTAACAAGTCCTAAACGTCCAGCGACCGAAGATATCTACAATGAAAGCAGCAAGAATTCTGTGTGCGGAAAATGTTTCTTTAAAAATGAAATCGCTACGTTGAATTAAATTTTAATTGAATTAAAGAATAGAGATGGCCTGCCATCATTAAACATTATATACATTAACGAAAGAGATTTATTTTAAGTAAGTTATTATGGTATATGTTTTTAAATAGCAAATTTATTTAATTTAATAAAAGTCTATTTCACGACAATTTAGTATTTATATTTCAAACCTTTATATGTATTTTTAAAATATACCTAATACTCCAATCCACTTTATGTGTAAATAAATGTACAACTTGAGTTTTTCAGTGTGCCCCTAAATTCTTAAGAGGGTCTCATACTTATTTTGTATTATAAGTTGGTATCAGTGGCCACCGACCAGTTCACAAAGGGGGGAGATTTAAGAAAGAACGTAACCGTCTAGGGCTTTAGGCACACCATATAATCTTTGCACCATGGTGTATAAGGGGCACCAATTACTAAAGTTGTCTTAAGTGACAAAATATTTCGATCCGGCTCTGTTACTTAGGATCGGTATAGTAGGTTCCTATTTTTTATGAAACATTTTGATCACGTGATGAATTTATAGTAATCGCTGATTGAATGAAATTATTACGCTTCGAACATGTAAACGTTAGTTGGATTATAGTCATAGATATAAACTTTTCTATGATCATAGTTATTTCCATTTAAAACAAAAGTAGACGAACTTTGGTTCCAAGATAATAATACGTACGTGAATGCTTTTTTAGTCGTAATGGTTTCTTAGTTATCACGATAAAACTCTTATAATAGTATCTACCGATTGATGGTGTGTTGGGAATGAAGTGTGCAGTTGGACAAGAGTACTGTAATAAATATGGTACATAACCTCAATATCATAGACAATTAGAAAGATGCACTCGTAGCATGGTGCAAAGATTACATGGGGTGCCTAGACGGTTGCATTCTCTCTCTAAAATCATCCAGGCAGATGCTCAGTGATGCAACCTTGTAAAATTACTTGCTTAGCTAAAAAAAGTTAAAACTAATTTAAATGTCTATCGCACGTACTTTATTTACATTTTATCATATCTTTTCGTACTGTTTAGTGTGCATGATAAATTAAACATCTAAAACCACATTTATTAATTTTCTTACCAACCTGATTGCTTTAAATAAAAAAAAATACTTTAATGCTCATGATATTTTAATATATCATTGTGAAGTATAAACTAAATGTTTTATCGTGTTTTAATGTCGAAATCAAATTTTAACGTGTTTTGCAATTTATTTTCGTTAGTGTAAATTTTTATAGTTTCATTTTTCATGGTTGGTAATTGCAGCATCAAAAATATTCAGAAGGGGCGTGGTACGGGAGGTATACTCACACCATGTAATCTTTGCACCATGACTCGTGATTATTCTCCATTATTTCTACTGCTTCTCGTAGTCGGATGCACAGTTAGGGTGAGGCAACGTAAGTTCATTAAAAAAAAATCTCTAGAGGTCCATGATTTTTGATTTTTTAAACTTTAAGTAGGCACACGTGTTACATTACCATTAGGTAACAAGTTACGAAAGTGATATTTTACGGGAGGAGTAGGAAGCCGTAGGCGAGTCCTGGAATCCTACGATTCCCGTAAAATCACTTTTAGAATGTGGTACGTACAATATTTTTTCCGCAGCCGTTTTGTATGTTAAAAAATCAAAAACACGCACGAATGTTATATGACAAGCGCTGTCATAATTAATTACAAAGTTGAAGTTATTGTCAAGGCTGCCTAGATATATACGCAAAATCGTCCCGAAAGTACAGAAATCGTTGCGAAAGTGAAAAGAATGTGTATTAATGTAAAGCGGTACTTTCGATTTAATAAATCATACCGAGTTTTATTTTCGGGACGGCTGCTGAAAAATTACTATAGTTTGATCAACGGATCTTTGCGTGTGCGTCATTGCCGAAAACGGAGTATTCTCGCCTTGGACGACATACGTAAGCACATTATAGCGTCTAATTTAACTTATCGTAGAGGGAGTAAGCGCATGAAAATATTGTCGGAACTTGGTTCAGCTATCTATGACGTGCACGCAAAGATCCATTGATCGAAGTATATTAATGATGTACCGAAAAAATTAATTACGCGGGGTCACCCCTACCCCGAACCCTTTCCCCCTTTGCCTCCGTATTGCAGCGCCACATCTTATCAGTAGCCCTTCAGTGAAAATAAAAATGCATTAAATGTTGTGTACATAAAGTCGCCTATCTACTTAAGTGTATGGCCACCTCTATATTTATTGTTGTACTTGGCCATCAGATGTAAAAGCGACAACTTCGTTCAATTTTGACATAACAGGCCTTAACAGTTGTTTACACGGTGTATCAACAATAACAAGTTTTGTGATATGGTACTGTGTTCATCATCATGCCTACACACACCTTACTCCCTAATCTAAAAATCACCAATAGTGGGTAATTCAGCGCGGAGAATCTTCAATAGCGTTTTCTAGGTTAGATAACCTAATTTAAAGGTATTCGGATGGATATTTTTAACTGTTCTAAAATAATTGGGTATATTTTTAGGATGAGAACGGCGTTTCCTAAAATGTTTGGTACCTTGGGATACGCTTTACAGTATTATTGCATCGCACATTGCACGTTTGAGTACTTCGGAGATTTCGTTGTGGTAAGCATGGGAAAGTGGGCCAATAGCGGGAATTTGAAATATTAGCGTTTTATATTTAAATTGAAAATAAACTATAAAAGTATAAATATAAATAATTATTTTAACTCTTGAATCTTGGAGGCGTTCACTTCGTGGTACATTTTCAATTTCGATATAAAGAAAACACTTAACTTTTTTATACCACTTTTATTTTACTTTACGTGACTAGTTTCAATTACACGGTAATCATTATCAAACTGAGTACTTAAAATGCGAAATACAAAGGTATATATACTAAAATTAGATCGGTTCAAAAAGATTACCGTGTAATTGAAACTAGTCACGTAAAGTAAAATAAAAGTGGTATAAAAAAGTTAAGTGTTTTCTTTATTTCGAAATTATTTTAACATCAAATAGGAGGAAGTAATATATGGCCACATCACCATTTTTTGTATATTTTATTGCCTTATTAAATTGAAAATAAACCATAAGAGTATAAATATCATTTTAATGTCAAATTGGAAGAAGTAATATAATGGGCACATCACCGTTTTTTTTTCTTATTATGTTTGTCATATTCAACGTGATTATGCAACTGCAGGGAGCTCGATGTTTCAGAATTTATAAACTTTGATCCGTATATGATAGCACCGGCTTCCTACAATTTTAGTGCACCGGACCGTCTATGGAACCGACCATTTATTCAAACAACATCTTGCTCACCGAACACCTCACTCCGACCGTCAGGAGGGTAGACAGGGGAGACATTATAATAGCAAAGTGTCCGACCAATCCCAAACAGCAAATATGCAAGAGAGTGAAAGGACTCCCCGGCGATCGAATTAGAACTGGTTTCGCGAAAACCGAAATTGTTCCCAGGGGACACGTTTGGCTGGAGGGAGACAACGTCAGCAATTCCGCTGATTCCAGGACGTACGGACCGGTTCCTCAAGGATTAATTAGAAGTCGAGCGCTGTGCAGAGTGTGGCCACCGAGTGAAATAGCCATGTTGACCAGTTGATTTATTTAGTACAAATTTTAGCATTAAATGTAAGGTTAAATGATACTTTTTATTTAATTATTAACGGTTTTTATGGCTGTTCGATAATTAAATCGAATGAAATGTATGATTCAGTGAAAATTATATATTTGAAGGAATATTTATTTTTATTTATTTATAAGAATCGCATATTAATTAGAGTTGTACCAAACACTCGAGGTGTGTGTGCCGTGACCATCGTAAATTAAATTGGCTCCGGAGATTTTCGTGTCCTCCAAATAATTTCCCACTCTGCACAAACTGTGCCTCCACACGTCTCGAGTGCTCAGTAATACTGTACTTCACTTTACAGCAGTGACGATTCGCGGGGTTTTTACTGGTACGGCCGTAATACAGATAGGTAGGGTCAGTTGCAGAGACGGCTGGCTGCGTGACTGCACCTATCTGTATTACCACCTCTTGTTCCCCGGCCGTACCAGAAAAAACCCCGCGAACCGTCACTGCTTTACAGGCATGCCCTTCAGAGTTACAAATTATTATGGGAATCGTAATTGTGACATCAATAATTGTAAGGTGAGATGAGAAAGTCGAAAATAGTTGGCAGCACATTTTATGAAAATGGGATAATAATTGATGTAATATTATGTTGGCTGCCTGGAATTCTCCTGTTTATTTTGACATCTTGCGGTTTTTTGAGGTAAATAAATAGAAAGCACATGTACTACACTGACATAATTCAGGCAGCCAATATCAGATTACTTAAATTATTATAGGGATTTTCAGACAATGTGCTGCCTACTATTTTCGACTTTCTGATCTCACTGTATATGCTTATTTCTTCACAGCCTAAGGCTACATCTGTGTAACGCAAATGCCGCGCTTCCAGTAGGCGATAATTGAATGCATTAATTGAAACAATATTTTCAAGAGACAAGCGATGAGAATGTATGAAAGAGGGAAGACTTTTGGCTTGCACCACAACTTACAAGGGAATGTTTCGGAGGCGTCCCTCACCAATTGTGAGGAACCTTGCATATGTTTTAGAGCAGGCATGTCAAATTCATTTACCACCAAGGGCCACATCAAGTATTACACACAAGCAGCAGGCCGCATTACCAAAAAAAAAAAACTATAATTGAAACCAAACAAAAAATAATTACTTTTACCTTGTATATAATTTTTTTTTTAATATTTGATACCAACTTTGCCGGGCCGCAGACAATTTGTAAGCGGGCCGCGTGTTTGACATGCCTGTTGTAGAGCTTCAAAAAGAAAGACCCATTTTTTTTATGTACTTATCTCGAGGTTTAGAGAGTGAAACCACTCTCATTTGTAGCATATGTCTTCTAAAATATTATTTATATGAAAAAATATTTTATATAAAGTTTTACAGTATTTTATGCTCTTTGCAAAGATGTACTGTTTTCAAAAAAATTCAAAATTTTAATCTAGGCCGCTTTTTCAAGGGGTTTTTTCATTTAAAAATTCATTTAGAGTAGATTTTACAAACGCACTGATACTTTGTAAACATATCTTACTCGTTTCACTGACCGTAAAACCCTCTTGGTGTCTATCTTTAACCCAGATATGCCTACAGTTTTATATGTAGGACGATTATTTTAAGGTTACTCTTAAAATTATATCTAGAATATCGTCAGCGCCATCTATCGTTTTTCCATTCCAATAAGTACCTTCAGTAATTATTCATTGACATTTAACAGGAAGTGAAAAATAACCTTTAAATCTTAATTGCTTGATTTAGAGAAACGTACCATCTACTTTCTCTTAATTTAAATCTCAGACAAATGTGCGTTAAGTATCCTACCTTAATCCTGTCGAACAGCCTTGAATCCCGTTACCAGCCTTTGACCTTTCAAGGTCACCTTCAGTTCGGGTTGCGTGACATACAGGCAACTCCATGACGTGAAGTTCACTGGAACGCACGCACTTACTTGTCCGTTTATCCGAGGTGGAATCCTTGGTTTATTTCAAGTTAAGATTATTTGGGGGAAACGTCACCAGAATTAGAAGTAGAAGTTGAATTTGAGGTGGAATTTAAGAAGGAATTATTCGGGGTGACACATCAAATGAAATTAATGATAATTTTATAAAGTAGAATGAATTGAAGCTGCAAAGGCAGAGATTGAAAAAGTTAATTATTTTATGAAGTAGAATTAATTGAAATTGCAAACAAAAACAAACTACAAAAGTTGTTTTTTAACATTCGGAGCTTGAATTATTTTTATGACAGTTTATCTCGCTTAATGCACTTTCAGTGAGCGGAAGAAGGAACAGAACAGAATGAAAAGGTCTGTAGATAATTTATACAGAGATATTTAAGGGGGGCAGATACAATGCGCGGCCGTCCTCAAGCAAAGACTTTCGCGGACGACCGAGCAATGTTTCTACCTCCTTAATCTACAGAATGGATCGAAAGGTATTTAATTTTTGGCTGCGAAAATGCTGGAAATTAACTACAGTTAAAAAAGGAATGAATATGAAAGATGCGACAGTTGGAAAAATAAAAGAAAACAATAAGGAAAAAAAACAAAAATAAAAACAAAACATTTAATAAAAAAGAACAATTGCGAAAAATAAAACATAAACAAAATAAAAAAATTGTAGCAATCGACATATTTTCACTAATTTAGAGGGTGTTACAGTTTAGACAGTTGTTTCGAGAGTCATATTTAGGAATGAGTTTTGCGAAAACTGTTAGACCTACATTGCCAGGGTTTTCAACGCATATTAAGACATGTTTCAACCAGCAGCAGCAAATTTTTACGACAAAATTTATTCAAAGCTTTACAAGTCATGCGCGAGATGCTCGTACAATTAGGCATACGAGTTGTGGCAATCCTAATCGGCTAAAACGGGAAGAATTTTTTTTTTCAGTCCACAGTGTGTAAAATTGGTTCACGCACCATAGGGATTTCAATGTTAAATTTTTGTCCCCAAATTATTTTAAAGAAAAAGTGTCAATCTGTTTATTGTGGAGAAAAAAATACTGTATACAACGGAATACAACAAGAGTTTTTCCATATTCTCTATGGGGATCTCGGAAACTATAAATGATAGAGAAACGGTTAAACGAGCTCAACAAAATAACACTTTTAAAGTTTTTAAAAAAATGAATTGTAACTAAATATTTTGAAAAATGTAAAAGCCATTATTTTCCGAGATATGACGCAAACTTACATTTTTTTCATGGAAAACATGGTTGGCTGTGACCTCATTCGAAAGACTATTTTTTTCTCTTTAATACGATATCACATATGACGTAGTTATTTCTAAAAATAAGTGAGTTACAGTCATTTTTAAGTTTTATTATAAATCAAAAAAATAGTTGGCCATGAAATAGATGAAAGTAAAACAATTGTCATTTACGAATTTTTCTATATGTCATAATAACCAAGATATATTTATTTGAAAACATTTTTCAAAATATATATTTTTGAAAACTTTGTAAGTGTTATTTTATTGGGATCGTAAAACTTCATTTCTTTGCCCATTTAACCGTTTCTCTATCTCTTAGTATCATAGTTTCCGTAATCCCCATAGTGAACATAACTATATATTCTATTTTTTTTGTATATTTTTGTAAAACTGGCCGTAAATAATAACTATCTATTTATTACTTATTTTTTTACTCTCCGTGTAAAGGGGATATCAAGAAAAGTAAAAAAAAATAAGTAACGATATGGTTGTATACAGTATTTTTTTTTAACATATTTAAACATTAAGGATTTAACATGGAAATCCCTATGGTGCGTGAACCAATTCTACACCCTGTATATGCATGTAGTTATCGTCCGAACTAGAATTATATCGATGACTTGAATAGTTTTGGTTCCACCCTCATGTTTTGGTTTAGATGTTCCAAACTTTAATTTTCAAACAGTTCCTTATGTATATCGTACATGATAGAAAAAGATAGATATAAAATGAAAAGCAATTCTTATTACGAAAATGCATGAGTTACCGTCAGCTCTCAACGGATGAACTATAGTTCCAGTTCGGATGGTAATTACATTCATATAGACTAAAAGAAACAATTGTCTTCCTGTTTTAGGCGACTAGGTCGATCGGATGAGCATCTCGTGACATAACAGCGCACAACTTGTAAAGCTTTTAATATAATTCATCACAAAAATTTATGTTGCTGATTGAAACATGTCTTAATATGCTTCGCAAACCCTGGCACTGTGGGTTCAACAGTTTTTGCAAAATTAATTCCTAAAAAATAACTCCCGAAACAACTGTAATGCCCCTTTAATTGATTGATATAAACACCATAAAAATTGCAAACGTTCACCAATTCAACGCCGGCCCTCCCAACCCTTCACACGGTTATCATCCTCCCCCTCCCCCTAACACCACATTGACCCCGTGTCAACGGCGGCCTTTAAACACTCACAAACTAGGCCGGTGGAAAATAAGGAAACGTGCAAAATTATTAACGTTGAATTTGTGCGTACAAAAGCATGAAAATACAACGATTGCTAACGTTAATTAAAATAAATAAATAATAACACCGTTTAACGTAGTAACTGTCGCATCCATCCATCGCCAGCAAAACACAAATTAATGAGTAACAAAATACGGTTGTACCTCCTTTCAATCAAACGGCAATAAGCATTGTTCTGGAAAATATTTCGTTTAGTACTGCATGTGGAAAAGATCAAGTTGACGGGAAAAATAATTGATGGAGATAAATCATGGAAATGGTTGCAGTAATTGGTAAATAATAGTTATATCATACTCGGGTGATAGAAATCTTGTAAAATGGAACGGTAGTGATGGTATTGTAAGGATTTACAGATACTTATTAATCAAAAAATATTAAATACCTAATTTGCAAAGGGGCTTGTCGCAGGGGGCCGAAAAAATCAAAATGGCCGGGTGAAAAAATTGAAGAAAAACTCCGAATTTTCTACTTTCCACCTCGAATCTCCGGACTTGCATCTAGCATCGCTTCCAGGGGGTTTAACGGGGCACTAAAACCATCACTATAACACTATAATGGGGACGCACCAACACTAAGTGTTCGCCGGGTTTGAAAGGTTACGCGAAAACACCCACTGTTTTACACCGAAGTTACGCTTTTCGTTTGAGCAGAACGCCGGTCCTGCCGTAATGCACCACCGATTTTAAGGGTTTGCAAGGGAACACGAGAGCTCAGCAAGGGCCGCGCGCGTCCTCGACGCGAGCAAAACGGAACCGAACAGAACGACCGTTAAAACAACTGCCTCTTTTGATGCGCAGGCGAATTCTAAATAAAGGCCGGTTCACAGCAATCCGGGAATGGAAACGGGAAGAAAAATATACCACGCTTTTCGTTCCCGTTACCGGAAATTAGTTATTAGATGTGTGTGTCAACATGCGAATCATATCATTTAACTTTTGGTTCCCGTTTCTCGTTACCATTCGCGGGTTGTTGTGAACCGGCCTTTAGCACTATAGGGTGGATATACACTAGAGCATTTTCTCGAGCATTTCTATGTAATGTAACGTTCTAACGAATGGTACAATACAGGGAAATGCTAAGTTTCAAAAGCTGTCGTCAAAAGACGTCTGGTTCGTAAGGGTGATACACTAGAACATATCATAGAGCGGCTCGTTGTTCTGTTACTAGTAAATGCTCTAGTCTATACTCACCTTTAAACATTCAAGCTCTGAATGGTAAAGAATCAACTCTTTCAGTCTCTGTCTTCGTTTGTAGCTTCAATTCATCCTACCTCTTAAGATAATCATCAATTTCAATGGCATCGTTGCGGTTTTGAAAATCTAATTAATTTTGGAATAAAAAATATCAGTTGATAACCCTTCTTTATACATTTTAATTTAAAAATACAATTTAGGTTTCTTATTGATGGGGTTTATTTGCATTGCTTTGCTCACCTGTTTGGAGGTATTATTTACTAATACGTATATTATTGCGAACGCGTGATAGCTCGGGGTTGTTGTAACGGCGTATAGGCAACCAATCATACAGCACTTATGATTTAAAATAATATCAACTCTACTATCGAAATACATAGTTCTCTCTTAATTTTAAGGATTTGTAATATTAACAATGGCTAGAAAGGCTAAAGGCGAAGAGTTTAATTTCTATGGAGCATGGTTGGCGATCTATCCACTAATCACGCACCGCACCGGTACACCGAAATGTAAATTCGGTTGCCTATAATAAAGTATTTCGAACGCGCGAATTAAAATGGTGCAGTTAACCTAGAAATTTTTATAGGAACTATTTGTCTGGTTTTTCCACTGAAAATGAAAGATAAATCCAGTGCAAATATGAGTGCAGACTTATCAAACTCAAATTTGACCGAGGAATCTGGAGACGAACTTGTAAGTATGTGTAAACGTACAAATACATCAATAATTTAGTAGTGGTTGTGTTTATTACTGACTATTGGCTTTGTGGTCCTTAGGCATTGCCTGCTTGGAGGATTACTCCATAGTGTTTATGCTTGTCGAGGATGTTTTTTTTTATTATTCTAGTTCAAAAAATCAGAATTTGTAGATGCAGCGGCCTCTTGTCGCTCTTTTTGGCTCTGATTCTATCAGAACCAAAAACATGTAGCAGCCTCATGTATTTGAGTTGTTGCAGGTGCTGCTCTTTGTCAGATCGATTGGTATTCTAACAGGCAGCCTTGTGCTGCTCTTGGAGGTGGAGTGGTTGAATAAACTCTTTGTTTAGATAACAAATCTATTGCACAAATAATTACAATGATTAAACTTAACTTCTATTCTTAACTATTTACAATGCACTTAATACGGCTTACTTATGGGCCGCAACAGTAGAACTCGTTTACTTATGCAAAAATTATAATAACATAGATGCTAGTCAAAATTAACCAATAATAAAAACGTGAGTATGGACAACACACATTACCAACGAATAGCAGCATATTACAAAATGATAGCTGTAAAATGCACATTACTTACGAGCCCCGTAGCGTTGAGTAACGTCATTTCTAGAAGACATAATTGGTTTAAAACTACCATTATGTACTAATTTTTCCTTTTTAACCGTAGGAAGAAACTTCATCAGTTGGGAGTACTTCTACAACAGATAACACATCCAGGAGTGCCACCCCAACAAATAGAATCAGAAAGGGGAAACGTGGAAAGCGGAAGGTGTCGCAAAATAAGACCATTAAACCCATTTACAAATTCACGTTAGTAATAATTTATTTATTAATACAATCGGCTATTATCCAGATGAATCTAAAAACGTATAGTAGACACCATTCCGTACTATTGTGTCCAATAACAATTATTATAAATTTAAACTAAATTTGTATCGTACTGCAGGCGCAATTTTAAAAATTCATAACTTTTGTCTCAGTTGAGATTTTTAAAAGAAATTAACTTTTTTGATTATCAAATAGATGCAAAAGTATCTGTTGAAATTTTCATAATTGCACGAGTTAAATTTTTTACGGTTTTTCAAAATTGAAACACAATTTTGAAAATTCATAACGTTTGTCTCAGTTTTGACTTTCCTTTCAGATGTAATATAAAGGAGGATCACGGGCAACCACTTTTCGGTGCCCAATTCAACCATCACTTAAAGGAGGGACAACCGCTGATTTTTGCAGCCGTCGGTTTTAACCGTGTATCAATTTACGAGTGTCCGGAAGGAAATGGTATCAAATTGTTGCAGTGCTACGCTGACCCAGATGTATCCTTTCTAGTCTAGTCCGTGTGGTGAACTTGGTCGGCTTGAATTATTTCGCTTAACCCTTCCTTTCCCGCAGATGCCATATGGCGTCATATCTTTTATCTGCGTTTTGATTTTTTTTGTACCATTTTCCATATGGAGTCATGATTTTGTTTTCTGGAAAAATAAGGAGGCATTTTTTTATTTAATTTTCTCGAGTTGGAATATGGTAAATATTTTTTTTTATTTCCAAAAATGTATTTAGGAAAGAGAGGGTTAAATGAATTTTTATTTTTTCAATTTCGGGTAAAACAATCTAGTAGCACTAGCCTGGAAAGTAGTTGTTTCAATAAGTTATTTGTTTGTAGTCTTAGTAAGACAATGTTGCAGAGTCTGAATATTCATATATTCAGGCTATCTTTCATCTTTATTACTTTTTAAAACAGTCTCCTTAACTGCATTGTTTAGCTGGACGAGAATTTCTACACCTGCGCGTGGTCTTACGATGAAGAAACGGGAAAACCATTATTGGGCGTGGCAGGTGCCAGAGGGATCGTCAGGATCATCAATCCGGCGACCATGATTTGCATCAGGCATTACATTGGCCACGGTCATGCCATAAACGAATTAAAATTTCACCCTAAAGATCCCAACCTCCTTCTATCGGTATCAAAGGATCACGCCCTGCGGCTTTGGAACATCAAAACTGACGTATGCATAGCTATTTTTGGCGGCGTCGAAGGACATAGGGACGAAGTGCTCAGTGCAGTAAGTAAGATTAAGTTTTTGTATCTATGAAACAAAACTGGTGTATGAACGAGCATTTTCCCAACTTTTACATGGTATATCTAATTGACATCTTAGCAATAGAAGCTTTTATGTTCTGAATTTAAAATCATTGAATTTTTTAAATTTCATTGAATAAATGACTTTAACTACTCACTCTAATCTTTTAAGATAGTCACCGTCTTTCTAGCTTGAATTTTCTCATATTTAACCCACATTTGTCCTAATTTAAAGAAAAGTAAATAATGTTTCTGTAAATCAAATAATTAAGATTGAGGTTATTTTTTGCTTTCTGTCAAAGGTCAATGAACGTACTTATTATTAGAATAAAAAAAAGATAGATGGTGCTGACGATATTCTAGATATAATTTGAAGGTTATTTTTCGTTTCCTGTCAAATGTCAATGAATAATCACTGAACATTTTTATTGGAATAAAATTGCGCTGACGATATTCTAGATATGATTTTAAGAAGAACCTTAAAATAATCGTCCTACATATAGACCTGTAGGCAATTTTTCTTGACGTATCTTTGCGAATCTCAGGATTTCGACTTGCCCGGTAACAGGATAATCTCCTGCGGTATGGACCACTCGCTGAAGCTCTGGAAGCTGGACAAGGAATCGATGAACGAGGCCATCAAGCAGTCTTACAACTGGATGCCCAACAGGTCCACGCGTCCCTTCGAATCGCTCAACGAACACTTCCCCGACTTTTCCACTCGCGACATTCACCGCAACTACGTCGACTGCGTCCGGTGGTTCGGCGACTTCATCCTGAGCAAATCCTGCGAGAATTGCATCGTCTGCTGGAAGCCGGGCCGTCTGGAGGATAGAAATCTGCGGGCCGGAGATACGGCCGCGACGGTGATACACAGGTTCGAGTTTAAAGAGTGCGAGATTTGGTTCGTGCGCTTCGCGATGGATTTTTGGCAGAAAATTCTGGCGCTGGGGAATCAGTCGGGCAAGGTTTTCGTCTGGGACTTGGACGTGGCGGATCCCGGGCAGGCAAAGTGTTATACGCTGCAGCATCAGAGGTGCACGACCGCCATCAGGCAGACCAGTCTCAGCAGAGACGCTTCGGTACTGATTTGCGTTTGCGACGATGGTACCATTTGGAGGTGGGACAAAATAGCTTAAGTACAGCAAAAATAATAATTTTGTTTCTGAACGACAATAACGCTTTAATTAACATTTCCCATTTGCACCACCAAAACCTTGATCCTTGGTTTTAAGACAATATTGTCCGGTAAAGATGTTTACCAGAGCAAGATATTCAGGTAAGTACGACGGTTTATTTTACAGAAACGCAAAGCAGAGGGAATTTAAACTTAAAATGGCTTACAACTGTGAAAATCTAAAAAAATTGGTGGCAAGGAAAAAATCTGGGAACATTTAAACTTAAAATGGCTGCCAACTGTCAAAATCTGGAGGAATTTAGTGGCGGGAAATTAAAATCTGGGGCAATTTAATGGCGAGAAATTAAAATCTTTGGGAATTTAAACCTACAATGGCTGTCAACTGTCAAAATCTGGAGAATTTAGTGGCGGGAAATTAATATCTGGGGAATTTAAACCCAAAATAGTTGCCAACTGTCGAAATATTAAGAATTCAGTGGCGGAGAATTTAAGTCTGGAAGATTTAAACTCAAAATAACTCACAACCGTCAAACTCTGAAGAATTTAGTGGCAGAGAATTCAAATCTGGGGGAATTTATCAGCGAGAAATTAAAATCGACAAATAACTATTGTTGGCCAATATGAAAATATTGCTCAGAAATGATATAATTTTGACAAACAAAAAAATAGTCGACGCACCTTACTTGTAAACAAAATGGCGGAGCTCTGAACTTAAATTTGAGTGAGTGAAAAGTGCACCTCGTGATTGAAAAAATTCTAAAAATATCACGCGTGGAATTACTTTCACAAATTTTTCAAATGCACTCAGAAATGACATATTTTTGACGTACTAAAAAATAATCGACGCACCTTGCTTGTAAACAAAATGGCGGCAGTCTGAACTCGAATTTGAGTGAGTGAAATGTGTACCAGCTAATTAAAAAAAATCTAAAATATTCATACACCTAATACATATGTGAAAATATTGTTGGTTGGTAACCTTATATATTAAGGGTTGCCAACTATTTTCGGGTTCTTGATCTCGGGGTATAAGTTGGGCGTTTATGAATTAAAATGTAATGTAAATTTACATGGGTTGGTGAGGGGGTGGTTTTGTTTTTAATTTATTGATAAAACTTCTGACATCATTCTAGGGATGCTGCTTTATCAAGAATAGTTCGGTTTTATATTGCGTCAGCGCCCTCTATCCTTATTACCCCAAAATGCAGATTTAACTTCTGAAATGTGTGCATAGATGTCACTATTCATGTAAAAGATATTTCTTAATTGCTATTTAAACAATTCAATACATTAAACGAAGTTATACCATTGCTTAAATATATATTTAAGCAAAACAGAATTTCAATTAAAAATTTCCAATCGTGTCATAGTAAATCGTATCAATTCTTACATTGTTAATCAATGAAATGTCCACTTTATGACATGAAATGATGATAAGGATTGATCGTAGAATAAGGATTGATTGTGATCGCGGTGACGAGACGAGAACGATAAGAATGATAAGATCGCGGGGCCGCGAGTGCTGTTATCGCGTGCGATTTTTTTTCGGATCGGCGCACACAATTTGGAAAGGGAAAGTGTTTGCGCGTTGGGCAACGCCGCTCTTACAAACTGACAGCGGTGAGTCTCGCTTTTACGATGTCAGTTACCAAGTGCCAGTTGTAAAGTGTTAATCCGTCGTCGTCGTCTAGAATAGGTAAACGTTGTGATCTCGTGTGTTATTATGCGTGCCTCATTCGGATTTCAATAGGCGCACAGCTCCACCGTCGCCTAGCAAAAAAATTCCGAAAGTATGCGTACCACCATGTTCCGCCGTGCTTCGCTCTGAAAATAATCGACATTCGGGGCCCCCCTTCGGTATCTTCGGTTCATCCCCGGAAAGTATCCGCGCATCGGCACCTGATTAATCCCGGACCTGCGAGGAACTAGCACAAGGTAATTTGCACTATTTTTATCGGGACTTTTCTGCCGATCAGCTGATCGGTGCTTACGTGAGGGGTTGATCTCCGACGTCACGCTTGTACAAACTAAAATTATATTGATTTAAGAATGGTTCAATGTATTACACCGATAATGGATCACGAGGTTCATTTCTTTGGGTATTTTCATCGCGTCATTGTTCCGCGGAATCGTAATTATGATTTTTTTTCTTAAATAAAAAAAAAAACTAGAAACCGCGGATGGTGAAAGAGCGGCATTTAAAAAGAAAGTAAACATCAAAGATTATACGCATCACCTGCTTCACACGATTTTAATAAAGATATACCGTGAGATTAAAAAGTCGAAAATAGTTGACAGCCCTTAAAACATAACCTAACTAACAGATGTTCAGTGGCGTCACTGAGAATGGGAATTCCGGCATGGAAAACCCTGAAATTTAAATAAAACCGCTAGATTATGAATCCTGAATGTATTATTAATAGTGATGGCTAGTTCTAGAAACTACTAATGTTTAAAGTAGGCAAAATTTGAAGATAAAAACACACAAAACTATGTTAACCTTAATATGTCAAAATTAATTGAAGAATTCCAGACAACCAATATAATTTTACCTGAATTATTATAGGGACTTTCACAAAACGTGCTGCCAACTATTTTCAACTTTTTAATCTCACTGTAGACTGTAGCAGCTTTAGGGGTGGGCGGCCCGGGCGCTAATGCGATTTGTTATTGTTTCTTTAATTTCTTTACTATCAAATAATGTGCGCATTATTTAATTCTACGGGCAGCATTAATGGGGTACATTTAACACTCAATTTCTTAAACATGCACTTGCGTGTTTAATACGCTTATTAAACACGCACACGCATTTGCGTGTCTAATAGGGTTATTAAACACGCTAATTCGCGTTTTAATGCACAGAACGCGATTTATGATAATATTTTGTTTACCCCGTTTAATACTGATTTTAATTTTTTTTCAATTATAATTGTAATTACAACTTAAATTTCGATTTTAATTTTGATTTTGATCTTGTTTTTGTTTTTTTTTTTAATTTTGATTTTAATTTTCGTGAACTCAAACGATTTGCTCCACGGCTCATTCCGCATACATCGATCTCGTGATTAATACCCATCATTATATGCTCGTTGTACAATATACTATTAAATTTTATCATGTTTGATTTTACTATTGGAATTTTTTTATGTTTCACTATTTCAATAGAATTCTGAAAAGTTTCTATGATCTCTTTATTGATGAAGGTGCATTTCGGTGTCAACTCCAATGTAATCGAGGGTTTCTTCATTTCCCTCATTAACGATCGATTGCTAATGGCCGTCTTCAACGCAACTCGTTGACATTTCTTCATTTTCTTGATTGACAATTCAGTCAATGATTTTTCACATGAATATTCCGCTTGGATTTCTTGAATAGTAAATAAACTTTGATCTCAATGCAGGAATTAGCATCAAATCCTCAAGAATGATAAAAGAAGAATAAAATTGTAATTCCATACTAAAATAATTCGCGGAGATTAGTTACAAACGAAACAACGACACTTCAAAGTTTAGTTGGAAAAACAAAAATTGCATTCAACGATTTGAAAAATTCCCAAAGAATTATTTAAAGTAAGAATTAGTTTCAAATCCTCAAGAATTATAAAATAACAATAAATTTGTAATTCCTTGTAATTGTCATAGATTTGTTACAAACAAAACGCGATACTTTTCAGCTCAGATTTTGATTGAATGTGTTTTGTTTTAAGTTATTTATTTATTTACAGAAACACCATTTTTTATGTATTACAAAACTATACATTGTACGCATGAGTGATTAAAACTAAACTTAATACATATTACAGATGCCGCATGTAATAACTTTGTTGTATTTACATAAATATAAGAGAAAATAAACTATATCAGACATTTTCTAAAAATTTAATGTCGATTCATTTCAGTTGAGTCTTAAAAATGCCAAAAATTATGAGCAAAAAAGTTGATACAAAATTTATTTGAAATAATATTGCCAAAGCGCATCATTCTACATACCGGAGTATTTATGCCATATTATTTGATTTATTTTCTTCTTGAGTCTGGATTTTCATCGTCTTCTTGCTTTGATTCTACAGTAAACACTGTAAACACATTTTTCTACTGCGTTATTTCTTCGTTCCAACGCCGTAACCTTTACTCGAATGCTTAACCAGACGTTCTTCACTAGTGTGATATTCATTTCGGCGGTCAGTGCTGTTTTCTTTAATTTCTCTATGTTCGGGGATGCTTCTTTCTTTATTCGAATGGTTTACATTCTTCGTTGCCCTTCATTGCTTCCTTTCCAGTTTGGATGTTCAATATTTCTAGCCGAGATGCACTAATGGGGCTCCAATCAATCAATTGTTAAATAGAAAATTTTCGGTTTTCGGCAATTTCCATTGTCTCGACATAAATATATTTAATACTACTTAAAATACTCTAAATTCTCTACTTTGTAACATATAAAATATCATAATCCAAGAATGCGTTTAACACCTCTGCAATTTTTAAAAACTAAAAATGAGTGTTTGTTGACTTTGAGCTTGGAATCATTGACTTGACATGATTATCTCTTGATATTCTTTTAAACACACTAAATTCGCTACATTCTGGCATTTAAATCATCAAATTAAAATACCACGTTTGCAAATTAAACAATTTTTCTAAATTAAAAACTTGATTTTGTTGAATGGAAAATTTTGGATTTTAGCAATTTTCATTGCCTCTACATCAGCGGTTCCTAACCTGGGGGTAATCACCCCTTGAGGGGTAAAATGGGATTTTCTGAGGGGTAAAAAAGGCTAGGATTGATCATCATCAGTCACAAAACCAAATTTATTGACGACCAGCGTTATAAATCCTCTCCACACTTTGACAGGCGTTTGTACGAGGTGGTTTGAAATTTGTGCCCATTTGATTAGGGCGACCGGCCGCTTGGTGGGTTAGGCCGGCTCCACGTAAGACACGTTACAAGCGAACGAGCCATAGCTTTTATTTTAACTCTGAACATATGATCGCCAACACCTATGTTCAATTGTAGAACAATCACCTCAACGTATTAATAGGTAGGCAACCACATTTACTCAGTTACTCAGTTTTATTTAATTGTCAAAATTGTGTTATTAATAAAAATGTATTACAGATTTGCTTGTAATTGTTTGTATTGATAACAATGTAAGGTCGGGCTAAAATCAGTTTTCTTAACAGGTCACAAGAGCTAAAAATATTGAAAAGGTTAGGAACCACTGCTCTACATGAATATATTTAATACCACTTAAAACTCTCTACAATTCTCTACTTTTTAAAATACAAAATATCATAATCAAAACACCGAATTTTAGCCATTTTTATTGATTGGTCATGAATATTACCTAATACTTTTTCGAACACACTAAATTCGTTATATTTTGACAATTACATTTTCAAAATCAAATAACGCGTTCGGAAGTTAAGCAATTTTTCAAAATCGAATTTTAGCATATATAGGGTGTTTCAGACCACCCGTACACCCCAAATATCTCGAGAAATATAAATCGAATAAGTAATTGTGAAGGCTTTCACTTCGTGATACATTTTGAATAATTCAAATAGAACGAATAACTTTGTTGGTATCACTTTATTAAATAAAGTGATACCAACAAAGTTATTCGTTTTATTTGAAATATAAATCGGATTGAGATTGAAAAAAATACGTCCAATTTTTTTTTGAGATCTGTCATGTGTTGTGAAATGTGCATCGTCCCCTTTGCCCCCTTGGGCAGGGTGGGTGGTAACTTTGAAATCTTAAATGGGAACCCCCATTTTTTTATAGGGCTCAATAAAAAAATGTAGACGTATTTTTTTTTTGTATGTCAATCCGATTTGCATTTCTCGAGATATTTGGGGTGTACTGGTGGTCTGAAACACCCGGTATTTTAATCAAGAAATGCCTTTAACGTCTTGGCAATTTTTAAAAATCGAATTTGCTGCCTTTGAATTTAAAGGATTTTGACAGTTAACTCATTATGAATATTTGTAAATACCTTTTAAAATAAATTATTTACATTTTAACAAACAAATCATCATAATCAAAAACACGTTCAATACATCAGCAGTTATTTATTTTAATCAAAACCGCGATTTTTTTTTACTATCAACAGATTTTATCAATTCTCATTTATTTGACATGAATATATCTAAATTTTTATTTTAAACACATCATTAATCAATTTAAAACACACCAATCTCTCTGAATTTTGGAATTCAAATCAATAATATCAAATGTCTTGAAATTTATTTATTTTAATTTTTATAAGAGAGTGGAGCAGTGTTGGATTCCTCCCCCTGAAGGGCGGGAGTATACCGACTAAAAACCTTCCTCCGAGTAGAGTGATATGAGACCGAACCTTGACCGTAGTCAACTGCAGGAGACTTGAAATTGATGGGTTCCGAATGCCCTTATAAAGCAATCAAGTAACCGTCAGGATAGGAAAAACAACTAGGGCGACATCTATCGCCGACAATGTTACAACGTTCTGAAATTATTTATAAATATCGGCAATAGATGTCGCCCTAATTGTTTTTCTATTTTAACGGTTATTTGATTTATTTATAACGGAATAGTCGAATGCCATTTTTCCAATAATGACGGCCGTAATGTCCTGATGTGAGACTAATGTAGGTCTAAACCGGTCCCCCAGTGACGGTTCGCGGGGTTTTTTATGGTACGGCCGAGGAACAAGAGGTTGTAATACAGATAGATGCGGTCACGCAGCCAGCCGTCTCTGCAACTGACCCTACACATCTGTATTACCATCTCTTGTTTCTCGGCCCTACCAGAAAAAACCCCGCGAACCGTCACTGTTGTCCCCAGTTGTTGTTGACGGTGAAATATAATCGAAATTAATACACGATAACACTTTTAAATATAATGAATTTATCAACAATTGTCAGCCACAAAACTATTCAATTATTAATAAGCTTAGAGTGCTGAACTGAACATTGAATTTTTCTCCGAGCGCGAGAAATTAAATATCAATTTAAAATGTTTAATGGTTCCCTACTATTGTACACGTGCAATGCCATTACATTCAAATTTGAAACTAGGAAAAGTAATGGTGGCTCTGTGCGAATCTTAGGTCAAATATATTTTGTAAGTGTGGAAATAGATTCCATAAATACCTTTAGTGCAGCAATAAAGTTCGATTCAGCGATAAAATATTAAACTTTTGGATGGCTGAAAGAATATCAGAATATTCAGGTATATTATTAGTATTTCACTAGTTGTAGAATAGTTATTTATTATTTAACAAGGCAATAAAGTGGCAGATTTACTGACGCGGCTGGAGTTTCTCCGCCGAGCGAGCTTGCGAACTGCAGAACAAAACAATCTACATATTTGAAATAAACCAGTGTCACAAGGAGGATTTTCTTTTTTCCGTGGCAGTGGGAGAGTACGCATTGCGATAACAGAACATGCATGTACGTGCAATGTGCACGAAATTATTTTGTTTCGCATTTGATAATCGACGGATAAGAAGACTTTCACTCGACGAAATTTCGCCCGGAACAAGGTTAAGCTAGAAAATGACTTACAATTTTGCGCAAACGAACTGTTGCAATGCATAATTATAGCCGGACAATGTCAGATGGTTTTCTTTTCCATTGTCGAGTTTTTGTGGGTTACTTTGTACTTTGTCTAGGGACTTTGTAAAAATGTTTACTTTATTCTGGATTGTTGATGTGTTTAGGGGCACGTGCATCAAATATTAGGTGCAGGGAAAAAAGTTAAATTTATTGAAGGGAGGAAAAGAGATAATGAAAGTGATAAGAAAAACTATTTTTAAAGACGCTAAAAAGTGCGCACTAAAAAACAAAAATCGACGTGTCCGAGGATATCTCAAAAACTAATAGAGCAGTTGATATAAAACTTTGAACATCCGTCTTATTTGATAATCTGAAGAACTGAAAAGCTTTTGGTAAAATTTCGTACATCGGAAGTGGGCGTTTACATTAACTGTTTTTTGTTTTTTGCTAATATTTTCTTAAATATGACAAATATCACAAAAACATTTAAACAAACTTTGAAGACAACAAAGAAATGAACATCTTTTGCTTGAAAACATTTTTCATAAAATCATTTTTATTCGAGAAAAAAATTTATTATTTTTTTTTTATTTTTGGTTTATAATTATAAAACGATAATAGTTACAGCAAATTTATGATTATAATAATTGTAGATAATGCTAAAATGAACAATTTATAAAGAATAAGTTTTTTTCGAAATCCCTTTAGTTTTTGAGTAAACTGAGTTTTTGAATTTGAAGTTTAATTTTTCCATCTTTCATAATTTTGACGTTTTAAACGTCAGTTTCATCCGAGTTTACGCAACGCTCGATGTATATTTAAAATATGATTCAAATTGAAAATATACCATGAAAGCGTAAATATAAATGATATTATCTAGTCGGAGGAAGTAACATGATGGCCACATCACCATTTTTCAATATTTTAAGAGTAAAACGTTCGTTTCTAAAACCCAACCTAGACATAACGCTGTCAACTGTGACAGTTAAAATACATAATGGAAACTCGTAGGGAGAGAAATGTTATTTCTCACACGATTTCGACGGCTGAGAAATCGATTTTCTCTCCCGTTTATGAAAAAAAGATAGATGTTTATGCCAATAAAGGATGCATAATAAAAAAGTAATTTGTTAATTAACTCCATGGGGAAGAATTTTTATTTCGTTGGGAAATATTAACCGCCTTTGGTTTGTTGGTTTGTTTCTTGTTGCTCGTCGCAAGCGTTCTTCTATAGAAATTCTACTGTAGTATTAAAATCTATGGTTAATACATTTCTCACCTCATCGAAACCATTCGTAAATTAATATGAATCGAGCTTTCATTAAAATCCATCCGTTGAATAACTCTGCAATTCTTGCTTTATTAATAATAATTTACAAAGTAATCGAAATAGAAAGTAAATCAATTAGATGCTGCAACCCGCGTTGGACATTTCTATATTCCGCGAGGTATGCGGAGGAATTAATTGGAAAAACATTCATCGGCATTTGCTCGTTTACCTATATGATATTATTATAAAACAGCCCCATTGTCCAATGAGCTAATGATCGGTTCATTAAATACAAATTTCTAACGCAATGGAAACATGAATTAGCGCCATTTAACATAATGATCGTACCATCACATTACTTACGTCCTGAACTTGTTTTGTCGTTATAGTACTGGGGTTTTTTCCACCGAATAATAATTGTTGTCCTTGCTGTAATTAAGAAAAGCTGTCCTTAAAAAGTTGAAATTAATATGAATTCTCTTTATTAATTTAGCTCACATGTCTGTGTATAGTTTTAGAAGATCGTGTCGAATAGGAATAGTATTTCCGTGTCTATCCAAATTACTGGAGAATACTTGTTTTTTATTTGTTATGTAGGAAGCTTCTGCTTTGTCATACATGCTTTTATATGGAATAAAAACAGCAATCAATAGCAGAGTTCACACTCTTTCGCGCTTTCCTAATGCAGGACGGGAACGTGACGTTCCAATCATCTTGAGTAAAAGTGGACACAATTTTATCCTCAGTTCTTGCTCCAAGCACGTGGTATGCAGTCTGCTTCAAAGAATTTTCTCTGTCATTGGTTGGCATACTTGGTGGCATTGGAAACATTCCCACACGACATGCACAAACATTTGTACGAATGACAACCGTGTATCATAAGTAACTTAATGAAATTACTAAAAAAAGTAAAAACAATTTAGTAACTATCATAACATAAATGAATAATAACCTCTACTATATGTACTGTCACCCTAGCGGTGACTCTGAGAACTAATAAGGGGGTGAACCTCCTTCAGACAAACGTTGGAACCAACTGCATTTGGATCCAACGTTTGTCTATCGTGTGGGAGCGCATGTGTCGAGACGTTCGTCCAACGTTTGACTCATCACTTGGAAGCAAACATTTGAGGCAAACGTTCGTAGCATCGTGTGGGCCCGGCTTAACCCTGGAACTAATTCCGCGCGCCAAGAGCGTCGCGATGTTCTTCAGTTCAATCGCGCGGGATTGGAACGGGCCAGTCTAAACATGCGAGATGGCGCGCACATGTGACCGCCGCCAATCTGTGATTTCAAATCTTTACTATATTTTATGATTAATTCTAATCGTGCTTCTAATTATAGAATTACACCTTTTTTTTTTACCTCTAATGGCAATGACCTGAAACATGTTATGTATACGCATGACCAAATATGTCACAGTAAATTGCCACGTGTCCTTGCTCTCTATTGCATTTCAAGACACACGCGCTCGCTTCGTTTATATTTTTTCAAGAACGAATTCTCATAATCTATTGCAATGACCTTTATGAACGAATTTCCCACAGAAATGCAAGGTGGCGTTTTAGTATAGTTTGATTGTTGTAGCTAGAGTTATATAGTAATAATAAATTGTTTTTATTTAATGAAGAAATGCAGATGAAATAAATACATGAGTATAAACAGGCGAAGTTCAGAAGGCCAACCACCATTTCTGCTCATCCATTTAACCTTTAGTTAGTCATAAAATACCATCATAACGAATATTAGTTCGTCATTGTTTGTCATGATCCAAATTCAAAATTAATACCTGTAAGTTCGAGCACAAGATAAAACATGAATGGAGTTTCCATTATGCCTCATTTTATAACAAGGCGGACTAAATCAAATTATAGCCGCCAAAATACGTTGTTGTTATTGGCCAATCGGGCGCCGAAATTGCTTAAAACAGTAATGGCCGTTGTTATGATCAGCTGATCTCTTACCGATCCTTGTGTCTCACCGTTTCCACACGTTTCGGCTCAGTTTTTGTGTTTTTAGCCAGTTATTTCTACCGTTGATATTGTAAGAATCGATTCCTCTCATCCCGCGATTTTCTTGCAAATAGTTACTTTATTTTTAACTACGGATACATACCCAGCACAAGTTTGGTGTCATTTTTGCCCCCCAAGAAACGGAAATGGTTGGATTTTAGATACATTATATTTAGGATTGTGGAGTTTCACACAATTAGGGGGTGAAAGGAGATTGGGGCAGTAACAAGTCCTAAACGTCTTGAGGGACGTCCAGCGACCGAAGATATTTACAAATTCTGCGTGTGGAAAATTGTACGTGGATTTTTCTTTAAAAATGGGTCTCATACTTATTTTAATTATTATTTTAATATTATATACTACATCATTGAGTATATGATCAAGAAAGTATGCCTAGAATTAATTTATGTATTGGTATAAATGTTGAATGAATGTTATGGATAAAAGAAATTGAAATCATTTTATTTTTACCGCCAAAACATGTCTGGTTACTTTTCTAGTGACTTTTTATAGTGTAAACGTGACTTTCGCGTTTAGTCCGCCTGGTTATTAAATGAGGTATAGTATGGGACACTCTAGGTAAATTTTAAATCGGTACTAAAATTTTAGGGATGTAATAAATGTAGCCAGTATTAGTCATACATACATTTTTGCCAATATTTTCTTCATCGAAAATGTTTTATGATATCGATGTATAGTTCTCTTTTTATCCGTTGTTCATGATTTTATTGCTTTATCTCTGACCATTAGTGCTTTAGAGATGTTTCTCTCTTAAGTTGGGTACTTTTTGAATATTTTTTTTCACAATTATTTGTGAAGAATTTTTCTGTAGAATATTTCTTGCAACGAACAAGTATTTCTTGTGGTGATTGTGGTTTGTCGTTATCATCGATGAGTCTTTATATTTATTTAATCTTTTATGGTTTTGTGGACGTATTTTTCCTTATTTTTTTTACTTTCTCCGTTACGAAGTACGAGAAAGTATTGTGATCATGATTTTTTTTCAAAATTTTTTTTTACGGAAATTTCCGTTTTGGGGTCCCTAGATACCATTTCAACAATTTCTGGAAAAAAAAATTGTGTCTGTGTGTGTGTGTGTGTGTGTGTGTGTGTCTGTCTGTCTGTGCGCGCTGTATCTCAAAAACTAATAGACCGATTGATATGAAACTTTAAACATACGTCTTATTTGATAATATGAAGAACTGAAAAGCTTTTGGTAAAATTTCGTACACCGGAAGTGGGTGTTTACCTTAACTGTTTTTTGTTTTTTGCCAATATTTTTGTAAATATGAAAAATATCAAAAAAGCATTTAAATAAATATTGAAGACAACAAAAAAATGAACATCTTTGGTTTGAAAATATTTTTCATAAAATTATTGTTTTTCGAGAAAAAAATTTATTTATTTTTTTTCATTTTTGGTTTATAATTATGAAACAATAATAGTTACAGCAAATTTATGTAAATAATAATTGTAGAGAATTCCAAAATAAACAACTTATAGAGAATAAGTTTTTTCCGAAATCTCTTTAGTTTTTGAGTAAATTCTGCTTTTAACTTTGCAGTATAATTTTTCCATGTTTCATAATTTTGACGTTTTAAACATCAGATTCATCCGAGTCTACAAACATTCGATATACATTTAAAACATGATTTAAATTGAAAATAAACCACGGAAGCGTAAATATAAATGATATTATCTAGTCGGAGAAAGTAACATGATGGCCACATCACCATTTTCTCATTTGTTCTTTCTTTCTTATTCGTGTTGTGTCTCTTTGGTATCAACCTTTGCAGTAATAAAAATGATACGTTTATTGACGGAATCACCTACATTACAAATCGTAACAAATATATCAACAAATAGTGGTTAGATTAATTATTATCGTACAAGAAAATAATCGGTTAACCTTATTGTTCAGAATTTATTGTTTATTTATGGGGTTTGTAATCACTAACTATGTTTTTACCACAATTTATTTAATGTATGTACAAATATTACATATGCACACATAATTTCACGACTTAGGTATCGACGTTTGACGGTCATTATCACTTGATAATGACCGTCAAACTTAATAGTCTTAGTAGTTGTACATTAAATAAATTGTATGTGTTTTATTCAGCGATTATATTATGAATTAAACGGCGCAGTAAAGAAGTCGCGGAACCATCTCAACGTGTCCAGAAAAAATCTATAATGGACGCCCTTTTTCGCTGTTGAAGTGTATTATTTTTGACAGTTGAAAACCGTCATTTTTAGTAGTTTTTGGACAGTTGAAAATTTTCATTTTTTCTGCAGTAAAAACGGTCATTTTTCACAGTAGAAATTTGTCATTTTTGGCAGTTGAACATGACATTTCTGGACCAATTGTCATTTTTGGCAGTTTAAAAGTTTATTTTTGACAGTGGATAATGGTCAATTTTTACAGTTGAAAATTGTCAATTTTAACAATTAAAAAATGACAATTGAAATTGTTTGTTTTTTGCAGTTGAAAGTTGTCAATTTTAACAATTAAAAATGTCAGTCGTGGCAGTTCTTGATCATTGAAAATTGTCAATTTTGGCAGTTGAACATTATCATTTTTGTTGGCTGAGAATGGTCATTTTTGACACTTGAAACTCGTCTTTCTTACAGTTGAAAACGATAATTTCGTCAGTTGAAAATTGTCACTTTTAGCAGGTCATTTATGGTACTTGAAAATTGTCATTCAGTCACTTGAAAATTGTCTGTTTTAGCAGTTCAAAATTGCCCATTTTAGCAGTTGAAAATTGTATTTTCGGCACTTAAAAATGGTCACTTTTCACAGTTAAAAATTGTCATATTTGGCAGTTGAACATGTCATTTTTGAAACCTGAAAATTATCATTTTAGGCGGTTAAAAACGGTTATTTGTGACAGTTGGTCGATTTTTGCAATAGAAAATTGTCAATTTTAAAAATTAAAAATTGTCGGTTGAAAGTTGTCAATTTTGGCAGTTGAATATTATCATTATTGTTGGTTGAAAATGGTCATTTTTTACACTTGAAAATTTTCTTTCTTGTAGTTGAAAACGATCATTTTGGAAGTTAAAAATTGTCTTTTTTGGTACTTGGTACTTGAAAATGGGTCATTTTTGGCGGTTAAAAATGGTTATTTTTGACAGTTGAAAATGGTCAATTTTTGCAATTAAAAATTGTCAGTTGTGAAAGTTGAAAATTGTCAGTTTTTGATAGTTGAATATGTAATTGTAGCAATTTTTTTCTTCTATTTTCAAGTTGATTTTTATACAGTGATAAATTATCTCAATTTAGACACCATAGACACTTGATATTATTCATAATATGCTGTAAGTGTTATAGAAACATACAAATAAATTACAAGATACCCAAATACATAATAAATACTGCATGATTATAATTCGATACCGAGCCTTATCAAATACGAACGTACGTCCTACATCTTATTGTAACGTGCGTGTATAAAATGGTATTTTCGAATCTATTTTTTTTCAAGTATTACCTTATTCAAATAAAGTTTCAGCGGCTGTAGAAAACATTGTTATAGAATCGGACCTCATAATAGTATTTTATTATACAAGTTTAATAAGAGGATCCGTTGTGGCACGAGTGCTCCAATGGAACGAGTGTTTAATAATCATATTAAACACGCAAATATATGTGCTGCCCATAAAATTAAATAATGCGCATATTATAAGATTTTCGTGAACAAACTTTTCCGCGAGTTTTGTGTAGTTTTGCTGATATTGTGGATTAAGGGAAATAGATTATCATTATTAATTTTAACGTGGTAAGTCATTTATATGCAACAACAACATTCCACTATAAAATGTATGTTTTTACCAAATTAAGCAATTATTTAATGGACTTGGGAGTACTTGGATTATGACCTGATTGTGTGCTCAGATAATGTATCGATCATGTGAAATGTGTTAAGTGCCTTTGTATTTTGTAGTGTATACTATCAATGCAAGCCAACAATGTCCTTACAGACATAATATTCGCTGACGTGCGCATGTGGTACAAGAACAGTTTTACCACAATTTTATATTGTATTATCGAATGCCAAATCATAAAAAGATAAGGTTTAATAATCGCATTCAGTATTTGTAGTATACAATGTAGTTTGGCCATTTCTATTTCTATATTGTATTTACATATACTTTACTAAAATGCATTTACATATTTCCTCTAAAATGATCAGTGAACATAATATTCCAATATAAAGAAATTAGCATTGCAAATCCCATGTTCCGTTTTGTTCCACTACACCCTGTATATGTATTTAAAACTGATAACGATCGGAGGATTTGATACCCAATGAATAGATGTTTAATTTTGTCGCAACTATTGTTTAAGGAATTGCGTCCACCTTCGGTCATAATGAATTCTGAAGAAATTGGAGTCTCGCTATTCAATGTCACTCTTGTACGTTGCCAGCATCTCAATTATTTAAGTCTTCATGACGATCTAGAGGAACATTGCGATGTTATAATTGCCGTGAAAACTCGGCTGGATGTAAATATTTTATTATAACCAAGTATATCATATATAGGAAGGATCTATCCATTACTGCAAGTTTGAAATCAACTTATGATAGGGTAATATGATCATTTAGAAAGTTCGTTACGTTTTCTATTATTTGATTTCTTAAAAGCGGACCTGTAGCGAATGGCACGCTGAAGCGATGTATTCGTAATTTATTTTAGAAAATAAATATACAAATGGACATCGTTGAAGAAAAACAGAAGTACCATCAGTTGTCCACGTGAATTGGGTCTGAGTGGAAGATCATTCTGTGAAGTGAACTCCTCCCGTGCTCCTTTCGTTTGAAATTTTGAGTATGTTTTTTGATCTTTAGTCATGCTGCGAATTTTATTTTGTAAGAAAGGAGAACAAAGATATAGTAAATAAATAAATAAATAAATTTGTTGTGAGTTTTGTCTGAAGCGTCCATGGCGTTAGCCTTAGGTCTTCCCACTTTTGTCTTTTGACGAATTCAACCAGACAGTATTTTTTGTTAGAAATCTATCATTTGCTTCATTGTCAGACTCATAACTCCTAACTATATGACACGGCTTACAAATGTCTGGGATGACATCGACTAATGAAAATGACGTTTTACGAAAAGAATAGCAAAAATGTAACATTCCTGGCATAGCGCTGAATTGTTATTCCTCGCACGAGTATTTGTCAACTTCGTCGCTTGATTGATATACACAAACATGCGCATACATAAGAAGTAACGTTGTTTGAAGGTCTTCATGAGGCGGAGACACGTTTTGTTAGATATTTTACATGCATATATAGGAAATCCCAAGGCGGCACACGGCACCAATATTTCATGAATAAGTTGCACACGGCCATTATTGCTATGAACGTTGATTTTTTTTGTAATGGAAACCGCGAACGAACATTAAAAAATCGTGTCCGTTCGGTGCTGACGGTGTGTTTGTTTATTGGCCTTGGATAGGTCACATCAATATTGAATAACATAAAGAAATGTAGACGTGGGATGCTTTTATTAACAAATTATGATCTAAATAAACAAACACGTGGCGATATTCTCAAAATTTTAAACCGTATCTCTTAATTCTAAAACGTACCCATTTTTAATGTTTATGTTTAAGTTATTCTAATGCAGCGCATCGTGTAGAAAAATAATTGATTTATTACTATACCTCATTTAATAACCAGGCAGATTAAATGCGAAAGTCATATTTACACTATAAAGTCACCAGAAAAGTAACCAGACATGTTTTGGCGGTAAAAATAAAATTATTTCAAATTCTTTTATCCATAACATTCATTCAACAATTATATCAACATTTAAATTAAATCTAGGCAAACTTTCTTGATTATATAGTCAATGATATAGTATGTAATATTAAAATAAGTTCGAGACGTTCTTAAGAATTTAGGGTCACACTGAAAAAGTCAAGTTGTATATACATATATTTATTTACATATAAAGTGGATTGAAGTATTAGGTATATTTCAAAAATACATATGATTCTGTAAAAGGTTTGAAATATAAATACTAGATTGTTGTGAAATAGAATTTTATTAAATTAAATCAATTTGCTATTTAAAAACGTATAATAACTTACTTAAAATAAATCTCTTTCATTAATGTATATAATGTTTAACGGGACTTCTTTGGCAAGTCATCTCTATTCTTCAATTCAATGTAGCAATTTTATTTTTAAAGAAAAATTCTCCACACACAAAATTTTTGCTGCTTCCATTGTAGATATCTTCGGTCGCTGGAAGTCCTTCAAAACGTTTAGGACTTGTTACTGCCCCAATCTCCTTTCACCCCCTAATTGTGTGAAACTTCACAATCCTAAATATAATGTATCTAAAATCCAACCATTTCCGTTTCTTGGGGGCCGAAAATGACACCAAACTTGTGCTGGGTATTTATCCATAGTTAAAAACAAAATAACTATTTCCAAGAAAATCGCGGGATGAGAGGAATCCATTCTTACACGATCAACGGAAGAAATAACTGGCTAAAAACACAAAAACTGAGCCGAAACGCGTGGAAATGGTGGAACACAAGGATCGGTTAGAGATCAGCTGATCATAAGAACGGCCATTACTGTTTTATGCAATTTGGGCGCCCGATTGGCCAATCACAACAACGTATTTTGGCGGCAATAATTTGATTTAGTCCGCCTGGTTATTAAATGAGGTATAACTAAAATTTCCTTCAAAATATTATAATGAAATATACATTAACACAAGGTATAACTTTTAGCATGTAAAATCCTATGGCTCACGATAAAAAAAAATATACTGTATATCTGGAAACGATAAATATATGTAGTGCGACGATGTGACTAATAGAACAATCAAACTGTTGAAAATGACTCGCTCTTTAATAAAAGAATAATGATTTAAAAAAAATGGAGAGAAGGCGATTGATAATGAAAAGGATCAGCAAAACCCTTGCCAAATATCATCGTATCCTCATAATAGCAAGTAAATCTGAAGGACTCAGATCGGTCCCTTTACCACATCAAGGAATTCTTTGACTTAACAAATGAATTTATTTTATTTATTGTTACTTGATAATTGTTGCGCGTATGTCACGTTTTTTTTGTGCTGTTTATTCATTTTTAAAGAACTGATTTTGAAATTTATTGTTAACTTCACCACCGTGAAAATAAAAATTTAAATTCGCAAGAGTACTATTACTATTACTATTAAAGTGGGCATTTGGTCCAAAAAGGTTAAGAAACTTTGTGTTAATCAAATGATTAGGGAAATCTAAAATATTGTTTCCACCTTCAATTAACCTTTATCCCCTAGGATAAAATACAGTACAATAAAGGACCAAAAATTTATACAGAGCACCGCCAGAAAATTAGACATTGGCTCATTAAAGAATAGTACCTCTAAGCGAAGCAAACAAAATTATGGAGGTATTAATATCCAACTTATATTGTTTGTGGTAGATTACGCTTATCTCGTGACGTTTTGCACCTAAAATAGTTTCCGAGGGATTAACAATAGATTGCGCATGAAAAGCAATTATTAAAAACTAACTAACACAAAACGCTCATTCCAATATTGAATAATTGCATTTTACATAATAATAAATACTTGACCATTTGCACTGCGTGAATTAGACTAGACGCGCAGATTTTCCGCAATTTTTCCAACTGGCCAGTAAGAATGACGCATTGGCGATTGTAGGCGTTTTTACAACTCTATCTGTAGAATGAATAGACTATGGTAATGAAAATTTGCTATAAATGAAGATTACTGTAATATCTACAGACACGTAACGTATGGCAGACAGATACTGTACCAAGCTGGCCCCCGCCCCACTTCTTCCCTTCGCTAAAAAGCTATTCTTTTCTTGTTGTCAACCAATCAAATACCATACGTCCACTTCCTATAATAATTCGTATAAAACTATACTTAAGAAATGGGTGAATAGTAAATTTTCTCATTTTGGAGATTACGCACAAAGAGCACAAAATATCCGATATCGCAGCATCTCGTGAATCTGCAAGGTCACCAATTATAAATAACTATATTAGATGAAGTTTTAGGTAAAAGCCTGATAGGAGTCTTCGAACCCTGGCCACCAGTTCGGCTGCTGAACCAGAAATTGTAGTCACTCCGAATGGTCAACGTCCCCTGCCTCCGTACAAACATTGGTACAAACTCGATTACCAGATTTACAGGAACGCGGGCAAGTAAACTAAAAAAAATCAACCAAACACGCTTGTAGTTGTATCATTTGCACAATAAATTTAATTTTTTAAATTCTCTTTGAAATTACGAAACTAGTCGAACATTTTAAAGATTCATAGTTTCTATTTGGTAGAATTATTATCTATTTCATATTACTGTCTTTTTAAATGAGAATTTTCGAAAATTAAAGTTGTCGAACACTTCAATAACAAAAAAATCGAGAAAGAAATAAATACCTATATGATAAAATTGTTCAAAATGTTTAATACATTCACCTTTAAAATTAATCAAAATTTTTAAAAATGTGTCAATTTTTCCGTAAGTTATGAATTTTTGAAAATTCATATTTTCAGGGAAGAACAAAATCTAAAAAAATAAATAACGACATAATAGGATTCCACAAAAACATTCAATATCTTACCAAAACTAACTTTGATTACTGAAAATTAATGTTTTAAGTTTTTATTTTTTCTCACACTTTTGAACGAATTTTTTTTTCGTTGCCTCGTCTCCGAATTTTCACAAACTTGACCGAATTCGTTCCGCAACACGGGTTCATTGTTTTGTTTTTAATTTCAATATTTAGTGATTTATTTTTCTATGTAAAGTAAAGTAAAAAAAAAACATGTCTTTTAAACGCCCGAAAAGATACATTCATGCCCCATTCTATTGTCCCGCTTTAATTATCTTCATTAATTTAAAATACGGTAATCAGACTTAACCCAATTTACTTAATTTACACACTACAAACTATTGACTGTCGAGTAAACATTCTTATCTATAATTTAATTAGCATGCGCATTTTGTAGTAGTATTAAATTTGACGAATCGCGCTGAAAAGATTCACGTAATTACACAATGCCACTTTGTCCTTGGAACTGCATTCATAATACGCTTCTTTGTTCTCCACTACTTAAAATCCTTACTTGTTTTCAGCTCGTCCAATTGATGATAATTAGTGTGCAACTGCGCTCATCGCGTAATTGTAATTTAAGAGATCGGAATACATACACGATGACTAATAACCCACTTATTAACTGCGCGGTGGTCACGTGATTGCGTTTTTTTTTCATCGTCGGTAGATTATTAATATGTGAACGTAATAACTTTTTAACAAAATTCCTTTGTGAATACAACTCATCTATCACCTGGTATTATGTACACCAATCAACTGCCGAGATTTATCCCGAGGGACCAATAGCAGCGTTATTTCAGCGACAAAACAACGTCTGATGTGACGTGCATCAATCAACTGTTTGAATCGACGAACACATAACCTAATTCATTTTGCGTATTCGTTACATTCTCTTTTTAAATATAATTCGTGGTGCACTTAATAATCGAGAATTGTTTTATAACTGCCACTCGTGTTAATCCCGATCTTCGGAGACGCAACTCGTCCTATACCGTTTAGCCTTCTGCGAAGCGGCGGCTCGCGGATGTTCGGCGGTGAGGCAGCGGAAGAAAATTTGACCGAAACAGCAACGGAATATTTGCTTCCACTATAAGAGCCTCGCCTACGGAAAACCACGAACCGCCGCTGGTTCCGCGGTTCCCAGCGCAACTCTGTCTACGTACTTACATTCTTCAGAAATAAATAAAAACCAAACTTTACATAAAATTTTAATCGTTGACCCACAATTTTGAAAAATTCACTCGCCGTAGAACAAGGATAATCTCATACATCGTGCATAATGTATTTATGTCATTTCTTGTCAGTTCTGCAATTTTGTTTTCTCATTAAATTACATTTTTCTCGTTCGAGGAAACTACTACTGCTAAATATAATTTTTATATTTCAGGTACAATGGGAAAACTAACTGGAAAAAAATGTCGTCTTCTGTCAATGTTATGGTTAACGGCAATGTTTTTCTTCGTGGAAATCATCGTAGGCTATATCACAAATTCCATGTCACTGGTAGCTGATAGTTTTCACATGCTCAGCGACGTCGCTGCCTTAGTTATAGCCTTCCTGTCTGTAAAGGTAAGAAATACAATTCTTATTTTGTTTGTGTATATATATATATATACACAAAAAAATTCACCCTGTATATACATATACAGGGTGATTTTTTTTCTTCGTTGTTTAGCATGGGTATCTCGGAAACTAGAGCTGAGATAGAGAGACAATTAAATGGGGAAAGAATTGCAGATTTACAAGCCAAAAAAAATGACACTTAAAATTTTATAAAAAGTCTATGGCAACTAGATATACAGGGTGTAGATGAACAAAACGGAATATGGGATTTTCAATGTTAATTTCTTTATATTGGAGTATTATCTTCCCCAACTATTTTAGAGTAAACATGTAAATAAATTTTTTGTAGAGTAAAAATATCTGCATGCAATCATACTCTTATTAATTGTTTTGCATTCATAAACCTCAAAAAATAATAATTTTCACGAAAATAATGGTTGCCATGAAATTAAAATAAAATGCTGCGCAGTTGATCTGTTTGGTTTTTATCAATGAAAATAGAAATAATAGCATGAATTCATGCGGAACATTTGATGGAAAACATATCCTGCACTTCACAAAAACTGCCACCACTTTACAATTTGCACATTTTCTTGAATAGAATACATTTTTAATGAAAAAACTTGTAAACAGATATGAAGTATTCGATCAATTTGATAGAAGCGAACAGATCAACAGCGCATCAATTTTTTTCAATTTCGTGGCAACCATTATTTTCGTGGAAATCATCATTTTCATTTTATTTTTATTTTCTTAAATTTTATATTATCTCCGCTCTTTGACTATATACTAATGGACTGCTAGCGCCAACTTCATGTGTGTCTTCAAGCAACGGTGGCGCGGCGGGACCCTAAATGGTTGCGATATATTACTAAATTGGTAGTTATTTTGTGTCTATGACATATGACTCTATGAGCTCGCATTGCATATTGTGATACCCTGCAATTTATTCACACATTTGAATATATAAACATTTATATTGTCAAATATTCACACCATGTCAAAATACTGCTATGCGAAGAGCTGCAATACGTCCACGTATAAATGCCAACGCGGTTATAATACTCGTCAGCCGATGTACACGTCAGTTGACTTTTGACTTATAACCTAAAATTCTGTATTGGATTTCCATCAAATCCGGAACTTCGCAAATTATGGGTTGATGCTTTGCTTGTAAAGAAAAGGCAGGAAAGTGGACCCGAGTTGCCAAATTATGCTCGCATTTGCATTCTCCACGTTGCTGATGAACACATTGAGAAATATTTTTTTTTTGCTTTTCGGTTTTTAAATTACGCTCCATTTTCGGCTCTGGGGCGGGACTTATATCGGGCTCCAGCTCGTGGACAACTTTTGGAGCAGTGATCATATGGGAAATGGAGGGGGAATAGCAGTCCATTAGTATATAGTCAAAGTCTCCGCTAGTTTCCGAGATACCCCTGCTAAACATCGAAAAAACTCACCCTGTATACAGTGAGATCAGAAAGTCGAAAATGGTTGGCAGCACATTTTCTGAAAATAGGGTTAATAATTCCCGTAATATTATGTTAGCTGCCTGGATCGGTGCAGTATATAAGGATTTTTGTCTGTTTTGACGTATTGTAGTTTTTTGAGGTTACTTTTCTTAAACAAGTAACGTCAAAAATGACGAGACGTCAAAATAAATAAAATGCACTGCAATAATTCAGGCAGCCAATATCAGATTACTTATAGTAATTAACGTTATAAGTCCGGGAACACATACTTTACAGTATGAGTGAGACATTTAAAGACGAGGCGACAAAGGAGCCGAGTCTTGAAATTCGAAACGAGTACTGTAAAAAGTGTTCACGGACGAATGTCGTTATGTATTTTATTTCATTCTGTGTCAAATTGCGTTTTAAAGAAACATTGAAATTAATTTAAAAATTACTATAACAGATGCTCCAAATCTAGTTACATTTTCGTAACATGATTAGCAACGGTTGTTTGGCAAATGTTTAATTTGTTTAAATAATTTGTTGTGTCAAAATGAATTCTTATGCAAATTGCCCAGAAATTGTAAATCCTCCAGTAATTGTAAGAAAATCTGAAGAAGCGTGTGCGAAATTAATACCTATTAAGTCTGGTGAAAGGTATCAAAAACAATTCAGTCATTTTTGTGAATGGAAAGCAGAAAATAATGTGATGAAAATTACGGAAGAAGTTATGTGTTTCCAATAGCAAAACTTTACCGGACCGGCCGTTTTTTGTGTTTTCCCGGATTGAAACTGTTGACGTAAACTATTGGAATTTGACACAGTATGAAATAAAATTATTATAGGGATTTTGAGAAAGTGTGCTGCCAACTATTTTCGACTTTCCGATCTCACTGTAGATGCTGAAAAGAGACGGTGGTGCTTGTCAGAAAAAAATATCAACCATTAACATTTCCAGATGTCGCCCAAAAAATGGTCCAAAAACACATTTGGGTGGGCGCGCGCAGAAGTGTTGGGTGCGCTAGTGAACGCCGTCTTCCTCGTCGCTTTGTGTTTTTCTATAACAGTCGAAGCTTTCAAGAGGTTCATCGAAATCGAGATGATACACGATCCACAATTGCTCGTCATCGTCGGCGTAATTGGATTACTAGTTAATGTCATAGGATTAATTTTGTTCCATGGTGAGTATTATCGATATTTTTATTTTAAACTGTGATTTTTTGGTTTGTTTATCATTGATAAAGGATAATCACTTGGTTTAGATGATAATTAAAGTTAAACAAACCAAGTGATTATCCTTTCTTTTTTTTTTTTTAATAATACAAGTACTTTTATTGAAACTCAAAAATGTCTAAAACAGGAAACTTTTTCTCTCTTTCTTGCCTGTATTTGGTAATTATTGTCCTTTTCCCAGTTTCTTTTCCTCCTTCAAATCTCTTTAAGTTTTTCTCTTTTAATATCCTATTAGATGTCAAAAATTATCTAATAATAATAATAATTGTTTGATGCACACGGTCCAACAACACTAGCGATCGACACTCTTATTCGCGTGGATTTTTAAGTGCGATCTCCACGTTGCAATCAAGGAATGTCTCTCCTCTCCTCGTCCGGAAGCAAAAGAAGCTGTCACAATTCCAAACCCATATTGCCAATCTTATAGAATTCCCAACCTCCACTTTCATAAATCACTTGGTTGCCTACCATGAATTCCCACATTTGAATTTAATATTAATTAGATAATGCAAACATTTACAGAGTGTCAATTTTGAACCGTAACAATCCACTGATCTGACAGGACAATGGTTCCTTGTTTCCTGTTACAGTTACTCCTCCTTAAAGTGCCGCTGTGCATACTCTGTTTTTTTTATTGACCAACCTGATTTGGTCATTTTTTTTAAATGTTGGATATTACTTTTTCTTGAGTAGAATTATAAATCGTAATGCGACAGCAGCTGTCACTTTTTAGAACAAAATGAAATATCCGCCATTATGATTTCATGGCAAACCTTTATTTTTAATTCAATTATTGGAAAGTTTTTTGCAAATATCTTGGTAAATACTCTGCAGAAACTATTGAGTAAGTTACCAAATCATTCGGCGTAAAAAGCTTTTAAAAGTAACATACGATGACCGATACTGTCAAATAATTAAGAGAACTAATTAACACACTTCAAATTTTACATGTAAATCCGTGTGGCCCGCTTTGCAATTCAACACCCTGTATATTGTCCCTCCATAGGGTCTCTCCGTATCTCTTCTCTATAAGATGTCCTGTTGGTGGTACTAAAATCTAAGAAACTTAAAAATGCTAATTATATTAACTACTTTTTTAATTAGTATACTAGTTACAAATTATGCTATTCTAGATAACTAATTAAATCGTTTTCTTTTTCAGAACACGGCTCGTCTCACGGTCACTCCCACGGAGGTCTGTCGAGGAGCCGCAACCGGCTGACCCAGCTGGCCATAACGGACGACAATGAAAACGACGAGACCTTCCCCAGCCCCCCGCCCCCGAAGCCGCCCAAGCCGGACCACGGACACGCTCACACGCACTCGGCGACGCAGATGAACATGCGCGGCGTGTTCCTGCACGTCATGTCCGACGCCCTGGGCTCGGTCATTGTGATAATATCAGCTTTAATATTTTGGTTCACCGATTGGGAGTACAAATACTACATCGATCCCGCCCTCAGTATACTTCTCGTCATGCTCATTTTGCACTCGGTGTGGCCTCTGCTGCGCGACTCCGCGCTGATCCTTCTGCAGACCGTACCTACGCACATTCAGGTGGACGCCATCCAGAGGCGGCTCCTGTCGAAAGTCGACGGCGTTCTGGCCGTGCACGAGTTTCACGTGTGGCAGTTGGCCGGTGATAGAATTATAGCATCCGCTCATATTAGGTATGTTATTATTTGAAATGACTAGCTAGAGTGAAGAAACAAATTGTTTTGTTTCTAAATGATTAGGTATATTTGTTTCTTTTTTATTAACCAACCAGATCTGGTGATTTTTTATAATGTTGGGTACTCTGGTTGTAACTCTGACTTTTGCTTCCAAAATAAATTTGAGGTTATGTTTTCCACATGCTTAATTACCCTATCATAAGGATTAATGTTTGGTGTGGTTAAATTACCACTTTTCAGTGAAATAATTAATCTTTGTTATGTAGGAAGCTTCTACTTCATTATACATGCTTTTAAATAGAGTAAAACACTTTTTGCTTTGTTTGTACAATACTTTTTTTTTTGTTGACCTCGGCAACTGGGCCATCTGCCACAACTGTTTCCTTGTAGGATTTACAATACTTTAATCATCAAAGTAAAAAGTGTTTTATTCTAAATAATTAATCAATCGCAACATGGCATTCATATGTCAATGTCATTACGTAGGTACACCCATATAAGCAAAGAACCTAAGAAAAATAAATCTCAAATCTGGTTGGCCAATAAAAAAAAATATTACTGAATTGCAATGATTTATTTCTTACAGGTGTAGAAACTTATCGGAATACATGAAGATCGCCGAAAAAGTCAAGGAGTTCTTCCACAATGAGGGAATTCACTCGACGACCATCCAGCCCGAATTCATAGATTACGATGATGATGACTATCAGGATAACATCGAAGAACGTCCCGAAACCGAAAACTGCGTGCTTGACTGCCCGAAAACGAACAGTGATACTTGCGTGTTAAACACATGCTGCGGTCCATCCAGACAGGTAATTTTCGTTTTCATTATTTTCATATTCCCTCTGTTAACCCATCCTTTCTCCTTTCTCTGTCGCAGTAAACACCCGAGTCCTCAAGATCACCCGTCATGTAATTTATGAACTGTATAAATTCGAAGGTAAATATAAGTTATATAGGTCGGTAAATTCTATAATTATTGCGACACAAGATAGACTTATTTATTTCATCGGTGCAAATATATTCCATCAAAAAAGTACTGGGAATTTATCATTTTTACTTTCTCCGTTACAAAGTACGAGAAAGTATTGTGATCGTGAAAATGTGTGTCTGTGCGCGCTGTATCTCAAAAACCAAAAGCGCAATTGGTATGAAACTTTGGAGATAAGTCTTATTTGACAATCTGAAGAACTGAAAATCTTTTGTTAAAATTTCGCACACCGGAAGTTGTTTTTTCTTAATATGAAAAATATCACAAAAATATTTAAACAAATATTGAAGACAACAAATAAATGAACATCTTTTATTTAAAAATATTTTTCTTAAAATCATTGTTATTCGAGAAAAAAAATTATTAATTTCTTTTTCATTTTTGGTTTATAATTATGAAACGATAATAGTTACAGTAAATTTATGTTAATAATAATTGTAGAGAATGCCCAAATGAACAACTTATTAAGAATAAGGTTTTTTTAAATCTCTTTAGTTTTTGCGTAAACTGATTATTAGAATTTGAAGTATAATTTTCGGTAATTTTCATCTTTCATAATTTTAAATAAAGTGTAAATATAAATAACTATTAAACCATCAAATCGGAGAAAGTAACATGATGGCCACATCACCATTTTTTCACTCGGATCATTTCCGTTATTGTTTATGCGTTCAATTGCGATTGAATTCATTTTTATTATATTGCCACATGCGTTGTTACTGTACGGACCATACATTCCACTTATTGCCTGTTTCAGGGAAGAGAAACACCATCTCCGGGCGACACACCGTACCTATGCAGACAACGAAACAGCACGACGACCATAAACTCCCGAAACCAGGAGGTGAACGACTTGGAGAAGGGTTCGTTACTGAACGTCGGCAACTCGTCGCACAAAAGTGACTGTATGTGTAATCCGAAGTGTTCCAACGCGAACTTGGCACACGAACTATGTGATTGACAATGGATATTGTTACATAGTAACGTATTAAATTTGATTTTTCTTTATCGATTAGACTCGCCGCCGAAAGACGCGCGCGGCACTAAAATTATATTTTTTATTATTTTTATATGAAAACAAAAGATTTTCCTTTTGCTAGGATACACCCGTGTGTTGATTTAAATGTAAATCTAGTCTTTCCGTTTTATATTATATTATGATACGATTTAGATATACATTATATATATATTATATAAACTTAATATTTTTATCCTCAAAGAGTTGACACAAAAATATATTATATACATAGGTTAAGGAGATTAAATGGGGATTGAGTTTTGAAACTCGCTTTTTACAAAATTTATGTAATGTTAAGACGTTTGAGGTTAAATCTTATTAGCAGTATTTTTTGGCTAGATCTAATTTTATTTATGTGACTTCTGGAAATCTTTTAAAGTACTATTAATTATATTTAAATTGCTTCAATTTTACTATTGCTAATTCATTGAAGTATATTCAGTGGTTTTTTATTGATCAACCAGATCTGGTGATTTTTTTATAATGTTGGTTACTCTGGTTGTAATTCTGACTTTTGCTTTTAAAATAAATTTGTGGTTATGTTTTCCACATCGTTGCCATGTGCTTATTTACACTATCAAAGATTAAGTATTGGATATTACTTTCGGCATTTTATTAATAATAATAATAACTTTATTACCCAATTGAAGAATCCAATACAGGGACAACAATAAATAATAATAATAATACAATAGTTAAATTAAAACTAATTCTAATATATTTTGAAATTACAACTTTTCTGTTAAGTAATTAATCAATTGCACCATGGCATTCATACAGGGTGTAGATGAACAAAAGGGAACATGGGATTTTCAATGTTTATTTCTTTATACTGGAATATTATCTTCCTTGATCATTTAAGAGTAATCTTGTAAATAATAAATAAATAATTATATTTTTGCATTCATAAAAACTCGAAAAAATAATAAAATAAAAATGACAATTTTCACGAAAATAATGGTTGCCATGAAATTAAAAAAAAAGGTGTGCAGTTGATCTGTTTGATTTCTACAAATGAAAATAGAAATAATAGCATGAATCCATTTAGAACATTTGATGGCAAACATATCTCACACTTCACGAAAACTGCCACCACTTCACAATTTACACCTTTTCTTGAATACAATACATTTTTTATGAAAAGGCTTGTAAACAGATATGAAGTATTCAATCAATTTGACAGAAGCCATATTTTCATGACAACCATTACTTTCGTGAAAATGATTATTTTTATTATATTATTTTTTCGGGTTTTTATGGATGCAAAAAAATAAATAATAGCATGACTGCATGCAGAAATTTTTACTCTATAAAACATTTATTTACATGTTTACTCTAAAATAGAAAATATTTCAGTATAAAGAAATTAACATTACAAATCCTATGTTCCGTTTTGTTCATCTACACCCTGTATATCAATCTCATTACATGACAAACAGTAGAAACACCAAAATAATTAAAAAACCTAAGAAAAACAAATCCCAAATCTGGTTGGCCAATAAAAAAAACCGAGCATAGCTAAGGTGTTTTGTTATTTGATTTTTTGCAATTTCCCGAAATCCGTTATTTTGGATAAGACGAGTTTTGAAAATCAACACCTCAAATATACAAACCAATAACAAAGTGATTTAGATTAAGGTTTTTTCTTTAATTCATTTGTTTTAACTCATCGCCGTTGACGCAGCAAACAATTGAACAGACGATCGCTTCTGTAATACATTTTTGGCTGGCGCAATCTCTATAAGAAAAAGTTCCACAACTGTGATTGAGTATAAAATTAAATTAAGTCTACAGGGTGTCTCAAATTCGATCAATTTTTTCACCCTCAACTGATAATTTAAGGATTTAAGGGAGCCGCTTCATCGTATGTACCTGAGGAAATATTTCTCTTCATTGAGCATTTGCAATAGTTTCTGTTCCTGCAAAGTATGCGTTGGATATCTTCACACAACCATAAATTAAAAAAATAAAGTTTCTGCAGAAGAAAATATTTTTGGAAATTGTTCGTCTTATATTTCACGTCATATTAATATAAATTATTCAAAATGACATTTTCGTATAACTCTCAGTGTACTCAACACTCTGATTCTAGCAAAAATTATATGGATAGTTTATACACTATTACCGAAGGAAAATCTGTTGATGGTGAAGTACCTCCTAAATAGGGTTAGGTTTTAAGTGGGATGTTGCAATATTTAAAAATTTGATACGGGAAGTTTTATTACATTTTATTAAGCAATATGTGATCGAATGTCCTAGAAACTGAAAAACGCAGTAAACTGATTAAATTGATAGCAAGAGTAGATGATACATTTGTGGCACGAATGATCTTAGCTGTCGTTGCACTGAAAACCCAAAGTTTTACCGTGAGATCAGAAAGTCGAAAATAGTTGGTAGCTCATTTTCTGAAAATCCCTATAATCATTTAAGTACTATTGGCTGCCTTGAATTCTCCAGATCAATGCACGTGCGTTTTGTTTATTTTGACATCTTGGGGTTTTTTGAGGTTACTTCTCTTAAAAATAGACAAAATCGGCAGGAATAAACACAAAACTATTTTTAGTAGCCTCAAAAAACCACAAGATGTCGAAATAAACAGTATAATTCCAGACAGCCAACTTAATTATCGATATTTTCAGAAAATGCGCTGCCAACTATTTCCGACTTTCTGATCTCACTGTAGTTAATATTGCCGGCCATTATTTAAATATCATAGTTAATACTGAAATAAGACTTGTTAATGGAATAGACACTCATTACTGTTAAATGAATGCCATGTTCCAGCGTAATTGCAGGCGAAATTTTCTCAATTTTAACAATGATGCTACCTCCTTAACGTGTAGTACTATTCGGAGATAAAAATAAGTCAAATTAATTTAACTTACCTCGGTCCTAACAATTTCACTAAATTGACTTATTTCGATCTTCGAAATCTTTGTTCTCCATTCCTATGTTTTATTAATCGCCCCTGTCGTTTATTAATCCGGTAATGTTAATTTTACCTGTCTGGCAAATACTCTTTTATAACTGAAATACGACCTGCACGAAGTGCGAATTATTTGGAGTTTTATGTAGGGCTCGCGACACCTTGTAATCAGATTTGTTTTGAACTTATGGAAATTTTAAATCTATACCATGTTCCATTTTTATTTTTAACTAAGAAGGCTGTGGTTTCATTTTATAAAGTTTTACACATGATCTGATGTAATTGTTAAATGTCAGATTTCTAACAACGTTGCCTAATTCATAGATTAAATTAATTAATTATTGCTTCTAGTTTGTTTTATTTTAATTAATAAAAACCCAAAGAATGTTCTGCATGTCATAAAAATTAGTCATTTTCACAGTAATAAAATTATATACTCAATTTGATTAACCTCTTTTTTTTAAATATAACCTAGTGACTTTTTACATAGGTCAACAAAACTGTCACTCTAACAGAGCCAACTCGGTTAAAAATAAATATGGAACAGGTTTATATAAAAAATGATTTGTTTCTACCAAATGTTTTATTAATGTAGTTAACAATACAACATACTATACAAATAGATTGAGGTTTTCAGGAAGACCGTAAAGGTTTGCATATTTCGGGGAAACTGTATTTTATACATATACGTATACAGAGAGATCTCAAATAAAATGCTGTAGTTATCACAAAAATTCGCGACCAATGAAAATCCTGACGTTACTGATATGGTTCTGATACAGATCTTTAATTAACGCATTAATCGCCCAATTGAGTCGTTTATTTTCTCCTAGGATATCGCCTTTGCAAATAAATGTGTGAGACAGGAAAGTCTATATCTCTCGACGATTAACAGTTAATTAGTTCGTTGCATAAGTTTACTAAATCCTCTTATCCTTAATATCGACTATACTCAGTGCTATCCCTAATTGAGCGGCGTAATACGTGGCCATTATCAATACCTGAAACGGAGAAGGTTACGTTCAGTTAGGTGGATAAACCAGGTGTCCCAAAATTTGACAATCAATGTTGTTTTAAGCGACTGGAAAGGGGACTCAAATTATAAATTGTAGAAGAATGCGGCGAAATTAATCGCAACCGCGTATGAATTTAAATGTGCGTATCTCTGATTAATAGTGCTATTCTGAACAACTGTTATTAACATTGCAATGTTATGTGAAATTGAACAGCGCTGTTACAAATTGACAACAGTGCGACGTCTACAGCGCGACCAACTTCATGTTGCTGTTAAAAACTGTATTCTGAACAAATTGGCAATAGTACGACCAACTTCATGTATATTATGATAGATGATTAATAATAAGTTTTTGAGGATATTTTTAGAAATAAAATAAGTGTTTCATAAAGCATGTACATGAATATTGGAATAATATTTTTATCAATTTGAGTTTTTTGTTATTGAAAATTATAAACCACGAAATAACCTCAAAATATATCTCGTTTTGACAAGTGTTGCTTAACATCAAAAATGTTAATATACATCAATATTTGTGTATGTTGATGTTAGCAAATAACATCACTGTTAACATTAACATTTTTCTTTAGAATAACACCATAAGGCTTTTTTGTACAATGGTCAACATTTTTGACATTTACTGCCTGAACATTTAGTCAGTGACACAAGCATTTATTCAAAGGCAACAGTGATTAATTTCTTTTTTAAACGCACTGTATTTATATAGAACAATCGCTCAAATTATTCATTTGTTTTAACCAGCTTTTATAATTATTGTAATAAGGATATTTCTTTGATAATGGTGTAAAAATTGAAACAAATAATTTGTGATACAAACCTAAATAAAATAAAGTATTATAAATCATTCGTAAACCAATGAAAAATTATTTTCTCATGATTCTCACAAATGCAGTCAATTGTGGGACACCCTGTATACACATGTTTTTTACCTGATCGTGTGGTATTTTAAATCTAAAGCTGTTCAGACCGATGAGCAGGTCCGAGACGACAAATGAAATTGCTCCAATGCATGTGCAAATTTGGCACCAGGTCCATAGTTTCTGTAAATTTAATTAGTTTTATATCTTTTATTTATAAACAGTATTGATTAGTAAAGAATTTAATAATAGTTGTTTTAAATTTGAACCTTCCCAGCGGATTATCATTTTTTTAACAAAAATTTATTCCTTTCATTAAAAATTTATTTTCCATTTTTATTTTTAACTAACAAGGCTGTGGTTTCATTTTATAAAGTTTTACACATTAACACCAACAGTGACAAAAAAATAAACAAAAAAAAACAAACTGTAAAGTAATATCGAATAATAACGCACATTTAATGACTGGATATTCAAATTTAGAGGACCTCGTGAAGGATCAGGAAGCATGGTACAACATTTTAGAATTAAGATAAGCTGCTTAGAATTTTTGAAAGAATATCGTCACGTGTAGATTATCCACCAATTTATACACACCCGATATACCTTTGTTATTCACATAACCCTTTTTCACGGTTTACTATTTTTTTATTTATAATAAAACTTAAAAATAACCGTAACTCAGTTATTTTTAGAAATAACTACCTCATTTGTGATATCGGATTAAAGAGAAAAAGTTTGCGTCATATCTCTCGAAAATAATGGCTTTGAAAATTTTCTGAATGTATTCGATGGTATAGCTGTATTTGTCTTTCAGTCACCTTTCGAAAAATCCATAAATATACATTTTAAATTCTGAAGTTGATGTCATTTTCTCAGAAATGAAGAAACGGAAATTAAATCTATGTATTCAGAAAGGGCCATCATTTCAAATCATTACAAGCCACCAAATTTCATTTTCGTATTACTAACCGTTTTCGAGATATCGGCTGTCTACTACCTCATGGGACACCCTGTATATTAATTAATAAAAACCCATGTCATAAAATTACATTCATTTTCACAGTAATAAAATTATCTCCACAATGAAGATGGCAACATTGCACACTGTCATAAATATAACCAATTTTTTAAGTCTAGTCTGAATAAAGTTAACACTAATTCTAACACCAACTTCAAAGAGATGCAGTAGTAAAGCAATAATAAAAAAAAATAGTAAAGACATCCATGGACACGATGTGGACCAAGTATGGTAAGTTTAACCTTTTTTAAACAGTGTAAATTATCGTAAGGGCACATTTTTGTTAATATGTATCGAACAACCTTGGCGCTTCGCGGCTCGGTTTGCAATCTACACCCTGCGTGCTTTCCGACTCGGTATGTGATATAGTATTTCCATTACCTTTGCCAATTTAATGTTCATTTACAAAATGTGGGTAGAGAAATATGTTGATACCGTTTTTACCTTTTTAAATTCCACTCTCGCTATAGCCCTCCATAGCATCGTAATCAAGATGATCGAATAAATTGGTACTCCCGGGATTAGGACTCCGTGTAAACCCGGCATTAAGTACAAGCAACCTACGGAGAATCAGTTTAATTTTTTTAAATGCACAATTGTCACGACACATCCAATTTAGTTTATTTGTTTAGTTTCCGTGAGATTTGTCAATTGTTGTTTTGTTATACTTACCGAGGAATGCAAATGAATAAACGATTCCGGCTACTGGAAGCTTCAGTGGCTTAAATCCGAATGCCACTGTATAGTTTATGTGACCGATGGCGAACGCGGCCATCCCCAATGTGAACAATTCCGGCCATATCAGGCAAAAGTCGCCTATGCAGGAGAATAGTAGTCCGAACAGGATTCTTCTGGGAAATGCCTGGAACCTGTAAAAGGATGAAAATATAATTAATTAATATATACAGGGTGGGGTAACGCATACAACGCGGTCATTTTATAGAAAACCATGTAACTTCGTGTGGATAGATGTAGGATAGTTGTATACGCAATTTAAAATTATTACTGGATATACCCTGTATTTTTTGTCATTTTTGAATTCTAGGGAACAAATAAAGGTGAGTTACTTCACTATTCCCTGTACCTATCGTTTACCGTTTTACCCATTTACAGATTTGTTGAAATGCAGTTTTGTTTTCAACAATACACCAATTTTCAAACAAGTTGCGAATTTTCCAAAATTTTATTTTTCCAATTGTCGAAAATTTGAGAAAAAAAATCGAAAAACAACATGTGACGTGGAGAATAAATACAAAAAAAATATATTCAATTTTTAAAATGGCACTCTTTCAAAGGCACTTTTGTTTTTCAAAATGCATACATTTTCAAACAAGTCACGAATTTGAGAAAAAAATGGTGATGTGGCCATCATGTTACTTTCTCCGACTAGATAGTGTCATTTATATTTACGCTTTCATGGTTTATTTTCAATTGAAATCATATTTTAAATGTAAATCGAGGGTTTTGTAGAATTACATGAAACTGACGTTTAAAACGTCAAAATTATGTAACAAATTATACTTTAAATTAAAAAACGCAGTTTACTCAAAAACCTAAGAGATTTCGAAAATAACTTATTCTTTGTAATTTGTTCATTTTGGCATTCTGTACAATTATTGTTAACATAAATTTACCCCAACTATTATCGTTTCATAATTATAAATCTAAAATAGAAAAATAAAAAAAATCAAATTTGAAAAAAATTTCATGATAACATGTACTTTATAACGGAGAAATTAAAAATTATATTGAAATATTTTTTTTTTTCTAAAATTAAAATTAAACGTTCAGCATATCGTTATACTTATCTTAACATTGATATTGTTCTACTACGTATTTAAAGTATCAAAGTTCAGTTACAATTGAGTAAACTACTACAACGGAATTGTGACTCATCCATAGAAAGCCACTTTACAGAATCTAATAAGGGCACTTAAATTGGCTTTAACATTCAACAATAAACCATTTCGAACGAAAAATAACACGCGATGACTGCTAGCAATAAAAAAAAAAAAACAATGATTTGTAATATTCACTCACTCCTTATCGATATGTTTTCGGTACCAAACCACGAAAATCATCAAGCTGACGATCGGCATACATTTCAGGAACGCGGCCAAAAATCCCGGCTTTGTATGAGGTATAAACACCACGAAGTAGATGGCGATGGCTTTGAAGAATGGAATCAACTTTGGTCCGACGTTTTTTATCTGTAAACAGAAATTCAAATTTCGGCGTTTAATAAATCCATAAGTTGTCTTACGACCTTATCGATTCAATAAAAAATTTAAGGACGAACGCCGTTGTGCTATCGCATCCATGAATGATTATGCGCACCATTGAAATAATTAAAAAGACCTGTAATCTAGAATGTGGATTAATTTAGATGAGAACGTGAATAGCTTACCACAGAAGGCATATTTCTTGTTGTAGAAAAGTGAGCTACTAAAATAATCAATTCACGTATTCGCACTTATCAATACGGCAGCGGCTTATCATTTTGAAAACACATGATTTATGATTAGATTATCGCAAACGACTTGAAAACGCGACGAGCATCCACATCAGCTGTGCTCTCACTGTTTATATTCGAGTGGAAATATCCAATTGCGGTTTCAATGTTACGCCAAGGCGCATGCTCGACCGTACAATTTTCTGGTATTTATTTTACGCTTGTAAACTGTTGTCTTTTTTGCGAAAATAATTCATAACATCACGTCGATAACATTTTTGTTTTTGTTTACCTTGCAACCGGCGAAGGTCACAGGTTCGTTCATTCGGCGCTACTCGTCTCGCGGGGCACCATGATGAGGTAATCGATATATAAATGTTGTGTTAAATAAATACACCGCACACTCTTATGGGATTAATTTTACTTACCACCTTATGAATCAATTACCAGATCAGACCAACTTCATGAATCTCGTCGCTCGTCGTTTTCTAAAAGGCGTCGAACAATAAAGCGACTTATTTTAAAAAGTGTTTGTGGCGAACGTGTTTTCACGGTGGATATTTTTAGAAAACTGAACTCGCGCGGCTTGCACCAATCGCACCCGGACTTTGTACCCGGACTTTGTACCCGGACTTTTTACCCGGACTTTTTACCCGGACTTTTTACCCGGACTTTTTACCCGGACTTTTTACCCGGACTTTTTACCCGGACTTTTTACCCGGACTTTTACCCGGACTTTTTACCCGGACTTTTACCCGGACTTTTTACCCGGACTTTTACCCGGACTTTTTACCCGGACTTTTTACCCGGACTTTGTACCCGGACTTTGTACCCGGACTTTTTACCCGGACTTTTTACCCGGACTTTGTACCCGGACTTTTTACCCGGACTTTGTACCCGGACTTTTTACCCGGACTTTTTACCCGGACTTTTTACCCGGACTTTTACCCGGACTTTTTACCCGGACTTTTTTCCGGACTTTGTACCCGGACTTTTTACCCGGACTTTGGACCCGGACTTTTTACCCGGACTTTTTACCCGGACTTTTTACCCGGACTTTGTACCCGGACTTTTTACCCGGACTTTTTACCCGGACTTTTTACCCGGATTTTTTACCCGGACTTTGTACCCGGACTTTTTACCCGGACTTTGGACCCGGACTTTTTACCCGGACTTTGTCCCCGGACTTTTTACCCGGACTTTTTACCCGGACTTTTTACCCGGACTTTGTACCCGGACTTTTTACCCGGACTTTTTACCCGGACTTTTTACCCGGACTTTGTACCCGGACTTTTTACCCGGACTTTTTACCCGGACTTTTTACCCGGACTTTTTACCCGGACTTTTACCCGGACTTTTTACCCGGACTTTTTACCCGGACTTTTTACCCGGACTTTTTACCCGGACTTTGTACCCGGACTTTTTACCCGGACTTTGTACCCGGACTTTTTACCCGGACTTTTTACCCGGACTTTGTACCCGGACTTTTTACCCGGACTTTGTACCCGGACTTTTTACCCGGACTTTTTACCCGGACTTTTACCCGGACTTTTTACCCGGACTTTTTACCCGGACTTTGTACCCGGACTTTGTACCCGGACTTTTTACCCGGACTTTTTACCCGGACTTTTTACCCGGACTTTGTACCCGGACTTTTTACCCGGACTTTTTACCCGGACTTTGTACCCGGACTTTGTACCCGGACTTTTTACCCGGACTTTTTACCCGGACTTTTACCCGGACTTTGTACCCGGACTTTGTACCCGGACTTTTTACCCGGACTTTGTACCCGGACTTTGTACCCGGACTTTTTACCCGGACTTTGTACCCGGACTTTTTACCCGGACTTTTTACCCGGACTTTTTACCCGGACTTTGTACCCGGACTTTTTACCCGGACTTTTTACCCGGACTTTTTACCCGGACTTTGTACCCGGACTTTTTACCCGGACTTTGTACCCGGACTTTTTACCCGGACTTTGTACCCGGACTTTTTACCCGGACTTTTTACCCGGACTTTGTACCCGGACTTTGTACCCGGACTTTGTACCCGGACTTTTTACCCGGACTTTTTACCCGGACTTTTACCCGGACTTTGTACCCGGACTTTTTACCCGGACTTTTTACCCGGACTTTGTACCCGGACTTTGTACCCGGACTTTTTACCCGGACTTTGTACCCGGACTTTTTACCCGGACTTTTTACCCGGACTTTTTACCCGGACTTTGTACCCGGACTTTTTACCCGGACTTTTTACCCGGACTTTTTACCCGGACTTTGTACCCGGACTTTTTACCCGGACTTTGTACCCGGACTTTGTACCCGGACTTTTTACCCGGACTTTGTACCCGGACTTTTTACCCGGACTTTTTACCCGGACTTTTTACCCGGACTTTGTACCCGGACTTTTTACCCGGACTTTTTACCCGGACTTTGTACCCGGACTTTGTACCCGGACTTTTTACCCGGACTTTTTACCCGGACTTTGTACCCGGACTTTGTACCCGGACTTTGTACCCGGACTTATTACCCGGACTTTGTACCCGGACTTTGTACCCGGACTTTTTACCCGGACTTTTTACCCGGACTTTTTACCCGAACTTTTTACCCGGACTTTGTACCCGGACTTTTTACCCGGACTTTTTACCCGGACTTTTACCCGGACTTTTTACCCGGACTTTTTACCCGGACTTTTCCCGGACTTTTTACCCGGACTTTTTACCCGGACTTTGTACCCGGACTTTGTACCCGGACTTTTTACCCGGACTTTGTACCCGGACTTTTTACCCGGACTTTGTACCCGGACTTTTTACCCGGACTTTTTACCCGGACTTTTTACCCGGACTTTTACCCGGACTTTTTACCCGGACTTTTTACCCGGACTTTGTACCCGGACTTTTTACCCGGACTTTTTACCCGGACTTTTTACCCGGACTTTTTACCCGGACTTTTTACCCGGACTTTGTACCCGGACTTTGTACCCGGACTTTTTACCCGGACTTTTTACCCGGACTTTTACCCGGACTTTTACCCGGACTTTTTACCCGGACTTTTTACCCGGACTTTGTACCCGGACTTTTTACCCGGACTTTTTACCTGGACTTTTTACCCGGACTTTTTACCCGGACTTTTTACCCGGACTTTTTACCCGGACTTTGGACCCGGACTTTTTACCCGGACTTTTTACCCGGACTTTTTACCCGGACTTTTTACCCGGACTTTTTACCCGGACTTTTTACCCGGACTTTGTACCCGGACTTTTTACCCGGACTTTTTACCCGGACTTTTTACCCGGACTTTGTACCCGGACTTTTTACCCGGACTTTTTACCCGGACTTTTTACCCGGACTTTTTACCCGGACTTTGTACCCCGACTTTTTACCCGGACTTTGGACCCGGACTTTTTACCCGGACTTTTTACCCGGAATTTTTACCCGGACTTTTTACCCGGACTTTTTACCCGGACTTTTTACCCGGACTTTTTACCCGGACTTTTTACCCGGACTTTGTACCCGGACTTTTTACCCGGACTTTTTACCCGGACTTTTTACCCGGACTTTTTACCCGGACTTTTTACCCGGACTTTTTACCCGGACTTTGTACCCGGACTTTTTACCCGGACTTTTTACCCGGACTTTTTACCCGGACTTTTTACCCGGACTTTTTATGATCGCTTGAGAAAATGTTTTTTTGCAGGAACAAATGTCAGGCCGTGACGCGTCAGCAAAAAAACTCGAAAATGGAAAAAATCGAAAAAATCAACTTTCTTAATAATCATCGTAGACGCTTGTGTTTTACCTTTTTTTTCATCAGAAGAACGAGATGAAACGATTGCCGTTAAAAAATTTCATCCAGAGAAAATTGCAAAAAAGTTAGCCAGTCACCATGAATTTTTTTGAAAAAAGTCGATTTTTTCACACTTTGAACGGCTGTAGCGGCCGAACGAAGAATCCAATTTGAACGCGGATTGAAGATCTGTGTTCCTCGTGTGTCAGTTAGTCGGATTTGATTAAAATTGGGGATTTTTAATTTTTGACAAAAACCCTAAATTTTATCCAAGGGTCCCCCCTTCTTACTTTTTAACAAAAATTGCACTAAAAATGATTTCCTGAAGAAACCACTGGTTGGATCCGGAGTTTCTTGACGTCACTCGAAAGATCGCTTCAAGACGCTTAAGAAAATGTTTTTTCGCAGGAACAAATGTCAATTTTAAGGCCGTGACGCGTCAGCAAAAAAACTCGAAAATGGAAAAAATCGAAAAAATCAACTTTCTTAATAATCATCACAGACGCTTGTGTTTTACCTTTTTTTTCATTAGAAGAACGAGATAAAACGATTGCCGTTAAAAAATTTCATCCAGAGAAAATTGCAAAAAAGTTAGCCAGTCACCATGAAATTTTTTGAAAAAAGTCGATTTTTTCACACTTTGAACAGCTATAGCGGCCGAACGAAGAATCCAATTTGAACGCGGATTGAAGATCTGTGTTCCTCGTGTGTCAGTTAGTCGGATTTGATTAAAATTGGGGATTTTTAATTTTTGACAAAAACCCGAAATTTTATCCAAGGGTCCCCCCTTCTTACTTTTTAACAAAAATTGCACTAAAAATGATTTCCTGAAGAAACCACTGGTTGGATCCGGAGTTTCTTGACGTCACTCGAAAGATCGCTTCAAGACGCTTCAGAAAATGTTTTTTTGCAAGAACAAATGTCAATTTTAAGGCCGTGACGCGTCAGCAAAAAAACTCGAAAATGGAAAAAATCGAAAAAATCAACTTTCTTAATAATCATCGTAGACGCTTGTGTTTTACCTTTTTTTTCATTAGAAGAACGAGATAAAACGATTGCCGTTAAAAAATTTCATCCAGAGAAAATTGCAAAAAAGTTAGCCAGTCACCATGAAATTTTTTGAAAAAAGTCGATTTTTTCACACTTTGAACAGCTATAGCGGCCGAACGAAGAATCCAATTTGAACGCGGATTGAAGATCTGTGTTCCTCGTGTGTCAGTTAGTCGGATTTGATTAAAATTGGGGATTTTTAATTTTTGACAAAAACCCGAAATTTTATCCAAGGGTCCCCCCTTCTTACTTTTTAACAAAAATTGCACTAAAAATGATTTCCTGAAGAAACCACTGGTTGGATCCGGAGTTTCTTGAAAAAAGTCGATTTTTTCACACTTTGAACGGCTGTAGCGGCCGAACAAAGAATCCAATTTGAACGCGGATTGAAGATCTGTGTTCCTCGTGTGTCAGTTAGTCGGATTTGATTAAAATTGGGGATTTTTAATTTTTGACAAAAACCCTAAATTTTATCCAAGGGTCCCCCCTTCTTACTTTTTAACAAAAATTGCACTAAAAATGATTTCCTGAAGAAACCACTGGTTGGATCCGGAGTTTCTTGACGTCACTCGAAAGATCGCTTCAAGACGCTTAAGAAAATGTTTTTTCGCAGGAACAAATGTCAATTTTAAGGCCGTGACGCGTCAGCAAAAAAACTCGAAAATGGAAAAAATCGAAAAAATCAACTTTCTTAATAATCATCGTAGACGCTTGTGTTTTACCTTTTTTTTCAACGGAAGAACGAGACAAAACGATTGCAGTTAAAAAATTTCATCCAGAGAAAATTGCAAAAAAGTTAGCCAGTCACCATGAAATTTTTTGAAAAAAGTCGATTTTTTCACACTTTGAACGGCTGTAGCGGCCGAACGAAGAATCCAATTTGAACCCGGATTGAAGATCTGTGTTCCTCGTGTGTCAGTTAGTCGGATTTGATTAAAATTGGGGATTTTTAATTTTTGACAAAAACCCGAAATTTTATCCAAGGGTCCCCCCTTCTAACTTTTTAACAAAAATTGCACTAAAAATGATTTCCTGAAGAAATCACTGGTTGGATCCGGAGTTTCTTGACGTCACTCGAAAGATCGCTTCAAGACGCTTCAGAAAATGTTTTTTTGCAAGAAGAAATGTCAATTTTAAGGCCGTGATGCGTCAGCAAAAAAACTCGAAAATGGAAAAAATCGAAAAAATCAACTTTCTTAATAATCATCGTAGACGCTTGTGTTTTACCTTTTTTTTCATTAGAAGAACGAGATAAAACGATTGCCGTTAAAAAATTTCATCCAGAGAAAATTGCAAAAAAGTTAGCCAGTCACCATGAATTTTTTTGAAAAAAGTCGATTTTTTCACACTTTGAACGGCTGTAGCGGCCGAACGAAGAATCCAATTTGAACCCGGATTGAAGATCTGTGTTCCTCGTGTGTCAGTTAGTCGGATTTGATTAAAATTGGGGATTTTTAATTTTTGACAAAAACCCGAAATTTTATCCAAGGGTCCCCCCTTCTAACTTTTTAACAAAAATTGCACTAAAAATGATTTCCTGAAGAAACCACTGGTTGGATCCGGAGTTTCTTCACGTCACTCGAAAGATCGCTTCAAGACGCTTCAGAAAATGTTTTTTTGCAAGAACAAATGTAAATTTTAAGGCCGTGACGCGTCAGCAAAAAAACTCGAAAATGGAAAAAATCGAAAAAATCAACTTTCTTAATAATCATCGTAGACGCTTGTGTTTTACCTTTTTTTTCATCAGAAGAACGAGATGAAACGATTGCCGTTAAAAAATTTCGTCCAGAGAAAATTGCAAAAAAGTTAACCAGTCACCATGAATTTTTTTGAAAAAAGTCGATTTTTTCACACTTTGAACGGCTGTAGCGGCCGAACGAAGAATCCAATTTGAACGCGGATTGAAGATCTGTGTTCCTCGTGTGTCAGTTAGTCGGATTTGATTAAAATTGGGGATTTTTAATTTTTGACAAAAACCCGAAATTTTATCCAAGGGTCCCCCCTTCTTACTTTTTAACAAAAATTGCACTAAAAATGATTTCCTGAAGAAACCACTGGTTGGATCCGGAGTTTCTTGACGTCACTCGAAAGATCGCTTCAAGACGCTTCAGAAAATGTTTTTTTGCAAGAACAAATGTCAATTTTAAGGCTGTGACGCGTCAGCAAAAAAACTCGAAAATGGAAAAAATCGAAAAAATCAACTTTCTTAATAATCATCGTAGACCATTGAAGTATACCTTTTTTTTCATCAGAAGAACGAGATAAAACGATTGCAGTTAAAAAATTTCATCCAGAGAAAATTGCAAAAAAGTTAGCCAGTCACCATGAAATTTTTTGAAAAAAGTCGATTTTTTCACACTTTGAACAGCTATAGCGGCCGAACGAAGAATCCAATTTGAACGCGGATTGAAGATCTGTGTTCCTCGTGTGTCAGTTAGTCAGATTTCATTAAAATTGGGGATTTTTAATTTTTGACAAAAACCCGAAATTTTATCCAAGGGTCCCCCCTTCTTACTTTTTAACAAAAATTGCACTAAAAATGATTTCCTGAAGAAACCACCGGTTGGATCCGGAGTTTCTTGACGTCACTCGAAATATCGCTTCAAGACGCCTCAGAAGATGTTTTTTTGCAAGAACAAATGTCAATTTTAAGGCTGTGACGCGTCAGCAAAAAAACTCGAAAATGGAAAAAATCGAAAAAATCAACTTTCTTAATAATCATCGAAGACCATTGAAGTATACCTTTTTTTTCATCAGAAGAACGAGATAAAACGATTGCAGTTAAAAAATTTCATCCAGAGAAAATTGCAAAAAAGTTAGCCAGTCACCATGAAATTTTTTGAAAAAAGTCGATTTTTTCACACTTTGAACGGCTATAGCGGCCGAACGAAGAATCCAATTTGAACGCGGATTGAAGATCCGTGTTCCTCGTGTGTCAGTTAGTCGGATTTCATTAAAATTGGGGATTTTTAATTTTTGACAAAAACCCGAAATTTTATCCAAGGGTCCCCCCTTCTTACTTTTTAACAAAAATTGCACTAAAAATGATTTCCTGAAGAAACCACTGGTTGGATCCGGAGTTTCTTGACGTCACTCGAAAGATCGCTTCAAGACGCTTCAGAAAATGTTTTTTTGCAAGAACAAATGTCAATTTTAAGGCCGTGACGCGTCAGCAAAAAAACTCGAAAATGGAAAAAATCGAAAAAATCAACTTTCTTAATAATCATCGTAGACGCTTGTGTTTTACCTTTTTTTTCATCAGAAGAACGAGATAAAACGATTGCCGTTAAAAAATTTCATCCAGAGAAAATTGCAAAAAAGTTAGCCAGTCACCATGAAATTTTTTGAAAATAGTCGATTTTTTCACACTTTGAACAGCTATAGCGGCCGAACGAAGAATCCAATTTGAACGCGGATTGAAGATCTGTGTTCCTCGTGTGTCAGTTAGTCGGTTTTGATTAAATTCGGGGATTTTTAATTTTTGACAAAAACCCGAAATTTTATCCAAGGGTCCCCCCTTCTTACTTTTTAACAAAAATTGCACTAAAAATGATTTCCTGAAGAAACCACTGGTTGGATCCGGAGTTTCTTGACGTCACTCGAAAGATCGCTTCAAGACGCTTCAGAAAATGTTTTTTTGCAATAAGAAATGTCAATTTTAAGGCCGTGACGCGTCAGCAAAAAAACTCGAAAATGGAAAAAATCGAAAAAATCAACTTTCTTAATAATCATCGTAGACGCTTGTGTTTTACCTTTTTTTTCATCAGAAGAACGAGACAAAACGATTGCAGTTAAAAAATTTCATCCAGAGAAAATTGCAAAAAAGTTAGCCAGTCACCATGAAATTTTTTGAAAAAAGTCGATTTTTTCACACTTTGAACGGCTATAGCGGCCGAACGAAGAATCCAATTTGAACGCGGATTGAAGATCCGTGTTCCTCGTGTGTCAGTTAGTCGGATTTCATTAAAATTGGGGATTTTTAATTTTTGACAAAAACCCGAAATTTTATCCAAGGGTCCCCCCTTCTTACTTTTTAACAAAAATTGCACTAAAAATGATTTCCTGAAGAAACCACTGGTTGGATCCGGAGTTTCTTGACGTCACTCGAAAGATCGCTTCAAGACGCTTCAGAAAATGTTTTTTTGCAATAAGAAATGTCAATTTTAAGGCCGTGACGCGTCAGCAAAAAAACTCGAAAATGGAAAAAATCGAAAAAATCAACTTTCTTAATAATCATCGTAGACCATTGAAGTATACCTTTTTTTTCATCAGAAGAACGAGATAAAACGATTGCAGTTAAAAAATTTCATCCAGAGAAAATTGCAAAAAAGTTAGCCAGTCACCATGAAATTTTTTGAAAAAAGTGGATTTTTTCACACTTTGAACGGCTGTAGCGGCCGAACAAAGAATCCAATTTGAACGCGGATTGAAGATCTGTGTTCCTCGTGTGTCAGTTAGTCGGATTTGATTAAAATTGGGGATTTTTAATTTTTGACAAAAACCCGAAATTTTATCCAAGGGTCCCCCCTTCCAACTTTTTAACAAAAATTGCACTAAAAATGATTTTTTGGTTGGATCCGGAGTTTCTTGACGTCACTCGAAAGATCGCTTCAAGACGCTTCAGAAAATGTTTTTTTGCAATAAGAAATGTCAATTTTAAGGCCGTGACGCGTCAGCAAAAAAACTCGAAAATGGAAAAAATCGAAAAAATCAACTTTCTTAATAATCATCGTAGACCATTGAAGTATACCTTTTTTTTCATCAGAAGAACGAGATAAAACGATTGCAGTTAAAAAAATTTCATCCAGAGAAAATTGCAAAAAAGTTAGCCAGTCACCATGAAATTTTTTGAAAAAAGTCGATTTTTTCACACTTTGAACGGCTATAGCGGCCGAACGAAGAATCCAATTTGAACGCGGATTGAAGATCTGTGTTCCTCGTGTGTCAGTTAGTCGGTTTTGATTAAATTCGGGGATTTTTAATTTTTGACAAAAACCCGAAATTTTATCCAAGGGTCCCCCCTTCTTACTTTTTAACAAAAATTGCACTAAAAATGATTTCCTGAAGAAACCACTGGTTGGATCCGGAGTTTCTTGACGTCACTCGAAAGATCGCTTCAAGACGCTTCAGAAAATGTTTTTTTGCAAGAACAAATGTCAATTTTAAGGCCGTGACGCGTCAGCAAAAAAACTCGAAAATGGAAAAAATCGAAAAAATCAACTTTCTTAATAATCATCGTAGACGCTTGTGTTTTACCTTTTTTTTCATCAGAAGAACGAGATAAAACGATTGCCGTTAAAAAATTTCATCCAGAGAAAATTGCAAAAAAGTTAGCCAGTCACCATGAAATTTTTTGAAAATAGTCGATTTTTTCACACTTTGAACAGCTATAGCGGCCGAACGAAGAATCCAATTTGAACGCGGATTGAAGATCTGTGTTCCTCGTGTGTCAGTTAGTCGGTTTTGATTAAATTCGGGGATTTTTAATTTTTGACAAAAACCCGAAATTTTATCCAAGGGTCCCCCCTTCTTACTTTTTAACAAAAATTGCACTAAAAATGATTTCCTGAAGAAACCACTGGTTGGATCCGGAGTTTCTTGACGTCACTCGAAATATCGCTTCAAGACGCTTCAGAAGATGTTTTTTTGCAAGAACAAATGTCAATTTTAAGGCTGTGACGCGTCAGCAAAAAAACTCGAAAATGGAAAAAAATCGAAAAAATCAACTTTCTTAATAATCATCGTAGACCATTGAAGTATACCTTTTTTTTCATCAGAAGAACGAGATAAAACGATTGCAGTTAAAAAATTTCATCCAGAGAAAATTGCAAAAAAGTTAGCCAGTCACCATGAAATTTTTTGAAAAAAGTCGATTTTTTCACACTTTGAACGGCTATAGCGGCCGAACGAAGAATCCAATTTGAACGCGGATTGAAGATCTGTGTTCCTCGTGTGTCAGTTAGTCGGATTTGATTAAAATTGGGGATTTTTAATTTTTGACAAAAACCCGAAATTTTATCCAAGGGTCCCCCCTTCTTACTTTTTAACAAAAATTGCACTAAAAATGATTTCCTGAAGAAACCACTGGTTGGATCCGGAGTTTCTTGACGTGACTCGAAAGATCGCTTCAAGACTCTTCAGAAAATGTTTTTTTGCAACAACAAATGTCAATTTTAAGGCTGTGACGCGTCAGCAAAAAAACTCGAAAATGGAAAAAATCGAAAAAATCAACTTTCTTAATAATCATCGTAGACCATTGAAGTATACCTTTTTTTTCATCAGAAGAACGAGATAAAACGATTGCAGTTAAAAAATTTCATCCAGAGAAAATTGCAAAAAAGTTAGCCAGTCACCATGAAATTTTTTGAAAAAAGTCGATTTTTTCACACTTTGAACGGCTATAGCGGCCGAACGAAGAATCCAATTTGAACGCGGATTGAAGATCTGTGTTCCTCGTGTGTCAGTTAGTCGGATTTGATTAAAATTGGGAATTTTTAATTTTTGACAAAAACCCGAAATTTTATCCAAGGGTCCCCCCTTCTTACTTTTTAACAAAAATTGCACTAAAAATGATTTCCTGAAGAAACCACTGGTTGGATCCGGAGTTTCTTGACGTCACTCGAAAGATCGCTTCAAGACGCTTAAGAAAATGTTTTTTCGCAGGAACAAATGTCAATTTTAAGGCCGTGACGCGTCAGCAAAAAAACTCGAAAATGGAAAAAATCGAAAAAATCAACTTTCTTAATAATCATCGTAGACGCTTGTGTTTTACCTTTTTTTTCATCAGAAGAACGAGATAAAACGATTGCCGTTAAAAAATTTCATCCAGAGAAAATTGCAAAAAAGTTAGCCAGTCACCATGAAATTTTTTGAAAAAAGTCGATTTTTTCACACTTTGAACGGCTATAGCGGCCGAACGAAGAATCCAATTTGAACGCGGATTGAAGATCTGTGTTCCTCGTGTGTCAGTTAGTCGGATTTGATTAAAATTGGGGATTTTTAATTTTTGACAAAAACCCGAAATTTTATCCAAGGGTCCCCCCTTCTTACTTTTTAACAAAAATTGCACTAAAAATGATTTCCTGAAGAAACCACTGGTTGGATCCGGAGTTTCTTTACGTCACTCGAAAGATCGCTTCAAGACGCTTAAGAAAATGTTTTTTCGCAGGAACAAATGTCAATTTTAAGGCCGTGACGCGTCAGCAAAAAAACTCGAAAATAGAAAAAATCGAAAAAATCAACTTTCTTAATAATCATCGTAGACGCTTGTGTTTTACCTTTTTTTTCATCAGAAGAACGAGATAAAACGATTGCCGTTAAAAAATTTCATCCAGAGAAAATTGCAAAAAAGTTAGCCAGTCACCATGAATTTTTTTGAAAAAAGTCGATTTTTTCACACTTTGAACGGCTGTAGCGGCCGAACAAAGAATCCAATTTGAACCCGGATTGAAGATCTGTGTTCCTCGTGTGTCAGTTAGTCGGATTTCATTAAAATTGGAGATTTTTAATTTTTGACAAAAACCCGAAATTTTATCCAAGGGCCCCCCCTTCTAACTTTTTAACAAAAATTGCACTAAAAATGATTTCCTGAAGAAATCACTGGTTGGATCCGGAGTTTCTTGACGTCACTCGAAAGATCGCTTCAAGACGCTTCAGAAAATGTTTTTTTGCAATAAGAAATGTCAATTTTAAGGCCGTGACGCGTCAGCAAAAAAACTCGAAAATGGAAAAAATCGAAAAAATCAACTTTCTTAATAATCATCGTAGACCATTGAAGTATACCTTTTTTTTCATCATAAGAACGAGATAAAACGATTGCAGTTAAAAAATTTCATCCAGAGAAAATTGCAAAAAAGTTAGCCAGTCACCATGAAATTTTTTGAAAAAAGTCGATTTTTTCACACTTTGAACGGCTATAGCGGCCGAACGAAGAATCCAATTTGAACGCGGATTGAAGATCTGTGTTCCTCGTGTGTCAGTTAGTCGGATTTGATTAAAATTGGGGATTTTTAATTTTTGACAAAAACCCGAAATTTTATCCAAGGGTCCCCCCTTCTTACTTTTTAACAAAAATTGCACTAAAAATGATTTCCTGAAGAAATCACTGGTTGGATCCGGAGTTTCTTGACGTCACTCGAAAGATCGCTTCAAGACGCTTCAGAAAATGTTTTTTTGCAATAAGAAATGTCAATTTTAAGGCCGTGACGCGTCAGCAAAAAAACTCGAAAATGGAAAAAATCGAAAAAATCAACTTTCTTAATAATCATCGTAGACCATTGAAGTATACCTTTTTTTTCACCAGAAGAACGAGATAAAACGATTGCAGTTAAAAAATTTCATCCAGAGAAAATTGCAAAAAAGTTAGCCAGTCACCATGAAATTTTTTGAAAAAAGTCGATTTTTTCACACTTTGAACGGCTATAGCGGCCGAACGAAGAATCCAATTTGAACGCGGATTGAAGATCTGTGTTCCTCGTGTGTCAGTTAGTCGGATTTGATTAAAATTGGGGATTTTTAATTTTTGACAAAAACCCGAAATTTTATCCAAGGGTCCCCCCTTCTTACTTTTTAACAAAAATTGCACTAAAAATGATTTCCTGAAGAAACCACTGGTTGGATCCGGAGTTTCTTGACGTCACTCGAAAGATCGCTTCAAGACGCTTAAGAAAATGTTTTTTCGCAGGAACAAATGTCAATTTTAAGGCCGTGACGCGTCAGCAAAAAAACTCGAAAATGGAAAAAATCGAAAAAATCAACTTTCTTAATAATCATCGTAGACGCTTGTGTTTTACCTTTTTTTTCATAAGAAGAACGAGATAAAACGATTGCCGTTAAAAAATTTCATCCAGAGAAAATTGCAAAAAAGTTAGCCAGTCACCATGAAATTTTTTGAAAAAAGTCGATTTTTTCACACTTTGAACGGCTATAGCGGCCGAACAAAGAATCAAATTTGAACGCGGATTGAAGATCTGTGTTCCTCGTGTGTCAGTTAGTCGGTTTTGATTAAATTCGGGGATTTTTAATTTTTGACAAAAACCCGAAATTTTATCCAAGGGTCCCCCCTTCTTACTTTTTAACAAAAATTGCACTAAAAATGATTTCCTGAAGAAACCACTGGTTGGATCCGGAGTTTCTTGACGTCACTCGAAAGATCGCTTCAAGACGCTTCAGAAAATGTTTTTTTGCAAGAACAAATGTCAATTTTAAGGCCGTGACGCGTCAGCAAAAAAACTCGAAAATGGAAAAAATCGAAAAAATCAACTTTCTTAATAATCATCGTAGACCATTGAAGTATACCTTTTTTTTTCATCAGAAGAACGAGATAAAACGATTGCAGTTAAAAAATTTCATCCAGAGAAACTTGCAAAAAAGTTAGCCAGTCACCATGAAATTTTTTGAAAAAAGTCGATTTTTTCACACTTTGAACGGCTATAGCGGCCGAACGAAGAATCCAATTTGAACGCGGATTGAAGATCTGTGTTCCTCGTGTGCCAGTTAGTCGGATTTGAATAAAATTGGGGATTTTTAATTTTTGACAAAAACCCGAAATTTTATCCAAGGGTCCCCCCTTCTTACTTTTTAACAAAAATTGCACTAAAAATGATTTCCTGAAGAAACCACTGGTTGGATCCGGAGTTTCTTGACGTCACTCGAAATATCGCTTCAAGACGCTTCAGAAGATGTTTTTTTACAAGAACAAATGTCAATTTTAAGGCTGTGACGCGTCAGCAAAAAAACTCGAAAATGGAAAAAATCGAAAAAATCAACTTTCTTAATAATCATCGTAGACCATTGAAGTATACCTTTTTTTTCATCAGAAGAACGAGATAAAACGATTGCAGTTAAAAAATTTCATCCAGAGAAAATTGCAAAAAAGTTAGCCAGTCACCATGAAATTTTTTGAAAAAAGTCGATTTTTTCACACTTTGAACGGCTATAGCGGCCGAACGAAGAATCCAATTTGAACGCGGATTGAAGATCTGTGTTCCTCGTGTGTCAGTTAGTCGGTTTTGATTAAATTCGGGGATTTTTAATTTTTGACAAAAACCCGAAATTTTATCCAAGGGTCCCCCCTTCTTACTTTTTAACAAAAATTGCACTAAAAATGATTTCCTGAAGAAACCACTGGTTGGATCCGGAGTTTCTTGACGTCACTCGAAAGATCGCTTCAAGACGCTTCAGAAAATGTTTTTTTGCAAGAACAAATGTCAATTTTAAGGCCGTGACGCGTCAGCAAAAAAACTCGAAAATGGAAAAAATCGAAAAAATCAACTTTCTTAATAATCATCGCAGACGCTTGTGTTTTACCTTTTTTTTCATCAGAAGAACGAGACAAAACGATCGCAGTTAAAAAATTTCATCCAGAGAAAATTGCAAAAAAGTTAGCCAGTCACCATGAAATTTTTTGAAAAAAGTCGATTTTTTTACACTTTGAACGGCTGTAGCGGCCGAACAAAGAATCCAATTTGAACGCGGATTGAAGATCTGTGTTCCTCGTGTGTCAGTTAGTCGGATTTGATTAAAATTGGGGATTTTTAATTTTTGACAAAAACCCGAAATTTTATCCAAGGGTCCCCCCTTCTAACTTTTTAACAAAAATTGCACTAAAAATGATTTCCTGAAGAAATCACTGGTTGGATCCGGAGTTTCTTGACGTCACTCGAAAGATCGCTTCAAGACGCTTCAGAAAATGTTTTTTTGCAATAAGAAATGTCAATTTTAAGGCCGTGACGCGTCAGCAAAAAAAACTCGAAAATGGAAAGAATCGAAAAAATCAACTTTCTTAATAATCATCGTAGACGCTTGTGTTTTACCTTTTTTTTCATCAGAAGAATGAGATAAAACGATTGCCGTTAAAAAATTTCATCCAGAGAAAATTGCAAAAAAGTTAGCCAGTCACCATGAATTTTTTTGAAAAAAGTCGATTTTTTCACACTTTGAACGGCTGTAGCGGCCGAACGAAGAATCCAATTTGAACCCGGATTGAAGATCTGTGTTCCTCGTGTGTCAGTTAGTCGGATTTGATTAAAATTGGGGATTTTTAATTTTTGACAAAAACCCGAAATTTTATCCAAGGGTCCCCCCTTCTTACTTTTTAACAAAAATTGCACTAAAAATGATTTCCTGAAGAAACCACTGGTTGGATCCGGAGTTTCTTGACGTCACTCGAAAGATCGCTTCAAGACGCTTAAGAAAATGTTTTTTCGCAGGAACAAATGTCAATTTTAAGGCCGTGACGCGTGAGCAAAAAAACTCGAAAATGGAAAAAATCGAAAAAATCAACTTTCTTAATAATCATCGTAGACGCTTGTGTTTTACCTTTTTTTTCATCAGAAGAACGAGATAAAACGATTGCCGTTAAAAAATTTCATCCAGAGAAAATTGCAAAAAAGTTAGCCAGTCACCATGAAATTTTTTGAAAAAAGTCGATTTTTTCACACTTTGAACGGCTATAGCGGCCGAACGAAGAATCCAATTTGAACGCGGATTGAAGATCTGTGTTCCTCGTGTGTCAGTTAGTCGGTTTTGATTAAATTCGGGGATTTTTAATTTTTGACAAAAACCCTAAATTTTATCCAAGGGTCCCCCCTTCTTACTTTTTAACAAAAATTGCACTAAAAATGATTTCCTGAAGAAACCACTGGTTGGATCCGGAGTTTCTTGACGTCACTCGAAAGATCGCTTCAAGACGCTTCAGAAAATGTTTTTTTGCAAGAACAAATGTCAATTTTAAGGCCGTGACGCGTCAGCAAAAAAACTCGAAAATGGAAAAAATCGAAAAAATCAACTTTCTTAATAATCATCGCAGACGCTTGTGTTTTACCTTTTTTTTCATCAGAAGAACGAGACAAAACGATCGCAGTTAAAAAATTTCATCCAGAGAAAATTGCAAAAAAGTTAGCCAGTCACCATGAAATTTTTTGAAAAAAGTCGATTTTTTTACACTTTGAACGGCTGTAGCGGCCGAACAAAGAATCCAATTTGAACGCGGATTGAAGATCTGTGTTCCTCGTGTGTCAGTTAGTCGGATTTGATTAAAATTGGGGATTTTTAATTTTTGACAAAAACCCGAAATTTTATCCAAGGGTCCCCCCTTCTAACTTTTTAACAAAAATTGCACTAAAAATGATTTCCTGAAGAAATCACTGGTTGGATCCGGAGTTTCTTGACGTCACTCGAAAGATCGCTTCAAGACGCTTCAGAAAATGTTTTTTTGCAAGAACAAATGTCAATTTTAAGGCCGTGACGCGTCAGCAAAAAAACTCGAAAATGGAAAAAAATCGAAAAAATCAACTTTCTTAATAATCATCGTAGACCATTGAAGTATACCTTTTTTTTCATCAGAAGAACGAGATAAAACGATTGCAGTTAAAAAATTTCATCCTTTTTACTTCATTCTTACTTTTTAACAAAAATTGCACTAAAAATGATTTCCTGAAGAAACCACTGGTTGGATCCGGAGTTTCTTGACGTCACTCGAAATATCGCTTCAAGACGCCTCAGAAGATGTTTTTTTGCAAGAACAAATGTCAATTTTAAGGCTGTGACGCGTCAGCAAAAAAACTCGAAAATGGAAAAAATCGAAAAAATCAACTTTCTTAATAATCATCGAAGACCATTGAAGTATACCTTTTTTTCATCAGAAGAACGAGATAAAACGATTGCAGTTAAAAAATTTCATCCAGAGAAAATTGCAAAAAAGTTAGCCAGTCACCATGAAATTTTTTGAAAAAATTCGATTTTTTCACACTTTGAACGGCTATAGCGGCCGAACGAAGAATCCAATTTGAACGCGGATTGAAGATCTGTGTTCCTCGTGTGTCAGTTAGTCGGATTTCATTAAAATTGGGGATTTTTAATTTTTGACAAAAACCCGAAATTTTATCCAAGGGTCCCCCCTTCTAACTTTTTAACAAAAATTGCACTAAAAATGATTTCCTGAAGAAATCACTGGTTGGATCCGGAGTTTCTTGACGTCACTCGAAAGATCGCTTCAAGACGCTTCAGAAAATGTTTTTTTGCAATAAGAAATGTCAATTTTAAGGCCGTGACGCGTCAGCAAAAAAACTCGAAAATGGAAAAAATCGAAAAAATCAACTTTCTTAATAATCATCGCAGACGCTTGTGTTTTACCTTTTTTTTCATCAGAAGAACGAGACAAAACGATCGCAGTTAAAAAATTTCATCCAGAGAAAATTGCAAAAAAGTTAGCCAGTCACCATGAAATTTTTTGAAAAAAGTCGATTTTTTTACACTTTGAACGGCTGTAGCGGCCGAACAAAGAATCCAATTTGAACGCGGATTGAAGATCTGTGTTCCTCGTGTGTCAGTTAGTCGGATTTGATTAAAATTGGGGATTTTTAATTTTTGACAAAAACCCGAAATTTTATCCAAGGGTCCCCCCTTCTAACTTTTTAACAAAAATTGCACTAAAAATGATTTCCTGAAGAAATCACTGGTTGGATCCGGAGTTTCTTGACGTCACTCGAAAGATCGCTTCAAGACGCTTCAGAAAATGTTTTTTTGCAAGAACAAATGTCAATTTTAAGGCCGTGACGCGTCAGCAAAAAAACTCGAAAATGGAAAAAAATCGAAAAAATCAACTTTCTTAATAATCATCGTAGACCATTGAAGTATACCTTTTTTTTCATCAGAAGAACGAGATAAAACGATTGCAGTTAAAAAATTTCATCCTTTTTACTTCATTCTTACTTTTTAACAAAAATTGCACTAAAAATGATTTCCTGAAGAAACCACTGGTTGGATCCGGAGTTTCTTGACGTCACTCGAAATATCGCTTCAAGACGCCTCAGAAGATGTTTTTTTGCAAGAACAAATGTCAATTTTAAGGCTGTGACGCGTCAGCAAAAAAACTCGAAAATGGAAAAAATCGAAAAAATCAACTTTCTTAATAATCATCGAAGACCATTGAAGTATACCTTTTTTTCATCAGAAGAACGAGATAAAACGATTGCAGTTAAAAAATTTCATCCAGAGAAAATTGCAAAAAAGTTAGCCAGTCACCATGAAATTTTTTGAAAAAATTCGATTTTTTCACACTTTGAACGGCTATAGCGGCCGAACGAAGAATCCAATTTGAACGCGGATTGAAGATCTGTGTTCCTCGTGTGTCAGTTAGTCGGATTTCATTAAAATTGGGGATTTTTAATTTTTGACAAAAACCCGAAATTTTATCCAAGGGTCCCCCCTTCTAACTTTTTAACAAAAATTGCACTAAAAATGATTTCCTGAAGAAATCACTGGTTGGATCCGGAGTTTCTTGACGTCACTCGAAAGATCGCTTCAAGACGCTTCAGAAAATGTTTTTTTGCAATAAGAAATGTCAATTTTAAGGCCGTGACGCGTCAGCAAAAAAACTCGAAAATGGAAAAAATCGAAAAAATCAACTTTCTTAATAATCATCGTAGACCATTGAAGTATACCTTTTTTTTCATCAGAAGAACGAGATAAAACGATTGCAGTTAAAAAATTTCATCCAGAGAAAATTGCAAAAAAGTTAGCCAGTCACCATGAAATTTTTTGAAAAAATTCGATTTTTTCACACTTTGAACGGCTATAGCGGCCGAACGAAGAATCCAATTTGAACGCGGATTGAAGATCTGTGTTCCTCGTGTGTCAGTTAGTCGGATTTGATTAAAATTGGGGATTTTTAATTTTTGACAAAAACCCGAAATTTTATCCAAGGGTCCCCCCTTCTTACTTTTTAACAAAAATTGCACTAAAAATGATTTCCTGAAGAAACCACTGGTTGGATCCGGAGTTTCTTGACGTCACTCGAAAGATCGCTTCAAGACGCTTAAGAAAATGTTTTTTCGCAGGAACAAATGTCAATTTTAAGGCCGTGACGCGTCAGCAAAAAAACTCGAAAATGGAAAAAATCGAAAAAATCAACTTTCTTAATAATCATCGTAGACGCTTGTGTTTTACCTTTTTTTTCATCAGAAGAACGAGATAAAACGATTGCCGTTAAAAAATTTCATCCAGAGAAAATTGCAAAAAAGTTAGCCAGTCACCATGAAATTTTTTGAAAAAAGTCGATTTTTTCACACTTTGAACGGCTATAGCGGCCGAACAAAGAATCAAATTTGAACGCGGATTGAAGATCTGTGTTCCTCGTGTGTCAGTTAGTCGGTTTTGATTAAATTCGGGGATTTTTAATTTTTGACAAAAACCCGAAATTTTATCCAAGGGTCCCCCCTTCTTACTTTTTAACAAAAATTGCACTAAAAATGATTTCCTGAAGAAACCACTGGTTGGATCCTGAGTTTCTTGACGTCACTCGAAAGATCGCTTCAAGACGCTTCAGAAAATGTTTTTTTGCAAGAACAAATGTCAATTTTAAGGTCGTGACGCGTCAGCAAAAAAACTCGAAAATGGAAAAAATCGAAAAAATCAACTTTCTTAATAATCATCGTAGACCATTGAAGTATACCTTTTTTTTCATCAGAAGAACGAGATAAAACGATTGCAGTTAAAAAATTTCATCCAGAGAAAATTGCAAAAAAGTTAGCCAGTCACCATGAAATTTTTTGAAAAAAGTCGATTTTTTCACACTTTGAACGGCTATAGCGGCCGAACGAAGAATCCAATTTGAACGCGGATTGAAGATCTGTGTTCCTCGTGTGCCAGTTAGTCGGATTTGAATAAAATTGGGGATTTTTAATTTTTGACAAAAACCCGAAATTTTATCCAAGGGTCCCCCCTTCTTACTTTTTAACAAAAATTGCACTAAAAATGATTTCCTGAAGAAACCACTGGTTGGATCCGGAGTTTCTTGACGTCACTCGAAATATCGCTTCAAGACGCTTCAGAAGATGTTTTTTTACAAGAACAAATGTCAATTTTAAGGCTGTGACGCGTCAGCAAAAAAACTCGAAAATGGAAAAAATCGAAAAAATCAACTTTCTTAATAATCATCGTAGACCATTGAAGTATACCTTTTTTTTCATCAGAAGAACGAGATAAAACGATTGCAGTTAAAAAATTTCATCCAGAGAAAATTGCAAAAAAGTTAGCCAGTCACCATGAAATTTTTTGAAAAAAGTCGATTTTTTCACACTTTGAACGGCTATAGCGGCCGAACGAAGAATCCAATTTGAACGCGGATTGAAGATCTGTGTTCCTCGTGTGTCAGTTAGTCGGATTTGATTAAAATTGGGGATTTTTAATTTTTGACAAAAACCCGAAATTTTATCCAAGGGTCCCCCCTTCTTACTTTTTAACAAAAATTGCACTAAAAATGATTTCCTGAAGAAACCACTGGTTGGATCCGGAGTTTCTTGACGTCACTCGAAAGATCGCTTCAAGACGCTTAAGAAAATGTTTTTTCGCAGGAACAAATGTCAATTTTAAGGCCGTGACGCGTCAGCAAAAAAACTCGAAAATGGAAAAAATCGAAAAAATCAACTTTCTTAATAATCATCGTAGACGCTTGTGTTTTACCTTTTTTTTCATCAGAAGAACGAGATAAAACGATTGCCGTTAAAAAATTTCATCCAGAGAAAATTGCAAAAAAGTTAGCCAGTCACCATGAAATTTTTTGAAAAAAGTCGATTTTTTCACACTTTGAACGGCTATAGCGGCCGAACGAAGAATCCAATTTGAACGCGGATTGAAGATCTGTGTTCCTCGTGTGTCAGTTAGTCGGTTTTGATTAAATTCGGGGATTTTTAATTTTTGACAAAAACCCGAAATTTTATCCAAGGGTCCCCCCTTCTTACTTTTTAACAAAAATTGCACTAAAAATGATTTCCTGAAGAAACCACTGGTTGGATCCGGAGTTTCTTGACGTCACTCGAAAGATCGCTTCAAGACGCTTCAGAAAATGTTTTTTTGCAAGAACAAATGTCAATTTTAAGGCCGTGACGCGTCAGCAAAAAAACTCGAAAATGGAAAAAAATCGAAAAAATCAACTTTCTTAATAATCATCGTAGACCATTGAAGTATACCTTTTTTTTCATCAGAAGAACGAGATAAAACGATTGCAGTTAAAAAATTTCATCCAGAGAAAATTGCAAAAAAGTTAGCCAGTCACCATGAAATTTTTTGAAAAAAGTCGATTTTTTCACACTTTGAACGGCTATAGCGGCCGAACGAAGAATCCAATTTGAACGCGGATTGAAGATCTGTGTTCCTCGTGTGTCAGTTAGTCGGATTTGATTAAAATTGGGGATTTTTAATTTTTGACAAAAACCCGAAATTTTATCCAAGGGTCCCCCCTTCTTACTTTTTAACAAAAATTGCACTAAAAATGATTTCCTGAAGAAACCACTGGTTGGATCCGGAGTTTCTTGACGTCACTCGAAAGATCGCTTCAAGACGCTTAAGAAAATGTTTTTTCGCAGGAACAAATGTCAATTTTAAGGCCGTGACGCGTCAGCAAAAAAACTCGAAAATGGAAAAAATCGAAAAAATCAACTTTCTTAATAATCATCGTAGACGCTTGTGTTTTACCTTTTTTTTCATCAGAAGAACGAGATAAAACGATTGCCGTTAAAAAATTTCATCCAGAGAAAATTGCAAAAAAATTAGCCAGTCACCATGAAATTTTTTGAAAAAAGTCGATTTTTTGTCACCGGATTGAAGATCTGTGTTCCTCGTGTGTCAGTTAGTCGGATTTGATTAAAATTGGGGATTTTTAATTTTTGACAAAAACCCGAAATTTTATCCAAGGGTCCCCCCTCCTTACTTTTTAACAAAAATTGCACTAAAAATGATTTCCTGAAGAAACCACTGGTTGGATCCGGAGTTTCTTCACGTCACTCGAAAGATCGCTTCAAGACGCTTCAGAAAATGTTTTTTTGCAAGAACAAATGTCAATTTTAAGGCCGTGACGCGTCAGCAAAAAAACTTGAAAATGGAAAAAATCGAAAAAATCAACTTTCTTAATAATCATCGTAGACCATTGAAGTATACCTTTTTTTTCATCAGAAGAACGAGATAAAACGATTGCAGTTAAAAAATTTCATCCAGAGAAAATTGCAAAAAAGTTAGCCAGTCACCATGAATTTTTTTTAAAAAAGTCGATTTTTTCACACTTTGAACGGCTATAGCGGCCGAACGAAGAATCCAATTTGAACGCGGATTGAAGATCTGTGTTCCTCGTGTGTCAGTTAGTCGGATTTGATTAAAATTGGGGATTTTTAATTTTTGACAAAAACCCGAAATTTTATCCAAGGGTCCCCCCTTCTTACTTTTTAACAAAAATTGCACTAAAAATGATTTCCTGAAGAAACCACTGGTTGGATCCGGAGTTTTTGACGTCACTCGAAAGATCGCTTCAAGACGCTTAGAAAATGTTTTTTTGCAAGAACAAATGTCAATTTTAAGGCTGTGACGCGTCAGCAAAAAAACTCGAAAATGGAAAAAATCGAAAAAATCAACTTTCTTAATAATCATCGTAGACCATTGAAGTATACCTTTTTTTTCATCAGAAGAACGAGATAAAACGATTGCAGTTAAAAAATTTCATCCAGAGAAAATTGCAAAAAAGTTAGCCAGTCACCATGAATTTTTTTTAAAAAAGTCGATTTTTTCACACTTTGAACGGCTATAGCGGCCGAACGAAGAATCCAATTTGAACGCGGATTGAAGATCTGTGTTCCTCGTGTGTCAGTTAGTCGGATTTGATTAAAATTGGGGATTTTTAATTTTTGACAAAAACCCGAAATTTTATCCAAGGGTCCCCCCTTCTTACTTTTTAACAAAAATTGCACTAAAAATGATTTCCTGAAGAAACCACTGGTTGGATCCGGAGTTTCTTGACGTCACTCGAAAGATCGCTTCAAGACGCTTCAGAAAATGTTTTTTTGCAAGAACAAATGTCAATTTTAAGGCCGTGACGCGTCAGCAAAAAAACTCGAAAATGGAAAAAATCGAAAAAATCAACTTTCTTAATAATCATCATAGACGCTTGTGTTTTACCTTTTTTTTCATTAGAAGAACGAGATAAAACGATTGCCGTTAAAAAATTTCATCCAGAGAAAATTGCAAAAAAGTTAGCCAGTCACCATGAATTTTTTTGAAAAAAGTCGATTTTTTCACACTTTGAACGGCTGTAGCGGCCGAACGAAGAATCCAATTTGAACGCGGATTGAAGATCTGTGTTCCTCGGGTGTCAGTTAGTCGGATTTGATTAAAATTGGGGATTTTTAATTTTTGACAAAAACCCGAAATTTTATCCAAGGGTCCCCCCTTCTTACTTTTTAACAAAAATTGCACTAAAAATGATTTCCTGAAGAAACCACTGGTTGGATCCGGAGTTTCTTCACGTCACTCGAAAGATCGCTTCAAGACGCTTCAGAAAATGTTTTTTTGCAAGAACAAATGTAAATTTTAAGGCCGTGACGCGTCAGCAAAAAAACTCGAAAATGGAAAAAATCGAAAAAATCAACTTTCTTAATAATCATCGTAGACGCTTGTGTTTTACCTTTTTTTTCATCAGAAGAACGAGATGAAACGATTGCCGTTAAAAAATTTCATCCAGAGGAAATTGCAAAAAAGTTAGCCAGTCACCATGAATTTTTTTGAAAAAAGTCGATTTTTTCACACTTTGAACGGCTATAGCGGCCGAACGAAGAATCCAATTTGAACGCGGATTGAAGATCTGTGTTCCTCGTGTGTCAGTTAGTCGGATTTCATTAAAATTGGGGATTTTTAATTTTTGACAAAAACCCGAAATTTTATCCAAGGGTCCCCCCTTCTTACTTTTTAACAAAAATTGCACTAAAAATGATTTCCTGAAGAAACCACTGGTTGGATCCGGAGTTTCTTGACGTCACTCGAAAGATCGCTTCAAGACGCTTCAGAAAATGTTTTTTTGCAGGAACAAATGTCAATTTTAAGGCCGTGACGCGTCAGCAAAAAAACTCGAAAATGGAAAAAATCGAAAAAATCAACTTTCTTAATAATCATCGTAGACGCTTGTGTTTTACCTTTTTTTTCATCAGAAGAACGAGATAAAACGATTGCCGTTAAAAAATTTCATCCAGAGAAAATTGCAAAAAAGTTAGCCAGTCACCATGAATTTTTTTTAAAAAAGTCGATTTTTTCACACTTTGAACGGCTATAGCGGCCGAACGAAGAATCCAATTTGAACGCGGATTGAAGATCTGTGTTCCTCGTGTGTCAGTTAGTCGGATTTGATTAAAATTGGGGATTTTTAATTTTTGACAAAAACCCGAAATTTTATCCAAGGGTCCCCCCTTCTTACTTTTTAACAAAAATTGCACTAAAAATGATTTCCTGAAGAAACCACTGGTTGGATCCGGAGTTTCTTGACGTCACTCGAAAGATCGCTTCAAGACGCTTCAGAAAATGTTTTTTTGCAAGAACAAATGTCAATTTTAAGGCCGTGACGCGTCAGCAAAAAAACTCGAAAATGGAAAAAATCGAAAAAATCAACTTTCTTAATAATCATCATAGACGCTTGTGTTTTACCTTTTTTTTCATTAGAAGAACGAGATAAAACGATTGCCGTTAAAAAATTTCATCCAGAGAAAATTGCAAAAAAGTTAGCCAGTCACCATGAATTTTTTTGAAAAAAGTCGATTTTTTCACACTTTGAACGGCTGTAGCGGCCGAACGAAGAATCCAATTTGAACGCGGATTGAAGATCTGTGTTCCTCGGGTGTGAGTTAGTCGGATTTGATTAAAATTGGGGATTTTTAATTTTTGACAAAAACCCGAAATTTTATCCAAGGGTCCCCCCTTCTTACTTTTTAACAAAAATTGCACTAAAAATGATTTCCTGAAGAAACCACTGGTTGGATCCGGAGTTTCTTCACGTCACTCGAAAGATCGCTTCAAGACGCTTCAGAAAATGTTTTTTTGCAAGAACAAATGTAAATTTTAAGGCCGTGACGCGTCAGCAAAAAAACTCGAAAATGGAAAAAATCGAAAAAATCAACTTTCTTAATAATCATCGTAGACGCTTGTGTTTTACCTTTTTTTTCATCAGAAGAACGAGATGAAACGATTGCCGTTAAAAAATTTCATCCAGAGGAAATTGCAAAAAAGTTAGCCAGTCACCATGAATTTTTTTGAAAAAAGTCGATTTTTTCACACTTTGAACGGCTATAGCGGCCGAACGAAGAATCCAATTTGAACGCGGATTGAAGATCTGTGTTCCTCGTGTGTCAGTTAGTCGGATTTGATTAAAATTGGGGATTTTTAATTTTTGACAAAAACCCGAAATTTTATCCAAGGGTCCCCCCTTCTTACTTTTTAACAAAAATTGCACTAAAAATGATTTCCTGAAGAAACCACTGGTTGGATCCGGAGTTTCTTGACGTCACTCGAAAGATCGCTTCAAGACGCTTCAGAAAATGTTTTTTTGCAAGAACAAATGTCAATTTTAAGGCTGTGACGCGTCAGCAAAAAAACTCGAAAATGGAAAAAATCGAAAAAATCAACTTTCTTCATAATAATCGTAGACGCTTGTGTTTTACCTTTTTTTTCATTAGAAGAACGAGATAAAACGATTGCCGTTAAAAAATTTCATCCAGAGAAAATTGCAAAAAAGTTAGCCAGTCACCATGAAATTTTTTGAAAAAAGTCGATTTTTTCACACTTTGAACGGCTATAGTGGCCGAACGAAGAATCCAATTTGAACGCGGATTGAAGATCTGTGTTCCTCGTGTGTCAGTTAGTCGGATTTGATTAAAATTGGGGATTTTTAATTTTTGACAAAAACCCGAAATTTTATCCAAGGGTCCCCCCTTCTTACTTTTTAACAAAAATTGCACTAAAAATGATTTCCTGAAGAAACCACTGGTTGGATCCGGAGTTTCTTGACGTCACTCGAAAGATCGCTTCAAGACGCTTAAGAAAATGTTTTTTCGCAGGAACAAATGTCAATTTTAAGGCCGTGACGCGTCAGCAAAAAAACTCGAAAATGGAAAAAATCGAAAAAATCAACTTTCTTAATAATCATCGTAGACGCTTGTGTTTTACCTTTTTTTACATTAGAAGAACGAGATAAAACGATTGCCGTTAAAAAATTTCATCCAGAGAAAATTGCAAAAAAGTTAGCCAGTCACCATGAATTTTTTTGAAAAAAGTCGATTTTTTCACACTTTGAACGGCTGTAGCGGCCGAACGAAGAATCCAATTTGAACGCGGATTGAAGATCTGTGTTCCTCGTGTGTCAGTTAGTCGGATTTGATTAAAATTGGGGATTTTTAATTTTTGACAAAAACCCGAAATTTTATCCAAGGGTCCCCCCTTCTTACTTTTTAACAAAAATTGCACTAAAAATGATTTCCTGAAGAAACCACTGGTTGGATCCGGAGTTTCTTCACGTCACTCGAAAGATCGCTTCAAGACGCTTCAGAAAATGTTTTTTTGCAAGAACAAATGTCAATTTTAAGGCCGTGACGCGTCAGCAAAAAAACTCGAAAATGGAAAAAATCGAAAAAATCAACTTTCTTAATAATCATCGTAGACCATTGAAGTATACCTTTTTTTTATCAGAAGAACGAGATAAAACGATTGCAGTTAAAAAATTTCATCCAGAGAAAATTGCAAAAAAGTTAGCCAGTCACCATGAATTTTTTTTAAAAAAGTCGATTTTTTCACACTTTGAACGGCTATAGCGGCCGAACGAAGAATCCAATTTGAACGCGGATTGAAGATCTGTGTTCCTCGTGTGTCAGTTAGTCGGATTTGATTAAAATTGGGGATTTTTAATTTTTGACAAAAACCCGAAATTTTGTCCAAGGGCCCCCCTTCTTACTTTTTAACAAAAATTGCACTAAAAATGATTTCCTGAAGAAACCACTGGTTGGATCCGGAGTTTCTTGACGTCACTCGAAAGATCGCTTCAAGACGCTTCAGAAAATGTTTTTTTGCAAGAACAAATGTCAATTTTAAGGCCGTGACGCGTCAGCAAAAAAACTCGAAAATGGAAAAAATCGAAAAAATCAACTTTCTTAATAATCATCATAGACGCTTGTGTTTTACCTTTTTTCTCATTAGAAGAACGAGATAAAACGATTGCCGTTAAAAAATTTCATCCAGAGAAAATTGCAAAAAAGTTAGCCAGTCACCATGAATTTTTTTGAAAAAAGTCGATTTTTTCACACTTTGAACGGCTGTAGCGGCCGAACGAAGAATCCAATTTGAACGCGGATTGAAGATCTGTGTTCCTCGGGTGTCAGTTAGTCGGATTTGATTAAAATTGGGGATTTTTAATTTTTGACAAAAACCCGAAATTTTATCCAAGGGTCCCCCCTTCTTACTTTTTAACAAAAATTGCACTAAAAATGATTTCCTGAAGAAACCACTGGTTGGATCCGGAGTTTCTTCACGTCACTCGAAAGATCGCTTCAAGACGCTTCAGAAAATGTTTTTTTGCAAGAACAAATGTAAATTTTAAGGCCGTGACGCGTCAGCAAAAAAACTCGAAAATGGAAAAAATCGAAAAAATCAACTTTCTTAATAATCATCGTAGACGCTTGTGTTTTACCTTTTTTTTCATCAGAAGAACGAGATGAAACGATTGCCGTTAAAAAATTTCGTCCAGAGACAATTGCAAAAAAGTTAGCCAGTCACCATGAATTTTTTTGAAAAAAGTCGATTTTTTCACACTTTGAACGGCTGTAGCGGCCGAACGAAGAATCCAATTTGAACGCGGATTGAAGATCTGTGTTCCTCGTGTGTCAGTTAGTCGGATTTGATTAAAATTGGGGATTTTTAATTTTTGACAAAAACCCGAAATTTTATCCAAGGGTCCCCCCTTCTTACTTTTTAACAAAAATTGCACTAAAAATGATTTCCTGAAGAAACCACTGGTTGGATCCGGAGTTTCTTGACGTCACTCGAAAGATCGCTTCAAGACGCTTCAGAAAATGTTTTTTTGCAAGAACAAATGTCAATTTTAAGGCCGTGACGCGTCAGCAAAAAAACTCGAAAATGGAAATAATCGAAAAAATCAACTTTCTTAATAATCATCATAGACGCTTGTGTTTTACCTTTTTTTTCATTAGAAGAACGAGATAAAACGATTGCCGTTAAAAAATTTCATCCAGAGAAAATTGCAAAAAAGTTAGCCAGTCACCATGAATTTTTTTGAAAAAAGTCGATTTTTTCACACTTTGAACGGCTGTAGCGGCCGAACGAAGAATCCAATTTGAACGCGGATTGAAGATCTGTGTTCCTCGGGTGTCAGTTAGTCGGATTTGATTAAAATTGGGGATTTTTAATTTTTGACAAAAACCCGAAATTTTATCCAAGGGTCCCCCCTTCTTACTTTTTAACAAAAATTGCACTAAAAATGATTTCCTGAAGAAACCACTGGTTGGATCCGGAGTTTCTTCACGTCACTCGAAAGATCGCTTCAAGACGCTTCAGAAAATGTTTTTTTGCAAGAACAAATGTAAATTTTAAGGCCGTGACGCGTCAGCAAAAAAACTCGAAAATGGAAAAAATCGAAAAAATCAACTTTCTTAATAATCATCGTAGACGCTTGTGTTTTACCTTTTTTTTCATCAGAAGAACGAGATGAAACGATTGCCGTTAAAAAATTTCATCCAGAGGAAATTGCAAAAAAGTTAGCCAGTCACCATGAATTTTTTTGAAAAAAGTCGATTTTTTCACACTTTGAACGGCTATAGTGGCCGAACGAAGAATCCAATTTGAACGCGGATTGAAGATCTGTGTTCCTCGTGTGTCAGTTAGTCGGATTTGATTAAAATTGGGGATTTTTAATTTTTGACAAAAACCCGAAATTTTATCCAAGGGTCCCCCCTTCTTACTTTTTAACAAAAATTGCACTAAAAATGATTTCCTGAAGAAACCACTGGTTGGATCCGGAGTTTCTTGACGTCACTCGAAAGATCGCTTCAAGACGCTTCAGAAAATGTTTTTTTGCAAGAACAAATGTCAATTTTAAGGCTGTGACGCGTCAGCAAAAAAACTCGAAAATGGAAAAAATCGAAAAAATCAACTTTCTTAATAATCATCGTAGACGCTTGTGTTTTACCTTTTTTTTCATTAGAAGAACGAGATAAAACGATTGCCGTTAAAAAATTTCATCCAGAGAAAATTGCAAAAAAGTTAGCCAGTCACCATGAAATTTTTTGAAAAAAGTCGATTTTTTCACACTTTGAACGGCTATAGTGGCCGAACGAAGAATCCAATTTGAACGCGGATTGAAGATCTGTGTTCCTCGTGTGTCAGTTAGTCGGATTTGATTAAAATTGGGGATTTTTAATTTTTGACAAAAACCCGAAATTTTATCCAAGGGTCCCCCCTTCTTACTTTTTAACAAAAATTGCACTAAAAATGATTTCCTGAAGAAACCACTGGTTGGATCCGGAGTTTCTTGACGTCACTCGAAAGATCGCTTCAAGACGCTTAAGAAAATGTTTTTTCGCAGGAACAAATGTCAATTTTAAGGCCGTGACGCGTCAGCAAAAAAACTCGAAAATGGAAAAAATCGAAAAAATCAACTTTCTTAATAATCATCGTAGACGCTTGTGTTTTACCTTTTTTTTCATCAGAAGAACGAGATAAAACGATTGCCGTTAAAAAATTTCATCCAGAGAAAATTGCAAAAAAGTTAGCCAGTCACCATGAAATTTTTTGAAAAAAGTCGATTTTTTCACACTTTGAACGGCTATAGCGGCCGAACGAAGAATCCAATTTGAACGCGGATTGAAGATCTGTGTTCCTCGTGTGTCAGTTAGTCGGTTTTGATTAAATTCGGGGATTTTTAATTTTTGACAAAAACCCGAAATTTTATCCAAGGGTCCCCCCTTCTTACTTTTTAACAAAAATTGCACTAAAAATGATTTCCTGAAGAAACCACTGGTTGGATCCGGAGTTTCTTCACGTCACTCGAAAGATCGCTTCAAGACGCTTCAGAAAATGTTTTTTTGCAAGAAGAAATGTCAATTTTAAGGCCGTGACGCGTCAGCAAAAAAACTCGAAAATGGAAAAAATCGAAAAAATCAACTTTCTTAATAATCATCGTAGACGCTTGTGTTTTACCTTTTTTTACATTAGAAGAACGAGATAAAACGATTGCCGTTAAAAAATTTCATCCAGAGAAAATTGCAAAAAAGTTAGCCAGTCACCATGAATTTTTTTGAAAAAAGTCGATTTTTTCACACTTTGAACGGCTGTAGCGGCCGAACGAAGAATCCAATTTGAACGCGGATTGAAGATCTGTGTTCCTCGTGTGTCAGTTAGTCGGATTTGATTAAAATTGGGGATTTTTAATTTTTGACAAAAACCCGAAATTTTATCCAAGGGTCCCCCCTTCTTACTTTTTAACAAAAATTGCACTAAAAATGATTTCCTGAAGAAACCACTGGTTGGATCCGGAGTTTCTTCACGTCACTCGAAAGATCGCTTCAAGACGCTTCAGAAAATGTTTTTTTGCAAGAACAAATGTCAATTTTAAGGCCGTGACGCGTCAGCAAAAAAACTCGAAAATGGAAAAAATCGAAAAAATCAACTTTCTTAATAATCATCGTAGACGCTTGTGTTTTACCTTTTTTTACATTAGAAGAACGAGATAAAACGATTGCCGTTAAAAAATTTCATCCAGAGAAAATTGCAAAAAAGTTAGCCAGTCACCATGAATTTTTTTGAAAAAAGTCGATTTTTTCACACTTTGAACGGCTGTAGCGGCCGAACGAAGAATCCAATTTGAACGCGGATTGAAGATCTGTGTTCCTCGTGTGTCAGTTAGTCGGATTTGATTAAAATTGGGGATTTTTAATTTTTGACAAAAACCCGAAATTTTATCCAAGGGTCCCCCCTTCTTACTTTTTAACAAAAATTGCACTAAAAATGATTTCCTGAAGAAACCACTGGTTGGATCCGGAGTTTCTTCACGTCACTCGAAAGATCGCTTCAAGACGCTTCAGAAAATGTTTTTTTGCAAGAACAAATGTCAATTTTAAGGCCGTGACGCGTCAGCAAAAAAACTCGAAAATGGAAAAAATCGAAAAAATCAACTTTCTTAATAATCATCGTAGACGCTTGTGTTTTACCTTTTTTTTCATCAGAAGAACGAGATAAAACGATTGCCGTTAAAAAATTTCATCCAGAGAAAATTGCAAAAAAGTTAGCCAGTCACCATGAAATTTTTTGAAAAAAGTCGATTTTTTCACACTTTGAACGGCTATAGCGGCCGAACGAAGAATCCAATTTGAACGCGGATTGAAGATCTGTGTTCCTCGTGTGTCAGTTAGTCGGTTTTGATTAAATTCGGGGATTTTTAATTTTTGACAAAAACCCGAAATTTTATCCAAGGGTCCCCCCTTCTTACTTTTTAACAAAAATTGCACTAAAAATGATTTCCTGAAGAAACCACTGGTTGGATCCGGAGTTTCTTCACGTCACTCGAAAGATCGCTTCAAGACGCTTCAGAAAATGTTTTTTTTGCAAGAAGAAATGTCAATTTTAAGGCCGTGACGCGTCAGCAAAAAAAACTCGAAAATGGAAAAAATCGAAAAAATCAACTTTCTTAATAATCATCGTAGACGCTTGTGTTTTACCTTTTTTTACATTAGAAGAACGAGATAAAACGATTGCCGTTAAAAAATTTCATCCAGAGAAAATTGCAAAAAAGTTAGCCAGTCACCATGAATTTTTTTGAAAAAAGTCGATTTTTTCACACTTTGAACGGCTGTAGCGGCCGAACGAAGAATCCAATTTGAACGCGGATTGAAGATCTGTGTTCCTCGTGTGTCAGTTAGTCGGATTTGATTAAAATTGGGGATTTTTAATTTTTGACAAAAACCCGAAATTTTATCCAAGGGTCCCCCCTTCTTACTTTTTAACAAAAATTGCACTAAAAATGATTTCCTGAAGAAACCACTGGTTGGATCCGGAGTTTCTTCACGTCACTCGAAAGATCGCTTCAAGACGCTTCAGAAAATGTTTTTTTGCAAGAACAAATGTCAATTTTAAGGCCGTGACGCGTCAGCAAAAAAACTCGAAAATGGAAAAAATCGAAAAAATCAACTTTCTTAATAATCATCGTAGACGCTTGTGTTTTACCTTTTTTTACATTAGAAGAACGAGATAAAACGATTGCCGTTAAAAAATTTCATCCAGAGAAAATTGCAAAAAAGTTAGCCAGTCACCATGAATTTTTTTGAAAAAAGTCGATTTTTTCACACTTTGAACGGCTGTAGCGGCCGAACGAAGAATCCAATTTGAACGCGGATTGAAGATCTGTGTTCCTCGTGTGTCAGTTAGTCGGATTTGATTAAAATTGGGGATTTTTAATTTTTGACAAAAACCCGAAATTTTATCCAAGGGTCCCCCCTTCTTACTTTTTAACAAAAATTGCACTAAAAATGATTTCCTGAAGAAACCACTGGTTGGATCCGGAGTTTCTTCACGTCACTCGAAAGATCGCTTCAAGACGCTTCAGAAAATGTTTTTTTGCAAGAACAAATGTCAATTTTAAGGCCGTGACGCGTCAGCAAAAAAACTCGAAAATGGAAAAAATCGAAAAAATCAACTTTCTTAATAATCATCGTAGACCATTGAAGTATACCTTTTTTTTATCAGAAGAACGAGATAAAACGATTGCAGTTAAAAAATTTCATTTTTAAGGCCGTGACGCGTCAGCAAAAAAACTCGAAAATGGAAAAAATCGAAAAAATCAACTTTCTTAATAATCATCATAGACGCTTGTGTTTTACCTTTTTTCTCATTAGAAGAACGAGATAAAACGATTGCCGTTAAAAAATTTCATCCAGAGAAAATTGCAAAAAAGTTAGCCAGTCACCATGAATTTTTTTGAAAAAAGTCGATTTTTTCACACTTTGAACGGCTGTAGCGGCCGAACGAAGAATCCAATTTGAACGCGGATTGAAGATCTGTGTTCCTCGGGTGTCAGTTAGTCGGATTTGATTAAAATTGGGGATTTTTAATTTTTGACAAAAACCCGAAATTTTATCCAAGGGTCCCCCCTTCTTACTTTTTAACAAAAATTGCACTAAAAATGATTTCCTGAAGAAACCACTGGTTGGATCCGGAGTTTCTTCACGTCACTCGATAGATCGCTTCAAGACGCTTCAGAAAATGTTTTTTTGCAAGAACAAATGTAAATTTTAAGGCCGTGACGCGTCAGCAAAAAAACTCGAAAATGGAAAAAATCGAAAAAATCAACTTTCTTAATAATCATCGTAGACCATTGAAGTATACCTTTTTTTTCATCAGAAGAACGAGATAAAACGATTGCAGTTAAAAAATTTCATCCAGAGGAAATTGCAAAAAAGTTAGCCAGTCACCATGAATTTTTTTGAAAAAAGTCGATTTTTTCACACTTTGAACAGCCATAGCGGCCGAACGAAGAATCCAATTTGAACGCGGATTGAAGATCTGTGTTCCTCGTGTGTCAGTTAGTGGGATTTGATTAAAATTGGGGATTTTTAATTTTTGACAAAAACCCGAAATTTTATCCAAGGGTCCCCCCTTCTTACTTTTTAACAAAAATTGCACTAAAAATGATTTCCTGAAGAAACCACTGGTTGGATCCGGAGTTTCTTGACGTCACTCGAAAGATCGCTTCAAGACGCTTAAGAAAATGTTTTTTCGCAGGAAGAAATGTCAATTTTAAGGCCGTGACGCGTCAGCAAAAAAACTCGAAAATGGAAAAAATCGAAAAAAAACAACTTTCTTAATAATCATCGTAGACGCTTGTGTTTTACCTTTTTTTTCATTAGAAGAACGAGATAAAACGATTGCCGTTAAAAAATTTCATCCAGAGAAAATTGCAAAAAAGTTAGCCAGTCACCATGAATTTTTTTGAAAAAAGTCGATTTTTTCACACTTTGAACGGCTGTAGCGGCCGAACGAAGAATCCAATTTGAACGCGGATTGAAGATCTGTGTTCCTCGTGTGTCAGTTAGTCGGATTTGATTAAAATTGGGGATTTTTAATTTTTGACAAAAACCCGAAATTTTATCCAAGGGTCCCCCCTTCTTACTTTTTAACAAAAATTGCACTAAAAATGATTTCCTGAAGAAACCACTGGTTGGATCCGGAGTTTCTTGACGTCACTCGAAAGATCGCTTCAAGACGCTTAAGAAAATGTTTTTTCGCAGGAAGAAATATCAATTTTAAGGCCGTGACGCGTCAGCAAAAAAACTCGAAAATGGAAAAAATCGAAAAAATCAACTTTCTTAATAATCATCGTAGACGCTTGTGTTTTACCTTTTTTTTCATTAGAAGAACGAGATAAAACGATTGCCGTTAAAAAATTTCATCCAGAGAAAATTGCAAAAAAGTTAGCCAGTCACCATGAATTTTTTTGAAAAAAGTCGATTTTTTCACACTTTGAACGGCTGTAGCGGCCGAACGAAGAATCCAATTTGAACGCGGATTGAAGATCTGTGTTCCTCGTGTGTCAGTTAGTCGGATTTGATTAAAATTGGGGATTTTTAATTTTTGACAAAAACCCGAAATTTTATCCAAGGGTCCCCCCTTCTTACTTTTTAACAAAAATTGCACTAAAAATGATTTCCTGAAGAAACCACTGGTTGGATCCGGAGTTTCTTCACGTCACTCGAAAGATCGCTTCAAGACGCTTCAGAAAATGTTTTTTTGCAAGAACAAATGTCAATTTTAAGGCCGTGACGCGTCAGCAAAAAAACTCGAAAATGGAAAAAATCGAAAAAATCAACTTTCTTAATAATCATCGTAGACGCTTGTGTTTTACCTTTTTTTACATTAGAAGAACGAGATAAAACGATTGCCGTTAAAAAATTTCATCCAGAGAAAATTGCAAAAAAGTTAGCCAGTCACCATGAATTTTTTTGAAAAAAGTCGATTTTTTCACACTTTGAACGGCTGTAGCGGCCGAACGAAGAATCCAATTTGAACGCGGATTGAAGATCTGTGTTCCTCGTGTGTCAGTTAGTCGGATTTGATTAAAATTGGGGATTTTTAATTTTTGACAAAAACCCGAAATTTTATCCAAGGGTCCCCCCTTCTTACTTTTTAACAAAAATTGCACTAAAAATGATTTCCTGAAGAAACCACTGGTTGGATCCGGAGTTTCTTCACGTCACTCGAAAGATCGCTTCAAGACGCTTCAGAAAATGTTTTTTTGCAAGAACAAATGTCAATTTTAAGGCCGTGACGCGTCAGCAAAAAAACTCGAAAATGGAAAAAATCGAAAAAATCAACTTTCTTAATAATCATCGTAGACGCTTGTGTTTTACCTTTTTTTTCATCAGAAGAACGAGATAAAACGATTGCCGTTAAAAAATTTCATCCAGAGAAAATTGCAAAAAAGTTAGCCAGTCACCATGAAATTTTTTGAAAAAAGTCGATTTTTTCACACTTTGAACGGCTATAGCGGCCGAACGAAGAATCCAATTTGAACGCGGATTGAAGATCTGTGTTCCTCGTGTGTCAGTTAGTCGGTTTTGATTAAATTCGGGGATTTTTAATTTTTGACAAAAACCCGAAATTTTATCCAAGGGTCCCCCCTTCTTACTTTTTAACAAAAATTGCACTAAAAATGATTTCCTGAAGAAACCACTGGTTGGATCCGGAGTTTCTTCACGTCACTCGAAAGATCGCTTCAAGACGCTTCAGAAAATGTTTTTTTTGCAAGAAGAAATGTCAATTTTAAGGCCGTGACGCGTCAGCAAAAAAACTCGAAAATGGAAAAAATCGAAAAAATCAACTTTCTTAATAATCATCGTAGACGCTTGTGTTTTACCTTTTTTTACATTAGAAGAACGAGATAAAACGATTGCCGTTAAAAAATTTCATCCAGAGAAAATTGCAAAAAAGTTAGCCAGTCACCATGAATTTTTTTGAAAAAAGTCGATTTTTTCACACTTTGAACGGCTGTAGCGGCCGAACGAAGAATCCAATTTGAACGCGGATTGAAGATCTGTGTTCCTCGTGTGTCAGTTAGTCGGATTTGATTAAAATTGGGGATTTTTAATTTTTGACAAAAACCCGAAATTTTATCCAAGGGTCCCCCCTTCTTACTTTTTAACAAAAATTGCACTAAAAATGATTTCCTGAAGAAACCACTGGTTGGATCCGGAGTTTCTTCACGTCACTCGAAAGATCGCTTCAAGACGCTTCAGAAAATGTTTTTTTGCAAGAACAAATGTCAATTTTAAGGCCGTGACGCGTCAGCAAAAAAACTCGAAAATGGAAAAAATCGAAAAAATCAACTTTCTTAATAATCATCGTAGACGCTTGTGTTTTACCTTTTTTTACATTAGAAGAACGAGATAAAACGATTGCCGTTAAAAAATTTCATCCAGAGAAAATTGCAAAAAAGTTAGCCAGTCACCATGAATTTTTTTGAAAAAAGTCGATTTTTTCACACTTTGAACGGCTGTAGCGGCCGAACGAAGAATCCAATTTGAACGCGGATTGAAGATCTGTGTTCCTCGTGTGTCAGTTAGTCGGATTTGATTAAAATTGGGGATTTTTAATTTTTGACAAAAACCCGAAATTTTATCCAAGGGTCCCCCCTTCTTACTTTTTAACAAAAATTGCACTAAAAATGATTTCCTGAAGAAACCACTGGTTGGATCCGGAGTTTCTTCACGTCACTCGAAAGATCGCTTCAAGACGCTTCAGAAAATGTTTTTTTGCAAGAACAAATGTCAATTTTAAGGCCGTGACGCGTCAGCAAAAAAACTCGAAAATGGAAAAAATCGAAAAAATCAACTTTCTTAATAATCATCGTAGACCATTGAAGTATACCTTTTTTTTATCAGAAGAACGAGATAAAACGATTGCAGTTAAAAAATTTCATTTTTAAGGCCGTGACGCGTCAGCAAAAAAACTCGAAAATGGAAAAAAATCGAAAAAATCAACTTTCTTAATAATCATCATAGACGCTTGTGTTTTACCTTTTTTCTCATTAGAAGAACGAGATAAAACGATTGCCGTTAAAAAATTTCATCCAGAGAAAATTGCAAAAAAGTTAGCCAGTCACCATGAATTTTTTTGAAAAAAGTCGATTTTTTCACACTTTGAACGGCTGTAGCGGCCGAACGAAGAATCCAATTTGAACGCGGATTGAAGATCTGTGTTCCTCGGGTGTCAGTTAGTCGGATTTGATTAAAATTGGGGATTTTTAATTTTTGACAAAAACCCGAAATTTTATCCAAGGGTCCCCCCTTCTTACTTTTTAACAAAAATTGCACTAAAAATGATTTCCTGAAGAAACCACTGGTTGGATCCGGAGTTTCTTCACGTCACTCGATAGATCGCTTCAAGACGCTTCAGAAAATGTTTTTTTGCAAGAACAAATGTAAATTTTAAGGCCGTGACGCGTCAGCAAAAAAACTCGAAAATGGAAAAAATCGAAAAAATCAACTTTCTTAATAATCATCGTAGACCATTGAAGTATACCTTTTTTTTCATCAGAAGAACGAGATAAAACGATTGCAGTTAAAAAATTTCATCCAGAGGAAATTGCAAAAAAGTTAGCCAGTCACCATGAATTTTTTTGAAAAAAGTCGATTTTTTCACACTTTGAACAGCCATAGCGGCCGAACGAAGAATCCAATTTGAACGCGGATTGAAGATCTGTGTTCCTCGTGTGTCAGTTAGTGGGATTTGATTAAAATTGGGGATTTTTAATTTTTGACAAAAACCCGAAATTTTATCCAAGGGTCCCCCCTTCTTACTTTTTAACAAAAATTGCACTAAAAATGATTTCCTGAAGAAACCACTGGTTGGATCCGGAGTTTCTTGACGTCACTCGAAAGATCGCTTCAAGACGCTTAAGAAAATGTTTTTTCGCAGGAAGAAATGTCAATTTTAAGGCCGTGACGCGTCAGCAAAAAAACTCGAAAATGGAAAAAATCGAAAAAAACAACTTTCTTAATAATCATCGTAGACGCTTGTGTTTTACCTTTTTTTTCATTAGAAGAACGAGATAAAACGATTGCCGTTAAAAAATTTCATCCAGAGAAAATTGCAAAAAAGTTAGCCAGTCACCATGAATTTTTTTGAAAAAAGTCGATTTTTTCACACTTTGAACGGCTGTAGCGGCCGAACGAAGAATCCAATTTGAACGCGGATTGAAGATCTGTGTTCCTCGTGTGTCAGTTAGTCGGATTTGATTAAAATTGGGGATTTTTAATTTTTGACAAAAACCCGAAATTTTATCCAAGGGTCCCCCCTTCTTACTTTTTAACAAAAATTGCACTAAAAATGATTTCCTGAAGAAACCACTGGTTGGATCCGGAGTTTCTTGACGTCACTCGAAAGATCGCTTCAAGACGCTTAAGAAAATGTTTTTTCGCAGGAAGAAATATCAATTTTAAGGCCGTGACGCGTCAGCAAAAAAACTCGAAAATGGAAAAAATCGAAAAAATCAACTTTCTTAATAATCATCGTAGACGCTTGTGTTTTACCTTTTTTTTCATTAGAAGAACGAGATAAAACGATTGCCGTTAAAAAATTTCATCCAGAGAAAATTGCAAAAAAGTTAGCCAGTCACCATGAATTTTTTTGAAAAAAGTCGATTTTTTCACACTTTGAACGGCTGTAGCGGCCGAACGAAGAATCCAATTTGAACGCGGATTGAAGATCTGTGTTCCTCGTGTGTCAGTTAGTCGGATTTGATTAAAATTGGGGATTTTTAATTTTTGACAAAAACCCGAAATTTTATCCAAGGGTCCCCCCTTCTTACTTTTTAACAAAAATTGCACTAAAAATGATTTCCTGAAGAAACCACTGGTTGGATCCGGAGTTTCTTGACGTCACTCGAAAGATCGCTTCAAGACGCTTAAGAAAATGTTTTTTCGCAGGAAGAAATGTCAATTTTAAGGCCGTGACGCGTCAGCAAAAAAAACTCGAAAATGGAAAAAATCGAAAAAATCAACTTTCTTAATAATCATCGTAGACGCTTGTGTTTTACCTTTTTTTTCATCAGAAGAACGAGATAAAACGATTGCCGTTAAAAAATTTCATCCAGAGAAAATTGCAAAAAAGTTAGCCAGTCACCATGAATTTTTTTGAAAAAAGTCGATATTTTCACACTTTGAACGGCTGTAGCGGCCGAACGAAGAATCCAATTTGAACGCGGATTGAAGATCTGTGTTCCTCATGTGTCAGTTAGTCGGATTTGATTAAAATTGGGGATTTTTAATTTTTGACAAAAACCCGAAATTTTATCCAAGGGTCCCCCCTTCTTACTTTGTAACAAAAATTGCACTAAAAATGATTTCCTGAAGAAACCACTGGTTGGATCCGGAGTTTCTTCACGTCACTCGAAAGATCGCTTCAAGACGCTTCAGAAAATGTTTTTTTGCAAGAAGAAATGTCAATTTTAAGGCCGTGACGCGTCAGCAAAAAAACTCGAAAATGGAAAAAATCGAAAAAATCAACTTTCTTAATAATCATCGTAGACGCTTGTGTTTTACCTTTTTTTACATTAGAAGAACGAGATAAAACGATTGCCGTTAAAAAATTTCATCCAGAGAAAATTGCAAAAAAGTTAGCCAGTCACCATGAATTTTTTTGCAAGAACAAATGTCAATTTTAAGGCTGTGACGCGTCAGCAAAAAAACTCGAAAATGGAAAAAATCGAAAAAATCAACTTTCTTAATAATCATCGTAGACGCTTGTGTTTTACCTTTTTTTTCATTAGAAGAACGAGATAAAACGATTGCCGTTAAAAAATTTCATCCAGAGAAAATTGCAAAAAAGTTAGCCAGTCACCATGAATTTTTTTGAAAAAAGTCGATTTTTTCACACTTTGAACGGCTGTAGCGGCCGAACGAAGAATCCAATTTGAACGCGGATTGAAGATCTGTGTTCCTCGTGTGTCAGTTAGTCGGATTTGATTAAAATTGGGGATTTTTAATTTTTGACAAAAACCCGAAATTTTATCCAAGGGTCCCCCCTTCTTACTTTTTAACAAAAATTGCACTAAAAATGATTTCCTGAAGAAACCACTGGTTGGATCCGGAGTTTCTTCACGTCACTCGAAAGATCGCTTCAAGACGCTTCAGAAAATGTTTTTTTGCAAGAACAAATGTTAATTTTAAGGCCGTGACGCGTCAGCAAAAAAACTCGAAAATGGAAAAAATCGAAAAAATCAACTTTCTTAATAATCATCGTAGACCATTGAAGTATACCTTTTTTTTCATCAGAAGAACGAGATAAAACGATTGCAGTTAAAAAATTTCATCCAGAGAAAATTGCAAAAAAGTTAGCCAGTCACCATGAAATTTTTTGAAAAAAGTCGATTTTTTCACACTTTGAACGGCTGTAGCGGCCGAACGAAGAATCCAATTTGAACGCGGATTGAAAAACTGTGTTCCTCGTGTGCCAGTTAGTCGGATTTGAATAAAATTGGGGATTTTTAATTTTTGACAAAAACCCGAAATTTTTTCCAAGGGTCCCCCCTTCTTACTTTTTAACAAAAATTGCACTAAAAATGATTTCCTGAAGAAACCACTGGTTGGATCCGGAGTTTCTTGACGTCACTCGAAAGATCGCTTCAAGACGCTTAAGAAAATGTTTTTTCGCAGGAAGAAATGTCAATTTTAAGGCCGTGACGCGTCAGCAAAAAAACTCGAAAATGGAAAAAATCGAAAAAATCAACTTTCTTAATAATCATCGTAGACGCTTGTGTTTTACCTTTTTTTTCATCAGAAGAACGAGATAAAACGATTGCCGGTAAAAAATTTCATCCAGAGAAAATTGCAAAAAAGTTAGCCAGTCACCATGAATTTTTTTGAAAAAAGTCGATTTTTTCACACTTTGAACGGCTGTAGCGGCCGAACGAAGAATCCAATTTGAACGCGGATTGAAGATCTGTGTTCCTCGTGTGTCAGTTAGTCGGATTTGATTAAAATTGGGGATTTTTAATTTTTGACAAAAACCCGAAATTTTATCCAAGGGTCCCCCCTTCTTACTTTTTAACAAAAATTGCACTAAAAATGATTTCCTGAAGAAACCACTGGTTGGATCCGGAGTTTCTTCACGTCACTCGAAAGATCGCTTCAAGACGCTTCAGAAAATGTTTTTTTGCAAGAACAAATGTCAATTTTAAGGCCGTGACGCGTCAGCAAAAAAACTCGAAAATGGAAAAAATCGAAAAAATCAACTTTCTTAATAATCATCGTAGACGCTTGTGTTTTACCTTTTTTTTCATTAGAAGAACGAGATAAAACGATTGCCGTTAAAAAATTTCATCCAGAGAAAATTGCAAAAAAGTTAGCCAGTCACCATGAATTTTTTTGAAAAAAGTCGATTTTTTCACACTTTGAATGGCTGTAGCGGCCGAACGAAGAATCCAATTTGAACGCGGATTGAAGATCTGTGTTCCTCGTGTGTCAGTTAGTCGGATTTGATTAAAATTGGGGATTTTTAATTTTTGACAAAAACCCGAAATTTTATCCAAGGGTCCCCCCTTCTTACTTTTTAACAAAAATTGCACTAAAAATGATTTCCTGAAGAAACCACTGGTTGGATCCGGAGTTTCTTGCCGTCACTCGAAAGATCGCTTCAAGACGCTTAAGAAAATGTTTTTTCGCAGGAACAAATGTCAATTTTAAGGCCGTGACGCGTCAGCAAAAAAACTCGAAAATGGAAAAAATCGAAAAAATCAACTTTCTTAATAATCATCGTAGACGCTTGTGTTTTACCTTTTTTTTCATCAGAAGAACGAGATAAAACGATTGCCGTTAAAAAATTTCATCCAGAGAAAATTGCAAAAAAGTTAGCCAGTCACCATGAATTTTTTTGAAAAAAGTCGATTTTTTCACACTTTGAATGGCTGTAGCGGCCGAACGAAGAATCCAATTTGAACGCGGATTGAAGATCTGTGTTCCTCGTGTGTCAGTTAGTCGGATTTGATTAAAATTGGGGATTTTTAATTTTTGACAAAAACCCGAAATTTTATCCAAGGGTCCCCCCTTCTTACTTTTTAACAAAAATTGCACTAAAAATGATTTCCTGAAGAAACCACTGGTTGGATCCGGAGTTTCTTGACGTCGCTCGAAAGATCGCTTCAAGACGCTTCAGAAAATGTTTTTTTGCAAGAACAAATGTCAATTTTAAGGCCGTGACGCGTCAGCAAAAAAACTCGAAAATGGAAAAAATCGAAAAAATCAACTTTCTTAATAATCATCGTAGACGCTTGTGTTTTACCTTTTTTTTCATCAGAAGAACGAGATAAAACGATTGCCGTTAAAAAATTTCATCCAGAGAAAATTGCAAAAAAGTTAGCCAGTCACCATGAAATTTTTTGAAAAAGTCGATTTTTTCACACTTTGAACAGCTATAGCGGCCGAACCTAGAATCCAATTTGAACGCGGATTGAAGATCTGTGTTCCTCGTGTGTCAGTTAGTCGGATTTGATTAAAATTGGGGATTTTTAATTTTTGACAAAAACCCGAAATTTTATCCAAGGGTCCCCCCTTCTTACTTTTTAACAAAAATTGCACTAAAAATGATTTCCTGAAGAAACCACTGGTTGGATCCGGAGTTTCTTGACGTCACTCGAAAGATCGCTTCGAGACGCTTCAGAAAATGTTTTTTTGCAAGAACAAATGTCAATTTTAGGGCCGTGACGCGTCAGCAAAAAAACTCGAAAATGGAAAAAATCGAAAAAATCAACTTTCTTAATAATCATCGTAGACGCTTCTGTTTTACCTTTTTTTTCATCAGAAGAACGAGATAAAACGATTGCAGTTAAAAAATTTCATCCAGAGAAAATTGCAAAAAAGTTAGCCAGTCACCATGAAATTTTTTGAAAAAAGTCGATTTTTTCACAATTTGAACAGCTATAGCGGCCGAACCAAGAATCCAATTTGAACGCGGATTGAAGATCTGTGTTCCTCGTGTGTCAGTTAGTCGGATTTGATTAAAATTGGGGATTTTTAATTTTTGACAAAAACCCGAAATTTTATCCAAGGGTCCCCCCTTCTTACTTTTTAACAAAAATTGCACTAAAAATGATTTCCTGAAGAAACCACTGGTTGGATACGGAGTTTCTTGACGTCGCTCGAAAGATCGCTTCAAGACGCTTCAGAAAATGTACTTTCGCAGGAACAAATGTCAATTTTAAGCCCGTGACACGTCAGCAAAACAACTCGAAAATGAAAAAAATCGAAAAAATCAACTTTATTAAAAATCATCGTAGAATTTTGTGTAATACCTTTTTTGTCATCAGGAGAACGAGATAAAACGATTGGCGTTAAAAAATTTCATCCAGAGAAAATTGCAAAAAAGTTAGCCAGTCACCATGAATTTTTTTGAAAAAAGTCGATTTTTTCACACTTTGAATGGCTGTAGCGGCCGAACGGAGAATCCAATTTGAACGCGGATTGAAGATCTGTGTTCCTCGTGTGTCAGTTAGTCGGATTTGATTAAAATTGGCGATTTTTTATTTTTGACAAAAACCCGAAATTCTATCCAAGGGTCCCCCCTTCTTACTTTTTAACAAAAATTGCACTAAAAATGATTTCCTGAAGAAACCACTGGTTGGATCCGGGGTTTCTTGACGTCACTCGAAAGATCGCTTCAAGACGCTTCAGAAAATGTACATTCGCAAGAACAAATGTCAATTTTAAGGTCGTGACGCGTCAGCAAAAAAAATCTAAAATGGAAAAAATCGAAAAAATCAACTTTCTTAATAATCATCATAGACGCTTGTGTTTTACCTTTTTTTTCATTAGAAGAACGAGATAAAACGATTGCCGTTAAAAAATTTCATCCAGAGAAAATTGCAAAAAAGTTAGCCAGTCACCATGAATTTTTTTGAAAAAAGTCGATTTTTTCACACTTTGAATGGCTGTAGCGGCCGAACGAAGAATCCAATTTGAACGCGGATTGAAGATCTGTGTTCCTCGTGTGTCAATTAGTCGGATTTGATTAACATTGGGGATTTTTAATTTTTGACAAAAACCCGAAATTTTATCCAAGGGTCCCCCCTTCTTACTTTTTAACAAAAATTGCACTAAAAATGATTTACTGAAGAAACCACTGGTTGGATCCGGAGTTTCTTGACGTCACTCGAAAGATCGCTTCGAGACGCGTCAGAAAATGTTTTTTTGCAAGAACAAATGTCAATTTTAGGGCCGTGACGCGTCAGCAAAAAAACTCGAAAATGGAAAAAATCGAAAAAATCAACTTTCTTAATAATCATCGTAGACCATTGAAGTATACCTTTTTTTTCATCAGAAGAACGAGATAAAACGATTGCAGTTAAAAAATTTCATCCAGAGAAAATTGCAAAAAAGTTAGCCAGTCACCATGAAATTTTTTGAAAAAAGTCGATTTTTTCACACTTTGAACAGCTATAGCGGCCGAACCAAGAATCCAATTTGAACGCGGATTGAAGATCTGTGTTCCTCGTGTGTCAGTTAGTCGGATTTGATTAAATTCGGCGATTTTTAATTTTTGACAAAAACCCGAAATTTTATCCAAGGGTCCCCCCTTCTTACTTTTTAACAAAAATTGCACTAAAAATGATTTCCTGAAGAAACCACTGGTTGGATACGGAGTTTCTTGACGTCGCTCGAAAGATCGCTTCAAGACGCTTCAGAAAATGTACTTTCGCAGGAACAAATGTCAATTTTAAGCCCGTGACACGTCAGCAAAACAACTCGAAAATGAAAAAAATCGAAAAAATCAACTTTATTAAAAATCATCGTAGAATTTTGTGTAATACCTTTTTTGTCATCAGGAGAACGAGATAAAACGATTGGCGTTAAAAAATTTCATCCAGAGAAAATTGCAAAAAAGTTAGCCAGTCACCATGAATTTTTTTGAAAAAAGTCGATTTTTTCACACTTTGAATGGCTGTAGCGGCCGAACGAAGAATCCAATTTGAACGCGGATTGAAGATCTGTGTTCCTCGTGTGTCAATTAGTCGGATTTGATTAACATTGGGGATTTTTAATTTTTGACAAAAACCCGAAATTTTATCCAAGGGTCCCCCCTTCTTACTTTTTAACAAAAATTGCACTAAAAATGATTTACTGAAGAAACCACTGGTTGGATCCGGAGTTTCTTGACGTCACTCGAAAGATCGCTTCGAGACGCTTCAGAAAATGTTTTTTTGCAAGAACAAATGTCAATTTTAGGGCCGTGACGCGTCAGCAAAAAAACTCGAAAATGGAAAAAATCGAAAAAATCAACTTTCTTAATAATCATCGTAGACCATTGAAGTATACCTTTTTTTTCATCAGAAGAACGAGATAAAACGATTGCAGTTAAAAAATTTCATCCAGAGAAAATTGCAAAAAAGTTAGCCAGTCACCATGAAATTTTTTGAAAAAAGTCGATTTTTTCACACTTTGAACAGCTATAGCGGCCGAACCAAGAATCCAATTTGAACGCGGATTGAAGATCTATGTTCCTCGTGTGTCAGTTAGTCGGATTTGATTAAAATTGGGGATTTTTAATTTTTGACAAAAACCCGAAATTTTATCCAAGGGTCCCTTCTTACTTTTTAACAAAAATTGCACTAAAAATGATTTCCTGAAGAAACCACTGGTTGGATACGGAGTTTCTTGACGTCGCTCGAAAGATCGCTTCAAGACGCTTCAGAAAATGTACTTTCGCAGGAACAAATGTCAATTTTAAGCCCGTGACACGTCAGCAAAACAACTCGAAAATGAAAAAAATCGAAAAAATCAACTTTATTAAAAATCATCGTAGAATTTTGTGTAATACCTTTTTTGTCATCAGGAGAACGAGATAAAACGATTGGCGTTAAAAAATTTCATCCAGAGAAAATTGCAAAAAAGTTAGCCAGTCACCATGAATTTTTTTGAAAAAAGTCGATTTTTTCACACTTTGAATGGCTGTAGCGGCCGAACGGAGAATCCAATTTGAACGCGGATTGAAGATCTGTGTTCCTCGTGTGTCAGTTAGTCGGATTTGATTAAAATTGGCGATTTTTTATTTTTGACAAAAACCCGAAATTCTATCCAAGGGTCCCCCCTTCTTACTTTTTAACAAAAATTGCACTAAAAATGATTTCCTGAAGAAACCACTGGTTGGATCCGGGGTTTCTTGACGTCACTCGAAAGATCGCTTCAAGACGCTTCAGAAAATGTACATTCGCAAGAACAAATGTCAATTTTAAGGTCGTGACGCGTCAGCAAAAAAAATCTAAAATGGAAAAAATCGAAAAAATCAACTTTCTTAATAATCATCATAGACGCTTGTGTTTTACCTTTTTTTTCATTAGAAGAACGAGATAAAACGATTGCCGTTAAAAAATTTCATCCAGAGAAAATTGCAAAAAAGTTAGCCAGTCACCATGAATTTTTTTGAAAAAAGTCGATTTTTTCACACTTTGAATGGCTGTAGCGGCCGAACGGAGAATCCAATTTGAACGCGGATTGAAGATCTGTGTTCCTCGTGTGTCAGTTAGTCGGATTTGATTAAAATTGGGGATTTTTAATTTTTGACAAAAACCCGAAATTTTATCCAAGGGTCCCCCCTTCTTACTTTTTAACAAAAATTGCACTAAAAATGATTTCCTGAAGAAACCACTGGTTGGATCCGGAGTTTCTTGACGTCGCTCGAAAGATCGCTTCAAGACGCTTCAGAAAATGTTTTTTTGCAAGAACAAATGTCAATTTTAAGGCCGTGACGCGTCAGCAAAAAAACTCGAAAATGGAAAAAATCGAAAAAATCAACTTTCTTAATAATCATCGTAGACGCTTGTGTTTTACCTTTTTTTTCATTAGAAGAACGAGATAAAACGATTGCCGTCAAAAAATTTCATCCAGAGAAAATTGCAAAAAAGTTAGCCAGTCACCATGAAATTTTTTGAAAAAAGTCGATTTTTTCACACTTTGAACAGCTATAGCGGCCGAACCAAGAATCCAATTTGAACGCGGATTGAAGATCTGTGTTCCTCGTGTGTCAGTTAGTCGGATTTGATTAAAATTGGGGATTTTTAATTTTTGACAAAAACCCGAAATTTTATCCAAGGGTCCCCCCTTCTAACTTTTTAACAAAAATTGCACTAAAAATGATTTCCTGAAAAAACCACTGGTTGGATCCGTAGTTTCTAGACGTCACTCGAAAGATCGCTTCAAGACGCTTCAGAAAATGTTTTTTCGCAGGTACAAATGTCAATTTTAAGGCCGTGACGCGTCAGCAAAAAAACTCGAAAATGGAAAAAATCGAAAAAATCAACTTTCTTAATAATCATCGTAGACGCTTGTGTTTTACCATTTTTTTCATCAGAAGAACGAGATAAAACGATTGCCGTTAAAAAATTTCATCCAGAGGAAATTGCAAAAAAGTTAGCCAGTCACCATGAAATTTTTTGAAAAAAGTCGATTTTTTCACACTTTGAACGGCTGTAGCGGCCGAACAAAGAATCCAATTTGAACGCGGATTGAAGATCTGTGTTCCTCGTGTGTCAGTTAGTCGGATTTGATTAAAATTGGGGATTTTTAATTTTTGACAAAAACCCGAAATTTTATCCAAGGGTCCCCCCTTCTTACTTTTTAACAAAAATTGCACTAAAAATGATTTCCTGAAGAAACCACTGGTTGGATCCGGAGTTTCTTGACGTCACTCGAAAGATCGCTTCAAGACGCTTAAGAAAATGTTTTTTCGCAGGAACAAATGTCAATTTTAAGGCCGTGACGCGTCAGCAAAAAAACTCGAAAATGGAAAAAATCGAAAAAATCAACTTTCTTAATAATCATCGTAGACGCTTGTGTTTTACCTTTTTTTTCATCAGAAGAACGAGATAAAACGATTGCCGTCAAAAAATTTCATCCAGAGGAAATTGCAAAAAAGTTAGCCAGTCACCATGAAATTTTTTGAAAAAAGTCGATTTTTTCACACTTTGAACGGCTGTAGCGGCCGAACAAAGAATCCAATTTGAACGCGGATTGAAGATCTGTGTTCCTCGTGTGTCAGTTAGTCGGATTTGATTAAAATTGGGGATTTTTAATTTTTGACAAAAACCCGAAATTTTATCCAAGGGTCCCCCCTTCTTACTTTTTAACAAAAATTGCACTAAAAATGATTTCCTGAAGAAACCACTGGTTGGATCCGGAGTTTCTTGACGTCACTCGAAAGATCGCTTCAAGACGCTTAAGAAAATGTTTTTTCGCAGGAACAAATGTCAATTTTAAGGCCGTGACGCGTCAGCAAAAAAACTCGAAAATGGAAAAAATCGAAAAAATCAACTTTCTTAATAATCATCGTAGACGCTTGTGTTTTACCTTTTTTTTCATCAGAAGAACGAGATAAAACGATTGCCGTTAAAAAAATTCATCCAGAGAAAATTGCAAAAAAGTTAGCCAGTCACCATGAATTTTTTTGAAAAAAGTCGATTTTTTCACACTTTGAACGGCTGTAGCGGCCGAACGAAGAATCCAATTTGAACCCGGATTGAAGATCTGTGTTCCTCGTGTGTCAGTTAGTCGGATTTGATTAAAATTGGGGATTTTTAATTTTTGACAAAAACCCGAAATTTTATCCAAGGGTCCCCCCTTCTTACTTTTTAACAAAAATTGCACTAAAAATGATTTCCTGAAGAAACCACTGGTTGGATCCGGAGTTTCTTGACGTCACTCGAAAGATCGCTTCAAGACGCTTAAGAAAATGTTTTTTCGCAGGAACAAATGTCAATTTTAAGGCCGTGACGCGTTAGCAAAAAAACTCGAAAATGGAAAAAATCGAAAAAATCAACTTTCTTAATAATCATCGTAGACCATTGAAGTATACCTTTTTTTTCATCAGAAGAACGAGATAAAACGATTGCAGTTAAAAAATTTCATCCAGAGAAAATTGCAAAAAAGTTAGCCAGTCACCATGAAATTTTTTGAAAAAAGTCGATTTTTTCACACTTTGAACGGCTGTAGCGGCCGAACGAAGAATCCAATTTGAACGCGGATTGAAGATCTGTGTTCCTCGTGTGTCAGTTAGTCGGATTTGATTAAAATTGGGGATTTTTAATTTTTGACAAAAACCCGAAATTTTATCCAAGGGTCCCCCCTTCTTACTTTTTAACAAAAATTGCACTAAAAATGATTTCCTGAAGAAACCACTGGTTGGATCCGGAGTTTCTTGAGGTCACTCGAAAGATCGCTTCAAGACGCTTAAGAAAATGTTTTTTCGCAGGAACAAATGTCAATTTTAAGGCCGTGACGCGTCAGCAAAAAAACTCGAAAATGGAAAAAATCGAAAAAATCAACTTTCTTAATAATCATCGTAGACGTTTGTGTTTTACCTTTTTTTTCATCAGAAGAACGAGATAAAACGATTGCAGTTAAAAAATTTCATCCAGAGAAAATTGCAAAAAAGTTAGCCAATCACCATGAAATTTTTTGAAAAAAGTCGATTTTTTCACACTTTGAACGGCTGTAGCGGCCGAACGAAGAATCCAATTTGAACCCGGATTGAAGATCTGTGTTCCTCGTGTGTCAGTTAGTCGGATTTGATTAAAATTGGGGATTTTTAATTTTTGACAAAAACCCGAAATTTTATCCAAGGGTCCCCCCTTCTTACCTTTTAACAAAAATTGCACTAAAAATGATTTCCTGAAGAAACCACTGGTTGGATCCGGAGTTTCTTGACGTCACTCGAAAGATCGCTTCAAGACGCTTAAGAAAATGTTTTTTCGCAGGAACAAATGTCAATTTTAAGGCCGTGACGCGTCAGCAAAAAAACTCGAAAATGGAAAAAATCGAAAAAATCAACTTTCTTAATAATCATCGTAGACGCTTGTGTTTTACCTTTTTTTTCATCAGAAGAACGAGATAAAACGATTGCCGTTAAAAAATTTCATCCAGAGAAAATTGCAAAAAAGTTAGCCAGTCACCATGAATTTTTTTGAAAAAAGTCGATTTTTTCACACTTTGAACGGCTGTAGCGGCCGAACGAAGAATCCAATTTGAACGCGGATTGAAGATCTGTGTTCCTCGTGTGTCAGTTAGTCGGATTTGATTAAAATTGGGGATTTTTAATATTTGACAAAAACCCGAAATTTTATCCAAGGGTCCCCCCTTCTTACATTTTAACAAAAATTGCACTAAAAATGATTTCCTGAAGAAACCACTGGTTGGATCCGGAGTTTCTTGACGTCACTCGAAAGATCGCTTCAAGACGCTTCAGAAAATGTTTTTTTGCAAGAACAAATGTCAATTTTAAGGCCGTGACGCGTCAGCAAAAAAACTCGAAAATGGAAAAAATCGAAAAAATCAACTTTCTTAATAATCATCGCAGACGCTTGTGTTTTACCTTTTTTTTCATTAGAAGAACGAGATAAAACGATTGCCGTTAAAAAATTTCATCCAGAGAAAATTGCAAAAAAGTTAGCCAGTCAACATGAAATTTTTTGAAAAAAGTCGATTTTTTCACACTTTGAACGGCTATAGCGGCCGAACGAAAAATCCAATTTGAACGCGGATTGAAGATCTGTGTTCCTCGTGTGTCAGTTAGTCGGATTTGATTAAATTCGGCGATTTTTAATTTTTGACAAAAACCCGAAATTTTATCCAAGGGTCCCCCCTTCTTACTTTTTAATAAAAATTTCACCAAAAATGATTTCCTGAACAAACCACTGGTTGGATCCGGAGTTTCTTGACGTCACTCGAAAGATCGCTTCAAGACGCTTCAGAAAATGTTTTTTTGCAAGAACAAATGTCAATTTTAAGGCCGTGACGCGTCAGAAAAAAAACTCGAAAATGGAAAAAATCGAAAAAATCAACTTTCTTAATAATCATCGCAGACGCTTGTGTTTTACCTTTTTTTTCATTAGAAGAACGAGATAAAACGATTGCCGTTAAAAAATTTCATCCAGAGAAAATTGCAAAAAAGTTAGCCAGTCACCATGAAATTTTTTGAAAAAAGTCGATTTTTTCACACTTTGAACGGCTATAGCGGCCGAACGAAGAATCCAATTTGAACGCGGATTGAAGATCTGTGTTCCTCGTGTGTCAGTTAGTCGGATTTGATTAAATTCGGGGATTTTTAATTTTTGACAAAAACCCGAAATTTTATCCAAGGGTCCCCCCTTCTTACTTTTTAACAAAAATTGCACTAAAAATGATTTCCTGAAGAAACCACTGGTTGGATCCGGAGTTTCTTGACGTCACTCGAAAGATCGCTTCAAGACGCTTCAGAAAATGTTTTTTCGCAGGAACAAATGTCAATTTTAAGGCCGTGACGCGTCAGCAAAAAAACTCGAAAATGGAAAAAATCGAAAAAATCAACTTTCTTAATAATCATCGTAGACGCTTGTGTTTTACCTTTTTTTTCATCAGAAGAACGAGATAAAACGATTGCCGTTAAAAAATTTCATCCAGAGAAAATTGCAAAAAAGTTAGCCAATCACCATGAATTTTTTTGAAAAAAGTCGATTTTTTCACACTTTGAATGGCTGTAGCGGCCGAACGAAGAATCCAATTTGAACGCGGATTGAAGATCTGTGTTCCTCGTGTGTCAGTTAGTCGGATTTGATTAAAATTGGGGATTTTTAATTTTTGACAAAAACCCGAAATTTTATCCAAGGGTCCCCCCTTCTTACTTTTTAACAAAAATTGCACTAAAAATGATTTCCTGAAGAAACCACTGGTTGGATCCGGAGTTTCTTGCCGTCACTCGAAAGATCGCTTCAAGACGCTTAAGAAAATGTTTTTTCGCAGGAACAAATGTCAATTTTAAGGCCGTGACGCGTCAGCAAAAAAACTCGAAAATGGAAAAAATCGAAAAAATCAACTTTCTTAATAATCATCGTAGACGCTTGTGTTTTACCTTTTTTTTCATCAGAAGAACGAGATAAAACGATTGCCGTTAAAAAATTTCATCCAGAGAAAATTGCAAAAAAGTTAGCCAGTCACCATGAAATTTTTTGAAAAAAGTCGATTTTTTCACACTTTGAACGGCTGTAGCGGCCGAACGAAGAATCCAATTTGAACGCGGATTGAAGATCTGTGTTCCTCGTGTGTCAGTTAGTCGGATTTGATTAAAATTGAAGATTTTTAATTTTTGACAAAAACCCGAAATTTTATCCAAGGGTCCCCCCTTCTTACTTTTTAACAAAAATTGCACTAAAAATGATTTCCTGAAGAAACCACTGGTTGGATCCGGAGTTTCTTGACGTCACTCGAAAGATCGCTTCAAGACGCTTAAGAAAATGTTTTTTCGCAGGAACAAATGTCAATTTTAAGGCCGTGACGCGTCAGCAAAAAAACTCGAAAATGGAAAAAATCGAAAAAATCAACTTTCTTAATAATCATCGTAGACGCTTGTGTTTTACCTTTTTTTTCATCAGAAGAACGAGATAAAACGATTGCAGTTAAAAAATTTCATCCAGAGAAAATTGCAAAAAAGTTAGCCAGTCACCATGAAATTTTTTGAAAAAAGTCGATTTTTTCACACTTTGAACGGCTGTAGCGGCCGAACGAAGAATCCAATTTGAACCCGGATTGAAGATCTGTGTTCCTCGTGTGTCAGTTAGTCGGATTTGATTAAAATTGGGGATTTTTAATTTTTGACAAAAACCCGAAATTTTATCCAAGGGTCCCCCCTTCTTACTTTTTAACAAAAATTGCACTAAAAATGATTTCCTGAAGAAACCACTGGTTGGATCCGGAGTTTCTTGACGTCACTCGAAAGATCGCTTCAAGACGCTTAAGAAAATGTTTTTTCGCAGGAACAAATGTCAATTTTAAGGCCGTGACGCGTCAGCAAAAAAACTCGAAAATGGAAAAAATCGAAAAAATCAACTTTCTTAATAATCATCGTAGACGCTTGTGTTTTACCTTTTTTTTCATCAGAAGAACGAGATAAAACGATTGCAGTTAAAAAATTTCATCCAGAGAAAATTGCAAAAAAGTTAGCCAGTCACCATGAAATTTTTTGAAAAAAGTCGATTTTTTCACACTTTGAACGGCTGTAGCGGCCGAACGAAGAATCCAATTTGAACCCGGATTGAAGATCTGTGTTCCTCGTGTGTCAGTTAGTCGGATTTGATTAAAATTGGGGATTTTTAATTTTTGACAAAAACCCGAAATTTTATCCAAGGGTCCCCCCTTCTTACTTTTTAACAAAAATTGCACTAAAAATGATTTCCTGAAGAAACCACTGGTTGGATCCGGAGTTTCTTGACGTCACTCGAAAGATCGCTTCAAGACGCTTAAGAAAATGTTTTTTCGCAGGAACAAATGTCAATTTTAAGGCCGTGACGCGTCAGCAAAAAAACTCGAAAATGGAAAAAATCGAAAAAATCAACTTTCTTAATAATCATCGTAGACGCTTGTGTTTTACATTTTTTTTCATCAGAAGAACGAGATAAAACGATTGCAGTTAAAAAATTTCATCCAGAGAAAATTGCAAAAAAGTTAACCAGTCACCATGAAATTTTTTGAAAAAAGTCGATTTTTTCACACTTTGAATGGCTGTAGCGGCCGAACGAAGAATCCAATTTGAACCCGGATTGAAGATCTGTGTTCCTCGTGTGTCAGTTAGTCGGATTTGATTAAAATTGGGGATTTTTAATTTTTGACAAAAACCCGAAATTTTATCCAAGGGTCCCCCCTTCTTACTTTTTAACAAAAATTGCACTAAAAATGATTTCCTGAAGAAACCACTGGTTGGATCCGGAGTTTCTTGACGTCACTCGAAAGATCGCTTCAAGACGCTTAAGAAAATGTTTTTTCGCAGGAACAAATGTCAATTTTAAGGCCGTGACGCGTCAACAAAAAAACTCGAAAATGGAAAAAATCGAAAAAATCAACTTTCTTAATAATCATCGTAGACGCTTGTGTTTTACCTTTTTTTTCATCAGAAGAACGAGATAAAACGATTGCCGTTAAAAAATTTCATCCAGAGAAAATTGCAAAAAAGTTAGCCAGTCACCATGAATTTTTTTGAAAAAAGTCGATTTTTTCACACTTTGAACGGCTGTAGCGGCCGAACGAAGAATCCAATTTGAACGCGGATTGAAGATCTGTGTTCCTCGTGTGTCAGTTAGTCGGATTTGATTAAAATTGGGGATTTTTAATATTTGACAAAAACCCGAAATTTTATCCAAGGGTCCCCCCTTCTTACATTTTAACAAAAATTGCACTAAAAATGATTTCCTGAAGAAACCACTGGTTGGATCCGGAGTTTCTTGACGTCACTCGAAAGATCGCTTCAAGACGCTTCAGAAAATGTTTTTTTGCAAGAACAAATGTCAATTTTAAGGCCGTGACGCGTCAGCAAAAAAACTCGAAAATGGAAAAAATCGAAAAAATCAACTTTCTTAATAATCATCGCAGACGCTTGTGTTTTACCTTTTTTTTCATTAGAAGAACGAGATAAAACGATTGCCGTTAAAAAATTTCATCCAGAGAAAATTGCAAAAAAGTTAGCCAGTCACCATGAAATTTTTTGAAAAAAGTCGATTTTTTCACACTTTGAACGGCTATAGCGGCCGAACGAAGAATCCAATTTGAACGCGGATTGAAGATCTGTGTTCCTCGTGTGTCAGTTAGTCGGATTTGATTAAATTCGGCGATTTTTAATTTTTGACAAAAACCCGAAATTTTATCCAAGGGTCCCCCCTTCTTACTTTTTAACAAAAATTTCACCAAAAATGATTTCCTGAACAAACCACTGGTTGGATCCGGAGTTTCTTGACGTCACTCGAAAGATCGCTTCAAGACGCTTCAGAAAATGTTTTTTTGCAAGAACAAATGTCAATTTTAAGGCCGTGACGCGTCAGAAAAAAAACTCGAAAATGGAAAAAATCGAAAAAATCAACTTTCTTAATAATCATCGCAGACGCTTGTGTTTTACCTTTTTTTTCATTAGAAGAACGAGATAAAACGATTGCCGTTAAAAAATTTCATCCAGAGAAAATTGCAAAAAAGTTAGCCAGTCACCATGAAATTTTTTGAAAAAAGTCGATTTTTTCACACTTTGAACGGCTATAGCGGCCGAACGAAGAATCCAATTTGAACGCGGATTGAAGATCTGTGTTCCTCGTGTGTCAGTTAGTCGGATTTGATTAAATTCGGGGATTTTTAATTTTTGACAAAAACCCGAAATTTTATCCAAGGGTCCCCCCTTCTTACTTTTTAACAAAAATTGCACTAAAAATGATTTCCTGAAGAAACCACTGGTTGGATCCGGAGTTTCTTGACGTCACTCGAAAGATCGCTTCAAGACGCTTCAGAAAATGTTTTTTTGCAAGAACAAATGTCAATTTTAAGGCCGTGACGCGTCAGCAAAAAAACTCGAAAATGGAAAAAATCGAAAAAATCAACTTTCTTAATAATCATCGTAGACCATTGAAGTATACCTTTTTTTTCATCAGAAGAACGAGATAAAACGATTGCAGTTAAAAAATTTCATCCAGAGAAAATTGCAAAAAAGTTAGCCAGTCACCATGAAATTTTTTGAAAAAAGTCGATTTTTTCACACTTTGAACGGCTATAGCGGCCGAACGAAGAATCCAATTTGAACGCGGATTGAAGATCTGTGTTCCTCGTGTGTCAGTTAGTCGGATTTCATTAAAATTGGGGATTTTTAATTTTTGACAAAAACCCGAAATTTTATCCAAGGGTCCCCCCTTCTTACTTTTTAACAAAAATTGCACTAAAAATGATTTCCTGAAGAAACCACTGGTTGGATCCGGAGTTTCTTGACGTCACTCGAAAGATCGCTTCAAGACGCTTAAGAAAATGTTTTTTCGCAGGAACAAATGTCAATTTTAAGGCCGTGACGCGTCAGCAAAAAAACTCGAAAATGGAAAAAATCGAAAAAATCAACTTTCTTAATAATCATCGTAGACGCTTGTGTTTTACCTTTTTTTTCATCAGAAGAACGAGATAAAACGATTGCAGTTAAAAAATTTCATCCAGAGAAAATTGCAAAAAAGTTAGCCAGTCACCATGAAATTTTTTGAAAAAAGTCGATTTTTTCACACTTTGAACAGCTATAGCGGCCGAACCAAGAATCCAATTTGAACGCGGATTGAAGATCTGTGTTCCTCGTGTGTCAGTTAGTCGGATTTGATTAAAATTGGGGATTTTTAATTTTTGACAAAAACCCGAAATTTTATCCAAGGGTCCCCCCTTCTAACTTTTTAACAAAAATTGCACTAAAAATGATTTCCTGAAAAAACCACTGGTTGGATCCGTAGTTTCTAGACGTCACTCGAAAGATCGCTTCAAGACGCTTCAGAAAATGTTTTTTCGCAGGTACAAATGTCAATTTTAAGGCCGTGACGCGTCAGCAAAAAAACTCGAAAATGGAAAAAATCGAAAAAATCAACTTTCTTAATAATCATCGTAGACGCTTGTGTTTTACCATTTTTTTCATCAGAAGAACGAGATAAAACGATTGCCGTTAAAAAATTTCATCCAGAGGAAATTGCAAAAAAGTTAGCCAGTCACCATGAAATTTTTTGAAAAAAGTCGATTTTTTCACACTTTGAACGGCTGTAGCGGCCGAACAAAGAATCCAATTTGAACGCGGATTGAAGATCTGTGTTCCTCCTGTGTCAGTTAGTCGGATTTGATTAAAATTGGGGATTTTTAATTTTTGACAAAAACCCGAAATTTTATCCAAGGGTCCCCCCTTCTTACTTTTTAACAAAAATTGCACTAAAAATGATTTCCTGAAGAAACCACTGGTTGGATCCGGAGTTTCTTGACGTCACTCGAAAGATCGCTTCAAGACGCTTAAGAAAATGTTTTTTCGCAGGAACAAATGTCAATTTTAAGGCCGTGACGCGTCAGCAAAAAAACTCGAAAATGGAAAAAATCGAAAAAATCAACTTTCTTAATAATCATCGTAGACGCTTGTGTTTTACCTTTTTTTTCATCAGAAGAACGAGATAAAACGATTGCCGTCAAAAAATTTCATCCAGAGGAAATTGCAAAAAAGTTAGCCAGTCACCATGAAATTTTTTGAAAAAAGTCGATTTTTTCACACTTTGAACGGCTGTAGCGGCCGAACAAAGAATCCAATTTGAACGCGGATTGAAGATCTGTGTTCCTCGTGTGTCAGTTAGTCGGATTTGATTAAAATTGGGGATTTTTAATTTTTGACAAAAACCCGAAATTTTATCCAAGGGTCCCCCCTTCTTACTTTTTAACAAAAATTGCACTAAAAATGATTTCCTGAAGAAACCACTGGTTGGATCCGGAGTTTCTTGACGTCACTCGAAAGATCGCTTCAAGACGCTTAAGAAAATGTTTTTTCGCAGGAACAAATGTCAATTTTAAGGCCGTGACGCGTCAGCAAAAAAACTCGAAAATGGAAAAAATCGAAAAAATCAACTTTCTTAATAATCATCGTAGACGCTTGTGTTTTACCTTTTTTTTCATCAGAAGAACGAGATAAAACGATTGCCGTTAAAAAAATTCATCCAGAGAAAATTGCAAAAAAGTTAGCCAGTCACCATGAATTTTTTTGAAAAAAGTCGATTTTTTCACACTTTGAACGGCTGTAGCGGCCGAACGAAGAATCCAATTTGAACGCGGATTGAAGATCTGTGTTCCTCGTGTGTCAGTTAGTCGGATTTGATTAAATTCGGCGATTTTTAATTTTTGACAAAAACCCGAAATTTTATCCAAGGGTCCCCCCTTCTTACTTTTTAACAAAAATTTCACCAAAAATGATTTCCTGAACAAACCACTGGTTGGATCCGGAGTTTCTTGACGTCACTCGAAAGATCGCTTCAAGACGCTTCAGAAAATGTTTTTTTGCAAGAACAAATGTCAATTTTAAGGCCGTGACGCGTCAGAAAAAAAACTCGAAAATGGAAAAAATCGAAAAAATCAACTTTCTTAATAATCATCGCAGACGCTTGTGTTTTACCTTTTTTTTCATTAGAAGAACGAGATAAAACGATTGCCGTTAAAAAATTTCATCCAGAGAAAATTGCAAAAAAGTTAGCCAGTCACCATGAAATTTTTTGAAAAAAGTCGATTTTTTCACACTTTGAACGGCTATAGCGGCCGAACGAAGAATCCAATTTGAACGCGGATTGAAGATCTGTGTTCCTCGTGTGTCAGTTAGTCGGATTTGATTAAATTCGGGGATTTTTAATTTTTGACAAAAACCCGAAATTTTATCCAAGGGTCCCCCCTTCTTACTTTTTAACAAAAATTGCACTAAAAATGATTTCCTGAAGAAACCACTGGTTGGATCCGGAGTTTCTTGACGTCACTCGAAAGATCGCTTCAAGACGCTTCAGAAAATGTTTTTTCGCAGGAACAAATGTCAATTTTAAGGCCGTGACGCGTCAGCAAAAAAACTCGAAAATGGAAAAAATCGAAAAAATCAACTTTCTTAATAATCATCGTAGACGCTTGTGTTTTACCTTTTTTTTCATCAGAAGAACGAGATAAAACGATTGCCGTTAAAAAATTTCATCCAGAGAAAATTGCAAAAAAGTTAGCCAATCACCATGAATTTTTTTGAAAAAAGTCGATTTTTTCACACTTTGAATGGCTGTAGCGGCCGAACGAAGAATCCAATTTGAACGCGGATTGAAGATCTGTGTTCCTCGTGTGTCAGTTAGTCGGATTTGATTAAAATTGGGGATTTTTAATTTTTGACAAAAACCCGAAATTTTATCCAAGGGTCCCCCCTTCTTACTTTTTAACAAAAATTGCACTAAAAATGATTTCCTGAAGAAACCACTGGTTGGATCCGGAGTTTCTTGCCGTCACTCGAAAGATCGCTTCAAGACGCTTAAGAAAATGTTTTTTCGCAGGAACAAATGTCAATTTTAAGGCCGTGACGCGTCAGCAAAAAAACTCGAAAATGGAAAAAATCGAAAAAATCAACTTTCTTAATAATCATCGTAGACGCTTGTGTTTTACCTTTTTTTTCATCAGAAGAACGAGATAAAACGATTGCCGTTAAAAAATTTCATCCAGAGAAAATTGCAAAAAAGTTAGCCAGTCACCATGAAATTTTTTGAAAAAAGTCGATTTTTTCACACTTTGAACGGCTGTAGCGGCCGAACGAAGAATCCAATTTGAACGCGGATTGAAGATCTGTGTTCCTCGTGTGTCAGTTAGTCGGATTTGATTAAAATTGAAGATTTTTAATTTTTGACAAAAACCCGAAATTTTATCCAAGGGTCCCCCCTTCTTACTTTTTAACAAAAATTGCACTAAAAATGATTTCCTGAAGAAACCACTGGTTGGATCCGGAGTTTCTTGACGTCACTCGAAAGATCGCTTCAAGACGCTTAAGAAAATGTTTTTTCGCAGGAACAAATGTCAATTTTAAGGCCGTGACGCGTCAGCAAAAAAACTCGAAAATGGAAAAAATCGAAAAAATCAACTTTCTTAATAATCATCGTAGACGCTTGTGTTTTACATTTTTTTTCATCAGAAGAACGAGATAAAACGATTGCAGTTAAAAAATTTCATCCAGAGAAAATTGCAAAAAAGTTAGCCAGTCACCATGAAATTTTTTGAAAAAAGTCGATTTTTTCACACTTTGAACGGCTGTAGCGGCCGAACGAAGAATCCAATTTGAACCCGGATTGAAGATCTGTGTTCCTCGTGTGTCAGTTAGTCGGATTTGATTAAAATTGGGGATTTTTAATTTTTGACAAAAACCCGAAATTTTATCCAAGGGTCCCCCCTTCTTACTTTTTAACAAAAATTGCACTAAAAATGATTTCCTGAAGAAACCACTGGTTGGATCCGGAGTTTCTTGACGTCACTCGAAAGATCGCTTCAAGACGCTTAAGAAAATGTTTTTTCGCAGGAACAAATGTCAATTTTAAGGCCGTGACGCGTCAGCAAAAAAACTCGAAAATGGAAAAAATCGAAAAAATCAACTTTCTTAATAATCATCGTAGACGCTTGTGTTTTACATTTTTTTTCATCAGAAGAACGAGATAAAACGATTGCAGTTAAAAAATTTCATCCAGAGAAAATTGCAAAAAAGTTAGCCAGTCACCATGAAATTTTTTGAAAAAAGTCGATTTTTTCACACTTTGAATGGCTGTAGCGGCCGAACGAAGAATCCAATTTGAACCCGGATTGAAGATCTGTGTTCCTCGTGTGTCAGTTAGTCGGATTTGATTAAAATTGGGGATTTTTAATTTTTGACAAAAACCCGAAATTTTATCCAAGGGTCCCCCCTTCTTACTTTTTAACAAAAATTGCACTAAAAATGATTTCCTGAAGAAACCACTGGTTGGATCCGGAGTTTCTTGACGTCACTCGAAAGATCGCTTCAAGACGCTTAAGAAAATGTTTTTTCGCAGGAACAAATGTCAATTTTAAGGCCGTGACGCGTCAACAAAAAAACTCGAAAATGGAAAAAATCGAAAAAATCAACTTTCTTAATAATCATCGTAGACGCTTGTGTTTTACCTTTTTTTTCATCAGAAGAACGAGATAAAACGATTGCCGTTAAAAAATTTCATCCAGAGAAAATTGCAAAAAAGTTAGCCAGTCACCATGAATTTTTTTGAAAAAAGTCGATTTTTTCACACTTTGAACGGCTGTAGCGGCCGAACGAAGAATCCAATTTGAACGCGGATTGAAGATCTGTGTTCCTCGTGTGTCAGTTAGTCGGATTTGATTAAAATTGGGGATTTTTAATATTTGACAAAAACCCGAAATTTTATCCAAGGGTCCCCCCTTCTTACATTTTAACAAAAATTGCACTAAAAATGATTTCCTGAAGAAACCACTGGTTGGATCCGGAGTTTCTTGACGTCACTCGAAAGATCGCTTCAAGACGCTTCAGAAAATGTTTTTTTGCAAGAACAAATGTCAATTTTAAGGCCGTGACGCGTCAGCAAAAAAACTCGAAAATGGAAAAAATCGAAAAAATCAACTTTCTTAATAATCATCGCAGACGCTTGTGTTTTACCTTTTTTTTCATTAGAAGAACGAGATAAAACGATTGCCGTTAAAAAATTTCATCCAGAGAAAATTGCAAAAAAGTTAGCCAGTCACCATGAAATTTTTTGAAAAAAGTCGATTTTTTCACACTTTGAACGGCTATAGCGGCCGAACGAAGAATCCAATTTGAACGCGGATTGAAGATCTGTGTTCCTCGTGTGTCAGTTAGTCGGATTTGATTAAATTCGGCGATTTTTAATTTTTAAAAAAAACCCGAAATTTTATCCAAGGGTCCCCCCTTCTTACTTTTTAACAAAAATTTCACCAAAAATGATTTCCTGAACAAACCACTGGTTGGATCCGGAGTTTCTTGACGTCACTCGAAAGATCGCTTCAAGACGCTTCAGAAAATGTTTTTTTGCAAGAACAAATGTCAATTTTAAGGCCGTGACGCGTCAGAAAAAAAACTCGAAAATGGAAAAAATCGAAAAAATCAACTTTCTTAATAATCATCGCAGACGCTTGTGTTTTACCTTTTTTTTCATTAGAAGAACGAGATAAAACGATTGCCGTTAAAAAATTTCATCCAGAGAAAATTGCAAAAAAGTTAGCCAGTCACCATGAAATTTTTTGAAAAAAGTCGATTTTTTCACACTTTGAACGGCTATAGCGGCCGAACGAAGAATCCAATTTGAACGCGGATTGAAGATCTGTGTTCCTCGTGTGTCAGTTAGTCGGATTTGATTAAATTCGGGGATTTTTAATTTTTGACAAAAACCCGAAATTTTATCCAAGGGTCCCCCCTTCTTACTTTTTAACAAAAATTGCACTAAAAATGATTTCCTGAAGAAACCACTGGTTGGATCCGGAGTTTCTTGACGTCACTCGAAAGATCGCTTCAAGACGCTTCAGAAAATGTTTTTTTGCAAGAACAAATGTCAATTTTAAGGCCGTGACGTGTCAGCAAAAAAACTCGAAAATGGAAAAAATCGAAAAAATCAACTTTCTTAATAATCATCGTAGACCATTGAAGTATACCTTTTTTTTCATCAGAAGAACGAGATAAAACGATTGCAGTTAAAAAATTTCATCCAGAGAAAATTGCAAAAAGTTAGCCAGTCACCATGAAATTTTTTGAAAAAAGTCGATTTTTTCACACTTTGAACGGCTATAGCGGCCGAACGAAGAATCCAATTTGAACGCGGATTGAAGATCTGTGTTCCTCGTGTGTCAGTTAGTCGGATTTCATTAAAATTGGGGATTTTTAATTTTTGACAAAAACCCGAAATTTTATCCAAGGGTCCCCCCTTCTTACTTTTTAACAAAAATTGCACTAAAAATGATTTCCTGAAGAAACCACTGGTTGGATCCGGAGTTTCTTGACGTCACTCGAAAGATCGCTTCGAGACGCTTCAGAAAATGTATTTTCGCAGGAACAAATGTCAATTTTAAGGCCGTGACGCGTCAGCAAAAAAACTCGAAAATGGAAAAAATCGAAAAAATCAACTTTCTTAATAATCATCGTAGACGCTTGTGTTTTACCTTTTTTTTCATCAGAAGAACGAGATAAAACGATTGCCGTTAAAAAATTTCATCCAGAGAAAATTGCAAAAAAGTTAGCCAGTCACCATGAAATTTTTTGAAAAAAGTCGATTTTTTCACAATTTGAACGGCTGTAGCGGCCGAACGAAGAATCCAATTTGAACGCGGATTGAAGATCTGTGTTCCTCGTGTGTCAATTAGTCGGATTTGATTAACATTGGGGATTTTTAATTTTTGACAAAAACCCGAAATTTTATCCAAGGGTCCCCCCTTCTTACTTATTAACAAAAATTGCACTAAAAATGATTTACTGAAGAAACCACTGGTTGGATCCGGAGTTTCTTGACGTCACTCGAAAGATCGCTTCAAGACGCTTCAGAAAATGTATTTTCGCAGGAACAAATGTCAATTTTAAGGCCGTGACGCGTCAGCAAAAAAACTCGAAAATGAAAAAAATCGAAAAAATCAACTTTCTTAATAATCATCGTAGACCATTGAAGTATACCTTTTTTTTCATCAGAAGAACGAGATAAAATGATTGCAGTTAAAAAATTTCATCCATAGAAAATTGCAAAAAAGTTAGCCAGTCACCATGAAATTTTTTGAAAAAAGTCGATTTTTTCACACTTTGAACAGCTATAGCGGCCGAACGAAACATCCAATTTGAACGCGGATTGAAGATCTGTGTTCCTCGTGTGTCAGTTAGTCGGATTTCATTAAAATTGGGGATTTTTAATTTTTGACAAAAACCCGAAATTTTATCCAAGGGTCCCCCCTTCTTACTTTTTAACAAAAATTGCACTAAAAATGATTTCCTGAAGAAACCACTGGTTGGATCCGGAGTTTCTTGACGTCACTCGAAAGATCGCTTCGAGACGCTTCAGAAAATATTTTCGCAGGAACACATGTCAATTTTAAGGCCGTGACGCGTCAGCAAAAAAACTCGAAAATGGAAAAAATCGAAAAAATCAACTTTCTTAATAATCATCGTAGACGCTTGTGTTTTACCTTTTTTTTCATCAGAAGAACGAGATAAAACGATTGCCGTTAAAAAATTTCATCCAGAGAAAATTGCAAAAAAGTTAGCCAGTCACCATGAAATTTTTTGAAAAAAGTCGATTTTTTCACAATTTGAACGGCTGTAGCGGCCGAACGAAGAATCCAATTTGAACGCGGATTGAAGATCTGTGTTCCTCGTGTGTCAATTAGTCGGATTTGATTAACATTGGGGATTTTTAATTTTTGACAAAAACCCGAAATTTTATCCAAGGGTCCCCCCTTCTTACTTTTTAACAAAAATTGCACTAAAAATGATTTACTGAAGAAACCACTGGTTGGATCCGGAGTTTCTTGACGTCACTCGAAAGATCGCTTCGAGACGCTTCAGAAAATGTTTTTTTGCAAGAACAAATGTCAATTTTAAGGCCGTGACGCGTCAGCAAAAAAACTCAAAAATAGAAAAAATCGAAAAAATCAACTTTCTTAATAATCATCGTAGACCATTGAAGTATACCTTTTTTTTCATTAGAAGAACGAGATAAAACGATTGCCGTCAAAAAATTTCATCCAGAGAAAATTGCAAAAAAGTTAGCCAGTCACCATGAAATTTTTTGAAAAAAGTCGATTTTTTCACACTTTGAACAGCTATAGCGGCCGAACCAAGAATCCATGTTGAACGCGGATTGAAGATCTGTGTTCCTCGTGTGTCAGTTAGTCGGATTTGATTAAAATTGGGGATTTTTAATTTTTGACAAAAACCCGAAATTTTATCCAAGGGTCCCCCCTTCTAACTTTTTAACAAAAATTGCACTAAAAATGATTTCCTGAAAAAACCACTGGTTGGATCCGTAGTTTCTAGACGTCACTCGAAAGATCGCTTCAAGACGCTTCAGAAAATGTTTTTTCGCAGGTACAAATGTCAATTTTAAGGTCGTGACGCGTCAGCAAAAAAACTCGACAATGGAAAAAATCGAAAAAATCAACTTTCTTAATAATCATCGTAGACGCTTGTGTTTTACCATTTTTTTCATCAGAAGAACGAGATAAAACGATTGCCGTTAAAAAATTTCATCCAGAGGAAATTGCAAAAAAGTTAGCCAGTCACCATGAAATTTTTTGAAAAAAGTCGATTTTTTCACACTTTGAACGGCTGTAGCGGCCGAACAAAGAATCCAATTTGAACGCGGATTGAAGATCTGTGTTCCTCGTGTGTCAGTTAGTCGGATTTGATTAAAATTGGGGATTTTTAATTTTTGACAAAAACCCGAAATTTTATCCTTACTTTTTAACAAAAATTGCACTAAAAAAGATTTCCTGAAGAAACCACTGGTTGGATCCGGAGTTTCTTGACGTCACTCGAAAGATCGCTTCAAGACGCTTAAGAAAATGTTTTTTCGCAGGAACAAATGTCAATTTTAAGGCCGTGACGCATCAGCAAAAAAACTCGAAAATGGAAAAAATCGAAAAAATCAACTTTCTTAATAATCATCGTAGACGCTTGTGTTTTACCTTTTTTTTCATCAGAAGAACGAGATCAAACGATTGCCGTTAAAAAATTTCATCCAGAGAAAATTGCAAAAAAGTTAGCCAGTCACCATGAATTTTTTTGAAAAAAGTCGATTTTTTCACACTTTGAACGGCTGTAGCGGCCGAACGAAGAATCCAATTTGAACCCGGATTGAAGATCTGTGTTCCTCGTGTGTCAGTTAGTCGGATTTGATTAAAATTGGGGATTTTTAATTTTTGACAAAAACCCGAAATTTTATCCAAGGGTCCCCCCTTCTTACTTTTTAACAAAAATTGCACTAAAAAAGATTTCCTGAAGAAACCACTGGTTGGATCCGGAGTTTCTTGACGTCACTCGAAAGATCGCTTCAAGACGCTTAAGAAAATGTTTTTTCGCAGGAACAAATGTCAATTTTAAGGCCGTGACGCATCAGCAAAAAAACTCGAAAATGGAAAAAATCGAAAAAATCAACTTTCTTAATAATCATCGTAGACGCTTGTGTTTTACCTTTTTTTTCATCAGAAGAACGAGATAAAACGATTGCCGTTAAAAAATTTCATCCAGAGAAAATTGCAAAAAAGTTAGCCAGTCACCATGAAATTTTTTGAAAAAAGTCGATTTTTTCACACTTTGAACGGCTGTAGCGGCCGAACGAAGAATCCAATTTGAACGCGGATTGAAGATCTGTGTTCCTCGTGTGTCAATTAGTCGGATTTGATTAAAATTGGGGATTTTTAATTTTTGACAAAAACCCGAAATTTTATCCAAGGGTCCCCCCTTCTTACTTTTTAACAAAAATTGCACTAAAAATGATTTCCTGAAGAAACCACTGGTTGGATCCGGAGTTTCTTGACGTCACTCGAAAGATCGCTTCAAGACGCTTCAGAAAATGTTTTTTTGCAAGAACAAATGTCAATTTTAAGGCCGTGACGCGTCAGCAAAAAAACTCGAAAATGGAAAAAAATCGAAAAAATCAACTTTCTTAATAATCATCGTAGACCATTGAAGTATACCTTTTTTTTCATCAGAAGAACGAGATAAAATGATTGCAGTTAAAAAATTTCATCCAGAGAAAATTGCAAAAAAGTTAGCCAGTCACCATGAAATTTTTTGAAAAAAGTCGATTTTTTCACACTTTGAACAGCTATAGCGGCCGAACAAAGAATCCAATTTGAACGCGGATTGAAGATCTGTGTTCCTCGTGTGTCAGTTAGTCGGATTTGATTAAAATTGGGGATTTTTAATTTTTGACAAAAACCCGAAATTTTATCCAAGGGTCCCCCCTTCTTACATTTTAACAAAAATTGCACTAAAAATGATTTCCTGAAGAAACCACTGGTTGGATCCGGAGTTTCTTGACGTCACTCGAAAGATCGCTTCAAGACGCTTCAGAAAATGTTTTTTTGCAAGAACAAATGTCAATTTTAAGGCCGTGACGCGTCAGCAAAAAAACTCGAAAATGGAAAAAATCGAAAAAATCAACTTTCTTAATAATCATCATAGACGCTTGTGTTTTACCTTTTTTTTCATTAGAAGAACGAGATAAAACGATTGCCGTTAAAAAATTTCATCCAGAGAAAATTGCAAAAAAGTTAGCCAGTCACCATGAATTTTTTTGAAAAAAGTCGATTTTTTCACACTTTGAATGGCTGTAGCGGCCGAACGAAGAATCCAATTTGAACGCGGATTGAAGATCTGTGTTCCTCGTGTGTCAGTTAGTCGGATTTGATTAAAATTGGGGATTTTTAATTTTTGACAAAAACCCGAAATTTTATCCAAGGGTCCCCCCTTCTTACTTTTTAACAAAAATTGCACTAAAAATGATTTCCTGAAGAAACCACTGGTTGGATCCGGAGTTTCTTGACGTCACTCGAAAGATCGCTTCAAGACGCTTCAGAAAATGTTTTTTTGCAAGAACAAATGTCAATTTTAAGGCCGTGACGCGTCAGCAAAAAAACTCGAAAATGGAAAAAATCGAAAAAATCGAAAAAATCAACTTTCTTAATAATCATCATAGACGCTTGTGTTTTACCTTTTTTTTCATTAGAAGAACGAGATAAAACGATTGCCGTTAAAAAATTTCATCCAGAGAAAATTGCAAAAAAGTTAGCCAGTCACCATGAAATTTTTTGAAAAAAGTCGATTTTTTCACACTTTGAACGGCTATAGCGGCCGAACGAAGAATCCAATTTGAACGCGGATTGAAGATCTGTGTTCCTCGTGTGTCAGTTAGTCGGATTTGATTAAAATTGGGGATTTTTAATTTTTGACAAAAACCCGAAATTTTATCCAAGGGTCCCCCCTTCTTACTTTTTAACAAAAATTGCACTAAAAATGATTTCCTGAAGAAACCACTGGTTGGATCCGGAGTTTCTTGACGTCACTCGAAAGATCGCTTCAAGACGCTTCAGAAAATGTTTTTTTGCAAGAACAAATGTCAATTTTAAGGCCGTGACGCGTCAGCAAAAAAACTCGAAAATGGAAAAAATCGAAAAAATCGAAAAAATCAACTTTCTTAATAATCATCATAGACGCTTGTGTTTTACCTTTTTTTTCATTAGAAGAACGAGATAAAACGATTGCCGTTAAAAAATTTCATCCAGAGAAAATTGCAAAAAAGTTAGCCAGTCACCATGAAATTTTTTGAAAAAAGTCGATTTTTTCCCATTTTGAACGGCTATAGCGGCCGAACGAAGAATCCAATTTGAACGCGGATTGAAGATCTGTGTTCCTCGTGTGTCAGTTAGTCGGATTTGATTAAAATTGGGGATTTTTAATTTTTGACAAAAACCCGAAATTTTATCCAAGGGTCCCCCCTTCTTACTTTTTAACAAAAATTGCACTAAAAATGATTTCCTGAAGAAACCACTGGTTGGATCCGGAGTTTCTTGACGTCACTCGAAAGATCGCTTCAAGACGCTTCAGAAAATGTTTTTTTGCAAGAACAAATGTCAATTTTAAGGCCGTGACGCGTCAGCAAAAAAACTCGAAAATGGAAAAAATCGAAAAAATCAACTTTCTTAATAATCATCATAGACGCTTGTGTTTTACCTTTTTTTTCATCAGAAGAACGAGATAAAACGATTGCCGTTAAAAAATTTCATCCAGAGAAAATTGCAAAAAAGTTAGCCAGTCACCATGAAATTTTTTGAAAAAAGTCGATTTTTTCACACTTTGAACGGCTATAGCGGCCGAACGAAGAATCCAATTTGAACGCGGATTGAAGATCTGTGTTCCTCGTGTGTCAGTTAGTCGGATTTGATTAAAATTGGGGATTTTTAATTTTTGACAAAAACCCGAAATTTTATCCAAGGGTCCCCCCTTCTTACTTTTTAACAAAAATTGCACTAAAAATGATTTCCTGAAGAAACCACTGGTTGGATCCGGAGTTTCTTGACGTCACTCGAAAGATCGCTTCAAGACGCTTCAGAAAATGTTTTTTTGCAAGAACAAATGTCAATTTTAAGGCCGTGACGCGTCAGCAAAAAAACTCGAAAATGGAAAAAATCGAAAAAATCAACTTTCTTAATAATCATCATAGACGCTTGTGTTTTACCTTTTTTTCATCAGAAGAACGAGATAAAACGATTGCAGTTAAAAAATTTCATCCAGAGAAAATTGCAAAAAAGTTAGCCAGTCACCATGAAATTTTTTGAAAAAAATCGATTTTTTCACAATTTGAACGGCTATAGCGGCCGAACGAAGAATCCAATTTGAACGCGGATTGAAGATCTGTGTTCCTCGTGTGTCAATTAGTCGGATTTGATTAAAATTGGGGATTTTTAATTTTTGACAAAAACCCGAAATTTTATCCAAGGGTCCCCCCTTCTTACTTTTTAACAAAAATTGCACTAAAAATGATTTCCTGAAGAAACCACTGGTTGGATCCGGAGTTTCTTGACGTCACTCGAAAGATCGCTTCAAGACGCTTCAGAAAATGTTTTTTTGCAAGAACAAATGTCAATTTTAAGGCCGTGACGCGTCAGTAAAAAAACTCGAAAATGGAAAAAATCGAAAAAATCAACTTTCTTAATAATCATCATAGACGCTTGTGTTTTACCTTTTTTTTCATCAGAAGAACGAGATAAAACGATTGCCGTTAAAAAATTTCATCCAGAGAAAATTGCAAAAAAGTTAGCCAGTCACCATGAAATTTTTTGAAAAAAGTCGATTTTTTCACACTTTGAACGGCTATAGCGGCCGAACGAAGAATCCAATTTGAACGCGGATTGAAGATCTGTGTTCCTCGTGTGTCAGTTAGTCGGATTTGATTAAAATTGGGGATTTTTAATTTTTGACAAAAACCCGAAATTTTATCCAAGGGTCCCCCCTTCTTACTTTTTAACAAAAATTGCACTAAAAATGATTTCCTGAAGAAACCACTGGTTGGATCCGGAGTTTCTTGACGTCACTCGAAAGATCGCTTCAAGACGCTTCAGAAAATGTTTTTTTGCAAGAACAAATGTCAATTTTAAGGCCGTGACGCGTCAGCAAAAAAACTCGAAAATGGAAAAAATCGAAAAAATCAACTTTCTTAATAATCATCATAGACGCTTGTGTTTTACCTTTTTTTCATCAGAAGAACGAGATAAAACGATTGCAGTTAAAAAATTTCATCCAGAGAAAATTGCAAAAAAGTTAGCCAGTCACCATGAAATTTTTTGAAAAAAATCGATTTTTTCACAATTTGAACGGCTATAGCGGCCGAACGAAGAATCCAATTTGAACGCGGATTGAAGATCTGTGTTCCTCGTGTGTCAATTAGTCGGATTTGATTAAAATTGGGGATTTTTAATTTTTGACAAAAACCCGAAATTTTATCCAAGGGTCCCCCCTTCTTACTTTTTAACAAAAATTGCACTAAAAATGATTTCCTGAAGAAACCACTGGTTGGATCCGGAGTTTCTTGACGTCACTCGAAAGATCGCTTCAAGACGCTTCAGAAAATGTTTTTTTGCAAGAACAAATGTCAATTTTAAGGCCGTGACGCGTCAGCAAAAAAACTCGAAAATGGAAAAAATCGAAAAAATCAACTTTCTTAATAATCATCATAGACGCTTGTGTTTTACCTTTTTTTCATCAGAAGAACGAGATAAAACGATTGCAGTTAAAAAATTTCATCCAGAGAAAATTGCAAAAAAGTTAGCCAGTCACCATGAAATTTTTTGAAAAAAATCGATTTTTTCACAATTTGAACGGCTATAGCGGCCGAACGAAGAATCCAATTTGAACGCGGATTGAAGATCTGTGTTCCTCGTGTGTCAATTAGTCGGATTTGATTAAAATTGGGGATTTTTAATTTTTGACAAAAACCCGAAATTTTATCCAAGGGTCCCCCCTTCTTACTTTTTAACAAAAATTGCACTAAAAATGATTTCCTGAAGAAATCACTGGTTGGATCCGGAGTTTCTTGACGTCACTCGAAAGATCGCTTCAAGACGCTTCAGAAAATGTTTTTTTGCAAGAACAAATGTCAATTTTAAGGCCGTGACGCGTCAGCAAAAAAACTCGAAAATGGAAAAAAATCGAAAAAATCAACTTTCTTAATAATCATCGTAGACCATTGAAGTATACCTTTTTTTTCATCAGAAGAACGAGATAAAATGATTGCAGTTAAAAAATTTCATCCAGAGAAAATTGCAAAAAAGTTAGCCAGTCACCATGAAATTTTTTGAAAAAAGTCGATTTTTTCACACTTTGAACAGCTATAGCGGCCGAACAAAGAATCCAATTTGAACGCGGATTGAAGATCTGTGTTCCTCGTGTGTCAGTTAGTCGGATTTGATTAAAATTGGGGATTTTTAATTTTTGACAAAAACCCGAAATTTTATCCAAGGGTCCCCCCTTCTTACTTTTTAACAAAAATTGCACTAAAAATGATTTCCTGAAGAAACCACTGGTTGGATCCGGAGTTTCTTGACGTCACTCGAAAGATCGCTTCAAGACGCTACAGAAAATGTTTTTTTGCAAGAACAAATGTCAATTTTAAGGCCGTGACGCGTCAGCAAAAAAACTCGAAAATGGAAAAAATCGAAAAAATCGAAAAAATCAACTTTCTTAATAATCATCATAGACGCTTGTGTTTTACCTTTTTTTTCATTAGAAGAACGAGATAAAACGATTGCCGTTAAAAAATTTCATCCAGAGAAAATTGCAAAAAAGTTAGCCAGTCACCATGAAATTTTTTGAAAAAAGTCGATTTTTTCACACTTTGAACGGCTATAGCGGCCGAACGAAGAATCCAATTTGAACGCGGATTGAAGATCTGTGTTCCTCGTGTGTCAGTTAGTCGGATTTGATTAAAATTGGGGATTTTTAATTTTTGACAAAAACCCGAAATTTTATCCAAGGGTCCCCCCTTCTTACTTTTTAACAAAAATTGCACTAAAAATGATTTCCTGAAGAAACCACTGGTTGGATCCGGAGTTTCTTGACGTCACTCGAAAGATCGCTTCAAGACGCTTCAGAAAATGTTTTTTTGCAAGAACAAATGTCAATTTTAAGGCCGTGACGCGTCAGCAAAAAAACTCGAAAATGGAAAAAAATCGAAAAAATCAACTTTCTTAATAATCATCGTAGACCATTGAAGTATACCTTTTTTTTCATCAGAAGAACGAGATAAAATGATTGCAGTTAAAAAATTTCATCCAGAGAAAATTGCAAAAAAGTTAGCCAGTCACCATGAAATTTTTTGAAAAAAGTCGATTTTTTCACACTTTGAACAGCTATAGCGGCCGAACAAAGAATCCAATTTGAACGCGGATTGAAGATCTGTGTTCCTCGTGTGTCAGTTAGTCGGATTTGATTAAAATTGGGGATTTTTAATTTTTGACAAAAACCCGAAATTTTATCCAAGGGTCCCCCCTTCTTACTTTTTAACAAAAATTGCACTAAAAATGATTTCCTGAAGAAACCACTGGTTGGATCCGGAGTTTCTTGACGTCACTCGAAAGATCGCTTCAAGACGCTTCAGAAAATGTTTTTTTGCAAGAACAAATGTCAATTTTAAGGCCGTGACGCGTCAGCAAAAAAACTCGAAAATGGAAAAAATCGAAAAAATCAACTTTCTTAATAATCATCATAGACGCTTGTGTTTTACCTTTTTTTTCATTAGAAGAACGAGATAAAACGATTGCCGTTAAAAAATTTCATCCAGAGAAAATTGCAAAAAAGTTAGCCAGTCACCATGAATTTTTTTGAAAAAAGTCGATTTTTTCACACTTTGAATGGCTGTAGCGGCCGAACGAAGAATCCAATTTGAACGCGGATTGAAGATCTGTGTTCCTCGTGTGTCAGTTAGTCGGATTTGATTAAAATTGGGGATTTTTAATTTTTGACAAAAACCCGAAATTTTATCCAAGGGTCCCCCCTTCTTACTTTTTAACAAAAATTGCACTAAAAATGATTTCCTGAAGAAACCACTGGTTGGATCCGGAGTTTCTTGACGTCACTCGAAAGATCGCTTCAAGACGCTTCAGAAAATGTTTTTTTGCAAGAACAAATGTCAATTTTAAGGCCGTGACGCGTCAGCAAAAAAACTCGAAAATGGAAAAAATCGAAAAAATCAACTTTCTTAATAATCATCATAGACGCTTGTGTTTTACCTTTTTTTTCATTAGAAGAACGAGATAAAACGATTGCCGTTAAAAAATTTCATCCAGAGAAAATTGCAAAAAAGTTAGCCAGTCACAATGAATTTTTTTGAAAAAAGTCGATTTTTTCACACTTTGAACGGCTGTAGCGGCCGAACGAAAAATCCAATTTGAACCCGGATTGAAGATCTGTGTTCCTCGTGTGTCAGTTAGTCGGATTTGATTAAAATTGGGGATTTTTAATTTTTGACAAAAACCCGAAATTTTATCCAAGGGTCCCCCCTTCTTACTTTTTAACAAAAATTGCACTAAAAATGATTTCCTGAAGAAACCACTGGTTGGATCCGGAGTTTCTTGACGTCACTCGAAAGATCGCTTCGAGACGCTTCAGAAAATGTTTTTTTGCAAGAACAAATGTCAATTTTAGGGCCGTGACGCGTCAGCAAAAAAACTCGAAAATGGAAAAAATCGAAAAAATCAACTTTCTTAATAATCATCGTAGACCATTGAAGTATACCTTTTTTTTCATCAGAAGAACGAGATAAAACGATTGCAGTTAAAAAATTTCATCCATAGAAAATTGCAAAAAAGTTAGCCAGTCACCATGAAATTTTTTGAAAAAAGTCGATTTTTTCACAATTTGAACGGCTGTAGCGGCCGAACGAAGAATCCAATTTGAACGCGGATTGAAGATCTGTGTTCCTCGTGTGTCAATTAGTCGGATTTGATTAACATTGGGGATTTTTAATTTTTGACAAAAACCCGAAATTTTATCCAAGGGTCCCCCCTTCTTACTTTTTAACAAAAATTGCACTAAAAATGATTTCCTGAAGAAACCACTGGTTGGATACGGAGTTTCTTGACGTCGCTCGAAAGATCGCTTCAAGACGCTTCAGAAAATGTACTTTCGCAGGAACAAATGTCAATTTTAAGCCCGTGACACGTCAGCAAAACCACTCGAAAATGAAAAAAATCGAAAAAATCAACTTTATTAAAAATCATCGTAGAACTTTGTGTAATACCTTTTTTGTCATCAGGAGAACGAGATAAAACGATTGGCGTTAAAAAATTTCATCCAGAGAAAATTGCAAAAAAGTTAGCAAGTCACCATGAAAAAAGTCGATTTTTTCAAACTTTGAACGGCTATAGCGGCCGAACGAAGAATCCAATTTGAACGCGGATTGCAAATCTGTGTTTCTCGTGTGTCAATTATTCGGATTTGATTAAAATTGGCGATTTTTTATTTTTGACAAAAACCCGAAATTCTATCCAAGGGTCCCCCCTTCTTACTTTTTAACAAAAATTGCACTAAAAATGATTTCCTGAAGAAACCACTGGTTGGATCCGGGGTTTCTTGACGTCACTCGAAAGATCGCTTCAAGACGCTTCAGAAAATGTACTTTCGCAAGAACAAATGTCAATTTTAAGGTCGTGACGCGTCAGCAAAAAAAATCTAAAATGGAAAAAATCGAAAAAATCAACTTTCTTAATAATCATCGTAGACCTTTATGTAGAACCTTTTTTTTCATCAGAAGAACGAGATAAAACGAGTGGCGTTAAAAAATTTCATCCAGAGAAAATTGCAAAAAAGTTAGCAAGTCAACATGAAAAAAGTCGATTTTTTCAAACTTTGAACGGCTGTAGCGGCCGAACGAAGAATCCAATTTGAACGCGGATTGAAAATCTGTGTTCCTCGTGTGTCAATTAGTCAGGTTTGATTAAAATTGGCGATTTTTTATTTTTGTCGAAAACCCGAAATTTTATCCAAGGGTCCCCCCTTCTAACTTTTTAACAAAAATTGCACTAAAAATGATTTCCTGAAGAAACCACTGGTTGGATGCGGGGTTTCTTGACGTCACTCGAAAGATCGCTTCAAGACGCTTCAGAAAATGTACTTTCGCAAGAACAAATGTCAATTTTAAGGTCGTGAGGCGTCAGCAAAAAAAATCGAAAATGGAAAAAATCGAAAAAATCAACTTTCTTAATAATCATCGTAGACCTTTATGTAGAACCTTTTTTTTCATCAGAAGAACGAGATAAAACGAGTGGCGTTAAAAAATTTCATCCAGAGAAAATTGCAAAAAAGTTAGCAAGTCAACATGAAAAAAGTCGATTTTTTCAAACTTTGAACGGCTGTAGCGGCCGAACGAAAAATCCAATTTGAACGCGGATTGAAAATCTGTGTTCCTCGTGTGTCAATTAGTCAGGTTTGATTAAAATTGGCGATTTTTTATTTTTGACAAAAACTCGAAATTCTATCCAAGGGTCCCCCCTTCTAACTTTTTAACAAAAATTGCACTAAAAATGATTTCCTGAAGAAACCACTGGTTGGGTCCGGGGTTTCTTGACGTCACTCGAAAGATCGCTTCAAGACGCTTCAGAAAATGTACTTTCGCAAGAACAAATGTCAATTTTAAGGTCGTGAGGCGTCAGCAAAAAAAATCAAAAATGGAAAAAATCGAAAAAATCAACTTTCTTAATAATCATCGTAGACCTTTATGTAGAACCTTTTTTTTCATCAGAAGAACGAGATAAAACGAGTGGCGTTAAAAAATTTCATCCAGAGAAAATTGCAAAAAAGTTAGCAAGTCAACATGAAAAAAGTCGATTTTTTCAAACTTTGAACGGCTGTAGCGGCCGAACGAAGAATCCAATTTGAACGCGGATTGAAAATCTGTGTTCCTCGTGTGTCAATTAGTCAGGTTTGATTAAAATTGGCGATTTTTTATTTTTGACAAAAACCCGAAATTCTATCCAAGGGTCCCCCCTTCTAACTTTTTAACAAAAATTGCACTAAAAATGATTTCCTGAAGAAACCACTGGTTGGATCCGGGGTTTCTTGACGTCACTCGAAAGATCGCTTCAAGACGCTTCAGAAAATGTACTTTCGGAAGAACAAATGTCAATTTTAAGCCCGTGACACGTCAGCAAAAAAACTCGAAAATGGAAAAAATCGAAAAAATCAACTTTCTTAATAATCATCGTAGACCTTTATGTAGTACCTTTTTTTTCATCAGAAGAACGAGAGAAAACGATTGGCGTTAATTTCAGTTTGAAAAATCTCAGTTTTGTAAATCTCAGTTTTGAAAATCTCAGTTTTGTAAATCTCAGTTTTGTAAATCTCGGTTTTGATTCGAGCGGTTTTGGAGCGAGCGGTTTTGAAGCGAGCGGTTTTGATTCGAGTAGTTTTGGAGCAAGCGGTTTTGGAGCGAGCGGTTTTGATTCGAGTGGTTTTGGAGCGAGCGGTTAAGGAGCGAGCGGTTTTGATTCGAGCGGTTTTGGAACGAGCGGTTTTGAAACGAGCGGTTTTGGAGCGAGCGGTTTTGATTCGAGCGGTTTTGGAACGAGCGGTTTTGAAACGAGCGGTTTTGATTCGAGCGGTTTTGAAGCGAGCGGTTTTGATTCGAGCGGTTCTGGAGCGAGCGGCTTTGATTCGAGCGGTTTTACAGCGAGCGGTTTTGGAGCGAGCGGATTTGGAGCGAGCGGTTTTGTTTACAAAACTGAGATTTATCTCAGTTTTGAAAATCTCAGTTTAGTAAATCTCAGTTTTGTAAATCTCAGTTTTGTAAATCTCAGTTTTGAAAATCTCAGTTTTGTAAATCTCAGTTTTGAAAATCTCAGTTTTGTAAATCTCAGTTTTGTAAATCTCAGTTTTGAAAATCTCAGTTTTGTAAATCTCAGTTTTGTAAATCTCAGTTTTGTAAATCTCAGTTTTGAAAATCTCAGTTTTGTAAATCTCAGTTTTGTAAATCTCAGTTTTGAAAATCTCAGTTTTGTAAATCTCAGTTTTGTAAATCTCAGTTTTGAAAATCTCAGTTTTGTAAATCTCAGTTTTGAAAATCTCAGTTTTGTAAATCTCAGTTTTGTAAATCTCAGTTTTGTAAATCTCAGTTTTGTAAATCTCAGTTTTAAAAATCTCGGTTTTGTAAATCTCAGTTTTGAAAATCTCAGTTTTGTAAATCTCAGTTTTGAAAATCTCAGTTTTGTAAATCTCAGTTTTGTAAATCTCAGTTTTGAAAATCTCAGTTTTGTAAATCTCAGTTTTGTAAATCTCAGTTTTGTAAATCTCAGTTTTGAAAATCTCAGTTTTGTAAATCTCAGTTTTGAAAATCTCAGTTTTGTAAATCTCAGTTTTGTAAATCTCAGTTTTGAAAATCTCAGTTTTGTAAATCTCAGTTTTGAAAATCTCAGTTTTGAAAATCTCAGTTTTGTAAATCTCAGTTTTGTAAATCTCAGTTTTGTAAATCTCAGTTTTGTAAATCTCAGTTTTGTAAATCTCAGTTTTGAAAATCTCAGTTTTAAAAATCTCAGTTTTGAAAATCTCAGTTTTGTAAATCTCAGTTTTGAAAATCTCAGTTTTGTAAATCTCAGTTTTGAAAATCTCAGTTTTGTAAATCTCAGTTTTAAAAATCTCAGTTTTGTAAATCTCAGTTTTGTAAATCTCAGTTTTGTAAATCTCAGTCTTGTAAATCTCAGTTTTGTAAATCTCAGTTTTGTAAATCTCAGTTTTATAAATCTCAGTCTTGTAAATCTCAGTCTTGTAAATCTCAGTTTTGTAAATCTCAGTTTTGAAAATCTCAGTTTTGTAAATTTTAGGTTTGTAAATCTCAGTTTTGTAAATCTCAGTTTTGTAAATCTCAGTTTTGTAAATCTCAGTCTTGTAAATCTCAGTTTTGTAAATCTCAGTTTTGAAATTCTCATATTTGTAAATCTCAGTTTTGAAAATCTCAGTTTTGTAAATCTCAGTTTTGTAAATCTGTTTTGTAAATCTCAGTTTTGTAAATCTCAGTTTTGTAAATCTCAGTTTTGTAAATCTCAGTTTTGTAAATCTCAGTTTTGTAAATCTCAGTTTTGAAAATCTCAGTTTTGTAAATCTCAGTTTTGTAAATCTCAGTTTTGAAAATCTCAGTTTTGTAAATCTCAGTTTTGTAAATCTCAGTTTTGTAAATCTCAGTTTTGAAAATTTCAGTTTTGTAAATCTCAGTTTTGTGAATCTCAGTTTTGAAAATCTCAGTTTTGTAATTCTCAGTTTTGTAAATCTCAGTTTTGAAAATCTCAGTTTTGTAAATCTCAGTTTTGAAAATCTCAGTTTTGTAAATCTCAGTTTTGTAAATCTCAGTTTTGTAAATCTCAGTTTTGTAAATCTCAGTTTTGTAAATCTCAGTTTTGTAAATCTCAGTTTTGTAAATCTTAGTTTTGTAAATCTCAGTTTTGAAAATCTCAGTTTTGTAAATCTCAGTTTTGTAAATCTCAGTTTTGAAATTCTCAGTTTTGTAAATCTCAGTTTTGTGAATCTCAGTTTTGAAAATCTCAGTTTTGTAAATCTCAGTTTTGTAAATCTCAGTTTTGTAAATCTCAGTTTTGTAAATCTCAGTTTTGTAAATCTCAGTTTTGTAAATCTCAGTTTTGTAAATCTCAGTTTTGAAAATCTCAGTTTTGTAAATCTCAGTTTTGTAAATCTCAGTTTTGAAAATCTCAGTTTTGTAAATCTCAGTTTTGTAAATCTCAGTTTTGTAAATCTCAGTTTTGAAAATTTCAGTTTTGTAAATCTCAGTTTTGTGAATCTCAGTTTTGAAAATCTCAGTTTTGTAATTCTCAGTTTTGTAAATCTCAGTTTTGAAAATCTCAGTTTTGTAAATCTCAGTTTTGAAAATCTCAGTTTTGTAAATCTCAGTTTTGTAAATCTCAGTTTTGTAAATCTCAGTTTTGTAAATCTCAGTTTTGTAAATCTCAGTTTTGTAAATCTCAGTTTTGTAAATCTTAGTTTTGTAAATCTCAGTTTTGAAAATCTCAGTTTTGTAAATCTCAGTTTTGTAAATCTCAGTTTTGTAAATCTCAGTTTTGTAAATCTCAGTTTTGTGAATCTCAGTTTTGAAAATCTCAGTTTTGTAAATCTCAGTTTTGTAAATCTCAGTTTTGTAAATCTCAGTTTTGTAAATCTCAGTTTTGTAAATCTCAGTTTTGAAAATCTCAGTTTTGTAAATCTCAGTTTTGTAAATCTCAGTTTTGAAAATCTCAGTTTTGTAAATCTCAGTTTTGTAAATCTCAGTTTTGTAAATCTCAGTTCTGAAAATTTCAGTTTTGTAAATCTCAGTTTTGTGAATCTCAGTTTTGAAAATCTCAGTTTTGTAATTCTCAGTTTTGTAAATCTCAGTTTTGAAAATCTCAGTTTTGTAAATCTCAGTTTTGTAAATCTCAGTCTTGTAAATCTCAGTTTTGTAAATCTCAGTTTTGTAAATCTCAGTTTTGTAAATCTCAGTTTTGTAAATCTCAGTTTTGTAAATCTCAGTTTTGTAAATCTTAGTTTTGTAAATCTCAGTTTTGAAAATCTCAGTTTTGTAAATCTCAGTTTTGTAAATCTCAGTTTTGAAATTCTCAGTTTTGTAAATCTCAGTTTTGTGAATCTCAGTTTTGAAAATCTCAGTTTTGTAAATCTCAGTTTTGTAAATCTCAGTTTTGTAAATCTCAGTTTTGTAAATCTCAGTTTTGTAAATCTCAGTTTTGTAAATCTCAGTTTTGTAAATCTCAGTTTTGAAAATCTCAGTTTTGTAAATCTCAGTTTTGTAAATCTCAGTTTTGAAAATCTCAGTTTTGTAAATCTCAGTTTTGTAAATCTCAGTTTTGTAAATCTCAGTTTTGAAAATTTCAGTTTTGTAAATCTCAGTTTTGTGAATCTCAGTTTTGAAAATCTCAGTTTTGTAATTCTCAGTTTTGTAAATCTCAGTTTTGAAAATCTCAGTTTTGTAAATCTCAGTTTTGAAAATCTCAGTTTTGTAAATCTCAGTTTTGTAAATCTCAGTTTTGTAAATCTCAGTTTTGTAAATCTCAGTTTTGTAAATCTCAGTTTTGTAAATCTCAGTTTTGTAAATCTTAGTTTTGTAAATCTCAGTTTTGAAAATCTCAGTTTTGTAAATCTCAGTTTTGTAAATCTCAGTTTTGTAAATCTCAGTTTTGTAAATCTCAGTTTTGTGAATCTCAGTTTTGAAAATCTCAGTTTTGTAAATCTCAGTTTTGTAAATCTCAGATTTGTAAATCTCAGTTTTGTAAATCTCAGTTTTGTAAATCTCAGTTTTGTAAATCTCAGTTTTGTAAATCTTAGTTTTGAAAATCTCAGTTTTGTAAATCTCAGTTTTGAAAATCTCAGTTTTGTAAATCTCAGTTTTGTAAATCTCAGTTTTGAAAATCTCAGTTTTGTAAATCTCAGTTTTGTAAATCTCAGTTTTGTAAATCTCAGTTTTGTAAATCTCAGTTTTGAAAATCTGTTTTGTAAATCTCAGTTTTGTAAATCTCAGTTTTGTAAATCTCAGTCTTGTAAATCTCAATTTTGTAAATCTCAGTTTTGTAAATCTCAGTTTTGTAAATCTCAGTTTTGTAAATCTCAGTTTTGTAAGTCTTAGTTTTGTAAATCTCAGTTTTGAAAATCTCAGTTTTGTAAATCTCAGTTTTGTAAATCTCAGTTTTGTAAATCTCAGTTTTGTAAATCTCAGTTTTGTAAATCTCAGTTTTGAAAATATCAGTTTTGTAAATCTCAGTTTTGTAAATCTCAGTTTTGTAAATCTCAGTTTTGTAAATCTCAGTCTTGTAAATCTCAGTTTTGTAAATCTTGGTTTTGAAAATCTCAGTTTTGTAAATCTCAGTTTTGTAAATCTCAGTTTTGTAAATCTCAGTTTTGAAAATCTCAGTTTTATAAATCTCAGTTTTGTAAATCTCAGTTTTGTAAATCTCAGTTTTGATTCGAGCGGTTTTGGACCGACCGGTTTTGATTCGAGCGGTTTTGGAGCGAGCGGTTTTGATTCGAGCGGTTTTGGAGCGAGCGGATTTGATTCGAGCGGTTTTGCACCGAGCGGTTTTGATTCGAGCGGTTTTGGTGCGAGCGGTTTTGAAGCGAGCGGTTTTGATTCGAGTGGTCTTGGAGCGAGCGGTTTAGGAGCGAGCGGTTTTGATCCGAGCGGTTTTGGAGCGAGCGGTTTTGATCCGAGCGGTTTTGGAGCGAGCGGTTTTGATAGGAGCGGTTTTGGAGCGAGCGGTCTTGGAGCGAGCGGTTTAGGAACGAGCGGTTTAGGAGCGAGCGGTTTTGGAACGAGCGGTTTTAGAGCGAGCGGTTTTGGAACGAGCGGTTTTGAAGCGAGCGGTTTTGGAGCGAGCGGTTTCGGAGCGAGCGGTTTTGATTCGAGCGGTTTTGGAGCGAGCGGTTTTGGAACGAGCGGTTTTGGAGCGAGCGGTTTTGGAGCGAGCGGTTTTGATTCAAGCGGTTTTGATTCGAGCGGTTTTGGAACGAGCGGTTTTGGAGCGAGCGGTTTTGATTCGAGTGGTTTTGGAGCGAGCGGTTTTGGAGCGAGCGGTTTTGAGCGGTTTCGAGCGGTTTTTGAGCGGTTTCGAGCGGTTTTGATTCGAGCGGTTTTGGAACGAGCGGTTTTGGAGCGAGCGGTTTTGATTCGAGTGGTTTTGGAGCGAGCGGTTTTGGAGCGAGCGGTTTTGATTCGAGCGGTTTTGCACCGAGCGGTTTTGATTCGAGTGGTTTTGGAACGAGAGGTTTTGGAGCGAGCGGTTTTGGAGCGAGCGGTTTTGGAGCGAGCGGTTTTTCAGCGGTTTTGTTTACAAAACTGAGATTTATCTCAGTTTTGAAAATCTCAGTTTAGTAAATCTCAGTTTTGTAAATCTCAGTTTTGTAAATCTCAGTTTTGTAAATCTCAGTTTTGTAAATCTCAGTTTTGAAAATCTCAGTTTTATAAATCTCAGTTTTGTAAATCTCAGTTTTGAAAATCTCAGTTTTGTAAATCTCAGTTTTGTAAATCTCAGTTTTGTAAATCTCAGTTTTGTAAATCCGAGTCTTGTAAATCTCAGTCTTGTAAATCTCAGTTTTGTAAATCTCAGTTTTGAAAATCTCAGTTTTGTAAATCTCAGTTTTGTAAATCTCAGTTTTGTAAATCTCAGTTTTGAAAATCTCAGTTTTGTAAATCTCAGTTTTGTAAATCTCAGTTTTGTAAATCTCAGTTTTGATTCGAGCGGTTTTGGACCGACCGGTTTTGATTCGAGCGGTTTTGGAGCGAGCGGTTTTGATTCGAGCGGTTTTGGAGCGAGCGGATTTGATTCGAGCGGTTTTGCACCGAGCGGTTTTAATTCGAGCGGTTTTGGAGCGAGCGGTTTTGAAGCGAGCGGTTTTGATTCGAGTGGTCTTGGAGCGAGCGGTTTAGGAGCGAGCGGTTTTGATCCGAGCGGTTTTGGAGCGATCGGTTTTGATTCGAGCGGTTTTGGAGCGAGCGGTCTTGTAGCGAGCGGTTTTGGAACGAGCGATTTTGGAGCGAGCGGTTTTGGAACGAGCGGTTTTGGAGCGAGCGGTTTTGATTCGAGCGGTTTTACACCGAGCGGTTTTCATTCGAGTGGTTTTGGAGCGAGCGGTTTTAGATCGAGCGGTTTTGATTCGAGCGGTTTTGGAGCGAGCGGTTTTGATTCGAGCGGTTTTGGAACGAGCGGTTTTGGAGCGAGCAGTTTTGATTCGAGCGGTTTTGGAGCGAGCGGTTTTGGAACGAGCGGTTTTGGAGCGAGCGGTTTTGGAGCGAGCGGTTTTGGAGCGAGCGGTTTTGGAGCGAGCGGTTTTGGAGCGAGCGGTTTTGGAGCGAGCGGTTTTAGAGCGAGCGGTTTTGGAGCGAGCGGTTTTGAAGCGAGCGGTTTTGGAGCGGTTTTGTTTACAAAACTGAGATTTGTCTCAGTTTTGAAAATCTCAGTTTAGTAAATCTCAGTTTAGTAAATCTCAGTTTTGTAAATCTAAGTTTTGAAAATCTCAGTTTTGTAAATCTCAGTTTTGTAAATCTCAGTTTTGTAAATCTCAGTTTTGAAAATCTCAGTTTTGTAAATCTCAGTTTTGTAAATCTCAGTTTTGAAAATCTCAGTTTTGTAAATCTCAGTTTTGAAAATCTCAGTTTTGTAAATCTCAGTTTTGTAAATCTCAGTTTTGTAAGTCTCAGTTTTGTAAATCTCAGTTTTGTAAATCTCAGTTTTGTAAATCTCAGTTTTGTAAATCTCAGTTTTGAAAATCTCAGTTTTGTAAATCTCAGTTTTGAAAATCTCAGTTTTGTAAATCTCAGTTTTGAAAATCTCAGTTTTGTAAATCTCAGTTTTGTAAATCTCAGTTTTGAAAATCTCAGTTTTGTAAATCTCAGTTTTGAAAATCTCAGTTTTGTAAATCTCAGTTTTGTAAATCTCAGTTTTGAAAATCTCAGTTTTGTAAATCTCAGTTTTGTAAATCTCAGTTTTGAAAATCTCGGTTTTGTAAATCTCAGTTTTGTGAATCTCAGTTTTGTAAATCTCAGTTTTGTAAATCTCAGTTTTGAAAATCTCAGTTTTGTAAATCTCAGTTTTGAAAATCTCAGTTTTGTAAATCTCAGTTTTGAAAATCTCAGTTTTGTAAATCTCAGTTTTGAAAATCTCAGTTTTGTAAATCTCAGTTTTGTAAATCTCAGTTTTGAAAATCTCAGTTTTGTAAATCTCAGTTTTGTAAATCTCAGTTTTGTAAGTCTCAGTTTTGTAAATCTCAGTTTTGTAAATCTCAGTTTTGTAAATCTCAGTTTTGTAAATCTCAGTTTTGAAAATCTCAGTTTTGTAAATCTCAGTTTTGAAAATCTCAGTTTTGTAAATCTCAGTTTTGAAAATCTCAGTTTTGTAAATCTCAGTTTTGTAAATCTCAGTTTTGAAAATCTCAGTTTTGTAAATCTCAGTTTTGTAAATCTCAGTTTTGTAAATCTCAGTTTTGTAAATCTCAGTTTTGTAAATCTCAGTTTTGTAAATCTCAGTTTTGTAAATCTCAGTTTTGTAACTCTCAGTTTTGTAAATCTGTTTTGTAAATCTCAGTTTTGTAAATCTCAGTTTTGTAAATCTCAGTTTTGAAAATCTCAGTTTTAAAAATCTCAGTTTTAAAAATCTCAGTTTTGAAAATCTCAGTTTTGAAAATCTCAGTTTTGTAAATCTCAGTTTTGTAAATCTCAGTTTTGTAAATCTCAGTTTTGAAAATCTCAGTTTTGTTAATCTCAGTTTTGTAAATCTCAGTTTTGTAAATCTCAGTTTTGTAAATCTCAGTTTTGAAAATCTCAGTTTTGTAAATCTCTGTTTTGTAAATCTTAGTTTTGAAAATCTCAGTTTTGTAAATCTCAGTTTTGTAAATCTCAATTTTGAAAATCTCAGTTTTGAAAATCTGTTTTGTAAATCTCAGTTTTGTAAATCTCAGTTTTTTAAATCTCAGTTTTGTAAATCTCAGTCTTGTAAATCTCAGTTTTGTAAATCTCAGTTTTGAAAATCTCAGTTTTGTAAATCTCAGTTTTGGAAATCTCAGTTTTGTAAATCTCAGTTTTGTAAATCTCAGTTTTGAAAATCTCAGTTTTGTAAATCTCAGTTTTGTAAATCTCAGTTTTGTAAATCTCAGTTTTGTAAATCTCAGTTTTGTAAATCTCAGTTTTGTAAATCTCAGTTTTGTAAATCTCAGTTTTGAAAATCTCAGTTTTGTAAATCTCAGTTTTGTAAATCTCAGTTTTGAAAATCTCAGTTTTGTAAATCTCAGTTTTGTAAATCTCAGTTTTGTAAATCTCAGTTTTGAAAATTTCAGTTTTGTAAATCTCAGTTTTGTAAATCTCAGTTTTGAAAATCTCAGTTTTGTAAATCTCAGTTTTGAAAATCTCAGTTTTGTAAATCTCAGTTTTGTAAATCTCAGTTTTGAAAATCTCAGTTTTGAAAATCTCAGTTTTGTAAATCTCAGTTTTGTAAATCTCAGTTTTGTAAATCTCAGTTTTGAAAATCTCAGTTTTGTAAATCTCAGTTTTGAAAATCTCAGTTTTGTAAATCTCAGTTTTGTAAATCTCAGTTTTGAAAATCTCAGTTTTGTAAATCTCAGTTTTGAAAATCTCAGTTTTGTAAATCTCAGTTTTGAAAATCTCAGTTTTGTAAATCTCAGTTTTGAAAATCTCAGTTTTGTAAATCTCAGTTTTGAAAATCTCAGTTTTGTAAATCTCAGTTTTGTAAATCTCAGTTTTGTAAATCTCAGTTTTGTAAATCTCAGTTTTGTAAATCTCAGTTTTGTAAATCTCAGTTTTGAAAATCTCAGTTTTGTAAATCTCAGTTTTGAAAATCTCAGTTTTGTAAATCTCAGTTTTGTAAATCTCAGTTTTGTAAATCTCAGTTTTGAAAATCTCAGTTTTGTAAATCTCAGTTTTGAAAATCTCAGTTTTGTAAATCTCAGTTTTGTAAATCTCAGTTTTGAAAATCTCAGTTTTGTAAATCTCAGTTTTGAAAATCTCAGTTTTGTAAATCTCAGTTTTGAAAATCTCAGTTTTGTAAATCTCAGTTTTGAAAATCTCAGTTTTGTAAATCTCAGTTTTGAAAATCTCAGTTTTGTAAATCTCAGTTTTGTAAATCTCAGTTTTGTAAATCTCAGTCTTGTAAATCTCAGTCTTGTAAATCTCAGTTTTGTAAATCTCAGTTTTGAAAATCTCAGTTTTTTAAATCTCAGTTTTGTAAATCTCAGTTTTGTAAATCTCAGTTTTGTAAATCTCAGTTTTGTAAATCTCAGTCTTGTAAATCTCAGTTTTGAAAATCTCAGTTTTGTAAATCTCAGTTTTGTAAATCTCAGTTTTGAAAATCTCAGTTTTGTAAATCTCAGTTTTGAAAATCTCAGTTTTGTAAATCTCAGTTTTGAAAATCTCAGTTTTGTAAATCTCAGTTTTGAAAATCTCAGTTTTGGAAATCTCAGTTTTGTAAATCTCAGTTTTGTAAATCTCAGTTTTAAAAATCTCAGTTTTGTAAATCTCAGTTTTGAAAATCTCAGTTTTGTAAATCTCAGTTTTGAAAATCTCAGTTTTGAAAATCTCAGTTTTGTAAATCTCAGTTTTGAAAATCTCAGTTTTGTAAATCTCAGTTTTGTAAATCTCAGTTTTGTAAATCTCAGTCTTGTAAATCTCAGTTTTGAAAATCTCAGTTTTGTAAATCTCAGAATTGTAAATCTCAGTTTTGAAAATCTCAGTTTTTTAAATCTCAGTTTTGAAAATCTCAGTTTTGTAAATCTCAGTTTTGAAAATCTCAGTTTTGTAAATCTCAGTTTTGAAAATCTCAGTTTTGTAAATCTCAGTTTTGTAAATCTCAGTTTTGTAAATCTCAGTCTTGTAAATCTCAGTCTTGTAAATCTCAGTTTTGTAAATCTCAGTTTTGAAAATCTCAGTTTTGTAAATCTCAGTTTTGTAAATCTCAGTTTTGTAAATCTCAGTTTTGTAAATCTCAGTTTTGTAAATCTCAGTTTTGAAAATCTCAGTTTTGTAAATCTCAGTTTTGAAAATCTCAGTTTTGTAAATCTCAGTTTTGAAAATCTCAGTTTTGTAAATCTCAGTTTTGTAAATCTCAGTTTTGAAAATCTCAGTTTTGTAAATCTCAGTTTTGAAAATCTCAGTTTTGTAAATCTCAGTTTTGTAAATCTCAGTTTTGAAAATCTCAGTTTTGTAAATCTCAGTTTTGTAAATCTCAGTTTTGAAAATCTCGGTTTTGTAAATCTCAGTTTTGTAAATCTCAGTTTTGTAAATCTCAGTTTTGTAAATCTCAGTTTTGAAAATCTCAGTTTTGTAAATCTCAGTTTTGAAAATCTCAGTTTTGTAAATCTCAGTTTTGAAAATCTCAGTTTTGTAAATCTCAGTTTTGAAAATCTCAGTTTTGTAAATCTCAGTTTTGTAAATCTCAGTTTTGAAAATCTCAGTTTTGTAAATCTCAGTTTTGTAAATCTCAGTTTTGTAAGTCTCAGTTTTGTAAATCTCAGTTTTGTAAATCTCAGTTTTGTAAATCTCAGTTTTGTAAATCTCAGTTTTGAAAATCTCAGTTTTGTAAATCTCAGTTTTGAAAATCTCAGTTTTGTAAATCTCAGTTTTGAAAATCTCAGTTTTGTAAATCTCAGTTTTGTAAATCTCAGTTTTGAAAATCTCAGTTTTGTAAATCTCAGTTTTGTAAATCTCAGTTTTGTAAATCTCAGTTTTGTAAATCTCAGTTTTGTAAATCTCAGTTTTGTAAATCTCAGTTTTGTAAATCTCAGTTTTGTAACTCTCAGTTTTGTAAATCTGTTTTGTAAATCTCAGTTTTGTAAATCTCAGTTTTGTAAATCTCAGTTTTGAAAATCTCAGTTTTAAAAATCTCAGTTTTAAAAATCTCAGTTTTGAAAATCTCAGTTTTGAAAATCTCAGTTTTGTAAATCTCAGTTTTGTAAATCTCAGTTTTGTAAATCTCAGTTTTGAAAATCTCAGTTTTGTTAATCTCAGTTTTGAAAATCTCAGTTTTGTAAATCTCAGTTTTGTAAATCTCAGTTTTGAAAATCTCAGTTTTGTAAATCTCTGTTTTGTAAATCTTAGTTTTGAAAATCTCAGTTTTGTAAATCTCAGTTTTGTAAATCTCAATTTTGAAAATCTCAGTTTTGAAAATCTGTTTTGTAAATCTCAGTTTTGTAAATCTCAGTTTTTTAAATCTCAGTTTTGTAAATCTCAGTCTTGTAAATCTCAGTTTTGTAAATCTCAGTTTTGAAAATCTCAGTTTTGTAAATCTCAGTTTTGGAAATCTCAGTTTTGTAAATCTCAGTTTTGTAAATCTCAGTTTTGAAAATCTCAGTTTTGTAAATCTCAGTTTTGTAAATCTCAGTTTTGTAAATCTCAGTTTTGTAAATCTCAGTTTTGTAAATCTCAGTTTTGTAAATCTCAGTTTTGTAAATCTCAGTTTTGAAAATCTCAGTTTTGTAAATCTCAGTTTTGTAAATCTCAGTTTTGAAAATCTCAGTTTTGTAAATCTCAGTTTTGTAAATCTCAGTTTTGTAAATCTCAGTTTTGAAAATTTCAGTTTTGTAAATCTCAGTTTTGTAAATCTCAGTTTTGAAAATCTCAGTTTTGTAAATCTCAGTTTTGAAAATCTCAGTTTTGTAAATCTCAGTTTTGTAAATCTCAGTTTTGAAAATCTCAGTTTTGAAAATCTCAGTTTTGTAAATCTCAGTTTTGTAAATCTCAGTTTTGTAAATCTCAGTTTTGAAAATCTCAGTTTTGTAAATCTCAGTTTTGAAAATCTCAGTTTTGTAAATCTCAGTTTTGTAAATCTCAGTTTTGAAAATCTCAGTTTTGTAAATCTCAGTTTTGAAAATCTCAGTTTTGTAAATCTCAGTTTTGAAAATCTCAGTTTTGTAAATCTCAGTTTTGAAAATCTCAGTTTTGTAAATCTCAGTTTTGAAAATCTCAGTTTTGTAAATCTCAGTTTTGTAAATCTCAGTTTTGTAAATCTCAGTTTTGTAAATCTCAGTTTTGTAAATCTCAGTTTTGTAAATCTCAGTTTTGAAAATCTCAGTTTTGTAAATCTCAGTTTTGAAAATCTCAGTTTTGTAAATCTCAGTTTTGTAAATCTCAGTTTTGTAAATCTCAGTTTTGAAAATCTCAGTTTTGTAAATCTCAGTTTTGAAAATCTCAGTTTTGTAAATCTCAGTTTTGTAAATCTCAGTTTTGAAAATCTCAGTTTTGTAAATCTCAGTTTTGAAAATCTCAGTTTTGTAAATCTCAGTTTTGAAAATCTCAGTTTTGTAAATCTCAGTTTTGAAAATCTCAGTTTTGTAAATCTCAGTTTTGAAAATCTCAGTTTTGTAAATCTCAGTTTTGTAAATCTCAGTTTTGTAAATCTCAGTCTTGTAAATCTCAGTCTTGTAAATCTCAGTTTTGTAAATCTCAGTTTTGAAAATCTCAGTTTTTTAAATCTCAGTTTTGTAAATCTCAGTTTTGTAAATCTCAGTTTTGTAAATCTCAGTTTTGTAAATCTCAGTCTTGTAAATCTCAGTTTTGAAAATCTCAGTTTTGAAAATCTCAGTTTTGTAAATCTCAGTTTTGAAAATCTCAGTTTTGGAAATCTCAGTTTTGTAAATCTCAGTTTTGTAAATCTCAGTTTTAAAAATCTCAGTTTTGTAAATCTCAGTTTTGAAAATCTCAGTTTTGTAAATCTCAGTTTTGAAAATCTCAGTTTTGAAAATCTCAGTTTTGTAAATCTCAGTTTTGAAAATCTCAGTTTTGTAAATCTCAGTTTTGTAAATCTCAGTTTTGTAAATCTCAGTCTTGTAAATCTCAGTTTTGAAAATCTCAGTTTTGTAAATCTCAGAATTGTAAATCTCAGTTTTGAAAATCTCAGTTTTTTAAATCTCAGTTTTGAAAATCTCAGTTTTGTAAATCTCAGTTTTGAAAATCTCAGTTTTGTAAATCTCAGTTTTGAAAATCTCAGTTTTGTAAATCTCAGTTTTGTAAATCTCAGTTTTGTAAATCTCAGTCTTGTAAATCTCAGTCTTGTAAATCTCAGTTTTGTAAATCTCAGTTTTGAAAATCTCAGTTTTGTAAATCTCAGTTTTGTAAATCTCAGTTTTGTAAATCTCAGTTTTGTAAATCTCAATTTTGAAAATCTCAGTTTTGAAAATCTCAGTTTTGAAAATCTCAGTTTTGTAAATCTCAGTTTTGTAAATCTCAGTTTTGAAAATCTCAGTTTTGTAAATCTCAGTTTTGAAAATCTCAGTTTTGTAAATCTCAGTTTTGAAAATCTCAGTTTTGTAAATCTCAGTTTTGTAAATCTCAGTTTCGTAAATCTCAGTTTTGTAAATCTGAGTCTTGTAAATCTCAGTCTTGTAAATCTCAGTTTTGTAAATCTCAGTTTTGAAAATCTCAGTTTTGTAAATCTCAGTTTTGTAAATCTCAGTTTTGAAAATCTCAGTTTTGTAAATCTCAGTTTTGAAAATCTCAGTTTTGTAAATCTCAGTTTTGAAAATCTCAGTTTTGTAAATCTCAGTTTTGAAAATCTCAGTTTTGTAAATCTCAGTTTTGTAAATCTCAGTTTTGAAAATCTCAGTTTTGTAAATCTCAGTTTTGTAAATCTCAGTTTTGTAAATCTCAGTTTTGTAAATCTCAGTTTTGTAAATCTCAGTTTTGTAAATCTCAGTTTTGAAAATCTCAGTTTTGTAAATCTCAGTTTTGTAAATCTCAGTTTTGTAAGTCTCAGTTTTGTAAATCTCAGTTTTGTAAATCTCAGTTTTGTAAATCTCAGTTTTGTAAATCTCAGTTTTGAAAATCTCAGTTTTGTAAATCTCAGTTTTGAAAATCTCAGTTTTGTAAATCTCAGTTTTGTAAATCTCAGTTTTGAAAATCTCGGTTTTGTAAATCTCAGTTTTGTAAATCTCAGTTTTGTAAATCTCAGTTTTGTAAATCTCAGTTTTGAAAATCTCAGTTTTGTAAATCTCAGTTTTGAAAATCTCAGTTTTGTAAATCTCAGTTTTGAAAATCTCAGTTTTGTAAATCTCAGTTTTGAAAATCTCAGTTTTGTAAATCTCAGTTTTGTAAATCTCAGTTTTGTAAATCTCAGTTTTGTAAATCTCAGTTTTGTAAATCTCAGTTTTGTAAGTCTCAGTTTTGTAAATCTCAGTTTTGTAAATCTCAGTTTTGTAAATCTCAGTTTTGTAAATCTCAGTTTTGAAAATCTCAGTTTTGTAAATCTCAGTTTTGAAAATCTCAGTTTTGTAAATCTCAGTTTTGAAAATCTCAGTTTTGTAAATCTCAGTTTTGTAAATCTCAGTTTTGAAAATCTCAGTTTTGTAAATCTCAGTTTTGTAAATCTCAGTTTTGTAAATCTCAGTTTTGTAAATCTCAGTTTTGTAAATCTCAGTTTTGTAAATCTCAGTTTTGTAAATCTCAGTTTTGTAACTCTCAGTTTTGTAAATCTGTTTTGTAAATCTCAGTTTTGTAAATCTCAGTTTTGTAAATCTCAGTTTTGAAAATCTCAGTTTTAAAAATCTCAGTTTTAAAAATCTCAGTTTTGAAAATCTCAGTTTTGAAAATCTCAGTTTTGTAAATCTCAGTTTTGAAAATCTCAGTTTTGTAAATCTCAGTTTTAAAAATCTCAGTTTTGTAAATCTCAGTTTTGAAAATCTCAGTTTTGTAAATCTCAGTTTTGTAAATCTTAGTTTTGTAAATCTCAGTTTTGTAAATCTCAGTTTTGTAAATCTCAGTTTTGAAAATCTCAGTTTTGTAAATCTCAGTTTTGTAAATCTCAGTTTTGTAAGTCTCAGTTTTGTAAATCTCAGTTTTGTAAATCTCAGTTTTGTAAATCTCAGTTTTGTAAATCTCAGTTTTGAAAATCTCAGTTTTGTAAATCTCAGTTTTGAAAATCTCAGTTTTGTAAATCCCAGTTTTGAAAATCTCAGTTTTGTAAATCTCAGTTTTGTAAATCTCAGTTTTGAAAATCTCAGTTTTGTAAATCTCAGTTTTGTAAATCTCAGTTTTGTAAATCTCAGTTTTGAAAATCTCAGTTTTGTTAATCTCAGTTTTGAAAATCTCAGTTTTGTAAATCTCAGTTTTGTAAATCTCAGTTTTGAAAATCTCAGTTTTGTAAATCTCAGTTTTGAAAATCTCAGTTTTGTAAATCTCAGTTTTGATTCGAGCGGTTTTGGAACGAGCGGTTTTGATTCGAGTGGTTTTGGAACGAGCGGTTTTGATTCGAGCAGTTTTGGAGCGAGCGGATTTGATTCGAGCGGTTTTGCACCGAGCGGTTTTAATTCGAGCGGTTTTGGAGCGAGCGGTTTTGAAGCGAGCGGTTTTAATTCGAGCGGTTTTGGAGCGAGCGGTTTTGAAGCGAGCGGTTTTGATTCGAGTGGTCTTGGAGCGAGCGGTTTAGGAGCGAGCGGTTTTGATCCGAGCGGTTTTGGAGCGAGCGGTTTTGATTCGAGCGGTTTTGGAGCGAGCGGTCTTGGAGCGAGCGGTTTAGGAGCGAGCCCAAAACGAGCGGTTTTAGAGCGAGCGGTTTTGGAACGAGCGGTTTTGCAGCGAGCCCAAAACGAGCGGTTTTAGAGCGAGCGGTTTTGGAACGAGCGGTTTTGATTCGAGCGGTTTTGGAGCGAGCGGTCTTGGAGCGAGCGGTTTTGGAACGAGCGGTTTAGGAGCGAGCGGTTTTGGAACGAGCGGTTTTAGAGCGAGCGGTTTTGGAACGAGCGGTTTTGCAGCGAGCGGTTTCGGAGCGAGCGGTTTTGATTCGAGTGGTTTTGGAGCGAGCGGTTTTGGAACGAGCGGTTTTGAAACGAGCGGTTTTGATTCGAGCGGTTTTGAAGCGAGCGGTTTTGATTCGAGCGGTTTTACAGCGAGCGGTTTTGGAGCGAGCGGATTTGGAGCGAGCGGTTTTAGAGCGAGCGGTTTTGGAACGAGCGGTTTTGCAGCGAGCGGTTTCGGAGCGAGCGGATTTGATTCGAGCGGTTTTGGAGCGAGCGGTTTTGGAGCGAGCGGTTTTGGAGCGAGCGGTTTCGGAGCGAGCGGTTTTGGAGCGAGCGGTTTTAGAGCGAGCGGTTTTGGAGCGAGCGGTTTTGGAGCGAGCGGTTTTGCAGCGAGCCCAAAACGAGCGGTTTTAGAGCGAGCGGTTTTGGAACGAGCGGTTTTGATTCGAGCGGTTTTGGAGCGAGCGGTCTTGGAGCGAGCGGTTTTGGAACGAGCGGTTTAGGAGCGAGCGGTTTTGGAGCGAGCGGTTTTGGAACGAGCGGTTTAGGAGCGAGCGGTTTTGGAACGAGCGGTTTTAGAGCGAGCGGTTTTGATTCGAGTGGTTTTGGAACGAGCGGTTTTGGAGCGAGCGGTTTCGGAGCGAGCGGTTTTGGAGCGAGCGGTTTTGCAGCGAGCGGTTTCGGAGCGAGCGGATTTGATTCGAGCGGTTTTGCACCGAGCGGTTTTAATTCGAGCGGTTTTGGAGCGAGCGGTTTTGAAGCGAGCGGTTTTGATTCGAGTGGTCTTGGAGCGAGCGGTTTAGGAGCGAGCGGTTTTGATCCGAGCGGTTTTGGAGCGAGCGGTTTTGATTCGAGCGGTTTTGGAGCGAGCGGTCTTGGAGCGAGCGGTTTTGGAACGAGCGGTTTAGGAGCGAGCCCAAAACGAGCGGTTTTAGAGCGAGCGGTTTTGGAACGAGCGGTTTTGATTCGAGCGGTTTTGGAGCGAGCGGTCTTGGAGCGAGCGGTTTTGGAACGAGCGGTTTAGGAGCGAGCGGTTTTGGAACGAGCGGTTTTAGAGCGAGCGGTTTTGGAACGAGCGGTTTTGCAGCGAGCGGTTTCGGAGCGAGCGGTTTTGATTCGAGTGGTTTTGGAGCGAGCGGTTTTGGAACGAGCGGTTTTGAAACGAGCGGTTTTGATTCGAGCGGTTTTGAAGCGAGCGGTTTTGATTCGAGCGGTTTTACAGCGAGCGGTTTTGGAGCGAGCGGATTTGGAGCGAGCGGTTTTAGAGCGAGCGGTTTTGGAACGAGCGGTTTTGCAGCGAGCGGTTTCGGAGCGAGCGGTTTTGATTCGAGTGGTTTTGGAGCGAGCGGTTTTGGAGCGAGCGGTTTTGGAGCGAGCGGTTTTGGAGCGAGCGGTTTCGGAGCGAGCGGTTTTGGAGCGAGCGGTTTTAGAGCGAGCGGTTTTGGAGCGAGCGGTTTTGGAGCGAGCGGTTTTGATTCGATTTTGTAAACAAAACTGAGATTTATCTCAGTTTTGAAAATCTCAGTTTTGTAAATCTCAGTTTTGTAAATCTCAGTTTTGAAAATCTCAGTTTTGTAAATCTCAGTTTTGAAAATCTCAGTTTTGAAAATCTCAGTTTTGTAAATCTCAGTTTTGTAAATCTCAGTTTTGAAAATCTCAGTTTTGTAAATCTCAGTTTTGTAAATCTCACTTTTGTAAATTTCAGTTTTGAAAATCTCAGTTTTGTAAATCTCAGTTTTGAAAATCTCAGTTTTGTAAATCTCAGTTTTGTAAATCTCAGTTTTGTAAATCTCAGTTTTGAAAATCTCAGTTTTGTAAATCTCAGTTTTGTAAATCTCAGTTTTGTAAATCTCAGTTTTGTAAATCTCAGTTTTGTAAATCTCAGTTTTGTAAATCTCAGTTTTGAAAATCTCAGTTTTGTAAATCTCAGTTTTGTAAATCTCAGTTTTGAAAATCTCAGTTTTGTAAATCTCAGTTTTGAAAATCTCAGTTTTGTAAATCTCAGTTTTGTAAATCTCAGTTTTGAAAATCTCAGTTTTGTAAATCTCAGTTTTGTAAATCTCACTTTTGTAAATCTCAGTTTTGAAAATCTCAGTTTTGTAAATCTCAGTTTTGAAAATCTCAGTTTTGTAAATCTCAGTTTTGTAAATCTCAGTTTTGTAAATCTCAGTTTTGAAAATCTCAGTTTTGTAAATTTCAGTTTTGTAAATCTCAGTTTTGAAAATCTCAGTTTTGTAAATCTCAGTTTTGTAAATCTCAGTTTTGAAAATCTCAGTTTTGTAAATCTCAGTTTTGTAAATCTCAGTTTTGAAAATCTCAGTTTTGTAAATCTCAGTTTTGTAAATCTCACTTTTGTAAATCTCAGTTTTGAAAATCTCAGTTTTGTAAATCTCAGTTTTGAAAATCTCAGTTTTGTAAATCTCAGTTTTGTAAATCTCAGTTTTGTAAATCTCAGTTTTGAAAATCTCAGTTTTGTAAATCTCAGTTTTGTAAATCTCAGTTTTGAAAATCTCAGTTTTGTAAATCTCAGTTTTGTAAATCTCAGTTTTGAAAATCTCAGTTTTGTAAATCTCAGTTTTGTAAATCTCAGTTTTGTAAATCTCAGTTTTGAAAATCTCAGTTTTGTAAATCTCAGTTTTGTAAATCTCAGTTTTGTAAATCTCAGTTTTGTAAATCTCAGTTTTGAAAATCTCAGTTTTGAAAATCTCAGTTTTGTAAATCTCAGTTTTGAAAATCTCAGTTTTGTAAATCTCAGTTTTGTAAATCTCAGTTTTGTAAATCTCAGTTTTGTAAATCTCAGTTTTGAAAATCTCAGTTTTGTAAATCTCAGTTTTGAAAATCTCAGTTTTGTAAATCTCAGTTTTGAAAATCTCAGTTTTGTAAATCTCAGTTTTGTAAATCTCAGTTTTGTAAATCTCAGTTTTGTAAATCTCAGTTTTGAAAATCTCAGTTTTGTAAATCTCAGTTTTGAAAATCTCAGTTTTGTAAATCTCAGTTTTGAAAATCTCAGTTTTGTAAATCTCAGTTTTGTAAATCTTAGTTTTGAAAATCTCAGTTTTGTAAATCTCAGTTTTGTAAATCTCAGTTTTGTAAATCTCAGTTTTGAAAATCTGTTTTGTAAATCTCAGTTTTGTAAATCTCAGTTTTGTAAATCTCAGTTTTGTAAATCTCAGTTTTGTAAATCTCAGTTTTGAAAATCTCAGTTTTGTAAATCTCAGTTTTGAAAATCTCAGTTTTGTAAATCTCAGTTTTGTAAATCTCAGTTTTGTAAATCTCAGTTTTGTAAATCTCAGTCTTTTTAATCTCAGTCTTGTAAATCTCAGTTTTGTAAATCTCAGTTTTGAAAATCTCAGTTTTGTAAATATCAGATTTGTAAATCTCAGTTTTGTAAATCTCAGTTTTGTAAATCTCAGTTTTGTAAATCTCAGTTTTGTAAATCTCAGTTTTGTAAATCTCAGTTTTGTAAATCTCAGTTTTGTAAATCTGAGTCTTGTAAATCTCAGTCTTGTAAATCTCAGTTTTGTAAATCTCAGTTTTGAAAATCTCAGTTTTGTAAATCTCAGTTTTGAAAATCTCAGTTTTGTAAATCTCAGTTTTGTAAATCTCAGTTTTGTAAATCTCAGTTTTGTAAATCTCAGTTTTGTAAATCTCAGTCTTGTAAATCTCAGTTTTGAAAATCTCAGTTTTGTAAATCTCAGTTTTGTAAATCTCAGTTTTGTAAATCTCAGTTTTGATTCGAGCGGTTTTGGACTGACCGGTTTTGATTCGAGCGGTTTTGGAGCGAGCGGTTTTGATTCGAGCGGTTTTGGAGCGAGCGGATTTGATTCGAGCAGTCTTGTAAATCTCAGTTTTGTAAATCTCAGTTTTGAAAATCTCAGTTTTGTAAATATCAGATTTGTAAATCTCAGTTTTGTAAATCTCAGTTTTGTAAATCTCAGTTTTGTAAATCTCAGTTTTGTAAATCTCAGTTTTGTAAATCTCAGTTTTGTAAATCTGAGTCTTGTAAATCTCAGTTTTGTAAATCTCAGTTTTGAAAATCTCAGTTTTGTAAATCTCAGTTTTGTAAATCTCAGTTTTGTAAATCTCAGTTCTGTAAATCTCAGTTTTGTAAATCTCAGTTTTGTAAATCTCAGTTTTGTAAATCTCAGTTTTGTAAATCTCAGTTTTGATCCGAGCGGTTTTGGAGCGAGCGGTTTTGATTCGAGCGGTTTTGGAGCGAGCGGTCTTGGAGCGAGCGGTTTTGGAACGAGCGGTTTAGGAGCGAGCGGTTTTGGAACGAGCGGTTTTAGAGCGAGCGGTTTTGGAACGAGCGGTTTTGGAGCGAGCGGTTTAGGAGCGAGCGGTTTCGGAGCGAGCGGTTTTGATTCGAGCGGTTTTGGAGCGAACGGTTTTGGAACGAGCGGTTTTGGAGCGAGCGGTTTTGATTCGAGCGGTTTTGGAGCGAGCGGTCTTGGAGCGAGCGGTTTTGGAACGAGCGGTTTAGGAGCGAGCCGTTTTGGAGCGAGCGGTTTTGATTCGAGCGGTTTTGGAGCGAGCGGTTTTGATTCGAGCGGTTTTGGAACGAGCGGTTTTGGAGCGAGCAGTTTTGGAACGAGCGGTTTTGGAACGAGCGGTTTTGATTCTAACGGTTTTGGAGCGAGCGGTTTTGGAGCGAGCGGTTTTGATTCGAGTGGTTTTGGAGCGAGCGGTATTGGAGCGAGCAATTTTGATTCGAGCGGTTTTGATTCGAGCGGTTTTGGAGCGAGCGGTTTTGGAGCGAGCGGTTTTGATTCGAGCGGTTTTGGAGCGAGCGGTTTTGGAACGAGCGGTTTTGGAGCGAGCGGTTTTGGAGCGAGCGGTTTCGGAGCGAGCGGTTTTGGAGCGAGCGGTTTTGGAGCGAGCGGTTTTGGAGCGAGCGGTTTTGGAGCGGTTTTGTTTACAAAATCTCAGTTTTGAAAATCTCAGTTTTGTAAATCTCAGTTTTGTAAATCTCAGTTTTGAAAATCTCAGTTTTGTAAATCTCAGTTTTGTAAATCTCAGTTTTGTAAATCTCAGTTTTGAAAATCTCAGTTTTGTAAATCTCAGTTTTGTAAATCTCAGTTTTGTAAATCTCAGTTTTGAAAATCTCAGTTTTGTAAATCTCAGTTTTGTAAATCTCAGTTTTGAAAATCTCAGTTTTGTAAATCTCAGTTTTGTAAATCTCAGTTTTGAAAATCTCAGTTTTGTAAATCTCAGTTTTGTAAATCTCAGTTTTGTAAATCTCAGTTTTGAAAATCTCAGTTTTGTAAATCTCAGTTTTGTAAATCTCAGTTTTGTAAATCTCAGTTTTGAAAATCTCAGTTTTGTAAATCTCAGTTTTGTAAATCTAAGTTTTGAAAATCTCAGTTTTGTAAATCTCAGTTTTGTAAATCTCAGTTTTGTAAATCTCAGTTTTGTAAATCTCAGTTTTGTAAATCTCAGTTTTGAAAATCTCAGTTTTGTAAATCTCAGTTTTGTAAATCTCAGTTTTGAAAATCTCAGTTTTGTAAATCTCAGTTTTGTAAATCTCACTTTTGTAAATCTCAGTTTTGAAAATCTCAGTTTTGTAAATCTCAGTTTTGAAAATCTCAGTTTTGTAAATCTCAGTTTTGTAAATCTCAGTTTTGTAAATCTCAGTTTTGAAAATCTCAGTTTTGTAAATCTCAGTTTTGTAAATCTCAGTTTTGAAAATCTCAGTTTTGTAAATCTCAGTTTTGTAAATCTCAGTTTTGAAAATCTCAGTTTTGTAAATCTCAGTTTTGTAAATCTCAGTTTTGTAAATCTCAGTTTTGTAAATCTCAGTTTTGAAAATCTCAGTTTTAAAAATCTCAGTTTTGAAAATCTCAGTTTTGTAAATCTCAGTTTTGAAAATCTCAGTTTTGTAAATCTCAGTTTTGAAAATCTCAGTTTTGTAAATCTCAGTTTTGTAAATCTCAGTTTTGTAAATCTCAGTTTTGTAAATCTCAGTTTTGAAAATCTCAGTTTTGTAAATCTCAGTTTTGAAAATCTCAGTTTTGTAAATCTCAGTTTTGAAAATCTCAGTTTTGTAAATCTCAGTTTTGTAAATCTCAGTTTTGAAAATCTCAGTTTTGTAAATCTCAGTTTTGAAAATCTCAGTTTTGTAAATCTCAGTTTTGTAAATCTCAGTTTTGAAAATCTCAGTTTTGTAAATCTCAGTTTTGTAAATCTCAGTTTTGAAAATCTCGGTTTTGTAAATCTCAGTTTTGTAAATCTCAGTTTTGTAAATCTCAGTTTTGTAAATCTCAGTTTTGAAAATCTCAGTTTTGTAAATCTCAGTTTTGAAAATCTCAGTTTTGTAAATCTCAGTTTTGAAAATCTCAGTTTTGTAAATCCCAGTTTTGAAAATCTCAGTTTTGTAAATCTCAGTTTTGTAAATCTCAGTTTTGAAAATTTCAGTTTTGTAAATCTCAGTTTTGTAAATCTCAGTTTTGTAAGTCTCAGTTTTGTAAATCTCAGTTTTGTAAATCTCAGTTTTGTAAATCTCAGTTTTGTAAATCTCAGTTTTGAAAATCTCAGTTTTGTAAATCTCAGTTTTGAAAATCTCAGTTTTGTAAATCTCAGTTTTGAAAATCTCAGTTTTGTAAATCTCAGTTTTGTAAATCTCAGTTTTGAAAATCTCAGTTTTGTAAATCTCAGTTTTGTAAATCTCAGTTTTGTAAATCTCAGTTTTGTAAATCTCAGTTTTGTAAATCTCAGTTTTGTAAATCTCAGTTTTGTAAATCTCAGTTTTGTAACTCTCAGTTTTGTAAATCTGTTTTGTAAATCTCAGTTTTGTAAATCTCAGTTTTGTAAATCTCAGTTTTGAAAATCTCAGTTTTAAAAATCTCAGTTTTAAAAATCTCAGTTTTGAAAATCTCAGTTTTGAAAATCTCAGTTTTGTAAATCTCAGTTTTGAAAATCTCAGTTTTGTAAATCTCAGTTTTAAAAATCTCAGTTTTGTAAATCTCAGTTTTGAAAATCTCAGTTTTGTAAATCTCAGTTTTGTAAATCTTAGTTTTGTAAATCTCAGTTTTGTAAATCTCAGTTTTGTAAATCTCAGTTTTGAAAATCTCAGTTTTGTAAATCTCAGTTTTGTAAATCTCAGTTTTGTAAGTCTCAGTTTTGTAAATCTCAGTTTTGTAAATCTCAGTTTTGTAAATCTCAGTTTTGTAAATCTCAGTTTTGAAAATCTCAGTTTTGTAAATCTCAGTTTTGTAAATCTCAGTTTTGTAAATCTCAGTTTTGAAAATCTCAGTTTTGTTAATCTCAGTTTTGAAAATCTCAGTTTTGTAAATCTCAGTTTTGTAAATCTCAGTTTTGAAAATCTCAGTTTTGTAAATCTCTGTTTTGTAAATCTTAGTTTTGAAAATCTCAGTTTTGTAAATCTCAGTTTTGTAAATCTCAGTTTTGTAAATCTCAGTTTTGAAAATCTGTTTTGTAAATCTCAGTTTTGTAAATCTCAGTTTTGTAAATCTCAGTATTGTAAATCTCAGTCTTGTAAATCTCAGTTTTGTAAATCTCAGTTTTGAAAATCTCAGTTTTGTAAATCTCAGTTTTGTAAATCTCAGTTTTGTAAATCTCAGTTTTGTAAATCTCAGTTTTGAAAATCTCAGTTTTGTAAATCTCAGTTTTGTAAATCTCAGTTTTGTAAATCTCAGTTTTGTAAATCTCAGTTTTGTAAATCTCAGTTTTGTAAATCTCAGTTTTGAAAATCTCAGTTTTGTAAATCTCAGTTTTGTAAATCTCAGTTTTGAAAATCTCAGTTTTGTAAATCTCAGTTTTGTAAATCTCAGTTTTGTAAATCTCAGTTTTGAAAATTTCAGTTTTGTAAATCTCAGTTTTGTAAATCTCAGTTTTGAAAATCTCAGTTTTGTAAATCTCAGTTTTGTAAATCTCAATTTTGAAAATCTCAGTTTTGTAAATCTCAGTTTTGAAAATCTCAGTTTTGTAAATCTCAGTTTTGTAAATCTCAGTTTTGAAAATCTCAGTTTTGTAAATCTCAGTTTTGTAAATCTCAGTTTTGAAAATCTCAGTTTTGTAAATCTCAGTTTTGTAAATCTCAGTTTTGTAAATCTCAGTTTTGTAAATCTCAGTTTTGTAAATCTCAGTTTTGTAAATCTCAGTTTTGAAAATCTCAGTTTTGTAAATCTCAGTTTTGAAAATCTCAGTTTTGTTAATCTCAGTTTTGAAAATCTCAGTTTTGTAAATCTCAGTTTTGTAAATCTCAGTTTTGTAAATCTCAGTTTTGAAAATCTGTTTTGTAAATCTCAGTTTTGTAAATCTCAGTTTTGTAAATCTCAGTATTGTAAATCTCAGTCTTGTAAATCTCAGTTTTGTAAATCTCAGTTTTGAAAATCTCAGTTTTGTAAATCTCAGTTTTGTAAATCTCAGTTTTGTAAATCTCAGTTTTGTAAATCTCAGTTTTGAAAATCTCAGTTTTGTAAATCTCAGTTTTGTAAATCTCAGTTTTGTAAATCTCAGTTTTGTAAATCTCAGTTTTGTAAATCTCAGTTTTGTAAATCTCAGTTTTGAAAATCTCAGTTTTGTAAATCTCAGTTTTGAAAATCTCAGTTTTGTAAATCTCAGTTTTGTAAATCTCAGTTTTGAAAATCTCAGTTTTGTAAATCTCAGTTTTGTAAATCTCAGTTTTGTAAATCTCAGTTTTGTAAATCTCAGTTTTGTAAATCTCAGTTTTGTAAATCTCAGTTTTGATTCGAGCGGTTTTGGACCGACCGGTTTTGATTCGAGCGGTTTTGGAGCGAGCGGTTTTGATTCGAGCGGTTTTGGAGCGAGCGGATTTGATTCGAGCGGTTTTGCACCGAGCGGTTTTAATTCGAGCGGTTTTGGAGCGAGCGGTTTTGAAGCGAGCGGTTTTGATTCGAGTGGTCTTGGAGCGAGCGGTTTAGGAGCGAGCGGTTTTGATCCGAGCGGTTTTGGAGCGAGCGGTTTTGATTCGAGCGGTTTTGGAGCGAGCGGTCTTGTAGCGAGCGGTTTTGGAACGAGCGGTTTAGGAGCGAGCCGTTTTGGAGCGAGCGGTTTTGATTCAAACGGTTTTGGAACGAGCGATTTTGGAGCGAGCGGTTTTGGAACGAGCGGTTTTGGAGCGAGCGGTTTTGATTCGAGCGGTATTACACCGAGCGGTTTTCATTCGAGCGGTTTTGGAGCGAGCGGTTTTAGATCGAGCGGTTTTGATTCGAGCGGTTTTGGAGCGAGCGGTTTTGATTCGAGCGGTTTTGAAACGAGCGGTTTTGGAGCGAGCAGTTTTGGAACGAGCGGTTTTGATTCGAGTGGTTTTGGAACGAGCGGTTTTGGAGCGAGCGGTTTTGGAGCGAGCGGTTTTGGAGCGAGCGGTTTTGGAGCGAGCGGTTTTGATTCGAGTGGTTTTGGAGCGAGCGGATTTGATTCGAGCGGTTTTGCACCGAGCGGTTTTAATTCGAGCGGTTTTGGAGCGAGCGGTTTTGAAGCGAGCGGTTTTGGAACGAGCGGTTTTGGAGCGAGCGGTTTTGGAGCGAGCAGTTTTGGAACGAGCGGTTTTGGAACGAGCGGTTTTGATTCGAGCGGTTTTGCACCGAGCGGTTTTGATTCGAGTGGTTTTGGAACGAGCGGTTTTGGAGCGAGCGGTTTTGGAGCGAGCGGTTTTGCAGCGAGCGGTTTCGGAGCGAGCGGTTTTGATTCGAGTGGTTTTGGAGCGAGCGGTTTTGGAACGAGCGGTTTTGATTCGAGTGGTTTTGGAACGAGCGGTTTTGATTCGAGCAGTTTTGGAGCGAGCGGATTTGATTCGAGCGGTTTTGCACCGAGCGGTTTTAATTCGAGCGGTTTTGGAGCGAGCGGTTTTGAAGCGAGCGGTTTTGATTCGAGTGGTCTTGGAGCGAGCGGTTTAGGGTGCGAGCGGTTTTGATCCGAGCGGTTTTGGAGCGAGCGGTTTGTATTCGAGCGGTTTTGGAGCGAGCGGTCTTGGAGCGAGCGGTTTTGGAACGAGCGGTTTAGGAGCGAGCGGTTTTGGAACGAGCGGTTTTAGAGCGAGCGGTTTTGGAACGAGCGGTTTTGATTCGAGCGGTTTTGGAGCGAGCGGTCTTGGAGCGAGCGGTTTTGGAGCGAGCGGTTTTGGAGCTCAGTTTTGAAAATCTCAGTTTTGTAAATCTCAGTTTTGTAAATCTAAGTTTTGAAAATCTCAGTTTTGTAAATCTCAGTTTTGTAAATCTCAGTTTTGTAAATCTCAGTTTTGTAAATCTCAGTTTTGAAAATCTCAGTTTTGTAAATCTCAGTTTTGTAAATCTCAGTTTTGTAAATCTCAGTTTTGAAAATCTCAGTTTTGTAAATCTCAGTTTTGTAAATCTCAGTTTTGTAAATCTCAGTTTTGAAAATCTTAGTTTTGAAAATCTCAGTTTTGTAAATCTCAGTTTTGTAAATCTCAGTTTTGAAAATCTCAGTTTTGTAAATCTCAGTTTTGTAAATCTCAGTTTTGAAAATCTCAGTTTTGTAAATCTCAGTTTTGTAAATCTCAGTTTTGTAAATCTCAGTTTTGAAAATTTCAGTTTTGTAAATCTCAGTTTTGTAAATCTCAGTTTTGAAAATCTCAGTTTTGTAAATCTCAGTTTTGTAAATCTCAATTTTGAAAATCTCAGTTTTGTAAATCTCAGTTTTGAAAATCTCAGTTTTGTAAATCTCAGTTTTGTAAATCTCAGTTTTGAAAATCTCAGTTTTGTAAATCTCAGTTTTGTAAATCTCAGTTTTGAAAATCTCAGTTTTGTAAATCTCAGTTTTGTAAATCTCAGTTTTGTAAATCTCAGTTTTGTAAATCTCAGTTTTGTAAATCTCAGTTTTGTAAATCTCAGTTTTGAAAATCTCAGTTTTGTAAATCTCAGTTTTGAAAATCTCAGTTTTGTTAATCTCAGTTTTTAAAATCTCAGTTTTGTAAATCTCAGTTTTGTAAATCTCAGTTTTGTAAATCTCAGTTTTGAAAATCTGTTTTGTAAATCTCAGTTTTGTAAATCTCAGTTTTGTAAATCTCAGTATTGTAAATCTCAGTCTTGTAAATCTCAGTTTTGTAAATCTCAGTTTTGAAAATCTCAGTTTTGTAAATCTCAGTTTTGTAAATCTCAGTTTTGTAAATCTCAGTTTTGTAAATCTCAGTTTTGAAAATCTCAGTTTTGTAAATCTCAGTTTTGTAAATCTCAGTTTTGTAAATCTCAGTTTTGTAAATCTCAGTTTTTTAAATCTCAGTTTTGTAAATCTCAGTTTTGAAAATCTCAGTTTTGTAAATCTCAGTTTTGAAAATCTCAGTTTTGTAAATCTCAGTTTTGTAAATCTCAGTTTTGAAAATCTCAGTTTTGTAAATCTCAGTTTTGTAAATCTCAGTTTTGAAAATCTCAGTTTTGTAAATCTCAGTTTTGTAAATCTCAGTTTTGTAAATCTCAGTTTTGATTCGAGCGGTTTTGGACCGACCGGTTTTGATTCGAGCGGTTTTGGAGCGAGCGGTTTTGATTCGAGCGGTTTTGGAGCGAGCGGATTTGATTCGAGCGGTTTTGCACCGAGCGGTTTTAATTCGAGCGGTTTTGGAGCGAGCGGTTTTGAAGCGAGCGGTTTTGATTCGAGTGGTCTTGGAGCGAGCGGTTTAGGAGCGAGCGGTTTTGATCCGAGCGGTTTTGGAGCGAGCGGTTTTGATTCGAGCGGTTTTGGAGCGAGCGGTCTTGTAGCGAGCGGTTTTGGAACGAGCGGTTTAGGAGCGAGCCGTTTTGGAGCGAGCGGTTTTGATTCAAACGGTTTTGGAACGAGCGATTTTGGAGCGAGCGGTTTTGGAACGAGCGGTTTTGGAGCGAGCGGTTTTGATTCGAGCGGTATTACACCGAGCGGTTTTCATTCGAGCGGTTTTGGAGCGAGCGGTTTTAGATCGAGCGGTTTTGATTCGAGCGGTTTTGGAGCGAGCGGTTTTGATTCGAGCGGTTTTGAAACGAGCGGTTTTGGAGCGAGCAGTTTTGGAACGAGCGGTTTTGATTCGAGTGGTTTTGGAACGAGCGGTTTTGGAGCGAGCGGTTTTGGAGCGAGCGGTTTTGGAGCGAGCGGTTTTGGAGCGAGCGGTTTTGATTCGAGTGGTTTTGGAGCGAGCGGATTTGATTCGAGCGGTTTTGCACCGAGCGGTTTTAATTCGAGCGGTTTTGGAGCGAGCGGTTTTGAAGCGAGCGGTTTTGGAACGAGCGGTTTTGGAGCGAGCGGTTTTGGAGCGAGCAGTTTTGGAACGAGCGGTTTTGGAACGAGCGGTTTTGATTCGAGCGGTTTTGCACCGAGCGGTTTTGATTCGAGTGGTTTTGGAACGAGCGGTTTTGGAGCGAGCGGTTTTGGAGCGAGCGGTTTTGCAGCGAGCGGTTTCGGAGCGAGCGGTTTTGATTCGAGTGGTTTTGGAGCGAGCGGTTTTGGAACGAGCGGTTTTGATTCGAGTGGTTTTGGAACGAGCGGTTTTGATTCGAGCAGTTTTGGAGCGAGCGGATTTGATTCGAGCGGTTTTGCACCGAGCGGTTTTAATTCGAGCGGTTTTGGAGCGAGCGGTTTTGAAGCGAGCGGTTTTGATTCGAGTGGTCTTGGAGCGAGCGGTTTAGGGTGCGAGCGGTTTTGATCCGAGCGGTTTTGGAGCGAGCGGTTTGTATTCGAGCGGTTTTGGAGCGAGCGGTCTTGGAGCGAGCGGTTTTGGAACGAGCGGTTTAGGAGCGAGCGGTTTTGGAACGAGCGGTTTTAGAGCGAGCGGTTTTGGAACGAGCGGTTTTGATTCGAGCGGTTTTGGAGCGAGCGGTCTTGGAGCGAGCGGTTTTGGAGCGAGCGGTTTTGGAGCTCAGTTTTGAAAATCTCAGTTTTGTAAATCTCAGTTTTGTAAATCTAAGTTTTGAAAATCTCAGTTTTGTAAATCTCAGTTTTGTAAATCTCAGTTTTGTAAATCTCAGTTTTGTAAATCTCAGTTTTGAAAATCTCAGTTTTGTAAATCTCAGTTTTGTAAATCTCAGTTTTGTAAATCTCAGTTTTGAAAATCTCAGTTTTGTAAATCTCAGTTTTGTAAATCTCAGTTTTGTAAATCTCAGTTTTGAAAATCTTAGTTTTGAAAATCTCAGTTTTGAAAATCTCAGTTTTGTAAATCTCAGTTTTGTAAATCTCAGTTTTGAAAATCTGTTTTGTAAATCTCAGTTTTGTAAATCTCTGTTTTGTAAATCTCAGTTTTGAAAGTCGCAGTTTTGTAAATCTCAGTTTTGAAAATCTCAGTTTTGTAAATCTCAGTTTTGTAAATCTCAGTTTTGAAAATCTCAGTTTTGTAAATCTCAGTTTTGTAAATCTCAGTTTTGTAAATCTCAGTTTTGAAAATCTCAGTTTTGTAAATCTCAGTTTTGTAAATCTCAGTTTTGTAAATCTCAGTTTTGTAAATCTCAGTTTTGTAAATCTCAGTTTTGAAAATCTCAGTTTTGTAAATCTCAGTTTTGTAAATCTCAGTTTTGAAAATCTCAGTTTTGTAAATCTCAGTTTTGTAAATCTCAGTTTTGAAAATCTCAGTTTTAAAAATCTCAGTTTTAAAAATCTCAGTTTTGTAAATCTCAGTTTTGAAAATCTCAGTTTTGTAAATCTCAGTTTTGTAAATCTCAGTTTTGTAAATCTCAGTTTTGTAAATCTCAGTTTTGTAAATCTCAGTTTTGTAAATCTCAGTTTTGTAACTCTCAGTTTTGTAAATCTGTTTTGTAAATCTCAGTTTTGTAAATCTCAGTTTTGTAAATCTCAGTTTTGTAAATCTCAGTTTTGTAAATCTCAGTTTTGTAAATCTCAGTTTTGAAAATTTCAGTTTTGTAAATCTCAGTTTTGTAAATCTCACTTTTGTAAATCTCAGTTTTGTAAATCTCAGTTTTGAAAATCTCAGTTTTGTAAATCTCAGTTTTGTAAATCTCAGTTTTGTAAATCTCAGTTTTGTAAATCTCAGTTTTGAAAATCTCAGTTTTGTAAATCTCAGTTTTGTAAATCTCAGTTTTGAAAATCTCAGTTTTGTAAATCTCAGTTTTGTAAATCTCAGTTTTGAAAATCTCAGTTTTGTAAATCTCAGTTTTGTAAATCTCACTTTTGTAAATCTCAGTTTTGTAAATCTCAGTTTTGAAAATCTCAGTTTTGTAAATCTTAGTTTTGAAAATCTCAGTTTTGTAAATCTCAGTTTTGTAAATCTCAGTTTTGAAAATCTCAGTTTTGTAAATCTCAGTTTTGTAAATCTCAGTTTTGAAAATCTCAGTTTTGTAAATCTCAGTTTTGTAAATCTCACTTTTGAAATCTCAGTTTTGTAAATCTCAGTTTTGTAAATCTCAGTTTTGAAAATCTCAGTTTTGTAAATCTCAGTTTTGTAAATCTCACTTTTGTAAATCTCAGTTTTGTAAATCTCAGTTTTGAAAATCTCAGTTTTGTAAATCTTAGTTTTGAAAATCTCAGTTTTGTAAATCTCAGTTTTGTAAATCTCAGTTTTGAAAATCTCAGTTTTGTAAATCTCAGTTTTGTAAATCTCAGTTTTGAAAATCTCAGTTTTGTAAATCTCAGTTTTGTAAATCTCACTTTTGTAAATCTCAGTTTTGAAAATCTCAGTTTTGTAAATCTCAGTTTTGAAAATCTCAGTTTTGTAAATCTCAGTTTTGTAAATCTCAGTTTTGTAAATCTCAGTTTTGAAAATCTCAGTTTTGTAAATCTCAGTTTTGTAAATCTCAGTTTTGTAAATCTCAGTTTTGTAAATTTTAGTTTTGTAAATCTCAGTTTTGTAAATCTCAGTTTTGTAAATCTCAGTTTTGAAAATCTCAGTTTTAAAAATCTCAGTTTTGAAAATCTCAGTTTTGTAAATCTCAGTTTTGAAAATCTCAGTTTTGTAAATCTCAGTTTTGAAAATCTCAGTTTTGTAAATCTCAGTTTTGTAAATCTCAGTTTTGTAAATCTCAGTTTTGTAAATCTCAGTTTTGAAAATCTCAGTTTTGTAAATCTCAGTTTTGAAAATCTCAGTTTTGTAAATCTCAGTTTTGTAAATCTCAGTTTTGTAAATCTCAGTTTTGTAAATCTCAGTTTTGAAAATCTCAGTTTTGTAAATCTCAGTTTTGAAAATCTCAGTTTTGTAAATCTCAGTTTTGTAAATCTCAGTTTTGTAAATCTCAGTTTTGTAAATCTCAGTCTTTTTAATCTCAGTCTTGTAAATCTCAGTTTTGTAAATCTCAGTTTTGAAAATCTCAGTTTTGTAAATATCAGATTTGTAAATCTCAGTTTTGTAAATCTCAGTTTTGTAAATCTCAGTTTTGTAAATCTCAGTTTTGTAAATCTCAGTTTTGTAAATCTCAGTTTTGTAAATCTCAGTTTTGTAAATCTGAGTCTTGTAAATCTCAGTCTTGTAAATCTCAGTTTTGTAAATCTCAGTTTTGAAAATCTCAGTTTTGTAAATCTCAGTTTTGAAAATCTCAGTTTTGTAAATCTCAGTTTTGTAAATCTCAGTTTTGTAAATCTCAGTTTTGAAAATCTCAGTTTTGTAAATCTCAGTTTTGTAAATCTCAGTTTTGAAAATCTCAGTTTTGTAAATCTCAGTTTTGTAAATCTCAGTTTTGAAAATCTCAGTTTTGTAAATCTCAGTTTTGTAAATCTCAGTTTTGTAAATCTCAGTTTTGTAAATCTCAGTTTTGAAAATCTCAGTTTTAAAAATCTCAGTTTTGAAAATCTCAGTTTTGTAAATCTCAGTTTTGAAAATCTCAGTTTTGTAAATCTCAGTTTTGAAAATCTCAGTTTTGTAAATCTCAGTTTTGTAAATCTCAGTTTTGTAAATCTCAGTTTTGTAAATCTCAGTTTTGAAAATCTCAGTTTTGTAAATCTCAGTTTTGAAAATCTCAGTTTTGTAAATCTCAGTTTTGAAAATCTCAGTTTTGTAAATCTCAGTTTTGTAAATCTCAGTTTTGAAAATCTCAGTTTTGTAAATCTCAGTTTTGAAAATCTCAGTTTTGTAAATCTCAGTTTTGAAAATCTCAGTTTTGTAAATCTCAGTTTTGTAAATCTCAGTTTTGTAAATCTCAGTTTTGTAAATCTCAGTTTTGAAAATCTCAGTTTTGTAAATCTCAGTTTTGAAAATCTCAGTTTTGTAAATCTCAGTTTTGTAAATCTCAGTTTTGTAAATCTCAGTTTTGTAAATCTCAGTTTTGAAAATCTCAGTTTTGTAAATCTCAGTTTTGAAAATCTCAGTTTTGTAAATCTCAGTTTTGAAAATCTCAGTTTTGTAAATCTCAGTTTTGTAAATCTCAGTTTTGTAAATCTCAGTTTTGAAAATCTCAGTTTTGTAAATCTCAGTTTTGTAAATCTCAGTTTTGAAAATCTCAGTTTTGTAAATCTCAGTTTTGTAAATCTCACTTTTGTAAATCTCAGTTTTGAAAATCTCAGTTTTGTAAATCTCAGTTTTGAAAATCTCAGTTTTGTAAATCTCAGTTTTGTAAATCTCAGTTTTGTAAATCTCAGTTTTGAAAATCTCAGTTTTGTAAATCTCAGTTTTGTAAATCTCAGTTTTGAAAATCTCAGTTTTGTAAATCTCAGTTTTGTAAATCTCAGTTTTGAAAATCTCAGTTTTGTAAATCTCAGTTTTGTAAATCTCAGTTTTGTAAATCTCAGTTTTGTAAATCTCAGTTTTGAAAATCTCAGTTTTAAAAATCTCAGTTTTGAAAATCTCAGTTTTGTAAATCTCAGTTTTGAAAATCTCAGTTTTGTAAATCTCAGTTTTGAAAATCTCAGTTTTGTAAATCTCAGTTTTGTAAATCTCAGTTTTGTAAATCTCAGTTTTGTAAATCTCAGTTTTGAAAATCTCAGTTTTGTAAATCTCAGTTTTGAAAATCTCAGTTTTGTAAATCTCAGTTTTGAAAATCTCAGTTTTGTAAATCTCAGTTTTGTAAATCTCAGTTTTGAAAATCTCAGTTTTGTAAATCTCAGTTTTGAAAATCTCAGTTTTGTAAATCTCAGTTTTGTAAATCTCAGTTTTGAAAATCTCAGTTTTGTAAATCTCAGTTTTGTAAATCTCAGTTTTGAAAATCTCGGTTTTGTAAATCTCAGTTTTGTAAATCTCAGTTTTGTAAATCTCAGTTTTGTAAATCTCAGTTTTGAAAATCTCAGTTTTGTAAATCTCAGTTTTGAAAATCTCAGTTTTGTAAATCTCAGTTTTGAAAATCTCAGTTTTGTAAATCCCAGTTTTGAAAATCTCAGTTTTGTAAATCTCAGTTTTGTAAATCTCAGTTTTGAAAATCTCAGTTTTGTAAATCTCAGTTTTGTAAATCTCAGTTTTGTAAGTCTCAGTTTTGTAAATCTCAGCTTTGTAAATCTCAGTTTTGTAAATCTCAGTTTTGTAAATCTCAGTTTTGAAAATCTCAGTTTTGTAAATCTCAGTTTTGAAAATCTCAGTTTTGTAAATCTCAGTTTTGAAAATCTCAGTTTTGTAAATCTCAGTTTTGTAAATCTCAGTTTTGAAAATCTCAGTTTTGTAAATCTCAGTTTTGTAAATCTCAGTTTTGTAAATCTCAGTTTTGTAAATCTCAGTTTTGTAAATCTCAGTTTTGTAAATCTCAGTTTTGTAAATCTCAGTTTTGTAACTCTCAGTTTTGTAAATCTGTTTTGTAAATCTCAGTTTTGTAAATCTCAGTTTTGTAAATCTCAGTTTTGAAAATCTCAGTTTTAAAAATCTCAGTTTTAAAAATCTCAGTTTTGAAAATCTCAGTTTTGAAAATCTCAGTTTTGTAAATCTCAGTTTTGAAAATCTCAGTTTTGTAAATCTCAGTTTTAAAAATCTCAGTTTTGTAAATCTCAGTTTTGAAAATCTCAGTTTTGTAAATCTCAGTTTTGTAAATCTTAGTTTTGTAAATCTCAGTTTTGTAAATCTCAGTTTTGTAAATCTCAGTTTTGTAAATCTCAGTTTTGTAAATCTCAGTTTTGTAAATCTCAGTTTTGTAAGTCTCAGTTTTGTAAATCTCAGTTTTGTAAATCTCAGTTTTGTAAATCTCAGTTTTGTAAATCTCAGTTTTGAAAATCTCAGTTTTGTAAATCTCAGTTTTGTAAATCTCAGTTTTGTAAATCTCAGTTTTGAAAATCTCAGTTTTGTTAATCTCAGTTTTGAAAATCTCAGTTTTGTAAATCTCAGTTTTGTAAATCTCAGTTTTGAAAATCTCAGTTTTGTAAATCTCTGTTTTGTAAATCTTAGTTTTGAAAATCTCAGTTTTGTAAATCTCAGTTTTGTAAATCTCAGTTTTGTAAATCTCAGTTTTGAAAATCTGTTTTGTAAATCTCAGTTTTGTAAATCTCAGTTTTGTAAATCTCAGTATTGTAAATCTCAGTCTTGTAAATCTCAGTTTTGTAAATCTCAGTTTTGAAAATCTCAGTTTTGTAAATCTCAGTTTTGTAAATCTCAGTTTTGTAAATCTCAGTTTTGTAAATCTCAGTTTTGAAAATCTCAGTTTTGTAAATCTCAGTTTTGTAAATCTCAGTTTTGTAAATCTCAGTTTTGTAAATCTCAGTTTTGTAAATCTCAGTTTTGTAAATCTCAGTTTTGAAAATCTCAGTTTTGTAAATCTCAGTTTTGTAAATCTCAGTTTTGAAAATCTCAGTTTTGTAAATCTCAGTTTTGTAAATCTCAGTTTTGTAAATCTCAGTTTTGAAAATTTCAGTTTTGTAAATCTCAGTTTTGTAAATCTCAGTTTTGAAAATCTCAGTTTTGTAAATCTCAGTTTTGTAAATCTCAATTTTGAAAATCTCAGTTTTGTAAATCTCAGTTTTGAAAATCTCAGTTTTGTAAATCTCAGTTTTGTAAATCTCAGTTTTGAAAATCTCAGTTTTGTAAATCTCAGTTTTGTAAATCTCAGTTTTGAAAATCTCAGTTTTGTAAATCTCAGTTTTGTAAATCTCAGTTTTGTAAATCTCAGTTTTGTAAATCTCAGTTTTGAAAATCTCAGTTTTGTAAATCTCAGTTTTGTAAATCTCAGTTTTGTAAATCTCAGTTTTGAAAATCTCAGTTTTGTTAATCTCAGTTTTGAAAATCTCAGTTTTGTAAATCTCAGTTTTGTAAATCTCAGTTTTGTAAATCTCAGTTTTGAAAATCTGTTTTGTAAATCTCAGTTTTGTAAATCTCAGTTTTGTAAATCTCAGTATTGTAAATCTCAGTCTTGTAAATCTCAGTTTTGTAAATCTCAGTTTTGAAAATCTCAGTTTTGTAAATCTCAGTTTTGTAAATCTCAGTTTTGTAAATCTCAGTTTTGTAAATCTCAGTTTTGAAAATCTCAGTTTTGTAAATCTCAGTTTTGTAAATCTCAGTTTTGTAAATCTCAGTTTTGTAAATCTCAGTTTTGTAAATCTCAGTTTTGTAAATCTCAGTTTTGAAAATCTCAGTTTTGTAAATCTCAGTTTTGAAAATCTCAGTTTTGTAAATCTCAGTTTTGTAAATCTCAGTTTTGAAAATCTCAGTTTTGTAAATCTCAGTTTTGTAAATCTCAGTTTTGAAAATCTCAGTTTTGTAAATCTCAGTTTTGTAAATCTCAGTTTTGTAAATCTCAGTTTTGATTCGAGCGGTTTTGGACCGACCGGTTTTGATTCGAGCGGTTTTGGAGCGAGCGGTTTTGATTCGAGCGGTTTTGGAGCGAGCGGATTTGATTCGAGCGGTTTTGCACCGAGCGGTTTTAATTCGAGCGGTTTTGGAGCGAGCGGTTTTGAAGCGAGCGGTTTTGATTCGAGTGGTCTTGGAGCGAGCGGTTTAGGAGCGAGCGGTTTTGATCCGAGCGGTTTTGGAGCGAGCGGTTTTGATTCGAGCGGTTTTGGAGCGAGCGGTCTTGTAGCGAGCGGTTTTGGAACGAGCGGTTTAGGAGCGAGCCGTTTTGGAGCGAGCGGTTTTGATTCAAACGGTTTTGGAACGAGCGATTTTGGAGCGAGCGGTTTTGGAACGAGCGGTTTTGGAGCGAGCGGTTTTGATTCGAGCGGTATTACACCGAGCGGTTTTCATTCGAGCGGTTTTGGAGCGAGCGGTTTTAGATCGAGCGGTTTTGATTCGAGCGGTTTTGGAGCGAGCGGTTTTGATTCGAGCGGTTTTGAAACGAGCGGTTTTGGAGCGAGCAGTTTTGGAACGAGCGGTTTTGATTCGAGTGGTTTTGGAACGAGCGGTTTTGGAGCGAGCGGTTTTGGAGCGAGCGGTTTTGGAGCGAGCGGTTTTGGAGCGAGCGGTTTTGATTCGAGTGGTTTTGGAGCGAGCGGATTTGATTCGAGCGGTTTTGCACCGAGCGGTTTTAATTCGAGCGGTTTTGGAGCGAGCGGTTTTGAAGCGAGCGGTTTTGGAACGAGCGGTTTTGGAGCGAGCGGTTTTGGAGCGAGCAGTTTTGGAACGAGCGGTTTTGGAACGAGCGGTTTTGATTCGAGCGGTTTTGCACCGAGCGGTTTTGATTCGAGTGGTTTTGGAACGAGCGGTTTTGGAGCGAGCGGTTTTGGAGCGAGCGGTTTTGCAGCGAGCGGTTTCGGAGCGAGCGGTTTTGATTCGAGTGGTTTTGGAGCGAGCGGTTTTGGAACGAGCGGTTTTGATTCGAGTGGTTTTGGAACGAGCGGTTTTGATTCGAGCAGTTTTGGAGCGAGCGGATTTGATTCGAGCGGTTTTGCACCGAGCGGTTTTAATTCGAGCGGTTTTGGAGCGAGCGGTTTTGAAGCGAGCGGTTTTGATTCGAGTGGTCTTGGAGCGAGCGGTTTAGGGTGCGAGCGGTTTTGATCCGAGCGGTTTTGGAGCGAGCGGTTTGTATTCGAGCGGTTTTGGAGCGAGCGGTCTTGGAGCGAGCGGTTTTGGAACGAGCGGTTTAGGAGCGAGCGGTTTTGGAACGAGCGGTTTTAGAGCGAGCGGTTTTGGAACGAGCGGTTTTGATTCGAGCGGTTTTGGAGCGAGCGGTCTTGGAGCGAGCGGTTTTGGAGCGAGCGGTTTTGGAGCTCAGTTTTGAAAATCTCAGTTTTGTAAATCTCAGTTTTGTAAATCTAAGTTTTGAAAATCTCAGTTTTGTAAATCTCAGTTTTGTAAATCTCAGTTTTGTAAATCTCAGTTTTGTAAATCTCAGTTTTGAAAATCTCAGTTTTGTAAATCTCAGTTTTGTAAATCTCAGTTTTGTAAATCTCAGTTTTGAAAATCTCAGTTTTGTAAATCTCAGTTTTGTAAATCTCAGTTTTGTAAATCTCAGTTTTGAAAATCTCAGTTTTTAAAATCTCAGTTTTGTAAATCTCAGTTTTGTAAATCTCAGTTTTGTAAATCTCAGTTTTGAAAATCTGTTTTGTAAATCTCAGTTTTGTAAATCTCAGTTTTGTAAATCTCAGTTTTGTAAATCTCAGTTTTGTAAATCTCAGTTTTGAAAATCTCAGTTTTGTAAATCTCAGTTTTGTAAATCTCAGTTTTGAAAATCTCAGTTTTGTAAATCTCAGTTTTGTAAATCTCAGTTTTGTAAATCTCAGTTTTGAAAATCTCAGTTTTGTAAATCTCAGTTTTGTAAATCTCAGTTTTGTAAATCTCAGTTTTGTAAATCTCAGTTTTGTAAATCTCAGTTTTGAAAATCTCAGTTTTGTAAATCTCAGTTTTGTAAATCTCAGTTTTGAAAATCTCAGTTTTGTAAATCTCAGTTTTGTAAATCTCAGTTTTGAAAATCTCAGTTTTAAAAATCTCAGTTTTAAAAATCTCAGTTTTGTAAATCTCAGTTTTGAAAATCTCAGTTTTGTAAATCTCAGTTTTGTAAATCTCAGTTTTGTAAATCTCAGTTTTGTAAATCTCAGTTTTGTAAATCTCAGTTTTGTAAATCTCAGTTTTGTAACTCTCAGTTTTGTAAATCTGTTTTGTAAATCTCAGTTTTGTAAATCTCAGTTTTGTAAATCTCAGTTTTGAAAATCTCAGTTTTGTAAATCTCAGTTTTGTAAATCTCAGTTTTGAAAATCTCAGTTTTGTAAATCTCAGTTTTGTAAATCTCACTTTTGTAAATCTCAGTTTTGTAAATCTCAGTTTTGAAAATCTCAGTTTTGTAAATCTCAGTTTTGTAAATCTCAGTTTTGTAAATCTCAGTTTTGTAAATCTCAGTTTTGAAAATCTCAGTTTTGTAAATCTCAGTTTTGTAAATCTCAGTTTTGAAAATCTCAGTTTTGTAAATCTCAGTTTTGTAAATCTCAGTTTTGAAAATCTCAGTTTTGTAAATCTCAGTTTTGTAAATCTCACTTTTGTAAATCTCAGTTTTGTAAATCTCAGTTTTGAAAATCTCAGTTTTGTAAATCTTAGTTTTGAAAATCTCAGTTTTGTAAATCTCAGTTTTGTAAATCTCAGTTTTGAAAATCTCAGTTTTGTAAATCTCAGTTTTGTAAATCTCAGTTTTGAAAATCTCAGTTTTGTAAATCTCAGTTTTGTAAATCTCACTTTTGAAAATCTCAGTTTTGTAAATCTCAGTTTTGTAAATCTCAGTTTTGAAAATCTCAGTTTTGTAAATCTCAGTTTTGTAAATCTCACTTTTGTAAATCTCAGTTTTGTAAATCTCAGTTTTGAAAATCTCAGTTTTGTAAATCTTAGTTTTGAAAATCTCAGTTTTGTAAATCTCAGTTTTGTAAATCTCAGTTTTGAAAATCTCAGTTTTGTAAATCTCAGTTTTGTAAATCTCAGTTTTGAAAATCTCAGTTTTGTAAATCTCAGTTTTGTAAATCTCACTTTTGTAAATCTCAGTTTTGAAAATCTCAGTTTTGTAAATCTCAGTTTTGAAAATCTCAGTTTTGTAAATCTCAGTTTTGTAAATCTCAGTTTTGTAAATCTCAGTTTTGAAAATCTCAGTTTTGTAAATCTCAGTTTTGTAAATCTCAGTTTTGAAAATCTCAGTTTTGTAAATCTCAGTTTTGTAAATCTCAGTTTTGTAAATCTCAGTTTTGTAAATCTCAGTTTTGAAAATCTCAGTTTTAAAAATCTCAGTTTTGAAAATCTCAGTTTTGTAAATCTCAGTTTTGAAAATCTCAGTTTTGTAAATCTCAGTTTTGAAAATCTCAGTTTTGTAAATCTCAGTTTTGTAAATCTCAGTTTTGTAAATCTCAGTTTTGTAAATCTCAGTTTTGAAAATCTCAGTTTTGTAAATCTCAGTTTTGAAAATCTCAGTTTTGTAAATCTCAGTTTTGTAAATCTCAGTTTTGTAAATCTCAGTTTTGTAAATCTCAGTTTTGTAAATCTCAGTTTTGTAAATCTCATTTTTGAAAATCTCAGTTTTGTAAATCTCAGTTTTGAAGATCTCAGTTTTGTAAATCTCAGTTTTGTAAATCTCAGTCTTTTTAATCTCAGTCTTGTAAATCTCAGTTTTGTAAATCTCAGTTTTGAAAATCTCAGTTTTGTAAATATCAGATTTGTAAATCTCAGTTTTGTAAATCTCAGTTTTGTAAATCTCAGTTTTGTAAATCTCAGTTTTGTAAATCTCAGTTTTGTAAATCTCAGTTTTGTAAATCTCAGTTTTGTAAATCTGAGTCTTGTAAATCTCAGTCTTGTAAATCTCAGTTTTGTAAATCTCAGTTTTGAAAATCTCAGTTTTGTAAATCTCAGTTTTGAAAATCTCAGTTTTGTAAATCTCAGTTTTGTAAATCTCAGTTTTGTAAATCTCAGTTTTGTAAATCTCAGTTTTGTAAATCTCAGTTTTGTAAATCTCAGTTTTGAAAATCTCAGTTTTGTAAATCTCAGTTTTGTAAATCTCAGTTTTGTAAATCTCAGTTTTGATTCGAGCGGTTTTGGACTGACCGGTTTTGATTCGAGCGGTTTTGGAGCGAGCGGTTTTGATTCGAGCGGTTTTGGAGCGAGCGGATTTGATTCGAGCAGTCTTGTAAATCTCAGTTTTGTAAATCTCAGTTTTGAAAATCTCAGTTTTGTAAATATCAGATTTGTAAATCTCAGTTTTGTAAATCTCAGTTTTGTAAATCTCAGTTTTGTAAATCTCAGTTTTGTAAATCTCAGTTTTGTAAATCTCAGTTTTGTAAATCTGAGTCTTGTAAATCTCAGTTTTGTAAATCTCAGTTTTGAAAATCTCAGTTTTGTAAATCTCAGTTTTGTAAATCTCAGTTTTGTAAATCTCAGTTTTGTAAATCTCAGTTTTGTAAATCTCAGTTTTGTAAATCTCAGTTTTGTAAATCTCAGTTTTGTAAATCTCAGTTTTGATCCGAGCGGTTTTGGAGCGAGCGGTTTTGATTCGAGCGGTTTTGGAGCGAGCGGTCTTGGAGCGAGCGGTTTTGGAACGAGCGGTTTAGGAGCGAGCGGTTTTGGAACGAGCGGTTTTAGAGCGAGCGGTTTTGGAACGAGCGGTTTTGGAGCGAGCGGTTTAGGAGCGAGCGGTTTCGGAGCGAGCGGTTTTGATTCGAGCGGTTTTGGAGCGAACGGTTTTGGAACGAGCGGTTTTGGAGCGAGCGGTTTTGATTCGAGCGGTTTTGGAGCGAGCGGTCTTGGAGCGAGCGGTTTTGGAACGAGCGGTTTAGGAGCGAGCCGTTTTGGAGCGAGCGGTTTTGATTCGAGCGGTTTTGGAGCGAGCGGTTTTGATTCGAGCGGTTTTGGAACGAGCGGTTTTGGAGCGAGCAGTTTTGGAACGAGCGGTTTTGGAACGAGCGGTTTTGATTCTAACGGTTTTGGAGCGAGCGGTTTTGGAGCGAGCGGTTTTGATTCGAGTGGTTTTGGAGCGAGCGGTTTTGGAGCGAGCAATTTTGATTCGAGCGGTTTTGATTCGAGCGGTTTTGGAGCGAGCGGTTTTGGAGCGAGCGGTTTTGATTCGAGCGGTTTTGGAGCGAGCGGTTTTGGAACGAGCGGTTTTGGAGCGAGCGGTTTTGGAGCGAGCGGTTTCGGAGCGAGCGGTTTTGGAGCGAGCGGTTTTGGAGCGAGCGGTTTTGGAGCGAGCGGTTTTGGAGCGGTTTTGTTTACAAAATCTCAGTTTTGAAAATCTCAGTTTTGTAAATCTCAGTTTTGTAAATCTCAGTTTTGTAAATCTCAGTTTTGTAAATCTCAGTTTTGTAAATCTCAGTTTTGTAAATCTCAGTTTTGAAAATCTCAGTTTTGTAAATCTCAGTTTTGTAAATCTCAGTTTTGTAAATCTCAGTTTTGAAAATCTCAGTTTTGTAAATCTCAGTTTTGTAAATCTCAGTTTTGAAAATCTCAGTTTTGTAAATCTCAGTTTTGTAAATCTCAGTTTTGAAAATCTCAGTTTTGTAAATCTCAGTTTTGTAAATCTCAGTTTTGTAAATCTCAGTTTTGAAAATCTCAGTTTTGTAAATCTCAGTTTTGTAAATCTCAGTTTTGTAAATCTCAGTTTTGAAAATCTCAGTTTTGTAAATCTCAGTTTTGTAAATCTAAGTTTTGAAAATCTCAGTTTTGTAAATCTCAGTTTTGTAAATCTCAGTTTTGAAAATCTCAGTTTTGTAAATCTCAGTTTTGTAAATCTCAGTTTTGAAAATCTCAGTTTTGTAAATCTCAGTTTTGTAAATCTCAGTTTTGTAAATCTCAGTTTTGTAAATCTCAGTTTTGTAAATCTCACTTTTGTAAATCTCAGTTTTGAAAATCTCAGTTTTGTAAATCTCAGTTTTGAAAATCTCAGTTTTGTAAATCTCAGTTTTGTAAATCTCAGTTTTGTAAATCTCAGTTTTGAAAATCTCAGTTTTGTAAATCTCAGTTTTGTAAATCTCAGTTTTGAAAATCTCAGTTTTGTAAATCTCAGTTTTGTAAATCTCAGTTTTGAAAATCTCAGTTTTGTAAATCTCAGTTTTGTAAATCTCAGTTTTGTAAATCTCAGTTTTGTAAATCTCAGTTTTGAAAATCTCAGTTTTAAAAATCTCAGTTTTGAAAATCTCAGTTTTGTAAATCTCAGTTTTGAAAATCTCAGTTTTGTAAATCTCAGTTTTGTAAATCTCAGTTTTGTAAATCTCAGTTTTGTAAATCTCAGTTTTGTAAATCTCAGTTTTGTAAATCTCAGTTTTGAAAATCTCAGTTTTGTAAATCTCAGTTTTGTAAATCTCAGTTTTGTAAATCTCAGTTTTGAAAATCTCAGTTTTGTAAATCTCAGTTTTGTAAATCTCAGTTTTGAAAATCTCAGTTTTGTAAATCTCAGTTTTGAAAATCTCAGTTTTGTAAATCTCAGTTTTGTAAATCTCAGTTTTGAAAATCTCAGTTTTGTAAATCTCAGTTTTGTAAATCTCAGTTTTGAAAATCTCGGTTTTGTAAATCTCAGTTTTGTAAATCTCAGTTTTGTAAATCTCAGTTTTGTAAATCTCAGTTTTGAAAATCTCAGTTTTGTAAATCTCAGTTTTGAAAATCTCAGTTTTGTAAATCTCAGTTTTGAAAATCTCAGTTTTGTAAATCCCAGTTTTGAAAATCTCAGTTTTGTAAATCTCAGTTTTGTAAATCTCAGTTTTGAAAATTTCAGTTTTGTAAATCTCAGTTTTGTAAATCTCAGTTTTGTAAGTCTCAGTTTTGTAAATCTCAGTTTTGTAAATCTCAGTTTTGTAAATCTCAGTTTTGTAAATCTCAGTTTTGAAAATCTCAGTTTTGTAAATCTCAGTTTTGAAAATCTCAGTTTTGTAAATCTCAGTTTTGAAAATCTCAGTTTTGTAAATCTCAGTTTTGTAAATCTCAGTTTTGAAAATCTCAGTTTTGTAAATCTCAGTTTTGTAAATCTCAGTTTTGTAAATCTCAGTTTTGTAAATCTCAGTTTTGTAAATCTCAGTTTTGTAAATCTCAGTTTTGTAAATCTCAGTTTTGTAAATCTCAGTTTTGTAAATCTCAGTTTTGAAAATCTCAGTTTTGTAAATCTCAGTTTTGTAAATCTCAGTTTTGAAAATCTCAGTTTTGTAAATCTCAGTTTTGAAAATCTCAGTTTTGTAAATCTCAGTTTTGTAAATCTTAGTTTTGTAAATCTCAGTTTTGTAAATCTCAGTTTTGTAAATCTCAGTTTTGTAAATCTCAGTTTTGAAAATCTCAGTTTTGTAAATCTCAGTTTTGAAAATCTCAGTTTTAAAAATCTCAGTTTTGAAAATCTCAGTTTTGAAAATCTCAGTTTTGTAAATCTCAGTTTTGAAAATCTCAGTTTTGTAAATCTCAGTTTTAAAAATCTCAGTTTTGTAAATCTCAGTTTTGAAAATCTCAGTTTTGTAAATCTCAGTTTTGAAAATCTCAGTTTTGTAAATCTCAGTTTTGTAAATCTCAGTTTTGTAAATCTCAGTTTTGAAAATCTCAGTTTTGTAAATCTCAGTTTTGAAAATCTCAGTTTTGTAAATCTCAGTTTTGAAAATCTCAGTTTTGTAAATCTGTTTTGTAAATCTCAGTTTTGTAAATCTCAGTTTTGTAAATCTCAGTTTTGAAAATCTCAGTTTTAAAAATCTCAGTTTTAAAAATCTCAGTTTTGAAAATCTCAGTTTTGAAAATCTCAGTTTTGTAAATCTCAGTTTTGAAAATCTCAGTTTTGTAAATCTCAGTTTTAAAAATCTCAGTTTTGTAAATCTCAGTTTTGAAAATCTCAGTTTTGTAAATCTCAGTTTTGTAAATCTTAGTTTTGTAAATCTCAGTTTTGTAAATCTCAGTTTTGAAAATCTCAGTTTTGTAAATCTCAGTTTTGAAAATCTCAGTTTTGTAAATCTCAGTTTTGAAAATCTCAGTTTTGTAAATCTGTTTTGTAAATCTCAGTTTTGTAAATCTCAGTTTTGTAAATCTCAGTTTTGAAAATCTCAGTTTTAAAAATCTCAGTTTTAAAAATCTCAGTTTTGAAAATCTCAGTTTTGAAAATCTCAGTTTTGTAAATCTCAGTTTTGAAAATCTCAGTTTTGTAAATCTCAGTTTTAAAAATCTCAGTTTTGTAAATCTCAGTTTTGAAAATCTCAGTTTTGTAAATCTCAGTTTTGTAAATCTTAGTTTTGTAAATCTCAGTTTTGTAAATCTCAGTTTTGTAAATCTCAGTTTTGAAAATCTCAGTTTTGTAAATCTCAGTTTTGTAAATCTCAGTTTTGTAAGTCTCAGTTTTGTAAATCTCAGTTTTGTAAATCTCAGTTTTGTAAATCTCAGTTTTGTAAATCTCAGTTTTGAAAATCTCAGTTTTGTAAATCTCAGTTTTGAAAATCTCAGTTTTGTAAATCTCAGTTTTGAAAATCTCAGTTTTGTAAATCTCAGTTTTGTAAATCTCAGTTTTGAAAATCTCAGTTTTGTAAATCTCAGTTTTGTAAATCTCAGTTTTGTAAATCTCAGTTTTGAAAATCTCAGTTTTGTTAATCTCAGTTTTGAAAATCTCAGTTTTGTAAATCTCAGTTTTGTAAATCTCAGTTTTGAAAATCTCAGTTTTGTAAATCTCTGTTTTGTAAATCTTAGTTTTGAAAATCTCAGTTTTGTAAATCTCAGTTTTGTAAATCTCAGTTTTGTAAATCTCAGTTTTGAAAATCTGTTTTGTAAATCTCAGTTTTGTAAATCTCAGTTTTGTAAATCTCAGTATTGTAAATCTCAGTCTTGTAAATCTCAGTTTTGTAAATCTCAGTTTTGAAAATCTCAGTTTTGTAAATCTCAGTTTTGTAAATCTCAGTTTTGTAAATCTCAGTTTTGTAAATCTCAGTTTTGAAAATCTCAGTTTTGTAAATCTCAGTTTTGTAAATCTCAGTTTTGTAAATCTCAGTTTTGTAAATCTCAGTTTTGTAAATCTCAGTTTTGTAAATCTCAGTTTTGAAAATCTCAGTTTTGTAAATCTCAGTTTTGTAAATCTCAGTTTTGAAAATCTCAGTTTTGTAAATCTCAGTTTTGTAAATCTCAGTTTTGTAAATCTCAGTTTTGAAAATTTCAGTTTTGTAAATCTCAGTTTTGTAAATCTCAGTTTTGAAAATCTCAGTTTTGTAAATCTCAGTTTTGTAAATCTCAATTTTGAAAATCTCAGTTTTGTAAATCTCAGTTTTGAAAATCTCAGTTTTGTAAATCTCAGTTTTGTAAATCTCAGTTTTGAAAATCTCAGTTTTGTAAATCTCAGTTTTGTAAATCTCAGTTTTGAAAATCTCAGTTTTGTAAATCTCAGTTTTGTAAATCTCAGTTTTGTAAATCTCAGTTTTGTAAATCTCAGTTTTGTAAATCTCAGTTTTGTAAATCTCAGTTTTGAAAATCTCAGTTTTGTAAATCTCAGTTTTGAAAATCTCAGTTTTGTTAATCTCAGTTTTGAAAATCTCAGTTTTGTAAATCTCAGTTTTGTAAATCTCAGTTTTGAAAATCTCAGTTTTGTAAATGTCTGTTTTGTAAATCTTAGTTTTGAAAATCTCAGTTTTGTAAATCTCAGTTTTGTAAATCTCAGTTTTGTAAATCTCAGTTTTGAAAATCTGTTTTGTAAATCTCAGTTTTGTAAATCTCAGTTTTGAAAATCTCAGTTTTGTAAATCTCAGTTTTTTAAATCTCCGTTTTGTAAATCTCAGTTTTGTAAATCTCAGTTTTGAAAATCTCAGTTTTGTAAATCTCAGTTTTGTAAATCTCAGTTTTGTAAATCTCAGTTTTGTAAATCTCAGTTTTGTAAATCTCAGTTTTGAAAATCTCAGTTTTGTAAATCTCAGTTTTGTAAATCTCAGTTTTGAAAATCTCAGTTTTGTAAATCTCAGTTTTGTAAATCTCAGTTTTGTAAATCTCAGTTTTGAAAATTTCAGTTTTGTAAATCTCAGTTTTGTAAATCTCAGTTTTGAAAATCTCAGTTTTGTAAATCTCAGTTTTGTAAATCTCAGTTTTGAAAATCTCAGTTTTGTAAATCTCAGTTTTGAAAATCTCAGTTTTGTAAATCTCAGTTTTGTAAATCTCAGTTTTGAAAATCTCAGTTTTGTAAATCTCAGTTTTGTAAATCTCAGTTTTGAAAATCTCAGTTTTGTAAATCTCAGTTTTGTAAATCTCAGTTTTGTAAATCTCAGTTTTGATTCGAGCGGTTTTGGACCGACCGGTTTTGATTCGAGCGGTTTTGGAGCGAGCGGTTTTGATTCGAGCGGTTTTGGAGCGAGCGGATTTGATTCGAGCGGTTTTGCACCGAGCGGTTTTGATTCGAGCGGTTTTGGAGCGAGCGGTTTTGAAGCGAGCGGTTTTGATTCGAGCGGTTTTGGAGCGAGCGGTTTAGGAGCGAGCGGTTTTGATCCGAGCGGTTTTGGAGCGAGCGGTTTTGATTCGAGCGGTTTTGGAGCGAGCGGTCTTGTAGCGAGCGGTTTTGGAACGAGCGGTTTAGGAGCGAGCCGTTTTGGAGCGAGCGGTTTTGATTCAAACGGTTTTGGAACGAGCGATTTTGGAGCGAGCGGTTTTGGAACGAGCGGTTTTGGAGCGAGCGGTTTTGATTCGAGCGGTATTACACCGAGCGGTTTTCATTCGAGCGGTTTTGGAGCGAGCGGTTTTAGATCGAGCGGTTTTGATTCGAGCGGTTTTGGAGCGAGCGGTTTTGGTTCGAGCGGTTTTGAAACGAGCGGTTTTGGAGCGAGCAGTTTTGGAACGAGCGGTTTTGATTCGAGCGGTTTTGGAACGAGCGGTTTTGGAGCGAGCGGTTTTGGAGCGAGCGGTTTTGGAGCGAGCGGTTTTGGAGCGAGCGGTTTTGGAGCGAGCGGTTTTGATTCGAGTGGTTTTGGAGCGAGCGGATTTGATTCGAGCGGTTTTGCACCGAGCGGTTTTAATTCGAGCGGTTTTGGAGCGAGCGGTTTTGAAGCGAGCGGTTTTGGAACGAGCGGTTTTGGAGCGAGCGGTTTTGGAGCGAGCAGTTTTGGAACGAGCGGTTTTGGAACGAGCGGTTTTGATTCGAGCGGTTTTGCACCGAGCGGTTTTGATTCGAGTGGTTTTGGAACGAGCGGTTTTGGAGCGAGCGGTTTTGGAGCGAGCGGTTTTGCAGCGAGCGGTTTCGGAGCGAGCGGTTTTGATTCGAGCGGTTTTGGAGCGAGCGGTTTTGGAACGAGCGGTTTTGATTCGAGTGGTTTTGGAACGAGCGGTTTTGATTCGAGCAGTTTTGGAGCGAGCGGATTTGATTCGAGCGGTTTTGCACCGAGCGGTTTTAATTCGAGCGGTTTTGGAGCGAGCGGTTTTGAAGCGAGCGGTTTTGATTCGAGTGGTCTTGGAGCGAGCGGTTTAGGAGCGAGCGGTTTTGATCCGAGCGGTTTTGGAGCGAGCGGTTTGTATTCGAGCGGTTTTGGAGCGAGCGGTCTTGGAGCGAGCGGTTTTGGAACGAGCGGTTTAGGAGCGAGCGGTTTTGGAACGAGCGGTTTTAGAGCGAGCGGTTTTGGAACGAGCGGTTTTGATTCGAGCGGTTTTGGAGCGAGCGGTCTTGGAGCGAGCGGTTTTGGAGCGAGCGGTTTTGGAGCTCAGTTTTGAAAATCTCAGTTTTGTAAATCTCAGTTTTGTAAATCTAAGTTTTGAAAATCTCAGTTTTGTAAATCTCAGTTTTGTAAATCTCAGTTTTGTAAATCTCAGTTTTGTAAATCTCAGTTTTGAAAATCTCAGTTTTGTAAATCTCAGTTTTGTAAATCTCAGTTTTGTAAATCTCAGTTTTGAAAATCTCAGTTTTGTAAATCTCAGTTTTGTAAATCTCAGTTTAGAGAATCTCAGTTTTGAAAATCTCAGTTTTGTAAATCTCAGTTTTGTAAATCTCAGTTTTGAAAATCTCAGTTTTGTAAATCTCAGTTTTGTAAATCTCACTTTTGTAAATCTCAGTTTTGTAAATCTCAGTTTTGTAAATCTCAGTTTTGTAAATCTTAGTTTTGAAAATCTCAGTTTTGTAAATCTCAGTTTTGTAAATCTCAGTTTTGTAAATCGCAGTTTTGAAAATCTCAGTTTTTAAAATCTCAGTTTTGTAAATCTCAGTTTTGTAAATCTCAGTTTTGTAAATCTCAGTTTTGAAAATCTGTTTTGTAAATCTCAGTTTTGTAAATCTCAGTTTTGTAAATCTCAGTTTTGTAAATCTCAGTTTTGTAAATCTCAGTTTTGAAAATCTCAGTTTTGTAAATCTCAGTTTTGTAAATCTCAGTTTTGAAAATCTCAGTTTTGTAAATCTCAGTTTTGTAAATCTCAGTTTTGTAAATCTCAGTTTTGAAAATCTCAGTTTTGTAAATCTCAGTTTTGTAAATCTCAGTTTTGTAAATCTCAGTTTTGTAAATCTCAGTTTTGTAAATCTCAGTTTTGAAAATCTCAGTTTTGTAAATCTCAGTTTTGTAAATCTCAGTTTTGAAAATCTCAGTTTTGTAAATCTCAGTTTTGTAAATCTCAGTTTTGAAAATCTCAGTTTTAAAAATCTCAGTTTTAAAAATCTCAGTTTTGTAAATCTCAGTTTTGAAAATCTCAGTTTTGTAAATCTCAGTTTTGTAAATCTCAGTTTTGTAAATCTCAGTTTTGTAAATCTCAGTTTTGTAAATCTCAGTTTTGTAAATCTCAGTTTTGTAACTCTCAGTTTTGTAAATCTGTTTTGTAAATCTCAGTTTTGTAAATCTCAGTTTTGTAAATCTCAGTTTTGAAAATCTCAGTTTTGTAAATCTCAGTTTTGTAAATCTCAGTTTTGAAAATCTCAGTTTTGTAAATCTCAGTTTTGTAAATCTCACTTTTGTAAATCTCAGTTTTGTAAATCTCAGTTTTGAAAATCTCAGTTTTGTAAATCTCAGTTTTGTAAATCTCAGTTTTGTAAATCTCAGTTTTGTAAATCTCAGTTTTGAAAATCTCAGTTTTGTAAATCTCAGTTTTGTAAATCTCAGTTTTGAAAATCTCAGTTTTGTAAATCTCAGTTTTGTAAATCTCAGTTTTGAAAATCTCAGTTTTGTAAATCTCAGTTTTGTAAATCTCACTTTTGTAAATCTCAGTTTTGTAAATCTCAGTTTTGAAAATCTCAGTTTTGTAAATCTTAGTTTTGAAAATCTCAGTTTTGTAAATCTCAGTTTTGTAAATCTCAGTTTTGAAAATCTCAGTTTTGTAAATCTCAGTTTTGTAAATCTCAGTTTTGAAAATCTCAGTTTTGTAAATCTCAGTTTTGTAAATCTCACTTTTGTAAATCTCAGTTTTGAAAATCTCAGTTTTGTAAATCTCAGTTTTGAAAATCTCAGTTTTGTAAATCTCAGTTTTGTAAATCTCAGTTTTGTAAATCTCAGTTTTGAAAATCTCAGTTTTGTAAATCTCAGTTTTGTAAATCTCAGTTTTGAAAATCTCAGTTTTGTAAATCTCAGTTTTGAAAATCTCAGTTTTGAAAATCTCAGTTTTGTAAATCTCAGTTTTGTAAATCTCAGTTTTGTAAATCTCAGTTTTGTAAATCTCAGTTTTGAAAATCTCAGTTTTAAAAATCTCAGTTTTGAAAATCTCAGTTTTGTAAATCTCAGTTTTGAAAATCTCAGTTTTGTAAATCTCAGTTTTGAAAATCTCAGTTTTGTAAATCTCAGTTTTGTAAATCTCAGTTTTGTAAATCTCAGTTTTGTAAATCTCAGTTTTGAAAATCTCAGTTTTGTAAATCTCAGTTTTGAAAATCTCAGTTTTGTAAATCTCAGTTTTGAAAATCTCAGTTTTGTAAATCTCAGTTTTGTAAATCTCAGTTTTGAAAATCTCAGTTTTGTAAATCTCAGTTTTGAAAATCTCAGTTTTGTAAATCTCAGTTTTGTAAATCTCAGTTTTGTAAATCTCAGTTTTGTAAATCTCAGTTTTGTAAATCTCAGTTTTGAAAATCTCGGTTTTGTAAATCTCAGTTTTGTAAATCTCAGTTTTGTAAATGTCTGTTTTGTAAATCTCAGTTTTGAAAATCTCAGTTTTGTAAATGTCAGTTTTGAAAATCTCAGTTTTGTAAATCTCAGTTTTGAAAATCTCAGTTTTGTAAATCCTAGTTTTGAAAATCTCAGTTTTGTAAATCTCAGTTTTGTAAATCTCAGTTTTGAAAATTTCAGTTTTGTAAATCTCAGTTTTGTAAATCTCAGTTTTGTAAGTCTCAGTTTTGTAAATCTCAGTTTTGTAAATCTCAGTTTTGTAAATCTCAGTTTTGTAAATCTCAGTTTTGAAAATCTCAGTTTTGTAAATCTCAGTTTTGAAAATCTCAGTTTTGTAAATCTCAGTTTTGAAAATCTCAGTTTTGTAAATCTCAGTTTTGTAAATCTCAGTTTTGAAAATCTCAGTTTTGTAAATCTCAGTTTTGTAAATCTCAGTTTTGTAAATCTCAGTTTTGTAAATCTCAGTTTTGTAAATCTCAGTTTTGTAAATCTCAGTTTTGTAAATCTCAGTTTTGTAACTCTCAGTTTTGTAAATCTGTTTTGTAAATCTCAGTTTTGTAAATCTCAGTTTTGTAAATCTCAGTTTTGAAAATCTCAGTTTTAAAAATCTCAGTTTTAAAAATCTCAGTTTTGAAAATCTCAGTTTTGAAAATCTCAGTTTTGTAAATCTCAGTTTTGTAAATCTCAGTTTTGTAAATCTCAGTTTTGTAAATCTCAGTTTTGTAAATCTCAGTTTTGAAAATCTCAGTTTTGTAAATCTCAGTTTTGTAAATCTTAGTTTTGTAAATCTCAGTTTTGTAAATCTCAGTTTTGTAAATCTCAGTTTTGAAAATCTCAGTTTTGTAAATCTCAGTTTTGTAAATCTCAGTTTTGTAAGTCTCAGTTTTGTAAATCTCAGTTTTGTAAATCTCAGTTTTGTAAATCTCAGTTTTGTAAATCTCAGTTTTGAAAATCTCAGTTTTGTAAATCTCAGTTTTGAAAATCTCAGTTTTGTAAATCTCAGTTTTGAAAATCTCAGTTTTGTAAATCTCAGTTTTGTAAATCTCAGTTTTGAAAATCTCAGTTTTGTAAATCTCAGTTTTGTAAATCTCAGTTTTGTAAATCTCAGTTTTGAAAATCTCAGTTTTGTTAATCTCAGTTTTGAAAATCTCAGTTTTGTAAATCTCAGTTTTGTAAATCTCAGTTTTGAAAATCTCAGTTTTGTAAATCTCTGTTTTGTAAATCTTAGTTTTGAAAATCTCAGTTTTGTAAATCTCAGTTTTGTAAATCTCAGTTTTGTAAATCTCAGTTTTGAAAATCTGTTTTGTAAATCTCAGTTTTGTAAATCTCAGTTTTGTAAATCTCAGTATTGTAAATCTCAGTCTTGTAAATCTCAGTTTTGTAAATCTCAGTTTTGAAAATCTCAGTTTTGTAAATCTCAGTTTTGTAAATCTCAGTTTTGTAAATCTCAGTTTTGTAAATCTCAGTTTTGTAAATCTCAGTTTTGAAAATCTCAGTTTTGTAAATCTCAGTTTTGTAAATCTCAGTTTTGTAAATCTCAGTTTTGTAAATCTCAGTTTTGTAAATCTCAGTTTTGTAAATCTCAGTTTTGAAAATCTCAGTTTTGTAAATCTCAGTTTTGTAAATCTCAGTTTTGAAAATCTCAGTTTTGTAAATCTCAGTTTTGTAAATCTCAGTTTTGTAAATCTCAGTTTTGAAAATTTCAGTTTTGTAAATCTCAGTTTTGTAAATCTCAGTTTTGAAAATCTCAGTTTTGTAAATCTCAGTTTTGTAAATCTCAATTTTGAAAATCTCAGTTTTGTAAATCTCAGTTTTGAAAATCTCAGTTTTGTAAATCTCAGTTTTGTAAATCTCGGTTTTGAAAATCTCAGTTTTGTAAATCTCAGTTTTGTAAATCTCAGTTTTGAAAATCTCAGTTTTGTAAATCTCAGTTTTGTAAATCTCAGTTTTGTAAATCTCAGTTTTGTAAATCTCAGTTTTGTAAATCTCAGTTTTGTAAATCTCAGTTTTGAAAATCTCAGTTTTGTAAATCTCAGTTTTGAAAATCTCAGTTTTGTAAATCTCAGTTTTGAAAATCTCAGTTTTGTAAATCTCAGTTTTGTAAATCTCAGTTTTGAAAATCTCAGTTTTGTAAATGTCTGTTTTGTAAATCTTAGTTTTGAAAATCTCAGTTTTGTAAATCTCAGTTTTGTAAATCTCAGTTTTGTAAATCTCAGTTTTGAAAATCTGTTTTGTAAATCTCAGTTTTGTAAATCTCAGTTTTGTAAATCTCAGTTTTGTAAATCTCAGTCTTGTAAATCTCAGTTTTGTAAATCTCAGTTTTGAAAATCTCAGTTTTGTAAATCTCAGTTTTGTAAATCTCCGTTTTGTAAATCTCAGTTTTGTAAATCTCAGTTTTGAAAATCTCAGTTTTGTAAATCTCAGTTTTGTAAATCTCAGTTTTGAAAATCTCAGTTTTGTAAATCTCAGTTTTGTAAATCTCCGTTTTGTAAATCTCAGTTTTGTAAATCTCAGTTTTGAAAATCTCAGTTTTGTAAATCTCAGTTTTGTAAATCTCAGTTTTGTAAATCTCAGTTTTGTAAATCTCAGTTTTGTAAATCTCAGTTTTGTAAATCTCAGTTTTGAAAATCTCAGTTTTGTAAATCTCAGTTTTGTAAATCTCAGTTTTGAAAATCTCAGTTTTGTAAATCTCAGTTTTGTAAATCTCAGTTTTGTAAATCTCAGTTTTGAAAATTTCAGTTTTGTAAATCTCAGTTTTGTAAATCTCAGTTTTGAAAATCTCAGTTTTGTAAATCTCAGTTTTGTAAATCTCAGTTTTGAAAATCTCAGTTTTGTAAATCTCAGTTTTGAAAATCTCAGTTTTGTAAATCTCAGTTTTGTAAATCTCAGTTTTGAAAATCTCAGTTTTGTAAATCTCAGTTTTGTAAATCTCAGTTTTGAAAATCTCAGTTTTGTAAATCTCAGTTTTGTAAATCTCAGTTTTGTAAATCTCAGTTTTGATTCGAGCGGTTTTGGAGCGAGCGGTCTTGTAGCGAGCGGTTTTGGAACGAGCGGTTTAGGAGCGAGCCGTTTTGGAGCGAGCGGTTTTGATTCAAACGGTTTTGGAACGAGCGATTTTGGAGCGAGCGGTTTTGGAACGAGCGGTTTTGGAGCGAGCGGTTTTGATTCGAGCGGTATTACACCGAGCGGTTTTCATTCGAGCGGTTTTGGAGCGAGCGGTTTTGGAGCGAGCGGTTTTAGATCGAGCGGTTTTGATTCGAGCGGTTTTGGAGCGAGCGGTTTTGATTCGAGCGGTTTTGAAACGAGCGGTTTTGGAGCGAGCAGTTTTGGAACGAGCGGTTTTGATTCGAGTGGTTTTGGAACGAGCGGTTTTGGAGCGAGCGGTTTTGGAGCGAGCGGTTTTGGAGCGAGCGGTTTTGGAGCGAGCGGTTTTGATTCGAGTGGTTTTGGAGCGAGCGGATTTGATTCGAGCGGTTTTGCACCGAGCGGTTTTAATTCGAGCGGTTTTGGAGCGAGCGGTTTTGAAGCGAGCGGTTTTGGAACGAGCGGTTTTGGAGCGAGCGGTTTTGGAGCGAGCAGTTTTGGAACGAGCGGTTTTGGAACGAGCGGTTTTGATTCGAGCGGTTTTGCACCGAGCGGTTTTGATTCGAGTGGTTTTGGAACGAGCGGTTTTGGAGCGAGCGGTTTTGGAGCGAGCGGTTTTGCAGCGAGCGGTTTCGGAGCGAGCTGTTTTGATTCGAGTGGTTTTGGAGCGAGCGGTTTTGGAACGAGCGGTTTTGATTCGAGTGGTTTTGGAACGAGCGGTTTTGATTCGAGCAGTTTTGGAGCGAGCGGATTTGATTCGAGCGGTTTTGCACCGAGCGGTTTTAATTCGAGCGGTTTTGGAGCGAGCGGTTTTGAAGCGAGCGGTTTTGATTCGAGTGGTCTTGGAGCGAGCGGTTTAGGAGCGAGCGGTTTTGATCCGAGCGGTTTTGGAGCGAGCGGTTTGTATTCGAGCGGTTTTGGAGCGAGCGGTCTTGGAGCGAGCGGTTTTGGAACGAGCGGTTTAGGAGCGAGCGGTTTTGGAACGAGCGGTTTTAGAGCGAGCGGTTTTGGAACGAGCGGTTTTGATTCGAGCGGTTTTGGAGCGAGCGGTCTTGGAGCGAGCGGTTTTGGAGCGAGCGGTTTTGGAGCTCAGTTTTGAAAATCTCAGTTTTGTAAATCTCAGTTTTGTAAATCTAAGTTTTGAAAATCTCAGTTTTGTAAATCTCAGTTTTGTAAATCTCAGTTTTGTAAATCTCAGTTTTGTAAATCTCAGTTTTGAAAATCTCAGTTTTGTAAATCTCAGTTTTGTAAATCTCAGTTTTGTAAATCTCAGTTTTGAAAATCTCAGTTTTGTAAATCTCAGTTTTGTAAATCTCAGTTTTGAGAATCTCAGTTTTGAAAATCTCAGTTTTGTAAATCTCAGTTTTGTAAATCTCAGTTTTGAAAATCTCAGTTTTGTAAATCTCAGTTTTGTAAATCTCACTTTTGTAAATCTCAGTTTTGTAAATCTCAGTTTTGTAAATCTCAGTTTTGTAAATCTTAGTTTTGAAAATCTCAGTTTTGTAAATCTCAGTTTTGTAAATCTCAGTTTTGTAAATCTCAGTTTTGAAAATCTTAGTTTTGAAAATCTCAGTTTTGTAAATCTCAGTTTTGTAAATCTCAGTTTTGTAAATCTCAGTTTTGAAAATCTGTTTTGTAAATCTCAGTTTTGTAAATCTCAGTTTTGTAAATCTCAGTTTTGTAAATCTCAGTTTTGTAAATCTCAGTTTTGAAAATCTCAGTTTTGTAAATCTCAGTTTTGTAAATCTCAGTTTTGAAAATCTCAGTTTTGTTAATCTCAGTTTTGTAAATCTCAGTTTTGTAAATCTCAGTTTTGAAAATCTCAGTTTTGTAAATCTCAGTTTTGTAAATCTCAGTTTTGTAAATCTCAGTTTTGTAAACCTCAGTCTTGTAAATCTCAGTTTTGTAAATCTCAGTTTTGTAAATCTCAGTTTTGTAAATCTCAGTTTTGAAAATCTGTTTTGTAAATCTCAGTTTTGTAAATCTCAGTTTTGTAAATCTCAGTTTTGTAAATCTCAGTTTTGTAAATCTCAGTTTTGAAAATCTCAGTTTTGTAAATCTCAGTTTTGTAAATCTCAGTTTTGTAAATCTCAGTTTTGTAAATCTCAGTTTTGAAAATCTCAGTTTTGTAAATCTCAGTTTTGAAAATCTCAGTTTTGTAAATCTCAGTTTTGAAAATCTCAGTTTTGTAAATCTCAGTTTTGTAAATCTTAGTTTTGAAAATCTCAGTTTTGTAAATCTCAGTTTTGTAAATCTCAGTTTTGAAAATCTCAGTTTTGTAAATCTCAGTTTTGTAAATCTCAGTTTTGAAAATCTCAGTTTTGTAAATCTCAGTTTTGTAAATCTTAGTTTTGTAAATCTTAGTTTTGAAAATCTCAGTTTTGTAAATCTCAGTTTTGTAAATCTCAGTTTTGTAAATCTCAGTTTTGAAAATCTGTTTTGTAAATCTCAGTTTTGTAAATCTCAGTTTTGTAAATCTCAGTTTTGTAAATCTCAGTTTTGTAAATCTCAGTTTTGAAAATCTCAGTTTTGTAAATCTCAGTTTTGTAAATCTCAGTTTTGAAAATCTCAGTTTTGTAAATCTCAGTTTTGTAAATCTCACTTTTGTAAATCTCAGTTTTGTAAATCTCAGTTTTGAAAATCTCAGTTTTGTAAATCTCAGTTTTGTAAATCTCAGTTTTGTAAATCTCAGTTTTGTAAATCTCAGTTTTGAAAATCTCAGTTTTGTAAATCTCAGTTTTGTAAATCTCAGTTTTGAAAATCTCAGTTTTGTAAATCTCAGTTTTGTAAATCTCAGTTTTGAAAATCTCAGTTTTGTAAATCTCAGTTTTGTAAATCTCACTTTTGTAAATCTCAGTTTTGTAAATCTCAGTTTTGAAAATCTCAGTTTTGTAAATCTTAGTTTTGAAAATCTCAGTTTTGTAAATCTCAGTTTTGTAAATCTCAGTTTTGTAAATCTCAGTTTTGAAAATCTCAGTTTTGTAAATCTCAGTTTTGTAAATCTCAGTTTTGAAAATCTCAGTTTTGTAAATCTCAGTTTTGTAAATCTCAGTTTTGTAAATCTCAGTTTTGAAAATCTCAGTTTTGTAAATCTCAGTTTTGTAAATCTCAGTTTTGTAAATCTCAGTTTTGTAAACCTCAGTCTTGTAAATCTCAGTCTTGTAAATCTCAGTTTTGTAAATCTCAGTTTTGAAAATCTCAGTTTTGTAAATATCAGATTTGTAAATCTCAGTTTTGTAAATCTCAGTTTTGTAAATCTCAGTTTTGTAAATCTCAGTTTTGTAAATCTCAGTTTTGTAAATCTCAGTTTTGTAAATCTGAGTCTTGTAAATCTCAGTCTTGTAAATCTCAGTTTTGTAAATCTCAGTTTTGAAAATCTCAGTTTTGTAAATCTCAGTTTTGTAAATCTCAGTTTTGTAAATCTCAGTTTTGTAAATCTCAGTTTTGTAAATCTGAGTCTTGTAAATCTCAGTTTTTTAAATCTCAGTTTTGAAAATCTCAGTTTTGTAAATCTCAGTTTTGTAAATCTCAGTTTTGTAAATCTCAGTTTTGTAAATCTCAGTTTTGTAAATCTCAGTTTTGTAAATCTCAGTTTTGAAAATCTCAGTTTTGTAAATCTCAGTTTTGTAAATCTCAGTTTTGAAAATCTCAGTTTTGTAAATCTCAGTTTTGTAAATCTCAGTTTTGAAAATCTCAGTTTTGTAAATCTCAGTTTTGTAAATCTCACTTTTGTAAATCTCAGTTTTGTAAATCTCAGTTTTGAAAATCTCAGTTTTGTAAATCTCAGTTTTGTAAATCTCAGTTTTGTAAATCTCAGTTTTGTAAATCTCAGTTTTGTAAATCTCAGTTTTGTAAATCTCAGTTTTGTAAATCTCAGTTTTGTAAACCTCAGTCTTGTAAATCTCAGTCTTGTAAATCTCAGTTTTGTAAATCTCAGTTTTGAAAATCTCAGTTTTGTAAATATCAGATTTGTAAATCTCAGTTTTGTAAATCTCAGTTTTGTAAATCTCAGTTTTGTAAATCTCAGTTTTGTAAATCTCAGTTTTGTAAATCTCAGTTTTGTAAATCTCAGTTTTGTAAATCTCAGTTTTGTAAATCTCAGTTTTGTAAATCTCAGTTTTGTAAATCTCAGTTTGTAAATTTCAGTTTTGAAAATCTCAGTTTTGTAAATCTCAGTTTTGTAAATCTCGGTTTTGAAAATCTCAGTTTTGTAAATCTCAGTTTTGTAAGTCGTTTTGTGAATCTCAGTTTTGAAAATCTCAGTTTTGTAAATCTCAGTTTTGTAAATCTCAGTTTTGAAAATCTCAGTTTTGTAAATCTCAGTTTTGTAAATCTCAGTTTCGTTAATCTCAGTTTTGAAAATCTCAGTTTTGTAAATCTCAGTTTTGTAAATCTCGGTTTTGTAAATCTCAGTTTTGTAAATCTCAGTTTTGTAAATCTCAGTTTTGTAAATCTCAGTTTTGTAAATCTCAGTTTTGTAAATCTCAGTTTTGTAAATCTCAGTTTTGAAAATCACAGTTTTGTAAATCTAAGTTTTGAAAATCTCAGTTTTGTATATCTCAGTTTTGTAAATCTCAATTTTGTAAATCTCAGTTTTGTAAATCTCAGTTTTGTAAATCTCAGTTTTGTAAATCTCAGTTTTGAAAATCTCAGTTTTGTAAATCTCAGTTTTGTAAATCTCAGTTTTGTAAATGTCCGTTTTGTAAATCTCAGTTTTGTAAATCTCACTTTTGTAAATCTCAGTTTTGAAAATCTCAGTTTTGTAAATCTTAGTTTTGTTAATCTCAGTCTTGAAAATCTCAGTTTTGTAATTCTCAGTTTTGTAAATCTAAGATTTTGAAATCTAAGATTTTCAAAACTGAAATTCTCAAATTTGAGTTTTTCAAATCTGAGATTTTTAAAACTAAGATTTACAAAATTGAGATTTTCAAAACCGAGATTTACAAAACTGAGATTTTCAAAACTGAGATTTACCGAACTGAGATTTACAAAACTGAGATTTACAAAACTGAGAATTACAAAACTGAGATTTTCAAAACTGAGATTAACAAAACTAAGATTTACAAAACTGAGATTTTCAAAACCGAGATTTACAAAACTGAGATTTTCAAAACTGAGATTTACAGAACTTAGATTTACAAAACTGAGATTTTCAAAACTGAGATTTACAAATTGAGATTTTCAAAACTAAGATTTACAAAACTGAGATTTACAAAACTGAGATTTACAAAACTGAGATTTACAAAACTGAGATTTTCAAAACTGAGATTTACAAAACTGAGATTTTCAAAACTGAGATTTACAATACTGAGATTTACAAAACTGAGATTATCGAAACCGAGATTTACAAAACTGAGATTTCCAAAACTGAGATTTTCAAAACTAAGATTTGCAAAACTGAGATTTTCAAAACTGAAATTTACAAAACTGAGATTTACAAAACTGAGATTTTCAAAACTGAGATTTACAAAACTGAGATTTTCAAGACTGAGATTTACAAAACTGAGATTTTCAAAACTGAGATTTACAAAACTGAGATTTTCAAAACTGAGATTTACAAAACTGAGATTTACAAAACTGAGATTTTCAAAACTGGAATTTACAAAACTGAGATTTACAAAACTGAGATTATCGAAACCGAGATTTACAAAACTGAGATTTTCAAAACTGAGATTTACAAAACTGAGATTTACCAAACTGAGATTTACAAAACTGAGATTTACAAAACAGATTTACAAAACAGAGATTTACAAAACTGAGATTTACAAAACTGAGATTTACAATAATGAGATTTACGAAACCGAGATTTACAAAACTGAGATTTGCAAAACTGAGATTTTCAAAACTGAAATTTACAAAACTGAGATTTACAAAACTGAGATTTACAAAACTGAGATTATCGAAACTGAGATTTACAAAACTGAGATTTACAAAACTGAGATTTTCAAAACTAAGATTTTCAAAACTGAGATTTTCAAAACTGAAATTTACAAAACTGAGATTTACAAAACTGAGATTTACAAAACTGAGATTTACAATAATGAGATTTACGAAACCGAGATTTACAAAACTGAGATTTACAAAACTGAGATTTACAAAACTGAGATTTACAAAACTGAGATTTACAAAACTGAGATTTTCAAAACTGAGATTAACAAAACTAAGATTTACAAAACTAAGATTTTCAAAACCGCGATTTACATAACTGAGATTAACAAAACTGAGATTTACAAAACTGAGATTTTCAAAACTGAGATTTACAAAACTGAGATTTTCAAAACTGAGATTTACAATATTGAGATTTACAAAACTGAGATTATCGAAACCGAGATTTACAAAACTGAGATTTCCAAAACTGAGATTTTCAAAACTAAGATTTGCAAAACTGAGATTTTCAAAACTGAAATTTACAAAACTGAGATTTACAAAACTGAGATTTTCAAAACTGAGATTTACAAAACTGAGATTTTCAAGACTGAGATTTACAAAACTGAGATTTTCAAAACTGAGATTTACAAAACTGAGATTTTCAAAACTGAGATTTACAAAACTGAGATTTACAAAACTGAGATTTTCAAAACTGGGATTTACAAAACTGAGATTTACAAAACTGAGATTATCGAAACCGAGATTTACAAAACTGAGATTTTCAAAACTGAGATTTACAAAACTGAGATTTACCAAACTGAGATTTACAAAACTGAGATTTACAAAACAGATTTACAAAACAGAGATTTACAAAACTGAGATTTACAAAACTGAGATTTACAATAATGAGATTTACGAAACCGAGATTTACAAAACTGAGATTTGCAAAACTGAGATTTTCAAAACTGAAATTTACAAAACTGAGATTTACAAAACTGAGATTTACAAAACTGAGATTATCGAAACTGAGATTTACAAAACTGAGATTTACAAAACTGAGATTTTCAAAACTAAGATTTTCAAAACTGAGATTTTCAAAACTGAAATTTACAAAACTGAGATTTACAAAACTGAGATTTACAAAACTGAGATTTACAATAATGAGATTTACGAAACCGAGATTTACAAAACTGAGATTTACAAAACTGAGATTTACAAAACTGAGATTTACAAAACTGAGATTTACAAAACTGAGATTTACAAAACTGAGATTTACAAAACTGAGATTTACAAAACTGACATTTACAAAACTGAGATATACAAAACTGAGATTTACAATAATGAGATTTACAATAATGAGATTTACGAAACCGAGATTTACAAAACTGAGATTTACAAAACTGAGACTTACAAAACTGAGATTTACAAAACTGAGATTTACAAAACTGAGATTTTCAAAACTGAGATTAACAAAACTAAGATTTACAAAACTGAGATTTTCAAAACCGCGATTTACATAACTGAGATTAACAAAACTGAGATTTACAAAACTGAGATTTACAAAACTGAGATTTTCAAAACTGAGATTTACAAATTGAGATTTTCAAAACTGAGATTTACAAAACTAAGATTTACAAAACTAAAATTTACAAAACTGAGATTAACAAAACTGAGATTTTCAAAACTGAGATTTACAAAACTGAGATTTTCAAAACTGAGATTTACAAAACTGAGATTTTCAAAACTGAGATTTACAAAACTGAGATTTTCAAAACTGAGATTTACAAAACTGAGATTTACAAAACTGAGATTTTCAAAACTGAGATTTACAAAACTGAGATTTACAAAACTGAGATTTACAAAACTGAGATTTACAAAACTGAGATTTACAATAATGAGATTTACGAAACCGAGATTTACAAAACTGAGATTTGCAAAACTGAGATTTTCAAAACTGAAATTTACAAATTTGAGATTTACAAAACTGAGATTTACAAAACTGAGATTTACAAAACTGAGATTTACAAAACTGAGATTTACAAAACTGAGATTATCGAAACCGAGATTTACAAAACTGAGATTTACAAAACTGAGATTTTCAAAACTGAGATTTGCAAAACTGAGATTTTCAAAACTGAAATTTACAAAACTGAGATTTACAAAACTTAGATTTACAAAACTGAGATTTACAAAACTGAGATTTACAATAATGAGATTTACGAAACCGAGATTTACAAAACTGAGATTTGCAAAACTGAGATTTTCAAAACTGAAATTTACAAAACTGAGATTTACAAAACTGAGATTTACAAAACTGAGATTATCGAAACCGAGATTTACAAAACTGAGATTTACAAAACTGAGATTTTCAAAACTGAGATTTGCAAAACTGAGATTTTCAAAACTGAAATTTACAAAACTGAGATTTACAAGACTGAGATTTACAAAACTGAGATTTACAATAATGAGATTTACGAAACCGAGATTTACAAAACTGAGATTTACAAAACTGAGATTTACAAAACTGAGATTTACAAAACTGAGATTTACAAAACTGAGATTTACAAAACTGAGATTTACAATAATGAGATTTACGAAACCGAGATTTACAAAACTGAGATTTACAAAACTGAGATTTACAAAACTGAGATTTACAAAACTGAGATTTACAAAACTGAGATTTACAATAATGAGATTTACGAAACCGAGATTTACAAAACTGAGATTTACAAAACTGAGATTTACAAAACTGAGATTTACAAAACTGAGATTTTCAAAACTGAGATTTACAAATTGAGATTTTCAAAACTGAGATTTTCAAAACCGAGATTTACAAAACTGAGATTTTCAAAACTGATATTTACAAAACTGAGATTCACAAAACTGAGATTATCGAAACCGAGATTTACAAAACTGAGATTTTCAAAACTGAGATTTACAAATTGAGATTTTCAAAACTGAGATTTTCAAAACTGAGATTTACAAAACTGAGATTTACAAAACTGAGATTTACAAAACTGAGATTTACAAAACTGAGATTTACAATAATGAGATTTACGAAACCGAGATTTACAAAACTGAGATTTACAAAACTGAGATTTACAAAACTGAGATTTACAAAACTGAGATTTACAAAACTGAGATTTACAAAACTGAGATTTTCAAAACAGATTAACAAAACCAAGATTTACAAAACTGAGATTCAAGTTTTGATTCAAGCGGTTTTGGAACGAGCGGTTTTGGAGCGAGCGGTTTTGGAACGAGCGGTTTTGGAGCGAGCGGTTTTGATTCGAGCGGTTTTACACCGAGCGGTTTTCATTCGAGCGGTTTTAGATCGAGCGGTTTTGATTCGAGCGGTTTTGGAGCGAGCGGTTTTGATTCGAGCGGTTTTGAAACGAGCGGTTTTGGAGCGAGCGGTTTTGGAACGAGCGGTTTTGGAGCGAGCGGTTTTGGAACGAGCGGTTTTGATTCGAGCGGTTTTGGAGCGAGCGGTTTTGGAGCGAGCGGTTTTGGAGCGAGCGGTTTTGATTCGAGTGGTTTTGGAGCGAGCGGTTTTGGAGCGAGCGGTTTTGATTCGAGCGGTTTTGCACCGAGCGGTTTTGATTCGAGCGGTTTTGGAGCGAGCGGTTTTGGAGCGAGCGGTTTTGGAGCGGTTTTGTTTACAAAACTGAGATTTATCTCAGTTTTGAAAATCTCAGTTTAGTAAATCTCAGTTTACTAAACTGAGATTTTCAAAACTAACATTTTCAAAACTGAGATTTTCAAAACTGAAATTTACAAAACTGAGATTTACAAAACTGAGATTTACAAAACTGAGATTTACAATAATGAGATTTACGAAACCGAGATTTACAAAACTGAGATTTACAAAACTGAGACTTACAAAACTGAGATTTACAAAACTGAGATTTACAAAACTGAGATTTTCAAAACTGAGATTAACAAAACTAAGATTTACAAAACTGAGATTTTCAAAACCGCGATTTACATAACTGAGATTAACAAAACTGAGATTTACAAAACTGAGATTTTCAAAACTGAGATTTACAAAACTGAGATTTTCAAAACTGAGATTTACAATATTGAGATTTACAAAACTGAGATTATCGAAACCGAGATTTACAAAACTGAGATTTCCAAAACTGAGATTTTCAAAACTAAGATTTGCAAAACTGAGATTTTCAAAACTGAAATTTACAAAACTGAGATTTACAAAACTGAGATTTTCAAAACTGAGATTTACAAAACTGAGATTTTCAAGACTGAGATTTACAAAACTGAGATTTTCAAAACTGAGATTTACAAAACTGAGATTTTCAAAACTGAGATTTACAAAACTGAGATTTACAAAACTGAGATTTTCAAAACTGGGATTTACAAAACTGAGATTTACAAAACTGAGATTATCGAAACCGAGATTTACAAAACTGAGATTTTCAAAACTGAGATTTACAAAACTGAGATTTACCAAACTGAGATTTACAAAACTGAGATTTACAAAACAGATTTACAAAACAGAGATTTACAAAACTGAGATTTACAAAACTGAGATTTACAATAATGAGATTTACGAAACCGAGATTTACAAAACTGAGATTTGCAAAACTGAGATTTTCAAAACTGAAATTTACAAAACTGAGATTTACAAAACTGAGATTTACAAAACTGAGATTATCGAAACTGAGATTTACAAAACTGAGATTTACAAAACTGAGATTTTCAAAACTAAGATTTTCAAAACTGAGATTTTCAAAACTGAAATTTACAAAACTGAGATTTACAAAACTGAGATTTACAAAACTGAGATTTACAATAATGAGATTTACGAAACCGAGATTTACAAAACTGAGATTTACAAAACTGAGATTTACAAAACTGAGATTTACAAAACTGAGATTTACAAAACTGAGATTTACAAAACTGAGATTTACAAAACTGAGATTTACAAAACTGAGATTTACAAAACTGAGATATACAAAACTGAGATTTACAATAATGAGATTTACAATAATGAGATTTACGAAACCGAGATTTACAAAACTGAGATTTACAAAACTGAGACTTACAAAACTGAGATTTACAAAACTGAGATTTACAAAACTGAGATTTTCAAAACTGAGATTAACAAAACTAAGATTTACAAAACTGAGATTTTCAAAACCGCGATTTACATAACTGAGATTAACAAAACTGAGATTTACAAAACTGAGATTTACAAAACTGAGATTTTCAAAACTGAGATTTACAAATTGAGATTTTCAAAACTGAGATTTACAAAACTAAGATTTACAAAACTAAAATTTACAAAACTGAGATTAACAAAACTGAGATTTTCAAAACTGAGATTTACAAAACTGAGATTTTCAAAACTGAGATTTACAAAACTGAGATTTTCAAAACTGAGATTTACAAAACTGAGATTTTCAAAACTGAGATTTACAAAACTGAGATTTACAAAACTGAGATTTTCAAAACTGGGATTTACAAAACTGAGATTTACAAAACTGAGATTTACAAAACTGAGATTTACAAAACTGAGATTTACAATAATGAGATTTACGAAACCGAGATTTACAAAACTGAGATTTGCAAAACTGAGATTTTCAAAATTGAAATTTACAAATTTGAGATTTACAAAACTGAGATTTACAAAACTGAGATTTACAAAACTGAGATTTACAAAACTGAGATTTTCAAAACTGAGATTTGCAAAACTGAGATTTTCAAAACTGAAATTTACAAAACTGAGATTCAAGTTTTGATTCAAGCGGTTTTGGAACGAGCGGTTTTGGAGCGAGCGGTTTTGGAACGAGCGGTTTTGGAGCGAGCGGTTTTGGAACGAGCGGTTTTGGAGCGAGCGGTTTTGATTCGAGCGGTTTTACACCGAGCGGTTTTCATTCGAGCGGTTTTAGATCGAGCGGTTTTGATTCGAGCGGTTTTGGAGCGAGCGGTTTTGATTCGAGCGGTTTTGAAACGAGCGGTTTTGGAGCGAGCGGTTTTGGAACGAGCGGTTTTGGAGCGAGCGGTTTTGGAACGAGCGGTTTTGATTCGAGCGGTTTTGGAGCGAGCGGTTTTGGAGCGAGCGGTTTTGGAGCGAGCGGTTTTGATTCGAGTGGTTTTGGAGCGAGCGGTTTTGGAGCGAGCGGTTTTGATTCGAGCGGTTTTGCACCGAGCGGTTTTGATTCGAGCGGTTTTGGAGCGAGCGGTTTTGGAGCGAGCGGTTTTGGAGCGAGCGGTTTTGGAGCGGTTTTGTTTACAAAACTGAGATTTATCTCAGTTTTGAAAATCTCAGTTTAGTAAATCTCAGTTTTGTAAATCTCAGTTTTGTAAATCTAAGTTTTGAAAATCTCAGTTTTGTAAATCTCAGTTTTGTAAATCTCAGTTTTGAAAATCTCAGTTTTGTAAATCTCAGTTTTGTAAATCTCACTTTTGTAAATCTCAGTTTTGAAAATCTCAGTTTTGTAAATCTCAGTTTTGTAAATCTCAGTTTTGTAAATCTCAGTTTTGAAAATCTCAGTTTTGTAAATCTCAGTTTTGAAAATCTCAGTTTTGTAAATCTCAGTTTTGTAAATCTCAGTTTTGAAAATCTCAGTTTTGTAAATCTCAGTTTTGTAAATCTCAGTTTGGTAAATCTCAGTTTTGAAAATCTCAGTTTTGTAAATCTCAGTTTTGTAAATCTCAGTTTTGAAAATCTCAGTTTTGTAAATCTCAGTTTTGTAAATCTCAGTTTTGAAAATCTCAGTTTTGTAAATCTCAGTTTTGAAAATCTCAGTTTTGTAAATCTCAGTTTTGTAAATCTCAGTTTTGTAAATCTCAGTTTTGTAAATCTCAGTTTTAAAAATCTCAGTTTTGTAAATCTGTTTTGAAATTCTCAGTTTTGTAAATCTCAGTTTTGAAAATCTCAGTTTTGTAAATCTCAGTTTTGTAAATCTCAGTTTTGAAAATCTCAGTTTTGAAAATCTCAGTTTTGAAAATCTCAGTTTTGTAAATCTCAGTTTTGTAAATCTCAGTTTTGTAAATCTCAGTTTTGTAAATCTCAGTTTTGAAAATCTCAGTTTTGTAAATCTCAGTTTTAAAAATCTCAGTTTTGTAAATCTCAGTTTTGTAAATCTCAGTTTTGTAAATCTCAGTTTTGTAAATCTGAGTCTTGTAAATCTCAGTCTTGTAAATCTCAGTTTTGTAAATCTCAGTTTTGAAAATCTCAGTTTTGTAAATCTCAGTTTTGTAAATCTCAGTTTTGTAAATCTCAGATTTGTAAATCTTAGTTTTGAAAATCTCAGTTTTGTAAATCTCAGTTTTGAAAATCTCAGTTTTGTAAATCTCAGTTTTGCAAATTTCAGTTTTGAAAAACTCGGTTTTGTAAAACTCAATTTTGTAAATCTCGGTTTCGATAATCTCAGTTTTGTAAATCTCAGTTTTGTAAATCTTAGTTTTGTTAATCTCAGTTTTGAAAATCTCAGTTTTGTAAATCTCAGTTTTGTAAATCTCAGTTTTGTAAATCTCAGTTTTGTAAATCTCAGTTTGTAAATTTCAGTTTTGAAAATCTCAGTTTTGTAAATCTCAGTTTTGTAAATCTCGGTTTTGAAAATCTCAGTTTTGTAAATCTCAGTTTTGTAAGTCGTTTTGTGAATCTCAGTTTTGAAAATCTCAGTTTTGTAAATCTCAGTTTTGTAAATCTCAGTTTTGAAAATCTCAGTTTTGTAAATCTCAGTTTTGTAAATCTCAGTTTCGTTAATCTCAGTTTTGAAAATCTCAGTTTTGTAAATCTCAGTTTTGTAAATCTCGGTTTTGTAAATCTCAGTTTTGTAAATCTCAGTTTTGTAAATCTCAGTTTTGTAAATCTCAGTTTTGTAAATCTCAGTTTTGTAAATCTCAGTTTTGTAAATCTCAGTTTTGTAAATCTCAGTTTTGAAAATCTCAGTTTTGTAAATCTCAGTTTTGTAAATCTCAGTTTTGTAAATGTCCGTTTTGTAAATCTCAGTTTTGTAAATCTCACTTTTGTAAATCTCAGTTTTGTAAATCTCAGTTTTGTAAATCTCAGTTTTGAAAATCTCAGTTTTGTAAATCTTAGTTTTGTTAATCTCAGTCTTGAAAATCTCAGTTTTGTAATTCTCAGTTTTGTAAATCTAAGATTTTGAAATCTAAGATTTTCAAAACTGAAATTCTCAAATTTGAGTTTTTCAAATCTGAGATTTTTAAAACTAAGATTTACAAAATTGAGATTTTCAAAACCGAGATTTACAAAACTGAGATTTTCAAAACTGAGATTTACCGAACTGAGATTTACAAAACTGAGATTTACAAAACTGAGAATTACAAAACTGAGATTTTCAAAACTGAGATTAACAAAACTAAGATTTACAAAACTGAGATTTTCAAAACCGAGATTTACAAAACTGAGATTTTCAAAACTGAGATTTACAGAACTTAGATTTACAAAACTGAGATTTTCAAAACTGAGATTTACAAATTGAGATTTTCAAAACTAAGATTTACAAAACTAAGATTTACAAAACTGAGATTTACAAAACTGAGATTTACAAAACTGAGATTTTCAAAACTGAGATTTACAAAACTGAGATTTTCAAAACTGAGATTTACAATACTGAGATTTACAAAACTGAGATTATCGAAACCGAGATTTACAAAACTGAGATTTCCAAAACTGAGATTTTCAAAACTAAGATTTGCAAAACTGAGATTTTCAAAACTGAAATTTACAAAACTGAGATTTACAAAACTGAGATTTTCAAAACTGAGATTTACAAAACTGAGATTTTCAAGACTGAGATTTACAAAACTGAGATTTTCAAAACTGAGATTTACAAAACTGAGATTTTCAAAACTGAGATTTACAAAACTGAGATTTACAAAACTGAGATTTTCAAAACTGGAATTTACAAAACTGAGATTTACAAAACTGAGATTATCGAAACCGAGATTTACAAAACTGAGATTTTCAAAACTGAGATTTACAAAACTGAGATTTACCAAACTGAGATTTACAAAACTGAGATTTACAAAACAGATTTACAAAACAGAGATTTACAAAACTGAGATTTACAAAACTGAGATTTACAATAATGAGATTTACGAAACCGAGATTTACAAAACTGAGATTTGCAAAACTGAGATTTTCAAAACTGAAATTTACAAAACTGAGATTTACAAAACTGAGATTTACAAAACTGAGATTATCGAAACTGAGATTTACAAAACTGAGATTTACAAAACTGAGATTTTCAAAACTAAGATTTTCAAAACTGAGATTTTCAAAACTGAAATTTACAAAACTGAGATTTACAAAACTGAGATTTACAAAACTGAGATTTACAATAATGAGATTTACGAAACCGAGATTTACAAAACTGAGATTTACAAAACTGAGACTTACAAAACTGAGATTTACAAAACTGAGATTTACAAAACTGAGATTTTCAAAACTGAGATTAACAAAACTAAGATTTACAAAACTGAGATTTTCAAAACCGCGATTTACATAACTGAGATTAACAAAACTGAGATTTACAAAACTGAGATTTTCAAAACTGAGATTTACAAAACTGAGATTTTCAAAACTGAGATTTACAATATTGAGATTTACAAAACTGAGATTATCGAAACCGAGATTTACAAAACTGAGATTTCCAAAACTGAGATTTTCAAAACTAAGATTTGCAAAACTGAGATTTTCAAAACTGAAATTTACAAAACTGAGATTTACAAAACTGAGATTTTCAAAACTGAGATTTACAAAACTGAGATTTTCAAGACTGAGATTTACAAAACTGAGATTTTCAAAACTGAGATTTACAAAACTGAGATTTTCAAAACTGACATTTACAAAACTGAGATTTTCAAAACTGAGATTTTCAAAAGTGGGATTTACAAAACTGAGATTTACAAAACTGAGATTATCGAAACCGAGATTTACAAAACTGAGATTTTCAAAACTGAGATTTACAAAACTGAGATTTACCAAACTGAGATTTACAAAACTGAGATTTACAAAACAGATTTACAAAACAGAGATTTACAAAACTGAGATTTACAAAACTGAGATTTACAATAATGAGATTTACGAAACCGAGATTTACAAAACTGAGATTTGCAAAACTGAGATTTTCAAAACTGAAATTTACAAAACTGAGATTTACAAAACTGAGATTTACAAAACTGAGATTATCGAAACTGAGATTTACAAAACTGAGATTTACAAAACTGAGATTTTCAAAACTAAGATTTTCAAAACTGAGATTTTCAAAACTGAAATTTACAAAACTGAGATTTACAAAACTGAGATTTACAAAACTGAGATTTACAATAATGAGATTTACGAAACCGAGATTTACAAAACTGAGATTTACAAAACTGAGATTTACAAAACTGAGATTTACAAAACTGAGATTTACAAAACTGAGATTTACAAAACTGAGATTTACAAAACTGAGATTTACAAAACTGAGATTTACAAAACTGAGATTTACAAAACTGAGATATACAAAACTGAGATTTACAATAATGAGATTTACAATAATGAGATTTACGAAACCGAGATTTACAAAACTGAGATTTACAAAACTGAGACTTACAAAACTGAGATTTACAAAACTGAGATTTACAAAACTGAGATTTTCAAAACTGAGATTAACAAAACTAAGATTTACAAAACTGAGATTTTCAAAACCGCGATTTACATAACTGAGATTAACAAAACTGAGATTTACAAAACTGAGATTTACAAAACTGAGATTTTCAAAACTGAGATTTGCAAAACTAAGATTTACAAAACTAAAATTTACAAAACTGAGATTAACAAAACTGAGATTTTCAAAACTGAGATTTTCAAAACTGAGATTTACAAAACTGAGATTTTCAAAACTGAGATTTACAAAACTGAGATTTTCAAAACTGAGATTTACAAAACTGAGATTTACAAAACTGAGATTTTCAAAACTGGGATTTACAAAACTGAGATTTACAAAACTGAGATTTACAAAACTGAGATTTACAAAACTGAGATTTACAATAATGAGATTTACGAAACCGAGATTTACAAAACTGAGATTTGCAAAACTGAGATTTTCAAAACTGAAATTTACAAATTTGAGATTTACAAAACTGAGATTTACAAAACTGAGATTTACAAAACTGAGATTTACAAAACTGAGATTATCGAAACCGAGATTTACAAAACTGAGATTTACAAAACTGAGATTTTCAAAACTGAGATTTGCAAAACTGAGATTTTCAAAACTGAAATTTACAAAACTGAGATTTACAAAACATAGATTTACAAAACTGAGATTTACAAAACTGAGATTTACAATAATGAGATTTACGAAACCGAGATTTACAAAACTGAGATTTGCAAAACTGAGATTTTCAAAACTGAAATTTACAAAACTGAGATTTACAAAACTGAGATTTACAAAACTGAGATTATCGAAACCGAGATTTACAAAACTGAGATTTACAAAACTGAGATTTTCAAAACTGAGATTTGCAAAACTGAGATTTTCAAAACTGAAATTTACAAAACTGAGATTTACAAAACTGAGATTTACAAAACTGAGATTTACAATAATGAGATTTACGAAACCGAGATTTACAAAACTGAGATTTACAAAACTGAGATTTACAAAACTGAGATTTACAAAACTGAGATTTACAAAACTGAGATTTACAAAACTGAGATTTACAAAACTGAGATTTACAATAATGAGATTTACGAAACCGAGATTTACAAAACTGAGATTTACAAAACTGAGATTTACAAAACTGAGATTTACAAAACTGAGATTTACAAAACTGAGATTTACAATAATGAGATTTACGAAACCGAGATTTACAAAACTGAGATTTACAAAACTGAGATTTACAAAACTGAGATTTACAAAACTGAGATTTTCAAAACTGAGATTTACAAATTGAGATTTTCAAAACTGAGATTTTCAAAACCGAGATTTACAAAACTGAGATTTTCAAAACTGATATTTACAAAACTGAGATTCACAAAACTGAGATTATCGAAACCGAGATTTACAAAACTGAGATTTTCAAAACTGAGATTTACAAATTGAGATTTTCAAAACTGAGATTTTCAAAACTGAGATTTACAAAACTGAGATTTACAAAACTGAGATTTACAAAACTGAGATTTACAAAACTGAGATTTACAATAATGAGATTTACGAAACCGAGATTTACAAAACTGAGATTTACAAAACTGAGATTTACAAAACTGAGATTTACAAAACTGAGATTTACAAAACTGAGATTTACAAAACTGAGATTTTCAAAACAGATTAACAAAACCAAGATTTACAAAACTGAGATTTTCAAAACCGAGATTTACAAAACTGAGATTTACAAAACTGAGATTTTCAAAACTGAGATTTACCGAACTGAGATTTACAAAACTGAGATTTACAAAACTGAGAATTACAAAACTGAGATTTTCAAAACTGAGATTAACAAAACTAAGATTTACAAAACTGAGATTTTCAAAACCGAGATTTACAAAACTGAGATTTTCAAAACTGAGATTTACAGAACTTAGATTTACAAAACTGAGATTTTCAAAACTGAGATTTACAAATTGAGATTTTCAAAACTAAGATTTACAAAACTAAGATTTACAAAACTGAGATTTACAAAACTGAGATTTACAAAACTGAGATTTTCAAAACTGAGATTTACAAAACTGAGATTTTCAAAACTGAGATTTACAATACTGAGATTTACAAAACTGAGATTATCGAAACCGAGATTTAGAAAACTGAGATTTCCAAAACTGAGATTTTCAAAACTAAGATTTGCAAAACTGAGATTTTCAAAACTGAAATTTACAAAACTGAGATTTACAAAACTGAGATTTTCAAGACTGAGATTTACAAAACTGAGATTTTCAAAACTGAGATTTACAAAACTGAGATTTTCAAAACTGAGATTTACAAAACTGAGATTTACAAAACTGAGATTTTCAAAACTGGAATTTACAAAACTGAGATTTACAAAACTGAGATTATCGAAACCGAGATTTACAAAACTGAGATTTTCAAAACTGAGATTTACAAAACTGAGATTTACCAAACTGAGATTTACAAAACTGAGATTTACAAAACAGATTTACAAAACAGAGATTTACAAAACTGAGATTTACAAAACTGAGATTTACAATAATGAGATTTACGAAACCGAGATTTACAAAACTGAGATTTGCAAAACTGAGATTTTCAAAACTGAAATTTACAAAACTGAGATTTACAAAACTGAGATTTACAAAACTGAGATTATCGAAACTGAGATTTACAAAACTGAGATTTACAAAACTGAGATTTTCAAAACTAAGATTTTCAAAACTGAGATTTTCAAAACTGAAATTTACAAAACTGAGATTTACAAAACTGAGATTTACAAAACTGAGATTTACAATAATGAGATTTCCGAAACCGAGATTTACAAAACTGAGATTTACAAAACTGAGACTTACAAAACTGAGATTTACAAAACTGAGATTTACAAAACTGAGATTTTCAAAACTGAGATTAACAAAACTAAGATTTACAAAACTGAGATTTTCAAAACCGCGATTTACATAACTGAGATTAACAAAACTGAGATTTACAAAACTGAGATTTTCAAAACTGAGATTTACAATATTGAGATTTACAAAACTGAGATTATCGAAACCGAGATTTACAAAACTGAGATTTCCAAAACTGAGATTTTCAAAACTAAGATTTGCAAAACTGAGATTTTCAAAACTGAAATTTACAAAACTGAGATTTACAAAACTGAGATTTTCAAAACTGAGATTTACAAAACTGAGATTTTCAAGACTGAGATTTACAAAACTGAGATTTTCAAAACTGAGATTTACAAAACTGAGATTTTCAAAACTGAGATTTACAAAACTGAGATTTACAAAACTGAGATTTTCAAAACTGGGATTTACAAAACTGAGATTTACAAAACTGAGATTATCGAAACCGAGATTTACAAAACTGAGATTTACAAAACTGAGATTTACAAAACTGAGATTTACCAAACTGAGATTTACAAAACTGAGATTTACAAAACAGATTTACAAAACAGAGATTTACAAAACTGAGATTTACAAAACTGAGATTTACAATAATGAGATTTACGAAACCGAGATTTACAAAACTGAGATTTGCAAAACTGAGATTTTCAAAACTGAAATTTACAAAACTGAGATTTACAAAACTGAGATTTACAAAACTGAGATTATCGAAACTGAGATTTACAAAACTGAGATTTACAAAACTGAGATTTTCAAAACTAAGATTTTCAAAACTGAGATTTTCAAAACTGAAATTTACAAAACTGAGATTTACAAAACTGAGATTTACAAAACTGAGATTTACAATAATGAGATTTACGAAACCGAGATTTACAAAACTGAGATTTACAAAACTGAGATTTACAAAACTGAGATTTACAAAACTGAGATTTACAAAACTGAGATTTACAAAACTGAGATTTACAAAACTGAGATTTACAAAACTGAGATTTACAAAACTGAGATTTTCAAAACTGAGATTTACAATAATGAGATTTACAATAATGAGATTTACGAAACCGAGATTTACAAAACTGAGATTTACAAAACTGAGACTTACAAAACTGAGATTTACAAAACTGAGATTTACAAAACTGAGATTTACAAAACTGAGATTTACAAAACTGAGATTTACAAAACTGAGATTTTCAAAACCGAGATTTACATAACTGAGATTAACAAAACTGAGATTTACAAAACTGAGATTTACAAAACTGAGATTTTCAAAACTGAGATTTACAAATTGAGATTTTCAAAACTGAGATTTACAAAACTAAGATTTACAAAACTAAAATTTACAAAACTGATATTAACAAAACTGAGATTTTCAAAACTGAGATTTACAAAACTGAGATTTTCAAAACTGAGATTTACAAAACTGAGATTTTCAAAACTGAGATTTACAAAACTGAGATTTTCAAAACTGAGATTTACAAAACTGAGATTTACAAAACTGAGATTTTCAAAACTGGGATTTACAAAACTGAGATTTACAAAACTGAGATTTACAAAACTGAGATTTACAAAACTGAGATTTACAATAATGAGATTTACGAAACCGAGATTTACAAAACTGAGATTTGCAAAACTGAGATTTTCAAAACTGAAATTTACAAATTTGAGATTTACAAAACTGAGATTTACAAAACTGAGATTTAAAAACTGAGATTTTCAAAACTGAGATTTACAAAACTGAGATTATCGAAACCGAGATTTACAAAACTGATATTTACAAAACTGAGATTTTCAAAACTGAGATTTGCAAAACTGAGATTTTCAAAACTGAAATTTACAAAACTGAGATTTACAAAACTTAGATTTACAAAACTGAGATTTACAAAACTGAGATTTACAATAATGAGATTTACGAAACCGAGATTTACAAAACTGAGATTTGCAAAACTGAGATTTTCAAAACTGAAATTTACAAAACTGAGATTTACAAAACTGAGATTTACAAAACTGAGATTATCGAAACCGAGATTTACAAAACTGAGATTTACAAAACTGAGATTTTCAAAACTGAGATTTGCAAAACTGAGATTTTCAAAACTGAAATTTACAAAACTGAGATTTACAAAACTGAGATTTACAAAACTGAGATTTACAATAATGAGATTTACGAAACCGAGATTTACAAAACTGAGATTTACAAAACTGAGATTTACAAAACTGAGATTTACAAAACTGAGATTTACAAAACTGAGATTTACAAAACTGAGATTTACAATAATGAGATTTACGAAACCGAGATTTACAAAACTGAGATTTACAAAACTGAGATTTACAAAACTGAGATTTACAAAACTGAGATTTACAAAACTGAGATTTACAATAATGAGATTTACGAAACCGAGATTTACAAAACTGAGATTTACAAAACTGAGATTTACAAAACTGAGATTTACAAAACTGAGATTTTCAAAACTGAGATTTACAAATTGAGATTTTCAAAACTGAGATTTTCAAAACCGAGATTTACAAAACTGAGATTTTCAAAACTGATATTTACAAAACTGAGATTCACAAAACTGAGATTATCGAAACCGAGATTTACAAAACTGAGATTTTCAAAACTGAGATTTACAAATTGAGATTTTCAAAACTGAGATTTTCAAAACTGAGATTTACAAAACTGAGATTTACAAAACTGAGATTTACAAAACTGAGATTTACAAAACTGAGATTTACAATAATGAGATTTACGAAACCGAGATTTACAAAACTGAGATTTACAAAACTGAGATTTACAAAACTGAGATTTACAAAACTGAGATTTACAAAACTGAGATTTACAAAACTGAGATTTTCAAAACAGATTAACAAAACCAAGATTTACAAAACTGAGATTTTCAAAACCGAGATTTACAAAACTGAGATTTTCAAAACTGAGATTTACAAAACTGAGATTTACAAAACTGAGATTTTTAAAACTGAGATTTACAAATTGAGATTTTCAAAACTGAGATTTACAAAACTAAGATTTACAAAACTGAGATTTACAAAACTGAGATTTACAAATTGAGATTTTCAAAACTGAGATTTTCAAAACCGAGATTTACAAAACTGAGATTTTCAAAACTGATATTTACAAAACTGAGATTCACAAAACTGAGATTATCGAAACCGAGATTTACAAAACTGAGATTTTCAAAACTGAGATTTACAAAACTGAGATTTTCAAAACTGAGATTTTCAAAACTGAGATTTACAAAACTGAGATTTACATAACTGAGATTTACAAAACTGAGATTTACAAAACTAAGATTTTCAAAACTGAGATTTACAAAACTGAGATTTTCAAAACTGAGATTTTCAAAACTGAGATTTACAAAACTGAGATTTACATAACTGAGATTTTCAAAACTGAGATTTACAAAACTGAGATTTACAAAACTTAGATTTACAAAACTGAGATTTACAATAATGAGATTTACGAAACCGTGATTTACAAAACTGAGATTTACAAAACTGAGATTTACAAAACTGAGATTTACAAAACTGAGACTTACAAAACTGAGATTTACAATAATGAGATTTACGAAACCGAGATTTACAAAACTGAGATTTACAAAACTGAGATTTACAAAACTGAGATTTACAAAACTGAGATTTTCAAAACTGTGATTTACAAATTGAGATTTTCAAAACTGAGATTTTCAAAACCGAGATTTACAAAACTGAGATTTTCAAAACTGATATTTACAAAACTGAGATTCACAAAACTGAGATTATCGAAACCGAGATTTACAAAACTGAGATTTTCAAAACTGAGATTTACAAATTGAGATTTTCAAAACTGAGATTTTCAAAACTGAGATTTACAAAACTGAGATTTACAAAACTGAGATTTACAATAATGAGATTTACGAAACCGAGATTTACAAAACTGAGATTTACAAAACTGAGATTTACAAAACTGAGATTTACAAAACTGAGATTTACAAAACTGAGATTTTCAAAACTGAGATTAACAAAACTAAGATTTACAAAACTGAGATTTTCAAAACCGAGATTTACAAAACTGAGATTTACAAAACTGAGATTTTCAAAACTGAGATTTACAAAACTGAGATTTTCAAAACTGAGATTTACAAAACTGAGATTTACAAAACTGAGATTTTCAAAACTGAGATTTACAAAACTGAGATTTACAAAACTGAGATTTTCAAAACTAAGATTTACAAAACTGAGATTTACAAACTGAGATTTTCAAAACTGAGATTTACAAAACTGAGATTTACAAAACAAAGATTTACAAAACTGAGATTTTCAAAACTGAGATTTTCAAAACTGAGATTTACAAAACCGAGATTTACAAAACTGAGATTTTCAAAACTGAGATTTACAAATTGAGATTTTCAAAACTGAGATTTACAAAACTAAGATTTACAAAACTGAGATTTACAAAACTGAGATTTACAAAACTGAGATTTACAAAACTGAGATTTACAAAACTGAGATTTACAAAACTGAGATTTTCAAAACTGTGATTTACAAATTGAGATTTTCAAAACTGAGATTTTCAAAACCGAGATTTACAAAACTGAGATTTTCAAAACTGATATTTACAAAACTGAGATTCACAAAACTGAGATTATCGAAACCGAGATTTACAAAACTGAGATTTTCAAAACTGAGATTTACAAATTGAGATTTTCAAAACTGAGATTTTCAAAACTGAGATTTACAAAACTGAGATTTACAAAACTGAGATTTACAATAATGAGATTTACGAAACCGAGATTTACAAAACTGAGATTTACAAAACTGAGATTTACAAAACTGAGATTTACAAAACTGAGATTTACAAAACTGAGATTTTCAAAACTGAGATTAACAAAACTAAGATTTACAAAACTGAGATTTTCAAAACCGAGATTTACAAAACTGAGATTTACAAAACTGAGATTTTCAAAACTGAGATTTACAAAACTGAGATTTTCAAAACTGAGATTTTCAAAACTGAGATTTACAAAACTGAGATTTTCAAAACTGAGATTTACAAAACTGAGATTTACAAAACTGAGATTTTCAAAACTAAGATTTACAAAACTGAGATTTACAAACTGAGATTTTCAAAACTGAGATTTACAAAACTGAGATTTACAAAACAAAGATTTACAAAACTGAGATTTTCAAAACTGAGATTTTCAAAACTGAGATTTACAAAACCGAGATTTACAAAACTGAGATTTTCAAAACTGAGATTTACAAATTGAGATTTTCAAAACTGAGATTTACAAAACTAAGATTTACAAAACTGAGATTTACAAAACTGAGATTTACAAAACTGAGATTTACAAAAGTGAGATTTTTAAAACTGAGATTTTCAAAACTGAGATTTACAAATTGAGATTTTCAAAACTAAGATTTACAAAACTGAGATTTACAAATTGAGATTTTCAAAACTGAGATTTACAAAACTAAGATTTACAAAACTGAGATTTACAAAACTGAGATTTACAAAACCGAGATTTACAAAACTGTGATTTTCAAAACTGAGATTTACAAAACTGAGATTTACAAAACTTATATTTACAAAACTGAGATTTACAAAACTGAGATTTTCAAAACTGAGATTTACAAAACTGAGATTTTCAAAACTGAGATTTTCAAAACTGAGATTTACAAAACTGAGATTTACAAAACTGAGATTTACAAAACTGAGATTTTCAAAACTGAGATTTACAAATTGAGATTTTCAAAACTGAGATTTACAAAACTAAGATTTACAAAACTGAGATTTACAAAACTGAGATTTACAAAACTGAGATTTACAAAACTGTGATTTTCAAAACTGAGATTTACAAAACTGAGATTTACAAAACTGAGATTTACAAAACTGAGATTTTCAAAACTGAGATTTACAAAACTGAGATTTTCAAAACTGAGATTTTCAAAACTGAGATTTACAAAACTGAGATTTACAAAACTGAGATTTTCAAAACTGAGATTTACAAAACTGAGATTTACAAAACTGAGATTTTCAAAACTGAGATTTACAAAACTGTGATTTTCAAAACTGAGATTTACAAAACTGAGATTTACAAAACTGATATTTACAAAACTGAGATTTACAAAACTGAGATTTTCAAAACTGATATTTACAAAACTGAGATTTTCAAAACTGAGATTTTCAAAACTGAGATTTACAAAACTGAGATCTACAAAACTGAGATTTACAAAACTGAGATTTACAAAACTGAGATTTACAAAACTGAGATTTACAAAACTGAGATTTTCAAAACTGAGATTTACAAATTGAGATTTTCAAAACTGAGATTTACAAAACTAAGATTTACAAAACTGAGATTTACAAAACTGAGATTTACAAACTGAGATTTACAAAACTGAGATTTTCAAAACTGAGATTTACAAAACTGAGATTTACAAAACTGAGATTTACAAAACTGAGATTTTCAAAACTGAGATTTACAATACTGAGATTTACAAAACTGAGATTTTCAAAACTGAGATTTACAAAACTGAGATTTACAAAACTGAGATTTACAAAACTGAGATTCACAAAACTGAGATTTACAAAACTGAGATTTACAAAACTGAGATTTACAAAACTGAGATTTACAAAACTGAGATTTACAAAAGTGAGATTTTCAAAACTGAGATTTACAAAACTGAGATTTACAAAACTGAGATTTTCAAAACTAAGATCTACAAAACTGAGATTTTCAAAACTGAGATTTTCAAAACTGAGATTTACAAAACTGAGATTTTCAAAACTGAGATTTACAAAACTGAGATTTTCAAAACTGAGATTTACAAAACTGAGATTTACAAAACTGAGATTTACAAAACTGAGATTCACAAAACTGAGATTTACAAAACTGAGATTTACAAAACTGAGATTTACAAAACTGAGATTTACAAAACTGAGATTTACAAAACTGAGATTCACAAAACTGAGATTTACAAAACTGAGATTTACAAAACTGAGATTCACAAAACTGAGATTTACAAAACTGAGATTTACAAAACTGAGATTTACAAAACTGAGATTTACAAAACAGAGATTTTCAAAACTGAGATTTTCAAAACTGAGATTTACAAAACTGAGATTTACAAAGCTGCTCGAATCAAAACCGCTCGCTGCAAAACCACTCGAATCAAAACCGGTCGCTCCAAAACCGCTCGAATCAAACTGAGATTCACAAAATTGAGATTTTCAAAACTGAGATATACAAAACTGAGATTTACAAAACCGCTCGAATCAAAACCGCTCGCTGCAAAACCACTCGAATCAAAACCGGTCGCTCCAAAACCGCTCGAATCAAACTGAGATTCACAAAATTGAGATTTACAAAACTGAGATTTACAAAACTGAGATTTACAAAACTGAGATTTTCAAAACTGAGATTTTCAAAACTGAGATTTACAAAACAGAGATTTACAAAACTGAGATTTACAAAACTGAGATTTACAAAACTGAGATTTTCAAAACTGAGATTTACAATACTGAGATTTACAAAACTGAGATTTTCAAAACTGAGATTTACAAAACTGAGATTTACAAAACTGAGATTTACAAAACTGAGATTCACAAAACTGAGATTTACAAAACTGAGATTTACAAAACTGAGATTTACAAAACTGAGATTTACAAAACTGAGATTTACAAAACTGAGATTTACAAAACTGAGATTTTCAAAACTGAGATTTTCAAAACTGAGATTCACAAAACTGAGATTTTCAAAACTGAGGTTTACAAAACTGAGATTTTCAAATCTGAGATTTTCAAAACTGAGATTTTCAAAACTGAGATTTACATAACCGAGATTAACAAAACTGAGATTTACAAAACTGAGATTTACAAAACTGAGATTTTCAAAACTGAGATTTACAAAACAGAGATTTACAAAACTGAGATTTACAAAACTGAGATTTACAAAACTGAAATTTTCAAAACCGAGATTTACAAAACCAAGATTTACAAAACTGAGATTTTCAAAACTGAGATTTACAAAACTGAGATTATCGAAACCGAGATTTACAAAACTGAGATTTACAAAACTGAGATTTTCAAAACTGAGATTTACAAAACTGAGATTTTCAAAACTGAGATTTACAAAACTGAGATTTACAAAACTGAGATTTTCAAAACTGAGATTTACAAAACGGAGATTTACAAAATTGAGATTTTCAAAACTGAGATTTACAAAACAGATTTACAAAACTGAGATTTACAAAACTGAGATTTTCAAAACTGAGATTTTCGAAACTAAGATTTGCAAAACTGAGATTTACAAAACTGAGATTTACAAAACCGAGATTTTCAAAACTGAGATTTACAAAACTGAGATTTACAAAACTGAGATTTTCAAAATTGAGATTTTCAAAACTGGGATTTTCAAAACAGAGATTTTTAAAAACTGAGATTTTCAAAACCGAAATTTACAAAACTGAGATTTACAAAACTGAGATTTACAAAACTGAGATTTACAAAACTGTGATTTTGAAAACTGAAATTTACAAAACTGAGATTTACAAAACTGAGATTTTCAAAACTGAGATTTACAAAACTGAGATTTACAAAACTGAGATTTTCAAAACTGAGATTAACAAAACTGAGATTTTCAAAACTGAGATTTACAAAACTGAGATTTTCAAAACTGAGATTTACAAAACTGAGATTTACAAAACTGAGATTTACAAAACTGAGATTTACAAAACTGAGATTTTCAAAACTGCCATTTACAAAACTGAGATTTACAAAACTGAGATTTACAAAACTGTGATTTTGAAAACTGAGATTTACTAAACTGAGATTTACAAAACTGAGATTTTAAAAACTGAGATTTACAAAACTGAGATTTACAAAACTGAGATTTTCAAAACTGAGATTTACAAAACTGAGATTTACAAAACTGAGATTTACAAAACCGAGATTTACAAAACTGAGATTTTCAAAACTGAGATTTTCAAAACTGAGATTTTCAAAACTGAGATTTACAAAACTGAGATTTTCAAAACTGCGATTTACAAAACTGAGATTTACAAAACTGTGATTTTGAAAACTGAGATTTACAAAACTGAGATTTACAAAACTGAGATTTTCAAAACTAAGATTTTCAAAACTGAGATTTACAAAACTGAGATTTACTAAACTGAGATTTACAAAACTGAGATTTTCAAAACTGAGATTTACAAAACTGAGATTTACAAAACTGAGATTTACAAAACTGAGATTTACAAAACTGAGATTTTCAAAACTGAGATTTTGAAAACCGAGATTTACAAAACTGAGATTTACAAAACTGTGATTTTGAAAACTGAGATTTACAAAACTGAGATTTACAAAACTGAGATTTACAAAACTGAGATTTACAAAACTGAGATTTACAAAACTGAGATTTACTAAACTGAGATTTACAAAACTGAGATTTTAAAAACTGAGATTTACAAAACTGAGATTTTCAAATCTGAGATTTACAAAACTGAGATTTTCAAAACTGAGATTTTCAAAACTGAGATTTACAAAACTGAGATTTACTAAACTGAGATTTACTAAACTGAGATTTACAAAACTGAGATTTTCAAAACTGAGATTTTCAAATCTGAGATTTACAAAACTGAGATTTTCAAAACTGAGATTTTCAAAACTGAGATTTACAAAACTGAGATTTACTAAACTGAGATTTACAAAACTGAGATTTTAAAAACTGAGATTTACAAAACTGAGATTTACAAAACTGAGATTTTCAAAACTGAGATTTACAAAACTGAGATTTACAAAACTGAGATTTACAAAACTGAGATTTTCAAAACTGAGATTTTCAAAACTGAGATTTACAAAACTGAGATTTACAAAACTGAGATTTACAAAACTGAGATTTACAAAACTGAGATTTACAAAACTGTGATTTTGAAAACTGAAATTTACAAAACTGAGATTTACAAAACTGAGATTTACAAAACTGAGATTTACAAAACTGAGATTTACAAAACCGAGATTTACAAAACTGAGATTTTCAAAACTGAGATTTTGAAAAGTGAGATTTACAAAACTGAGATTTTCAAAACTGTGATTTTCAAAAGTGAGATTTACAAATCTGAGATTTACAAATCTGAGATTTACAAAACTGAGATTTTCAAAACTGAGATTTACAAAACTGAGATTTTCAAAACTGAGATTTACAAAACTGAGATTTACAAAACTGAGATTTACAAAACTGGGATTTACAAAACTGAGATTTACAAAACTGAGATTTACAAAACTCAGATTTTCGAAACTGAGATTTTCTAAACTGAGATTTTCAAAACTGAGATTTACAAAACTGAGATTTACAAAACTGAGATTTTCAAAACTGAGATTTACAAAACTGAGATTTACAAAACTGAGATTTACAAAACTGAGATTTTTAAAACTGAGATTTACAAAACTGAGATTTACAAAACTGAGATTTTGAAAAGTGAGATTTACAAAACTGAGATTTTCAAAACTGTGATTTTCAAAAGTGAGATTTACAAAACTGAGATTTTCAAAACTGGAGATTCACAAAACTGAGACTTTCAAAACTGAGATTTACAAAACTGAGATTTTCAAAACTGAGATTTACGAAACAGAGTTACAAAACTGAGATTTTCAAAACTGAGATATACAAAACTGAGATTTACAAAACTGAGATTTACAAAACTGAGATTTACAAAACTGAGATTTACAAAACTGAAATTTTCAAAACTGAGATTTACAAAAATGAGATTTACAAAACTGAGATTTACAAAACTGAGATTTACAAAACTGAGATTTTCAAAACTGAGATTTTCAAAACTGAGATTTTCAAAACTGACATTTTCAAAACTGATATTTACAAAACTGATATTTACAAAACTGAGATTTACAAAACTGAGATTTACAAAACTGAGATTTACAAAACTGAGATTTACAAAACTGAGATTTACAAAACTGAGATTTTCAAAACTGCGATTTACAAAACTGAGATTTACAAAACTGAGATTTACAAAACTGTGATTTTGAAAACTGAGATTTACAAAACTGAGATTTACAAAACTGAGATTTTCAAAACTAAGATTTTCAAAACTGAGATTTACAAAACTGAGATTTACTAAACTGAGATTTACAAAACTGAGATTTTAAAAACTGAGATTTACAAAACTGAGATTTACAAAACTGAGATTTTCAAAACTGAGATTTACAAAACTGAGATTTACAAAACTGAGATTTACAAAACCGAGATTTACAAAACTGAGATTTTCAAAACTGAGATTTTCAAAACTGAGATTTTCAAAACTGAGATTTACAAAACTGAGATTTACAAAACTGAGATTTACAAAACTGAGATTTACTAAACTGAGATGTACAAAACTGAGATTTTAAAAACTGAGATTTACAAAACTGAGATTTACAAAACTGAGATTTTCAAAACTGAGATTTACAAAACTGAGATTTACAAAACTGAGATTTACAAAACTGAGATTTACAAAACTGAGATTTTCAAAACTGAGATTTTGAAAACCGAGATTTACAAAACTGAGATTTACAAAACTGTGATTTTGAAAACTGAGATTTACAAAACTGAGATTTACAAAACTGAGATTTACAAAACTGAGATTTACAAAACTGAGATTTACAAAACTGAGATTTACTAAACTGAGATTTACAAAACTGAGATTTTAAAAACTGAGATTTACAAAACTGAGATTTTCAAATCTGAGATTTACAAAACTGAGATTTTCAAAACTGAGATTTTCAAAACTGAGATTTACAAAACTGAGATTTACTAAACTGAGATTTACTAAACTGAGATTTACAAAACTGAGATTTTCAAAACTGAGATTTTCAAATCTGAGATTTACAAAACTGAGATTTTCAAAACTGAGATTTTCAAAACTGAGATTTACTAAACTGAGATTTACAAAACTGAGATTTTAAAAACTGAGATTTACAAAACTGAGATTTACAAAACTGAGATTTTCAAAACTGAGATTTACAAAACTGAGATTTACAAAACTGAGATTTACAAAACTGAGATTTTCAAAACTGAGATTTTCAAAACTGAGATTTACAAAACTGAGATTTACAAAACTGAGATTTACAAAACTGAGATTTACAAAACTGAGATTTACAAAACTGTGATTTTGAAAACTGAAATTTACAAAACTGAGATTTACAAAACTGAGATTTTCAAAACTAAGATTTTCAAAACTGAGATTTACAAAACTGAGATTTACTAAACTGAGATTTACAAAACTGAGATTTACAAAACTGAGATTTACTAAACTGAGATTTACAAAACTGAGATTTACAAAACTGAGATTTACAAAACTGAGATTTACAAAACTGAGATTTACAAAACTGAGATTTACAAAACTGAGATTTACAAAACTGAGATTTACAAAACTGAGATTTTCAAAACTGCGATTTACAAAACTGAGATTTACAAAACTGAGATTTACAAAACTGTGATTTTGAAAACTGAGATTTACAAAACTGAGATTTACAAAACTGAGATTTTCAAAACTGAGATTTTAAAAACTGAGATTTACAAAACTGAGATTTACAAAACTGAGATTTTCAAAACTGAGATTTACAAAACTGAGATTTACAAAACTGAGATTTACAAAACCGAGATTTACAAAACTGAGATTTTCAAAACTGAGATTTTCAAAACTGAGATTTTCAAAACTGAGATTTACAAAACTGAGATTTACAAAACTGAGATTTACAAAACTGAGATTTACAAAACTGAGATTTTCAAAACTGAGATTTTGAAAACCGAGATTTACAAAACTGAGATTTACAAAACTGTGATTTTGAAAACTGAGATTTACAAAACTGAGATTTACAAAACTGAGATTTACAAAACTGAGATTTACAAAACTGAGATTTACAAAACTGAGATTTACTAAACTGAGATTTACAAAACTGAGATTTTAAAAACTGAGATTTTCAAAACTGAGATTTTGAAAACCGAGATTTACAAAACTGAGATTTACAAAACTGAGATTTTGAAAACCGAGATTTACAAAACTGAGATTTACAAAACTGTGATTTTGAAAACTGAGATTTACAAAACTGAGATTTACAAAACTGAGATTTACAAAACTGAGATTTACTAAACTGAGATTTACAAAACTGAGATTTTAAAAACTGAGATTTACAAAACTGAGATTTACAAAACTGAGATTTACAAAACTGAGATTTACAAAACTGAGATTTACAAAACTGAGATTTACAAAACTGAGATTTTCAAAACTGCGATTTACAAAACTGAGATTTACAAAACTGAGATTTACAAAACTGTGATTTTGAAAACTGAGATTTACAAAACTGAGATTTACAAAACTGAGATTTTCAAAACTAAGATTTTCAAAACTGAGATTTACAAAACTGAGATTTACTAAACTGAGATTTACAAAACTGAGATTTTAAAAACTGAGATTTACAAAACTGAGATTTACAAAACTGAGATTTTCAAAACTGAGATTTACAAAACTGAGATTTACAAAACTGAGATTTACAAAACCGAGATTTACAAAACTGAGATTTTCAAAACTGAGATTTTCAAAACTGAGATTTTCAAAACTGAGATTTACAAAACTGAGATTTACAAAACTGAGATTTACAAAACTGAGATTTACTAAACTGAGATGTACAAAACTGAGATTTTAAAAACTGAGATTTACAAAACTGAGATTTTCAAAACTGAGATTTTGAAAACCGAGATTTACAAAACTGAGATTTACAAAACTGTGATTTTGAAAACTGAGATTTACAAAACTGAGATTTACAAAACTGAGATTTACAAAACTGAGATTTACAAAACTGAGATTTACAAAACTGAGATTTACTAAACTGAGATTTACAAAACTGAGATTTTAAAAACTGAGATTTACAAAACTGAGATTTTCAAATCTGAGATTTACAAAACTGAGATTTTCAAAACTGAGATTTTCAAAACTGAGATTTACAAAACTGAGATTTACTAAACTGAGATTTACTAAACTGAGATTTACAAAACTGAGATTTTCAAAACTGAGATTTTCAAATCTGAGATTTACAAAACTGAGATTTTCAAAACTGAGATTTTCAAAACTGAGATTTACTAAACTGAGATTTACAAAACTGAGATTTTAAAAACTGAGATTTACAAAACTGAGATTTACAAAACTGAGATTTTCAAAACTGAGATTTACAAAACTGAGATTTACAAAACTGAGATTTACAAAACTGAGATTTTCAAAACTGAGATTTTCAAAACTGAGATTTACAAAACTGAGATTTACAAAACTGAGATTTACAAAACTGAGATTTACAAAACTGAGATTTACAAAACTGTGATTTTGAAAACTGAAATTTACAAAACTGAGATTTACAAAACTGAGATTTTCAAAACTAAGATTTTCAAAACTGAGATTTACAAAACTGAGATTTACTAAACTGAGATTTACAAAACTGAGATTTTAAAAACTGAGATTTACTAAACTGAGATTTACAAAACTGAGATTTACAAAACTGAGATTTTCAAAACTGAGATTTACAAAACTGAGATTTACAAAACTGAGATTTACAAAACTGAGATTTTCAAAACTGAGATTTACAAAACCGAGATTTACAAAACTGAGATTTTCAAAACTGAGATTTTAAAAACTGAGATTTACAAAACTGAGATTTACAAAACTGAGATTTTCAAAACTGAGATTTACAAAACTGAGATTTACAAAACTGAGATTTACAAAACCGAGATTTACAAAACTGAGATTTTCAAAACTGAGATTTTCAAAACTGAGATTTTCAAAACTGAGATTTACAAAACTGAGATTTACAAAACTGAGATTTACAAAACTGAGATTTACAAAACTGAGATTTTCAAAACTGAGATTTTGAAAACCGAGATTTACAAAACTGAGATTTACAAAACTGTGATTTTGAAAACTGAGATTTACAAAACTGAGATTTACAAAACTGAGATTTACAAAACTGAGATTTACAAAACTGAGATTTACAAAACTGAGATTTACTAAACTGAGATTTACAAAACTGAGATTTTAAAAACTGAGATTTTCAAAACTGAGATTTTGAAAACCGAGATTTACAAAACTGAGATTTACAAAACTGAGATTTTGAAAACCGAGATTTACAAAACTGAGATTTACAAAACTGTGATTTTGAAAACTGAGATTTACAAAACTGAGATTTACAAAACTGAGATTTACAAAACTGAGATTTACTAAACTGAGATTTACAAAACTGAGATTTTAAAAACTGAGATTTACAAAACTGAGATTTTCAAAACTGAGATTTTGAAAACCGAGATTTACAAAACTGAGATTTACAAAACTGTGATTTTGAAAACTGAGATTTACAAAACTGAGATTTACAAAACTGAGATTTACAAAACTGAGATTTACAAAACTGAGATTTACAAAACTGAGATTTACTAAACTGAGATTTACAAAACTGAGATTTTAAAAACTGAGATTTACAAAACTGAGATTTTCAAATCTGAGATTTACAAAACTGAGATTTTCAAAACTGAGATTTTCAAAACTGAGATTTACAAAACTGAGATTTACTAAACTGAGATTTACTAAACTGAGATTTACAAAACTGAGATTTTCAAAACTGAGATTTTCAAATCTGAGATTTACAAAACTGAGATTTTCAAAACTGAGATTTTCAAAACTGAGATTTACAAAACTGAGATTTACTAAACTGAGATTTACAAAACTGAGATTTTAAAAACTGAGATTTACAAAACTGAGATTTACAAAACTGAGATTTTCAAAACTGAGATTTACAAAACTGAGATTTACAAAACTGAGATTTACAAAACTGAGATTTACAAAACTGAGATTTTCAAAACTGAGATTTTGAAAACCGAGATTTACAAAACTGAGATTTACAAAACTGTGATTTTGAAAACTGAGATTTACAAAACTGAGATTTACAAAACTGAGATTTACAAAACTGAGATTTACTAAACTGAGATTTACAAAACTGAGATTTTAAAAACTGAGATTTACAAAACTGAGATTTTCAAATCTGAGATTTACAAAACTGAGATTTTCAAAACTGAGATTTTCAAAACTGAGATTTACAAAACTGAGATTTACTAAACTGAGATTTACTAAACTGAGATTTACAAAACTGAGATTTTCAAAACTGAGATTTTCAAATCTGAGATTTACAAAACTGAGATTTTCAAAACTGAGATTTTCAAAACTGAGATTTACTAAACTGAGATTTACAAAACTGAGATTTTAAAAACTGAGATTTACAAAACTGAGATTTACAAAACTGAGATTTTCAAAACTGAGATTTACAAAACTGAGATTTACAAAACTGAGATTTACAAAACTGAGATTTTCAAAACTGAGATTTTAAAAACTGAGATTTACAAAACTGAGATTTACAAAACTGAGATTTACAAAACTGAGATTTACAAAACTGAGATTTACAAAACTGTGATTTTGAAAACTGAAATTTACAAAACTGAGATTTACAAAACTGAGATTTTCAAAACTAAGATTTTCAAAACTGAGATTTACAAAACTGAGATTTACTAAACTGAGATTTACAAAACTGAGATTTTAAAAACTGAGATTTACTAAACTGAGATTTACAAAACTGAGATTTACAAAACTGAGATTTTCAAAACTGAGATTTACAAAACTGAGATTTACAAAACTGAGATTTACAAAACTGAGATTTACAAAACTGAGATTTACAAAACTGAGATTTACAAAACTGAGATTTTCAAAACTGAGATTTTAAAAACTGAGATTTACAAAACTGAGATTTACAAAACTGAGATTTACAAAACTGAGATTTACAAAACTGAGATTTACAAAACTGAGATTTACAAAACCGAGATTTACAAAACTGAGATTTTCAAAACTGAGATTTTCAAAACTGAGATTTTCAAAACTGAGATTTACAAAACTGAGATTTACAAAACTGAGATTTACAAAACTGAGATTTACAAAACTGAGATTTTCAAAACTGAGATTTTGAAAACCGAGATTTACAAAACTGAGATTTACAAAACTGTGATTTTGAAAACTGAGATTTACAAAACTGAGATTTACAAAACTGAGATTTACAAAACTGAGATTTACAAAACTGAGATTTACAAAACTGAGATTTACTAAACTGAGATTTACAAAACTGAGATTTTAAAAACTGAGATTTTCAAAACTGAGATTTTGAAAACCGAGATTTACAAAACTGAGATTTACAAAACTGAGATTTTGAAAACCGAGATTTACAAAACTGAGATTTACAAAACTGAGATTTAGAAAACTGAGATTTACAAAACTGAGATTTACAAAACTGAGATTTACAAAACTGAGATTTACTAAACTGAGATTTACAAAACTGAGATTTTAAAAACTGAGATTTACAAAACTGAGATTTACAAAACTGAGATTTTGAAAACCGAGATTTACAAAACTGAGATTTACAAAACTGTGATTTTGAAAACTGAGATTTACAAAACTGAGATTTACAAAACTGAGATTTACAAAACTGAGATTTACAAAACTGAGATTTACAAAACTGAGATTTACTAAACTGAGATTTACAAAACTGAGATTTTAAAAACTGAGATTTACAAAACTGAGATTTTCAAATCTGAGATTTACAAAACTGAGATTTTCAAAACTGAGATTTTCAAAACTGAGATTTGCAAAACTGAGATTTACTAAACTGAGATTTACTAAACTGAGATTTACAAAACTGAGATTTTCAAAACTGAGATTTTCAAATCTGAGATTTACAAAACTGAGATTTTCAAAACTGAGATTTTCAAAACTGAGATTTACAAAACTGAGATTTACTAAACTGAGATTTACAAAAATGAGATTTTAAAAACTGAGATTTACAAAACTGAGATTTACAAAACTGAGATTTTCAAAACTGAGATTTACAAAACTGAGATTTACAAAACTGAGATTTACAAAACTGAGATTTACAAAACTGAGATTTTCAAAACTGAGATTTACAAAACTGAGATTTACAAAACTGAGATTTACAAAACTGAGATTTACAAAACTGAGATTTACAAAACTGTGATTTTGAAAACTGAAATTTACAAAACTGAGATTTACAAAACTGAGATTTTCAAAACTAAGATTTTCAAAACTGAGATTTACAAAACTGAGATTTACTAAACTGAGATTTACAAAACTGAGATTTTAAAAACTGAGATTTACAAAACTGAGATTTACAAAACTGAGATTTTCAAAACTGAGATTTACAAAACTGAGATTTACAAAACTGAGATTTACAAAACCGAGATTTACAAAACTGAGATTTTCAAAACTGAGATTTTCAAAACTGAGATTTACAAAACTGAGATTTTCAAAACTGAGATTTACAAAACTGAGATTTACAAAACTGAGATTTACAAAACTGAGATTTTCAAAACTGAGATTTACAAAACCGAGATTTACAAAACTGAGATTTTCAAAACTGAGATTTTGAAAAGTGAGATTTACAAAACTGAGATTTTCAAAACTGTGATTTTCAAAAGTGAGATTTACAAATCTGAGATTTACAAAACTGAGATTTTCAAAACTGAGATTTACAAAACTGAGATTTTCAAAACTGAGATTTACAAAACTGAGATTTACAAAACTGAGATTTACAAAACTGGGATTTACAAAACTGAGATTTACAAAACTGAGATTTACAAAACTCAGATTTTCAAAACTGAGATTTTCTAAACTGAGATTTTCAAAACTGAGATTTACAAAACTGAGATTTACAAAACTGAGATTTTCAAAACTGAGATTTACAAAACTGAGATTTACAAAACTGAGATTTACAAAACTGAGATTTTTAAAACTGAGATTTACAAAACTGAGATTTACAAAACTGAGATTTTGAAAAGTGAGATTTACAAAACTGAGATTTTCAAAACTGTGATTTTCAAAAGTGAGATTTACAAAACTGAGATTTTCAAAACTGGAGATTCACAAAACTGAGACTTTCAAAACTGAGATTTACAAAACTGAGATTTTCAAAACTGAGATTTACGAAACAGAGTTACAAAACTGAGATTTTCAAAACTGAGATATACAAAACTGAGATTTACAAAACTGAGATTTACAAAACTGAGATTTACAAAACTGAAATTTTCAAAACTGAGATTTACAAAAATAAGATTTACAAAACTGAGATTTACAAAACTGAGATTTACAAAACTGAGATTTTCAAAACTGAGATTTTCAAAACTGAGATTTTCAAAACTGACATTTTCAAAACTGATATTTACAAAACTGAGATTTACAAAACAGAGATTTACAAAACTGAGATTTACAAAACTGAGATTTACAAAACTGAGATTTACAAAACTGAGATTTTCAAAAGTGTGATTTTCAAAACTGAGATATCCAAAACTGAGATTTACAAAACTGAGATTTACAAAACTCAGATTTTCATAACTGAGATTTTCAAAACTGAGATTTACAAAACTGAGATTTTCAAAATTGAGATTTTCAAAACTGGGATTTTCAAAACAGAGATTTTTAAAAACTGAGATTTTCAAAACCGAAATTTACAAAACTGAGATTTACAAAACTGAGATTTTCAAAACTGAGATTTACAAAACTGACATTTACAAAACTGAGATTTTCAAAACTGAGATTTACAAAACTGAGATTTACAAAACTGAGATTTACAAAACTGAGATTTACAAAACTGAGATTTTCAAAACTGAGATTTTGAAAACCGAGATTTACAAAACTGAGATTTACAAAACTGTGATTTTGAAAACTGAGATTTACAAAACTGAGATTTACAAAACTGAGATTTACAAAACTGAGATTTACAAAACTGAGATTTACAAAACTGAGATTTACAAAACTGAGATTTACTCAACTGAGATTTACAAAACTGAGATTTTAAAAACTGAGATTTACAAAACTGAGATTTTCAAATCTGAGATTTACAAAACTGAGATTTTCAAAACTGAGATTTTCAAAACTGAGATTTACAAAACTGAGATTTACTAAACTGAGATTTACTAAACTGAGATTTACAAAACTGAGATTTTCAAAACTGAGATTTTCAAATCTGAGATTTACAAAACTGAGATTTTCAAAACTGAGATTTTCAAAACTGAGATTTACAAAACTGAGATTTACTAAACTGAGATTTACAAAACTGAGATTTTAAAAACTGAGATTTACAAAACTGAGATTTACAAAACTGAGATTTTCAAAACTGAGATTTTCAAAACTGAGATTTACAAAACTGAGATTTTCAAAACTGAGATTTACAAAACCGAGATTTACAAAACTGAGATTTACAAAACTGAGATTTTCAAAATTGAGATTTTCAAAACTGGGATTTTCAAAACAGAGATTTTTAAAAACTGAGATTTTCAAAACCGAAATTTACAAAACTGAGATTTTCAAAACTGAGATTTACAAAACTGAGATTTTCAAAACTGAGATTTACAAAACTGAGATTTACAAAACTGAGATTTACAAAACTGAGATTTACAAAACTGAGATTTTCAAAACTGAGATTTACAAAACTGAGATTTTCAAAACTGCGATTTACAAAACTGAGATTTACAAAACTGTGATTTTGAAAACTGAGATTTACAAAACTGAGATTTACAAAACTGAGATTTTCAAAACTAAGATTTTCAAAACTGAGATTTACAAAACTGAGATTTACTAAACTGAGATTTACAAAACTGAGATTTTAAAAACTGAGATTTACAAAACTGAGATTTACAAAACTGAGATTTTCAAAACTGAGATTTACAAAACTGAGATTTACAAAACTGAGATTTACAAAACCGAGATTTACAAAACTGAGATTTTCAAAACTGAGATTTTCAAAACTGAGATTTTCAAAACTGAGATTTACAAAACTGAGATTTACAAAACTGAGATTTACAAAACTGAGATTTTCAAAACTGAGATTTTGAAAACCGAGATTTACAAAACTGAGATTTACAAAACTGTGATTTTGAAAACTGAGATTTACAAAACTGAGATTTACAAAACTGAGATTTACAAAACTGAGATTTTCAAAACTGAGATTTTCAAAACTGAGATTTTGAAAAGTGAGATTTACAAAACTGAGATTTTCAAAACTGTGATTTTCAAAAGTGAGATTTACAAATCTGAGATTTACAAAACTGAGATTTTCAAAACTGAGATTTACAAAACTGAGATTTTCAAAACTGAGATTTACAAAACTGAGATTTACAAAACTGAGATTTACAAAACTGAGATTTACAAAACTAAGATTTACAAAACTCAGATTTTCAAAACTGAGATTTTCTAAACTGAGATTTTCAAAACTGAGATTTACAAAACTGAGACTTTCAAAACTGAGATTTACAAAACTGATATTTTCAAAACTGAGATTAGTCAGGGAGTGAGCCGTTTTGGAGAAAGTGTTTTTGGAGAGGGCTGTTCAGGACCGGGGGTTTTTTGTTAGGTCAGGTCAGGTTAGGTCGGGTAAGGTCGGGTGAGGTGAGGTCAGGTGAGGTCGATGGAGGTCTTTCGAGGTGGGGTGAGGCCGGGCGAGGTCGCGGTAGGTCGGTTGACGTCCGGTGAGATCTGGTGAGGTCAGGTGAGGTCAGGTGAGGTCAGGTGAGGCCGGGTGAGTTGCCGGGTAATGTGCCGGGTGAGGTGCCGGGTGAGGTCAGGTGAGGTCGCGCGAGTTCGGGTAAGGTCTTAAATCTGAGACTCTCAAATCTGAGATTCTCAAATCTGAGATTTACAAAACTAAGATTCTCAAATCTGAGATTTACAAAACCGAGGTTAGGTGAGGTCAGGTGAGGTCAGGTGAGGTCAGGTGAGGTCAGGTGAGGTCAGGTGAGGTCAGGTGAGGTCAGGTGAGGTCAGGTGAGGTCAGGTGAGGTCAGGTGAGGTCAGGTGAGGTCAGGTGAGGTCAGGTGAGGTCAGGTGAGGTCAGGTGAGGTCAGGTGAGGTCAGGTGAGGTCAGGTGAGGTCAGGTGAGGTCAGGTGAGGTCAGGTGAGGTCAGGTGAGGTCAGGTGAGGTCAGGTGAGGTCAGGTGAGGTCAGGTGAGGTCAGGTGAGGTCAGGTGAGGTCAGGTGAGGTCAGGTGAGGTCAGGTGAGGTCAGGTGAGGTCAGGTGAGGTCAGGTGAGGTCAGGTGAGGTCAGGTGAGGTCAGGTGAGGTCAGGTGAGGTCAGGTGAGGTCAGGTGAGGTCAGGTGAGGTCAGGTGAGGTCAGGTGAGGTCAGGTGAGGTCAGGTGAGGTCAGGTGAGGTCAGGTGAGGTCAGGTTAGGTTGGGTTAGGTTGGGTTAGGTTGGGTTAGGTTGGGTTAGGTTGGGTTAGGTTGGGTTAGGTTGGGTTAGGTTGGGTTAGGTTGGGTTAGGTTGGGTTAGGTTGGGTTAGGTTGGGTTAGGTTGGGTTAGGTTGGGTTAGGTTGGGTTAGGTTGGGTTAGGTTGGGTTAGGTTGGGTTAGGTTGGGTTAGGTTGGGTTAGGTTGGGTTGGGTTGGGTTGGGTTGGGTTGGGTTGGGTTGGGTTGGGTTGGGTTGGGTTGGGTTGGGTTGGGTTGGGTTGGGTTGGGTTGGGTTGGGTTGGGTTGGGTTGGGTTGGGTTGGGTTGGGTTGGGTTGGGTTGGGTTGGGTTGGGTTGGGTTGGGTTGGGTTGGGTTGGGTTGGGTTGGGTTGGGTTGGGTTGGGTTGGGTTGGGTTGGGTTGGGTTGGGTTGGGTTGGGTTGGGTTGGGTTGGGTTGGGTTGGGTTGGGTTGGGTTGGGTTGGGTTAGGTTAGGTTAGGTTAGGTTAGGTTAGGTTAGGTTAGGTTAGGTTAGGTTAGGTTAGGTTAGGTTAGGTTAGGTTAGGTTAGGTTAGGTTAGGTTAGGTTAGGTTAGGTTAGGTTAGGTTAGGTTAGGTTAGGTTAGGTAAGGTTAGGTTAGGTTAGGTTAGGTTAGGTTAGGTTAGGTTAGTCGCGATTAGGCCACTAGTCGCGTAAATTTTAGTGAAAGGGGGAGCAAAAAGGGTTATTGATAATTTATTTCCAAAAAAAAAGCAATGAATTAATTAATGACATTATCGAAATTAGAAATGAAGTAATAAGAGAAATCGACGAAGAAGAATTATTTAGAACATGTAACAAAATGAAAAATAAAAAAGCACCAGGACCTGACAATATTATAAATGAAATTCTAAATTTTTTTTGTAAAAATTAATCCAAATATGTTTTTGAATTTATTTAATAAATGTTTGAAAGAGGGTATTTTTCCTAAAAAATGGAAAGTAGCAAAATTATGTTTGATACAAAAATTTGGAAAAAATCCTAAAGAACCAGGAGGTTATAGACCCATTTGTTTATTGGATGTTATTGGAAAATTATTAGAAAAATTAATTAATGATAGAATTGTGGAAGAAATTGGAGAAGGATTAAATTGTAAACAATTCGGATTTAGAAAAGGTAAAACAACGGTTGATGCAATTTTGGAAGTTAAAAAAATTAGGAACGAAGCGAATTCAGGACCTCTTCGAAAAAGAAAACACTGCATAATTATTACTTTAGATATAAAAAATGCATTTAACAGTTTACCATGGAATATAATCTTTGAATCTTTAAATAATTTTGAAATTTCTATATATTTAAAAAAAATTATTAGAAATTATTTATTTGAAAGAAAAATTATTTATGAGGGGAAAGAATACGAAATGTCATGTGGGGTACCCCAAGGTTCAGTTTTGGGGCCACTTCTTTGGAACATGAGTTATGACAAAGTTTTAAATTTGGATTTGGGAGAAGAGATAAAATTAATAGCATTTGCAGATGATTTAGCAGTGATAGTGAGCGATAGAAGTCTGGTAAAATTAAAAAGGAAAGCAAATTCAAGTTTGGTTAGGGTTGAAAATTGTATTGAGGAAATGGGTTTAAAATTGGCACCGGAGAAAACTGAAGCGGCTTTTTTATCTACAAGACGGGCGGGAAAAAACAGGATTGATAAAATTAAATTGATAGGACATGAAATTGAAATTAAAAAAAGTATCAAATATTTAGGAATCATCTTGGACAACAATAAATTCGAAACGAATCAGGTTAAAAAAGCTGTTAAAAATGCAATAAATACAGAAATGCAAATTGCTAGAATTTTACCGAATATTGGAGGAGGGGGAGAAAATAAAAGAAGATTACTAGGAGAAGTTGCAAAATCAAAATTATTGTATGGATCAGCAAGTTGGGTGAATTGTTTAAATGCTAAAAAAAATTGTGAGTTGTTAAGAAAAAGCCTAAGAATAAGTAATTTAAGAATATGTCGTGGATATAAAACAATTTCGAACGATGCTTTAGAAATTTTGGCAAAATCAATTCCTGGTGACTTATTATTGGAAGAAAGAGCAAAAATTTATAATGATTGTAAATTAGGAAGGAACAAAAAAAATGTTAAAAAGGAGGCTAGGGAAATAACAATGAATAAGTGGCAGGAAAGATGGAATAACAGTAGAAAGGGAAGATGGACGCATGAAATCATACCTGAAATAAAAGTTTGGATGAATCGAAAACATGGAGAACTAAATTATTTTATAACTCAAATATTAAGTGGACATGGAAGTTTTGGTAATTATCTAAACAAAATTAAAAAATTAGACAGTGCAATTTGTAAATTTTGTGGTGAAGAAAGAGAAGATACTGCGAAACATACCTTATTTGAATGCGAAAGTTGGGAAGATGAAAGAAATGATTTAAATGAAGAAATGGGGCAAAATTTGACAATAATTAATATAATAAAAATAATAACAGAAAAACAAAATAATTGGGACAAATTTGAAGAATTTATAAAAGACATTTTAATAAAAAAAGAAGAAAAGTATAAAGAAATACAAAGTGAAGAATAAAAAAAAAAAAAAAAAAAAAAAAAAACAAAAAGAATAAGGAAGAAAAGAAGAAAAGAAGAAAAGAAGAAAAGAAGAAAAGAAGAAAAGAAGAAAAGAAGAAAAGAAGAAAAGAAGAAAAGAAGAAAAGAAGAAAAGAAGAAAGGAAGAAAAGAAGATGAGAAGAAAAGAAGAAAAGAAGAAGAGATGAAAAGGAATAAAAAAAATAGAGAGATTATGAAAATTAAAATTTGTGAATTATGTAATTATATTAAATAAAGTAATTTAAATAAAAGATAAAGGGGAACTTGGAGAAGAAATGCCTATGGCGGTGCCTCCAAGTTCCTGATTCATGAGGGCCTCTTGTTCTGGTTAGCTTACGCGCCAGCAACGTCCTTAAAAAAAAAAAAAAAAAAAAAGGTTAGGTTAGGTTAGGTTAGGTTAGGTTAGGTTAGGTTAGGTTAGGTTGGGTTAGGTAAGGTTAGGTTAGGTTAGGTTAGGTTAGGTTAGGTTAGGTTAGGTTAGGTTAGGTTAGGTTAGGTTAGGTTAGGTTAGGTTAGGTTAGGTTAGGTTAGGTTAGGTTAGGTTAGGTTAGGTTAGGTTAGGTTAGGTTAGGTTAGGTTAGGTTAGGTTAGGTTAGGTTAGGTTAGGTTAGGTTAGGTTAGGTTAGGTTAGGTTAGGTTAGGTTAGGTTAGGTTAGGTTAGGTTAGGTTAGGTTAGGTTAGGTTAGGTTAGGTTAGGTTAGGTTAGGTTAGGTTAGGTTAGGTTAGGTTAGGTTAGGTTAGGTTAGGTTAGGTTAGGTTAGGTTAGGTTAGGTTAGGTTAGGTTAGGTTAGGTTAGGTTAGGTTAGGTTAGGTTAGGTTAGGTTAGGTTAGGTTAGGTTAGGTTAGGTTAGGTTAGGTTAGGTTAGGTTAGGTTAGGTTAGGTTAGGTTAGGTTAGGTTAGGTTAGGTTAGGTTAGGTTAGGTTAGGTTAGGTTAGGTTAGGTTAGGTTAGGTTAGGTTAGGTTAGGTTAGGTTAGGTTAGGTTAGGTTAGGTTAGGTTAGGTTAGGTTAGGTTAGGTTAGGTTAGGTTAGGTTAGGTTAGGTTAGGTTAGGTTAGGTTAGGTTAGGTTAGGTTAGGTTAGGTTAGGTTAGGTTAGGTTAGGTTAGGTTAGGTTAGGTTAGGTTAGGTTAGGTTAGGTTAGGTTAGGTTAGGTTAGGTTAGGTTAGGTTAGGTTAGGTTAGGTTAGGTTAGGTTAGGTTAGGTTAGGTTAGGTTAGGTTAGGTTAGGTTAGGTTAGGTTAGGTTAGGTTAGGTTAGGTTAGGTTAGGTTAGGTTAGGTTAGGTTAGGTTAGGTTAGGTTAGGTTAGGTTAGGTTAGGTTAGGTTAGGTTAGGTTAGGTTAGGTTAGGTTAGGTTAGGTTAGGTTAGGTTAGGTTAGGTTAGGTTAGGTTAGGTTAGGTTAGGTTAGGTTAGGTTAGGTTAGGTTAGGTTAGGTTAGGTTAGGTTAGGTTAGGTTAGGTTAGGTTAGGTTAGGTTAGGTTAGGTTAGTCCGGGTTGGTTATTAATAGAGTGCGGTAATTTGAAAAGTCGCTGTCTGAAATTGTGATTAAATTTGAAAAATATGAGTTGGAATGAGATGGAAATGGTGCGATCATGATCGGATGGATCTTGGCTGTAGGTGGAAGCGTTGGTTGCAAGATACATTGAGGATTGGAAATATTAGTGAAAAAATTATGAATTCGTTTGAAGTTTTAGAAAAGTCAAGTCTGACTTTAAATTAAATTGATGCGAATAATATGCAGGAAATATATATGTAAAGAGATTATGAAGGAGAGAGGACATAAGGCGTGAATTTCAGGAACGGATTCAAAGGTCAGATAGTTTTTTAAAGTAATAATAAATTGTGGAGTATTGAAAAAGCTTGAATTGTTGAGTCGGAATGAGATTAAAATGGTGCGGTCATGGTCAGATAGATCTTGGCTGTAGGTGGAAGCGTTGGCTGCAAGATGCTTTGAGGATTAGAAATATAAGTGAAAAAATATGAATTCGTTTGAAGTTTTAGAAAAGTCAGGTATGACTTTAAATTAAATTGATGCGAATAATATGCAGGAAGTATAGATGTAGAGAGATTATGAAGGAGAGAGGACATAAGGTGTGAATTTCAAGAACGGACTCAAAGGTCAGATAGTTTTTTTTTTTTAAAGTAAAATAAATTGTGAAGTATTGAGAAAACTTGAATTGTTGCGACATTATGAGGTTTTCTTTTTCAAATAATGTGGATTGGACATTTTGTGGGAAGCGCATGTTTGGAATGGAAATAGGTGTATAATTTGATGGGATGAGATATTCAAAAGTACGGTTAATGGAAAGTCAAATCTGACTTTGATTGATTTTTGGGGATTTGACTGAAGAATGTAGGAAGGCTAAAAGGAAGGAGAAATTATGGGGAGAGGAGTAAATGTGAGATTAATCAAATAAATAATTAAAAGGTTAAATGGTTCAAATTATCTGAATATGAAATAACATAATATGAAATCTACATTCAATTATAATGTAAATTTAAGTTATTTCATTAATGATTCTTCAATTATGTGGAACCCAACACAATAAAAGCCTATGTGGGAGCGCGGTTTAATAATCCAAAAATATTAAAATATAATAAAAAATAATGAACATGAAAATGAAATCGAATAAAAAAATAATCTCCCAGGAGGGTAGAGATAATTTCTCAGAATCCCTTCTTAGTGATCAACTAAGCTGCCCCGCGGAATCTGGGAGGGGCAATTGTTCGATAAATAAGAAAAGAGAAGATGTTGTTGAAATAAAATTAAGAGATTTGGAAAATTTGATTAAAATGAATAAATTAATAGCAGAATTGATCATGAAATTAAATTCAAATATTTTGAATGGTGACATGAATAAAAATAAAATACAAAAAAATATCAATGAAATAAATAATGAAGCGGAAAATTTAATGATAATTAGTAATAAAATAGAAAAAGAAATTAAAGAAAAAAGTAATGTATTTAATAAAAATGAGATTGATGAAGTTAAATTTGAAGAAAAAGGTAAAAATAATAATAATGAAATAAAAGATGATATTGAAAAACAAATATGTAATGTTAATTTAAAAATTAACGAAATATTGAATTGGATAAAAATAAAAGATATGCCAAAAATAAGTGAAGAAAAAGAAAGAAAAGAAAAAACATTAGATTTTAATAAAAACAATGAATATAAAGGTAATAAAAATTCAAAAATAATGATTGAATTAAAAGATGAAAATTATAGTGATATAGTTAAAAAGTTAAAAAAAGGAATTGATTCTGAATTAATCTGGGGAGTTAAAAAAAGTTTAGCAGGAAATTTGGTAATAGAAATAAAAAAAGGTGTAAATGCAGATGAAATTTTAGAAAACATTTCTAAAATAATAGGTGAAGGTAAAGCAAAATTAACAATAGGAAATAAAAAGATGATTGAAATTAAAGGATTAGAAGAAGATATTACTGAAGAAGAAATTATGAACGTAATTGAAGAAACAGTAAATGAAAAAGAAAAATGTAAAATAAAATGGATAAGAAATTACGGAACAAACTTTAGAATAGCATTAGTGGAAAGTAATGAGGAAATTATTGATTTCTTATTAAATAAAAAAAAAATTAAAATAGGTTGGAATTACTGCAAAATTGAAGAGAGAAAGAAAAAACCAAAATATTGTAATAAATGTTTAGAGTATAATCATGATGAAAAAAATTGTAAAGAGCCTGAAGGCAAAAATTTATGTAAAAGATGTGGAGAAGATAATCATAATGAGAAGGAATGTGTTAACAAAATTAATTGTATTTTATGCAAAAATTTAAATTTAGACAGTAAACATTACAGAGGTAGTAAAATATGTTATGCATACAATGAAGCTGAAAAAAAAATGATGAATACATATAATAATAAAACAAAATTGGTCATGATTAATGAAAAAGA